>CM069525.1:82263361-85069194 GCA_035773235.1 Eospalax fontanierii
AGATAACTACAAGTGTTTCTCTAATTTTTCAGGCTGCTGCTGAATGTGTAACACATCTAGATCGTATCTACTTAAAATTCAACAATGACTTCCAAAAGACATTATATTGTATACCCAAATAGGTCTTTGCAAAAGGAAAATCCTGCTATAAACTTAAATTCAAAAGTAAAGGTTAATTTAACATCATCAAATTGCGCCTCAGAGAACAATTGTCAGAAAACCAGAAAACCGTGAAATAGCTCGAAACTGGATTCTTTCAATGCAGAAAAATGTAGTCAGAACTTCTGAAGTGGAAATTTCTATTCCTCCTAAGCTACACAAATCTCTGACTGACTCTAAAGATGGTTTGATGGATTTAATCATGGAAGAATGTGGCAAGATGCAAATTCATTTTCCAAGTAATAAATCAGGTATTCAAAAAATGGTGATTAGAGGCCCCACAGAAAATGTTGAAAAGGCCAAGAAAAAGCTTCTACAGCTTTCAGAAGAGGAGAAAGCCAGTGATTACTCTGTGGACATCCCTATCAAGTCAAAATATTACCAGTTCCTGATGAGTAAAAATGGCGGCAATCTTCAAGAAATATGTGAGAAGACAGGGGTCCATATCATTTTCCCTACCTTTAAGAACAAAGATCAAGAATTATTAACCATCACCGGGACAGAGAAGGCTGTTAAAGATGTGGAAAAGGAAGTAGAAGTTTTAATGAAAGACTTAGAGAATGTGGTAGAGGACAACATAATGATAAATCCTAAATTCCACAATTACTTTGTCGTGCAAAAGGGTCAGCTTTTAAGAGAAATAATTAAGGAGTATGGTGGTGTGTTTATAACCTTCTCATATGCAGGAAAACAGAGTACAAAAGTCACAATAAAAGGAGCAAAAGCTTGTGTTGAAGCAGCAAAGAAACATATTCAGCAGATTTTTGAGCCCTTGAGCTCCCATGTCACAACAAGGTGTGTAGTTCCCCCCAAATTCCATCCTTTTATCATGGGACCAATATGCTCCCAAATCCAACAGATTGCTAAAGGTTGTCAGGTTCAAATTAAATTCCCAGACACAGAGAAGCCAACAACAAGTGTGAATACACTTTCAGAGGTACAGGAAATTGGAAAAGAAAAAGGGGGAAAGAGTACTAAAGAAACTATTTCCAGTACACCAAAGAAAAGCGATACCATGTCTATTTCAGGCCAAGTAGAAAATTGCAAAGAAGCCACCAAAGCTCTAGAGTCTCTAGTTCCTGTCACTGCTGAAGTCCATGTGCCTCTTAAACTACATCCTTACATCATTGGGCACAAAGGAAGTGCATTACGTAAGCTAATAAATGAATTTGAAGTTCATATCCAGGTTTCACAACCTGGAGGAAATTTTCATATCATATCCATTATGGGCCTTGCTGCAAATGTAGAACAAGCCAAAATGAAATTACAAAAACAAGTCAAGGCTTTACAAACAGAATTAGAAAATCGTACATTAAGAAATTTTAAGCAAACCTTCAGTCTAGATCCCAAATATCATTCCAAGATATTTGGTAATAAGGGATTACTTATTTCTCAGATTTGCACACAGCATGGTGTTACTGTTCATTTACCAAAGAAAATAAACCATGGAATACAAGAGCAAATTACTATCACAGGCTCTAAAGACAATATCCTAGCTGCTCGAGATGCAATAATGAGAATGCTGCAAAAGATTGAAAAGACAGTTTCCAAAGAAATTGCACTGAACCACCAGGTTAGTGGCAATATTATAGGATTTGGTGGGAAGATTCTTCATAAAATCATGGACCAGTACCAGGTAGATATCCGTTTACCTCCAAAAAAATCCCCTAATTCTAACATCACTGTGAGTGGGCTCTTTAATAATGTACAAAGAGCAACTGAACACATTCTCAGTCTTGAGAAGCATTACCTGTCAGCTATAATGAAGTATGAATCCCAATTGGAGAATCTTAAGCGTGCAGGTCTTTGCAACATAGCCATAGCACCATCTAGGAGTTATCTAAAAAGGAATGTTCTTCCTAACACAAAAATGACCCCAAATCCTTCAAATGTGAACCATTTTGAAGATTTTCCCAAATTGAAACATCAAATATCTCCTAAGCCTCACCCTTGGAGACCATAACAAGAATTCTGAATAATAAATTGAAATTCTCACAACTTGGTTACCTGAAAGAGCTTTCAAAATGTATTCATTTGTTTCTAAAACTTTTACATATACTCTTAACATGTTACTTACATGCCATGGTATTTCATGGTCTATTCAGCATGTCTGTTTTTATTTACATTGTGAACCTCAGCAACAATAGCAAGAAAGCTACAGCTATATCTCTACACTAACACAAAACTCCATCTGATTGTGTTATTGTTGCTTCTACCTTCATGTGTTGCTTGCATTACTACATTTTCTTTCATGAAGTACAAGTAACCTTCTTCTAACTTATCATGGCTCATATATTGGAGGAACCGCAAATTGTACTTAGTGTGTATGTATGTACTTGGTGTAATACCACAGTATTTGCACATCAAATAGGACATATCAGTGGTACTCCAGAGGATCACAAGTGCTTGAAAATGTCACATTTTGTATTAAAGTGTGTTGATTTTTCAGATTATGATACCACAACTGAGGGATTTGATAATTCCATGATTTCATTTTACTCTTTAGGAAGACTGTTTAGAAATCCTCTTTAGAGAAAAATGTCAAACCCAAGAACAGGTGAGGTTTTCATCTTCTCTCACAGGTCTAATACTTTAGTAGTGCCATTAGTTTATGGTTTTGTCTGTTTCTTTTTTTAGTGCCTGTAACAGCCTAAATTTCTACTGGTAATAGATTATGCTCAACATCAAAATCCACCACTTCTAAGTTATTTCTCTTATCTCATTTTAACTAATTGCCAAAATCATGTTGTTTTACAGGAGTTACTTCAATCTACTGTTCAATCAAGACACAGTATTCATATACCAGACTCCAGATAAGTTTCAATTGGGCATTCCAAACCTGCTATCCATCAGGAGCTCAACTTGGTGCTTTGTTTACCAATACCAAAGATACACACCTTCTGTCCCACTGAGCTTTTTTGTATTCTTCCACAGGTGTTTATCCCAATATAACTTCCTAGGAAGGGATGATAAAAAGATGTTTTCTGCAAAGATGATGACTAGATCTTACAGATTAGATTTTTTTCTAAAGTACTTCAGTATTTTGTACACTGTATATGTTCTTTCACCCAAAACACCTTAAAAGACTCACACCACTCGTAATTTAACATATCTAGGTTTTGTTTTATTTCTCTTTTGCTCTAGCATTTCCAGTAAAGGATTTGTCTGCTAAGGCACAAATTTTGACACCCTTACCTCATCATACCAAGATGCTATTCTAATAGAGGTGGGCTTGGTGGCATAAACTTTCAATTCCAGTACTTGGGAGGCAGAGACAGGTAAATCTCTGTGAGTTTGAGGTCAGCCTGGTATACACACCAAGTTCCAGGACAACAGGGGACAACAGGGGCTACAGAGAGAACCTCTCTCAAAAAAAAAAAAAAACAGAAAAAAAACCAACAACAAACAAACAAAATTGAAAGTGAACATGAACAATTTGGAGAGGAAGAAACAAGGATTCAATTATCCTCCAGTCTCCACTTCTCTTGTCTTGGAATTACAGGTATGTTCTTCTACATCTGACTGAAAATGTAAATTTACACTTTGAGTCTTAACACATTTTCTTTGCTTCCAAAAGGAGTAGAAGAATTCCAAATAAGTCCATATTATCAACAACTGTTGCAATTAGACTGGCTCAGTGAATATTATTTTAAAACAACAATGATATTTTTACTAGTGGCATTATATCTTTAATTATTATAGATGCATACCCTGGCACTTGGCCCTATCCCATAATACTTAGCCATCATTCTTCTGGTCAGTCAGAGAAAGTGTACAAACAATATGGCTGACTGACATTTTTATTTCTTTTGGGTATCACACTCAATATCAAGCATTGTCTACTAGAAGCATAGGTCAGTAATTTATATTGTGACACTATAAGATACATAAATGTCTCAAACTAAATTTAGTTAAATATTAAATAATTTTGTATTTTAAATTTTTTCTACTTATTTTACAGAAATGATTTTCAATCAAGCTATTGCAGAAAATATCTGCCATGAGACTAAATGGAATATTTAGTTATATATGTAATTGTATAAACATAAAAGCAGTAACAATAAAGTATCATAGAGATGAAGACATGTTCAAAAATAAACCTCTGCCCATGGAAAAATTCAAAAAGCAAACTAAACTGCAAAGTTGGAACACAGTTAAAAGTTAAAATCCTCAATACATTAAAATCTAAAATCACAGCCTCCTGGCTTTGTGAGGTAAAAGTCTAAGCTCTCTTTTATCAACTATGCAGTTTAGTAGGAGTCTCTTGATTGCCACATCAGTCAACAATCAAGAAAATATCCCACAGACCTGGCCATAGGCCAATTCAAGGGAGGAAATTCCTCAGCTGAGGCTCCTTCTACTCAAGTGTGTCAATGTGACAACTGATATTATGCAGCAAAATTGACCCCTTGTCAACATGTTATATGAACACATCAGTATTAAACAATAGCATTTAAATTTCTTATCCAAGATATTTCATGTATATATTAATATTACATCATAAAAGAGTACAAATTTAAATGTCTCATAGTACTTAAAACTTCAAATATTTGAAAATCTCAATGTCTTCTTAAAATAATCCAAATTTCTAAACTGTGGACTTCTATAAAACCCAAAATAACTTATAGACTATCTTATTTCCAAAGGGAAAAAAGTGGGCACACATAAGTAAATCCAAAGTTTAGCAATCTAGCTCAGTATTGTACATATGGGATCCACTCACAATCTTCTGGGCTCCAAAGGGTTTTGGCAGATCTACTTCTTTGATTCTCCTATCCACAGCACACAAGACCTGTCTCATAAGCTCAGACTGCCTTCACTTCACACATGCTGCTGTCCTTGTTGGTCGTCCCATGGCCTGGCATCCAACTTATGCTACAGTCTCTACTGAAACCGAGGCTGCACCTTCACCCATGGACTGCCTTGTAATCTCACACTGGCAGTCCTCAGCTGCTCTTAGGGATCCATTCATTTTAAACCCAGCACCATGTAGTAGAGTCTTATACATTACAAACTCCTTCTTCAAGCTTGAGATAGAATCTTGAGTCCCATCTGGAGACCACAGCTTCTGTGTGCCCATCCTCAGGAAATAATCCCCATAAGATTTCACTTCAAAGATGCTGTTCTCTTGTTAGTCACAGCTGACTTTCAGCCAAAGCCAGATAAACACCTTCAATTGTCCCAGTAGAGGACAAAAGGCTTCACTTCCAAAAATTCCTAATTCCACATAGACAGTTTATCTGAGATAGAATTAATACAGTATATGGTCTTTATACTGGATCAGCCCACAATGACAAACATGACCAAATTCAATTGTAATTACTTTAGTCTACGTCCAGTTCACACCATAAAACTCATACCACTTGTCAGGAATAAGCAATAGTATTCTTCCCTTAGAACCCATCTCTGTCTTGGGTGTTCATTCTCACTTTTCCTTAATATATCCACATTTGTTCTATATATACCTTGGATGTGTTGATTTACTGTTTTGGCTTATGAAACAATTAATTTGAAATCCACTTGCTTGAAGTACTGTTGATAGGCATTGAATATTGGAGTTTCCACTTCCCCTAATTAAGAAAACAAGAGCTGAGAAAGGTACTATCCTACTAACCCACTTAATTAGTTGATATCAGAACCTTGTACATGCTAGGCAAATGCTTCACAAGTGTGGTGCACTCCCAGGCCTTCCCAGAAAGTCTTACCCCCAGACATATTTTATATGAAATGTTTATGTCTTCTTAGATCCTAGTAGCTATGGAACTCTGACACTACACAGAATACAGTCCTAACTTACTTGTAGGGTCTGGCCCCCCTGCAGCCCTTCTCTCTTAGTGCTAGGCTCTCGGCCAAGAGCTAGCAGGATCTTGTCAATTGCAAAGCTGAAGTAAATAACTTGACTTTTAAGCTAGCCAGACCACAACTTCCTTCTTCCTGTTTACAACTGTGTATCATCAATAGAGGAACCTCCTGCAAAGCCCCGCCCTCAGGTTATATAAGGCTTGATGCCTCTCAATAGAGTCAGTCAGTCATTCTCCTTTTTTCCTACCTAGTGTGTGTGTCTGTGTCTGTCTTATGTGCATCATTCAATCCACAGGCCTCCGCTGATCCGGACTCAGTCAACGAACGTAGCCAGGACATTACAGCGAGATCTGAAGACAGGACGTTTACAGCTGGAGGCTCCCCCTCCCCCATCTGAAGAGAGGAAGCTACAGCTGGAGGTTCCACCAAGATCGGAAAGAGAGGACTTGCTGATGCTGACGGATCGCCCGGGAAGGCCGGCAGGCAAATGTAAGTATTTGGGCGTATTGGATAAATGGGTGCTTCAGGCTCTCGTGATCTTTTTACAGATCGATTGGTAATCGTACTTAAGAGACAGGATAGCTAGAGATTTCAGTCAATGTTTAATCATTTATGTGTGCTCTTTCTGATTTTTGACTTCTTTTAAAGTGTCCCAGAAATTTTGTTGTGTTGTCCAGAAAACTTTGTTTCTTAATTTCTCCTTTGACTCGTTAGTTATTCAGGAGTGTGTTATTTAGTCTCTCTGAGTTCGTGAAATTAATAAGGTTTCTTTCAGTGTTGATTTTAAGTTTTATTGCATTGAGGTCTGAAAAAATGCATGGAATTATTTTAGTATTTTTGGATTTGATGAGGTTTATTTTGTGCCGCAGTATATGGTCAGTTTTGGACAAAGTTTCAACAGTGCTGAATAGAGTGTGTACTCTTTGGTATTTGGGTAGAATATTCAGTAGATGTTGGTTAGGTTCATTCAATATATGGTATTCTTTAATTAAGGTGTCTTTCTGTTCATTTTCTTTCCTGTTGAACTGTCTGATGGAGTTTGAATGTCTGCTAGAATTTTGCTGTGAATTTATCTGGGTCTCAGGTTTTATCATTCCAGAGGATTTTGTATTGTTGTTTCAATATATTTATGTGTTATGGGTGGTCAGGAACCATTTTTTTTTGTTTAGGTTTTGAGGTGAAACATTCCAACCTGCAGGGAATTTCATTAAGCTCAGGAAGTAAACAAGTCAAGAGCTTCAGGAAGTCCCTGAAATTGACCAGGTTCACTAATTTGACTTCCTGCCTGAATTCCTGTGCTCTAGATAGGGGTATAAATACCTTGAGCAAAAGATTGTCAATTAACTGTACTGCTTACAGTTAAAGAGACAATCTTTCCTTCAGCAGCCTGAAATTTGCATGTCTGTATTTGTTCTAGCCTGATGTCATCATTGTCCTCTCAAATTCACTTTTGACAGTTCAGCTTTTCTACTGAATTTAATAACATATAAGCAAATATGTAGATTCTAGCATAGATTGAGCTCTCCTACAACATCCAATGGTTACACTTTTGTCACCCATAAGAAGCTAATACATAATTATTTCACCTTACAGAAGTGTAGGGTCTGGCCCCCCTGCAGCCCTTCTCTCTTAGTGCTAGGCTCTAGGCCAAGAGCTAGCAGGATGTTGTCATTTGCAGTTCCTAAGTAAACAACTTGACCTTTACAGACTTCCTCAGTTTACATCAGGTGTGTGTCATGTGGCTAGATGTCTCCTGAAAACCCTGAACTTTTAACCTCCTGTAAAGCCCCGCCCTCAGGGTATATAAGGCTTGTTGCCTCTTAATAAAGTCAGTCAGTCATTCTCCTTTCCTCCTACCTAGTGTGTGTGTCTCTCTCTCTGTGTCTTATGTGTGCGTCATTCAATCCGCAGCCCTCCGCTGATCCGGACAGGGGACTCGGTTGACAAATGAAGACAGGGAGCTACACAGAAGATGTAACTCAACCAGATCTACTTGTTACTATTGCATCACTTAGTAAATGACTTCAAAATCCCATCAGTTAGGCAGTGTGGCACTCAAAAGAGGTGACTTCTGCTTTTAATTTCAAAATGGTTCAGCCATTACTGATTCAAAGAAATTTCTACATATGAAATATCTCAAATCTATAACACAGTTTAAGTATGTGCCATGTTCTATGCTGATTATAAAAATGTATCATCTTATTTTTAGTATAGTGTTTACCACATCCCTTATAACAAATTTTTAATTTAAGCATATTTTATCAGCACTGCATTCTTTAAGTAGTAATGTAATTACATTGAAAGACACTGTGTAAGTAGGAGAATTTGGAAAGTGAATGAATGGCAAACTCACCTTATAAGAACAGTGACAAATTTCACATTATTTTTGAGCTTGGTAATAAATTTCCCATACACCTATTGGTTTTCTTGTGATACAGAAGTGAACTTTGTTTCCTTGTGTGTAATTCAGTGCTTAAAATATATGTTTGTATGTATACTTGTTGAATGAATGAATAAACCAATGAATTAATAAACAGTATTCTAGTGAATTACAAAAAAATTGAATAGATCTACTGTTGGAGGCCACCGGCTCCAACATCATCATCTAAGATGCCAGCTGCCAGCTGCCAGGAGGAGGACCTCTAGTTTAAGGAAATGTATTTTAGAAGATCCGGGTGCATGATGAGCGCATGGGCAGCTTGTGATGATGAGCAAGTGGGTAGCGGGTGGGCAGCGCGTGATCACAAGAATTCTTTGTGGGTTGGGAGCCTCCTGTATCTTGATGTAATACTTGACCTTTTGGCTGATTGGTTGGCCCATATCTTGCTTATGTATATAAGGGAAAAAATAAAGAGGAAGCTGCTGAAGCCCAGCCTGAAGCAAAACCCGTTGTGTTGTTGATTGTCCTGCAGGTCTGGACAATCTACCTTCAGGTGGCAGAGAGATTTTCTTGAAAGATGCAATATAGAGGTAATTCACTAGAGAGAATAGTCAAGGCAGGTAGAATTTGTTCCTTTTCATTATGTAGTACCCTTTCTTGTTCTTTTTTGGACTACTTATTCTCTAGTCCATTTTAGCTATTGTTCATGTAGGCAATCAAATGTCCTTTTGAATACTGCTTGCATGATACACCATCATCATCCTTTCCATTTAATCAATCAGTTGTTGCCTAATATGTTTACTGCAGTGTCTGAATCATGTATTTAGAGCAGTTACCAATAACAATATATTTTGTTGAGTCACCCATCTTTCAATTTATTTCCTATTGTTATGCCTTATTTTTGTTTCACTTTCTTCTTTTACATTTTTATATCCATGATTTATTTTAAATATCACTAGATAGCATTATTTGCAAGTATAATTATTCAAAAAGTGTTTATATTACAATTATCATATTAAACTTTCATATTATATAGTTTACTTTTGATTTCTAATTAAACGGTGCATAGTGGTACACTTCTCTAATCAAAACACTTGGAAGACTGTGGCAAGAGGTTTGTAGAAAGGTCTAATCCAGACTTATCTACAGAGTCAGGTCTTGTTTCAAAGAAAGAAGGGGACGGGAGAAAGAAAGAGAGATAAGGAAGAGAAAAAAGAAAGATGAAAAGAAAAATTCTAAAATCAGAGTAGAAAATTTATTTTCATTCCAAGTATTACACATAAACATACTTTATATGCATGAGGATTGTAACATAAATACTATAGTCTATCAAATTAACATGATAAGCAACATCCATATTTAGATTTTTGTGGTGTATGATCTCAGACAGATTCTGTAAAATAAATTATTATTAACTATAATCATTATTCTGTATATTAGATCTCAGTACGTATTCAGTGTATATAACTACAGATTTTTACTTCTCCCCATTTTTCCCATGCCCATCTCTTGTAACTAAGTTTAATTTTCTTTTCTCACGTATTTGATTTACTTTAGACTTCAAATTTATATGATATTATGCAGTACTTTTCATTTTATATGTTTCATTTAATTTAGCACAGTATCTTTCAGGTTTATATATGTATTGGGGAAGAGGCAATAACTCCTTTTTGAAAGCTGAGTATTATTTCATTGTGCATGCTTATGAATGTGTTACAAAATGATTTTTATCCATTCATCTACAGATTGACAATTAGTGTAAGAGATTTTGAAGGTGTCCTCTGAGGACCAGGTGAAGAAGTTTAGGGGTTGTGACTCCTTCTAAGAGGCAAAATATTGACCTTACAAAAATGGAAGAAGACCAAGATACAGAGAAAGTGAAAGCAGAAGTTCTTTTATTCAGAAAACCAGAACAAACTCCCTGCAAGAGGAGAGGAAATTTCAGACCTTAAAGTCCTTTGATTGCATTAAACCTGTCTATTTATTTTGTCTTGGGGGACACACCATCAACACCTCCCGCATACTTTAGATTGGTCACCTTGAACCAAGAAAGGAAAACTGAAAGTCCTGTATTCCTGAGTCCAAACACGTCAAGGGCTATATTATTCTAAGCCTGACCAGGCTCTGCTAGAGTAAGAAAATGAAAAGCTTCCTATCCGCATCTTTTGAAACAAAGCCTGCCTATCAGTCTTTACTTAAATTAAAAATAAAATCCTATTGGACTTTTTGTCCTCCTGTCTTCTGTCCATGGACCCTTTCCTTTTCTCCTTATTTGTCGAGGTATTAGTAGACTTTCCTGACTCATCCCTTCCTCTTTATGTGCTATTAGTGGTTTCAGGATAAAGGTCACTCTAACTATTTTAGGCAGACAAAAGAGATGACATAGAAGAGGACAACAGTCAGAGTGCCTCTGAATAGGGTTGTTCTAAGAGGCCACAGTAGAAGCCAGTTGATAGTGGTGTCAGGGAATGAACCACAGAGCTGGTGACAGCTTGTTTTGTTAGGGCATATTATATGGGCAAAGTAGCACCTGTACTTTACAAAGAGAGTAGAATCATTGGCCAATGGTTAGAATAGAAAAATCAGGAAAACAATCCAAAGAATAAATGCCACTCCTGATCATAAAAATTGACAAGGATGGTCATGTTTTATCACATACATCTATCTACTTCTAGGTAAACATGGTTTGGTCCAAGAGGTGTCAATGCTTTGTATCGGCCAGGTTGAATTCAATAACTGTGTACTTGGATTCTACTTTAGTAACTTCATGGGTAACATCAAGAGACAATGTTAATGAGGAGAACTTCTTCACAATATTATTAATACAGATTTTGTTTAAGGAAATGAGGCATAATTGTGCAGTTGACTGATTGGAACACCAAATTCCTATGTTAGAGAGCTAACAGGTGAAGAATGAGCATGAAAAGTTAGTGAAAGTAACAATATCCCCAGCTGTACCCTCACAGAAATAGATGCCCCTGCCTATGTAACAGGTGTAATTTCTAGTGAGAGAATACACTAATGACTAAGTCTGAGTGAATTTGTGGTTCAATTGTTGTTGTGGGCAGGGCCAAAACAGGCTTTCTAATTGTAATTTGAAAAAGAAATACTGTTCCATCAAGCTTTTTTGTTGCTGCAAGATCACCCAGCAGTATCCCATAGGCATTACTTGTATACCATAAATGATTTCTGCTAGGCCTATGAGTTTGACCACAAGTTATTTAGTAGCTCCCGTTACTTGGGAAATATGGACCTTCAGGATATCTGAAGACATTACAGTGATATGGTTATCTTCAAATGGTATGGAGTTTCATAATTAGAAAATGCAGTCTTATAATTAAATTCAGCATTTAATAGGATGGACCATTGACCTATAGCCAACTCACATCCCCTTTCAGTTAGTAAAGGTATTAAGGTTCAAATACAAGTCCTTTCCCATGAGGTGATGGAAACACATTTTTGAAGGATAGGCTGGTGGAGAGTATCCATTCTTTTAGGCCTGAATTATCTCTCCTTATGCTATCCCATCCACTTGCTTATATCTGAAGCAAGATGCTGATTATCTGACTTGTTTTGGAGAGGGAAATCCTTTTCCTCGAAATATCTCATTTCTGAGATGATCAATTCTAGTTGTCCAAAGATCCTGAAACATGTGCATCTTCCTCAGAGGCAGTATCTCCTATTGTGATAGACGATCGATGTCCTCTGGGGAAGATTGATGTCCAGGTTTTCAAATAGGGTACATATAGCTAGTGGAATTTGCTGTGCCCTAGTTTTATCAGGCCATATTTGGGACAAAAACTAAGCAAACTGAATCTCCTGTAATCTTGTGACTTGAGTGCAACTGGAAAAAATTGATCAATCCAAGACTGAGACGTATCTAATTGAAAAATTAGAATGTTGGGGAAGGTTACCACTTAGGCAAGGATCTGAGTTTGAAAGAATGATTTCCAGTTTTATACAGCCCATGATGTGAGAGCAGTTTTCTGTGTGTGTGAATCCATGAAGTTACTTTTAGTAACTACAAATGTCCTTTGGGGAACTCACAAATAATGCACAGATATAGGGTAAGGAGTTTGGGACACACTCTTCTATATCAGTGAATTGCAGACTGCCGATCGAGTCTGGGGATTTAACACCTACCTCTCAGCCCTTACAATCAGGTAAATTCATTACTGACACCAAAACTAAAATTCTAACAGGACCTTTATCATCCTGCCACCACCCCAAGGCTTCTTTCTCTACCTCTTTTTCTATCAAAGTACTTATCTAACTTCCTTCCTCATTAGGTTGTGTGTGTGTGTGTGTGTGTGTGTATATATATATATATATATATATATATATATATATATATATATACATATTGTGTTAGATGTTTGTAGAAGAGAAAAGGGAAGAGTTTATGACTAAGAAATAAGAACCAGAGCCAGACCTGAAACAGGCAAAGAATGTATACATTATTAGAGATAAAAATACACAGTGAGGACAGACTTCCTGGAAAACAAGTCTCTGCACCATAATGAGGAAAGGTGGAAGGTGGAAGTTCTATTCTTTTGGGCCCAATTGGAATGTGTTTGATGTGAAGGTTTGCTGTCCTTGGATAACTGAAAACCTTCTTTTAAGATTTCTTTCCCAGGCTGAGCAGGCTGGTAGCTCAAGGCCCTAAAGGAGACAGGCTGACTATATAAACAGTCTGTTTTCATCCTGGAAGTGACTAATTGTTAAGACTTGAGGAAAAAAATTGGGGGCAATGTGTAAAATCTTTATTTCTAATATAGAATGAACATCCAAAATATAAATGGAATTTTCAACACAACCAGAGGAATTAATGGGCAAAAGTCTTTAATTCTTAAATCTCATCGGCAAGTGTATTAAAAAAGTTGCTCAACATTCTTGCTTACCAGAAAAATGCAAATCAATAAAAAATGTGATCTTATCTCACATGATTTAAATAGCTTTTTTTTAAATAGAGAGAGCAAGGGTTAAAATGTGGATACAAAGAGAATTATAAGGAATACTTTGTGAAAAAGTGAAGTTATACAGGTATTATAAATAATAATATGTTAAACTTCTTATGTTAATCCTTAAAAATGTAATTAATTAGAATAACCATATGTCCAAGCAATCTCTCTGGTGAATATGTATTCAGAGGATGAGAAAATCTGCACTTTCTACACTTATGTTCATTTCCACATTAGTTGTAACATTTTAAAAAATATTTATTTATTCTTTGAAAATTCCATACAATTTACCTGGATCACATCAACTCTGAGCTCCAACTACCACAGGAAGTCCGTATTATCTCCCTTCCAACATCTTCCTTTTTAATTTTTATTTCTTTTTAACTGAGTCAAATTAGTGCTGTGCATATATAGTTGGGTGTAGGGTCAGCCACTGAGGCATGCACTATTTCTTTTTAATTTTTTTATTAGTTCTTTGAGGATTTCAAACAAGGTAGTTTGATCATATCCACTGTCCCCTCACTCAGTTCCTCCCAAGTTCACCTCCCCTTGCCTAAAAAAAAAATTGTTTTCTTTTTTAACCTATTGAGTCCAATTTGTACTACCACAGGTAGTTTAATGCAAACAAAATCCTAACATGAAGAAGGGAGGTGGGATATTGTTCCCTAGGTGAGGACCGATTGGCAATTGATAGCTGCTGAGAGAAGGAAGCTCAGTTTTCTTTAACTGTCCCATGATAAGATGAGCACACCCTATTGGATGGCCAAATACCCAAGAATATAGAAGTACAAATTGAGTCATGATTTACTTTGCTGATTGAACTTTTTGCTATGAAGATGCTTCTGAATTTGATTTAATCAAACTTGTTTTGATTTTTTTTTAACCTGAGAGTTTAGTGTCCTTTTTGAAATGCTATCGCCAAGTTAAATATCAAAGATCTTTTACTTAGTATTTCTTTGAGGAAATTTATAGTTCCATGTTTTCAGGTTTTAGCTTCTGACCTATGAAGTTCATATTGTGAAATAAAATGTTTTCTTTCCATCTCCCTCTCCACCTCCCTTTCTCTCTCTTCCTCTCTCCCCATTCCTCTCCCCCTTTTTCTCCTTATCCCTCTCCCTCTCTCTTCATGTAGATACAAAGGTATCACAAAAACGTATTTAGAAGAGGTTGCCATTTCCCTATTATGTGTTTTTTTTATTCTTTCAGAAATTCATTGACCATATGTATTTAAATTTTTAATAATGTTCTATTGTTACATGCATGTGTTTACATGCCAGTGTCATTATTTTTATTTAACTATACTGAAGGGCATGGTTCAGTGTGGGCCCTGACAAGGTCCTGCTGTGAAGATTAAGGGAGTTGCTCTCTTGGTTATCTGCTATGAGAATTAAAGGAGTGGCTCTTGTGGTTGCCTGCTATGAGGATTAAGAGAGTGACCCCTGCATCTGGAAAGAACTTGTATCTGTCCGGAGATGAACCACCCCATAGGGATGGGACTAACCAAACTTATAAAACCCCCTGCAGCTCCTTGAATAAAATGAATTTTGTTGTGGCTCGACATCCACATGCATTCCGCCCAACTCTCAGAGTTTCTGTCTTAACTCTGCCTCTCACTCCCTTTCCATGGCAGGTAACCTGCATCCCCCTCATGGGCCAGTGCTGAGAAGCGGGGCCCCAACACTATACTTTTGTTATAGAATAAAAATTAAAAATTCAGATGCCATTCATTTTTCTTTTCTTTCCCAATTATTGACTACTTGAGGTCCTTTACTGTTTCATAGAAATTTAAGTTTTTGTTTTTAAATTTTTGTGAAAATTACCATTGGGATTTTATTAACGTCTATTTGTATTTGTTGATCAACAATATTCTTTCTGTTTTAATGACTTTTATCATTGTTTATGACTTCTTCAAAAGTTTAATCAATGTTTTCTACAGTGTGAATTTGGGGAAACAAAGTTTCTGGAGATCAGTGACAGTAAATTGAGCACAAAAAATTTACTATACTAATTTCAGTGACAAAAATAATAAGAAATGGTTACTTTCGCAAATGACACATTATGTTTTTGTGTATATACACACACAAACACACAAAGTTAGAACACAATATACACAGAATATTTCTCTTTGTTGTAGATGTACTAGAAATTATTTCCCAGCTGATGGAAGAAGAGATGAAAAAATAAATTTCCAAAATCCAAATAGTAAGTATTATAAACTTCCAACCCAGATTTCTTCCTATATTGGCAGCGGTAGTAATGCTATTTGCAGCAGCAACAAATAACTAAAACTACATTTTAAAATTAATTTAAATTGATGTAAGACATTTTCTGTGACTTGAATATATTAGAATCAAATTATCTTTAGTACATCATAAAACATATTTCTATGTTATTCTTTTGTTCTCTTTCATGTGCTGTTATTACACTATAACTATTTCTTTGGGGCTGTACTTGTATTCTTCTTTGTAACATACGTGATTTTCATATCTCTACACTATCATTTCCACTCCAACTCTATGCAGCTACCTTGTTCCACTATGAATTTCTTTCTAGTGTAATGATAAAAAATGTCTTCCTAATTTTAAGGGTATGTAACTGTATGTTCAGTATTCATTGATATGTTTAGTGGAATCAATTAAATGTGTGGGGGTGTGTGATATGTATGTATATGTTGTGTATGCTTGCTTGTTCAAGATCATGGGATTTCCAAAGCAGGAGCCAGGGAACCAATCATCCTAAATATCATTTCTGCATGCAGGCTACAAACATTCAAGGTTACATGAGTTCTATAGATATAATGAGCATAGTATGAGCTGTTCATGAGGGAGGAAGTTCTAAGACCCAATCAAACTTTTGTCAAAACAAGTTAAGTCATATCCAAGCCACTCCCTTTGTACTTCCTCTAAGTGCCATCTTTATTGTCATGAGGCCCCGCAGGTATCATGGCATATACATTTGTTTGAGAAAACAGTGTCATGTGTCAGATCTTGTCTTTTATCTTGTTTGAGACAGGGTTTATTTATTGTTTGCTCTTGTGTATGTCAGGTTTAGCTGGTTCACAATCTTCTGTGCAATTGCCCTGTCACCTCTTCCTCTCTCAAAATGGTATCACTGAGTTTAAAGGTGTGTGCTACTGTGTTTGATATTCTATATGATTTGGGGATTCAAATCAATGTCCTAACACTTGCATGACAAGTGCTTGTACTCACTGAATCATTTTCAAATTTCCAGGATCAATTTAATTTTAAATTGAATTCAGTAACATTCCCTAATTTTTACCACAAAAGTAATATTGAAAGCTTTTTAAAAAAAGATATGGGAAATAATTACTCCTGACTGAGGACAACTGCTGTTTCTGATAATCACCAGTCTTAAGTGCATAGAATACATCAAGGAATTGAAATTATATAGAAAATACCATTTTAACATGATTTTATTATATGATTATGTAAATATTGAATTTCCTGAATATAAAAATTATTCTGTAGATATCTTAAAATGCCCCTGTGCTTTCTTTGTTTTCCTAATTATTATGAGATGAAACATTTATTTTTTTTTATTTTCTGAGACAGATTTTTACTTTTGTGTTCAAATATGACCTTGAACTCTGTTGTACAATGTAACTGCCAATTCAAGCCAACCTTCTTGTTTCAGTCACCAGAGTGCTGGGCTTACATCCATAAACCCCATACACCACCATGCCTACTAGAGATAAAGAGATTTGTAATCAACTAACTTTCAATATCTTGATTCAAAGGAAAATGCAGAAGTTTAAATTAGATTGATACATTAAAAATAGTCAAAGGCTAACTTCTGGCAAATCTAGGTGGAGGACTGAGAAGGAAGTTCCTTAAAGTTCTCACACATTATTTCTGTAAAGTAATTTTTAAAACTGAGGTTTTAAATTAATAAAATCAACAGTGTTATAAAAATGTGTTAAGGGGCTGGAGAAATGGCTGAGTGGTTAAGAACACTGATTGCTCTTGCAGAGGATTTAGGTTTCAATTCCAACACCCACGTAGTGGCCAACAAACTTCCCATAACTTCAGTTCCAGGGGATCTGATGCCCTCTTCTGACCCCTGTGGGCATATATGACACAAGTACACTTACATGCATACATGTGGGAAATACATTCATACACATAAAATACAAATAATAAGTAAAATATTTTAAATGTGTCAAATAGCTTGGTGTGGTGGCACACTCCTTTAACCTCAGCACTTGGGAGGCAAAGGCAGGAAAATCTCTGAGAGTTCAAGGCCAGCCAGATCAATATAGTGAGTTCCAGGCTAGAGGGGGCTGCAGGGAGACCCTGTCTCATAAAAGACCAAAACCAGTGTTAAATAATACAAACTTTTCATTTACTTCATTGTTTGCTAAAAATAATAAAGTTGAATTGGTAATATTAAAATTAAGTGACACATGCTTCCATGTTCATTATATCATTCTTCCATTATTTTAAATAATAAATAAATAAATAATACATTAAAATAAGTTACGAACAAATGCTGGTTATACTCTACCTCAAGAGTACTTTCAAACTGGCACTTTTAAAATATTATTACTTAAGCAGACAATTGTATTTTCAAAAAATCTACTGAAACTCATCTTTAATATCCAAGCTGAACAAAGATAACATACCTTTCCTTTTTTAAACACTGCTAATTTACATGTGTGTAATTTGTTTTATATTTATTTACAGTTATGTTTTAACCTCATAGATAATTAAAGAATCTGTGAGTCACTGTAAGTTCAGAACCCCTATAATATGAATAAACTTTCTAACATGTTAAACTTAAACAATTTTTGGATACATTTTTTTATTAACTTTACCTGACATTAGAATAAGTTTTTTGGAGTATAAAACCAAGCACTTTCAGCTTGTGGAAAGTTTCTTATTATAGTCTTGACTACAAAAAATATATGGTAATAGATGTGGTGCATGAAAAGAAAAAATAAACAGAAATGGAAAAGAATTTACAAAAGATTTTCTTTGTACAGCTCTTTACAATATTTGATTATATATAAAAGCAATAACTAGCATTTTTATATACCAATAATAAGCAATTAGAGAAAGAGGTTATAGAAACACTCCCGTTCACAATAGTCTCAAATATAAACTAACAATAAACCTAAACAAGGTTGTTAAAGATCTATACAGTGAAAAATTTAAATATCTGAAGACAGAGATTGAGAAAGACACCAGATGGAAGAACCACCTCATGCTCATGTGTTGATGGAATTAATATTGTACAAATGACCATCCAACAAAAAGCGATTTATAGATTCAATGCAATCCCAATCAGTACCCCCATGACAAATTTTACATAAAGAGAAAAAAGAAACAACCTACATTTGATGTGGAACCACAAATGATATTGGATAGCCAAAGTAATGTTGAACAAAGAGAGGAATGCTGAGGGGATTACCATACCAGATTTCAAAGTATATTACAGAGATAATAAAAACTGTACAATATTGGCACAAAAAGAGAGATAAATCAATAGAAAAAAACACAGAAGATCCAAACATGGTTGCCTGTAGTTACAGTGACCTGATAATCGACAAAGATATTTTAAAATAAAATAAAACAAAACAACAACAACAACAAACCATGTTGGAGGTAAGGCAGCATCTTTAATAAATGATGCTGAGAAAATTGAATTTCTAAGTGTGGACCATTTAAATTAGATCCATATCTATCACTCTGCATAAAAATAAACTCCAAATGGATGAAAAATCTCAGTCTAAACCCTGGAAACTGAAACTGTTAGAAGAAAATATATGCAATACCCTATAGGATACAGGTGCAGGAAAAGTCTTTCTAAATTGAACTTCATTCATTCAGGAATTAGGTCCATTAAATGGGATTTATTAACCTAAAAGATTCTGTACAGCAAAGTAAACAATCAATCTAGTGAGAGGAAGCCACCAGAGTGGGAGAGAATCTTCATAGTCTATAAATTTGGTAGAGGATTAATTTCTAGAATATACAAACATCTCAAAAAATAAAAAGAATTAATAAAACAAACGACCTAATTAAAATATGGCCAAACAGAGAGTTCCCCAAAGAAGAAATAAGAATAGCTAAGAAATACCTTACAAAGAGTACAATGTCCTTAGCAATTAGGGAAATGAAAATTAAGCTACTTTAAGAGTTCAGCTTACTGGTCCAGTCAGAATGCCTAACATCAAAAAAAGAAATGACAACAAATTGTGGCAAGACAGTGGGGAAATGAACACTCTAATGTATGCCTAGTGGTATTACCAAATCATGTAGTTACAAAGGAAATCAGTGTGGAGAATTCTTTAAATACTAAAAACAGTTGTAACTTATGATTCAGTTATAGCACTCCCCGACATAGACCCAAAGCACTCCATATCTTACTACGGAGATAGTGGTTTAACCATTTTTAATGTTGATGTTGCTCTTTTTGCAATAGTTAGGAAATGAAAAATATAACTACATGTTTATCCAATAGTGAATGGATAATGAGGTTGTGATATATTTACACAATAAACATCTGTTCAGCAGTAAAGAAAAATGAAATCATGAAATTTGCAGGTAAATTTATGGAACCAGAAACTATTATTCTGAGTGAGGAACCCAGACTCAGAAAAACAACTGATGCATTTGTTCTCGCACTTTTGGGTTCTATCTCCAAATATATATCCACAGGACCTGGAAAATGGATCCCTCAGGAGGGATAAGAGATCCCTCAAGCAGGAAAGGAGGAGGAAGTGTAGACTCTAGGAATGGGGATAGTAGAAGACCTATGTTATCAAGGGAGAAAATGTCAGGTACTTTAATTATGGAGGGAAGAAGTGACTATAAAGGAAGACAGAGAAAAAGAAAAGCAAAAGTCCTTAGGCAGTGTGAAAAGCCAAACAGAAATAGAGTATTTAATAAGCATACTGAGAAACAGTGTCAGGCAAAGAAAATCTCTCTGTGAGTTGTTGATTAGGATAGGACAAGAGACTCCAAAAATAAGACAACCTATTGCCATAGCTCTTGATTGCCTCCAAGAAGTTGAAAATAAGCTGCTGCTGCTGAAGACACGACATTCTTGAAGCACAAGACTTGGAGTGATTGATATGGACCTGGCCTGAAATTCTCTTCCCTGAAGACTAGCATTCAGCATTATCAGGAGTCAGTATGCAAGCTGCTGAAGGAGAAAAAAAATCAATGCACCTACTCAGCTGTAAAGTCTATGAACCACAACAATGATTGGCCCAGTTATCTCTGTCTCTTGGTGCAGTAGTGGCATTTTCATCTTGGGAGTATCCATCAACTCTCTTGTTGGATTTAAGGCCTGCTCAATGAGAAGATATTCATGTGCAGTACTGAAAATACAGCCAAGTACACAAGGCTGAAGAAGTCATAAACCCCAGTGAAGAAGAGACTTCTATTGTTTCACTAGTCCAAGGTATTTTTTTCTGTGTATTTTAAACATTTAGCTTTATATTTACAAGTAAATGTACCTCTCGCCACTCATAAAGGAAGTTTCTATTTTGCAACAGTTGGAGACAAATACTAAGTTCTGCAACTGGGGAAATAAAATGAATATATGGCTATGAGATGTCCAGCCTTAAGTCGTGCATAAGGCTCAAGGAACAAAGCAGAAGAGGGTACAGAACGAATGTAAGACACAGAGGGACAAGCAACCTGTGCTAATTAAGTGCATTCTAAACAGGATAGATAAGCTATAACAATGAAATCTCCACTGTGTATTAGTCTAGTAAGATCTGCCTAGTGACAAAACCAGTTGGCATTCCAAGGTGAATTGGGAAAATATCATGGGGTCCCAGTGCAAGATGAGTATTTATAGAATCTATGTCTACTGAAGGAGGGAGAATCAGTTTATTCCAGAAAATAGCTCCTGAGAGTTATCTAATCCCAAATGAACAGCACTAAACACAGATGCATATGAAAATCAACACTATATGGAAACTGTGTTTCATATATAGAGAGACAGGTAATTAGATATAGATATATATTAAAAATAATTAAAGAAGATAATAAATTGAGGGTTAAGGGAGCATGGTGGAGTTGGAGGGGCACTGAGAGGTCGGTAAATAAGGTCTGTAAATAATGTAAATCCAGTACGTGTATGAAATAGTCACAAATATTTTTATTAAAGAGTATATTTTAAAAATTCTATACTCCATTAAATTTGAAAATTTAATAAAAAGAGGAGTATCTGAAATCATTTACAACATCAAAATTAAACCAAGAAGATCTCAACAGCTTAAACAGACCCATAACAAATAGGGAAATTGAAAATGTGATACAAACCCTCCCAACTAAAAAAGCCTAGGCCCAGATGGATTCACAACAGAATTCTATTAGACATTCAAAGATTTGCAATCAATACTTTTTTTAAGTTATTCAAAAAGATGGAAACAGATGGAGAACTCTCAGACTCCTCTGTGAACCAGAACTAGGTAAAGATACAACAAAAAAAGCAATGATACCCAACAAAATACTTGCAAAGTGCATACAGACACACATCAAAAAGTTTATCCATCATGATCAAATTTTTGGAGAATGTTAACAAGACTTCTTAGAAAATTCACAAGGCAAAATAGCAATGAATTACACAAATCCAAGTAGTAATTCTGAAAAGAGTTCAAGTTCACAAATAACTACCAATTAAAGCCAGTGAAATCCCATTTACTTACTAGCTTGGTCTAGATTAGAAACTGAAATTCAGAGACATATCAGTTTGTAAAGAGTTTTCTGTACAAGCACGAGGATCTCAGCTTGATTTCCAGAACCTATAAAAAATTTGGGTTTGTTGCTGTGGGCTTATAATTTCAGTGCTCAAGAGGTAGACACTGGCAGGTCCTTGGAGCTTGCCAGCCTGCCAGCCCAGTTTACTTGTTGAACTTCTTGAAATGAGAGATCCTGTCTCAACAAACAAGGTTGATGGCTCCTAAACAATGATATTTGATTTTTCTTCTGGATTCCATACACACATACACAGATATGCACATCCTCGAGTATATACGAACACACACACACACACACACACACACACACACACATACACACATACACACATACACTAAGGTGAAAATCAGTAATGCTAAGAAAAGTGCTCACTATCATTTTACGGATAATAGTTTGGTAATAGGTACTACTTAATATGTTTGTGAAAATGTAGGAATAAAACATCAAATATTATGTATATGATTTTTAAATATTTTTTTATTTATTTTATTTTGTGTGTGTAAGACTGTATTGCCTGAATGTATGGAAGTCTACCTGTGTTGTGCAGTGCCCACAGAGGTCAGAAAAGGGCATTGAATCATCTGGAAGAAGATAAAAATTACATGTAGCTCTGAAAATAGAAGCTATTCTTCATGAGGTAATGCAAAACCTGAATCAGAAAGGAAGTAAAACTATCATATGTACACATCATTTGTGGAAACTATAAAAATTAATAGCATTCAGATTTGAAGTTTGCTGCCTTAAGTAGAGAGTCATGATTTTTTATAAGCCAAATTTATTTTTCAGATCTAAATAAACCCTCTATAAGAAAGTATGTATAATCACCCATTCAGAAGACTAATAAAAATTCATTTTTACAATTTTTAAAGATGTGCCTAGGACATAAATGTTAGGAAAAAAGTAAAAATAGATTGAAAATGAGTACATGACACACAAAAGACTGGATGTTAAAAGTATCACACAAAATGGACTTCCAAACAAAACAGAAAATGTCAACAAAAAACTCCTCAAGAAGATGCAACACTCAAATTACATATTAACTGAAGACACAAGCCAAATTGTCAGTACTATGAAGATAGAAATTTCTGCTATTTATAGGAGAGGGGGCTTATATGTGGTTCAGATATGTTAAACGCACAAAACTTCAAACATGTATGTTAAAAAATATTTTGCATTAAAACAAAATTTTAAAAAGCATATTAACTTGATAACTTACAGATCAAATAAATACCACAAAGAGTTCTAAAAGAACACAGAAAATATGAATGACAAAATTAAACAGTATTTAAGAAATGTAATCACACAGAACTATGTGAGTAGCTCTTCATAATCATGTATAAAAAGGTAAGAACAATTACTCTTTCAACATTCTCTAACCACAAGAAAAACTTTACAAACAAACAAAAAGTAATCTAATAGGAATGAAATATTTGGGCATCAAAATACTTTGAAATTGCTAGTGGCTCAAGGAAAAGTAGTAAGTATTATTTAATTTTACAAATTATTATCTAAGTGACCTTTAGAGGAAAATATATAAAGTTAAAAGTTATTTTTAATAGAGAAGAGGATGATCAAAAATGAATTTTGTAATGTAGAAAATAAACACTGAAATAATATAACAGACAATTTAAAAGAATTGATGATACAAATATTTGAAAGATAATGAAATTATTGCATGCTTGATCAAAGCTCTATAGGGCATCCCTGAAGAAAACTGACTGCCTTTAGTGGATGTTTCTCTAGACCCGTACATAAAGGAAGTATTAATTGGACTCAATGAGTTAAAGAAAACAGTAAATGATGTTGGGAAAGAGACATGGTAAGGAGTTTGAAATGGGGAGAATGGGGTGAATATTATCAAATATATAGTATACATGTATGAAATCTTCTAATGATAAGTCGTGAATTAATAGAAAATTGAAGCCATTTTATAATAAATTATTTTTGTTTTAGAGTATTACATAAGATGTTTCATTCCTTTCAATGGGGTCCTAAAATTGGACAGTTAGGTATTTTGATGGTGGCCATGATAAGATGCATTATCAATGTCAGTGAGGAATAAGATATGACATAGAAGTAGTGGTCCACTCTGCTTTCAATAATGAGAACTTACAGCATTATGCAAGAGAAAATACACCCAATTAACAAGGCATAGTTTTTAGCAATAAATATTATATTTAATACATAAATATAATTTTCACAACTATTATGTTATTACAATACAATGACATATCTTAATATTTGGAAGTAATGAAATCAGTAAAAGAACATATAGATATTCAATTAATTCAAAAATTAATCAATTATAGATTATTAAGTGACCTTCCCTATCTCTTCTGACTATTTTGTCAGATATTAGAATAGCTACACCTGCTTGTTTCCTAGTTCTATTTGCTTAGAATAAATTTGTCCATCATTTTACTTTAAGGTTTGTTGACAATTCACTTTGGGGTTTATTTCTTCGAGGCATTAAATTGATGGTTCTTGTTTTCTAATCCAATCCATTAGTCTATGTCTCTTTAAGGGGGTATTGAAATCATTAATATTGAGAGTTATTATTGACCAACATTTATTCATTCTTGTTGTGTTGGTGTTGTAGTGTTGTTTTCTTAGACCTCACTTAGTTACCATTTCTGGAATTGTTTATCCTTTGTGCTCTCTTGAGAGTGCTTATTCTTCTCTTTACACTAAAATATAAAGTATTCTCTGTAGTGCTGACTTAGTGGATACAAATGCTCTAAATCTGTTTGTATCATGGTAACCTTTTCTTTCTCCTCTATTTGCAACTGGTAGTTTTGCTGGGTATAGTAGTCTGGGCTGGCATGTGTAATTTTTCATGACTTGTAGGACATATGTCTAAGCCCTCTAGATTTCATATACTTTTTTGAAAAGTGAGCAGTTTTCTGATTTGCCACTCATTATATGTGACTTTATCATGCTCTCTTATATTTTAAATTATAAAATACTAAAATACATTTTCTTTTTTCAGTACATTAAATGTTTTAACTGTTATATGACAGGTGGGGTTTCTTTTCTGCCACCATCTAGTTTGTGTTCTGTATGACTATTGATTCCTTGGTAGATATCTGTGTTCATATATTTGAGAACTTTTCTTACATGACTTTGTTTAAAGTACTTTCTGTACCTTCTCTTTTTCTATGTCTATGAATAACAGGTATTTTTTTCCTTTTATAGTGTCCAAGAAGTCCTGCATATTTCATTCCTGATTTATTTTATATTTAACATTTCATTTGTGTGAGCACTCCTCTTCTTCAGTCTTGTTTTGGGGATCTGATTGTCTCTGTTCCATTTTAAATACCTTTTTAAAAAACATTTTCCTGAGTATATTTTTTGAGTTAATGAGTTTGTATTTCAAATTTATTTCAGTTTAGTTTTTCTTCAGGGCTTCAATTCTTTTACTATATTTAAATTTCATGTTTTAATTGTTTTATTTTATTCATCTCTTGGTATACACTTATGTTCATTCAGTCTTTTATTCATATACTCTGATTTCTTTGAACAAATTTATAATTGCTATTTTTAAATCAGTGTCTTATGTATCTTTTGGGTTGCCACTCTCAAGAAACATTATGATATGGGTACTAATTTCTGAAGGAGACATATTTTCTTTGTTATTCATGATATTTGTGCTTTTGTAATAAGAGCTGGGCACCTAAACTAGTGTTATTGGTGATGTTTCTTGGTATGCATAGATGATCTTGTCTTTGTTGAGTTGGTTTTGTACCTTTGTTTGCTGAGTCCTCAGTCTGTCATGTTATTGGCCAGCTGAGTGGTGCATGGTATTTTGTCTTGTGGCCAGTTTGTGGTGATATGTAATTATGGTTAAAGAAATGACTCATTTCAGGTAGGGGAAGATGTTGCTTTGAATCAGAGATTCCAAGAGACATCACAGGGTCCTCAATCAGCACTGTGGGCTAAGTGACTGCTAGATGAGGAGTTGGAAGGCAGGTCTGTAGGTCGGTATTGACATTTTTGATTGGAGGGACAGAGGTGGTTCAAGTTTGGTGATAACCAGGGAAAACATGCTAATATAACTCTTGACTGGACAAATTTGGAATAATATACTGGCTTCATAAATCAGCTATACCTGGGAAAGTGCAGGTAACTGCAAAGGTAGGTGAGGTTATCTAGAATGCTATAGGACGCCAATTAGGTCTCGGGGAATGAGGTGCTGTGCATAAAGTTTCATGACCCAATAGATTTGAAAGCTGAAATATTTGGTCCAAATGTCTTAGGTTAGTCAATGTACTGGGATAGGGGAATTAAAAAGTCTTAGATAAATATGGAGCTGCTCTACAGGTTGATGCCTCACAGCTTTGATCTTGGATATGGTGTGATTTGAAAATTCTGGTTGTATATGGTTTAATATTGTTTTGTTGTTGTTGTTGTTGTCATACTAATGAGGATTCATTTGTGCTGGGGTTTGTTTGTTTTGACAGGTTCTCCAAGATCCAGCCTGCCTGGAAGTCACTATGAGGACCAGGCTGGCTTTGAGATCACAAAGATCCTCCTGCTTCTTCATCTGAGGGCTGGAATTAATGGTGTCTACCAAAGCACCTTGTGTGTACTGGTTTTTTTTTTGTCATCTTGGCACAAGCTAGTCACCAGGGAGGATGGAGCCTCAATTAAGAAATTACCTCCATCAGATTGCTCTATGAGCATGTCTGTAAGCAATGTCTTAATTGCTACTTGTTTGAGGAAAGCCTACTGTGGCTCTGCTGTCACTGGTCTGATGCGCCTGGACTATATAAGAAATGTAGTTGATCAGGCCAGGAAAATCAAGGCAGCAAGAAGCATTCTTCTATAGTCTTCAGGTACTTGACTTTCTTGAGTTTTTGCCTTTGCTTCCTTCGACAATTAACTGTGATTGGGACATAGCAACTAAACAAACCTTTACTTGCCAAATTGGTTTTGGTTAGTGTTTTGTAAAACCAACAGAGAAATCAAACTTGAACACTGTCTATTCATTTGATTTTGAGAAGCCTCTTTCCCTTACATGAGCCACTGGACAATTAATTCCCCCTTTTAGCAATTTTAAAATTGTTATGTCTAAATATTTTTTACCCCAGTTCATCAAAGAATTATTCTTACTCAACAAGGCATAACCAGAAACATCCAACTTACTGGACAAGATCCTGATATTATTCATCCTTCCATACTTCAAGACAATTTCATCTTTCTTTTACATACATCAGAAAATTTGCAAATGACTTTTGCTATTTGTGGGGATAAATTTACTTGCACCTCAATCCTATAAAGACTATATGTGTAACTGTTCCCAGACAAGCTTTCTCTCCCATAAGTATACATACTATTTCTAATTCACTAAAATATATTTTCAGTTGTAACCAAGAAATGGAGCCATTACAAGGAATGATATGCTAGAATATGGCACTCTCTTGTAATCCCAGTAACAACCATCACTCAGTAGGTAGAAATATGGCTGTTCTTTCTGCTTTGAAACAATTCTTAGGCCAATGTTTTGATTACTGACTCGTTTTCACTATGTGGCTCAAGTTATCCCATGATTGTTTCAAGTCGCCGTGGCTCACTTCAAACTCCTTCTTGTTATCGATATTTAATTCACTCAAAATGTCCTTCCTTCACAGATTAACTCATCCTGTTTTTATTAACACGTCCAATCCTATACACAATTTCCTGTCATTATCACAGAAAGCAGACATCCTGCTGATCACCTAGTCAAGTCTCTTCAATAGCTGTTTCTTCCCATTTTTTTTCTTTCATAATGGATTGAAAGCTTGAAAAAACAATTTCAATGATCACAGATAAAAATCATACTGTCCTGTAATGACTGCTTGTCATTAGGCTTCATCACCTCAAGAAGAATCAACCTCCACAGTCATCATCTTAATGATCTATGGCAAATGGATGTAACTCCTTTAGTTGTTTTGAATTTGTTCATGTATTCGTTGACATTTTTCAGGCCTTATCTTTGCTATTTCTCAAGCATATGAATCTATTGATGTTGTTTATAGACATTTGTGAATAGCCTTTTTTCTGAGATAGAAGCCCCAAAATAAATCCAAACAGACATTGGTCACAATTATATATCAAAAACTTGCTATTTCTTTTTGCCAACTTTGAGAAATTCATCTCTCCCAAAGCATGTGCTATAACACCCAAGGTCAAATCATGATTAAATAAGCTCATTTATTACTCAAAGATCAAATACATAACAAAAAAGGGAATAAAGTATTAACTACTCAGTAACAGTTTGCTAATGCAACAAATATGGTAATTTAAAAAACTTGGTCTTATCTCTTTGCCCCAATACCTCAGAAAAGAAGCATAGGAAACATAATTTTCTTTTCTAGAGCTTATGGACCTTTCTTTAAGGGCCCAGTCAATGATGAGATCATGTTTCTGTCATTAATTGATGCCAAAGTTCTACATCTATGCTTTCTGGTATAGGTTTTCTCTGTATCAAAGCATGACTGATACTTCATACCATGACCTGGCACGAAAAGACAACAAGAAGGCAGTAGAAGAACAACCCTCTCCTAATCCTTCAGAAATATAAAATACATACGCAATGCAGCTAAACAAGTTCTCAAGAACACTGATGCCATTCTTCTTATGTTACCTTTTCAAAATAATTGAAAAAAATGAAGTAAAAATAATTTGTGCTGCTCCTCCAGCACATTCCAACCTAATAAACCACTTTCAGTGATCCCCTCAACCAACACACTTCTTATTTAATAAATAAAAACAGGAGGAACTCAGAATGTCTTTTTGGGGATCAAGATAATAATATGCTTAGAGATCATTTGATATGTATTTAATCCATTTTCCTACTCTGCAGTCAAGTTTTTGAAATTTTACTAGTCACTAAGAAGTACACTGTAATCTATCTTTCTATGATTCAGACTCACATTGTAATTAACTATTAGACGCTAAGCTTCAAAAATATAGCTTATAGCTTCAATCATACACCCTGCTCCTATTGTTACCCAATTAAGTCTCTCACTTAGAACAATGTATGTTTGTGTGTGTGCATGAAGTGTGGCAATTAGGCCTAACACAGCATTTGAAAATAGCGATGACATTGAAAACAATGAGGTTGAAAACAATAACACTGAAAACAATGTGTCTCTCATAAATATTGAAGTTATCAAATGAGCTTAGATTGATGGCATCTGTGGATTTATATACTGTTATGAGTTGACAGTGCCATAAAAATAACTCCTTTCTTATAAACTTTGATTAAAGATTCCTTGAGAAAAAGTTATTTTTTTTCTATACTATGACTGAAGTAGTGCGCAATAGATATAAGAGGAGGCTCTTTGTATGAGATAAGTGTTCTGAGAGAAATAAGAAAGAAGGATTCTCAGAACAGATGACCTCACTTGTGGTTTGAATTGATCCAAGAGGT
The DNA here is from genome assembly GCA_035773235.1 of Eospalax fontanierii. NCBI lineage: Eukaryota > Metazoa > Chordata > Mammalia > Rodentia > Spalacidae > Eospalax > Eospalax fontanierii. Next base: position 82,292,813 of record CM069525.1, read on the forward strand.
AGATTTTGTTAATGCAGCCCTGCCCCAATAGAAAATAACAGGAGATTTAATAAAAATAAATTTTAAGCAAAAACTTCAAAATCAACAAAAGTACAGGAATTAATACACATCTTCCAACATATCTATGAATAGGGATTATACCAATTACCCAATAAAACAACAGAATAAAAGACTGGATAGGAAAACTATTAGGAATAGAAGTAGAAACAGGCACAGGTAGGAAAAGAAAACAACCAATTTTATTAACCAAAATTGACCTTTATCAGTCAATGAGGGGTAGAACCTGACCAGTAAGAAATGCCACAGAAAATAAACCCTTTCAAGAAGCAGGAGAGTTTCAGTATTCTAGGATATAGTTATTTGTGTTGGTATTTGTAAAGGACATAGGACCTGGTAAGTGCAGAAAAACCTTTTTATAGGACAGGAATAGTTTTACAGCAAAAAGTGGAATACTCTGGGGCCATAGTTTTGAAAGGGTTTGACCATGCTCTTATTGACTGATAAGGCCCATCTTTGTGATTGATGGTTTATTACCCTTAAGCAGGATATTGTCTGATCCTTCGTTATTCTAGATGCTAAAGAGGAATAGATTTGAGTGGGGGTGCCATAAGTAATCTCAACAACTTCTTGATGAATGGGGTTATCATGGGTCTGGGGGCTTCAGGGTCTATTGGAATGAGGGCAAAAGGGAGTAATCTGGTGACAAGGAACAGAAACATAGTCTTGATTTGGTAACAGGTAGTAGCTTGGTTAGTAATTTGAGCTACTGCAATCATATAATTCTGTAAGAATCTTTAAGAGATTTGATTAGGCAAGGACCAAACAAAAGAAGTACTATAAGGAAGATAAGATGGTCCAGTATTGGAGCCAGTTGTGGCCAATTTCTCAGTTGTCCCCAGTACCCATTTTTTTTCCTCCCTGTCCTTCTGTCACTTGTTTAGGTGTGTCCAGTGCTGTGCTACATTGTCCTTGACTACATCAGATTGATTGGCATAGTTACAGCTATGGCATTGGCACCCCGAAAATGAAGAAGGTCATCTGTGAATTCTTGGTTTTTCAGGGGAAAAAAAGGTGTAATATTAAGTTAGTATATATCAAAAGGATTTATTTTTAACCACAGAATATTAAGTCAGAAACAGAGGTGGGCAAAGGGTCACTATTTTAGGTGGCAAACGTTTGCCCACCTAATAAATCAATATATTGTATATTAATATATTTATTATATTAAATTATTATATTTATTAATATATTAATATTATTAGACTCTGGCCCTGCAACATTACAAACTCTCCACAATCATTGATGTTTTCATCAGTTAGTGGATTTTGTAGAATATTGTTTCAGTCAATACAGTGAGTGTATTGCATGCATATGTGTAAGTACACCTGTGTCATGCAATTTCCCTGGGGGACAGAAGAGGGCCTTGGATCCCCTGGAACAGAAGTTACAGATGGTTAGTCACCATATAGGTGTTGGATTCAAACACAGGTCTTCTCCAAGGTCAGCAGGGCTCTTAATGGCTGAACCATCTCTCCAGTCACAGCCAAGCATCATATTTTGTGCATATGGGGACCACATATTTTTTCCCATGTCCCTAGGAAAGGCTTCCTAGGATCTGACCTATATGAAGCTGCATAGCAGTCACGAAGAGCAGTCTTCAGGAGAGAGGAATAGCTGGCAAATCCAATAAAGAAAGAATATTCTGGATCATATAAAAATATTAGCCATCATGGTCTATAGTTTTTTCTTTTCTTTTGTCCTCAGGATCTGACATAACTTTTATATGTGACATACAATAGGATTTTTATACAAAAATAGTCAAGACAATTGTTTAGGAATAGGGGTAAATGTGACAGATTAAGAAAACAATCATCAAACAATGAATTTAACTATGTTTCCCCTGTATTTACATTTATCTGTGCTTTCTAAAATATTTTATTTCTGTTTGGAATATTTAAACAAATCTATTTAATCTATTTGATGTTTTTTCATCAGTTACAGCTTATAGTTATAACCTCTTGTGGAATGGCTAGCTCTAATTCTAATGGCTCTTGTCTTTTGATAATGAATTGATTTGTTTTAGTATATTGTTATCATATCAGATTTAGTCTGGACTAGTAAATGAAAAACATATTATAGACGAATTATGGAACAATATGTGTATTCTTTAAACTTTCTTTAAACAAGAATCTCTTCATTTATATACCAAATATTAATACCGATAGAGACAAGACATTAATCATATTAAAATTTGAAATTTATAGGCATTTTAGGCCTAACCAATCTTTTCTTATTTTGAAAATTGGAACTGGAAATGGGACTCCAGTAAAAATTCCAGTATTGTTCATTTCATTTTATTAGTAAAATGTTAATATTGTTTAATTATTATTATTTGCAATTTTTATTGAGTTTTATTGTATTTCATGCAGAACATCTTAGTCATCTTTAAATCCTCCTCCCCATTGGCCCCCTAACGTAGTCCCTCCCACTAGAATTTATACATTCTGTCATTTGTGTTAAGGCTTAACATGTCAAGTTACTGTGCCCAGAAATCCCTCAGGGTTCACCTACTGGTCAGCCTATCTAGAGTCCCTGCCTTTAAGAAGATAAGCTCTTCTTCCAGCAGCAGTAATCACCTACTAATAATTCTTCAACTGAGGTTGGGGTCTGTTGTCCAGTTTCACAGGTCTGTGCTGGGTTGTCTGTTTTGAGTTTGCATGGGTCATGTGCATACTGACACCACTGATGTAGGTTCATATGACCAAAGTCCCAGGAACCTACAGGACTCTATTTCCATATGGTCATGAAGCTCCTCCTTGGCTCTTGTAATGTTTCCACCCCCTCTTCTGCAATGGTCCCTGAGACATGGGTGGGTAGAGTTTAATACAGCAGTCCTGACCAAGGGTTTACACTCTACAGACTTATTCTCTACACTGATTATTTGTGACCTTTTGTGTTACTGGTCCTTTATTGCATGAGGGAAGCATAACTGATGAAGGTGTGTCCAAAGTATGTCTTGTTTTCAGAAATAGAGTCTTACCTTCAAGTTCTGGAAGGTAATCAATGTCTGTGGCAATTGACTGTGCAATTTTGGGAGTCTCTTGAACTACCCTGGCCAACAACTCAAAAGAAGGAGTTTCTTGTCCGGTACGGTTTCTTGTTATGTGGTCTTCAGCTATATACATTGACTCATGTAGATATATTAGTATTGTAATTTGTCAGTAACGTTTTGGACTAATTAGATTCCCTCTGGTCTCTTACACTAATTTGGCATTATTTAGCAATACTCTCACTCTCCCTGTCTAACCTTCCCTCCATATCCTCCCTATTTAAAGTGTCCCCATTTTCCCCCTGTCTCCCTTGATAATACCTGTTTCAGATGGTTTCACCTCTCTTGAGCTCCTTCTTCTTCTTTATCTCCATAGTTCCTTGTATAACCCTCACTCTCCCCTTACAATTTAAAATCCCCCATTTTAGCCATTTCTCCCTTAGTAATGTGTGTCTGATACTGTTCTTCTCTTTCAGGTCCATTCTTTCCTGTTACCACCCTGGTTCCTTCCCATTTTCCTAGTTTCTGCAGTTACATTGGGATATATACTCACACAGAAGAATTTGGTGCTAGGATACACAATGGGAGAAACCTACCTCTTTTTTCTTTTATTTTCTGAGTCTGTTTTACATCACTTAGTATAACAGTTTTTAGTTCCATAAAGAAATGGACCACATTTTTATTACCCACTCATCATTTGAGGGACACTTAGTTTGCTTCCATTTCTTATCAAGTATGAAAAGAGCAGCCACAAACGTGAATGTACAAGTATCTCTGCTGAATTAGGATGAGTCATCTGGATATATGCCAAGGAGTGGTATAACCGGGTCAAACCATAGAACCAGTAGGTTCATTTTCAGTTTTTTAAGAGTTCACACTGCTTTCCATAGGAGATGAACGAGTTTGCATTTCCACCAGCACTGAATGAGCATTCCCATTTCCACACACCCTCTCCAGCATTTGGTATCATCTGTTCTCTTGATCTCAGCCAGTCTGACTGTGATAAGATGAAATCATAAGGTGGTTTTAATTTGCATTTCCCTAATTACTTTTTAAGATGTCCCTTAACCACCTTTATTTCCTTTGAGAACTCTGTTGAGATCCTACATCCATCTTTAATTGGATCCTTTGTTTCCCTGATTATTTTGAGTTGTTTATATGATCTGGGTGTTCAACTTCTGTCAGAGGTGTTACTGTTGAAGCTTTTCTCCCACTCTATGGGTTTTCTCTTCATTTACTTCGATTTTTTTGTGTGTTCTACATTAGATGTTTAGTTTACTGAGATCCGACTTGTTTGCTACTTAACCTAATTCCTGAGCAAATTATGTCTGATTTAGAAAGTCCATGCCTATACCTATATCTTTTAGGTTATTGCCAATGGTTCTTCTAAAAGTTTCAAAGTTTCAGGTTTCATATTGAGGTCTTTGATTCATTTGGAATTAACCTTTGTGCAAGATGAAAGATGATGGTCTACTTTCATTATACTACATGTGGAGATTCAGTTTTGCCAGCACCATTTGTGGAAGGTGCTGTCTTCCCTCCAGAGTGTTCCTCACACCTTTGTCAAATATCAGGTGCCTGAAATTGCATGGAATCATGTTTGGGGCTTCAGTGATGCTTCATTGATTTATGTATCTGTATTTGTGCCAGTGCCATGCTGTTTTTATGACTATACCTCTGTAATATAGTTTGAGAGCTGGTATATGAACTTCCAGCATTGCTCTTTGTGCTCAGGGTTACTTTGGCTATGTAAGGACTTTTGTGCTTTCAAATGAATTTTGGTATTTTTTTCTAATTCTGTGAAGAATTTCATGGGCATTTTGATTGACATTGCATTGAATCTACATATTGCTTTGGGTAGGATGCTTATTTTCACACTATTAGTTCTTCTAGTCCATAAGCAGCAGAAGTTCTTCCATATTCTTGTGTATTGCCTAATCTCTTTCTTCAAAGATTTAACATTTTCATTGTAGAGATAATTAAAATCTTTGGTCAGATTTATTCCCAGATTTTATTTTTGAGGTTATTGTGAATGAAAGGGTTTCCATGTACTGTTTCTCTGGTTGCTTGTTACTGGTAGATATAAAGGCTACTGATTTTTGTAGATCAGTTTTGAACCTGCCACTTTACTGAAAGTATTATTTAATTTTTTTTTCATTTATCATGTTTAAGTGTTTGAATATTGCCTGAAAATGTACTCATGTCATGCAATGCCTGCAGAGATCAGAAGAGGGCAAAAGATCCCCTGGAACTGGGAGTTACAGATGGTTATTGACCAGGTCCTCTGCAAGAGCACCCAGATCGCTTAACCACTGAGTCATCTCTTCTGTCCTATTATTATTATTATTATTATTATTATTATTATTATTTTAATCTTGGATAATTGTACCACACAGGTATATAATTCGCATCAGAGGAGTTATCCCATATCTCTGTGTTGCTTTATCTAGAAAAAGGAGGGTGGAAGTTACATTTAAAATATATTTTATTAGTTTTGTTTTATGTATGTGTGTATTCCCTGAATGTATATAAGTACACCGATGTTGTGTAATACCTGTGGAGGTCAGAAGATGGCTTTGGATCCCTAGTCCCTGGAGTTACATACAATTCTTAGCTGCCATATGGGTGCTGGGATTTTAATGTGGGTCTTCTGCAAGAACATCCAATGCTCTTAACCTCTGAGCTATCTATCCAGTCACCAAACTTACTTTTTAAAATATAAACATGTAATAGGGTCTTTTAATCTAATTGGTTGGATTTATTTAGATATATAGATTAAGTAGATAGATGATACATAGATAAATGATAGACTGATAAATGCACAGGGGCAAATTTGAAAACTAGACATTAAAATCCAAATTATAATGAGTGATGAGAATGAAACAAAATTATAATGAGTAATGAGAAATTATATATCCATACAAATTATATATAAAAATATATATTTACAAATTTTGAAAACACGTGAATATTTTAAGGAGGAAAATTAGTAGTAGTTCTGGGCAAACAAATATTCATAACAAAAATCATTATTAATTATTGGAAACAAAATTTTTTGCAATTTAATTTAAATCAAAATTATTACTATTTAAAATGTCTGTAAAAGAATTTGAAGAACAAAATGTAAGGTAAACGTTCACTTACTTTGGGGTACTTGGTTACCAGTAAGCTAAAAGTGACTATTAGCTAGTGTTTCTGAAGTCCATATGGATGAATTTTGAGATGAAGTGGGTATAAATGAATCTCAGATTTCATTGCCTTGAATTTTGTAATACAAGAACAGGTAGATATATCTTCAGATAGTCTTTCTCTCTTTTTTTTTTTAAACACAATTTTATCCTTGCTGTTAAAGAAATATAAAACTTAGAAAATATTTTTATTAGATAATTTAAAATGAGCATTCAAGAGGCTATATTTGAAACATAAGAAACATATATCTTGAATGTTTAACAGTAATAAGTACAAATAAAATATAACAATATTCTTGTTTTATTATAACAGGCAGTTTGAAACCATTTTTGTTAAAAAGCATTTTCTTTTTATTAATTTTTTAATCATCCAAAAGAAAATTTTAACATTTTTGATTATTATTTTTGAGCCATCTATTTACCTTTGTAGTATTTAAGCTATTTTTAACAAGTATTTGTCTAAGCTACATTTTCTTTATAATTGAATGCATAGGGATGAATAATTATCTTAAATGTATTATTATAATGGAAAACGTCAGGATTATAAACAAAAATGATTTTGTAATCCTTGAAGCAGACTCTTAAAAGGAGCAATTTTCTTTCTTCTTAAATATTTAGAGCTTTTTTACATAGGCTTGGCAAAGCAAGGACATTAACAAACCTGCATATTCCTTTTAAAGAGGCAGTAGTAACCTGAAAACACTTATAATGCATATATATGTATATAAAACATATATCTATACAAAATATAGCAAAAAGCACAAAGATAATTCTGAATAAAGAGTTTAGAATCTCTGTGGAGTAATATCCTAAAGGAGCAATTTTACCATGGACCAGGAATAATCATCTTTTAAAATTAACTTATATTCTTATGCAATAGGAACTATGTTGTAGAACCAGAATTGGGACAAGAATCAAGGAGGTAACTTCTTGATCCCTCAAAAACTATCCAAGGTCATTAGTCACTCTACTTGTTTCTCTACATAGTCACATTGGTTTAATATCTGCAAAAGGTATACAGGACATGTGGACAAGCTAACTTAGTCTGTTGTAATAAGGACATTTTCCCTTAAAATTTTGGTTTTACTTTGAACCAAAAGAAAGCTGAACTAATTTAAAAATTGCAGTTTATATGAGAACTTACTTATGAGCCAAGTTGATACCAAGTAAATTATTTTTAATAAACATAAGCTAATGAAGACAGTGAATGTATATATAAATATGTATGATAGATTTTTGTAACCAAGGTTAGTAATTAAACTTGTTGAGATTATTCTGTAATTTTCATTGTGAAAATGAAATTTAAATATAAAGACCTTTATCAAACTTACGTATCCATTGTTTTACATGTGGTCTATCCTTAATAAAAACTTTACATTTAACATTTCCATATTAAGAATATTTTGAAAAAGAAATGATTTTCTTACCTCTGACTATTATACAATTTAAAAAATTTAATTAATATATGTATGTATTTATTTAGAACTTGATTTGGAAGATAATCTTAAACAAAGTTTATGTATAGTTATTAAATTTTGTAGGTTAATATTATTTTAATGAATGCTTGTTTGTATAAGAAATTAGCATTAAAAAGCTTTTTGAAACACTTGATATACAGAAAGATATTGTTTAATAGGCTTTAAAATCTTTAGAGTACACAAATTTATAAATCAGTATGTATTTATTAGGCCTCTTAATATACCATCAAAATATTCACACATTTATAAATTTGCACATATGCATTTTAATTGGGTATGTCAAAAATAACAAAAATAATTTTCCATATAATAAAATAAAATGAGAAAAAAATCTGAAGGGGCCACCGTTCTTATAGAGAATGTCACACAAACAACACATAAAAGCAATTAATATTGAGATACAGGACACAGTTGTGTGAAAGCTCATTTCATTAAGAGTGGGAGAAGGTAAGCTGTTTGTATTTGTATCCCTAAAACAATAAAAAGTGAAGTTTGCTTTGTAAACTTAAGGTAATATCTTTCTCTTTTTAGTACCTAAATAAATGAAGAAACAATGTCTTTACACATGAAATCAACAGGGGTTTTTCTTTGGCAAAGTTATTACCATTACAAAAATCAGAGAATACAGAAAAGGCAGTAAAGGAAACATTTTAAGATCTTATGTTATGATTAAATAAAGTATAAATACAATTATTCTGAAGATCTTTCAGGTATCTTATTTTGTCTTAGACTGCTCTCATGGAGGCAAGAGACTGACTTAGGACATCTGGGAAATCAGCAATTATGACTATACTCTAGAAAAAGCCTTGTGTTATTGCATCTGACCCAGGTACCATAGTATAGCTGAATCTAAGGAATTTTAAGTAGGCTTCTGGCCAGAAAAATACAAGCAAAGGAACTCAAAGTAACAAGCAAGCTGTGTTTAGCAAAATAGGTTATAGCAATAGGCAGGAAACTCACCAAAGGCAGTGCAAAGAAACTTTAGCTGTGACAAGGTTATACCTGCCATGTTATCATCCTTAGAAAACCAAGAAGTCCTCCCACATTTTTGATACCTCCATTCAAGCCAAATAAAGATTTTGCCTTCAGTTATAGAAAGTAGTTTTAGGTATAACTAGTATAATACAGACACTTTTATGTGGACTTTAGCATGAGAGTTAAAAGCAAAAGCGTTTCTCAAGGAAAAGTACGAAATGAAAAAAAATGTGAGATATATCCAAGTCTGAGAATATCTTCCTCAAGAAAAGTAAGTGGATTTTCCAAATTGGAATTTTAATATAGTGTAGAACCTCTTCCATTTATATCATTTATTTTTTAAATGTTAATATTTTCCTTAACTTACTTGGACTGTTTTGGAAGCTCTTATTGTAAATTAATAATTTCGTTTTTTTTTCGCTTTTTAGATGATATTACACTTCAATTAAAGTAGTCTGTCCATGTATTATGTTTATAATTTCATTGCCTAGGAATTCTATCTAAGCACATAAAATAATACAATTCAGAATAATAAATATTCTCCATCAAGCGGAACTTACCTTTAGCCAAACTTTTGTTTAAATATTTATTTATATATTTATTCTTATTTTATGTGTATGAATGGTTTGCCTGTCTGTATGTAAGTGCACCCTGTGGTGCAAAGCCCATAGAAGCCAGAAGAGGATTTCAGATCCCCTGGTTCGTTGTTAGCCCACATGTGGTTGCTGGAAAACAAACTCATTCATTTGGAAGAGTAACCAGTACTCTTAACCACTTATCAATCCCTCCAGTCATATATATAGTCATATATCTATATCTATATCTATATCTCTGTATATATATATATACACATTTACATTTGTAAATTGAAGGAGCATACCAATCAAACCTACAACTAACTGGAATATAAATATGTTTAGTTTTCTTGAAACATTTTTCCATTCCTTAGATTAGATATGGGAGGTGTCCAGAGCAAAAGAAGAGCAAAAAAAAGAAAAAGAAAAAAAAAACATCTGTGGTAGAAAATGAAGTATTTAGAGAAGGGGACTGGGTCCTCTTCAAACACCTTGGCAGAGGTGAGTGGGAGGCTAGATGGGGAGGGGTCAATCAGGGGACGCTGGCACCCTGTGATAGCCCCATTTCCATGAAGCAATGTCCCATGCAGCAGAGTGCCTCCCATGCCCCTGATTTCTACACCAACAGCTTCCCCCCATGACTGGCCCCTAAGGCTCTGTAGTGGCACTCTGGAATAATGTCCACTGGATGCCTGCTGACCATGTCACAAGGGGCAATGAGGGCAGGTGCATGCAGAGCCCATCAGGGGCAGCAGATGTAGTCAGAGGAAGATTTGTAGAAGTAGGTGGTATGTAGAGAAGGAAGAAGAGAGCAGATCTGGAGGGAAGGAAAGAAAAGAAAGGGATCTCAGACTACTTGACTTTTTGCAGGTGTATGTTATCTAAGTCTACTAAATCGCAGGATCAAAAGTTTGGAATTCAGGCTATTTCTGTATCATGTTAATATTTAGGCAAAATCTGAGTGCATAAGTGTATCAAACATTTAGGTTTTAGTTTGGAAAACCTGTGAGAGATTTTTATTAAACAGTCCAATGGACTATCTTTTGAGATTGGTAGTTGGGACCCCATAGTTGGGAGTGAAAGTAGGTATAGTGCTGAGTGTGTGGGTATCCCCTGGTTGCAGAGAGAGGCCAGAGAGGCAGAGCCAGGAACTAGAGCCAGGAGAGGTTTGGTGCAAAGGTAGGAAATCCAAAATATGAACAACAAAATGGAAATGACAATCCCGAAGTCTGGGACAAAAACTTTCAGGGCGACTCTGAATGTGTCCAGTTCTTTACCTTCACTGTCTTCTGGGTTGCAATAGATTTTGGATGCAGCTTGCAGTAAATGACAAAGGACCTCTGGTTTGGAGGTAGATGGTGGTTAGAGAAGATACAAGAAGCATTATCTCTTTATAAGTTCCCTAAATCAATCCAGTATGACCTTTGGGACAAAGGCCTCCTCCACCCATATAGCAATGAAGCTTAAGGAGAATACCTCAATGGGGTATGGACAGCTTCGGGTTCCTTTCCAGCTGCCATTTAGCTGAAATAAGCTCAGGGTGTGATTGGAGTCCAGTTGGGGAGAAGCAAAGGAAAAGAGAACAGTTATTAAAGACATGGTCTTTTTCAGAAGATCCTCCTAGATTTTAGCACCAAAATGTTAGAAATAGGGGTGAAAGAGGTACAGGGGAAGGAAGGAAGGAAGGAAGGAAGGAAGGAAGGAAGGAAGGAAGGAAGGAAGGAAGGAAGGAAGGAAGGAAGGAAGGAAGGAAGGAAGGAAGCAATCTCAACAATGCAACTGACCTTTATTAATCAATGATGGGTGGGAGTTGACCATTAGGAATTGGCAGAGCAACCACACCGATTCAAGTGGCAGGAGATTTCTTTTTTCAAGAGTAGAGTTTTGCAAGTTGGTGTTTGTAAAGGGCCTAGAGTCTGAAAAGCACAGACAGCCCAGTTTGCAGAACAGGAATTAATTGCTTTATGGCCTGGTGTGATATGTTCCACTGTCACAGTTTTGAAACAGGAACGAACAATGCTCTGATAAGGCCCTTCAGTGGGAGTGATGGTTTAGGACTGGTTATGAGGTGTTGGTGCATTCTCTGTTTAAAAACAAAATCCAGTTGTTGTTTATTTTATGCCTCCAAGAAACACACATCGCCATCAATGAAAGACAACACTTTAGAAAAAGAAAAGGAACAAACAAATGGAAATAGAATCAACCAGATATAGCTATTCTTATAGTACACACAATATATTTCAAATAAAAACCTAACAGTTAAGCTAAAGAAATTCATTTTCTACTCATAAAAGAACAATTAATCAAGAAGATACTGTAATTCTAAACATTTACACACCAAATTCAGGAGCATCTAGTTTCATGAAAGAAATAAAATTCGATCCAAGACAACAGATTAAACTCAACACAATGGTAGTACTTGGATTAACTACATAACTCTTAACAGCAAGCAGGTCATTTGGCCATAAATAACACAGAGACATACTGGAGTCAAATGATATATATATCAAATGTATCTAAAAGACATCTACAGAACATTTCACATAAATAGTAATGAATACACATTCTTTTCAGCAAAGCATGAGACATTATCAAATGTTTCACATATTTGGACACAAAGCAAATCTACACAAATAAAGGACAATTATAATAGCATCATGTATTCCGCTTGACCCTCATGGAATAAACTAGATATCGCTAATACTATAGAGTAAATAAAACGTCATTCTAAGCAACAGCAACTATTGAAAATTGCGTCATTAAAGAAATCAGTAATGAAACAAAAAACTCTAGAATTCAAAGAAAATGAAAATACAACACATCAAAACAAAAATTGTTGAAAGAAATATTTAAAACAATTCAATACACAAAATTGTAATCCAATAAAGTAATTGAATCTCTGATGAAATCCAAACTGACATAATCCTTAAAAAACTCAGGAGGTCAAACAAAATGATCAGAGGAATCACTCAAAAACAGATTGGATTAAGTGTAACAAAGCATCAGATCTCAAAGCAAGGTTTAAAAAATGGATCACTCCATCACTGAAAATGTCAAAACTGAAAATGAAATAGACAAATAATAGAGGACATAAACACTTATGGTAGTAAAATGGGGGTAGAACTGGAAGAGGGAGTCTATATATGATAAAAATACATTTTGAGTAAAGAAAAACATTTTTAAAATTCATGAAAATACCAGAAGTCAAAAGTTGGAACTCAATACTAAAAAAAATTGCCCTAGAAATTAGGAAAGTGCAAGATGTTTTCTGTGACAATGGGGAATTTTTATCATGGCTAAAAATGCTTGGAAAACCCTATGTACATGAAGGTTTCCAAGACAATACATAATTTTGAGGATTTTTAGAAAATGTTTTTATTTATTATTTTTTATTTTGTGTGTATGACTACATTGTCTGCATTTATGTAAGTGCATCCATGCCTTGCAGTGCCTGTGGAGGTCAGGAGAGAGTGTTTGATCCCCTGAAACTGGAGTTATGGAGCTGGACTTATGGACAGTTGTCAACTGCCATGTGGCTGCTAGGAATGGAACCTATGTCTTCTACAAGAGCAGCCTCTGTTCTTAACTCCTGAGCCATCTCTCCAGCCCCTTTTGGAATGTTTTTAATATCACATTAAAAAGGTCAGGAAAAGGATCACAGTTTCTCAGTGGTAAGAGAAATCTCTAGTATTTTACTTAGTTTTACTAAAGTAATTTACTTTAAACAAAGTGAAGTATTTTACAGAACAAATAATGGAGAATTACTGTTACAAAATGAATAGATATTACTTTAAACATAATATCTTACCAAAATATTTTCAGACAACTGGGAAATAACTAGTAATTAAAGAGGGAAGGGATCCAAATATGTGTACTTGTGAGATAGCACTAAATTTACTTATGATAACAATACTGAAAAAGACACAGACATTATCAGTTGATGATGGGCATAAATCCAGAATAAATAAATTATGCCAATAATTCCAGTATTCAATTTTAATAATAAAATAGACACTTTGGTATAGATAAACTTTATTGGAATTTTCCTTTGACTTAGTTTTTACAAGATACCATAGGCCAACAAGCAAAAACCCCAAATTAATAACGGGCTTTGTCTTTTGCAGTTATTGTCTCAGAAGTATCCTTGGACTCTCAAATAATACTGGCTATTGGCCTTGAACTTGGTCCCCTTCCAGAACTGGACATTAAGATATTATTGGTGAAGAAACTACACAGATGGTTTACAGAACAAATAAGGAAAACTCAAGCTGGTGCTGACCTCAAAACTTAATTGTTACTGGATAGCATTCATAGTAGGAAAAGGTACTATTCCTACTACCGGAAGAGAAAGGTAATTATCAGCATTACTCGGCTGTGAATTCTGCTTGCTACAAAGCAATGGGCCTGACAGATATGTCCACTGGATCCATAGTGGCATTTATATTATGGAAGTAACTGAACACCATCTGATTGTATTTAAGGGCCATTTGCCTTGACTGAATTCATATTTATCACTGTTATTAGGGCCAAGAACCTGCGGTTAGAAAGGTCACAGCCCTGTAGTGGAGAACATGCTACAATCATTCTACTAAATAGAAAGCAAATACAACTCTTAGTGACTTATAGTGATCCTCATAGATTAGTGTACTTATCAATTGTCTTCAGAGAACCTTATGTTTTCAGCAGATGGTGATTAACACAGAGACCAACATGCATAGAATAAGAGTTTAAAGAGTGTTAAATCCTCAGTGGGACACCTATATCATACAATTACCTCCAAGGAACTCAGAAGTCATTACAGGAGAGGAATTGGAAAGACTGAATGAACCAGATGTTATAGCTGAATTCAAGGAAACCCTTGTCTGGACACCAGTTTTGCCAAATGAGCCCACAGTGCTTATGACAGCATGCATAAGACCTGTGCAAGCCCAAGTCAGACAAAAGACCAGCATGGATAGTGGAGCTTGACAATAAGCCCTCGTCCTAGGTGAGGAGCTATTGTAATTCATTGCTTCTCAGAGAGGGAGAATAAGTTTTCTTCATGGTCAAGATGACTGGTAGATTGAAAAGACTCCAAGTGATGGATTCATATCCATCAGCATTTGGGGAATTATTAATTAGATCCAATAGGTGTTTAAAATTGAAAGGGAGTACATGGTACATGGAAAAGTTGGAGGGTGTAGTGGGTGGGGGTAAAATGATGCAAATGTAATACTCCTTTGTGAAATTCTAAAAATAAATATTTTAAAATGAATAAATTAAGTTTTTTAGGTTTTTAAGAGTTCTCCACACTGCTTTCCACAGGGGTTGAACAAGTTTGCAGTGAATGAGTGTTCCCATTTCTCCACATCCTCTCCTGCATTTTGTATCATTTGTTTTCATGATCTTAACCAATTTGGCTAGGATAAGATGAGATCTTAAAGTGATTTTAATTGGCATTTCCCTAATTACTACTGATGTTGAACACTTTTTAATATGTTTCTTAGCCCTATATTTATTCTTATTTTGTGAACTCTCTGTTCAGATCTTAAGTTCACCTTTTAATTGGGTCACTTGCTTTCTTGATTCTTTGTATTTTGAGGTATTTATATATTCTGGATGTAAAACGTCTGTCAGATATGTCTCTGGTGAAGATTTTCTCCCATTCTGTGGGTTTTCTCTTTACTTTCCTGGTTATTTCTTTTGCTATCCATAAGCTTTTTAGTTTAATGAAGTCCCATTTGTTGATTATTGACCTTAATTCCTGAGCAACTAATGTCTGATTTAGAAAGTCTTTGACCACAACTATATCCTGTTGATTACTGCCAATGTTTTCCTTTAACAGTTTCAGAGTTTCAGGTTTCACATTGAGGTCTTTGATCCACTTGCAGTTGACTTTTGTGCAAGGTTAAAGATAAAGGTTAGTTTCATTCTTTTACAGATGGTGCTCCACTTTTGCCAGCACCATTTACTGAAGATGCCATCTTTCCTCCACTGACTGTTCTTAGTTCCTTTGTCAAATATCAGGTGGCTGAAATTGTATGTTCTTATGTCTGGGTCCTCAATTATGCTCCATTGATCTATGTATCTATTCTTGTCTCAGTATCATGCTGTTTTTATAACTATAGCTTTGTAATATATTTTGAAATCTGGTTTAGCAATTCCCCCAGCATTGCTTTTTGTGTTCAGGGATGCTTTAACTTTGTGGGGCTTTTGTCCTCCCATGTGAACTTTAGGAATATTTCTAATTCTATAGAGAATGTCATGGGAATGTTACTTGGCACTGCATTGAATCTATAAGCAGTTTTTGGAAGGAAGGCCATTTTGACAATATTAATTATTCCAATCCATGAACATGGGAGGTCCTTCCATCTTCTGGTGTCTTCCTCAATCTCTTTCTTTAAAGATTTTAAATTTTCATTGTAGAGATCTTTAATGTCCTTGGTTAGGTTTACTCTGACGTATTTTATTGAGGCTACTATGAATGGGAAGGTTTCTATGTACTCTTTCTCCAATTGCTTGTTATTTAGTATATAGAAAAGCTACTGGTGGACTTTTTGGCATCTCTTAGGTATGATATCATATAATCTGCAAAAAGGGATAATTTGACCACTTCTTTTCCAATGAGTACCACTTTAATTTTTTACTGCATGAATAAGAATTTAAAGCATTATATTAAAAAAGAGTGGACATTATGGACAACCATGTCTGGTTCCTGATTTTAACGAGAATGCTTCAAGTTTTTCTCCCTTTAGAATGGTGTTGGCTCTGGGTTTGTTGTATATAGTTTTAATAATGTTGAGGCATAGTCCCTCCAGTCTTCAGAATATTAAACTTCACCCACACATGGCTCATGGACCATTGCAGAAGAGGGGGGCGGGGAGATTGTAAGAGTTAGGCAGGAGGTGTGTGACCATTTGGAAATAAGGTCCTACAAGATCCTGGAGCCCAGCTCATATGAACCTACCACAATGGTGGCAGCACGCACATGACCAATTCAAACTCAAACAGACAAAAACACAACATACGAATGGAGCAATGGAATTAGTCATGATCATGAATAATGAGTCTGAGTGTGGAAGTTCATGCCTGTAATTCCAGCAACTCGTCAGGCTGAGAAAAAAAGATTGCTCAAAGTTCAAGACCAGAATGGGCTAAAGAATAATATCCAGGCTAGCTTTAGCTATAACGTGATACTTTGTATCAACCAGTCCTGGAGTGGGGGATGAGTAATCAGGAAAGAAAATAATATAGCAAAAAATAGTTTTCAGGGGATCCTGAAAAGGTTACTCATCAAGACCTTTTTAAAAAGGAAACAAAGTATTTCAAAGGCATAAAATGAAACAACTTCTCTATCACACACCTGAATAAAATGAAGGTAATATTTATCACATAATTTTTCTAGTATATCTATTCTAACATTTTAAAACTTATATCTACTTTTATATGATTTTTAGCAAAGTATTATAATTAGTTTTCTATTATACTTGGTGATATATCTTAATATGATTGCCCTTTTAATATTAATTTTAAAAATTAGTATATATCTTTCACTACACCATTTCCAAACTGTTTTTTACTATCTTCTAATCCTTTATTATACTTTATTAACATCCTCTTGTCTCTTTCTAACTGGTCCCAGATCTTCCCCAGTAACTCCACTATGACTTTCCTGAAATATAGATTCTCTTACTTTCTCCCAACACTTAAATACTCATATAGAAATCATGCAAGATATTATGAAATGAAATAACCCAAACTCAAAATTTCAAATACTGCATGCCTGCTTTCACATGTGGATCTTTGATTTTAATTTGTCTATCAATTGCACCATTTCCTTTCTTAATTTCTGTTTCTTACACAATCACCTTAACATATTTTGATTGTTTAGTATATGGATGAATTTTATTTTAGGGTTTAAATTTACCTGATAACATGAGTTATTATTATATAGTCTAGCACAGTTCTGAAGCTTGGGCTATAGTTACTTCTCAACTGATAATTTTGGGGAAATCCCTCAAATTCTAATTCATTCTGCTCATTTTCTTCTACGCTCGCATTAGAATTTAGGTCACACTCATCTAAAATTTTGTCTTTCCATCCAAGTTGTTGAAATACTCCTGAGGAGTAGCATGGTTGCTTAGTGGATAAAAGAGCTTCTACACAGCTCTGATGCCCTGAGATTGATCCTGGAAACCATGATGCAAAGGGAACAGAGTCCTGAAACGTGTTCTCTTACTTCAATCTATTCTATGCCATAAACACAGCCCCCACACTACTAACAACACTCATATGTTTACCCAGGTGTGCTTGTACACAACTTTAATCCCAGCATCAAGGCAGCAGAGATCTCTCTACACCCGAGGAGACCAATGTCTACATATTGAGTTGTAGGACAGGTGGTGCTATATGGAGACTCAGTGCACCCCCCCAAAAGAAGGAAAAACAGACAAACAAAAAGGACACAAAGTAATTCAATGATTTCTGGGATGATCATTAGATTTTAGCATGGTTCTCTTACTGTTCAAATTCTAACACATTCTTTATGAATTGTCAACTTTTGTTAACATTTACCCATATGGAAAGAAGTTTCTTCTTTTAGACCTTCTGAAATTTTCCTTCATTATTTTTTAATGCAATGAAATGGACTCTCTTTTAGGAGTCTTCCATGAATGCTTTTTTCTCTCTATTACTTCTTTATTACCCATTTGAATATTAGTGATATCAGAAAATCTATTTTCCTATCAACTAGTATATCTACATAAACTTTTCGTTTGTTTGTTGTTTTCCCTACTAGGTCAGAGTTCTACCACTATTCTATATCCTCAATCTCAATAGGACTTTTCTGTACATGCCTTGAGGACATCTAGGCATTTAGCTTCTTTTGTCTTGAGGATAGAAATATGCTTAAATTCTTGAAGTATTCTACAACCTCTGTTACTACACTGTTGAAACACAATTTTGGGTAGCCCTATTACATAATCCTTTTAGAAAAAAAGATTTCCCCATTTTTTTGAACTGGTGTATAACAGAAGTTTTTAAAACATATTTTCAATGTTCACATAGAATAAAAAGTTTTTCAACAAGTTTATTTTCTAGTTAGAATAATACATCTCATTGCATTTCTTTTTAAGCACTGGGATCCAGATTTATGTGATTTTTCAATTAAAAATGACATGTCTACTTTTCAGTAGCAATAAATATATTTAGTCAAATTTTATTATAATTTCTATCTTTTTAAAATTTTTTTATTCTTGAATGTATTTTGATCATTCTGAGACATGGTAGGTAACGTTTTAATGTTCATCTTCTCCATCAAGTTTTTATTGTCATTCTTATTTTTAATTGTAAAAACCACTAAATTTTGTGAAAATCTAAAAATCTCTCAGTATTATTTGATAAAAAATTTCCAACCTGTTATGTTCAGGATATGTTAACATTTTTACTCAGCATTTTCTACTGTCTCGTTTAATGAAAAATGTTGTGGATAAATACTTAGCACATCTTCAGTACATCCTCCAGTGAGTGTCTGTTGTAACTTAAAGACTATTTCACCACTCAAAATATCTAACATAAAACTATAATAGTACATAGAAAATCAATAACTATTTACCTACAGTATATATTCCCATGGAAAAAGTTACATTTGTTCCTAATCCTTGATGCAAAGCACTTCAAACACCTGCACAATATGTCCATGTAAACAGAAGTACTGTGCTTCATTTATATAACATGAATGACTTGTACATAGCTTGACATAGACATAAGGAAATCCATCACTGCCACAGCTAAAAAGCATGTAAAGATTCACAACAAAGTGTTGTTTCTTTTATTATAAATAGAATAAACAAGATATACAATCTCCTGTAGGAAGTATAAAAACCTCATAGACCTTTCACGTTGCAAAATCACAATGTTCCCTCAGCAAAGATAAAGTCAGAATGTTGAAGAGTGATGTGAATTAATGCTATTTGCATTTCTGAATGCCCCATAGGAAAACCCAGCAGCCTTAGCAGTCTGAACTATTTGTAGCCCTGAACAAAATATACTAGCAAACCACACAAGGTACATAATTCCAGCTAACTTTTAAATGGAGTTTCTTAAGCCATAGTAATAAACAGAACTATTTAAATTATTGGCTTATTATTTGTTTTACCCTAACAATAATTAGTTGGTATTATTTTAGTATGTACATAGGATTATCAAACACCTCCAGCATTTTGTCGGTTGCCCTGAAAGTGAATTTCTGACCACTTTCCACATTGAAACTTTGAATATAAGGATGATAAAATTGGAAAAGTAATAAATAATGACAAAAAGTCAATCCTGTCCCTGTCAAGAGAAACAGAATTGGATGGCAATCTGAAAAGTTCTACTGTGTACTTAAGTACCTGTTTGCTCAGCAAAATGTTTTCTGCCTCCACAATGAGTAAGACAGTTGTGGGAAAGTCAAAGGCTGGGCTCAAGGTCAGATCAAATAAAGCAGTACACTCTTTCTACACCTAAGCAACCCTCACACATACTCAGCAATGGAAGAGTAATGTGGTCTGAGTGTGACTATAATACAGAGATCTCTGGCTTTACCCTCAGCCGCCTAAATTTAACAAGACTCCACTTAGGGTAAGTTTGATATATATACACACACACACACACACAAACACACACACACACACATGTGCTTCTTTCCCACTGTGATTCTTAGCATCCCCTTCAAAAGTACTAAAGGGATAGTGGAATATATAGTGTATGCACCATAAATAATCAACAAAAAGCATTCAGAATGCTGAATTTTAAAACTACAGGTCAAAGTGACTCCCCCCCCAAAAAAATGGTTTCTTCGCAAACAAAATGTAGCAAACAAAAACTAGAGTGATTGCTAACTCAAATACAAAAGCTCATAGAGAGAATCCCTACTACTCCCTTCCCAACTTCTTAAATTCCTACAGTTAACTCTACCTCACAGTTTTTCTGCACTATAATTAAACCACTAGAGAAAAGTATTACTAACCTACTTCAGTTAACAAAGTGAGTTTCCTGGCCATAAGAACTTTTGATCATTTTCCCACCTTTTCTCTACTTATTCTGCACTCCAAACTCTAACACTGGGGTGCCTGAACACGGGAGATGTTTTGGAGACCCTTCTAGTGGCTGTGGACTTTCTTCTTGGGACTTACTTTTCTATCATTCTCATCTATTCTTATTCCCAAACCCACCAAGGGTCCAAATTGTTACTTAGCCTGTCTCCAATCCAATTTAAAAGAGCTCCATTTCGGAGATCTCAGACCTGCCATACTTGTTCAATTCTCAGTCCAAATCTGGCCTCAATATACATTGGACAGTGGCCACCACTGGCCCAAATTTGGGACTTTCAACTTCAATATCTTACCTGATGTAGATAATTTCATAAAACAAAATGGAAAGTGGTCTGAGGTTTCCTATGTCCCAGGCTTCTTTGCTCTCCTGGCCTGACCCTCTCTCTGTAGCTCTTACTCTGCCTATGGAAATTTATATTGTCAAAACCTGAACCCCAAAACCAAGAAAACTAACTACCCTCAACTTCATGGACACAGCAGAGGAGTCACTCCCATATGATCCCCCAGAAGTACCTAACCAACTCCCAATCCTCTTCATCCTTCCTCAGCACCCTCAGACCCCCAAAATTCTGCTACCTTTGTCTCTACCCCCAACTGTTCCCCTATTATGTTACCATCCTTATCTTCATCTCCCAAAGTCTCTGTACCTTCACTTCCACATACTTGTTCAAGAACTACAGGTTCACATGTTCCCTTTAAGGGACGTGGCAGGGAGATACAGCCACCAAAGTCCTTTTCCCTTTTTCAGTAGTGGAAGTGGACCATATTTAAGAGAAATGGTGGTCCTTTTCAAAAAAAATCCCTTCCATTTCAAAATAATTCACTAGATTATGCCAGATTTACTCTTTAAAATGCCATGATGTTTATTACATACTCATTTCCACTTTAACTGCAGATCAAAAGGCCCACATTTGGAGAACAGTCAAAGAGTATGCTGATAGACTGCACAAGCAGGACCCCCTATTTCCAGGGGTAGCCGAAGCTGTTCACTTGGCTGAGCCAAATTGGAACTTATTGGATTGATGGACTAGGCACCCAGTGTCTCCAATTAATGGTCATTTGCGTAGCCAAAGGCCTGCAACAAAATACTTAATCTAAAGTTAATTTAGAAAAACTAAAGGAAATGACCCAGGGTGAACAGAAAATCCAGCCCTCTTTTTAAATAGACTCATGGGCGCTGTCACTAAATTCACTGACATAGTTTAGAGTACCCAGAGTACCCTCATCCTTCATGGTTATTTTATGGTACAGTTCTCCCTGGACATTAGGCATAAACACCATAGGTTGGTAAAAAGTTCCCTGAAACCCTGAGACAAGCTTCTCAAAATGATCTTCAATGGTTTTGAAAACATAGATAAGGAAATTAAAAGGGAAAAGAAAAAAAAATAGGAAAAGTGAACGAAAAGAACATCAGAGTTACTTTCAATTTCTGGCCTCTTCCCTCCAGAGACAGCCACCACATCTCTCCCCTAACCACATTCACCAGCACAGCCAACATTCAGATCCTTGCTTCAGGTGAAAACAAATGGGCCACTGGATAAATGAATGCACTAACCACCAACCTCTTAGTAGAATGTGCCCTACTAGCAGACAGTGGAACACTAGAAAATGGATTGCCCCTCCAGAGTCTATGCCATCACCCAGCACCTCTGCTCCTCTTCGTCTGCCAGTGGCACTGATACAATGAGGAGGCCTGAGCTCAGTGCCCGTAAGCCTGGTACCTGCAGGCTCATCTGAACTCAGGGTAATAGAGATGGTGACCTGTACATAAATCTCTTTTTTTATTTGGACTTAGGGGCTTCACTTTTCTTGTTAATAGAATGGCAGGGAGACATGATCTCATCTGCCAGGTGTTGTGGAACCCTATAGGTCCCAGGAGTACTCCTCCTTCCTTCCCAATTTGGCAATATATTTTTAACACATTCTTTTGTAGCCATGTCTAACTGCCCCCTTCCTCTTCTGTGATGAACACTCCACTCTAAATTAAAAGTGTCTATTCATTTCCTTCCCCTGGAGACAACTTCTCTTTTCCTTCTAACTGTGGACTGGGTGACACACCATCATTTCCCAAAGCCCCAGTCTCACCACTAAAATCCAATATTCCTGTCCCCACGCATTACTATGCCTTGTTTATGCCTGAGTGTGAGACATGACTAACTCCTCTATTGTCTGACACCACTCCAACATTCTCATCTCCTTAAACAAAACACTTTCTCCTATATCCTACAAGAACCAAATCCCTTGACTCCAAATAAATGGAGGGGCCTGAAACCTCTCATCCATTGCTTTCTTCATGAAGGACATCTGGTCTCCATTCACTTCCAACATAATAATCCATCCCTGTGAGTAAAGAAGCCTAATGGGACTTTCCACCTATTCCAGGTCCTCCAAAAAATTTATGGGGCTGTATCCCCCACTGTCCCAGTTGTCCCTAACCCCCTATACTCTTCTTTCCTCCATACCTGCTAACACTTCTTTTTTTCAGTTTTTGACCTATAGAATGTTTCTTTACAATATCCTTAGACCCCTCTCCCTGCCCCTTTCTTTGCCTTCACCTTAGAAGATTCTGATACAAGAAACTCTCAACAACTAACCTAGACAGCTCTACCCCACAGTTTTTGTGATAGTCCTCACTTCTTTGGCAAAGCCTCACAGAAAGACCTGACCTCCCTAGACCTCTCTCTTAGTTTCCTTCTCCAGTATATTGTTGATCTCATTTTCTGCAGTTACACTCAACAGTATAATCTGTGTCAGTCCAAAGACCTCCTCAGTGTTCTGGGATCTTGGTGCTACCAGGTATCAAAAGAAAAGGCACCAGCCTGCATTTCCACTGCTTCATATTTAGGTCTCCCTATTTCACCTAAGGGCTGCTGCTTCTCTGCTTCTGGTATTCAGGAACTGCTAGCATAATGCCTGCATAAGACAAAAAGAGACCTTATGTCTTTGCTGGGACTTTACATCTTTTTCCACACCTGGATGCCTAATTTCTCACCCATAGCTCATCCACTCTATGAGGCCACTTAATGACCCATGGTGGAACCCCTTCTCTCTCCACACTCCCACCAAGGCTCCATAGATCTGCTTAAGTTTGCTCTCTCCCAAGCTTCAAATATAACACTCCTTGACCTTCTCAGACCTTTTTTTCTCTTCCTTCACTCTAGCCATGGACAGGTGCTGGCAGTTCTCTGTCAAAAGGCAGGAGATATTTATTCCCCTTTAGCTTATCTATCTAAACATCTGAACATGGTCTCCAAGATCTGGTCCCCTTGACTGCAAACCTTGGTTGCAGCAGTCCTCCTAATTCTGGAAGCTAACAAAATCTCACTTCAAAGCCCCCTTCCTGTTCTTTCTTACTACTAATTCAAACATCTTTTCACTCACAGGGCTTTTCATTCCCTGCCCCATTCCCAAGTGCAAACCCTCAATGCCTTTCTGGAGACTAATCTCATTTGAACTGTTGTGCACAATGTAGCATGGGCCTAGCCAGGCCACCTGCTAGGAGGAATAGAGGAATGGCTCCTGTGAGTGTGCCATTCTGCTCTGGCTAGTCATGAGACCAGCACCTGGAAAGAACCTGGGGAAAAATTTACTATTGGCTGTATTTGGGACCCCCATCTTATAATGTCATTGGCTATCCAGAGCTTTCGCACTTATCAAATAAACAAGTTTGCAATGTCACACGCTTGGCCTACTTCCCTTCCAGCTCCCAGGGTTTGTGTCTTAACTCTGCATCTACTCACCCCCTCCCCACACTGCGGAGTTCCCCTTGGGCTGGCCCTGAGTACTGAGACCCCCGATAACTGGCACCTGGAACAGGGACTCCACCTCCCTCAGTGAGTAGGCCCCAGGTTTTGTATGTGCTTGGTCTTTGTGGATGGGCAAAGACCCCCTCCCCTTTTTTTGTTCCCCTTCCTCTGTTTGTGTCCCCACCCCAAAGGAAGCACATGCCACCTCATGGTCCCTGAGATCTGTGCTGACCCCTCCCTTTCTTGGTTCATCCTGGCAGAATCACATGAGGGCTTAAACCTCCTGATTTTGGAACCCAGGCAAAGCTATCCAGACTTCCCCCTTTGTCTAGTCCCCTCTAGCGTAAAGTTCTCCTAAGAGCACCTGGTATTAGCTGTACTATTTTGTTTCACTACTCAACAGAGGGAATAGCAACAGAAATTGCTACAATGCATTCCTGCTAATAGTGACTTCTGTCTCATGTAAACCACTAAGTTAGGATGTTCTTCAAGCCTCTTATACAGATTCAGGCTGGACAACTGACCCTGTGACAAGAAAAAAGGAGAACAAAACAGCCTCAGAGTAAGGACATTGTGCTGTTAAGAATAACTACGGGATAAACTAATTTCAACAGAGGTTTTTTTATTCATCTGTTCAGGGAGGTTGTGGAGACCCCACTGGAAGGACTGGAAATAGTGTCCAGTCTGCAAAGAGGAGAGTCAGCACAGGAAAACATTTCCTTAAATGTTTCCAAGAGTGAAGCCATGGTCTAGCAATACCTTCTGACTTATCTTCCCATAAATGAAACTGGTAAAACAAAGGCCTAGGGAGCCAAGGGCTCCTCCAAAGCCCATGTGACACCCCCCCCCCCCCCGAGGAACAGACACTCAACTGATCTTAAGAATAAAAATGAGTTGGTTTATTTGGGCCAATTGTATGATCTTAAATACCCAACAGGAAAGTATAACAAAGGATTCCTACCTTCAACACTGCAGTACATACCTGCTGTCAAGAAAGTCAAGCCCACTATTGTTCTAATGTACCCATTAAATGTTGGCTAATTTCTTTTCTTTCCCTGTCTAGAAGCCATTTAGGAGGGAACTTACATTGGTTCTAGCCACTCCAACAAGCTATCAAAGTGCCTGAAAACAAATCCTGACTTCAAGGCTCTCAAGTGCAGCCTTAGCAACCAAAAGAAAAACAAGGAGGAACCAAACAGATGAAGGTTCTTGGATGTCCTAAGCAAGAAATTCTAATGGACTTAACATGGACATTTAAAATTTTTCTTTGTTCTGACTTTTCTGGTTTATGTATAATGCTAGCTACTCTTGCCTTTAACAGTTACTCAGTTCAGGAGTCTTTTTAGTTAGACTCACTGAATGGGTTCTCCAAATGCCACAATCTATGTCCATTTTTCAGCTTTTGAAGAGGGCAGAGAGATTATCACCCCAATTCCCTACTCGTAATTGGGGTGCCTCTTCAGAGGGTGGTGTGACAAGAATAGGAGATAAAATTTGGCTAGGCAGTTTAGGGTAATAAGACCCCATGGAAAAGTAGGCTGTTGGGCCTTAAGAAATCCTAATTGACCAGCTGGCATCTTGTGGCCTGGACAAGATGGTGCTGAGAGGCGCTAAAACAAAGACCAGCCAGAGGAGATAGGCACATACCATGCATACCATGATAATTAGGTGAAGTAGGGACTTAAGTGTCATTGGAGGAGAATTACTTCCTCCCTCCTGAACAACGCCTGGGCAGTTATAGCCCCTATGTAAAGTGAAAAGCAGGATCAAAGTGACCAGTAAAGTGATTGGTAGAAACTTCCCGCTGTATCCTAATACCTGTAACTCTGAGCCTTTATAATGTGCCTGTTAAGTTCAGTAAACAGTTTCCTTCGGTACCACTGAAGAAGTCACATCATTAAAGCTGTGTCATCAAATGAGCTGGCTAGCTGCACGCTTCTTTGGTCAGACAGGGACCCCAGTCATGTCTGATTGTTTCTTGGAAAGAGCAAGGAAGCTGGGAATGGGCAGGCTGTTGCACCCGACCTCCCTTTGCTCCTCTCAAAAGCCCTCTCCTACCTGGGGAGGGGGCCGCTGCAATCCAAGAGAAGTGGGACGCAAGCTGTGCACCTGATCCCCCTCGCCGTTCTCTCCTGCTGGGTGGGAGACAGGGAACTTGGAGAGGAGGTACACTGATTGGTGTCTGTCACTCCTCCATGAGAGAGAGCGACAGTAGCCAGTTTCTTTTTGACTAAAAACCAAAACAATAAAAACAAAAAGAATACATTGGGCACAATGCAGGATGGGCCTAGCCAGGCCACCTGCTAGGAGGAATAGAGGAATGGCTCCTGTGGGCTTGCCATTCTGTGCTGGATAGTCATGAGAAAATCACCTGGAAAGTACCTGCCTACCTAGGGAAAACTTGATATTGGCTGTATTTGGGACCCCACCCATAAGGTCATTGGCTATCCAGACCTATAAGAGCTTTTGCACCTATTCAATAAACGAGTTTGCAGTGTCACAAGCTTGGCCTGCTTCCGGTCCAGCTCCCAGGCTTTGTGTCTTAACTCTGCATCTACTCGCCCCCTCCTCCCATGGTGGAGTGCCCCTCAGTCTCTTCGTGCTGGCCCTGAGTGCTGAGATGGGCCTAGCCTTGAACACTCTCCACCTTTTAATTCTGCTACCCCTCCTGCCAGCTACTCCTTCCTCTACAGCTTGATACAGCCCATCTCACTCTTGCTCTGAAATTTTGAATTTTACCCTCAGTCCTTTCTCCAACATTTACAATTAACCTTGCCCACAGTCTGTGGACTGATTCAAAGATCGCATTTCCCAAAAGGGCCTCCCCTTATGCAGCAGGTTATGCTCTATCCAGGGATATCCCAACTCCTCTACCACCTGCACTTTGATTGAGGATAAACCTCTTTTCCCCCACACCACCTCTCAACAAATGGAACTGACTGCACACACCATAGCACTCACTTTAGATGAAAGGAAGCAAATCAACATTTATACAGATTCTAAATATGTCTACCATATCATACACTCCAATATTTTAACATGGAGACAGATAGGATTCCTAAGCCCCAAAAGAATATCTATTACCAGTGCTACTTATATAAAGGAACTCTATGAAGCTGCCCTACTCCTGGATATGGCAGCCATAATATACTCTTGGGGGCACAAAAAGGACAAACAGTACTGTTCTATAACTAATAACATAGTTGACAGACTTGCAAAGGAGATTAGCTTAACAAACCCTGACTTACTACATCTGAGCTAGAGAACTCTCATGATCCCATCATAGCATTCCACACAACAAACTCAAACCCCATATCCAGCTATGACTCCAAAAATTGTCACTTACTTAAACTCTTTATTTTACCCAACAAATTAAACTCACCTCACCTTTCTAAAACAATTCTTTCCCATATGACCTGAAGATAAAACTTTTCTTCAGCAGCTCTCCCAGACCTGTGATATCTACTTGCATACTAATCCTCAGTCTAATCTCCAATGTCCATCTTTCCCCACCCACCAGATGAAAGGACTGCTCCCTGATGTTTACTGGCAAATCATGTTCACACACTTACTTCACATAAAAAGTCAGAAATATCTCTTCATTTTAATGCACACATTTTTGGGATGGGTGGAGGTTTTTCCTTCCTCTAACAAAAGAGCCTCTACAAACAATTGCTCATTTCCTTCTCTCTGAAATTATTCCCTGCTTCTTCCTTCCTGTCTTCATTCAATCTAATAATGATCTTGAGTTCACTTCACTTATCAGTCAACACCTCATTTCTTTTCTTAACATTCCCTGAAAATTTTCACATTCTTGACTACCCACATTCCTCTTTAAAGGTAGAATGAACTAACCCCTCTCTCAAAGATATTTTGATTAAACTCTCCCATGAACTAACATTAGACTTAGTAAAGCTTCTTTTTTGTGTACTCTTAAAAATTCCACTCTTCCTAAAAAGAGTAAACACCTGAATCCTTTTGAAATAAAGTACAGTGGACATATTCTTCTCTCTGGCATCCAACCAAGTAGTCCTCCATTACTTCCTTGATTAGATTTTCAACTTCCTTCCTTCCTCATGCACCGTTTATGGCAAAAGACACATCTCTCTCTGGTCCTCTTAACCAACACAGAGGAAAATACCTCCTCACAGATAAGGAACCAGGTTTTCCTAGCAGAAACCCAACATCCTTCTGTAATTCCTGCACTGACAGGACCCTATAATGTCATCCTTTTAACTCCCGGTGCAGCTAAGCTAGAAAACTTCCCTTCCTAGATTCATCACTCTTACCTTAAAAAATTCTATGTCCTCTTATAAAGTAGCCCCTGCAGGCCCCACCTCTCTTAAACTAACTATACTCCCTCCAATCTCTGAACAACATGATAGAAATGACACTGGAACTCACTCTATTCCACTCCTTCCTGAATGATCTCCAGGATGATTTCTGGCTAATGACAACACCTGTTACAAACTGGGATCTTCTAGCTGATGCCCTAGAGAAACTGTGGATCCAGGGAGCTTTTATTCCATACACTCCAGACCAAATTCAATTTTTCTCCATGTGTCTGTATTTTATCCTCTTCCACTCCAGGAATGTTTTATAATCCCTGGTTTCTGCTGTTCCATTATACTATTGCTCTCCTTCTCCTAGTAGGCCTATTGACCACAGTTCTCAGTACCTGGGGCTGCAGACAAAAACTCCTTTTAACTTTCCTATACTTGACAATCGTCATGTAGAGTAAATTTAGCTGGAGTTCCACTCTGGCTCAATGGACATGCCCATTGATGGACACACACATGGAGGTGCACACTGGATACAACCAGTGGCAAGACTTGCCTCTAAGGATTTGATGGATGGAAACAGAGCCAACAGACTCAATCACTTTCTAACTAACCAGTGACTTGAGGAAGAGGTCCTAGGGGGGAAAGCAGTGAATGCTGGGGAGGACAGGAGTTCAGGCAGTGCAGCTGGTCACCATCTTGGCAGGGCATGCCAGAGGTCTGTGGCAATTCTGATCAAAATGCAGACCTCAATATGAGATTGCTGTCCCTCTCCCCAATGATAAATCCTTTGTAAGAAACCGTAATAAACTCTAATTTTTCTAATTGAAGAGCAAACTTTCATTAGCTTGCTCAGCCAGCTGGACCCAAAGGGGTGCGGCCAAATGCCTTATCTCACTGTGAGAAAATGCTTAAGACACATCATAATACTGGGGATAATATACTGCCCTCTCTTTTTCTGGGTTACCTCTCATTTGGAGCATGTTTTTTCTCATCTTCTTAACCCAGTAACTACCCCATAACCATTGCTCAAATTTTAAATGGGAGGTCACTCTGTTCCAGAATCATAGTCAGCAAGACTCTGGGATGATGGAGGAAACTATGACTTTTCTGTAGTTCTTGAAAGGATGATCTGAACACAGGAGGGGCACTGTTCGGTGTCCCTGAATACAGCACAGGGCCTTATTGTACGGGCTTTGGAATCCTGCCATGACTCTCATCAACAGAAACAAGTGACATGTAGCTACATATAGTATGATCCAGAAGCCTTTTGTTGGTGACTGTGAGGATTTGGGACAGCCTGTTTTGCAGGATTGATCTTGTGGCAACTTTGTCTCCCCTAGTGCCTGGTAGGAGGCTCCTGCCTCCAATAATTACATCAAATTGGTAACCAAATTTCCCTGGACACTCAGTAGGGCACAGACCAGCAAAAAGCAAGGGATAGTATGGATGATCAAAATTTTTAAAAACCTTGAAAACTTGGGGAAATGAAAATTTGGCCTTAGGTGGTCAGCAACTTGTGAGACCCTCCCTCCAAAAGCCACTCCCTACCCACCTGAAGGTAAGGGCTGTGGACATCTCTTTCCCTATCTGTTCCTTAGATCCATGGGGAGTCTCAATAACTCTCCCTGATGATAAAAAAACACTTTCCCTTGCTCAAAAAATAAACAAACAAGCTAGTGAAACCACAATCCACAGCATCAATCTCAATATCTCCGTGCTCTCCTCCTTAAAATGATTGCCCTCATAATTGGAAGACATGGCATGCTCTCAAATACTCAATCTGTCCTGAGAAAAAAGTGTGGGATTTGCCTGAGAGAAAGACAAGTTACATACTTGGGCAAAGGATTAATTGAAATTCCTTTAACCAAAGAATCTACCTCCAAGCTCTGCCTCTGGGTCTCACCTGTTAAACTGTAGGGGCCCCCAAACAACTGAAACAGGCTAATATCCAACTCAAGGGCCAGAAATGGCACTGATTTTGTATGTTTCACTGGCTGCTTCTTTTGCTACCCCATCAATTGTCCAGTGTATAAAGTTGTATACTTAGTTCCAGAACACATGGGCATCACTGGGAATGAAATAAACCACCAGACCACCTCCTTCTGAGCAAACAGTGAGAGCACATGGATTCCACTCTTGTTGTGGGTGATAGTGGCAGGTTATGTGGGTTTGGAGACAATGGCCATTTGATTCCAACACATACAACACTGCCAATTAGTCCAGCAAATCAAAGATGATCTTGCCCTGGTGCAGGATTTCATTGAAAAACTCCATACTCAGTTAAATTCCTTGGTAGCAATGGTGTTGCAAAATGGAAGGGGCCTAGATCATATAACAATGGAAAAAGGGGGAATCAGTGCTACATTGGGAAAGGAGTGCCGTTTTTACACAAATCTGTCAGGTGTCATAAGTGAAAATGACAGACAGCTGTGGAGTGAATAGAATCTCAAGCCAAATACCTCCAACCAAGCAGCACAAACTTCTGGGGCACTTGGTGATAATGGCTATCCCATTATTGGACCTCTTGTCATGATAGTTATGACTCTTAATTTTCCATCCTTATATTTTTAATTTTCTCTCTAATTTATTACAGCAAAGACTACAAGCCTCTACTAACCAATCTCTCCCCAACTTTTCCTGAGAGGAGAGTAACAGTGCTTAAGGATATGGAACCTGAATATTGATCCCCATAAAAGAGATCTGGGACTTATCCTCCCAAAACTGAACCTTTCCAGAAAGCCCTCCTCAACTTACAGCAGCTAAGAAAGATACAACACCCCTATTCCTCTTTTTGATTTCGGGTCTGGAAATGAAAGAATGCCCCAGCTTCAGGAAACCAAAAATCCCCTGAAAATGTTTTGCTGCTATGCTTTGACCTGCTATTGAACAGCCATTATTGGTAACTCTCATCTGCACCTCACAAAAGAGTACTTGACCATCAGTTTCTCAAGATAGCCTCTTCCACTTGAATAAGCATCTCCCAGAAGAGGATTTCGTAAATCTCTCAAGAATATCTTAAACTGCATATCCCTTCTGCATGTGTTTTAACTTTCACATACCTAAATTCTTCTCTCCCTTCTATAAAACTACTGATCATTTCTCTCTCTGTTGTAGCATCCTCCATCCTGCAGAAAGGTTGTTGCCCCTTGCTGTGTTAAATAAACATAGTCTCCTCTATTGAGGTCAGAATTTTGGTCTCTCCCACCTTTTGGCTCCTTATTCTGGACTCTGAAATCTAACAAGAACTGTATTCAAACTGCAGTACTAAGGCAGAGCTGAGGAATACCATTTTTAGGCATGGGTTCCTTCTTCCTGCTCTCGCCCATGCAGTGACAATCTCCCTAGAAGTCATTTTCCATGCACACCTTGCATACTAATAGCCTCTTCCTTTCCTTCAATGCAATTTTGATAGTCCATTTTGAACAACCTTTCTAACATTCTGATTAATTTGTTTGTGTTCTATTGAAATTGTTCTCTTCTGACAGTACTGGAAATTGAATTTATGGCCTTCTGTATTCAAGATAGGTCCTCCAATATTGAACTACCACCCCAGCTCTCAAATTATTGATTTTTAATCTTTATAGTCACAATATTTTATACCGTATTATCTGAATAACTTTCTTTTATTTTTATCTATAAATCTGCATCATGTTAAAAAATCTT
Organism: Eospalax fontanierii; assembly: GCA_035773235.1. Taxonomy (NCBI): domain Eukaryota; kingdom Metazoa; phylum Chordata; class Mammalia; order Rodentia; family Spalacidae; genus Eospalax; species Eospalax fontanierii. The sequence continues at coordinate 82,324,842 of CM069525.1, forward strand.
TAACATCCTATAATTGCCCCATCATATGTGCCCTTCAGGGCTGGAATATTCAGTGTACAGTCAGAATCCCTCAGTATCTGAGTGTCACTGGTAAATTCCAGTATACCATGCTTAAGGGTCAATATTAGCCTGGAAATTTCCTTTATCTAGGTGTGACTCATTTAGCCTTCTATCAGTTTCCTTTAGCTGTTACCATTTTATATGGTATGCAGTTAAATGTTTTCTTTTTTAACAAATTCCTCAATGCCATTTTCATCAATGTCTCCAGAAGCTATACAGCTCTTGAATTAGAAATTCCTGGTATTTCATTTTCCTTGGATGCAGAATAGGAATCTAAGCAAAGTGCATCAAATTTCAGATCATACCCCAGATATATTTTCGAGGGTTGTCAGTGCTCATCTTAGGTCTGCTCAAGTTCAGGGATGGAGACATTTAAATATCCATGTCATGAATAGACAGTGTGACATAGAAACACTTCATTAAGAGTACCCAGTAACTTCTACACTGGCTTACTGTAGAAAATAACAGAGTCTGCATCAATGTTAAGATGAATGTGTGCTTGGTCAACATAAACAGGTCCCAGTTCTTGCACACAATAGGGACACACAAAAAGATTCATGAGGACAGTTTAATGAGATGGTATTCCTTTTAAAAACTTCAGCCACTGAGTAGTACTGTATCATGGCATCCAGCTTCTAAAAGATGCCCATATTCTTCCAGCTCATTTATCAGAACAACTGGGCAATGAACCTGCAGTTTAACATTACACAAGGAAGGAGTAGTGGTTGTTCACCAGAGGACATGACTGAACATAGCTCAGTGCCTTCAAGCAGGACATGACACTAGTGGCTCTGCCAGCAGGCTGTGAAAGGCCATATTCATCCATTCTTCTGTTCCTCTTTATTTTGATACAATTTTATCTTTATCCATGATTTTAGAAAGTTTCATTAGAGTAATATCTTTCCTTTACTAATATAAATAGGTAGTGGTAATATAAATATATCTTCTAGAGTTTTTTCACTTTGTTTTTTTAGTGTAATTGTAATGGTTTAATATTCACAAGTATTTTGTTATTGCCTCTAAATGATTTATTTGAAGTCCATTATTCAAAATATATTTCTTACTTTAATAATTTAATTCCTTATTTTAGAAGTTTTCACTTTTGGCTTTGAATGTATGTCTCTATTCAGCTTCAGCTTTAATGTTTATGCCCTAGACTTGGTCTCAGCAGTGAGGACAGATAGCCAACTTGGTTGACTTTTGGATTGTGATGTCAGAGATTCCTCAGAATTCTATTGTTACTATAACCTTTCATGTTGTCCCAATAAGGCCTGGCTTAGGCCAGTCTGATAGTTTACGTTTTCTGGATTATATGTTCTTTAGACTTCTAGCATTTTTTTTGTGGAGAACAACACTTCTGTGACTTTTAAAAGTTACAAGAGATTAAAGTTTTGAGGTAACTGCTCATTTCTTCTGAAATTTCCTTTCTTTCTCTCTGTACTTGTAATGGTATTCTGTCTTGTGCACTTGTTATTCTACCAATGCTCCCCTCAAACTCTTACTTATCTTATTCTTCACAAATACTTTATATATTTACCTCAGAGAATGCATTCTCCTCTGTTATTATTAAAGTTTTATAATCTCATCATAGGCCATTCTGGAACTAGAAAATTGTGACTAACTTTGTTTTCTTTTTCATTGTGAAATGAGAATCACCACAAAATTTCAGGTGTCCTGGATACTTTCATAGGAAGGGGAACCCAAGTACCTTTGAAGCATAATCTGGTAAGTCTCCTTTTCATGTTCCCCTTGTAGAATTTGAGAGGATTTACATTGTCTTTGAGTACAGGAAATCTCACAAGATTATGTTCAGATATTATTTCTCTTAGTAGTCTGCTTAAGGCTTGTTTGCTTGACTTATGTCTTCAGATCTGAACAAACACAAACTGAATTTTATGTACTTCCAAGAACGTATTTTAAACATATTAATTTATGAAATCACATTTAGCTAACACTGCTTAAAAATATTAAATTTCTTGATAGTCATATTATCTTTTATAGTGCATTGTTTATGTGTTTTCTCTCTTACTGGATTTTAAATAGTCATATTCATCAGTGGTCATATCTTCCCTAACTTAGTGTAGTCCAGTGCAGGTACTGTATGTACAATAGTTATCAAGCATTAATGATAAGAAGTCAAGAGCTTTGCAATACTGGACAATTTGTCAAGCTCTTAGTGTTTCAGACCCAACTTGCATAAATCTGATTGTTATATCTTTTTATGCTTTGCAGTTTTAATTTTTTCCATAGTTTGTAGGTTTCTACTACACTTGACCTTTGTTCTATATTTATTTTTCTTTTGCTGTGATAAACACTATACCCAAATGCAACTTCAGGGAGGAAAAGTTTTATTTTCACCTTATACTTTCAGGTCATAGCCCATCACTGGGGGCATGAAGGGCAGGAACTCAAGTCAGAAACCTGGAGAAGAAAGCATAAAGTAATGCTGATTTCTGGGTTATGCTCAATGTTTCATTCCCCCAGATTTCTCTTACAGCTCAGGATCACATACTCATTGATGACACTTCCCACAGTGGGCTGGACATTTCTCTATAAATTAGCAATTAAGTAAATTCCCCACAAACATGTTCACTGGCAATTCCGGTTAGGGAAATTTTTCAATTGAGATTTCCTCCTCCCAAGTGATAGTGGTTGTGTCAAGTTGACAATAAAAACTAACTAGTACAGGTTTTGACTGTTCACAAAGACTATTACATAACATGCTTCTGTCCTTCCTTTTCAGTATTTTGGTAGGTTTTATAATATTGCCTTTTCACCTTCAGTTCCATTTTTTTCTTATGAAAATTTCTGATTGTAGTGATCTACTTTTCATCAGTTTCTTTTTAAAACTATATTTTATTAGTTTTGCCTTATATGTATGAATGGCTTGTCTGCATGTAAGTGCACTCATGTCATGCAATGCTCAAAGATATCAGAAGTGGACATCAGGTAACCCAGAACTGAAGTAGACAGTTGTTATCTGCTATGTGTGTGCTGGGAACCAAACCTGTTTCCTCTGTAAGAACAGTCAGTGCTCTTAACCACTGAGTCATGTCCCCACTCATTCTTATAGTTTCTTTTAATGCTGCAATTTTACTATAATTTCTTAAAATTATTCTCAATTTATGCCTATTCTATTTATATTTGTCTTATAGCATCTTTGAGATTAGTACATAGTTTATACCCTTTTTTATTTATACCTATGAACTCTGTGTTCAATATCTGGGGCAAGCCACTCCTAGTACCTAGAACAGGTTTAATTAACATGGTTAATTTGTTGTCAAGGTGAAATGAGTATTCTTTAAATTTTTAAATTACCTACATATCCCTTGCTCGCAAAATAGCATTCATCTTAGGTCAGATTCACAGCTTACCACAGCTAACTACCTATCTCTTGCATCATTCGTGACTTTTATATATGTGTCCAGTTTAATGTATGTATTGGCTGATTCTGATTATTCCTCCTTCAGTCAACTTGCAATCAGTCCTTGTAAGGTAGTCCTATATTAATCTCTTGTGGCTACCACACCAAAGCATTCATAATTATTAGTTACACCAAGTTATTATAATCACTGTGATTATTATAATTTTAGTAATATAAATTTAATTAATATCATGAATGTTATGTATATAAATATGCACTTACATGTATATGCTAATTCAATTTCCATCTCTTCTTTGAGTACATTGTTGATGGGGAAGGGCTCAGTGGGCTCAAGGTTCCCTTGAGCAGGTAATCCTTGGTTGTATGAGAAAGCAGATTGAACAGCCACTTATATGGAAGGTATTTACACACACATGTACACAACATAAAAGAAAGTGTTCTTATCCATAAGATAATGATAGTAGAATTTAAAATTCAGAGCACAGGCCACTGTCCTTTAGATATTGAATTATACATGTTGTCTTAAAACAGCATTAAGCATATCCCATATATATTTAACTTTTCATAGTGAAGTCATTGTCAGAATACAAAGTTTTAAAGTATCTGTAAAATTTTTTGAGGGTATTATGAGAGCCAAAATTCATCATTGAAAAGCAAAATACCATTTTATCTTTCCATGTCTGCCAGTGGAAGTAAAATCCAATTTTGAAGATAGGGATGAACGTGGTAACAAATAAGCCCTTCATTAAACAATTCAAATCACTTCTAATATGAAATTCCATGAAAAGCGCAAGTTTGTTTCTACACTATCACATTGTAACTTTTATTCTGTGAGAGGATCTAAATTCTGAAACACAACTTCCTTCAGGAGACTAATGACAAATCTTTTAAATTTTTTGTGGCAATATCATTGTGTGGAAAAATCTTAGTATATAAATTTGTCCTCTATGAAGAAATTCAGGTTACTTACTGTAAAATCCTATATAAGTGTGTGAAATCCCCATGCCTGTTCATTTCAGTTTTAGTACTTGTTTGATGGAAGCACTGCATTTTAAATATATAATTATTCTATGATTCAATTAATGGAAAATTAACACTTTTTTTTCAGCATTGTAATACACATTGAGATAAAATCAGCAATTCTCTGAAATCATCCTGATTGATTTTATTGGAGCCACTTGAATTTAAGCCTATGTTCTCAGACTGATATTCAAGAGACATGATAGCCCCATTTCTAGGGGCTCATCAAACTCATAGTACTCTAACTACAGTTACACACACCAGTGCCTTTTTCTTATAGCTTGACATTATTTGGAACCTCTAGTGTGGGAATTTTGGAATCCAAACACGTAAGTGTTGGAGATCTCATCACTTTTGTGTTAACAAGATTGAAGGAAGGAGACTTGATTCTACGGGAAGTGCTGCAGACAATTAAAACTAGAATTTTAGGATGAGCACACTTGAAGAAAATTCTCAGGTAGCAACATTAGAAATTGTAAATTCACTGTTTACTCAAGACACGGGAGGAAACATCATTCTTTGCCTTCCCAGTGAAGATGACGAGATACAAGATCCTATGGAACCTCTGCATAAGAGGTTTTGTTTGTCCACTGAGATTAATTCGAATCCTTATATGCCAGTTGTTGATGTCCCTGGATCAGTAAAGGATTGGAGCTTTGAGGGGACCATGATGATGACCACAGATGTGGCAGATGAGCTTACTGAGAGAAATATGATGCATATCCAGACTTTAGAGAATGACAAACCAGATGAGACACTTCCCTTTGATAATGAAAATTTAGTAGTTAATCAAAGGTGGTTCACACATAAAGAAGGTAAGGATACTCTAACCAGTCAGGGCCATAAGTGGAAGCTGGGAATGTGGTCCAAGGAAGAAAACGAAATTTTGACAAACAATATTGAATGCTATATGAACGCACATGGAATAAAAGATATTTCAGAAATAATCTCTAAGATGTCAAAAGGCAAAAGAAAGAACTTCTACAGCTGTATAGCATGCGGTCTGAACCGGCCTTTGTTTGCGGTCTATAGAAGAGTGATCCGTATGTATGACAACAGAAATCATGTGGGGAAAGTACACACCTGAAGAAAGTAAGAGGCTCAAGGCACTCTGGCACCAGCATGGCAATGACTGGGGAACAATAGGGGTAGAACTAGGAAGAAGCGCATCTTCCGTCAAAGATCAGTGCCGACTGGTGAAGGACACTTACAAGATGGGGAAATGGACAGAAGAAGAAGAAAGAAGACTTGCAGAAGTGGTTCATGAATTGACCAGCACCAATCCTGGTGAGAAAGTTACCCAGGGTGTTCCCTGGACAGCTGTGGCTCAGCGAATCTGCACCCGCTCAGCAAAGCAGTGTCGTTCTAAATGGCTCAACTACCTGAACTGGAAACAGACTGGGGGAATTGAGTGGACCAGGGAAGATGAAGTCACTCTCATCCTCAGGCTAACAGAACTTGATGTGGCTGATGAAAATGACATTCACTGGGATCTCTTGGCTAAGGGATGGAGCAGTGTCCGTTCGCCACAGTGGCTTCGAAATAAATGGTGGACCATCAAAAAGCAAGTTTCAAACCATAAAGACGTTACATTTCCAGTCTTAGTAAAACGTCTTCAACAATTATATGCGAATCAAAATACCATGTTAATGTCTTGGAATAATAAATCAGGATATGGAGTGTCAGACGGTAATCCTGATTCCCAGGTACAGCATGTTCCAGTCAGAGCATTTGAGACTGCATGCCAGATCAACCCTGTCTCAGCAGACCCTCCTGCTTCTACTGTCAACTCTGAAGAATCACAATAGACATTAAACATTCTTCTCTCTTTTTACTTCTATTCTTATAGATCACTATGTAACTACTTCCTTTAAATAAGCCCAATTCAAGATCCTTCTCTGACCCACAGTAAGCCTGACATCTGCAGATTCTGCTTCTCTGTAATTGACCGTAGATCCTATTTTATCACTAGAACATTTTTTTAACACCAGTGACAATGACACATTGAGTGTCACACACCAAGAATTGTGATTTCTGCACCAAGAACTGTCATTTGAACCATTATATAGATCCTACTTTTCCAACATTTCAAGCAGAATCAACAGTCAATAGTGATATCTATCAGATTTCTCTAAATCTTCACATGCATTCACAACTTTCCCAAATGAAGTTCTTCAACTTATGATGACTCTAAAGCCACTATTCAATAATGCCTATGTTTCTAAATTCACTCACCAAAGCAACAGAAAATAGAAAAGTAGTGATATCATCAGAACAGAGGAATACATACCCAACATTAACCTTAAAGAAGAATCTTATGATTTAGTCAGTGCTTATATCACTAAGGATTCATTCTCTCACCAGAACAAAATACATCCATAAAATAATTGATGGCTAAATAATACTTAGTGTTCCTTCATTACTTGACTTTCTTAAGGCATGTGATATAACAGGTACTGAGCCTGTATTGCCTTTGAGAAAATTAACGTGTCTCAAAATTCCACATCTTCAGGAAGAATCAAGTACCCTTGGATGTTCTTTACGCAGTTGTTCCTGGAGATTCAAATGATATTGGACTTGGTAACATGTTATTAGTCTGTCTTTAGAAACAATGATGACAAAGTGTTAAACATAGTATCTCTAGAGAAATATGAGCAATCATCAGAGACGTCACTCAATATTTCTATGACTTTACATAGCTGCAGTGCTTTACCTACTGGCATTGTGGATATGATGATTTTTAACGTCCTTTCGAGCACGTGCTCTAAAATCCAGTTCCATGGTGGTTTGTAATTGCATGGATAATGGGAATTTTAATTGCACATATCCCCATTTAGAGTTGTCAGGAGTGAAATTCATTCACACTTGCTGAAAAGTTTTATAATATTAAAACCTAACCTTTTAGAAATATTACCTCCACAGATGAGATATGATGCTATCTAGTCTCAATGAGGGTTAATTATATTTCAGAGAAATCCTACCAATGTGGCCTACTTGTTGTTGGTTACTCTCTTCAAAAGCAGTTTTAATTTGAGTCATGGCCAGCTTACAAGTGGAGGAATTCAAGATGTGTTGTGTGTTGATTACTTCTGGTTAATGCATTTCTGGGAGTGGGAAATGATTTAGTCAGAATATAGAAAGGAGGAACACTACAGTTTTATTACTCTTAAAGGGAATATGGTGTAAAGCAGTAACCGAACCCACAAGTAGCTGAGCAGTTTTCACCCTCTCATCTAAAACCAGTAACTAGTCTACAGTTAGCATTTTGAAAAAAAATTAGATGGGAATAGAGGTATATTTCCTCTTTCTGATACCACGATTGCTTATTATATGAGATACTTTACAAAATACCCAGAAAAATCATCAACATTGTCTTATTTAGCCTCATAGAGAAGTTGTATTGTACCCCCAAGACCAGCTAATATGATAAGTAATTGGCAGTTGTAAAAACACAAAGTTTGCTGATATACAAAAAAAAAAAAACTTAATGAAGAGCCATTGACACTAGTTAGGCTAGAAGTGACTTCTCAGCTTCAATGCATGTGATTGCTGTTGAAAAGACACAAAATAGATATAGGCAATGGTGCTCATGCAGATTTAATTCCAAACATAATAACTAAACTTTCACATTAGTAAAAGACAAACAGTAGGAAAAAAGTTAGTTGAATGGGGACAATATGTGTATTTTCGGTTTAACAAGAATAAAAATGTATCTGTTTATCAAGTTTAAGAGCTAACAATCTAACAGTTTAACAGACTGTTAGCAGTCTAACAGTTTAGCAGACTAACAATTAGTAGCCTAAAAGTTTGACAGTCTAACAGCTTACCAGCCTAACAGTTTAATAATTTAACAGTCTAACACTTTCACAATTTAAAAGTTGTACAAGAATAAAAGAATATCAATCTTACAATGAAAAAATTAAGGTTTTGCTCAAAATTTCTTTCTGTTGACTTTCTAAATGACTGTTTAGAACAATTTTGATTTTTGGTGGAGTAGCTCAAACATGAAGATACTTCACAAAGTCAAACAAGTGTAAGCATACACTGGATATCCTTTGAGAGAAACATAAAACCAAGTTAGCCTTTCATCGTGGGAAGATGCTCAGTATTTGAGGACACAGTGTATGTCAAGGAAAGGGAAGCACATAGAGTAGCCACCTGTCTTCTACTCACACATACTTTTACTCATGTGAACCCTGGGGACTTCTCAATAGGACTTCAACATGAAGTCTGATATCCGTGTGTGTGTGTGTGTGTGTGTGTGTGTGTGTGTACATGTATGTGTTTTTGAGATGCTTTCATGTGTGTGTGTTTGAGATGCTTTGAATCACCAAAAGAAATCATATATTACAGGTGGATAATCTTCCACTAAATGATCACCAGTTAGTAAATTTTTTGTTTTGAGACAGTCACTATGTAGCCTAAAAAGATATGAAAATAACTGTGCAGTCCAGACCAGCCACAAATTCCCAACAATCCTCTTGCCTGAGCCTCGTGAATGTTGGGATTACAGGTGGGGAGCCACCAAGCTCACCTTTGTAAATGCTTTTCTAGCTACAAATACACTGAAGGAAATCTAGTATGTGTGCACCTGGATGTTTTGAGAAGACCTGCAAACACACAACTGAATTGATTAGTGCCATCTTTTTTTTTTCATTTATGTTGAATTTTTTTTCAGGTACAGTGGGAATCAATTTGCAGAAATACCCTTATCTTAATGTAGAACTGAATTAGAATTGCCTTGACAAAGATAATTTTAAAATACACTTTTGATTATTTAATTTATAATTTTTAGGGAGTAAATGTTTCCTTAAGATATCCCTCTAAGATTGCTCATCTCCCTAATTTATTTCTTCACTTTGAAAATTACTCTTCCTCCATGTTTCTTGGCCTATACCCAAAGAGCTCATCCTACTGTAGAGATACTTGTACATCTATTTCTGTTGCCGTTCTTTTCACAATAGCTAAGAAATGCAAAAATCATAAATTTCCCACAATTGATGAGTAAATAAAAATGTGGTCCATTTATACAGTGAAGTTCTACTCAGTGGAAAGACGAAATCATAAAATTGGCAAGAAAATGGATGGAAGTAGAAGCTTTTCTACTATGTGAAGTAACACAGACTCAGAAAACAAATGATGTATGTTCTCTCCCTTTTATGGAACTTAGTACCAATTTCTTATATGTCAGTATATATCCTGATGTAACAAAAGGAACTAGGAAAATGAAAAAGAAGCCTGGAAGTAAAGGGAAGAAAAGATTCCAGTCTGGGAGAAGGGGATAGGAAACAGATGTTACCGAGGGAGAAATGAGGAAAACTGGGGTCTTCAACTGGGAAGGGGGAAGGATATTATATAAGGAAACATAGGGGTAAGAGGGAAGAAAAAGTTCAGAGAGAGGGCATAAAAGGAGGCAAGTATTTTCAGTGGGAAAATGGGGGTACTTTTAAGTGGGATGGGAAGAGGGAGGTTAGACAGGGAGAGAGGGAGAGGTGAGAGATTCCATAAAGCTTTACTGGTTTGAAAAACCTGCGAAAACACACATACAATATCTGAACATGAATGCATGTTTATACCTGAAAGCTATATGACACGAAGCATAGTGCCTGCAGGAGTAACTTCCCTTTGAGTGTTGGTCAGGGTAGACCAAAGAACTCCCAAAAATAACAGGCTATTGCCACAGCCCTTATCTACTTCCCATATTTTGTAGGTAAGACCCTATTGCTAAAGGCAGGATATACACTGGACAAAGGACTTTGTATAATTGAGCTGGAACTGACATGGAAACATTCTCAAACTAATGATTTCTTTGACATTTTCTTCTTTCCAGTTGTGCTATGGTCTTTATAATTTTCTCTTTTATTTGGATTAGGTTTTAATTTTCTGTGTTTAGAAAGATCAACTCTAGGACTTTCTAAAATAGATAATATGTACTGACTGTAAAGAGCACCTAATAATCTGTAATTCCATTTAAATTAAATGTTTATTAATATTCTTCAATTATTATACTCATTAATTTATAATTTTATTGCGTAACATCAATTTTCTTTGCATAGTATTTTATCCTTGATATCATGCTAAATATAGAACTAGCTTGTATAACACCCATCTTTGAAAGTATAAAGAATTATTATTGTGATAAAGACATCATCTGCAACTGGAAAAATTATTTTTCATCTATTGTTGTGTATGATGTTCCATAACTAGCAATCTCATCCCCAGAGATCTTGTTAATAATGTGATGTATTCTATGCTGACCACTCTAGACTCTGAAACTTGGGGATTCAGGAAACTTGCTGAGAAATTCTGTCTGTATACTCCTCTCTCGGGCTCTTTCTTCCTTTGACCTCCATTCTTCCTTGCCATTTTCCTGGCTCCTGTTTTATATCACTATCTATACTCACATGTATGGAATTGCCCACAAATGAAGGAGAACATAGGTTGTTTGTTGGTCTGAGTTTATATTACTGTATTTAATATAACAGTTTCTAGTTCATTAAATTTACCAGCAAAGTTCATGATTTCACCTTTCTTTACCACTTAGTAGAACTCCACTGTGTAAATATACCACGTTTACATTTTCCATTCCTCACATGAGGGACATTTAGGTTGTTTCCATTTGTTCTTTTATTTTTTATTCTCCTTGTATATGTGTATATTATAGCTGCATGTATGTAAGGGCACCCCTGTCATACAATGCCCAAGACGACAGATCCCCTGAAACCAGAGTTTCAACACGTGGCGATTGGAACCAAAGTCTTCTGCAAGAACAGCCAGTGCTCTTAATTGCTGAGCCATGACTCCAGCTCTGTTTCCATTTCTTAGCTATCTGTCTCCCTTTCCCAGATAAGCATGCAATCTATATCCAATCTGTCTACTCCCTTCATGTTTCAGTATCCTTGTTTAACTCCTTTTCAGATCATTTCCACGTTTTCTTGCTTATGTCTTTTAAAAAAAAGGGAATCTGCAAGATATTTTTCTTTGTACTCAAAATATTCTCTTTTCTGATTATTCATCAAATATACTCTAAAATATGTGAATCATTATTTCCTTCAATGTTGCCGTGTTAATAAGCTTTCTTAGTTTTTCTCATTCACCCCCCTACAGTTGTGGCACTATTGTATGTCATATGCTTTTAAGCATCATATATTTCTTGATCAGGTATGCTTATTCTAAGAAATATCTTTTATATCTTTATCCAATTTATGTCTGTTTCTTTGTTACTGTTTTAAAGTGTTTTGGTTTCTTGAATGGAAACTCTTAATATCATAAGAGTAATACTTTTTCTGACAAGAGTAAAACATATTTTCCAATTTCTTAACAACATTTTGTGCTTCTGAGCCTTTAGCACAATTCCATGTTTAGTTGTGATTTCATCATTACAGGTGTCCTGCAGTCAACTCCTCCAAATTTTTCCAAACAGATGCTAAAGGCCATTCTAAAGACTCTTTGATGTTTTCTAAGGAACAAAATCAACAGACACTGATTCTTGATGATGTTTATATATTAGTCAGCATTTTTTAGACCATAACTAGTATCTATGGTGATCAATATACAAATAGAAACATTTAAAAACTAATCTCCAAAAAATAATGTTCATAGTAGAAAAGGATAGTTTACCATAGCTTTTTGTTTGTTTTTTTATTTGATAAAGACCAGAAGTATGCTCAGTTCCCACTGGTCCCTAAGTATACTGATATGATCACAGTGATAAATTTCTTTAACTCTCTGGATTATTACAAAGATTATGTAGCCTATAAAAGAAGATATCAGAATACTTTTCTTTTGTAAAAATAGCTCTCTAGGAGTCCCAATGCCATAGTTATCCCAGAATATTATAGAGTTGCTCTATTCCCAATCCTATCTACAATGTAAATTTGACCTAGGGGTTGAAAGTTCATAATTGAGTTTCATAATCCAGAGAAATGACAAGTAGGGGCCTGGATTTAAGCACAGAAATAATGTGAGGGAATATTGAACAAAAAATTCATTCAAGATGATATCTTTCAGAGGAAAATGGTGTTAGTCTTATTTCTCATTTCCTTATTTCTCATTCTCACTGCACACTCTTCTCAATCATGCAAAGCCATATATAGAAAAAACATCAAACATTATGCAGGAACAGTAATTGAAGCAATCGTACTAGAAGTTTAGAAAATACATAGTGAAGAGTACCATCCTGGTACTACAGAAACATCAAGATAAAATTGAGGAACATAAGGAAAGGGAATCTGTATCACCTCTCTTCAAATGCAGGAGCACATGTAAGAAGCCATTTCTCTCACAGTTTCTCTATCACTGGTATTTTTTGCTACATACCTAAATATGAATTTACCATAAAAGATGTCAGTACAATTGAATTTTAAAACTCTAATACCATTATTAACACTTCAAAGTGATTTTAGCTTCTTACAATTATGATTGGTGTTAGGAGCGAAAATACTCTCACATTTGATAAAAGTGAAGAATAAGGAAACTTATTAGTACCTACTTCTGTACCCCCTGCTATACTCTCACTTCAAATGAAATGAAGCAAAAAGAAAACAATTGAATAAAACTGAATTCCAAGTAACTATATTTGGAGGAAGAATTTTCTATTCAATTTATTCATCCAACTTTGAAAGTATGAGTTTGTTTTCTTCCTACCTGAATATAAATATTAATACAACCATAGTATCTATAATAACTTACAGTAAATGTTGAAAGCAAATTAGTTGGGTTTTTCCCCTTTTGTAAGTCTCAGCCTTTTATGTCTGTGCCATCTGTCCTTAGATAGGCAGAACAATCTTCAGTGTATGAACTCATGCTGAGGGATATCTGGGGACCTAAACTTGCCTTGATAGGCGTTAGCATATAAGAGAATGCATGAAATCTGCTGGGGGGAAAAAGAGGGGTTCTTAATAAAATTGAGGTGTATGAAATGCACAAAAAATCAATAAAAATGAAAAAAATTATTATTTTTCATAATACTCACATGTAGGTTCTTTGACCACACCTTTTCAAGACTGAGTGGATGATAACTCCAACTGATTTGTTTCTTTATTTCTGATATTAAATACAAATCGAGCAGTTTTAGTCACATCTTTGGAGATATATTTAGCTATAAGCCAGAATTTCCTTAAAAGAGGTAATTTCTTTTTCAAGCACTGGCTGCTCTTGCAGAGGACTCAGTTTCAGTTTCAAGCACCCACATGGCAGCTAACAACCTTCTGTAACTCCATTTCCAGGGAATCCAATGCACTCTTCTGACCTATGCAGGCATTGCATGGCATGGGTACACTTACAGGTATGCAGACAAGAGTCATAAAATAATAAATAAGATATATTTTTAAAAAGAAGTTAATTTCAGAATGTGAAAAATTATAAACATGATCATTAAAATAGAATGAGATCTGATTATATTCTGGTTACTGTGATAAAATACCTGACAAAAGCAAATGTAAAGGAGGATGAGTTTTTGACTCACAATTCCAGGGCCAGATAGTCTATCATGGCAGTAAAAATATGGTTTCAGGCAGAGACCTCAAAATGGAAAGAGCAGCAGGCTGGCTCATCACATTGCACCTGCACTCAGGAAGCAGAGGGTGAAAAGGAAGTAGACCAGATATCCTAACTGCTCCATAAATCCATCAGTGAGAAATTATTGTAAATCACTAAATTAAAAATAATACTATGTGTTTGTCTGTGTGTGCACATGTATGTACATAATATTTACATGTGGTGATGTATGCCATGACACCAATGTGGAGGTCAGATGATAAACTTGCTGAGTTAGTTTTCATTTTACACTTTGGTGTAGATTCTAGTGCTTGAACTCAGATCACCAGGCTTGTGAGACAAGCACCTTTACCCACTGAGACATCTTGCCAGCATTGTAAATCACTGAATCTTGAGGTTGTTATAAAACATTGTCTCCCAAATGCACAAAATCATCTAACTTAGTCAGTAAATCAGTGTATTACAAACAGTAAATCTATATCCCTAAGGACTGCAGATACATGAATCATCAGCTGGTCTCTGAAAACGTAACATGTATGTGAAGAAATAAAAGTGATGCTTAGAAAGATAGTCCATAACAGTATATTAACAAGGATTAACAGATGTATTTTTGGAATAAGTCCTAGAAAATTAAAATATATATTTGTAGCAACATAATATAGAAACAGCAGCATGACTCTAAGGAAACAATCTTATAGACCCCTGGGAACATGCTCAGATGAACTTAGAGCCATGGGGACAGCATGCATAAGACCCATGCAAACTCAATCAGAGAAAAACCCAGCATGGAACTGTGGAAATGGAGAACAGGCCCCAACCTTAGAAGAAGAATCATTGGCAGCTGATTACTGCTGGGTGAGGAACAGCTGATCTTCTTAAGGGCATGGCTTTAGACAGGCTGAATAAGCTCCAGTGGATGAACTCACACAGAGGGACATCTGGGTACACAAACTTGACTTGATAGACCTTAGCATACATGACAAAATGTGTGAAACCCTGTGGGCTTGCTATGGTGGTGTGTAGATTAGAGAGAGGATCAAAATATGATTAAGATGTATTGCATGAAATCCAGAAATTTTCAATAAAAAATAAACACTGAAAACAATGACAGTCAATCAAAGGTTCAAACAGGAAACTATACACAACAAAAGTGATAGTGAATGAAGTGGATAACAATTAAAAATTATATAAAAGACCTCAGGATGTAGCATTGTTTATAGAGTGTTTTCACAGCTGCATGAATCCTTGTATTGATCCACAGTACTGTATGGAACAAACTTGGTGATACACGCCAACACTTGTAGCTTTGAGGAGGGGGTTAAAGGAGCATCAGCTATTCAAGGTTATTTTCATCTACAGGGTCAATTCATACAAGGATAAAGAAAAGACTGTCTCAAACAAATAAACAACAAACAAATACAATTCAAAGATTCTAAAATATAGAAAATATTAAAGTATAGTAAATATTATGAGAAAATGAAAATGGAAGTCTGCCAGAATGTATACAAATAGTATAGACAATTACACAACTGTCCAGTTACAAAAAGTGCAAGTAGTTATTTCGATACTGATAAAAATAAATAAATCTAAGGAAGGACAAAATTTGTCTAATAATAATCAGTTTTGAATTGGGGTGGAAGAAATACCTGAGTAAAACAAAGGTAAGCTTCATTTTATTTAGAGTTTTCAGATTTTGAGGCAGAGAAGCTCAAATCATGGTTGCCACGAGAATGTCTTCACTACTTTGATTTCTCATTTCTTTTTATTGCATGTGTGCCCCCAAGTTATGGGATGGTCCTGTATACAGTCACAGTACATACTAAATCCTATTAGAAAGTGGTCCCCCCCAGAGATAGAAAGAGAGAGAGAGAGAGAGAGAGAGAGAGAGAGAGGATTGTATGGCTAATCTCTGTATTTTTCCTATCCTGTTAAGTGAATAAACAAGATAATCATCAAAGACACATTGTAGCAAATTAAAATTAATATTAATGACAGTAATAGAGTGCTTGTGTAAGAAATAAATAATTTTTAATTAAAAATATTTTGCATTGCTTTAGTCAAGAGTAACATAATTACACTGAAAGATTTTTATAGGTTGGAGAATTTGGACAGGGGGTGAATGGTAGACTCACATTATAAGAACATATTTCACATTGCTCTTGAGGTTTGGTAGAAGAGTTTTTCCAGTAAATAATATTTAAAAATTATGTTAGACATATTTTGAATTTATATTCTGATGTAATTACATATTTTTATTTTGAGAATTATATCAGTTTAGTTATTACAGTACTATTTCTTTTTTAAACTTCCTGGACTGTAATTTTTAAGAAAATATTATTTTTACTTTTATTTTATAAGTATATTGCCTACTTGCTGGTATGTAACTGCACCCATGTTGTGCAGTGCCCACAGCGTCAGAAGAGGGCATGAGATCCCCTGGAACTGGAGTTACAGTTGGCTGTTATCTGCCATGTAAGTGGTGGGAACTGAACTCAAGTCCTCTGCAAGAGCAGTCAGTGCTCTTAACCAGTGAGTCATCTCTCTAGCCCCCCTACCCTTTTAAAAAAGATCTATTTATTTTATTTTATGTGTATGTTTTGTACCCTGTGCGTGCCTGATAGCTGCAGAGGACAGAAGAGCATACTGGATCCCCTAGAACAGGAGTTAAAGGTGATTTTTAATCTCCATGTGGGTGCTAGGAACAGAACGTGGGTCCTGTACAAGAGCATCAATGGCTCTTAACTACTGAACCATCTCTTTAGCATCCCTCTTCCCACCACTGTGATTTTTATCTCTATAATTTCAATTAGGGCATACTTGAAGGCGACTGGAAAAACCTCTTGGTGCCTGGTATTAAGAGTGTTCTAACATCAAGGCCTGGATATCCAGGACCACGTGTGGAGAGAGGACTACAGATGGGCCTCAAGGGGCATGAGAGTTCAGATTTCATACACACAGTCTTCCCAGAACCAGAATCTACAAATAACTGAAGTCTCCCCTCACCCCAACATAAGATGCAAAGCCTCTCCCATACACAAACTGCGACCTCAGGTGAAGAGGCTATTGGGAATGTAGTCACTCTCAGAATTCTGAAACTGCAGAGACCATCAAGAAGTCTTCCATGCTCTATTCCTCTCCACCACCAGCCTACCACCAGAGGAACTTGGAAATATGGATCACGGTACGGGTCCAAGACTCCCGACGTATGTGAGGGGATCAGCTCCAGCTCACAAGAGTGGATCACAAATCCAACTCATAAGAGGGAATAATAACTCTAACTCATGGGAAATGACCATAACTCCAGCTCAAAAGAGGGGCCACAACTCCAGGTTCACAGGAGGAGACCACAATCCAGGTCACAAAACGGAGCCACTGCTTCAGCTTCCAAGGAAGGGACAAAAATTCCTTCTCACAGGAGTGGAGGTCTGAGGGTTGAGGAAGCTGGGGAGTCAGGAAGTGAGGGATGTCCGAGGGCCACAGTTACAAGAGGGGATGACAGTTCTTGTTCACAGGAGTGGTAAGGTAGATTATATAAGCAAACTTAACAGAATTCATTTAAATATAGAAAGAAGGGGCTGGAGAGATGGCTCAAGTGGCTAAGAGCCATGGCTGCTCTTGCAAGGGAAGCAGGTTCTATTCCCAACAACCACTTGGTGGCTAACAACTGTCTGTAACTCCAGTTCCAGAAGATCCGTAGTCCTCTTCTGACCTCTGTGAGCATTTTAAAACACAGGCACACTTACATTCAGACAATACTCATATACATAAAACAAAAATAATAAATAATACATAAAGAAAGAATAAAAGTTATCAGGCTTTCGCATACACTCTAAGTATTAATTCTAAAAGAAATACTATTTAGATTATATGCAGCAAAATATATCCTTCAAATAAGAGTATATTAATGCAGAAATATCAAAGCAGGAGACATGTTGGGGCTGGAGAGACAGCTTGTTCATTAAGAGCAGTGACCACTCTTGCCTAGGACCCCAATTCAATTCCCAGCACTGGTATGGCAATTAACGACTGTCTGTAACTCCAGGTCCAGGGAATCCAGTGCCTAATCTGACATCCAAAGGCATATGTGACACATGTGCACGTATATACATGCAGGCAATACACTAATACAAATAAAAATAATAAATAAAAACGGAGGCTCTTGCTATAAAGAACCTTGTGCAAAACATGTTATTGTAGATACATTTCAGAAAGAAAAAAATAGCCTAGAAGAACAGTTGAGGTATAAAAGAAATGCAAATATTAAATGTCTGATAGTATCACTGACATAGGTGAAAGATCAACACAAATGAATTGTGAACTGCTTCTACAGGTGGCTGTGTGATTTGCAGGTCACATACATATAACTCAGCTGAAAGCCTTTGTCTTTCAAGTTCCCAGAACACGATCTGTCTGCTTTCAAATTACTGACTCAGAGATATTTGGATTTAAGCATTTGAGTTGATCCCAATGATTTGGTTAATTATATGACTGAGGATAAATTTGTTTGGTCCTGGGGACATTTTCTGAGTAGTTAGTGACTTAATCTAGTCCAGCATGGTAGATTCTGAGAAAAGTTGCTAAGGTATCTATTAAACCAATAATCTCTTCCCTGCTGGTTATAAATAAGAAAACAAAAAGGTTTTTTTTTTTTTTTTTTTTTTTTTTTTGCAACAGATGGAGGCTATTACAGAGTTCCACAACTGGTTACACACAGAGAATATACAACTTAGAGATGCTCACCCTTAGGTGACATACATCTACAATGGAACCTATATACCTAAGGCTCAGGGAACACAGCAGAACAGGGAGTGGAGAGACTACTAGTGTATCCCTTAACTCTCAACTGTCAACAGCAAAATTTCCTTGTACAACAGAGTACAGATACACCCAGAAGGCTACCACTGGCTATGTTTTAGATAACAAGAGACTGCAGAGTACTTGTCCCTGTATAGGACTCCTATATTAAACTTCACTCAGGGACCATTGTGGAACAGGAGCTGGAAAGAGTGTAATAGCCTGTGTTGGTCCATTAACATACAGAAACAGTGACTTTCGGGCCACTAGAAGCTTGTTAATGTGAACTTGTGGCAGTGGTGGTAATGTGCCCAAAACCCATGTTAACTCAATTAGAGAAGGACCCAGCTTGGAGAGAGGGAAAAGGGCAGCAGGCCCTTGTCCATTGCCTGGGAACTGTTGGCAGCTGACTACTGCTGGGGAGGGAGAGCAGATCTTCTTTAAGATCTCTAGATAGGGTGACTAGACTCCAGTATATGAACTTGCAACAAAGGACATCTGGATACAAATGTTTTACAGTATAAGACTTAACATATATGACAGAATGCATGAGGTGTGGTGGAGGAGTATGGGGAGGGACATAGGTGGCGAGGGCATCTAAATTTGATCAAGAACTGTTGTATAAAATGCACAAAAATTCAATAAAAATATTATTTAAGAAAAGAAAAAGTACTAAAAACTTCAAAAAATATATAAAAGAAATCCACAAAAAGCTTTTATCTTAAATCATAGAACAACCTTTAGGGTAGGTGTCATTTTCTCGGTTAGTTGACTAATTGAGCTGCAAGGTCAAATATTTCTAAAAACCAATATCATCTCTTGATATTCTTTACATAGTTCAATAAATCCCCTATATTATTTAACTTTGACTTTTAAAATTTATTTATTGTGTTTGTGTGTTTATGTACATGTGTATGTATGTGTATTTCCATGTGCACTGGTTTACATGTGCAACTTCCAAGGTGAGTATATGGAGGTAAGAGGACAAGTTGAAGGAGTTGGTTTTCTCCTTCTCCCAAGTGGGTCCTGGTTATTGAATTCACTTCTCCAGGCTTGGTGGAAAGTGCCTTTTCACACTGAGCCATTTGGTTGACCTCTCCCGCTACTGCAGTGGATGGTATCTCTGTCAACCATGACTTGCAGTGAGTGTAGGTTTCCTTTAACATGTCCTGTTTTGAATATACTGTTCATTTGGTGACTATACAGGTTTTTTCAGATTTTTACACCTTTGAGTTTGGACCCCTCCCTCATAATTAACTTTTGATTTCACCATTCATGCCACTTGTAATTATAAAAAAGAAGCCATGACAATGGCCCCCTTAAGATTTAAATTACCTTATGAAACAGAGGAGGTTATATGGTTTGTTGAAGCCAATTAAATGAAAGCTATGGGGGCTGGAGAGATAGCTGAGCAGTTAAAAGCAGTGGTTTCTCTTAGAGAAGACTGGGGTTCGGATCCCACTACCTACATGGTGGATAACAACTACCTGTAACTCCAGTTCCAGGGGATCTGACACCCTCTTCTTTTCTCCACTGGCATTGCACAACACAGCTGCACTTATAAACACACAGGCAATACAATCATACATGTAAAAAATAATAAAAATCATTTTAAAATATAGTTAAAGTAAAGCTATATCATCCTCATCAAAAGAATGGATCCGAGGTCTACCTGTTGCCACTTGTGGAGAGAAGAACTTCTGATCTGTCCCAGAGACTAAAACACTAAGTTCTATTGTCCTTCCTTTAAAGAGTTAATCTAACTGGGCCTGTCAATCACTTAGAAAACCTCCCCACAGAAAGCAGTCCTAGAAACTTTAAAAACCAATATAAAGCCTGACTCCTAATGTAATTCTGACCTGCAGCTTCTTTGGTCATTGCCTACTTTGTCCCTTGAGATTGCTTTTTTTTTTTTATTCTTCTGTAATAAATAAATTCTATTTTGTACACTAAACACTGTGTGTCCCTTTCAAATCAACTATACAGAAAGCAAAGAACCAAAATGTCCAGAGAGCAGAAAGGGGTACAGAGAATGGTGACAGTGTTACTATTTCAAAATTTGTGAATTTAGTTCTTTTTCAGTTATGGAAGTACACGTGCTTGTTAGGTTGAGATTATGAATGACAAGGAATGCCAGCCTAAAGAAATTACACACTATTGTGTATGTGATGTGGAATTACTGATGTCTGTCTGGCCAAAAACAGGATGAAAGCTACTTGCTTTTAAAACTAATTGATACAAAAAGAAAAAAAAATCAAGAATGTTACTTCAAAGTTTTATAAATAACTTTTGAAATTTTATTTATTAGTTTTCCTTTATGTGTATGATTGTATTTTTATTGGCTGCATGCATTTTAGTGTGCCCATGTCGTGCAGTGCCCATCGAGGTCAGAAGAGGGCATTGAATCCCCTGGAACTGGAGTTGGGATGGTTGTTAGCAACCATGTGGGTGCTGGAAATCACATTCGGGTCCTCTGCAAGATTTGGAAGTGCTTTTACTGCTGAGTCATCTCTCCAGCTCTATAAATAATTTTTAAGAAGTGTGCAAAAGAAGTTTAAAAATGCATCCACAGTATAACAAAAATTTCTTTAGAATGAAAGGAGTTCTGTTGTCCATATAGGAAAATTCTGGAAAATATTATGTCTAATACCTCAGATAAGATGCTTAGTAACAACGTGATGTGTGCTGCTTTGATTTTGTATTCTGTAAATGCTTGTCAAGTTGTAATCTTCAATCAAGTTCTTTCTTTAAAGATTGTATAAGTATAGAGAGAAATTAATTGCACTTATCTCCTATTGCAGAGGCTATTCATGTTTAAATTTTTAGAACCGGGTCACCCTTTGTAATTGCTTTATTTCAATAAATTTGGTGTGGGGGGTGTATTTGAGATCTAGCGCTTCGTATGTACTAGGCAACATTCTATATACAATTTCAACAGTATTTCTCTTTTATAGTCATGAAAACTTCCTTATGAATGTATGAGAACTTCTGTCCATGAATGGCCAAGAATGTCTAACAACACTAGCGTGCCATTAAGATCACTGGCAGCCTGAAAGACCTCCTGCCTGCTTTACTTGTTGCAGTCCAACTGGCCACCTTATGAACCTGTCAGATGTTTATTCTCATTTTTGGGATTTTTGAGAGTAGTCATTAGCAGAAATAAGTTAGTTATTTTCCATGAGTACAATTATTAGATATAACAATTGAATTCTGAAGGTTTCCAAATAATTGATATGTGATATAAAACAACAGAAATATATTACAAGAGAGATTGATCTTATCTGCCCTGTCCTATTTCTGCTTCACCTTTGTCACTGAATCAACATAAGCATTCAAATCAAAGTTCCTACTTTAGTTGATGACCAGGTCATTACTTTAAACTTCCCTCTATGAAAACCATTTTTCAAGGTTTTTTTTTTTTTTCCTGGAGAATATATCACAGCACAACATGGCATTATAATCTTTCAGTGGAAACTTTCCAATTGTGCATCTGGTAGAGTTCAATAGCATGTATATATCCCCAGCATAACTGTGAGTTCCATGATTATGTACAATTTTAAGGAGAGTCTTGAAAGGTGATCTGTGTGGAGAGCATGGTATCTCAGACCTTTATCCAAGTAGTAGGATTGCCATGAGTTACAGGCCAGGCTGGACAGCAGAGTCAATGAGTTCCAGGCCTTCCTGGGATACAGACTCCTTAGTTAAAAAAAGCAAATACAAAACCAAAGCCACACTAAAAGGAAGATAAGCATCATCACAAAAATATTGTTATTTTGAAACTGATATGTTAGGTTCAGGAACTTATATTCACTTAATTTATTGAAGGCTGTAAGGTAACATTTGTCAGGATAAAAAGAAAAACTACAAATTAGGCTCAAAGAAATTTTTACCAATCTTTATAGTGTGCAAAGTACAATATTTATGTCAGGGACTGATTATAGATAGGCTGAGTAGACCATAGCGGATGAACTTGCGCTGAGGGATGTCAAGGGACACTTACTTGAAATGATAGGCCTTAACATAAATGACAAAGTGCATGAAAACCAGTGTGGGGTCTATAAAGGGTGCTTATGGGGAAGAAGGTATAATGAGGATTGACATGTTGTGTATAAAGTTCACAAAAATTCAATAAAAATAAAAACACATTAAAAAATAAATGGTGAGAAATATATAAGAATTTATGGTAAGAAAAGAAACATTTCATACCTTTCTGACATACCTTAACTACTAAAAAACTTTTAGAAAAAATTAAGTCACCATGACATTTAGTTTTATTGCAGTACGTAATTATTAGATTCATGCTACTAGCCTTTAGATACTTAAAAATAGTCTTTTCTCAATACAGAAGAAAAGATTTTTCATATCATTGAATCCCAGTAAATTATGAAGGTAATAATGAAAGAGTTGAATAGTTTCTTGGTTTCTCTTAGGGATCCACTGAAACTCTTAAAAATCCATCATAAACACCCAATTATAGAAGCTATGCTTGAGAAGTTTTCCATTAAACTGTCCTCATTAAGTAAGCCTCATTGTTCTCACTACTGCTGCCGCCTTTGTGCAGAAATCACTATCAAGTTCCAGTTCCACATGTTCAAATTTCCAAGAAAAGCAGACTGATCACAAAACAGAAAATCATTTTCTGATTTTGAGCTTCATTCCTCCCAGTGTTGGGATTTCATTCACCACTATGCCAGGCCATTTTTACACTCAATATCTGGCCTGTTATCAACAGAGCTACAAGGGTAACAAAGCTTGGTTGCTTTCCAGAAGCACATATTCCTTCAGGCATGTCATATATTTTTCTCTGCAATGAGTGTAATAGAGTGGAGCATAAAATCTATGGCATTTCATAAGCCAGAAAGGGTAAACAATTAAGAAAGAAATATATCACCTTTTGTAAATTTAGAGTCCCACATTTAAATTGCCATGACATATTTTCTCTCAAAAATCTAAATAGATAGATCCAGTGATCTATCTGACCACAAGGGATTAAATCTGTATCAGTATAGCAAGAGAAATTACAAAAATTACACAGGACATAGAAGCAAATCAACATTCTATTGAATGATAGATTGGTCACTATAGAAATCAAGAAGGAAATCAAGTACATCCCAGAATCAGGAAATCAAGCACATCCCAGAATCAGATAAAGATGAAAACTCAACATACCAAAATCTATGGGACACAATGAAGGTACTCTTAAAAGAAATTATATAGCACTAAGATTCTAATTATAAAAAATAATTAAAAGATCTCAGATAAATAACTTGATGCACCTTAAGACTTTGGCAAGCAAGAGCATACCAAACCCAGAAGAAAAAATAATGTCAGAAAAGAAACTAATGAAAAAGAAATGAGAAAAAAAATTCAAGGATTCAATGAAAGCAAGGGCTGGTTCTTGGAGAATGTAAGGATGATTAGAAAATGCTTATCTAAACTGAAAGACGAGAGAGAGAGAGAGAACCTAAGCTAATAAAATTGAAGATGAAAAGACAGACATAGCAACAGATATAAATGGAATTCAGGAAACAATAAGGATGTATCAAAAAAACTTATGTTCCACTTAACTGAAAACTCTAAAAGCCCTGGATGAATTTCTAGATACATATGACCTCACCAAATTAAACCAAGATGAAATAACTTAATTAAACTAATAACTAACATCACGATTGAATTAATAATGCAAATCTTTCAACAACAAAAAGCTCAGGATCAGATTTATTCATTATAGAATCTCCAGAAGTTTAAAGAAGAATTAAAAGCAATTCTACTCAAATTATTTCTGCAAGTAGCAACAGGGATTCCAGAATCAACTATCAGGATGGTGATAGGAAAGTTGCAGATGGTCTGAAGCTGAGCAGCATTTTGTCTGAGATTTAGCATCTCCTTCTTAGGATCCCAGCACCCAGAGATCTGTTACTCATACACAGACTGACTCTCTGTAGGGTGCTCTATAGTAGGTGTGAGGTTGTAGGTAGGTGTGGATTGATTAGCCACTAGACTAAAACTAACACATATAAGCTCTCAGTACTTGCAGAATGTAGCCAGATTCTATGCCTAAACATCTCATGAAAACTCTCTACTACTATTACTGATAGAATTATTATTATTCTCTGAAACTTCCTGAGCCAAACCTCCACAAGTTACATTTCTCTGATCCTCACTGTCTTCTAACAAGAATAGCCCATTAAGTTCTCCTTACATCTTTCAGGGGATTTTCCAACCCAAAGTTCCAAGATGCTTTACATTCGCCCCACAAAACAAAGGCCTAAAAACATGTGGTCACACACCACAAGCTAGGGACCAAATTCTAAAACATATGAATCTATGCAGGACTTTTCATATTCAAACCACATTATTACCAAATGTAATCTAAAAATGTATATACTCCCAATCAAGATCATAGGGACAATTTTCAAAACATACTATAGATAATATTAAAATTTATTAGCACAGAAGACCAAGGACAGAAAAAGAATTCTGAACAAAAATAATTCTGTGGGAGGAAACAACATAGCTCATTTTAAGTTATACTCTAGAGCCATAGTAATAAAAATAGCATGGACTGATACAAAGGCACATAGATCAATGTAATATAATAGGAGACCCAGATATAAGTCCATGTATGATGGCTAAACTTGGCTGTCACTTTGACATATCTTGGAACAAGAAACCTCATTTAAAGAATTGCCTCTGTGAGACTGGCCTATAGGCATGACTATGCGTCATTTTCTGGAGTGCTAATTGATATAAGTGGCCCAGCCCAGTGTGGGCAGTACTATCTCTAGGCAGGTGAGCCTTGGCTGTATGAGAAAAGTAGCTAAACATGAACCTGAGAGCAAATCTATGACCAGATTATCTCCATGATTTCTGCATCAAACTCCTGCCTTTTGTTACTACTGCCTTGGCTTTCTTCAATGAATGACTGCCACCTCTATGATGGAATAAATATTTTCTCTCCAAGTTGGTTTTTTTCATGGTGCTTATCCAGCACCAGAAACCAAACTAGAACACCAAGCAATGAATTTGGTATATAGAAGACAAACCTAAACACTGGCGAATAGATATCATCTTCAAAAGATGGTGCTGTAAACCCTGGCTATCAACTTGTAGAAAATTTCTGTAACTCTAAACCTGTACAATACTCAACTCAAAGTTATTCATATGACTCAACATAATCAGGTGAGACTCTGAAATTGATAAAGAAAAAGTAAAGAAAACACCACATAGGTAAGGATTTTATGAATAGGCTTAGGTACAGATTTTTTAAATTTGGATCTGAGTAAATAAGAACTCTCAATGTAATGGGATCTCATAAACTAAAAAGTCTGTAAACAAAGAAACATAATTAAATGACAATGTGGAACACAGAATGGGAAAAGAAATGCTAGTTCCCTGTCTTTAAGGGGAATAATAACTTGAATGTGTAAGGAAATTTACAAACAAAACAAAACAAAAATACATAAACCCGGCTGTACCCATCCCCTTGCTTTGGGAATATCTCAAGTTCTTCTGATCCAGAGCCTAGGCCTTTTCAGAACCAGCCCATCCTGTTCCCATCCTCTCCTGTTGAAGCTGCCAGAGAGCACCTGACTACCTGGAGTGAGTTACAAAAATACCCTGACCTCTTGGCTATCCCCTTACTTTGAGACCATCTGTATTCCTTCCCACTGTTCCACAGCTCAAGCCTTCAATGCCACCCAATTAAAACCAGTTCATCCTGTTCCTATCCACTTTCCTTGAACTTTCACCCTGTCCCACTGTGACTGCCAGAGAGTACTTGACTAATGAGCATGAGTTAGCCAGATACTATTTGCCCATTACTGTGCTTTGGGACCATCCACAGTCCCTTCCAATCTCCAAGAGCTCAAGCCTTCTCTGCTAGCTAGTTAGAACGAGCCTATCCTGTTCTCATCAACTCTTCTTGGTCCTTGGCCCTGTCTTGATGAGGCTACTGGAGAATATCTGACAACCTGGAAGAGACAGTCGGATCCCATCTTGCAGGATCATCATTCCAGTCCAATTTGCATGGTTCTTGGGCTAACACCTTGTTCTCTTATCTAGCTATAAAAGAACCAATATTTATATTTTTGACTTGGTCTTAGGTTTCTTTGTCCTCCTGCAGAACTCTTGACTGGCTTGTCTGGATCTATCCAGTCCCTCCAATAGAAAATCAAAATCAAAAGAAAGAACCTGAACCCAGAGCAACAACGATTCATAATGAATCAGAAAGCAAAAAAGCTGCATCAATAATATAAACAGAATTAGACTTCTACTCAACAAAGTCAGGCTTGACTTTCGATGTCAGAAACACAAGAAACAAAGGAAATCCACATTCTCAGACCACAGGAAAAAATCTGAATGGTATGAAAAACAAAATAATATGTACACTCCAAACACCACAAGTACTATAGAAGTGTTCGACAATGAGAGAAGCCTACAGGAATCCCAGGAAAGAGAATTTAAAAGAACAGTCATAAGCATGGTCAAAAAATTCAGTAAATTTAAGATATCACACAAATAGCTCAAAGAAGATAAGGATAAACTCCTGGCTGAAGCTCAAGAAAATGCAAATAAACAGAAGAAAGAAAAAAAGATATTTAGAATTTGAAAAGTGAATTCATATCAGAGGCACAGTCCTTTGCAGAGGGCCTAAGAGCTCCTGAATAGAGTCTCCCTGTTGTGTTCAGAGATGGAAGCAACCTACGTGTCCCTCAACTGAAGAGTACATAATGAAAAAATGGTACATTTACACAGTGGAGTTCTACCCAGCAGTAAAGAAAGAAAAAATTCATGAAATTTTCAGGTAAATGGATGGAAGTATAAATTGTTTTTCTAAGTGAAGTAACATGGACTCAGAAAACAAATGACTTATGTTCTCCCACATTTGTGGATCCTAGCACCAGATCTTTCTAAGTACTGATATAAGTATCATAGTCATCTCTCATCAAAGATGTTTCATTTGCACTCGTCAGAGATTTTTACATTGTTCTGCAAGTGGTCATATACAGAGATTGTATGTGAATCCCTTAAGTCTAAGTGGCACATCTATTAAGTAACCTCTACACCTAAGGCTCTTGGAACATAGAACAAGGGGTAATGAGAACACCAATTCATCTCTCAATTTTCATCAATGAAGTTACCTTATGCAACAGTGGGCCAGACAAAAAGTCACAAAAGGCCACAATCATAGCTGAAGAAACATTGGCAATGGATTACTGTTGGGTGAGGAAGAGTTGATCTTCTTAAAGGAAGGGAGTCTAGACAGGTTGCCTAGACTCCAGTGATTGAACTTATACTGAGCGATGACTGTTGACACTAATTTGATACAATAGACTTTAACACAAATAACCCAATGGGTGAATTTCATTGTATGGGACTATGAGAGAATACCAATGGGGCATGGGGTACAAAGATGATTAATGTGATCTGTGTGAAATACATAAGAATTTAGTAAAAATTTTCACACAAAAAATGTATTCCCAAAAGAGATAGAAATATAGAAGTAAATGCAGGTTAAAATGGAGATGAAATTGAAAAAATAAATAAGCCAGTACGAAACAACAGGCAAAAGCCCCTCCAACATAATACATGAAATGGAAAATAGGCTGATAATGCTGAAGAACTGGACCACATCCCCCAAACAAAGAATAAGAAAAATTCTAGATACCACAGGAATGGAATATGCAATAAATGTATGACACCATTACAAAACCAAACTTATGCATCATCAGCATAGAGGAAGAAGAAAATTCCCAGGTAAATGGCATTGATAAAATATTTAACAGGATCATAGAAGAAGATTTTCCTAAATTAAGGAAAGCCATTCTGATACAGATTTAAGAAGCACACAAAAGACCAAATAAGTAGATCCAGAAAAGAAATGGCTCATGGCATATAGTAAAAACACTAAATGTACAAACCAAAGAGAAAATACTGAAAGCTGCAAGAGAAGAACAAGTTATGTATAAAGGAAAATCCGTCAGAATTACAGCTGAATCTTTGATGAAAGTTATGAAAGTCAAAAGAACCTGGAGCAAAGAATACCAATTATCCAAGTTTCATAGATGCCAACTAAAACTGTCTATCATATTTGAAGGTGAAAAAATCTATGTCATGAATACAGTGAAGGAATTCACATCCACAAAACCAGTCCTACAGAGAATACATGAAGCAATACAGAGGCCTGAAGAAAGAAAAGACCATGGCCAAGAGACTATAGAAAGAAAAAAACGAAGATATAATTATAGAAGCACAAAGTTCGACAAAGAACACAAAAAGAAATGAAAATGACAGTAACCAATAAACATCTTTTAACAATAACTTTAAATAAAAATGGCCTCAACTCCCCAGTCAAATGCCACAGAACAATTGAGTGGATTAAGAAATGAAAACTATGTTTATTTTTGTCTACAGGAAACTCATCTTACATCCAAGGATATACACTACCTTAGAGTGAAAGGATATAAAACTGCTCCAAGCAAATAGCACCAAGAAACAAGGATATATTGGTAATCTAATATCTGAGAAAATGAAATTTAAATTAAAAATAATCAGAAGAGATAAAAGAGAACTCTTCATTCTGTTCAAAATAACAGTTGACCAAGAACACGTTGCAATCATGATCATATATGCACCAAACTCTGGTGTACCCAGTTTCATAAATAGGGCTTCAAAACACAGAACAACCCAAATTTGGTAAAGACAGGTGACTTCAATACCTCATTGTCTCCAATAGACATGTCAATTGGACAAAGAATAAACAGAGTGATATCTGAATTAAATGATATCAAACCTAACAGATATCAACCAAATATCCTATCTTAACTTCAAATAATACACATTCTACTCAACATTCCATGGATGTTCCTCTAAAATAAGCAATATACTGGGGCACAGAAAAAAACCTCAACAGATAAAAAGGAAATAATTTCATGCATTCTATTAGACCATGGCACAGTAAAGCTTAAAATTGACAGCAAAAAGCCATAGTAAACTACATGAACTCATGAACATAAACAGCATGCTACTGTAGAGTCACAGAAGACATTTTTAAGAAAATTATTCCTGGAAATTTCCATGGAAATGATAATATAACACAATAAAACCTCTGAGACACATTAAAAGCTGACCCAAGAGTAAATTTTATAGCTTGAAACATCTAAATTAAAAAATCAGAATGAACACAACTAAATGACTTGATGGTACAGATCAGAATTGCACAAAGGAATGAACAAACCAAAGCCAAATCCAGCAGGTGAAGAGCAATAACAATAATCAGAGCAGAAATTAATGAAATTGAAACAAAGAAAACAATACAGTGTCAGTGAGTCTAAGAGATGGTTCATTTAAAATATAAACAAGACCGACTTTCCCCAGTTAACCAAAAGAAGAAAGAACAAATTCAAATCAAAGATAAGAGATGGAAGGGAAAACATCACAAGAGACAGCAAAGAATCTAGAACATTTTAAGGCAATACTTTAAAAATGTATACTTTATTAAATTTGAAATTATAAAAGAAATGGATGAATTTCTAAGTTCATGAGAACGACCAAAGTTTAACCAAGAAGAGATCAACATCTCAAACAAACCCAAAACAAATGAATCAAAAGAATACACAGCCTCCAAACTTAAAATAAAAACACCAGGCCCAGATGGATTCACAGAAGAATTTCACAAAATCTTCAAAGAAGATCTACAATCAATACTACTTAAATAATTCAAAAACATTGAAAAAAAGGGAGGACCTCCAAACTCTTTCTATGATGCCAATAATTCTTTAATACAAAATAAGAATAGATACTATAGAAAAAAGTCTGTAGACCCTTTCCCTAATGAAAAAAATGATGCAAAAACCCTCAATAAAATACTCGAAAATTGCATACAAACACACATTAAAAAGGTCATCCAACATGATCAAGTGGGCTTTAATTCAGATTTGCAATGATAGTTCAATATACACAAGACAATCAATGTAATAAATCACGCAAATAAATTTAGATGCAAAAACCATATAGTTATCAAAATACATATAGAAAAAGCCTTTGACAAAATCTAACATAAATTTTTGCTAGAAGTCCTAGATGGAACTGGACTGGTTACAACAAACCTCAACATAATTAATGTTATATACAACAAACCCACAGACAACATCTTTGCACATGGAGAAAAATTTGAAGAAAACCCACAGACAACATCATTCTAAATGTAGAAAAAATTTGAAGCATTTCCATTAAAAAAAGGCAAGACTCTCTACTATGCCCATTTCATTTCAATAGACTGCTTAAAATGTTAGATAAAATTTGAGAAAAAAATTAAAGGGATAATTGTAAAGAAATAGGTCAAATTATCTTTATTTGCAAATGATATGCCATTATACCAAAGATGTCCTAAAAGTTCTGCCAGAAAAATTCTAGAAATGATCAACACTTTCAACAAAGTTTGGCAGGCTACAAAATCAATCTACAAAAATCAGTAGGATTTCTACATACCAATAATAAGCAATCAGAGAAAGAGTTCACAGAAAAACATTGACAATAGCTTAAAAAAATACACTAGCTAGGGATAAATCTGTGCAATGATTCTTAAGACCCTTTTGTTGAAAATTTTAAAACTTTAAAGACAGAGATTGAAGAAGACAAAAAGAAAACTGAAAGACCTCCACTGCTCATAGATTGGAGAACTCAATGTAATGAAAAGGACAATTCTTCCAAACACAATTTATAGATTCAGTGACATCCCTAGCAAACTTTCCATGACATTCTTCACAAAAATAGAAATATTTATCCTAACATTTATATGGAAACACAGAAAGACCCCACATAGCCAAAGGAATCCTGAACACAAGGAGAAATGACAGTGGGAATATCATACCAGACTTCAATCTATGGTCATAAAAACAACATGGCTTGGGCCCCAAAACAAATGTGTAGCTCAATGGAACAAAAAAGAATTCACAAATATGAGTGTCCACAAGAAGAGTTCTCTGATAATTGACAAAGGTATCAAGAAAGCACATTTGAGGAAAGTCAGCATCTACAACAAAAGGTGTTGGTGTAATTGGATCTCTATTGAGAAGAATAAAAAAAAAGAATTACAGCAATACCTATCACTCTGCACAAAAGTCAACTCCAAATGGATCACATACATTTATGAAAAGCCTGAAGTGCAGGAACACTTAGAAAAATACATAGGCAGTATACTACAAGATAGATAAAAGAAAGTACTGTCTAAATCAGACATATGTCTCTCAAGAATTAAGGCCAAACATCAACCCGTGGCACTTCATTAAGCTAAAAGGCTTGTGTACAGCAAGAGCAGCAAACAATTGAATAAAGAGGATGCCTATAAGTTAGGAAAATATTCACCAGCTATTCATTGGACAGAGAATTGATATGCAGAATATACAAAGAACTAAAAATAAAAGTACCAACTAAACAAATGTCCCATTTAAAAAATTGGCTATGGATCTCAAAATATCATTCTAAGAAAGGAGTAACAATGGTTGAAAACAAAAGTGTTCTGTATCAACTATCAGGTTGTTGTAATTACATGCATTTATGTTTGCTTCTTATATTTTGCTCCATTTATCGATATGTCTGTCTTTTTTCCAATACCATGCTGTTTTTATTACTATAGCATTGTAATATAGTTTGAAATCTGTTATGGTAATCAGTGCAGAAATATTACTTTTGCTCAAGCAGTTTGGCTCCATATGAATTTTAGAATTATTTATTTATATTTTTGTGTAAAATGTCATTGAGATTTTTATTGGAATTGCACTGAATCTATAAATTGCTTTTGGGAGGATGGTCATTTTCACAATATTAATTCTAGGAATTCACAGACAAGGGAGGTCTTTCCATCTTCTAGTGTCTTCTATCTCTTTCTTAAAAGATTTAAAGTTTTTGATGCCAATATTACTCTAATATCAAAACCAGAAAAAGACACAAGAGCAATAGCAGGATCAAATAAAAGAAACTTACAGGCCAATATCCATAATGAACATAGGTTCCAAAATTCCCAGTAACATACGTGAAAACCACATATAGGCACATATAGAAAAGGTCATCCACCACAATCAAGATTGTTTTATTCCAGAGATTCAGGTATGGTTCATTAAGATTTATATATGTAATTATTTGCGTAAATGGGCTTAAATACAGAAATCACATGCTTATCTCAATTGATACAAACACTACCTTTAACATAATCACCACATGCTTTCATTATAAAGGTCCTAGAGAGAACTGTACTTGAGGGACCCACCCTCAACGTATTTAAGGCTATATATGACAAACTACACTCAGTATCATTATAAATGGAGAAAAAATTTAAAACATTCCCATTAAAATCAGGAAAGAGAGAAAGCTGTTCTCTGTCCCTACCCCTTTTGAATGTAGTGTTTGAAACCCTAACCAAAATAAGGAGATGAGAGTAGTAATCTAAAGGGGTACTGATTGGGAAAGAAAGTAAATTTTCATTATTTGCACATAATACAATTTTATGCAAAACAGATCCCAAACATATCAGAAAACTTGCAGAAATGATTATCAGTTTCAGCACAGTGGAAGGATACAAAATGAATTTACAAAAATCACATCTTTTTTTATACCAATAAACATACTATCAAAGACATCACAGAAATACTACCATTCATCATATCCTAAAAATCTCAAATAATCCCAGTCAAAGCCATTAATGATCACTGCAATGAGAATTTTAATATTTTATCCTTTATTTGAAAAATGGTTCATCACATATGTCTTCCTTAGAGTTTCAATTTTCTTAGGTGTAATACATATGTACGTGATTCCTTGCCTCAGATTTTGTCAGGAGAATTAAATGATGACTGCATGTGCCATCATCTAACTCACTGGATACATAAAAAAACATTACTTGAAACTAAATCAGTTTCACATACAAAATTTCAAAGTAATATTTCTT
Organism: Eospalax fontanierii; assembly: GCA_035773235.1. NCBI lineage: Eukaryota > Metazoa > Chordata > Mammalia > Rodentia > Spalacidae > Eospalax > Eospalax fontanierii. Next base: position 82,358,546 of record CM069525.1, read on the forward strand.
AGTTTTTATAATATATCCATTTCTCAAGATATTTCATGACTTCCACAGGCAGAAATCAACTCCAGGGACTCCATACACATGTGACTATTCAGTTTGTACATTCGAGTGACATATTGCTTTCCAGAATTTGTTTACAGTGCTAATTTTATGCATTTATTGCTGATAAATTTACTCCTTGTTAGTTTTATATAATTATATATAATTATGATTCACTTCCAAAATTACTCATTTATGCTGAATTTTCTTATTTTTAATGTTTTTGTAATACATTTTGTCTTTTGACAATCATACATGTACATAACTGTAGCTAAAATTCCTCCTGGAAGGGGCTAAGTTTAGTCCCTCCCTTTCCAGGTCCTACAACAAAACGACACAAATTTCCCAACTCACAGTTAGGCAAATTCTAGCTAATTTACTCAGGTTTACTAACAGAGTAGTGGTTAGGGGTTTAGTTGCAGATCATAAGCACCCTCCCTCCCCTCCATAAGTTATATTAATAAATCCACAACGAGGTTTGGCTCTCTAGACTAGTAAGGAAGGGAAGATAAAAAAGGGGTCCACCTTGTGGTGCCCTCAGTTTAAATGCCTTTAGCCCCTCCCCTTCTTACATCTAAGGCCAATTGGCTGGTTAGGAGGGGCACTGGACTGTCCCAGCTCCTTGTCTTTCCTCTACTGCAAGGTAGTCCTATGTAAATACTGCCCATCCTGGGAGGGGGCATGGGGGATATATATATATATATATATATATATATATATATATATATATTCACCCCAAAATAACAAAGAAGTCTCTTATTCAATAAGGTTAATCCAAATCCATCCAGTTTACTGGAGAAGATTCTGATATTTTAAATCTTCCCACATCTCCAAATAATTTCAAATTGTTCTTTTAGACTAAACAAAGAAAAAAAAACTGAAACAAATAAATTTGATGTTTTTAGGACAATTTTCCTTTCACTTCTATGTGATATTTCATTACTTCCTACACAAATATGTTCTCCCATAAATATATATTCCATTTCTAGTGCAATAACAAAAATTCTTTTTCAGATGGTCAATATTTTAGGCCAAGAAACCTTTACATTGTGCTGGAATATGGCATGTTCTACAATCCGAAGAGCAAACAGCAACCAGCAGGCAAAACTTTAGTTGACATTTCCGCTTTCAAACAATTCTCTAACCTACTCACACTGTATATACCTCTATTTTCAACCTCCTTCAATACCAAAATCAACCTGTTTATTTTTTTGAAACATTTGATACTATACAGAATTTTCTGGGCTCCATAACAGAAAATCATGACACTGGGTAGTTGTCTTTTCCATGATCATATGTATAAACTCAATAAATTATATAATCCTATTTTTACTGACAATCAGTGGGAGTTATCATTTTGAGAGAAGTCAAGCCTCATGTGTCTGTCCTAAGAAATTTTGGCAAATGAAAGTAATTTACATAAATTCTTTTGGTCAATTTTAAATTGATTCTTACATATTTTAATACATTAAAAAGCTTATTTTTGCTACTACATGGTGAGATTTTCCTGAAATTCAAACATACAAACAGCTGTCATGAACCACGTGCAATTAATTCCAATGCTGCCCTACCCATGCCACCCACTCCAAAGACTTAAGATTACATAAGGCTGATCATTGTTAGTCTATATTCCAGCACACTGCCCATGATTAGCCCAGCAACGGTTAACACAATGATGTGCATGTTTCATTTATAAAACAAAAAATCAGTATCTTTAAAGATAACCTTTATAAAATGAACATAATCTGGACTTTTAACAAACCTTCACAAATTCAGTGACACTGGTGCTCTATGATGAGGTTGTTTCCTGAGAGTCTCAGTTTGGTACTCCACTATAAAATATTATGACTGAATGTGGGTATGTTTGAGAATTAACATAGCAAAGCACTGAAAGACAAGGCACCAGTCTTCTTGGCACACAGTGAAGTTTGAGAAGAATACCTAACTTTGAGTGAATGAGATATTTTAGAACTAGAAATGAAAACATAGGAAGATTTGTTAAGATAAAGGTTGACTGAAACTTGTACTTCCCAAATGAAGCTGGAGAAATTGGTTTGAATTAAAACTTCAGTGAGTCATAAGGGATCATAATTCTAAGAGACAGGCAGTTCTAAGAGATACACAGGGTAATATATGAATATCCACTGAGCTTTGGCCCACCCTTAAAACCTAAATTTAAGAGTCAAGATTTTTGTTCAGGTATTTGTAATGTCAAAATAATAATGCCACCAAAACTATTTTAATATTTCATCTTATCCCAGCCAGAATTGTTAAGATCAAGAAAACCAATGATAGAAATTCAAGTGGGGATATGGTGAAAGGGGAAATCTCATTCACTGTTGGTGTGATTGCAAACTGGTGTAGTCTCTATGCAAATAAGTGTGGAGAACTTTTCTAAAAATTAGAAATAAAACTATGATATGATTCAGTTATACCACTCCTTGGCATTTACTCAAAGGATCTGATATCATACTACAGAGATATTTGCTCAGCTTTTTTTGCTACATTTTTCAAAATAGCTAGGAAATGGACAAGCTATATGTTCCATAACTGGTGAAAGGATAATTAAAATGTAACACATTAATCAATAGAGTTTTATTCAGCAGCAAAGAAAAACAAAATCATGGAATTTGCAGGACTCAACTAGAAAGTGTTACACTAAATAAAGTAACACAGCCTCAGTAAGAGAAGTGACACATATTCTCTTTCACTTGTGAATCCTAGTTCCAAATCCTTAGATGTGAGCATATATTCAGAATGTCACCACAGGAGCCAGGTTAATGGAAATGAATCATGGTAGAACAGGGGAAGAAGAAGCTGGAAAGAAGGTTATAGTAGGACACTTATGTTATCAAGGTGTAAAGGGGAATTGGAATTCAACCATGGAGAGATTGGGTACTTTACAGGGGGAGACAGAAGAAAGAGAGTTAAATGATGCCTAGGTGGTACTGAAAGGCAAAGAGCAATATAATGTTAAATAAGTCTACTGAAAAATACACATATAAATTTGATTCCATGTACACAGCTGAATGTTAAATAACAGAAATCATAGTGTCAGACAAGGGAAACCTTTCTTCACGTTGTTGGTCAAGGCACTATTAGAGACTCCCAAAGTCATGCATATTATTGTCACATCCCTTGAGTTCCTCCTAGACCTTGAAATTAATACCCTGTTGCTGATGACACAAAGTACTTCAAACACAGGACATGGAGCAATGTAACTGGAACTGACTTAAATGACTCCTCCCTGAAGACCAGCTCTCATAGTATCAGAAGATACTACGCAAGCTTCAGGGGAGAAAGTCAATAAATGATCATAATCGGCTGTGACCTAAATGACTACCCCAGCAAGCTATTCTCTTTTAGTGCAATATTGGCACATTTATCTTGGGGATAAACAACTGCTGTTTAATTTGCCTTAAGGTCCATTAAGTGTGGTGGGGGAAATTCATTTATGGTATTGTGAATATAGTCAAGTACACATGGTTGAAGAGGTGATATACGCTAGAGAAGAACCTACTTCTGTCACATACCTAGACCAAATAATTTCTTACCTTATTCTAAATATATATTCTTATATATACATACAAATGTATCTCTTACCTCTCATCAAGCAAGCTTCTTTTTCTACCAGATGGAGACTATTAGAAATTCTATTACTGGTCAAGTGGTGAAAAGCTTTATAGTAGAATGGATCAAATAGAAGAGAGAATATTAAGACATTAGTATTAATGTCTGTTAATATTCCTAACTAGAGGAATTAGACCACTCAAAGAATATGAGAAAAATAAAAATAGAGGAAAGTAATATGCACTATGAAAAGAGAAAATCTATGAATTATAGGCACAAAGGAAGAAGTTGAACATTAGGTCAACAGCATTGACAAGAAGAACTTCAACAGGATCATAGAAAAAAAATCCACCCAAATTATGTAAAGGCATACCCATACAGATATAAGAAGCAAACATAACACCAAATAGACAGGAATAGAAAATAAACTTCTCACAGTTTATTGCCGTTAAAACATTAAATGAACATATCAAAGAAAAGGTTGTGAAAGCTGCCAGAGAAAAATCTCATCACAAAAAAAAGGAAAACCATCAGAATAGCAGCTGACTGGTTAATGGAAAATTTAAAAGCCAAAAGATTCTGGAGCAATATGCTCAACTTCTAAAATGCATAGAAGCCAATTAAGATTACTTTACCCAACAAAATTAGCTGCAATAGAAGGACAAAGAAAAACTTTCTATGATATAGATAGCATAAAACAGGTCATGTCCACCAAACAGCCCTACAGGAAATACAATTACAAAATGAAAAGAGGAATAAACATATCCAGGAGCTAAAGAAATAAAATGAAACTAAGAACACAAAATGAAAATGAATGATAACAAAACAACAAATATCTTTCAATAATAACTTTAAATATTAATGGCCTTAAGTCCTCAATCAAATGCATTAAGGAATAAAATTCATCCTTTCCTGCCTATAACAATCTCATCTTGCCCACAATGATAGACACTACATCAAAGTAAAAGAAATGAAAAATGTGTTCTGAGCCATGTCTCTAAGAAAAAAGAAAGGATTGCTATCTTAACATCTGAAAAATTAGACTTCAAAATAGAATTAATCAGAACAGAGAAAGATGTACACATAATTCTGATCAAAGGAACAATTAACCAAGAAGACATTACAATTCTAAACATATATGCACCAAACTCTGGTTCACCAAGTTTCATCAAAGTATACTACTGGTCCTCAAGACACAAAATAACTCCAACTCCATAATAGTAGGTGATTTTAATACCCCACTTTTTATAATACAAAAGTTATTTTAAAAAATCAGAATTAAATGGCATCATACACCAAATGAAACTATCAGATGTCTATAGACTATCCTACAGAAATACCAAAGACTACTCATTCTTCTCTGAAGCCCATTGAACTTCTACAAAATAAAGCACATACTGAAACACAAAACCAATCTCAGCAAATACAGAATAATTTAGATTAATGTGTATTCTATCTGACCACAATACAATAAAGCTTAAAATTGACAGCAAAATAATCTCTGGTAATTACACAAACTCACAGAAATTAAAAAACACACTATTAAATAAAGAAATAGTAAATGATGACACCAGCAGAGATTTTAAAACCCTAGAAATAAATGAAGATGAAAACCAAATAAAATAAAATCTCTGAGAGATATTAAAAATATTCTTAATGGGGAAATTATAGATCTAAGAACTTATATTTAAAAATCAGAAAGAACAGAAAAAATGACTTAATGATGCAATTCAAGAATTTGAGAAAACAGAAACAAGTCAAACCCAAATGTAGAAAATGGAAAGAAAAATCAGTGAAGAAATTAATAAAATGGAAACCAAAACAAAATTGAAAAGAATTACCAATATAGGCTAATTATCTAAAAGAAAAGAAGAGACTAAAATAACAGAATTAGTGATATAAAAGGAACATTACAGCAGACACCAATGAAATTCATAATGTAATAAAGGAACAATTTAAAAATCTAATTCATTATGTTAGAAAATCTAAAAAAAGAATGAATTTCTATATTCTTCTGAACCACCAAAGTTAAACCAGGAAAATGTCAACAACTGAAAGTGATTCATCAAAAACAAGGAAATTAAAACAGTAAGCCTTCTGACTAAAACCACGCTCAGGTGCAGATGGGTTCACAGTAGAATTTTATCAACTCTTCAGAGATGAACTACAAACAATACTACTTAAAGTATTTTTAAAATATAGAAATAGAAATAACATATCCAAACCCTTTAAGTATCCATTATTTTTGTATTACCAAAACCAGGTAATGACACAATAATGACAAAGGGAAAACTCTAGGTGAATATCCTTAATTACATAAATGAAAACATACTCAAAAAATAGTTGTAAACCACATGCAAATATATAACAAAAATCAACCAACACAATCATGGTTGCTTTATCACAGATATTTTTTAATTAATTAATTTGTTTGTTTGTTTGAATTTTATGTGAATGATTGCTATGCCTGCATGTGGGTAAGTGCACCCATGTCATTCAATATCTGCAAAGGACAGAAGAAGGAGTAAGATCCCCTGAAACTGGAATTATGGATGGTTGTTACCTGCCATATGGGTTCTGGGATTTGAACCAGGGATCTCTGAAAGAACAGCCAGTGTTCTTAACCAGATATTTCAATGTACATACGTCAATAAATGTAATAAACTACATAAATAGACTGAAACACAAAAATAACATGATTACCTCAACTAATGTAGAAAATCATTTCAACAAAATCCAGCATACCTTCATGATATATGTCCTAGGTGGACTGAAGGGACTATACCTTAATATAATAAAGATTGTGTGTGATAAACTCACAGTCAACATCGTGCTACATGGTGAAAAACTTAATGCAATATCATTAAAATCAGTAACATGCCAGGGCTTTCCACTACCTACACTCCTTTAAAATATAACGTTTGAATGTTTAGCTAGAGCAATAAGATAAGAAAAGAATACTAACATGGCATTAATAGGAATAGAAGAAGTTAAATTATATCAGTTTGCAGATGATATGATATAATACATAAAGAGATCCAAGAAAAAGCCTTGAGAAATTCTGAAAGTGATCGACTCTTTCAGCAAACTGGAAGGATACAAAGTTATCATTGAAAAAATATTACTAGCATTTCTATATAACAATAACAGCCATTCTAAGAAAAAGATCATGGGAACACCTCCATTCACTGATCCTTCATAAAACAAAATATGTAAGAATAAATTTAATCAAGGACATGAACAACCTTGGCAATGAAAACTTTACATCTCTGAAGGAGATCAAGGAAGACACTAAAAGTTGGAAAGGCATCTGATGTTCATGGAGAGGTAGAACGAGTATGGTGAAAATGTCCATAATACCAAAAGCAATTTAAAGATTCAAGCATTCCTAATCAAAATCACCATGACATTCTTTGGAGAAATTGCAACAAAGAATTCTAAAACTAATATGGAAGCATAAGTTTCCCAAAATAGCCAAAGCAATCTTCAGTGAATAAAACAATGCTGGAGGGATTATCATGCCAGATTTCAAACTATATATCAGAGCTACAGCAATAAAAGCAGCATGATATTTACATAAAAATAGACATACATATCAAAGGAACAAAATAGAACACTCAAACATGAGCACACATGAGTATAGCCATCTGATATTTGACAGAGATTCCAAGGATACACACTGGAGGATAGAAATCACCAATAAATAGTGCTGGGAAAACTGGATGCACCATGTAGAAGAATGAAATTAGATGTCTATCTATTAGTCTGCACAAAAATTAACTCTGAAAACTGAATGCTCTAACTAAATATATAAGGAAGACTCTTAAAATATTTTGGAATATCAGGAGGATGATGCTCAATCAGTCTTCTATACGTGATTCCTTGCGGATGAGGGACATAGTTCCTGCATAAAAGGAACTGAAAGATTTACCATATTATTTTATTGGTTGGAGTGGTGGCTTTAGATTTACAATAGTGGGAATTGAGTGGCATCCCTTTATCATAGAACATTAGTTTTAAATCATAATATAACATACAAGGCACACATTTTCTGAGATTAAAATAGAAAGTTTGAATAGCATGGTTATGCCAATTGATGATCTCAGAATATATGAGAGCTTGGAGAGCTGGTCTTGGTTGTAAGAGTCTTCTTTATATATTTATTTGGGACTTTGGTTCCTTGAATTGTGAAGGAAAATATTCTGATGGTTATATATTAGGAGTGTGATAAAATAGAAAAGAAAAATTTTAAGAAGGAATCTGATGGTGGAAGAGATTAGAAGAAAAACGATGTGAGAATGTACCCACTACAGTGTAAAAAGAAAACGAAGACATGAATTAAGTTTACAGTTATTGATAGATTGAAATAAAATATACCTTAACTTTGTATAATAGTTAGGGTGACTGTGATTATCCTACTTGTCATTCAGTATCCCATGTACAAGATTTAAACAAAAGGATTGAATAAAATATGAATTACCGCTTATTCCTTTTAAAGTCCAGCTTGGATTTTCATATTATACCCTCAGTTTAATCTTTGGTTATGTATTCCTACTGGGTGTTTAAAACCATGTATGTGGTCAAAAATTAATATATTTCTTTTCTATTAAGACCAGTAGAATATCTGCTTCTCAGGGGTCAGATAGGATTTGGAAGGAGCCTAGGGCACCTTTAGCCTTGCTTTTTTAAAATCTATTTGTCCCATCTGTTAGTAATACAACACATCCTTGGTGATCATGGCTTCTCTTAGAAGCACTGGATGCATTACCCCTTTGTGTGGACACTACTCTTTGCAGAATGTACAATTAGAGTCAACTATATGGGCCTTCCTGACTCTGATTATGAAGAAAGGTCAGTCATTGGATGTGAAGGAACATTTGAATGATGACTTAGTGTCTCCTAGGACATAGTCGACTAGACTTTAGGGGCTAGAATACTGGTCCTTTTTGTATCTGTGTGCATTAACATTGGTCTCCAAATAGGATAATTAACACACAAAGATAAGTGTCACCAGTATTGAAAACAAATAATGCTTTAAGATTTAGTTGTTTCATTACATTTAGAAAAAGTTGGTAAGGGAAAGATATTAATAAAACTTACTTAAAATCCATTTCTTAACACGGAACCTTCCATACACAGTTAGTAGAAATTATAAGCAATTATTTTGAATGAAAGCTGAAAACTTAAGGCTAAAAAGTTTTACAGTCCTTTGATTTTACAAATGACAGAGCCTAGAGATTACCTCACAGATTAGGGCAATTGTCCATGAGGGTAATGTTTTACTCTCGAGAAGGGGCCATCATATCCTTAAAGCAAATTTTTTTTTCAAATATTGGGGATATTTTTAGATCACATATTGAATCAGAACTGAGACAATGATTAACCAAATACCATCTTCAATAAGAATGTCTATCTGACATTTTTGGTTTTGGTTGTTTGTTTTAAAACTTAATGGCACCATGAACTGAAAGGAATTTAGATTAACTTGGTGATTTTAAATAATATGATCATTTACTTATAAGCAAATTTAGTTCCATGTAAATTCAAAAACACAAGCACATGTACACAATTTGTATATACACATTCATATAAAATACAGAGTTTTTTAGAGCACAAAAGGCTTTGAATCCCTTGTAAGTTTTAGACCAGAGAGCAGGTTAAATCTTAGTTTTTAGGCAATTTTTATTTAGAATGTGTCCTTTTAAAAACATGCTGTTTAAAACACAGTAATCTTTGATCTTAATGACACAGAGCCCAACCTGATTATTGATAAGGCTTTAAAGCAAGCTGAGGAGGAACTCAATGGAAGTCTCAGCAATTAAGAGCACTGACTCTTCTTGCAGATGACCTGGTAGAGTTTCCAGTATGCAGATGGTTACTAACAACCATCCATAATTGCAGTTTCAGGAGATCAGTCATCCTCTTCTGGACTCCATGGGTATTGCACACAAGGGTATAGTTACATATAAGTAGGTAGAACTGGAGAGGTGGCTCAGTGGTTGAGCACTGGCTGCCCTTGCAGAGGACCTGGACTGAAGTCCCAAAATCCACATGGCAGCTAACAACCCTCATAACTCCAGTTCCAGGGGAATCTGATGCTCTCTTCTGACCTCCAGGGACATTGCATGACATGGATGCACATACAAACATGCAGGCAATACACATATACACAAAAAAGATAAATATATAGACAAGAAAAACACAGACTTAAAGGAAACGTAAATTTAACATTGAGGAAAATCAATGTGAGCAGGCATTAAAGCTTTATTTATAAGTGACATTTTCCTCCTTTATCTTAAATTGGATAAGGTAAGAATCTCTAAAACCCTGTCTTTGAAAGAGGAATGCACTGGAAGGCAGGTTGCAGCTTTACTTCATAACTTTGTAAGTTAAAATTTATTTTAGAGATGTAGGATAATATTTTTCTCTTATTAATTAATATACCATTTTTATTACATACAAAGTAAGTAAAAGTTACTGTTTCACAGAGGTATTTGACAAACATGGATGCCTATCATTCACATATATAGACCTTTTACATGTATTGTAACCTTAATAAAAACTTCATATTTAATATTTATATTATCCTTGAAAAACATTAATCCATAGCAATTAGTCAAACAAAGATTTACAGTGTACATTGTTCATAGGCATCCCAACGGACATAAATAATTTTTTATATCCTCTCAATTTTGTTATCCTTGATTATTACACAAATTAAGTAAAATCTATAGTGTTTTAAAAACTTGTTTTAGAAAGAAATCAATGGTAAAAAACTCAATATTCAATGTCAAATATTAGATCCTGATGAAACTTTTGTCTTATGAATCTAATCAATGTTGCTTTATATACATATATGTACAATTTTAAAATTTATTAAATTTATTAAATCCAAAGATATAACCTTAATCATTTTTAAGAAAATATGTGAGGACTTTAGTTTTAAATTATGTTCTTTTAAAGCCTTTTAGTAGATAACTAAAACATTTATAATCACACATAGACAAACTTTTAAGGTAGATATGTCAAGACCTAAAAAAATAATTTCAGTTTACAGAATACATGCATGAAAAAAATTTCAGGGTGACTTGTTTATTATTCAGTTTTTGGGGAATGCAAAGGGCAGACAGTTTTATCTATACTATTCCAACATGAATGTCAAACAAACAATTACATGGGAATAAATATGAACAAGCATAACACAATTACAACAACAAGTAAAAGGATCATGTCTGTGTCTTTGGAAGGAACAAGGTTATCTACTGGAGAACTGACTTTTATGTCCAGTGTTACTAGTTACTCAGTGTATTATGGAGTTCCTCAAAAAAACTTTGTAGTAGATTTTTTTTTAATTGCTAAAGGTCTATAATTGAAAAAGGAACACAGTAAAATTATTTCTCAGTGTCTAATAATTTTCTTTAGAGGGAGTGTTCTAGACAAACTGTGGATGCAAAACAGGAAACTTTACTCCTAGTGGGCCCTGTGTGGCTTAGTTTCCTTCATCTGTCATTTTCTTTATAGTAATCTGTCCTGATAGAAGGCTATGGGGGCCTGTATGCAAGTCATTTTTTATCTTTGCCTCTGAGCTTTATAAAACAGATGCTTGTGTACAGTGTTATCAGAGTTTATGTTTTCATATTTCAGTATAAATTTTACCTTAGTAAACTAGTATTGAGGCCATCGGGTATTAGGGTAAATATTTGCACCTTCTGCCTTAGGTTCAGATGTTTCCAAACTTTTGAGGCTATATCATTGTGGGACTCCAAAGAAACTGTAAATGGATTTTCTACAAAGATCCTAAGGAAAGAGAGACAAATGCTAGAGCCTCTGGGGTAGATCTACGTGTCACCTTGGACCTACTCTGGGCCTGAGGTTTAGAGTGTGCACTTCTTCTTATTTTCAAACTCTACACTCAAGCATCATGGTAGGTGCCCCTGACTACAGATGTGAAAGGATTAAAGATTAAAGACCAATTGTTCTTGGTCTTCTACTTGTTCTTCCACTGGCCATGATTTAAAGATCTGCAACACTTTGCCCTTCTCTCACTCTGGGAAAGAAATTTAAAAAATTTGGGTGAAGGTCCTTGCTATGATCATCTCTGTGGTATTTCCTTAATAAGATCTCTATTCTAATATGCCATAAAAATAAATAAACAAGCCTGGAGAGATGACTTACTGGTTGAGTACGCATTGCTTTTATAGAGGACACAAGATTAGTTTCTTGTCCCCACAGAAGGTGGTTCACAGTCACCTGTAACTCCAGCTCCAGGTGTTTCTGACTCCTCTGCCATATGAAGGTACCTGCATTCACACACACACACACACACACACACACACACACCAATAAAAATAATTAAAATGTTAAATTTAAAAGAAGTACATAAGGGGCTGGAGAGATGGCTAAGCAGCTAAGAGCACTGGCTGCTCTTAAAGGACCCAAGTTTGATTCCCAGCACTCACAAAGAAACTAATAACAGTTTGTAACTACAGTTCCAGGAGAATCTGACATTTTCTTCTGAATTTCATGGGTATTACACTACATGGATGCACTTACATACATGCAAGCAATATACTCATACATATAAAATAAAATAATAAATACAATATTATAAAATAAATAAGTCAAAATTAAGAAAAAAACTGAAGGAAGAACTCAATTAACCATAAATCATAAAGCATTCAATGCTTTGCAAATAAGTCTGCCTGGGACCCCCTTAAATTCAAAAGATAAGGTTTTGAAAAAAAGCCCTCCAGAGACTCTTATCTACAAGTACAGAACTCATGCTTGAAAAAAATCTCTGCCCAACCTTCATGGTTCTGTACCTACACATGGTTCTGTACTTAAGTTCCACTGCTGTTAAGCCCTTGTGGCTACTGCAGGCTCACACTGGACACTAGTCACTCCTGAAGGACTAATAAAGGGCAATATGGATTCTATGAGATTGGCTGCTTTTCTTTCCTACCTGCAACCCATTGAACTTCCAATCAGAATATTAACCAGTAGAGAGGTAATACTCCTAATCTCCAAAGAAAACAGTAACAAAAATAAAATGCCTGAACTATGAAGCTTCTGTTTAAATTGCCATTCACATTAAAATTCAAGTAGTTGAATTTTGGGAAATTCTATTGTGGTAATGGCTTATTATTTATTTTGTTTAATCTAGTGCTCAAGGTAAAGCATTATTACCTGGGGATTTTTCTCTTTACCTTTGGCAATAGGAGTGACTACATTAAATGAACAGCAAGGATTGAGAGCAATTAGGATACAGTAAAGCAGAAGTAAGGCAGGCATGGAATATGATTAACCAGGAGAACCGAGAAGGGTCAGAACTTACTGGTTTAGACTCACCTGAATTCTGTTTTTGTCAGTAGGGGAAGTTTAGTCTTCAGCCAAAGGAAAGGGACAACACTCAGACTGGCCTTTGTCCTTTTAGGCCATGCCACTGTGGTGTCTTCCACTTTAATATGTGGGTCCATTGGGTTGAGACACCAGACTTCAAATCCTTGCCCTTCCCCATAAAAGACTGCTTCTTTAGAGACACAGGCAAAAGAAAAGTAAGATGGAATGCACTAGAAGGTATCAGCATTCAAAGTCAAAGGCAGTGAAATTATATAGGGAGTAGTCAGCATTCTCCTTATCACTTGTGGATAAGGACACTCAGCAAAGTTTCATTAACATCACTACCCCATCTGTATAAAAGAGCACCTGGATTACCTGGATAGAGACATGAAGGGGGGAAATTAAAGGCAGAAGGACTTGGGGAGAAATAGGCTTTGAGCAACTGGAGCACAGTAGAGTTTAGTCATAGTAGTTCTGTAAACTTTCATGCCTTAGAGAATACTCAGTGGAACCCTGGGGGATGGATTCAGACTGTCATAGTACAATCTGAGTGTGGACTGATGTTAAATGTGAAGATATGAAATTAAAACAGCAGTACACAAGGACCAAAGATCAACAGAATTACAATTAACATTATAGAAGATGTAACCTACTTCTACAATGAGATGAAGGGAACCAATTCCAAAGCCGTAACTTTCCAATGGGATGCAGGTATTTCCCATGGTTTCCATCTGATTTTTCAGATCTTACAGTTCAAGGGAAACATCAACAAAATTATTAGGGATATGAACACAGCATTTTGCTTATAGTTAGGACAGACATTGAGAGTATAATTTGATTACAGCTAGTTTGAGAAAGCATTCTAAGTTTTAACCTTGCCTCATGACTCTTCGTGACCATGGAATGGACAGAATGAGATTAGAGGGTCTATGGCCCTGAGAAATAAACCCGTTATAACCATTAAACACTGATTTTAATGTTCAGCAGCCTTGTTTGGCATTTCCACCAAGTGAAGAAGGATTGGTTAGGGTCATTGGGATAAGGTACTCAACTATGCAACAGCCCAAATAGACCCAGACACTGTCAAGGTCCAGTTTCTATTAGCCTTCTGCCAGGAGTCTCCTAGGTGAAAAGAAGAACAAGAAAGGAAATGGGGTTGTATAAATAAATACTGGCAGAGCAGGAAAGACTGCCATTTGGCAGTATGCTTGGGGAAACTTTGTAAACATGTGAGTGGCACCATCTTGGCCTTCTGTTCCCTTGCCCACACAGTTTAGCCTCTGTTACCACCTGGGTTTTCTGTATCCAGTGATCAAGCATTCACCCTTGTTGTTAATTGGCATCACCCAATTAATATCTTCCCATTGCCTCCTAATTATTGTGAACAAGGCCACTAGCTGTTTTTAACTTTTAAGGGAGAGCTCAGTAGCTGTTTCCAACTAATATGTGCTTTCATCTCTCCCAGAACACCTTGAGTCCCAGCCTGTGTCTCTGGAGTGTGACAGAAAGATTCAGACTAGAGAGTGAATCCTCTGAAAGGAATCTGAGTAAAAGTAGCTGCTGATGTCTGGAGAAGGAGCTTACCTGAGTTGTAGCACTTATTCTATCCTCAGAGGAGCTTCTTCAAAGGCTTTAGCCATTGGAGGTCAAGATATAGCTCAGTAGTTATTTAATTTTTAATTTATTTATATGTGTATGAGCCTGCATGAGTACATGTGCACATGTGTATGCAGGAGCTGACAGAGGCCAAGGCATCGAATTCCTTAGAAATGAATTGACCGAGTCTGCTGCAAGAGAATTAAACCCTCATAACTAATGAAGCATCAGAGCCCCTGGAACTGGGATCACAGATGGTGGTTAGCTGCCATGTGGGTGCTGAGAAATGAAACTGGGTCCTGTGCAAGAGCAGCTAGTGCTCTTAACCACTAATCCATCTTTCCAGGCCCCTAAAATTCACTCTTTGGAAAGAGCAATACCAGAATGACAAGTGTACATGAAAAATAATTGAAAATAAAGCATTAAAATGATGAAGCAATTTTAGAAGACATGAGTTAAACAACTTTCTCACCATGTAATCCATGGCTTAGCTGTACTTAGTGAACTCATGTAACAGTGAGTAAAGCTTCACAATTGTGAGGGAGGCTCTGGCCTCACAATGTAAAAACGGAACAAGATGGTATCCTGTTCCCATGACCAAGATGGATCTTCACTAGACAACAAAACCAGAACAAGAGTTGATATTTAAATCCAAAACCACGTCAAGGAAAATACACTTAGGTATAAGTGTGTAACACATATTGTGAGAAATGCTTTGAAATAAATATTTTTCAGTATCAAACACTCTGCCACCTATTGTAATGGTTATTTTTCTCTTTGCTGTGACCAAATAAATGACAGAAACAAATTGATGGAGTATGGATTTATTTTGTCTCAGACATATGCTTTTTCATTAGGAGAAAAAGCATGGAGGCTGAAGATTGGTCCATGATGGTGGATGCAGGCAGCCAAAACTTGTTGCATCATGTAAACTAGGAAGGAGAAAAGGGGAGCATAAATAATGCTTGCATGTCACCTTCATTATGTACCCCTAAAATAATGTATCTACAAATTTGGCCCCATCTCTTCAAGGTTTCATAGCCTCCCAAAACAACCACTAGCTGAGGAACAAGGGGTTTTCTTCAAGGAGAATTTCAGTTTCAACTACAATGCATAAAAAAAGGGAAAGACTTCTGAAAGCTAGATGATTATAATTACAATGAAAAAAAAGAATGAAAACATTAAGAAGACATAGATTATACAATTGTTTCATTGCATATTGGGGTAAAGATTGAGTAAACATAAGAATACCTGCTTATAGCCTCATGAAACATGTAAAAGTCATCAACAAAGCCAAAATACTAAAAAAATTCTAGGAAATATTGAAAGCTTCTAATCCAGAAAAGGAATATTACTACACAGGTATGAGCTGTTCTTGTGATCTCACAATGAACAAGTCATCCAATGGGGCACAGATGAACTGTGCTAAGGGGGTCTATACAAAACATTCACACATGTCAAGGATAAAACTTAAAAATAAGCAAAAATGATTCTATTTATGTAGTATAAACATATTATAATTAAAATGTAATTTAGAAGTAGTAATTAGCAAGAATGTAAAAGTGACTTACCTATAGAAAATTTCATACATAATCAATAAAAGAAGAAAAATGATACAATATAGAAATGAAAACATTACCCTACCATATCTTGGAATGAGCAATGTGAATAAAACATATAACATACAAAATGGTCTGGAATCTTTTTTACCTATTGGAATATCTATTTCTAAAGAAACCAATTAGAGTTGTTATAATTTTTTAGAAATTGGCAAGTCATACTCTAAGAATAGAATTTATATTCTAAAGAAACTTTCTGCTTAAAGACAAAATGTCAGATATAGAGGACAAAAGAAAAGAAAAAAATAGATGTGCATCATGATGGCTAATGATTTTGACATGGTCCAGGAGTTTCTTCCTTATTCGCTTTACTAGTTTTCTCCTATCACCTGAACACTGCTGTTCCTGTCAGCTATTCAGCTTTATCTACATTAGATTCTTGGAAGCATTTCCTAGCAACATGGAAATAAATATGTGGCTCCCACATGCACAAATGTGATGCTTGGCCAACAGAGAGAACTGTGAAAGAAAGTTCATTGAAAAACTGCATCTTAAAACTGAAGCCCTCTGCAAAGGGTGATCAAGTGATTAGAATTCTGGTCAGTGACTGGAGAATTTTGAATGTTGCAGATCCAGAGTCTATTTACAATTTACCTAGAACCACATTTAACTCCCATGTAGCCACTACTTGCAAATCTCTGTTTCTAACAACATCTTGTGCCTAAGAGATAAAAACATTTTGGAATGTATAAACTTAGCAGACCACCACATTTCATCAACCCAAAGATTGAGTCTCATCTGATGGAACCTGAAACCTATAGTTCAGATTTCTTTTTTCTAATTATTATTTTTTTAATTTCATGTGTATGTGTGTCTTACTGGTATGTATGTAAGTGTACCTGTGCCAGGAAAAACCTACGGAAGCCAAAGAGAGCTTCTGATCTGGAACTGGAACTATGGACAGTTTTTGGTGACCATATAGGTGCTAGGAACTGGACCTGGGTCCTCTTGAAGAGTAGTTAGTGCTCTTAACAACTGAATCATCTCTCCAACCCTTCAGATTTCTTTTATGTTATAACTGCTTACTTAATGTTTTCACCAATATATTTGAAAAGTGCCTTGATTATTCCAATTGTTCCATTACTATAAAAAGCTTTTTCAAATTGCTTCCATGCTGGAACATGGAAATAGGGATAATCAGAATCTGTGTTCCAAGGCCATTGGTCCCAGAATAAGTTCTATCTTATCCCTTTGAAGTGACAGCTGTGATTTAGCATTGACATAATGATGGAACTAAAGAGATAGAAAAACTAATAGAAAATAAAAGAATCAGTAAATCTTCAAATGAAGAATACATAGCACACATTTAACGTTCTTCAGTGACATATGTTAGGAAACATCATACATTTACCAGTTACGATGTTGTTTCATTCCCTCCCCCCAAGGACAAAAATTTCTAAACTTCCTCAAAAAAATTGCATGCAAATGACACAACCTTCATAATGAACTTCCTTTTCCTCTTTGGCTTTATTGCTGTATATTACACCCTGCCCTTGATGAATGGCACACCAGTTACCCAGAGTGTCCAAGTGCTGATATTAAAAGTATGAGACACCATGTCCTACTTTAAAACTTCTGTACAGAAGTGTGTACCAAGGAATTGTGCTCTGAGACTATTTTGAAAGATACTGAAGTTGGTACTTGATTTTCTGACATACTATAAGCTATAAACGTACAAGAATTAGGGTAAAAAAACAATCTCTGTAGGCCTAAAAATCCATTTTAGAGTAGAAGGTAGAAGGATAAAGGTTGCCAACTGAATCTTCCCTTAAGAATACAAAGCTATGAGGCCAGTCAGATGAATCAGTGGATAAAAGTCATTACCTTTAATCCTGTTACCCATATGCTAGAAGAATAAAATACCCTCCCAAAAGTTGTCTTCTGACACCAAACTAGTGTCATGGCAGGTCACCCACAATTTACATGCACAATATAAAAAAAAATGATATCGAAAGAATACAAAATTATGAAATATTCCCACAGAGAGTATATTCCAAAATGAGCAATACTCTCTGTAAACATATAATTAAATTATATTATTAAAACAGAAAAAATACAGAATTACTGGCATCTCTACCAAATAATAAATGTTCAACCAAGGAATATGACTACAGTAGTGTGAACAAGTCTTGATCAGAAATGCCAGAAATAAAATTAAAGAACATATATCTAGCCATAAAATTAATGTTACCAGATAGATCTTCAATATTAATGATACGGATTATAAAATACGGAATTGGTTTCTAAAAACTTATTTTGATCAGTGTATAATAAAGTTTCATGGGACTGTTGACTCTTTCAATGAACCTTCCTGACTGCTGACAAAGAAACAGAGGCATCTAATTCAGTAAGCCTGACAGTGGAAATTGCTAGCTAAATGGTACAACTACTTTTCACTGGCAACATCAAGATTTGTCAGGCTGATTTTCATTTCCATTGAAGTCCTTCTTAAGCTAACTTCACAACCAGATAATGGGGAAAAGTGATTAATAGTGCATTACCTGAAGTCTTTGTTAATCTTGTCTGTGCTTTGTCAAATTTTCCCGTGTGAAGGATGACAACTGGATTCAGTTTCACAAGCATAATTTGTCACTGAATCAGTGGTCATACGTGCACATTTACTCACATGTCGACGGCCAGGAGATCTTTTAGTTCGTTTGTTACTGGGACCTGCTTCCTGCCAGCTATGTGTGGTGGATGTATTACTGTGGTGTGACACTTCACAATGACCCATTGCTCTGGTCCCAACTTTAGTCTGCTGCTTCTCTCCTTGCTGAGGTCTGTTTATGGCCTCTACCTCATGATCATTCTCATTGCTGCAACTTCTTGCTTGCAAATTTTTGCTCCTTTTTCTCTTGCTTAAGGCTTTCTTGTGAGAAGCTTCTTCGTCATTACACCTTGGAAAAGTTTTGCTAATGAGTTCGTCAAATTGGGGATCTGGATCGAGTGATCTTTTGGAAGCCATTTTTCTTCTACAGACAGGGCATTCCTTGTTGCCAAGTCTAAGTGCTGTGACAATGCAGTCTTTACAAAAATGATGATAACATTCCTTTGTAATCCTGGTGTTTTTCAACGTATCCCAACAAATTGGACACCTGTACTCATTGTGCTGAACTATACTTGAAGTTTTGTTCTCTGAGTCATCTCTTGTTGCCTCCTGGAATGTTCCTTTTGATTCATGGAAATTTGATTCACGTGTTTTTCTTGTTCTTCGTGCTTTGTTTTTCTGAATTTCCCATGACATTGCTGCTCATGATACTGTCAGGGGCTTTCCTGGTTTCCGGCTTAGTTGACCTAGGGCTTGTACATCCTCGGCTTCTGGTTTCACCACAGAGCAATGAACTGCTTACCCAATGTTAACTGGAACATTCAAAAGTCAAGTATAAGGGAAACAGCCTAGAAATTGAAAATAATAAAAGTATATGTTAGCTGGAAAAGATTAGTAATCAGAGTGGTGTAATCAGACACTTCAACAGTCTGCACGTGAAGTTCATAAAAACATCCATCTAAAAAAGGCACAGACTATAAAATCATTTTTACCTAAGAAAAAATTAAGTTTAAGAAACACTTTACTCAGGAAATAAGGAAAAAAATTAACTCACTATTTTAGAGAGGAAAGTCTGAGTAACTTTAGCAAGAATTATGAAAATCAATTAAAAATCAAGAGCATCATTTTTTAAATTTATCCACTAGAATGACTATGAATATTTTCGGTCTCTCATTGTAAAATAGTTACTTGTTTTCTCAAATTTTGGGGTCTAGATATTAATATTGACACACAAAATCATTAATATTAAATATGAGTGACATGAAATCAGAACTCTTCCTGTCTGGAAGATGGAAGGGTATCAGTGTGAGTGGTGAGAGGAAAAGGGGAAGCTACGGTGGTTCAACATGGTCAAAATATGTGATATATTTGAAGGAAAGTGTGTTTATGAAACCCAGTGCTATGTACGAACAGAATAGGTAAATAAAATAGAAAACCTAGGGACTGGGAGAAGGTTTAGCAAGTATCTGAATATGCTGCTCTTAAGTTCCTAGCACCCACATGGCAGATCATAGCCATTCATAACTCTACTTCCAGGGAGTATGACACCCTCTTCCGACCTTCAAGAGCACCAGGCACACATGGGGTACACATATATGCAGGAAAATAGTATGTGCTTAAAGTCTGTCTGGAGAAACATGGGGTGCTTGATGATATTGGTTGTACATGAGAAAATAATTGCTTTCCTCCAAAGAACAGTTCAATCAAGCTGTTGTTTATTTGCAAGTACCTTCAAATCATTCAAAACAAAAGGACACAGTGAAGACTATTTCCATTACTGATCCCTCCTTTCATAGATACCAAAACATTATCTAGGGTGTGCATGACCTGATCCTTTTATCTCCAGCTTCACTAATACACACAAAAAAATATATGGTAGTTCATATAAATTCTTATGGAAGTATATGTCATTGTGGAAAACACTTGAGCAATATCTCAGTGTGAATTTCCTTCACTGAAATTGCATGTAAGAGGATGGAACAGGATACAGGATATGTTTTACACTCTTTTAAAAAGGTAACATGCCACCAATATTGAATATTTTTCCATTCTAAAAAACTGCCTCTACATACATCATGGTTATCCAAAAGCTTCACCAGGGGAGAAATATAATAGTATTCAACTTCATAAAAAATGTTTCCATGACTGAGCCAATCTAGAAAAAGGTGCTCAAGACATTTCAAAGTATTCTTTCATTCAGAGAAAAAAATTGAGCAAACCAATGGAAAAAAAGATAGCTTACAAAATGTTTGGTATGTATATTACATTACATTTTCTCCTAGGGCAGTTTGTGGCATCTGCAGGATGATATCTTTCTGAGAACACAAATTTACTTTACAGAATGGTCAGGATATTTTGGGATTGTCACCTTGATGGAACAGTTGATTGGCTGAGAAATGAACTGCAAGGCTAAAAGTAAAAATGTGAGTCATCCATTACTTCAAATTGAAAATGATTTTTCAATTTTAATTGCACTATTACAACCAAATAAATGCTAAAACCTGAAATGCTCAAGTACTGGAGTGTGTCTTACTTATATAGGGGTTAGAGTTAATTGATGACCACTCAAACAGATGACGGTCCATTTGAATACTTAACCTATCTCCACACAAGTGGAGAATAATTTTAAAGGATTGTCTTTAATATGATCAACATGAATAAGATGATTTAACTTCTAGAATTCATAGATATTCTCATAAAATAAAAATGTACCAGATGATACAAACTTCCAAGGAAGAAGTACTATGCACCACTAGGGTATGTTATAAATTTCATATTAAAGTGTTAATATACTTTTAAATTCACATCCCTCATAAAATACAAAATTTGCAGAGTCAGCAATTATGGGGCTCTAGAGGTAAAAGTCCATTTATCCTCCATGTTTGACTTCAAAAACTCAGAGCAATTGTACTAGACCCTACTCTAAGACATGGCTTGCAGAAAATGTCTACTTAGATGTCAAAAACTGAATCGGAGCTGTGCATTTTTCTGAGAATTAGAATTCTGGTTAGAGCCATATACTAGAGTACACAGACAGGCCGAGCACTTAAACCTTAATGAAAGGTCTGCACAGAGGTAAACCTGATACCAGGTAGGCAAGAATTAGAAATAAGTTAAGAAAGTAATCTAAATCAATATTTTGATAGCTGTGTCTCTTGAATGCTCAAATACCCTTTTGTAGTTAAACCTCCTTGAGGTAGCAGACAAGTTGTTCCTGCTGTATGAGAAAAGAAAGTACCAGAACATTCTCCCACACACATACAACAGAGTCTGCAACCTCAAAATGGCCCCAGCTACATTATAACATTGTTTATATTATGGTTTTGACCTCTACTTTGGGGATTTTCTGGGAGATTATAGCAAGTGAACACCTATAGGTGACCTCTAGACCACCATGATGCCACCTATCTCACAGACAGACATAAAATCTTTAAAACTCACAATGTATAACACACTGTCTTATGTATAACCCCATTAGATAGACCACTGCATTCTCTTTGAATTTCACGATTTCCTTTACTTTGTTAATTAAACATGTGCTTAAACTGTTTCTTGACTTATTATTCACCTTCAAGCAGGCGTGGACAAAGGAGAAAATTTCACCTGGTAAGATATTTTGGAGTCATAATAAGCATGAACAGATGCAAATTGCACATATCTCCTAATATCTACAGGTGATTTGTTCTTAAATCTACAGTGTGTACTGTGTACTGACTTGTCCTTACTATATTTTTATGTGGCTTTTTCCAGGTTCTGCCTTCATCTGACTGCAGAGCCTTAACAGGAACTCACAAGCTAATAGGCAACAATGTTGACTCTGTATTCCTCCTGACACCTGGGGCTTCATGCTCACAATTTATCTTTTGGTTTGTGCTCCACTGTTTTCTTACTCTTTTGTTTCATTGACTAGGATCTACCTATTATTAATAGGTTCTTCAGGCGCTGAACATAGAGAGCCCATAAAAGGCATCCATACCCTGTTCCCGGGTTAGATGTGACCATAAAAGTTTGCCCAGATGAGTAAAAGTATATGGGGCTGACCAACTGCTACTCTAACCTACTATCTTAACTGGTATAGGTAGAAGAGGGCACCACAAACCTCATACACATGAACAAAGTCTAAACAATGCCCAGTGGTATTAATCTCATTAACTCAACACACCTTTAGTTCCAAAACACATTAAAATGGCCAGTGTTTGCTTTTAAGCCCTACCTTGCAAACTCTGTAGGCAAGATCTACTCTTTCTCAAGTTCTTTGCTTTGCCAGAGCCTTTAACCCCTTCTTTAATCTCTTCTGCCACTCAGCTTGTTTCCTTACACATCTTTTCTTGACTGTTGCAAATCTGAGCACTTCCAGATACTCAGCCATTATGTTATATTTTTTAAACTTTGACTGTTGTGTGCTATGTGGGGGTCAATACCTAGGTAGGATAAATGTCTTTACTAGAAAAAGCTCAGTACCCTAGTCAGATTTGCCCACTTTCATGCTTATTCAGAACCCTAGTGTACTGTCATATTGGAGCTATCACCCACATCAAGTAAACATTCCCCAAGAGATGCAGAAAGAGGTAGCTGAGTGATACAACTGCGAACCAAATGAGGACTGCTAACTTCTCTTTTTAAAAAAATATTTTATTTATTTTTTTTATTTTATGTGTGTGAGTGTATTGCCTATATGTTTTAAGTGCACCCATGGCATTCAGTACCTGTGGAAGGCAGAAGAGGGCTTCAGATCCCTCTGGAGCTTGAGTTACAGACCATTGATAGCCAGTGTGTGAGTGCTAGGAATTGGACTTGGGTCTTCTGCAAAAGCTGTTAGTACTCTTAACCACTGCACCATCTTTATAGCCCCCCTGACTTTTATTTTAATGTATTCTTCTGTTTCCAGATATACAAAATACGATCCAACTCTCCTTCACTCTCTATGCGTCCTCCTTTTGGTGACCAACAAGGGAGACAGCACTGACTGGCATTAAGGTTTATTCGATTTTATTGAGATCTAAGTCTAGCAGTGTACCTTAGTTACAAATTTTTGTGCTCCCAACACTGGGAGAGGCATTCCTGCCATCATTTTTGGTATTTTTTGTGTCACCGGTGATCCTGGACCCAGATGGAAAAGGCATTCCTCCTCTCCTTTTGCTTCTACAATACAATATTTGGGCAGCAAGATATTTAAGGTGTCTATAGCCAATTTCCACATACATACCCCTGATCTAGAGGGATTAATATTTTTCTAAAAGCTTTGCCCTGTGTGTTACTGAATTATTTTGAAAAAGAAAGGAAAGAGCACAGGGTAAAAGTATGGAAAGAGAACAGGGTAAAAGTATTAAAAGAGCAGCTGTAATGGGGCATTAGTCTGGGCAGAGACATCCTAGTGTCTAGGCAAGTGAGCAGTCTCTACCAAGAATGTATGATGGAATACTTCTTAGTTAGGTTTCAATGAAACCAGGGATCCCTGTTTCTCAGGGAGTATTGTCCTCTTTCTGGAGGGAACATGAGACGTTCATCCCCACATACTGATACTTCATTGGGATGAATTCTAAAGAATGTAGAACTCTTTGACCCTAAACATCCTTAAAAGAAGAAAACTGATTTACTTTATATAA
Source organism: Eospalax fontanierii (assembly GCA_035773235.1). Classification (NCBI taxonomy): domain Eukaryota; kingdom Metazoa; phylum Chordata; class Mammalia; order Rodentia; family Spalacidae; genus Eospalax; species Eospalax fontanierii. Next base: position 82,382,860 of record CM069525.1, read on the forward strand.
TGACTTGGCATAAAAATATGTTCTTTTCTCCTGAAATTTTCCAAGGGATCAGACAGACTTTCCTTTTGCATCTCCAGTCTTGTGATTCCTAGTGTATACTGCTATAAGCAGCCCTCCCAGGAAACAAAGTCTTAATGAAATAAAGATTTATTTAAAAATCCTTGATTCCATCTAAGCTTTCTTACAACATGCAATTTAAAATTAAAATCTTTATTTCCTCTTCAAAACCTGGGAAACTGTTCTTCTGCGTGATCAATAACCAAAGCTTAGCTGCTGAACCCAAAGACAATAAAGGACTGAAAGGGCAGCCAATGTTTTTGCTCTGTTATTCAAGGTTAGCCCAGACTAGGGGAAAAGGAGATTTCACAAAAGATGCCTGGATCCGTGATAAGTCACTTATTTTGACCAGGGATGCTAAAGAGATGCCAAAGAATGGACCTAACTAGTGTGCATACTACAAAGAGGGGAGATATTAGAGATGGAAATGTTTCCTATGAGTCTCTGGAATGACACATGTTTAATAAGAACCTGATCCATCTAGTTAGATAATTTAATTGATAAAAAACAGTTTAGAGACAAGATGATTTGCATAAGTCCCTCAGAGTAACACCTATAGAGCCTAAGTTTATCTTAATTAAAAAGGGGGAAATGCTGTTTCATTATCTATACATGCTAAAGCACTTAAGGAAAGGACAACTAAAATGAAATAAGTAACACTATTAGCAAACAAAATTCTGCCAGCAACTGACCAGGATTCTCATTCTGCTTCAGCCAGAAAATATTAAGTTAATTTTTTTATTTAAACAATATTTTATTATTTTTATCTTATGTGTATGAACGTATTGACTGCATGAGTGTATGTGTACCCATATAATCAATGCCCATGGAAATCAGAAGAGGACACCGAACTCCTTGAGAACTGGAGTTACAGATGGTTTTTAGCTACCATGTGGGTGCTGGGAATGGAACCCATGTCCTCTGCAAGGGCAGTCAGTGCTCTCAACAGCCCAATGATCTCTCCAGCCCATGAATTGTATGTTTTTTCAACATACAAGGAAATTCAGTCAAATACATGTCTGAAAATGCAATAATGATGAATAATATTTATAAACATTCTACTAGAGACTGATCTAGATTCTCATCTTGACTTCCTTCATGCTGAGAATTTGATGCTATTAAGAACCTATAAAGACAATCAGTCAGATGACAAGTATCCACCATTAATAAGAGGCAATCTTTCAACCTCTCTCAAACTCCAGATAATTATTATATTAGCCTTTCCAAGAAAACATTCCTCTTGCAAGGAAACAAATCAATTTGAGATACAGGAGTGTCTTATATGAGCATTAAGCAAGTTTAGGTTTTATACTGTTTTTTCACTCAGTACCATTAGGATCAAATTCAGCTAATATATCCATGGATGTAAGATCCATACCTTCTAATTCTGGAATTATACAAATAAGACATACATGCTCATCTTTACCTATGCTGTACCCACAAGGCAAATAGTTTTTACTATGGTAAAAAATCTTTGTAAGTTTTTCTTTCTTCTTAAAAATTTATTTTGTCTGGCTCAGTGTGAATAATAATCCAAGTCACTGTTTAATATATCCTCTATTTTTACTGAAGAAAATTACTGCTAATGGAGGTTTTACCATAGTCATCTTCAAATTTAACCTATACTGCCTGGACTTCCCTAGTTTTCCAAACCATATCATGTAACTTCTCCTATGAGACTCAGAATCCAGATGATCCTTAGGCATCACTAGGCAATTGATGCACACCAACTGAGCATAGCTTAATCTGTCTCCTATCTTGCTTTTCTCCATTCTCATGTGGGCTTCTGGTAAAAAAAAAAAAAGAAAGAAAAAGAAAAAACATCTGCTCCCCCATCTCTGTCACATCATAAGCTCTTTCCTTATCCCCGCCTTGATGCCAACAACTTTTCCTTACTGTGAGCCAGCTTCTCTGTTCTTCCTTCTGTCCACTTCTATTCAATCGCCATTTGAATGGGTGTGACCGAGCTTCGCCCCTCTTCCAATATATTTTCTTATTTGTGATTATTCACTAAAACCACAGAAGGAAATTTTAGACTTGTTTATAAATATTAATGTCTGTTGATTGAATATCTAGAAAAAATATGGATGATATGTATTTCAAGCATTTAATACAGATTATCATATTGAGGGGGTTAATAGTAATAGCAATAATATTAGTATAATTAGTAGGTACACCTTTAATGGCATGTTGATTATGGAGGTTAAAATAGGAGTAATGTGTTATGTGAGAACAGATTATTGTTACCCAAAGAGAAATCAAAAGGTAAATATACAGAGAATTCTTATGGCGCACATGCTAAACGCAAATACATAACATTTTGTAGGTGATTGATGAGAAAGGCCTAAGATAAAATTGCAACTTTGGAGCAGAGGGCCTCTGTCATAAGATTGAGAAACCAACCTAGTTTGACATAGGTAGGTTCTTAGTAGTCGTATTAGCATAGGATAGATCAATAACTCAAGCAGAAAAAGGGAAGTAGAATCAAAGGAATATGTTCTAAAACACATATATAAATGCAATAAAATTACAAGATTTAAGGAGTTGTGGCAGAGATTGTTGAAAAACATTACAGAGTGATGAGATTATTGAAAAGAAGAAAAAAATTCTAAAACTCAAAAATGCAAATGAAAAAAACTACCACACAGTACACCAAGCTAAAGAAATGCAAACAAACCATTATTCTGTGGAGACATCCAATCGAGTATTTGAAAGGTCAAGTATTCAGATACTCATGATGAACAGAAGACAGAAAACTATCAACTAGAAAGGGGGATACCAACATAAAGAGTTATGATGGTTCTGGAAAACTGAGGATATACACATTGAGAGGAAACTCACATATGATTATGCAGGACATGACTTCAGGGGCAAAGGTCTATAGCTCTGAGCACAGACTCATAGTTTTAAAGTTAAACTAGTCTAAGATAAGGCAATTGTTCCCAACTAATGAATGCAAAATGAAGAACTATAAATAACAAGAAATGCACAAAGCCACAAGACCTAAAATGTAAGTTGATATGAGATATTAAATCAATATTTAGCAATGAATACTAATGAAATTACAGAATTCATGAAGGAATAGTGGGAAGAGTGTATCTGCGCATGTCCGAATTCCTAGACCAGTAAGTCTGAGCAATGCAGTAACTTTCAGACCAGCCTGGGTTATAAAGTGTGACTCTTTCTTAATCAAACAGTATAATTATTGTTAATTTTACAGAAAACTAAGTAAGTGAATAATTTTAGAAATAATAACTGGTAATCAAATAAATTTAAAAAGATAATTTCACAACTGAACATATAAATCAAGCAAATAGTCGATACACAGAAAAGAAAAAGAAAAATATGCTAAATTTGTACATGATCTCTTATATTTTCATATGTCAACGAATAAATCAATTGCCAATACATCACAAACAAAGGAAAATACCATTTCTAGAAGTTTTCTGTTGGAATTTTTGGGCTGTCGTCCTGAATAACATCATCTGCAAGTAGAAATAGCTTGTCATGTTCTTTTCCTATTTGTACACTTTTACTTTCCTTCTCTTGTCTTACTGCTCTAGCAAAAGTTTCAAGGACTATATGAAAAAGGAGTGGAGAATATGGGAAGCCTTTCCTGGTTCCTGATTTTAATGGGAACGCTTCCAGATTTTTTTCCATTTACAATGATGTTGGCCATTGGTTTGTTAAACACAGCTTTAATTATGTTGACATGTGTTCCCTCAATTCCAATTCCCTGTCTGACTTCAAACAGAAGTGCATATTGGATTTTGTCAAATAACTTTTCTGCATCTATGGAGATGATCATGTGATTTTTATCTTTGAGTTCATTTATATGATTTATTACATGTTGTGGCTCACAAATATTGAACCATTCATATGTCTCTGCTATAAAGCTGTCTTTATTGTGGTGCATGATATTTTCCAAGTGTGTCTATACTCTGTTTGCCAGTATTTTGTTGAAAATTTTTACATCTGTGTTCATTAAGGATATAAGGATATAGAATTATTATTTGGTTGTGTCTTTATCAGGTGTTTGTGTTAGAATGAAGCTAGCTTCATAGAAGGAAATTGGGAGTTCTATCTCTATTTCTATCTTTTTGAATAATTTAGGTAGTATTGATTGTGTGCATTCTTAAAATATCTGGTAGAATTCTCCTCTGAATCCATCTGGGCCTGGACATTTTTATTTCTGTTTCAGGTTCTTTATTGGTTTGTTTAAGCTGTTGATCTCTTTTTGGTTTAGCTTTGTTTGTTTTCATGAAGTTAAAAATTTATTTTAGGTTTTCAAATTTAACAGAGTATTTGTTTTTAAGGTGTCCCTTATAATGTTCTGTATCTTTTTGTTGCCTGTTGTGATGTTTTCCCTTTCATCCCTGATTTTATTAATTTGGGTTTTGTTTCTTTCCTTTGGTCAACTGGCCTATGGCTTATCTATCTTATTTATCTTTTAATAAAAACTATCATGTAGATACACTAATACTTTGTATTGTTTTCCTTGTTTTATTTCATTAACTGATGCTCTGATATTTGTTATTTCTTCTTGTTTCCCTGGTTTGGGCTTGGTATTTTCTTGCCTTTCCAGAGTCTTGAATTGTATTGTTAAGTCGTTTATTTGTGCTCTCTTTCTGAGTTTTAATGTAGGCACTTAGAGTTATAAACTTCCCTCTAAGAATTATTTTAAACATGTCCTAGATGTATTATTGTGCTCTATTATCCTTTTCATTTAATTCCAGAAACACGATTATTAATTTCTTTATTAATTTCTCTTTTTGCCCATAAATCATTCAGCAAAGTGTTGTTTAATCTCCGTATGTTCATATAATTACTAAAGATTTTTAGAAATTTATTGTAAAGTTTATTTCTTTGTAGCCTGATAGTATGCATGCAATTATTTCAATTTTTTGTGTTTGTTGAGGTTTGTTTTGTGCCCCAGTATGTACTCAATTTTAGAAATGTGGCAGTTTACAAAAATCAATCTACAAAACACATTTGCCTTTCTGTATACCAATAATGAGCAATCAGATAAAGAGTACACAGAAACCGTCCCACACAAAATAGCCTCAAAAATATATATCTAGGAAATTAGACCCTTATCATTCAACTTGCTCAAAAGTCAACTCCAAATGGATCAAAGGCTTCCATATGAGACCTTAAACTCTGAAACTGTTAGAAGAAAACATAGACAGTGTGATACAGGTACTGGAAAGGAATTTCTACATCTGAAATCAATTCCTCATTAAACTAAAAAGATTCTGCACAAAGAAAGAAACAACCAAGTAAGTACAACAAACACAGAGTGGGAGAAAATCTTCCTCATCGACACATCTGACAGAGGTTTAATATCCAGAACACATAAAGAACTCAAAAAATACAAAGAAACAAGAAAACAAATGACCCAATTAAAAGATGGGTTAAGGATCTTAACAGAGAGTTCTCATTAGAAGAAATAAAAATGACTAATAAACACCTTAAAAAGTGTTCAACATTCTTAGTAATTAGGGAAATGCAAATTAAAAGCACTTTAACATTTCATTTTACCCCAGTACCAAATGCACAATCAGATGTGGGGAAAGGGGAATGCTCATACATTGATGGTGGGATTGTAAAGTTTTGTGACCATTATGGAATGGTCGCAAATAGTATACAGAACTGTTAAAAACTGAAAATGAGCCTATTAAGTACTCTGGTTATTCCACTCCTTGGCATATTCCCAAAGGACTTTCTTATTCACTAAAACTCTGTTTCAATGAAGGTCACCAATACCAATTAAAATTTTGAGGGTGAGTATAAAACTTCAAGAATGAAAGAAATCTAAGATACCAGATTGAGAACAAGAAAAAAAAACATTTCCACAATGAAATAAAAGAGTAATTTGTGTGAGCCATAACAGACCAGTAAGTATACAGAAGAGATTTCTGAATGTGAGCTCATTACAATTCCCAGAACACATAAAAGGAGATATCTTAATGAGGTTCCAGTTAAACAGACCCCCACTATGTAGGTGAATAACGTAAAGTATCCAAACCAAGATATTATCTAGAGGTTTTGAAATTCAAGGAAAGTTACATTCCCATAAAATTCAGGAGCATATTAGAAAGTATGTTACCTGTAAGGGGTGAATGAGCAGACTGGCTGAGCCTTTCTAAGCTGCCAATGAGGTTCCCATGACAACAGATTGATGAGGTGGTTTGTAACCTCACAATAAAAACTCAGTCAAGATGGCCAATGTCAGGATGGGCTTACCCCAGTATATAATGACTTGAACAAATGATTGGTGTAAAATCAGAAAGGCAAAAGCAAACAAACCAAGAAAACTTAATTAAGAACTTTGTAGATTCTTTCAAAGCCTCCCTGAAAAATGCATAGAGAACATTAATCTATTCATTTAGTGAGGATGAAACCTTTATTCCTTGGGTTACAGCTCAATGGTACACTGCTCGCATAGCTTTCAGGGTTCCGTAGCACATCAACAAAACGTTATCAGACTTAGGTTATATACCCTACTATCAGCATACCAGTGCTTCATGAAAATTCTTTTTAAAAATTCTTAGGGGCTTATAATTCATACAGGTATTTGAGAATGGAGAGAAAAGGCTTTACTTTCCTTAACTGAGACTATGCTGCCAAATAGTGAACATTTCCCCAAGTCTATTAACAAAGAAACTGTGCCATAGTTATTGCAAGTCATCTTGTAGGGGAAATACTTTAATTAATTTGTTAAGTGTTACTATTTTTTACTTCTGGAAGTCACGAATTTTTCTAACATTCTTTCATTCATTAAAGAAGCTTGTTAGTTGTTTAGTTTGCTTTCCGACACCTTTATTGTTGAGAGATAGTATAACAAAGTTCCGTAGTCCTTGTAGTTGCAGTTTCTAAGAGGAATCCAAGTAAGATACATAGACATTAATTCAATATACTTAGGACAACCTTGGTTCTAACACGGTATTCAGGCAGTTCTATATTTTACTTAAAAATAGGTTTAGAGATGGGTGTGCATATAGTATAGACACTTGTGGGATGGATACAGCAGGCTGAGGAGTTCAAGGACAGTCTCAGCTATATAGTAATTTCCAGACTAGTCTGAGCTGTATGAGACCATATATCAAAAAGCAACAATAACTAATAATAATAAATAATAGCTTGAGGAGTTCAAGCATGGCGGCTCCTCATAATTCTAGTACTCACAAGTCTCTGGCATGAGGATAGCAGACAGTTTGAGACCAGCCTGGTTAAATAGCAAGACCCCCTTTCAAAACATAGAAGGAAGGGTGGAAGAGAGCGAGGAAGGATCAAGCAAAGAAGGAGAGAGCTTCATACAAAAACTTCCTTATAAATTTGCAAATTGTGACAAGCCCCAAAAAGAACACATACCCATGCAGTATGTCTAGCTATTAAGAGACTTATGAACTGCTCTACGTAGGGTGACTACTGAAGGTTTGGGTACATTCAGCATTGGGGAAAACTCATTCTTGGATTCCTTCCCAGGGACAACTTCCAGCTATTCTTTGTTTTTCAATTGTGTGCACCCAGAAGTGTTTAAGGGGAAAACTAGATATTCCTTCCACTGAGTCCTTAAGAAAAGATTCATGTGGATTCTAGTCTTAGATTTGCATGGATCCTGTAGTCTTTTTTCTTTTGTGTGCATTGGGAAATATTCATATTGCAGTTTCAACAGGGCAAGGAAGGCAGCCTGCCAAGAGTTCAGGCACGGGCCGTATATTTCAGGGATACTTCATGAAGCCAGGGATTCTTAAATGACTTCAAATGGGTCTTATAGTCACTCAGTAAATATGAGGTTTGGTGGGATACATGTCCACCATGGTAGGAGAGGCAATGGGGCAAAAGCAGCTTGCAGCTGTTGTAGGAGCTTTTTCACATACAGTCAGGAAACAGACCTCAAGCTGGCAGAAAATAAGCTAAGCAAATGAATAGAGAACAAGATATATTTAAATAAGGCCTAGAAAGATTGCTCAGTGGTTAGGATCACTGGTTTCTCTTATAGAGGAAACAAGTTTAATTCCTAGCACACATATGACTATTAACAACCATCTCTAACTCCAGTTTCAGGGAACCTGATGCCCCCTTCAGACCTTCTTGGACATTGCATGACGCTATTGCACTTACACACATGCAGGCCAAGAATACATACATAAAATAAAAGTAATAAATAAAAAGAGGTATATTGAAATAATTTTTGTGTTTTGATGCAAAGTTTTAGAATACAGTCCAAACTGGCCTCATATTCAGTGTTGTCCTTCTCCTTCAGCATTCAGTGTAGTGGACCCTCAAGTGAGAACCATAATATCGGGTTAATTCTTAATGTTCCTGGTACAGTCTTTGAGGTCAACTGCTGCTCAGCAACTCTGGATATATCATCGTTTCGTGCCACAAATCAAATCTGCATCTTAGATTCAAATCATCTCTCTCTCAAACTCTGCCTTCCAGGTGTTACAAAGAAAATGGTTTTGCCTTGCTATCAAGCAGCCTTTTCTGACCCCTAAGATATCCTTCATGCTAAAGTGCCTTCAGGAACTCTCTGCCTAGTTGGAGGCTAAGCCAGGATCCCACAATGGGGAATTAAATCCAGGAGCCCTATCACCTTCTAGCCTCCTCTGAAGCCCTCCTCCAGGCAGCAACATATCCCAGTTCATAACTAAACCCTGAAAAGTTGTTTGTTTTGAAGTATAGTTGGCATTTAGTAAATATTGTCCCTTTATCTTTACAGTAATTTAGAATAAACTCTTTAAAATGTCCTCAGTGTAGCCATTGGCCAGATACATTTTGTATGCATTTCCAGTTTCATATTTACAAATTTTAAGACAATATCTGGCTGTTTACTGATAAAGAAATTGAATTATGCACTTAATCATGTCAGTGCCACACAACCAGGCAGAATAGAAGGGACAGAGTGGACCCAAATCCTAGCCCTCATACATTGGAGTCCAAGTCCTTCTTGTCTGCTATTGACAATGAACATCCTGAGCAAGTGTGGACTGCTAAATAACAGCAATTCTGCCTCTGAGCTTCATTGCCATTGGTCTTGGTTCCTATCTAATGGCTGATAAGTTTAAGTTATAACATCAACTAATTCCATATCACAGTTTTATTCTTTTTTTTCCCCAAATCAAATGGTAAATATATACTGGCAGCTCCAAATCTAATCAGGACCAAAAAGTTGATGGAAGCAGATACTGTTAGGAGGAAAATATGCGTGCAACTGGGTTGCTGACATTTTGCAAGTTCGTAATATTCCTTAGCCACCAACTATGACAACGACACTAGCTGTAAGGACTGGGGATTAAGTATGGCCAGTGCTTTATGCTGTCCTCTTTATGCTCTTATGTGATTGCACCTGAATCTCTATTGGGCAGTTGATCAGTCCATACTTATGTGCTTACGAGTTGCAAAGTGCCAGGCCTATTCAGTTTGGTTTCTTAGAGATGCAGCAATGATCTCAGATGACAAGGTCCTGCCCTGAAGAAGCTCAAGCATGAAGGCTGACAGAAGTAAAGAGAGCACGTGAATGAATAGGTCAGATGATAATGGATGCTTTGTTAAATATATCTGTATACATAGTGTCTATTTCCACATGTCATGATCAGAAAGTCTTTGTGAGGAGATAACACTGGGACTAAATACTTGAAGAATGATCAGGAACCAGGTTTGCAAAGCTTTAGGAAATGAGTTCTCAAATAGAATAAATAATATGTGAGAAATCCCTGGCATAAGGGTTTGATAAATTTAAACAGCTTAATGAAGTACCTAGAGACATGGTTCAGTGGTTAAGAGCACTGGTGCTCTAGTGGAGGACCGAAGTTCAATTCCCAACACCTACATGGTAAATCACAACAGTCAGTTACTCCAGTTCCAGGGGAATCTGATGCCCTCTTCTGACCTCCTTGGGCATTGAATAACATGGGTGCACTTAAATTCATGCCGGCAATACACTCACACCCCGCAAAAAATAACAATAAATAAACAGGCAATGTGGCTAAAGTATCTCAAGTAAGAGACAGAGTGAAATGGTAAAAATTAAGAGATTCTAGGTTACCTTGACTGGCATCCATTGGAGTATTTCCATGTCACTTTGGCTTTCCAGAAAACCAGTGAAGGATTTTGAGGTGGTATGACATCTCTTACCTTTTTGGTTTAGAAGACAAAATCTGGCTGCTCTGGAAAGAGCTTCAGAGGGTTGAGTGCAGAAGCCTGAAGAGTAGGTAGCTTCACCAAGTTAGTGGTATGGGTGGGAGGAGAAGCAATGTGAAAGCAATTCACAGGAAGAATGAATTCAGAGAATGAGAAGGGAGGGTGTGGTATGCATGCCCAGTGCTGTAGAAGGTGGGGCTTGGCTGATAGACATATGCACATATTTAGGAAGAAGGAACTCAGTGCTCAGATTTGCTCAGTTTCCATTTGAAGTTTCCGTTAGACAAGCACATGAACATACAGATGAGCCTGCAGCTCAGGAGCCTGGTTGAACTGGGGATCACAGCTTGGAAATTCTTCAACTAGAGCAAGGATTTTGAGCTCTCAGCAACGCCAGGTATCCTGGGGAAGATGAGTGGACTAGAAATGGAGAATGGTTCCTTGTTTGGGATCTTAAATTTCAAATTACCCTAAGCTGACAAATATCATGGGCTCCGGAATTTCCTTTTGCTCTTCATCCCTTCAGAGCAGAAGTAGCCTTAGAGAATATCACCAGTCTGACCCCAGTTGGTGGAGCAGAACAGAAGGCAGAAATTCCAACCATGGCAAATGAAGGCTATCAGTTATGCTGCTCAGGCCCAGAACATCCCTCCCGTTCCTCAGACCTCCATCATCCATACACTTTAACTGTAAAATAGCCTAGTTTTACCCTTTTGATTCTTCTTTCCAGTATCGAATCACTTTAACTATACATTTCTTTATATATGAATTTTGCCTGTAAAGAAAGTTCTTCAGATGTGGGTAAGTTCAGTTCTTGACAATGTGTAAAATCTCCTGGAAAGTTCAAGTTAAGGTGAGACCACTTTCTTCAATAGACATGTTCCTTCCTTCCTCCAGTTCTTCCTTCCTTCTTTCCTTACTTCCTTCTTTCCCTATCCATATTTTCATAAGGAAGATCCCCAATAATTTAGGGTATATTTTCATTTTCTTCTCTTTCTTAGTTTATGTGCTAGTGCAATAACATTACTTTCTGAAAAAGTTGCAAGTCTACCTAATATCACATGAAATTAATCTGGGTTATGATGGACTTGTGCCAGGGGTCCAGACCCAGCCCCATAGGAGCTGAGAATGGAACCTGAAACATACAATCTTTCACGCTCAGGATACCTTGGTCACACCAGTTTAGTCATGTGACTTCTGCTAAGTAGGTTTTGAACAAATAGGATAATATTAGTTACAGAGCAAATAAGGTTAGTAGCTATGTTAGAGAAAAGGAACAGATCAAAAGCATGTGACTTAGGAAGAATTCTAATGCCACTGTTGTTTGTTACGATGGAAAAATTTCTGCCCTCTTAATATTAAACAACTTCTTCTTAAGCAACATTCTGTAGCAAGTAGTCTTGCCACATCTCCATCTCCTTCATGGGCATTTCCATTTCTTTTATAGTGTGATAGTTAAAGATTTTGTAGCAAATAGTCTGTTTGAAGCAGACAACAAGCTTCATTGGTTAATTTGCAAGTGAAGATATTGCTGTCTAACCAATACTTGGTATAAGTAACAAAGTAGGATAATTTGAGAAAAAATAAATATTTTCCTCACCAGAAAACATTAGACTATTTGCTATAAGAGGAATTAACAGAGTGGAATAGATAAATTATGAAAGAATAGGATTCATGGAAAAGGGAAAAACCAAGCTAAATATGATCGTTTATAACATCCAGTCTTGGTGCTGGAGAGGCAGCTTAGAGATTAAAAGCACTGGCCGCTCTTCCAGAAGACTCAGGTTTGATTGCCAGCATCCACATGACTGCTATCCACTATCTGTATCTCCGGTTCCAGGGAGATCCAGTACCCTCTTCTGACCTCCATAGACTTTGCACAACACACACACATTTACACAGATGCAAACAGTACACTCATACACATAAAATAAAAATAAATAAAATATTAAAATATAGTATTTTACGTATTGAATTGATACATATGGCACATATATGTATTTTTTTGAGACAGCCTCTTCCTATAAACTCATTTGGCCTAGAACTAGCTATGTAGACTAGGTTGGCCTAGTCGTCAGAGAGATATGCCTGCCTCTACCTCATGCATGTGTACTGGGATTAAAGGCTTTCCAAAAACCATGCCCCAGCTTGAACTGAGACTTTTACAAAATCTGAAAATGAATATATTGGTTCTCCAGTTGTACCCACAGTGATTGAATTCCTTTGTTTGCCTGCCCTCTGGTGGATACCGGGATTAACTAAAAATTCCACAAAGGCTCCCTAGAAGCAGCGGCAAGCTTAGGAATGGCAAGATTTTTACATATCTAAGAACTTCCATAAGCTTTTCTTCTTATCTCTTGATAATCCTATGGCATAAATAATATTCTAATTTAAACATTAGGTATTAATTCAAAAGTGAAGAACTAATATATACAAGAATCCACTCCACAGGGAAGATATATATGAGTAGATGTGCATGCCCAACTCCTCAGTTTATTCCAAGCATCCTAGAGGAATTACGAATTTGTACTTTCCATAACTTTTATTTCACTTATGTTTGTTTGTTTCTTTTTTTTCTTTTTAAGGAAGCCTTTACTATATGTTCAGGCTAGTCTCAAACTTGAGATTGCCTCTTCTCATTATCTCAGCTATTGAAATTTCTCCTCTGTGTGCCAACACAACTGTCTTATTTTACATGTTAGTTTTATTATAGTAAATGGCTTATCCAACTTTCAAAATACAAAAGCATTTTATATAATTTAAGTTACTACCACCCAGTTGTCACCTTCCTTGGGTATCTCCCATGAGCCTCCTCCCTGTTCCATGCTACTCTGGAGGAGAACTGACAGCATTGTCTTCAGCTCCCTTCTACTACCATACCCCATCCAGATCATGATGCTTCTTTTATCATCACCCTTCAGGACACAGTAATACAAGGCTGCTATGGGTCAGATGCACATGACTGCAAATTGTGCAAAGATGAACTCTGGGACTCAGCAACTGACAAAGCCTGTCCAAGAAATCTCAGGTGCCATCATAAGAAATATACAAATCCTCCAAGTAACTGAAAAATCAATCATATATGACAAAGAAAAACTGATTCCCGTCATGTAATCACTCTTTATCATTGAGCTCATTCATCGATTATTCAGAAAGCAACTGGAGTCAGGCAATATGTGTTATGGTCAGACTTCCTTCAAGGAAGCCCTGAGAGGTCATGGTATGAATTTCTAAAGGTGAAGCCTAAGTTTTAATGAAGAACTAAGGACACCGGACAAGCCAAAACCATGGGATATCTACCAATGAAAATTGCAAGCATAGAGTAGAGCTTGCCCAGGAGGAGGTTATATGTGATACAAGCTCCAGAGCTGGAGGGATGTAATTAAGCCCTTTTGAAAACCAGCCAGTTATGTTGTGAGTCTCAGATGCCAAACAAAGAACTGCAAGATTTGATTATTTCCTTGTGGATTTGAGTCATATTTTGATCTGGTCATCCACTCTTGTGCCTCAATCCTTCCATCACAGAATTGGAATATTTATTTATTCCAATATTTATTTTTAATATTTTGTTCGATATTTTTATTTTATGTGTGTGATTGTTTTGTTTGTGTGTATTAAAGAGCACCCATATCATTCTGTGCCTGAGGAGGTCAGAAGAGGGTTTTGAATTCCCTGGAACTGGAGCTATAAATGATTTTTAGCCACCATGTGAGTCCTGAGAACCAAACCTAGATTCTCTGCAAGAATATCCAGTGCTCTTAACAACTGTGCTATCTCTCCAGTTCTGGTATATTTATTTTATACCATTGTAAGTTTGAAGTGTATATAACTTTTTATTTACTATGAGTTCACAGATAAAAGGTTGTGTTGAGTTTCAGATGAGTTATAGATTTTGAACCCTTAAACCAACAGAATTTTTAGACTATTAGTAGTATGGTCTCTATTTTGTAGTATGAGATGAACATGATATTTGTGAAACAAAGGGTGGAAGATTGTAACGTAAATTGATCTGTTTGGGTATCAAGTTCACAAGAAGTGGAGTTATGATGATTAATCTCATCTGTCAGCTTAATGAGTTAGAGAATCAAGTAGCTGAGTTTTGGTTATGCAGGTGAAGATGATCTTGATTAAGTTAACAAGGGGCAAACTCTGACTAACTATAGGTGTCAGCATTTCCTGTGCTGGGATCCTGGACAGTATAAAAAGGACAAAGTGAGGAGTTGAGTTACAAGCATGTATCATTTCTTCTTCCTGACAAGGATACAATGCAACTATTTGATTCAAGTTCCTCCCAGGTTGATTTCCCACCATAGTGGGCAATACCCTAAATCTCTGTACCAAATTAAACCTCCCCTTCCTTAATTTACTTGTGTCCAGCATTTTATTACAGCAACAAGGAAAGTAATTAAGATATTTTCCCCTTTCTTTTGTAAATTAAAGCTCCAGACCAAGAGATGAGGTGGTTCTTGAGGCACATACTTGCTCAAGCCCTTTTCACTTTATGGAGTGTATTTATTCTTCCCTTTTCTCTTTAAAAAAATAACTTAAACTTCTGCTACTGTATCTCTGAGTCTTGCTGGAGTCTGTTTAAAACACAACATGGAAAGCATAGAATGAGAGCTCCCAGGGATTCCTCAATAAGAAATTAGAAGTAAAAGGAAACGACCTCCCTTTGGTCTGACTGATGTTAATTTTTTTTAAACCATGCTCTATATTCAGTTCTCCCTGCTGTCTATGACTGTGGTGTATGACCAAACTGATAAGTTCAGTAAAAATTCTGTCAGGCTGCAGCTTACCTGCTTGCTTAGTCTAACAGGTAAAAGGGGTACATGTGTGAAGCCAGACAGTACAATAGATGCTGAAACTCCATTCTGGGGGAACAGGGTGAGTCTTTGTATCTGGGTGGGATTTGCTGACTTCTTTACCCAAAATGGAAACAGCGATGATGAGAAATAGAAGGAAAAGAGGGTGCCTTCTTAGTTTGAACTTGGAAGAGACTTATAACCAGCTGAGAAAATTCATTAGCTGAAATGAAATGCTCCACAATTCAGTCTCCCTGGCCCCATTCTAAAATTTCTGCTTTGGCACTCTGGAGCAAAGCAAAGCTTTGCTGCTGCTTTAATTTAAAGTTATATATTTTTCTTTTCTCCTTTTCCTTTGTTTTTAATTTCTTGCTTTTTCTTTGTTCTTAAATGAATCTGATTTAGAGTGCTGGATTCTTACAGGAATTAAGATAGCAAATAACTTTTGGCAACGAGATGTCTTAATGAAAGGGAAAGGGAGAATTGGGAGTCTTTAGGGTAAATGGATAAAATGGGAAAACTACAGGTAGACAGGCCATTATGGCACTGGTCATATGAAACTAAAGAGTAATAAATGAATGAAATTCAAGTAGTCTGTATACAAGATTCAGCTTGGTGGTCAACATACCTCTGTGCTAGAACTCTGGAGTACATTCCTCTCCCCTCTCCTCCATTTTTCCTGCAGTCACTCTCCCCAACTTTCACTGTTCCTATTGAGAGAGGATAACATGCTGGCATGCATAGGCAAATGACACTCAGGCCAAGACCAGACACACATTCACCATGGAAATATGCTGTGAGAACTCCAGAATCCCCAAACTGCTACATTGACAAGAAGCAACATTCACCAAATCCAGGGGCCATGAAAGCAGTGACATATCTCATATCCCTGGTGTCAATGCCACCAAGCCCATGAGACTTCTGTTATTTGGAAAGTTGGCAGAACTGACTATTCTTCCACCCTTGCCCCTCTTCTCTACTCATGAACTGCCCCCAGTACTCCCCAAATAGATTACATTGCTGACCCCAAGATTTCCAGTACTCAGAATGAGTAAATAAATAAAATAAATAAACTGCCTATCTAGACATGATAGTTCCTGCTCCACTATATGTTCTTGCCCTAATAAATGATGGTGCTTATCTGTGAATGGTCCTGTTAGGCTCCTAAAATCAAAAACATGTATACTTATTAAAAGAATGCTTTATCTCTGTGTTTTTAGCATTCTTTGAGTAACTAATATGCCTATCTATATAGGTAAACAGTTAATTCAAAGGAAAACAAACAGACACAAAGCAAAATGTGAAGCCAAACTCTTATCCTACTATTTGGTAAGCCCTAAATGAAGATAAATGCTTTCAGTTGCAAAATGTCCAGAATAAAACTTTGTAAATCTCTAACACAGTGGCTTATTTAAACATGTTGTGGAATTAAATAAATTAAAAATGTATCTATGATTATTAACATTGTTTGAATGCATTTCAGATATGTCCCCTATACTTTCATTGGAATAAAGTTGTTTTATTATGAATAGAATATTTTCTGATATGGGTGTGTGGCACACACTGCAAATCACATTGGTTAAGGCAAGTAAACCAATGTGTGAGGCCAGCCTGATCTACAAAGAAGCAAATTATACTTCAGCCAGATTTACAGAAAGAGTTCTGTCTGAAAATAAATGAAAAGAACAACAACAAAAAAAACAGTATTCTGTCAGTTTTATAAAAAAAACATAAAAGAACCATGTAGGGTCTGGCCCCCCTGCATTCCCTTCTCTCTTAGTGCTAGGCTGTCCGCCAAGAGCTAGCCGGATCTTGTCAGTTGCAGTTCTGAAGTAAGCAACTTGACCTTTAAGTTAGCCCTCAGTTTACATCAGATGTGTGTCATGTGACTGGATGTCTCCTGAGAACCTGAACTTTTAACCTCCTGCAAAGCCCCACCTCAGGGTATGTAAGGCTTGCTGCCTCTCAATAAAGTCAGTCAGTCATTCTCCTTTCCTCCTACCTAGTGTGTGTGTCTGTGTCTGGTGTCTTATGTGTTTCATTCAATCTGCACCCCTCCGCCGATGCGGACTCAGTCAATGAACGTAGCCAGGGTGCTACAGAACCATAAATAAGATATATATATATATATATATATATATATATATACACATAATTTTATAAACAAAGTGAAAGAAAAATACAGCCATACATGGTGGTGCACATATTTAATCCCAGCACTCTGGAAGCAGCATCAGGCAGAGCTCCATGAGATCAAGGCCATTCTGATTTACATAGCCAATTACAGAACAGTTGGGTCTGCAAAGACACTCTGTCTCAAAAATGAAAGAAAAGGAAAATAGTATCATATAAAAATGAATTTTAGATAGTACATCTATTCTAAAACAAAACTGCTCCAAATTGGAAGTAGAATGTGGACAAAATCAAAATGATTTATTACACACAAGGTCTCAGTAGGATATAGAAAGTTGTAAGGGAGGTAACACCCAACAATGGCATATATGATAAAATTTACTATAATTAGATGTTATTTACCTTAAGGAATACAGGTTACTGTTAGATGATCACTCCATCAGGTAAAGTTGCTCAAAAAAATCCCAGAAGAAATTATTCTAGATAGAAGCATAAGTTCAGTTGGTAGCTGTAACCCTAAAAATGATATATTTTCCAGGCAGATATCAAAATACTTCCAGAGAATGTGAGGCTTAAGAGAGAATTTATACAGGAGAAATGCTTATGATAGCTGTGATAAACCAAGGCATGTTAAATTTAAAATGCCCTCAGTTAGTTTCTGAGAAACAGAACTCAGCCCCCTCTATAAAGGGAGGATGGACATTGAGATCCAACAGTGCCTTCTGTTGATGATCTTTACTACTTAAGTTTCCTTCATAAAATCTTACAGATTCAACTTCAGTGACTCTCACATATTTCAAGTGACAAGCTGTGTAAGATAAAGTTGTTAATATTCTTTCCAATTGCCTCACTTATTGATTCAAAATATTGTTTTACATATATGTATATTATATACATATAATGCTATGATTGTATAGGTGACCATAGAGGCAAGAAGAAGGTATCAGATCCCCTGGAACTGGTGTTACAGATGGTTGTGAATCATTGTGTGGTTAGCTAGTACATGAGCAATTATTCTTATCCATTGGGAAATCTCACCAAGCCCCAAGGATGTCTTTTTAACAGATTTAAATAATAACCAATGTTAACAGGAATGGTCAAAAACCAAAAGCTACTGTCAGCCTCAGCTTTGGAAATTCCTTATTTTGAAAAACCTTTTATTGATAATACATGACAACAGGAGGCTTTACTAATATTTCTCACGTATACTTAGTAGTTAAGATATCCATGATGTTTGCAAACTCTAAACTTAAACATTAATGCATGAACCTATAGACATGGTTGTGATATCACTGAGGATACAAATATAACTTTGATTTCTCTTTCCCAATATTAAATATAAATCTATTTTATACAGAAACATAAACTAAATCACTCAGATAGGATAGGACTAATAAATTCACCAAGACTCTATTATCCTAAATATATAAACAAAAAAAACTTATATACAAAATCAAAGAATGTTACAGACATAGATCTATTTTGGGATTCAAATCCTGGGACTCAAGACTCATCTTGATGAATAAGTTATACTCCCAATCTTACATTGGCTGTGGCATCATTAAAACCTTATTTCATTGAGACTTTTAGGTGGAGAAAGCATATTGTACTTAGTGAGATGTTAAGGTATGCTAATATTGAACATTTGATGTCTGGGAATGGGACATAAGCTATATAAATCATTATAATGAAAAGTAACATCAGGGTTTATCTACCACTAGAGATACCTATCAAATTAAGCTTTGGTGTCATGGAAATGGAGATCCTGAAGAACTCCATTGAAGGATTTCGGGGGAATGCCTATAAAGGTACATTTAAATTTCTAACCACCTTATCATTAGATAATCTATTTTTTTAAATTGACATAGGAAGCATTCCCTAAATTCTGACATAATTTGTTTATGGTTGTATACTTAATCATTAAAAATTGTTTAACTCAGATAACATAAAGAGAAAGCTATAATAGAGTGGGGTGACTGAAAGTCACAGTTAGTTAATGGCAGTCTTAACTACAGGCATTACTATAATTAGTGTTATTTTATAGAAGATAAGACTAATGGTCAGATGTGCCATATGCACAGGCCTTTGTTACACACTAAGTGACCCTTCCATTTGCATAGGTGCCAAGGCAACCCCAAAAGTAGTGGAATCTAGAACTGGTTCTGGCATTATATATAATTCACTTCTGGTGGTTCACATGTCTCTCAGAATCACAGATTCGCTATACCATCATTTTACTCCATCAACCCAAATGGTAAGATGTCCATCATATAGCATTTGTTACCTATAACAGAGATTTTTCAACTTTTTTGTAATATATCTAATTGATTCCATCAAAGTATTTCAAAAAAATCTTGATTTATAATTTTCTTTGTTCTGTTATTTTTTAAAAAAAACTGAAACTCATACTATGTAGGAACACAGAATTTGGAATTTTATTCCTTATAAGGTGGGATCTTGCACTGCAAGTTTTTGATACTGAAATATTGATCCCTAAGGACAACTCAGGTTCACTGGAGGAATCAGCTGGATTGGTGCCAAGAACCAGCATGGGGTCCTTGAGACCAAATATCTTGCATGGTTTTATGGTGTAGATATTAAGGAGGTCTTTCTCAGACTTAGAACTCTCTGGACTTGTTTAGTAGTTCACTGTCTTATTCTGATCTGACTGTTAGCATTCTAGTGAATTAGATATTTTGTGTTGTTTTGTTAATAAGGAAACTTTGGTTTATTTTGTTTCCAAAAGATTCAGTTTTTAAATTTGCTGACATTTGGCCTTTTAACCCCCCAGTGTATTGGTTATTTTCCTGTGATAATAAACACAATGACCAAGGCCATTTACAAGAGGAAGAGTATATTTGGGCTTACAGTTCCACTCTATCATGGTGGGGTCATGGCAACAGAGATGGATGCAGCAGAAAACTGAGAGTTCACATCTTCAGCCAGGAGCAGGTATCAGAGAGAAAAAAAAAAAAAAACTGGAAACGTTGTTGGGCTATGAATTGTCAAGGTCTTCCCCTAGTAATAACATTTCCTTTAGCAAGGCCATACCTCTATAAGTTTTTATGACCCTCCCTAAATAGCACTACCAATTAGTCAAGTGCTCACATACATGGAGCCTAAGAAGGACAGTCCTTATTCAAATCATTGCATAATTTGAGGAAAAATCAGCCTGACAAATGATCAAACAACTGACCATCCAACAAATCTTCCTCTCTCAGAGGGAGATAAATTTATCTCAGAAAACATAGCCTCTAGCCTAGACACGTGGTTCCTTATCAACTCCCTATCAGAAGACATATTGTTCCTTATCAGCCTCCTTGAAGATCTGCTTCCTTAACAACTACCTTGCAGAAGATAACTGGTTCACTTCTCAGAACTAACCAGTTCTCTTTCCCAGATTCCAGGAAGGAGCCTGAAACCACCTAAGAAGGTACAATCCACTTTCTGGGATGTCTGGACCCACCTATCAATCTCAGACTTCCCTCAACCTCAGTGTACAATTTTCATTTACATAGCAAGGTGGCTTGTCTCTTGGCCAATAAAGCTATTGATATGTGTTGAGATCATTTTTTATTCCCACTTTATTCTTACATTGCCTTCCCATCATGAATGCTAACATAACTGACATTCTCCAATTGTGGGGAAAAAATGGGCCTCTCGACACAACCCCCATTTGCGTGCAGCTGGCCTAACTGCAGATGTCTGCCTAAGATAAGATGTTCCTGTTTTCTACAGTTCCCCGAACTGTTTTGCACAGACCATTTCCTGGCACAGTCTGACCTCGCCTTGGGAACGACTTGACCATTCCTTGAACCTTGGCTTGTGATCAGGTGTCACTGCCTGAGTGCTCCCCCCTCCCTTCGGAAATCAGGGTATATAAGAGCGATTGGAAGCAAAATAAAGGTCCTTGCCTCTGTCATTGTGTGAGTCTTCTTTCTCAATCCTGACGCCCTCCGTGGATCTCGGACCCAGGCCGTGCAGGGGTGGCACCAATAGCTAAAGGAAGGAAAAATATTTGGAGGAAAAATTCCATTTGGCACTCCAGTAGGACTTATGCTTAAAAATTATATTAATCATTTGGGGTAGTGATTTTGTTAACAAAACTAAGGATCTATGAAATGTCTCATCTAAATGAGCTAGTGAGTAAACTACATACTGCAATGTCATCCTGACTGGCAAGTGTGCTTACATGTGTAATAGTGGCAAAAGATTTGCCTATACACATGACTATTGGGGATTTTCTTGATTTCTAATTGATGTAGAATGGCCAAGCACACTGTGACTGGCACCTATCCTCAGGCAGTCTTAATTTATATAAGAAAGTTAGTTAAGCAAAATGCCTATAATCAACACAGCAAGCAGCATCCCTTTATGGTATCTGCCTCCATGTTACTGCTTGAGATCTGACCAACTGTATTAATTTATTTTCTGTTGTTGTGATAGAAACACTGACCAAGGAAACTTATAAAAATGACTTTATTTTGTAGGAGTCCAACAAACTCCATTTTGTGATATCCTTCATTTTAGCTTAGCCTTAGGTTTTGCTTCTTGTTAAAGTTTTATTTCTCATGGAAAGTTTCCTGTTCTCGGAAAACAGCCCACCCCAGTCTTGATAAGTCAACAATTACAGTTTAAGCACAGGAAACATCTTATACAAACATCCCCTCTTAGACTCGAAACTGTTGATGAACTAAGGACCTGTTGAGTCAGATAGACTGAGGACCAATCTCTAACTGCCCCATACATCTGTTTTAACCACTATCCAACCTTAGCCTGAGCTTCCCAATACCCATTTGGAAATCCCCTAACTGTGTTTTAAAGGCGTGTGAGCCACTGTCTTGTCATCGCCATTTCTCTGAATGGTTTGTCCCAGCATACTGGTTGATTCTTGAGAACAAACAAACTGCTCTTGCCACTTGAATACTGTCTGGACTGTGTTCATTGCTGGCCGGCCTTTGGACCTTACATTTTGGGGGCTTGTCCAGGATCAGCCCCTTAACTACAGTCACCAGTTGAGCAATCTCCTCCATGGACCTGTGAGTGCACTCTTGCTTCTTCCTCTCTGTGTTGTGAGTTTTGATCTGAGGTTCGGACTGTTCTGGTTTTGAAGACTCACTTTGGCCTAGGTGGTTGCACCACTGGATCAAGTCCCGACACACTGGGAGACACTCTAGCTGCTCATCTGGGAAGGAATTGGTTATTTTAGGCTTCCATCCTCTGATCAGGATGGGGTGGTACAGCTGCCCTGCTAGGAAGGTGGCTGCCACACCAGGCAACCATCCTTCATCTGGGAAAGAGGTGCCCAATAGGCCTTCCTTGGATTTCTGGTTTTTGTTTGTCTCTCTGTACTGTCATTGTCTGTCTCTGCTTCAGTCTCTCTTTTGTGTCTGTCGCTTTATTAGTGATAGGGCAGACACCATCTACCCCCTTGTATTTAAATCTGGTTCATTTTAAGGATTTTAAAAGTGCAGAGGCAGGAATGTGTTTTTCCATCCACAGTGCTTGGCTCCATGCTCTTTGCACTTTTGAACGGCCCATCTTTAATGTTGGATGGCTGCCAGTGAGCACTCTTGACCTGTCCACCACTTTCAAGCTAAAACAAATTATATATGAGGAAACTGGAATTTGGGACCAAATCCCTTACATTGTGGCCTGGCAATATTTACTCCAATCCCATCACCAGGGTTACGATCCCTGCTCCCTCCCAAGCCAACCATATTAGTTCTTAAGGGAATTCCTAAGAATAGCTCCCCAAACCAGATCCTTTCCCTGTCTGATGATATGGATGAAGAATTGCCTCCACTTTCTGCCTCCCCATCACTGTCAGCTCCAGGAGCCGAGGGTCCTAATCCACTCAGCTCCCCACATATGCATTCAGTCCACTGGAGGGGCACAACCAAAACCTCTGTAGCTCTGCCCCTCTGGTTCGTTGGCCCAACTGATGACCATGGCAATCCATATCTGGTTCATCTCTCTTTCTCTACTACTGATTTATACAACTGGAAAAAACCCAAACCCCCTACTTTTCTGAGAAACCATTGACCCTTATAGATCTCCTTGACATTACTCTGTTCACCCGTCAACCCACCAGGGAAAACTGTCATCAGTTGTTACAGGTTCTCTTCAACACTGAGGAGTGAGACCGCATACTTACTGAAGGCCAGAAATTGGTTCCAGGGGACAGACGGTAGATCTACCACCAATGCAGATGTCATCAATGTCATTTATCCCCTCACCCGCCCTTATTGGGATCCTAACTCAGCTAAAGGTAAAGAGTGGTTAAAAGTTTTTCTCCTGATTCTGAGGAGTGGTCTCTGAGTCGCTGCCAGATGGCCCACAAATCTGTGTAAAGTCAGTCAAGTACCTCAGGGAAAACATGAGTCTCTGGGTGTCGCTCTCTCTCGTGGCTGAGCGACAGGCACTGGCAGGCGCACCCCCTCACGAGGTCCTCTGTCTCCTGGCCAGCAGGAGAGAATGGCGAGGGGGATCAGGCACAAGTCTCGTGTCCTACTTCTCTTGGATTGCCCCAGCCCCCTCCCCGTGGTAGGAGAGGGCTGTCACAGGGAAGCAAAGGGATGTCGGGTGTGACAGCCTGCCCATTCCCAGCTTCCTGGCCCGCTCCAGAAGACACTCAGACACGGCTGGGGCCCCCCGTCTGACGAAAGAAGCGTGCAGCTAGCCAGCTCTTATGATGATACAGCTTTATTAATGTAACTTCTTCAATGGTACCACAGGAAGCCGTTTACTGAACTTATCAGACACATTATAAAGGTTTAGAGTTACAGGTATTAGCATACAGCAGGAAGTTTCTACCAATCATTTTACTGGTCACTCTGATCATGCTTTTTACTTTACATAGAGGCTACTACTGTCCACGTGCTGTTCACGAGGGAGGAGGTAATTTTCCTCCAATGGCACTTAAGTCCCTAGTTCACCTAATTATCATGGTATGTGTGGTATGTGCCTATCTCCTCTGGCTAGTCTTTGTTTTAGCTCCTCTCAGTGCCATCTTGCCCAGGCCACAAGGTGCCAGCCAGTCAATTAGGATTTCTTAAGGCCCAACATCTGGGGGCCTTTCTAGATAAATTGATAGAGGCCTATAAGACTTACACTCCCTTAGACCCACAAGCACTGGAAAATCAAACAGCTATTAACCTAGCCTTTGTTAACCAGGCTGCCACTGACATTTGGAAAAAGTTAAGAAATTAGGATTTGAAGGAAAGAATTTGTCTGAGTTGGTAGCCATTGCAGACTGACTTTACAACAACAGAGACAGCCCTGAGGAAAGACAGGTTAAAGGACTTGCTAAGTTGTTGCTAGCTGCAGGGGCCAGGGGTAACGCATCTCCCAGCTATCCTTCAGGCAAGGAACCCCAACTGAGACAGAATTCTAGATGGGCTCCCCCATCTGAAAGAAACCGTCTTGCTGGTCTCCAACCCTGCCACCTCCAAAAGGACCAATGTGCTTATTGCAAGGAAATAGGACATTGGAAATGTGAGTGCCCCCATCGGTCTCAAGCTCCAAGGCCAAAAATTTTTGAAGTCTCTGATCCCGATGACCAGGGCTATCAGGGTTCGTCCCCCGCTCCTCAAGCCTTGAAAGTGGAGGGACAACCTGTCCACTTCCTAGTAGACACAGGAGCCCCAAATCAAATTTTAAAACAACCTTTGGGTAAACAGCCCAAATTTAAAACTTGGGTAGAAGGCCCCACAGGGGCTATCCTCTATCCCTGGACCACACCAAGAAAAGCAAATCTAGGCAGAAGTTAGGTGTCTCATTCCTTCATGGTTACTCCAGACTGTCCCTACCCTTTGCTGGGATAAGACTTGCTCAGCAAACTGGGGGCTAGAATTCACTTCTCTGAGCAAGGAGTTTCTATAACAACACAATCCAGTTGCCCCACATACGTCCTCACCATGTCTTTGATGGATGAACACCGCCTGTTCTCTCACCTCAATGCCCTGCCATATTCAGAACACTTGGAACAGCTTCTTCACACTGTCCCACAGGTTTGGGCAGAAAGTAACCCACCTGGTTTGGAGTTACACCCCGCCTCCCGTCGTCATAACGTTAAAAGCCTCAGCCCAACCTATGCAAGTGCGTCAATACCCAATGTAGGGTTCTGGCTCCCCAGCATGCCCTTCTCTCTTAGTGCTAGGCTCTTGGCCACGAGCTAGCAGGATCTTGTCAGTTGCAGTATTGAGGTAAACAACTTGACATTTCCGTAGACTTCACATGACTGCTTGTTTACATTATATCCCAGCTGCATCCTGCTAAGTGGTTGATCACGAGGTGTGGGTTTCAACATCCTTTTTCCTGTTTACTGAGGTTACTTTCCTGTTTTGACCATGAGAATGTGAACTTTTCAACCCTTGAGCCTTGTTTCCTGTCTTGATTGGGGCTATATAAGCTTCCAGCAACTGTATAATAAACGTCATTCGGCATTCTCTCTCAGCACAAGTGGGTCATTCTGTTCAATCCTCAGGCCGTCGCCAGTCCGTGGTGCACAGTGACGGTGCAGGCGCTGTCAAGTGGAGGTTCCATCGAGATCTGGAAGAATGGACAACCTGAAGGATCGCCCCTGAAGGCTGGCCAGCACATAAGAAATAGGGGTGAATTGAAGATGGGAATTTCAAGCTCTAGCATACAGTTAGTAAGCCAGATAGTGTCTTTGTGGAGATTTGTTAGGGATGCCCTATTTGGTGATAGAATAAAAGTGAAAGAGGAGATTAATGCAACTGGGTGGACTTTTCCCGCTGCACAAGATAACTGGTCTAAACAGTCTTCAAGGGCCTCTGAACAATCTTCAGAAGAAGATGAGTCAGAGGATGAGGAGGCTAAATTATCTGAGGAAATAAGAAAATTACAAATTAAAATGGATAGTTGTAGGAAGAGAAAGAGGCCACCTAAATACAATTCTTTCTCTTCTGATGAAAATCTTTTACCCTCTGCTCCTCCTTATGAGTCCTCGGGGTGGGGGGTTGCATTCCCTGTAATAGAATATCAAGATCAACAGGGGCAACAAATAAGACAGCATAATCCTTTAGAAATTAAAGATATTAAACAGTTAAAGGAGGTGGTTGCCACATATGGCCCCCATGGGCCGTTTACACAAGTTCTTTTTGAGTCCTTTTCCGCTTTGCTCTGCACACCCTCTAATTGGCAGCAGTTATGTCGTGCAGTTTTATCTGGGGGAGATTATCTTCTTTGGAGGAGAGAATTTCAAGAGGAATGTGCACAAACAGCTAGGAAAAATGCTGCAGCAGGATTTCCACAACGTGATCTTAATATGCTTACTGGAGCTGGGCAATATGCTGGATTGCAAGCTCAGATTGCCTATGATCCAGGAGTATATGCCCAAATTGCTACCACAGCTGGAAGGGCATGGAAATCTCTTCCTAACAAGGCAACAGGGGATCAGCTCTCTAAAGTGTTACAGGGACCCTCTGAACCATTTTCAGAATTTGTGGATAGACTCATTCAGGTAGCCTCAAGGATTTTTGGAGATGTTGATACTGCCATGCCTGTTGTTAAGCAAATAGCATTCGAAAATGCCAATAAATATTGTAAGGAAGCTATTCGCCCGCATCAGTCCAAAAGTGTTAATGAATATATCAGGCTCTGTAAGTATATAGATGGGACTCATATAATGGGTCAAGTCATTGCCTCTGATCTAAAAGGGAATGCTAGAAATTATAATAGAGAAGGGGTGTGACCCAGGACTTGCTTTAGCTGTGGACAAACAGGGCATTTTAAAAGGAATTTCCCTAAGGCTCTCCCTATAGACAGTAAAAGTCCTGGGATATGTCCCCGATGTTATAGGGGATATCATTGGAAAAATGAGTGTCGCTCTAAAACAGATGCTCTGGGTAATCCCCTCCCGCAACAGGGAAACGGGTTGAGGGGCCAGTCCCGGGCCCCAACTCACCAGGTGTACGGGGCCATGCTTACACCAGGCCAACACCCTATTCATCATATTCCTCAGAGAAACCCCTTTATGTCCAAGACCTTGTTCGGGGGACACCAGGAAGTGCAGGATTGGACCTCTGTACCTCATCCAGAGCAGTACTAACTTCTCAGATGGGTCCTCAAGCCCTTGAAACTAACGTATATGGGCCTTTACCTCCTGACAGTGTGAGGTTGATTTTAGGTAGAAGCAGTGCGCTAATGAGAGGCATCAAAATTATACCTGGGGTAATTGATTCAGACTATACAGGAGAGTTTAAAATTATGGCAATGGCAGAACGAGGGGTTATAGTCATTCCCCAAGGAGAGTTCATTGCATAGCTTGTCCTACTGCCGATGCTGCCCACTCGCAACCCTGTATTGAAAGGAAAAAGAGGAGATAATGGGTTTGGATCTACTGGTCCTAGTGCCTTTTGGGTCTCCACATTAGAGCAAAGACCTACACTACTATTAACCATAGAAGGGAAGCAATTCAAAGGGTTATCGGACACAGGAGCAGATACTTCTGTGATTGCTAAGACCTTTTGGCCAGCGGTGTGGCCTTTAGAAAAGTCTCCAGCTGAGTTATGAGGGATAGGGACAGCTACCGCCCCCTGGCGCAGTAGCAAATTGTTACGATGGAAAGACCAAGAAGGACATGATGGCGTTTTTCAACCTTTTATATTAGATCACATTCCTGTTAACTTATGGGGCAGGGACATGCTGAGTGACATGGGCATGGTTCTTACCACGCAGCGGGTTCAAAAAGAGGGGTTCAAAAATTGTTACATCAACAAGGCTATGCTCCAGGAAAGGGATTTAGGTGAATATATACAGGGAGATCCATAGTTAGTATCTGACAAAACATTAGACTAGGAACCCATCAGATAGGACCAAACTTGGAGGTAAAAATTTTTCTTAGGGTTCACTGCTAACATGCCTCTGACTATTCAACCCATTCCCATTGCTTGGAAGAGTGACAAACCTGTATGGGTTGAGCAGTGGCCTTTACCTACTAAAAAATTGGAGGCCGCCAGAAAATTAGTAGGTGAACAACTTGTGGCTGGACATATCGTGCCTTCTACTTCTCCTTGGAATACTCCCATTTTTGTAATCAAGAAAAAATCAGGTAAGTGGAGACTATTACAAGATTTAAGAGCAGTTAATAATACTATGCATCTTATGGGCACTATTCCAACCTGGATTGCCATCACCCGTGGCCATACCTAAAGATTGGTATTTGTTAGTTATTGATTTAAAGGACTGATTTTTCACCATCCCCTTGCATCCTAAAGACTGTGAATGCTTTGCTTTTGGCGTCCCTTCTGTCAATTTTAAGGAACCCCACGATAGATACCATTGGGTAGTCCTACCTCAAGGAATGGCCAACAGTCCTACAATGTGTCAGGCTTATGTGTCCCTAGCACTGCAACCTGTTTGAAATGAATATAAAGATCTATATATAATCCATTATATGGATGATATTTTGTTAGCAAGACAAGAGAAAAATGCTGTACTTCAAGCCTTTGCTAAATTGCAGGATGTATTAAGCTATGCAAGTCTAAAAATTGCACCTGAAAAGGTGCAAGAAACTTTCCCATATCAATATCTTGGCCATCAGTTGTTACAAAATGGTATTGTACCACAAAAGATGACATTGAGGCTTGATGCATTAAAAACTTTAAATGACTTCCAAAAGCTATTGGGTGACCTCAATTGGCTTCGTCCAAGCCTACATTTGTCAACTGGACAACTAAAGGGTCTGTTTGACATTCTGAAGGGAGACCCTAATCCTTCATCCCCTCGCTCTTTGACAAAAGAAGGACGTGCCTGTTTACGGTTAGTTCAACAGGCTCTTGAGCTAGCACATCTGCATTATATTGACTATGCCATACCTCTGAATTTTTTGGTCTTTCCCTCTAAACATAGTCCTACAGGTGTATTCTGGCAAATGGGTCCAATTTTATGGGTACACTTGCATGCTTCTCCTTCCAAGTCTGTTGTTTCCTACCCTCAAGCCATTATTGAATTGTTGTTCAAAGCCCACAAATTATCTATACAAACCTTTGGTAAGGAACCCGAAAAAATTATCGTTCCCTATGGCTCAGAACAGCTTCAGTTTTTGGCACAGGCTAATGATGATTGGGCTCTATTTTTATGCACTATCCATCAAAGTACGATGGATAACCATTATCCTGCAAATAAATTGGCACAATTTTTTAAAAGACGTCCTGTAATTTTTCCACGAGTGGTTACACCTACTCCTATTCCACAAGCCCGAACAGTTTTTACAGATGGCTCTTCCAATGGTATGATAGCTGTTGTTTCAGGTGATAAAACTGAAAGGCAAGCTCTTTCAGGTTAATCTGCACAAAAGGCAGAATTACAGGCCTTTTGCCTGGCCTTACAAATATTTATTGATGTACCTATTAATGTATACACTGATAGTGTATACGTAGCCCACATAATTTCTCCCCTTGAAACAGCTGCCTATATAGTTCCTGTATCTGCAATACATCGCTTGTTGCTCACAGTGCAAGCCTTACTTTGGGAACGTCTACATCCCCTTCATGTAGCTCATATTCGTGCTCATTCCACTCTATCTGGTCCTTTGGCAGAAGGCAATCGTATAGCTGATGCCCAGACACAGTTGATGACCCTTAATGAAGAATCGCCTGTAACAAAAGCTGCCAATTACACCAAAAATATCATTTAATTGCAGGATCCTTATGCTGTCACTGTAAAATAACTAAGGAACAAGCAACGAATATTGTCAAACATTGTCCCCTTTGTGCAGAATATATTAATGTTCCTTCATCGGGTATCAATCCTAGGGGACTGATGCCCAATGATCTATGGCAAATGGATGTCACTCATTACCCCAGTTTTGGCAAACTACAGTTTGTACACATATCTATTGATACCTATTCGGGATTAATGTATGCCTCTGCCCATTCAGGAGAAAAGATACGAGATGTAAGAAACCATTGTATACAGGCTTTCGCTTTTATGAATGTTCCCAAGCAATATAAAACTGATAATGGGCCTGCCTATGCCAGCAAAAGCTTTGCTCAGTTTTGTTCAGAATTCTCCATTCAACACAAAACGGGAATACCTTATAATCCTCAAGGTCAAGGCATAGTTGAGTGTGCACATCGCACCATAAAATTTACTTATGTAAAACAAAAAAGAGGGAATATGGCTCTCCTCACGCACATTCAGCTACCACCTTATATATTTTGAATTTTTTGACTGTGGACAATAATGGTCACTCTGCAGCTGATAGACACTGGCATGCCCCGAGGGGCCAATTTGGTGAAGTTAAATGGAAAGACTTAATCTCAGGCATATGGAAGGGACCTGATCCAGTACTAATTAGGGCCCGAGGGTCTGTTTGTGTTTTTCGTCAGGATGCGGAATCCCCAATTTGGGTTCCTGAGCGTTGTGTTCGCCCTGTTGCTGAGAGGAACACCAGTGCAGCTAGAGACATCTTGGGCGTTCATGAAGAATCCTCCAATCCTGATTCCAGTCAACTCATCGGGGGACTTCCTGCCTGTTCTCACTTGACACCATCATGATTTTAGAATTACTGCTGCAGTGATCGCTGCGGTTGCCACTGACTCCACACTCAGTGAACTCTTTGACTCAAAACGCTTTGAATAATGTTATGAATGGTCTTCAATTAACAGGACGCATGTGGAAGGACTGGGCTGGCTCCTTTGCCCTTAGTATTCTTGCATTGGGAGCTGCCATGGCCATGGACAATCCCTCTGCCCAAATTTAGTTAAATCTCTATGACAAAAAAGCAGCCAAATGACAGGTAACCTCCGGGCTGCATGCATTGCTGACTCTTATAAATGAGTAGCCAGAGACGGGTAAGCCCAAGGGGGTGTCAGTCAACCTAAGACAGGGAATCAGCATCTATGGCCAGAGATTGTGGCTGCTTTTCTAATGACGGGTAAGATAGGCACTGACGTCCTTGGCCACCTAAGAGAGGCACTCATTTATGTAAGAAAGAAGGGGGAAATGTAGGGTCTGGCTCCCCAGCATGCCCTTCTCTCTTAGTGCTAGGCTCTTGGCCACGAGCTAGGAAGATCTTGTCAGTTGCAGTATTGAGGTAAACAACTTGACCTTTCCGTAGACTTCACATGACTGCTTGTTTACATTATATCCCAGCTGCATCCTGCTAAGTGGTTGATCACAAGGTGTGGATTTCAACATCCTTGTTCCTGTTTACTGAGGTTACTTTCCTGTTTTGACCATGAGAATGTGAACTTTTCAACCCTTGAGCCTTGTTTCCTGTCTTGGTTGGGGCTATATAAGCTTCCAGCAACTGTATAATAAACGTCATTCGGCATTCTCTCTCAGCACAAGTGGGTCATTCTGTTCAATCCTCAGGCCGTCACCAGTCCGTGGTGCACAGTGACGGTGCAGGCGCTGTCACTAAGTGAGGTATGGAACAGTGCTGTTCCTGCGTTCCTGCACTCCCCTCATCTTTTGATCTTAGGGGCTGGATGTTTCCACCTATTCTTTGTCAGAGATTTTCTCATCCTGTAGCCCTTCTGGCCTGATCAGAACTGACTGGGTAGACAAGTAAAAAGTCATGAAATGGGGTAACAAGGCAGACCTAAGTTCACCCTTGCTGTCCCTTCCCTTCCATCCTGGCAGTTTTTCTAGCCCTCCTCACACTTCCCATAAATGGATTTAGGGAATATTAAGACTGAAAAAAATCTGATTAATTATTAATGCTGATGGGATACAATGATATTTAGAATCTTTCCTCCTTCATTCTGTAGATTTTCAAAAGATGGTGCTACTGCATCTCTGTTTACTGGGGGCATTTATCCATTGGGTCCAGACCTCGTTGCTGTGAATCAAAGTATAACTGTTGTATGGGCTTTTGTATGTACTGGTAGCACCCTAAGCTCCAAAACAGCTGCCCATTACCTTCCTGACACTCTGTCTATAATAGGCAGATCACTACCACTACCCCCAACCACCTCCATCTGTACTGTGAAAGAGGGTTCAGGGGTGTCTCCCTTAGGGCCAGCAACTTACCCAAGATGCTATAAATGTACAAGTGTCTTGCCAAACTCCAGCCCTCCTCTCCATCTACCTATTTCCATGGGTCTCAGTCCTTTCAGGATCATGGGCCCAAGGATTTTTTTTGATCCTCTGGCCCCAGAGAACACAGGAGCTCTAAATTTAGCCTTTGTTCAAATTTATCCTATGCTGCTCAAGGAAACCCTTCAAAAGGACTAAAGTTTCAAAGCCTCTCCCTCTGAATTAACACTTCTCCGGTATGTGAAAGATCACCATTTAGTTGCTGCTGACTCAGCCACCTGCCTTTGAAGCACACTCGAGAACTACTCCAGTTTCTCCAGGTTTTGAGGTACCCTGTCTCCAGGAAGAAAGCTCAACCATGACAGATGGAAGTATCCTACTTGAAGTACAAACTCCCTCGAGATAAGAGGACATGCTTACTATGGCCTGGAATGAAGTTATCCTTCAGATTTCCACATCAACAGACCAAAAATAATTATACAACTTTCTGGTGGTAGCAAGATACTGCCAACTTTGAATCTTGGGCTTGGCTGAAATACAGGGACCCTCTACTCAACCACATCTGGGGACCAGCCCTTAAAGAAGACAGACATAAAAGAAAATGCTTTCCAATGGACTTGGCTCTAACCTAAGCCTCAGCCTTTATCTTGCCTGATATCCACCTTTTCATTCATGATGTCCAGGGAATTGCAAAAAGCATGCTTACTCATACATGGGGACCCAGGCAAAAGTCCTGTAATTATCCAAACACCTAGACTAACTACCATCAGGATGGCACTCCTGTCTATGTGCCATAGTAACTACTGTCTTAGTGGTGAAGGAAGCTGACAAGATCACATTAGGCCAAGACTTAAACCTAACAGCCCATACACTGGAGACCATCCTCAAGGGAGCAAATGACCAATGGATGTCAAATGCCTGTTCACTCAGTACCAGAGTCTGCTTTTTGATTAGCCCTCTCTCACATTCTCAGCCATTCAGACTCTCAACCAGGCAGCACTGATGCCTGATGATAACCTGGAGGCACACATACATGAGTATAAGGATCTGATGGGCATCTCCAAGGTCAGTTTCATGGACCTCCAAGACATCTCCTTAGCAGAGACAGAGGTCAACTTGTTCATGGATGACAACAGCTTAGTGACAGTGAGGGCCTGTAAAGCTAGAGCCACTATGATGACCTAATGTGCTGTTGTCTGGGACCATGTTTTGCCCCAGGGAACCTCCCTGTAAAAAGCTAAACTGATCACCCTCATCCAAAATCTAGGCTGGGAAAAGGTAAAAATGGTGAACAACTTCACTGATAGCAAATGTGTCCTTGTCAACCATGATCTACAAGGAAAGAGGTCTCTGACATTCCAATTGCAGACGTCAAAGAGGCCCTATGGGCTTCCAGACTCCTTGCTGAGCCACTTCTCTTCCCAGGAAATGAAAAATGGCCTCATGCTTTGATGGACCATGCTAGACTTCAGAATCATCCTTACTGTAGCTCTTAGATACCTCCTTGTGTACCAGCTTCATCAGAGGACCCAACTGGGTGCAACCAAATTGACTGAACTATTTTCTGGTATTTATGGACACATTCTTTGATTGGATGGAGGCCTTTCCCTCATTCATGAGCCTCCTACATGAGATAATTTCTAAGTTTGGACTGCCTCTGTCAATTGCCTCAAATAATACTAAATTAATCTAGAGATAGATAAAACATGACCCTACGTCCTGTTCCTGGTCCTCCTCCTCTGAGTTAGATGCATTCCATAAAAGAAAGGTTTTACCCAATATAAGATTATCTTCATAAGGCCACCTCCCCTACTACCTAGACTAAGGGACCAAGATTCTGAAAAATTACTGTCTAGTCTCTCTTAAAGTATCTCCATTTGCTCTAACAGGTCCAGACTAAAGTCTATTCTAATGTCTGAGACATCTTTCAGGCTCCCTCCTCTACACCCTGTCACCCATTCCAAAATGAGAAAGAGAGAGAGAGAGAGAGAGAGAGAGAGAGAGAGAGAGAGAGAGAGAGAGAGAGAGGTTCCTGGTCCTATTACAGTAGGAACCAACATAATTGAAATTTTGACACCCCCTGTGAGTCTTGAATTTAGATTGCCTCCCCTGAACCTGAAGCTGTGGTCCCCTCCCTTGAACATGATCCTATGGTCCTATCCCATGAACTTGGTTGTTTGGTTGTTTCTCATTGGCATAGAGCCGTGATGACCTCCATTCAGTCTGGAACTATGTTTATTTCCCATGATCACAGAATCTCTTTCTGAGAGACTGAAGTCATGGTCCCCTCCCATGAGTTGTAGCTGTTTCTCTTCTTTGAGCTAGAGCTGTGGTCTGCTCCTGTGAACTGGGGTCTGTGATTGACTTCTATGAACCTGTAGCTGTAGTCTAATCCCATGAATGTGGCACTGTGGTCCCCTCGCAGAAGGCTGATGCTGTGGTTCCCTCCAATGAGCTAAAGCTGTGGTCCCCACCTGTGAGCAAGAGTTGTAACCCTCTCCAGTGAACCTGTGGTTCCTTCCTGTGAGCTGGAGCTCTGTTCCTCTCCTGATAATCTGAAACTGTGGTCTGTAGCGCCCTGGCTACATTCATTGACCGAGTCCAGATCGGCGGAGGGCTGCGGATTGAATGCGGATTGCTAGCTATCCTGTCTCTTAAGTACGGTTACCAATCGATCTGTAAAAAGATCATGGGAGCCTGAAGCACCCATTTGTCCAATACGCCCAAATACTTACGTTTGCCGGCCGGCCTTCCCAGGTGATCCGTCAGCAAGTCCTCTCTTCCGATCTCGGTGGAACCTCCAGCTGTAGCGCCCTGGCTACGTTCATTGACCGAGTCCGGATCGGCAGAGGGCTGCAGATTAAATGAAACACATAAGACAGAGACACAGACACACACACTACGTAGGAGGAAAGGAGAATGACTGACTTTATTGAGAGACAGCAAGCCTTATATACCCTGAGGGCGGGGCTTTGCAGGAGGTTCCTCTATTGATGACACACAGCTGTAAACAGGAAAAAGGAAATTGTGGTCGGGCTAGCTTAAAGGTCAAGTTGTTTACTTCAGAACTGCAACTGACAAGATCCGGCTAGCTCTTGGCCGAGAGCCTAGCACTAAGAGAGAAGGGCATGCAGGGGGTCAGGCCCTACATCGGTCCATTCCTATGAGTTGGAGTTGTAATCCCCTCCTGTGAAACTGGAGCTGTGGTTCCCTCCTATGAGTTAGAGTTGTAGTCCCCTCCTGTGAACCAAAGCTATGGTCTCCTGTGAACTGGAGCTATAGTATCCTCCTTTAAACCTAGAGCTATGACCCATCTCACGAACAGGTGCTATGGTACACTCTGGTGCTGGAGATAGGGTTCCCTCCCATGAGCCTGGAGTTATGGCCCCATCTCATGAGGTAGAGCCTTTGTTTCCTCACATGTGACTGGAACTTTGATCCAAACAGTGAGGTACAGTTCCACATTCCTCTAGTGGTAGGCTGATGGTGGAAGAGAATGGAGGACTGGAGACTTGTGACATTGGCTGGCAGTTTCAGTCTCCTCTACATGGCTGCATTCCACACAGGCTCCCCAGAGGTCTCAGGTTATGCATGGAAGTGGTTTTGCCTCTATGTTACACTAAATGACATTAGTCTCTGTCATTTACAGATTCTGGTCTTGGGAAGACTGATTATCTAGAAGTTATTCCCATTTCTCCTGAGGGTCAGCTGTGGACTTAGCTTCACATGCATTCCTGGGCATTCTTGCCTTTAAGTTGGACCTCTCACATTTCCAGTCACTAACGGGTTTTCCATTACTTTTTCTATTATTCTAGTACAGCCCCAGTATGCCTTCACCTATGCTGTAATTGAACTTCTGGAGATAAAAATCTGGGGAGTTAAAAAAAAAAAAGAATGAAAGAAATAGAAAGTACTGTAATAGTTATACTTTTCAAATTAAAAAAATATCTAATTATATTTTAGAATGTAACTTCTCAGTTCTATATGTGTAGGATAATTTTGGAATATTATTTAGTAGCAAAACTATGCTATAAAGCTTCAACAATAATGTGAACATTTTCACTGTTACTGTGATGTGAGTTTGTAATTCACTCCGTTACAAAATTCTTCATCCTATAAAAACTTTTCAGTGTTCTTAGTTTTTCAAAATCAAGTTATTTTTTTAAAGCAAGCAATGATAAAAATATTTTTAAATTAAAAGAAATGGCAGTACACTAGAGAGTCTCAGGGATGGAGCTCATGAACACAATCTGGTGTGGATGGACCTGGGAGATAGAAGCTGGGATGATTGTAGAGATGATGGAGGGTGACTCAACCTGCCAAGTCTAGAGGAGCATGCAGAAGCTGTATAGGATAGGATACCCATGACCCAAAGAGGTCTGAGAGTTAAGATGACTGAGAACTAGGAACTTTCATGGGCAGAACTCAGGACAGCATGGTGACCTATATCTGGGATCAGATTGGATACTGGTGATCCAAGGAATACTTTGAGCTAAATCAGTGGAGTTCTAGATAATCTCAGGGATGGCGCTGGAGGACAGTAAGTCTGAAACAGAGAAGAATCCAGTAGAGATGGAGGAGTGGAACTCACCCTGCCAAGTCTGGAGGGACATGCAGAAGCTGAATGGTATAGGGTCCCCTTTGACCCAAGAAAATCTGAGAGTTAAGATGGCTGGTCGCTTGGGAGTCTCAGGTTTGGAGCTTAGTACTGCAAGCCTGGGGAAGGGAAGGATCCAGGAGATCCAACCCGGCCTGAAATCTGAGATGATGTAGGGTGAGTCAACCTGCCAGAAGGGATGGGATAGGATTCCTCTTGGCCTGAGGAATTTTGAGAGCTAAAACAGTGAGGTACAAGGGAGTCTCAAGGGTGGAGCCAGGACTGTCTATAATTCTTGCACTTGAGAAACAGAGGGAAGAAGAATGCTAGAAGTTTAAGTTAAGTTTCCTCAATGTAGTAAGTTCACAGCCATCCAGGACAATAGAGTATCCTGTCTCAAGAAAAAAAAAATACCCAAGCAAAATTTCTGATAGTTCACCCTATATAGACCCTCTTTTACATTGTCTCAAATCTTATGGTAGGTTGAATTTGTTTTGTATTTTGAAAGGTGCTGAATATATTTAGATTAAGTATAATATTTACAGAATTTTTTTTTACTATTATATTCAAGGTGTGTCCTGGTACTATTTCAAGATTTCTTGACTTTGACCAACTTTTTTTGAACTCCCACTGTTCTACTCTTATCTCTGTTGCTATACTAAAATGACCCCCCAAAATAAAATTTTAAGGGACAAAGATTCATTTGGCTTACAATTCCAGATTATAGCCCATTCTTGTGGGAAAAGTCAAGGTGGAAACGTAAAGCACCTACTCACATCCACAATAAGAAACAGAGAGGTAGAGTCAATACATACGAACTTACTGCTTAACTTTCTGTACCCTTTCAAAACACAAATGCAGGGAATGGTGCTGGCACCTTTAAGTATGGGTCTTCCAACTTCAGTTAACATAATCAGCACAAATTCCCCATAGACATGTCTGCTGCAAGATTGATCTAGAAAGTTCCTCAAGGTGATGGACAAAATGTACAAGCCAGAAAATTAGGTGAAGGACTGTGAAATAACATCTGCACAAAACCTCTTCCTATTACTAACTCACAGTAATGAGCTATACTAGGTATTTACATGAATGGGCACATCATTAGTCAGACACTGATGGAGAAGGGACTCTGGGAGCCGTATTTGTCACTGTTGAATTCTTTGCTATCAATAGATTCAGGGAAAGGGAGAATTATTTCATTTTGTCATGTACCCACTGATGACCTCCTCAGACTTCAGTAGATAGCTTCAAACTAAGTGTCACAAGGATGATCCTGGTTAAACTAAAATGGCCAGGAAACAAAACCAAAATTTACCAATCTGCCACAGGTGTTGATTGGGATGGGGATAAGATTTGAAAGCATTGACAAGAAGATAGGAGAGAGCATGGCAGGGAAAGTAATCAGAATAGATTGTATGCATGGATGAAATTCTCAAGGAACAAGATTAAATTTAAAGTCCTATACATCACACCCATATAGTTTTCAGCATCTTACTGTATCTTCTTTATTACTAAACGTTTACCTCATTGCGAGACCATTTTTAACAATATAGATATGTTTTATTTATTTTATTTTGGGTTTTTATTTTCACAAAAGCTGAGAGAAATTTATTTTAGTACACTAAGACCATTGGGACTTTTGTGATATGCAAACAACTTGTCAGTAATGTCATTGTGAGTTCTGAAATTTCTGCAAGACCTTACCTCCTGCTTTGTTTCATGAACATTGTATTTAGAAGCCAAGAAAGCTCATCTGAAACTCACCCTTTCGATTTAGTATAAATCTTTCTGAAAATCTGCTTGGATTTTAACTTAGCCTTTTTCTTGTGAGATTTTTAGTTAATTTGTTAAGAAAATTTCAGTATACTTTCAAATATTTGTCAAATTTGATTACTCAGGTATGCAGAAGAAATGTTTTGTTTTAAATTAAATTTTTTACTTTCACACATAAAAATTCAAAAATTTACATATTACTGGGCTATCATGTGTCAGTTGGATGTCTGTTTACAGCACACAATCAAATTAAACATATCTGTATTCTCAAATGTTGCTGGAGCCCGCTGGCAGAATCTAACGGTACCTGAAGAGGGGAGTGAGGATTGAGAAATGAAAAGAGAAAGGATAGACTCCGGAGGGCTGTCAGTCAATACTGAGGCCCCAACTTTATTTTGCTCAATGTATTTATACCCCTCTTCAGAGTATAGGAATTCAGGCAGGAAGTCAAATTAGAGACAATGTTGACATTTGCGCAAAACAACAAGTGTTGTCTTGTAAAACCTACATCCTCTCCCAAAGGTCATGGAACTTTCAGACCTCATCCTTGTGCTAAAAGCATATCTCCTCTTAGATTTGGGGCATAAACAACAAAATGGCTCCCAGGCAGGAAGGCAGGAAGGCAGGAAGGAGAATTCCTTAACAACAAAATGGTTTCTGTCAGGAAGGATAGCTTGTAAACAGAAAAATGGCTCCTGGCATGAAGGAAAGCTCATAAACATCAAAATGGCTCCCGACAAAATGTAAACTTCCCTTTTCAAAAAATTTTGATTCAAAAAATTCATAAAGTGTGTTTTGATCATATTCAGACATACTCCCTGCCTTTATCACCGCCCCCTCAAACTTCCACCTCTTACACTTGCCATTCCCCTCAACTTCATGTCCTCTTTTAGCAAATGAAAAACCCCATTCTTCTTACACAAAACATCTGTCCTGAGTGCTAGAGAAATTATATCACATTACAAAGCCAGCTATCTCTAATTTTTACACAAAAATTGACCAAAGTAAAGGCCCAATTCCTTTCCTTTCTTTGTGGTTTGGCGTCAGAATAAACTCAGGTTTCTTGGAATGGAATTTTCACACTTGTATTCTGTTTCTCTTAAAAACTTCATAGGCTTGTCAAGTAGGTATTTCTCTCTTCTCAGAGATCATAAATACTTAAGACTAATCATCAAAGTCAGCTGTTCACAACCAAAGTACATACAGGTTAAACTTTAGCGGTTTCAGGGCCTCCGACAGCATAGTCACCACACTGTGATCCAAGGTATTACCCAACATGTTGATTCCCATGAAAGTTTTACTGTTACTAGAAGCCCAGGCAACAGAGTCATGCTGGGCTAGCTGCCCACCCTCCACCTGTACCCTTGGGGCAGCAGGGTGCCAGGCCACCAGGTCAATGAGCTTGGTCAAGGGACCAAGGCAGTGAGCACAGCCAGGAGGCGGTTGCAAACTCCCCAACATGCTGTACCCAAGTGCACCTTTCTTGCCTTGGGCTGGATCTGGGCATGGGCACTGCTTAGTGTACCCACTGTCTACCCAACCATTGTCATCAACTAGTGGCTCTCAAGATTTGGTTGCAGTCATCAGCAGCAGTAGGAACATGAGAAGTCTACAGATATCAGAAAGTAAGCTAGAGGACACTGGTGGAAAGCTGTTTTGTAAAGCTGCGAAACATCCAAACTACTACTCAGAGAATCATGGGTTGGGGCCTGTGAGCTAACTGCTGCTTCCTGGGAGATGTTTGTCATCTTATGGTGTCATTTTTTCTTTTTCCTCTTAAAAAATGAAGTGGAAATTATCCCTTTTTCTGAAATAGCCCATGAATACTGTTGTCTGTCTTTCCATTCACTCTTGAATGTATTGTACATTTTTCCTTGTGTTTTCCTTTTAATTTTATTATTTTTTCTATTTTAGGTTAGTTCCAGGTGTTTAATGATTATAAACAGCTTTACTACTGAGCTACATTCCAAGTCCCACTTTAAGGCTTGGATATCCATTTCTAGATTTCTCTGCCTAGCCTGGTCCTAGGGTACTATGACTTTTTTTTTTTTTTTTTTTTCTTATATTGTTGTTAGAAAGCACCTCAAACTTTCAAGGTTCTCTAGTAGTTGTGTGTATAGAGTGTAGAATGACAATACAATTATGCATATGTTTTTAGATGGTCACTTTCAGGACTGTTACACTTTTTTTCTTCTTACTTTCAAGATTTCAGCACAGTATATCTATGATGCAACATCTATTTTCTGATAGGTTTTGAAAATAATGTTGAATATTTTTACATAGTATTATCTGGATTTATGTTATTTTAATTAAAAATAGATGGATGTATATTTAAGTAATTGCTCAAATATATTCAATATTCATCATATTATAATGTTTAATTCAATTTTTGATTAAAAATATTTTCTGATCAGTTCTAAGTGTATTTTGAAAATACTGAGATGTAGATTATGTATGAATTGGCATCTTCTGAAAATTCTTGCTGTTGTTTTTCAAGGAAAATAAATTGACTATTTTTTTAGCAGGCTCTTATCTTTCTGGGTGGTTTTTTGTTATGCCTTTCAAATTATTGATTTTAAAATTTGATTGAATAAATTTCAGTATTCATCTAATTGTCTTAATGACAGGAATTAAAATAAAAACAAATTACTTCATCAAATGTGTCTCTTTTCAATATATATTATTATTGAAATTTTGTACATTTAAAATTGCACATCTTAATCATATTTAGAACTCATCCCCTATCTGTACCAATCTATAACCCTCCACCACATAATTTCATGTATTCTGTCATATATGTGAAGGCCTATGAATTCAGTTTTGTGTCCTCAGATGTCCCTCTGTGTGAGTTCATCCACTGGATCCTGGTCAGCCTATCAAGTATCACTCACTTAAAGAAGACAAGCTGTCTCCCATCCACCAGTGATCAGCTGCCAAAAGTTCCTTGGCTAAGGTTGGGGCTTCCTGGCCATTTCTCCAGTCCTATTCTTGGGTTTGTTCAGTTTGATTTTCCATGGGTCTTGTCCCTTACCATTGCTGAAAGTTCATATGAGTAAGTTCCCAAAAGGCTGGAAAACTATTTCATCGTGTTTATTAACCACCCCTGGTTCTTACAATTTCTGTCCCCTCTTCTGAAATAGTCTCTGAGCCCTGTGTGGGAGTCCTGTTCAGGGGCACACACTCTACAGTCTCTTTTTCTCTACACTTTGGTCAGTTGTGGCCTTCTATGTTCATCACCATTTCTTGTATGACAAAACTGTACTGGTGAGAATTGAAAGATGCATTAGTATTTTCTCTACCCCTTGTTCGACTATGTTCTGTGAGACCTAGATGTTGAGGTTCCATTGTAAATGTGGCACTTAGTGTGGGCATTTCACAGACACTTATTCTCTGTGTTTGATAAATTATAGAACTCTGTCTTAGTCTCCATCTGTTGTAAAAAGAAGCTTCTTTGACGTGTGGTAATAGGTATACTTGTCAGGGTAGTCTGCAGGTTTCAGGCAGGACATATAAGAGAGACCCTAGGGCCAAGGCAGGGTAGGGACAGCAGACAGAGGCATGATCTAACTGGTAGGTGGAACAGGTGTGGGCCTTGGATCAGGAGAATCCATCTAGTCTGGGTGTAGAGCCCTGGCTACTTTCATCAACCGAGTCCTGATCGGCGGAGGGCTGTGGATTGAATGACACACATAAAACAGAGACACACACACTAGGTAGGAGGAAAGGAGAATGACTTTATTGAGAGGCATCAAGCCTTATATACCCTGAGGGCGGGGCTTTACAGGCGGTTAAAAGTTCAGGTTCTCAGGAGACATCTAGCCACATGACACACACCTGATGTAAACTGAGGAAGTCTGTAAAGGTCAAGTTGTTTACTTCGGAATTGCAACTGACAACATCTGGCTAGCTTAAAGGTCAAGTTGTTTACTTGAGCTTTGTAACTGACAAGATCCTGCTAGCTCTTGGCTGAGAGCCTATAGCACTAAGAGAGAAGGGCTGCAGGGGGGCCAGACCCTACATCTGGGTACAGGGGTATCAAAGCAAAGTTGACAGGATTTGGCTTAGAAGGCTAACCTAGAGATCTCAAGTGGGATGTGCAAGGGAGGTGGTTATAACTAGCTAATCAGAGTAGGTGTGGGCTCAGGGCAGGTGAATGTCTAAAAAGTGATGCTATGTTTTTAATAGTAGCATAGGTTATAATTTACTATCTGAAAATCTGACATTGTTTTAAGATTTTACTTTTTCATTTAAACTATGTGTATATGTACATGTCTGTGATAACTGTTCCACATGAGTATAGATGCTAGGGTGGGGCTGGGCAACTAGAGGGAATGGATACCCCAGATGCTAGTTAAAGAGATATAGTTGCTGGGAACTGAGTTTTGGTCTTCTGAAAGATCCCCGACAAGCATTTTTA
The DNA here is from genome assembly GCA_035773235.1 of Eospalax fontanierii. NCBI lineage: Eukaryota > Metazoa > Chordata > Mammalia > Rodentia > Spalacidae > Eospalax > Eospalax fontanierii. The sequence goes on from CM069525.1 coordinate 82,425,800, forward strand.
ACCACTGACCTGTCTCTCTAGCCCTAAAAATGTCATCTTTAAGAGTCACCTTACAGACCTCTCTCATTATTTATCTGAATTTTTATGAGATTTCAACATCATTCTTGAATTTTGTAATTTCCTTTAGACTATGCATAGATAGTATCATCTTTCCTTTATTGACATTCCAGTATGCAGTGGTGTAATTTTCTCATTTATTCTTGTGGAATGTTTTTGATTCTTATTTTTTCACTGTTATTATAATGCTTACTTTCTAATCAGTCTCTCACATGTACTTGCTCTGTTAAATTATTTCAAATCCTTTTCCTCATGATCTTTTGTATTCTAATTTCTGAATGTTCCGATTACTTTTACCTTAAACTTGTATCAGTTGATTTTCTAAACCTTGCTAACCCTGACTAGACCCATTCTGGCATTGGGAGCATGTGGCAGTCTTAGTTGGCTTATTCATTGTGAGATCAGCCTTCCTCACCATTCTGTTGTCATAGGAGCCTTCATATAGGGTCAGAAAGTTCAAGCTTAGTCTAGTCTGGTAGTTCATCTTTTCCAGGTAACATGTTTATTATCATCTTCTCTAGATTTTTAGTGAAAAGGAGCATTTTTCTTAACTTATAGATGCCCTATTAGAGCGTATAATGTTTTGAAGAAATTCTTTTATTCCTGCCTTCTAAAATTTTATTTCTTTTTCACTGAAGTTTTTGTCTGTTTCTCATTAGTATCTCCGGTCTACTTGTAAATCTATTGTTGCTCTTTCTAAATTATTCTCTATTTATATCTTTCACCATACTGTATTTTGAAACCAGTCATGAAAAATCATTCTTTTCTATTCATCTTAAGTTAGTAACTTAATCAAAGCCAATAATGGTACTGGGAATATGGGGCATCTTGGTTTCATTTATATCATGAAACTAAGATCTCTCAAGTTTTTAATTTTTACAAGCCATCGTTATGAAAATGGGCTGTGCCATCTAAGAATAATATGCTACTAACACTTTTCCACATTTTTCCTTTTTCTCTGAATGTTTAAGAGGCTCAAATAATTTATTTATTTTTATTTTTTGTGATTTTATGACAGGGTCTCCCTGCAGTCCCAGCTGTCCTGAAACTTGTTAGGTAGACCAGGATGACCTTGATCTCATAGAGATTGATCTGCCTCTGCCTCTCAAGCACTGGGATTAAAGTCATGTTCCATCACACACCTGGCTATTTTTTATTTTAAACATTATATTAGATATTGATCAATATTATTATTATCATTATTTTGTCTCATGTCTTTAGTTGTGAAAGTATTTTTGAATTTAATCCAGTTGTGATGGTCTATTTGTGGGCATACTTCTTATGTATTTGGCAATTTTATATTCATACTTTTGAAATGATTATAATGTATAATCAGCCTATTTTTATATATTACATATATTTCCTCTTCTCGATATTTCACACTTATGAGTTGGTTTATCTCCAGTGTTAAATGGAGACCAAATTTAGTAGTGCATGTGCCAGGCTCTGGACTTGCAGAAAATTCTAAATTGTCCTGTCAAATTCATACATTCAGTATTTCAAATTAATCACATGATTGTGTCATGCAGTGCCCACAAAGGACAGAAGAGAACATTGGATCCCCTGGAACTGGAGTTACTTATAGTGGTTAGCCACAATATGGGTGTTGGGATTTAAAACCAAGTGTTTTGCAAGAACAATCAGTACTCTTAACTACTGCTGAGCCATCTCTCCAGGAGCCAGTTTCATAACATAGTCATAATGGAAAACATATTTTCTTCTTTATTCCTGATATTTGATCTTATGCCAGATGCATTTATATAAGGTCATATTCTGGTTATTTTTGTTCTGGTAAATATAATCTGTCTTTGTTTATAACTCACATTTTAATCTGTATCATTTTATTATTATTAGTTTTTCTGTTACTTCACTCAGTAAAACAGACTGAAGTTCCATCTAATTACATGAAAATTTTATTAGTTTGATTTACTTTACCAGATGGAAAGGAGAGCCTTCATTCACTGCTTGGTGGAATTGCAAACTGGTGCAACTTCTATGGAATTTTAGGATATTTTTCTCTTACTCTGTCAAGAATGTCAGAGAATTTTGAATGGCATTGCATGGAATCTTTAAGTTACTCTTGATAGAAAGGCCATTTCTCAACAGGAATTTTACCTATCCATCAGCACAGAAAGTCTTTCAATCACATTGTGTCTTCTTTAATCTTTCTTCAAATGTTTAAAATTTTCATTGTATAGATTCTTAATGTCTTTGTTTAGGTTTATTCTTAGATATATTTTGAGAATGTTATGAATGGGAAGGGTTCCATGAACTTTTCTCCAATTGCTTGTTGTTGGTATGTAGAAAGGCTGTTAGGTTTTGTAAATTGGCTTTGTGACCTGCCACTTCACTGAAAGTGTTAATACTTTCTAGAGGTTTTTTGGTGGAATTTTTAGGATTTCTTTCAAGTAATATCGTATCTTCTCAAATAAGAATAAGTTTAGTATACCTTTATTTTCCTTCTCTTGTCTCATTGCTCTAACAAGAGTTCCATGCCCTATATTGAAAAAGAGTAGAGATAGTGGACAACCTTGTCTCATTCCTGATTATAAAAGGAATGCTTCCAGTTTTTCTCAATTTAGAATGTTGGCTGTGGTTTGTTGTATATACCTTTACTTATGCTAAGGTTTGTCCCCCAGCCCCAACAAATTTCTTTGGGACTTTTAACATAAAGGCATGTTGAATTTTTTTAAAAAGCTTTTTTGTATCTATTGGGATGATCATATCATTGTTCTCTTTAAGTCCATTTATATGATTAATTATATTTATTGACTTACAGGGATTGAACAATCCCTGCATCTCTGGAATAAAACCATGTTGATAATGGTGGATGATCTTTTTGATGTGTGCCTGTATGCTTATTAAGTATTTTACTGAGAATTTTGGTATCTGTGTTCATCAAGGAAATATGCCTAGAGCTTTTAGGTTTTTTCTTTATGTCTTTCGGTTTTGATATTAGTAGTGGCCTCATAGAAGGAGTCTGGGGTTTTCCCTCTGCCTTTATGCTTTTTACTTCAAGTAGTAATGGCTGTAGATCTTGTTTGAAGTTCTGGTAAAATTCTGTTTTGAATCGATATGGGTGGGCCTGGGCTTTTTTTTTTAGTTGGGAGGGTTTGTATTACAGTTTTGGTTTCCTTATTTGCTATCGGTTTGTTTAAATTGTTTATTTCCTCGTGGTTTAACTTTTGCGGATTTGTTGAATTTGAAGAAATTCATCCATATCTTTTAGATTTTCAATTTTAATAGAGTGTAGGTACTTAAAATATTAACTTATAATTCTCTCGGTCTTTCTTGTATCTGTTGGTATGTTTACCCTTTAATCTCTGATTTCCTTGACTTGTATTCATTTTTTTTTCCTTTGGCTTAGCCAGGATAACCATCTTTTAATCTTGTTTGTCTTTTCAGAGAAACCGTTCTTATATTCATTCTTTTGCACTTTGTGGACTATTCTGTACATGGCTGTTAAGTTTGTATGATGAATGATAGCATTCAGCTAGAATGTTTCACTATTTCATTAGGCCCTATCACATGTTTATTGGAAGAAGTAGAATATTGAAGTCACCTATGGTTACTGAGTTGTAGTTAAGCTATGTCTTAGTCCAATAGTACTGTTTTCATGAAACTTGGTGCACCACAATATGGTACATGTATATTCATAATTGTTATGTCTCCTTGGTGGAATATTCCCTTGATTAGAATATAGTGACCTTCTTTATCTCCTCTGATTAATTTTAGACTGGTCTATTTTGTTAGATTTAAGAATAGTAGCTCTTAATGGCATTTGTTTGTAATATTATTTTCCATCATTTCAATTAAGATTATGCCAGTCCTTGGAGTTTAGGTGAGTTTCTTGCAGACAATAGATGCATTTTCTTAATCTATTCAAGGTATTATTTGACTAGAGAATTAAGATCACTGATATTTAGAGTTATTATTGAAAGATATGAATTGTTTACTGGCTTTTAATTTGCCATTTGTATTCATAGTCTTATTTTGTGTTTCTGTACATTATACCTTCACTTGTTTTCTTTCTGTAATCACTTGAGTATGGTCATTTCTTTCCTTGGTCTTTTGTTTTGCTTTGAATATTCTCTATTGGGTTGGTTTAGTGGAAATGAATTATTTCATCCTATTTAAAGCATGGAAAAATTTTCTTTCCCCTTTGCGCATGAGAGATGGTTTTGCTTATGTTTTCTGAATTGATAACTATTGTCATTTAGAATTGGGATGCCTGGATACAAACTCTTTTGGCTTTCATAGTATATGCCATGGGGCCCCTATCTATTTGGTGTTCTACGTGCTACTTGTGTCTAGATAGGTATGTCTTTCCTTAATTTGGGGAAGTTTTCTTCTATAATTCTGTTGAAGATCTAGTCAATGGCATTGACCTGAGATTCTTCTCTTTGCTTTATGTCTGTAGAAAGGGTGTCCCACATTTCCTACATATTCCATTTCTGTGTTTTTAATTTTTTTTCATATTCTTTGCTTGAGTGGCTCAGTTCCTCAACTTTGTTGTTCAGACTTTTTATTATTTATTTCCATTTAATTCATTCTGCTTTTGAGGCTTTCTCCTGTTGTTTAAAGTTGACTTATTGGATTTTTCAATTCTATCCTTATTTCAGCTTGCAAATCCTTCAATATTTCTATTTCTTTTGTTAACTCAGTTTTAAGTTGTGAATTATTTTTGCCATTTCATTCATCAGTATATTTATATTGTCTTGAGTTTCGGTCAGTTTTTTTCCTATCCTCTTTGAAGGATTAAATTATTTGTGTGTTCCTTAAAGTCACTGAAATTCATTGCAGCACACTTCTGTAGAACTAGTGAATTTTGGTGTGCACATATTCTCTTGGTTTTTTATAACATTTGAGGTTTTATGTTGTAGTTTTGACGTACGGATTTCTTTTACTGACTGTGTGTCTGCTATGAAATTCTAGCCTGCCTTTATTTAGTTGAAGTTTGGTTCTGTGTATATAATTTATATAGTTTGGAAGATTTCTGGTCAGTTCTGAATAGTTAGTTTGTCTGTACTTCAAGTTGACACTCTTTTAAAAAACTTGGCAGACAAGATGGTTACAGTTGGTTATTGGGAGCTCTCTAGCAGTGCCAAGGGATCTAGGCCCAATTCAAGATGATGGGAATTCCGTGACTGAGTTTTGGCAGGCTACTCAGTATGGGTCACACAGGAAGATCAGAAAGGTGGCTAGGACCAAGGCTGGAGTGGGGATACCATGGTGAGCTTAGAGTTAGCCAGAAGAGTAGTTTTGGGCTCTGAAGCAGGAGAATGTGGCTATTCTGAGTGCAGAGGATCAAGATGCAGTGGTTGGGGTCTGAGTTGGAAGGTTAGACCAAATGTCTCATGTGGGTAAAACAGAACTTGGTCTAGGCCTAAGGCTGGAATGGGAAAATTGAGGGCAGAGAGAAAGTATCTATTCTGGGTGAGAGGGAATCAAGCTGTAGTAAGCAGGGTCTGATCAGGGTCATCCGCAGGTCTCAGGCAAGATCACAGAGAGGGGGTGCTATGTCTAAGGCAAGAGTGAAGACTATGTGGAAAGGATCTAACTAACTAGGCAGAATGTGTGTGAGTCCTGAAGCAGGAAGATTGTACCTAGTCTGGTTTCAGGGGGATAAAGACATAGTGATTGTGGTCTTGGTATGGAAGCAAGACCAGAAGCCTTAGGTGGTAAGAACAGGACTGGGCCTAAGACAAGAATGGGGACATTGTGGTGAGAGAGAATGTAGCTGGTAAGGATTTATAGGAATCAAGCCACAGTGTGTGGAATCTAACTCATTAGAGTGTTATACAAGGCTAAGGTAGGAGGATCATGAACAGATCCAATAGCCAAGACAAGGATGGGGATAGTGCGGTGACGGTCTAGCTGGTTGGAACGGGTTTGGGCCCTGAAGCAGGGGAATATATCTAGTCAGAGTTCAGGATAGTCAAGATGGAGTGGGATCGTTTTTATTTTTACGGAAATAGCTTTATGTGATCATTTTTATATCTAAATTTGTTGTATATTTTCAACTTGGAATAGAGGCTGTTTTCTACTCCAAAGTTTATATATATATATATGACTTATATTCCACTTATATTCCAATATCTGCTCAGTTCCTGACCTTTACTTGATGAAAATAATTGCATTTTAAATACATAGTCAGAGTCATCCGAAGTTTCAAATAATAGCAGATAAAGATTTCATTTTCAGCTTTCCACTTCATATTGAGGCAAATCAGCAGTTTCATGAAGCTGGCATCTCAGATTGTTTGGGAAACTTGAACCGTAGGTTTGTGCTTTCATAAATCATCAAAAAGACACTGAAATCTGGACTAGAAAGAAAGGTAAGGTAGAAAACATCATCTAAGATGCACTTTTTCTTTTTTTCTGCTCAAAACATGTCTTCACGCATGAAGGAACTATTAGGAAAATATTGATAATTTTTGGTTAAGTGGTAAAATCAAGAAAATCTTTCAAATAGAACTACCATCCCACACTGGTTAGCCCTTTAAACAACCACAATGCACTTAGAAGCCATCTTCTCATAATTACAAATAGTCCACTATTTGGGGTAGAAGTCTGTGAGACAGTAAATTGCTCAAAGTTCTTAAAGACAGTTGAAGTGTTCTTTCCTCATTCCATATCAGTATACTGAATATTGGAATAATAAATATCTACGAATTGTTCCCCCAAACTTTTTCATGGAGAAATTGTGTTTCAATATAAGATTAAATAACCTCCATATTTAATTTTTCCAGAGGTACCTGAGATAAAACTCAGAAAATCATGCCCCCTATGTGAATAGTCTATCACCTACACATCAGCCATTAAATGTTTTGATGTCTAGTAAATGAATATTCAATATGTGCTTTGCTCAGCAGTTTTGAAATGAACTGATGAACAAAATGTATAGCTTTGTTAAGTTATTAATTCCATGTTTGTTTAACAATGATTATGATATACATACATATATATATATGAGATTTAATTATGTCACTTTAAGATAGTAATATAAATGACAGTTAAAAGAACAAGAAAATAAAACTGGAGGGCTTATCTATTGGGATGAGCCAGAGCAGCCTTCTAAGGAGATGATGATTTGGTTGATACTTGAATGATAAAAGCAGGAATCTTCAGGAATTCATGAAAAGTATTCAGATATAGGAATAGCACTTGATAAAACCAAGAAAGACAAATGTACATGACAATGATCAAACAAGAGTTTGGCCAATTTAATATTGGCACAGTGAGTTAGGAGAAAGGTCACAGTGATTGTGATCACTGAGGTAGAAAACAAACAAATACTCAAGTGTCTAATTAAAGAACACAGAAGGGCATAGGAACCAATAATAGTAAAGGTGTAAAGGAGAGTGATGATTATCAATAAGGTACAGAGATAATAAAATAGTCATTTTATGAGTGAAATTAAGTTAATATTTGATATTTCATGTAGTTTCAGTTCAGAGTATTCATTTTACTGTAATTGCAATCTAATTTCACTGGACAGTGTGTAGGAAAAGAGTACATTTCCTTTTACTTTATGAAAGTACTCTTGTCTGCTTTATATAGGACAGATCATAGAATGCCAGAGAACCAGGAGGTACAGCACTTAAGTAAGTGCTTATTGCTTGTTACTAACATGATATGGTAGCTTAGATTAGGGATGCATATCAGAAAGGATGAGGGATGGTTAGGCTTAGAATGACAGGAATTCTCTTAGTACATGAGAAGAAGTGAGGATTAAAAAGTTACATAATGCACTTTGAAAACTATAGGAAAATCAAAAGTCATTTGTAAAATTCTACAATAGTCCAAGAACAGAAATAATAAGCATATAATTAAGTGTTGATTGCCACTAGACAGGCTAAATAGGCTCAAGTGCAGGAACTCACACTGAGGGACATGTGAGTACATAAACTTGACTCAATAGCCCTTAACAAATATGACAGAAAGCACAAAATTCTGTGGGTGGGCTATGGAGGGGGCAGATAGAGGAGGGGGTCTAAATATGATTAAGGTGTATTGTATGAAATTCACAAAAATTTAATTAAAATGTACATTGGAATAAAAGAGTTGATTGAATAAAAGGACTATGAGGTATTCAAGTAGTATTATTGAGAGAGCTAATGGATATAAACATTGCAGCTCATGGGTAGGGGTGTATATTGGTGAACATATCACTGAAGTGATAGTACTCCAAACTAGGATCTAAACTACATTGTGTAAGGAACAAATAGAGGAAAAATTGGTACAAAACAATAGGAAGTAATAACTTAATATATACCATTCTGCTCTTGGAGGTGGAGTCAAGAAAAGTGATTGAGTCAGAAAAAACAATAAAGATAAACTGAGTTAGGACTAACAGTATTTGCCTATGGATGATTGTGTGAGATCCTTGTTGTGTGATGGAAATATTCCAAAGGTGAGTTGGGATGCTTGTCCAGAAAGTTGCGTTTACTAAATATTCATAAATTTCAGAAATGAAATGTATGAATGTCTAAAGTAGTTTTGTATTAAGCTCTTAAGAAAAATAGAAGACCTGGTAAATACATTATTCTTAGAAAGAAACTATAAAATTCCATATTTTTTCCAATGTAATTTCCAATCAATATTTTGTACTGCTGAAAAGGTAATATTGGGAGTTTGAAATAATAAAGGTTGTTTATTGCTGTCAATGAATAAATTATAAAAATGTCCTATAGAAAAATCTGTAGAGCCTGTTTACCCACAGTCCTCACAGTTTGAACCTGTCCTATGCTCATATAAGACCAGAACAATAAATGAAACTTTGATTTTTTTGTCAAATTGAACTGATATAACAATACAATTTTTATTATTTTTGTCTGTAGAATTTGTTGGAAACAAATTATGTATTTAAAGTTTTAATTTTTTTCCATAGCGTATTATGCAAAATGGCAGCTACAGGAAGTATCACTTTTGGCTGTTGAGAATTTCTTTTCAACTTATCTGGATTATATTTACTTGAAAATCAAAATGACATCAAATAAAAATTGCACTGTTCATCAAAACAGGTTTTTGCCAAAGGGACATCATGCTATGACCTTAAATTCAAAACTTAACTTTAATTTTTCATCAAGTTTCAATCCAGAGAATAATTTAATTTTCAGAAATACAGAAGATTGTGAGGTAGCTCACAACTGGATTCTTTCATTAGAGAAAAATAGAGTCAAATTTTCAGAAGCAGAAATATCCGTTCCTTGTTATCTGTACAAATCTCTTATTCGTTCCAAAGAGTTTTCTGTTAGTTCAATCATAAAAGAATGTGGAAAAATCAATATTCATTTTCCACGAAACAAGTCTGACCTTCAAAAAGTCATAATTAAGGGCCCTGAAGAGAATGTTGAAAAGGCCAAGAAAAAGCTTCTGCAACTAGTAGCAGAAGAACAAGCCAAGACTTATTCTGTGACCATCCCTGTCAATTCAAAATATCACCCATTTCTCATAAGTGAACATGGTGGCAATCTTACCAAAATCTGTGAGAAGACTGGAGTACATCTCATTTTCCCTAAACTTAAAAATAAGGATCAAGAATTTGTAACAATCATAGGGACAGAGGACACTGTTAAGGAGGTACAAAAAGAACTAGAGATTTTACTGAAAGATTTAGAGAATGTGGTGGAGGATTGCATAGTAATACATCGTAAGTTTCATCATTACTTTGTCATGAGGCGGGACCAGCTTTTACGAGAAATGATTGAGATATATGACGGTATGAGTATTAACTTTACATACGAAGGAAAACAGAGTATCAGAGTCACTATGAAAGGGAAAAAAGCTTGTGTTGAGGCAGCGAAGAAACATATTCAGCAGATTTTTGAACCCTTGGGCTCCCACATTACAACGCAATTTGTTATTCCTCAGAAATTCCATCCTTTCTACATGGGACCAATGTATTCTAGAATCCAACAAATTGGTAGGGATTATAAAGTTCAAATCAAATTCCCAGACAGAGAAAAGTCATACATGAATATATATCCTGCAGTTCAAGAAACTGGGAAAGAAAAAGGGGGAAAGAGCACTAAAGAACCTGCTTATAGTACCCAAAGAAAATGTAAAACGCTGCTTATCTCAGGACAGGTAGAGAATTGCAAAGCAGCCACAGAAGCGCTTGAATCGCTAATTCCCGTAACTGCTGAGGTCCATGTACCCTTTCAGCTACATCCTTACATCATTGGGTACAAAGGAAGTGGGATAAAGAAACTAATGAATGAATTTGAAGTTCATATGCAGGTATTACAACCTGATGGAAATTCTGATATTATATCCATTATGGGCCTTGCTGCCAATGTGGAGCAAACCCAGATTAGATTACAAAAACAAGTCAGTGTTTTACAAGCAAAAATAGAAGAAGAGTCATTAAGAAATTTTAAGTTAGCATTTACTTTAGATCCAAAACATCATTCCAAGATTACTGGTCATAAGGGTTTACTTATTGCTCAGATTTGTACAGAGCATGATGTTACCATCCATTTTCCAAAGAAAGGAAACCATGAGCCACAAGATCAAATCATCATTACAGGCTACAAAGAGAACACCCTAGCTGCTCGAGATGCGGTAATGAGAATGTTATATAAAACTGAAAACACAATTTCAAAGGAAATCCCACTAAATCACCAGGTTCGTAGCAATATTATTGGATTCGGTGGAAAAGCTATCCATAGACTCATGGATCTATTCCAAGTAGACATCCGTTTACCTCCAAAAGGATCCTGGAATACCAACATTACTGTGAGTGGACTCCCTGAAAATGTTGATGAAGCTATTGGTCATATCCTCAGTCTTGAGAAGCACCACCTGTCAGCTCTTATGAAATATGAATCTCAACTGGCACGTTTTAACAACACTTACCTTTATGATATAGCTATGGAACCAACTACGTGTTATATAAAAAGAGATGTTCCCTTTAATGCAAAACCCACCCCAAATTCCCCAAATATTGATAATTCTGAAGATTACAAATCAAAACACCAGACATCTCCTAAGACTCACCCTTGGAGACCATGATAATAATAATTTAAAAAATAAATAAAAACAAAGTGTTCCTACCTATTTCCTGAATGTATTGTAAAAATAATTTCTTACCTGATGTAGCCATTGGCTCATAGGCACACTTCTGACACCTTTAGATAAACACATGTTTGGAACTTACAAAATATGTTACAATGAAAATGAAGTGCTTCATCCTGTGGACATGCCATATGTACCAACTTGATCCTTATTTCTACACTCTTGTTCTTGACATATCATTCATATCTCATACTTTTCATTGTTTTAAATATATTCCATTATCATATTACATACATATGAAAAGTTAACTAACTTTTGTGGTATATTCAATTTGTCAGTTTTTACTTACATTGCGAACCTTAGCAAGTGCGGGAAGGAAGATACAGCTATATCTTTACACCAAGACTTCAAAAGCCTCTAAATGTATCAATTTTGCTTCTACATTCATGTCTTATTTGCATTACTTCTTAATGTGTTTCATGCAGGGCAAGCAGCCTTCTTCCTACCTACCACGACTCAGTATAGAAAGAATCCCAAATTGTGTTCAGTGTGTGTATGTGCTCAGTGTATATTTGTTCTTGATGACACATCAGTGATATACTAGAGGACACAAGTGCTGAAGAATGCCAGATTGGGTTGAATTATGTTGTTTTCTCAAACAATAGTACCACCATTGAGAAGCTTGAGAATTGCATAATATTCTTCTAATCTCCAAAAAGACCCATTGGAAATCCTTGTTGGGGAAAAAACGTCAAACCCAAGAGCTAATTTTTCATCTTCCTTCCAGTGAACTCTTAGACCTGGTAAACCTTAAAATAATGGTGCCAAATGTTTTCTGTTTATTTATTTTTTGTGATGATTGTTTCTTTTTTCAATTCCAATCACAACATAAAGTAATACTGCTAATTCATAGCTAATGTTTGACATCCAAAATACCTCCCACCTCCAAATGTTTCCCTTATTTCAACTGAGTAAATTGACCAAGTCATGTTATTTTTCCAGAAGTAGCTTCAATCCACAGACCATTCAGGATATGACATGCATACCAGTATCTAGATAAACTCCACTTTGACATCCCAAAGCTGGCACCCACCACAAGCTTAACATTGTCCTCTATTTACCTGCCATGAAGCTATAGACACTCTCCCACAGAGCTTTTCTCTTTCTTTCACAGGTGTTAAGTACAAGGTCATTTGCTAGAAGGAAGATAGAAAGACCTTTGATGAAGTTGATTACTAGATCTTAGAAAGAAGAATACTTTTTTCTAAAGTATGTAAAACCTCTGCACTCCTTTCAAAAAACACCATAATAATACATAACATCACTCAGAATTTAATGTCTCTTGACTGTATTATGTGGTTCTCCTCTATTATTTCCAGTAAAGGTTTTGTCTATTAAGGCACAAATTCTCACACTCTCATTTACCTCATCATGCCAGGTTGCTGTCATTATGAAAATGATCATGAGTAGCAATTTGGGGAGGAATGATCTTGGATTAAGGTAATGTGCATTTCTTTTTTTCCTTTTTGCCTTGAGACAGAGTCTCAAGTAATCCAAACCTGCCTCAACGTCCTGATCCTCCCTTATCCATTTCCCTAGTCCTAGAAATGTAGGTATGTGTCAACACACATAGCTGATAATGTTGAATTTACAGTTTATGAGAGTCCTAACACATTTTCTTAGCATCCACAAGGAGCAGAAGAGTTTCTATTAGCCCACACCATCATCAACTGTTTCTAAACTGTCCCTGTGGATATTACCTTAGAAAAATACTGGTTTTGTTTTTCCTGACCTTATGTCATTAATAGCTCTAGAAAAATATTCTTGAGTTTGTTTGGTCTTAACCCAAGAAGCTTTGCCATTATTATTCTAGTCCACTTGAAATTTGTTTATCTATATTTAAGTAAAATTATTATCAATGTAGCACATATTTTTGATTCATTCATGTACCATGCTAAAAATCAGTGCTTACTAGAAACAGTGGACACTAGTTTAGAATGATGTGCTATAAGATACATGGATTGCTCAAATTGAAATTATGTAAGTACTTTTTTTTGCAAAAGGGTCTCCTGTTAACCCGAAACTCATTATTGTAGGTCAAAATGGTTTGACCTTGATCTCACAAAAATATGCCTCTTTCTGCCTCCCAAGTACTAGGATTAAAGGTGTGTACCACCACACCCATCCTTAAATTTACATGAATTCTAAATAAATAATTTCCAAGTTTTTGTTTTGTTTCAAGTTAACTTTCAGGAATGGATTTTAACACAGTAATTAGAGAAAATAAGTGAAATGTACTTAAACGAAATCATGCTATTTTTCAACTATGTCATAATAATTTAATTAGCAATTAAAAATCATAGAGATGAACACAAGTTTAAAAATATACCTCTGCCCATTGAAAAATCCCAAAGACAAATTAAACAGAAAGACACAGGAGCCTCAGAAATTTTAAAAATCTTTAATATGTTGACTGGCTTGATTGGGAAGATCCTGTCCAGGCAACCACAGCTGCTGTGAACTCAAGAGTGCAGTGATCCTGTGACAGCCAGAAGACAAAGTTTCACTCCGCTCCTCCTAAAACTCTAGTTTCTTTGACTTAGAATTGCGTTGGCTTTCTGTGTTCTTTTGTGCTTCCACGTGAATTTAAAGAATATTTTCTGTTTCTGTGAAGTATAGCACTCAATTGTGATTGGCATTGCACTGAGTCTATAGAATGTTTATTCAAGTGTATTGGGTGTTAGAGAGATGGCTCATTTACTTTTGCAAAGTACCAAAGTTCAATTCCAGCATCCACACTGGGTGGCTCACAACCACCTGTTATGGGGGAATCTGTACATCACTACGTCACAGCAAACACTTGCATAGACTCGATGACACAATATATATATGTATATCTGCTGCCTTCTTCTACCTCTGTGGACTTTGCATGACACAGGTACACTTATACATATGCATTTAATACACTCTTACACAGAAAATTAAGATAAAATGAGAAGCAAAATTTTAAAGGTTTAAAGAATTTTTAATCTAAAATTTCTAAAAGGAAAAACGTTTGATTAAACTAGAATCTCCTATTTACCCTGTCTTCTGTAGTTAATGTTTTAGGATTTTTCAGGTTCTTCGTATTATTAATGTGTGTATAGTAAATATCCCTTTGACCTACCATGATGATCTAGGAGCTTTCAGTTTCTCTTAACTTAAAAGAATTGTTCCAAAGAAATAAGATCTAAAATTCTCATAAATTTACAGAAATATTTTCTCCCAAAATACGTACTAATGTACAGTTCCACATCATCACATGAGAGGAATATTGCTTTCCTATTAATTTGTTTAGGTCTCATCCAAAATTTACTATATAGACATAAAATTGTTAAAATTCATGGAGTACTATATGATGATTTACTTCATATACATTGTATAATATTATAATTTGAGTAAGTATATCTATCTCCCAAAACATCTGTCATTTCTACTTGGTGAGAATATTAATAATCTTTATTTCTAGCTTGTTGAAATACTAGATGTATTAGAAAAATATTCTTATGACATAGAATACCATTTATATGTAATAATCAACTCCAAAATTTCTTTTTCCCAAACCCTTCCAGCTTCATCTTTTGAATACTCACTATCTTTCAGATTCTATATACAACTGAAATCCTAAAATATTTGCCATCTCAGCCTGTCATATTTCCTTTATCACAGTGTCCTACAATTTGTCCCATGATGTTTCTATGGAAACTCCTTTTATAGCTTAATAACTTTCTATTATACATGTTTATCATATTTTCTTTATTCATTTATCAGTTTATTGATATTTATATTATTTTCATTTCTTTGGCTTTATGGCTAGTTCTGCAATGAATCTTAGATGTGGATGTCTTTATGCTATACAAATTTACTTTCTTTTGTATATATATGCAGTGGCAGGATTTCTGGACAATATGGTTAGTCTATATTTCTGTTTTTGAGGAATCACCTGATTTTTAATCATGGTATATCAATTTACATTTCCATAAATAATATGCAAATATCACTAAATATCTCCATTAGTATGTATCGTATTTATTTCTGATACTACATATTCTAAGTGGAGTAACATAATACCTTATTATGGCTTACACATACTTTTTCAGATGATTAATTTTGTTTATTATTTTTTTCCAGATAATTATTGGCCTAATGCAGTCTATTGTCTATTTTTAATTGTTGTATATTATGCTATTGTTTTGTTAGATTTTTATAGAGGCAGAATAATTATTGTTTCACAATATATTCTTTGTAAATATTTTGTTCCATTCTTACAATATCTTTGCTCTAAAGACACATCTCTCTCTCATGAAGATATTCACTTTGATATATTTATCTCATGATTCAAGATGTATTTAAGTCATTAATCCATTTTCAGCTCTCTTTTCATTGTGAGAGGTACTACTATAGTTTCACTCCTCTATCTGTAGATATACAGTTTTCCCAGAGCCAATAATAGAATAAGTGGGTCTTTCCCCAAAGCATTTTCTTAAAACCTGTTGGGTGAATCGGTCTTCCACCCAACAAAGTCCCACTCAGAATGGACCATGCACATTCAACCACAACATAAACAAACTTGAGTGATGAAGAAAAAAGCCAACAGAGTCAGATACCCTCACAACCAATCAGTGACCTGAGTTGTGTTGTATGTGAGGAAAGGGTCGCAGCAGCTCACTGGTCCCCATAGAAATATAGAATTTGCTGAATGGTCTCAGTAGAATAATTGCACTCATCCCTTCTAATTGGTCTGTAATTAAACTCAAATATACTCTGGTAATTTGGTGAAATCATACTTTGTTCACTTTGTTGTTTTGAACGTGGAGAGGAGGGTGAGCCTGGATGCCACTTGTGCCACACAGAAAGAAATTTTTACAATAATTGGCATAGTTGAGGAGGATACAATAATACTGAGAATGAGTTTGGGAAGAAAAATTATGTTCTTGTTGATATGGGTAAAGAGACCAGCAACTGAAGGGAATCTGGCTGAGGGGAAGAGTGGAGACAGAAGAAATTTTCACATGGCTTCTGCAGTGGATAGTGAGATGCTTAACTAAGGTGAAGCCACCAAGGCAGATGATGTCTGTGGAAGAAATCCCAGGATGGCAAGCCACTTACAGATGGTATGGAATGGCATACTTGCTTGAATTGTGGGCCCTGCTGCATGATTACAGAGAAGCCTTGAGAACAATTGAGGGTCTAAAGTTGATTCTGTGAGTCCTGTTAGTAGTGCATCAAGGGCAGAAGCTTTAGTGGGTCACTGTGGAGGCAGCCTGGTCACTGCTATGGGTGATAAGAAATATGTCCCAAGCAAAGGCAGCAGTCCAGAAGGAGACCGAAGTTTTAAGAGTGAAATTAGAATAAGAAAGGGATATGAGGCTTGACTCTTCAGTACCAGCCTCTGATCTTGCTGATAAAATAAAAGGAGAAAGAGATGAAAGTTTTAACATATAATGCAAGGCCTATCCTGGGACCCCTCAACAGGGAAGTCATAAGAGAAGGCAGATAGTGATGAAGAATGGAGTGAACCAGGAAAAGCTAAAGGTGTTCCTCAGATGTGACCTGTAATACAAAGAAAGGAGAAATCCAAATTTCAACATATTCATGGAGGCCTTAATAAATGTGAGACTTTGACAGTCAGAGGATACTCAGCACTGGAGCTGTTGGACTAGGGAAGACATTCAGACAAGTGAAGGATCCCCTCATCACCTGGCTTGTGATGATCACTTGGTAGATGATAATAGTTTAAATGCTGCAGAAGCAGAAAAACTGAGGAATATAACCACTTTTCCTTCCTTGAGACATAGGCTGCATAACCTGAAGCAGTACAAGGGGACTCAATCCCTGATGGACTGGCTTGTATGAGACATTAGAAATACTTGATTATCACCAGTGGAGGATCCTATGGATATCAGGGGCTGGAGGACAATAAAAGAAAGACAGGCACTACTGAGAGAAGTAGATATGAGGAAAGCAGTGTATGGTGTCCTGTACACTGTATTAGATAGGACTGTGTCCACTAGTAATTTATTGAACTTTATTGAGCAAGAACCTTAAAATGTATGCATATGGAGATTTAATATCTGTGCTAATTCCCTTAGTGGGGCAGGATCTTTCTAAGGCAGAAGAGGCTTTGACAGATTTAAGTGACTTAGACTAGCATATATATATTATGTCTGTATAAGAATAGAACAACCTAAAAAGGGTGTAAAAGAGACAAAACAAAGAAAGAGGTCTGCTTGGGTTACTTGAAGGCAAATATGACTGGACTTGTCAAGCCAAATTCCTGAAGTAAAAATTGACAAAAAGGCAAATTCTGTGCTTAAGAGCTTTTGGAAGATTTTAAACCCGAGAAAGAGTTCACAAAAGGTATATAAAAGATAGGAAGTATTCTGGGGTGGATAATAACACCTCCCCAGATTAAACAGGATACATTTCTCTCCTGTGAATGGTTATTCAAGGGGTGGTGACAGTTTGCCCAGTCAGAGCCTCTCCCAGCAGACAGGTATGGTCAATAGAGAGACAACAGGTGTGACTAGAGCCAGGAGTCAGATCCAGGTTCTACCTGGCCCTGGAAAGCAACAGGTGCAGCAGGGGCAAGAGGGGCCTTATTCCTCCTTTGCCCTGTGCGGGGCCAGGCAGCTTGAGCCAGCCCCAGTGAGTTTATCAAGGGTAAAGAAATGTATGGAGGCTCCATGTAAGAACTCCAGGACACTAAATGGATTCCAGATAACTAAAATAGTAAAGAACTAAATAAATTAATGCCTCTTTTTTATGCCATTGCACCCTGCATGAATCTGCTTATGAAACAGTTGATACAAATGGATAAAGAATTTCCATCCTGTATTAGACCTTGTTTATATTTGATTTAGTATATAATGTTAACTTCTGAGTGCTTTACAGATGTGAAACCAATTGGAAAGACATCAAGTACACCTGAAAATACAAGGATGGATTATAAATTCGCACAGGTACAAGGGTCAGGTATAGATGTAAAATTTTGGAAACATAATGGTCTAATAAAGCACAAGTAATATACATGATAATGGTTCCAATAAGTCTACAAAAACCTGGGCCTATAGATGCCAAAGAATAAAAAGATATTTGATACAATTTTTAACTGAAAATTCCAGTACCAGACATGGGTTACCGCATTGTGAGCTGTTGGCCAGGGAAGACTTTGAGCCCCCCTCTACAATAAAGGGCATTGCCACTAATGTTAGTTTCACACTGATAACAAACCATAAGACCCTATTGATGAAGATGTGGCATGATGTGAGCATGGGAATGAGAGTTCCAGTGGGGACAAAGCTGAAAACTCCCTGCAAATGGATGATGATCTTCATGGTGCCGGAATACACTATGCAGATCACTAGGTCCCAAATAGTTCTGCTTAATGACAGATTCTGGGTGCCCCACTATCAGATGCCAAACAAGATGTTCCTGCAGGGGTAATAGTGGCTTGTTTAGTATATGTCACCAACAAGTTGCCAATCAGATTTAAGGCCCACTCCTCAGGGAGGAACACAATTCTGGTACTGTAAGAAAGGTCGGCCTGTAGCAGTAGGAGGAGTTATAGGCCCCAGTGGGAAAGCCTTGGTAATTGTTTTGTAATATGAATGTGATGTACCTACTTAGATTCCATCCAAGCATTTGTGTTTACACCCATAGGCTAGGTTATTATAGCAGTCAGTATTTGTGTAGATGGTACTTTTTGTTAATGCTATTGTATTTTTATAGTATAAGGAATATCACTAAAACCAAATGATAATCCATGCCACAATGTGAAGAGGGTCATCCTATACCTGGACCCCCTTTCTAAGTGTCAGGGACTCTTGCAGAAGAGGATGGTGGAAACTGTATAATAGCCAGAGGAAGTGTTGGAGTGTTGGAGGAATAGGTCCTCCCTCCACCTGCCAAAGTCCCACCCAGAATGGACCATGCACACTCAACCATAGCATAAACAAACTTGACTGACAAAGGACGAAGCCAACTAAGTCAGCTACTCCTCACAACCAACTGGTGACCTGAGTTATGTTGTACGTCAGGGGAGGGACTAAGTTGTGAGTGGAGGAAGCTGGAAAGGAATGAGTCCCTTTGCCATCTTGGGCAGCTGGCAATGGCTCATCAATCCCCATAGAATTGTAGAATTTGCTGGATTGCCTCAATAGAGGAATCCGCCCCCCCCCCCACTAATTACTCTTTAAGTAAGCCCAAATAAACTCTTTGTTCCCAAATGGTAATTTGACAAAATCATACTTCATTCATTTTGTTGTTCTGGATCTAGAGAGGAGGGCAAGTCTGGACCTTTCTTGCACCTTATAGAAAGAATCTTTTACAACAATATCGTTTTTGAGAATCAGTTGTCTGTAGATGCATTACTTTATTTCTAAGCTTCCTATTATGAATCATTGCTCTATGTGTCTATTTATGACAATATTACTCTGATATTTTACTGTAACTTTTTTTCATTTACTGGGGAAAATACTTTTGATGAGTTCAGTGACTTCTTGCTTTTACAACACAAAATTTGTGCTGTAACTACATGCTTCAAAATACTGCTGACAGTTTGTTTCCAGTGCTGTGTTAAGTGCCATTAAAGACACCCTTGCTCTGAATGGGCATCCTTGTTATTGTGGGAAACACTAAGGCAGGACCATTACAATCATATAAACTGTTAACTGCAATGTTGCTGGTTTCTTGAACAATTTCCAATGTGTGGATCTGCAGTTATTATACACCCAAGAATTCACTATAGTCTGTCATAGTTACTAAGCTACCTTTCAATGTGTTGGATTCATTTTCCTGAAGCCCTGCTTCCTTGAATTCCCAATATTAAACTGGGCCTCAGCTTCTGGGCACTTGACTGGAATTCAGATTTCTCTTCATGGGTAGATATTCCCACTGTTCTATTTTTCCCCTCAGAGATTTTTCTTCTTCTAAGGATATGTCCCAGTCATCACCGTTCACATCTGCACATGATAGTTCTAGCAATTCTTCATTTTGATAAATGTCTCAGCAACAGCAATCCCCTCAACTGGTTTATTCCCATTTCCTTGAGGTAAAACCATGATTTCAGCATTTTCAGTTAGTATTTAATTGGAAGTTCCTGTGGGCTTTGGAGAAACTTTGGAGTGTTCTGTTTAATTTTGCTTGGTCCAGTCCATGTCACTCATGACAGCGAACCTTCCAGAGTTACTGGTGTTGCTTTTAGGTGGCTGTGTGGTAATTAAGTTTGGGGATAAATATGACTAGATGAAGTCCTCTTCACCTAGCTTCTCCTCTCAACTGAAGAGAGATGTCTTAGTAGATAAAAACTTTCTGGGAAGATGATCTTCTGTGGTGTTTTTCTGAAATTTGGCATAGCCACCTTATGAATAAAAACAGGTCTTTGTCTAACCAAATGTCTGCTTTTAGGATGAATCTGTGTCACTCTGGATACAGCTATCAAGGAATCCATTGGAGGAATACTGTTCTCATTTGTAGAGAGTAATATTTTCTCCTAAAGTTTACAGATGGGCTGATGTTCAACTTGTTCCCAAATTTCCTGAATATTAGGCACTTGTTTTGCTATATCATACGTGGTTAAATTTACAACTCTAGAGTTTTATTTAAGATCACACAGGGAATACCATGTATATCTGCAATAATCCCAAATAATTTCTGTTTATTCACCAATTTCTTCTCCAAGTTTGGTCTTAGTAGCTTAGGGGAGAGATCAGTCTTGGAAGATTTCTTAAATGTATCTTCTTATTTAACTTCTGTTCATTTTCTCTTCCTTTTTCCTCCTCTGAAGTTCTTCTTTTGGTTCCAGTATATATGATGAGATGTCTGTTCATGTGCCATTGTCAGGCTAGATTTACTTTCCAGAGTTTGTGTGGCTGGGGCATTCATAGGTCTGCCTGTGGGGTGTGCAACTGATTTTCTCTCTAAAGCTTACAGAATTCTGTTTCATTTTACCCATACTGTTGTATAGTTTACTAGCAAACTCTGTAATCTGAAACCTCTGAGTAATGATCAGCTCATTCTGCTTCTGTACTTTCTGTCCCAACTTTTTTCCCTGTTTCTTTTAGAAAATGTTATCTGCCCTCAGATGTTTCCTCATTGTGTTCTGAAGTTTCTCTGTATGTCTCAGGAGCTGATCCTTCTTTTGCTATGCTCCTTGTTGATAACTTGCTTGCCTGGATACCAATAAACTGAAACATATTCTGGAAATCTGGGGATATGAAAGATGTTCTTTTAAAACTCATGAAAATCTTTTAAAGTGCCTATGTTGGACTTGATGCATGTATTAGACTTCTGGATTTCTAACAGTTGGTATTCTAATTCTGAATAGTTAAAAGTTAATTTTTTAAACTCCTTCTTAAACATTTTGACTTTTTCCATTTCATCAAGAAGTTTCTCGTTTTCTTCCTCTTTCTATCTGCCAAATAACTTCAGAAATTCTTCTTCTTTTGTTTTCCGAATTTCATATTCTTTAAAGAAACAGGCTGCATGGGTATGCTGTGTAGATTCTAACTGAGACCTGGCCATCTACAGCTGCTCCTTCAACATGACCACTGGAGTGCCCTGGCTATGTTCGTTGACTGAGTCTGGATCGGCAGATGGCTGCAGATTGAATGAAACACATAAGACAGAGACATAGACACACACACTAGGTAGGAGGAAAGGAGACTGACTGACTTTATTGAGAGGCAGCAAGCCTTACATACCCTTAGGCGGGGCTTTGCAGGAGGTTAAATGTTCAGGTTCTCAGGAGACATCCTCTATTGATGACACACAACTGTACACAGGAAAAAGGAAGTTGCAATCGGGCTAGCTTAAAGGTCAAGTTGTTTACTTGAGTTTTGTAACTGACAAGATCTGGCTAACTCTTGGCCAAGAGCCTAGCACTAAGAGAGAAGGGCATGCAGGGGGCCCAGAGCCCTACATTTCCCCCTTTTCTCTTACATAAATGAGTGTCTGTGTTAGGTCGCCAAGGACGTCAGTGCCTGTCTTACCCGTCATTGGAAAACCAGCCACAATCTCTGGCCACAGAGACTGATTCCTTGTCTTAGTTGGACAGACACCCCCTTGGGCTTGCCCGTCTCTGGCTACTCATTTATGAAAGTCATCAAATTCTGGCCTCAATCCACATACTAAGGTTTTGTAACATTTACAGAAATCATAATAAGTGAAAATTGCTAAAATACCATAACTTTCATTCTCATGGGAATGACTGAAACGCAATTAAACAAGTTACATTGAAACACAGGAAATACATTGAACACAGAAAACATCAAACCTGGTACCATTATGAGTGATATTTAACTGTCCAATCAAACGTACATAGGGTTGATTTATGCAAGCTATCACTCGTCCTTGACTTTGGCTGCTGCCTGTTTCCCTATATAAGTCTGCAGGAAATTGCCATCTGATCACCAAAGTTCTGCACTTAGTCCTTTTTCTCATTTATCAGCATTCCCTGCAGTAGAATCCTGATTTACTGTTATTCTTTCCATGTAATGATGTCCCATCAGTTGAGTATCATTCACCATCACTGCAATCTCCTTTTCTTTCTGTATGGCTAAATTTAGCATTGTTAAATTTATTACATAAGTCCAATATAGCTCTCCATGTATCATCAGGAACTGATTTCACAGCAACAGCAACGTCACTCTTCCCTTGTTCAGTCCCTGCAAACTGAACCAGCCTTTCTGGCAGCCACCTGGAATTCTCAGTGTCCTGTGGAAAAACAAACAGTCCCTCTTCCCCATATTAATACCGGGTTTGGGCCATTATTTTTTGTAATTGATTTTTTAAAGTTCTGTTTCATTAACCTTTCTAAGATCTTATAATAACTTCCATTTTTGTGACTTTTTCATGACAAAAATTGGTGAATTAGAAGGCTCTGAATAACCATTTTCTAGCTGTTCTTGAACTGCTCCATGGCCTGAATTTTGTTTACAGTAAGAGGCCACTAATCTATCCATACAGGTTAAAGGGAGAAGCAATCATAATTTGAGACACAGTAGTTACTGCATCAACTTCCACCAATCTGGTACTTTTAATTACTGTATCCTATGCAGCTAAAACTTGGTCAAAGACCAAACATTCCTGAATAAACCTTAACTAGAAATTCTAAGATTACATATAGTTTTCTTTTATCTTTTATATACCCTAACATATACAGAGATTCAACCATGCCCTGTTCTTCTAAATATTCTTCCTTCAGCTCAGCTTCAGGCTTTGCCGGGCAATAAATGGTGGGAAAATACTCCTCTCTCAGATATCTAACAGCTTCCTCCTCTCTCTCCTATTTTTCTTTGGGATCTAAAGACTCTTGATTTTAGGTTCCACAAAAGCTGGGTTCTCAACGGAGTGGAAGGTTTTGCTTTACTTTCCTCCTCCGCTTGAGGTTCGATTCCAGATCCCATTTGCCCCCGCCTTTTTTGAACCTTTTGTATCTGAACAGACTCTGAAATACTGAGGCCCTAACTTTATTTTTCATAATGTATTTATATCCCTATCCAGAGCACAGGAATTCAGGCGGGAAGTCAAATTTGTGAACCTGGTCAATTTCAGGGACTTCCTGAAGCTCTTGACTGGTTTACTTCCTGATCTTAATGAGCTTCCCTGCAGGTTGGAATGTTTCACCTCAAAACATAAACAAAGAAAATGGTTCCTGACAACCCATAACATATAAAGAAATTGAAACAATAATACAAAAACCTACCAAATGATAAAAACTGAGACCCTGATAAATTCCCAGCAAAATTCTACTTGACACTCAAACTCCATTAGACAGTTCAACAGGAAAGAGTATAAACAGAGAGACACCTTAATTAAAGAATACCATATATTGAATGAACCTAACAGACATCTACTGAATATTCTATCCAAATACCAAAGAGTACACATTCTATTCATCACTGTTGGAACTTTCTCCAAAATTGACCACATACTGGGGCACAAAATACACCTCATCAAATCCAAAAATACTGAAATAATTCCATGCATTCTCTCAGACCTCAATGCAATAAAACTTAAAATCAACACTGAAAGAATCCTTATTAATTTCAGTAACTCACGGAGACTAAACAACACACTCCTGAATGATGAACTAGTCAAAGGAGACATTAAGAAAGAAATAAAAGTTTTCTGGACAGCACAACAAAACTTCTGGGACACTTTAAAAGAAGTCCTAAGAGGGAAACTTAAAGCTCTGAATGCCTACATCAAAAATCAGAAAGAGCACACATAAATGATTAGACATTGACTGAAATCTCTAGTATCCTGTCTCTTAAGTATGGTTACCAATCGATCTGTAAAAAGATCATGAGAGCCTGAAGCACCCATTTGTCCAACACACCCAAAAATACTTACGTTTGCCGGCCAGCCTTCCCAGACAATCCGTCAGCAACATCCTCTCTTTCTGATCTCTAATGGAACCTCCAGCTGTAGCACTCTGGTTACGTTCATTGACGGAGTCCAGATCGGCATAGGGCTGTGGATTGAATGATGTGCCTAAGACAGCGACACAGACACACACACTAGGTAGGAGGAAAGAAGAATGACTGACTGACTTTATTGAGAGGCATCAAGCCTTATATACCCTGAGGCAGGGCTTTGCAGGAGGGTAAAAGTTCATGTTCTCAGGAGACATCCTCTATTGATGACACACAGCTGTACACAGGAAAAAGAAGTTGCGCTGGGCTAGCTTAAAGGTCAAGTTGTTTATTTGAGCCATGCAATTGACAAGATCTGGCTAGCTCTTGGCTGAGAGCCTAGCACTTAGAGAGAAGGGCATGCAGGGGGACCTGAGCCCTACAGACGACTTCTTTCTGGAACTTGTCATTGTGGGATTTTGTATTTTACTCTAGGTGATAATCTGCAGGGTGGTGGTGCTGAATGTGGCTTTATAGAAAAACTTGGTTCATAAAGGCCTTGTCAGAAAAATGGCACTGGTAATAGCTGACTTTGGGTTTGATCAGCAGCGACTGTGTAGACTGAATCCTCTTTCTGCATTTATACTTCTTTTTGAGTAATTTGATCTCACCAGCCTGCTTGCTGAGCAGCTGCTTGGTCTGCTCATAGTCACTCAGGATCAGGCCCAGCTGCTCCTCCACCAGGTTCAGCTGTCAGGCAAGGAACTTTCTGTGAATGTGTCTGGAACTCACTGTTTAGATGTGCCAGGCAGATGAGCTTCAGCAGCATCTATTCCATATCTGACTGGTAGTGTGGGCACTTTTTGTTCTCTACCTTGCAGAAGGTGATCTTCATGATGTTCTTCTGCAGGGTCAGGATGTCCATGGCGCTTGCCACCTTGTCTAAGTCAATGACACTCAGCCACCTCCAGTCCATGTTCTCCAGCAGTGACAGAAACTGGAAGAAGGTCTGGGGACCAAGGCTGCACTGGGGGGACAAAGGCCATAGGAACTGCACAAGCTGCAGAGACATCAGGCCCTTGGTCCTGTTGGCCAGAGGGTGGTAGACATGGTTCTGGAAAAGCATGCATGCAAGACAATCTGAAGCCGAAGCTTGTGCTGGAAGAGCGGGATAGGCTATTCTACCTGGCCCCACTGCCACTGGGCCAGCCACCGCCACCATATCACTTTTGAGCCAATGACCGCTAGAATCCCCCAATGTGTTGGTGGCAGGCCTAAGATCTGGGCAACCAGTGTTCAACCTGGACCTGAAGTGCAGGTCGTGTTCTCCTGCCCAGGATCAGCATGCACCCAGGGACCTTACAAACTTTTGTGGGTGCTGCATTCTGGAGAACTCAAAATTTCTAGCAGTGGCTCGCAGACCTCAGAACTCTAATTTTAGGGCTTTTCTGGGGGCTGGCAAGGTTGTGGATTCTGGACTCCATCACAGTACTATCTGCATCAGTGGAAACAAGGGAGATCTGTTCTTCACAAACTATTTCCAGGACTTACCGAACAGCATGCTCCTGGGCAATTGCCGGGCCCTGCAAACAGAAGGAGCTTCAGTGGGGAACCAGACCCCAGGGTCTCTTCAGATGGAGATCCGGGGCTCTCAGAGACCGAGGAGTGAGCTAGCAAGGAGAAGCAGGCCAGGTTCTTCTTTCAGGGTGCAAGATGAAGTGTTTTGTCTTGGCAAGTTGTAGTGAGTCTAATCTCTTGACTTTGCTTTGGGTTCTCTCAGATTCCTGACTGTAGTTGGCTGAGGATTCCCCACCCTCCTCCATCCTCCTTCCCTCAGAGATCTCCCAGTGGCCTCTTTCCTCTGGGGCTGGACTAGTTTGTAAGTTTTTAGCATACTTATTAAATTTACTTTAGCTGTTCAGGACATTCTGTGTTTACAACATCTAAAATTTTTCCTTTTCTTTAATATATGCTCTTAACATACTGAAATGCACTACATTAAATCTGTAGAAACCTTTGTGTAGTGTGGATATTTTAACAAAATGGGTTTCTCCCACGTAATGCATATGATACCTTTCCATTTTCCTCCTCTTCAAATTCTTTCATCAGACTTTCAAAATTTTTGTGGAAAATATCTTCTGGGATTAATTTATACTTTTTTAATTTATATTTTTGTAGTTCTTTTAAATTAGATTGATTTAATGACTGTCAGAAAAGTATCTCTGGGAAGCACATCAAAACCATTCTTATGTCATCTAGGTTTCTTTTCTTGGGTCTATTTCTTCTCAGGTAAAGAAATACAGAACAAAAAGATTGTAAACAAAGTACACAGACAAGGTTTATTAAAGCAAAAGCAGCATTCCACACAGCACACAAAGACACAGACTCCCCACACAGGGAAGGGTTTTAGAACTGGAGCACTGTCTACTCCCTTGGAGGGTTTGGACTTTTTTTCTTTTTAGTATTTTTATTTACTATTTTTAGTTTGTGTGTATGAGTGCATTGCCTGCATGTGTGTAAGTGCACCAGTGTCACGCAATGTTTGTGGAGGTCAGAAGAGGGCATCATATCCCCTGGAACTGGTGTTGGACTGGGTGTATGGCATAATGTAGGATGGGTCTTAGCAATGCCGCCTGCCATGAGGGACAAAGAAATGCCTTCTGAGGACTTGGCATTCTGCTCCACTCTGGACAGAATGAGTTGATCTACCCAGAGACAGATTACTATTGACCACAGTTGGGAACCACCCCATAGAGCGATTGGCTAACCAAACAATAAAACTTGTATTTCCTTGAAAAAAGGAGTTTGCAGCAGCTCACCCTCTGCCTGCTTCCACCCAGCTCCTAGTGTCTGTGTTCTGACTCCATGCCTCTCATCCCCTCACCATGGAGACCCTTCATCCCCCTCAGGCTGGCCCCAAGCAGAGGGATGGCAACAACTGGGAACCAAACCCAGGGCCTCTACAAGGACAAACAGTGCTCTTAATCACTGAGCAATCTCTCCAGCCTTGGGTACGGCCTTTTATATTCTGTAGGGTTAGAGATGGGATAGACATGGGCTCCTCTTTCCCTCTTTGGAGTGAACTGGGCAAGATACATGTTGCAGGTTGGTTCACTAACATGAAAACAAGAACCTGATATGTAGATCAAGGGCAGGAAATTTAACGTTCCCACTAAAGAAAATGGGAGGTGGCTGCACAGCGGATAATGGGGAATCTGCAAAAAGGCCAAATTTGGACAAGAACTCAGAAGTAGGCCATCTTTGACGAAATTCAAAATAATTGTAATTCAGCTAAGTCTGGTCAGAGGTTTCCCTATCTGGCTACCTAGCTAATTTAAAATAAATTATCTTCTATTCTCCTCAAGCTCCCTCTCAGAAGTGACACCACCTGCTGATGTGGATGAGAGCTGAGATCATCCTCCCTGCATTTTACTGGATGGGCCATAGATAATGAAAGCGATCAGGCTGTACTTTAGTTAAATATATCTATGACCATTAATAGAAACTTTTTCTGGGGTTGTTTGTTATGGTATATGTTTGACTCTCCTGGGTGGTTTGCTTCAGTGTTGTAGCATTTGGAAGCAGGGGCAATGAAAACTGGCTATGACACTCTTCACAGCCTGTAGAATCTTCTCTCTGAGAAAAGATACAAGACTAATTATGTCGTCAATAAGAAGAATTTTACTGTCAAGACCTCGCTGGAGTTGGAGTTTGAGGGAAAAAACAGACATTCAAACCAGTCAAAAAGATCCTTATAATATGCAATTATGTCTCTTATAACATTTTTGTTCTCTATAGTTTACTATTTCTTCTAGTTGGTGGATTATGACCTCTTAGTCTTTTGTTATTTAAGGAGCTCATCAATTTCTAGCTTAAATCTAGAAGAGGGCCAAAATGTATCAGACTTCCAGACCTCATGATGGACTAAGTGGTTTCAGATTACTTTGAGAGCTTTCTTTATATCCTGGTTAATGTAGGTTTTATTTAGGGTTGAAAATTTCTATTCAAGTGCTATTAAGTATAGTCCTGAGGTCTGCAGGGGTACTGAAATGCTTAATTGAGGAATTGGGCTTACTAGTGCAGATTTCTTGAGAACAGCTGGCCTTAATAATGTTTCAATTGGAAGGACAGCTGAAGAATTTAAATAGGGTTTTAGATTTTCCTTCAGGATTTAAGAGAGGGGACCACTGGAACATAGATACTTCAGAGTTTATTTGTATTGACATAATTGGTCCATCCTTTTAGGATTTTATCTATTTTGTTTTGCTTCCACATGGTTTTCCTTCCTCTTGGAAGGTTGGGCACACTACTTGCCTACTGGCCTGTCTTTTAGATAGTACCCCTTTCTCTAGAATATCTTTTTCCCCTCTGGTAACATTCTATCTGTCCTTTATTCCCCACCAATCTTCTGAGCCTCCCCCTTCCCCACCACCTTCCATGGAGATCTCCATATTTTGAGGACTGTCCTGTCTTTGATATGATGAGGGAGTTTTCAAAAAGCAAACATGAAAATTGTTCTCTCTGAGAGGAGGTGGCTGAAGACCAGTTGGAGTATGTACTCTCAACTCAGAATCAGGAGTTATCCCATTGTAGGTTTAGAGTTTTGGTGATAACCCTCAAATAGGCTGTGATGCTAATTTTTCCATTTTTGCTCCCAAATTTATCCCTGTCATAAAAATCACAAGGTTAAGTTTGGATTAAAGGAGTACCAAGTTACCCCAAGAAACATACGCTTTTTAAAAGTAATTTTTATTGAATATTTGTGAATTTCATACAATATATTTTGATAATATTTAAACCCACACACATATGGATTATTCTTACAGGCCTCTTTCTGAATTTCATGTACTCTGTCGTACATATCAAGTCCTATCCAGCCAATAGTTTTGTCCCCAAATATTCTCTGGTGTGCACCAATCCACTGGAGCCTGGTTAACCTACCTAGTTGCCACATCCTTAGAGAAAATAAACTCTCTCTCCCCTAGTAATTATCTGTTTCAAGGAGTTACTGAGGTAAGATTGTGGCTTCTTACTTGCTTCCCCATTTGTATGCTGGAATTTTTTCTGACTTGAGCTTTCATAGGTCTTGGGCATGCTGTTACACTTGCTGTAAATTCTTGAGTAACTTCACATCTGTCTGTAAAACTCTGTTTTCTTGTGGTGATCCACCACTTTTGGATCTTATAGACTTTCCACCCATTTTGCTGCAATGATCCATGAGTCTTTTGTGGCACAAGTTTTATATAGGTGTCCTATTTAAGAATAAGCAATCTGTAGTCTATTATTCTCTGCCTTTCAGCAAGTTGTGACTTTCTGGGTAAATTACCATCTATTGCATGAGGAAGAAATCTGGTGAGGATTTAACGATGTATTTTGTTTCTTTCCCTGTTCCAGTATGTTCCCTGATCCTTAGCTCTAGAAGTTGTATTGTAGCTTTGTCACATAAAGCTAGGCACCTCACAGACACTTTTTCTCTGCATTGGACCATTCATGGAATTTTAAAACAATCTCTATGTGGTACAATAAAAGCTTCTTTGATGAGTTGTGAGAGAGAGACTTATCTGTGTATCTAAGTGTACAGATTGAGAATTCAGAAGAAAGTATATTGGTTTAACAATGTGACAAAAGTAGGTTTTTCTCTAGGATCTATGACCATAGTCATGTTTATTTGATTATGTTTACAGTACCATGCATGAGTCCCATCCCACTGAGTGAGCCTTAAGTTCAATTAGACAGCTGGTTGATTACCCCCAAGATAAAAGTGCCACTACTGCACCAGTAGAGATTATTTGTTGGGCCAGCCATGGTTATGGTTCATAGTCACTACAACTGGATGCAATCAGTGTTTGGTTTTTCTCCCTTGACAGTTTGTGTAGGATCCTCTGATAATATGGGAGCTTGTCTTTAGGGAGGAGGTTTCTAGGTCAGTTCCACCTTTATTAGTCCAAGCCCTAGTGTCTGAAGTATATCCTGACTTCAGTAATAGGGTTTTACCTTGAAATTTTGAAGAACAATCAAAGCCCAGGGCAATAGCTTGTGTTATTTGGGTAGTCTCTTGGACAACCCTGACCAAAATCTGAAAGGGATGTTTCCCTGCCTGGCATTGTGCTTTTTGCTATAGATTTCAGGTCTATAGACAGGATATGTTTTTAACTAATATATTTCTATCTCTTTTTTCTGTACCCTCTAAACATTATTTGTCTCTCTCCTTTGACCCCATGTATATCCCTCCCCATACCCTTCTTAGTTAAATTATCTCCAATTTCCCTCCTTTTCCCCTTGATAATACATTTCTCTTACTATCCTCCTTGCTTATGCTCCTTCTTTCCCTTTACCACCATAGTTCCTTTCCATTTTTCTTGCTCCCGTGTTTATGTCAGAATATATACTCATGTCTAAGGACTTGAAACTAAGATTAACAAATGAGAGAAAACATACATCACTTGTTTTTCTGAGCCTATGCTATTTTATTGTGTATAATAGCTTCTACTTTCACCAATTTACCTAAAAAATTGGTTTCATGCTAGGACCAAACAATAGCTTAAAATAACTCTGCAACTTGCAGAATATCCTGTGGAGACAGCTTGAGTAAGCTAAGAGATAAGGTTGAAGAAAAACAACTTGTGACTCTGATCTCCCTCCCCAACTTCCTCTGTAAAGCTTCCATTGGGGTCACTAAAGTGAGATACAAAGTTTATAAGAGGAATGGCCTGGGAGGAACCCAAATCAATATAGTTCACAGAAGGCATCCATGGTAAAACAATACAGGTTCAGAAGATAAATATTGTCCCAGGGTTGGATAATGGTCCTGCCACACTGAGCAGTATGTATTTCCTTCCTAAGAAAGGCTATGCTAGGGGTATTGACAGTTTGGTCAACCAGGGCCTCCCCCAGCAGCCAGATGTGGTCAATGGAGAGACAGCAGATATAGCTACAGTCATGGAGCATTCACAGGGCTTATCTGACCCAGGGAAATCATCAAGCAAATAAGGCCTAATTTCTCCTTGGCCTTGTGTAGGGCCAAGCAGCTTGAGTCAATTCCACCAAGTTCAAGATGCCACCTTCCCAAGTTGTTTGTACTCACTTGCCTAGATTTATCACAGCTAAGGTTGTTGACCATTATGCTCCATAAGAAAGGAGGGTTAGGGAAAGTTAGCCATATCTCCCAATTAATCAGTCTGTCCTAGCAGCAAAAGAGGGATGGGCTTTAGGTATATAAATGGAGTAAGTGGAAGGGAGTCTCCACATTTTATAAGCTGTGAGGAAGAAGAAACCATCTATACTGTGGTGAAAACTTTCTAGTTATGAGAGTAGTACCCACACTCATGTAAATAACCATTACTCATGGCTCTGTAAGTAAGCCCAATATATTCACTATTTCTTAGACTGTAGTTTGACAAAATTGTACCTTGTTTTGTCATAAGGATCAAGAGGGTGGGGACAAAGGTTGTTCACACTCCTCCAGAACAATTTTATCTGCACAAAGACCTAAGGGACAAGGGCCCCTAGTAGACAGTGATGCAGTAAGAGTGGCTTTTGAACAATTCCATTTTAAGCACCATAAAGAAGGAAGGACCCAGAAGAACATTGTATCCCACCAAGATTAGTAATTACCCGGATTCTTCATTTTACTCTCCCCAAGATCTCTTTATGGCATGTGTGAGGAGGACCAAGAAAGCTGCCAGAATGGGAGGGGAGGGATAGAATGGATGGCCTGAAGTCCATCATGTCATTCCATTTTATGTATTTTATTAGTATATTCAGTCAGTCCTGATCAGGCCAGCAGGACCATTAGGTGACGATGTCACTGACAACTGATGGAAACATCAACCCCCCAAGATCAGAAGATGAGGGAATTACAGGAAATCAGGAACAACATTGTTCCATGCCTCACTTTCTACTGAGATTTATTTATAGTATTTTTAAATTTTTGTTTTCACTAGCAGATATTTCGTGTAATGGTTAGCATTGACATGAATTAGTCACTGTTATAAATGTGGGATGGTGCAGGGCATTAGGCTTCTTCTCCTTTAAAGCATATAATCCAGTTTTAAACAGAAACACGTTACAGTAAAGAATCATTATGCTTTTTACTCCTATGAAGAAATTAAAACAAAATTAATCTGAAGCAAATATAGTTTACATTTTCTCTAGTATTTTACAAGTTACTATGTATCCTTGAGTTGGACTTTTTCTGTCTCACTTATACTTTGGTACTCTCAGGCATTAAAATTTTAGACAAAACTATATATTATTTTTGGTTTTTATACAGCATTGCAATTTTAAAACCTGAGGGTTCCCCACACCATATTCCATCCCTCTATATGTGGATCCCAGATACTCCAATTTTAATATTTCTGCTTTCGCTCAAGCTCCTGAGGAGCATATATGAAGAAGGAGGAGAAGGATCAACAGATATTCTAAGCTGGTAAAAGTGGGTGGGCTCCCTTTTTTCTTTTAGTAATAAGACTTATATAGAACAGTATTTACTTAGGGATGGTCATATAGAGCTAAATGCCAACTCATGCCCTCAGAAGGGTGGAGAAAAGGGATACAAGGAAGAAGGTCATAGAGACTTCATCACTTGTCCTTACATACAGGAACATTACTTTCAGAGAAAAAATGAATGAGCCTCAGAATTAGACTGTTCAGCATCACTGAAACCATTTCATTTTTCATTTTATCTCATTGGCACATAAGAGGCAAATGATAGACTTCCGTGGCTATCAGAAGCTTTGAGCTTCATTATATTCCCTCTCCCTTTCGCCAGCAGTACAGGACATGGGAAGGCAGGCAAGGAACTTAGAAAGAACTGCAGACTTTTGAACTTGTGGGGCAAATAGAGACATAGAGGAAAAAAACTGTTAACAATTCAGAGTAGAGTTAAACCTCAGAGAAAAGCACCAAGGTGGAGAAAGGATGGACTGCTGGGACAAACCTGAGAGAAGGGGAAAAGGAGTGTCTGGGTGTGGAAAGGTGCTGTTCAGTAGGATCGAAAGAACGGAAAGCTGTAGTTAACCAAACCTGTTAATCTAGGACCCCCTGGACAGTTGCTTTCCAGGGCAGAACTCACTCTACATCCAAATGTCCAATCACTTATTCAGTCATACAATTATTTATACAACACAGGCATGAACAGAGAGTAGACTAACCAATTTCCAAGAGTGCACCAGGTAATCTGAACTTTTCCAGTCAAGGTCTTGGCTATTGTGGAAGGTCAAGGGAAAGTTTCTTGTCAGGATTACATTCCCTTTATTATATACCAGACCTGACCATACCACAATAGGTCTCCAAACCAGAAATAACAGAACTTACCACCTAGGAGGGCCAGAAGGACTTAATTAGTTTTGGTTTGGGGGTAATGCAACGGTCATTTTGGGACATTCAGACCTTGATGAGAGAGTCATGGGGCCCTCAAAGGCCTCATAGGGCTCCTCCCCTGTAAAAATTGAGTGAGCCAGAGAGAAACAGAGTGAGGCCAAGCCTCTCAGTGGCAATCTTGCAGAGGCCGTCAAATACAATCATGAGTCATAAACGACATGCAGTTTTGGTTCAAATCAAGAGTACTATTTTAATCATAAGTCATAGAGAAGGCCAGTGCTTTAAAGAGCTCTCTACCCCTTGGAGAAGCAGGTCAGCCTTTATAACGCTCAAAACAAAAAATACATCAAGCCACGGGCAAAGCCAAAAGCCATAGTTATATCTGATCACCATAGTTGCACCAGGCCATGGGCAGACAATTTGACAAAAAAGTGAAAAGTTAATAAAAAGTTTTAATAAAGAAAAAACACAAGTTTCTCAGAATTACTGAAACAATGGGATCCATGGAGATACAGGAATAGCTGGAAGGGAGAACATCCTACCTGGATGTGCCATCTAGCTACTTGTAACTTTTCCAGTATTGTAGAAACAATGTACCCACTGAAATTGCCTGCACCAGATGTTCTGCCTAGAAAACTGCTGTGGGAATGCCTGGTCAAAACCACTGGGTAAAGCAAAAGTTTTGCCATTTCAGTCACCTTCTGTGAGCTGTTGTTGAGGTTTCCCTTCAGTGAAACTGAAACTTTGGTCCTGTCATGAGAACCTGAAGCTGTGGTGACCTCCTGTGAACTGAAGCTGTGGTCCACTCCTGTGAGTTGAGAGTTATTCCTTTCTGTGATCCAAAGTTGTAGATCCATTCATTGAGTTTGAGCAGGGTTCCCTTCCTGAGCACCTGAAACTGAGGACTTGACTGAGCTAGGATTGTGGTTTCTGCCTATGAACTTAAGCTGTGGTTTCCTCATGACTTTGGCCTTTGATCTTCTCCCATGAATCTGGAGTTGTGGTCCTCTCCTGTTGCTCTGAAGCTGTGGCACCCTCCCATGAACCTGGAGCTGAATTCTACTCCTGTAAGCTAGATATGTTGTGTCGCACCATGAATATAGACCTGTGTTCCTTTTCCATGAATGTGGGCCTGTGGTCTCCTCCTGTCTGAAGCTGTGGTCCCCTCCTATGAACCTGACGCTGTGGTTCCCTTCCATGAGTCTGTAGCTGAGTTCCATGCCTATGAGGTAGAGATGTTGTGCCCTCCCATGAACACTGAGTTGTGGTCCTCTTCCTTTAACCTGGAACTATGGTCCTTTCCTGTGAACTGGAGATATGGCCCTATCGTCGTGTCAGTTATCATCATGTCTCACCACTCAGGGCCAGCCCAAGTGGACTTTGGGGGATCAGCCCGAAGGGTTGGGGGCAATTAGACACAGAGTCAAGCCACAGACTCTGGGAGTTGGATGGGAAGCAGACCAAGCACGTGGCACTGCAAACTCATTTATTGAATACGTGCAGAAGCTCTTATAGGTCTGGATAGCCAATGACCTTATGGGGTGGGGTCCCAAATACAGCCAATAGTAAGTTTCTCCCCAGGTAGGCAGGTTCTTTCCAGGTGCTAGTCTCAGAACTAGCCAGAGCAGAACATGACACCCACTGGAACCATTCCTCTATTCCTTCTAACAGGTGGCCTGACTAGGCCCACCTTGCATAATGTCCAACATGGTCCCCCTAATGTGAAACTATAATTGTGGTCCCCTCCTGTGAGCTGGTGTTTCTGAACCAGAAGTGGTGGTATCTTCCTAAGAACCTGCAGCTGAAGTTTCCATCTGTGAGCTAGAGCTATTATTCTCTACCTTGTTTTTGGAGTTGAGATCTCCTGTGAACCTGGAGCTGTGGTCCCTGCCTGTGAGTGAGATCTGTAGTCATCTGACAAAAGTTGAAGTTGTGGTCCCCTTCCATGAACTGGATATGAGGTACCTCCCCTGAATCTTGAGTTTTGGTTCTTTCCTGTAAAACTACAAATTAGGTCCCCTCTTGTGGGCTACACTTCTGTTCTTCTTATGTGAACCTGGATTGTGGTGGCCTCATGTAAATTTGACTGTGGTCCTCTCCTGTGAATCTGTAGTTGTGGATCCCTCCTGTGAACATAGATCTGTGGTCTCCTCCAGGGAACTTGTAGATAAGATCCCCTATGGTTTTACCCTCCCATGAACCTGGAGCTGTGGTCCTCTCCTATGAATATGGATCTGTGCCCCCCGCCATGAGTTATAACTATGTTCCTATTCCAGGAGCTGGATTTGTGGTAACCTCTTATGAGTTGTAGCTGAGGTCCCCCTACTTTCAATCTGGATCTGTGGTCTCATCTTGTAAGCTAGAGCTATGACCCTGTCCTTTAACTGCTGCCTCACTCTTGTGAACTTGAACCTGTCATCTGCTCCCATAAACCTGGAGTCATGATCCTCTCCTTTGAACCTGGAGGTGAGATTCCCATGTGTGAGCAAAGACTGTACTCCCATCCACTGAATCTCGAGTTGTGATCCTCTACTGTGAAACTGAAACTGTGGTCTTCTCCTATGAACCTGGATCTGAGGTCCACTCCTGTGTGCTAGAGATGTCATGTCCTCCCATGAATCTGGATTTGTGGACTTCTCTCATTAATCTGGAGCTATGGTCCTATCCTGTAGGTTGGATAAATGGTCCTCTTCTGTGAACTGGAGCTGTGGTCACCTCCTATGAGCTGGTACTGAGGTCCCCCTTCCATGAACCTTGATTTGTAGTCCCCTCATGAGATCTTGACTCTATGGTTCCCTCTGTTACACAGAGATGTTGTTTATTCCCATGAATTAGAGTTGTGGTTACCTCATAGGAGCTACAGCTGTGGTATTGTCCCTTGAACCTGAAGTTGTGGGACATTCCTGTGAGGTGAGGTTGACTCCTGTGAGGTAGAATTATTACATACTCTGTAGAACCTTGATTTGTGGTCCTTGCTGGTGAAAATGAAGCTGCAATCCACTACCATTAATCTGGAGCAGAAGTCTACTCCTCTGAGCCAGATATGTTTTGCCTTCTCATGATTCTTGAGCTGTGATCCTCGTTTGGCTGAGTCAATGGTATTCTGTTGGACACAATGCAAGATGGCCCTCGCCAAGCCACCTGCTAGGAGGAATAAAGGAATGGCTCCTGTGGGCATGGCGTTCTGCTCTGGCTAGTTGTGAGACCAGCTTCTGCCTAGCACCTGGAAAGAACCTGCCTACCTGGGGAGAAACTTACTATTTGCTGTATTTGGGACCCCACCCCATAAGGTCATTGGCTATCCAGGCCTATAAGAGCTTTTGCACCTATTAATAAACGAGTTTGCAGTTCCACATGCTTAGCCTGTTTCCCATCCAACTCCCAGAGTTTGTGTCTTAACTCTGGGTCTATTCAACCCCTCCCCACATGGCAGAGTTCCCCTTATTCCCCTCGGGCTGGCCCTGAGTGCTGAGCCTCCCATAACTGGTGCCCAGAATTAGTTTATCCCTTAGTTATTCTTAACAGCACAATGTCCTTACTCTGAGGCTGTTTTGTTCTCCTTTTTTCTTGACACAGGGTCAGGTGGCCAGCCTGAATCTGTACAAGAGTTTTGAAGAACATCCTATAGCTAGTACCAGGTGCTTTTAGGGCAGGGCACAACTGTCTAATTGGGAAAAGATCAGCTGTGCTAGCATTGCTTAAAGCTATGCATGGGAGATAGAAGTGGGAATCAAACACACAACCTTACATATGCTGGGCAAGCATCCTACAAGGGAGCTATTTTCCCAGCCAAGTAAACTGGGAGGTGTAATTAACAAAAGCTTACACCATGGTCCTTTGATGCCCCAAGACCATGAACAGCTGCAAGAGGAAGCTTGGAGGGGTGGCCAGGAGCAGCATGATCGATTAACATTTGAAAGGTCTGGGCTTTCTCACACAGACCAAGCTGCCTCTCTGCTTCAGGAGAGGTGGGGTTTTAAACAGGTGGAGCCAAGAGGGCAATCTCAGCCCTGCCACAGCTTGGGTCCCTCCCAGCTGGGGCAGTTTTAAATAAAAGTTGGGAGAGTTAAGACACCTATTGCCCACACTGTCTCTTCTGGAAAGGTTTAGCTGGATAGCTTTGCCTGGGTTCCAAAATCAGGAGGTTTAAGCCCCCATGTGATTCCACCAGGATGAACCAAGAAAGGGAGGGGCCAACAGAGATCTCAGGGACCGTAAGGTGGCATGTGCTTCCTTTGGGGTAGGGAGACAAACACAGGAAGGGGAACAAAATGGGGGGGTCCTTCCCATCCACAAGGACCGACGGCACACAAAACCGGGAGCCTACTTACTGAGGTGTTTGGAGTTCCTGTTCCAGGCACCAGTTATTGGGAGTCTCAGCACTCGGGGCCAACCCAAGGGGACCGAGGGGAACTCAGCCATGTGGGGAGGGGTCAAATAGACCCAGGGTTAAGACACAAACTCTGGAAGCTGGAAGGGAAGCAGGCGAAACACAAGGCACTGCAAACTCATTTATTGAATAGGTACAAAAACTCTTATAGTTATGGATAGCCAATGACCTTATGGGGTGGGGTCCCAAATACAGTCAATAGTAAGTTTCTCCCCAGGTGAGCAGGTTCTTTCCAGGTGCTATGCAGAAGCTTGTCTCACGACTAGCCAGAGCAGAACACCACTCCTACAGGAGCCATTCTTCTATTCCTCCTAGCAGGTAGCCTGGCTATGGCCATCTTGCATTGTGCCCAACAGTATTCTGTGAGGTAGAACTGTATAAAACACCTGTGAGCTGGTGCTGAGGTTCTACTATCAGGAACATTGAGTTATTGTCCCCTCATGAGACCCTGGATCTGTAGTCCTCTGTGTGCTAGTGCTGTTAACATTTCCTGTGAGCATGTGTTATGTTCTGCTCATGCTAGCTGGAGCTTCAAGTCTCCTCCCATTAACCTGGAGACATAACAATCTCCTGTGATCCTGAAGCTGTAATCCACTCCTGCGAGCTAGAAATCTGTTACCCTCCTGTTAGCCAGAAGTCTCATGCCATCTTGTGAGATAGAGCAGTAGTCTCCTCCTGTGAACCTGGGGCTAAGTTCCCCTCCTTTGAGCCAAGATTATGATTCCATCCTGTTAGGATTCTGTGTTGTGGTCTCCCCTCTTGGTCATAGGCTGTGCCCGCCCCGTACTGATTCTGGGACCATGCTCCTCTCCCTTTTAAACTGACATGTGATCCCTTCTTCTGAATTTGAACTGTGAACCTTTCCCATGAATCTGGGGTTCTGGTCCTCTCCTTTAAATCATAAGCTTTGGTCCCCTCCTTTCAATCTGAATCTGTAGTCCCAACTTGTGAACTGGAGCTCAAGTCTCATTCTCATGAATATGGACCTGTGGTCTCCTCCCATTAACCTGGAGTCATGATCCCTTTCTGTGAACCCGGAATTGAGCTTCTATCCTATGCGCTAAAACTGATCTATTCTGGTAAATCTAGAGTTGAGGAACCTTCCTGTGAACCTGAAGCTGTGATCACCTCCCCTTAATCCAGAGGTAAGGTCCACTGCTGTGAGCTAAAGATGTTGTGCCCTCCTATGTATCTGAAGCTGTGTTCCTGTTCTGTGAAGCTGTGGTCTCCTCCAGTGAGCTGGAGTGTTGCTCCTTTTCTGCAAAGTTGCATATTGATCTCTTCTCTTGAGCTGGAGCTAAGGTCCCCCTACAACAAACTTGGAGCTTGGTTGCCTCATGGTCACCTGGAACTATGGTCTCATTCTGTGAGCTGTGCTGTGCTCACCTCCTATGAGCTAGAAATCTGGTCTGCTCAAGGGACATAGAGCTTAAGTCCATTCAGTGAATATGAACCTGTGGTTCCTCCTAAACAATGGAGTTATCATCCCTTTCCATGAGTTTTGAGTTGTAGTCTTCTGTTGTAAATCAGTCTCTGTGGTCCCCTCTTTTCAAGCTGGTGATGTGATCTCATCCTCTGAGCTGAAAGTGAGGTATCCCTGTTATGATCCTGGGCCTGTGGTTTCTCTCCCATGAAACTGGAGTCATGATACCCTCCTGTGAATTTGGAGGTCAGGTTCCCTCCTAGGAACTAAAATTCTTGTATCTTCTGGTGAATATGAAACTGTGGTCCTCTCCTACAAAATGGAAGCTGAGGTGCACTTCCATGAATGTGGAGCTGAGATCTGCTGCTGTGAGCTAATTATGAGTTTGAGCAGGGGTCCCTTCCTGAGCACCTGAAACTGAGAACCCCTCGACTGAGCTAGGATTGTGGTCTCTGCCTATGAACTTAAGTTGGTGCTATGGTCCTCTACTGTGAACATGGTGCTGTGGTCCCTTCCTGTGTCCTGGATCTATGGTTCTCTTTCTCTGAGCTGGCAC
Organism: Eospalax fontanierii; assembly: GCA_035773235.1. Classification (NCBI taxonomy): domain Eukaryota; kingdom Metazoa; phylum Chordata; class Mammalia; order Rodentia; family Spalacidae; genus Eospalax; species Eospalax fontanierii. Next base: position 82,465,965 of record CM069525.1, read on the forward strand.
TTTGGTCACCTCCTGTGAGCTGGTACTGAGCGCCTCCCCCCTTTCTCCATGAACATTGATCTGTAGTCCCTTTATGGGACGTTGGATCTGTGGTTGCCTTTGTAAACTGGAGAGGTTTTCTTCATTCATGAGTGAGAGTCGTGGACCCCTCTTTTAAAGTGGAGCCATGGTCCCCTCCTGTGAATTTACAGTGGTGGTCCCCTCCTGTGAAACTGAAACTGTGTTCCATTCTTGTGCACTAGAGATATGTTACCCTCTTGTGGTGGTTTAAATGAGAATGTCCCCCATGGGCTCTAACTATTTGGACATTTTGTTCCCAGTTGTTGGCACTGTTTGGGGAGCTATTAGAAGGTGTGGCCATGCTGGAGGAAGCACGTCACTGGGGCCACCTTAGAGAGTTCTCAACCATTGCTAGATCTCTAGTTGTACTCTGCTTTCTCTGCCTGCTTGAGGATGTGAACACTTAGTTGTTCAGTCCACTATAGCCAACTCTGTCACCATGCCTCCCCACCATGATGGACTCTTACCCTTTTGGAATCATAAGCTAAATAGACTCTTCCTTCTGTAAGTTCCTTTGGACAGTGTTTCTATCACAGCAACAGAACTATAGTTCTGTCCTAAGCATCTGGAGTTCCAATGCCCTCCCATGAATCAGAAGATTTCCGCCCCCTATATTCAACCTGGACCTTTGGTCCATCTTGTGAGTTGAAACTGTGATTCCATCTAGTGATCCATAGCTGAGAACTCACTCTCATGTGAGACCTATGGTCTCTTATGAACCTGGGTCATGATCTCCTCCTGTAAAGATGGAGGTGAGCATTCTCTCCTGTGGGATACAATTGTTCCTTCTGATGAATCTCAAGTTGTAGTCCTTGGCTAAGAAGTGGAATCTGCCATGCACACTCATGAACCCGGAGCTTGCATTTGTTCCTTAGAGTCAGATATGTGCTGTCCCATTAATCTGTAGTTGTGGTCCTCTCCCATGAACCTGAATCTGTGGCCCCCTCATGTTGTGTGGATCTGTGGTCCTCTTTTCAAGCTGTAGCTAGGATCACCTGCTGTGAACTAGAGCTGAGGTACCTCTCCTGTGAACACTGAACTTTCATCCCCTCATGAGAATCTAGATCTGTGATGCTCTCTTTAAACTGGAGATGTTGTCCTCTCCCATGACCTACAGTTATGGCCCCTCACATAAACTGGAGCTGTGTTTCTCTACCTTGATTCTGAAGTCAGGATACCCTTCCTGTGAACCTAGTGCTGAGGTCCTCACATAGGAGCTAGTGTTATGAGGTTGTAGTCCAGTTCTTTGAGACTGGTTCATGATCTGGTGGTGTGTTTATAGGCTCTGAGGGTTCCTCCCACCCCCTGCAAACAACTCCTCATGAATCTGGAGTTTTTATCCACTCTCATGAACCAGGAGACATCCCCTCCTGTGAACCTGAACCTGTGATCCATGTCTATAAGCTAGAGATGTCTTACCCTCCTGTATGCCAGAGTTTCTCTTCCCATTCAGTGGGATGGAGCAGTGGTCTCCTCCCATGAACATGGAGGTGAAGTTCCCCATTATGATCTATGGATGTGGTCACCACCTCTGACCTTAATTTTTGGTCCTATCCTTTGATCTTGAGCTGAACCCCTCCCACTGATTCTAAGTTTGTGATCTCCTTCTTCAACATGGACCTGTGGTTTGCTCCACTGTGCTTGAGCTGTTATCCTCTTCCATGAAAGTGGCATTCTGGTCACTTACCATGAATCAGAGGCTTTGATTATCTCCTTCCAATCTGAAGCTGTGGTCCCAATCTTGTGAGCAGGAGCTGTGGTCCAGTCCTTTGATTTGTAGATCAAACATCATTCCCCTGAAATAGGACCTGTGGTCTCTTCCAATGAACCCGAAGTCATGACCCATTCCTGTAAACCTGGAGGTGAGCTTCCATTCTGTGACCTTCAGTTGTGTATCCCTCTGGTAAATAAGGATTTATGGTCCCCTCATATGACCCAAAGCTGTTGTCTCCTTCAGTGAACCTGGAGCTGAGCTCCACTCCTAGAGCTAGATAGTGTGCTCTCCTATAATCTGGAGATGTGTTCCTCTCCCATTAACTTGAAATTATGGTATACTACCATGAATCTGGAGTTGAGGTCTGGTCCTAGGAGCTAAAGATGTTGGGCACTCCCATGAATATGGAGCCATGGTCATCTCCCATGAACCACGAGCTGTAGTCTCATCCAATTGACTTTGTTTATGTTCCTTTTCTGGAACTGTGGTCATCTGTGAGCTGATACTTGGGTCCACCTCCCATAAACATTGAGCTTTGATCCCCTCGTGAGAACCTGGATCTATGCTGTTCTCTATAAACTGGAGATATTGTCCTTTCCCATGAGCTAGAGCTGTGGTCCCCTCACACAAGCTGGAGCTGTGGTACCCTTTTGTGCATCTGAAATTGATTCACTCCTTTTACCTAGAGATGTGTTACCCTCCTGTTTGTCAGAGTTCTTTCCATCATGTGAGATCCTGCGGTGGTCCCCTCCCACACACCAGGAGCTGAATACCACTGCTGTCAGCTCGAGTTGTGCCCTGCCACGAACCCAGAGCTGACATCTCCCTTTAAACTGACCTGTGGTCCCCTTCTATGAGTTATAACTATGGTTCTATTCTGTTAGCTGTAACTGTGAGTACCTCTTGTGAACTAGAAATATAGTCCTCTTCTGTTAGCTGGAGCTGTGGTCCTATTCTCTGAGCTTGAGCTTTGGTCCTCTCCCATGAATGTGGAGTAGTAATCCTCTCCCATGAATCAGAAGCTGTGATCCCCTCTGTTCAATCTGGAGTTGTGGTTTCATCTTGTGAGCAAGAGCTGTGGTCAAGTTCTTTGATCTGTAGCTTAAACGTCACTCTACTGAACCTGAATCTGTCTTGTCCCATGAACCTGGAGCCATGGCATCTTCTTGTGAAACTGGAGATAAGTTTCCATTCTGGAAACTTCAATTGGGTTCCCCTCTGGTGGGTCTGAATTTTTCATCCCCTCCTGTGAACCTGAAGCTGTATCTATGGTCCTCTTCTGCAAGATGGAGCTGTTGTCATCTCCTGTGAGCTGGTACTGAGGTCTTCCTCCCAGTGAGCTTTGATCTCCTCATGAGAATCAGGAACTGTTGTGCCCCACCTGAGAGCTGCAGCTTTCTCCCATGAGATAAAGTTGTGATCCACTGATGGAACTGGAGCTTAGTTCCATGCAATGAATCCAGACTTGGGTGTCCCCTCCTGTGAACTTGGAGCTGTGGACCTTAAAATTCTTTTGGATCTGTGGGACACTCCTAAGAGCTAGATGTGAATTCCCCTAATGTTAATCAGAGTTGATGTTCCTCAACAGAGTTGAGCTCTGTGAGGTTGAACAGTAGTCTCCTCCTGTGAACCTAGACCTGAGTTATACTCCTGTGAGCTAGAGTTACGGTCCATTCAGGTGATCTTTGACTGTGGTTCCCTCCCATGTCTGGAGTTGTGGTCCCCTGCCATGAACATGGACCTGCAGTTCCCTCCTGTGAGTTGGAGCTGTGGTCTGCTCTCATGTATCTAGACTTTCAGTCTCTTCTCATAAATTAAGAATTGTGGTTCTGCCCTATAAACCTGGTGCTGCTGTCCCTTCCTGTGAGCTGGAGCTGAGACCTCCCTGTCGTGAAACTGAATCTTTAGTTCTCTCCCATAAAACTCGAGTAATGATGCCCTCTTGTGGATGTGGCAATAAGGTTCTCTCTTTTGAGCTAGAATTATTGTTCCCTCTGGAGTTTTGCTTCTTCCCTGTTAAAGAGAAATTGTGGTCCACCTCCAGTGAATCTGGAGCTGTGGTCCATTCCAGTCAACCTGGAGCTGTGTTCCCTTTTTGTGGGTTTTAATTATAGCCCTCTTCTGGGAGCTGGACTGCGAACACATGCTTTTGTAGCAAACCACTTCATGAAGAGTTAATATGTCTTGTGACTTGATTACTTGTGGCATACTTCCAGAATTAATGTTTAATGAAAGGGCAAAAGAACTATGTGATCATTAAAAGCTGTGTATCCAGAAGGCAAACCTCTGGGGCAAAATATGTGTTCTTAAGTTTCTGAGAAACACCCTTGTTGGGCTGAAGCTATTCTAAGAAGCAGACATTTCTGAGGAATACGTAAGTTTAGTTTAAAAGTTACTTAGTCTGATTAACATCTATATGCATTATATTACTTAACTTGTTATTGTATGTCTTATGTATTCTTGGTGCAATATTTCCTATGAACTCAATTCATCCATTCTTTTAGTACTGAATAAAAACTCAGGACTGAGAAGGATCTGCATCTGTGGACGATGAGCTTCAGGTCATCCACTTTAAAGCTTCATCTGTGTCTCCAGTCCTTTTGAATCTCCATCCAATCAACTACTACATTTGGTCCCTGACCTGGGCATTGAAGGGTGTAGCACTTAATAGGAACAAAGACTGAAAGGGTAAGTATGCTCTGAGAAAGTGAAACTTTTGGGATAGCAGAATCATGGGAAATTCCCACTCACTCCAGGCAGAATACATTGATGTTCCACAGGAACTTTCAAAAGCTCCAAAGTGAAAGTGAAACAGTCAAGTTTCGAAAATGTATTTCAGTTAGTTGATAACTGTTATTGGTTTAATCCTACAGGGAGAGCTACATTAAATCTAAAAATTTGGAAGCAAGTAATGAAAGCGGAACCTATCAACAAGGGGGAATGCATTCCTCTGAGGACCTGGTCTTTCTGCAGTCTTATCACTTTAGCCTTGGAACCCATACAGCCAGAATTTGAAGACTCAAATACAAAGAATAGAAGTGATTCTGAGGCTGATAAGGAAATTAATGAAAGCCAGCCTTAAAAATTATGAGAGTATTAATTTAAATAAAGAACAAAAAAGGTTAGAAATAAACTCTAACTCCTCTGGGTTGGAAAGTAACACAGAAATGACAGATGAGTGCTCCTTCCCATGTCCAACCGAAAGAAAGGAGCTTTTACAGCAGTTGGAAAAATTATCTGAGAAATTGAGAAATCTAGGGGACAAGAACAAGTCTTTTGTATTCCCTGATGTAAAAGCAGTAAAACTTTCTGCCCCTACGTATTCTTCGGCACAATATAGCAATTATATTCCATCAGTAAAAGTTCAATGACTTAATTTATGTAATCGGCGCTAGATGCAAGAAAAGAGGGAGATTTAGAAGCCCTTAAAACAAACAATGAGCATGAAGGATCCTAATCAACAGATTCCCAAAGCATACTTTAAATATTCCTGTTCTCCCTTGCCATGTAAGGTAATTAAAGAATTTAAAGCTGTATAATCATGTGTGGAATGCAATCTACTTATGTAAAAGGAATTACACAAAGGCTGGATAATGAGTATCTTTGAATTCCTTAAGATTAGGATATGCCATCAAGGACTACTTCAGACCAAAGGGCTGCCATGGAATTTAAAACTTGATGGAGAGATGAGGCAGAACATGCAGCAAGGCGCAATGCAGCCAATAATGTTAATGTCTCCAGTGAGTAACTAAGAGGATGTAGTCCTTGGTTTGGTCTACAAGCTCAACTTCAATATGATGCTGCAGCAATTGTTCAAGAAAGATTATGCTGCCTTAGAGCTTGGGTTCAGGTAGAAGCTCCTGGTAGTAAGGTTTCTATATCTTTCACAAAAAATTTACAATCTGCCAATGAGCGTTGCATTGATTTCTGACTCAGTTAAAAGAAAACAATAGAAAAAAAACTATGAAATCTGGAATTAGGAGACATGTTACTTGAAACCTTAGCATATGAAATGTAAATTCTGAATGTCAAAAGTTATTCGGCCTGAGTTCCCTTGGATAAATATATAAAGGCTTGCGAGAACTTCGGGTCTGAAACATAAAGTTAATCTACTTGTTGCTGCTTTGAAAGGCACTTAATGCAAGTAATACTAAATGCTTTAGTTTAATTTAATACTAAATACTTTAATTGTGGAAGAGTGTGATATATAAAAAAGGATTGTCATAAATGAAAAACTGATAAAAATATTCCAAACATCTCAAGGGGTTCTACTAACTCTCTACCTTGACCTTGCTCAAAATGTAGGCAAGGTAAACACTGCCAGTGAATGTAGATCGAAATTTGGTAAGAAAGGACAATCTTTGGAATCGGGAAACTACCAACTGTCCCAGCTCAAGGCCCTGGAAAAATCAAAGCAAGCTCATGTCAGTTCTCAGTGCAAACCCAGGATGTTTGCCAATCTTGTCCATGCCAATCAAGACTTAATATTACCTGAGAGCATGTGTCTATTATCCCATAGAAAAGTTGAAAAGGTACCTACTGGAACATATGGGCCTCTAGCCCTTGGAACTGTTAGCTTGATTATAGTTAGAAGTACCTTAGCTTTAGAGAATATAGAAGTACACCTTGGTGTTTTTGACATGACTACACAGTAGAAATAATGGTCATGATGACCATTTCAACTCCTGTTCCATTAGAGGCTGGTCAAAAAAAAATGCTCAGTTATTATTATTACCTTATTTAAGAGGAAAAACAAATCCTATAAAAAAGAAGGGTGGATTTGGAAGTACTGGAAAAAGGGTATTGCAAACTTTTGGCAAACTTTTATTAATGATACTAGACCTGAAATTAGAGTCATTTTAATGGTATAATGTGGATTACTAGATACTGGGGCTGATGTGACTATTATTTCTAAAGGTAAATGGCCCTCTGGCCTCTTCAGACGGTCTCAGCAGCATTTATTGGGGTAGGAACGTTGTAAGATATTTATTAAACTATATATGAAATAGAATCTAAGAACCCTGAAGGAAAAATGGCTTATATAAAACCTTTTGTTGCTGATATTGCTATTAATCTTTGGGGAAGATAACTATCTCAAATGGCAATTGTCTTTTAATATTGGATAAAATAAAAACTAATGTTAAAGGCCACTATTTCACATTATGCCGTGCCTCTAAAATGAATGACTAAGACTCCCATTTGGGAGAAGCAGTGGCCTCAAAAGAAAAATCACATGCTTTAAAAGAATTAGTGGATGAACAGCTACAGACAGAGCATACAGAAGAATCTACTTGTCTATTGAACTCTCCAATATTTGCAATTAAGAAAAAGTCTGGAAAAATGGAGAATGTTGACAGATTTAAGTAAAGTTAATGAAGTTATCCTGCCTATGGGATCACTCCAACCAGGGTTGTCCCAACCTAGTATGATTCTTTTACATTGACATATAAAAATCGTAGTTTTAAAGGATTGTTTTTTGCAATTCCTCTTCAAGTGAACTAGAGCTACAGTCCCATACTGTGAACCTGAAGTTATGGTCCACTGTTGTGATTCTGAACCTGTGATCCACTCCTGTGAGCCACAAATGTTGTCCATTCCTGTGACCATGGAGCAGCAGTCCTCTCCCATAATCCTAGAGCTATGGTTTTCATATGTGATTGGAACCTAGGGTCCTCATCTGCAAACTGGAGTTTTGGTCCCCTTCTGTGAACTAGAGATGAGATATGCCTTCCATGAATGTAGAGCTGTGGTTTCTTCCTGGGAACTGGAGCTATGGTCCACTCCTGGGATCATGGAACTGTGGTCCCATGTGATCTGGAGCTGTGGTCCACTCCTGTGAACTAGAGATGTTCCTTCCTGTGAGTTGAAACATTTGTTCCCTCCCTTGAAGTTAAAGCTGAGATCACCTCCTGTGAGTGACCTAGATTTGTGAGCCTGAGTTGTGGTCCCTTCCTGTGAGCTGGGGATATTAACCTTCCATGTGCCATTGCTGTGCTTCCCTTACAGGAGCTAGAGTTGTGGCCCCCTCCTGTAAACCTGGCGCTGTGGTACACTCCTATGAACTAGAACTGCAGTCCCCTCCTGTGAACTAGAATGCGGTCCCCTCCTGTGAGCCAGTTTTGTGGTTCTCTCTTCTTAGCTGGAGCTGTGGTAATTTCCTGTGAACATGGAGTTGTGGTTCCCTCTTTGAGCTGAAGCCATGATTCTCTCTCATGAACTGGAGCTTTGGTCCCTGGAATGAGCTGGAGCTATGGTCCCCTACTGTGAGCTAGAGTTCTGGTCCCCTGGTGGGAGCTGGACCTCTGGTCCCCTCCCATGATCCTGGAGTCATAATCTCCTCCTGTGAACCTGGAGGTGACATTCTCACCTGTAATTTAGAACTGTGGTCCTCTCCAGTAAATCTGGAATTGTGGTCCCCGCATTTAAACTAAATCCGTGGTCCGCTCCCATGAGCTGAACCTCCCCCATGGGCCATTTGGATCTGTTCACCGGGAAGCTGCAAGATCCCAGCCACGTGGATTTACTAATGGAACTTGCGGAATATGAGAGTATTAATTTAAATAAAGAACAAAAAAGGTTAGAAATAAATTCTAACTCCTCTGGGTTGGAAAGTAACACAGAAATGACAGATGAGTGCTCCTTCCCATGTCCAACCGAAAGAAAGGAGCTTTTACAGCAGTTGGAAAAATTATCTGAGAAATTGAGAAATCTAGGGGACAAGAACAAATCTTTTGTATTCCCTGATGTACCCCCAGGGCGCAATGCCCAACCCAGCTAAGCTTTCTTGTGAAATGAAAAGGACTAAGAAATGTTCTAGAAAACTGCAGCCAACAAACAAAAATCTGCTGGTAATTGGGTTCTCTGTCACAGCAACAGAAAAATAAGGAATGGAATAGGTTGAAAAAAGAGAATAGCAGAGAAGGAATTATGTAAAGGTAAAATAAAATATGTGTTTCATTCTTAAATATAGCAGGAACAGGTCACAATAGTAAAAACAATGTATTTGTTAAGTATAGACTAGTAATAGTTATAATAAACAACAATAGTGATAGAAGGAATTGAGAAAATCCTAGGTCTTTTGACGTTTCCAGTTGTTCTACTTATTTCGTAGCTTTCTTGACAATGCAACACTTTATGCTTTATCACTCAGTGGCATTTTATTACTCTCATATCTTGAAGCTCTGTGAGGCTTTCCTTTCACCATGTCTAACTACTAATGTGAAACTAAGAAAGCAGAAAATTCAACAAATGATTTTATGAGACATCTGGCTCAATTAGTCCAAGAAAAATATAGATCAAATGTATCAGATATCTAAACTTCTGCTGTTGATACTGATACAGGGGTTTTGGGGTGTCTCTGAGAGCAATGGAGCCTTTCTCTGCTCTGTTGTGCTTAGCTTGAGAGGCTAGGGTACCAGAAACACAATGGCCACCAAAGTCACCTCAAACCACATGCTTTTGGGTTCTTGTCTTGTAAATTTGAAGAATGAAACTCAGGGACCACAGAGAGTGAGTTTTAGAAAGGAGAGTTTTATTGTAGGGAGAGAGAAAGCAAAGCTCCTGTACAGCAGAAGGGGTCCCCAGGAATGGGATACTACTGAGTCTCGTTCCCTGGAGTTAATAAGGATTTAGAAAAGGGAGGAGGGGAGAAGAAAATGGGCTGGTCAGTCCTGTTCGCATTCCAGGTGTCTATGCAGGCCTGGTCACATCCTCAACTTATCTTCCAAGGACAGTGTACTACTTTAGAAAAAAAGAGATAAGGAAAAACCAAACCTCCTTACTGACATCTTTAGATTAGATACATCTTTAGATTAGAGACATATTTAGATTAGACAGCTCTGGCATCTCTAGTCTCAGGTGGGGACAAATTTACTGGCATAGCCGAAGAATTTCTAGGTCTCAGTGGGTAAAAAACTGACTTTTTCTCTTGGGGTCTGCCTAGCCATTTTCTACCTCCTGTTCTTATCAATGTCTGCTTTTGTAAAACTGCAAAGAGCATTTGACCAATTCCTGGCATAATTAACCTGCCCTAGCTATAGATCAAAAGGCAATATATGTCCTGATCCATGCCTATGATATCTGCTTTGTAAACTATAATGATGGGGTGTACTCAGGAAGGAATTTACTTGAGACAACATGGCACATCAAAGTAAAATGCCATAGGGCTCATATGTCAGCTGTCAAATGATGAAAAAGGCCTATTTAATACCCATAAGTACTTCTGTCCAAGGCCAAGAAGATCTGGAAGACTTTATTGCTAGTTCTGAGCATGATAATGAAAAATGAAAGAGCTTCCCACCAATCTCCTGGGTGAATGCTTTGTCTCTTAGCTGTTTGAAGATTTTTTCCTTTTAACAATAAAGTACCAACAATACACATGAAACACTATCCTGTTAGTTGAAAGTAGTCTTTCATTAGTTAAAAATTGTTGTTGTAAAGGTAAAGATGGTTTTTAAAAATGAAAGAAATATCCTTAATATTTGAGGAGAATTTAAAAATGAAATTGTATAAAGTCTTCAATATAAGAGTCCAGCAAAATATATAAGAAAAAACAAATAAACAGAATGGCTAGTGAACAGGCAAAAGTGAGCATGTGCAAGGAGACAAAATTGAAGATAGACCTTGCTTTTAACAGTCCAGTTTTGCTGTAACTCGAGAAAAGTTTTTTTTTTAAATTAATATGAGAATTACTTCAGGCCTATGAGAAAGTTATTAATCCTTCTTGAGAACTTAACTCTCAGTGGCCCCATCTTCCAATACTGGCACAAAAGCACTCAAATTTCAATGTAAGTTTCAGAGAGAACAACTACTATTTGAATAAAGCCATCATTGCTAATTTCATTATCTTTATAAGTTGATTGCTGAAAGACAAGTATCTGCCTTGTGCTATACGTTTTCTATATTGTTTTTCTTTCTCAATTTTGTAAATGCTGCCTTCCTTCCATTTGATGGCTGATTGATTATTGTGCACTATCTATTATTTATTTGCCCTCACTTTGTTTTCTCTATATTTTAAAAACATTTTAGTATTGTGATCTTAAATTTACAATAATTTAGCATGAATATTGTGTTAGTTACCTTTCTTTGATAACATATCATGAATAAGGAAACTTATGGAAATAATTTATTTTGTTTATAATGTCAGAGGCAAAATTATATATTATTTCCAGAAGCATAGCAGAAAGTGCCAGCCTAGAAGGCAGGAACTGAATGCACCCCCCCACAAACCCTGTGGTTTGCTTCCAGCAGGATCACACTTCCTAAAAGTTCCATGACCTGCCCATGATGGTTAATAGCACCATCAACTTGGATCTAATTGTTAAATTTGATCATGTGGGGGACATTTTAAAATCAAACCAACACACATATATTCCACTTTTATTTAATAGTACTCAATTGCTCTTTTCTTATATAGTTGTTTCCCTTCCCTTTGATGTTATTTAAGGGACTGTGAAATAGTGTTCATATCGCTTTAAAAATATGTTTGGTGAATTAAGCTGAACTTTGAGCATGTATGTCTGGAGAGCCTTGTGTCTCATGAGAAAATTTACTCATGGATGCTTACTGGGTAGATATCATCAGAATGCCAGTTCTACCCTCTAGTTTCTCTTAAGACACTTGGAATTCCTAAGTAGAAACAATGTAACTGTGCTCATCTTATTTTGCTGAATGGTTATATTCTAGTCATATTATTATTATGCAGTGTTCCGAGTATGAGAAACCATTTTATTATTGCTCAGTCTTGTAAAAACATGACTGTATGTCTTGGCAAGAGAATAAAGTCAGAGTTGCAGGTATAATTAGCATTCATTTTCAGGGAAGTACTGGGTTTTCTGGTTTATTATTAGTTCCGTGGTAATCTGTTCAGGTCCCAAGGCTGCTCCCAGTGGCTATAGTTATTATACACTGTACTGTATGCCTATTTACCACAGAAATATAAAGACTGAATTTTTTCATTCTAATAAATAGAGAAAAGAAGAGGTAAAAACTAAAAGTATTTGGTAGATTATCTAGGTAGTTACTAGACTGGAGATCTTTGTGTTTTCACACTTTTAGGCTGTTATATGGTGTTATTTCACTTTGGATGATTTCCCTCAGCATTTTTCATCGGTTGCATCTACTAAATATTATCCTTCAATATTGTTTGTAATGTATTAATTTTTATTTTATTTTATTTATTTTTTTTTGCTATGTGTTGTTTGTATTTCTATTTTTTCTGTGATGGGATTTCACAACATAGCACAAACTGACCTCCAAATCAAAATAATTTTTTCTCAGCCTCTCTAATGCTGCGATTACATGTGTGTACCACCAATGACAGTGAGTTAACTTTTTCCTTCAGGTATAAAGAATAACTTTGGTAAGTATAAAATTTATTGTTGGAAGAAGTTTGTTTGTTTGTTTTTTCTTTTTTAAGGTGTAGAAGTACTGTACTATTGCTTTTCTGGATTCTCATCAGCAGTTAACTACTACATTTTTGGTACATCTCCTGATTGTAGTCTTTTGTCTTTGACTTAATTTCTGGAATTTTTAAACATCTGTGATTTGTCCTATCTACAATGTTTCTTCCTATTAAGTTTTTGGCTGATATGTGTTCTTTAATTCTTTCTGCATTTCCTGCTCAGAACCCTACTCTGTCCTGACTGATTTTGAAGGTGTGCAAAATGAAAGGAAACTACTTAGTTGCTAAGGAAATAACTGGACACAGAAACATGCACCTATATTTCTTTGAGAATAAAGCTTGTATTTTCCTTCTGGCATTATCAATGTAGCTAGATAGGTACTCGTATGACTTCACAATATATGAGTCTTTTTACAGAGATTATAGCAAGACATTCCTCTGCTGGTTGTGAAGAAGTTAGCTGTTATACTGTAAAATAGCTGTGAGCACCTGTAGGAAATAAGAACAATGTACACCTGAAAGAGAGTAAAAAAATATGAATTGCATTACCACATTTCAAAGGAATGAGATTTTATATAATTCAAATAAAATCAGTGGAAAACTTCATATTTCTACTACTGTTTTTTAAGAAAAAAAAGGAGGTGGAGAGATTGCTCAAGCACTTATTGCTCTTGCAGAGGACCTGGGATTGGTTCCCACCATGCACATGGTGGCTGACATCCATCTGAACTCTAATGCCAAAGGGATCCAACAGACTCTACTGGACTTTGTGGGCATTTCATACACCTGATGCACTTACATGCATGCAAGCAAAATGATCCTGCACATAAAATATAAATAAATAAATAATTTAATGAATCAAAAAATTTACCAATATATGCAACTGCAATCAATGTTATATTTCTCTTGTGTTTCAATGTATTAATTATAAATACACAGATATATCAATACATATATTGGCTGATATATCTATAAATAAATTTGGATTATTGGTGTTGTAGTTTTCATTTCCCAGAATATTATTCAGTTTTTGCATATCTAAATGGATAGGTGTTTTTATATTTATACAATGTATTTTGGTCATATTTGCCTCCATGGACCCCATCCAACTTCCACATGACTACCCCCAACACATTCTCAGTCCTACTTCCTATATGCTTCTAATTTAACTTTTTTAAAAATAACCCACTAACTCCAATTAGTGTTGCCCATATGTACGTGGGTTTGGGGCCATCCACTGAGTCATGGGAAGACCATTAATTGTCACATCCCCAAAGAGGAATAAGTTTCCATCACTTAGCAACAATCATCTGCCAATAGCTCTACTGCCAAGAGCTGAGGGTTTGGGGGCTGCCACCATCCATACTCGTATTTTGTGTGGCTTGATATTGTAATGTTTCTATACAGATAACCACAGCTTCAGAGATTTCATTAGTGCAATGGCTGTGTCAAGTTCAAAGACAGAATTTCACAGCACTTATCCCCTTGTGCATTCTGTCCCCTCTTTCCCAAAATGTACGTGAGCATTTCTTTGGCAGGAAGAGTTCTCTATCGATAGCTAAATATATATATATATATAAAATATATCTCTGACTTGGGCTACACACTCAAAGTCACTTATTCTCAGCATTTTGGAAAGTTATGAGGCTCTGCATAAACCAATGTGCACGCTAAAAAGAACCTTCTCTGAACAAGTTTCAGAGAAGCTGATATTTATGGGTATAAATACAAATGTTTAAATGTCATTTGGACTTTTTGACTTTTAATGACTAAACTATCTCTCCAGCCCTAAATGGTATTTTGACAACATGACCATTCAGGTTGTTTGAGCATCTTTGTATGTGTTCTTAATTATTATGATTTTTCAATCTATAAAATTTATGGAGTCAAAATTTCCTAATAAAGCCAAGCATGTTCACTCTTAGCTGAGGAGCTACTGGCACTTGATAGCTATTGGCAGAGGGAAAGTCAGTTTTAAGAGTGTGTCTCCTGGTAGGTTGACCATTCCCATGCTCTAGTGGATGGCCACACACCCCAAAGTATACAGGCACCACAAATTAGTCAATGGGTGTGTAGGGAATGGTAGTGGACCTTATAGGATTTGGAAAAGGATGAATATGATCAAATTACATTGTATAAAATTCTCAAAGGACTACAAAAAATAAAGAAATCGTCTCTTATAGATTCAATGATATAACATCCCATGAGTATATTTCAGTGTACACACACACACTATATATTTTTTTTTTCAGTTATCAGAAAAAAATTTTTATGTTTTCTTTAAATGGAAAGGCACAGTATATTCAAGGCTTTGAGACATTCAGGCATTCCAACAACTAAATATTTTGAGAAATGTGTTAATTTATTTTTATTTAACACCTCTCTTATGGTATCTTAATATAAATCATCTTTTCTTTTTTGACAAATACATCCAATACTGATAAATTTCAAAGGTAGATTCAAATAATATCAGTAATAATTTCAGTATTACAATTAAAAGAATTCAGTGTTTTGAACTCATGATCAAAAATCTTGAAATATAGCAATCAAGATTCAGTTATTGACTAGAGTGGTAAAAGAGTCCATCCAGATTGATGTCATCAATCTATTTATTAATCTGTCATCTATAAATGCATTGGAAGATTAACATAAGAAATAAATATTATAAAACATATGACAAAATAATCAGTATAAGTTAATGACTAAAGTTCTCTTTTCATTGTTTTCCTTCTTTCCTTTATTTGTGAAAGATGATACTATGAACACTGAGTGGTTTGACATAATGTCCATTTGTGACTGGAGCTACAAGGTACATAACTCATCTTGGATCTTCTGTTGTATTGTGGTCCCTTGTTTAATATCTTATATTAGAAAATAAAAGTGAGTTTTTTCTTTTCAATTGCAAAGCAATGATTTGCTCATTAGGCACAGTGTCTCTATGTAGAACAGATGTCCAGTGTTGCATAGGTTTTGAGAAACATGGAAGTACAGGAATTGATGCAAAATCATATGTGTTATTAGTTTGTGATTTCCTATAAAAGCTTGGTTACTCAGTTAAAATTTTTACTAATTTATCAGCATTTCAGGGCATGTTTGTCAAAGCAAAGATACCCCTGACTGACTAATTTGGCATATACCAGTTAGTTGGCTTAGGAAAAAATGTCCACTCAACGTAGTATGGTTCCCATATATGGTGTCTTAAAACTGCATGTAACTCTAGATACAGGGGATCTGACACTGTCTTCTGGTCTCCAGAGTAACCCACACACTTGTCCATATATGCACAAACAGAGAAGCACAAATACATATAAATAAAAATAAAATAAAATTGAAAAAATGTTCTGTGTAAGAGCAGTCATAAACTAAATATAAGATGCTTAATTCTTCCTCTTGAATAAAAGACGAGAGGTTCTTCTTCAGTATTTCTTTCTCTGTTTTTCTTCAAATATATTCAAATTCCATAATGAATTAGTAAGTCTATCTCCAAATAAAGGGATGTTCTCTTAAGGATCTAGGAACTATATTTCTGAAATACATAGGTTCAGAGGGATGCTGCTAGTATTTCCACATTGCTGTCATGGCAAGTACGTAACTTGAGTGCATACCTTTGTCTAATTTGAAGTAGGTTTGTTTCTTTAGATGAAGCAAATTTGGGTGTTTCCTCAGTTGCCAGGATTTATAAAGTTAGCACAATCTATGTGCGACAAAATGATATGTTAAGTCATTTTACTTGAGAAAACCTGTTTGTAATGGCTTCTATATGCTCCTCTATAATCAAAGGATGAGATTGTCTTATGTCTTTGTAACTTTACACTGCCTACAATAGGCATCACATTCTGGCTTAGTAATGTCTTAGTGTTAGAACTATTTCTGCCTTTATAATTTTTTCCTGCCTCTAAATTCAGTGACTGGTTTGCCACATTATGTGAAGATTTTGGTTTTAGCTACATTTCTCAAACATTACTGAGGTTCTATTTTTGATAACTTTTAAAATGCATTTAAAATGACTTCCAGTTACTACTTGTTATCATGGTTACAGAATAATCAGCCTCTTTCATATGTTTATGTAAATTAAAATTTTCACATGCTTTCTGTAGGTTTGCTTGATTATTTATTTATTTATTTGTATGTGTGTTTGCTTCTGTAAGTGTATGTGCACAACTTGTGTGCAGGAGTCTATAAAAGTCAGAAGAGCGCATCTGATACCCTGGAACTGGAGCAATATGAGGTTGTTAACCACTTGATGTGGATGTTGTAAATTGAACCTGAGCCTTCTGAAAGAATAGTATGTGCTTTCAGCTTCTCCAACCTTTTTCAATTTTCTATTATCCCATTATATCATAACAGTCACTGCAACTTAATCAACATGTTATCAAATAGCTGTTAATCTAAATTGCCTATGTTTAATGACCCAGCCTGCTATATACAAGCAATGTTATTATGGGTAAATTTATTTCGTTTTTGTGTTCAAGCATACCTGTTTTTAAACTAACTGCAAATACTGATTGTATATACTAAGTAGGGTTGTTTTTGTAAACAACCATGTAACAAAATGTAAATTAGATGCATTATTTAATAATTAAATTATGTTTCTTAGGTACATATAAAATTTACAATTCAATTATATAAATATTAGAATTAAAATAGTGCCTGAAACGCTATTTGTTAAATCATGAAAATATTCTCAGACCATAAAATTTCTAGAAATTAGAATGTATGTTATAATTTCTATTTCAATAGAATTTAGTGCTAATATGGGGATATTAAGAACTCTGGGGTTACTGTTGATAATTGGAAAATTCTCAGCTCTCTTAAATTTAGTTACAAGTTTAGAAGATGGAGGTGGATGGAAGACATTATTCTTTGTTTCATGTATGTTTATATGAATACATTTTTAATCCCCAAATAATATTCCAGTTAAAGGAACTCATCAGCAGAATTAGTGTTTTCCCTGATGGAGTTTATTAGGACATTTTATCATTCATTGTCGGGACCCATTTTGTTGTTTATGAGCTCTCCTTCCTTCTGGGAGCCATTTTGTTGTTTACACCCAAAATCTAAGAGGAGATATGCTTTTAGCACAAGGATGAGATCTGAAAGTTCCATGATCTTTGGGAGAGGATGTAGGTTTTACAAGATACCACATGTTGTTTTGTGCAAATGTCAGCATTGTCCCTAGTTTGACTTCCTGCCTGAATTCCTATGCTCTGGATAGTGGTATAAATCCACTGAGTAAAACAAAGTCAGGGCCTCAGTATTGACTGACAGCCCTCCAAAGTCTATCCTTTGTCTCTTTCTTCCTTTCTAATCCTCACTCCCCGCTTCAGGTACAGTTCGATTCTGCTGGCAGGCTCTGGCAATTCATATTCTAACTAACCTAATGTCAAATAAAACCATATTTTCAGGTTTATTGTATAAAATTGCACACTTGGGCTAACTTTTGAAAGAATCAAAATGCAGAATACAATAGTTTTATTCATTAATGAAGCTGTTCTTTTATATAAATAATGTGTACACAATATAAATAATAGAAAATGCATATATACATGACAGAAAACTTTTAAAAACTGACTTTGACACATAATAGTTAAATTACAAACATAAGTTTTCATACCATTTTCTTTGTCTATATTCATATTTATGCAGTTTTTTAAAATGGCCCTTTTAAACCTAAATATCTTTGAGAAAAATTATGCTTTTCTAGTTATTTCTTGGACATGAAACATTACTCCTTTTTATAAATGCTTCACAATTTGGCAATAATCATCTCTTCAGATGGTCAAAAACGTTAATTATTGTCTCTGTTTTTTGACTAATAAATTTCATTCTGTTGTATAAGTGGTATTTTAAGAAGATGGAACCAATATAGTTTCAATGTAGTATGCTTCTGTCAAAACTTATTTGGCACTTTGTTTTAGTTTTGTTATTGCCATTTTGCTTATTGACACAGGGTCTCCCTGTAGCTTCAGCTGAAAACTTCATTGCCACTATAACAGTATTGAAAGGTCATAGAAACTTTAAGAAATGATAAGGTCAGGGACTCCACTCTCAAGAATGGATTAATGTAGCTACCATGAAAACACAATTGTTACAAAGTGAGGAGGACACCTTCTCTCACTCTGCATACATACCTCTGTCCAGCATACTTTCTCTCTCATTATGAATTGAAGCTCTGTGAGGACTTAAGCAACAGTCATGCAGACTCTGCTACCATGCTCATGGACTATGAGAACCATGAGGTAAACACTTATTTCCTTTATAAATGTTTGCTCTTAAGTATTCTGTTATATGGAAATAAGTAAAACACTCACTTTTCAGGCTATAAGATAAGAAACTTGGTATGTTATTATTCACGTTTTGAAAAACTAATTTTATCTCATATAATTTTAACACATTTGTTTAGATGGTAGTAAAATGCTTTGTTTTTCAGAAATGTCCTTAGAAATTTAGATATAGCAAGTATGTGAATGAAATTTAGATAACTTATAATTATATGTAGCTTTGAACTTCTGAACTTAGATCCCAGAATAAAATGGAATTTATAAATTTTTTTATGTATGTGTCTACACATGAACTCTTCTCTGTTTGTATTTGTGTGTGTGTGTATACGTGTGTGTATGTATCACAGGTAAATACCCAATGTCTTCCTAGGTCCCTCCATCTTATATATTGTGGCAGGGTCTCTAAGGCAGCTTGCTCTGGGGATCCTCTGTCCCTGTCTCTGCTTCCTGAACCAGGGAGATTACAGGCAGGCTTCCACACTGGTCCAGTACTTACGTGAGTGCCAAGGATTCACACCCCTGTCACACACTTCCACAGTAAATGTTGTACGTGCTTAACTAAATTCCCAGCCCTGAAAGTGATTTTTTTTCACTACTAAAGTAGAAATAAATTATTTTCTGTAACCGTAACAGATCAACTTAATTCACATAGAACAATCATGTTTTACCGCAACCATAAATAACTAAACTGCAGAATAATCTAATTCCTAGGACAATTTTAAGAAGCATATGTTTCTAAATATGAATTTTGTTTTCACTATAATGGAAGAAGAGACACAGTTTTACTAAAATAAGAACAACATAGAAAAGAAAATGCCATCTTATTAGATGGTTTCCTCAGAAAACACTGAATTTTTTTTGTTGAAATTCCTGATGCAATTTAATCTTTATTTTTGCCTTATTTTCTTATTGTTTTAGAAATATTTATAGCATTCTTTAAATTTCACAGCAAAATTCAGAGGAAAATGTTTTAATAAAAGAAAGCTTTTGTCCCTGTACTTTCAGAACCACCACAGCCATTATCACTATAACTCAGTAAAGGATATGTTTGTTACAGTTGATGACCCAACACTAACACACACTTTGCTTTAATACTCTTGGTATTTTACATGCTATAGGTTTGGATAAGTGAATAATGGCATAACTCTTCTCCATTAAATTATCGTACTGTGCGTTTTTTTTCCTCTGAAAACCCTTTCTGTTTTCCTAATTATTCCTCTCCCTCTTTACTTCTTACCTTCTAACTCACAGTAATGGCAAATTTCTCAAGGGTGTGTGTGTGTGTGTGTGTGTGTGTGTGTGTGTGTGTGTGTATTTCTTTGTAGCTTGGTAATTATGATCAATCTGACATAAACTATCCATGTGTAGGTTTTTATATGGACATACTTTTCACCTTCTTTGAGTACATACCAAGAGTGTAATTGCTAAATCACAGTAAGTATAAACTTATGTTTCTAAGCAACACCTAAACTGATTTCCAATTACCTGTACCATATTTTGAATTTCCACCAAAAATGAACGAATTTTCTTGTATCTCCAAAGCCTGACTACCATTTAGTGTTTCAGGAGTTTTGCCTTTCACCATCTTATTAGGTATATGGGTGGAATTCTTTTGATGATTTAATTTGAATTTCCCTGATAATAAATCCTGTTAGTTCTTTATATATTTTTTTTTCCTTTTTGAAAAACATAAAAGTTATTTCTTTGAAATTTGTATCTCACTTGAAGTGAATTAACATTTGCAGTCTGTTGCAATTGTATAGCATTACTTTTTCCAAATAACAGATCTATGACAGGTTTCCTCTCATCATCTGTTTTCCAGACTTGCTGGTTTTAGAACACTTTAGTTTTTGGAAAACTTTAGTTTTTCTACACTTCTTTCCAAAGTAACAAAACACTGGGTGAAAACTGAAAATATTTATTTAAAATCCAAGATGTTAGATTTGTATTTTTCTGCATGGTTACTAAGAAAAGAACATGCCTTTAATTGGGCCACCATTGAACTGTGTTTTAAAATTGTCAAAGTCAGTGTATTCAAAAAGACCATGGCAAGGTTTTCTGTCAATAGAACCTAAAATAAATCAATCCACCAGTCTCTCTTTTCTCTCTTTATCTAAGTACACTAAACATTGTTTTATGTTTCTGAATAATAAAACTAGCTAGAATATGACAAGTAATTATCTAAGTACACTAAACGTTTTCTATTTCTGAATAATAAGACTAGCTAGAATATGGCAAGTAATCAAACTCACAGATCTAGACTCAGTAATATTTTGGGTAGAACTCTTATTATAAACTCAGTCTTCAATTGCATGAGAATAAGTAATGGGTGATATTTAGAATGGCCTTATATGAATGAAAATGTATCTTACATTTCATCAGTTTATGACAATTTCTAAATACACAGTCAGGAATTTCCCAGAGAAGCAATGCTTTTCTTTTTGTGGCTGTAATTACATCTTAATCCTCTCATATTTTGTCCCTAAATTCTCACAGCTAGCAGTATGTAAGAAATAGATAAATAAATAAATAAATAGATATAATAAACAGATCATTGATTTTTATGTCAACTGTTATCTGGATAATTTAATATCATATGACTGTAGACTAAAATCAGTATGAGAAGAACCTCCACTAAAAAACTGCATATTTTAAAATATAAATGAAACAATGGATTACTTCACTTTTTAAAAAATAAAACATCTCTCATCATAAATTAATATTTGATAGTGTAACTATCATTTCATGAATATCTTTAAATGTAACTGTTAAAAAGTTTGTTCTGGGCTTTATGAGTCAATAGTAAGCAACTTTATTTTAAAAACCAATCAGAAAAGTGCATTTAAACTGCAAAAAATCACTAGCATATGTAGTTCAATATCTATTGAAATCAGGCAATTATATCCTTGCATGATTTTATATACATCAGTGGTAGGTTGGCAAAGAGATTTGGTGAGCATTGAAGTAGTGGGATCATAAATTTGAGTTAAGTAACTGGTGTCTTTGAACAGTAAATTTCTATTTTGTGTTCAAATAATTCCCATTCTGACTATAACTGTGAATATTTCACAGTTTGTTTGCATCTAGCTTTATTCAATTGTGGTAGAAGTCTATAAATAGCCAGCACAACATAAAACTGCTATGCTTATTTCAAAACCTTTCTAGTATTGATATAGTGCACTTTTTCTCAAAAGGTTCTTTATTGTAATATATTCTTTCTTTGATCCGTTTATTACTGATACTAAAAAATACTAAAGAAATACTTAGTTTGATTATTATCAACACTAAATTCACAATCAATACTTCAATGTGTTCATAAATTTTTCACCTGAGTAATGTCTTTTATATGTGTCTCAGTCTATTTTTTCTTTCCATTTGTAGTTAATTCTGGAAAATATTTTGCCTTGATTTGTAACTTTTTGTAAGACATTGCTTATAATATGTTGCATTTTTACTTATCATGCCATCTTTCACTCAAGATGAATACGTAAAATGACTGTTCACAGACCTTAGAGACTTGGGCATTGTTGCTTGAGCGATGAATAGCCAGTATAGATCAGGGACAGGGGATATGACTTGCTTCTTTGGAAGCATGCTTTTTATAAGTTAATGACTTGTTGGATAGCTAAGAAAGTATTAGAATTTATAAATATGTATACACTTCTGTGTGCATGCTTATTTTATATTGCTAGTGAAAGAAAAGTTGAATATTTTACAGATTTTATTATACTTTGATTAGGAAACATTTTATTTTCCACAGACAGTATTTTCAAGTATGACATTACTACAAAAATTCACTGAAAGTTCTTCTTTCCAGGTTTCAAGAAATGAGAAGTCAAAATAAGGAAATGTGTACAATGCTGTTCCAAACTTAGCCTTTTTCACACTGTCTTTTCACACAGCTCAGGAAATTAACACAGAATCAGTCTTGAAATATTTTCCGCACATTTCTTTAACATTTTTCTTTTTCATTTAGTTACAATTTTGTCTTCATCTAATCAATTTCCAGTGTTTATACTGAGTTCCAAATGTATGCTTATGCCTTTAAAAACTGATTACTCGGGGATATAGTAAAGTTTCTTTGAATTATAATGCTTTCCATTGAGTAAGAAATTTAAAACAGGTACCTATTAACTTGTTGATAGCAGCTGTGGCACTCAGACATTTTCTAACATTTCTTCTCCAAGACCTTCAAAATTATATTATCCCTCTAACTGACTTATATATGCACCAAACAGTACTGTTAGTTACTTTCAATTTATTTTAGATTTCATTAGAGTCTGGTGAAAACATGAGAATGTTTGAAGTGGATTTTTTTTTCTCTTTTTAACTTTGACAAGAATTTAAGTTTTAAGAAGCCATCATAGCTTTACAGCATTATTTTAGATATTCGTATATTCCTGATCAACCAAATGCTATTATGATTTCTGTGGAGAAACATCTCCATCTAATGGTGAATATGAATTGTATTTGCTCATCCTTTACTTCCATATTTTCCAAATCCATTGCAAAAGGCATTTTATAATTAGAAACAGAGACTTCTTTAAGCCTCAATGTAAAATATGTGTGGCATATAAATTTAGAGAGTATATGTCTGTGTGTCTATATAAATTTACATTTACATCTTTCATTTATCTATTTTCTCTATCCAACTTTATCAACAGGCTAAGAACTCTTTCCTACTTGTATTTAATAAGACATAAATTACATTCTGTAATTGACAAATTTGTATATATTGCTTGAGAAAAAATGATATATATTCAATTTTATGTGGAATTTTGAGACAGTGCTTGGGTTTTTTAATATATCCAAGTTTCTTGCCATATTAAATTAGTTCTTTACTGTTAAGAAATGAATTATCTCACTACAATTGGTTTTCATTTTTTAGTGCTGTTTCATTTTTTATAAAATATGATATATGTTTTAATAGACAGTATTTGTTTTCCTGGTATCAAAAGATTTCAAGTCACTTATTTCATATTTAATCTTCAGGATAAAAAAATCATACAAGTGAAGTATTCTCTTAATATCTGATAAGAATACATTTATTGTCATACGAATTTGAAAAGATGATTTACATTGTTTTGAAACTGTGACAAAAGTGCCATGTAGAATACGTTCGATAGCCTTACATTTTTACAACAGACACTGGCGCATTTCTCAGGGAATTCTTTAATGAAGACTGCTACGGAATTTTTAGTGAGGTTCACAAGGTCTGACAGGGGAGTGGGAGGCAAGACATGGGGGCAAGGATGAGGGAAGGGGTTAAATTTGTTAAGAACTAGTATATGAAATGTACAAAAGCTCAAAAAAAGTAAAAATAAATAAATTCATCAGAAAGTAATTTATATTTTATTGAGAGGTTCCCAAAATAAAATTAAATAAAAACTAAATAAACAAGAAGGAGGCATGGCATGTTTCTATGTGGGCGTTTCTGAACCCCTATATTCTTCTTTGGCACCACAGACTATCTTGTTGATATGCTACTCACCAACCGAATCTCTCACAGGAAGGAACAAAATGGGGAAAAATTAACTGGCCAGAGGTGAAGCAAGTTCAATTTAGCTTTGGCCAGTGACATTATTTTGATATTGCTTTCCTATCAGGAATTCTTTGTATTTGATGCATCTGTTGTCAGACTCCTAGTATCTGTAACATAATTTTCCTACCCCAGACCCTCAGGATCTTTTGTATATAACAGTAGTGAAACTGCAGTCTCCTTACTGGTGAACACACATTATTTCAGGATCAAGTGATTGTAGCATAATTGTGGCGACAGTCCATTGTGAAATGGAGTTCTTTAAATAACTTTCATTTACATTGATGATCTTGCAATATTGTTTTTAATCATGTGTATGCATGGTTCTATGTATAAGTTTATGCATGTAAGTGCAGGTGTCTGAGGAAGCTAGAAGAGGGCCTAGGATCCCCAGGAACTGGAGTTATAGTCAGTTGTGAGCCATGTGATGTGGGTTCTGGGAACCAAATACTATTCCTCCATAGAAGAGTATGTGCCCTTAACTGCTAAACCATCTTTCCTTCCATTAGGAGCAGACTTCTTGACACTGGCTAATTAGAATATTATTATTGTGGAATAGTGGAATGTTTTAGGGTAAAAAAAGTTACTTCCAGCTATTCTAGGCTCTTGAATCACCATTTGTTTCTTATATTTTTAGTCTGATCAAATATCTAGAAACTAATAACCTCTTCAGAATGTGATACTAAGCTTATCAGAGCTCAAAAATCCATCAACCCTAAAGCTCAGAATCCTTAGAGATAACTAGCTATTTCCCAACTGTGATTTATCCAAACTATTTGATATTTCTATGAATGGAATTACTGGAAGTATTGATTCCTGAGTTTCCTTTGTTTAGTGCCTATAAATCTTCATGTAGAGCTGTTGGCTCAGTGGTTAAGAGAACTGATTGCTCTTGCAGATGACCTGAGTCTCATTCCCAGCATCCACAGTGTGGCTAACAACCTTCCATAACTCCAGTTCCCAGGGAATCCGAGGCACCCTTCTGACTTCTGTGAGCATTACATGACATGGATTCAGTTACATACCTGCAGACAATACATACATGCATATAAAATAAAAAATGATAAATGAAGAAAAAATCATGGAACTTCTAAGACAGAACAAACCATTCAGGGTTGCTTGAGTCCAGGTTTCTTAATGGAAGTCACTTGACCATTCATGCTTAGCTAGAATAAAATATTTTTCTATCCTCTCTAAATCGAGTTGTTATTTTGCAAAAATGTCATTTTTAATATCGCTGTAGCCTCTCTACCTAAGTGTGGATCATGAAATAGCAGCACTAGATTTAATAAAAAATTTCAGACTTACAATGACAGATGTCATTGTAATATGTATTATAGCTGTTATATAAGTGTTGGGAATTTAAAGAGGTAGAGTCTGGTGAGAGAATGCTCCACCTCACTAGCGATCAAGAAAATGCGGTTTAAAATGACCTTGAAATTCTGTCTCACTCTCAGAAATGGCACTCATGAAGAAAATGTCAAAAAATGGTGATGCAAATATGGACAGAATGGAACTTTTATACATTGCTGGTTGCAAATATAAATGGGTCCAGTCACTATGGAAAGCATTACAGAGATTTCTGAAATGACTAAAACTATATAAACCATCTTTCCCAGCTGTACTGTGTCTGGATATATATATGAAGGACTTCAGACCAAGAATTAAGTATATACTTGTAAATCAATGTTTATTTCAGTACTACCAACTTTAGCTAAATTATTAAACGAACCTAGATGTTCAACAACAGGAATGGATAGAGAAACTGTGGCATATACATGCAAAGGAATTATTATTAGACATAAAGAACAAAGTTATGATACTTGGGGAAATGACTGTAGCTAAAAATAATCATATTAATCCAATTAAGTCAGTCTGGGAAAGAAAAATATCATATAATTTTATATGTGACTCCTAGGTTTTCTAGAGATACATAAAAATAATGGCTGTATTTACGTTAAGAAACTAGATGTGAAACTCTCTAGGAGAATAAAGCATGCTAATTGGAAGAGAGCAGAGAAAGGGGAACATGAATATGGCAGATGATGCTCAAGGTACAACACATATGTATCTGAATATGTTCTTATGTAGTACAATATCATATACAATAAATACACACAATAACTGTTTTAAATGCAAAATATTTGTCAAGTTTTTGTTTAAAAAATAAGGTTTCAATGGAGAACTAGCAAAAATAAATTCTAACTTTAACATTTCAGTAATAGACAATTTAATTGTAATTTTGTTACTAGTGAAAAAATTTAAAATAGAAGAAACAAAAATGAAAACAAAAGTAACAACAAAGAAAATGAATAATGTTAAATACAGCTGTGCAATGGCTTTCAAAATAGTGAGACAGAATATATGACAATATCAAAATATACAAGTGGTTATTCTGTGTGTTTCTATACGTGCATTTACATGTGTGTAAACATTCATGTGTTTGCAGGTGCACATTCACGTGCATATGTGCACATATGGAGGTCAGAGGTCAACCTCAAGTATAGTTCCTTAGAAGCTGTCTGCATTGATTTCTTGAGAAAAGATGCCTCACTGGTGTTGAACTAACCAAGAGGAATACCTCTCCTGCCCCAAACTGGAATCATGTATATTTGCCCCTACACCTAGTTTTTAAAACTGAATTTGTATCTTTCTGCTTCCATGGCAAGAAATCATTTACTGACCTATCTCTGGAGTCATACAAGTTATATCAAGTGTATATTTTGCAAATACTGTACATCATAATCTCATTTTATATACATCATCTATTCATATGTTAGAAGAGAATATATATAATATATGTAAATATATATTAGTAAGTTGTCTTTACATAGTGAACTCATGGATAATATTCACTTTCCCATTTACTTTCTATGTTTTATCAATATATATAGGTCAGCAAAATAAATATATAAATTATATTTTCTAAAGATAAGGATTTAGTGCTCTAAAAATATTAGTCACTTTTTCATTGTGAAATAAAAAAATGCCTCCTATATGAGCTTTCATGAAGTTGTCAGTGAATAGTTTTATTGTTCCTGTCTTTCATTTAGAAACATTTCTTGTACCAGAGTCTTAATCAAAAACACATTGATCAGTATTTTCCTAAGACATTTCCCTTCCATTTAAATCTGATTATGAAATATTTAATTTCCTAATTACATTTAGAACTGATATTTAACTGTAGTACTGCTAAATTGTTACATGATAACAATAATAATGTGTGCTAACCATTACATCAGAGAAATATACAAATAATTTTTTGGTCCTTTTGAGACAGGGTCTCCCTGTAGACCCAGCTGGCCTGAAACTCACTATGTAGACCAGGCTGGCTTTGAACTCAAAGAGATCCACCTGCCTCTGCCTCCTGAGTGCTGGAAGTAAAGGAGTGTGCATTTATCTAGCTACAAATAATTTATCAATCACATTTTAATTAAAGAGCAAAGATTTTTAAAAATAAATGACAATAATCACAGAAATGACATTTTATGTTGATTGAAATATCTTATTAAATTCTACATAAAATTAAACATTTTAAAACTTTACAAAATAGAAACAGATATACAATTATATATATCAACAGAGCTTCACTATTTTATGGGGAAATTAAAAAATAAGATCAATAACATTGTGATTATAGACATAAGCCAAATCATTTCAGAAAAATTAAACATTTTAATTATTTTTATCATAAATATAATTTCACTTCATGGAATTTCCTATAATCCAGGATCAGGATATTCAAGACAACATGGAAGCCATTCTTTAAATTGGCAAACTATTATTTATTGCATTGTATTGCATAGCTGTCCAGTAGGCATGTCTTTGGATATGACTACTAATGTACCTTGTTTTCAAAAATTCATCCAAACTGAATACACTTTGCTCCTGTCTACAAAAGAAACACATAGATAGAAATACAATTCCTGGTATTTCCATAGAAATAACTCCATAAGGAAAAGAAAATTTATAGCTAATAAATCTGCATTGAAAAAATATTCATTCTGATAGTTTGTGAACCTCATTTTTTATGATACACGCTCATGATCAAAATACAACATTGGTGCCCACCTCCAGGTTTATTCTACCTGAAATACTTAATAATATTTGTCACTATAATTTGTAATTCTGTTGCTTTCTGTTGCTACCATTAAGTTCTGGCAGCAGATATTTTAATACTATGGCCATATGTTATTTAAGAAATAACCCTTTCCTAACACTGTTTTAGATTCTCCCATTACAGTCCTGTTAAAAATAAGATCCCCCTATCATGGTGTGCATAGTACTTGTCTCTGTTAAAAACAGCTTTGTTTATCCCCTCCTTCAACTTTTATACTCTACTAACCAATAACACTTAACTGAAATAAGAAAAGTTGAAATGTGACTCCCTACTTTTACACTCTTTGTTCTGCTTGAAACAATTCTTTCATGAATTTCTGCCCTAAAAAGTCAGACCCATTCAGTTCTTCAAGTCTAAGAACAGAAACCAAGGCTACAGTATCCTGATCTGTAAACATAAATGTTAGGAAATGATTTTTCATATTGCTTTAATAATTACAAAGGCAATATCAAACTATAATTTATTAAAATTACTGAGATAACGTAGGTGGTTGAAATGATTGTTACTATAAAATTCTGAAAAATTTTGGATTTATTAAAAACTTAATTTATAAAAGTAATGTTTTTAGCAATTATTTGGAATTTTCATGCAGTGTATTTTTATCACATCCATCTACTCTCAGATCCACACTCATTTCCATACCAACCGAATTTCTTGTCCTCTTTGTTTTTTTAAAGCCAATCAAGTTCAATTTGTATATTTCAAATACTCTTGGGTGTGGGTCCATCCCTGAAGCATAATAGACTTCCAAGGGGTCATGCCTTTAAAGATAACTTACTCACCCTCTATCAGTGGCTATTGATTGACTATAACTTTTCAGCTAAGGGTGGGTATTAGTTACTTTTCTGTTGCTATGGTAAAATGCAATGACCAAAGAAAACTTAAAGATGGAAAATTTCATTTAGGCTATATTTCCAGAGAACATAATGTCATAGAAAGAAGCAACAGACATTGCAACAGAAGCATGAAACTGAGAGATCATATTTTCAATGACAAACACATAACAAGGAGAGAAAATTGGAAATGGGGTGAGGATATGAACTCTCCAAACTCACTCCCATCGATTTGCCTCTTCCAACAAGGCAACATCTACCAAAAGTTCCATGACATCTCCCAAATACCTCCAACAACTGAGGGCCAAGTACACAAATACTTGTCTGTAAGGAGGAAATTGCTCATTGAAACCACCACATTCCATCTCCTAGCCCCCAGATGCTCATGGCCATCTCATAAAGCAAAATACAATTGCTCCAACTTTGAAAGTCTCTAAGGTTTTTCTCTGTGTTGATACTTTAAAAGCCCAAAGGCTATTATGATACTCAAAATATTCTCCTCATTGTTTCTTTCATCAAAATAAGCAATAGGATTACAGACTTCCAACACACAACACAATTGCACAAAATATACATCCCTATTGCAAAAAAGAGGAATGGAGGTGTCATGAGGAACTACTGGAGTGAAGACTAAACCACAGCAAGACAAATACGAAATCCTGAGGTGCCATGCTCTGTGTTTGGGAATTTAGTGTCAAGGGACTGAGATGGAACCACCACTCCTCATATGATGTCTCTAACACACACCTCTCTTTTTAGATGGTAACACAACCTGTGTATAATTCCCCTCTGCATATGTCTCATGACTCTGACATTTCCAATGTCTTAGAGTCTCAATAACAACCCAGAATTCACATTTACTGCTTGATGCAATGGTCACTCAGGGCCTACTGATCTCTCAGTGCTTTTTTCTTGCAGTGACTGCTGCACTGCCACATACTGCAAGAAATCAGCAGTTATCTGAAACAAGAATCAATGCACACCACAGACTTGCATTTTTCATACCTCCAAACCACATGAATGACATTGCCAAGTTTCATTATTTATTAGATACTTTTCTGTTGCTGTAATAAACATCATGACCAAGGCAACTTATAGAAGCTGTAATATGTCAAAGCTTAAGTACTTGTAAAGTCCACACACAGTGGTGTGCTTCTTCTAGCAAGTCATTGATAATATGAATTAACCTGCAGGAAGTCTCTCCCCTAATGTCTCAAATGAGGAACACAGTCTTGTTTATATTTTGATTTTAAAGAAGTTCCCCATCAACCATTACTATATCATATGATCTGTAATAACCTCTTTCAAAAAGTTGATTTTACAAATTATGTGATTTTTATGACGTTTAAAGGAAATTTCATATGTTAAGCACTTCTTTGAATTAAATGTGTGTATACGTATTCAATCAATGGAAATTTTTTAAGTAATTGCTACAGAATTTTCACTGTCTTATATTAATAGTCCCATTACCTGAAATCCAAAACATTTACATATCTGAAATAAATACTTTCAAATAATGTGAATCAAATCTTTAGTCATTATTTTTAAAACTAAATAATATGGGACTTCCAGGTATACTTGCCAAGTTCCATCTACTGACTTACCATATTTTGCAGTTTAACTTTTACTTTCAGTTGTTCCCTCACAAAGGCTAAACAAGTACTCTACCACTGAGAAAAATGTCAGTCCTAATTTTAAGTCTTGTAATGATATGTTACTGCAGGTATTAATTGGTAATATTTAGTTTGTCAAATTCAGAGCTTGAGTTTATTTATAAAAAATAGTTTATCTTTTACTGTTGTGATGGAAATAAGTTGAAAGCCATTGAAGAACTAGGCTAGAATTTAGAAAAATTAAATTGTATGAAGCTACATCTGACATTTGGAACTATGAAAACATGATTAATGTAGTCATGTTTGCATAAGTTTTCAATATAACTTACTGTAATTTTGTATATCCCTTTTAATCCTCGTGACATGAAAGTATTAAAGGGAAATAATTTCTGAAACAATTTGAATGACTAAATGATTAAATGAGTACTAACTAAAGTTAACGTTTATTGTGGTTTATGACAGTATACTGACAGTCCAACACTTATTTAAGTTCACATAAAGACTTCATCTTTAAAAAATTCATTACATCTCACAATATTATTACTTTGGTGACCCCTTGGGGGACATGCATCCTAGACACTGTGCAAGCTTCTTATTTTAACTAATACACATTTAAATAACATCCATGTGTTTTTCACAACTCTCAAGCTCACTTCTTCTAAACACTGATTAAAATTCTATTGTCTAGACACAACAGAGTATACTGACACATTCTTATATACACAAACATTTCAGTTATTTCAAATTTTTGTCAGTTGAATAAATATAATATAGACAGTTAGATATAGTTTATGGTACAGACAAAACTATTTGACTCCTTTATATATACACAATGCACAGTTGTTGGGAAAGTACGGGTTTACTTTCATAAATTATAATCTAAAGAACTTTTTCCAATTTCCATTCCAACTAGAAACAATGATATTTTTCATTCTCCATACCACTTCCAGAATTTGGTGGTGATATATGTCTTCTGGTTACTCTAAAAGATATGCAGGAGTACTTCAGTTTGGTTTAATTTGCAATTCCCTGATGACACATGACATGAAACACCTGTTTTGATGCATATTTTCATCTATCTATCTATTTATCTTTCTATCATCTGTCTTCCTTAGCGTTGAGCTGTCTGTTAAGGTCTCTGGTCTACTTTTCAGGTGACATTCTTCTTGTTGATTTTGAAGTACGTTTTGTACATTTTACATAAAAATCCTTTATCCAATGGCCCAGTTTTTTGCAATATGCACATTGATTTTTATGTAATTTCAGTCGCCCTTCCAGGTATACCCAACCTGGTTCAGCCGTTAGGTGTTGCAGTTGGCATTCTCGTTCATCAGGCGACTTAGCAGATGTGGCTAACAGGATCTTAGCAAAGTCACGGGTCTGTTTAGCATTTGATGCAACGGCAATGTGGGCCTGCTTGTCTTCTGGACTGTCCCGGTGGTTGTAGATTTTTTCTGCCACTGCTAGAAGCTCCTGTAGGGTCTTGTCTGCTAACCTATCTAACTTTTGCAGCTTGTGCTGAATATCAGGTGCTGACTAGTTTACAAATGCTAGGACCACCGCATTTTCATTTTCGGGTGCCTCTGGATTCATTGGGGTGTAGGTACGAAATGCCTCAAAAATTGTCTCCAGAAATGCTGCTGGGGATTCAGTTCTTTCCTGTTGCACACTACTAACCTTAGCCAAATTAGTTGGGTGCCTTGCAGCTGCCCACAAACCCCCCATTAGAGTCTGGTGATAGACCCAGAGCCTCTCCTTACCTTCTGTCACATTAAATTCCCAGTTTGGCTGCACTAGGGGGAAAGCCTCATCAATAGAGACTTGGTTAGTAGTGGGGTTCCCATCCACTCCAAGAACCAGCTTGCGTGCCTCAGTCAGGATTCAATCTCTTTCCTCTGTGGTGAACAGGACCTGCAACAACTGCTGAATATCATCCCAAGTGGGTTGGTGAGTGAACAAGACAGATTCCAACAAGTCAATGAGTCCCTGAGATTTCTCTGAAAATTTGGCTGTTTGTAACTTCCAATTATATAAATCACTAGTAGCAAATGTCCAGTATTGCATTCGCTGGTTTCCTGCCTCAGTAAGGGGCCCTATGGCCCTTAGGGGGAGGAGAGTCGAATCTACTGCAGGCCTTGGCTGTCCTCTCTGGACTCTCCTAAGAGCTTGAGGGGTTTGCCCCTCCCCTTCTCCAGAAAGGGCTGCAGCTGCTGCTTCTGCCTCCCCTGGAGACTCTTGTGGTTCTGCCCATAGGGGCAGATAAGGAGTTGACTCAAACAGAAGTTCCTCTTCTGTGCCTCCCTGAAAAACAGAGTAGAGAGGAGCAGTTGGCTTTGTCTTATTTTTATGTGGCTTATCCTCACGTAAAGTGAGGATGGTGGACTTTGGATTGGGAGGAGGAAGAAGTGGCGTAAGCCATGCTGGAGGTTCCTCTATCATGGTTTGCCAGGTGGTAATGTATGGGACCTGAACAGGATGGCCGGGGCGTCCACAGATTATATCCTTTACTTTGTAGATGGTAGGGAGGTCAAACATTCCCTCCTCGGCCCAGCCTACTTTAAAAGTCAGCCATTCATTCCTGCAAAAGATAAACAGCTTTCCCTTTCTGACTTCCAGCCCAGGTATTTAGCTTGTGCCTTGAACTCCGAGAAGTGATCCTGGAAAAGACTTAGTGGTGTTACCTGACTTTGTCCCATCTCCTCTAAAACAGTTAGGGTTACAAATACAACAAAGATTACAAACACACACACAGATAACACAACATTGATTGGCACCTTAAACTGAAAGTAGGACAAAGGCCTTCTGCTGATCTGCGGTAGCAACACGCTATGTCCTTCCAAGTTTACCAAAGAAATCCAATCCTTAACAAGTGGGTCCAGGATGTCTCCCAAGTCCCACAGCCTGGGGCCCTCCGGTGCTTCCACCTAGACCTCCAACAGGCAATCACAAAATCGGGCCCAAATACCAAAAATTTGCAACAATCAGAGACACGAGGACAAAGACACTTACCAATCAGATGAGGCTCCACACTCCCGGGTCTGGTGGGGGTCCTGGGGATTGTGGTTTTCATGTAAATCAATCCAGTATAGTTAAAGAAAATGAAAGACAACTTCTAGAGAGAGTAAAGGCCAAGGGAAAAGAAAATGACTATTATTCAAAGTGTACCTGAAATACCTGAGAGCTCTGACTGGCCCTTGTAGTAGGAACCATAGACATGGCCTTGCTATCTGTGGGACCCCTGGAACCCCTCCTCAACCCAATATCTGTAGATTAACTGCTCTCTTCACTTCTGTAAAATGCTTGGCTTTAGAATATCAAACTGAACAGAGATGACTCCATTTTGTCCTTTCTAACAAGCCTTCAGTCATGGGACCTGAAAAAGGGAACAAGCTCAGGCAAGTTTAGCAAGTCTCTGCAAATATTATAACAGGACCATACTTAGACAATGGTCAGCACATTTCAACAGACTTAGGCAATGGTCAGCATATTCCTTTGCCCTGGAAACAGCACCCACCAATAAGAGGTTTCATAGTCACCTTTAATTTTGGTATACAGCTCATAGTAACCAATCAATTTAAAATATGCTCAAATCTATAAAAAGCTCCTTCCCACTCTCCTCGGGGCTCTCAGCATGGATCCACTGCATTGGTGAAGTCTGAGAGTCCAAGCTTGAACTTGAATAAAGGCTCCTTGTTTATTGCATACACTCCAGACTCCATGGTGGTTCTTGGGGAGCCGTTCCTGGTCATAACAGAGATGTGAAAGAGAAGTAGAGGCAAGAGTAATTAGGATTATAAATTTTAAGTGGGGGATAAGGAAAAGACATACCAGAGTGAAGTTTAAATCTCTAAATCAATGTCCATTACAATTTCTTGATGAAGGATTCCAAAAACATCCATCTATTCGGTTTCTCCACATTTTGTTTTGGCTACCAAGAAAACAACAAATTTAGAATCTGCTTGCAGACACTTTGATAGCTGTTGGTGTAAGGTCAGGGTTCGAGAGACACAGCAGACAGAAGGGACCAGAGACTCCGCTGGTAGCTAACAGGAACCAGCTTTATTGAGAGAAGACCAGATGGGACTAGCTCCTCCACACCCATGAGTGGAGAAATGCTAGCCCACCCTGGGGGCTAGCCTTCCTGAAGAGATGGGAGAGGCTAACCCCCTCACCCTCATCTCGGGGCTGGGGCTCCAAAGAACCAGGCTGGCATGCTAGGCTCCAGATCCGGATGGAGGAGCTCCCTCTGGGAGAGTGCGAGAGGCAAACTCCCCGGGGAGCAAGCTCAGCCCAAGTCTGAGTCTCAAAGCCCCTATCCAAATCTAAGTCCTCAAAGCCTTAAAAACCCTCAGCTCC
This sequence comes from Eospalax fontanierii, assembly GCA_035773235.1. Lineage (NCBI taxonomy): Eukaryota > Metazoa > Chordata > Mammalia > Rodentia > Spalacidae > Eospalax > Eospalax fontanierii. Next base: position 82,500,883 of record CM069525.1, read on the forward strand.
CTCCTGGCTTCTAGGGGTGGGGGGTTACCATAACATCTGATTGATGTTTAAGGCAAGCTTCTGGCCAGGAAGTAGCCCTTTTTTACAGCTGTTTGTGAATTCCTTGAGTCTGGAACCTTATCTGCCAAGGAAGCCCAGTGTCCTTTGTGAATTTAGGATCTGGAATCTTATCTGAGCTATCTGCAAGGCTTAGATCTCTAAGAAGTTGTAAAAGACGGTCTTTACTCTGGCTCCAAGTTTCCTTCCATATTCCTGAGCTTGAAACTGTTGGGGGTTTCATTCACACCTTACAGTTGGAGTGGCTAAATTCATAGTGTGAATTCCCATCCAAATGGTTTCTAGACAGGGAAAGACAAGAAATAGATCCATCATTTAGTATGGGGCCCTGGCCTCCCAGCATGCCTTTTTCCCAGCTAGGTTCCCGGCCAGGAACTAGCTTCAGCTTCTCAGCTGCAGTTGCTCAGAGGACAACTTGACCTTTAGAGGCCTAACCACAATTGACCTGAACCAGGTGTGGCCTGGACCAGGTGTGGTCTGAACCAGGTGTGGTCTGAACCAGGTGTGGTCACATACTCAGATGTTCCCTAGGGGGCTTAACTTTTGCCCCTACCAAATCCTCTGTGAAACTTACTACAATTAATCACTGGCATCTACTGGGTGCATATATATTGAGCACCATGCTTGAATAAATCGGTAGCTTCTCCACCATTTTTGGTGTCTGTGTTTGTATGTCTTGTGTGTCTTTCATTCCTCAGGCTTCACCGGATAGACTCGGGCACTGTCGTAGTGCAGGCCACTACAGGTGGAGGTTCCCACCGAGATATCCGGAAAGAAGGAAGACGCTGAAGGAATGCCCGGGAGGCTGGCCAGCACTTCAAATTAAAGTAAGGGGTGAATTTAAACGGGAGCAATGGGCTGTCATGGTCTGCTGACAGATCTATTGGTTTCACTTTTGTGGAGACAGGGCACTGGCATGAAGCATAAGGCTGCCCGGGATTTTATTTTAAAAAAGGATTTTATAAAAAACAAGGAGGAGCAGATGACTAAAGAAATCAGTATCCTAAAGAGAAAACTTAAAAAATGGTCTCTGGAACCGCAACTACCTCCTCTGAACCCTGACTTTAACACCCTCTGCCCTCTATGGAGAGGAGAGTCCTTTAAAAGGAGGAGCATGTATTAAGTTATTAGTTTGTAAGTTGTAATGATGTAGACCCATAAGTTTATAGGTATTATTTTATATGTTAGATAGATAATTAGTTTATATCCATGGATGTTAGAAGCACATGCTAAGTAATTAACTCTTGTAAGTTTGCTAGTTTGCGGGTTGTGATAGTGTGGGTCCACGGTTTTATAAATATGGAATATGTGTAGTGGGCAATTGGCTTCTTGATTGTTTTTTACCTAATGTGGTGACCTAGTAGAAGGATGAGATCTTTCCTGGCACTGGTAGCAGGTAGCAGAAAGTTCCCTGAAGTGGGAAATTAAAAAGTAAAATGAAAACAGAATGGATGGAGGACAGTAGGAAGAATACTTCGGGATTGTGATGTTCATGGACCAAGTGGGGCCCGGTGGCTACCTTTGGTTTTGGGGCTTTAATTAGGAATAGTTTAGATCTTAGACAAGAGATAAAAAAGGAAAAAGAAAAAAAAGGAGAGAGAGCAAATTCAAATGGGATCTGGGATCAAACCTCAAGCAGAGGAGGAAAGTAAAGCTAAAACTTCTGCTCTGCTGGAGGAGCCAGCTTTTGTGGAACCTAAAATCAAGCAGTTATTCAAGAGTCTTTAGATCCCAAAAAAAAGAGGAGAGAGAGAAAGAAGCAGCTAGATATCTGAGAAAGGAGGATTTTTCACCATTTGTTGCCTAAACAAAGCCTAAGGCTGAGCCGAAGGAAAAATACATTCTCCTACAGCAGCTCGAGGTCAAGGAGGCTAAAGCCCGGAACATCAAAGGACCATGATCGCAGGTTTTGTTAATTACTCTCCACACCTTGCCCTAGGGTGCTTTGCTTTCTGAAACAACTCAGCTTTTTATTTTTTTTGCAGTCTGTAGTTTGCTAAACTAAGGAAATAGCTCATTGTTAGTGCATTTACCTAGCATACATAAGGCTGTGAGCTCAATTTTCACCCACATCTTATTTGTAAGCACAATTGTTCCTTTCCCAATCAAACAGCTGTTTTCCTGGTATTAGGTACTTTGCTACACAGCAAAAATGATGGCAACAGAAACAGTACAGGTGTTTCCATTCCTACTGGTAGTTACTGAACTCAGCAGCTCTTCTGTCCCATGTAAACTCTGAGTTAAAGCAAAATAGACAGTTTTGTGTCTGTGTGTAAATCATATTGTTAACACTGAGAGGTTGACTCTGGAGCTGGATTGGCCATCTTGCTTCAGACTCAATCCTGTTTCAGGATGTTCTTCAAGACTTACACAGGCTGAGGCTGGCCACCTGACCCTGTGACAAGTAAAAAGGAGAACAAAGCAGCCTCAGAGTAAGGACATTGTGCTGTTGAGAGTAACTGAGGAATATAATATGTTCCCAGGAAGCTGTTTTGGGTATGGACAACTAGGACATTAAATGAAGCAATGTCCTAATAAACAAAATGCCAATGCTCCTAAAAAGGAGTCAGGCTTGTGTCCCAGATGTAAAAGGGGAAAACATTGGACCTTCACCTGAGTCCAATCCATCACCACAGCCAATCTTCCTAGTCAACTGTATGTAATTTTTCCAAAATTAATTTCTTAATGTTATTACATCTCATGGTACTAAGAAAATGAAAAGGTAAAAGATGATGTTAAAAAGATATGAGAATGGAGATATTTTTAAATGAGAAAATCTATAAAAGTGATTAAAATTTTAAGTTTATATGTTATGGTATATAAAAAATAAAAGAAAACTATGCATATGTAATCTTATAATTTCTGAAGTAATAGTTCATATAGTCTAAAGAACAAAATATATGTCTAGTCAAGGTCAATTCAAGAATGTTTGGTCTTTGCCTAAGGGAACAGCAGGACTACTAGGAAGAAGCAGTGCTACTATGAAAGGGATTATGGTAGCCCCAGGTATAATTGATGTAGATTTTGAAGGAGAGACAAACGGAATCCCCATATTCATATTTGGGTCATAAGTTATACCTTAAAATGATTTTACCTTAAAAAATTCAGATTAGAAAAGATGGGTTAAAAATTTTGAATGACTTCCAAAAATTGTTGGGAGATATTAATTGGCTTAGACCTCACTTAAAAATTGCTACAGGAGAACCATTCCAGTCAGTGAAGTTTGTGTTCTGTGACTGACAACTTTCCTTTCCTGTTTTTCCAGAGATGTATTTAGATATGTGTTTAAATAGGTTTTTAAGATTGCAGTTGGGCATGGCATATTTTTTCAAATTGACGCAATATCTGTACACATTGACAATTTGGTATTAGTACAGTGCGCAATTATCAATTTGAAATAATTAACTTATCTTCTTAAGCATTTATTATTTCTATGCTGTGAGAATTTGTCTTGGTATTTTGTTGCTCTAACAAAGTACCTGAGGCTAGTTAATTTGTAAGGAAGAGCATCCAAGTAGCTCACTGTTTTGGAGGTTCAAGAAATCATGACAAGAACACATGGCAAAACTGGAAACCAGATAGAATGGGCATAGACCATCTTGTTCATTCATTTTAACAATATTTTGCTTAGAAGCTAAATGAGGTCCTATGGGAACTGTATTAATCTCCTTAAGAGGAGTGCCTTGTGACTGAGTCATCTTGCTTTAGAATGCAGAGTATATGCTAAAGATCCCACTGTCTCTAGCATTACCATTGCAAGCTTGGAACATCTAACACATGAAGTACTGGTGTACATATTCAAACCAAATCCAAACCACAGCAGAAAACTTTGGATTCAGGATTTTGTCTCTAATCAGAATTTGACATCAGTGTTTGGCTGCTTATGTTGGTGCATTGTCTGTGGATGCTTAGTACTTGCATTGTTAGTTCCTTTACACTGTAAGCTGTCTTTGGTGGAATAGGCTGACTTGTGTATACACGTTAGCTCCGAGGTTACATATTTTTATGCCTGTATTTTAAAAAGTAATCCAGATCCTAAATTAGCTAGAGGCTTGACAGAGGAGGCCAGAAAGGCATTGTCTCAAATAGAACAAGCTATTGAAAATCAACAAATACAGTATATAGATTATAGCCAAGAGTGAACAGCGTATATTTTGGCTACTATTCATATCCAAACTGCAGTTTTATGGCAGAAAGGGCCTTTGCTATGGTTTCATTTATCTGTATCGCCTGCTAAAGTGTTGATTCCTTATTATGAGGCTGTGGCATGTTTAGTTCAAATGGCTCCAGTTGAATCTCAAATATTTTGGAAAAGAACCTAATATAATAGTACTTCCATTTATCAAACAACAGTAGATTGGTTATTTCAAAATGTGGATTCCTGGGCCATAGCTTTTGCCCATTTTTCAGGCATTATTGATAATCATTATCCAAAAAACAAGTTATCACAATTTGCAAATAGTCATGCTTTTATTTTTTGAAAAATTATGAAACAGGAACCTATTAAGGATGCCTTAGTGATATTTACAGATGAATCTTCTAATGGCAGGCCTACTTATGTAATGCAGGGGCAATCCTATGTTTTTCAAACTTCTCCAGCTTCAGCTCAAGTAATAGAATTTATAGCTGTAGCTGCTCTATTTCAGCTCATGGCCTCTGCTCCTTTTAATTTGTATACTGGTAGTCATTATGTTGCTAGAGCCTTACAGGTGCTTGAAACTGTGCCTTATATTGAGACAAATAATACTAAAGTTCAGGAATTATTTGGTCAGAGACAAAAGTGATTCTCAGCCCTGTTTTGTAGGGCATATTAGAGCCCATACTGGGTTTCCAGGTCCTTTGGCTTTAGGGAATGCCACACATATCATAGGTTCTTTCAATTGGAATTAGTGCAAAAAGCTCATGCTCTCCATCACCAAAACAGCCAAAGTTTATGGAAGCAATCTCACTTTACCAGGGAGGCTGCTAGGCAAATTGTTTAACAGTGTCGCTTCTGTCCTGAATTTCATTCTGTCCCTCAATGTGGAGTCAATTCACATGGATTGATGCCCAATCAATTCTGACAGATGGATGTAACTCACATCCCAGAGTTTGGAAAACTAAAATATATTCATGTGTCCATAGATACTTACTCAGGATTTCTTATGGCCACTGCTCAAACTGAAAAAGCTACTAAACATGTAATAGCACACTGCATGAAATGTTTTGCTGTAACTGGCTTGCCATCTGTCATAAAAACAGACAATGGCACAGGATGTACTAGAAAAATTTTCCAATGTTCCTGTGCAGTTATCCATTGTGCATAAAACAGGCATCCCATACAATGCCCAGGGGCAAGGGATTGTTGAACGTGCCCATGGAGTTTTTAAAAATCAATTACAAAAAATAAAAAAGGGGAAGTTATATCCCAGATCACCACAGAATTCCTTAAATCACATTCTTTTCATTTTAAATTCCTTAAATTTGGATAAGCAAGGCTACTCTGCAGCAGACAGAATGTGGCATTCCAAGACTTTAGATACCTACGCACAAGTGAGATGGAAGAATCCAATTGATGGGAAATGGCATGGCCCAGACCCGGTATTAATATGGGCAAGAGGGCTTGTTTGTGTTTTTCCACAGGACGCTGAGAATGCCAGGTGGCTGCCAGAAAGGCTGGTACAGTTCACAGGGACTGAACGGAGGAAGAGTGACGCTGTTGTAGCTGTCGGAGATGGAATCAGTTCCTGATGACATACGGAGAGCTGTACTGGACTTATGTGATAAATTCAACTACGGTACATCTAGCCATATAGAAAGAAAAGGAGATTGCGGTGATAGTGAATGACACTCAACTAATGGGACATCATTATATGGGAAGAATAACAGTAAATCAGGACTCTACTGCAGGGAATGCTGATAAATGAGAAAAAGGACTAAGTGCAGGACTTTAGTGATCAGATGACAGTTTCCTGCAAACTTATATAGGGAAACAGGCCGCAGCCATGGAGAGAGTCAAGGACGAATGATAGCTTGCATAAGTCAACCCTATGTACATTTGACTGGACAGTTAAATATCACTCATAATGTACCAGGTTTGATGTTTTCCTGTGTTCAATCTATTTCTTATGTTTCAATGTAACTTGATTAATTTCATTTCAGTCATTCCCATGAGAATGAAAGTTACGGTATTTAGCAATTTTCACTTATTATGATTTACAAAACCTTAGTATGTGGATTGAGGACATAAGAGTAAGCCTTTGTTACATTACTGGAGTAATTACCATGATGCCTGATTCCCCTGGACTTGTCCCTGTATCCCCTCCCTTTATATGTTCAGAGTTTGTTCCTAAGGATGCTGGGTTGTGACTGGCTAGCCTCTAGTTAATTTGTGTGGCCCCTAGGTCCCAAGTCCACCACCTTACATCACAACTGCCAAAATTCGCTGACCTGAGTGAAATGAGTAGCCAAAGACAGGTAAACACAAGGGGGTGTCCGCCGACCTAAGACAGGGAATCAGCCTCTATGGCCAGACATTGTGGCTGGTTTTCCAATGACAGGTAAGATGGACACTAATGTCCTTAGTAACCTAAGACAGGTGTTCATTTACCAAAAGAAAAAGGGGGACATGTCGGGCCTTGGCCTCCCTTGCATGCCTTTTTTCCATCTAGGTTCTCGGCCAGGAACTGGCTTCAGCTTCTCAGCTGCAGTTGCTCAGAGGACAACTTGACCTTTAGAGGCCTAACCACAATTGACCTGAGCCAGGTGTGGCATGGACCAGGTGTAGTCTGAACCAGGTGTGGTCTGAACCAGGTGTAGTCACATACTCAGATGTTCCCTAGGGGGCTGAACTTTTGCCCCATACCAAACCCTCTGTGAAACTTCCTACAATTAATCACTGGCATCTACTGGGTGCATATATATTGAGCACCCTGCTTGAATAAATCGGTAGCTTCTCCACCATTTTTGGTGTCTGTGTTTGTATGTCTTGTGTGTCTTTCATTCCTCAGGCCTCACCGGATGGACTCGGGTACATTTGTAGCACAGGCCACTACAATTTAGTTTTTAGATAAAAAAAAATAGTGGGCTTGTCCTTCTTGGCTGTAGGTAAGCCATGCAGTGTTGAACTAGGGCAACATCTGGAGTCTTAGGTCTGAGTAGTATTTTTTATCAAGGAGAAATTTTTCCAATATCAACTTTTAAGCCAAGTATCCTGGAGGCACAATTTCATGCACTTGAAAAGAAATATACCAACCACCCCTCACCCTGTTCTCCTTCTGGCCTTGGGCACAGACCCACTCTTGCTCTTAGCACTCCAAATCTCTGGACTTCTCTTTTGGTCCAGACCCACCAACTGTGACCTGATACCATGAATTCATATCAGTTCAATTTTTAAGGTTAGTTTTCTTTAGAGACTTTGTAGGATGTCCGCACTTCCAACTTGCCTTTGGACTCCTGGGACCAGCCTGCTACCGTGGCTGTCCCACCCACAGCTTGCCTTGGATTCTTGAGACCAGCCTTCTTCTCTTGTAAGCCTGAGCCTGACCAGTATGTCTTGACTCCCCTACAGGCCTGAGCAACTCCAATTTATTTATACTACCCCATAGCTTGTTCTCCTTCTAGTCTTCAGGCATAGTGCCCTTGGCACCCTAGATCTCTGGACTACACACTTAGCATTCCAAATAATGCAGTGCCCATCACAGTACATTGGCACCATATGAAGCCCCTCTTACTGCTGGAGGGCTACTTCTGTAACATTTATAAGGGGCACTAACCTTTGTAGACAGCCTGGAAATGCCTGAATCCAGACTCCTCTTAGCATGCTTCTCAAATTGTGCATTGTCTACTGTCTAGAGGTGCCCTGACATTAGGGGAAAGCATGAGAGCATCTGATTTTCACTTGACTTGGGCCTCTTCGGGAAATACTGAGTAGCTGGACTATAGCCATCTGATGCCTCCAGCATAATACCCAAAGACGGAACCTGAACTGTAGACCAACCAGCTCTTCATACCAAGTAACAAAACAAGTATACAAACAGAATCTGAATTCAAGTCATCAAAGGAGAGTTCAAGTCTCAGACCAGAATTACAACAACAAAACAAATCTATATTCCAATATCACAATGAAAAAAATATTAGTATTTAAAACCCAAATAATATGTCCCAACTAAAAATGACCAGTCCTTTGCAAGAGTTCTACAATGAGAACTCCCTAGAGATACCCAGGGACACAAAATTTAAAAGAACAATCATGAACATGATCAAAGAATTCAACAAATTTAAAGAACACACAAAGAATTAAAAGAAGATAAGGAAAAACTTCTCACTGAATTCACTAAAGAAATAGAAATATTGAAGAAAACTCAGACTTACATGAAGAAGGAAGTGAAATACTCAGTAAGCACATTTGAAATAACAGAAGAAAGCTTCACCAATATAATGAATGAAATGGGAAATAGAATATCAAGATTGAACAACAGAGTTGAAGAATTGCACTGCTCAAGCAAAGATCATGAAAAATTTTAAAACACACAGGAATTGATTAGGCAGGAAATCTGCGACACCATGAAAAGACCAAATTTACAAATTGCAGTCAAAGAGGAAGGAGAAAAATCTCAGAATAATGGTATTGAGCAGATCTTCAACCAGATTATAGAAGAAAGCTACCCAAAATTAAGGAAAGCCATGCCAATACAAATTCAAGAAGTACATAGAACACCAAATAGACAGGACCAGAAAAGGAACTCCCCACAGCATATCAGTAAAAATCTTAAGCATACAGAACAAAGAGAGAATACTGAAAACTTCAAAAGAAAAAGAGCAACTCATATATAAAGGAAAACCCATTAGAATTACAACTGACATTTCCATGCAAACTACAAAAACCAAAAGAGACTGAACCAAAGTAATTCCAGTACTAAATGACTATAGATGACAACTAAGAATATATTACCCAGCAAAGATGTTTATTATACTTGAAAGGGAAAGAAAAATATTCCAGGACATGGATAGGCTGAAATAATTCACGTCTACAAATTAGCCCTTCAGAGAATTCTTGAAACAATACAAAGAGGTAAAGAAAGAGGCAGCAGAAAGAAACTAAATGAAGGTATAAGTGTGGAAACACAAAGTTAGACCAAGCATACAAACAGAAATTAAAATGAGTGGAACTAATACCCATCTTTCAGTAATAATTTTAAATATCAATGGACTGAACTCCCCAGTCAAAGGACGCAGGCTAATTAAATGGACTAAGAAATAAAATCCACCTATTTATTTTATTCAAGAAATCCATCTCACCTTTAAGTACAGACAGTACCTTAAGATGAAAGAATGGAAAGAAATATTCCAAGCAAATGTCACTAAGAAACAAACTGGAGTTGCAATACTAATATCTGACAAAATAGACTTCGAACTAAAACTATACTTCATTTTGAACAATGGAAAAATTAACTAAGATGATATTATATTCATGAACATATATACACCAAGCTGTGGTGCACCTAACTTCATACAAAGAGTACTACAGGATTTTAAGACACAGATTAGTTCCAAGTCAGTAATAGTAGGGGACTTCAAATGCCCACTGTCTCCATTAGACAGGTCAACAAGAGAAAGAATAAACAGAGACACAATTGAATTAAAGAAACCCATACATCAAATGAACCTAAGAGTTATCTACTGAATAGTGCATCGAAGCACCAAAGAACATGCATTCTATTCAACATCCCATGAAACTTTCTCCAGAATAGACCACATACAGGAATGAAAAACAAACCTCAACAAATACAAAAAAATTGAAATAATTCCATGCATTCTACCATATTTAAATGCAATAAAGGTTAAATTCAACACTGGAAGAAACTCTAGTAACTACATGAACTCACGGAGATTAAAAAACAGACTCATGAATAATGAATGGGTAAAAGGAGAAAGAGAAAAGTTTATAGTGTAAAGTGCCTACATTAAAAAAATTCAAGAAGAGCACAGATAAACAACTTACTACTGCAACTAAGGAATTTTGAAACATACAACAAATGTAACCCAAACCCAACAGACAAGAAGAAATAACAAAACTAAGAGTAGAAATTAATGATATAGAATCAAAGAAAACTATAAAAGAATCAATCAATCCAATAGCTGGTTCTATGAAAAGATAAACAAGTTAGACCCTTAGCCCAGTTAACAAAAAAGAAAGAGCAACTCGAAATCAACAAAATCAGAGATGAAAGGGGAAACATCAAAACAGACCACAAAAAGATACAGACCATTGTAAGAGAATACTTTAAAAAACTATGCATTATGAAATTTAGAAACTTAAAAAATATGGGTAAATATCTAAAATTATGGGAATCATCAAGTCTAAACCAGAAGAGATCAATAGCTTAAACAGACTGATAACATATAAGGAAATTATAATTTAATACAACACCTCCCAACTAATGGCCCTGATGGATTCACAGCAGAAAACTACCAGAAACTCAAAGAAGATCTATATCCAATACTACATAAATTATTCAAAAACATAGAAAAATATGTTCAAATTCCTTCTGTGAAGCCAGAATCATTCTAATACAAAAAAAACAGGTAAAAATACATCCATAAAAGAAAACTATAGACTCATATCCTTAATGAACATAGATATAAAAATTTCCAACAATCTGCTTGCAAATGACATGGCGACACACAACAAAAAGATCATCCGCCATGATCAAGTCAACTTTATTCCAGAGATGAAGAGATGGCTCAATACATGTAAGTCAATTAATGTCATAAATCATATAAATGGGCTCAAAGACAGAAACCACATGATCATCTCAATAGATGTAGAAAAGGTCTTTGAAAAAAGTCAACATACATTTGTGTTAAAAGTGCTAGAGGGAACTAGACTAGAGGGAACATACCTGACCATAATTAAATCTATATACAACAAACCTACAGTCAACATCATTCTAAATGGAGAAAAACTGGAAGCATTCCCATTAAAATTAGGAACCAGACAAGGCTAACCACTATCTCCACTCCTTTCTAGTATAGTGCTTGAAACATTTCCTAGAGTAATAAAACAAGAGAAAGAAATTAAAGGAGCAATAAATGGAAAAGAAAGGTCAAATTTTCTCTTTTTGCAGATGATTTGATGTGACACATAAGCAATGCCAAAATTTCAACCAGAAATCTCATACAGATGATTAACACTTTCAATAAAATGACAGATTACAAAATTTATCTACAAAATCAGTAGACTTTCTATATACCAATAACAAGCAATTGGAGAAAGTGCATGGAAACTTTCCCATTCAAAATATTCTCAAAAAATATCTCAGAGTAAACCTAACTGAAGACATTGAAGACCTTTATAATGAAAATATTGAAACTTTAAAGAAAGAGATTGAGGAAGACACGAGAAGACGGAAGGGTATCCCACATTCATGGATTGAAAAAATTAACGTTATTAAAATGACTATGCTACCAAAATCATTTATACATTCAATTCAATGTCAATCAAAATCTCCTTTACATTATTCACAGAATTACAATTACAAAAAAAATTCCTGATATTTATATGGAGGCACAAAAGACTGTGGATAACCAAAGCAATCCTGAGGAACTACTACATAGGATCTCAAAATATATCACTAAGCTATAGTCATAAAACCAACACAGTACAAAAATAGAACTGCAGATAAATGAAACATATTTGAAAACCCAAACATGAATGCATGCAATTACAGAGACATGATATTTGACAAAGGGTCCAAAAACACTCACTGGAAAAAAGATAGCATCTTCAGCAAATGGTGCTGGCAAAACTAGATCTCTGCCTACAGAAGAATGAAACTAGACCGTGTCTTTCTCCTTGCACAGAAATCAACTCCAAATGGACAAAGACTTCAATCTGAATTATAAAATTCTGAAACTGTTAGCAGAATACATTGACAGTAATCTACAAAATGTAGGCATAAAAAACATCCAAGGAAGTGAAAAGAACACCCACAGAGTGGGGCAAACGTTTCACCACTGATATGTCTGACAGACTTTAAACATCCAGAGTATGTAAAGAACTCAAAAAACAAGTGACCCAATTTAAACATGGATTTAAGATCTGAACAGAGTTCTCAAAAGAAGAAATAAGGATGGTCAAGATACATATTTAAAAGTGTACAACATCGATAGTAATTAAAGAAATGCAAATTAAAACCACTGTAAGATTTCGTCTTACCCCAGTCAGACTGGCTAAGATCAAGAGAACAAATGATAAAAAATACTGGAAAGAATGTAGGGAAATGGGAACTCTCATTGACTGCCGGTGGAATTGCAAACTCATATAACCCCTATGGAAAGCAGTGTGGAGAACCTCTTAAAAACCTAAAAAATGAATCTACCATTTGACCTGGTAATACTACTCCTTGATATGTACCCAGAGGACTCATCCTATTGCAAAGATGTTTGTATACCCATGTTTGTTGCTTCTCTTTTCACAATAGCTAAGAGATAGAAGCAACCTAAGTGTTGGATAACGAAAATGTGATACATTTATAAAACTGAGTTCTACTCAGCATTAAAGAAAGACAAAATCATGAGATTTGTAGGAAAATGGATGAAACTAGAAAATGTTATAGTAAGTGAAGTAACACAGACTCAGAAAAACAAACAGCATATGTTCTCTTTGGTACTTGAATCCTGGCTAGCACCAAGTCCTAAAAGTGAAGATATATACTGATGTAACTCCAGGAACCAGGATAATGGAAAGTAACCAGGGTGTTAAAGGAAAAAAAGGAACCTGAAAGATAAGAAAAGTGGGAGACAGTGTTACTAAGAGTGAAATGGATAAAATGGGGGTATTTAAATTAGAAGTCAGAGAGGGGATATGCAAGGAAATTTAGGGATAAAAGGAAAAAAGGAGCTCAAGAGAGATGGGACCATAGGAGACTGGTATTATCAAGGGAGAAATGAAGAAAATGGGGACACTTTAAATGTGGAAGGCATGGAGGAAGGGTTAGACAGGAGAGAGAGGAGAGTTGACTAGCTATTGTGAAATACTAGAAGGAATCATATTAGTCTAACAACCTAATGACAAATTACACATACAACATCTCTACATGAACCCATGTAAATAGCTGAAGGCTACATAACAAGGAATAGTGCAGGACAGAGAAAACCTTCCCTAGAGATGTTGGCAGGGTACTCCAAGTGACTCCCCAAACTACACAGGGTATTGTTGTGAGACACTTTGTGATACAAGCTTAGCCTCTCTACTAACACCCCCCTTAATTAGAAAAAGTAACCAAGAAACCACAAGGCTATGTGGAAAAGTCCCAGAGAATACAAAGGTCATGTCAACATCTCTTGGTATGTGAGATAACGTCTGTGGGTTAAACATTCCACAGGAAGAGCCCCTAATCTCCCGTTTATAGGATTGTAGGTTAAACATTCCCCTAATATCCCATCCATGGGATTGTAGGTTAAACATTCCCCTAATATCCCGTCTATAGGATTGTAGGTTAAAGAGTCCCCTAATATCCCGTCTATAGAATTGTGGGTTAAACATTCAGTTAAGTCAACACCTTGTGAACTGCAAAATAATGTGTGTGGTATTTCTGGAAAATTGTCTTCTCTGTAACCCTGGTCTGTAAGCCAAAAGCCAATCAAAATGTAACAAATACCCTGTATGTTAACCTATATGTTAATGCATAATTATCCTGTGAATTCCTACTATAAAAACCTGGCCTGGCAGAGGTCAGGTGTGCTTAGCTTCCTGAGGCTAAGTCACCCACTTGCGCAAGTGAAATAAACCTCTTGCTTTTGCATGTGACGGACTGGATCCTTGGGGCTGGGGCTCCCCGTCGTTGGGCACTCAGGCGGCCTGTAGGTGTTCGAGTCCCCCGGGCTGAGGGTGGGGTCCAACAGTGAAACCAAAATATTTTCAAAGCAAGCAATCAAAAGTAATGCCTTAAAACAAACAATTTGAAAGCAAGTACAAACCAGAAAGTATCTAAAAATAGGATCCTTAAACAATCAGTTCAGACATTTTGAACAATTAGCCTTTAAAAGTTTTGTGAGACAGTTAATAGATTTAGAGACATTGTTTAACAGATTCAAAGATGTTTAGTATACCCAAGTTTATAAGGCTTTTCATCATCAAAATACCCATATTTATAAATCTGTACATGCACATTTTAATTGGACCTGCAAAAATTAAAACAAAACCAATAATTTTGTGCACAGTCAAAGAATGAAAAGAAAAACTGACATGTCCAGTTTGTTTTTTAAAAAAATGTTTTGGTGGAAACAGCGTATGAAAATAATTATCATAGACAGGATTCTGTGAGATCTCAGCAACTGAGAAAACTTATAGAAGAAAACTTATATAATTATCTGAAATCTCAAAAAACACATGAAAAATGATTATCATAGACACATATAATTATATGAAAACTAGGCACCCCAAACAGGATAATCATTAAGTTTGATTAAGATGATCCTTTGCAGGTAGGCACTCATTTTAAAAATCCATATGGGAGGAGAATACCTCCTCCATAATGTCTTTGAAGCTATAGAACTCTTTTCCTTTCTCTTCCAGTAAATATATGACTGATTTTAAGGTTCAAGTAACCTCCATCTGGACTCTGGGATGCTCTCCCAGCATTTCCTGATATCAAATAATTTGACTTTACAGAAAGTTCTCAATTTAGAAGATTTCATCTTCATTCTCACATTCACACACAATCATTCAGAGTTTAAGACAGTTGTTCCTTAGTTATTCCCATTAAATTTCTGTTTTACCTAAACAGGGCCAGTACCATCTTGTAATCATGTCAAGGCCTAATGTGGTCTCCATTCTTCTCTGGTCAGAGACTAGTTCAACCTTGAAATCTGGTCAAGGCTTTGAATTCAACCTCCTGTGGGACATCAGCCTACTCCAGCTCCTATCTCTATATTTTACAGGGGTCCTTACCTGGTCTAGATATCCACTCTGGTTCTCCCTCTTGTTTCACCAGGTAAAAGTTCTGGTCCAGGGCCTTGCAGTCTTCTTTGGCCTCAAGGAAGGAGATTCTGGAAACCCTTCAGGAATGTCCAGTTTTCTGTTCTAGTGACCACAGCAGGGCTTTACAAAAACCCCTATAACCAATGATAGCATGGCCTGAATGGTCTATGGCCTGATTTTGCTGGGGTGGGGATGGGGAAGCTCCAGAAATGTTGCAGGGTTTCTGGAAATCAAGAAACCAATAGCCTGCCCAGGTGACAGAGAGTGAGTTTATATACACCAGTGGGCTGACCCTGAATTATTCCATAATGGCTCCAACCCCCAGCTCAAATTCTTAGGCGAATTTACAATCAAGTCATATAACTGAGTTTAAGCAAGGAAGTAGCATATATGTGGTAATTAACCAAGTGGTTACAGATAAATACCTGATTACAAGCAATTACAGGACAAAAGATCACAAGAATGTAGCCATTTAGCAAAGATTTCAATGGTCCTGTAAAAAATCCAAATGGATGAAGGCAGATTCCTGTTTACCTTACCCATTCTTTTCTTATTTCATCCTATCTTATCTTGGGCACTTCCAGCGTCCAAAGTTCTTAACAACCATCTTATTGTTGATGAATTGCCATGGCAGATATACTTTACTTTTCTAAAAATTGAGATAGTGTTTTTATGCTTAAATACATTTTGAGCACAAAAGTTGACTTCTTTCAAAGCACTGGAATTCAGAAAACATAAGATAATCTACTAGGGTATATTATTTCTGATCATTGGGAGGCTGAACACAGCTGTTATTTTCTCAGTAGACTGCCATTCCCATGTTAGCTACCCCTACAGGATGCAAGACAATGCTCCCCCCACTGCAGTATAGTGAGAAAACCTAAAGATGTCCAGTATTCCAAGAAGGTCCTAACCAAGCTGGCAAGTACTTTAAGGAGAAGATTCTTTACTTTTCAGTGTTTTATTCAGAGGAGCATCATTCTACCCACACTGAGGTCTTGTAATTTGTCCAGACAGCCACAGTCAGAACCACAGGCCAGGAGAACCTGAGAAACCTGGTCCTCCTCTGCAAGGAAGTGGTTGAAAGTACCAGGCAGCTGGGAAGGAGCAATGAGAGCTGTGAGCTGGTTCCATATTCTCACTTTGAACACTTATTTTTAACTTCAAGGTCAAAATTTATCTTTGAAGTAGTAATAAATATGAATAGCAAGTATAATCCACTTCTGAATATTTATTTTGTTAAAATATGCATTAAACTATCTTGTTTTAAATTAAATGCATATAAGCAGGAGCTTTTCTTTATAACTTTGAAGTAACTCAAATAATAGGATAATTTATGTGTATAAGATAGAGTCTTGTCTTTCGAAACTCATAGCTGTTGTGATTATTCCTATACTATCATATATTCATTTTCAGCCTGTCTGGGTCTTTTTCTTGGTGTTACTATCTGCTTTATTTTTCTTAGCTTCCTGTGTTTTAACAGACAATAAAACAAGCATGGTAATGAAATAATGATCTACCTACTTGTATAAAGTTTCCCTTTAGTGATTATAATTTGAGAGCATATAAAATACCTTTAAATGTAAGTTGTAACATTCTATTTGGCTGTATAAGCTAAACAGTGTCAAACTGAAGGTTAGATAATAAAGAAATGCTCCAAGGGATTCTTAGTATTTTTTAGTAGTTAAGAAAACCAATAAGAACACTGTGAACGAAAGTTCCCAGAAAAATCCTTTGTCTTCAAACTGAAATTTCTTCTGTAAGGCTGATTACCTGATTAAAGCTCTGGAGACTGTGAAGGATCTGGAATGTTGCACATCCCATGACTAGGAGATATAAACATTTCTGAATGATATTTCTTAAAATCCACTAGGTCCTACCAACCCAAAACTAAGAACGTCATGTGGTAACATTGTAAAACTATAGTAGAAATCCCTCTGCTTTGCTATGATATGCCTACTCGATGTATCCACCAGTACATTTGAAATGTGTACGGATGTATGATTTTTCCATGTTCTGTTACTATAAAAGCTTCATGAAACTGCTTCCATGCTGGAATGTGGGATAACCTGAATTTGTGTTCCTGGGCCATGGCCACTCCTATTTGGATCCAGAATAAGCTATCTCTTATCCCCTTCAAGGTGAGAATTATGCTTTTGGGTCAGCATCACTCTAAGGAGACATTAGGATATGTGTGTGTGTGTGTGTGTGTGTGTGTGTGATTATAATACAAATTTCTGAATCTCTATAACTTAAGAAGACACGTAGAAATAGTAAAGTTGCATAGAAAGAATAAACCTCAGAATTAATGCATTGAAATATTTTATTGTACGTAGTGTGATAGGTTTCATAAAGACCTTTCATCTCAAGACTATTACATACTTTTACTATATTAACCCTCTTCCACTCTTTCTCCTTTTCTGCTGTTAGTACTCTTCCTTTCTTCAAACTTACTTTTTCTTTCACATCATGCATATGCATATTTATGTATGATTTTTGTACTTGTATAAAATATTGGATCCACACATACGAAAAACCTATAATGCTTGACTTTTGAGTCAGAATAATTTTGCTTGATTAAGATGATCTCTGTTTTCCAGAAAATGATATTTCATTCTTCTTTATGGCTGGATAAAGCTCCTTTGAAAACCTTTCCTTTATGTATTCATCTGTTGATAAACTCCAAGGCTCATTTCATAACTTTGCTATTGTGAACAGTAAAATAATATACCTGAATATAGAAAGAATCTCTGTAATATGTTCACTGAGAGTCCTTTGGATGTATACCCTGGAATGGAATAGATTTATCATACGATAGTTCTATTTTCAGTTTTTTGATGAATATCCTATGACTGGGGTTATATTGATCCCCAATGTAGTTTTAATTTTTATTTTCTTTATGAGTAAGAATATTGACTAATTTTTATATGTCTATTGACATTTCTACTCTACCTGTTGAGAAATGTATTCTCATTTCATTAGTCTACTTATTGATATACTTTGTTTCTTAATGTTTAAATTTTTATGTTTAAAATTGAAAAATTGAAGTGGCTGTGTTAGTAATAACAATTTACTTAATTTTGTTACATAATTTTGATTAATTTTATGTGTGTTATTGTAAATAAGAAGACACAATCATGGAAAAGTCCAACAGTGTCAGAAAACAAATTAACAATTAATAATTTTTTAAAGTATAAGTTGGTCAAACTAAATAGAAGATATTTACTCACATAGAACATGGTCATTTCCTTTTATTTTCATGAGATATTATAAAATGAACTAATTAACGTAAATCAGGAACTAGACCCATGCCTTCCTCTGTAAATTAGAAAAAGTTATATATTCCCCATCATTGTATATGTGTACATATACTATAAACAAATTGGCTTACCTATAAACTGTAGTTGAAATCCTAGATGTCTTGCTTAAGAATGAATAGCATTAGTATATCATACAAAGTTACTCAACTCCCCTAGAACTGAGATGGGGCAAGAGGAAAGGCTAAACAAACACAGGAGAGAGCTCTTTTGCCTAATTTCTTCTCTTTTGACATATATTCATGTTTGGTTGTCACTTCTCAGTGATATGGTTATTACATAGGCCTAATATTCTCACTATGGTTCAGTCTTTACTAGATTGTGTTCATATATATCATTCTTTTTGAGTACAGTAAGTTCCAAGAAAGAAGTGATTTAACCTATGTTGGCTTAATGCTTAAAATTATTCATCCTAAGATATTCGTGACAGACTATGTAAACTGAATTCTTTCCAAACTAAAGCAACTGCCTTTTAGTCCTATTAATGACTAGAATCTAAATAAGCAAAGACTCATAGCAGACCCGTAGAAATTCTCTATTTTTCAGTCACAAAATCTTCCAAAGCAGAAATTAATCTTAATATCCTCTTCCTTGCCTTGCAAAATAAAATAAATAACAAGTCATAATCTTTCTCCTATCTATACCATGCTGTTTTAGCTTTTTTGTTATTCTTTCTCCAATACTATGCAATTGTAAGTATTTTTGTAAATATTCTAAATGTGATTAGTTTCTTAATTTCTCTTTGAGGTACATTGTTGTCTGTATAAAGAAATTCAACTGACTTTGTTATTTTTCTACCCAGAAATGTTAATAAATTTAATAATTCTACTAGTGTTATATTGATGTCTCTAAGGTTTTATAAATATATGTATGTGATAGTCACATGTAAAGAGAAATTATCTAAATTCTTTCTTTCCTATTGTATTTCTTTCTCTTCTCACATTGTTATAGATAATTTATCTTAATGGGGGAAATAGTAATAGTTATTTTTTGTTTGAGATTTTCATATATGCATGTATTTTAATCAAATTTACCACCTCCCTAATCCCTCCCTTCCAATTCTTCTCATGCTCCCCCTCACTTTTCTCTCCCAACTTCCATGCTGGAATTTTTATGGTTTGATCTTGTCCAGGACTTTGTACATCCTATCACAGCTTCTGTGAATTAATATGTGTAGCAGTCCTGCTATATCCAATAAATTCTGGTTTGCTACAGATGCCCATTAAGTCTGGCAAAAAATTTCCACTCCCTCTTCTTTGCTGACCTCTGAGACTTGGGTGAAATTGGTGTGATATAGCTGTGTTCTAATGAGGATTGAAAGATACACTAATCTATGCATATAAAGACAAGTACTTAGGAGGCATTTTGATATTATTTCCCTTTAGTGACTAATAGTATTAGATTCTCTCTTAATATACTAGCTAGTTGTGGGTTTGGGCCCAATCCATAGTACCAGACAGTTCTAATTTTCTGTTGAATAAAAGTTGCAGGAGGAGGCATTTGTATTTATGTGTTGCTCTCTAGCTCAGAAAAATGCTTTCAGTTTTAATACTGATGATAATTGTAGCTGTAGGTAGGTCATATGTAGTGTTTATTGTGTTGAAGCATTTATTTCCAATGTATTTTTTTGGAAAATTTTATCATGAGTGGATGATGCATTTTGTAAATTTATTTCTCTAAAACTATGGAAAAGATAATATACTTACTGTCCCTCAATCTTTGAATGTTATATATCATATCTATTGACTTTTGCATGCTCAACCATACTTGTATTATGGATATAATTCTTCTCAAACGGATAAATCCCATTTGATGATCTTGAATAATCTTTTTAATATACTATTCTATTTGGATTTTTAGTACTTTGCTCAAGAATTTTATATCTCTGTTCATCAGGCATATCAATTTATAAACTTTTTTTTTCTATTATGTCATTGTTTTGATTTGGTATCGGGGTTATACTAGCCTCATGGAATGAATTGGAAATAATTATTTCCTCTTCATTTTCTTTGAAATTATATGAAAAGAATTGGTATTTGTTCTTTTTAAAATGTTTGAAAATAATAAGTACTAAAACTATTTGGGTGCTTGGTCCCTGATGGGAGACATTTGCCTACTGAATCAAAGTCCGTACTTTGTTCAGAGGTTGCTAATATTTACAATTTATATGTGTCTAAAATTTATTGTTGCATAGAAAAGCAGTTTTCTCTCTCTGCTGTGAGGGATAGGATTCCAAATGTGATTGACATCCAACTGACCAATGACTTAAGAGGGGAGGTATAGCAAAACACAGGGAAGGCTGGGAAGGAGAGAGGTGGGCACAGCACCAGGGTGCCATTCTCGGGCACGTGTTCCAGAGGTGGGTGGGAGGACTTATGAGAATGTGGTCCCCGCCATACAACACCTCCATCTCCCTCTCTCCCCTGGGATGAATCCTTTGTAAGTAACCTGGATTAAATTAATTTTTCTAAGAGAGAAATTTGAACCTGGGGGTGAGGTGGTGCTGAATGCAGAGCCTCACCATGAGAAATTCGTGATTCATTTATTTTCTTCTAATTTAGAGATATTACTATTCTTAGTATTCTTTTATAATCCTTTGTATTTCTGTGTCATCAGTGGTAAGGCATCCCTCTTCATCTTTAATTTGAATCCTCTGCCTTAGCTTAGTGATTTGTAAATTTTGTTATCTAGTCCAACAGCCAGATTTTCATTGTTAGAATTTTTTTCATTATTTTTAATTTTTTAAATTATTTTTCTTTACAGTTTCACATATGTCTCCCTTGCCTGCACCACTCTTATCTCCCATCTTGATACTAACCCCGTCTACCCTCCACCATGCACAGAAATCTCTTTCTTATGCTCTATTCTTTTTGTTTTGTGACTCACCAAGATTAACTAGGGTCATTGATGTGATCCTGGTTTTAGAGATATCCATTGAATCCTGCTGGGCTCAAAAGAAGCTTCACAAGTATAAATAGTGATTTCTCACTTCCCAGACTATATTGATAGCCACCAGTTCAGAGGCAGAGGATAGAAAGACTCGAGTAACCTTCCATTTTCTTTGACTAATTGTTGATGGATTGTTCTTGTATGGGCCCAGGGTAGGTAATAACAGTTTATATAAGTTAACATTTACAATAACTATATGGGGTCTAATAAATGGCATTTACTGTCATTCACCTATCTTCTAGCTCTAACGTATGCCCTGTCCTGGCATCTGCAATGTACCATAATCCTTATTGTATTTAATCTTTGAGAATTTCAAACATGCATGCAATGTATTTTGCTCTCCCCCCACAGAGGACAGTCCAACAAATCCTCCTCCCAACTTCATGTCTTTTTTATTAAAAGCAACAACAAAACAAAACAAAACAAAAGAACATCAAATCCAGTTAGTGCTCTACATGTACATGGATGCAGGGCCTTCCACTGGAGCATGGGAAATTATCACTGGCCATAATAACAAAGAGAAAATGCTCTCTGTCTCCAGAATCCATAAACTATTAATAGCTCCTTAGCGAAAGGTGGGGATTGAAATCCTTTTCCTTATCCATGTTGGAGTTTTCGTTGTCTTAATCATTTCCAAGTTTCATGTATGGTAACCAAAACTTCTGTGTGTTTGTAAATTCAGCAGTCTTGTCAGAAAGGCAGCATTTGACAGCACTTCTCCCCTCTTCTGGGTCTTACATCTTTTCTTTTCCCTCTTCCATGATGGGGTGACTGATATTGATGTTCAATTTAGGTCTGAGCATTCAACATCAATTATTCTCAGCACTATGACATTTGAGTCTCTGTATTAACTGCTACACACTACAAAAAGAAGCTTCTCTGACCAAGTTTGGGAGAACCAGAGGTCACGGTATAAAGGCAAGTATTTAGAAATCTGTTTCACAACATGGCCACTTGACAAAATAACAACAGTAGTATCCCTCCTTGGACCTGTCACCTCCCTAGTCATGGACGGGCCTTTGAGCAGGATTATATGTGAGGTGTGAATTTCAGCCTATGGGACAGGCCTCAAATCCAATGAGAAAGTGTTTGGAAACTTTGAAAATGGTTATGCAACTATTACAGCAGTGGGTATATTTTGTCTGATAAGTTGGTATTGTAGCATTTATTGTCTAGTACTAGATGAGACCATTGGTGTTTGTGGGCAGCATAGGACCTTTTGTCACTATGAACACTAGCCAGCAGAGAAAGTTTCCTGGTCATTTTAAGATTGATTTCTCCATGTTCTTCAGCCAAACTGTGTGGTGTTTTCAGTGATAGGGTTTACCATCTAGTTATAGTGCTTAACGAACAGGAGTGGCAATAGCTAGTGTCATTTTGAGGGCTTTTAGGGTTTCCTTGCCAAAGAACTAGGAAGAACATATCAAGTGCCTGACACTGAGAATCTTGTTTAATAACAAGTCTTCTTGGAATAAAACTGTCCAGTTATTCAGGATCCTTCTGTTAAAAAACTTTAATTATACATATATATGTTATTTTATATATTGGTTTATATAAAGTCTTTATATAAAATTTTAGCTTTAGTTCATCACCCCTTTTTCTTTCCCCAACTCCCTTGCCTCCATTCTTTAACCTTTATTCCCTGGCATTCCCCCATTATTTCACATCACATGTATTCTACTCACCCCTATAATTATATTTTTAGTTAGGATACAAGAGAGTAGATTTCCATATACTTTCTTCATGTGCTATTCATTTTGGTTAATCTCCCTACTGCCTTTCTTACAACACCTGCATTCCCTCTTCCTACTTAAACCTTTCTGCCCAGAGATCTCTCCCTCTATATTTTCATTTTGCTTATCTTCTATTGCACTCTCTCAATGCATACATCAGATGGCTCCTTTCTAGATTCCTCACTTCCACAACTACTCCAATGTAAACGCACAAAACATATATTCAAAATCATGATACACATAGTAATTTTCAGTAGTTTATGCCTTAATTCTAGCACTTGTGAGTCACATGAAGGTGGATCTCTGTGACACGGAAGGCAGTCTCATCTACATAGCAACTTTCAGGCAATCTGGAGTCACAGGAAGACCCTGTCTTGAACAACAACAAAAGCAACAACAACAACAACAACAAATTTTAGATTAACAAATAAGAACATTCATATTTCTGGGCCTGGGTTACATCACAAAGATTTTATTATTTCATGAATTTTACCTTCAAATCTCAGGATTTCATTTTTCTTTACAGCTGTAAAAATTTCTGTTGTGTATAGGTACCACATTATTCTATCTATTCTTCAGTTGATGGGAATCTGGGTTGGTTCCATTTCAGAACTCTTATGAATAGAGCAGCAAAAATAATGGATGTGCAAAGTATCCCTATAATGGCATTTAGAGTCATTTGAGTATAAGCCTGGGAATGGAATAGCCATATCATCTGGTAGTTCTTTGTCAAGGTTTTGGAGACAACTCCCTATTGATTTCCAAAGTGGATAGATTCTTTTATGCTCCCACTAACAATGGACAAATGTTTCCTTTGGACACATCCATGTCTGTATTTGTTGTCATTTGTATCCGGATGATGGGCATGTTACTGAGGTGACATGGCCTTTTAAAATAGTTTTAATGTTTATTTCCCTGATGTCTAAGTAAGTTGAACACTTTTTAAGTGTTTGGTAGGCATTTATATTTTTCTATATTATATTTTATGTTATATATTTCCTGTTAAGAACCATAGCCCATTTTTAATAGAGTTGTATGTTTACTGGTGTTTAATTTTTAGTGCTTTATATATTCTACATTGTACTATTTTGTCAGATGAATTGATTCACAACTTCTTTTACTCTAGAGGAATCTTTAACTTCCCAAAATCCTTTTTGTTTATTGTTGGTCTTATTCCTTGTATTTCTAGAGGCATACTCAGAAATTCCTTAACTGACCCTATCCTCTAAATATATGTATGTAATTTTATTTAATATATGTATATTTGTAATTTTATTTAATTTTTTATCAAATTTTTGTGTATTTCATACAGAACATCTCAACCTATCTTAATCACTTTTATACACCTTTCCTCATTGGAACCCTCTAATAGCCCTCTCCCCAGGAATTCATACACTCTATCATTTGTAGTAAGTCCTACTGTGTCAAATTAATGTTCCTGGACAATCCCCAGTGCAAGTTTATCCACTGAGATCTAGTCAGCTATCCAGAGATCCTTGTTATATAAATTAGCTCTTCCTCACACAACAGTAATCAGCCGCCAATATTTCTTCAGCTAAGATTGGGGTCTGCTGCCCATTTCCCCATTTCCATGATGGGTTTTTATCTGTTTGAGTTTGCATGGTTCTTGAGCATTCCAAAACCATTGCTGTAGGTTCATACAACCCTTGCATAAGAGGGATTGGAAAAATTAAGAGTCAATATAGATTGTAAAAGTCAATTTATATATATATTTGGCATCTTTGTCAAACATAGGTAACTGTAGTTGTGTGGCTTGCAAGTAATATTCCATCATGGATGGAAGCCAAGGTAGGAATTTAAGCAAGGCAAGAATGTACAAGCAGAAACTGAAAGAGGGACCACAGAAGTACCCTGCTTATTGGCTAGCTCCTCTGGCCTGAGCTCAGTCTGCTTTCTTATATAACCCAGGACTACCTCCCCAGAGTTAGCACAAATCACAGTAGGATGGGCCTTCCCACACCAATTAGCAATGAATAAAATGCCTCACAGACACAGACAAAGGCTAAGCCAATGGAGGAAATGGCTCAGCTGAGGTTCCATCCTCCCTCATGTGTCAAGTGGACAACTGAATTTATCCAGTACAACGGACATTTCTTTGTCAATGTGACACACAAACATCTCATTATTACATCATAATCTTTTCTATTTTTTTTTTGCCCCAAGATCTCAGGTGAATATCATAATATAAAGCAAAGTCCAACTTTTAAAAGTCCCAGAGTCCTTAAAAGTTCAAGTATTTTAAAAGTTCAATATTAGGTTGGGAGATGGCTCAGCAATTGAGAACACTTGGTGCTCTTGTTGAAGTCCCAGATTAAATTCCCAGGACCCACATGGTGTTACCAGCCACCCATAACTCCAACTTCATGCCCTTTTCTGACCTCTGTGGGCATTGGATGGTATGGATGCACTTACATATGTGCAGGCAATACACTCAGACACATAAAATAAAAATAACAAAATATTTTAAAAGTTCAATATCAATTTAAAATGATTCACAGTCTCTTAACTGCTGGTTTCAGTGAAATTAAAATAAAATTAAATGCTTTTTACTCCAAGAGAGAGAGGAATCAGGTCACAATTTGATAAAAGACAAATCAAAGTCAAACTGTAAATAGCTCAGTGTCCAACATCCAGGATTCACTCATGATTGATCTTCTGGTCTCCAAAGAGCTTGATGAGCATCACTTCTCCAGTTCTGCCATGCCAAAGACAGCACATCCTGTAAACTCAGGTTGGTTCCTTTCCGTAGCAACTTCTGTCCTTGGTGGTCATCCTATGTATCTGGAAGCTCCAATATGCTGAGGCCTCCACTGAAGCTGAGGATGCACTTTGACCAACAGCTTCTCATGGCTTCACATTGTGCCTGGTCTCAGCTTCTCTCCTTGACTACTTCAATTCTGCAACTTTTATGACACCAAAACCAGTGCCACAAGGGGGACTCCTACACATTACCAAGTTCTAAGTCTGTTTTGTTAAAAAATCTGCTCCTTTACCTTGTTTTCTAGTACTGATATTTTATATTCCACATAGTCCATTCCATTGGTGAGACTTCCCACTGAACTTTTTATTAGGCTTATTTTTATGGAATTGTATTTTCATATCATAAATTGACTTCCTTTTTTCATTTATTTATTTGTTTTTGTTTTCCTGGGTACACTCATAGATTATTTGAGTTATTTGAACATACTTATAATCACTGTTTTGAATTTTTTTGTCCTATGTTTTTGCAAATAATTCTCTTTAGACAACATTATTATGAAATTATTAACAGTTGGAGTAATGATAATATCTTGATTATACATATTGTTTTTGTTTCTGCACTGGCTCTTACACATCTACAGTTAGCTTGAGTTTTTCAGTATCTCACTTAAAAAAAAATCAGTCATTGTTTTTCATTCATTGAAGGTATTGCAATGTTCAGAAGAGGACTAAGTCTTTGCAGATTTCAGGTGTTATTGTTCTCCCTGGGATTGGTATTCTCTACCATAGGTTTTTCCTTAGTCTTCCTCTGAGAGGCTCCTAGTGTCTAAAAATGGAGTCCCTATATAAGAGTCAACACATCACTGGCTGATCCCTGGATCTTCCCCTGTCAAGCGTGGCTCTCTGTGTCTGGACACCTTACCCAAGGTAAGCTCTTACCTGATCCCCAAATCTGCATTCCCTATGCCTATTGTACTTCACGTTCCTAGACACCTAAATTTGAATCCACCCCACCTCCTGGTTTTAGTCTACAGCTTTTGCCATGTGTTGTGGGACTCGCTGAACCAGACATTTATTTTAAAAAGAGAGAGATAGAGAGAGTCTCACTATGTAGTCCTAGCTCAGTCTGAAATTTGCTATGTAGACCAGGCTGGCTTCGAACGCACAGAGATCCACCTGCTTTTGTCTCCTGGCACCTAGATCAAAGGTGTGTACCACCATGTTCACTAAACCTAACTTTTTTTATGCAGGGATTTATTTAACAACATTCCCTCTTAGAAAAACTCCTGTTCTATCCCATCGGTTTCAATACATTATGTTTCCTTTTCTAATTAAAAATGTTTTTACTTTTTTAGACTCTTCAGTGGCCAATTAATTGCTTACCAGTGTGTTTACTAGGTCAAGTGAAATTTTCACAGGTCCTCCTACAATTAATTATTTGATTTATGAAATTATGGTAATTACAATTATGACACAATTTCAGTCTTCATAAATTTGATTAGACTTGTTTTCTCACCTAACACATGGACAATCCTAAAGGATGTTTCATGTGGTATTGGGGAATACTGTCATCTGAAGTTCTTGGATTAAAAGTATACATTCATTATTTCATTTATTTATTTTTACATGTGCCTTTACATGTATGAATGCATGCATACATTAGTGCACATGTAGAGGTCTGTGGACAACTTGTGAGAGTCAATTCTTTTCTTCTATCATTCTATCATGTGAGTCCCAAGGGTCATGTCATGTCAGCAGTCTTGGTGTAGAAGAATTTGTGCTTTTTAAATTTTTCTAAAAAACTACCTTTGGATGCAAAATCACGTATTTTCTCCATTTCTGTTTAAGATAGTACTTAAAGTCTTAGCTAGAGCAATAAGACACATGAAGGAGATAAATGGAATACCAATTATAAAGGAAAGCATTTACAGAGACAAGTATAGAATGCATCACTCATCAAAGAAGCTTCTTTTTACAACAGATGGAGGCTACAGCAGAATTCCACAACTGGACAGACACACAGAATATATGTTTAAGAGATGCCAAGTCCTAGGTGACACATCTACAATTGAACTTCTACACAGTACAGCCGGGGGTACAGAGAAAACTAAAGCCTTCTCCAACTCTCACCAATGAAGCTTCCTTAAACAACATAGTGCTATGCACACAGAAGACCACATTGCCAGGTTTTAAAGAATAAGAGACTACAGAGTTTATATCCTTGGATAGCACTCCTATATTGAACTTCACCCACCCATGACACAGGGATCGTTGTGGAAGAGGAGGTGGAAAGATTGTAAGAGCCAGGGTTGTTTCATATGCTTAGGGAAACAAAGGTTTTCAGGCTGCTAGAAGCTTGCATATGTGAACTTGTGGCAGTGGTAACACTGAACACAGAACCCACACCAACTCAAATTAGACAAGGGCCCAGAGTGGAGCAAGAGAAATTGGTGGCGGGCCAGACCTAGACTGAGAACTACTGGAGACTGAATACTGGTGGGAGAGGGAAAGAATGCCTTTCTTATGATTTCTAGAGAGCCTATCCAGACTCCAGAGGATGAGTTTGCACTAAAAGATATCTGGGCACAAATGCTAGACTGAGTAAGACTTACCATGTATGACGGAATATGTGAGATCTTGTGGGAGATTGGGGGAGTTGAATGGGGAGGGGATCTAAATTTGATTGAGAACTGTTTTATGAAATTTATAAAACTCAATAAAAATATGAATAAAAAACTCAACTTTTTTTTGTTATTTGAAGAGAGAAAATTTATTTTCTTATTGACAGTTTTGATTTTGTGCTGTTGAGTAGAAAAAAAATGTGAATTCTAACTCTGTTGCTATGTTCTGTAGATCAAATAGGAGTCTAGCTTTTATGCATACTTCCAGTCAGATGTTGAAAACTTAAAAAAATTTATTATTTTTATTTTATATGTATGAGTGTATTGCTTGTATGTATGTATATGTGGCCATGTTATGCAGTGACTCCTGAGGTCAGAAGAGGGCATTGGATCTCCTGGAACTGGAGTTACAGACAGTTGTTAGCTGCCATGTATGTACTTGTAATGGAACCCTAACCACTGATTCATATCTCAAGCACTGAAAACAACTTTTAAAGTCACTGAAGACCTCTAAGTTTAGCTCAGGTTAGGAAGTAAACATAATCGTTAATTATAAAATCAACAACTGCATTACCTACTCATCAGCTTGACTGAAACACAGAAACATTAAAGTGCCAGTTCCTGAAAAAATTTCATTCTCCTAATGCATCTTTGCGTCATTGTCCTGCTGTGTCTTCCGGGAGCACTCACTTTTCTCATTACTCACCTCTAATGTTTCTCTCAAGTCTCTGATAGCTGATCAATTAATAAAATCATTCATATACTTGGATTCATAAGTGAATGTAACACAATGACCTCACCATCTCTGACAAAAGCCCTATAACATAAATTTTAATATGAATTCATATGTGATACATGTGATACTACATACATCATGTGACCTGGTAATTTGAAAGGGGTGAGGTTTTTGATATACAGGAAGTCCTTTTGACTCTTAAAAATAGATTGTTACCAGAGGCTGAGAAGGCTGTGGCAGAAGAAGCTAGAGAAAGGTTAAAGATCCTTGAGTAGGGTAGGAAAGGAATAACTTCTGGAGACTAATAACATTCTGCCTCACATTCTAAAACAAACCAACAAGGAACATATTGAGAGAGAAATCAGGGAAATGATTCTATTTACAATGTCCTCTAAAAGCACAAAATGTCTTGAAATGAGTCTTACCTAAGAAATGAAAATCCAATGTAATAAAAACTTTAAAACATTGAACACAGAAATGGACAAAGATATTAGAAGCTGGAAAGACCTCCCATGCTTATGGATCAGTAGGATAAACACTGTGAAAATAATGATGTTACCTAAAGCAATCTACGATTTCAATCCAATACCGATTAAAATTACTGCACATTTCTTCTCAGAAATTGAAAAAAAATAATTTCAAATTTTATATGGTAACACAAAACTTTGGATAGGAAAACAATCCTGAACAATAAAAAGTGCTTTAGGCTAAAATTACCATCTCTGATCTCAAGTGCTATTGTAACAAAACCAGCATGGTACTGGCATAAAAATACACATGTTGATCAATGAAATAAAATTGAGGACCCAGATTTGACTCTACACATTACTAATAATTCTTATAGCAAATTCTTAGTTTCTATTTTATAGTAGATCTGCGATTCATTTAGGGAAATTTCTTATACAAAGTGTGAGATAAATGTAAATATTAATTTATTTTTATTTAAATATAGAATTGTTTCTTCATCATTTTCCAAAAGACTGTTTTCCATTGGAATACTTTTGTATCTTTCTCAAATTTCAATTAACATTTAAGAATTCTACATCTGCCTTGTCTCAAAAAAAAACAAACAAAAATCTATATCTGGCCTGCTTATTCTAACATTCTTTTTATTTTTTGCATTTATTTATTTATATGGATTTTAATTAATTTTGTTCTTCTGTTGGTTTGAGATGTTGCGTAGTCTTACCATTCTGCCTATGTACATCTGATAGGACAAACCATGGGAGGTCATTTTCTCTACTTCCACCATGATTTTTCCAGGGATTCATCTCGTTCTTCATATCTGTTAGCAAGCACTGAGTCATATCACTGACTCCTTAATCTTCATACATTCAAATGGTTTCTGGATTAAATCATGGGCTAGCATCATTATTGTTACTGTAGCCTTATTTTAACTCTTAAAATCAGGAAGGAGTAGCTTTCCAAATGTGTTCTTTTTCAGAAGTGCTTTGGTTATTCTACTTTGCTTGCCACATTATTTTGTAATCATGTTGACAATATCACTGAAAGTTGCTAGAGTTACTTCCAGATGTGTTATATTGAAACTTTAACTCTATGTAGCATTAATATGTTGATAATTTTGAGTCCTCTAATCTGGCACCTCTAAATACCTCAGTTGTTTAAGTTTTACAATTTCATAATGATCAGCATAAGAATTCTATTTTAGGATATATCTCTAAAGAGTTTTTTTTATTTTTAAAATTCAAAGTTTTATGTTGTTTTGTATATATATATATAATATATATATCATATATGTCATATATATTATGATTTCTGTTTCCTTTAATTTTTTTCTACTTACATTTTTGATTTTAGTATTTAGCATATGTACATGAATCCTCTTAATTTTTAAAACATTTCAAAGAGTAAAATTTTCATATCACATCAAAATACTCATAATTTATTTCATGAAAAGTGTGCATAATACACAAAATAATCACAATGCCAAAGAGAATTTAAGAATTCTGATTAATTAAATTTATAGTATACTAAGAAATAAGTAAAATGCTTTTTAGTTTACTTTGTTTAAATTTTACAGGACAGGTTATTTTTGAGAATTTTCTATAGCATTATTTCCTATTTTTTTTGTAATTTAAACTCTTTGAGAACATATATATTGTAAGTTGCTTTCCTTATACAGTAATAATTGCAGTTAACTACATCATATTTTTTCAATTAATGTAAATGAAGCAATTTTCATTGCTTCATTATTTTATGGTTGTCTTTTTCAGGGAGGAATTATTGATAAGTTTTTTTTTTCTTTTTTACTAGCCACTGAATGATTACAGTAGTGAGGCAAAATCAGTCTGTAATTTCTACTAAGAAAATTGACTTGAAGGCAAATATTGAAAACTAATCTATTCATAATTTGTGAGATATGCAATAGTATTTTGTAAAAGGTCAGGTAGAGTCTATTGTAAGTAATATTAAAAATTTAGATTGAAAAATAAGTCTACATTATTCTTGTCTTCAGTATTCAACTTAATAGTCTTACAAATGTTCACTTTCATTTTTTGATAACAGAATTGTATCAATGATTTTGATAGATTATCTCACTCCAAAAAATTTAGACTACAGTATAAAAATCTATCTACCTTACTTTGTTTTGTGTATCTATTACAGACTTACACAGAATAACTTATGAATTAAGGAGGTGCACTTAATTCTGAGAGCAGGAATATCCAAACAAAATTATGGAAGTGTCTTGGTGAAGGTTCTGTTTATATGATGACTTGGTGGAGAAATGGAAAAGAAAGCAGCCCCATGAAAAACTGGCATGTGCTGTCAAGTATGTTGCCTCAGAGCAATCAACTCTTAATGAGAATTTATTCACTCCAACAAGACCAAACTCATTCTAAGACCAGTATTAATCAGTTCAACATGACCTCATACCTTCCACAAAAAGCTACCTATTAAAAACCGTACCACTTCACAGTTCCACTGGAGACTAAACTTCGGGGAATGAACTTTCTGGGAATGATCTATGTCTATGTAGCAATGCCTGCCAAATATTGAAATGTATGACAATAAACATATATGCGAAATCTATCTCACTTTTCTATTGTCTGGAAGCTTCCAGGGCTAATGCCATTCTGTAGGACTTGGGGTACATTTCATTCAAACCAGTTCAGCATTCTCTGTAAGATGTGATTGAAAGAAAAACCCCCAGCAGTTCAGGACTCAGGAAGACTGACAGACACCTGGAACCAGAATTTTCAAACATCCATGAGAAGAAGCTGACTTTTACAACTTCTCTGCAAATTCCTGCAAAAGGGACTGACTTTTTAGATAAGGCCTCTGACCTGGGGTCTGCAAATTCCTGCAAAAGTGACTGACTTTTACAGCTTCTTGGTCAGATAAGATTCCTGAAAGAGGGTTGCTTCCTGGCCAAAAGTTTACAATCTTCCTCTGAACATGAATCAGAGGTCATGGGAT
Organism: Eospalax fontanierii; assembly: GCA_035773235.1. NCBI lineage: Eukaryota > Metazoa > Chordata > Mammalia > Rodentia > Spalacidae > Eospalax > Eospalax fontanierii. The sequence goes on from CM069525.1 coordinate 82,533,420, forward strand.
CCCCCCCTCCCCATAAAAAGGCCTACTGAGCAGCTAGGTGGCACTAATCTCTCACTCCCCTCTCGCACTCTCCCTAACCAAGCTTCTCCATCCCGATCTGAAGAAGTTAAGCCAGGCACACAGGTCAGGTCCGGTAGGTCTGCAGCCTGAGCCCCCAAGATGAGGGGGCTACTATCTTCTCCACTTCCAAATGCAGAGAAAGCTAGTCCCAGCTGGTCTTTTCTCTTTCCCAACTTGGTAAGCCAGTCCTTAATAAACCAGTCTTGTTAACTCCCAGCTGAGATTCTGGTCTATTTCTGCTGTGTCTCATGAACCAAAAAAAAACTTACATTCTCATAGTGTTTTCGTATTTCATTATACACTTTTTAGTTTATGTAAAACACTCTTCCATCAGCATTTTTTTCCCAAGATGCTTTATCTATGCTTCAACTCTCTCTTCTAAAGGACATATCTTGCCCAAGGCACTATATTATTGCATCAATATACATGAATTATATATTGGGAGGAAATACATGGAGGAATTTTGAAACACTATCTCAAAGCATTATCCAAGCAAATTATCTTAGGATATTCTTATAATTTTCCTTCGTTCTTGTGACATGATATGGAACAAAAGAGAAATCAGTCATTTCATAATATCTAAATGCGATGATAAAATGAAGCAGGAATAATTTTGGGGAAAAATTAGTGTGTATAACACTAAATAATCATATGTTTCATACAACTATTCGAGAGCAGCTGTAATTTAGTGGGTACAGATGTATTAGTGTTCTTACTTGATGAGTAAGTAAACTGATCAAACACCCATAGGTAGAAATTTCTAGAATTAGTTATCCAAGCAGATCCTCTTCTTTGTATAGATAGTTATTAAAATACTTAAATGTATCATTAAGATAATAAATGTGATTTTTGTAGGCTATGTCTAGATATGTTTAGAAAGAATAAGTAGGTGGTTGGAGAGATAGCTTAGTGGTTAAGAATACTTTCTGCTCCTCCAAAGGACTGGAGTTGGGTTTCTAGCACCAATACTGTATGTTTCACAATCACCTACACTCCACTTCTACAGGATCCTATTCCTTCTTGTGGCCTCTGTAGTGCCTCCTCCAGACAGCTTAGGTACTTAGATACAGAAATACATGAACATGAATAAAAACAAAACAAAGTAATAAATAAAAAGTTTAAAGGAGCCATGTGGAAATAAAAAGAGATAGGAGGAATTTAAAATAAACAAATGAGGAAGGATGGGGGTGAAGCTCAGTGTTCAATCACGTAATAATCACGAGGCTCTGGATTCTTTCTCTAGCACTCCCAATATATAAGTCTGTATAAAATTAATGATTTTTTGTCCTCTGATTTTTCAAAATCCAAGAAAAAAATTTAATCCTCTTTTATAATCTTTCTATTTCCCTATGTCTGAATGTATGTCTTCACAACAACATAGAATCCTATTTCTCAGAAAACATTTTATTTAATACAAAACTATATAGTTCATAAACATATGCTCATAAATATCAGCAATGTAAGAACTTATCTAAATAACTATTGTTTTTATTATCCAATCATAAGTACCCTCCAATAATCATATATTTAATTTGTTATTTCAAGCAGAATTTGTAAGTGCACAATTATAGTACCTGAAGTATACTTAAATTTTGACTTTTCCAAATACCTAATATAGATATTTAACTTTTACAAACCATCAAAAAGAGCAATACTGCCATCTTATGGCCTTCTTGTTGAAGTAAATAAATATAAAATAAATGACAAAATATTTTTAATCCTTTGACAGTTTCATCTATTTATATAACAAAGTTTAGTCATTTTCTCCCAAATTCCATTCTGTCATCCTCTTCTACCAATGGAGCCTGTAAGGTTTGTTTCAAGAGACGCAGCAGACATGGACCAGAGACTCCTCAGGGAACTAACAGGACCAATTTATTAAGGGCAAGGGCCTAGTTCCTCAGATCTCGGGAGTTGAAGAGCACTAACCCCCCGCTAGCCTCCCCAGAGAGATGAGGAGACCAGCCCTCTCATCTTGGGGGACCCGGCTGGGGGACAAGGCTTAGCCTCCCCAGGTCCTGGAGATGAAGAATCAAGCCCCAGGTCTGGAGATGAGGGAGCCAGATAGCTCCAGGGAAGGAGATGAGAAAGCTAGCTTCCCAGGGAGATGAGGAAACTAGGTAGGCTGGAGAAGAGAGAGCTAGCCAACCCTAGCTGCCCAGTAGGCCTTTTTATGGGGAGGGGATCCCTATAACATCTGATTGATATTCAGTAGAGATGGTAAACATCTGGTCAGGAAGCAATCACTTTTCACAGCTGCCTGTGCACTCTGGAAGTTTGTGTGAAGTCACGAAGGTGTCTGTCAGTCCTCAGTTCTGATGTGTGGAGGAGATACTAAACACCTGAGATCAGGAAGCTTATCTTGTCACTTTTCACAGATGCTTGTGAATTCTGGAAGTTTGGCTGGAGTTGCCAAGGTGTCTGTCCTGGAACTTCTGGGGGGTTTCCTTTCAGTCACCTTACAGAGCCCTTCTTCTCAATAAGTTCATTTCCAACTTTGTTATTGTATTTGGCCCACTGACTTTAATTACAATTTCTTGCCCTAGAAAGAGTGAGAAGAAATTTACATGATGTGATTTTTCTGACTTCAAATTCAGCACTTAAATAAAAAGAATAGATGATAGAAAGAGAAGTTCTGACATGTTTTCAGTGTCAAAAATCAGTAAATATTATACGGCATAATTAATAATCATCATTTAAACTACATACCAAGAAAAATCTTATTTTAATAAGTACTATTAATACTTATTAAAGTAGTAATAAGTACTATTTATGTGTACAGTCACACAAAACAAAATTAAATTATATGTTTTAAGCCAAAGAGCTCCTAAATGGCAGATTTGGGACTTGAAACAAAACAAAATAGATTAAAAACATAATTTCCTAAATATTTAACTAAAATTAATAGTTTTATTAAATCAGAAGCATATTAAAGCCTATTAAATTATAGCAAGTATTTATTTAGTGCCCTTTATATAATTTAATTTCTTTATTAACAGCATTTACAAATGTTTCAAGAGAAGTCAGGAAGATGGTCAATATCACAGAACTAGTAAGTTTAGGATGAAAACTGCAGTCATACATCAATGAATCTCAATGCTAATGCCTCTCTTATAATTTACATACTAATAGCTACTTACTCTAATCTTCTTATTTCAGTAAGTAGAAATATTGTATATCTATTCTCAGCAGTACTAAATGTTATTACCTGTTCCTTTCTTCAGAAAACTCTATATAAATAGAATTCCTTATTTTCTGGGCATTTTTTCATACCTTCTTTGAAATCTTATTGACTTCTGTGTAAATCCATTGACCACTGAATTGTTCAATATTTCTTCCTAGTGTGAGGTTCAGGGTTCGAGAGACGCAGCAGACAGAAGGGACCAGACTCCGCTGGCAGCTAACAGGAACCAGCTTTATTGAGAGAAGACCAGATGGGACTAGCTCCTCCACACCCACAAGTAGGGCTGGGGCTCCGGGGAACAGGGCTGGAGTGCCAGGCTCCAGATCAGGATGGGAGGAGCTCCCTCCGGGAGAGTGGGAGAGCCAAACTCCCCAAGGGAGCGAGCTCAGCCCAAGTCCCAGTCTCAAAAGCCTCCCTGCGCCACCACATTGTCCAACTCCTCAAAGCCTTAAAAACCTTCAGCCCCCTCCTGGCTTTTAGGGGAGGGGGGTTGCCATAGCATCTGATTGATGTTTAAGGCAAGCTTCTGGCCAGGAAGTAGTCCTTTTTCAGAGCTGTTTGTGAATTCCTTGAGTTCTGAATCTTATCTGCCCAGGAAGCCCAGTGTCCTTTGTGAATTTGGGATCTGGAGTCTTATCTGAGCTATTTGCAAAGCTTAGATCTCTGAGAAGTTGTAGCTCTGGCTCCAGGTCTCCTTCCATGTTCCTGAGCTTGAAACTGTTGGGGGTTTCATTCATACCTTACACCTAGGACTGTTTATCATTTTATTATTGGCTACTTGCCTTTACAAACTCATTTATGATGAAAGCTTCAATAACTATTGTAAGTGGATAACTTCGAAATTTACACATCAAGAAGGATTTTTCTGAATATAGATTTTTATATCTTATTTTCTATTTTTATGGATTTTGGGTACTTTCAAACATATATTCAATGTTACAACATCTGAGAACAAACTTTGTCAGTGGCATGTGTTTATTTACTTATTTATTTATTATTTTATATGTGTACGTTGTATAGCAGGAGACACAGGAAATTAAAAAACATTACATGTCTAGTAAAATGGAAACTTTGAAGTTGCTCAAAGAACCATCACCAGCTTTACAGAAAAAATAGACGCATGTTGGTGGAGGCACCTCTGATTAACAAAGCTGAAGAGAGAACAGAAACCTCCTGCAGAACAACCTTTGAGCTGTGAAGAACTCCAGGATTGCAGCATTTCTCACACATGATAGGCTGGATATTTTTGTGATGCAGCTGCTTTTGTGTCATTCCTTTTCCTGTAAATAATCTTTCGTCCATACTTCTGTAAGTAATCCATCCAAAACACATTGGTTCATCAAGTCAGACTTCAGTACAATCTTTATTCTTGTCTGTTGAGGGTTCCCACTCTGTGGTGAGTAGATGTGTGTGTGTGTGTGTGTGTGTGTGTGTGTATACGTGTGTGTGTGTTTTGAATCTTCCCAGAAAAGGCTTATGCAAAACTCGTGTGTGTGTGTGTGTGTGTGTGTGTGTTTTGAATCTTCCCAGAAAAGGCTTATGCAAAACTCGTGTGTGTGTGTGTGTGTGTGTGTGTGTGTTTGTGTGTGTGTTGAATCTCCCCGGAAAATTCTTACACAAGGCTCTGTGTGTGTGTTTCTGTGTGTATGTGTGCACTAGTGCAAACACCCATGTGAAGAGGACAAAGCTTGATGTCAGATGTCTTCTTTCCTCTCTCCACCTTACTTTTTCTGTAATTTTAAAAGTGGAATGTATATGTATTTCATCCAGAACATCCCAAACATCTCTATCACATTTTCCCCATTGGAATCCACCCAACCATTTACTGGAATTCAAATATTCTGTCATTTGTGCCAAAGCCCATTGTCTCAAATTCATATCTGAAGACGTCCTTCCGTGCATGTTCACCCACTAGGGTATAGTAAATCTCTCTAGAATTCCTCTCTTAAAGAAGATCATCTTTTTCTCACCCAGCAGTAATCAGATGCCAATAATTCTTTGACTAAGATTAGAAACTGTTACCCATTTCCACAGTTCTGGGTTGGGTTTTGTCTGCTTGAATTTGCATGGGTCTTATGAGCAAGAATCCAGGAGCATGTAGGACTCTTACTTTCATTTGCTTATGCACCTTCTTGTGGGCCTGCCCCTTGTTCTGCAAGGCTCCTGAGCCCTGGGTGGGTGGGGTTTAATATAGGAGTCTGTCTAGGGCCCCGTACTCTGTATACTCTTATTCTCTATGCTTTAGACATTTGTGACCTCTTATTTTCCTTGTCCTACTTTGCGTGATGGTGCTTCATGGATTTGAATTGTGAGATGCATTAGTGTCCTCTTTCCCCGTTGTTTTATGTTCCATGAGCCTTATGTGTAGAGGTTGCTTTGTAAATGTGCCACTTAGGCTTGGGCAATTCACAGAGAATCTCTGAGTATGACCAGTTGTGGAACTCTGTAATAATCTCTGTCTGTTGCAAAGAAAGCTTCTTTGATAATTGATGACTGGAATACTTGTCTGTAAAATATAAGAATACATATTTCACACATAGTAAGAAACTACATTAGTCTAAGAATGTGACAGCCTTAGGGTTTTCTCTAAGATCTGTGACATCTCCAGCCATGTGTATTTGAATATGTTTATAGTATCCCACATGAGTTTCCTCCCCTTAAATGGACTTTAAGTTCAATTAGGTAGCTATTGAGTGGCCCTAAGATAAATGTACCACTACTGTACCCATGCCATTTGAGGCTCTAGTCACTGATGTAGTTATTAGGCCTTAAAGCTGGAATTGGACAATTGACTGATGTTTTCCCTTAGCAGCTTATACAGTGTGTCCAAAGTTAAAAGAGCTAGTCTTAAGGAGACATGCCTTCCAGGCCAGTTCCAACTCCATTGCTCCAAATCCTGTGTCCAAAATATGTCCTATCTTCAGCAGTAAGGTTCTACCTTCAAGTTCTTGGAGGCAATCAAGGGCTGTGGCTCTTGGGAGACTCTTGGAATGTCCTAGCCTTACTTTTTGAGACACGAACACTTATTAAACCTAGAATTTATTGGTTAAACAAGACTAGCTGTTCAGCAAGCCCCATGGATCCTCCTCTCTCTGATTCTCAATGCTAATATTATTGGTATGTCTAAATTGTTCCGTGCATGTTGGGCATCTGACCTCAGATCCTAATGCTTGAACAGTAAGCACTTTGCTAATTGAGCACCTCCTTATCCCACATATATTTTCTATAGAAAAATTAAGAAATAATTCTTAATACACTGCTTTTTTAATAACCTTGATATTATTATCCATACCAAAATGAGATGTTGTATAAGCTTTTATGTAAGTGCTTAAAATAATAATAAGTTGTATAATCTGAATCTTGTTCTAAAATTAACATGCTTAAGCCATAACCCACAATATGACTCTATTTGGCTACCAAACAATTAGAAGATAATCAGTTTTAAGTGAGGCCATGTAGATGAATCAGTCATGTGACAAATTGATAATTTAAAATAAAGAAATCAGAAAATTTGTTTTGTATTTCTCTATCCCTGTCCCCCTACCATTTCTCCACATAGAAAAAGCCAGAAGAGGATACAATGAGAAACCAGTCACAACCATCTGCAAATTAGAAAGGACGGCCTTATTAGAAAAGAATCTTTTTGTCACCTTACTTTAGAAATTCTAGTTCATATGTTTGATAACAGTAATACCTATTATTTAAGTTACCTAGTCTGCTGTACTTTTTATGACATCTTATGCAGATTAGTACAGTATTGGAGCAATAAAATATATAAATCACATATTAATACAACTACAAGAAGTTAGACCCTCCATAAGAAAAGTAATAAGACACCCTAATGCCCTATTTTGAACAGTGGACACATAATTCTGAGTGAATATCAACCAATAAGTAGCATGCTAGCTTAAGTGGAGCTACGAAAAATCTACAAATCATTCCATCCACATTCTCTGGAATAAATTGTATGATAGATTATAAAACAAGTCTCAATAAACTGCAAAAATAATATCATATTAAACATGGTTTCCAATCATGCATAATATAATTAATCTAAAGACTAAAAGAAGAAAAGCTTGGAAAATATGCAGTGGAAGGGAAATTAACCAACTTACTTTTGAATAGCCAATGGATCAAAGAAATTGAAGGAAAATAAAACATTGTTTAAACATATGAACGTGAAGTGTTAGCAGTATGCCTCAGCATTTGATACAGGTACTTCCTGCCAAGACTGATCATCTGAGTTTGATTCCTAGAACCCACATGGTGGAAAATGAGAACTAATACACAAATTGTCCCCTGAACTCCACATACATTGTGACATATATGCAGTACCTCATCAAACCTATTTACAAAATAAAAATGTAAAATGAAACTAAACAAAGAAAATTGAAATGTATCAAATCTGTTAGTATAGAGCAGAAGAAGTGAGGTTATAACAAATAATGCTCACATAATAAAGGAATGAATATTTCAAATAAATGACATATATGTAAGTATAAACAACTACAAAAATTAAAAAAAATAGCAAAAGGAAATAAATACAAAGATTGGAAGACAAAAATAGGTTGAAGACTAAAACTAATATCAACATAATGAAAAATTTGTTCTTCATGATAAAAACAAAAAATATGTTTATCAATGTCAATTAGAAAACTAGAACGCAAACTCAAAAAGCAAAAGAGACAAATTACAAACTAACTTAACAGAAATACAAATTATTATTAGCGATTATTATAAACCAGTACATCATAAATAGTTGACAACATGGAATAATGGACGAATTCATGAAAATATATATTTTTCAAATGAATCTTAAGAAAAACATAAATAGATAATAAGACATTAAAGTCAGTAGTAAACGTCTCCCATCAAAGAAAAGCCTAGACCTGATGCGTTTATTGCTGAGAATTTCAGAGTATTTAAGGAAGATGCATATTTCAATTATTCCACAAATTTTTGAATGCTGGATGCATACCAGATTAATTCTACAAGACTAGAATTAGCCAGACAAAAGAAAACAGTAAAAAATACAGAGAAAGCTGTAGTCTAATATCCCTGATCAACATAGATGACAAAATCCTCAAAAAGTACTATCAAATGGATGCTAAAATATTTTTTAATAAACATAATCAGGATGACCACGTGTAATTATGCAGAGGCTTGAGATTATGGCAAAGCATGTGCAAATCATTAAGCACTGTGCACAGAAGCAACAGAAAGGACAAAAATTCTCAATAGATGAAGAAAAAAACATTTGATAAAATTCATTATTGCTTCAGGGTGAAAAATATCAACAAATTAAGTATAGAATCACAAAGCTCAATGTAATCGTGGCCATCATAATAAGCCTATAGATAACATTATACTGGAACAGGACAAGGATGTTCACTGTCATTATTTCTATTTGATACATTAGTGAAAGCCCTAGCCAGATCAATCAATTAAAAGAAAGATATTCTTACAATGCCTATTTTCACACAGGAGACACAATTTCATCAAGCACTAAAGGTATTAGATAAAACACAAATATATCCATTATGTTCACTGTATCACGGTCCCCCCAAATTTCACATTTGTCACTTGTATATGAAGAATAATCCTGGAAAAAATATCCATAGCAATTAATACAATAAAAATGTAGACATTATTTGGTGGCATGTGGTCAGTATAAGACAATGATTTTTTGTTATTGTTTCATATTTATGTCAACCATTATTAGTAGAATGAAATCAATATAATTTCTTTTAAAGTTTTCTTTTAAAGAAACTATTAAAATCTACCTATCCACTATAAATTTCTGTAGATAATAAACTTTTTTATCTTAAAAAGTAAAGAAAGATATTAAATGACATTCAAGTTGGAAAACAGGAAGTCAAATTTCCATTGAAGATGGCCTGATTATATATATAGAATCTGAGGGGTCCACAAAGTCCATCATTCTTTTAGAAATAATGAATGCATTCAGTAACATTTTAGGGTACATATTAATATACAAATGTTAGTATTACTGTTCAATTCAATAATTAGTTGTTTGAAATGAAGAAAGCTGTTTGAAATCTGTACCATAGATACAGAAAGGTAAAATAAAATACTAGGAATGAGTTGAGTCAATAATATGAGTGTTTTCTATAATGAAAATCAGTTAAAATGTTGTAAGAGAAATCAAATAAGAAACAAAGTAGGGGATATAATTTCTATGTTTACTGGATTGTAGAACCAATACATATAATAAATATGATCTACAAATTCAGTGCAATTCCTATCAAAATACTTATATTGTTTTTCACTGAAATAAAGAAAAAAAACTTGCAATATGTTTGTAGAAGCACAAAATACTCTCAACTATTGAAAGCCAACTTGAATGAAGAAAATAAAGCAGAAGGCATTATTCTGCTTGGATTTAAATTACACTGCAATTTTGTAATCAAAACAGAACGGTATTGGCATAAATATAGACACATAAACCAATAGAACAAAATAAAGATACTAGCAATAAATCCACATATTGACAGCCAACAATTTTTAACAAAGTGCTTAAAACATGCATTAGAGAAAGGACACTCTTTCAATGAATTGGGCTTGGAAAGCATGTTATGTACAAACACAATGATGAATTTAGACTCTTACATTAGATAATGAACAACTGAAAGTGGATTTTAAGAATAAAATGTTGTTAGTACCTGCAACTGTGAAATTTCTAGAAAAATAAAAGGGGAATTTCTTCAGAATATTGAAAAGTGTGAGGTATTTTGGGGTAAGACTAATCAGTTAAAAAAAGTAAAAATTGACAAATGAGATTATATCAAACTGAAAATATTTTATGCAGTAAGAGAAATAATATTCAGAGTGAACTACAATTTATTGACCTAGAGAAGATATCTGTCTGCAAACTATATATCCAAAAAGGGGCTAGTATGCAGAAACTCAATAGCAAAATTCCAAACTCATTTAAAAAGATCAATAGTTATAAATATATATTTGTTAAAAGAAGACATTATAATGACCCACAGTTATATTAGAACATGCTTCATATCTCTGATTATCAAATAAATGGAAAGATAAAACACAATAAATTTTTACCTAATTCAGTAAGAATAACTTTATCAAAAGACTAAAGATAGCAAATATAGGTGATGCTGTGGAGAAAAGGGAAAAACTTGGGCGCTGTTGTTCACAATATCAATTTATGCAGAAATTACAGAAACAGCATGGAAGTTCCTTAAATTAAAAGCTATAAATATGCTTTGAGACATCCATAACACTATTAGGTGTACATCCAAAACAAATGAAGTTGGCATGCTGATAAGTGTCTCTACTCCCATGTCTGTTGTAGCACTATTTTCAGTAGCTAAAAATGGAAAAACTTAACTGCCAATTAATTGAACAGTGGATAAAGTAAATGTGATTTTACACACACAAACATACACACACATACAATGGAATTTTATTCAGTTATAAAAGAATAGAATCCTGTCATTTGTGGTTACACCAATTGGGAAATCATCTTTCATGTGAATTATGTCAGTCACAATAAGACAAGTATTACATGATATAATTCCTATGTAGAATATAAAACAATTGATCAAAGAGACCACAAATTAAAATATTAGCTATAAAAGACTAAAGAGTATAGAAGGCATGAGAGAGGGTGATCTATAAGCATTACATTATAATCACATGGGAATAAGAAATTCTGGTATATTATTACACAATAATATGACTATAGATAGGGATATTACAGTCTATATTTAAAACTGCAATGAAAAAATATTTTCAATAATTTTTCCACAAATATATCAGGAAGAATAAATTTTGTTTAAAGGGATTGTTATACTTAGCTTGACTTAAATGTGATAAGGCAAATACATCTTCAAATATTTCATACAATACTTATAAGTGCATATTTTGCTTCTATGTATGATTTTCATAAATTAAAATAAAAATTGCAGCCTGTGATGTTCTGTTATAAATGCATAGGAAGTCAAAAATGAGGGGTAAATAATGCCTTTATCTTAATTAAATGCCAACTTCAAGAAAATGAATGCAAAATCATGAAATGAAGAATAGCTCTGTAAAAATAGATGCAATACATATAACAGAGAATGTGGTTAAAGAATACATACAGTAACGAGTGTACATGTTTTGAAAATGAATTTTGTTCTCTAAAAATTAATATAATAAATTATTGGTACATATACATATTGATACATCAGAATATAATTGCATTTAATAAGTGTGGTTTAAAGAAAAATATAATTGTTATAATAAGGAAATCAGAGTTTGCCTTCTGATGGTTTGAATGAGGCCTGTCCCCCATAGGTTCAAGTATTTGAACATTTGGTCAATTAGTGGTACTTTTGGAACCCTTAGAAGTTGTAGCCTAGCTAGAGGAAGCACATCACTGAGGGCTGTCTTTGAGAGCCTTGCTCCACTTTCAGTGTTAGTTCTTCTGCACCCTACATGTCCTTGAAGATGTGAGCCATTTGCTTTTTCCCCTGGCTGCCTTCTCCTGCCTTGATGAACTCTTATGACACTGGAGCTATAAGTCCAAATAAAGTGTCCTAGAAGTTGCCTTGGCCATGATGCTTTTTCATAGCAACAGAAAAGTAACTGTTGCTGAAGTTGGTATGTAAAGTTGAGTATTGCTATAAAGAATCTGACCACATTGCTTTTTCAAGCATTATGGAAGACTTTGGAAGTTTCGAATGGAAAAGCAGTTAAATGATACAAGAAGAGCTTAAAATGTTGTTCTAGTAGGAGCCTGGAGAAAAGCAGTGCTTCCAGGGAGAAGCAAAGACTTAAAGTACACCTGGGCTGTAGGTGAATCCTGTGATACTTTGGTAAAGAATATGGTTGCCTTTTCTCTGAGGCCTAAGAACATGTCTGAGGTTGAATTTAAAAGTGATGGACTTATTTCTTTGGTGAAGAAAATTTCAAGACAGTTGAATCTGTGTGTGGCACATTACTGCTGATAAAACATATGCAGGCATATAATGAAAAAGAGAATGTTGGGTAGAAAGAAATACAAAATGTAAAATGGAAAGAATGATCGCAGGGCAAGACTACATTCAGTTAAGTGTCCAGCTTGTAAAAGTAGAAAGCCTAAGGGGTTTTCTGCTCCAAGAAAAACATAACATACAAAAGCAGCTGCAAATATCATCCGAAGTGCCAAGGTCAACCCCAAGCTGGCAACCAAACTTGGCAGTGTCAAGTCATCTACATGGCACTGGATTCAAAAACATGAGGATGTACTATGTAATATTTAAGGGTCACTGATCCCTCTTGTGTTTTTTTTTCCAGACAGCCACTGCGGTGAGGCAGTATATGGCAGGGAGGTCTCTCCATGAAGAAGTATCTGGGAGGCCATTGTGTGAAGCTGTGCAAGTAAAGCTTAATTTGCCATGGAGACCCAAATATGTTGAAATGTATTGGGGTCATATTCCCTGGACTTACTAATTTGAGAAAAATTATTTTAATTATTAATGCATCAAACTATAATCAGCATCATAAAACAGCTTGGTACAACCTACTAAAAGTGAGCATTCATGTAATCAAAAACTTATTTCCAGTTTTCTTGCATATGAATGCAAAGGAAACACTTGTAAATACTTAAGAAATAGTATGTTTGAAGTAGCACATTTTCTAATTTCGAAAATAAGTGCATAAATGGTTGCATAGTCACAAAATGTATTATTACATATTAGTGAATTGGAATGAATTCCAGCATATTTTATGAAAACTAAAATCAATTAAAACAAAACTATAAATTAGATATGTTTTAAATTAGATTTAAAAATAAATATAATATCTAGGATTATTTGAGGAAGAGGGCATAAGAGTGAAGGATATAATTAAATTTTAATGGACATTTGTTGTGTTGTTCTGAAATTTTTGTTATGCTAATGAATAAGCTAAGATTCTAATAAATGGAGGAACTGATATATAGCAACAATGATAAATTTACAATTGATTGACTTTAAAATATGTGAGTTTAGGACAAGTGTGGTTAGTCCAAAATGTTTTTAAACTATAGGCTACTAATAAGTACCATATAGGGGCTAGAGAGATGGCACAGTGATTAAGAGAACATATTTCACTAATAACAGGTGGATCATAATCATCTATAACTCTAGATCCAGAGGATCCAATTTTATGTCCTGATCTACTTGAGTACCTGCACTCATGTACACCTGACTTCAGACATACACACACACACAGATACGCATACACATTAAAAACAATAAAAAGTATTTTTAAAGATAACATATAATTCTTAAAATGAGTGTTTAAGCCATTTGATTATTTTACTTTTTAAAAGGTTAACACACTTTAAGCTTAAAGTTCAATAAATATTAGTAAGAAAATGATAAAAATAATCACAACAAACCACACACAATGGAGATAGAGAGATGTCTCAGTGGTTAAGAGCACTGGTCTTCCAGACGACATGAGTTTGGTTTCCAGAACCCACATTATGACTAACAGCTGTTTTATGACTCCAGTTCCAGGGGATCCAAGTCCCTCTGCTGAACTCTCCAGGCATTGCAAGACATGGGTGCTCTTACATGCATGTAGGAAATACACTCATACACACAAAACAAGATAAAACTAATTAAAACACAATATTAAACAATACTAGATAATGGTAAAGAAATGTAAAGAACAAGGAGACTGAACTAGAAGAGATATGATGGATGATATGAATACAATTGCTTCAGCAAATACATGGCAGGAAAATAAACCTAAAAAAAACTAAAAAATTAATTATGAGTGAAATATGTATAAATTTTATTTATAAACAAGTCAATAAAATTATTCACCCATAAAATGTGCTATATATGGAAAGTTGGTAAGAGATGGACTATTACTACTCAAACAACAAATAAATATGAATTATACTATACTTTTCCTTTATATTCTGTGAACATTTAATTTTTCTAATTAAAATGTTGTAACTTAAAAACAATTATATTCAGAATGCTTGCAGATATTCCTTCTTCACTTTGTTTGCTAGAGCAATTATAAAATACACTGAGAAAGTAAAAAACTATTATTGAAGACATTATGTGGAATATATTTTAATCTAATTATCATCCTATTATGTATATTATAAACTAGTACTAGTGGCAGGAATAACAAAATTGACTAGTGTTAGAAAACTTCATCTTCATTAACATCCTGACATATAAATGAATACTTGCCATAAGATTGTTTATTGCATACCACTGTCTCAGTTGAATAGCTAATTTTTCAATAAATTATGAAAAGAAATCACATTTTAATTTTCTAAAGGAAAGTTTAAATTTGAACTCTCACCAAACATAAAAGAATTTAAAAGGACCAAGAAATTAACATAGAAGAAAAAATAAGAAAAATTTAAATGTTTTAATCACTTCTTTATTTATTGTAAATTTTTGAATTTATTGAATTTTTTGAATATTTGTATATTTTATACAGAGCATTTCAATCGTTCTTAATGATATTTATGCCTCATTCCCTGCTGGCACCTTCGCATACTCCACTTCACTAGGATTCATATACTCTGTCATTTGTATTAAGGGCTACTGTGTCAAGTTAGTGTTTCCAGATATGTCTCAGTGCAAGTTCATCTACTGAGGTCTAGTCAGCTTATCTAGAGTCCAGCCATTTAAGATCAGCTTTTCCTCACACAGCAGTAGTCACCTGCCAATACTTCTTCCGCTAAAATTGGAGTCTGCTCTCCACTTCCACAATTCTTTGTTGGACATTTGTCTGCTTGAATTCTCATGTGTCTTGTGTGTGCTGCCACAATTGCTGTAGGTTCATACGAGCAGGGTGCCAGGAGATTTTAGGATTCCTTTTTCATATGGTCATGCACCTCCTACCTGGCACTTAACAATCTTCAACACCTTACTCCGCAAAGGTCCCTATGGACTGGTTGGGTGAAGTTTAATATAAGAGCCCTGTCCAAGGAGCCATATTTTGTACACTTGTACTCTCTACGCTTTGCCCATTTGTGACCTTTTGTGTTCCTGGCCCTCTGTTGAATGAGAAAGCTTCATTCAGGAGAACTTAGAAATTCGTTAGTGTCCTCTTTACCACTTGTCCTATGTTTGGTGAGCCTTAGGTGTAGAGGTTGCATTGTATGTTACTTAGGCTTGGACAATTGATAGACAATATCTATATGAGACTCTATAGTACTCTGTAAGAGTATCTATGTGTTGCAAAAGAAACTTCTTTGATGAGTGGACACTGGAATACTTATCTATAAATACAGGTATACATATTTTGCACATAGTAAGAAGTTATGTTAGTCTAGGAATGTGACAGTCTTTGGGTTTTCTGTAAGATCTATGTCCTCTCCAGCCATGTATATTTTGGCTATGTTTACAGTACCACAAATGAATTTCCTCCCATTGAGTCAGCTAAAGTACAATTAGGTTGCTGTTCACTGCCCCCAACACAAAGGTGCAGCTACTTCACCAGTGTCCTGTGCTGTGTCACTTATGAATGTGGTTATTTAGCCTTGAAACTGGGGTTGAACAATTGATTGATGTTGTCCTTTAGCATATTGCAGAGTGCTCTCCAAAGGTATGAGAACTAGCCTTAAGGGGTAGTGGGTTCCACATCAGTTTCAGCTCCATTGCTCCAAATCATGTGTCTGTTCTTCAGCAATAAGATCTTACCTTCAAGTTCTGGAAGGCAATCAAGGTCTGTGATAATAGCCTGTGTAATTTTGGGAGTCTCTTGGATTACTATGGCTAACAACTCAAAGGAAGGTTTCTCCTTATTTTTTCTTATTTTTTTCTTATTCTGCAGCCTTTAGCTATAGACATGGACTTGTGTAGAGATATTGCATGCATAATTTTGCATTACGTTGTTGGACCAATATGATTCCTTCTCCTTTTTTACACCATCTAGACATTGTTTTTTTCTCCTTTTTCTCTCTTTCTAACCCTCCGTCCATGTCTTCCCCCTTTAAAGTGTCCCCATTTTCCCCATTTCTCCCCTGATAATACCAGTCTCCTAGGGGATAACCTCTCTTGATTTCCTTATTTCCATTTTCCACAAAGTACCCTGTGTTATTTTTATTATTTTATTTTATTTTTATGAGTATTTTTCCTGCATGGATGTAAATGTACTATATGCATAAATTATCTGCAGAGGCAAGAGGATGCCACTGAATTCTCTGGAACTGGAGTTATGGACAGTTGTTTCCTGCATGTGGTTTCTGGGAAACAAACTGGAGTAGTTTGGAAGGGCAGCCAGTGCTCTTAACTGCTGAGCCATCTTTCCATCCCCTAATGTTTTTTAAGTGAATAACGGGAAGATGTTTGATTAACTCAATGTATAGACAGATTTACTAAACTGAATACACAAAGCACAGATCATGACATATAATCTGGATAATTCTATATTAAAGTTAAACACTCCTGTTTCATCTGAGAAATATATGGGCTGCAAATCAACTCACCCATCTTTCATGATAATATTCTGTCTGCTTAATATTATAACTTAAACTAGTCTGATTTATGGCAGTAAAATACTTATTACCTCATTCGATTCAACAAAGAACACACTAATGGAATGAAAAAAAGGTATAACCTGCACAAAGGAAAAAAAAACCTATTTGTAATAAGTAAAAGAAAAATATTTCAGTGCCTTGAATTTATAAAGAACCAGAAACTAAATCATCCCTCAACTCTCACCAGTGACGTTTCCTCCAACAATATAGTGCTATCAACACAGAAGGACACAACTGGCCAAGTTTTATAGCATAAAGACTGCAAAATGCATATCCCTGAATAGGACTCCTATATTGAAACTGACCCACCTATGGCTCAGAGATCTTTTTGTAAATTTGGGCAGAAAGATTGTAAGAGTCAGGGGTGGTTCATGAACTTAAGGAAGTAGGGTCTTTCAAGGTACTGGAAGCTTGAACATGTGAAAATGTGGCAGTGATGGCACTGAGCACAAGACCCACACCAACTCTAATTAGACAAGGGCCCAGAGTGGAGCAAGAGAAATTGGCGGTGGGTCAGACCTAGACAGAGAACTATTGGAGAGTGAGTGGGAAAGGAAGAGTATGCCTTACTTATGGTCTCTAGACTGCCTGACCAGACTCCAGTGGAAGAATTTGCGCTAAAGGACATCTGGGCACTAATGCTTGACTGGATAGAATTTAACGTGTATGACGGACTGCATGAGGGCCCCTGGGGACTGGGGGAGGTGGATGGGGGATGGGTTCTAAATTTGATTAAGAAATGTTGTATAAAATTTATAAAACTCAATAAAAATTAAAATCCAATAAAAAGAAAAAAAGAATGAAAATATAAATGATCCAGTATAAAAATGGGTTAAAACCCTGAAGAAAGATAGTAAAGAATGGAACTGAATGTTTAATAAATACACAAAAATTTGTTAATTCACTTGTTTTTTAAACGAATGTGTTACTAAATAATGCTCAGTTAATAATTAACAGTTAATATATAGCTAAACATTTACTAGTTTTACTTTTCCAAATATTAACAAATACATGAATTTGCATAAAATAATCCCTTACAATTGGGAATTTTTTTTGCAACATTTTCAAAATGGATTGGGATCTCTTAATAAAACAGAGTACACGCTTTCAAGTAAACCTAACAATTCCTCTCAATAAATCTACCTGTGTAAACACTATGCCATTACTATCCGTTTTTTTTCTAAGTGTGTTGGTGTAGGGCTCTGGCCGCCCTCCTGCATGCCCTTTTCTCTTAGGGCTAGTCTCTCAGCAAAGAGCTAGCCAGATCTTGTCAGCTGCAATTTCTGAGAAATACATCCTCAGCTGTGATTTCTGAGAAAAACACCTACCCTTAAGGCTAACCGCAACTCCCCTGTACCCCCGTGTGAGACACATCCTGTGCACAGCCCCTTCGTGAGAACCTGAATTTCTGACTTGTGAAAAAACTCAGTAATTTTCCATACCTTCCCCCCTGGGTGTATATATACGGCACCCTGGCTTAATAAAAAAGCTGCATTTCCATTGTCGACATTGGAGTGTGTGTGACTGTGTCTTTGTGTCATTCCTCAGGCCCTTGCCAAGCAGATTTAAGTTGGGTTAGGCTTTGGCGCTGGCGTTGAAGCCTAACAGTTGGAGGTTCTACCAAGACTCGGAAAGAAGGGAAATACTGAAGGAACGCCCAGGGAAGGCCGGCCAGCACTTCAAAGAAGACAAAAAAAGATAAGCCTTTGGATCTCTGCACCCCTAATCCTTACATGCATCCTTATATAGCTGCCCTTTTTACGATATTACTTTGGCTTGCCTTTTTTTCTGTATTTTTTTGGATTGTTTACCTTGTTTTTGATGATATCTTGGCCCATCTCCATTTTAATGACACATATACATAGAATTATTGTCCTGGCTTTTGAGAGGCCTACCTCCTTTTATCTTTAGACCATGAATTTCCTGAGTTTTCTTTGCTCGATTATTTTTTGACCTTTTGCCCTCCTTTATCACCCATCTGATGGACTTTTGGCTTCTGCTCCTACCCAGTTTCGGGTAAACTGGACACTCTCTACACCAGATGGTAAGTCTACTCTTCTTAATTCTTCCCTGACAAATAATGCCTCCACTTGGTTTCCCCTTTTAAAGTTTGATTTATGCAATCTCACTAATGCTCCCTGGGGTGTTGCGACCCTTAAGGATGCTGCATTTACCCCTGCCTATGGATGTCAAAATAATTATGCCACGTACCAACTTTTTCAATATCGTTATTATGTTTGCCCTTCATATAATTCCAAGTGTTATAATCCATATCATTATCATTGTCCCACTTGGAGTTGTGTTTCCACTGGATATGTCAGTTGGACGCCACCCCACAATCCCAAATTTATTACCGTTTTATGTCCCACTGGCCTCTCTTCGGGGAACTCCTGGAAAGGTACTGTGGCTGCCCCTAATACTGTTCAAATTCATTTTACCACCTTGGGCAAAGATCCAAAATATTATAATAATTGGACTACTGGCATCACCTGGGGCGTTCGCCTTTATGCCTTGGGATGGAACGCTGGCACCACCTTTACGTTCCAGCGTTCGGCCACCATGCTTACTAATTCCCCTATAATTATCAAGACTCTTATTCAGAATTCTTCCCGCATGGTTAATTGCCGCGGACCGTCCCTCTTGGAGACCGGACACCGAGGGAGAGCAGGGGTGAAGGCTTAGGAGAATTAGGATTCGGCGAATGACAGACAGACACAACTCAGGTTGAGGTATGAATCTGCAGCGATTTTACTGAAGCTTCATCTGAGGTTTTATAGGGTTACAGAAGGAAATTGGCAGGATAACAGTTTAAGCAATACAAAACATTATATTTTAGTCACTATACAATTTTTAGATTGTCACATTATATTCTTAAGGTTTTTTGATATATGTTTTGTGGTTACAGCCAACTGAGCTCAATCCAAAGGTCACAGTGCCTTGTTCCATAGAATTATGTCTGGCACTGCCTGCCCACAAGTTTGTGGTGACTGGTTAATAATGAAATTCTCATGAGAAAGTTTTTACCAGTATGACAGAGAATCGGGCACTTGTGAGACCCTAGCTTTTATTCTTTCATAAGCCCATTGTTTTGTCCGTTTAAACGTTTTTGCTAATCTTTCCATGGTGGGTTCTAAATCTTTCAAGATTTTATTCTTTTCATGCTTGGGAACTAAGCACCACGGGGGTTGACTTCGGGCTAAACTTTCCATGAAGGGGAGTGTGTGCCACATACGTTTTTGGCCATCGTAATTTACCCATTGATGTCCACCTTCATAATATGCTCCTGTATAAGGCAGGGGGTCTAAGTAGACACCGGCTTTAGGGGTCCATTTGGGTGGAGTCCACCAACCACTCTTAAGTTTATACTGTAAGCACCCTAAAAAATACCTAGTGGGGATTGCCAATTTCTGTAATTCTTTTTCTCTAGAAACTCTATTATGTTTATTTCCAATTAACATTTCTAGTTTTACTTTCTCTGGTTCATCATCTTTTTTCTGTATCATAAGCTCTTTCCGCTTAAGCTGACCCATAAAAGCCCCAACCCCCCTTTTCAGGTTCTTCTTTCTGTTCTTTTGTTACTTGAACCAGGGCTTTCATGACTGGGGGAGCGCTTTGTACGGCTTCCATTGAAATTATTGATTCATTAAGGACATTTTCTGCTTTGGCCAGAGGTAAGAGATTACAGGAAAAGAAAATAATGAAAAGCACAAAAAGCAAGAAGCAAACAATAGTCCAGGTCAGAAAGCATCGTGTCGTTCTGGGTACTGATGTTCCAGGTCATGAAGCACGAGCTGACTGCCAGGGAACAGCCGGGGGCAAAGCTCCGAGAAGCACGTATCCCTCCTTCCACTGCCTTTACCACTGGCCTGTCATGGCTACACAGTGGCTTTTGCTGTGGCTGCTGCAGTTAATCAGTCCCTTTATCGTTCCTCCCCCAATATTCCCCAATGGAACCCTTTTCTTCCTTTGTTGGATGGGCTTTTTGATGCCCTTAATTCTCCTTCTTCCTCTATTGTCTCCGACTGTTGGTTTTGTGCTGAATCCCATCTCCCCTTTTATACTGGCATGGCCAGTTCTACTAATATCTCTTCTTCTGATGACTCTAAACGCTGTTCTATTAAGACCCCTCCTCATATTTCCAGACTTACCCTTTCTCAGGTCTATGGGTCTGGCTCTTGTTTTTCTTTTGGCTCCATTAATTTTTCTCGTTTTTCAACCCTTTGCAGTTCTAACAGTATTATTTTAATAAATACAACCAATTTTGAGGGCAAAATGTCCTCTCATTTTATTCATGGCCCTGACTCCACCTACCTTGCCTGCACTTTTGGAACCTTTTCATGCCTTTCTGCATCCACTATATCAAATTGGGCAAATTTCCCTATGTTTTGTGTTCTCATACAAGTTTACCCTCGTTTTTCTTATCTTCCCTCTGAGGAGATGCTTAATCATTTTTATCCTCCTCATCGTTCCAAACGTGCTGTGGGTGCGGGTGTTGTAGTTCTTACCACACTCCTTGGTGTGGGCACTGCTGCAGCTGCCGGCACAGGAACGGCTGCACTTGTTATTCAAGATCAAAACTATCGCAAATTACAATCTGCTATTGATCAAGATTTACGAACCATAGAAGGTTCCATTAGAAGTTTAGAGACCTTCCTTTCATCTCTTGCAGAGGTGGCTCTTCAAAATCACTGCAGCTTGGATTTGCTCCTATTGGAGAAAGGGGGTTTATGCGCTGCCTTAAAGGAACAGTGCTGCTTTTATGTCAATAATTCTGGGGTAATTACAAATTCTATGGATGAATTACAAAAAAGATTAGATAATAGAGAAAAGTCATATAAATCTACACAAAATTGGTATGAGTCACTTTTCTCTGGATCCCCATGGCTTATCTCCCTATTTCAGCCATGATAGGGCCACTTCTTATTATTATTGCAATAGCATTTTGTGGCCCATGCATTTTGAACCATTTGCTTAGATTTTTGAAGGTTCAGTTGGATTCAGTGTCGCTTATGGTATTATGGTCCCAGGACTTATAAGTGCTTTTTATTGAATTATGAATTGCTATGCTTTATGCTTTTAGGATTTGGTTTTAATAGAAATATTGTTGCTGATATCTACCCTTCCCCTGATGGACTCTTCACACAAAAAGAAGTGTTAGCTGTGTACCCGTTCCTCCATTCTTTTATGTACGGGGTTTGAATAAGTTGCGAAGACCTTGACCACCTATATAAGCTGCAGATCCTCTGAACAAGTAGCCAGAGACGGGTAAGTCCAAGGGGGTGTCTGCCAACCTAAGACAAGAATTCAGCCTCTAGGCCAGAAAATGTGGCTGTTTCTCCAATGACGGGTAAGGCAGACACTAACATCCTTGGCGACCTAAGACAGGCGCTTGTTTATCTAAGAGAAAAGGGGGAAATGTAGGGCTCTGGCCACTCCCCTGCATGCCCTTTTCTCTTAGGGCTAGTCTCTCAGCAAAGAGCTAGCCAGATCTTGTCAGCTGCAATTTCTGAGAAATACATCTTCAGCTGTGATTTCTGAGAAAAACACCTAGCCTTAAGGCTAACCGCAACTCCCCTGTACCCCCGTGTGAGACACATCCTGTGCACAGCCCCTTCGTGAGAACCTGAATTTCTGACTTGTGAAAAAACTCAGTAATTTTCCATACCTCCCCCCCTGGGTGTATATATATGGCACCCTGGCTTAATAAAAAAAAGCTGGTTTTCCATTGTCAACATTGGTGTGTGTGTGTCTGTGTCTTTGTGTCATTCCTCAGGCCCTTGCAGAGCAGATTTAAGTTGGGTTAGGCTTTGGCGCTGGCGTTGAAGCCTAACATGTTGGTTTTTATTGAATATTTGAGATTTTCATACAATATAGTTTAATGGCATATAGATCACCTCCCATATCTGCAACTCCCCTCATTGACCCCTAACCAATTTAATATTGTTTCTCACATATATAATACAGTCTATAGAGTCTGATTTGTGATCTCAAATGTCCTTCAGTGAGGGGTCATTCACTGAGCCCACCAAGACGCCCATCTCTGTATGATGCTTTCTCTATGCTTCCAGCAGCCATCAGTTGCCAAAAGTTCCTTAGTTGGGGTTTGGATTTCTTACCTTTCCATGTCTATGCTGGGACTTTTTCTGGTCTGAGCTTGCATAGTACTTGTGCATTCTGTCACCACTGCTGTGTGTTCATATGAGTAAATGACCAGCTGTCTGGAAGACACTTTTTCCTTGTGTTCATCCTTCCCCTCTGGGTCTTACAATATTTTTTGTCTACTTTTCCATAATGATTCCTGAGCGTTGGGAAACAGAGGTTTGAAATAGGTGTCCTTTTCAGTGATAACTACTCTATAGTTTATTGTTCTTTGCACATTTGTCAATTATGAGTTTCTGTGTTAATCACCATCGGCTTCATAAGCAAATTTCTCTAGTGAGAGTTGAGACATTATTAATACAGACACCTTGAACTAAGTGTCTGACAGATACTTATGCTCTATGACTAACCAGTTGTGGAACTCTATAGTATTCTCCATTTGTTGGAAAAAGAAGCTTCTTTCATGGGAGGTGAAAGATATATTTATCCCAGCTAGTCAGGAACTCTGGCAGCCTTAGTAGAAAGTGGTCAAGGCACAAAAAGTTGATCCCACTACTGTTCTTAAATGAAAACTATTGAGCCATATATCACTAGTGATTAGAATTATGTTCTGTGGTATGGGAATGATTTTTCTTTAAATTTCATCTGTTACAGTATTAACATAATTATTTTATAAAACATACAAGTGATAACTGGGAGAACAACTTTAAGGATACTTTCTCAGATTTTGTCTAGGTTAAATAAGCATACCAGTCCTTGAATTTCTCTTACAATCTGAACATAAAGTTTTAGTTCATTATGGCATTTCCTTATCCTAGATCAGGAATAATGCAAGTGAGTGTTTGTGTATGTTATGAACATCAAGCACTTCAAGCAGCAAATATTCCTTAGAAATATCTGATTGTTTCATTTGTGTTCAAAACAACAGGAAGTATTACATTGATAACATCAATTTGTGCTTGTATATGCGGTACTAGGTCAATAGGGGTAAGAAAGCACATAATCCTTTGATAATACTTCCCCATTTCATGTTGGATGTGTGGTTTCAGTAAAAAGAGAACAGTGTATTTGTTTAGGAACATTGATACAGGAAAAATCAGAGGGAACATACTCTCAGAATAATATGAGTTCCACTTTTGGTTGAAACGAATGTTAAGAGTCAGCCTGTCTTTATCTGGGTTGTAATGTGGTATCACAGTGTTACTTGTGATATATAACTGAAGTGAAATTCACAAACCAGTACAAATACAAAAGTTAATTGTGCATATCACCGTAGGTATGAATAAATGTCACTAATTGGATACTTGTAGTAAGGGATAGCAACATCTTAGGTAATAACTTGAGAAGTGTAATTCTACTTAGACAAAGATACAGATGTAGATGTGAATGTGTATCATCACGTAGGCCAGACAGGCTTTACACTTCTCACCCATTTTCCAGGTTCAATATATTTTTAATCAGCCTCAATATATTTTGAAAGGTTCTGTATATGGATAGATGTTGGATACTATATACATGGATGCTCTAGCAATATCCAAAAGAAATTTATTACATGACAATTCACTGTATGTGAAGAACTTGTAGAAGTTCCAGAGCAGTGAATAAGGACTGAGGTGAAAGAGTGAGGGAAACTCAGAAAACACAATTAACATTGATCTCAGTATGAGTTTTCTGTGTAATCTGACAGATATCCTGGAGTTTATATAGTACACTGGCACTCTAAGTGCTCTCATTTCTCGACAATTTTGACTTGAGTGGTAAGAAGTCATATTGGTAGGCTCCCGGTCTACTGTGGCTTGATAAGTCAAAGTTCCAGGCATTGTCCTGTCTCCTGGAATTCCCAGCAAGAACCTGAAGTGCTGGTCTACCTACAGAGGAAAATCTTTATGTTAGAGATGCTGAGACCCCCAATGGTGGGAAAATTCTCATTGTTAGAGGAAAGAGTGAAAGTTTCCTTCCCATTTGCAGGTATTAATTAAGAAAGCTAGCTATGAAAAATTGAGGAAGGAATAGAAATGCAGTGTTTATTGGAGGAATAAAACTGTGGAAAGTCTGTTGTATTAGAATTTTTAGAAGAGGATAAGTAATAGAAAAAATCATATAAATAACTATAGTACAAAATACGATT
Source organism: Eospalax fontanierii (assembly GCA_035773235.1). Taxonomy (NCBI): domain Eukaryota; kingdom Metazoa; phylum Chordata; class Mammalia; order Rodentia; family Spalacidae; genus Eospalax; species Eospalax fontanierii. Next base: position 82,558,398 of record CM069525.1, read on the forward strand.
GCAATGGTCCAACAGCTCTGTCATATCAAAGAGGCCAAGAACACAGTGGGTGTTCAATTTACAGAGATGGCTGGCTGACTCAGTATTTCCAGTCTGGCTACTGAGATCTAGGTGGTTCTCAGAGAGCTGCTGGGTCTCAGTCAATAATACAAACATGGAAAAGCTGGTTCTAGTATCAGGGAGAGAATCAGCAGCAACAGCAGAAGCACAAAGTTAAATCAATTAGGCAGCATGAGGAAGGTGTGGTAAGAGAGGAATACTATTCATTCTGCCATGACATTTTTACTCTGAAGTCCTACCAGAAGGTGCTGCCAACATCTGCAGAGAGTCTTGATACATCAATTAGGGCAACTAGATGATTCCCCAACTGAGAATCCTAGGTCAGAAGATTCTAAATTATGTCAAACTGACATTAAAAATCAACCATCAAAGTGAACAACCCGGAGGGTATAGCCTGTGAACATCCTTCTTCCTCACTGATCAGGCATTTGAAGGTGATAGGGATAAAAACCAGCTAACAGAAAAATTTTAGACCAACACATCTAGTTCTGAGGATCAGGATAATCAGGGGTAAACTCAGAGTCAGATATTTTCACAAAGTGTACACCAGGTTGCATGAACACCTGGCAGGAGAATGTGAAGAAACCAAATAAACCAAATATGCCTTGGACAGAAGGCACATAACTGAAATGGCCCCATAAAGAAGAGATGTTCACTCATTTGAACTTATTATAACATAGGAGCCCTGTATATAATTTTTAAATTTCATATTTTCCTCACTTTTTATGTTGGCAGATAGATATTTTGTTTGACTATTTGCTTTTCTATAGACACTATTTTGGACAGACTAAATGGTTTAAATTCTTTTAAATATTTCTTTTTTGTCTCTTTTCTGTGTAGTTGTATTTTCCTTTCATTTACTCTCCATTTAATATTAAACTGTTCTGTTTTGTTTTATCTGTCTTATTTTCTTTTATGAGACAGGCTTGTGAGTAGAGCCAAAGTTTGATATCTTCTTGCCAGTTTCTCAAGTGAGTGTTGCAATGCACCTAGCCCTTAATATTTAAACTTCACTTCTACTTTTTTTCTCCCTCTATTTTTATTCTCCTCATTTCTTTAATTAGATTAGCTTCCTTTCTCTTGCTTTTCTTCTCTCTCATATTTCTTCCCTTAAAAGTATTGATTTTTAAAGTTTATGCTAGTATTTTTTATCTAATAATTTTACCTTCAGCTGGATCTTCTCCATCATTTCTCATCTTTCTCATTCCCTGCTTCGATTCACTTTTTCTCTTCAACTATTACTTCTATTTCTTTACTAGCATTAATAGCAAATTGTTTTTCTTTCTTATCTTATTATCTTGTATTTCATTAGTTCATACAACACTATAGCTGTTTCATATTTTTCTGATGTTATAAATGTTCTGATAGTAATTGTTTTCAAATGAATATTACCACATTCCTGCAACTTGTGTTTCTATCATTTGTGGCAGTTACTATAGTTTTCCTTCCTCTTTGTAGTGCTTGAAGCTTCTTCTGGTGCCTTGAGCAGATTGGGTGACTGCTTAGCTGCTGAGCTACATACCAAGGCCAGTTGAGAAAGACATTCCCTTGTCCCTGATACAATCTAATCAGGCCCAAACCCTAGTGAATACTTCAACTGAAAGGAAAGGGGCAATTAAAATATCCAGCCCTAGCCAATGACTTAACTTGAATGCAAAAATTTCAAGACAGAAAAACAGGAAATGTTAGTCTGCTGCAACCCTGAAACATCAAAACATAACATTTTGACAGCAGTTGGTGCTAGTGATAATGAAGTATATGAAATTCTGGGCCAATAATGGAATGAAAAATAATGATATCATGAATGAATATCAAGTTCAAAGAAGACATCAACAAATATCTAAATAAATTAGAACAGAATATAAACAACCAATGAAACTAAACAAAGAAGACAATAAGGGGTGTGAACATTTTTATTAATCAGATACACACACAAGAAATATTTTTTCAGAAATGAAAAGCTCAGTACATCAAGTAAAATGTAGGGTGAAAGTCTTATCAATGTACCTGATCAAATGGAAGACAGAATATCAAGATTTGAAGGCAGATTAGAAAACTGAGAACATTTAGACATTAGAAAAGTAAAAAAGAAAAGAAAGGCATAACATATAAGATCTCTAGGATACCAGAAAATGACAAAGTTTGTTATGGACATAAAGGAGAAGAGACATAAACAAAATATACACAAAATATCTTAGTGAATTAATACCAAAGGTTTCCCAATTCAAGGGCAAGATGGACATTTGGGCACAGCAGGCTTTCAGAACGTCAAACAGACTTGATCAGAAAAGAAAATTTCTGTATCATACTATAGTTAAAACATAAAGTGCATAGAGCAAAGAAGAACTATTGAAGTTTGGAAGAGAGAAGCACAAAGTCACATGTAAATAAAACTCATTAGAATAGTCACTAAATCTTTTAAAAAATCAGAAGAGAAGGAAGTAATGTATTCCAAACACTTAGAAAAGATAGTTAACAATGCAGGTTACTATGCTAGCAAAATTACAATTTACATTTGAAGGAGCATACAAGATCTTAAATTATAGATAAAAATGGAATGATTTCATTATTACTAATATGGCATTACATAAGAATGTTAAAGGAATCCTACTCAAATAGTAGGAAGGTGAACACATCCACTACATCCATTGTCAACAGTTCTAAGGCTAAGGTCAGTGCCTATTTCCATCTCTCCACACTGGGCCTTTTTCTGATTCAGTAGGAATGAGTCTTGTCAATGAAGCCACAAGTTTACGTGGGCAAGCTTCCAGTGACCTGAAAGTCTCTATTTTCTGCATTCATGATCCAACACTGGTTCATACAATCTTTCTACCCATCTTCAGCAATGATCACTGAGCCGTGGGTGGGGGCTTAATATAGGTGTCCTATCCAGAGACATAAACTCTGCAGTCTCTTATTCTCTAAATTGCAACCAGTTGTGGCTTTCTGAGTACATTCCACTCTGTTGTATAAGGAAGCTTCGCTGGTGAAAACCAAGGGATGCACTAGTTTCTCCACACCCCTCTTATGGCATCTTGGTGTAAAGGATTCACTGTAGATGTGTCACCTAAGGCTAGACATCTCTAAGATGTATACGCACTGCTTGTGACCAGTGGTGGAGTTCTGTGGTAGCGTTCACCTGTTGCAAAAAGAAGCTTCTTTTATAAGTGGTGTACAGTACACTTTAAGATCTCTAGATAGGATGACTTTCACCAAAGGACAACTGGGTATAAATTCTTGATGGGATAGGACCTAGTATATATGACAGAATACATGAGGTCTGGTGGGAGGGTATGAGGCATCATGGATGGGGAGCTGGTCAAAATTTGATAAAGAACTATAATACGAAATGCGAAAAAACTTATTAAAATATTTTAAAATGCACACACATCCATAAGAGAATAAATTTCAGTAAAATAGCATATAAGGAATTAAGAATAAGTAATTAAGAATAATTATCAAATATTACAAAAATGACAAGAGTTCTTTTATACATATTGTAGGAAAGAACCATGAATGTTACCGACCTTAAGTCAACAATTAGTAAAAACAATATGGAAAACTGAATTTTTAAGACTCATTGTTTGCTGTGTGAAAAATCTAAACTCATTGAGGAAGGAAGCAGCAAAAAATGAAAAAAATTTATTTCAAGGAAATATAACCCAAAAGCAAACAGAAGCAGATAAACTCATATCTGAGACAGCAGACTTCAAACTAAAATTAATCAGAAGAGAAAAAGCTCAAATCACAGTGCTAAAATTTAATAAGCCTTAATATATATTAACAGACTATTTTAATTCTGTCAGGTATCATTAAGCAAAGAGTGCAGATAGGGGAGATTATCTAAATATGATCATAATATATTGAATGAAATTGAAAAATTCAATAAAAATGGAAAAAGAATTAATTACCATATCTATCACTGGATATAGTCATTGCAATTGGGCAACGAATGTCTGCACATTCATTTTCACACAAACAGTACTTAACATTAAGGGCTTAGTTAAATCACAACATAATATCTTATTTTCATGAGTACACAGGTTATACAGACTGAAAAGTTCAACAAAGAAACATCAGATTTAAATGAATGTAAACATCAAATTAGCCAACAATTTCAGCATATTTCACTCAGCAGCCTATGAATATATATTTCTCTCAGTAGTCCAAGTAACTTTCTCTAAAATAGTTTATATTTTAGTATAGAAAGCAAATATTAGCAATTATATATTTTAGGATAAAAAGCAAATATTAGCAACTATATAGTTGGTCTATCGATTGGATGACTCTATTGACAGGATACTGATTGGTTACATCTTGGAGAAAACATACAACACAAAGTTGGTTCCGTCACCTCCCACTCCCTCCTCCCCCCACTTTAAGCATCCACACCTAAATACTCGTCATTGCAATTTGGTCAGAACAGGCCTCAGAGCCAGATATTAGGATGAGAAAGGGTGGAGGGGTCATGTGCAATGAGTAGTTGTGTGGAAGTGACAAATGATGCTGTGATTTTGCTCCCAGCTGGGAGACAGGTAGGGAGGTGGTGCAGTACGTTGGTAGCCAACTAAAGGAAGAGCTACCTGTCCTTCTCCATCCTGGGGCCTGCCCACCACCCAGGACCAAGACTACTCTCAGCAAAGTAATATGAGGATGTTCTTTCTGAGTCTGCTGTCCAGCAAGAGGGAAAGAAATGATAACTTCTCATACCCTCATCTCTAGAGATGAGTGGGGACAGGCCTAAGCTCTGTCAATTTAAGCTGGTCCTGCTGGGTGAATCTGCAAAGGGAAAATACAGCATCATCATCCAAATACAGCACTGTCTTCCACTTTGTCAAGGGACAATTCCAGTAGTACTAGGAGAGAATGTTTGGAGCAGTTTTCCTCACACAGACTGTCTGCTTAAATTATACAACAGTTGAGTTTCAGATCTGGGACACAGCCAGACAAGAGGCATATCACAGCCTAGAACTAATATACTATCAGGGAGTCCAGGCAGACGTCAAGGTTTCTTACATCACCAGTACAGATACTTTTCCATGGGCAAAAGGTTGATTGAAGGAGTTACAGAAGCAGGCAAGCCACTAGATCAACATTTTACTTCTGAGTAACAAGGCAGATCTTCTCAGCAAGAGAGCCCTGGAGTTTCAGGAATTGGAAGCCTATACCGATGACAACAGTTTGCTGTTCATGGAGACATCAGTGAAGACTGAACACGAATGAAATTTTCATGTCAATAGTTAAGAAGCTTTCCAAGAACAAGGCCCAGAATGCAGTTGGTGATTCAGGCCAGAACCAAGGTATGGACCTATAGGAGAACAGCCCAGCTAGTCAAAGTCAATGCTGTAGCAGCTGAGCTCCCTTTGCCTCCCTCTGTCCCCACTCCTCCACCAAAGTGACACAACCGGAACACTCTCTAGTCAAATACACTTAAGGATTTAGGACACCACCAAGTGCAGGGACCGTTTCATCATGATTTCTCCAACTTCCTTTGATTCCAGGCCAGATGTTGATCTTATTCCCCCTGTACCTTTCTGTACAAATACTAATTCAATTTCTTATATTTTATCATATTAAAATTGGAAAACAAGAGTCTAGTGTGGTGGTACATGCTTTTCTTCCTAGCACTCTGGAGGCAGAGACAAGAGGGTCTCTGTGAAATACAGGCCAAGCTGGTCTACATAATGAGCTCCAAAGCAGCTTGGGCCATGGAGAAAACTTATCTCAAAAAGACCAGGGAGAGAAGGAGGGAGAGAGAGAACGAGACAAAGAGAGAATAAATCTATAGAAAGAAAGACTATGTAAATTATACAAAGCAAAAAATTCAAATGGAATTATAGTATGTTATTTTTAAAACCAGAGATGAAAAATTAGACATCATGCCATCAAAATAAAATGAAAATTATGCACATCAGAATTTCTAAAAGAAGTTAAAGGAGAGTTATTGTTATAATCACAAGAATTTAAAGAATTAGAGATTGAAAATAAATTCCTTATGATGTGCTTACTGGTGGGCTTCCAAGATTTAGAACAAAGGAAAATACAACAATTAAAATCTAATAGAAGGAAAGAAAATTACACATATCAGAGCTAGAACTGATGAAACATGAACAAAGAGAACAATATAAAGCAGTGATAAAACAAATGTTTGTCTCTTTACAATTTGAACAAGATCACAAAATATTAGAAATACTAACAAGGAGAGAGAGAGAGAGAAGAAATAGATTAATAAAATTAGAGGGATAAATGTTAATATTAGAACAGAAAACACTGTGTACAGATGACTTAAAATATTTTGAAAATTTATATTCCAATACATGATAAAGTCTTGAAGAAACGAACAGAAAGGAGATTGCAGGGGACAGGTTCTATCAAGATGGAAAGGGGAGTAGTTTAACAGTTGAGGGTTGAAGGAGGTTTACCATAAAATTGAGTGAATATTCTCACATCTAAGGATTCTGAGCTAAGATCTACAAATGAGAAAGATATTATGTCCCTTATTTTTCTTAGTCTGTGTTACTTCACTTGGTATGACAGCTTAGTTCCATGCATTTACCTGCAAATTTCATGATTTTGTTTTCTTTATTGCTGAGTAGAACTCCATTGTATATAAATGTATTACAGTTACATTATCCAGTCATCAATTGAGGGACATTTAAGTTGCTTCTATTTCTTAGCTATTGTGAAAAGAGCAGAAACAAGCATAGATGTACAGGTAACTCTACAACAGGATGAATCCTTTGGTTGAGTGCCAAGGAGTGGTACACCTGGATCATATGCTGGATTTATTTAGTTTATTAATAATTCTCTACGCTTATTTCCACAGTGATTGCACAAGTTTGCAATCCCAACAGCAGTGAATGAACATTCCCCTTTCCCCACATCCTCTCCAGCATTTGGTGCCATTTGTTCTCTTGATTTTAGTCTAAGGTAAGATAAAATCCTAAAGTAGTTTTGATTTGTATTTCCCCAGTAGCACTTTTTAAGATGTACCTTAGCTACTTTTATTTCTTCTTTGGGGAGATCATTGATCAGATTCATAGTCCATTTTTTAACTGTATCATTTATTTTATTGATTCTTTTTTTGGAGGGGAGGGGTTGTCATTTTATTGAATTATTGTGTATTTCATACAGAACATCTCAGTCAATCTTAATAATCTTCCCCACTGGCATTTCCCCATAGCTCCCCAACTGGAATCCATACATTCTTTCATCTGTGTTAATGTCCATTGTGTCAAGTTTCTGTCCCAAAATGTTCCTCAATGCAGGTTCACCTACTGAGGTCTAGGCAGCCTATGAGGAGTCCCTCACTTTAGGAAACTTAACTCATCCTTACCCAACAGTAATCAGTTGCCAATATTTCTTCAGCAAAGATCGGGTCTGCTACCCATTTCTCCATTTCCATTCTGGGTTTTTGTCTGCTTTGGATTGCATGGATCTTGAGCATGCAAAAATCATTGCTGTTGGTTCACATGAGCAGGGTCCCAGGATATTGTAGGATTTTATTTTCATATGGTCACGTGCCTCCTCACTGGCTCTTACAATCTTTCTGCTCCCTCTACTGCAATGGCCTGTGAGCCTTGACTGGGTTCTTTGTTTTATGAGTTCTCATAAGAACAAGCAATATATCTTATATCTCATTGTGGATCTTATCTCCAAATTTTTAGACTTGAGTATATATCTTGATGTACTACAAAAGCAATGGGGGGAGGGGAGGATGAAGGAGTTCCTGAGAAGGAGATTGCAGGGGACAGGTTCTATCAAGATGGAAAGGGGAATAGTTTAACAGTTGAGGGTTGAAGGAGGTTTATTCTGGCAGAGAGGAGAGATAAATAATGCTTAGGTGCTGTGAAATCCAGGGGAAACTGTATTAGTTCAAAAAGCGTACTGAGAGATACACATTCTCTCTTTCTCTAGTTATCATATATTTATTTATCTAGTATCTATCTATCCTCTATCTATCTATCTGTGTGTGTGTGTGTGTGTGTGTGTGTGTGTTCATGTGTTTAGCTGAAGGCTACATGAGAACAAGAACAACAACCAAAAAACACAGTGCCAGTCAGAAGAAAGTTCAAGTTGTTGGTCAGGTAGTTCAAGAGACTTCCAAAATAATACAGGTTATTGCTACACCCTTGATTGAGTCCTAGAGCTTGAAGGATATCCATATCGCTGACAACATGGCTTACACTAGATGTAGGACTTGGAGCAATTGAGCTGGAACTGATCTGGAAACCCCCTCCCTGAAGATTAGCTCTCAAAATATGAGGATCCTATGCAAGCTGCCAAGAGAGAAAAATAATTAATAGTCCTATCCAACTGTAAAGCATAATAAACACAATAATGGCTGGTAGACCAGCTATCTTTATTGGTGCAGTAGTGGCACTCTTATTTTTGGGGTAGTCAACAGATATCTCATTGGACATAAGGCTTTCTCTTGTGTGGCATTGTAAACATAGCCCAATGCACATGGCATGAAAAACATACTTTTTCACAACACTAGAGCAACACAATTTTCTTACTGTACTTTATACATATATTCTTATGTATATCTTATTTTACATATATATATATATCTTATTTTTACAGACAAATATATTTCTCACCACAAATCCCAAACTCTTTTTGCAACACATTGAGATTGCTATAGAGTTCTACAATTGGTCAAATGAAGAGAATAAGTGCCTGTCAGTTGCCACTCCCAAAGTGACACTTCTACAATGAAACCTCTATATCTAAGGCCCAGAGAACATACTGGAACAGGATGCAGAAAGAATATCTATCTCTCAGCTCTCACCACTGAAGCTTCCTCATGCAACAGATGGTGGTTAACACAGAAAGCCACATCTAGCCAGAATACAGAGAATAAGAGTCTACAGAGTGCTTGTACCTGAGTAGGACACCTATATCAAATCTCTGCCCCCTAAGACTCAAGGACCACTGTGGAATATGGGGTGGAAAGAGTTTAAGAGCCATGGGAGGTAAATAACAACGAAGAAAATGATTTTTCCAGGGAGTTTGGAAGTTGTACCTATGAACTTATAGCAATGATGTCAGAATGTACAAGATCCATCAAGCTCAAACCAGACAAAATCCCAACACAAAAGTGTTATAATGGGTAAGGACCCCCAACCTAAGTTGAGGAACTAGTGAAAACCAATTCAATAAATCTGAATTTTTAGAATACTATAGCACAAAGTAAATATGCTTAGAATGACCGAATCAGGTATGTCCATTTACATTATTCATGTATTAACATAGCTTCTGACTACCTGAACTGAGTCTTTAAAGTCTTTAGTTTTCTCCCCAAAAGATATGAATTCTAATTAAAAAGTAATTTGTGTCTTCACTTTTTCAAAAAAATGTTTTAATAAGGAGAAAATTTGAGTACCAATCACCATATTTTCTGTATAGTCCAGAGAATGATTTATAATAGGCATGATTTCAGTTTTCAATGAATGAGGTCATAGGGCAACTAGAGGCACTTGATTCTCTCCTTCCAATTTGTTGAGCTTAGGGATTAAGCTCATGTCAACAGGTTTAGTACCAAGTACCTTTACATATTAAGCCATATCACTGGTATAAGTGTTTCTACAAATTAAGTTAAAACACCATGAAATAAACATAAGTATAATATTAAGATGCTAAGTAAATAAATATGTTAAAATATTGTGCTAATAAGCAAATGCAAGACAGAATGTTTAATCACCAAAAACTTTCTAAAGTATTTATTATTTTTATCTTTATTATGAAGAAAAAACCAAATTAGTAAAAATAGCATAGCCAGTAAGTGGAGAACTTGGTTGTATGCAGAGACTCACCTTATTCCATGCTTCTGTCCTCATATGCTATGCTTTCAGATATTTAGAAGCATGTTTGAGATTTTTATTATTACACAGATATGTGGCAATTTTGTTATCTTTGTGTGATACTTAGTACTATATCTAAAATTATGTATTAAGCTCTTAATCCCTACTTTACAGAGCTATTGTGAGAATTTATTCAGATATGCTATGTAATTTAGATACAAAATTCAAAATACAATATATACATGTTAATTACTTTAATATTATAAGCTATGCAATCTAAACTTGAGAAGGAAGTAATTTTCACTTTGAGTGAAAGAAAAGCCAAAGCCAATAAATATGGTAAGTATATACTTTTACCATAGGTCTTCTGCTTGTCATGGAATTCCATAAATACATTACACAGAACAAATTCAGTTTGTAAAACTATGGACAACTTATTACAGGAACAATTACAAAAATTTATGCAAACTATAAATACACTAGAATAGATTTGGATCATATTTAATTTCAACATTTCTCATCAAGACACTAGTGAAACTAAAAAGCAAAATTGTGAAATATTCTTGAAAACTGCATTCAAAATTGGTTGATTCACTTATGCTGTTTAATATTTTAAATGTTTTTAAAATTATTTTTTGTGTGTATGAATGTGCTGTCTGCATGTGTATAAGTGCATCATGCATATATAGAGACAGAAGAGATCAGAACCATTGAAACTGGAGTTATGGATGATTGTTAGCGTCCATGTGTATGTTGTGAATTAAGCGCAGGTCGCCTGCAAGAGAAGCCACTGCCTTTATCCACTGAGCCTTCTCTCTAGCCCCATACTTAACATTTTTAGTTGTCTGTTTCTTGTTGTGTGAGACAAGGTCTTGCTATACAAATTAACATGGCCTTGAACTCACAGCAATCCTCTGCCTCCACTATACCTTACCTATTCCGAATTATTCTTTTTCAATATGGTTACTGTAAGATGTGACTGAAACCCCCAACAGTTTCAAACTCAGGAAGATGGAAGGAAACCTGGAGCCGGAGTTTACAAAACATTCATGAGGAAAGAGTGACTTTTACAACTTCTCTCAGAAATCCAGGCCCTGCAAATAGCTACAAATAGCTCAGATAAGCTCCAGACCCCAAATTCACAAAGGACACTGTGCTTCCTTAACAGAGAAGGTTCCGGACTCAAAAAATGGACAAACAGCTGTAAAAGAGGGGATTCCTTCCTGGCTAAAAGTGTATTTTAAACATCAAACAGATGCCAAGGGGGTACCTTTTCCCTATAAAAAGCCCTACTGACGAGCTAAGGACGGGCTAGTGCTTTCTCCACTCCTGGAATAAAACTGGTCCCAGCTGATTTCCCTTTCCTGTGAGTCAGTTCAATGCCCCAAATAAACCGGTTCAGTCATAAACCTTATAGTTACCATTGGAATAATTAGAAGATATGATTTTACACTCCTGTTATCCTAAAGTTTATATTTTATTTTAATTAATTAATGTGATCTAGTTTTAGATCAATATATATTCTTAAACGAATCCATGTTTGCATGTGAAATACCTTCCATAAGTTTACAATGTATGTAATACATAACATCTACTAGCAACAAGAACTTCTTTTGCTTGACCAAATATTGACTGTAGCCAAGCAAATGCCTATTTATGCTCATAGGCACCCATTTTCTTTAAAAGGCAAAGAATAAGCTGAGTAATGTACACCTTTCAAAATGTAAAAGAAACTAAAAGAAAAGTTCAAAAAAAAAATCTGCTCCAGAGTACTATAAGTGGAAGAGCCCAAAGAGAGCCTCTGTTGTACTTCATTGAAACACAACTTAAAATGTGAAAGATATTTACTAAAATGATTTCACAAAACCTGAGTGACTCATTGTTTCAAGTACTAGTCAACATTCAGATTGAGTATGAAGGGTAAAGAAATGAAATAGATGCTTCTACTGAGAAACATCCAAAAAATTGTATTTTATTTTAAATTTGGACTCTATTTTCAGATATATTTTAAAGTACATAAATCAAAAGGATAAAAGAGACTGTTCCTATGAAAACTTCTGTTAAACATGATATATTAGATTTTGCCATACTTGACATGTCTAAAATCAGGAATTTGTTATCATAAAATGGTATCATATGTCAATTACTTAGTCTGATAATGTCAGCATGAATTACAAAATAAAGAATTATATAACTCAAATTTTAAATTATCCTCATTTACTTAGAATCAGTGGATATACTTTCACATTTTCCACAACAATAAAATAATCTAAAAAATGGTTAGAATCAATGTAATAACTTCAAGTAACAGAACTAATTCTGCTGCAACAACTGGATCAATAGATTTAGAGATCATTTACTAGCTTATTTATGGAACTGATTTAAACAAGGAGTTCATGTTCTATATAAGTTGAAAGAGATATTATGTAATTTTATGCACAAATGTTTCAAAATAATCATAATGAAGAAAACAAGCATAATTCTGGGTTAATCTTTGTAAAGTCTTCAAACTAAAAAAAAGCAAACAATTAGTAGATATTAAACAATTTCTTTTCCTTGATGGAAAAATTTAAAAAAATTAAAACTTCAAAAACAGAGACAGAAACGATGACTTAAATATAAATTGAGAATAAACAGATGCAATGGTATAATTTTGTCTTGGGTTTCTCCTTCTTACTCAACAGGGATGCAAGTAATAGACTGACAGAAAAAGCTGAAATTCAAAGGTTGCAATATAAATTGAAGATGAAAATCCCCTGATGTCTTATAAAGGCACATCAGCAAAAATACTGACAGTGTGACTTCTTATTGTTTTCCTTCCAAATGCCTCAAAGCAGAAAAGGGGGCAAAAACCACGAATGTCAATGAAATGTCTTAATCTTTGTAAACAATCTCACTCTCTGAAAAATCAGTGTTTTGAGGACACTAAGATTTAGAGCCCCGACATTAAAAAAAGAACCCACTAAAGGAATGTCTTCAAAGATTTACTGAATTTGTTCACATAGTTCCTTTTTTTACCAAAGGTAAGTTGCAATGACAGATTTGTTTGAGATGGGAAAGCCTTGACACATTTGAAATATACATGATAACATGCTTCTTTAGTAACAAACTGAGTCTAGTTTACTTAGAATTACAGTATTCAAACCTCAGTGGAAGAAAACAATTCAGTAACATCTAATCTCATGGAAATTTAAGTTTTTAAGTTATAAATTGTTGACATTTATTCACTGTAAGATCTAATACAATTAAGACTCTCAAAAGTAAAACTTTGAGAAGATAAATCCCACATGTAGCACCTAAGTCTGTTATTATCAATTGATACCTTAAAAGTTAACAGATTTACTCAATTTCTTCAGTGAGTTATTCATAAAAGATGAATTTCTCTTGATAGAATTGACTGAGCATAAACTCTTTTTCTTAATGATTCATGACATATGAACAATATAATTTTTCAAATGAAAGAAATAATTATAGAGATGTTGTATTACACAATTTATATCCATTCGAAATGAAACTAGTTAATGAATTTTGCTCTTCAAAAATGTGAAGTGGAACTAGAATGGGAAAAAAGCATTAAAATTATTAAGAAAAATGAGTTTCTAGATAAGTAAAAGACAATAATGCCTTTGTAAAGATTGTCCCATCATACTTTATAACTGCATTTATAAATTCAGATTGCATTTGAAGTGCTAACCTGCTAATAAGTACTATAATAAATTTCCTGTTCATGTAAAAGTGTAATAGAATTTTTATTAGAAATAGAGGAGCAATAAGTATAGTTGTCAGAACCCTGAAATCCAAATTAAAATCAAGTAAACGATAACCACATAAATAGAATACAGGGGCAGAACAGCAGGAAAAAGACAACTTCCCATAGTCAATTTGAATGAGGAGAACTTAAAGTTTCCTGAAAGTGTCTATTACTCACCTTGCCAAATAAGTCTACTGCCCAGGTTATTCAGTTTCTACTTGTGAACTTCTTTCCTTAACAAAATTAATGTCATCTTAATTGTATTAATTATGTGGAAATATATTTTTAATTAAAAAAATATATTAAACTTCACCCACCCAGTACTCAGGGACCATTGTGTAAGAGGGGTTGGAAAGATTGTAAGAGTCATTGTTGGTGCATGAACAAAAGAAAACAGAGGCTCTTGGGCCACTAGGAACTTGCTCATATGAACTTGCAACAATGGTGACATCATGCGTAAGACCCATATAGACTCGATCAGACAAAATCCCAATGAAGAATGAAAGAACTGGGAAGCAGGTCACAACCCTAGGTGAGAAAAGATTGGCAGCTGATTACTGCTGGGTGAGGGAGAGTATATCTTCTTTAAGGGAGTGACTCTAGATAGGGTGACTAGAATCCAGTGGATGAACTTACACCTAGGGTCATCTGAGCACAAGTGTTTGACTGGATTAGACTTAACATGTATGAGAGAAATCATGAAATCCATGAGGAGGTGGTGGGAGGGGATGCAGATGGTGGAGGAGGTCTACATTTCATTGAGATTTATTATGTGAAATTCACAAAAATTCAATTAAAATATTTATATTTTCAAAAGGACTTTTAGTTTTTTAAACTAACTGAATTTTTATTTCAATCCACAGTATGCAAAAAGAACTTGTAAATCAATTGAGTTATATGGAAAATGAAACATCAACTAATTAGACCTAAGTTTAAACCAGAAATACAACTAAATGTTCAAAGTTAAGGATATAGCAGGTACATTAATTCAAGTCTTCTTAAAAACAATGAAATCTTTCAAATACAGCTTTGCTATGAACTGGTCCAGAGATCACTAGCAAACGGGAATGCGTAACAGGGGAGGTGATCAGAGATATGTTTCTTTGGTGTTGCTTTATCAATGTTGTCCACTTGTAGAATCACCCCTGCTACTTCAGCTGCACTGAGAAGAACCTGTTGTATCACTTAGAAACACTCTGTTATACCCAGTATTGCCGTGTCTCCAATGGCATTTTATCCATATCTGGTTTAGTAGTTGAATGACCTTCATTATGAGCTGCTCAGAGCTGTGCCACCAGCTGTGCCACCATCCTCACTGTCATAACTTACATTGTCACCTATGATGGCTGGCAACAGTTTCAGTGCTTTAGCATAAGACTGCATGGCTACAGCTTCTTTCTTGGTGTTTCACTGGCAAGTAGTGGCATAGCATGAGCCATCAGCATCTCAGAACAACCACCTCCATAAACTGGTCTAGGATCTTTCACAGTAGTTTGATCAGGTAGACAAGGCATCATGCAAGGTTTTTCCAGCTTCATCTAAAACTTGCTGCATGGCACCATGCAACACAACTGTACAAGCTTCACCAAGGGCAACCCCAGAAAACCTATTGAATTTGTCTTCTCCTCTCATCACATCTTCTATAAGTTTGTAACTTCAAAGCTTCACCAATTCTGAGTGATCAAAGGTAAAGGAAATTTCACCACCTGTGACAAGAGCTAGATGCTTCACACCTACAAAATCTTCAGGTCCAATAGCCATAATACCCGAAGCACTGAAAAGACTTTCAAGGTTAATTATAAATTAACTACCTGTTAATAAAGTCATTTATTCCATACTTAAGAATTCAATCAGCTTTCTCCTTCAGTTTTTCCCTTTCTCCCTGTTCAATTTTGGCAACCTTTGCTGTAGAATCAACTCTTATCTATGAACAAAATATGTTTATTTTATCTGTCTCCCTTTCAGTATTTGCAATGATAATTTTACCGTTTTCAATTCTTTTTGGTTGATTTTTATCCAACAGCAAACCTTCATTTAAATAGGAGTCTGTTAGACTCTCATCTAGTTTCTAGGAGACATGAATTGATTGCCTCCAGATAACCAGGACCCTTCAGTCTGAGAACAACTTCTACATTTAATTTAGTAAAGTGGTCCCTGTGATGAATAAGAAGCTTGAGGACAATGTGTTCCTACAACACTCATCAAACTTTGCTGGAATTTTACTTCATCTGGACCACGATCAAAAGCAGAACTCAATAGATTCTCCCTTGCTGCCTTTGTGGTTTCTCTCTAACCTGTGATAATCATCTGTGGATGAATCTTTTTTGCACTTTATGATTTGACTTCCCATAGTAACTGTGCTGCTAAAACAATAACAGAAGTAGTGCAATCAACAACTTCATCATCTTGAACCCTTGTCATATCAACTAAATTTTTAGCAAGTGGGTTGTCAACACCAATGTTTTTTAGAAAGGTGGCACCAGTGTTGGTTACAATAGGAGAGGCATCTTCTCCACTGCTTAGCAGAATTTTGTCCATGCCCTTCAGTTCTAAGGTGCTTTTTACCAAATCTCCAATCATGAGGGCACCAATAAAAGATGACAGATGAGCTGTCTCTATTCTCTTTTCATCAACACCAGCCTTGAAGACGTTAACAGTTGCAAGGGAAAGGGACACTATGGTTCTCAAGAATTCAGCACACACACTAATAGCTCACCGTTCATGTTGAGAAGTCAGCTGTGAAAAAGGAGAATTTTAAAAATATCTAGGCATTTGACCTTTTAAAGTGTGGGATATTATGGAAATATATTCACTTGTTTCCAACCTTCCATATTATCTCCCCATAAAAAAGAGAATAGAGATATAAAATGTGGGTAAACTTTCATCTTTGGAACAAAGGAAGATATTTCCTCTTATACTCATAAATGCATATTTTGTAAGAATGAGGATGGTATACTATAAGCAACAATGTTTTGAAAATTTTAAATTTCAGTTTATTCAGAGAAAATTTATATAACTTAAAGAAATACTTTATCCTTATCTGATGAATAAAGGAGTGACAAACGGCAATGTAGAAAAAACTCAGAATCTTTATTCCAGATACTAACCTCAAATTATCAGTTGTTTGAATGTGCCCACTTATAGGGGAATACTTTCAGTCAATAACAAAGTTAGCAATATAATTATTAAATAGGAAAATACACTGAGGACCCTCGAGTCAAAAACTTTTCCAAGGGTGTTTGAGAAATGGCATACTGGTTAAGAGTGCCCATTATTTTTCCAAAGGACCTGAGTTTGATTCCCAGCCCAATCATCAATCAGCTCACAACTGCTTTTAATTCCAGCTGCAGGGATATGTGATCCCTCTGACCTTGTGCACCTGCACTCACATGCACAATAAACACACACACACACACACACACACACACACAAACATACAAATAGTTAAAAAAATAACAAAAATATATCTTGGTAGAAATTTGCCTTTGATCAGTGTTCAGAAACTAATATAATGGATTCACATAGTAAAATGTTCAGGTTGCTGTAATAATTCAATTTATGGCAATTCTTAGTTTGTTACTTATTATTTTCTCTTGATAAAACTGTGATGTCTAGAGGGATATGTGAGATATAATGAAAAATTAATACAACTATATATTGATAATTTCACAGTCCACATTATTTCTTGAACTTGATAATGCTTTTGCATATGTTTTATTCAGAACAAAATCTTAACTGTTGTTATATAAATATTTCATAAATAAAGTTGAACTTATTGGCAACAAATAAAACATCCAAGATATTTAAGACATATCATGTGCAAGTGATAATGAAAACATATATTCAGAAAATCATAATTTGAAAATAATTTCTTTTAGAAATTATGTGGCTATTTAAAAGGATATTATTTAATGATTCTTTGATTTTATTTCATTTCATGCTAGCCAACAATACTGTAGATTACTTCCATTTAGAATGTTTACAAGGCCCTGGGTTGTAAAATATTAGCAAAATGCTTATGTACAATGAACATGTCCCTGTATTTGATTGTCCAAACACAATAAATACAAAGAAAAACCTATAAAACTCCAAAACATTTTTAAAAACAATCTCTGAAAAATATGGGTTATAGAATAAGCAACAATACTGTCTTCATCTTCAAATTAAATTTTCAGATCACTTCATTTTTATGAACCTGTGATCCCTGAAATGCATCCTAGTGACATATCTATATGCAGTAGTTTATTAAACTAATAGAAAACAATTAATACTCCATAATATTTTCATGTGCCTCTGCTCCTTGCATAAGTTATAAAAATTGCATCTAATTTATTTTACTTAGTCATTTGATTTCACACATGTACTGTTTAGCTTTTTTTCAGCTTGACACCATCTAAAGTCACCTTGGAAAAGGACACATCAATTAAGTAATTTTTCTCTCTCAGGTTGGCCTGTAGACTGATCTGTGAGAATTTTAAAAATCTAAGCAGGAGAGCCGAGCCCACTGTGCATGTTACCATCACTGAGCAAATCAGTTGTAGCAAGATTGTAAGAAATTTTCTTCCATGGTGTGTTTCAGTCCCTGCTTTAGTTATTGCTTTGAGTTCTTTCCATCACTTCCTTCAGTGAAGGACTGTGTTACCTGGACATATAAGATGAAATAAATCTTTTCCTCGTCAACTTGATTTTGGTCAGTGTTGAATCATGGCAAAAAAAAAAATTAGAACAATACATTTCTAGTATTCACCTATGAGTCTTTACTAAAAGGAACTAGACATAAAGAAATATAATTAATAACTCCAGTATAGCCTTGATATGTTCAAGATTCTAGAAAAAATGTTATTTTCAACATTTGTGGCAGAAAAATGTTACAATTGTTTGACAATGTCTAAGTTTTCCAAATTTCGATAATTATAAAATTATTCTGTGTTTCAGTACTTTCTAGGTGACAATCATAATATGACCATTGTATTTTGTGGCTTCATAGCATGACATAAAAACATTATTTTGATTGGCATCTAGTTTTACAATAACTCAGATTAATAAAACTGTTATAAATTAGACAAACTAATGGGGCAAACTCAAGTACACATGCATACACATAAAATAAAACAAATCTATTTTTAAAAAAGAAAGTAGAAGCAAAGAATGAAAAATCTGTGTAATTTGATGATAATATGGGCTTTGTTCTTTTGACTAATCCTCCTTTGTAACAGTTTCAATAAAAGGCTACAAAAAGAAGACTCAGGAGAAATGAACATAGTAACATCTTATATTGGATTTCTAGCATGGAGAAATGTGAAAAATTGATTTTTATTATTTAGTCACATAGTCTATGTGTTATTTCAGGTTATTTCAGTATGACACCTGTGACAGTTAATTGTGTCATCATAATTGTGTTGAGAACTACCTAGGAGAGCACACTTTTGGGTGTATCTGTGTGGGAATAGGCAGAGAAATAACTAAGGGAATGAAGTTGGCTAGAAAAGGCATTGTAGTTTTTTTTATTCCTGGCCATGATAAGACGAACAATTTCCAGCACCATGATGGTCTATCTCTGATCAGGTCCACATAATGTAATATATTGGTTCCATATCCTGATATAGATTGACTCCTCAGAAACCACAAGTCCGAATAAATCTTTCCTTCATTGTGGTGTTCTTAAATATTTCATACAATAGCTAAACATCTAACACAGCAGTCCTGGCAGAATAGTAGAGATTTTAATGCCATTATCAGGTTAATACTGTAACAAAAATCAAAATGTGGAAATAGCTTTGGAATTGAGTAATGAGAAATGGCTATAAAAGTACTGATAAATATGCTAGAAAGGTCTAGATTGTCATGAATGGCCTGTTATTGAGTATATACAAATTAAATCATTCTGTAGAAAAATAACATGAAGGACTTGCTAAGCAAGAATCCAGTAGAATTTAAGGTTATGAAATACGATAAACCTCTAATTAATGGAGAGAGAAAGAGAAAAAAAGTCACAAAGATAGTACACATGAGATATGCATTTAATAAATTATTGGAGCATATCAAGAGAAATGCTCCCAGTTTGAACTAAAGGGAATAAAGATAAGATAAAATGAAGGACAGCTAGAATATTTCTGTGATTCTGTTGTGTGGGATAATAAAGCTATTTGAGAGCATATTCAAATTCTTCCTCATGAAAATGATTCTACAGAATCTTCAGAGATCTTCAGGGATGTCAATCCAAACACAGACGAAGAATACATAGATTAAATTTGAGGTAAAGCAATTTCTTACTCTGTTTAAGTCAGGTACAGAGTTCCATTGTGATGGCTAACTTGGAGAGTGTCAACTTTATTGGATTAGATTAGTAAAATATGTCTCTGTTGGGTCTTTGAGGCCATATCCATAGACTATTAGATCATATGGTGAGCCTGATGTAATTAGTGGATTAATTCTTTGATGGAGTTACATAAAATGACATTATTGAGAGGTGGTAAAAAGTAGGAAGAATGGTATCATTGGTAGAATTGGGTCATTGGAACTGTGTCCTTAGGGACTGTATTTTTCCTGGTTCCTTCTTTGCCTTCACTATTTAGTGGATGTCATGAGTTGAATAGCTTTGTTTTCTTATACCAGCTAGTGGACAATGGAGTAGAACCTCTGAAACAATGAGTCAAATCAGTTAACCTCAGATTATTTTTGTCAGGTATTTTGTCAGATAGATTTAAAAAGTTACTAACTACATGCCAGCAGTGAGTATTGCTACCTAGTAGCCCTGTGGTGTCAGAAAAACTACCCCAGTGACTCTGGAAGACAGCACATCAAGTAAAAATTCATTATTATTTTAAATTTTAATTTATTTATATGAGTGCTTTACTTCATGTGTACAAGTGCACTACTTGTGTACAGTGCCAGACAAGGGCATCAGATTCCCTGGATTGTTGTTAGTTTCCATGTGGGTGCTAGGAAACAAACCTAGGTCCTCTTCATGGGGAACTAGTCCTCCTAACTGCTGAGATATCTCTCCAGCTCACCCCCAAAAGGATTATTCTTAAGTCTTAAAATTACTAGAATTTGCTTTTTTATGTATTAAATTACTATACGACTCATCAAAGGTTTATTTTGTTTCTGATATCTTACCTTGATATGAGACTATCATATGCTTGTATTATCATTGTATTTCCAGTCATTTGATTTACTATATCTAACAGATTCAATCTTGGAAGTGGCTTTTGTCTCGAGATAATTTATATGTTGCATACCACTCAAATATGGTCTTCCTAGATGATATGTGTATGAAACTATAGCTTAGATTCTTTGATCATGTTTATGATTTTTATTTTAAATTATATGATGTGGGTTTCATCTTGGTAATTCTGAATGCAGTACACTTCTCTAGGACTGGTGGGTTTTGGTTGAACATATTCTCTTGTTTTTTAATATTATTTGTGGTTTTGCATAGTTGTTTGTGTATATGAATGTCTTTTGTTGGTTATGAGTTTGATACGATATGAATTGAGTCTGCCTTTTTTTAGTTGAATCTTAAATTTGTTTATATTGTTGATGTAGGTGGTTGGTTGTTTTTGCTCAGGTATGAGAAGTTAGTTCGTGTGTGCTTCAGGTTCTCACAGGGTAGCAGGTTGGTCAAAATAGTAGGTAGATATGTGACAGGCAAATACAGAGGCCAGGGGCGAGGCAGGTTGCAGACAGTGTCTGGGCAACTGTGTGGGCCCTGTAGATGGAGATTACAGCTAGTCTTGTTAGAGGGCATCAGAACACAGTATCAGGGTTAGGATTTACAGAGAGGCAGAGTGTTGCTGCTCAGGGTGCAGGGAAATCAAGTGCAGTGGGCAGGATCTGAATTGAGATGATAGTAGGCAGGTCTGTGGCAGGAAAATAGGGAGACCAAAGGAAAGGTGAGGCCTAAGCCCCATGCAAACTTGAGCAGACAAAACCCAGCATAGAACTCTGGAAATGGGCAGCAGATCCCAATCTTTGCTGCAGAAATATTGTTAGCTCTTTACTGTTGGGTGAGGAAAAACTGGTCCTTTGAGGTGAGGAATGATGCATGGGCTGACTAGACCTCAGTAGATGTACTTGCACTGAGAGACATCTAATATAGATGACAGAAGGTATGGATTCCAGTGGGGGGTTATGAAAGGGTGCTGGTGAGGAAGGGGTATAAAGATGATTAAGATTGTTTGAGATGTTCTATATAAAGTGCACAAAGATTCAATAAATAAAAAAATACTCTTTAGGCCAAAAATTAGCAAATGAATAATACCATGAATTTGAGAGATATGATTGTGTTATGTGCTGGAACAGAGGTTGAGGTATAGTTATAAACAAGTCAGATTTCACACATGTATGAAGAAATTTTTTTAAGTAAGAAAAGTATTCCCTGAAACATCAGCTCTCTCATTCTTTCAAACAGTTTGATTTTGCATTATAAGCCTTCAAATCTAGAACAACTACCAGTTTTTTTCCATGCTCTTGTTCCATAAGCTGAAAATTTCTACTTCATTCTAAATCTAAACTTAAAAGTTTTGATTTAAAATTTACTAATAAAACAGCATAAATCAGTCAAAAATAATTTCAGACAATCCCTACCATTTCTTTTATTAATCAGCATTATTCTTCCAGTTTCTCTGCACACTTTACTGCTAAGGGGGTAAAATATTACATGATCTTACTGAAGGCCAATTATTGTACATCCATTATACATATATGAGTATTTCCCTATTTAAGAATATTATTCCAACAACTACTTTTTTCTCTTGCGCCTATTTATTGTTGTTGTTTTTATTTTTCTCTAGAATAATTCTTAACAAAAAAATTGTCCCTTTTCCGAGCTTTTTTTCTTTCTAATTTATTTTTATTGAATTTTTGTGGATTTCTTACATCTTAATGATATTTAGCCACCACTTTCTTATTTGTACCTGTTGGGGGTCCCAGTGCTCGGGGCCAGCCCGAGGGGATCGAAGGGTCTCTGCCATCGGGGGAGGGTGAGTAGGCGCAGAGTTAAAACACAAACTCTGGGAGCTGAGTGAGAAGCACACAGGTGGTGTTGCAAGCTCGTTTATTCAAGGAAGTGCAAAGGGTCTTATAGATCTGGTTAGCCAATGACCTTATGAGGTTGGGTCCCAAATACAGCCAATAGTAAGTCTGTCCCCAGGTAGTCAGGTTCTTTCCAGATGCTGGGCAGAAGCCTGTCTCATGACTAGCCAGAGCAGAGCACCATGCCCACAGGAGCCGTTCCTCTATTCCTCATAGCAGGGGACCTAGCTAGGCCCACCTTGCATTATGCCCTACATGTACACCCCCCCTCAATATTCTATGCACAGGACATCATTCATTTTGTCAAATATGTTAAGGCCATCAAGTCAAATTTGTGTGCTGAGATATTCCTCAGTGTGAGTTCATCCACTGGCGCCACCTCAGTCTAACATTTTTTCCTTAAAGAAAATGAACTCTCACTCTCCCAGTAGTGATCTGCTTGCAATAATTCCTTACCAAAATTTCAGTCTCCTACCCATTTTCCCAGTGTTATCTCATTAAGTTTGCATGGTTATTGTGCATGCTGGCATAATTGAAGAAAGTCCATTTGAATAAAGTCCCAGGAACTTGTAAGGCTCTGTTTCCTTATGGTGTCATGCACTCATCCCCTGGCTCTTAAATTCTTCCCACTCCTTCTTCTGCAATGGTCCTGAGCCCTGCATTTTTGAAGTTTAATATAGGAGTCCTGTCAAGGGACCTCTGCAGTCTCTATTCTATACACTGTGGCCAATTGTGCTCTTCTGTGTTCATCCTTTTTTGTTGCATGAGGAGGCTTCACTGATGAGAACTGAGAGATGCCTTGGGTTCAACCACAGCTTTAAAGTCTAATTAGCACAACAATATTTTTATTGTTAGACTTCACAGCAAACTATATTGGTATAATAGTGACACTTTTATCCTTGGGGTAATCAACAGCTACCTAATTGGACTTAAAGCCTTCTAAATAGGAAGGAATATAAGTTAAGCACTATAAATGTATCCAAATACACATGGCTGGAGATGTCAGTCTTCAGGGAAATCTCTAAGTCTGTCACATCCCTAGGCAGATGTAATTTCTTGCTCTGTGCTAAATATGGATCCTACTATTTACAGACAAGTGTGCCAGTCACAACTCATCAAAGAAGTTTCTTTTTTAACAGACAGAGACTTTTACAGAGTTCCACAGCTGGTCACACATAGAGAATATTTGTGAGATGCTCAACCATAAGTGACACATCTACAAGAATCTGTATACCTAAGGCTTATGTGTAATGGTGGAAAAAGAAATTATTTTCCCATTTAAAAGATATTGCTTGATCATTTCAAGTTAACCTCATTCCTTTACTTTTCATTAATGATCTATTTCCAAAATTAAAACAATTATATTGTGCACATAGTCTTACATTTCTCTGTATCCATGTTTTCCTAAATCCAGACTAATTACATTTCTCCCTGCAATTACACTGAAATATTGTTTCAGTATCCTAATGACTTTGTGTGGGTAAATTAAATTTTAAATTCTCAGTTATCAACCAACTTCACAATAATTTATACATGTAAAATACTTTCTTCACTTTACTTTTTTCAGAGCAGTTATACCTAATGTCTTTAACTTGCTTATTTTCCTCATTGATCTGCTATAAAATGTTATTCATAATTGTTTGGTTAGTGTTTGCATAGAATGGGATTTTCTGTACATCATAAAAAATAATCATCCCGACCAGTATGTCATGATAACTTCTCTGCTGTTTATATTCTTCTGCTGTTTTTCTTGTTCCCATTATTTTTCTCTCTCTCTTTCATCTTATAAGGTTGAGATTGATATTATTTTCAATATTTTTCACTCTTAAGATGAGCACAGGAGACAAACTAATCACACCTTCTAGGGCAGGGAACTTGAAAGCAGTTGTAATGAGTCTTGTCATTGACTAGAAGCCAGGAATATATTTGATTTTGTCTTCAATGGCCAGAAGCTGACTGTGGTTCCTGCTCTGGCTTCTTATCTTGTCATTCTACAATACATAGATGAAGATGTGACAGAAACTCAGAGGTTCCTGGATGTCTTCTGGTTGTGCTAACTAGAATGAACAGCTCACTTCCTCTGTCTCATCCCAGTTTTTGCCATGAGTCCTTTAAAAATCCTTAGACTAACAGGATAATAGCAATCCTTTTCTTCCTATAGAGGAAATCTGCTGCCTACATTCTCTTAAACTCCCACCTATGAACCTATAATAAATTCCTTTGTAAAACTCACTCTCCTTGTTCTAGTTCACAAAGGGATCCAGAAACAATGGGCCCAAGATTCCTTTTGTTGCTGTTGATTATCTGGCACACTAAACCCGAGTCATGCTCACTTAAGTCAAGAGAGAAAGCTTCTATCACTCTCAGGATTCCCTGATTTTCATATATCACTATGTTGACTCTGACTTCTTTTCATTTTTAAAATATTTTATTACTTTTTATTTTCATTTTGTGTGTATGGGTGTATTGCCTTCATGTGTGTAGGGACACCCTAGAATGTTGTGCATAAGAGGGCATTGGATCTGCTGGAACTGAGTTACAGACAAGTATTAGCCACCACCATATGGGTGCTGGGAATCAAACTGTGGTCCTGATCCTCTGCAAGAGCAGTCATTGCTCTTAACCAAAAGCCATGTCTCCAGCCCCAAACCTGACTTCTTGTTAAAAATTTTATTGAGTTTTGTACATTTCATACAGTAGTTCTTAATCAAATTTAGACCCCCATCCCCCATCCGTCCACCCTCCATTCCCACTGGACCTCATTCCACAACTGATCAGAAACAGAAAATAAATGTCAGAGAGATGTCAAGTCCTAGGTGACACATCTACAGTGGAACCTTTACACCTAAGGCTCATAGAACACAGCAGAACTGGGGATAGAGACAAAACTAAAGCCTCCCTCACTTCTCACCAGTGAAGCTTTCTTAAACAACATAGCGCTATGCACACAGGAGGTCAAACGGCCAGGTTTTAAAGAATAAGAAACCGCAGAGTGTATATTTCTGATAGGACTCCTACACTGCACCTCACACACTCATGGTTCCAGGATCATTGTGCAAGAGGGGGATGGAAAGATTTTAAGAGCCATGGCTGGTTCATGCGCCCAGGGAATCAAAGGTTTTCAGGCCATTGGAAGCCACATGTGAACTTGTGGCAGTGGTGGCGTTGAGCACAGGACTCATACCAACTCACATTAGACAAACTCACAGAACAGGGCATTAGATATTAGTGGCAGGTCAGACCAAGAGTGAAAACTACTGGAGACTGATTATTGCCTTGCTTATGATCTTTAGATAGCCCAACTAGACTTCAGTGAATGCATTTGCACTAAAGGACATATGGGAACAAATGCTTGAATGGATAGGACTCAATATGTTTGACAAATCTTACTTAATAATGGAGTTTAGTATCAGAGCAGAACTTTGAATATATTTCTTCTTAAAATTCATTTTATTGTTACTTTTATATACTTTCAAGGATTTAACTATTCTTTATATTCCATGACATAGCACCAGCTCTGTCTGAATGTGTGAGTTGAATATGAATGCCTACATAGCTATCTAATATTTACCAAAGCAAAGTATAGGTTTCCTTGCCAAAATGTGGTCATCTTATATTCAATTGTTAATTCTAGTGATCTTAGGACAATCTTGACATTCTTGCTACTGCCAACACTATCAATACAGGCCACATTTATCTCTTACATTCAATATAGTACATTCAGAGCTTTGATGATTAATGTTACTTTGGATTTATCAAGTTTGTATTTACTAATTATAATATACACAATGCTTTTCTACATATTAGGAGTTTGATATCAAGTTTCATAAATTAGGGAAGGAAATATACTTACATGTAATTAATACAATTGTTGGACAATTTTCTTTTATACCAAATCCAAAGTACCAATAAAGATCTCCAGTAGAAATCACTGTTAGTTTTGATTATTGTGATTCTGGAACATCTCACTTAGCATGTATATTTGTAACTGTTAATTTGGATAACATTTAAGGACAACGTCAATCCAATCATCCTATAATTGAAGATACTGGGTAAAATATTAAATTTTAAATGAATATATCAGATTTCACATAATCAAAGAACAGTGAAAGATCACATATATATTTATACTCATATTTTTATACCTATATAATATGTCGTCAACATTAAGGAAACAAAGTCAATAGGGTATGTTTTACTTTAAATAATTTCCTAGTTTTAATATAGGATTCCTGGAAGAGACTTTCTAAGTGTTTGGAAATTTCTGAGTGGTAGAAATAGTTTTCATATTCATAGTAGTTGAGGAGGATTATTCATGATTTTTTGTTAATGCTGTGACTTATAGGAACCTCAGGATAGTTGCTGGATGGGAATTGACCACAATGAAGGGAACAACCACATGATTAGAAGATTGGGCTTTTCATTTAAGTGATGTTAGTTTGACCTTCAAAACTTTAGGGAAGGGAGGAGTGAAGATTGAGTTAAAAACATGGTCAAAGCTTCAAGCAATCATTTTTATTTAGTAAAAGTTCATTTAAAAAATGAACAAATGATATTTGGAGGAACTTCCTACCTGATGACACTTAATATGCAAGGAGTATGATGCACAATGACAATCCCATTCATCCACAAGTTACTTTTTTTTTTAATTCATCAGTTGGGCCAGTAATATATTTTTAAAATTCTTCAGATTTTAAAACAAAACACTAAAACTTCTAAACACTAAATATAGAAGTTTGGGACAGTCTGTTATAAATGTTAGAGCAAGGGAAAATGCAATTATATTCTAGGATAGCTAATAATAGTAATTCTCAAGCCAGATAACAAACACAGTTGATCTATCTGGCTTCCTTGAAATACACCATTTTCATTTTCAATTTCCATATACTGCAGCTTTTTCTCTGAAAGCCTGTGAAAAGAAGTATGGGAATTGCATGATAAAAACATCTATCACGAATGCTCAATCTCTTCAAAAAACATTTCTTCAAAAGGTTTTGTTTTTCTGAAGAGTTGTTCCAGTACTGGGAAACTATTGATATACTGAAATATTGTAACCAGCAATTTTAGCATATGAAATGGGTTATTCATTCTTACTATTAGTTTGGCTTTGCTAACTTCATGTCAACATTCTTTTGAGTTAAAAACAGAAATGAATAAAACAAAATTATTTGAACATTTGAAATGGCACTACACTAATAAGGATATTAAAGTAAGTATATTTTATAATATAGTCACCTAAAACTTGAGATTTGGATTGTGTTTTACCACATTACACGAAAATGAGAGAACTTTTTTATATGACTAGAAATTTTCTGTTGATAAAGCTTTAAGTATAGTGACTCCCCCCAAGGGATCAACTTGTGGGTCAGTAATATTTAGCTCCTGTATAATAGATATTTGAGCATCTTGTGTAATATTCAGGAATGAGTAAGTCAAGCAAATGCCAATTTAAAACATTGTAATTAAGCAGTATTATTACAGTACTATTATCGTTAGAAGGCAGGTATTTTTAGAAAATTCTATTCAAAATAGTATTTGTAATTTTAACATCTAACCAATAGATGACACCAGAGGGTAAGAATTGCAAACTTCCTTGAGAAGTTTAGAAGTTTGGTCGTTGCTTTATTGTATGTTAGTTATCAATTTGTTCATTACAATAACTGATGAAAAGTGAGGATAATAAAGAAATTGTGAAAATTATTGCTTTCATAAGCACATTAATGTGTGTCCACTTATACAATCAATCTATGTATATATGTACATGCATACATATCAGCATTAAGATTACTTTAACAGAACCGTCACAACAAATTGAAATAAGCCATACAGGAAAGACTCAGAATACACTGAATTATAAAGATGATAAAATAATTTGACATTACCTTCAGGGTTTCTCTTCATATAACACGAGAATATCTGTTAGTCTACAAAATCACAGCCTCCAAATAAAACTGAAAAGTGGCTAGCATTCACAAAGAAATGAAACACAGCTACAAAATTCAGAAATTATAATTTAAATCATATTTCTTTTAAAACAATATTCATTTTGTTAACTAAAGATTATTAGAGGTTGATTTAAAAGGAAATTAATAAATTGCTTAAATCTTGAATGTAAAATGTTTTATTACATTTTGGTAAGTTATCATTATGAGGCACAGATTGCTCTGATGATTACGGGGTGGAAATACTAAATGAAGTTACTTAACTTATTCATCACCTCAAATAGTTAATGTAAGGTTCGGTTTTCTGTGAGACCTGATAGAAACAAATGAGAGCTTCTGGCATGGGTGTGGCAGGACCAGTTTATTAAGGAGCAAGGGGCTAGCCTCCAAACTCCATAGTGGAGCGATTAGCAGCAAGATGGAGTCTAGGTGGGTTTTTCACAGGGAGAGCAGGGACATGCAGGACAGTTTAATGGTGTGGACCAGTGATTGGTGTCAGGAAGGAATAGCTAAAATACCAGGTGGTTGTTAGTGTCAGGAAGAGACAGAAGGTTATCAGTCTCAGGAAGTGGCAGTAAAAAAAAAAAGTGGCTATCAGTCCCTTTCTGCAGATTGCAATTGCAAGTCCTGGAATGTTTAACTGTTGGGGGGTTTCTCTTCAGTGACATGTTACACTTAACACCTCTAATAACTTTTAACACAGGAAATTTACCCTTTAGTCATTTCTAAATATGTAGTATTTATAATTATCTACATTTTCCACTGTCCAATAAAGTTTTAAAATTCAAATTATGTAACTAACATGTTTTTACTTTTTTGATCATTCACAATCCCATTTCAGGTAATATTTTTCATCGCATTACATCTTCACATTATTATACCCCTTTATTGCAAAAGTTCCAAATTTGATGCATATAATCCAGGATTTTATTTTTGCTTTTATTGCCTCTGCTTTTGGGATCATACCCTTAAAAGCTGTTATGCACACCAATGTTGTGTCATTTCCTTTATGTTTTCATCCCATAGTTTTAGAGTTACTTTAGTATTTAAAAAAATGTAATCTTTTTTGAGTTGGGGTTTTCATATGGTAGGATCTAATTTCATTCTTCTGCATACAAATATCTAGTTTTTTCAACATAATATACTGAAGAACATCACTTTTTGCCATTGTGCATTCCTTCCATTGATTTAATGTTGCCTATGTTTCTTTTCATGTATGACTTTTATTTTTTGAAGTAATTTCTTTGTGCCTAATATAATAAGATTATTTATCATTAATGGATATTTAATTTTGTCAAATACTTTTTAAACTACATTCAGATAGAGGTATTTTTCCATTCATTCTACTATTGTGACTTATCACATTCTTTGCCATTTGAAGAAATATCCTGTACATGGAAAAATCCATCATTTTATATATAATCATTTTAGTCTACTGCCGGATTTGATTTGCTGGTACTTGGTAGGAGAACTGCATCATGTTCATTAGGATATTGGTCTGAAATTCTCTTTTGTTATAATGCCTTTGTCTGTATTTGTCATAAAAACACATAGAAATTTACCAATATTTTCTCAGCTATCAGTTTTGAGGCTTATAATTTTACTTATTCATTTATCACAAACATTTGTATTTCTACAGTATTCATTGTAGTATCTCCTTTTTTATTTCTGATTTTATCTGAGCCTCTTTTCATTGGTCTTTGTTTGATTTTGTAATAGGTTTATTTATTTTTTGTTTTAAAAATAATTTAAGTTTTTGCAAGTTTCACGCAGTAAGTTTTGAACATTGATGCAAAGATACTGAACAAACATCATAATTTTAAATTAAGAAAAACTTGAAGCATTCTTACTAATATCAGGAAACAGAAAAGGGTGTCCATTATCCCCTCTCCTTTTCAATTTACTGCTTGGAATTCCAGCTAGAAAAACAAGAAAAGAGAAGGAAATTAAACAGACTAACTGGAAAAGATGAACAATTATTACTATTTTCAGGTGATATGATATTATATATAAGAGATCACAAAAATTCGAACAGAAATCTTTTAGAAATGATCTTTCAGTACAGTGGTGAGATACAATGTGAATTTACAAAAATCAGTAGCATTACTATATACAAATGACAAGCAATATCAATCAAAAGCCCAGAAGAATACGACCCTGGATAGACACAGAAATCTGAACAAAAAGAACAATGTTGATGGCATTACCATGTCAGACATCAAACTGTATTTCAGAGCTATGAGCATAAAAATAGTATGGCATTACACCCTCTCCATGCACAAAAAAGGCCTTGTAGATCATTGGAACAAATAGAAAACACAAATGTGAATGCACACAATTACAGCCACCTGGTATTTGACAAAAGTGTGACGAACACACACTAGAAGAAAGATAGCATCATCAACAAATGCTGCTGGAAAATTTAGATCTCCACTTGTAGAAGAATGAAATTAGACTCATAACTATTACCTTTCACAAAGTCAATTCCAAATGGATCATATAATTCAATGTGAATCCTGAAAGGCTGAAACTCTTAGAAGAATGAATAGGCAGTAGCCTACAAATCAGGAAAGTACTTTCTTAATTAAACTCTCAGGAATTAAATCAACAATTGACAAATGGGACCTCATTAAACTGAAAAGCTTCTGTACAGCAAAGGACAAAACGGAGTCAAGAGGAAGCTCACAGAACTGGAGAAACTCTTCAACCAGCTATACATCTGGCAGAGGATTAGCATCCAGAATATCCAAAGAACTCAAGAACAAAAGACTCAAGAAAAATGACCCAAATAAAAATTGTGTATGGATCTTAACAAATAGCTCTCAAAAGAATTAAAAAGGACTTTAAGATTTCATCTAACTCAAGTCATGTGACTAAGATAAAACGAAGAAATGACACTGGTGTGGATTCAGGGTAAAGGGAACCCTCATCTACTATTGGCAAGCTTGAAATCTGGTGCAACCACTGTGGGTATCAATATGGAGAACTCTTAGAAAACTAAAAATAAATCTACCAAATGATCCCATTACACCATGCTTTGGGATAAATACAAAGGACTTGTCCTACTACAGAGATAGTTGCACTGCTGCATTTGCTTATGCTGTTTTTTCCCACAAAATCTAAGAAATGGAATCAACCTAAATGTCCCTCATCTGATGAATGGATATTAATAATGTGGTACACTTACATAATAGATTCCTTTTCAGTTGTAAAGAAAAACAAAGCCAAAGAACTTGCTGGTGAATGGACTGTACTAGAATCTGTTCTATTTAGTGAACATAGACAGAAAAAAATAATAAACCAACAACAGCAACAACAACAAAAATCAATGTTCCCTCTCACCCTCTCATTTGTGAATCTTATCTCCAGATATTTATATATGAGTATATATCTTGATATAACTGCACGAGTCAGGAAAACGGAAAGAACTATGAGACTGGTGTTATCAAGGGGAGAATGGATAAATGCCGGCACTTTTACTGAGGAGGGATGGTTAAAAGGACAGGAGAGAGGAGAGGTAAATAATGCTTAGGTGATGTGAAAAAATCACATGGAAATATTTTAGCTCAAAAGCCTATGGTAAAATAAACATAGAAAAATATGACTGTATCTTTGTGCATGTATGTGTGCATGTGTGTGTGTGTGTGTGTGTGTGTGTGTAGGTAAAGGCTATATAATGAAAAACACAGCACCAGAAACAAGAAATTCTCCATCAATTTGTTGGTCAAGGTAGTACAAGAGACTCTCAAAATAATACAGGCTATTGCCATAGCCCTTGATTGCCTCCCAGAAATTATGTAAGACCCTATTGTTAAAGACAGGCCATACTTCAGACACAAGACTTAGCACAATTGAGCTGGAACTCACCAGGAAACATCCTTGATGAAGATTATCTGTCATAATATCAGAGGATACTATGTAAGCTGACAAGGAAGAAAACAATCAATGGCCCTTCTCAACTGTGAAAACTAGTAAACAACAACTGACTCAGAAAAGAGTTGCTATTGGTGCAGTAGTGGCACATTTATCTTGGAGATAATTAATAAACATCTAACAAATATTGTATTAAAGATCCAGAAAGCAGGAGGAATCTTATGTGTGGTAATATAAACACAGCCACATACACACAGTTGGAGAGGTCATAGATCCCAGAGATAAACATATTTTCCCACATTCTTTGTCCAGCATAATTTCTTACTGTATTCTAAATATGCATCCACATATTTACAGACAAGTGTGTACATCTAAGAGCTCATCAAAGAAGCTTCTTTTTGTGACAAATAGAGAAATATACAGCATTCCACAACTGGTCAAATCAAGGAATATGTGACTGTAAGACAAATAGCCCTCCCTAAGAGACACTTCTTCAATGCCACCTCTACACATAAAATGAATACATCACTCAACTCTCACTAGAGAAGTTTCCTTATACAGCAGAGAGTGATTAATATGGAAACCCCAAACTGGCCACTGTATAGAGAATAAGATGCTTCAGAGTACTCATCACAGAAATGGAAACTTATTTCAAACTACTGGACTCAGGGATCTTTGTGGAAGAGGGGCAGAAAAATAAGCAGAGAATAGACATGAGGAATTGTGTATGAAATTCCAAACAAACCTAAGAAACTTTTGGCAACTGAATGGTATAGTGACAGCCACTTACAGGGTTGGGACACTTGGTAGGTTAGCCAGGCTTTTGTGGATGGACCTATATTGAGGGACAATTGGAGACACAAATCTGAATCTATTGGCTGTATTTTATATATAATACAGTACATTAAATTGGATGGATTTCAGTAAGGAGAGGTGGGGATAAAGGGATGGGATCTAAATGCCATCAAATTATATTGTTTGAAAATTGAAACTATTTGGTAAATCTTCTTTTAATATAATAGGTAAGGTGGAAGACAGGGCAGGTGAAAATACACAGACAAAATCAGAGAACTGAAAAGACAAACTATAAATGAAAGCATATGTGGTGGTTTGAATAAGAATGTTACCCATTGACTCCAAGTATTTTTAACCCTTGGTCTCTGGTTCCTGTTGCTGTTGGGAGAGTGTAATGGAACTATTAGGTCATGCTGGAGGAAGCATGCCACTGACCTTTTAATATTCAAAGCAATATCATATCTCCAATTTCTGTCTGCTTCCCCTGCCTGCTTGAAGATATCAGTGTTCTGTTCCCTACCACCTGCTGCTATGCCTGCCTCCTTATGATAGAATCTTATTGCTCTGGAACTGTTATCCAAAAAAAAATTCTTCCTTATTTTAAAAAAAGAAAGAAAAACAACTCTTCTCCCATAGTTATTGGGTGCCAATAGTTCTTAACTAAGGTTGGGGTTTCTTATTCACTTTGCAACTTCTATCCTGTGATTTTGTCTGGTTTGAGCTTGCCTTGGACTTTTGCATGCTGTTACCATTGCTGTAAGTTCATGAGTAACTTACTATGTTTCCTTGTGGTCATTAATCACCTCTGGCTCCTAGAACCATTTCACAATCTCTCTCATAATGTTCTCTGAGCCTTGGGTGTCAGAGAGTGGATATAGGGGTCTTATTCAGGAATAAGTTTTCTACAGTCTCCTATATTATGCACTATGGTTAGTTGTGTCTTTCTGGGTTAATCTTTGTTGCATGAGGAAGCTTCACTGGTGGAGTAGAGAGGTGTGTTAATATTCTTTCCCTGTTCCACTCTGTTCTCTCAGCCTTATTTGTGGAGGTTTCATGGTAGATTGTGTCAGTTAGGGCTGGTCACCTGAAAGACAATTATTCTCTGCATTCGTCCACTTGTGAAACTTTGTAAACATCTCTGTCTGTTGGCTTTTATAGTTTGCATTGAAGTCAGCAGTGATTTTATGGGTTTTCTTTTATATGTAACTTGTTGTTTTTTTTTCAGCTTTCAATACCCTTTTCTTGTTTTGTACATTAAGTGGTTTTGAATGATATGCCTTGGGGAGTTTCTGTTCTAGTCCTATGTCTGTAGTGTTCTCTGTGATTCTTGTATCTGTATGTGCATAGCTGTCCTTAATTTTTCAAATTTTTCTTCTATAATCCTATTGAAGATCTGGACAATGTTATTGTCCTGATTGTCTTCTACTTCCTCTATGCCCAAATTGCATAGATTTATATTTTCACTGTTTCCTACATTTTCAACATATTCCATCCCCACGTATTTAAAAAAAATTATATATCTTGTTCTGTGTTCCATTTTTAGCTTTAGATTCCAATCTTGATATTCTGTTTTTCTTTACATTCATTCTGTATAGGAAGCTTTCTGTTGTAATTTCAAATTGGCTTATTGAGTTTTGAAATTCCATCTTCATTTCCACTTGATTTTTGTTCCTTATTTCTATATCTTTCATGAATTCACTTTTAAAAATCTGAATGATTTTTGACATTTGTGTTTTCTGTTTTCTTGAGTTTCAGTCAGGGTTTATTCCTATATCTTTGAGTTCTGTTGAGTTGTTTGTATGTTCTTTAAAATCTTTAAGTTGTTGATCCTGTTTATGATTATTCTTTCGAGTTTTTTTCTAGGGTTCCTCTGGGTAGTTGTCATTGCAGAACACCTCTATAAGACTGGGAGGATTTAGTGGGAACATAAGATATTGATTTTCCATACTATTGTTATTTTTTGCATTGTGATCTGGATCTATGGACATTTTTCGTTGGTTTTATGTCTCACATGAAATTATAGCATACCTTTGTTTAGTTGAATTTTGGTTCTGTTTTTATTGCTATAGCTTAGTTGTTTCTGAACAGGTATGAATAGTTATTTATTATTTACTTTAGGTTTTTAGTTTTGATTTTTTTTATTGGCTCTATGGTCCTTGGCAGGCTAGTTGGGAACTTTCAAGCATCATGCATATGCCTAGTCCCAAATCACGAAGATGGTAACCAAGTGGACCTGCTATGACTAGACTAAAGGAGTCTAGTCCCAAGTACTGATGATGGGGACAAAAATGGGTGAACTCTGACTAGCTAAGCAAGGATAAATGTGGGCTCCAAAGAAGTGTGATGGAGCTGGTTCCAGTGCAGCACAATGGTTACCAAGGGGGATAACCAGGTTAGTCAGATGCTCTGTGTCATGGAGAATGAACCAAGTTCCAATGTAGGAAGGCAGGGGAAAGGTAGTCGGCCCTGCCTTCTGTCTTTTTGTCTTAGATTAGCTGATATTCTTTATATTTTCAAGAAAACCATCTGTCTTTCATCTATCCTTTTATTTTTCAAATCATTTATTCATTTCTGATTTTTTCTTCATTGTCTCAACTTCTGCAATTTAAACATACTTGTTCTCATTTTACTGAACATTACATTGCTTTAACACAGTGTTTGAGATTATCAACTGTTCTTATTTGCTTTCAATTTCTGTGACAAAACACTCCATCCAATACCAACACAGAACGGAAGGGGTTTATTTTATCTTGCATCTCCTCGGGCACAGTTCATGACTAAGGGAGCCAAGGTAGGAACTCAAGGCAGAAACATGGAGGCAGGAGCTGAAACACAGGCCTTGGAGGAAAGCTGCATAGTGGCTTTCTCCCCTAGCCCATGCTCAGCCTGCTTTGTTAAATGCAATAAAGAACAACCTCTCCAGGGGTGGCAACACCCACATTGTGACTGGGCTCTGTCACATCACCCGACAATCTAGAAACTTCCCCGCAGACTAGGTCACACGCCAGTTCAATGGAGGAAATTCCCCAATGGAGGCTCCCTCAACCCATGTGTGTCACGTGGAAAATAAAGCTATCCAGCACATCAATTTAAGTAAAAACAGAAAGACTTATTTTGGAACATGTCTTGGGAAGTTTTAGTCCTTGAGGTGTTTTTCTTATTCATCTTGGGGCATGCAGTAAGGTAGTATAATGTAGCATAAACGTGTGGTAGAGGGAGGTGCTTATCTGACAGCAGCTGAGATATAGAAAGAAGGAAATTAGATGCCAAGTTACAGTATCATCCTCAAGAACATGCCTTCGTATGACAGATGACTTGCAACTATACCCTAGTGGTTCAAGGGTCCACCCTTTCCCAATAGTGTCATAGGCTTTAGATAAAACTTTTAACACATGAACATTTGTGTTAATACTTCTAAACAACATAATATCTTTTATAATATTTCTGGTAAAACACTAATCTATTTGAGATTACTACTTGGTTTTAATGTAAGCATTTATTGCTATAAGCATTCCTCTTAGAATGTTTTTTTATATTTTTTAAGTTTTTGTGTATTCTATTTCCATTTTCACCTAACATGTGATGTTTCCTATTTGGTCGTCTCATTGATCCATTGTTTTTAAAAATAATAAGATATATTTTTGGTTCATATGAGAATTTTGAAAAATTCTTCCTGGTATTGTTTTATAATTTCATTTTTTTCTGTGGTTCTAAAGATATGTGATATATCATTCTTAAGTTTTCTGAGATCCGTTTTGTGCACTAATATATGATCTAGCCTAGAGAATGTTCAATACATTACTAAGAAGCATCTGCACCACATTGCTACTGGTTGTAATTTTCTGTATATTTCAGGCATATCAAGTTTTCTAAAATGCAATTTAAATGTAATGTTTCCTTGCTAATATTCTGCTGAATTACCTGTCCATTACAGATAATGGGATATTGAAGTGTCCTGCTGTTATTATATTACAATCTGTATTGTTTCAGGTTCTTCAAAATTTGTTTTATGTATTGTATTTATGTATTATGATGTTCAGTACATAAATATTTACAGTTTTACATTTTCTTGAAAGATATATTCATCTTTCAAATAATGTCATTTTTTTCTCTTTTATTTTTGGGTTAAAATGTACTTTTCACAAATAAAAACATACCTATCCATACACATTTTCATTTCCATTTATCCTGGATAGTTTCCATTCTTTGTCATGTATTTTTGATCTTAAAAAGTAGGTGAATCCAGGTATGGATATGCAGACCTTGAAACTCAGCACTCTGAAGTCAAAGGCAGATCTCTGTGAGATCTAGTCCAACCTCACCTATTTAGTGAGTTCCAAACCAGCTGGGGCTAAAGGGAGAATTTATCTACAAAAATAAAACTTACTTGAGTCACTTATAAGCAACATGCAGTTTGATTAATCAGATATAACTCTTGCAGTTCTCGAGAATGCATGCTTTTTGTGGTCTCATTGACTGAGAATACTTGAATTGTCTTTATGCTGGACAGAAGCCATAGGAAGACCTTCTTGTCAAGGCAGTCTAGCAAATATATTCTAAATTTATGGAGATGAGTATATACTTTGACTGAGTATGTTGACATACTTCCCAAGCAAGCATGCTCTATCCTCCTTGATTTATTTAATATTCACAGGCATGGGTCTTTCTTCTTTGGTGAAGTAATTGGAATAAGCTCATAGACTAGATAGGGAAACTTGCAGTCGAAGCATTCAAACTAGGTTGAACTTTACCATGCCTCTGAAGCAATCCCACCTAGATTTATAGGTAATACATGAGACTGGCTGCTGTATGTAATCTGGTGACATAACTGGAAAGATTATTGCAGTAGCAATGACTTCTGTATACTCATTACTAGGACATCTGCCTCCTTTATTTGTTTCTACCTGACACAAGATGGTCTAGTTATGCCATTTACCTTAGTATTCTCTGTGCACTGCAACTAGAATAGTTTTCCTGGGGAGCATCTCAAATTTCTATATAAAGTAGCAAACTGCATCTGGTTCCCTTCTCCTTTGTAGGAATTGCCTCCAGAGAATTTCTCTTTTAAAACTATTTTTTTTGTTCTTTTTGTCTTTGTTTTATGGACTTGGGAATGGGGTAGTGGAGTTTAGGAAAACACTCACAGAGAGACCATTCTTACTTTTGTTATTTAGATTTTACTTAGTTTTGAATGGCAGGTAGGTGCTTCAGGCTTCTTATTCCAAGTATTTAGGCTTTCTAAAGGGTACTCTTTTCTGTAGATAATTGATGTTTGAACCTTCTGTTAAAGAAAGTGGAACTTTATATGTCATATTACATCACCTTGCTGATGTCACTCTGATAGATGAAATACTACCAACAAACATAACTTAATAGGCTCTCCTATATATTTTATTATTGCTTATTGATATGTTTTTGATACTTATAATTGTCAAAACACTTATGTAAATTTGGTAAATATCTATATGTTTATAAACCATAGATTTATAGATTCATATAAATAAAATGTAAAAGATAGAAAGAATAAAGTGGAACTTATCCTTACTAACAACCAGTTGTATCAGCCACTATGTTAAGCAACTTCAGATATTTTATTTAATCTCTGACACAATCTCATTTGGAGCTGATTTTATATCCATTTTCCAGGTTAAAAAAAATTAACTCTGAAAGTCTATAATTTTTCCAAAGTTATAAACCAAATAACTGATAGAATTTACATTCAAATTTACTTAAATATGTGTGAGATAAAAGTTTATATTTATTATATTTTATCAAGATACACTCCAAAACGTAGACCCTCATACCCAGCCCTATGTGTTTTATTGGTTGGTTGAAAACCTGAGGAATGATGATTAGTTCATTTAATTTCATCATGCTTGCATATAGCTTAATTATCTACCCACTATAGAATTAAATTTGATAAATTTAATAACTAAATTCTAATCCATTGCTAGATGAAGATGAATTACTGAAATTTTTAGAAGTCAGAATATGTGTCTCTTAGTTACAGCTTTCCCACTAACTAGGTATGTGCACTTATTAATATAATTTTGCCTCACTAAAATTAAGTTTTCTTCTCATTAAAATGGAGTAAAAATATATCAGCAGTTTTCAAAATCCTTTATCAGTTGAAACTCTTTTCTATTAAAAGAAAAAATTAAGTGTATTTCTGGGATATAAAATAGATGAAAGAACAGTTTGGGAAGATTTCCAGTGTGAAGTCCTACAGATCTACTTTATAAGCTTTTCCTGTATAACTCCTTCCAGCAGTCCCCGCAGCTGTCTTCATATTTACAAAACCACCTTAAGTGATTGAAAGAGGTAGAAAAAGGACAAACTATAAAGATTAATGTTGGCTGTTTTGAAAGAGTTTTTAAAATAGCCAGTCAGGTTCAGCATTTCCTGAAAGAGTTTAGTGTAAAACGATAGATGGAACATAATACATAATTTTAATGCATGTAGTGATTAGTTAAAAATACCTCAGAAATAGTCTCTTATTTTCTTTGGTGATTCCATGTAAGCACATAGTATCTCCAAGTTTCCAGAAAATAACTGACAGATAAATGAAGGGAGATCATATATGTAAGAGGAGTGTTATAGTTTGGAATGGAAATGACTCCAAAGGCTCTGCATTTAATCCTTGGTTCCCAGTACAACAATGTTTAGAGATTGTTGGTATTGGGATGTACATTTATTGGGTATACCATGCCCCTTGTCCCTACTTATTCATTCTGACATTCCAGCTACAAGGAAAGACAAGCAAGCAAATGAGCAACTTGATGAGAATACAGGATTTTATTTGAAAGAAAAAACCTGCAGAACGTATATCTGGTGTACTAATATAGCCTTTGTTCTGTGTACAGTCTGAGGAAGTTATAAGGTAGAAAAAGGAAAGAAAAGGGGAATTGGAAAGTTTCCATGCTTTGCCTACACTTGGGCATTGATACGGATAACCAAAGTGTGGTAAGCTAAAGAATGTCAGGTAATCAATGAACAACTTTCATGACTGGCCATTACTATAATCAATAGGGGGAAAAAAAGGACAGAAAACATTTAGAAAATAAGAAGAATTAGTTTGGTTCTGGAAACCAGATTGCTTTACTTTTGCAAGTTATCATTGTTCGATCAGGGAGGAGAAGATTTACAAAGTGTGATCTTGGCTAACACTTTTTGCTTTTTGGCAACGATAAGGTGAGCAGCTTTCCTTGATCCTACACTTTTCACAGCTAAACTTACTCTGAGTCATGAAGGTAACTTTGGACGTGATCTTTTAAACTTTTCAGGGACTGTTGAGACTATAAGGAGGCTTGGAAATAGACTAATGGTAATTTGCATTGTAATGTGGATATGGGTCTTTAGGAGGTCAGTGGCAGAAAGCTTTGGCTTAAATTTAAAACATTTTCATATATGCTCACTTTCATTGCTGATCCAGTACTATAGATGTTGGATTTAAAAGGGGTATAGCATCACAGCTAAATAGATAAATTAATCCGTTGGTGTATTCATAAATGAACAAAGCATTGGCAGGCATTGAAAACTGTGTTAAATATTGCCTGGATGTAGGAAGTAATTCAAGGGGTATGTACCCTTAAAAAGTTATAACTTTTATTTGTGCACTGGATGGCACTTAAAAAGGAAACTCACATCCAATCAACTACATAGAGCAAATGTCTGTTGAGTGCTCCACCAAAAACTGGATATCTATATGATACTCCATATCCCCAAAGCTTGGGATTCATCTCAAAATGTTAGATTTTATAGCAGAGTACAGGAACAACAAGAACAAAAGAAAGAGACAACATCTGACCTCAACAAACAATACTGTTTATTAGCACAGTGAGGGACAATATATACCCTTCTCTCAGGATGGAGGGAGGGACTGATTGGAAATAATATAGGGTACAGTTGGAGTGGGCTGGTTGGGGGTGAAAACATTCTGGAAAAGTGTATGGCTTCCTCTTTCTTGGACCTGTTTGCTTAAGCAAGACAGGCTATCTTGGGAAATAAGCTTTCTCAAGATACAATTCTTTCTGAGTTCCAAGTGTGGCTGATAGATACTGACTGAGCAAGGCCAACAGGAGTCTCAGAGGCCTTCTGGTTTTCTGCAACCAGTTAATTCTATCACAGCAAAAAGGAGGCAGAGGGTTGTAAGAGAATTTAGGAGTGAAACAGCATCATCTCCAAACTGTGGCTGGGGCAATCATGAACTCACATCAGTTATGGTTATGTGCACAAGAACTGCAAAACATCAAGCATAGTTCTAACATGGAGTGGGAAGGAGTTTACGAGTTTCCTCCCCAGCTGAGGAAGTATGGACATATGACGGTTTCTGGTGGTGGGAAAGTCTTTTCTTTTCTTTAAGGGCATGACTCACCGTAGGCCAACAGCGCTCCAATGGATTGCCCCACAGTCAGGAGAAACAAAAATAGAAGTCTATGGGAGAGTTAATAAGAGGAAGATAGGCAGTGGTGGTAGATCAGGAGGTGTTAGGGAAGGACTGGATGGCAAATATTATCAAAAAATCTTGTATGAACTTATCAAAGTACTAACAAATACATATTTTTAAGTTATGTTCTCTCTCTTCCTTCCTTTCCCTCCCATTCCCTTCCCTTCTCTTTCTTTTCTTTTTCTTTACTGGTTAGTAGGTGTTGATCATGTTTTCTCCACTATATGCTTCAATTGTGTAGCAGTACCCCACCAGAAGCCCAGACATAAGGAGAAATACGTGAAAATGAGAATGGATTAAGATATCTGAAACTGTAAGGCAGAATATATTTTCTCTATTAAACTGTTACTTTTGAGTAATTTGTCATAAGGATATGAAAGTAACTAACTTAAGGAGTTTCTGAATGTCATAAAGTTCATCTTTAAACTACTAGAATCCTGTGAGAAAGAAGTCCCAAGGGTTTGATCTGTAAAGTAAGCTTAAGTAAATGGTCATCATCAGCTGAAGTCTTCTGACTGTCATTGTGCCTGACCTTTAAGAATATGTGCCTCTTAAATACTTAAGTATTCTAATATATTACCCAGAATTCCATGGCTTCTTCTACTACTCTGGACTGACTGATTACTATTGTTGTTGAACTTACAACTGAATTGGTAACGTGTGTGGTCCTACCAGCGCGGCAGTTTCACTGTATTTGCAAGAACACATGAAGATACTACTTTGATGCACTGTGCATTTTGTGAAGCATGTGCTTAGTTACATGCCACTTATAGCATATTAGCTTTTCAGGACTGCTGTAAGAACATATCACAAACAAATTGACTTAAATAAGAATTCATTTTCTCAAATTTCTGGAGTCCAAAAGTCTGAGAACAAGATGTGTGAGCCTTGTTGGAAACTTTAGAAGACTGAGTAAGAAGTATATATCCCAGGATACTTTTCTAAAACATATACAACTCTCCTTATATCTCCTTATACTATGTTCTCTTTACATGTACTGACTATCTCTGTGTTCAAATTTCCTTTTGTGAACTGGGTATGTCATGCTGTATTATGATTCAAGGAATTGTTCTATTGATTAGTTACATTTGCAATTATCTGATTACAAATCACTGGACATCATGAAGTACTCAGATTTAGGAATACACCATAATGAATTTTGCTCTATATTTGTTTTGTTTTCCTTTTTTTTTACCTTCTACCTTTATTTTATTTATATGTATATCTTATTGAGTTTTGTGGATTCCATTTAATAGGTCTTGATTAAAGATAGACTGCCCCGTATCCCCCACCCACCACTGGATGTCATGAACTCTGTCCTATATGTTAAGGCTGAACCAGTCAAATATTTGTGCCTGGAGCTTCCTCAGTGCAAAGTCATCCACTAGAGTCTAGTCAGCCTATCTAGAGTCACTCCCTTAAAGAAGATCTACTCTCCTCCAATCTGCAGTTATCAGTTCCCAGTAGTTCCTCAGCTAAATTTGGGCCCTATTGCACAATTCCTGAGTTCTATGCTAGGTATTTCTCTGATTGAGTCAGTATTGTCCTTGTGCATGCTGTCACCATAGTTGCAAGTTCCAAGAGGCCTGAAAGCCTCCCTTCTCTTTTGTTCATATACCAACCCTGGCTCTTATGCTCTTTTCACACCATCTTCCACAATGGTCTCTGAGCCATAAGTGGGTGAGTTTTAATACTGGAATCCTATCCAGGGACTCACACTCTGCAGTCAGTTATTCTCAAAGTTGACCAGGTGTGGCCTTAGATATGCATCACACTCTATTGTGCAAGGAAGC
Source organism: Eospalax fontanierii (assembly GCA_035773235.1). NCBI lineage: Eukaryota > Metazoa > Chordata > Mammalia > Rodentia > Spalacidae > Eospalax > Eospalax fontanierii. The sequence continues at coordinate 82,601,900 of CM069525.1, forward strand.
TTTAATTATAAGAGTTAAAGGATGTATTAGTATGCTCTCTACCCCTTGATCAGCTATGTTCCATGAACATTAAGTGTACAGACTAGACTGTGTCATGTAGGGTTGGGAATTTCGCAGACATATATTCTCTGTGTATGACCAGTTATGAAACTCTGTAATAGCCTCCATCTGCTAAAAAAAGAAGCTTCTTTGATGAGGGGAAGATGGTAGACCTGTCTGTAAATATATAGATACATATGTAGTATACAGCAAGAAAGTTGTTCTCCTTCTTATATGACTATGATGAATAGATTTTGTCTTTTCATGGTATTTCATGTTTCCTGAATACTCCATTCATGTGTTTTAAATTTTTTTCATACTCTTTGCTTAAGCAGTCTATTTCTTCAACTTTGTTATCCAGTCTTGATATTCTGCTTTCCATTTCATTCATTCTGCTTGTGAGGCTTTCTCCTGTCATTTTAAATTGGCTTATTGAGTATTTCAATTTCATCCTCATTTTGGCTTAAGGTTTCTTCGATATTTCTCTCTTTTGTGGCTTCACTTTTCATGTCCTGAATTGTTTTTATTATTTCATTCAGTCTCATGCCTGTATTTTCTTGAGCTTCAGTGATGAGTGTATGCCTATCCTCTCTGAGTTCTTTGAGTTTTGTCTGTATTCTTTAAGTTCTTTGTGAGAAAATACTTCTTTGGTTTTTCATATTATTTGTGATTTTTGCATGTCAATGGGGGAAAGGGATGTCTTTTGTCAGTTATGTTTCCGATACAATATTCTATTCTGCCTTTGTTTATTTGAAGCTTATTTCTCTTTATATTATTGATGTAGCCTGGTTACTTTTTGCTCAGGTATGAAACGTTAGTTGGTGTATACTTCAGGTTCTCCCAGGGTAGTAGTCATTTCTGTGGCAGGCAGGTCAGGTGGCCTGTGGCAGGCACATCAGGTGGCCCGGCGCAGGTTGGAGGTTGGGACAGCCTGTGAAGTGTCTAACAAACTAAGCAGAGTGTGTGGTAGTCCAGAGAGCTGAGGCTGAATAGCAGGATATGGCCTAACCCCAAGGAGATGGAATGTATGGAGAGCATGGAGTTGCTAAGTAAGGGCACAGGGGAATCAAGGTGCAGTCATGGTGTCTGACTTCCGTAGGTAGTAAGCAGGTCTATGGCAGGCAGATCAGAAAGGGGACTGTTTGTAGAGGGTCTAACAAACTAAGCTAGAGAATTTAACTAGTCTTAAAGAGTAAAATAAAAGTCTGAAAGGCTAACTGTAAAACTAAGACCATTATAAAAAGCTGGCTCAGGAAATGTTTTGCTCAAGCAGTGAAATCCACAAGGTACATCCCAAACCACAGAATGTACGAAAACATGTTTACCAGACCTTGTGACCACCCTGTTTCCTGTTATTGTAATGGTACCACCTGTTCCTTGTTTTCGTCTCTGTAAAACCCCATGACCACTCTGTTCCTTGTTATTGTAAAACGGTTACCATTTGTTCCTTGTTTTTCTTTATATAACTCTGTAAGTTCTCAGAATGTAACAGGATCTGGCAAGTTCCTGAGATGGGTTGACGGAACTCCATCCCCGCCTATGTTTTTAGGATATAAAAAAGACAGGCTACTACAAGCGCTTGCGTTTTTTCTTTTTCCTGTGTCCCGGAGCAGGGCGCCCACTTGTACAAGTGTTCAATAAAACCTCTTGCTTTTGCATCTGGCGTTGGTCTTCTTGGCCCTGCCTTTGGGTTCGAGTCCCAGAGCAAGCGGCCATTGAGGGTTTGAGTCCCCAAGCCCTGGGGCCATTGGGTTCGAGTCCCAGGGCAAGGCGTTGGGTTGTGTGATGGGGGTTCAAGTCCCGCGGAACTCAACAGTCTGAGTGCAGTGGGTCAGAAAGCAGTGAGTGTGTCTGAACCAAGAGTTAGTCCAGAGATCTGAGGTGGAATCGGAGGAAGCACAAGCCCAAGGCTGGAAGAAGGAGAGAAAGTGAGCAGAGAGTGGAGCTACTCAGGGTGCAGGGGAATCAAGGCACAGTGGGCAGGTTCTGTCTTACCAGGGTATCAGGAAGTAGTAGTGGAAGGCATATCAGGAGGCCAAGGTCAAAGTATGTTGTGGGGACAGTCTTTGGAGGGTCTAACCATTTAAGACAGAGGACTGAGAAAGTCTGGACATACGGGATTTTTTTGGTTTTTGATACAGGGTCTCACTATGTAGCCCTGCCTGGCCTTGAACTCACTATATGAAACAGGCAGGCCTCAGACTCACAGAAATTCATCTACCTGTACCTCCTGAGTGCAAAGATTTGTAGGACTCTGGCCCCTCTGCATGCCCTTCTCTCTTAATGCTAGGCTCTCTGCCAAGAGCTAGCAGGATCTTGTCAATTGCAAAACTCAAGTAAACAACTTGACCTTTAAGCTAGTCTGATTACAACTTTCTTTTTCCTGTGTACAGCTGTGTGCCATCAATAGAGGATGTCTCCTGAGAACCTGAACTTTTACCCTCCTGCAAAGCCCCGCCTCAGGGCATATAAGGCTTGCTGCCTCTCAGTAAAGTCAGTTAGTCATTCTCCTTTCCTCCTACCTAGTGTGTGTGTCTCTGTGTCTCTGTCTTATGTGTTTCATTCAATCCTCAGCCCTCCGGACTCGGTCAATGAATGTAGCCAGGGTGCTACAAGATTGAAGATGTACACTTAACACATCCCAGTAACGTATGAATTTTGAAGGGATGTAATTAAATTTACAAATCATCATAAAGATGCATTAGATATATTATGAATGGGGCGCCAAACCTGGCTTGAACTAGCAGTTTTATGTTCTGTAGCACTTTCCAATAATAATAATATACATACACTTTTATATTTACTAATTTTATTGAAAAGAAATAGTAGATTGGCTTGTTTTATAAAGTAAGTGGAGTAAATATGAATTGTTTTGCTTTATCTTAAAATTTCGGTTACTTCATTTTCTTTGACGGGTAATCAATTACTCTTTTATTCTATATAAACAACATATACATCCACATAAACATTAATCTATGAGAGACTACTTTTAAAAGACATCTAAGTTAGTGATACAGATTGTTTCATAAAATGATACTTTTGCATAAATACATGCGTGATCATTCTGCCTTTGTAGTACTGCTCCCATCTTCACTATGCTTGACAAAGGATGAACAGGCTGTCAACTCAGTCCATTTTCTCATGGAAATTTCATCAAATCAAATTCACAGTAGCATTAAAAAGTAGTTCTATTTTGTTATAGTTCCCTATTTCATTTTTCAAAAAAGTAACATGCTCAATATCTAAAATTAAAATTACTATTTAATAATGCATTTGTTTGTTGAATTCTATGAGCAACAGGCTCTGACTTTCAAGCATGGGAAACATGAACTTGTTTCTGAGATGACAGTTGCCTTTTTTATCATTAGTCAGGGAGACTTGATACTTTATAATATTAAGATATCAATAAATATTCATTCCATTTGCTCATTGGTCCAGAAAAGATCTGCACAAACGAAAAGTCAGTAAGTGAACACATCATATTCTTTATTCAAAAATTAAATTAGTTTCAACTTTGATTGTAGTAATTACAAAAAAATCAAAGTAGTCAAAGATGCATTCCATTTATCATTTTAAAGACGATTTTAAGTGATTGTTTTTGAACTAGGTAATTTTAAGCTAGTTTGCATCATCTCCAAAACATCAAACTGACATGTTTTCACAGCCATAGCTTAATTACTGTGTTTTGCAGACCTGTTGATGAATCCTACAGGAATTCTAATTAGCTGTGTTCTGCCTTCCTCTCCGTGTTGTACAAACTGCAGTTCTCAGCTTGTGTGCTCCAGTTCTGTGGTGTGCTCAGCCAAGGATGAAGGCAGCTGCTGGCCTCTTGGTTTATATCCAAATTAAGAAGCCTGCCAAAGTTTTAAAACAAAACATGCTTACTAACATTTCTCTTTTTGTTTTCTAGCTCAAATCTTAGCATGTGAAGGTCTAAATTTGTTCTTTAAGAGAACAGCTTCATTTCTAGCAGCAATTTTAAAGACATTATTACATAAAGTCCTTTAAATTAGGTGACTGATTTAAAATATATTCTCTTGTTGTAAACAGTAAATGCATACAGCAACATAATTACAAGTTTTGATATTAAAATCAGGCAAAAGGAATAATTTTTAGTAGTAAGTGGCAGTACACACTCTTAGTACCACATCAACTATAAATCTGACTTTATTTTAACAACTTTAAATTAGATAATGTTCCAAATGAAATACTGCCAAATGTAACAAACAAAATTGATCTTGGATGACACATTAAAGGTACTATAAATTTGAAGTTCTGTCTTAAAATGAAATAATAATGTAGTGAAGAAAAGTTGAATTTCTCAATATTTTTTAAATGTAGATTTTAATATATTAAGCATATATTAAAAGCCTTTTCTCAGATAAATTATTGACAACATTGCCATGTTATGATTTCCTTTACTTTTAAACTCTGTTTATAAGGAGAATCTGTTTCTACCAGCTTGATCAAATGCAGTGCATTAATTATATAACATAAAAACATAAGTTCTCTTCATAAAAATAAAACTTGTATTTTATTACTATTAAAGATTTATTTTTATAATTATTTTTATGTATACGTAAGTGTACCTGCTTGACTTTATGGCCAGAGCATCGGATCCCTTGGGACAAGATTTATAGATGGTTGTGAGCCACCATGTGGTTATTGAGAATGGAACCAAGTCATATACAAAAGCATACAGTGTTCTTAACCACTGAAACAAGTCTCCATCCCCTTACATTTGTTATTTTTGTAAAAAAAAAAAGCCTGTAAACATGAAATTGAGCACATATAAAAGAATTTGTCATTGCATAGCCTCTTAGCTGAATTTTTTTTTAATTCACATAGGGAACATTTATTGAAGGTCTGTTATGTACTGTACATTGATGATCTAGAAATAACACAAATGACCATTGTACCTATTCTATGAGTTTTGTAGTAGCTTTTATTTTTTATTGGAGCATAGTTCCAATTTCTAGATTTTGCTTCATCTTATCCTGGCTTTGTAATACCAAATTATGTATCTATCAATATCATCTGCCTCCAATGCTAGTATATTTGTAATAATACATGTGAATGTGTAGCAGTAATTTTACTAATCTCATTTATAACAATTTATATGAATTTGGGATTACTTTGTATGTAGAAAATCATGTTCAGTTAATGTTTTATGCTCTCCATTGCAAATGAGTATCTTTATTTTTTTATTGTATTTTCACAGTAGGTCATAATTCCAGACTACTAGAGGAAAGTGGTGGTAGTATATATCTTTGTCTCATTGTACATGCCAGCTTAAATCTTTCATCATTTTGCCATTATGTGTAATGATTATGAAAATCTAATTTGTCAGTATTCTCGTTTGGTTAATAATTTAATTCTTTTGCTGACAAAATAGTTCAGAGGGTACAGGCACTTGAAGCCAAGCCTGATGATTTGTGTTTGATCCACACAACCCTCATGGTGAAAGAAGAGAACCAATTTTCACAACTTGTTCTCTTATCTCCATACACAATGGCACACTAGAATGCTGTTTGCCTATTATTATTTTGCAATATGAGATTTAAAAGCAACCACTTTATTGTTTTCAGCTTTGTTATTTTTTGTCAAGATGGTTTTGGTTGCTGCTGGGATGGGTCAATGTGTATAGGTACTTGTCATATGACTGGGAAAGTCTTTCAATCTGAATTCAATCTTAGCATGGTGGAAGAAGGAATAAAATTCTGGAAGTTGTCTTCAGACCTTCTTGTACATGATGTGACATGTACACACACATACACACACACACAGAGAAATAAATCAATTAATTAAATACATGTAGAAATTGGAAAAAAGAATTTCTTTATTTCAAATAAATTTGCTTCATCATTGCAAATTTTATCAAATATCTTTTTTATAACTGTTAAAATAATTATGCTACTTTTTCTTTCATCTTCTTTATATAAAATGCATCAAGTGATTTTTCATTGATCAACTGTCATTTCATTCTTGAAATAATACAAAATTAAGTTTTAATGCATGACCTGCTACATGTATTGATTAATTTGTTATATTACAATTTTATTTATAATACATGAGAAAAATTTAGTTATGGTAAGATTGCCATTGCTCCTCACTTGAATGCTTGTTATAAAATATCAAGGCCATCTTGGTCTGAAACTTTTTTACAGTAGTGTTTTTAACACCAATTTAATGTTTTTATTTGTTATAGAACTCATCAAAATTTCTATTTTTTGTAGGATTTTATTATGAAATGTCCACTTAATCTATTTTTCAGTTTGACAGTATGTAATTTTTGTTAATTTCTTTAATGTATGCTTAATTTTTATCTATGAATAATTTAAAAATTATATTTCTTCCTTATTCCATTACATTTAAAAATTTTCTTTTCATTATAGCTAATGATTTTTTGGTCTTTTGAGATAGAGACTCCCTGTAGCCCCAGCTGGCCTAGAACTCTCTACGTAGATCACACTGGCCTTGATCTCACAGATAGTCACCTTTCTCTGTCTCTCATCTCAAGTGTTGAGATTAAAGGAGTGCATCATCACTCCTGGCTATAGCTTATGTTTTATAGATAATATTACTACAAAGGATGAAATAATGCCTTTGTTGATCCTCCACATAGTTTTGACTTGTTTTTATCCCAAATTAACTTTTTTTCTTTCTACATACTTATCTTGTTTATTTCCCTTAATATTTTAGTCTAATTATACCTCTTTGATTGTCTAGCTACATTTTAAGTAATGTGTGTAAAGAAATAACACAGTATGTCCAAGACTGCTCTATTCAGGAAAACAAACAAACAAACAAACAAAAAACATTTTGGCTGAGTAAATGACTTAGTGTTTCTGATCAAGAGTGAGGACTGCAGTTTGAATCCACAAAACTCACCTAAAATTCAGACAGACCTGGTAGCCATCTGTATTCCTATTCTAGGAAGGCACAGACAAGAATCACTGAAGCAAGATGACTGGCTAGACTAACCAGAATTGGTATAATCCAGGATCAGTCTTCCTTTTATATGTTCCTCAAGGACCTTTCTTCTTTTGGCAGGGTAATTTTGTTCATATGCAAAGAAAATAAACATATCTTTTATAGATTACTGAACACTGTTTGTTGATAGACAGTGACTCTGGAGACACGACGTGTCACTATAGGCTTTCAGTCAGAAGAAGAAGACATGGAAATTTGTTGACCATTGAAACTATAGCTTAGCTACATTGCAATGTGAAACCACTAGTTCCTGAATTAAATCTATGTTTAGTTCTAAGCTTCCCACTGCATAATTGGATGCAAGTATTGAGCAAGTATTGATCCCCACATTTATATTAACCTGCAGAGTGAGAGTGAGGGTTTTAATCATGAGAATGGGCTTGTAGAAGCCATTAAAATTCTCTATCTAGGAAAAATAGTAAATCAAAATGAATACCCCATATTCCAGCAATGATTGTAAAGAGGAGTGCTACCATCAAAAACTAAAATGATTCAGAGATCACAATTCTCATGATATTCCCATTTGGCTTGTGCAGAAAACAGATGGAACCATAGTGAATCACCCTAATCATAACAAATTGGTGACTTCAATTGCATCTGTACTGGTGTAGTTTAATTACTTAAGAAAATTAACACATCCTTTGTTTCCTGATTTGGCAATGATTTTTCCATCATCTCTGTCTATAGGGCTGATCTGAAGCAGTTTTTTTTCAGCTAGTAAGACGAGAAATGCACTTTTTGTCTGAGTTTTGTTTTGTTTGAGTTATGTTGTTGCATTTTTGTTATTGTTGTTTTGTAGAAAAGTTTTCACTCTAGCCCAGTTGGCAAAGGAATTCACTAGCACCTTTAAAGTTGCAGAAATACCACCTGCACCAGTTTTTCAGTTGCTGAAACAGCAAAATATTTTTATGTTATTAGCTCAGTGGCATATCATCTTTTCCCTCCCTGTATGCCATAATTCTGTTTGTAATTTTTTTTGTTATTTTTATTTTGGTTCTGATGCTTTAATCCAGGATCTGAATCACGCTGGGCAAGGGCATTATCACTATGTTATACAGCCTGTCCTCTTGTTTGTACTTATCTTTCATTTAAATATTTTTATTTCTGATAATTTCAGACATATATACAATTTTGATATATACACTCCACTACCATGCTCCAAATTCAATCACCCTGCCCCTCCTGACCTTGATCATATTTCTTTCATAAGATCTCATGCAATTTCATTAAACACATTGGTAGCATTAGGCTGATTAGTACAAGAAAAGTGTCTTTACTCCAGTGCTGAAGCTCGCTGGCAAAATCGAACCATGCCTGAAGTGGAGAGTGAGGATTGAGAAATACACACAGAGAAAACGATAGACTCAGGATGGCTGTCAGTCAGTACTGAGGCCCCAACTTTATTTTACTTAACGTATTTATATCACTATCCAGAGCATAGGAATTCAGGCAGGAAATCAAATTAGGGACAATGCTGACATCTGTACAAAACAACAAGTGCTATCTTGTAGAACCAACATCCTCTCCCCAAGGTCATGGAACATTCAAATCTCATCCTTGTGCTAAAAGCATATCTCCTCTTACATTTGGGGCATAAACAACAAAATGGTTCCTGTCAGGAAGGAAAGCTTGTAAACAACAAAATGGCTCCTGGCAGGAAGGGGAACTCATAAACAACAAAATGGCTCCTGGCACTCCAGGCTTAGTAGTAATATATTTTGACATCACTGGGCTGGGAATAAATCTGTGTAAAATTCAGTACTCTCATATCTTGGTGAAAATTCTAAGCTTTCAGTGGTGGTAGGAAATTGAGATAATTTTTAAGGCAAAAAATACATTAATGCTTCTGGTTCTTATTACAACTAAGACACACAATAACTAATGAGTCTATTTGGATTTTGGAGGCAGCACATTACACATTTAAATGTGTTCCTCTGACCTACTCAGCCAGTGACCCAAAAGGTTGCTAGTTTTGGGTAGAGCCCAATGTATCACACAGCTCTCTAATATAGGTCAAGTATGTTGTACAGGTTGCTCTGCCAATTGAGTCTGATGACTCAACAGATTCAGTCTTTCTTGAGGAATCAGTAACAGACAGAGGTGCTCTGAAGAGATTTTAGAAGTGTCATATACACATATTGCAGCAAACACATTTACATTTAAGAATTTTGTATCAAGACACTACTATTATCCATCTATAATTATTATCATTCTTGAGAGTCATTTTTGGCTTATTACTTGGCCTTAGAAACGGAAGCCTTGACCAAGAATCACCAAGTTACAATTTAAAATAGCATATGTATTATGAACTGAGTATTATATCAGTTGGCACTTTTAAAAATTAGGCTATACACAGTAAAACCCCATCATCAAGTGAAAGTGATATATATGCAATGGAAACTGACGCAAGTGGCCAAAATTTCTGTTCTGGCTATACTTCTTTTTCTTCTTCAGTCTATAATTATAGTATCATGTAGAAGTTGTTATGATCAGTTAGAATCTGGATTGCCAAAGGTTTGTGTTATATGTGAACACTACAGAAAATTGGAAAGCTTTAAAAATATAGCCCCTATCTAGGTCATTCCTGAAAATAGTAAAAAAGAACAATCTTCCCTATGATCATAACTTAAGGAAGGGTATCTGGTTGTGAACTTTGCTTAGAAGCAAAAAATGTTGATCTGTGTAATTATTTGTCTTTTAATACCTTGTAGCCTGTTGGGCATAATGCATGATGGACCTAGCCAGGCCACCAGCTAGGAGAAATAGAGGAGTGGCTCCTGTCGGCATAGCATTCTGCTCTGGTTAGTCATGAGACCGGCTTCTGCCCAGCAACTGGAAAGAACCTGCCTACCTAGTGAAAAACTTACCACTGGCTGTATTTGGGACCCCACCCCATAAGGTCATTGGCTATCCAGACATATAAGAGCTTTTCACCTATTCAATAAACAAGCTTGCAGTGCCACGTGCCTGGCCTGCTTCCCGCCCAGCTCCCGAAGTTGGTGTCTTGATTCCGTGTCTACTCACCCTCTTCCCCTACGGCCGAGGTCCTCTGAGTCCCCTTGGGCTGGCCTCGAGTGCTGAGACCCCCAATAACTGGTGCCCGGAACAGGAACTCTGTCCCCCTTGGCATTGGCAAGATGCCCCTAGTCTGATTGTTGGTGAGTAGGCCCCCGGGTTTGTGTAAGGATGGTCCTTGTGGACAGGCAAGGACCCCCTCACTTTTGTTCCCCTTCCTGTGTTTGTCTCCCTATTTGAAAGGAAGCACACACTGCCTCAAGATCCCTGAGATCCATGTTGGCCCCTCTCTTTCTTGGTTCATACTGGTGGAATCACATGGGGACTTAAACTGCCTGATTTTGGAACCCAGGCAAAGCTATTGAAAGACCTCACTGCAGCCCAGGGGACTCGAACCCCTATGGACCACCTGAGAGTCCAAAGTACGGGGAGCCCCAGTCCCAAGAAACCAGACCGTCAGATGCAAGCAGCAAGACGATTTATTTCACTTGCGCAAGTGGGTGACTTAGCATCGGGCAGCCAAGCACACCTGCCAGGAGTCCCGCCAGGCTTTTATTACAGAAAACCATAAGATCACCATGCATTAACATATAGGGTACTTGTTACACTTGGATTGGCCCACAGCCCTCGCACCAGGGTTACAGAGAGGACAGCTTTACATAATCCAAACTTTTCTCAGAAATGCCACAGGTCTAGTTTCACAATGTTGACAGAGTTCTTGTGACACTCTGGGGCTTTTTCTGGAAATACCACAGACATTGTTTCACTTATCATGAGATATTGACAAACTTCTTGTGACATCTGGGACTTTCCAGTTAGGGAGGTGTAGGCTAACAGTGGGCTTAGTTATTTTTCCACTTGAGCGGGGGTCTCACACTATCAGCTAAACATTTCTGGAAGAGACACTGTATGGGCAATCGGTGTCTTAACTCTCCCAACTTTTATTTAAAACTGCCCCAGCTCTCTCCTGCTGGCAGGGATACAGGGATACAGCTGCAACCTAAGCTGAGGCACGGCTGAGATCACCCTCCAGGCTCCCCAGGTTTAAATCCCCCTTTCCTGGATCAAGGCCCTGCCTCTCCCAGAGCAAGATGGCAGCTCTGGCTGGGGATACTAGGACTCCAGCACGCATTGTGGAGAGTATCTTAGGGTCTGGTAGCTGCTGGATTTGCTTGGTTTGTAACATTGGCTGGGAAACTGCCCCACCTGCCTGATGTACTCGCCGGGATCCCACCATGGCCAGTCTACAGACCTGAGGACGTCTCCCACCAAGGCACGGGGCAGTTGGACCCCCAGCATTTTGTCTGCATGGTAAGAATAGGAGGTAGAATTTTTGGCTAGATAGTTTAGGGTAAAAAGACCCCAAAGAAAAGTAGCCAGTTTCTTTTTGGCTAAAAACCAAAACAATAAAAACAAAAAGGAGGATATGTTGGTCATAATGAAGGATGGGCCTAGCCAGGTCACTTGTTAGGAGGAATAGAGGAATGGCTCCTGTGGGTGTGGCGTTCTGTTCTGGCTAGTCATGAGACCAGCTTCTGCCCAGCACCTGGAAAGAACCTGCCTACCTGGGGACAAACTTACTATTGGCTGTATTTGGGACCCCACCCCACAAGGTCATTGGCTATCCAGGCCTATAAGAGCTTTTGCACCTATTCAGTAAACGAGCTTATTGTGCCACCCACTTGGCTTGCTTCCAGCTGAGCTCCTGGAGTTTTGGTCTTGATTCTGTGTCTACTTGCCCCCTCCCCCCATGGAGGGGACCCTTCAGTCCCCTCAGGCTGGCCGTGAGTGATGAGACCCCCAATAGTAGCCACTCTGGCATTCTATTAAGCATTCAAGGTCCGCCACCAACTACTCTGTATTTCTATCCCTATTTACAAGTAAGGCAGCCATGCCTTCCACCTCCCATTGCCAAGAGAAGCAGTTGGATAACCTATTGTGATTAGGTTATTTTTCAAAGCCTGCAAGAAGATGAATGAATTTTCCAATCCACTTTTAGCCCTGAGATGCCACTGGGAAGTGACCATCTTATCCTTTGAAGGAAAGACCCTTGGGTCTCTGCAAGGTCTTATGCAACCCTCAGACACTGATGGGTACATCATTCATGCCCAGCAAAGAGTCTTGTCATTATCTAAAGACTGATATGTCTCTGTGTGTGAACAGTTGTGTAACTCTGTAATAGCATCCATCTATTGCAAAAAGAAGCCTTTTTGATTAGTGGTGTAAACAACATCTATCTATTTGGAACTAAAACCCTCTCAATAGGAGGGAACTCATGTTGCACTGTAAACATAGCCAAATACACATGGCTGGAGAGGTCATAGATTCTAGAGAAAACCTGTCTCTGTCACATCTCTAGACAGACATAATTTCTCACTGAATACTAAATATGGATCCTTATATGTACAGACAAGTATACCATTCACCACTCATCATAGAAGCTTCTTTTAATAACAGATGGAGACTATTACAAAGTTCCGCAACTGGTCACACATAGAGAATAAGTGTCTGAGAGATGCACAGCCCTAAATGACACATCTACCATGGAAACACTACACCTAATGTTCATAGAACAAAGCAGAACAGGGAGTAGCAAGAATTCTAATGCACCTAAAAAATTCTTCCTCATGCAACAGAGTATGATGCACACAGAAGGCTATAACTAGTCAAAATATAGAGACTGGGAGACTATAGAAGGCATGTCCCTTAATAAGACTCACCCACCCAAGGCTCAGATATCACAGTAGAAGTGATGGCAGAAAGATTATAAGAGCCTGGGTTAATGCATGAATATAGGGAGAAAGAGAATTTCAGGCTTCTGGGAACTTACTCATACACTTACAGAAATGGTGTAAGCAAGCATGCACAAGTCCCATTCAGACTCATTCAGACAAAAATCCAATATAGAACTGGGGGAATTGGCAGCAAGCTCCAACCTTAGTCAAAGAAATATTGGCAGTTGATTACTGCTGGGTGAAGGATAGTTGATCTATTTTAAAGGAGAGACTCTAGATAGGCTAACTAGACTGCAGTGAATGAACTTGCATTGAGGGACATCTTGGTACACAAACATGACTCAATAGCCTTAACATATATGATAGAATTTGTGAAACTTGGTGGTGGGTGCCTATGGGGCTTGCAGGTGGGGAAGGGTATATAAATATGATTAAAGTTTTTTGTGACATACAGAAATTTCAATAAAAATATACATTGAAAAAGAAGAAAAATATCGCTAAACATAAACACAGAATTGGTGATTTGTTAGGACTAAAAGCTACACATAATACAAAATAAGTATGTCATTCTTAACATAAAAAATGATTTTTAAATCTATGAACCAAACTCTCAGGAACTTAGAGTTGTGGGAATGATTTTTGTCTCCAATAGGAAACAAATCACTAAATATAACTGATAAATTATTCCCATCTAAACAATACAGAGAAGTCTAGAATTGTGAGTGGTATGAAAACATTAAAGTAAAAATCCACAGAGACAAAAGAAATCTAAAAAATACACATGAGCTGTCAAAAGTCATCCATTATTTGACTAATTTTTATTAAATCTCACTAGAAGGCAACAGAAAGAAAATATCAAAGAACTGTCTTATAGTAGATTAAAATAGTTTCCTAGATACCTGATAACTTGGTAAGGTGATTAAAATTAAAATTAGATATAATAAAATAGTTTTATTTTATGTCAAATATGAGTGTTCTTCTATTGAAATATAATATACTGTTTTAAAATAGACTTAGCTCCACAACAGTAATGAGTGGAAATAACAAATTTCCCACATACCTACTGCCACGTGCATGTAGAAACTCCTGCATAGGCAATATCCCACTCCAGATGGCATAGGGTATATCTTTCATCATCTATGAACCTACATTAGTACATTATTATCACTGATAGTTTACATTAGTATTCATGGTTGAGTGGTACATTTTGTATGTATGTTAAATTGAATATTGATACATATTCACAATTAAAACAGACACCAGTTTCTCTGTCCTATATATCATCTCTGCTCTGCTCACTGAGCCTTCTCTCCCTGCTAATCCACGACACCACTGACTTTTAAAATTTCTCTATAACTGCATTTCCCAAATGTCACCTAATTGGAATCAAATACTATATATTGTATTCAGATTGATTTCTTTTACTTGGGACTACTCGTGTAGCTGCCTGTGTATTTTTCACTACTAATGCCTCATTTGTTTTTAACATCGAATAGTATTGAAGTTTTTGAATATGCTAATTATCTACTTACATACTACTTTGAGCATATATAGATAATATATGACAATATAATGATATGATTCATTATCTATAAACTCGTTATGTAGAGAGATATCTATACTTTTTGCATATGGATATATAGGACACACATATTTGAAAATAAGAGAAAGATAGTGAGGATTTGTTAGAAATATTGGCTTATTTGATTATGGAGGCCAAAGGGCAGCTCAGCTATTCTAACTAAATGCCAAGTCACTTGGGATTCCCTTTCAGGAGAACAGTTTCATTCTCAGTGCCTATTGAAGCATTAAGAATAATTAGTGGCTTGATTAAGAACAAATAATGTTTCATAAGTTATCTTGTTGAGTACCGCGGGACTTGAACCCCCATCACACAACCCGATGCCTTGCCCTGGGACTCGAACCCAATGGCACCAGGGCTTCGGGACTCGAGCCCTCAATGGCCGCTTGCTCTGGGACTCAAACCCAAAGGCAGGGCCAAGAAGACCAACGCCAGATGCAAAAGCAAGAGGTTTTATTGAACACTTGTACAAGTGGGCACCCTGCTCCGGGACACAGGAAAAAAAGAAAAGAACTCGGGGGCTTGCAGTAGCCTGCCTCTTTTATATCTCAAAAACATAGGCGGGGGCGGAGTCCCGTCATCCCATCTCAGAACCTTGCCAGATCCTGTTACATTCTGAAAACTTACAGAGTTTCATACAAAAAAACAAGGAACAGAGACGTAAACAAGGAACAGGTGGTACCATTAGTTTTACAATAACAGGAAACAGAGTGGTCACAAGGTCTCGAAAACATGTTTTTGTACATTCTGAGATCACGGGGTGCACCCCGTGATCTTTACTGCTCAAGCAAAACACTTCCTGAGCAAAACACTTCCTGAGCTAGCTTTTTACGGGGGCAACTAATGGTCTTAGTTTTTCAGTTAGTCTTTTAGACTCTATTTTACTTTTCAATCTCAGAATTGATTAAGTAACCATACTTTTCATTTTTTTTTTGCTTGAAGGTAGACTTGTTAACTTATCATCTTAGTTTCCTTTTTATACATGTTAAGTAAGAATCTGTGAAGCTTTCTGTTTCACATTTAGGATTTTAGTGTTTATCTAGTCAATGTTTATATTTTTTAGTTTGTGTATTCTGATTGTTGCAGTATCTTGTTTTTATTAATTTATATGCTCCATGCTTTTGGGAGGGAACACCACCATTTCTCCCCTTTACCAAAAGTACTGCAACTGAAAGCTTTGAATTTAAGATGCTAGAAGGAAATGACAAGCTTAAATTTGTATTTCTCTCATGTAAAGAAATATAATATCTAAAACCTCAAAACTATATTTTTCACTATTTGTAAATATGAATTTGTGCCATTATATAATCCCCACTTAAGTCACCACTGGCAGAATGCGTACCATTTTATGTAGCAAAAAATCATATATTAGAATCCTAAAACAATGGTTTTCTTTTACAAATTACCCCAATATTTGCCATGACTTGTAGTCAACCATTTATATAATGAAAAATAAATGCCCCTTTGTAAACTCTCTTGAGTATTTTTATAAAACACTACATTGGAATTTTGCTTGTGAAGCTCATTAATATTAATATGAGTCACCCAGCTAATTCCCTGTGTACTGATCTGAAAGGCACTTTGCTACATGTATCTTGGAATGATTTTCTTTAAATCAGCTTCTTTTATTGAAGTCTGCTGCTCGTGACAATAACACCCACCACTGCCAGCATATTATCAGTGCCATTTTTGAACAGTATCTACTAAACAGACAAATGCCTATTCCTACACTACAATATAGAGTCTTTGGAGTATATTTCTTTCTGTTCCCATCTAACTATTTTTTATTGGACTATATAAGTAACAATACTGTAAAATAAACTCATATTGAGATTCATTCTAATAGAAACTTATTAGAAAAGTGGCATTGCTTGAAACAAATACTTTGCATTATGTCTTGAATAGAGATAGAGACAAAAGGAGACATGTCCAATCATGCCCCTCTCCCCACAGATTTACCAGAATGTAACTAGTCCGGATAGAACTAGCCATGGTAGGATGCAAGGTACCTTATATTTATCATTCCCTCATTTATATTTATGATATTTCCTACTTTTAGGTTTTTTAGATTTACTGTTTCTTTCTTTGGTTTGGGAGAAATTTGATTTTCTACAGTTTGGGGTTTTGCTCCCTTGTTTATTTTGGAGGGGGGATAAAACTTGAAAGTATAGACAGATTTTGATTTTAAGCTCTAATGAAGTAGAGATTTTGATTTTGAGCTCTAATGAAGTAGCTCTTTGAAGTAGAAAGAAAAAGAAAGAAATTGCTATTTGGGGATATTGTTAACTGAATATTTATGTTCTTTACAATTTCAATTTTTGAAGCTTAATTGAAAAAACAATGCTTAATTGTAATTTGATAAATCCCAATTAAAAAATTTTAATTTAACTATACTTATGATTTAGTTTACAAATATACTTACAATAAGTATAGTTCATAAAATATGTATTCATGTTCTTTTGTGTAAAAAGGTGTATAAAGAGTATAGAAGGGTTGAAGCCTTAACCCCAGTGTTACTGCATTTGGAAACAATACCTATAAGGTACTCATAAATCTTAAATGAGGTCTTAACTGTGGATCCTTCATTTGTTATAGCTGACGGACTTTTAAGAAGAAAGAATATCAGAGCTTTTTGTGTGACATGAAGTTTACAAGAGCTACTACCTATTTGCAGTTCAAGTAGAGAGAATTCATAAGGAAATCAATCAAGCAGGACCTTGACCTTAGACATCCTAGCCTCCAGAAGTATGAGAAAATAATTTTTGTTCATAATGCAACTCTCAGTCTATGTTTACTTTTTGTTATTGGTAATACAAATATGCCAGTATAATATCAAAACAGATAAATGAAAAAGTTAATTTTTCGTTTACTTTTCCATTTGGAATGGAAAGAGCTCAAAAAGAAGTCCCTCCCAGGGACTAATCAGATGGCTCAATTAACAAATGTTTCTCATGCAAGCATGAGGGTTTGAATTCAGACAGATCTGTACCACCCACATGAAAGCCAAGCATAACAACATAGTCTATAATCCCAACACTGGAAACTAAGACTGTAGGATTTTAGAGGTTTAATGGCCCAGTCAGACTAGCCAATAAGGGAATTCCAGATTCAGTATAAGACCCTGTCTCAAAAAATAAGGTGGAAATTAACAGAAGAAGACACCTAATATTGGGACCTCTAATCTTCACAGATGCACACACCTACACACAGACACATACATACTATACATACACATACACACATAATCACACACATATACATACTATACATACACATACACACATAATCACACACATATACACAGAGGTATACATACATGGAAGACCTTCCATTATACAATATGGATGGTATTTTGAAATGAATAAGAGAATACATTTAACACTTTAACTAAAGACTTAATGGTGAATGGATGAAGAAAAGGGTGGTTTTCTGGGTCATTTTCTTGACTAAACAAATAATTTGCTCATATTGTTTTCATTTTATTTAACTGACATTGCTTATATAGTGTCTTGTCTTTAGCTATTTTTTTACTTTTTAAAATATACTTCACCATTTCTCTTGAATGAATATGAAACTGTAATTTTGTTCATTCATGAAAACTGAATGATTTGAACATTCTTCAGTCTGCCCACAAACTGAAAGATAAGAGAGATCTACTATAATTATGATACTAAGTACTTTAGCAGCAAAGACTATAAAATTTCTATTCACTTCTAATATAAAAAAAATATTGTGAGAGGATTTAAATTATTTTAAGAGCAATACATACTGAAAGGCTTAGATCCAATCCTCTTCAAATATCTAGTGTTCCTTGGAAATCATCCTTACTTTGTAAAGCCACTAACACCTTTACTGACTTCTTTCCACACATAATTTATTAGTTTAGTGGTTGAATTAGGTACACATTAAAGGATTTCTGGATGAGGGTTTCACAAAATAACATTTTATTCTTTGTTTACAACTAGAAATTTCACAAGAGTATTTGAAATCTTAGTTTAAGAATTAATTTGTATAAAAACTGCAAACACTGTTTTAGATAAATTTGATTAAGATTTCTTGGTATCTTTAAATTTTACCACACTGTAGATAATTGTTTGTTGGTATTTTTCCTGGTATTTTTCAAAATATATTACAAATACAAATTCTTGAATTTAAAGAACAACATAAAAAATTAAGGTCTGTTCTAAAGTTAAAATTAGTTTCAAATTGATTCTTGAATGGATACTGAATGATATTGTCCATCATTTAGGTACCATGTATTTACCTAATGAAAAAGTATTGACATACACTGAACAAAATTGTTCTGGGATCTGTATCTTAAGACTTCTTTCCCACAAGGATGTTCCTAGGGAAAATTATTTTCATGCAGTTATATTTTAAATACATGTCCACTGTGAGTATTAAATGAGAAGGGCAACAGCTTATCTGATAATACTAAAAATATTGGAAATCCCTTTCCCAATGTACATTTGATATTATCATTCTAACAATAAATATTTAGTCCAATTCTTATTGTTTGTGTTTATCAGCGTGCTCTGGATGAATCTCTGCAAAATCTTGACAGCAACAAGCAAGTAAAAAAATAAAGAATGCCAATTAAAGTCCAACAGATTTCCTTTAGAAAATTGTTTTCTTTTTCTATTAAGTTTGCTACCTAAATGTATTTGAACAGGAGAAATACATATTTTTCTAAGTCATGATAATGCATTTTCTGCAAAGAGAAAAAAATATCAAGCAGTCCAGTCACCTTTCTACATTTATTTGTAGTCATTTAAAACCAGGAGAATACCTTAAGTACAGTAGCCACCTTGGAGAAATTTACTGATAAAATGACTTCTGAAATAGGGAAACAAGAAATTGCATTACTTTTTAGGAAGGTAATCATCTTGAAATTCTGCAAAAAAGAAAATAGTTTTTTAATTGTTATTATTTACAAAAGTGGTATAATTTCCTTTTAAGTCTTTTATTTTCTTCTTTTTGGCTAAGATGTGAAATAAGCAATAGTATCCCTGAGTGGATAAAGCTGCTCCCAGGAGCCACAGATTTTTAAAATGAATATCCCAGGGCCATAGGTGGCCTACCTCCCTATGTGTTCTTTGCTAGGGAAATCCATGAGCCCTGTCAAACAATATGGTATATTGTCATTGCTCTTTGTTTTTCCTCAAGACTAGGTAAAAATCTGTTAATGAAAATACCCAAAGCTTTGACCATAGAATACGGAGTACAAGCTGTAACTGAGCTGAAAGTTCCTTTCTAGCTAACTTTCACAATATTGGAAGTTGCTGTTCAGATTGTGCACGGAGCAATGTCATAATCAGTCTTCCTCAGCTATAGAACCTGTGTGCAGCAATTTGAACTGGCCAAGCAAGGTGATGCCACAGATATAAAAGTGGCAACCTTGTTACTAGGCTATCCAGTTACATATTAAGATACATTTTCTATGTATTCTTTGAGAATTTTATGCATGTATACAATTAATTTTATTCCCCACCTCATCTTCTTCTAGAACACCTTATCAAGTTACTTCCCAACTCCATGTCTTATATTTTATACTACACTGATTCCAATTAGTGCTTCCATTATATATATGAGAGTAGGGCCAGCCATTGGTGTGGTGGTTTGAATGAGAATGCCCACCCCCGCAGGCTCCAAGCATGTAAACATTTTCTCACCAGTTGGTGATGCTGTTTTGGAAGACTTTAGGAGACTTGGCCATGAGAAGAGCAACAGAGGAAGCATGTCATTGGGGGTGGGCTTTGAGAGTGGATTTCCAGTTGCTCTCCACTTCTTGTGCCTGCTTGAAGATGTGATCACTCTGCTTTTCCCTGTGGTCACCTGCTGCTATGATGCCTCACAGCCATGATGGACTCTGATTCTTCTGGAACTTAAGCTAAATAAACTCTTCCTTCTATAAGTTGCTTTTGTCAGTATTTTTATCACACTAAAAAGTAAAGTAATAAAACTGGAGTATAAGTAAGTGGCCATGGGGCATATCTACGAAGAAAACTGACTCTCTATCACCCAGTAGCTTAAAATTACTGGCATCCATACTAGAACTCCTGATTGGGTAGGCCACAGGCCCTACAGGAGAACCTATTTCTATTATTTTGCTAAATGGAAGCTGTATCAAACTACCTTCTAAATACTTATCTTTATATCCATAGATTAGTGTAGTTCTCAACCCTTATCAGAGATCTTTTTTTTTTCAAAGGATGATGCTTAATATTGTTTCACTACTGTCCCAAGAGCAGAGAATAAGTAATTGCGGAGTGCTCAATCCTAAATAAACATACCTGTCACATCCTTAGCTCCAAATCTCTGGGACCATCATGGAAGAGAAGACAGAAAGATTGTTAAAAGCTGACATTCACTCTGGGCGTGGTGACACACATCTTTAACCCCAAATCTTGGGAAGCAAAAACAAGCAGATCTCTGTGAGATCAAGTACAACCTGCTGCATGTAGTGATTTGCAGTGGGTTTGGTCTAGGGAGATCCTGTCATAACAAATATAAACAAATATAAACAAACAACAACACAACAGTAAAAACAAACATAAAAAAGCCAGAGATTGGAGAGAACTGCTGTATAACACTGACAGACATGACATGTAGGTGCGTCTCCATCTCCAGCATGGCTGTTGTGCTCCAGCCATGCCAGCGAATGGAGGACGATGGAACGGGACCTCAGGTGGCTCAGAGTGCGGTGGGAGGAGTTCCCTCCCGGGAGACTACGTCGGTGGGTAGTTCGGTTATTAGAGCCAATGCAGGGGCTTATATAGGGAAGCCTCTCTGACTGTTACAGAAGGCGGGAAAGGTGGGGTGTTGGGGTAAAGGCAGGAAGGTTGTGGAAGTTCAGGAATGAGGAAACGAAACCCAAAAACCTGGTTCTGGTCTGGGGTGGGGGAAAGGAAGATTCATATCACATCAGGCAGAGCAGGTCAGACACCTGCCATCCCTTTAGGGTATCTGCAGTTGCTTGGCTTGCTCAGTAACCAGATCCCCACAATGACAGGGCTTTTGCCAAAGACCTGCACAAGATAAAGCCAAACAAAATTCCAATTACTTCTATTTTACTTGGAATTTTTGAGACAGAATCTCATTTTGTAGCATCAGCTGGCCTCGAATCACTAGGTAGACCCGGCATCACCAATTACACAGAGATCCACCTCCCTTTTCCTCCTGTATGTACTGAGATAAAAGGCCTGAGGCACCAGGCCTGACTTCAAAATTCCAATTGCTTTCTGATTGGAGTTGACATTCCCTCCAAAGAAAAGAATTTACTTCTGATACTGGAAACTGAGTCAAAAGCCCTTGGCCATAGTGGAGGAGCTATGGCAATTGAATTGCTAAATGGACAATATCTGTCGAATTCCCTTGTTTTTATAAGTTATTATTTTTAATGTATGTGTATGAGTGTATGCTTACATGTATGTAAGTGTCCCAAGCTGTGACATATCCACAGAGGTCAGAAGAAGGAGTCAGATTCCCCTGGAACTGGAGTTACAGACTATCAGTTGTCATATGAGTGCTGGGAATGTAACCTGGGTCATCTGTAAGAACAGCCTATGTTCTTAGCAGCTAAACCATCTCTCCAGCCTCCAAATTCCCTTCTAAGTAGCTATTCTTCTGCCCATAGTTTATGTTACTCTCAGTTTTTATCAGAGAAGCTTCTTTTTGAAGTGGCTAAAAAGAATCATAACTAGTTAAAGTACAGAGAAATTATGACTATGTCATGCCAAGCTACAAATGGGACCTTTTTGTCACTTCCTCCAAAGTTGCAGGAACATCGGCGAACAAGGAGCACAATGAATTAAGAACTAGAGGAAGGGGGAGGAAAGGTATACTACAGTAATTCCAGTCATGACATGGCTATGGAACTCCTGAACCCTCAGGGTGTGTCTGTCAACATACTATCATAGAAAGTTAAGGGGTTCATAAAGGCACACCAATATCTAAGGATTTAGATGAAATTAATGGCTGATGAGAAGGGCAGACAGATGGCTTTCCGAGGTACAGAAACTTTGAAAGTACATGATTCCTATAAAAAATATCCAACCCTTACTCCTGTAAGCAACCCTAATGAAACCCGTTAATCACATATACTGAGAGACATTAGCACACAGAAATGCACACAAACATACAAACACATACAAGCACAAACGCACACACAAAGAAACACAGGATATGAAAGTAGAGGGGGCTATTTGAAAATAGGGGGATATGACAACACAGTGTAATAGAGGTGTGTATATGATCAAAATATAATTACATGCATGTATGAAAATGTCCTAATTAACCCTATTATTATGTATAGTAATTATGTTAATAACATATTAAAAATAAAAGAGAAATCATATCTCATTATTTAACTGCTATTTCATTTACTACAACATGAGGCTTATCTCTCCATATGTTTGTTATAAGCTTGAATGTGCTATTCTGTAAGTTGTTTTTTCTTATATTTTAGGCATTTTCTGATTTTATGCTTCTTATTAATTTTAACACCATGTTATATTATAAAGGCATTAAAGATTTTGTCTGCTTATAAAAATGACAACTGGTTTCTCCTAAACCTGTTTTCTCTTTAGCAATCTGAACAAGCTCTCATCATATTGTTTTTATTTATACATACCTTGTTAAACTTATTCATTTTATTTATGGATTAAGTATTTTCACTTCACATAAAGTTTCCTTTCATTCTCTTTCTGGTCATACAGATATTTATTCTTTTCATTTTTCATTGAACTTTGGAAAATTTCATACAAAATAAATTGATCATATTTAGACCCCCTTCTCTATCTGAACCATCTCCTTAATATCCCCCACCTGATTTAATGTACTCTGTTATGTATATTAAGACCCATTGAGTCAAACTGATGTCCCTAAATGCCATTCAACATGGGTCCATCCCATGTAGAGCCTGGTTAACTTACCCATTGTCATCCCCTTAAATAAAACCAACTCACTTTCTCCCAGAAACTGTTGATACCCAATACTTCTGCAGGTAGAGTTGGGGCATCTTACCCACTTCCCCATTTCTATGAAGAGTTTTTGCTTGGCTTGAGCATGTATAGATCTTGTGCATGCTTTCACTGTTTCTGTAACTTCATTCAAGTACATGTCCAGCTCTTTCTTAAACTGCTTCTGTGTGCTTTTACACTATCTTTGGCTGTTAACAATCTGTCTACCCCCCTCTTCCATGGTGAGCTATGAGCCTTTAAAGGCACTGGTTTCATACAGGTGTTCCATTCACAGGTAAGTACTCTTCAGTCTCTTACTCTCTGCAGATTGGCCACTTGTGGGTTTCTCTATTAATCTCCATCTGCTACATGACCAAGCTTCTCTGGTGAGGAGTGAGAGATGCATTAAACTATGTGTATAACCACAAATCATTAGCAGTTAGTTTAATACTGTATCTATTTAGAATAATAATAGTATTATTCTATCCCCTGTGAAGTTTCTAGCCTCAAGTTCCTAAGCCTGATATCAATATCAGGAATGGGCTCCATCATATAAATTAAACTCAATTCCAGTTAGAGTGAGGTTGGTTGTTCTCATAATATTCTTGCCACTACTGCATGAGTGTATATATTGCCAGGCCAGTTGTTTTAGCTCGTACAATTCATAGTGAGAAAGGTTGGTGTTGATTATTTTCTTTTGGTACCATACATAACAATTTCCAGTAGTATGAAATCTAGCCAGTACAGATGAGGCCTTTAAGTCAGTACCACCTTGAATTCTCTTTGTTTGTTACACTTCTAAATTGTGATCATGTTTCCATGAATTATTTCATATATTCACAGATTTCTTATATATCTCTGACTTATATTTCTAATAATGTATTTTTCCAAATTTAGCCAATTTGTTAGATACTTTGTTACAATGAACCACTGATTTAACACTGAATTGAAGTGCTATCTTGGTCAGTCAACTTGTACTTAATGAAGTCTTATCCTAAACCAGTTTTTTTCATTAACATAAATGACAAAGTTATCACCTTCTAGAAATTTACATTCTATCACAGAGACAGTAATAAAACACACAAAGAAATCAATCGGCTAACTTCTGCTAGAGACAAGTCTGTGACAAATATCAAATAAGATAATGCAACAACAATAGGGAGTCTTGTTAATTAGGATAGAAATAGAAGCAGTATTAAAGAAACAGTATTTTGAGGTTCAAATGAGAGAATCAGTCATGAGAAATCCTAGATGAAGTATACTTAAAAGATAAAGGAATGTAAACTATGCAGTCCTCAAGAAAAAAAATATGAACATATTAGATGAATTTATAAAAAGTATAATATGTTTACATAGCAAAATACATCGGGTTTACATTATAAAAATATAATGTAAGAAAATGTGATGCTGCAAGCATCCAATCAATATACTTAGGAGTTTAAGGAGAATCATAATTTTGAGGTCATATTGGACTCATACTGAGATCCACACATTTTATGCTTCATTCTAAGATCATACCTCAAGGTAAAGAAACACAGAGGAACAGAAGAAAGAGGAGAGAGAAAGAGAGAGAGAGGGAGAGAGAGAGAGAGGGAGAGAGAGAGATGATAAATGAGAGGGTGGAAGAATATTAACATGGTGATATGACATAGTATATTGAAACTTGATGGTGCTACTTTAAGCCATAGATTGCTCTAGTGGTAACAAAAAGTTATTTGAAGGATGTAAGGAAGTGAAGTAATATGATCAGCCTTTCATGTACAGACTTATAGCTAATTGAACAGGGTTTATTCTGTCCAAGTTTTCTTTCTAGGAATTTGTCCATTCTTGTCATGAGGAAATAAGAGACAGAAGAAAGTAGTCACAAGAGACTTGCAGCACATTCTTCTGACTTGAATGAAGAAGTTATATTAGAGAGGAGAATTACTACTACATTGGGGAAATTGCCATGCAGAGAATTTCTGAAATTCTGCTTCTTAGATAATTAGCTATACAAAAGCTGTCCATACATAGGGAATGGTTTCAATAAAATATGTTTAAAGCAGTGATGGATATAAAATGCAGAACAATTTTTTCAGTGGGTCAATAATGTTGAGGATAGGGAATTTTGAATGTATTTATGTTTTAAGAATAAGTAAACATCTAAGGCTTTTCCTTGAATTCACAAAAGGGATAAAATACAATTCCAAAAAAGTATAGTATATAGAGGAAACTAAATTAAACTTTAAAAAAGCTTATTTATTATCCCCTACCAGATCAAAATAACCTTCTAGTACATTGTATCTCAAGATAAAATTAAATTTATTTAGGTAGAAATAAAATTAACTAAAGCCTTCATACTATTTCACATTATTTTTCAGCAAAATATCTTCAAGTACATTAAAAATCAAGGATGATAGATAAACTCCAAGGAAAAATCCAGAAGGAAAGAATCATATTTAACAAATATACTACGTTAATTATGTATTGATATTAAAATATTCATAGTTTATGAAAGTAGAACAAAAACGAAAAATATGACCATATGTCTTGAATCTTGAGAAACAATGGGATTTCAGAATCAAAAATACTTGGAAAAGATTTTTTAAATGTTTTGAATGAAAAAAATGTCAAGGTAGAAGAAATGATTATTAAAGTGATAAAAAATTTATAAAAATATTCACATTGATGTGTAGAAGGACAAGGACATAATAGGTCTCAAATACTGTAAGTGATACAAGTACCGTGATTAAAATACCAATTATATGTAACAGCCATATTAAAGGTGGGGTAAAGAGACTAAGACAAAACAACATTTAAGGAAATAGTAACTTAGAAATTCTCCAAATTTAAATAAATATATCAAGCTACAGATTAATTAAAACCAATCATAACAAAAAAGAAAAACTCCAAAAGAGTCTAAATCAATACTGAAATAAATAAACTGTTGAAACAGACAGACCAAGAGGAAATCTTAAATGGGGATACAGGTAGGAATGGGGGCACACACTCTTATTGCAGCACTAGGGAGATAGAGGTAGGTAGATCTCTGTGACATCAAAGTCAGCTTGGTCTACATAGCAAGTTCTAGGTAAGTCATGTATATATAGTGAGACCTTATCTTAAACAACAACAAAAACCCAAGCAAACAAAAAATGGGAGCACAATAAAAAAGCGTGTAACCAAAGGAGACACAATATAGTTGACAAGTGATTTTTCAACTCTAATGATGGAAACTAAAATTCAAGGACATAGCATTGTCAGCAAATTAAGTAAAAATGGCTGTTAAATTAGAAGCCTACACCTAAAGATCACTTACTTTAAAAAGTCCTCCAGAGCAGAAAGAAAAGGAAAAATCACTTTCAATAAATGCTATTAGGTCAGCTGGAAATCTTAGTCATATAGAAAATAATGAAACCCCTACTTTATTCCATGTACAAAAATCTATAAAAATTATAGTAAAGATTTAAAATAGAAATTCAAAACAATAAATTCCCTGTAAGAAGAGTAAAATAAATAGTAGTGCTAGGTTACTCAGACACAAAAACAAAAATTACAAAGAGAAGTAACACCATTGAAAGTTTGGAAAAGCAAGCCAATGAATATATAAAGATATATTAAGTAGATATTTTTGATGAAGGTATCTCACCCAGAGTTTTACAGGGAATTCACAAAAATAATCATAAAAACAAAATGAGTTCAATAATTTTATGCAACTCTGTGAAGAGGCACATTAGAAAACAGTATACTGAAAGGCCAATATAGGTATTAAATGATGAGTTATATTTATATAAAAATAAATGCGTGCAAAGAATATACATTCAGCATCACAAGAAAAGAGACAATATCTAAAATTAAAACTGAATATATTAAATGATAAAATAAATTCCAGCATGTAATTAGTTACACTTGACCTACTGAAAGACTTTGTTGTAAGCAGAAGTAGAAAAATAAAATTTAATAAAAAATAAGAAAAGCAACAATGGGGCTGTGAGTTGTTGTAAAGCAGTGTCAGAAAGATTATACACTAAATTCATCCTAAATATGAGAATGGGGGGGATTTATGTAGAAGAGAACTGAAATTACAGGTAACGATATGTAGACTTCTAATTTTCATATGGTGATATAACTGGAATTAAAGCAAATGAAAAAAATAAACTTGCTTCCAGCATTACAGTCAAGAATTAAAAATAGAATGAACAGAATATTTATCTTGAAGTTTTATGAGTTTTGACATTACAGAACAAGTATCTAGCTTTAAATTAAGCATGACAGAGATAACTGAAAGGAGAGATAATTGGAGAGAATGATTTATATGGCAAGAAGCAGATGGATGCCCAAACGAACTGTTTCAGCAGTTGACTGTGACATGCTTATCAAAAGTACAACAGCTATAATATAATGATTAAGGAACAATAAACCATCTCTCTCTCTCTCTTTTCTCTCTCTCTCTCTCTCTCTCTCTCTCTCTCTCTCTCTCTCTCACACACACACACACACACACACACACCCCTACCTATGTTGAAAGGTATCCCATGTAATAATTGACCAGTAATCTTCATAAGTGTCAAGTTATACAAGACACAAAACAAGAAGCTGGGACTGATTAGGATTAGAGGAGATTAAATTGACCAAACAAACAATGAACTATGGTAGCCTAAATTGGATCCTTTATAAAACGAAGGACATTAATATTAAAATTGACAACATTTATTAAAGTCTAGAAAATAGCATTTAGTATTGTTTCAAGTTAAATTTCCTAGTTTGTATTAGTGTGTCTTGACTATGTAAGATGCTATCATTGGGGAAAGTTTATAAAGATATGGAACAAATATCTACTTTTTTACGTTTCTGTGCCTAAAAATAATAACTGATAAAAATCTAAAACATTTGAATAAGAACATTTAAATTAGCTTTAATATATGATCATCTTATATCAGAAAGATTTCTGTTATTGCAAAAATTTCTTTTTTGAGTTGGAAAATTAATTAAATTAACTTGATACTGAAAATTATTATTATATATTTCTTATAATCCTCAAATGACTTCCAATAAAGTATGTCTATAGATTACCTTACAAGCAAGTTAAATCATTCCTATAAAGAAAATATCAAGTCCATGGCATAGATGAGGAAGAAATTTTGATGAAATAATAGTATCTTATCCAAAACTCTATAAAATCTAGTAAGTCAAACTCACTGTCCTTTCAATGATATAATTCATGGTTCCTACTATTTACAAGAAATTCTACAAGAATTCTAGAATCACCTCCTTGATATTTTGTTAAAATACAATAAAAATGCACAGAAGTTTGTGAAAGGATATTAACTTGAAAGGTTTCATGGATATATTTTGACAATATTAATCATGCATCAAAGATGTGCAAGTAGCTGAAAATAAATTAGTCAATAAAGGAGTACATTTAGCCAGCAACATAGAAAGAGGAATCATTTGCTATGTGGTTTTGACTTGAGTTTCTAAGAATTTAGATAGACTCCATTTGATAACCAGAAATATTAAGCCATTCTGATACTGTTCCTGAGCAAGCATGCTGCTTTTGTCTTAGATAAGATGCAGCATCAATTGGTTGATAGAAAAACCTCTTTGTTCTGTCAGAATTCTCTCATATTCACCGTGGGTGTTTCTCTATTTGGCAGAATTATTCTTCATGTTAAAACCCATTGCCATTGCCAATTGAAGCACTTATCTTTGACATTTACTGTCACTTTCCTCACTGCTCAAAGGACAACTGCTTAACATTTCTATTTTGTTGGTGTGAAATTTCTAAACTACTACCAAAGCTTCCTACCTTTAGATATTGAATGTCACACTGCTAATCATCTGAGTAGCAGGCAGAGAAGGAAGGCTAGTAATTCTATCTTTGTAAATGATATGATCTCTAGCTGAAATTAATGGGAGAAAAGTTACTAATGTGTGGGAATTATTTAGTAGAGAACTAGCCAGTCTGGCAATGTGAGTGAAGCCAGCTTTTGCTCACTCCATAGCCATAGCCTGGTGAGTGTCAAAAAAGGCAACATCACATTGTTATTTCTTAAACTTAAAATCTTTCTTAAAAATTTAATGTTGATCACAGTAGTTATGTTTCTTTAATTTTTGGAGACCAAGTGAAATCAATGGCTAGTAGCTTGTTTGCAGAGGTTGAACTATTTTAAGACAAGTAATCTTTCTCCCTAAATACGAGCTCTCATAGTATCAGAAGATCTTTCAATCTGCAGTCTACCAATGGAGAAAATCAAACAATGGTCTTATCCAGCTGTAAAGCCTACTTAACACAACAATGACCAGTCCTTTTTCATGGGTTCCCATCTCAAGATGAAGACTTATACAGACTCATTGGATGTTTAGTGGTAATCAGATATCTACAGAGACTAGGTCTCTGAGATGTTATCTAATCCCAAACGGACAGCCATAAACACAGGAACACACAAAGAACAGTAAGTGAACATATATATATATATATATATATATATATATATATATTTTATATATGTGTATATATAATATATGTGTATATATATGTAACAACAACAAAGAAGAGGACTAGAGATTGAGAGAGTTGCAGGGGCACATGAGTGGTTGGTGGAACAATGACAGGGATGGAAATAATGCAAATATAGTATGAATGTACGAAATTTTTAAAAATAAAACTAGAAACAAGTTCCACAATTCAAATAGTATTATTTTATTAATATATATAAATTAAATTAAGTAGAAAAATATTGATATACATATGACTTAAGATCTGCATGGAAATAAATTTTATGAGAACAGCACAAGTAAACTGATATAATGTTTTATTGAATCTAATATTAAAGAGATGTCAGATAAATTTATGTTTATGGACATTCAAAATATATTTGACTTGCTTTATCCATGCTTCTGAGATCAAAATGAGACAAGTAAAGGTCAAATACATACTACAATTTAAAATACTCAATTGATCTAGCAACTTAAGGCTATATAAGAGATTATAGTGAATCATTGGATTATGAACCAAAACCAAATTTCA
Source organism: Eospalax fontanierii (assembly GCA_035773235.1). NCBI lineage: Eukaryota > Metazoa > Chordata > Mammalia > Rodentia > Spalacidae > Eospalax > Eospalax fontanierii. The sequence continues at coordinate 82,632,233 of CM069525.1, forward strand.
ATAAAGTTTTTATGATAAAAATGTACTAAAACATTTAGGGATAAAGAAGCATGATTCTTGAAACTCACCCCCCCAAAAAAAATCTATCTACTAACACAAATATATGTATATATATATATATATATATATATATATGTATATATATATATATATATTGAGAGAGAAATGTAATAATTTAACTGAACGTAATTAGTGTGGTGGTTTGAATAAGAATGCCAACCATAGACTCTAAATATTTGCATACTTTGTCAGTTAATGATACTATTGTGGACAGGCTATGGAACCTTAAGGATATGTGACCATGTTGGAGGAAACATATCACATGAAGTACTTTGAAAGATGGTAGCCTTGACCCATTTTATGTTTGAGATCTCTCTGTTGTCTGTGTCTGTTTGAAGATATGTTTGTTCAGCATCCTGCTCTGTCTACGTCTTGATTTGCCTCCTCCACCATGATAGACTAGTATTCCTCTGGAACTGTAAGCCAAATAATCTCTTCCATCCGTAATTTTCCTAAGTATCAGAGAATGGGCTGTTGCTGTAAAAACTCTGCCAAAAACTCTGGAGAAATTTGCAAAACTTGGAATTATGGAGTAGAAAGGCAATCGCAAGCTATAAACAGAGGCCAGGCTCAAAATGTTGCAGAAGGAGATGGAACAAGAACTTAACTAACAATTGTATTTTTGTGCAAGAATTCTGGCTATGTTCTGCCCGTAGACCAAGGATCTTTCTTTACACTATACTTAAAAGTAATTGAGTAATTTCTTTGGTGAAGGAAATTTAAAGTTAACTTAGTGTTAAATATGTGGATTGGTTGGTACTGATAAATACTATTACTATGCGGATCCCCAATTAAAACAATAAGTGGGGCAGAAAAATATAAAGGCACAGATTGGATAAGAAAAGAGGGTTAGGAATGTGGTACAGCAGGAGATTTCCTTTATGAAGAAGGTCCTAAGAGGTTAAGAGGCCATTGTGTGTAGCTATGAAAGTGAAGCCTCAATTATGTTGGTGATCCCAAGATGTTGGAGATGCAAGATCTGTGAGATATCTGCATCTCGTAAACTATAGCATTACAATTGAAATCAATAACAACAGTACAAATAAAAACACTAGTAGCATCATTTATCATTGAATACTTTCTGTACACTAGAGTTTGAACTTAGCATTTAATTTTTATAACATATCTTTAAGCTATGCTTTTTTAATGAAAAGAAAAAATGAGGATCTGAAAAATTATATACCTTGCTAATGATCACACAGCTTTTAGATGCCATAACTATGTTTGAGATGAATTTTCTTTGACCTACTGGCTTATGCTTGCAAACATTTTGCTTTTTGCTGTCATGTTTTGGTTTGCCTGGTTTAGTCCCACTTAAAATGTTTTGTGCTAACATTCCATCCAATTATCATCCTCTTTAAACCTCAAGAATATTCCATTGACTTACTTCTTTCCATATACATTAATGCACCTCTCAATCCTCATCAGAGAAACTTCAGTTTTCAGTAGATTGTGATTAACATAGAGACTCACAAAAGTGTAGAGACTAAGAGACTGTGGAGTGCTTGGTCCTGAATGGGACACCTGTAGCATACACTCTTTTCCCAACATTCAGGGATCATTGTGGAAGAGGACATGGAAACAGTGCAAGAGTCAAAGGTGGTGGATGAATACAAAGAAAACAGTGTATTCTGGACACAGAAGGGCAGGTATACATATGAACTCACAGTAGATATGACAGCACACACAAGGCATGTTCAAACCTAAGTCACACAAAATCCCAACAGAGACTATGCCATTTTATATAAAAGACATTTCTGTCTAGAGGTTTTAAATCTATAGAGGACCCTGAAAGACTCCCCTGTGTATAAGGGATAACTATCCTTACAACCTTAATCTTAAAGATGTAAAATCAGTCTAGGGGTGACTTAACACTCTTTTTCAAGGCCTCAGAAACACTAACAGTGGAGTCAAGATTAGAACACAGATCTCCTGCACCACCGTGGTCAGCCCCAACTTTCCACCAAGGCATGGGGAGGAAAAGAGACAGTTCTGGTCCCTGTGTGCCTAACCACTCAAACTTTTAGCAAAGATACTCTGTGTCTTAAGGCTATGACCCTGGGTCTGAAACAATTCGATGTCCCTCTTTCCTAGTCTGTTCCAGCAGTGAAGTCACCAAGTTCCGTGCTCAGTACAAAGCCTGCCTCTCTAACTTTGGTAGCCTTAGGCCTTTCAGTCTTTTGTCAAGTGGACCTATCTAAAGGGTCCAAAATCTTGTAGGAGAGAGTATTTCTGTACTTATTTTACAGAATAATGTGAAAATATAGGAAGAGCTTTCCATGTGATGAACACAGGCCCCCAAAAAACCTGTGTGGCAGAGCTGGCAGAGCCCAGAGTTGCTGAGCTGGCACTTGCGGGGCCACCACTGACAGACCTCTGCCAACTATGATTTACTTTGAAACCACTTGCTCATTTCACTTGAACACATCTTGTAAGTCTTCCATGAACCCTACCTAGATCAGGACAAGCTTCCAAGTGTCACTAGACCATTTCTGTGGTTCCCATCCTGAGATGAGCTACTTGGGTATATGTCTTGCTCACAGTTGTCTTTCTAAGAGCCTTGCCTATAACCTGGCATTAAGAAAGCTTTAGTAACTGTCAGTGAAACTGAGTGTGGTATTACATGCCTTTAATGTCAGCACTCAGAAGACTCAGAAGGCAGCAGTAGGAGATCTCAGCTCCATCTACATAGGGAGATCCAGGCATGCCAGGCTACACAGTGGGACTCTGTCTCAAAGAAAACAAAACAAAACAACAAATAAAATTTTCAGAGTAAATATTGGCAGCTGATAACTGGTGGACTGATCTTTTACTGGATGGACTCACAATGAGGGACACAATGAGGGACTCACAACTAGGTACACCAACTTGGCTTACTAGGCCTTAACATACATGACAGAATGCATGAAATCTGATGGGTGGGATATTGACGAGTATAGGGGAGGGGGTCTCAATCTGATTAAGATATCATGTATGAATTGCATAAAAATTCAATAAAAACATATATTGGAAAAAAAAATCAATGAATTGATTCCTCTTTACCTCAGCTTGCTTACCTGTGAAGCAGTGATAACTTACTCTGACATCATGGTCTTTTCTGTAAAAGGTAATGGTCTTTTCAAAATGCAAGCTTTTATTTTAATTTCCTGTACTGTTTTGCTAGACTCTGCCTTATCTATCTTTATCCAAATCATGATAAATGTCTCCTGCTACTTGCTTTGACTTTAGTTTGCTCTTATTTGCACTATTTTAAGGTTCAAGTTGAAGATATTTATCTTATATTATTTTTACAATAAATTTTAAATTTCAGTCATTTTTATTTGTAATTTCTATATAAACTGTAAAACTATGATTATAATATGAAATTTTAAAGTAAGATTTACTTGTTAAAATAAGCTAATCAGCAAATCTGTCATCTCACATACTTAGCCTATTTTATGGTAAATATTTACAATGTAGTCTTTAAGCAGTTTTGAAATATTTAATGCCTTATTTACTATGATATTCACATAGAGTTAACAATTTACCTCTAAAAGGAGTTTTCAACATCCACAAAATATTGGTACCTTATGTTTTCATTTTGTTAATTTTTTTCTTTTTTTTTAACTTTTCTTTATGACTTTTCTTGGGTACATTGATTATTCCAACAGGGCTTGTTTCATTTCCACAGTCTTCTATATTTTAAGGTTGCCATCTAGCACGAAATTTCATTCTGCTTAGAGGAGATATTTCATATGTAGTATTCTTTAGATATGAAATGTCTCTGTAGACTCATGTTTGAACACTTTTTCCATGCTGGTGGTGCTGTTTGAGAAGATTATGGATCCTTCAGGATGTGGAACTGTGCTGGAGGAAATCAGTCACTGGGGAGGTAGGTACCAAGGATTTATAACCTGGCCCCACTTCCTGATCTCTCTTTGTTTCCTGAGTGTGGATTCAGCCTCCTACTATAGCCACCATATCCTTACCTGCTGCCATGTCTTCCTCAGAATGATAGACTGTATTCCTGGGAACCAAAATCCAGAAGAAACCTTTGTTCCCTTAAAAATAAAGAGACTATTTCAGTTTGAGAGATTAAAAATACAAAAAGTGATGCTAATTGCTAAGCAGCTTACTTGCTGTATTCTGAGACCTTTAGGCAGTATATGTTCTTTTTTGTAACACTTTACATTATATATTTGAATAAATCATATGTCCTTTGTTTTAGTTGTATCTTTCAGGAGAGATCACTTCTTAGAAAATTGATTCATATCCATCCATTTGATAGCTATTATTTGTCTATGCTTTTTCTGGAGTTACAAACCAAATTATTCTTATGGTATGAGCTTTAGAATCCATAGTAAAATACTGTTTTTAGGCAGTCTTTACATTGGTCTTCTTCCACCTTGTGTCACCTACTCCTTTTTATAACTAGTTTCTAATTACATAGGCATCACACTTAAATTTCATTTTGGCTTGAATTAACTTGTTTCTTTAGTTATTAGGTGTAGAGTCCTGGCTACTTTCATCGGCGGAGTCCGGATCGGCGGAGGGCTGCGGATTGAATGATGTACATAGAAGACACAGAGAGAGGGAGAGAGACACACACACACTAGGTAGGAGGAAAGCAGAATGACTGACTTTATTGGGAGGCAGCAAGCCTTATATACCGTGAGGGTGGGGCTTTACAGGAGGTTAAAAGTTCAGGTTCTCAGGAGACATCTAGCCACATGACACACACCTGATGTAAACTGAGGAAGTCTGTAAAGGTCAAGTTGTTTACTCCGGAACTGCAACTGACAACATCCTGCTAGCTCTTAGCCTAGAGCCTAGCACTAAGAGAGAAGGGTTGCAGGGGGGCCAGACCCTACATTTCCCCCTTTTCTCTTACATAAATGAGCGTCTGTCTTAGGTTGCCAAGGACGTCAGTGCCTGTCTTACCCGTCATTGGCAAACCAGCCATAATCTCTGGCCATAGAGGCTGATTCCCTGTCTTAGGTTGACAGACACCCCCTTGGACTTACCCGTCTCTGGCTACTCATTTATGAAAGTCAGGAAATTCTGGAGACCACATAAATTAACTAGAGGCTAGCGAGTCACAACCTAGCATCCTTAGAATTAGGCATCACGGTAACTACTCCAGTAATGTAACAAAGGCTTACTCTTACACCCTCAATTTACATACTACGGGTTTCATAACATTTACAGAAATCATAATCTAAAATACCATAACTTTCATTCTCACAGGAATGACTGAAACACAAGAAATACATTGAACACAGAAAACATCAAACCTGGTACCATTATGAGCAATATTTAACTGTCCAAACGTAGCGTTGACTTATGCAATCTATCACTTGTCCTTGACTTTGTCCATGGCTGCTGTCCATTTTTTTATATAAGTTTGTGGGAAATTGTTATTTGTTTATTAAAGTTTTGTATTTAGTTTTTTTTATGTATTAGTATTTTTTGTAGAATTTTGATTTACTGTTATTTATATTTTGTTAGTTGAATATTGTTTATTATTATTGTAATTTTTTTATATGGGTAGATTTGTAGTATAGTTGATTTTAAGTTTAATATAGTTTTTTGTGTTTTATTAGGAACTGATTTTATAGTAATAGTAGTGTTACTTTTTTTTTGTCACAATATATATTTGTATACAGCAAGATCACACAAGGAAATATACTATTTCTCCATAAAAATACCAGTAAATTAAATACAAATGAAACAGTGTATAACTGTAACTTGAAGATAAACTTTCTTTGGAATAAGATTTCATGAGGTAATAGTTTATCTCCGTGGCAGGCATTTTCCTTCCTATAATAATTTTATTTTTAATGTCTGTTGTACTTTTGAAGCATAGCTACAATATTCCTTGACAGTTCTATTAAAGAAAAATGGTTTCTGTCACTATATGTTGATCACGTTGGATTTAGATTCTGTTGATTCTGTAGTTGCTTTACGAACATTTAATTAGGTGAATAATTTGCAAAATTCTGCACTGACCCCTAAGAGACTGATAACTTCCTTGTTATGCATTTCAGGTGCTCACTCTTGAAACCTGTTAAGAATCAGGACCCAGGGTATAGATCAAGCTTCTAGAGAGGAATCAACACCCACTCTTTTCTTGACAGTATTAATTTGATACAATTTGCAAAAAAATGATCTAGTTCCTGTGGAGCTGCTCCAGATAATGAATACCACATACAGTGTATCTGAATTGTGCCCCCCAAGCCTTAGACAAACAATGCATTTAAAAGAAAAACAATCTATTCTTTAGTTTTAAGTCTCCAAGTTAAGTATTTTTTGTTATGAGGCAATGATAAGTAAAACAAAGTCATAGGGAGCCATGTGTGACGACATATAATTGTAATTCCAGGAAGTTCCTCAGATTGAGAATAGACTAATCCATAAGGTACAGTTCAGGTTGAATAACAAATCTTTTCACTGCCCAACATGCACTTTTTCTGATATTCTTTATTTTCTGAAATAGATATTTAGGTAATCTTCTCTTCATTTTGAGACAAAAGAACAAAGGTACAATTTGTTGTGAAGTAAATTATTTTCATCACTTGTTCCCATAATAGTCTCTTCAACCGTCTTTTGGTGAACATTTAACATTCAGAAATGAAGTCATTTGCTTTAACCAGTAATGAAATTTTTTATAGGGATAGTTCCATTAAAAATGTATTTACATGAGAAATCTAATCTCCATGGTCTTCCAAGTGCAAAAATAATATATGGTGTTGTTATATAGCTCTCGGAGTTCTTCAACTAGGGATTCATCAATAATTTCTTTTATCAAATGAGACAAGAATCATTCTTTGTGGCTAAACATTCAAATGAAGAAAGCCATTAAAAACTCAGTCAAGGATTTCAAAATTTTTTGCACGTACTGAAATATGAGGTATGTATGATAAAGGCAAAGAATGCCACCTTTTCACGTTGCAATCTATTGCTCTGTTAATGAAAGAAGTGAAAAAATCTTCAAGGATATATAAATAAGATCATTTAGAATACTGAAAAAAAACCACTAACTTTTCTTTTATCTGTCATTTTTCCTACAAGTTAAGCAAATATCAAGTAAACATGAATTGAATGACATTTTGATGTTAGATGTTACAGCAGTTCACACAGCTAGGTGTAAAGAAACATTTTCTTTATATATAAACTGCTTATTATATACATGTGCCTGAATGCATGGCACTGTAATGATGAAGGTTTTGTTAATTCCTACTTCCTATTATGCAGGAATGAAGCTCCTCAACCAAAACTTCTAAAGTGTACTATGTAGTTTAGTTCATTTTTCATTTTTTTTCTTCATCTCTGTAATAAATAATCAAAATCTATGTAGACATATGATCTCTTACATAAGCAGTAGGTACCTATGCCTAGAATATTCCAATCAGCCTCAGTTATTATTGTATAATGAAAATATGTTCCTTTTGCAAATATTATTTCAGTAACAATTGTATCTTGCATTTTTTAACTTTTGAGGGAAAATTAAAATTCATATAGAACCTTCCAAGCTATTTTTCTTCCCTGTGAGAAAAGCTGGCAATTTTTGTCTTAATGTATCAATATCTTAACAATAATATTTTAGGGCAAGCAAGATGGATCAGTAGGACAAAAACATTTGCCACCATGCCTGATGACTTGATTTCAATTTCTGGGACCCACAGGGTAGAAGGAGAACACCTTCCTGCAAGCTGTCTTCTGACCTCCACATGTGTCCATATTCTCAGTTGTAAACATTTCTGGTCAAAATCCTATATGGGGAGACCAACCACTTTCCATAGCCCTGCGGGTTCCCTAAGCCTGGACCTCCATGACTGCTGTGGTAGCTCTCAGATACTCTCAGTTTAGAAAACCCCTTGCACATCAGACCTGCCAGTTCCCAAGCCTGGTGATGTCCCTATCCCAAGAATTTCATTGCTTGTTTCAGTTATGCAGATCACTGCAACTTTCATACTTGGTTCTGACACACACCCTTGAGTTCTTTCACATGTCTAAGTTCCCCAGTTCTATCTTTCTCTGTTCACACTCCGAGCACCCATGCTTCACTGGTCATGCAACTTCCTGTATTCCCTAGATTTGTGAGTTCTCGCAAACCTTTGAGAACTCCAGCCCCAGTGTTCTCTTTCTATGACCCCCACTCAAGTGTAGTTGGGGTTCAAATAACCTTCACAGGGGCCCACATCTGCCCTTGTAGCCATCCACATATTCCCAGGCATGACTGCAGTTGTGCAGCCAGTGTACCACCCTAGTCAGACTCACTCAAGAATTACATAAGCACATTTTCTTGGTCACCACTAAACTGGAAAATCTAAAACTTAAGTGAATGAATTTTTTTGTATGGAGGACCTATCAAATTTAAATCAAAATGGCATAAATAATTTAAACATACCTATAACAACCAACAAGACAGATGAAGTAGTTAAATCTCTGACCTGAAAAAACAAGATGGATTCAACACAGAAAAACTTCAAAGGAACTAAAACCAATACTCCTCAAATTATTCTGAAAATAGAAAAGGAACACTCACAAATTATTTCTTTGAAATCAGTATTACTCTGACAAAGAAGCAACAAGAAAAACAAAAATTACAGGTCAATCTCTGATGAGCACAGATGAAAAAAACTCTTAATAAAATATTTGCAAACCAAATGAAAAATGCATCAAAAATACTCCCAAAAAAGAAAGAACAGAAAATGGTGGTACATACCTTTAATCCCAACACTCAGGAGCCAGAGGCAGGCAGATTGTGAAACTGTGTCTTGTCTACATAGGAAGTTCTATGCCTACTAGGAAACCCTGACTTAGAAAAAAAATTATATGATGGGAAATTATTCAGTTGTTAATTAAAATGCAATTATGAAATTCATAGGTAAATGGGTGGAACTGAAAACAATCATCCTAAATGAGGTAACCCAGACCCAGAAGGACAAACATTACATTTTCTTTCTCATAAGTAGATACTAATTTTGAATCCTTAAATAAGTATATTTCAGTTTGAAAACCTTTAGAGATCAGGAACATTGTTAGTGGCCATGAAGTTTGTGTGAGGGGAGTTAGGATGCAGTGATATGAAAGGGAAGGGAATAATAGATAAGACAGCTTAATAGGGTGGGGAATGAGAATTTAGAAAAGAAAACAGAGTAACTGGCAAGATAACTAACACTAAGGCTTTTTAAATCAGTAAAAAGGAAACTACTATAGAAGCTTCTTTCAATACACACATATACAATATTAAAAAGGGTTGGCTATAGTTACCTATAATATGGTTCACTGACACTAATAGACACCACACACTAAGAAATGCAAAACCTAATGCCAAAGCCCAAATAGGCTCTTTCTTTTGGAGTTTCTTTTGGAGATCCCTATGGATCCTCGAATAATACTCGATATTGCCATTACACTTGGTTGTCCACCAGAACTTGATGGTAAGACTTGATTCCTGAAGACATTACATATGTGAGTCACAGAACAAGGAGGAATCAAGCTGACCTCATATCTTCATGTCTCCTAGCTAGCTTTCATACTACTAGAAGGTGCTATGCATGTTACTGGCAGTGAAAGCTAATCAAAAACACTAACTGTGAACCTTCTGAGCTACAATAACAATTGGATTGGTAAAATATACCCACTGGTGAAAGAGTGGCAAATGTTGTTATGGGAATAACCAATCATGTTCCAAGTGAATTCAAGGCCCACTTCAGAGGATGGAATCCATAGCTGATACTGATTTGGCTAGGCACGTCATAGGCCATAGGGTAGAATCTTCTACTATCATTCTGATAAATAGATATAGTATTAAACTGACTCATAATGACTCACTGTTATATCCATAGATTAGTACACTTCTCAACTCTCACCAGAGAAGATTCTTCTTGTAGCAGATAGTGATGAACTCAGACACCTCCCAAATGGACGATGTGAAGAGAATAAGAGACTCTGAATTGCTCAACACTAAATGGGACACCTATATTGCACCCTTTCTCCCAAGGCTCAGGGATCATTGCAAAAGAGTGAGCAGAAAGACTGTAAGAGCCAGACTTAGTAAATAAATACAAGGAAACTGTGAATTCTGGACTCCACAGTGTAGTTGTACATATGAGCCCACAGCAGTTATGATAGCATGCACAAAATCTATTCAATCCTCAGTCAGGCAGTGGTCTAGCATGAATGGAGGAGGTACCAGGAGGCCCCAGCATTAGATAAGGATCTAAGTGCAATTAACAGATGCTGGGAGAGAGAGTCAGTTTTCTTTACTGGTGCGACTCATGGTAAACTGACTAGACTCCAAGGAAGAAATAGATCTACACTCAAGAGTAATTAGGAACCACAGATTAGACTCCATGGGCCTTTCAAAAAAGACAAATAATAATAGGGTACATGAAGTTAGAGAGGTAGTAAGGTGGGGACAAAGAGAGATGATGGAGTCTTACAGTGATCAAAATAATTTCATTAATTCTCAGAGCAATAAAAATATTAAGAAAAGAATGCTGTATGTGGGTAGGAAATGTAACCTTGTTGTAAGTTTATTCCATCTATCCTTCATTGGTTTACTTAAGAAATGTTTTAAATGTCTATATTCCAGGATATATTGAGAAGGCATGATTCCTTCCCACAGGCAGTCACTTTTACTTATATATAAAATTGGACTTAAAAGTTTATTATCTGGGCTAGTGAGATATGTTAGCTGCTAACGGTGATTTCTGGCAAACCTGAAAACCTGATTTCTATCCTCAGAAGCAACATATTGGAAAAAAACTCTTTCTGGCAGTTGTCCTCTGAGTTACACACACACACACACATGCGTGCACACACACACACACACACACACACACACACACCATACACCATGGCACACAGGAATCCACACACAGAATGAAAGAAAGGAAGGAGGGGAGAGGGAAGGGAGGGGAATGGGAAGGAAAGGTAAAAACACTTCATTTCCTTTTTTATTAATCTAGTAATAGAGTCTCATCAAGTAGTTCAAAGTGACTAGGAATTTGTGGTCTTCCAGTCTTGGCTGTCTGAATGACAGAATTGTGTGTGCACAACTATCTCCAGATCTTTTCTTCATTTGAAAAAGAATGGTCAAAAAGTCAAAAGTAGGAGAGTATATTTTCCATGCAAATGATATTTGAAAGATTGTACGGTTTAACAACTTCATGAAGCCCCATCTTCCCAAATAAATATCTTCTTTAAAATATTCTTGTGAATTAATAATCTCAAAATTAATTTTCTTCAATATTTATGCTACTTTCTGATTTTGTGGAATGGCCAAGGTAAAATTTCATGTTTTCTGTTTGACAGAATTTGCAATGTGAGGCATCATGTTTGCTCCATGGTCCAAGGCTAACTTCTAATAAATCCCTAAATTATCAGTAGGTCTTTGTAGAACACCTTTCTCAAATGTATTGATATCATACATTCTGAAACTAGAGTTGTGTCATGAATTAACTAGATTCATAGAAAAGAAGGTTTGGCTTAGCAGTTAACAGTGTTTGTTGTGCAATCATCAGAACTGCAGTTTGAATTACAGCACTGACATAGCAATCTAAGCAACCTGTGCGTGCCTGTAACTATCTCTGAAGAGTACAGAAGGCTTAAAATGTAGACAAGGAAACAGGAACTCCAAGTTCAAGGAGAGATTCTGCCTGGAAGGAATATATGAAGAGTTATAGAGGAGGATATTGGATGTCTTCTGACACCTGTGCAAATGTGTGCACATATACTCAGGCACGTAGATGCAAACACACACACACACACACACACACACACACATACACACACACAATACAACTAAGTTTTAAAGAAAGAAATCAAACTAACATATTAATGTAACGGCTTCTCAAGCATCTCCCTGTCAAAATGAACAAACACTTTTACTTCTAAACACTTAATGGTGTAAGATACAAGATTTATACCATTGTGAGAATAAAGTCATTTTATATTATCCATTAATTTTACATACATCAATTCACAAAATAAAATTAGATCATTTTTTTCAGTCTTCAATGACCTGCAAGCAGAAGTGAATGAAAAACAGTTATTAACATTTGTCTCTATAAAGGCAGTGAATAATTTATATTACTCAAATATTTAAGATATGAATACAAAGCATATTCTTAGAGGGTTGACATTGTCTTAAGATATTTATCTGTATATTTCAACTTGAGACGTTCTAGAAAAGACATTTTCTACTTAGGAAATATTATTTTCAACTTCCTCCAACCATTTGAAAGAATATAAATGGTGAATGTTCTTATTTTTCTTTATAAACATTTTATTTATTTTCTATGTATTTTTATTGTGAGAGGATGGTGGGTTGCATGTATGATGGAGTACATGTGGAATTCAGAGGACAACATTCAGTAGTCAATTTTCTCCATCTATCATGTGCATATTGGAAATGGAACCACAGTTTCCAGCATTGCTCACAAATGCTTTTACTTTCTGGGCAATTTTGTTGACCCTATAGGAGGAACAGGAAATGTATTTGAACATAAGATATCATGGTGTGGATTATTTGGAAACCATGTTTGATTTATAGATCTTATCTTCTGTATGTTTTATTACCTCATTTTGTAGGTAATCAAATTGAGCTTCAGAAATATGTTCATTTCGAATGAGATAAAATGCTACCTGAGACTACAATATACGTTTCAGACACATAGTCCAGTGCTATTTTTATTATAGCATATTATTAGTTCATAATTTTGCTAAAAGTGATAATCAGAGTACATTATCTGTTCTTTAATTCTATGCTATGTGTCATTGATAAATTCACTCAGAATTCTAAAAAATTTATTATTTCCCTATATTGTAAAAATTATCATTTTACATTTGGTTGGAACCAACAACCTCTTTAATATTTACCATGAAATTTTAAATCAATCTATTTTGAGACTTTTGAATCTAAAAATTTTACAGTTCTAAAGATAGGTCATAGTGTGTGATATATGAGGCAGTGTAAACTGCCTAAATTATTGGCTTAATTTATTCAAGGTATTTACATTGTAGGATATTTCTTTGCTACCATTTTGAAACTTCATTTCAATATCAGTATTCTATTTAATTAATTGTTTTCTTCATACTTGTCATCACTGATGATGAAACAGTCAGTTCTAAGAATGGACAAAGAAAACTCCATTAAATATGTTTCCGTGTCAAAGGAAGATATGCTAATTGTGATATATTAATCATAAACACAAAATAACTTAATCTTTTACTATAGGATTGAAACTGCTGTCATTCTCATATGCTTTCATGTAGCCTGTAAAGGGATATTCCAGTAAGTTTTAGAATTACACTTTTATTTAAGAGCTGGCGTCTTAAACCACTTTATTGTACTAGATGACATCTGTGTGTGTGTGTGTGTGTGTGTGTGTGTGTGTGTGTATGTGTGTGTACTTCTAACACATCCTATCTATGTTCTCCCATTGTCTCATGTAGGACTGAATGTATCAGATTACTATATTATTGAATTTCATGCTTTTATAGACTATTAGCTTTCTTAGCTCCATTATATATATCTTGAACTTATAAAATTGAAAGTTTTATATTTTCCTACATGGTAGCTTCACTTTGGCCACAAAAGGAAAATTAATTAGATTTATCCAACTATAATTAATTTTGTATACTCATTTCATACTTATATTCTAGTCATTACAATCTGAAACTTATTGTTGATCCAATGTAGTCCTGTATGTAAATTTCTTTCAACTTCCAGATTCAGAATTCATAGTATTAGGACAGGAATGTTCAGAAAGAAAAGAAAATCTTTATTAGAAAAGCTATCTTTTTATCTCTGAGTTAATATAGAATTTGACCCTAATCCTTGCTAGGGCTGTGTCATTAAAAATTCCTTTACCATTTCAAAAATATAAATATATATGTGTAGTGTGAAAAAGAGGAAGCAAAGAGCAGTTTTCTCTCTGTCTGCTATGAGGGATGGACTTCGGTCTGACTGACAACTGAGTAGCCAATGGCTTAAGGGAAATGCAGGGGAGGCTGCGAAGAAGAGAGGGGGGCACGGGGGCGAGGTATCATTCTTGGACGCACGCTCTGGGGTTCCCGTGATCAAAATGCAAGCTCCATCATAGGAAACCTCCCTCCCCCTCCCTCTGGAGATGAAATTTTTGTGAGTAACATGGAATAAACTAATCTTTCTAAAGAACATTCTCTGTTCTTTCAGTTGGTTCACACCTGGGGGTAGGACGAGGCTGAATGCCGGGTCCTCCTGTGAGAAAATTTATGCAACAATATGGTTAAGTTGATAAAATACCATTGTCATTTACAAAGAACAAATAATCTAAATAAGACTACATTGAGCAAGCTGTGCATAGTAGTGTATGCCTTTAATCCCAACACCAGAGAGGCAGAGGCAAACAGATCTCTGTGAGATCAAGGGCAGCCTCGTCTACATTGCAATTTCCAGGCCAAATGGGAATACAGGGAGAAACCATATCAAAATAAAATAAATAAATAAATACTACACAGTCAATACCTTGATATGTAGTAGAAAACTAACTTTATCAAACTTGCCAAATATTGGACTAAATAGCATTAGTGTAATTAGTAATTAAAACCTCCATTAGCAATAAAATCAGTAAATAAAATCCTGCATCAAGAAACCCTCACAGTAACTAGGTAACAAAATAAACTAAATTAATTAATTAAAAAGAGTGCTTTGAACAACACCTTCATATGTAGTATAACATCTAATCTTGCCAAAGAGTGACTCCAATAGCATTAGGGCCATTAGTCATTAAGTACCCCATTAGCAATAAAATCAAACTTGTTTGAGCAGCGAAAGACAAGTGTGAGCAGGTGAAGTCACCAGCAAATGAACATTTTGGCTAAAAATTCAGTATACAACTTTAAACTTAGATTCATAAACTGAACAGTGTAATATCTTAAAATGGTAGTGATTATTACTGAAGACAGTTTCTATTTTAAGTCAGATTATTCATTTATGCTTACTTTTATTAAAGCAATATTTTCTAATCGCAATAACACTTTTCTTAACATTTTAGAGATTACAAAGACAGTACTTTTTCAAATTGTTCATGTCATTTCTGGATACTTTAACAGAACCATTTGAATTGTGAATAGTTACTAATATTAGAAGATTCTTCAAATATGTAAATTAGCATATTATTGATTTGGTAGTTGAATTAAATACATATTGGTACAGACCAGGTCTCTTAGGAAAGACAAATATACCAATATCTATATCTGTAAAGGTATACATGTTTATATAACTAAATTATATCTACAAAATGATAAATATGTACTTAATTGAGGCAAAATTATTCATTATATAATTATTCATTATAATGTCATTAAAATGCTTCTATATTAATAACAATAAAGAATAGATAAAACTTTTTCAACTGCTCACAAAGAGGCATTACAAAGAATTTTTAAGTTCTCAGAACAACAAATAGATATTTCATCTCAATTTTGCATACATATTTTCAATTTCACAGTGTGACCCAAGAGTTTGTTCCAAAAGTATACAATACTTTTACACTCTTAAATGTTGCATTCATCTTTTAAAGATCTTGAAAACGTTATTAAGGATATCTACACAGCACTGGCAGTACAAAGACTTGAACTGATAAACTTTCAGGGACATCTTTCACATTGATTTGACTTTTACCTTTTCATTTCTCTTTTTAAGACAAGGTCTCCTGGTAGCCCCAGCTGTAGGGGAACTTGCTATGTAGATCAGGCTGGCCTTAATCTCACAGAAATCCCGCTGCCTCTGCTTCCTGAGTGCTAAGATTAAAGGCATATAAACATGGATAGCTGGTTTTTGCTTTTAAACTTGGAAAAATGTATTTCTTTGAGTAAGAAATTTATCCTTAAGGCCATGGTTAAAGATAAATAAAACAGAGAGTAGGCTAAAATGTATGACATATTCAGAGAGGTTTGATCTCTGTTGGATGAGTATGGCAGTTAGCACACTTTGTATATTTTATACAACTGTCTTGAGGACCTTGCATTTTTGCATTTTTATTTTTTAATATTTTACTTATTATTTTATTTTATATGTATGAGTGTATTGCTTACATGTATGTAAGTGCACTCATGTTAGGCAATGCCTGCAGTGGTCAGAAGACATCAGCATCTGATCCCCTGGAACTGGAGTTAAGAATAGCTGTTAGCTGCTATGTGGGTTTGGGAATCAAACCAGGGTCCTCTACATTCTTATTTTTAATCACCAATTCATAGAGATATTCATAGTATTGTTCTGTAGTCTTAACAAGTACAATAAGGTAAAAAGAATTAAAATACTTGCAGAGTGACATATAATTATATTTAATATTTTGATATTTATATTCCAAAATGTCTAAGATGCTAAATCTTAATACACTGTTTCTTTTTAGACAGGGTCTCTCTGTAGCCCCCAGCTGTTCTGCGACCCTCTATGTACACTAGGCTGGCCTCTATCCATCTCACAGAGATATACCTGACTCTGTCTCCCAGGTGTTGGGAATATTTATTTGCACAACTGAGCTTGGCTTAATTTTATACACTTTTAACCACAATGTTTTAAAAACTAAAAATCCCTTTTCATTGTTTTGTGATTATTGATCAAGTAATCCTATAGTTTATGTGAAAAAGAAGTCGTTGAATCTCCAACCCAATATTGATGGAAGGTACAGAATAGGAAAACTGATATTAACTAAATTTAAGATTTACTATAAATGTCAGTAATTAGAATAGTACAGTACTGGTAAAAATATGTATGTATTTGTGCAATATCTCTATACCTATGTATGTGCCTTTTTATGTATATGTGTGTGGGGAGATGGGGAACAAACTATAACACTTAAGCAGAGTAAGTACACTAGAAGCAAACCCATACAAAAATAGGTGGTGTTTGATAAATAATAATTGGTAATTAATGGAAAAGCAATGGCTTCTTTTCAACAAATGGTCTTGGAAATAGCTGGACACAAACCTACAAAAACAAACAAACAGAAAAGTGAATAATCAAGAAAATATATACACCAGAATCTGGATACATATCACACATACTTTTAATATAATTAAGGAAAATTTGATCATAGACATATGTAAATTGCAAAAAAATGTAAAAAATACATGATGATATGGGTAAGCAGAGATCTACATTACTTCAGTTTGGACAATTCATTCTTAGATACAACCATGATCCAAGAAGGTAAACTGATAAGTTGGACTTTGTTGAAATTAAGATCCTCTTATTTAAGACACTGCTAAAATGATGTTAAGAGAAGCCATTGTCTAAAAAAAATTTAAGAAACACATTTTTGAAAAAGGATTGTTATGCCTTATACAGAGAACCTTTAAAACTTATCACTAAGAAAATTACAAAATTAGAAAATAGAAATAGATGTGAATATATATTTTACTAAATATGTCTTTACTGCCAGAATAATACAAATATATGCTGGGCAACATGTGTTAGTATAGAATTGCAATTTAAACCAAAATGGAAGTATCAGCACATATGTGTCATATCAGAATAACTAAAATCTAAAACATTATATCAAATCCTGGTAGGGTGACAGAACTAAAATTACCATTCTTGATGTCAGGTATGAAGACAGTACAGTAACACTGGAAGACAGATGTGGAGAAAAAGCAACTCTTAACCATTGCTGGTGAGAGTGGAAATTGCTGTAGACAATTTGGACCCAGTAATCATTCTGCATGCTGTCTACCTGTATCCATTAATTTTCTGTTGCTGTGATAAAATAACATGAACAAAATTAGCTTAAAGAAGAAAGAATTTATTCAGGTTTACATTATGCTTCCATGGAGATAGATTCCATCATAGCAGGGAAGCATGGCATGGCAGCATTACCAGGAAGCACAGACAGTAGAGCGTGTGATCTACAACTGGAGCAAAGCTACAAAGGCTACCAATTCTTAAAACATGTACCCCAGTGACATGCTTCTTCCAGCAAGAATCAATCTACTAAAGGTCCCACAACCTCTCCAAAAGGCTTCACCAACAGGCAACCACAAGAATACCAAAATATGTGACTGTGGATATTACATGCTTGGAATGGAGAGGGAGTTTGCACAAATAATCAGTAGATGGCAAGAACAGATTGAAATTTGTCATTATCCTTTTCAAATCCCCTGTGTTCCACTTCTATATGGAATAGTGTGAAATTCCTGTCTAATTAATTAAATTTAAATTTATTTAATTCAATAAAAAAGAATTCATGTTATCCTATTTAACACAGATAAATCTACAAATAAACAGAATGTATTAAGAGCAAATAACTTGCCACAGATAATTAATTATTTCTCACCTCAGGATTTTTCATGGAGAAATTTTGAGCTTCAGAGACATATATTAACAGAATATACTGGGGGTTATTGGATCTGAAGCAAAATTCTCAAAAAATAGTTTTTGTGGGGTAAAGTGAATAACTGCTACAGAAGTTCTTTTCTTACCCAATGAAAATAACAGACATGTAGAACTTTATACATGCAAAGAAGGAGAGATTAAATGTCACAAATAAATTCGCACCATTAAAAATTGCCTCATAATGCAGAAACAATTTCTCCCGAGAAACACTAAATTTGGCATTTCCTCTATTAAAGAGGAAAATTATAACATCTAAATGAACTTGTTGTAAGCAGCAGCTCAGGAATTCATTTGTGACTAGTTTTGAAATTTTTGTAATTACTAGTGATTTTAATTACTACTAGAAAATCCAGCTTACTGATTTGTTTATAGTAAAGTAGAGAAGTGACAGAATAGAAGTAACACTAGAAATGCAGGCAAGTGAGAATGTACTGTAACATATGCCTTTGCTGAGAAGGTCACCAACCTACACACATAAAGCTCTCTTTATCAAGATAATTTCACTCTCTATCCTTAATTCAGTACTGAACAATTTTAAGTTACGTTCCTCATTTTTGGAGCAGGTCATGTAGGTCTGCCAAGAATGATAGCATATGAATTCATCATGTTTAGTTGAATTTATTTTATATTTTAAAAAAGAATTAGCAAATTGACTATAAGTTGACAGTTCTTATTATAAAAAGAACATTTTTCTGAACTTTTGCTGGTGGGGGGAGAGTTCTTGGGGAAATAATGAAGTTTGGTTTTACATTTGCATTATATTCAATATTCCATTATAATGACTTCAAGTTCAAATTCATGGATACATGAGATTCTAATGCAAAAGAAGCTATGATGCAAATTCCAAACTTAGAAATGCACCTAATACACAAGAAACACAATGAAACTCAGTGATAATAATGGCCACCTGATGGACAGTCATACAGTTTCTGCACAGTAGTTTTTATACTCCTCTTGGTCATCAGTTTATATACTGTGTTAGAAGCTTTCTGAACGCCAGAATATGACAACTCCAATCATCTACGCCATTCCTTAAAAAGCTTGTTTTTATGTAAGATAGAGCCACAAAAGGATAAAATTTCTGTTTTGCACTTGACATTGTTATTCTCCAGTTTTTAAAAGTACACCTTGAAGTGTATGACTATTATATTGCTTTTGACAGTAAATACCATCATTTAGCACTAACTATATAGGAAACATCTGAGGAGATGACTGGCCTGAAAATAATGAAAATTCACCATTTACTGATAATTTAAATAATTTATTTAGTACCATGCCTAAAATCACAGGGTTAGCTTTCAATCCTAACATGATGTCAGTTTTAGCAACTGGATATAGATGATTTTTTAAAGCTAGAAAATAAGAAAAACATTATGTTCTTGAATAAATCACATTAATTTTTAAAATACATCTTTTAATTTTTACTATTTTTACTCTATTTTATGTGTATGAATATATTGCCTGCATGGATGTAAGTGCAGCAGTGTCATGCAATGCCCACAGAATTCATAAGAGGGCATTGGATCCCTTGCAACTGGAATTACAGTTGTTAGTTGCCATGTGGGCGCTGGAAATTGAACCTAGGTCCTCTGCAAGAGCTGTCAGTGCTCTTAACAACTGAGTCATTTTCTTCAGCCTATACATTAAATTTTACATTTATTTAATGTTTATGAGTGTTTTTTAAATATTCAAAATTTTTATGCATATGGGTATTTTGCCTATATGTATGTAAGTATACATATGGTGTGCAGTGCTCCAGAGACCAGAGAACAGTGTCAGATCCTCTGGAACTGGAGTTAAGGACAGTTGTTAGCTGCTGTGTGGTTGGTAGGAACCAAACTCTGGTTCTTTAGAAGAGCAGCCAGTGCTCTTAACTGCTAAGTCATCTCTCTAGGCCTGGAATAATCCAATTTCTGAAACTTATTTGGCAAAAGGGCAACTGAAAATTTTAACATGTGCTGTATTCCCACTGTAATGGGACAAAATAGCTAGCAATATTTTATCTAATTAATAATCTAGATGAGCAAACAGTTATTAAAAGGAATATAGTTTTAAATGTGAACCATTATTATTATTTTTTTTCATTTTGTTTTCTTTATGTAAATACTTTAAAATCTCCATTGGATTTTCAGGGCAATTAAATATATCTTCAAAATTAAATAACAAAATGCCACCATAGACTTAGCTCAACTGTTACATTGTTCTCTCTTTTATAAAACATTTTATTTTATGTGTATGAATGTATTGTCTGCATTTGTGTAAGTGCACTCAGGTCATGCAATGCCCATGGAGATCTGAAGAGGGCATTGGATACCCTGGAACTTTAGTTAGGATTGTTATTAGCCACCATATGGGTGCTGGAAACCAAACCCAGGTCATCTGCAAGAACAGCCAATGCTCTTAATTGCTGAACCATCTCTCCAATCCCTGTTCTCTCTTTTGACCAATCTTGTTTAAGTTAAAATGTCTTCATATGAAGACAGAAACACTAGGATTCTGAGTTGAAAATTCTTTCATGTGAAAGGCTATGTGCAGAGATGTTTGCTTTGAAAATCATGGTCCTGATAAGAACAGGAGATAAAAATTGGCCCTGAAATTTAGGGGAAAGGACCCTCAAACTAATCAGTTTTTTTTTAAGCCAGAAATGGACTTGGGTCTGTGGGAAGCCTGATAGCTTCCTTCTTGCCAGAGACCAGAGTTGCTAGAAATACTCAACCTAAAATGTCTTTGGCTCTACCATGGCCAAGAGAGAGGGTCTAGTTTTTCTTATCTCTTTCCTTAATGGGAGGATTCTTTCTAGAAATGCCATATGAATGCAGAATTGGAACTTACGGGTACCTGACATATGGAATGAAAAGTAGACTGATCAGGTTCCCCACCTCCTCCAAACTTACACCCAGTAAAGCCTTATTAACTATAAAACAGGGACCTTCAATGGTATGTCATTCCCTAGTACCTCTTCCTTCTATCTTTTAATCTTCCTGCAATGAAATACTTCTTTTTAGAACTTAAACATTGTTTTCTGTAAATTTCATTCTTTGGATTCATGTGAAGAATGTGAAGACCACTGACTCAGTGGAATTTTGTGTTACTGTGAGCATCCAACAACCTAACTCATGAGATATGTAAAAATATACATTCTCTTAACCATACTCCAATATTCATATATAAGTAGTAATTATGAGGTCTCAAATATGCCTGGACACTATGTGTTTAAGTACATTTGAAGTAACTTTAGTTTCAAATATAACTCTGTCTATTATGAATATGTTTAACTCAGGGTTATATATTTCCTGAAAGTTGCTCTATCTCATAGCTTCACAAGGAGAGAGTTGAGTTGTGGGGGAGATTTTCACAACTTGAACTAGTTGTGACACATAAAATGACAAGAGGTCAACTCAGAGAAGGCCATCTAAATTAGAAAAAGATAACACAAATTTCATCATTGGGATGATAATAAAAAAGAAGTTGTTCTTAAAATTCTAATAATTTAACCCATGAAGCATATTTTAATATTTTTTTTCACAACTGAAAGGATAACTGTGCTATCTCTAAATGCTTCATCTTCTAAAATGAAACTGTTCTTACACTAAGGCAAATGAATATGAACAACCTCAGCATGGTGTTTAAGGTAGTGGTTATGAGAATGTTCTGCTTTATATTTCTTATCAAAAAATGACAATTCATATTCAAGCACTGTCAGATTTCAAACTGTGCTATTGATTCTGGAGAAATTTGCAGTGGCGCACCATATGTTACTGGGGAAACTGGGATTCCACTTTTGGAGGAAGGGATGCTTGTTATTCTCAAAAAAGGAATTCAAAAGTGGACTCAAAAGGAAGCTTAGGGGCAGCTTTAATAACATTTGAGAGAAAAACAGACTCGTAAGCAAGTTGTAAATATTGGCAGCTGCCTAAAGGAAGAAAGGCTAGAAGAGGAAAATAGAAAAGTATGCATTTTAAAGTTGGGATCCAAGAAAGAAGGCAGAATCAGCAATGCAGTTCAGCAGGCAGCTGCACGGCAAGAGGGAAAAGGAGTTGGCTTCAAAGTAGCCAAGTGAGAAGCCCCAGAGTGTCCTGAAATCATGCTGTTTTGGCCAGTCTCCAAATAAAAAGGATAGAAAGAAGGGAAAAAAAAGTCACACTTATCTGAATTAGGAAAAGTAGTCAAGCCACATGGCAGAGCCTGATGGAAGCTCTGCAAGCATCTGCTAGCATCTGCAGTGCGAGGATGGCCTTCTGAGAAGGAAAAGTACATTACCTCCTTAAACAAATAATTGCTCTTTCCTTCTCCACAGCGTGTCGTGATGTGAATCAAATTTCCTAGGGCCGGGAGCGTTTACTCCTTGTCAGGTAAATGATGGCTCAGCTGGATTAATTGTGAAAAGGAGGCAAGAGTATATAATGTTCTCAGTATCTTGGAATGTCATGTCTCTAGCCAGGATCGTAGAATTTAGAGGAAGTACCTTTGTCTTAACATACCTGAAGAAATCCAAATTCTCCACCAGATCATATGGTAATTAAAATCCTAAGGCGGTTCTTCCATTTCTAGCTAGGGAAAGGGGGAGTGAGGTCCAATGTCCTCCAAGCACTCTAATATCTACCTAGCTACCTAACATTATTAATGATGTTCAGAGTCTGATTTAATTTGTAATTATTTCAGGCCAGTTCAAATTGGACAGGTCTCTCAGGCTGACACTCTTATAATGAAAAGAATCCTCATTCAATGATGTTTATCATCCTTCCTTAAATATTTAAACAAAATAGGTTCATGCTAGCTTCAAACTATTATGGGACCATCACTTATGCTGCAAATTAACCCTAAAATTCTGACACAGGATCTTCTTTTCATTAAGTTCTTACCGTTCACTAAAAAAATAATTCAAAGACTTCACAGTTCATTACTTTAACATATATAATTTAATAACTTTTAGCATTTTCAAAGTGTGAAATGTATCAGCAAATCCCATTGATGATGTTCTTTGAATCTGAAGTGTCCCCCATAGATTGTTTTGAATGCTTTCTCACCAACTGATGACAGTATTTTGACAGTTTGTGTATCCTTTAAGTGAGGGGAATTAACTAGGGGAATTTGGTCACCAGCTTTGAAGGATGGGCTTTTGAAGGTTCATACATGGTCCTATTTTTTAATTTGGTCTCTGCTTCTTGATCTTGCACCAGTATAAAATGTCTCTATGACAGGCTTCTCAGAACAAGTTACTTTGCCATGCCTTTCAACTACAATGGAGTGAAGCTCTCTGCAATGAAAAGTCTAAATATGTGTTTCCACTCAAGTTGTTTCTGTCATGTACTATGGTTACTGCATTGAAAAAGTAATAATAGGATGCTACACTTTTTTTGTGATTCTTTTTATACATCTTTGTTGAAATGTCTGTTGAAATCTTTTACCTTGTTTTAATTGCATTGTATGACTTTTTGTTACTGAGACAGTCTCAGCATTCTTAGCCTACACATGGGTAGTACAGAGTTTTTGTCTTACAACAGATAACTTGGTGCCCCTGCTAATCTTCCAAAATCCTTTGAATGTCTGCAATGCAGAACTATAAAAATTAGTAATGTTATCTGTGTTCCCCCTAACTCTGAGGGTACTAAAAAGCTTGACTGGGAGTTGGAGGCAAAGAGAACTCTACATATTTGACTCAGTGCACTCAGATTGGAGCTTCAATTATGCTGATCTGGAAAACAGGAAGAAATGATCATATGGTTACCAATGATGATTCTTATTGTATCTTAAGTACACATTTTAAAAAATCTTCTTCATGGACTTAGAATAGGGTCTAAAGATTTTAAATGGCTGATTTTGTACATTTTCTTTTGATTTATCTTATTATTTTATCAGTATGGACGCTTGATTAGATTTGGAGCTGACAGAGTTTCTTAATCTCTTCATAGATTACTCCCGTAAATAGATATACACACATACATAAATATGTATACACACATATATTAGAGTTCCAATTAACACTGTTAACTAAGACTCTGTTTCAGAAAAATAACAATATTCAGTGTAGTGATGCTAAAGCTGAGGTCTTCATGACTTAAAACTTACACAAGTCTAAATTCGATCCTTTAAAGTTAACCACTAAAATGTATCAAAGACTGATTATAGATAAGGTACTTTGTTGTGTTCTCTGTGTGTGTTGCTTATATAGTCAGCATTAAATCCTGTGAGATAAGAGATAATTTTAATTTACTTCTGCAGTTGAGAAATAGAAACTGTAGCATAGCCATGAAGCTAATAAATGTCTGAGCAAGAGAAGAATATAGAACTATCTGGCTCCCACATCAGTAATCCTAACAGTTATGATATGTTTCCTTTCCTTTTCACTTAACTATGGTTATCTCTTCAAACATTACCCTTTTCAGTTGACTAAATTAATCTTAATTTTTTAATGATACATTCTGATGTTTGGGTAATTCCAACCTAAATATTCGATTCCAGGTCTAGGGAGAGTCAGTTGCTTCCCTTTTTAAATATGGAAAAATATGTCATTAATTTTTGTACCAATATATGAAAGATAAAGACTGTGTGTCAATTAAAATGGTAGTATCAGGGTAACAAATACACTAATTATGAATACTTTGGTCCATTTCTTGATTTAGTAACTAAAATCATATTCTAATCCATTACCTAAGACATGACCACTTTCTCACTAAAACAAAAGAATTAAGTAGTTGTAATACAGTCTACAAAATCAGAAATGTTTACTATTGGCCCATTACAAAAATTCAGGCATGATTAGGTAAAAATTTATGCATTCTATTTCCTGTAAAGTTGTGTTCAGTTCATATTTTGAATGAAATTGATAAGTATATTTTTTCTTTCTTTTAGAAATGAATCACATGGCCATTTTATGTAATGTGAATTTATATTTAAATTGTTGAAAACTTAATAAAAATGTACATTTCCAAACCACAACAGTGATTTTACAGCAAACATAAAGTGTCATATTTACTATGTACAATGCAATTTAGTTGAATTAGATTTTTATCAGCTACTATGCAAAACTCATAAGAATTTGAATACACCAATTTTCAAATAGGTCAAAGGAGGTTGATGATTCCATTTATTATTTAATCAATGTTGATTTACCTTTTGGTATTTTATAAGGCATAATTTCTTTCCCAACATTAAATACGAATTGTCATGTCAAATTAAGTGTAAATATATTTGACAAGACTATTTTTAGCTAGTATAAATGTAATGGTTATTGGGAGGGTTAAGAAATGGCTCAGTTAATAAAGTGCTTGCTGTGCAAGCCTGAAGACTTTATCTCTAGCAATTTCAGAAATTCAGGCCTTATTGTTGAGATATTTGATCACATTTTTAGTTAAGAAGAAATAAATGAAAGAATGTAGAAGCATTTCATATTGATCAAATATCTATAATTTACATTAAAGTTTTTTTTACTGGATTAATTGCTATTGATTTATTTTCCACAAGTATACCACATATATAAATGATAAATGTAAGATTTTAATAACATTTTGGTGCATATAAAATTTGGCTAAACAAATATGTTTACCAAATACATTCACATTTAATGTCCTTTTCACAGTAAAAATTTTAAGAAATACATCTACAAAAAGATATCAACCAGATTAAGTAAACTTAATCTGCATATAATTTTTAAAAAGGGGAGGCTATGATATTGTCTTACCAAAAAATTAAAAGTAATGATAATATCTTACATTTTAAAAATAGATTTTAAGTTACCATTTGTCACTGTTATAAGAAAAACAGCTGACCTTGTTGTACTCTCCTTAAAAATAAACAGTTCTTACATTGGCCTGTTTAAGATTACTGGAAAGATGATTCAGCAGTTGGTTTCCCAGGACCCATATGGAAGCTAACAACTTTCTGTAATGCCAGTGCTAGGACACCCGACCTCCTATTCTGACCCATGTGGATGCATTACATTCATGCAGGCAATACACTCATACACATAAAATAAAAATAATAAACAAAGCTTTAATAAGAAGAAAATAATAATCATTTTAATATTTAACTGTGGAGGCACAAATAGCCAGATCTCTATGTGATCAACATAAGACTGGTGTCAATAGGGCATTGCAGACCAGCTGGGTATTCAGGGAGACCTCAAAAACACAGAAACAAAAAAAATTAAACTGTTAATGTTAGTCCAAAGACCAAGTGAGACTCTGTGTCTGAGATCTAAACATTCTAATTTATTTTTATTAAAACTCATGATTTTGAAAGTGTTTATTTTAGTTTAAGTACAACTTAATTCTATAAAAATATGATAAAATTAACAGTATAATTTAAAAAAGAAAAATAGGTTTTTTTGAGATTCACCAGACACCAATCAACAACCAATCAGGTCCTTTCATTTTATCTCCCCCGGCCCAGAGACCCAGGTAGGTTTCCTCTGCCCATTTGCCATCACTGAATGCATCTGTGACCTCTTCCCAAGGAACTCCATTTTTTCTTGTCTCTCTTCCCTTCCTTTAGCATTGGCCAAACCCTAGGGAGCTCCCCAGCAAAACTCTTCAGTCACCCTAATTGGCCCAGAAACTAAGTAGGCTGCCTCTGCTCCCCTGACATTACCCCATAGGCCTGCTTCCTGCTCTTGTCAACGACCACCAACTCTATATTGTTCTACTTGTTCCTTTTGGGATTCACTGGACCACAATTGGCTAACAATTAGGGATGCTCAAGTCACCCCACATTACCAAGAGCCTTAGGGAGGCTGTCACTGCCCTTTGCCATCTTCCTAACACCACGAAGCCATAAGCCTGCTGGGCTGATGTCTGCCCAAGACATAAGGACTTGCATGAGGCTAAATTAAAAAAGTAATGAACTAAGTACTTTAGCTGAGGAAATTTCACACACCCTAATGTTGATTCTGTAACATGGTTACTAATGTTGACTATTATGCAAATCTACAATGTAAAAGAATAAATGAGACAGAAAAAATACAATATATACATTTTGGAGATAAGAAATACAATAGGCAGGTTAAGTTGGCAGGCAAGGTGCATCCTGGAAGACAATGTCCAATTGTTAAGGATATTACAGCCATTTAGGAGAGGCCTTCATATTTATACTTGAATAACATAAAGCATATCCTCAGGGAAAAACTCAACCTAGCTAAGCTTCCAACTTCTGAAAATAAATGGTCTAAAGGGTTTTCTACACGAAAACCACAATATGTAGATGCAGGTGAAAATGTGGAAAAGGGAGTCAAAGCCCATCCCAAGCTGGCAGGTGAACTTGTCAGTTTCATTCACTTAGTACTGACTTTATAACAACCATGAACGGTATAATAGCGAGGGGGTCATTGGCTCTTCCTCTGTAATTTTCAGAGAGCCACTGAAGCTAGCAATCTGTAGCAGCAGAGTGCCTCCATGAAAAAGGATCTGGGATGCCAAGAGGCCCTAAGAGACCTTTATTTAAAGCTGTAAAGGTCAATCCTGGTTTTTAGTGGAGAACCTAAGATATTGGAGATAACAGAACCATGAGACATCTACCAAGGAAAGCTGTATACAGAGAGTGGCACCAGCCCAAAGCTGATGAATGCTGGAGACAGCAAAGCTGGAAGATCGGATCCATCTAAGCCCTTTGTAAATAAACCAAGCACAGGATATGGAGGTATTTGGTTTCATGTATGCCTTGCTAGGTGCTAGTCTTGCTTTGGTCCCATATTTTCTAACTGGAACTCAATTCCTCCTGTTTGGAGAGAGAGTATGTATTATATGCCATTGTATGTTGTGAGTATGCAATTTGTATTTTATATTTTATGGAGGTTTACAATTTAGAGAGTATCTTCAGTTTCAGAAGAGATTGGATTTCTGAATATTAAGACATTTAAAGTCAAAGGGAGCATTTGAAGATGGACTAAATTTATTTTGATTTTGATATGGCCATGAGCCTTTGGGGGCCAGGAGTAGAATGTGGTGGTTTGAATGAGTTTTCCCACATAGGCACAAATATTGAATACTTGATGTGTTGGTGTAAGGTTTGGGTTTGAGTTTGACGTGAGACCAAGCAGAAATAAATGAGAGACTCTGGCATGGTTATTAACAGGACAAGTTTATTAAAGGCACAAGACTAGCCTCCAAGGTCAGGAGTAGAGAAACTAGCTGTTCCTTGCTGCTGTTTAGAGGTTCTTAAGGGGGAGGGGGTTATTAACAAAAACCAGGAAGTTTATCTTGTCAGGAAGCTTATGGGTGTTAAGGAACTGCCCTCAGTCCCTTTTTACAGATGCTTGTGAATTTCGGAAGTTAAGATGGGGTCCCCAATGTGACTATCAGTCCCTGAGTCCTGGAACTGCTGGGGGGTGGGTTTCTTCAGTAATATCTTATATTCCAGACTTTAGTGTCATAGGGGCAAAAGGGCAGCATTCTCCTTTGACTTTTTCCTGTTGACTTTATGGGTGAGTCCTCATCATGGCTAGGTAGCTGTTCATAGTCCCAGGTGGCTGGGGAGGTAAGCAGAAGTTAATTAAAACTGGTGTGAGTTTAACTGCTAGATGCAGTCCTGCAGGCAACAGATAAAACAAGGGGCTATCATTAGGGTTATTTCAATAGTGACTTGGTAACTGGTGGCCCTTACAATGTATAATCCCTGCTACAGAAGGTGGATAAGAATAGTTTAAAAATCAAGGAGCCATTTGTGATTAGGGAAAAATTACATACAGCTGTCTGGGAGGAACAGCTGGATACTCAGGTGAAGGCCCAATGACCCTGCTTAACAAACCCAACTGTGATAATCTTTTGCAAGTATGCAACAGCTGAAGTCATGAAAATGGCAGTTATTTGGTTCAGATGAGTGCTATGCAGTATCATCCAAGTAGGAAGGGAGGACAAACCATGTGGCCCCCTATGACAAATGAGACAGACCTTTTGTCCACTGTGCAGGAACTCTGGGCTCCTCCATTTTGGTGCACGTCAGTTGTTGGTGGCCAGGTGAATGAGGTCTGTTAGTGAGGAAGATTTGGAGGTGGGTTGGAGTTTGGGCAGTATGACTAAACTACCTTGACTTGGCAGTGAAGGACAGTCATCCTTCCAATGTCCCGGTTTCCCACATTGTGGGCATGGCCCTGGCGGTGGATGAAAGCTGGGGCAGGCTTGTGTTTAGTGTCCTTTGTTGTCACACTTAAAGCATGGGCCTAGCAGCTATTGTGATCTTGATGCTGTGTTGCTTGAAGATATTGGGGATGAGCCCTGTGTGCACCGCCGTGAACAGCTGAGTCTTTTTTGTGTCTCAGGTGGTCTCAGTCTCCCTTCTCCTGTTCCTCTGGATTGTGGAATTTTTTAAAGACTATTTTTCAGCAGCTCTCCCTGGGGGACTTTGGGGCCCTTGTTAGGGGGTGGATTGGACTATGAGATGGGTATCAAAGACAAGTATGTTTTGGGTCTGGGTCGTTGTGCCGGACCAGGGTGAGACCCTCTTTATCTTGGCCAGTAGGAAGGAGATTTTATCTGTGAGGTGGACCTCATTGCATGTATCTGAGCCCAGGAAGGCTGTAGCCAGCTGTGCTGAGCTGGAAACCAGTGTTGGTGGGTGAGGGGAAGGAGAGGAAAAGGTTGGGGTTTGAGGCTTGGGCTGAGCAAGTGCGAATTTGGGCACTTTGGTCTGAGGGCATGGTAGGACGCCAGGTTCTGTGGGTTTAGCTGCGTGCCACCACGCGGACCAAGTATAGGCAGAGCTGCAAGCACACAGGATTGGTGCAACAGATCAGGATAGGCTTGACCTTGGTAGTTTCTCCACTCCTGAGCTTGAAGGCTAGCCCCATACCCTTAATAAACTGTTCCTGTTAATACCCATACCAGAATCTCCTGTTTGTTTCTGCTGGGTCTCATGCCAAACCCAAACCCAAACCCAAACTTTACAGTTGGTGGCACTGATTGCAGAGCATGAGACAGTGTGATCTTGCTGGAAAAAGTATGTCAGTGGAAATGGGCTTTGAGAAGTAATAGGTATGTCCTATTTTGAGAGTGACCCTCAGTTCTTCTTCCACATGCTTTAAGAAGAAAGCATACAACTTTCTTCATCTTGCCATGCATCCCCTGGCATAATGAGCTCCTACCCTCTGGAACCATAAGCTAAATATATTTTCTTTTGTAAATAGCGTTGGCCATTATGTTTTATCACAGTTACAGGAAAGTAGCTAATACACCTAATGTGGCCTAGAAACTCAAGTATGTTGCTTCTGCCCCACTGCAATCACTGAATTATCTGCTGCCGCTTTCCATGAATTAAAATCCTTTTGAGGGCTCCCTCTTCCTTTGAGAATCACAGGACCTCAGCCTATTTCCATCAGGATTTATCCATTCCCTTCACATTTCCAAGATATCCAGGTGGCTTGATTCTTCTACTCTGCAAATTCCTGATAAGCTTCCTTGTTACAGAGGTTGCTATTTTCAAATCAGGCACTGGGGAGAGAGTGGAAGTTTGCAGCTTTTATTCCTGCTGATAGAGACTTGGGGGATTTATTTCCAAAGTCTGTGAATCAGGTCACATTTTCTTACTATATATATATATATATATATATATATATATATATATATATATATATAATATACATATATATATAATATATATAATATATACATATATAATATATATAATATACATATATATAATATATATGTATATATATATATATATTCATTCAAACATCAGTCCAGATCCAGTCTGTCATTGGTGGTTTTAAATTTGTACTGAAAGGCAGCCATGGCACTCACAGGAGCCTTCTAACATATGTGACAAAAGATGATGATCTGCCTAAGTGAGTGCATGCCAGGTACAAAGGTCACAGGGACCTTCTAGCCTACATGACAAAGGATTATAAACTGAAGTTTTAGGCAGGAGGCATATTTACAGAAGCATAGCAGAAGCTAAACAAGTAGCCATTTCTTTAGACAAGGTAGAAGCTATTTCTTAAGATAGGGTTTTCATATCTTTTCAACTAACTCTGGGATTCTCCCACTTCCTTTTCCACCTTTGATGTCATCTTTACTTCTCTAAGGGCATTATTTTCTTCATAGTCTCTCATATCTAGACATTGATAATCTTGAAGTAGCATCTAAATTATGTCTTCTATGGGAGAAATGATAAGCTGAATTAGCAATTTAGGGATGCAGGAACTGAACAGTAGTACTAGGAGGAGCATAAGAAGACCAGCTAATGGCAGCATACACAACTGCAGATATTGTTCCAAGACCTCCAAGAATTAGCTAGTTCTTGTCTCCTTTTTGCAATTTGTTCTTTTAGATTTTGGACTATATCTCTAATTATCCCTGGCTTGTTCACATAAAAATCTCATTCTTCATTCAAGAAAAGACAATTCCCATTTATTTGCACCCAGCAGATTTTATAACCTTCAATTTTGTAGGAATGCCACTTCTAGTGAAAACATTTGATTTTTACATGTTCGTTAATGAACCAACAACAGTTCTATGTTGTATGCTAGATCTTTTTACAGTTGGTAATATTAGGAGATTGAAGGACCTGTTCCACTGATGCCCATCCATTCCAGCCCTGATTCCTAACCCAATTAGTGGGGGAAGGAACTAAATGACTCTTTTGATTCTGGTGCATGCTGCCAAAGGCATCTCGAACACCTTATTATTTTGAAAAACTATTCATCTGTGAAAATAGGATGGCCAGTATACAAATCCCAGTCAAGTTGGCACAATTACCTGACTCTTTTCAAGCAAATGTTTGATTACATTTATCACCAGTCATGTTTCCTATAGGTAGACTCCTCTGAAAGTTGTAAAAGCAATCTGGGGCTTTTTGAGATCATTTTATTTCAACCATATAGAGCACTTTTTTTCCCCCATGGTGTTAGAATCATTGCTGGATTCAGCTAAATTGGATACAGTTAATGGGATCGCTATTTATCAGGCGGGGATGAATTTTGGATGAATAAAAGCAACAATCTTTAGCCAGTTGCAGGTTGGTTGCATTGTGGAGGTAGTGAACTGAATTATCCACTGAAATTCTGCATATTTGAGAATGTCAGTTTTGGTGCATGACAGGGTTTTTGATCACACTCAGAGCAGGCTAGATAACTCCAGGGGGTTTTATTCTTTAATATTTTTATTGAGCTTTTGTGCATTTCATATAAGAGCTTTTAATCAAATTTAGATCCCTTCCACCATCTGTGCCCCTCACAATCCTCCCCACCAGACTTCATGCATTCTGTCATATATGTTAAGTCCTATCTGTTCAAGCTTTGTATACATATGTCCTTCAATGCAAGTTCATTCACAGGAATCCAGTCACGCTATCAAGATATCTTAAAGAAGATCTACTCTCTCTCACCCAGCAGTAATCAGTTGCCAACAGTTCCCAGACTAAAACTGTTACCCATTTCCCTTGCTCCATGTTGGGCCCTTGTCTGAATGAGTTGGCATGTGTCTTGTGCATGATGCTACCATTGTCACATGTTCCCGTGAGCAAACTTCCAGTAGTCTGAAAGCCCCTGTTTCCCTATGTTCTTGGATTACCCCAGGCTCTTACAATCTTTCTGCCCAATCTTTTTCAATGACCTTAGCCCTAGGTGGATGAAGTGTAATATAGGAGTTGTATCCAGGGACATGCATTCTGCAGTCTCTTATTCTCTTAAAAATAGCCAGTTGTGGCCTCCGGTATACATTAATGCTCGGTTGTATGAGGAAGCTATACTAGTGAGAGTTGAGGGATGCACTACTATTCTCTCCACTCCCTTTTCCATTAGGCTCTTATAGCCACTGCCTTGAGCTGTGAGGCTCATAATCTGCCTGAAAATTTCATTTTAATTATAGGGCATTTGGCAGCTGTTGTGTGACCTCAGCCACAAAGAAAGGCCCATCATCTGACACAATTTATGTAGGTATTCCATACAAGGGTAAATGTCACTGAGAAAGATTCAGTACTTCCCTGGCATGATATGCCTCTACCCCAGGGTAAGTGTATATGATGATAGATACTTATATCCTTGACTAGATGTTTACCCTTTGTTCCTTGTTTAATTCCAGGGCTGTGATTAGGGCTAATATTTCTGCCCATTGTACTGACCATGCTACTAGAGGGAACCCTGGGTTTATTAATTCTGTATTTGTGTCCTAGTTTCTTTTTAGATAAAAACATCAGCCAAAATTTAAACTGAAGAGGAAAGATTTTATTTGGATTAAACCTCACAGCCCACCGTTAAGGAAAGTCAAGGCAAGAACTCAGGGAAGGAACCTGCAGTAAAGACCATGGAGGTATACTGTTTACTGGCTTGCTCCTCTGGCCTGTGCTCAGGCTACTTTCTCATACAATGCAGGACCACCTTCTCAGCTGGAGCACAACCCACATATCACTCATCAGTCAAGAAAATGACCCACAGTTCAATCCAATGGAGATAATTCTTCAGTTAGGTTTCTCTCTACTCACGTGGCTGTTGTTCTGCCCAGGCCACAGTGTCCCATCAGAGACCACCACAGAGGCCAGATCCAATGAAAGCACACAAAGAACCTTCTTTGCAAGCTTGAGCTTGGTCCACAGCCCAACACACATTCGCATCCAGTGGAGGGGTAGTGGCCCCGAGTGAAGGGAAAGGGGTTCTTTCATAGGTTTAGAACAAAGGGAGGAGGGTCAAAAGATGGAATTGGTTATGAAAGCCCGCGCTTAAAAGCAGCTTAAACTGATTGGTTATAAGAACTATTCATACTATAATTGGGTCTGGACAGCTGCAACTTAGGAATGTGCTGACCAGAGTGTATTTACAAGGTCTTTGGTCTTATTTATGTTTCTGCTTCTAGCTTGGTCACCTTGACCAGACTCTGTGCCCTTTCTTTAAGTCATAAACAGGGTATTTTTATAAGACCACCTGTCATCTGAAGGCCATATCCTTGTGAATGTTTGGACGTGTAGGGTGGGGGTGACTCCATGTGGTTTTTCCTGGAATTGAGAAGCTAAGCTGTTGTTTCTTTCATCAAAATGGAGTTTACTGCTGAGTTTACTTGGTTCATTCAATCTTCTTAACTGTGTCAAGTTGACAACCGAAACTATTCAGCACAATTTGCCTCTTGTCAACTACACACACACACACACATATTACTATCAAACCACAACCTTTTTATTTCTTTTTCCCAAGATCTCATGTTAATATTAATATCACAATATAAAAGGCAGTACAATTTTTAAAGTCCCACAGTCACGCAGTTTGAAACTTCAAAGTCTCTATAAAAGTCTCCCAGCTGTGGACTCTCATAAAATCCAAAACAAGTTACATACTGTCCAGTTTCAAAGAGGAAGAACTGGACATACTTAAGGAAAACCAAGTCTAGCAATACAGTTCGATGATGGACATCTGGGTTTCACTTGTGATATTCTTGGCTCCAAAAGGGTGGGACAGCCTCACTTCTCTGGCTCTGCCATTCACAGCACACACACTTTTTCCCATAGGTTCATGCTGGCTACACTCCATACCTTTGGTGGCTGTCCTATGGTCTTGGCATTTTTAATATGCTGTGTTCTCCATTGCAAATGAGACTGTACCTTGACGAGTGGCTTCTCTTGGCCTCTCAGGATGACAACTCTCAGATTCTCTCTATGACTTCTTCAATCCTGGGGGTCTTCACTTCAGTTGAGGCTGCTTCTTCACAAGTAGTCTCTCTTGGTCTCTCGTGGTGCAAAGCCTCAGATTCTCTCCATGATCATTTATGCCTTCAACACCAGAACCACCTTGGAGATTTATACTTAGCCAAGTGATGCTGCCAGTTAGATGGTCAGCCTTGGCCCCTTTTGGACCAGAGCCTCTATTTGCTGACCTCGAGCAAATATTTCCAATTAGATTCCACATCAATAATGCTGGTCTCTTACAACTAATCTTTCAGCACCAGCTAACCAGCATCAATTGCCTCACTAAAGGAAAGGTTTCACTTTAGTGGTTCTTAATCACAGCTGATTATTCAACCCCAGTCAACCAGAAACCACAGATTCTCAATTCAAAATGTCACAAAAATAGCCCTGATACTCTTTACTTCCCTTGAAACTTTCACAATCCAGGCTTCCATCATTTGCATTTCTCTTCAGCATAACTGTTCCAAGCAACACAGAAACAGCTCACTAACCCCCCGAGCACTCAATGACTTTTCTATCCAAGAGTTCCAAATGCATTCCATAATCCTCCCCCAAATAACAAATCAGGTCTGTCACGGCAATACGGCACTCTGGTTAACAACATCTGTTCTACTTACTTTCTATTGTTGTGATAAAAATGCTGACCAAAATAAACCTGTGGAGGAAAAGGTTTATTTGGCTTACATCTCACAGTGCATCATCATAGGAAGCCAAGGCAGAAACATGCAGCTGGAACCTGGAACACAGACCATGGAACACACACCTGCTTAACTGTATTGCTCCTATAATATGTGCTCATTCTGCAATATTTTCTTATACAACCCAGAACCACCTGCCCAGGGGTGATATCACCCTCAGAGGGATGGTCACTCAATGATCAGGAAAAGGATCCACAGGCCAATCGAATGGATGATATTCATCAGTTGAGGTTCCCTCTACTAGGGTGTGTCAAGTTGATAACTGAAACTATCTAGCACACTCGGTTACCACTGCATACCTTCCTAGGCACCTTCTATTTGACAGAAACCTGCTGTCATTGGTGTAGAGGGTCCAGAAGAAAAAGACTGATCAATGAGTTCAGGGTGCTTTGAATATATATCATCTTTTGTCTAAGTGCAGTAGAGTTTGGAGGAAGGGTCCTAAGGCCTCAGGGCTGCATTGATGGCAAATGATCTTCTGCTTAGGGAAGCTACTGTGAGTAGAAGAGCATAATTCTCAGACTGCAAGAGAGAGAAACATGGTAACAGACTCTCTGACAATGGAGGAGCTTCTGCTATGGGTGGGGAGACATAAGGTGTTAGCATCAAGGACTCATCTAGATCTCTATGGAGAATTGGTGGAGTCTTGTTGTGTCCTTTGTTTCTTGGTTGAGATTGAGTCTTGGCTTGTAGAAATTTCCTGTCTCTACCTGTCAGTGCAGATCTGTATATAAGGGGACTGGACCAATGCAATTTGTAGCCAAGAATCATGTATGGAAATTGATGTGAATGGCTTGGCTCTTTGGTTACCATGTGGTGCAACACTTTAATTTTAGTCATATCAAGGGTTCTCTCTGGTTTCCATATTTTGTCAAAGGCCAGTCAATTAAGTTCAAAGAGAGTTCTCAGCCTACTTTTAGACATCTTGACTCTTAATCCCCTGAATGTCCCTTTCTTAGACTATTTATCTTATAATATAAGATGGTGAGCTTCAAGGACCCTCCTATGATGTACATCCCACTGTATTAGTGATGCAAAACAGAGACAAAACCTCCTGGGCAGAGATTACTTTGCCTGTCTGGCTATGCCTCATTGGGATGTCAGTGCCTCTTAACAATAAGCAGGTTTGTATAATATCCTGAACCTATACCAGGCTCCTTAGAAAGGAATTAATTTTGTAGAACTTGCCACAGAACCAGAACTGGGGCCCAATGAGACTTTGTGATCTCAATGGCAACTGAGTGACACATACATTCACTCCAGATGCATTATCTTTCATACCTGACTTCAGATGGAAACCTACCTGTGAAGGTTTTCTGAGGAGACTATGAAAATTACTGAAATTTGATCACGCTCCCCTTCCACCAACTGATGGGTCTGTGTAACAGGGAAGTTTACTGGATCCTGAAATCCTGGGTGATTTGGTCACTTCCCCATCAGGTTCACCAGATAAAGTGCCATCTGAAGCTTTGGACCTCTCTATTCATTTTGGATTTGACAGACCCCAGCTGCTTCATCATCAGTGACAGTTCAGTAGCCCCACATGACCCAGAACCAGGAAGACTGCCTCCACCTTCTGCCATCTCCTGGAGCAATGTCACTGCCAAATGACAGGAAACAACATTTATTTCTGCTGTTCCCTCCTTCCTTTTGGTTTCCACCAGATCCCAGCCAGCTCTGCACCAGCACTCTCTAGTTGCCCCACATGGCACAGCATGGAAGCTCTTTCCATGACCCAGCCAACATCCCCAAACCCTACTCCTTCACTCCCTTTGTGATTGGCCAAACCCTAACTGGCACTCTGCCAGAGATTCTCAGTTGACCTTATTGCTTGGAGAAGCAAGTTGGTTGCCTCTGCCCCTTGATATCAGCACAAAGCCCTGCCACTGTTGCTTTCCAAGGACCACCCACTCACTTTGAGACTTGCTATACTACCTCACAACCAGAGACTCTCAATTGACCTTAGTTGTATGAAACCCTTGTAGATTGCTTCCACACTGTCCACCAGGCAAAGCCCTATGCTCACAGCTTGTTAGGGTCCCCAACATTGCCTGGCTTCGTTATCTTTTTTCAGAATTTGTGAGTTAGCCCACAATCAAGTACTCTCCAGTGGCCTCCATGGATCAGTGGCTCCAGAGAGGGTGCTTCCTTCAACTTGCCATTAGCACAAAGATACACAGCCAAGTAACAATATCCCCACCTCCTTTTGGCCCTCCTTCCTTTCTTTAGAATTCACCAGACCCTACCAGGCTCCCTATCAGGGACTCTCCAACTGTCCCTCATACCCAAAGTCATATATAGGCTGCCTTTGTCTATCTATCGTCTCCCCAAGGCCCTGATGCCCCTGTTTGACGTGGATAAACACTTTTTCTTTACTCCCTCTTTCCTTCTGTAGTTCGGCAGACCTCTGACTAGTCCCCAACAGAGGCTCTCCAGTCACTTAAAAATGCCAAGAAACCAAGGTAGGCTGACTATACAAACTGCCATCACAAAAAAGCACTGCCTTCATTTCATAGGCATCTCCAACTCTTCCTGGCTCCTTAATTTCCCTTTGGGTTTCACAAGATCCAAGGTGATCTCTACCGGGGACTCTCCAGTTACCATACGTGGACTGAAGTCAAAGGCAGGCATCCTTCTCTGAGCACATCAGTAGTCTTTCTGCCCCTCTGACAGCTATCTCCACCTCCTCCTGTCTATCCCCCCTCTCTTTGGGATTCACCAGAATCAAGCCAGTTCCCCATCTGGAAATCTCCAGCTGTCTTACATGATCCAGAGACCCAGGTAGACTTTATATGTGCCAGTGCCATCACTACAATGCAACACAACCTATGGACAGGGACCTCCTTTTCCTAAACTCCCTTCCTCTTTTTGGGATTCACAGGTCTCAACCATATCCACATTGGGGATTCTCCTGTCCCTTCACATATCCCAGAGACCCCTTGTAGACTTTCTGTTCTCTTGCCATCACCCATAAGCCCCATCACCACTTTCTAGGAATCTCCACCTCTACCTTAACCCACTCAATCCTTTTAGGATTCACCAGTTCCAGGCCATCACCCTCCACTGACTTTATATTCACCCCATATGACCTAGAGTATGTAGGCTGCCTCTGTCCTTTACCATCACCCAAAGTCCCACTGTAGCTTCTCATCTATCTTCAACTCAACCTGAACTTCTTTCCTCTCTTCAGGATTTAAAAAACGCAAATGGGCTCTTCACCAGGGATTCTCCAGTCCTTCTTGTTGCCTGGAGACCCAGGTTGGCTGCCCCTGCCACTGCTGCTTGCCACAAAATTCCAAATCATACTTGTTCCCTTTTCTTCCTTTGAGATTTACCATACCAATTTAGCTCCTGAGAAGGGACACTCAGTTGACCCTAATTAGCCAAAGAACCAGGTAGGTTGCCAGTTCCCCTTTCCATCACCCTAAAAATCTCTGCTATTGCAGCTTGGCAGGATTCGTAAACACTACATGCCTTTAGCATTCACTAGACCCCAGTCTGTTCCCCACTAGAGATTCTCCCATCATCCCTCTTGACCCAGAAACTTAGGCAGGATATTTCAGCCCCCTGCCATATCCCAAACCCCTGCAATTATTACGAGAGTTCTCTGTGTATTTCTGACTCACTTTCCTCCATTTGGGATTTTCCAGATCCTAGCTGGCTCAACATCAGTGATTCTTTAGTCAGCCCATGTGACCAGAGATACAGGTTGACTACCACTTCCAGAAACCATCTTCACAAAGCCTAGGTGCCAATGTTTGATGGAGACCAACATCTATTCTTTGCCTCCTCAGTCCTATTGGAGTTCATGCTACCCCAGTTGCCTCCCCATCAAGGAATCTCCAGTGGCCACATGTAGCCCAGAGTATGAGATAGGGTGTTCTATCAGCCTGCTGCCATGCCAAAACTAAGCTGTCACTTGTGAGGTATCTCCAACTCTTTTCCTGGTCCACTTCCTTTCTTTTGGAATTTGACAGCAGGTCCCATACCTGGGTCTTGCCAGTTATCCAACATGATCAGGAGATACAGGTAGGATATCTCTAGCCACATGCCATTTCTCCAAAGTCAAGGTACCTACACCTTACCAAAACCAACACGTTTTCCTTGCCAACTTCCATCCTTGTGGGATTTGCCAGACCCCTGCCAGATCCTTACCAGAGATTCCTATTCTCCCCACATAATCTAGAAACCCAGGTAGGCTGCCTCTGCCCTTCATTCATCACACCAAATCACTGCCTTCATTTTGCAGATAACTTCACCTTTTCCTGGCTCTTCTTGCTCCATTTGATGTTGATCAAACCCCAGCTGCCTTCCCTGCTGCAACTATTCAGTTAACCTCACGTGACATGGAGACACAAGTAGGTTGCCACTGTCACCTTGTCTAAATGCCAATGCATTGATGTATCTCCACCTTTTCATGGAAACCCCTATCTCATTTAAGGATTTTCCAGGTCTCAGTTGACTAGCCACAAGGGAATCTCATTACTTCTTTCAGACCTGAGACAGATAGGCTGCCTCCTCTCCACTGCCATTACCCTCTGAGCAACACTGCCACTTCTCAGAAATCTTCATACCTTGCTGACACTTCAGGATTTTTTTTAGGTTTTGAAAAACTCCACTTGGCTTAAAACCAATGACTCCCAAGTGGTCCCACAGGGCCCAAAGACAGAAGTGGGATTCCTCTGCCCTGCTGACATCACACCAACTCTTAGGTATCCTTACCTCCCTTGGTGTTACTATTTTCCCAAGCCCAGTTGGCCCCCTAGCAGAAACTCTCCAACCTTAACTCCTGATCCAGAAAATCACACAGAATATCTCTGTCTCTTGCCATCTCCCCAAAGCCCCACAATAATTATCCAGGGTCCTCTACATCTTCTTGGCTTACCTTTCTCCATTTTGTATTTTTCCAGATCCCAGCTGCTTCAGCACCAGGGCCTCAACAGTATTCCCACATGTCTAGAGTCATAGGTAGACTTACTCTGTCCCTTGCCATCTCCCCAAGTCATACCAATGCCAACTGGCATGGACCAATACATCTTACTGGCACCCCTCCTTCCTCTCAGGATTAGCTAGACCCCAGCCAGCTCCCTAACATGTACTCTCAAAGTAGCCCCACATAACCTGACACACAGACTATGTTCATCCTCCTGCCATCACTTCAAGCCCTGCCTCACTTTGCCACCTATTTTGACCTCTTCCTGGTCTCCTTGCCTCCACATTGGATTTGCCAACACCAGTTGGCTCCTCATTAGGGATTCTCTACGTGGCTGAAGACCCAGATCAACTGACTCTGCCACCCTGCCATTACCCCAAAATCCCCAGACTGCTCCTTGCCTGAAGTTACAAACTCTTACTGGCTTTCTACCCTTCCTTTTGGATTCACTGCATCCTAGTAAGGCTCCAGTGACTCAGTTGACAGTAATTGCCCTAAGAACCTGTTACCTCCACACACTGTCTTCCTTCATACAAAAGCACCTCAGTTACTGCTTGCCAGGGTCCACCAACACTAAGTGGTTCACTTCCTTCCTTTCTAGTATTGCTGTACCCCCAGTCAGCACACCACCTGGGACTTTTCAGTGACTCAGTTCAGTCCACAGACCCAGCTAGGGTGCCTCTAGCTCGATAACCTGTATTCATTCCAATTCCCTGCCACTGCTTGACATATTTCCACCTCTTTCTAGTACCATCCCGTACATTGGAATTCACCAGATCCCAGAAGACTGCCTACGTGGGACTCTTCCATTGCCCCACAGGGCCCAGAGATAGAAGCAGGCTGACTCAATTTACCTGCTATCTCTTCAAAGCACAGATTTGCTGTATAACAGTAATTAACACTTGCTCCTTCCCTCCTCCATCCTTTAGTGGTTCAGCACTCCCCTGCTGAGTCCACATCAGAGACTCTCCAGTAATCCCACATAATCCAGAAACCCAGATAGACTGCCTCAGAATGTCTGCCATCACAAGAAATCCCTGCCTTCATGTTCCAGGTAATACCACCCCTTCCTGGCCCCTGGCCTTCCATTTGTGATTCACTGTACCCCAGCTGCCTCCCTGCCTGGTACTCTCCATTTGTCTCACATGTCCAGGAGACACAGGTAGACTGCCTCTGTCCCCATGCCATCATTCAAAAGCCCAGCTACCACTTGCCAGGTATGTTGACCTCTCCCTGGTTTCTTTCTCTCTCTTTAGGATTCACCTAAGGCCAGTCAGGTCCCCACTAGAGATACCCCACTCATCTCTCCTGACCCTAAAAATCAGATAAGATATCCTCACAACTTGCCATCACCCAAAAGTTCCACCATCATTTTCCTGGAATCTCCACCAAAACTTGCTCACCTCCCTCCATTCAGATTTTTCCAGATCCTGAGACATTTCAGTTGCCCCACAAGCCTAGAGACCCAGGTAGGTTCCCTCTGCCACCATACTACCATCTAAAACTCCACCACTGCTTTCAGGTATCTTCACTTCTAACTGACCTCACCCAGTGATCTGCATAGCACCATCTTCAGGCAGGCTAGGAAGTTTCAGCTTATTCCTGGCTTGACTTCACCCTTTCCCATGCTCACATCACACAATGTCTTCAGCAATAGAGTGTTGTCATCTAGTTCTGGTCAACAGCTCATGGAGGGCAGAGACCCACCCTTCACATGGGAATCTTTAACAATCATACAGTTGTACAGTTTCTGAGAGCTTCTGCTTTTATTTTCATATCTTTGTTTACTCTGGCATCTGCGGGCCCAGGCTGTTGTAGGCTTTCCTTAACCATCTTGATGAATATCACTTGTGTCTTACCCAACCATAAAGCTCACAAGAATTTCACAGCTGGGGCTGGAGATACAGATCAGCAGTTAAGAGCACTGGATACTCTTGCAGAGGACCTGGGTTCAATTCCTAGCACCCACATAGTGGCTAAGAACCGTCCATAACTCTAGTTCCAGGGGAATCCAATGCCTTCTACTGACCTCCATAGGCATTGCAAGACATGGGTTCACCTATGTGCATGCAGGCAATACACTCATACACATGAAAATAAAAATAATAAACAATATATTTTTAAAAAGAATTTCACAGCTATACTTGGCCCTTGTACAACTTCTGAATCTTTTTCCTATCCTTGTTTCCTCATGTCTAATTGAATATCCTTCAAACAGGTTCAACATCTTCAAAATACTCAAAATTTAACATCATATAAACCTTTTTCCAGAGGATGAGCAAAGCGATGCATCCTCCTGAATCATCATCCCATAATGAACAATGGAATTGCAAAGATCAGCTTGATGAAACCCTGAAAACTTCTTGTCCTCTCTTCCAAGCAAATGTCAGGTGACTCAAAGTGTCAGAAATTCAAAACAAAGAAGATACGTAATCAAACATAAATGAGGCTTAATACAGGATATAAAGATGTCTTCCATTTGCCTCAATTGCCTTTTCAACAGATCCATGTTGGGTACAATAACATGGATCTATGTTGGGTACAATAGCTCTTTACAATCTTCAGTTATTTTTTCTGAGTCATTCTATTTCTACATCCTGTAACTCTGACATGCAGCCTCCCTGCATTTCTCCATCCATCCATGATGAACTAACTGGGGATAGTTCAAGCTGTCCAGCCTTTTATAGATTCAAGGAGTAATTGGGCCCCTTCCTCCCTTGCTGCATCTGTTGGTTCCCTAAATCAGACAGGCACTGGATCTGTTCCATGACTGTAGCCATGTCTGTTGACTTTCTATTGACCATCACTGCCTGCTAAGGTGTCTTCACACTTAGCATAACCTTTTGTAGATAGAAAATCTACCTCATTTAATTTGGGGGGAATATTATCCGATCCTGGGACAATTTTTGTCTTCTGAATCTGTACTTTTTGTCATAGTTACCTCTTGTGAACTGCTCTTCAGGCTTTAAAGCCTTCCAGAAGATCCTTAGTACATAATTTGGCATTTTGCAAATTTTCCTTTAGGAACTTGGGCTCAACACAAATTTTGCCACATTTGCCTTTGAGTAACCCAAAGAGTCCATTTTCTCC
Source organism: Eospalax fontanierii (assembly GCA_035773235.1). Taxonomy (NCBI): domain Eukaryota; kingdom Metazoa; phylum Chordata; class Mammalia; order Rodentia; family Spalacidae; genus Eospalax; species Eospalax fontanierii. The sequence continues at coordinate 82,675,986 of CM069525.1, forward strand.
ACTTTTTCTTTGTCCAGTCTCCTCTAGGATGGTCTACCACTTTACAGACACATATCACTTAGATCTGCCAAAGCCTTTTCTGCTTGATAAAGATCCTGCCCCAATAAAGGGACTCAGTCAAGCCACTAAAGTGCCATGCCAATCTTGAGGTCCCTGCTGAATCAAGTTTTTCCTTAAATCTCTGGTGAACGCAGTCTTATCTGGCCCAGTGACCCGGGCATCATAAATTGTTTTCCTTACTCCTAGTTCTCTCACGAGTTTATGTCTCTCCTCTATTTTCCTCCAGCAGTTCTATCCATGGGAACTTTGACTGGTGATGACCAAGTATCACTAATGGCTCATAGGAGCCGGTCCTCAGTGATTGGTTCCTTTTGTACTAACTCAGATTATGTAACATGTGTCTCAAGGAGGGAGAGGTTGTTATATATTGCTCAGCTTTTCTGCTTCTGTAACACTTAATTCCCCAGTCAGTCAACTCTTTACCAAAGACTCCATTGAATCTAATTTTCCAAAGATGAAGGTAAAATGCATCTATCTCTCTTTTATAGCTCCAAAGTCCTACTGCTACTACTTGTCCAGTTCCAACAGAACTACTTGCCTCACTTCACTCAGTTCATGATTCACCAATTCCCAACTGAATTCTCATCCAGTGGTTTCATGTGATTCAGAGATCCAGATAGGTTGCCTCTATCAACTTTCTATACTTGCCAAATCACCTGGTGCCTCTTTCAAGGCATCTCTTTTACCTAAAGGCCCTCTTCCATTCCCTTGGAAATCTCCAGACTCCACTAGCATCACTATATGGGACACTCTGATGATCTACATGGCCCAGAGATACAAGTAGGAGGCCTCTGTCACCTTGCCCTCACACCAAAGACCTGCTGCTTCTTATCAGGTGCCCTACTTATTTTCTATTGCTATAATAAACACTGCGACAAAGATCAATTTTGGGGGAAAGATTTATCTTACATATCTCATATCAGAGTTCATCACTGAGGGAAGTCAGGGCATGAACTCATGGCAAGTACCTGAAGGCAGGAGCTGAAGCACAGCCCATGGAAGAACACTGTTAACTGGCTTGCTCCTCTGGTCTGTGCTTACCCTGATTTGTTATATAGCACAGGACCACCTGCCCAGGGATGGCAACATCCAAAGTGATCTGAGCCCTCTCACATCACTTAGTAATTAAAAAATGCTCCCCATACATGGTCACAGGCCAATACAATGGAAGAAATCCCTCAGTTGAGGTTCTCTCTATTCAGAAATGTCAAGTTGACAAATGAATAAATGAGTCTATCCAGCACAATTTACACCTCTACAACTTGACACACAAACTCATCACTATCAAATTACAACCTTTCCATTTCTTATCCACAAGATCTCATGTTAATATCACAATATAAAAAGTACAACTTGAAGAGTCTTACAGTCTAAAAATTCAAGTATTTTAAAAGTTCAAAATCTCTTTAAAAGTCTTTTAGCTGTGGAATCCTGTAAAATTCAAACAGGTTACATACTGTCCTATTTCAAAAGAGAAGAACCGGGCACACTTAAATAAAATCAAATCCAGCAATGTAGGTCAATGTTGATCGTCTAGGATTCACTCACGATCCTCTTGGCACCATAGGGGTTGGGTAGCTACATTTCTCTGACTTTCCATCCACAGCACAGATAACTTGTTTCATGAGTTCAGGGCATTTCTGCCACATGCATACCTCTGCCCTCAGTGGCTGTCCCATGGACTTAGCATCTCCAATATGCTGTGGTCTCTACTGCAACTGAGGTTGCACCTTCACTCTTGACTTCTACTGTCCTCTCAGAGTTCTAGGCCCCAGATTCTCTCCAAATCCCCTTCTTTCCTTCAACACCAGTTCCACCTGGGAGACTCATATATTGCCAAGTTCTGCTGCCAGTTTGATGTGCAGCCTTGGCACCCTCTGGACCATAGCTTCTGTGTTTCTTCAGCTGACCCTGAGGAAATACTTCCCAGAAGATTTCATTCAATGGTATTGATCTCTTGTTACAGCTGATTTCTCAGTCCCAACTGACTAGCGTAGATTATCCTAGATATCAAAATCTGTCACACAAACATCTCTCATAGAGTCTTTGTTTCCCTTTGAAGCTTTACAAGACAGGCCTCCAACTATCTATGCCTCTTTCAGTGTCATTGTCCAAGTTCCTACAGAACAATTCACTGAGCTCCAAGCACTTTTCCAGTCCCAAACTTCCACAACCCTCAAAACACGTATATCCATGACAGCAGTATCACACTGTCAAGTAAGAACTTTATTCTAGTTTGCTTTCTATTGCTGTGATGAACAGCATGACCAAAGCCAATTTTAGAAAGAAAGAGTTTATTTTATCTTACATTCCTCACATTCCATCACTGAGTGAAGTCAGGGGAGGAACTTAAGGCAAGAACCTGAAGACAGGATCTAAAGCACAGAGAGTGGAGGAACACTGCCTAGTGGTTTGCTCCTCTAACCTGAGTTTAACCTGCTTTCTTATACAACCCAGGACCACTTGCCCAGGGGAGGAAACACCTACAGTGGGCTTGGCCCTCCCAAATCACTCAACATTGAAGAACAACTGGAGGTTCTTGGTAAGCTTCAGTGATGATACATAGCACAATATCAGGGTGGCAGAGAGAGCCTTCCTTTGACTCTGGGCCATGTTGGGAGAATGCAGACATTTTAGGGTGAACCCACTGTGTTCTAAGGAATCCCAATGGGAAGGAGAAGAAATAGGTACAGTTATTCGCTCATGTCATGCAGAAGAATTAGGTTTGGGGTGATAACAGGGGCACAGAAGCAAACTTCATTGGTTTTTGGTCCAAGTAGGGCTTACTGAGAAACTGCTGGGGAATCAGATTTGGTCTTGCATATCCTAAATGGAGGAAGTGGTACCAGAAAGAGATGGAGAGCCCTGATACAGTCAAGATTTGGGTGCTGGAAGTCGGGCAGAGCCAGGTTACTCAGGTTTTACTATGAGCACAGAAATGCCAGAGCAAAAAAATGAATTTGCAAGTGAGCGAGAAAGCATTAGGCAAAAAGTGAAAGCTATGACTTTTGCATGGGCTTCCATCAGAAGGTAACACCCACATTTAGGGTGGGTCTTCCAGCTTTTTCCAGAAAGTGTGTCTTGTTTCAGTTAATTACAGATCCAGTCAAGCTGACAACCAAGATTAGTCATCACACTCCTATGCCTCACTGCTACTTGGTAGAGAATCTCTTTCCCTTTGGTATTCACCAGACCGCAAAGGATTCCCACTACGGAAACTTCAGTTGCATCACATGGCCCTAAGAGCCAAGGAGACTGCCCTCATACTTCCTCCCAATGTCGTCACACCAAATCCCTGCCGCCACTTACCAGGGACCTCTACCTTCACTTTGAACCCCTCCATCTCCTTCAGAATCATCAGACCTGTATCACCTCCCTGCCACGGACACCCCAGCTGTCTCACTTGACCAGGGACCCAGGTACGATTCCTCTGTTCCCCTCCATAATTTGAAACCACCTCTGCCCCTTGCCAGGTATTCCACTTCTTCTTGGACCCCCTTTCTCACTTTAGGTTTTCAAATATCCCCAAGGGATCTGCTTCTGAGACTCTCTAGTTGCTCCACCAATTCCAGATACCAAGATATTCTATATGAGTATGCCCCCCCATCATTATCTAAGTCATCTGATGCCTCTTGTTAAGTATCGTCACCTCTTTCTGGCACCATTCACTCACTTTGGGATTTGCAAAACACTAATTGAATCCACCAGAAAGACATTCAGTTGACCCTACTTGCCTTGAAGATTCAGGTAGGCTGCCACCACACCGTTGCCATGATCCCACAGTCTCTTGACTGTTTTCCAGGGAATGCACTCTCATGTTCCCCAATCCCCCACCCTTGGGATTCACTATGCTCAGGTCAACTCCCCACCATTGATTCTAAATTGGTCCTACTTGGTCCAAAGTCCCAGGTAGGCTGCTTCCATCCCCTTTCATCAAACCAAAGCCCTCACCAACACATCCTAGGTATCTCCATCTCTTCATGGCACCTTTCTCTCCCATTTGTATTGGCCTGGCCCCAGGTGAAATCTCAGCTGGGACTTTCTTGTTATTTCTAGCTGGCTGTCCAAGAGGAACTCCCTAGTTGATCCATGTGGCCCAGAGACCAGGTAAACTGTTGCCAAACCTGCACCCTCCATATAACTCAACACTACTGTGGGGGAAAAAACAGGCCTCTCGAACAACCCCTATTTCTAACCGCAGATGTCTGGCTAAGATAAGATGTTCCTGTTTTCTATGGTTCTCGGAACTGTTTTGCACAGACCATTTCCTGGCACAGCCTGACCGCGCCTTGGGAACGACTTGACCATTCCTTGAACCTTGGCTTGTGATCAGGTGTCACTGCCTGAGCGCTCCCCCCTCCCTTAGGAAACCAGGGTATATAAGAGCGGATTGGAAGCAAAATAAAAGTCCTTGCCTCTGTCATTGTGTGAGTCTTCTTTCTCAATCCCGACGCCCTCCATGGATCTTGGACCCAGGCCGTGCAGGCGCGGCATTCTACCATTGATTCATAGTGATATCCATTTCTCTCTGCCCCTCTCCCTGCTTTGGAATTCACTAGACCAACAGCCAAATCGCTACTTGGGAGTTTCCTGTCACCACTCATGTGGTAGCTTTGAGACAAGATAGACTGTTTCTACCACTCTGAAATTACCCAAAAGCCCTGCCACCACATACCAGGAATCTTTAGCTCTTCCTGTTTCTGCTTCCTTCATATGGGGATTCACAAAACTTCAGTGGTTCTTCACCAGGGCCTCTTAATTGACCTTATATACCAGAAGACAGATGTAGGAAGACTGCCTCTATGCCTCTGCATCACAATAAAGTGTGATCGCTCTTACTCGCCATGGATGGCCAACTCTATCTGGTTTCCCTCTCTTCCTTCTGGATTGGCTATACCCAAGTCAATACTTCACCAGGGACTCTGCATTTACCCCAACAAGGCCTGAAGATACAGGTAGGCTCCTTCTGCCTCCCTGCCATCACCTAAGCTCAAACACTGGCAGCTTTCCAAGGACCTTCAGTTTTTCCTGACCCCATTCCCTCCATTTGGAATTCATCAGACACCAACTGGGCACCACTGGATGTATACAAGTAATCGCACATAGACCACCGTCCATGTAGGCTACTTGAACACCCCCTTCTCAAATCTCCAAAGACACTTGTTAGAGATCTCTACCTATTCCTGTATACACCCATCCCTTTGGAATTCACCACATCCCATTTTCTTTCCCTCAAGGACTCTGTAGGTGCCTCACATGTCCTGGAGATTCAGGAAAGGTACCTTCACTGTGCTTCCATCACACCAAAGGCCCACAGTACCAGCTTGTCAGGGTCTATCATCTCTACTCAGCCCTGTTCCCTCTGTACAGGGCGTACCAGATTTCAATGAGATATATACTAGGAACTCTCCAGTTGCCACACATGGCCCAGAGATACAGGTAGTATTCCTCCACCCCCTGCTATCATCCCAAAATACTACCACCACTTTCCAGGTAGTTCTATCTCTTTCTGGCCCACCTCATTACCTTGGGAATTCTCAATACCCCAGTAGGTTCATGACCTAAGATTCTCCAGTTGCCCCACATGGCCCTGAGAACAAGGAATTCTGCTTCTGACTCTGCAGCTACTCTAATGTGCTGATGCCAATTGCTAAGGATCTCCACCCTCTCTGGCCCCCTTCCCTCATTCAATTAGCCAAACCCCACTCAGATCACCACCAGGGACTCTTAAATGACTTTACTTACCCTGAAGACCTAGATAGGCTGCTCCTACCACCTATCCATCACCCAAGAGCCCTTTGACAACTACTTGCCAAAGAATACTTAAGCTTACTGGCTAAATTTCCTGTCTTGGGGATTTGCTAAACCCAAGTTGAGTCCCCATCAGAGACTATCAGTTTATCCAACTTGACCTGAAATATCAGGTAAGCTGACTCCACACTTCTTTTCATTATCCCAGAGTCCCTGAGCTGTTTGACTGGTATTTCCACCTCTTCCTTGTTCTTTTCCTTCCTTTCCTTTCCTTCAGTATATGCCAGGCCTCAGCTGGATTCCCACTTGGTACTCTTCAAGCAGCCTAGGGAACAAGGTATTCTGCATCTGCCTCTCTCCCATTACTCCAGTGTTCCACAGTTCCTTGTCAGGTGTCTCCAACTCTCCATAAATTCCTAACCAGGGACTCTTTAATTAAGTCATTAGGCCCAGAGACACATGTAAGCTGCTGCTATACTGCTACCATATCACCAAAACCCACCAATGCTTCCCAGGTATCTCCATTTCTTCCTGCCTCCCCACCCCCCCCGCCTTTGGAATTCACCATACATCATCCAACTCCACATTATGGACTTTCCTATATTCGCATATGTACCTGAAGCTTCGGCATGCTACTTCCACCTCCTGTCATCAACCCAAAGTTTTGCCACCACTTGTCTAGGATCTCAACCTTTTAATGGATTTGTTCCCTCCTTTAGAGATCCAAAAACCCTCAGTTGGCTTCACACAAGGGACTTCCTTAAGTGGCCAAAAACACACTGAGGTGGCTCTTCCCCTGTTCCATCACCCCAAAGCCCCACTGCCTCCTCTTCCATGCACTGCCAACTCTGTCTGGCCATTCTTAGTCCCTTATGGACAAGCCAGATCTCCGTAACTTCTTCACAGGAACTGTGCAATTGTCCCACATGGACCAGAGACACAGGTAGACTACATCTGCCCCATTGACATTTCCCCAGGCCCACCAACTCAGTTTGCCAGGGACTGCTAGTTCTTACTAGACCCACTGCCTCATTATGGGATTCCCTGTCACCAATGAAACTCCACCAGGGGCACACCTGCCTACAGACCCCGGTAGGCTGCCTCCTCTGATTCCTTCACCCCAAATTACCACAGCCTCTAATCAAAGATCTCCACATCTTCCTGGGCCCCTCCCTTACTTCAAGATTTTCCAAACCCCAGTTTATTCCCCACAAGGGACTTTCTAGTTGCCAAATGTGTAAGCCCCCCACCTTGGTACTCTGCCTCCACCTGATTTCCATAAACCCCAAACCTTGTTGCCTCCTCTTTCCTGGAACTGCCAACATTACCTGTGCCTACTGTCTCTCTACAGGATTCACTGGACCCCAATTTGTGTCCCACCAGGGAATCTCCAGTATACAATGTGGCCCGGAGTCCCAGACAAGGTGTCTCTGCCCATACCTTCACTGCAAATCCCTGCTAACACTTGCCACATATAATAACTTTTCTTGTCCCAACTTCCTTCTTAGGAATTCCCAGACCCAAGCTTTGTCCCCACCCAGAACTCCCCATTTGCCACACATGATATATAGACACAGATAAGCATTTTCCATTTCTAGTTCGTCTCCTCAAGCTATGCTACTGTAACTTGACAGGAAAGAACACCTCTTCCTTTCCCCTCCCTCTATTGAGGGTTAGTCAGACCAGTGCAGGCACCACACATGTACTTTCCTGTAGTTCCACCTCACCCAGAGACACAGTTCAAAGACCTACTACCATCATTTTCCAGGGACCTCCAACAACGCATGACTGCCCACCCTCCATTCATGATTCTACAAACACCACCCAGCTTCCCAGCAGTGTATCTCAACTGACCCTACTTGGCCAAAAGACCCAGGCAGAATTCCTCTGGCCCTGTTCCATCACCCTGTTCCTGCCACTTGCCAGCCATTTCACCTCACACCTCCCTGGAAGATTCTCTGACCCAGGTAGGAGCCACACCAGGGATTCTTCTGTTGTCCCACATTATCTGGAGATCAAGTTAGGCTGCCTTCTACATCTTGATATCACTCCAAGAGCTGCTATCCCTTGCCAGGTATCTCTATCTCTTCCTGGAAACCTTGTTTCCCCTTTGGTTATGTCAGATCATACCCCAGTCACTTCACCACCAACTTTTCATAGGTCATAATAACATGGCCCAGAGATATTGTAAGGCTTCCACCTCACACTTGCCTTCAACCCAAGGACCAACCATTGATTCCTAGGAATGGTGACAACTTTCTGGACCATCACCATCCCTTTGGCTTTTCCCATACCTCACCAGAATGCCCATCATGGTCACTCCAGTTGAACCACTTAATCTGGAGAGCAAGGTAGACTGCATCTCCCTAAACTGGTGTCACCACTTGATAAGGATCAACATCATTTCCTTGCCAATTTGCCCTCAATTGTTGTATACTAGGTCATTGCTGGTCCCTGACACAACTACAGTTGTGCCTGGTGACCAGAAATCCAGATATCCTGCTTCTGCTCATATGCAATCACATTAAAGAATGGCATGTGCTGTCAGTGGGTACCTCTTGCTCATCCTGAATGCTCTCCCTCCATTTGGCATCAGATAGACCACAGGTGGCCCCCACTGTAGACTCTTTGGTCTTCCTACATGCCCTACAGACACTCATAGCCTACCTCATATGCCATCACTCCAGTCCCCTGCACTTGATTGCTAAGTATATCCTAGGATGCCAAAAACCCTAGTTGGCTCCCCAACAGTATTTTTCTTTTGGCCCTACTTGGCCAGATGGCCCAGATAAACTGCCTCTAGCCTGCTTCTATGGCACAAATACAATGATAGTCTACCCCTTCACCATTGCCTTCATCCCTAAATTCTTCCATTTCTTTCTAGGGATCTTCACCTCTTCCTTCTCCATCCCTTTGGCTTTTTCCAGACCCCACACAAGTCCATGTGAGGGAGACTCCAATTACAATAATAGATCCAGAATCCCAGATAGAATGCTTCTGTACACTGCCATCAAACCAAACCTTTGATGGTGCTGCTTGACTGGATCAAACATCACTTCATTGCCACTTTTCCTTGTATTGGGCTTCACTAAACTCCTGATGGACACTTCAGTTACACCTCATAAACAAAAAGGCATATAGGCTGTATCTGCCCCCAGATGCCATGAAAACAAATCACTGTAAATGTTTTTTATCAATCACTCATCCTCTTCCTGGATGCCCTCCCTTGTGTGGCATTCACCAGGCCCTAGGTGGTTCTCCATCAGGGACTTTCATTTCTCCCTAATTGACCTGAAGGCACACATAGGCTATCAATGGACTGCCTCATGCCGTCACCCCAATTCCCTGACCCTGCTTGTCATGGATTTTATGGTATTTAAAAAACCTCAGTTGACTCCCAAACTGTATGTTTCAGATGGCCCTACTTGGCCTGAAGAACTAGGTAGCCTGCCTCCACCCCTTTCAGGGCCCCAAAACCTGACTTCTGCAACTTGCCATAAACTGCCTATTAGTCCTTGCCTTTTTTCCTCTGGGATTTACCAGATCAAAGTGTGCTGGTTTCCCCAAGGATTCTCCTGTCATGTCACCTTGATGAGATGCATAGTTCAATGGTCACTGACCCTCTGGTATCATCACAAAGTCCTTGAACATGGACTGGATCCTATCCTCTTTGTGATTCAACAATCTTCAGCCTTCTCCCCACCAGTGATTCACAAGTAGTCCTAATTGGCCCAAATACCCTGAAAGGCTTTGTTCATCTGTCTTCCAGGCCCCCCAGCCCTGCTGCTTCCACTTGACAGAATCCTCCAATTCTACCTTTCCCTTCCTTTCAAGATCATTCAACTTAGGTTAGAGCCTCAAAGGATTCTCCATTTGCTCTGAAGATCCAGGTAGGCTGCTTCCACACCCCTAACATCACTACCAGAACAGCTGCGCCTTGCAAGGTAACACCACCTTTCTTTGACAGCCCTTACTCCAATTTGATTTTCCAAACACCAATCAGCTCACTACCACGCCATTACAGTTTATACCAACTTGACACAGATACCAGGGTTGCCTGCTATCACATCTCTGTTTTCAACTAAGAGGCCTGCTATTGCTTCCTACAGAAGTTTATCTCCACATGGAACCTCTCTGTCCCTTTGGCTTTTGCCAGACCTCACCCAACTCCCCATCATGGATGGGGAGCAATTATATCACTTGCTCTAGACACCAGGAAAAATGCCTCTATACCCTGTCATCTCCCCAAAGTTCTAATGCTGCCACTTTTCTGGGATCAACATCTTTTCCTTTTCCCTTTACCTCTATTGTGGTTCACCAGACCCGTTTTCTCCTAAGGACAAGACTCTTCAGTTTCTCCTCATGAACCAGAAAACTCAAATATGCTGCACCAGCCCAGGTGCCATCATAGCAAAGCGTCATGGATGCTTGCCATTGATCCCTCACCCTGTTCTTAGATGCCTTCCCTCCATTGGCATTCACTAGACTCCAGATGCTTCCCTGCCAGGGGCTCTCAAGTCTCACCAAGTGACCTGTAGACACATATAGCCTGCCTCCTCCCAATACCAACACCTCAGTTCCCTGCATCTGCCTGTCATGTATCTCCTGGGATTCCCAAATTCCCAGCTGTCTCCCGAACAGCATGATTCATTTGGCTCAACTTGGCCCAAGGATCCAGTTAATCTTCTTCCACCCCACTGCAATCATCCCAAAGCTGTGTTTCTGCCATTTGCAATGGACTGCCCACTGGACTTTGCCTGTCATTCTCTGGGATCCACCAGACCAAAACTGGCTCCTGGCAGTTTTGTAAACCCACTTTGACCAGAGGCCCAGGCAGGCTGTCACCTACTCCTTCTGTCATTCCCAAACTCCCTTGCTCCTGTATACAAGGAGCTTCCAACTCTTTCTGGATCCTTCCCTCCATTTAAGATCAGAATTTCGAAACCATTTCAAAAGCAGTGACTTTTAGTTGGCATTACTTGTTTTAAAGAATTAGATAGAGTTTTCTGCCTGCTTCTAATACCCCAATGTAGAGCCCTGTCTACTTTCATCGGTGGAGGGCTGCGGATTGAATGACGGACACAGAAGACAGAGAGAGAGACACACATACACTAGGTAGGAGGAAAGGAGAATGACTGACTTTATTGGGAGGCAGCAAGCCTTATATACTCTGAGGGCGGGGCTTTACAGGAGGTTAAAAGTTCAGGTTCTCAGGAGACATCTAGCCACATGACACACACCTGATGTAAACTGAGGAAGTCTGTAAAGGTCAAGTTGTTTACTTCGGAACTGAAACTGACAACATCCTGCTAGCTCAAAGGTCAAGATGTTTACTTGAGCTTTGTAACTGATAAGATCCTGCTAGCTCTTGGCCGAGAGCCTAGCACTAAGAGAGAAGGGCTGCAGGGGGGCCAGACCCTATACCCCAAAGCCTTGCTTCTGTCACTAACCTGGCATTGCCAACTAGACCTGGCCTGCTTCCTATGGAAATTGCCAGACTAATGTCAGCTCCTACCAAGGATCCTCATGCTAGCCTACCTTCCCCAGAGATCCAGGTAGACTTTAACCTCCCCCTTGCCATTATATCAAAGCATTGTGTTGCCATTTATCAAGGACTGCCAATTCTTACTGTTCCTCTTCCCGTCCGTTGTGATTCAATAATCACCAGCTGGATGTCCCAAAGAGCCTCCCAAATGGCTCTATTTGGCCTGATGACCTTGACAGGTCTCCTCCTCCCCTTTCATCTCCTAAAGCATTCTTCCTGTAAATGTGCAGAAACCTCCATATCTGTGTCTTGCCTCCATCCTCCTTTCAGGATTCTCCAACCTGAGATGGATTCCTACCGGACAACCTGCCCCACATTGCTGGGAGAACCAGGTAGAATGCCTTTGCCTCCCAACATTACTCCAAGAACTGTTGCCCCTTGAAAAGTATCATCACATTTTCTTTACAGCTGGCCTCACCACCAAGTCATTGAAGGTCATACCAGTTTGGCCTAGATACCAAGGTGGCCTTCCACCACACACCTGTCTTAAACCCTCCTAGAGATTTCCTTCTCTTCCTAGACCTACTCCATCCCTCTGGGTTTTTCCAGACCTCACCCAACTCCCCACTGGACATACTCCAGTTGTACCTCTTAACAAGGAGATAAAAGTAAACTACCTCCATACCCTGCCATCCAGCCAAATCTCCAATGCCACCTCTTCACAGGAACCCACAATGATTCTTGATCCTTTCACTTCCATTGGCTTTCACCAGTCCCCTGCTGACTCCTTATCAGAGACTCTCCAGATGTACTTAGTGACCCAGAAACCCAGATAAACTGCCTCTTCCCAGGTTCCATTATACCTAAACACAGAGTATGTTTCCCATCAGTCCCTTCATTGCTTCCTGGCTGATCTTTCTCAATTTAACATTCAATGGCACCAGTTAGATCCTCACCAGGAACTTTTCAGTGTCTCATGGCCTGGAGACACAGGTAGACTGCCTGAGTCCCATACCATCACCAAATACTTCTGTTTGACAGGAATCTCCAAGATTTGCAAAACTCTACTTGGGTCTCTACCAAGAATCCTCAAGTGGTTCTAAATGGAAAAAAAAAGTCATGCTGCCTCCACAACTCTGCCATCACTCCCAAAATTCTGCTACCATTGCTTCTAAGGGAGAGCCAACTCTATTTGATGTCACCTTCTTCCTCCAGTATTCACCAGACACCAGTGGGCTGCCCACTGATGTTTCTCAATAGGGCCTATTTAACTTGAATTCCCAGGTAGGTTGCCTTACAGCCCCTTTCCATCATTCCAAAGCCTTGTTTATACCTCTTGCCAGAGACTGGCAACTAGACCTTGCCTGTCTTTCCCTGGGATTCACCCATTATCTGCCCATTCTCTGTCAGATTCTAGAAGGGTCTCTTATGTCAACCTCCCATTCCTGCCATCTATGTAGGCTACCAATGTGCCCCACGACCACATCATCACAAATCCTAGTTTTACCATTTACAAGGGGCCAACATTTTTTGTCTCCTTTCATCCCCATGGTATTCACCAGACTAGCTGGCCCCACACCAGTGACTCTCAAATGGCCCTATTTTGCCGGGGACCCAGATCAGGTCCCTCCAATCTCTTTCCATACCCTCAGAGCCTTGCTTCTGCAACTTGATAAGACTCTCCATTTCCACCTTGTCAACTCCATGTCTTCAGGATTCTCCAAATCCCTTTTCCCTGCCACTATTGACTCTCTTTTTTACCCAAATTGCTGGAGATACAGGTAGATTACCTCTGTCCCATTGACATCACTGCAAGAACTGCTGCCCCTTGAAAGGTTTAGCTATCTCTTCCTGGAAATCCATCCCTCACTTCTGGATTTTTAAGACACAAGGCAGCTCATCCTCAGGTCATCGAAGGTCATCTGCATGTGACCAAATAGCAAGGGTAGCTTGCTAGCACACCCTTGCCTTCAAATCAAAGGCCTGCTGTCTCTTCCTAGGGATATCTACTCTTCATGGACCCTCTCCATTCTAAATTTTGCCTAACATCACCCAGCTTCCTATCAGGGACAATCCAGTTCTACCACTTGGCCAGTAGACACAAATAGACTGCCTCTGTATACTACCATCTCCCCAAAGCTCTGATGCTGTTGTTTAACAAAGACTAACATGACTTCTTTGACCCTTTGTCTTCTATTGTAGTTCACTGTGACTGTGCTTGCTCCTCACTAAAAACTGTCTAGTTGTACCTGGTGTAATGGAAATCCAGATATCATGTTTTAGCCGAGGTACCACTCTAACAAAGAACTGAAGGTGTTTGGCTTTCATCATCACCCCTTTTCTTGGCTGTAAAAACATATTTATATTTTTAAACTTCTAGACTGTAGGTATGGTTCCTACCCACACTTGCTGGACTACCATATATAAGAACCTGAATTTGATCACTGGCACAGCAAAAAAGGGAAAAATAGATTCTAAAGCAAATTCTGAACAACAAAAATCTCAATTACATGTGTAGTAGGAAGCATCAAAATTAGAAGAAAGAGCTCAGCTCTTTGTATATAGGACTCTATTAGAATTTTTGTGTGTGAATTTCATACAATGTATTTTGATCATGTTTAGTCACATACTGTATATGCATCCACCCTTTCTAACCACCAAAATTCTGTTTGAATCAAGTTTGTCTCCTCAATTGTATTTCAGTGTGGGTTCATTCTCTTGACCCTGGGCAACCCACTAATACTCTCATGCTTAAATAACACTTAGTCTCCCTTCTCATGAATCATCGATTGTCAATAGTTCTTCAGAGAGTGTAAGGGTTTATGACCCACTACCCTAAGTCTATGTTAGGATTTTGTCTGGCTTGAGCCTAAGTGGAACTTACCCATTTCGTCCGCATTGCTGATGATGAGTTCAAATGAGTAACTGACTATTCCAGCACCTTAAAGTCCTGTTTATGTCATTTCCCAGGGACTGCTTACTAGACCTTGCCTATTTTCCCCTGGGATTTACCACAACAAAATTTGCTCTCTGAGGATCCTCTCACATCATCCCACCTTGAATTGAGAGTCAGGACACCTGCCATGGCCACCCTCACCATCAATTCAGAGCCTCGCTTCTGCCATTGGTAAAGGCACTGCTCTCTCTTACTGGCTTCTGTCCCTCCAATTAGGATTCTCCAGACATCAGGCTATTCCCAGCATTGACTCCCAATTAGCCCAGATCTGAAGGTCCTTCATAAATGTGCCCTCCACTCTCCTTCCAACACCACAAATCTGTGTTCCTGCCACTTAACAGAGACCTCTGTTTCTATCTTGCCCTTCCCTCCCTTCAGAATCCTCCAAACCAAGTTGGATCCCCACCAGGTAATCTCCAGTTTCCCACATTGCCTGGAGATCCAAGTAGACTGCCTTGATCTCCCTGAAGTTACGCAAAGCACTGATGACCCTTGCTTAAGAAGAAACAGAGGGATCAATCAATGGCAAACATGTACAGTGCTTTATTGGGAAGGCACCTGAGCTGAAGCAAATTATCTGGGTTTATACTTCAATAGACTCAACTGGAGTCTTTGATGAAGTTTCAGCAAGGATCTGATGAAGCTCAACATAAGACAAAGGGTAAGGAAAAGAGGTTGGTCCTTTAAGAAGTCAGCATCAGCGCTTGGTTAGATGATAGTGTGCCAATGTTTCTACTAGACTTCACCAGACCCTTGCCAGCTCCACATCAGAGACTCTCCAGTTGCACCCTTTGAATGAGAAGCATAGATATCTTACTTCTACTCACATGCCACTCAAGAACACTCAAGAGACCCTACATGACTCCCAATCCAAAGCAGATGTCCACTCCTGTTTATCAGTACATAGCTACTGCCCTGCTACTTTCCATGTACCTCTATTTCTCTCCCCTCCAGGATTCTCTCCTGTCTCATTAAATTTATTTTCCACACCTTAGCGGGCAGGGTCTGGTTAATCCGGCTGGAGAGATTGATTTATTTAGAGTAATTTACAAAGTTACTGGTTACCTGTGGCCTACCCACAAAGTCCACGACAGCCATGTGCAAGTCTCTTAGTCTGTTCCCGGCCAGAATTGCACTTCCACTCACACGATCCTCAGGACTGCAGGGACTTGGAATGCTGCCTCCTGGGTTTTGGCCTTCTCTGTGGGCATGGGGCCAGGGAATTTTTCTTCCTGCATGGATTCAATCTGTGTCTCTCCCTTCTCCCCACCTCCCTGCCCCCTTATTGGTCAGAGGGCGGGACTTGCCAGTGAATGAACCAATAGGAAAAAAAACCTCAGAGAGAACACCGTATTTACCATGCAATCCTCCCCTTTCTCTCTGGAAAACAAACAAAACATAACAATACAGCAATAGCCATAAAGGAAAGCAGTAACATCCACATAGACCATTACAAACACAACTGTCTAGACAGTACTCAAGTGGATGTATCATATTCACCTCACAAACAATCACAGTAGTGTCTCCACTGGGGCCTACAACTTCCTTTAATACCATTGGGAGTCAACCCCTTTTTGTTTCATATATCAGACATGTGTGCCGTCCCTGAAGAGCAGGCCTTAAATCCAATTATGAGTATGCTGAGGATGCACAAATCAGATGAGCCTCTATTACACCTGTAGAACATCCGACAACGAAGCATGCAAGATCTGTCATTAAGCAGAGCTTTTCAGGACCATTCTGCCATGGTGGTCTGCATAGCGCCCTCTAGCACTATGAAGGCCAGCCATCCATTTGTAGGGAGTCTTCAGCTCAGTCCCAGCTAGATCACTCTTTCCATGCTCAAGCCATGTCACATTTTCAGTAATAGGGCCTTATCGTCCATTTCCAGTGCATGACCAGCATTACAATGTAGCAACTGACTTTTGTTTTGGTAGAGGGGACTTTCAAGCTCCTATTGGCCAACAGCTCACAGGGAGGGTCAATCCATGCCTGGTACTGAAATTGCTAGTTAACAATCCCATAAAGTATACCTTTACTCTTTGTCCTTCAAGTGTACTTGACATCTCTCAACCCAGTTTCATATCTGTAAAACACTCAGAAGTTAACATTATATACACATACAAGGTCTAACATAGCATCGAAAATTAGCCAGCACTTTACTGTCTTTAGTTATTGTAAGGAACCCATTTAGTGTCCCAGAGTCATCACATGGAGCCTCCATGCATTCCCATATCCTTGCCAACCTTGTTGATGTTGTCCCAAACTGCCTGGTCCTACACAGGTTGAGGTCTTTGTTCAATGAAATCTGTCATCAGATCTCTAGTGAGCACAGTCCTATCAGGCCCAGTGAAAGTATATTGCTTTCCTCATGCCCAGTTCTCTTAAGAGCACCTGTCCTTCTTGTGTTGTACTCCAGCTCCTGGAATTCATGGGGGCCTCCACTGGTGATGACCAAGTGTCTCCTGTGGCATGCACAAGCCAGTCCATCAGTGATTGTTTTCCCTTGTATTGTGCCAGGTTATGCAGCTTAAATCTCAAGGAGGGATTAGTGGTTATGTTGCTCAGCTGTCTTCTGCAGCATTGCAAACAATTTCATCTGCTCCTCTGTCCCATATTCTCAGGAGCCAGGTGATGACAGGCTCTTTTGCAGTTTGTTTGAATGTCCTCCCTATTTCCAGCAGCTCTAGGACTGAAAACCCTTTATTCACTAGATCCTTAGATTTGTTAAGGCCTCCATCAGCATTTTGACATTTAGATATTTCCTTCTGTATTACAGGTCGAACCTGAGAGGTATTTTTAGCTTCTTCTAGGTTGCTTCCTTCCTGCCCATTGCCTGCTTTCTCCTTTTTATTTAATTTATTAGTGAGGTCAGTGGCTGATGCAGAAAAGGTCAGTCTTATCTTCCTCTCTTGCTTTAATCTGTCTCTTAACTCTTCAGTCTCTCTCCAGGCTATAATCTCTGTTTGAGATCAGTTTTTTATCACACATAGCAGAGGCCATGTTACCTCATCCATCACCTGCTGGAGTCTTGAGTCTTTCCCATCCAGCAGAGTTTTGAAAGTTTGCTTCAGCCCCTCCACTTTTTTCAGAGTATTGCCGTAATCCTGCGGTGAGGCCCAATGGCTCAGTAAGTGCGCCTCCCCATACCAGCCACAAGCGGGCTCCCATCCTGGGATTTCTCCCCCAGACATTGCTGGCTTCTGCAATATTAATTAATTAGCCACTTGAGGATCCACTGTAACAGCCATGCCAGATCTCCATTTGTCTGCATTACCTCTTGCGGGTCTACTGTAAGTGCAGTTAGTGCTCTTAACCACTGAGATATTTTTCTGTTTGTGCCAGCCGGATCCTGCTTGACTATACCATTTGTCTCATGAAATTTATTTTCCATGCCTTAGTTGGTGGGGTCTGGTTAATCTGGCTGGAGAGACTGATTTATTTAGAGTGATTTACAAAGTTACTGGTTACCTGCAGCCCACCCACAAAGTCCACGACAGCCATGCGCAGGTCTCTTAGTCCTTTCCCGGCCAGAATTGCGCTTCCACTCACATGATCCTCAGGACTGCAGGGACTTGGAATGCTGCCTCCTGGGTTTTGGCCTTCTCCATGGGCCTGGGGCTGGGGCATTTTTCTTCCTGCATGGATTCAATCTGTGCCTCTCCCCAGGACTCGCCACCATGTTGTCTCTCCTTTCTCCCCACCTCCCTGCCCCATTATTGGGGGACTTGCCACTGAATGAACCAATAAGGAAAAAAAAAAAAAAACCTCAGAGAGAACACTGTATTTACCATACATCTCCTCTCCAGGATTCTCTCCCTTCAGGATTCTCCAAGTTGAACCAGATCCCCAAGAGGGACCCTCCAGTTGCTCACCATTTCTTAGAGATCTAGGAAGACTGCCTCTGCTCCCTTGAAATCACTACAAGAATTTATGCCGCTTGCCAGACATCACCACCTCTCACTGTCAACCTTTCATATAATTTGGATTTGCCAGGCATCATTCATCTTTCCACCAGGTCTTTTGCATAGTATACAAACCTGGCCAGGATCCAAGGGCAGCCTGGCATCACACCCCTGCCTCCAAACCAATGTTCTACTGCTGCTTCTTAAGAATGATCTCCAGCGCTGCCTGGACCATTGTCATCTCACTGGCTTTTTCTAACCATACTCAACACCCCATCAAGGACAGTCCACTTGTACTACTTGATTTTGAGACACAGGTAGACTGCATCAGAGCACTATCATTTCATCAAGCTCTGATGCTGACTTCTTAAAGGACCAACCTCTCTTTATTGCCCTTTGCTTTATATTGAGATTCATCATATCCTAGGTGAACTTTCATCAAAGACTCCAGTTGAGCATGTTGAACTAGAAACCAGATAACTTGCTTCAGCTCAGGTGCCTTCACAATAAAGCATTATACATGTTTGCCATTGATTGATCCCTCTGTTTTTTCCTGACTGCCCTACCTCCATCTGACATTCAGTAGACACTTCCTGTCTCACCACTAGTGAATCCTAGTCTCCTCCTGCCTTAACTTAACCCTTTGCCATTCTTAGCAATATTCATGATTCTCTAAATCCAAGTTGGCTGCCCTGAAGGAATTCTCATGTGGTCCTCCATGTATCTAAACCAAGGTGGGATTCCTCTGCCCTCCTGTCGACCTCAAAGCTCTGGTACTGCTGTTTGTCATGTATGGCTAACTCTACTTTGCTTCCTACACTCCATTCAGGATTTGAAATCTGGCTCTATTCCAGAGTTTCTCTATTCACCCTACTTGCTGAAAGTCCCAGGTAGGCTGATTCCACACCCTTCCTTGACCCTAAAGACATGCTTCTGCTACTTGCTTGTGATATCTGGCTCTACCTTCCATTTCTTCCTCTGGGATTTTCCCAAACACAGTTGGCTCATTCTAAAACCTTCACATTACTCCATCTTGCCTAAGACTCGGGTAGGTTGTCACACCTACCCACCATCACCTTAAAGCCCTGATTTTGTCATTTAAGAGGGACTAACACTTAACACCTCTTTCTGGTTCCTTTGAATCCTTTGAGATTGGCCAGACCTCAGCTGGCTCTTCACCCATGACTCTCAATTGGCTCTAATTGGCTTGATGTCATCCACCCTAATTCTAACACCCCAAAGCCTTGTTCTTAAAATTTCCAGGCACCTCCATTTCTACCTTGCCCCCTCTCTCTTCAGGATTCCATTATCAGGTGGATCCCCACCGACTGACTCTACAGTTATCTCACATTGTCTGGAGTTCAAGGTAGGCTACTTCACCTTGAAATTAATCCAAGAACTATGACCTCTTGCCAGTTTTACCCCCTCTTCCTGGAAGCCTTTTTATGCTTTTGGATTTGCCAGAAAATGCTTGGCTTGCAGGGAGGTATTCACTGGTTTTTACCAACCTGACCAGATACCACCTATACCTCATCCAACCCCTCACCTCGGATATTCCAACTACAGCACTCAATCCAGAGACCCAGGTAGATGTTTTCTGTACCTTGCCATCTCCACAAACCTTTAATGTCACTGTTTGACTCACACCAACATCTCTTTCTTCCCCTTTGGCCTTCTGTTGGAGTTCAGCAGCTCTTTTTTGGAATCTTTCCAGTACCTGGTCAACTAGAAATTCAAATAAGGTGCGTCTACCCATGTGCTATCAAAATAAAGCACTGAGTTTTGTCCTCAATCCCATACCCTCATCCTGGATATCCTCACTCTTATTTGTCATTCTGTAGACCACAGCTAGATGCCCAATGGGGACTCTCTAGATTGCACAATTGACCTTGAGACACACTTAGGCTTCTTCCACCCTATGACATTACCTCAATCCCATACCCCAATTTACTAATAATTTCCCTGAATTCAAAAATCTCCAGATGGCTCTCAAACAGTATCTTTCCTTTGGCCCTACTTGTCCTGAAGAACCATGTAGGCTGTCTCCACCCCCTTTCTATCACCCCAAATCCCTGTTTATGCCACTTGCCAGGGACTGTCACTAAACTTTGACTTTTCCTCTGGAACCACTCTGCCTTGAGCCCCAGATAAGTTGTGACTGCCCATGTGCCATCAACACAATTCCCTGCTTTTGCCATTTACCAATCACTGCCATCTCTTATTGGCCAGCTTTTCTCCTGGTTTTATTTATGAGACAGGTGGCACTCACCAGTGGCACTCAAAATTGGTCTTAAATGGCCTGAACGTCCAGGAAGATGTCCTCTGTCCCACTTCCATCACTGCCAAACCCTGATTGTGTCACTTGTTAGAGACATACATTTATACCCTGCGTCCTCCTTTCACAGGATTCTCCAACCCAAACATGATCTCCACAGGAATTCACCAATTGCCCCACAATGCCAGGAGATCCAAGTATGCTTCCTGTACCTCTGTGAACTGCTTCACCTTGCCAGCTATCACCACCTCTTGCTGATAGTCCTCCCTCTCATTTGGATTTGTCAGACACCAGTTGGCATACTTCATGCTTCTTCTTGGTCTCTGTTAGAAAGGTCTTTTTTTTTTAAACAGGGTCCCTTCAACTTACACACTTAGAACAATGTAGACCTGGACACTTCATAATTTGGAACCAAAAGCCCATAAGCACCCACTTTATTTAAGTTGACTAATCCAAATTAGGGGAGAGGAAAACACTGAAACTCTGAAAACCCAGATTCTCTCCAGGGATACTTTGGATTTCAGTTTCCACGCTCCCTCTCCATTTATCAAGAGCTTTATCATTCTATATGTATGTATGTATGTATATATGTATGTATATGTGATTCCAGACATCACTCAGCTCAACACTGGGTCATGCTAGGTCATTGCACTATGAACCCTTGGAGCCAATATCAGGATAGCCTGTCACCACACAACTTCCCTCACTTCAACAGCCTGCCATTGCTTCCTAAGGGTCTTCCCCAAACCCTCTCTTTTCCTTTAGAATTTGATGAACATTAGCTGAATCTCAATTACAGACATTCCAATCATATTAGTTTATCTGGACACTGAGGTAGTCTGCCTCCACACTATACAGTCTCCCCAAAGCTCTAATTCCATGTCTTGACTGGGACCAACATCACTTCCTTTCCCCTTTTCCCTTTAATGGAGTTCACTAGACCTGCTACTCCTCATCCAAGATTCTTCCATTGTATCTGGTAAACAAAAATCCATGTAGGCTGACTTTGCCCAAGTGCCTTCATGACAAAGCACTGCAGTGTTTTCAGTCTTTCTTTCACCCTCTTCTTGGATACTTTCCCTCCATTTAGCATCTTCTAGATCCAAGGTGGCTCCATACCAGGGATACTCCAAACTTACCAAGTGACCTGGAGACACATAGGTTGCCTTTGCCCCATGCCGTCACCACTATCACTTGCCCCAGCTACACAAGGATCTCTTAAGATTGTAGGCTCCTGAAGAGCATTTCCCACTTTTCCTTACTCAGCTTAAAAATAGAAGTTGGTTGCCTCCCCTCATTCCATCTGTGATTCAGTCATGTCCCTGTGACAAAGAACTAGACCTTTCCTGTTTTCCCATGGGATTTTTCCATAGCATTTGTAGGCTTCCTTAGGGAAACTCATGTCATCTTACTTTTCCTGGAGACCCAAGGAGGTTTCCTGCCAGGAGCCAACCAGACCCCATGTTGAGACTTATCACTATCTTAAAACCTTTTTGCATTGTGATCCAAAGCCTGTTTTTCTAAAATAGAGTACTTCCCTCTCTAATGTCTAGTTCCTTCAAGCTTGCTTTTCCATGTCTTTGAGCATCACTGCTTTTCACTTTCTAGTTACAATGTCCTACACAGACTAAAAGAGAAAAACTTGTTTAATCAACACTTTCCAGGTTCCTTTAGGTATCATTGTTTTCTGTGTTCCTTATTATGGGTATTTAGTTCAAAGTTTGCATGGTAAATTATAATATGGTTTTTCTGATCCAGACAAACTAAAAGCTCTCTTTTAAAAGAAAGTACCCTGTGAGTAAGTAGTCTTGCCTCTTGTTTAGTTAAGAAAAAGGTTTGTAACTTCCTAAATCTCTCAAGTTGTGATTAACATAAGTAGACAAATTAATTAATTATGAATATAAATTTTCATGCCTCTGGGATACATCAAATAGCCAGAGAGAAACTCAGGTCTAACAGCGGTAGAGATAAAAACTTCTGTCAACTGGCCATGTTTGATCCTGGATGCTCACCAAGCACCTGTGGACTCATAAAATCAAAAAATACTAAGTAAACCAATATCTTAATATTTAATGTTTTGTTTTAATTAATCAAACCCTATTCTGGATTAATTGACCTAACAGAAGACTGGCCTGCCTAGATAAATTTACTTGAGTTAAAGGTACTTTCATTTGCACTGGTAATGAATAACTTAACTCTCCTGTGCAATACAAAAACCACTGAGTTAAATCCTAAAAAGAAATAAATACCTCTTTGAGTAAATAATATTGATAGATCATCATGTGCTGTTTGAGCTTATTGAAAAAATAACTCTGGGGTTGGAATGGGCCCTCCTGCCTCGAAGTCTGGCCTGTTATCCCGAGGTGTTTTTTAGCACTTTGAGAACAAAAGGGCAAAACAGCCTCAGAGTAAAGCCATTCTGCTAAAATAGATAAAGTAAAAAGAATTTTATAAAGTAAAATGTTATTCAGATGATGTTACACAGCATTCCTGAGTTGAATAACTGCCATCCTCATGACTTCAGCTGTGTCTATTTACAAAAGTTCATCAACTGTATGTAATTTCGCCCTAATCACAAATCATCCCCTGCATTTAGGGAGAAAATTAGCTACAGGTCACCTATATACCTGTAAACTTTAATATAATCAAACACTGATTTGATGCTAAAACCTTGCAAAAAAAAATAAACATTGCTTAGTACTCCCAGGAAGACAATTCTAATGTTATTACATCTCATACTACTAAGAGATAAAATAAAAAGGTAAACAGAGGTATTAGAAGGATATAAAAATGAAAATATTTTATTAAACTGGATCTACGTAGAAAGATTATAATGATTGGATAATTCCAGATTAATAAAAAAAATTAAAGGTCTATACAAGTAATTAAAGGGTTGAGTCAATGTGTTGTTATACAAAAAGATGAGAGAAACTTATGTATGTAAATCTTGAAATTTCTAAGGTAATAGTTTAAATGATCTAAAGAACAAATATATGTTTTTTATATTAAAAGTATTAATTGATGACAATCCTACTTTCTCCAATGTTTTGCCACAGTAGGCTTGCCCCCCAAAATAAAAACCTCACAACCCACAAGGCCAAGCTATCATGGAGCACAATTATAAAAACAAAAGGGGGAATAGAGAGCCCGTGACCCCACGTTCAGCTCCAACTAGCATTGCTTAAAATTTTCAAAAATCCAAAATGGAACCTAAATTTGTTAGACATTGGAGTAAACAAAAACAGCAACCAGAGGTACATGGCTCTGTGCTCCCTAGGGATCCTTTTTTGGATCCCAGCCAAAAAGTTAAAAGAGAAAAACTTAACCCTTTAGCCCAGGAGGAAGAACCCCCTGAGGCCTGTGTCTCCTTTCACAGGTTGCCATAACTGCCAAAGACCTACTATGGATAATGATGGAGTTCAACTTGGAATTGGACAGGACAAACCTCCAACACCCACCAACAGGCTGCGGTCCAAAGGAGAATCAAGTCCGGCACCACCTCACGAATAGCCAGCCAGACTACCGCCTTCACAACACCGGACACTTGGTGGCCTCACCTACTTGGCCAGGGGGAACTGGGACATTGATGGCTGGATAGAGATGGGGGGCGGGGCAGAATGCCTAAACCCCCGGGAGGCTGAAACTGTGCAAAAACAGGCCTAGCACCATGTATTGATGCAAACCTTTTACAGGGAAAAAGGAATTTTTATGTATTAGTAATAGTACTGCCAGAGTTAAACTATGTTTCAAAACAGTAAATGACAATCAGTTATGTTTAACAAACTTATGGGGTTTATCAAGGCCCTTTTATTGGATTTTTATTGCTTATTAGCTTTGGACCCTGGGCATTTAACAGAGTCATGACCTTTGTACGACAGCTGCTTGACTCTCTGGCATCAAAACCCACTTGATTATAGACCAAGGTCTTGGAATGCCCTATACATACATGCATATAAAAGGCTCAGGGGCTTCCCCGCACCTCGTGAGCAAAAAGCTGCCTTCAACTGAGAGTGCCAGACAAAGTAGTGCAAAGAGAATATCCAAAACTGGATATGTTGGGGTCTCTTGAAGACATGCCTAACCACATGTCAAAAAATAACTCCAAACCTCTCCCCAGCAAGACATAATTGCCTACAAACAGGCCATGGGGGTTGGGCTTCTGTCTTCCTCTCCATTTGCAGCCATTATCACCACCCAGGGACCAAGCCTCAATCATTTTTATTTTCTAAACAAAAGGGAGGAGATGCCAGGAGCCAACCAGACCCCATGTTGAGACTTATCACTATCTTAAAACCTTGCATGGCCTGTGATCTGAATCAGGAATGTTTTCCGGAGCTGATTAGCATATCTCTCTCCCTTGGAAAGTTTGTTTGAAGTACATTCCTTGGGAGTTATCTGTGATCCGACCTTTGTTTAGGGATATTTTATGGCCCAAGCAACTCCCCACCTGACATTCCTAATTGATTATTGTTTCCTGTTTTACTAAGGTGTATATAAGACTTGGAAAAGAAATTAAAGCACGGTTTGATCAGAGAAACTCTCTTGCTGTCATCATTTCTCTGTGCCTTTTGTTCCCTTCATTCTAGGTTCCTGGGGGGTTTCAAGCTTTCGTTCCTGTCCCGCTGGCCAGGACAATTGGCACCCAACGTGAGTTTCCCCCTCCCCCTATAATAATCTCAAACGCCCCTTGCCATTGTTTCCCAGGGACTGCCAAGGTTCTTACTTACCAGTTTCCCTCTCTTGGGTTTCTAAACCCACAGCAGGTTTACTATTAGTTATTTTCAATTAGCCCAACTTGGATTAAAGACCCAGTTGAGCTTCCTCAGAACCCTTCTATCATTCTAAAGCCCTGTTACTTCTACATGCAGCTATTTCAATTTCTACCCTTCCCTACCTTTAGGATTACCCACATCCCAGTCAGATTCCTTCTAGAGACTATCCAGTTATCCCACATTGCCTGGAGATCCAGGTATGTATCCTCTGCCCCAAAGACCTCACTCCAAGAACTGCTGGTCATTGCCAGGTATCACCACCTCTTCCTTTTAGCCCTTCTTTTTAGATTTGTTAGACACCAGTAGGCTTGCCCTCATCCAAAGGTCCAGCATTGTTTCCTAGGGGTCTCCAACTCTTCCTGGACCCTCTCTATGCTTTAGTTTTTTGCCAGACCTCACCCAATTCCCCATTGGGGAAACTCCATTTGCATGACTTTACTTTCCAGTCATATCTGGTGACCTAGAAACCCAGGAAAGCTGCCTCTGCCCAGGTGCCATCACATCAAAGCACCACAGTTTTTGACACTGATTGCTTGCCTCCTTCACTGGCTGTCCTAATGCCATTTGGCATTTCCAAGACCCCATCTGGCTCCCCAGCAGGGACATTCCTATCTTCCCAAGTCATCTGGAGATAAATAGCCTGTGCTATCCACCCCATGCCGCCAACATAAACCCCCGTCATGCTTAGCATGGATTTCCTGGGATTCCCAAATCCCCTCTTGGCTCCCTTTCTGGGACTCTCATATGGCCCCAAAACCAAGGGATGCCACTTCTAATTCATCCCCATCATTCCAATCTCTACAGCCACTGGTTGAAAGGAGCTGCCATCTACACCTACTCATCCTCTCTTCATGGTTCACTAGAGACCAGCTGGCTCTCTGTCACTGTTTCTCAATCAGCCTTCCATACTTAGACCAATGATCCATGTACTTTGCCTCCAAGTTCTTCCGTCACTCCAAAGCTCTGCTACTGCCACTTGCCATGGATAGCTAAGTCTATCTTTTCTGTCTACCTCTGAGATTCAACAGACAAATGTAGGTTCCCATCTGGGATCCTCATGCTTAGGCTTACATGGAGATACAATTAGCGTGTCACTGCCACCCCTGCCATCACCTAGAAGCCATACTGTTGCAATTTTCTAGGGACTGCCCATCCGTACTGGATCTCTTCCTTCCCTTTGACATTTGCATTTCTCCAGTCACTTTCCTCAAAGTGACTGTCAATTAGTGATACTTGACTCAAAGACAGAATCAGGCTTCCTCCACACTCATTCTCCCACAAGAACTTGTTCCTGCCACTTTCAGGGACCTTCATTTCTACCTTGCCCTTCCCTTCAGGATTCTTCAACATAAGTCATATCCTCCAACAGGAGCCCCATGTTGCCTGGAGATCCAAGTTGGCTGCATCTGTTCCCATGATATCACGTCAAAAACTGCTGTTCCTTGCCACTTATCACCACCTATTCCTGAAAGCACTCTCTTCTTTTTGGATTTGCCAGAAACAAGTCAGATCCTCACCAGCTTGTTGCAGATCATCTTAAATTGGCTCACATACAGGTCATCCTGTCACTAAGTATCTGGCTTTACCCCAATGGCCTCTGTATCCTGCCATCTTCCCAAATCTCTGAGGCTGCTGGTTGACAGAGACCAACATCTATTCTTTGCCTCTTTGCTTTCTATTGGGGTTGATCAAAACCCTGCCATTTCATCATCAAAGAATCTCCAGTTGAATCTGGTGAACCAGAAACCTAGATAACCAGCTTCTGCTCAGGTACCATCATAACAAAGCACCATAGGTATTTACCATTGATTGATGCCCTCTCCCCTTTCCTGGTTACCTTCCCTTCATTTGACATTCACTAGACACCCTACATGAGAATGTCTTATCTCTTCAGGTGACCTAGAGACATACATAAACTGCATTCATTCCAAGCCATTACCCCAATCTCTGCCCCTGCTTGCTGACTATCTCATGGGAGTTAGCCTCAGGTGACTCCTCACCAGGAAATCTTATGTGGCATTACATAGTCCCAAAACCCTGCTATCGTCAGTTTCCTGGACTTCAAACCATACCTAGCTTCCCACCCTCCCTTCAGGAATTGTAAACCAGCAATTGGCCCCGTAACACTGTTTCTCAATTGGTATTATATGATTTGAAGTCCCAAGTAAGCTGTCTCCACTATATTACCATTACCTCAAAGTCCTACTTCTGTCACTTCCAATGGATAGTGAACTCCATTTTCCCTTCCTGCCTCCATAATTGGCCCCAAATTTGTCAGCTTCCCTCAGGGACTCTCATGTCAACACACATTGCCTAGAGATCCAAGCACACTGTCTCTACAGCCTGCCATTATATCAAATCCATGAATCTACTGTTTACTAGGGCCTGGAATTTTGGAATTTGACAACACCAGCCAGATCCATAACAGTGACTTACTTAATTCACTGTGCTTGTCCTAAAACCTACCTGTCTTGAAGACCCAGTTAGGCATCATCTGTCCCATTTCCAATACTCCAAATCCCTGATCCTGCCATCTTCCAGGGACTTCCACTTCTTACTTGTTTTACTTCTCTCTTCAGGATTCTCCAACCATAGTAAGATCCCAAATAATGACTTTTAACTTGTTCCACATGGCCTGGAATTTCAGTTAAACTGCCTCACTCACCCCCAACATCACTCCAAAAATTGATGCCCTTGCCAGGTATCATCCCATCTTCCTGGAATTTTTCCTTCTTTTGTTTTGCCAGACACCAATTGACTCACCACCAGGTCCTTGTGGTTTATAACTTGTTTGCTGAAATATCAGTGTAGGTTGCCACTACATCCTGGCCTTCACCCCAGTGGCTCACTCTTGATTCCATGGGATCAGCACCTCTTTCTGGATACTCTACATTTATTCATTTTGGATTTTCCAGACCTCAGCCAACTCCAAATCAGTGACATTACAATTACAACACTTGATCTGATGAGTCAGGTAGACTTCTTTCTTACCCTGTAATGTTGCCAAATCTCCTATACTGCTGCTTGACTGGGACAATCTCTTTTCTTTGCCCCCTTGGATATCTACTGGGGAATCACCATAAAATTAATGCTCCATGAGAGGCCCTGCAGTTTCACTTGGTGTACCAGAAAATCAGATAACCTGCCTCTCAGCAGGAGCCATCATGACAAAGTCATGCAGTTGTTGTTGTGATTTTGTTGTTGCTGTGTTTTGTCATAGAGTCCTCCTCTTTTTCTTGTCTGCCCTCCTACCATCTGGCATTCCCTAGACTCTCTAGTTGGTTCTTCACCAGTGAACCTCCAGCCTCCTCAAGAAGCCAGGAGTACATATAGGCTATCTCAGCCCCATGCCATCACCTCAGTACTCTGTCAGAGAATCCAATTTCATTCAGATCCCCGTAATTATTACTGATTTTGCCATAAGGAAAAGATAGGTTGCTCCCACCCACCTTCCATCTCCACAAAGCCCTACTTTTGCCAATTGCCAGAGAATGCCCACTAAGCATTGACTGTCTTCCTCTAGGCTTCACCAGACCAAAGTCAACTATGCGCAGGGACTTTGATCAGAAGTCCAAGTAGTCTGCCACCTACACCTTACCATGACCCCAAAGCCCCCCTGCCACTACTTATAAGATATCACCAACTGTTACTAGCTCCTCCTTTATCTGAGATTTACCAATATCTAGTCAGTTCCCCACGAGGGACTCTAACTTGGTCTTACTTATCCCAAGATCCAGGCATCCACCTTCCTTCCCCATTCTGTCACACAAAAGCCACCCTTTACAGGGACTCCCATTTCTACCTTGTCCCCTCCTTCTTCTCAGGATTATCTAAATCTGATCCGATCAGAACCAGGGAATCCCCATTTGTTCCACAATGCCAAGAGATCCAGTACAGCTTCCTTTGCCCCACCTGACAGCACTGCTTGGCCTGATGCACCACCTCTTCCTGGCAGCCCTAGACCCCTTTTGGCTTTGCCAAACACAAGTAAGCTTGCAACCAGGTTATTATAGATTAGACCAACATAAATTCAAGATTTGAGTAGGATCTCACCACACTCCTATCTTCACCAAAAGGCACACTGCTGCATCCTAGAGATCCCTACCTCATTCTGAACCCTTCCCATCCCTTTGAGATTTACCAGACTTCATCCAACTACCAGTCAAGGACAGTCCATTTGTACCACTTGTCCTGAAAACCCATTTAGACTGCCTTAGTGCTCTGCCATCTTCCAAAATCTCTGATGCCACTGCTTGATAGGGACAAACATTTCTTCTTTGTCACTTTTAAGCTCCAGATGGTTCCCCACAAGGGACTCTCCAGTCTCCTCAAGTGGCCTTGAGATACACATAGGCTGCCTCTGCCCCATGTCTTCATGCTAATCCCCTGCACTTACTTGACGGGGATTTCCCTGGATCCTCAAATCCCAGGTTGGATCCCTAATAGTATTTTTTCATTTGAGCCTACATGACCTGAAGATATAGGTAGGCTGCCTCCATCATCCCCTAACCCCCATTATCAAAAGACCTGCTTCTGTCACTTGCAAGCAATGGCCAACTAGACTTTGCTTGTCTTCTGTTAGGATTTTCCTGACAGTTAGCATTCCCATGGGACTTTCATGTCAGCATGTGTTGCCCCTAGACTAAGTGTGACTGTCATTACTCCTTTTCACCTCAAAGCCCTCCTACTGCTGTTTACCAAGGATCACAATCTCTTACTACCTTCCTTCCATCCCTTTGAGATATTCTTTTCTACCAGGTTCCCTACCAATGACACTTAATTGGCCTGACTTGGCCAGAAGAGATAGGCAGACTTCCTCTGAATCCTTCCATCACCCCAAAGCTACTGACACTTGCCAGGGAAATCCATTTCTATCTTGCCCCCTCCCTCCACTCAGCATTCTGTGACTCAAGTTGTATCACCACCTGGGATATTCCAGCTACCTCACATGGCCTGGATATCCTGGTAAGGTACATCTCCCTGTCCATTGGAATTACTCAAAGTACTGCTGTCCCTTATCACATATAACTGCCTCTTACTGGCAGCCCTTCCTCCCTTTTATATTCACCAGACACCAATTGGCACACCACCAGGTTATCCCCGGGCCTACAAAACTGACTTGGTGACCTTGGTTGGCTTCCAGCAAACCCTTGCCTTCACTCCAAACTTGACATTGCTTTCTAGAAATCTTCTCATCCTGGACCTTCTGTAACGTTTTGGCACTTACAAGAACCCATACAGCTTCCCTTCAGGGACAATCCATTTGAAACAGTAGACACAGAAACCTAGGTAAACCATCTCCATACCCTGACATCTTCCCCAAGTCTCTGATACTGCCACTTGACAGGGACCAGCATCTCTTCCACTCCTCTTTGTCTTCTATTAGCGTTCACCAGACCCCTGATACCTCCTCAGCAGAAACTCTCCAGTTGCACCTGTTGAACTTGAAATCCAGGCAAACCACTTCTGCTCAGGCACTATTGAAGCAAAGCACCTTAAATTTTTTCATCAAGATGTCCCCCTCTTCCTTGACAGCCTCTTTTTGGGGGGCATTAGCTAGACTCCAGGTGGTTCCCCACCAGGGACTCTCCTGTCTCTCCAACTAGACTGGAGACTCATGTATGCTGTTTCTACTCCATGCCAACCCCAAATTCCTTGCTCCCACTTGCCATGGTCTTTCCATATTCACAAAACCCAGTTGACCCAGTTGACATCCAAACAATATTTCTCATTTGGATCTACTTGCCTGCCTCTATCCAACTTCCATAACCCCAATGCCCCACTCCTGCCACTGATAATAGGCTGCCAAATGGATATTGCCTATTTTACTCTGGTATATGCCAGATCAAAATCAGCTCCCCCCAAAGGAACACGTTTCAGCACATCTTGTCCTCAGACCCAAATAAGTTGCTGCCACCCAGCTGCTGTCAGCCCAAAACCACCCTGCAGTTGTTCATCAGGGACTGTCATCACTTACTGCTCCTGTTTCCTCCTCTGGGGTTTCGCCGGTTCCAAGTTAGCCCCCACCAATGAGTATCAATTTTCCCTACTTGACCTAAAGATGTAGACAGACTTCTTCTATCTCCCCTCGATCAGTCAAAAATCTCTGCTCCTGCCAGTTTCCAGGGATCTCGATTTCTACTTTGCCCAGACCTGTCCCTTCCAGATTCTCAAAACCCAATCAGATCCACACTAGGGATTCTCGATTTGTCCCATATTTCTGGGAGATACAGTTAAGTTGCTTCAACTTCTCTGCACCTGGACATCATGCTAAGGCCCGCTGCCCATTCCAAGGTATCATCACCTTTTCCTCGTAACCGTCCCACCCTCTTGAATTTTCCATATACCAGATGTCAGTATATCATGGTATCATTCTACCAATGTTTCTGGGAGACCTGAGTAACCTGCCAAAACACCCCTGCCTTTACCCAAAGGCCCACCATGGCTTACTAGGAATCTCCAACTCATCCTGGACTCTCTACATCACTTTAGCTTTTGTCAGACATCACCCATCTCCTGATCAAGAACACTGCAGTTTCATCACTTGACCCAGAGCTCCAAGTAGACTGCTTCCATATCCTGCCATCTCCACATACCTCTGATGCCAAAGCTTGATAGGGACCAACATCTCTTCCTTGCCCCTTTGCCTTCTACTTAAGTTCACCCAGAACCTTGCCAGCTCCTCACCAGAGACAGTTCAGTTGTACCAGGTTAACCTGAAACACTGATAATCTGCCTCTAGGTACCATTATAGCAAAACACACAGGTGTTTCCATTGATCTCTCCCCACAATCCTGGCTGCCTCCTTTCCATTTGACATTACCTGGAAATCATCTGCTACTAGACCAGGAAATCTTTATGTTCCCCCTGTTGCTTGGAGACATAGGTAGCTTTCCTCTGCCCCAAGTCATCACCCCCAAACCCTGATGCTGCTTGCCTGTGATAGTTCAGATTTGCAAAACCCCATATGGCTCTACACCAGAGACTCTGAAGTTGTTCTACATTGCTCCAAAACCTAGGGTTTTTTTTTTCTTTTTTTCTTGGATGCCTCTGCTCCACTGCTACCACCCCAAAGCCCTGCTATTATAGCTTCCTAGGAACCAACTGTAACTGGCTCCCCACTCTCCATTCAGGATTTGGCAGCTCCTTACCATGGTGACTCTGATGGCAATACTTCCATAGATGTTCCAGGTGGTAGCATCAATACCCCTTCCATCACCCCACACCCTTGTATCTGCCTATTGCCAGTGACTGGCAACTTTACTTTCCCATTATTCCTCTGGGATTTGCCAGAACTCAGATTGAATGTCCTAGGGGCTCATGTGTCCCCACTTTGTTCAGAGACACAAATAGGCTGCCGAAGCACCCCCTACTATCACCACAAAGGCCCAATTCTTCCATTTATCAGATACTGCAAACTATTATTGGCCCACTTTGGAATAGTCCAGAATCCCGTGTGATCCCCAACAATGACTCTCAATTGACTTTTATTGTCATGAAGACCAAGGCAGGTAACCTCCACCCAGTTTCCATCATTCCAAAATTCTACTCCTGCCACTTGCTAAGCACCTCCATTTCTACTATCCCTCTAGGTACCTTGAGAATTTTCCAATACAAATCAGACCCCAACCAGGGATCCCTCACATTACCTGAAGATCCAGATAGGCTGCCTCTGACCCCTGACATCATGCTAAGAACGATGGCCCTTTTCCAGGTATCACATCCTCTTCCTGGCAGCCCTTCCTAAAATTTGGACTAGTGGGAGTAACACCACTGACTCAACATGGGGTCACTCCAGGTCATCTCAACATGGCCTGGATAAAAGTGTAGCCTGCCACCATGCCCCTCCCTTCACCCCATTAGCCCATTATTGCTTCTTAGGGAATACTACTTCTTCCTGCACACTGTCTACCCTGTTGAGATTTGCCAAATCTCAGTCTACTCCCAACTAGGGACCCTTCAATTGTACCACATAATCCAGAGACCCAAGTAGATTGCCTGCATACCCTTGCCATCTCTTCAAAACTCTCATGTCCCTGACTGTCTGGGACTAACTTCCTTGCCCTTTTGCCTTTTTGTGGCATGCTGGCTCTTCACTAGAAACTCTAGCTGTACTTGGTGAACCAGAATCGCAAATAAGCTGCCTCTACCAAGGTGCCATCACAAGGAAGCACCACAAATGTTTGCCATGGATCACTCCCCTTCTTCCTGGCTGCTGTCCCTCAATTTGTTATTCAGTTAACACCAGTTGATTTACCACCAGGATCCCTCTAAATTCCCAAGTGGCCTGATACACAGGTAGGCTGCCTCTGCCCTTGTTATCACTCAAAACCCCAGCCCATATACCAAGGTGTTCCATGAATTCACAGATTCCTAGTTGGGTCCCCTCCAGGAAGTCACAGGTGGACTTACAAGGCAAAAGACCTCAAGTAGACTGGTTCACTTAGTCAACAGCACCCCAAAGTCCTGCTTCCACCACTTCCCAGGTACAACCAAATCTGCCTGTCTCCCAAACTCTGTTAGGATTTTCCAAATATCAGTCAGCGACCCACATGTGTTTCTCAATTAGCCATACATGTATTGAAGTCTCAGGTAAGCTCCCACCAAAACCCTTCCAGCATCCCAATGCCATGCTTCTCCCTCCTGCCAGGGACAGCCAACTATACAGCAACTATTTTCCTGTAGGTTTCACCCAACACCAGTTGGTTTTCCCAGGGACTCTCATGTCAATTCACCCTGCCCAGAGACCAAGGTAGGCTGACGTCTTCCCACTGTAAAGCCACTGCAGGCTGATGTTTTCCAGGGACTGCCAGTTCATAGTGGCATCCTTCCCACTCTTTAGTATTCGACATACCCTACCCTGCTCCCCAATAGTGAACATGAATTGGCCTTACTTTGCCAGAATACTCATAAAGGGGTTCTCCACCACCATTCAATCACCAAAAGCCCTGCTCTTGCCATTTTCTAGGGACCTCTTTTTATACTTTGCCCAATTACTCCCTTCAGGATTCTCCTAACCACAATAAGATTCCCATTAGGGACTTTCCAGCTGCCCTATATTGCCTGTCAATTCAGATAGACTCTCTTTGCCATACCCAAACACCCCACATAACTGCAAGAACTTCTGTCACTTCCCATGCATCACCACCTCTTCCTGGCATCCCTCCTTCCTTTTTGGATTTACCAGACACTTGATGGCTCACCAAGTCATGACATGTCATCCCAACTTGGCCTGGGGATCAAATTGCTTTCCACAACATCCCTGCCTTCAAGTCACAGGCCCATAGTCTTTCCTAAGGATCTCTTCTTCTTTCTAGACCTCTCTATCACTTTGAGATCTTTTCTAAATCTCAGCTAACTTCCAATCAGCAACACTCCAATTATATCACTTGATCCACAGACACAGGTAGACTATTCTTGGACACTGCCATCTTCCCAAATCTCTGATGCAGCAGCTTGAGTAGGACCAACATCTCTTCCTTGCCCTTTTGCCTTTTATTGGGATTCACCAGACCTGTGCCTGCTCCTCACTGGAAACTATCCAGTAGCACCAGCTGAATGAGATACCAAGATACATTGCCTCTACTAAGGTACCATTATAATAAAGCACCACAGGTATTTGCCATGGATCACTCCTCCTCTTCTTAGCAAAATGACAAAACTAACACCATGCTGCTTTATCTGACATTTTCTTTACCCTTTGTTTTTGCCCAGCCATTCCTACAGCAGTCAGCCAGGCAGAACATCTCATGCAGGCAGTTTCAGAAAGGATATTGTTTATACAATACTGGGATACATACAAGTAGCCAAGTAGCATGTCCAAGTAGCACATCCTCCCACCCAGCCTAACTGAACAGTTTTGTTAACTGAAGACATCTTTGTTAACTGATCTGCCCCAATTCTGGTGTAACTATGATGATCTGATATAACTGTGGTTATTGGTTTTGGTCATGGCATGATGGAAGCTGGCTCCTGATCCTTCCTCGGGATTCACTAAGCATCAGTTGAGCTCTCCACCTGTGTTTCTAAATAGCCCTGCTTCTACTGATGCCCCACATAGGTAGCCTCCTCATTCCTTCTATCATACCAAACCCCACCTTCTGCCACTTTCAGAAATGGCCAACTCTACTTCTCCTTTCTTTCTCTGGGGTTTCCCTGAACCCAGTCATCTCCCACCAGGGATTCTCAGATCAGCCCACCTTGCCAAGAGACCCATGTTGTTGGGCATTAAGAAATCCTAATTGACCAGCTGGCACCTCGTGGCCTGGGAAAGATGGCGCTGAGATGAGCTAAAACAAAGGCAGGCCAGAGGAGATAGCACATACCATGGTAATTAGGTGAATGAGGGACTTAAGTGTTGTCTCATGAAATTTATTCTCCACGCCTTAGCGGGTGGGGTCTGGTTAATCTGGCTAGATAAAATGGAAACTGATTTTCCATTTAGAGAGACTGATTTATTGTCAAAGTTACTGGTTACCTGCAGCCCACCTACAAAGTCCGCGACAGCTGAGCGCAGGGCTCAGTCCATTCCCGGCCAGAATTTCACTTCCACTCACATGATCCTCAGGACTGCAGGGACTTGGAATGCTGCCTCCTGGGTTTTGACCTTCTGAGTGGGCCTGGGGTCTGGGGCATTTTTCTTCCTGCATGGATTCAATCTGTGCCTCTCTCCAGGACTCACCACCATGTTGTCTCTCCTTTTTCCCTGCCTTCCTTCCCCCTTATTGTTCAGAGGGTAGGACTTGATGCAGAATGAACCAATAGAAAAAAAAAAAAACCCTCAGAGAGAACCCCTAATTTACCATACAAGTGCCATTGGAGAAGATTTGCTTCCTCCATCGTGAACAGTACGTGGACAGTTATAGCCCTTATGTAAAGTTAAGGGCATGATCAAAGTGACCAGTAAAGTGATTGGTAGAAACTTTGTGCCTTATGCTAATACCTGTAGCTCTGAGCCTTTATAGTGTGCCTGTCAAGTTCAGTAAATGGCTTCCCACAGTACCACTGATGAAGTTACAACATTAAAGCTGTATTACCAAAAGAGCTGACTCGCTGCACGTTTCTTTGGATGGACGGGAACCCCAGTCAGGTCTGAATGTCTCCTGGGACTGGCCAGGAGGCTGGGAATGGGCGGGCTGTCACACCCGCTCTCCCTTTGATCCCCTCAAGAGCCCCAACCAGCTGTGGGGTGAGGGCTGGGGCAATCCAAGAGAAGTAGGACACGAGCTGTGCACCTGATCCCCCTGGCCACTCTCTCCTGCTGGATGGGAGACAGTGAACTTGGAGAGGGGGTACACTGACTGGTGTCTGCCACACCCCCATGAGAGGGAGCTACAGATCTGGTGAGCCTGATGTGATCCTCTTCTCTTGCAAAGGGTAATCAGGAACTTGAAGGTAAGTGCCACTTCAGTCAGGTGAGACCCAGGGTGGTTAACTCCATGATGGGTAACCTCATGTCCTCAAAGGAGGACCCAGCCTTCAAAGCCTTATGGCTGACGCTTAAAAGCAGAGGGCTGAAAATTTCTGATTCAAGTGCAGCTGAGTTCTGGGGAGATGTCACACACATAGCCCACTGGGTAGTGGAGGCAAATTTGTTTCAGTCCCAAAGCGTGAAGTGGGCAGAGAAGCTGGCCCGCACCTGGGAAGTCCAGATGGGGAGGGAGCTGCCCCTAGAGCTTTACTCCACCATGGGTGCTCTGAGAACAACATCCGGGCAGGGGCCTCCAGACACAGGATGACCTGATCCCCCAAGAGTGGAGGAGGAAGTTGGTTCATGTAAAGCTGAGGCTGCTGTTCCCTGTGCCCAGGCCTACCTAGATGGTACTGGCAAGCAGGAGTGCAATGCGATGCATGCACGGGGCTTTGGCACCGGAGTAGGTAGGGCCTTGGGGGGCAGGGCTGGTGCACAGCTGCGGCCTGGGCACGTGGCATGCAGCGGAAAAGCCTCAGGGTACACAGCCATGGCCCGGGTGAGCAGAGGAAAAGCCTGTTTACACAGACTGCACACTGCCTGGGGAATACTGCAGTAAAGGAAGTGAGCAGGCTCCGCATGACTGCTCCAACTTCCTGTGTTCACACACGCCAGGGAGCAAGAAAAAAAAAAAAAAAAAAAGGAGAAGGGGAGAAAAAAATTCCAGGCATTGTGACACCTAGTGGCAGAACAGCTTAAACAGGGGAATTAGAAGAATTGCTTAAAAATATACTACAAACTAATTAATTATGATTATAAGTTTTCATGCCTCTGGGATACATCAAATACAGCCAGAGAGGAACTCAGGTCTGACAATGGTAAAGGCAAAAATTTTTGTCAGTCTGGTCCTTCTTGATCTTGGGCATTCGCTGCCAAGTACCCATGGATTCATATGGTTTAGGAATATCAAGTGAGATAATGTCTTAATATCCATCAACCCCTGTTCTAGATTAAGTGACCTAGCAGAAGAAAAGACTCACCTGCCTAGATAAATTTACTTGAGTTACAGGTACTTTCATTTACACTGGTAATGATTAAACTTAACAACTCCCCTGTGCAATGCAAACAATTGAGTTAAATCCTAAAAAGAAACAAATGCCTCTTTGAGTAAATAATATTGATAGATCATCATGTGCTGTTTGACAAGGAAAAGAACAATACAGCCTCAGAGTAAGGACATTGTGCTGTTGAGATTAACTAAGGGGATAAACTAATTTCAACAGAGGTTACTATTCATCTTATTATTTAAAATGTCTATAGCAGAAGTAACTCATGAAATTCTCTATTTTCTCACAATAATAAAGGTCACTAACACAGACTAATGCAAATGTATAGTAAAGGGAACAATTCACAGTCCTTGGAAAAGATAGACAACACCCTCTGTCTAAAATGCTGGAAATTCTAAACTTCAATTTGATAATGTATTATTATGTACCAATTGCTTCCCTCTATCTAGTGTCTACACTCTCAAGACCTAAAGCAAGATTTTGGTAGACCGACTCTCTAAAATATATAAAGTAAAAAGGATTTTTAACAGTTCTTATGTTTTCTATAAAGTTTTACTAGGAACTTATAAAGTAAAATGTACATTATCTTATGTGTGTAATTTACATCAAGATGATGCTGCACAGCATTCCTGAGTCAAATAATTGCCATCGTCATGACTTCAGCTGTGTCTATTTACAAAAGTTCATCACTGTTACTGAAGGAGGAGTAAGGAGGGTATCTTCTGCATTTGGGGAGGAAATTTGGGGAAGGCTAAAAGAAAGGATTTGACCCATAAGGTTGTAGAAAAATCAACATCCATGCTAGATAAAGACTTTACAGTGCATCTACACTCAGGTCACCTATATACCTGTGAACTTTAATATGATCAAACACTGGTTTGATACTAGAGCCTTAAAATGGGAATAAACATTGCTTAGTACACCCAGGAAGAAAGTTTTAATGTTATTACATCTCATGGTACTAAGAAAGAAAATGAAAAGATAAACAAAGGTATTACAACAATATGAGAATGGAAATATTTTATTAAAAAGGATCTATATAGGAAGATTATGATGACTGGTTAGTTTCCAGACTAGAAAAGGAAAAATAAGAAAGTCTATGCAAGTGATTGAAGGTCTGAGTCAATGTGTTATAATATATAAAAGGTGAGAGAAACTTATGTATGTGAATCTTGGAATTTCTGGGGTACTTGTTCGGATGGTCTAAAGAACAAATATATGTTTGGTTTTTGTATTAAAAAGTATTGATTGGTGGCAATCCCACTTTCTCCAATGCTTTGCCATATTAGGCTTGCCCCAAAAAAGTAAAAACTGATAATGAACCGTGTATTTTTAGCAAAAGCCTACAAGACTTCTTTTCCCTCTGGGGAATCCAACATACTACTAGTATTCCTCACAACCCACAGGGACAAGCTATTGTGGAGCACAATCACCAAAACATTAAAGCCCAATTACAAAAACAAAAAGGTGAAATAGAGGGCCTGGGATCCCATGTTCAGCTCCAACTAGCATTGCTTAAAATTTTCAAAAATCCAAAATGGAACCTAAATTTGTCAGACATTGGAGTAAACAAGAGCAGCAACCTGAGGTACAGGTACACTGGAAGGACCCTTTAACAGGGCAATGGATAGGTCCTGACCCACTACTCACAATGGGTAGAGGATTCGGTTGTGTGTTCCCTATGGATGAGCCACAGCCTTTTTGGATCCCGGGCAGAAATTTTAAATATTGAGAGACCAGAGACCAAAAAGGACTAGGAAAAGGAAAGAGGGAAATTTAACCCCTTAGCCCAGGAAGTAAAACCTTCTGAGGCCCATGTTTTGTTTTTGCCTTCTTCTTTCGCAGGTTGCCGTGACCACTAAAGACCTACTATGGATAATGATATGGAGTTCAACTTGGAATTGGACAGGACAAACCCCCAACCCCACCAACAGGCTACAGTCCAATGGAGAATCAAGTCTGGCACCACTTCACAGATAGCCAACCAGACAACTGCCTTCACAACGCTGGACACTTGATGGCTCGACCTATATGTGGATCTTTGTGACTTGGCCAGAGGGAACTGTGATATTGGTGACTAGATGGAAGTGGAGGGGAGGCCAGAATGCCTAAACCCTCAGGAAGCTAAAGCAATGTGCAAAAACAGGCCTAGCACCATGTATTAATGCAAACCTTTTTCAGAGAGAAAATGATTCCTGTATATTAGTAATAGTCCTACCAAAGTTAAACTATGTTTTAAAACAGGAAATACAAGCAGCAACTATGGGTAGAAAAAAGAGAGATTTAGGAGCGACAATGGTGGGAGTAATGTTAGTATTAGGGTTAACAGGTCCAGGGTTGGGAGCTAACTCTTTGGCAACCTCCCAAATTGGATAATGTGCTCTCCAAGCTACAATAGACTCACAGGTGGATCAATTAGAGGCCTCCATAAGGTTTGTGCAGCAATCTTTATCATCCTTAGCCAAAGTCACATTGCAAAACAGAAGAGGCCTAGATCTACTATTCCTAAAGGAGGGAGACTATGTAAAGCTTTGGGAGAAGAGTGTTGCTTTTATGTAGATCATTCTGGGAAGGTGCTACAAAATCTCGATATTGTGAGAAAAGATTTGAAAAAGAGAGAAAGGAATTGGAGTAGGAACTCCTGGTTTCAACAATGGTTTGAAACATCCCCCTGGTTTACAACTTTGATATCCATGATAATGGGACCACTTTTGCTTTTACTATTAGCTCTAACTATAGGACCATGTATTTTTCGGCACCTAGTTAATATAGTAAAGGCACAGATACAACATATGCAAATAAGGGCCCTGAGGTTGAAATACGACCCCGTACCTGAACCTGGAGTCAAAGACCCAGGGTCTGAAGACTAAGAATGTTGTACTCTGTGGGAGGACACCTACTTCCAAGAATCGAGGTTTGGTTCCCCAAAAGAGTTAGTCATTTGAACCTCAAAATGAAAAGCAGGTTGGCAAGTATAGTCAATGACAGGCAACTTCGGGAATCATCCTAACCGACCTAAGACAGGGTATTCAGCAATAAGGGTTGAATATGCCAATGACAGGTAAGGTAGGATAAGTTCCTGATGACCTAAGACAGACGTACTTGCACTCCATTTAAATAAAATAAAAAAGGGGGACATGTTGGGCTTTAAGAAATCCTGACTGGCTGGCACTTCATGGCCTGAGCAAGATGGCACTGAGCAGAGCTGAAACAAAGGCTGGCCAGAGGAGATAGCACATACCGTGGTAATTAGGTGAACTAGGGACTTAAGTGCCATTGGAGGAGAATTGCTTCCTCCCTCGTGAACAGCGCATGGACAGTTATAACCCCTATGTGAAGTCAAGGGAATGATCAAAGTGACCAGTAAAGTGATTGGTAGAAACTTCACGCCTTATGCTAATACCTGTAGCTCTGAGCCTTTATAATGTGCCTGTTAAGTTCAATAAACGGCTTCCCGCAGTGCCACTGAAGAAGTTACAACATTAAAGCTGTATCACCAAAAGAGCTGACTCGCTGCACGTTTCTTTGGATGGACGGAAACCCCAGTAGCTTCTGAATGTCTCCTGGGACTGGCCAGAAGGCTGGGAATGGGCGGGCTGTCGCAACCGATCTCCCTTTGATCCCCTCAAGCACTCCCACCAGCCGCAGGGTGAGGGCCGGGGCAATCCAAGAGAGGTAGGACATGAACTGGGCCTCTGATCCCCCTTGCCACTCTCTCCTGCTGGACGGGAGATAGGGAACTTGGAGAGGGGGTACACCAACTGGTGTCTGTCGCTCTGCCACGAGAGAGAGTGACATCATGCAAACTGAAACCTTCCCCTTCCATTACTCCAAAGCCCTTGCCTCATCACTGTTCATCCATGACTGCTAATTCTTACCGCC
Source organism: Eospalax fontanierii (assembly GCA_035773235.1). Classification (NCBI taxonomy): domain Eukaryota; kingdom Metazoa; phylum Chordata; class Mammalia; order Rodentia; family Spalacidae; genus Eospalax; species Eospalax fontanierii. Next base: position 82,717,549 of record CM069525.1, read on the forward strand.
TAATTAATGGATCTCATTTGACCCTACTTGGCCCTTGCAGGTATCTTCCTCCGCATTTCAGTATCCCAAAGCTCTGATCCTGCCACATACAAGGAACTTTTATTTCTATGTTTCCCTCTCCCTCTCTTCAGAATTCTCCAAACCCTAGAAGCTTCCCACAAGGGAATCTCCAGTAATCCCACATTGCCTGGGGATATATTTAGGCTGTGTCTACCACCATGACAACACTCCAAGACAGATATGTCAGGTATCAACACTTCTTGTTGCCATCCCCTCTGTCTCTTTTGAATTCCCCAAACACCTATTGCCTCACCACCAGGTTACTGCAAGATACACAAACATGGCCAGGAAACTTGGGTAGGCTTCCACCCAATTCCTGCTTTTAGCCTAAAGAACCAACTTTGCTTCCTAAGCAGCACTACATCTTCCTGGACACTTTGAATCCCTATGGCTTTTCCAAAACCTCAACCAACTCCTCATCAAGAACTCTCCAATCACACCACTTGATCCAGAAACACGGGTTGACTCCTTTCATACTCTATCATCTCGACAACACTCTAATGCTGCTTCTTAACTTAAGCATTGTCTTTTTGTCTTCATTTGAGGAAGACCTCCTCTTGATGCTTCAACCAGGGACTCTCTAGTTAAACCAATGACATCAAAACAAAGTACTACATGTATTTACCACTGATATCTCCTCTTTATGGATGCATCCCCTCATAGTGACATCAGCTAGACCCCAGTTGGCTCCCCATGAGAGACTCTCCTGTCTCCCCAAGTGGCCTGAAGGCACAGATAGGCTAACTTAGCCCAGTGATATCATGCCAGTAGCTAGGAAGTTATATTCTGGGCTCTCCCTAGGAAAATTTCTATTTTGACCCTACTTTGCCTAAAGATGTAAGTAAGCTACCTCCATACCCCTCAAAGTCATCACCTCAAAGTCCTGATTCTTCTGCCACTTGCTAGGAATAGACAACTCTACTTTCCCTATCTTCCTCTGAGGGTCCCCCAACCTCAATCAGCTCCTACTAGGAACTCTCATGTCAGCCTACCTTGCACAGAGGTAAGTAAACTGCCACTGAAATGGCAGAATTGATTCCATTTTACTCTAGCTGACTTTTGCTCACCCTGGTTTTCAGCTGCCTCCCCCCACCCTGTTCTAACTACAGTTACATAGTCAGAAATGATCTCATGAAGGCTGAGTCTCCACTTTAGTGAGTACATTACTTCTACAGTATTGGAAACTTACAGCTGCACATGCAGCTCCAGGGAGCCCATTGTTTCTACAGTTCCAAGAAACTTGTTTTTCCTAATTGAAACTTAGAAACATCTTGTTAACTGAAAACCTCTTTGTTAACTGACATATCTTTGATCTGATATCAATGCAGAGCCCTGATACTACTGTTTCACAGGGTCCACAAATTCTAACAAGCTCTCCACCCTCCCTTCAGTTTGTCAGACTCCAATTAATTCCCCACTACTATTTCTCAATTCATGCTATTTGGACAGAAGTCCCAGGTAGGTTGCCTTGTCCTCATGCCATCCCTTGCTTCCACCAGACAGTGATCTCCCAGGATGTAAAAAACCCCAACAGGCTGCCAAAGAGTATTTCTCATTTGTCCCTACTTGGCCTGAAGCCTCAGGTAGGCTGCTTCAACCCCAGTTCCATTACCCCAAAGCTCTGCTTCTGTCACATGCCAGGAATGTTCATCTTTACCTTTCCTTTCTTCCTTGTCTTCCTCAGGGTTCACCCAACCCCATTTTTTTCCCTCCAGGGGCTCTCATGTCAGCCAACCAAGGTAGGCTGCCACCACTCCACAACCATCATACCAAAGTCCTATTTCTGCCACTTGTCAGAGACTGCCAACTCTTACTAGACCTTTTCCTCATTTGTATTTGCAAATACTAAGACAACTTCCCACCTGTGACTCTCAGGTGTAAATACTTGGCCTTTCACCCATAGACTTTATGAACCCAAATCTCTTCTCCTGCCTCTTGTCAGGGACCTCCATTTCAAGCTTGCCCCTGCTCAGGATTCTTAAAACTTCAGTTGAATCCTGACCAGGGTCTCTGCTATTGTCCCACATTGCAAAGAGATCCAGTTAGATTGCCTCAGTACACCTCCACCACAAAGTACTCAAAAGTTTTGTGCCCCCCGCCAGGTATCATGAACTCTTCCTAGTACCTCTACCCCTTTTTTGGATTTGCCAGACACCAGTTGACTGGGCACCATGTTATCACAAGTCATTCCAACTTAGCAAGAATATCAGGATAGCCTGCTGTCACACAAAAGCCTACATCACAAAGGCCCACTGTTTCTTCCTAAATATCTCCACCTCTACCTAAAGCCTTTCCATTCCTTTGGGTTTTGTCAGACCTTAACCAACTTCTAATCAGGGAACACTCCAGTTGCACCAGTTAATCAGGAAACACAGATAGACTGCTCCTCTACCAATTCATCTCACCAAATCTCTGATTCCGTCACTTGATTGGGACAACTATCACTTCCTTGTTACTTTAACTTTTATTGGGGTTCATCAAGTCCCTTGCTGTAGGGTCTGGCCCTCCTGCAGCCTTTCTCTTTTAGTGCTAGGCTCTCAGCCAAGAGCTAGCAGGATCTTGTCAAGTGCAAAGCTGAAGTAAACAACTTGACCTTTAAGCTAGCCAGACCACAACTTCCTTTTTCCTGTTTACAACTGTGTATCATCAATAGAGGAACCTCCTGCAAAGCCCCGCCCTCAGGGTATATAAGGCTTGATGCCTCTTAATAAAGTCAGTCAGTCATTCTCCTTTCCTCCTACCTAGTGTGTGTGTCTGTGTCTCTGTTTTATGTGTGTTTCATTCAATCTGCAGCCCTCCACCGATCCGGACTAGGTCGACGAACAAAGACAGGACGCTTACACCTTGCCTGCTCCTCATCAGAGATGTTCCATTTATATCTGTGAACCAAAAATCCAGAGAATCTGCCTCTGCACAGGGGTCATCACAAGAAAGTACTCCAGGTATTTGTCATGGATCAGTATTCTTCTTCTTAGCTGCCACCTCTCTATTTGGTATTCACTAGTCACCAGTTCTATCCCCATGAGAGTCTCTCCAGTCTCTCCTTATGACCTGGAGTCACAAGTAGGCTGCCTTCATCCCACGCCATTATACTAAATTCTTGTTGCTTCTTGCTGGTACTCACCTGGATTCCAAAAACTCCAGTTGGCACACTACCAGATAAGCACAACTGGCACTAAATGGCCCCCAAACCTATGTAGGCTGCCTCCATCCTCTCACCATCACCCCAAAGCCTTACTATCACCACTTCCCAGGTTTCTCCAACTTTGCACTGCACCCCGCCATCCCATAAAGATTCAGCAATCAGCAGAAGGGTCCCAACCTCTGTTTTTGTATTGGCCTAATTTAGACTGAAGTTCAACTCCACAGCACTTCCATCATGCCAAAGCTCTGCTTTTACCACTTGTGAGGAATGATAAGCAATACTGTGTCTTTCTTCCTCTGGCATCTGCTAAAAACCAGTTGTCCCTCTGTCAGTCTACCTTTGCTGGAGACCTAGGCATGCTGTAACCCCATAATCACTTCTTATTCCACCATCTACTAGGAACCGTCAACTCTTACTGGACCCTTCTTTTCCCTCTCCTTTGGAATCAACACCAACCCCCAGCAGTCTCCACTACTTACTTTCAGCTGGCCCTACTTGGTGAGAATATCTAGGCAGACATCTTTTGATCTCATTTGCAATGCATATCAAACCCCCACAAGTGACTCTCTTGATATCACACATTGCTTGGATATGAAGATAGGCAGTTCCACCCACCCTGACATCACTCCAAGAATTGCTCAGGCTTGGCAGATATCACTGCTCCTTCCTTGCTCCCCTCACTCCATTTTGGATTTGCCAGACACAAGTTTATTTGTCGAGTCAACACAAAGCATCCTATCTTGGCATGGATATCAGGGTAGAATGCCACCACACAACTGTTTCACCCAAGGTCTGCCACTGCTTCCCGGGGATCTACACCTCTTCCTGGATTCTATCCATTCTGTCCTGGATTCTATCACTTTGGAATTTGCCAGACTTCAGGCTACTCCCAGTCAGGCACACTCTAGTTACAGCACTTGATCTGGAGCCTGACACAGAAGGCAGAAGTACACTGTCTTCATACCTTGCCATCTCCCCAAGACTCTGATGTTGCCAATTCACTACCAAAATATCTTTCTTGCCCTTTGCCATCTATTGGGTTTCAGCAGATCTGGAGTCCCAGGTAGACTGGCCTGTACCCTGGTATCATTCCCAAACTCTGATGTTGATACTTAATAGGGACCAAAATCTCTTCCTACCTCTTGCCTTCTATTGCACTTCACCAGACCTGTGGCTGCTCCTCAACAGACTCTTCAATCTCAGCTGATGCCCAAGAAACCCAAGAAAGATGCCCCTGCTCAGGTGTCATCACACCAAAGCACCACAGTGCTTGCCACTGATCCCTTAACCTAGTCCTGGCTGTCCTAACTCCATTTGGCATTCACTAGATCCCATCTGGCTCACCACTAAGGACTCTTCAGTTTGCGCAAGTGACCTAGAGATATATGTAGGCTGTCTGCACCCCATGTCATCAATTGAAACCACTGCCCCTTCTTAGCACAGATCCTCAGGGATTTCCATTAAACCATTTGGCTCTTTCCTGGGACTCAACTAATGTTTTCTGGTCCAAAATGCAGGTGAACTGCCTCCAACCCTCTTCCATCATCCCAAACTCCATTATTGTGACTGCCTGGTACTACCATCTCTAACTGCCCACCCTCTGTTCAGGATTCAGCAGAGATCCTCTGGCACTATACCATTGTTTCTCAATTGACTCTACTTGACCCAAAGACCTGTGTGTGATGCCTCCAAATCCTTTGACTCCCCAAAGTTCTGTCTCTGCAGCATTCCAAGGACAACCATCTTAATCTTGCCTATCTTCCTCTGGGATTCAATCAGACAAAAGTTAGCTCTTCCCCCGAGACTCTAATATCAACCCATATTGTCTGGAGAAACAGAAAGGCTTTCAAAACCCCACAACTGCCATCACATCAAAGCAACCCTGCCAGTTTACCAGAGACTGCTAACTCTAAAAAAAGACTCTCTTCCCTCCCTTTGGCATTTGTCAGATCACAGTATTCTCCCCATCAGTTACTCTGAATTGGTCCTACTTGGACAGAATACCCAGGAAGGCATCCTCTGCCCCTCTTCTATAACCGCAAGCCCTACTCCTGCCACTTGCCAGAGATCTCCAATTCTACCTTCTCCCTTCCATTCAGGATTCTTCTGTGAGAGTTGTATCCCCACCAAAGGCTTCTCATTTGCCTCACATTTCATGGAGATTCAGGTAGGCTGCCTTTAACCCCTGATACCTGCCTTGCTAGGTATCATCAGCTACTTCTGGCAGCCTTCCCTCTTTTTAGATTTGCCACACACCATTCAACTTGCCATTAGGCCATTTGTTGCATGAATTTATTCTCCACGCCTTAGCTGGTGGGATCTGGTTCATCCAGCTGGATAAAACAGTAGCTGATTTTCTATTTAGAAAGGTTTATTTATTTGGCAGCGTTTGGCGGTGTTTACAAAGTCTCTGCAGATGCACCCCATCTGCCCACGTTCTGTGACTGCTGGCAGCCCCACCCAAAGTTTGCCATAGCTGCTCGCCTGGAGCCACCATGGGAGTGGCGCGTGAGCCTCTGCTCCAAGCACAAAGGCCTTTGTCGTGGGGTTTGGTCCGGTCCCAGCCCGCCTCTCCCTGGAAGCCGCCTGACGCCAGTCCCTCAGTTCGTTTGCATAAGCATGGCTCGGCCACCCGCAGTCAGCAACCACCAGCAGCCCAGGACAGCGTGCCGGTCTCTTAGTCCGTGGCACTCACGTGATCCGTGGGATGGCGGGGGCGTGGCATGCTGTCTCCTGAGTTCGTGGGCCTGGGATTGGGGCGTTTTTCTTCCCACGTGGATCTTAGCAACCTGTGCTTCTCTCCCCAGCACACAGCCATCTTGCTTTTCTGTACTCTCCCACCTCCCTCCTCCCTTATTGGCCAGAGAGTGGGACTTGCCACAGAATGAACCAATAAGAAACAAAAACTGCAGAGAGACAGTTCCCTATCACTCTACACCATTGAAGGTCACACCAATTTGGCATGGATTCCAGTGTAAGCCAGTACACACACACAAAAAGCAGCTTTCAGCCCATTGGCCCACCATTGCTTCCTAGGGATCTCTACCTCATCCTGGACCCTCTTCATCTCTTTGAGATTTGCCAAACCTCACACAACTCCAAATCAGGGACATTACAATTGTTATGCCCAAGTCACAGAGTCCCCTCAGAGACCACCACGAAGGCCAGATCTGATGCAAATACAAAAAGGATCTTTATTTGCAAGCTTGAGCTCGGTCCACAGTCTGACACACTGACACAGTGGGTGATAGGACAGTGGCCCCGAGTAAAGGGAAAGTAGTTCTTTTATTGGGTTGGAACAAAGGGAGGTGGGTCAAAAGCTGGGATTGGTTAAGAAAGCCCGTGCACGCAAAAGCAGCTTACAATGATTGGTTACAAAAATCATTCATATCAAAAGACAGGTGGCAAGGAACTTATGGCTTCTTACTGGTGGGTCTGACCTGGAATGTGCTTACCAAAGTATGCTATAAGTTTGGGTTTCTGATTTTAGCCTCGGTCATCTTGACCAGACGCTGTGCTCTCCCTTTAAGCCATAAACAAGATATTTTTGTAAAACCACCTGGTATCTGAAGGCCACATCCTTGCGAATGTTTAACTATGAGGGTGGGAAAGAATTTCTGGAACTGAAAAGCCAAGCTTATGTGGCCGAGGCTTTTTCTAACAAGATGGAGTCAGATTTGCTTTGATTTTACATTTTGGGTTTGGAGACCTTCTCACAATTATATCACTTGATCTGGAGTCACAGGTAGACTGATCCTATACCTTGCCATCTCCCAAATAATCTGATACCACTGCTTGACTGAGACCAACATCTCTACTTTGCCCCATGCCTTCTATTGGGGATCAATAGACCCCTGCTGGCCTCTCACCAGAGACTCTCTATATGCACCTCTTGAATCAGAAACCCAGATAACATGCTTCTTTCCAGATGCCACCACAAATAGGTAGGTTGTTTGCTGTCAATCCTCCCCACCCTTCCTGGCTTCACTCCATCTACTTGACATTCACTAGACACCAGGTTGCTCCACACTAGTGATTATCCAGTATCCTCATGTGGCCTGGGGATACATGTAGGCTTCCTCTGCGCCATACTATAAAGCCCCAAAGCTTGACCCGGCTTGCCTGCAGTTTCCAGGATTTGTAAAACTTCAGTTTGTTCCCCACGACAGACTGTCATATGGACCCAGGTGTCCCCAAATCCCAGATAAGTTCTCTCCATCCCCTGTCATCACCCAAATCCCTGCCACTACCAGGTTCTAGCATCTGCCAAATTTATTTCACCCCTCACCCTCCCTACAGTAATCACCAAACACCAGCTAGCTCCTCTTCAGTGCTTCACTTGATGGTACTTGGCCAGAAGACCCAATTAAGCAACCTCAAAACCCTTTTCATCATCCTAAATCCCTCTCTTCTTCTACTGCTTCCCAGGGATGGACAATTCTTCCTTTCATTTCTTCCTCTGGAGTGTGCCCAACTCGAGTCAACTTGCCCAGAGACTCTCATGTCAGCTGAACTTGCCTGTAGACCCAGTTATGCTGCCACTGACCCCTGCAATTGCCTAAAAGCCCTTTCATATGCTGTTTATCAGGAACTTCCAATTCTTACTGGCCCCTTCCATCCTTTTCAAATTTGTCATATCTCAACAAATTTCCTACAAAAGACTGTCAATTTGCCCTCTTTGGCCCAAAGACTGAGGCAAGGTTCATTTGCTTCCTACCCTTCATTGTAAAGTCTTGCTCCTGCCACTTGCCAGGAAACGTCATTTCTATCTTTCACTGCTTCCACTGTCCAGGATTCTCCAACAGGAGTCAGGTCCTTACCAGGAACATTCTTGTTTCCCCACCTTACCTAGAGATCTAGTTAGGTTGCCTCTGCTTACCTGATATCAATTGAGGACGTGGTGCCTCAGGTATCATCATCTCTTCCAGGCAGCCCTGCCTCCTTTTGGATTTGCTAAACACAGTTGGCTTGCCATTGGGTCTTCATAGGTCATCTCAACATGACACAGATATTAGATTACTCTACCACCAAGCTCTTGCCTTCACCTGAAAAACCTACATTTGCTTTCTAGGTATCTCTTTCTGGACAACCTAGATCCTTGTGGCTATTGCAAGACTTCACCCAAGTCCCCACCAGGGAAACTTTATTTGTACCATTTGACCCTGAAACCCAGGCAGACTGTCACTGTTCTCTGCCATCCCCCAAATGCTCTGATGCCACTGATTGACTGGAAAAAATATCTCTTTGTGTTCTATTGTTGTTCACCAGACCCATACTGGGTACTTACCAGAAACCCTCTATTTGCATCTGGTGAACAAGAAACAATGTGCCATCACAACAAAGCAACTCAGGGGTTTGCATCAATACCTATCCCTCTTCTTTGATATACTCCCTCCTTTTGTCATGTGCTAGACCCTAGGCGGCTAACCACCAGGGAATCTGTATTCTCCCAAAATGGCCTAGAGACACATATAGCCTTCCTTCACCAGATGTCATCATCTCAAATCCCTGCCCCTTCTTTCTTGAGATCTCACTGAATTTGCAAAAGCTCAGTTAGCTCCACAACAATGTTTTTCTTATGGCACTAATTGGCCTTTATATCCAGGTAGTTTTCCTTCACATGTCTTCCATCACCCCAAAGCCCTGCTTCTGTCACTTCTCAGGGGCAACCAACTGGCCCTTGCCTGTCTTTCTCTGTGATTCCTGAGATAAAAGTTGGCACCCTCAGGGAATTTCAGGTCTTTCAGAAGGTTACAAAACCTTGCTTGGTATGTCATGCAGACTATCAATGGATTTATGTTACTCCTTAGGAACACAATCAGAGTCAACATGATTGGGAGAAAAAAGTGCTTTTACTAGGGACCCGGCATAATGAAAATTTTTCCTTAAATCTGGCTCATTTACACCAAAAATTTTTAAATATGAAAAAATACACAGCCACTAAACTTTGAGGCAGCAAAAACTGCTGCTGTGTTGTTAGTAAAATTGAAAGACTTTTTGCTTTCAGGGTCTTCTTTAACCTCATGTTTAGGAAGTATTATAGCTGTGGGCCTATGTGTTCTCTTTAGAATTTGCATGCTCCCTCTGTTGGTGAAGTGTATCCTCAGCTCATTCTGAGATATTTAGGCTGACATGCGCAATGCTTGGCTCCGAACTCTACCTTGAGTAGAGTTGCCCCTTGCGGAGGATGGTAGCCAGAGACAGGTAAGATTCTCTTGAACTAAGTTAACCTAAGACAGGGCATGAATGGTGGGCATTCATGTACCAGTGATGGATAAGGCTTATGCTTCTGAGAGAACGACCTAAGACAGGCAGTCTTTCTGCCCATAGCAGGGAAGGCTATAGCTCTTTAAAAAATAAAAAAGGGGGAGATGTCGGGAGCCATTTGCCTGCCTTGAACTATGCCCTAGTTTAGGGCTAAGCAGAAGTCAGTCACAGAAGTGCTGTGGGAGCAGGATGCATTGCTATGCAAATACTTTATGGCTCCTGAATGGAAGTCTGCCTTGTGCCCAAGGCTGAGTACCATTGTAAGAAGACTGTGGGTGGCTTGAATGGTTTTACCTATGTAAATGCACGTTTGTTTTTGCTTGGAGCTCTTGACTTGTTTTGCTCCTCATACAGCTGTAAAGGTATAAATACACTGAGCAAAATAAAGTCTGGGCCTTAGTATTGACTGACAGCCCTCCTGAATCTATCTTTTGTCCCTCTCTATTTCTCAATCCTCACTCCCCCGCTTCAGATGCAGTTCGATTTCAGCCAGCTGGCTCTGGCAGACCACTAAAATCAGGAACTCTTAAGACAGAGATACTGGCTATTTTATTTGCTTTTGATTACCCACCAGAACTTGATAAGCCCCCACTGCTAAAGACTCTATACATGTATAAGTATTAGAAAAAATAAATAGAAATCAAGTTTATACTGATCTAAAATCTTCATCTCTATTGGCTAGTTTCCATAGTGATGGAAATTGCTATGTATGGTACCAGAATAGTAATCATGCACTTTTCCCAGGTGTCAGCCGTATCATCTATAACAACAACTAGACTGCAAGATATGTTCACTGGTGCAGTAGTGGCATAAATGCTTTGTGAATAACCAGTTGCTTTATGATTGGCTTTAATATCCTCACAAGATGGAGCCCATATTTGGTATGGTATCAGGGCTAGGATCTTGTGGCTTGAGGGGTCACAGAGTATAACGGAGAAACTATTACTATTATTCTGTTAAAATCATACAGTATTGGACCAACTCCATGTATATCAAACCCTTGTCTCCCAAGGTTCAATAGACCATCATAGAAGAAGGGGTAGAAAGATTTTAAGAGCCAGAGGTAGTAGATGACTAAAAGTAAAGTGGTTTTTTTTTCTAGACAGCAAGTAATTTACTCTTATGACTTATTTCAGTTGTAGAAACATATGCAAGATCTATTAAAGCTCAAGCCAGCAAATTCTCACCATAAAGAAGCTGAGGTTAGTAAGCAGTCCCAAGCAGAGGAACTACTAGGCAGCTGATCAGTGTTGGGCATTGGGGATTAATTTTTCTTTAATGTGTCATGCTGGGTAGTTTGAACAGGCTTCAGTGTATAGACCCACATGAAAGGGCATTACAGGACACAAATTATACTCACAAGGCAATAAATAATAATGGTAATAATAATAGTAATGAAGGACATGAAATTGGATGGGGATTAGAAGGAAAGATGAAGATGGGGAGAAGTTCTGAATATGATCACAATACATTGTATAAAATTTCATAAAATTCCATAAAATATTTTAAAATATCTTATTACTTCATAAAAATGAATAATTGTAATACTTTCAAAGGTATAATATGGACAGGCAAGAAAATTATCATTTGAACATGGGGATGAAATTATGTGATGCCTAGATTTTAAAATATTTAAATTAATAGGACTTGAGCAAAGAAAGCCAAACCAAACATGGGAAAATCTTCAAACCAGTTCAGTCTTATATGTATTGGGGAGACTCCTTACAAGAGTCTGTCAACTTTAAGATATTTTGCAAATCTTCATAGGGTAGAGAGGTGCTATTATTATGATGTAGGAAATAAGACTTTTTAAAGCATTGGCTTCTGAGGGTGCTGTGAGAAATTCATATACTTTGACAATCATTTTCATATATACTAAGTTATCAATTATTTATTTTTGAGATCAGTAATTGAAGTTCAGATAACAGAAACTGACAAGAGGACAAAGCTTGTTTTTAATGAAAGCCCATAATCCAACCAATGAGTTATGAACTAAAAAGGAAGAATGTTAGATGGTGTCACTTTGCCACTTTCTGCCAGAGACTACTTCAGCCATGCTTAGAGCCCTCAGAAAACTTAAGTAGACATTAAAAATATCCCCATATTCACAAGGAAATCTGGATTTTCAAGGTGCTTTCCAAGTGTAATTTTATTTTCAAACTTCAGAAAACACTCCGGTGTCCAAGAAAGGAGTATAAAAAATAAAAAGGATGGCACTTAACAAAAAGAGAATAGAGGATAAACTTGCCATTCCCATGGCATTTCCAACTTTTTGAGTATACACAAAGAAGGGCATTTGGAATGATGGCAGGAAGGCCACGCCCTCTTTGCTTTTGACCGAGAAGTAATTGTACAAAACAGCAAGGAGGATAAAGCTGCTAGCAATACCATTGAGGATAGCTGATAGAACAAATGGATTGTAATTGTCATTCTTCGGTAATCTTTCCATGAATGCATCTCTCAGAGGAAAAATAGAAGATGCTGTCCCAACGAACCCAACAACATTGGCGGCCAACAGAAGACGCTGAGCAACACAAATATCCAATGGGATGAAGGCATTAGGGTAGGTGTATTGGTGGCATACACTGACACTGCTGGAATTTCCTTGTTGGTGGAAGATGCAGGCTCGCCACATACCCACAAAAGCCACGTTAGGAAAGGAGAGCCTGGGTTCATCCAAGTACCATACTTGCCACTGTGGGAGACTCATGGAGGTTGAACAGAGAATCCATGCTATGGTGGCTAGAGCAAAACCTCTTACTTGAAGATTGGTGGTTCTGCTTAACAAGATCATGGTGACATCAAACACAGGACAACTGCAAACAAATATAGGACAGCATAAGAGTGGTCTCCTTGGTCCTGCAGGAGCAAGTTAAACCAGGAGAAAAGTTAAAGTTTGAAAAAGTAGACCTTTATCCTTGAGAAATTCTGCTGGGAGTGTGGTCTGAGCAAAGTACGAGAAAGAACCGGTGTCAATATTTACTGAAAACTTTGCAATGCACACTCAGTAACTGTTCCAGTTCTGAATGTTGGTATAGAAATACATTGAAGTTAGGCCAAAAATATTTAGCCATACAAAGTTCTGTTTGTAATATTGGTGAATTTCAAGGCCAGCATACTTTATGTACTAATTTCTAGGCCAGGCCAGCTAAGGCTACATAGGGAGACCTTGTCTCATAAAACACAATATTTGAGCCTAGCAAGATGGCTCAGTGGGTTAAGGAACATGCTCTACTACCCTGATGAACTGAGCTCAGTCAACCAGAACCTCCATGAAGCTGGAAGGAGATAACTGACTCCATAAAATTGTCTTCTGACCTCCAGACACACCCCTGCATATTCATATCATGCACAAATAATAATAAATTAAAAGTTTAAATATATAACAATATAAATAAGCAAATAAACAGTGAATAAAAACTTTAAAATAATAGATTAACTGATTCTCATACATACATTTTACTACTTAGCATATATTACCTTAAAGTAAACCCTTGTAGAATTCTTACCATGTATCTAAACAGATAACATTTCATAATTTAGGAACCTAGGAAAATATTCAGCAGGACACAAATCTTCAATGCAGAGAAAAAAAGGAGTACATACTTTAGTATGATTTTTATTTACTGAGTTTTGCCCAATATGAAATATGATGGGAAGATACTGAACAATATTCATCTGAATATATGAATTTTGGGAGTACTAGTGGATTTCTTTCCGTTTTTTATGTAGGTTAAATCTCTCTCTTCTTTGTGTGTGTGTGTGTGTGTGTGTGTGTGTGTGTGTGTGTGTTTGAGTTTGAGACAGAATCTCCTTAGTAAGCTAAGCTTTATTTAAACTCAGTATGTGGTCCAGGTTGGTCTCACACTCAAGGAAATTCACCTACTTCATACTCCTAACTACTGGGATTGAAGGCATGCACGACTATGCTTGGTTTGTGTGAGGTTATTGTTTTTTGTTGTTGTGGGGGGTGGAGATTGGTTTTTCCTGCTGTGGCTATTGTTTTTGAGACAGGATCCTACTATGTAGCTTAGATCTCCCTATGTAGATTAGGCTGGCCTCAAACTCACAGATATATGCTTGACTATGAGCCTTGAATGCTGACATTAAAAATAGATGTCACCAGGCCTTGTTGTTCTTTGAAGTGCTGCTGGTACAATCTAGGAACTTAAACATGCATCACAAATGCTCTACCATTGACCTACAACTCCATTCCCCAAAGTGTGTAATCATAGGCTTTATTTTCTGATATTCTTTACACATATATCCTTTCTGGAGTTCCAGGAAGAAAGTTTGAAGAATGTACTGCAGGATGAGAATCAAGGAAATCAATTTTCCTAAAGTTACATGCCATAAAATTAGTAGCATATAATTCTTCAAAGCAAAAATCTGAAATCATAACCATTTTCATTGCTCAAAGAAGCAACATTTAGATGCAATGCGGTTTTACCTTTTAATAACTCTTTGCTTTTTTCCAAAGACTGTATTGTTGCATACTTCCTGTGTGCTATCTAATAAAGATGGTCACTCCAGGAGACAATGTGCGGAGGAGATCTGACAGCACATACTACAGGGGAGCAAAACATATAGAGACACAGTAACACAAGAGGGGCAGAATTCTTTAGGGTTGTTTCTCCTAACTCAAACAAAAGAGGAGACCAAGTATTAGAAATGGTGAGAGAGCACACCATCATGTCCCTGAGTCCTGCCATAAAAGAAAATTCGGAATCCATGTTCTAACCTTAGAAACTGGGGAATGACATTATGGGTTAAGGTGAATGGAGAGTAATACAGGAAAAGAAATCAAATTCAGTCTAAGCAGAAGATTGAGGAGCCTGAAAATTCTAGCCTGAAAAGAACCTGGACATTGGCACAGAGTGATGGATTTTGCACACTGGTTCCTGAAATGACTTCAAATGGACAGAGTAATCCTATCAGAGAACATATTAATTGCAATCATTTTATTTGACTGTATAATCCTAAGTTTTTTCTGGTATTGTAGAGTGAAGCTAAGGTATCATGCCTGTTATGAGCTTTCTCTACCATGCAAAATTGACTTCAGCCTTTAAATTGTAGGGAGGGGGGAAGAGGATCCAACTATTTGTTGCTGGTGTTTTTCTTTCTTTTTTGCTTCAAATTGAAGTAGTGCCTCTTCATACAGTCCTGTTGACTTCAAACCCTCTGTGAAGCCCAAAATGTCCTTCACCTAGTACTCTTCCTTGTGACATTATGCTAAACTGACAATAGATTCAATAAATCAGCTGTCCATTCTAGACCCAGTGTTTCTGCCAGAACATGCAAAGAAATAAAAATTCCAGAGCCTGTGTGGTCAGTCAGGTGGGAAAGACAAATGAGGGAGTTAAGACAAATCAAAAGGGATCAGTGGCATGAACATATTCTGTCTTGCCTATTAGAAATACCAAAAGACCCTATAGGGCTGCTAAGAATTTGGTTGCCTAAAGGATGATGTCAAACACACACACCAAAGTGGAATCTGGGGTGATTTTATTCTTTTTAAGATTGCTCATTCTGGAAAGTGGTCTACCCCAAGAGATGAAGATGTGCAAATTGCAAAGATTGTTTGTAGAGCAGAGAATTCCCATTAGGAAGAAAGCGTGGGATAGGGATTCCAACCATGGGACTGATCTAATAATCAAGACATCAAGATACAAGTTGAGGATACACAAAAATACATACACACGCACACACACACACTTAAACATGCATGTAGATGTATGTTTGCATAGGATGACAATGAGGAAGAAAAATTTACTATAATTTATGTATGGATGAAAGCACACAGATATTTTAGCATTTTCATGAATATACAGGAACAAATGGAGAGGACCAAGACCCAGAACTCTTCAAGAAGGCGGGCTCTGGAAAAGGAAAAAGATCTGGGATGGGAAAGCAAAACTTTGGGCAACATTACCTTACATTTAATATGGATGATTTCTACTATACAGTCATGAGACAGAAAGATGCAGAAAGACAGAGGCAGAGGGATACATGCCAAAACAGAAAGAAGTACAGACATAAATGTAGAGACGGAGAGTGCTGCTACTGAGTAAAATACTGAATATTTCCAGCCTAAAGAAAAAGTCAAAATACAAAATAAAACATATGATTTATAATGAGAATCTTCTCTCTTTTATAACATAATAGTATAAAAACACTTTAGGCTGAAGCATGAAAACATATTGCAACTTATTATTGGTTAACTTTCTATAGCTGTGACGAATTTACTTGAGAGAAAACATCAAAGCAAGGAGTTACTTAGCTTGGTTCCAGGAGATCAGCAATGTGACAGGAAGATCAGCTATCTCAGACAGGACAGCTGATGAGACAAAGCTCTACTGCTTACGACCTCCTGAGTATTTGAGTTCTCAGGCAGTTCTATGCTCTTGACACAATTGACTTGCTTCAAATTTCTAAGAATTCTATTGTCATCAAATTCTAATCTGTACTGATGTAAACTTAAAAATTCTCAGTTCATAGAACGTTACTGATAATGAGTGCATGGTGAGGCAGAAGCTTGTGGTAATATGCAAAGATGATAGACATTACTCATCTCATAGCAGACAGGAATCAGGGACAGATAAGTGGACTGGGTAGAAGTAAAGTTTAAAAGAAAAGCCTCTGAAATGCATTTCCTCTATCTATAACCCAAATCTTTAACTGTTCATACCTTCAATAATATAATTTCCAGCTAGTGACCAAAGATTTAACACATTTAACTTTTCCAACAACGGCAATATCCAAACTGTAACAGCATCAAAAATAAGGAGGATTGTATCAACAAATGATAGAAATCACCTTTTTATAATTTGGGGAAGGAGGTAAAATCTTACATAAGTGAAAACATGAACCTTGAAGATATTTGCTGGTAAGTATATTTAGTAACATTAAATAGGGAGAACAATAAAGAAGGATGGAGAATCTACTAACCAGAAATGCTGACTTCAAGTGGACAGGAGGTCAGCAATGTGACAGGAAGCTAGCTATCTTGGCCAGAAGAGCTGATGAGACACAACTCTACTGCTTAGGACCTCCTGAGTCCTTGAGTTCTCAGGAAGTTCTTTGCTCTTGACCACACAATTGCCTTGCTTCAAAGTTCTGAGAATTATGTTGTCATCAAATTCTAATCTGCACTGATGTAATCTTACAAGTACTCAGTGCGTACATCTTCTATTATAGGTGCGGTGTGTGTGGTAGGCAGAAACTCATAGTAATATGCAAAGATGTCAGGCAGTACTCACCTCATAGCAGACAAGAACCAGGGACAGATAAGTGGAGCAGAAAAAAGTAAAACTGTTTGAAAACAAAGACTCTGACATCTATTTCCTCTACCTATAACCCAAAACTTTAACATTTCATAACCTTTAATGATATCATTACAGCCAGTGACCAAAGATTTAACACATTTACCTTTTTCAAGAATGGACATATCCAAACTGTAACAGCATCATAAAAGATTGGATTATGTCTACAAATGATAAAATTCACATTTTTATAGTATGGGAAGGAGATGAAATCTTACATAAGTTAAAACATAAACTTGAAGATACTTACTGATATGTGTATTTAGTATCCTGAAACTAAGAAGGAACAACGAAGAAGGGCGGAGAATCTACTAACCGGAAATGGGGACTTCAAGTGGACAGGGGATCAGCAATGTGTCAGGAAGCTAGCTATGTAGGCCAGGAGAACTGATGAGACACAGCTCCACTGCTTAAGACCTCCTGAGTCTTTGAGTTCTCAGGCAGTACTTTACTCTTGACCACACAATTGACTTGCTTCAAAATTCTGAGAATTATGTTGCCATCAAATTCTAATCTGCTCTGATATAACCTGACAAGTACTCAGTTCATACATCTTCCTTTACTGGTGCTGTGTGTATGGTAGGCAGAAATTCATGGTAATTGCAAAGATGGTAGACAGTACTTACCACATAGCAGACACGAACCAGGGACAGAAAAGTGGATCAGAAAGTAAGGAAACTGTTCGAAAACAAAGCTTCTGGCATGTATTTCCTCTATCTATGATGCAAATCTTTCACTTTTGAGAATGTCCAAGAATATAATTACCAGCTAGTGACCAAAGATTAAACACATTTACCTTTTTCAGGAAAGGCCATTTCCATACTGTAACATCATCAAAAAAGGAAAGATTATGTCTACAAATGATAAAATTCACCTTTTTATACTATTGAGAAGGAGGTGACATTTTACATAAGTGAAAATATGAACACTGAGGATATTTATTGGTATTTGTATTTAGTATCCTAAAACAGCACGAACAACAAAGAAGGGTGGAAAATCTACTAACTGAAACTGAGGACTTCAGGTGGACAGGAGATCAGCAATGTGCAGGAAGTTAGCTATCTAGGCCAGGAGAGTTAATGAGACATATCTCTACTGCTTAAGACCTCTTGAGTCTTTGAGTTCTCAGGCGTATCTTTGCTCTTGACCACACAATTGACTTGCTTCAAAGTTCTGAATATTATGTTGTCATCAAATTCTAAACTGCACTGATTTAACCTTCAAGTACTTAGTTCATACATCTATTTATAGGTGCTGTATGTATGGTAGGCAGAAACTAATGGTAGTATGTAAATGTGGTAGAGAGTACTCACCTTATAGCACACATGAACCAGGGCCAGATAAGTAGAGCAGAAAGAAGTAAAACTGTTTAAAAACAAAGTCTATGGCATCTATTTTGTCTACCTATAACCCAAATCTTTTACATTTCATAACCTATATTGGTATCCTTACAGCCAGTGACCAATGATTTAACACATTTACTTTTTTCAGTTATGGCCATATCCAAATTCTAACAGCATCAGAAAAGGAAGTATTATGTCTACAAAAGATAAATTTCCCCGTTTTGTAGTATTGGGATGGAGATGAAAACATGAACCTTGAGGATATTTACTGATATGTGTATTTAGTATCCTGAAACAGGAGGAACAACAACAAAGGGTGGAGAAACTAATAACCGGAAATTCGGACTTCAAGTGGACAGGAGATCAGCAATGTGAAAAGAGGCTAGCTATCTAAGCCAGGAGAGCTGATGAGGCACACCTCTACTGCTTAAGACTTCCTTAGTCTTTAAGTTCTTAGGCAGTTCTTTGCTTTTGACCACACAATTGACTTGTTTCAAAATTCTGAGAACGATGTTGTCTTCAAATTCTCATCTGCTCTGATATAACCTTAAAAGTACTCAGTTAATACATGTTCCTTTGTAGGTGCTGTGTGTATGGTAGGCAGAAACTCATGGTAATATGGAAAGTTAGTAGACTGTATTCAAGTCAGAGCAGACAAGAATCCAGGATTCAGGGACAGATTAGTATTGGGAAGGAAGTAAAACCTTACATAAGTGAAAACATGAACCTTGAGGATATTTACTGGTGTGTGTATTTAGTATTCTGAAACAGCAGAAACAGCAAAGAAGGGTGGAGAATCTACTAACTGGAAATCCGGACTTCAAGTGGACAGGGGATCAGCAATGTGAAAGGAAGCTAGCACTCTAGGCCAGGAGACATGTAAGACACAGCTCGACTGCTTAAGATTTCCTGACTCTTTGAGTTCTAAGGCTAGGTATTTTGGCCAGAATAGCTGCTAAGACACAGCTCTACTCCTTAGAACCTCCTGAGTCTTTCAGTTCTCTGCCAGTTCTTTGCTTTTGACCACACATTTAACTTTCTTCAAATTTCTGATAATTTATTGTCATCAATTTCTAATCCACCCTTATGTAATCTTACAACTTCTCAACTCTCATTGGATGAGGTCCATGAGGTCCAATTTGTGGGCTGACCAAGACAC
The DNA here is from genome assembly GCA_035773235.1 of Eospalax fontanierii. Lineage (NCBI taxonomy): Eukaryota > Metazoa > Chordata > Mammalia > Rodentia > Spalacidae > Eospalax > Eospalax fontanierii. The sequence goes on from CM069525.1 coordinate 82,736,845, forward strand.
TCTCTCATTTCTTTTGTCACATATATCTCTTTTCAATATTTGAGGGTTAGGATGTGTTTTCTAGCAGACCTCCAGAGTCCATTATAACCTACCCGACCAATTCAAAATGGTCTCCCAGTCCTTCTTTTATTCTTTTATGTCACAAGACAGTTTCTAAGCCCTGCCATAGGAGGTGGTGACTGTTTAGAAATTTCATTGACTATGTTTATAAATAGTAGTAGATAAGACATAAACACTCTCGTAAAGACCTTGGTTAGTACATTAGAAATGTCTTCCAAAATGGTATAACTAACTCCATTTTGCTCTAGCTGACTTTGACTGTATCCTGAGGTATTTTTGTAGTCATTTGTGCTTCAGCTAGCCAGGCAGGACATCTCATGAAGGTGGTTTTAGTGAGTACACTGTTTCTACAACACTGAGAAACTTACAAGTAGGCAGGTAGCATACCCATCCGCCCAGTCTAACTGAAACTTCTTGTTAGTTGAAAACCTCTTTGAAACAGACCTGCCCCTTTTTTCATTGTAACTACAATGATCTGATGTAACTATGATTTGTGGCTTTGCCCCTAGAATCATGAAAATGTGGTTTTAAGCTTTATAGACCCTGCCCTGCTTCTGCTTTGCATTAAGAGTTCTTTTAGGCATTAGCTGCCTCTCTGACCACCAGTTATTAGTAAGTGTCTCCTAATTTGACCACCACTATGTGGTGTTCCTCTGTGCATCTCTCTTGGTATTACATTTGGAAACTCCCACAACATCGCCACTCAGGGGCCCAGCCTCACTCCAGATCTCACGGGCTTGATGAATTGTTACAGGAGAGGCAAGCTCTGAAATGTTCCAGGGCCCCTGTGACTCTCTCATAAGAGCTAGAGAATCCCAGAATAAATGCTGCATGATTTGAGTCCTTCTAGTCCTCCTAGGAGGTATGTTCTTTTATTTCTGTTTTGGAGCTCCTTTCTCATCTGGTCTGGTTTGGTTGGTCTGATATTTAACAATGGGAATGTGATCCCAACAAGGACCTTCCTAAGGCTTTTCTCAGTAGCTAAACATTGGCTGAGGATGTCATCTTGTAAACTGCTGTCTAGCACTGGAATCTGGGGGAGGCAACCCAAGGCCCACAAATCTATCCAAAACCATTGTGTTTCTTCAAGAGTTTAAGGAGTTCTTTTTATCTGCTTACCCCAAAAAACAACCTAGCTATAAATCTGTCCTTTGTTTAAAATTCCCCCATGCTGTTCAGGGAAGCCTTTCAAGGACCTTGACAACCTTTAAAGCTTCTCATCCTGACTCAACACTGTTTCAGTACCTGGATGACCTCCTTTTAGCTACTGCTGACCCAGCCAGCTGCCTGTGAGACACACCTGAGAATGGCAGCAGCTGCTCCAGGTCCTGAGATACCTTGTCTCCACGCAGAAAGCTCAACAATTTCAGACAGAAGTCTCCTACATGGGGTATAAACTATCTAGAAGTAAGAGGACCCTTGCTGTACCTGGAAAGGAAGACTATTCAGATCCTCACTCCCAAAAATCATGTACATGAATTCCTGGTGGCAGTACGATATTGCCAACTTTACATCCCAAGCTTGGCTGAAATAGCAAGAACCTTTTACATAGCTATGGCTGGAGACAAGCTCTTAAACAGGACAGAGATGAAGGATCAGCTTCCCGTTGGGCTCATCCCTAACTCATGTCCCATCTTTGGTCTTGCCTGATGTCTACAGTTTATGAAAGTACATGAAGTCCAGAGGATTGTAACAGGCTTTGGGGACACTGGCAAAAGACCCATACTTCAAGCACTTAGACCCAGTAGTTTTAGGATGGCCTTCCTTTCTGTATAACATAGTGGCTACTGTCCTACTGAGAGACTTATAAGCTTACCTTGGGCCAAGAGTTAACCCTAATGTCCCCCATACATTGGAGAACCTCCACCAGGGCAAATGTCAAATGCCTACATCACACGGTACCAGAATTTACTCCTTGATCAACCCTGTCTCACTTTCTCAGACATTCAGAGCCTCAATCTGGTGCCTGCTGATAATCAAGAGGGGCCCATCCATAACTGTGAGGATCTTCTGTACATCGCCCAAACCAGTCACCTGTACCTTTAAAGCACCTCCTTACCTGAGGAAAATACCAACTTGTTCATGAATGAAAGTAGTTTGGTGACTAGGGGACCCAGAAGGCCAGAGTCACTTTGACCACCTAACAGAATGTCATCTGGGCCAAAGTCTTGCTTTTGGACACCTTAGCACAAAAGGCTGATCACCATCACCCACGTTCTATGCTGGGAAATGGATAAATGGATAAATATTTTCACAAACAGTAGATATGCTTTTGCCACTCTTTTGTGTTCACTCTGACCTACAAGGAAAGAGGACACTGACAATCACACACCAGATGGTCAAGTGGCGCAGTGGGATGCCAGAATCTGTTGAGCCACTCCTACTCCCAGGAAATTAAAAGGACCCCATGTGAAGATGAAACCTGCCAGACTTCAGAATCATCCTTCCTACAGCGTTGGACACCTCATTGAGGACCAGCTTCATCAGACAACATACCTGGGTGCCACCAGACTGACTGAAATGCTTTCTGGTATTTGTGGATACATCCTCTGATTGGGTGGAGGCCTTTCACTCACAATGGTAAAAAGCCTCCTACCTGAGATAATTACTAGGTTCGGACTGCCTCTGTCAATTGTTTCACATAATATTAAATCTAATCTTAGAGAAGAGAGAAAACTAGCCCAACCTCCTCTCATCCTCTGGTCATCCTTTGGGTTAAATGTATTCCCTATGAGGTAGGTTTTACCCCATATAGGATTACATTCAGAAGGCTGCTGCCCCTACTGCCTAGACTAAAGGATCCTTTTCTGAAAAACTACTGACCGATCTGTCTTAAAGTATCTCCAGTCTCTCTAACAGGTCCAGGCTACATACAGCTCATTCCAGTGTCTGAGATGTCCTACCGATTCCCTCCTCTACACCTTGCTACCCATTCTAAAAGGAGAGAAAGCTCACCATTCCAGGTTCCATCTCTGGTTTGATTAGAATCCATGAATGGCTACTTTGTTTCTAGGCCTAACAAGACTTATTCTCCTTTCCCTCTGGAGTCCAATAATTGGGCCATACATAATGAACTGGTTTATTAAACAAAACAACAGATAACCTCTGTCAAATTTATGTACTTGAGAGCCAAGTACAACTTCCTGTCTCATGAGGAGCCTGAGTCAATGCTTTAATCCTGCCCTAAGACCAGGAGGGAATGAAATGGCAAAAGTAACTTCATTCATTTTTCTGTAGCTGACTGTGCTAGAAAGCTTTATTTGTCACCTTGAGACACCTGCGTTGAAGAAGCCTCAATTGAGAAATTTCCTCCATTGGACTAGCCTGTGGCTATGTCTCTGGGATATTTTCTTGATTTTTGAGTGATGTGGGAGAGTTCAGCCCATTGTAGGTAGCACTACCCCTGGGCAAGATGTTCTGTATTATATAAGAAAGCAGGCTAATCAGGGGCCAGGGGAGCAAGCCAGTAAGCAGCATTCCTCCATGGCCTGCACTTCAGTTCCCGCCTCCAGGTTCCTGCCCTGAGTCTTATCTTGGGCTCCCTTAGTGATTAACTGTGACCTGGAAGATGTGAGCCAAATAAATCCTGTCCTCCCCAAGTTGGTATTGGACAGAGTGTTTGGTCAGAGGCACTGGAAGCAAAAAAAGAACACTGATGTTTGCTTTACCCTGTATTTTTGCCCAGCGATTCCCAGTGTAGCCATTCAGGCAGAAAATCTCAAGCAGGAAGTTTCATGGAGTACATTGTTTCTATAGTACTAAGAAATTTACAATAGCTGTGTAACGTGTCCAAGTAGTACATCCTCCCTCCCAGCCTAACTGAACCATTTTGTTAACTGAAAGCCTGTTTGTTAATTGACCTATCCATGGACTGGTATAACTATAGTGATCTGATCTGACCATAGTTATTGCCTTTACCCCTGGAATTATATAATTGTGGTTTTAAACTGTATAAACTCTGCCCTGCTTCTCCTTGGGGTTGAGAGTTATTTTGGTCATTAGCCTCCTCTCTGACCTCTGGCTGTTAATAAAGGATTCCTAATTTGACCTTCATTATGTGGCATTCTTCTGTGTTTCTTTCTAGGTATTACATGGACAAAGGTCAAAATATAATACATAACTATTAAGATTATACAAGGACTAAAAATAAAAACTAAAAATTTTAGAAAATATATTAAGTAAACTATTTCATATCCAGAGAATGGAGTATTATGTAGTAACTCCACAGTATACTGAAATATATTTAAAATATATTTAAGAAAAGTTTCCAGTGTTTCTCAGTAGAAAGAAAAGTTCAAAAATGAGCCAATGATCTAATCATGTTTCTTTTTTTTGTATTTTTGTTTTCTGTATAGCTTTGCCCCCCCCCATGAAACCTCCTTTTTATTGTTCCTGATGAGGAACCTGGTCTGAGCCACACAGCTGTTTATCTTGAAGGTACATCATGAACTTCTGCCCAAATCACAACTTCTTTGTTTTTCTAACAGTCTCTGGAAAGTCCCTGGGAACCTGAACCCTTGAACCTAAAAAATTTTCCACCGGAAAGCGCCCCCAGCCTCAAGACGTATATAAGGCTTGCTGCCTCTCAATTAAGTCAGTCATATTCCTTTCCTCCTACCTAGTGTGTGTGTCAGTGTCTCTGTCTCATGTGTCTTTAATTCCTCAGCCCCTCACCTAATGGACTTGGGTTACTTTGGGCCCTGGCGCTGGCGCCGGAGCCCTACAGTTTTCACTTTTGATTTGATAGGGTCTCCCTAGCCCCAGTCTGCTTGGAACTCATTCTATATACCAAGCTGGCCTCAATCTCACAGAGATCAACCTGCCTCTGTGTTCTGAGTACTGGGACTAAAAGATTGTGCCATCACGCTGGACATTAATCCTGTTTATTTTTTAAAACAGGATGAAATAAGAGAAGTAAAAGCAGAAACAGATTTTAAAGTGGGAAGGAGAGGATGTAATTTGTACTAATATGGTTGTTTTTATTTGCCTAGATTTTTGCAACAGTTTCACTATGCAGCTCTGCTCACCTTGAAATTGTGATCCTTATACCTCTAATTTCAAAAGGTTGGTATTAGAGGAATGTGGCACCATGATTTTCCTAAGCATGCATAGAAAATCAATATAGTTTCTGTGTCTAGCTATGAGATTAAAAAGCATTTTACTTATTTTTTCTTAATGTGCTATGGATATGTGACCTATATTTCTGCTTGGATTACTGATTATCTTTTGAAATGCAAAAACAACATGGAATTTCTTCTGGTATATAAACCACTACTCTTACTTGCAGGAATCCACTAGGTGTCCTGAACTGTATCTTCTGCAAATAAGTGGGGAACTGTGATCAGAGCTTAGACACATTTTATCAGGCCTGGTTCCAATCACATTAACACATTCACTCATCTCACAATAGGTCATATGTAATAAGAAATAGGGTACATGGACCCAGAGGTGTTAAGCCACTTGCTCAGACTATTTAGCTAGGAAATCAGAGAGGGTCTAGCAACAGGTTAATTGCTCTAATCTTTTCACTGACTTTGCATTTTGCCATGTGATGTGCTTTAGTCAATGGGAGTTCAGCAGGTGTGACATGATCAAAGTAAGCTCTGATGCACCTTCTAAAGACATGTCCAGGTCACATGGCTCATTCCAGAATGAAATTAATGAATATATGGCATTCAGTACAGCCGGAATTGGCTGCTAAACTTCCAAAATCATCAGAGAAGTAAGTACTTTGTACTGTGCACCTTTAAAATTTTTAGTTGTTACACAACCTAGTTTTGTTAACACTTAGCTATTATAACCTGTTCCCTTCATTGTTCCTTGTTTGAAAATTAGAAAAAAATCAGTTTCTTCCATTTCATTTGATATGCATTTTATTGTTTTTCTTCTCTTATTACATTATGTAGGACTTCTGAAATAATTATAGTGTATTAGCTACTTTTCTATTCCTGTGGAAAGACACCATGATCAAAGGCCTTCGTAGAAGGAAGAGTTTATTTGAATTCACGGTTCCAGAGGGCTTAGATGGCAAGGATATTTGGTTGCAAGAGATGGACAAGTGGAGAAAGCAAAATGTTTACATCCAAGAAAAGAGGAAAAGAAGGGAATAGGAAATCCCAGAAGGTTTAAGAACCACAAAGCCTGCCCCTCAGTAATGTGCTTCAATCAGTAAATCCACACTTCCTCAAACTTCACAAAATACTTCCACTAACTGGGGAAAAGATGTCCAGATACTTGGAACCTATGGGCAACATTCTCATTCAAATCACCACATTTCACTCCCTGGTCCCCAAAGGTTCATGACCATATAAAATGCAAGAATGCATTCATTCCACCTTCAAAAGTCCCCAGAGTCCTTGCCAGATTCAATGTTATTCAAAAGTCTAGAGTCCAAAGTCCTTTCTGAGACTCAAGGCAAATTCTATCTATATGCACCTGTCAAATCTAAAGACATATTATGTACTTACAACATACAATGGAATGAATACATATTCCCATTCCAAAAGGGAGGAATTGAATATATTGAAGAAATGTTGGACCAAAATGAGACCAAAAACCATCAGGGAATGCATCAAATCCAGTAGCATTATAGGTGCAACATACATCTCTTTCTTGGTCTTGTACTACTCCCTATATGCAGCTTTCCTTGGCAGATGCCTAACAACCATATCATCTTTACCATTTTCTTGGGTTGTCCACTGTTAACCTCACTTCACCATCACAGCTTTACCCAATGGCCTGTCATAGCTTTTTTATGTAGGGACAGCCCTGCTGCACACTGCCTGTCCTTGACAGCTCATTGAAACTGTAGAGAAAGAACTTGTGACACCTTCTGCTGCATAGGACTGTCCTCCAACAAGCAGACAGTGACAGATGCCTTCTTCGCTTTATTGCACATATTTGCCTAGGATCATCACGGCCAAACTTGTTGACTGTTACGCTTTCCAAGAAAGGAGGATCAGGAAGAGTTACAGGACCCTGCCAACCAACCAGTTGGTCCTAGTTGCACTAGGAGTAGTAGTATTTATATAAAAGAATATAAGGTGAAGAAGCCATAGAGAGGCTCTCTTGCCATCTTGGGCAGATGTGGAGAAATCGCCATCCATGACTGGGTGAAATCATTTTAGGAGGAGAGCACCCAGACTTCTGTAAGTGACCCCTCACTCACTGCTCTATAAGTAAGCCCAATAAAATTGCTGGTTTTACATAGTGTATCTGGGCAAGTTATACCTCAGTTTATCATATGGACCAAGGGAGGTGGTGGCCAGACATCATTTGCACCCCCCATGAATAGTTTCAGCTACAATTGGCATAGTTAGCAGGATATAACAAAATTTAGGATGAGCTTCCCAAGAGGGGTGGTGCTGTCTCTTCTATTCAGAAAGAGACCAACAAACAAAAAGAAACTGGGTGAGATGAGAGTGTTGGCAATGGAAATTTTGGCATTGGGAGCTATACCCATAGGGTTGGTGGGAGTAGTGACAGTGGTATGGTTAGTGCAGTAGGTAGTGAGATGTATAACTACAGTGAGGTTACCTAAGCGGGCAAAAGTGGGCAATGTCAGTGGGGGATATCCTGAAATGGCAGTCTTCTTGTAGGTGGAATAGAGTGCCAAGCCTCCTTGAACAGTGTGTTTCACCATGGGAATGTTGAGATTCTTGATAACAGCCAAAGTTCTAGAGCCAACATTACAAACCCTGGGAGTGGGAATAGCAGTGGCAGAAGAATAAGAAAGTAGCTGCAGCTGCAGCTTGGCCACTCCTAAGGATAATAAGTGATCTGCCCCAGGCCCAGGTGGTAGCCCAGAGAGAGACTGAAGCTTTAAGAGAGGAATTGAAGCAAGAAAGTTATATGAGGTTGGCCTCTTCAATAATGGCTTCTGACCTTGCCGGTAAATTGGATAAAAGGAAAAAAAGAGATAGAGGTGTTAGGCTTTCAAAGACAGCCCTGTTTAGAGGACTGATAAAAGCGTCAACCAGGAACCATAAAACCTGGAACACATAGGAAAAGACGAGATAGTGACGAGAAAGGGAGAGACCTAAAAATAGTTGAAGATGCCCCTCAGGTTAGATAGAACGTTAATACAAAGAAAGGGAAAATAGATGTTTCACCATGGTGATTTAGGCCTTAACAATAGTCTTGTATGAGAGACTTATGAGAACATTCAGCACTAAAGCTGTTGGAACAAGGGACGAATTTCAAACAATCAATGAAGGAGTTTCTCACCACCTTGCTTCTTATGATGTGGGACATAGAAGCAGGCAGAATTAGTATAAGTGCTGCAAAAGCAGAAACGCTGAACAATATGACCACTCATCCCTCTTTGTGGCATAAGCTGCATAACCTGAGGCAAGACATAAAAATTAGTCCCTGATGGACTGGCTTGCCTGAACAATTAGAGATACTTATCACCACTGGAGGTTCTCCTGGATATCAGGGACTAGAGGACAACAGAAGTGGGACAGGCACTGCTGAGAGAACTAGGTATAAGGAAAGCAATGCATGATGCCTAGTTCACTGGACTAGACAGGACTGTGTTCACCAGAGACTTAAAGAAATACTTGATTCAGCAGGGACCTTGATATTGGTATAGAGATTTGCTGATTTACTGTGTCCCTGATTGGAACAGGATCTTTATGAAGTAGGGGAGGTTTTGGCAGATCTAAGAGACTTAGACCAGCATGTAAAGTATGTTTGTAAATTATAAAAGCACCGTAGAAGAGATAGGAAAAAGACAAATCAGAGAAAAAGATCTACTTGAATTACTCAAAGGCAAATATGGCATGATTTGTATCAAGCCCAAGTTAAAAATAAAGTTGACAAAAAGCCAAATTTTGTGTTCAAGAGGTTCTGGAAGACCTTACAAAATGAGGACCAGTTCATAAAAGGCATCCATGATAAAACAAAACAGGTACAGAAGATTAAAAATTTTCCAGGGGTGGATAAATATTCCCTCAGATTAAACAGGGTAAATTTCTCTCCTATGAGAGGTTATGCTAGGGGTGAAGACAGTTTGGCCAGCTAGGGCCTCCCCCAACAGCCAGGAATTGTCAGTGTAGAAACAACAGGTGTGGTAAATGGAAAGACAACAGATGAGGCTACAGCCAGGAGTCAAATATAGGACCGACCTCGCCCAGGGAACAATCAGGTGCAGCAATGTCAAGAGGGAGTGTATACCTCCTTGGTCCTGTGCGGGGTCAGGGACCTTGATCCAGGCCCAAAGTGTTCTCAATGATGGATAAATGCAGGGAGTCTCCATATAAAATCTCCAGTCTACTGAATGACTACAAAAATATAACAAAAGGTAGTAAAGTGCTAACTAAATTAATGCCTCTTTTCTATGCTATTATACCCAACATAGATCTATTGAGAAAACAATTAATACAAATAGATAAAATCTTTCCATACTGTGTTAGACCTTATTTATGTTTGATTTAGTACATATAGGGATAACTTCTGAGTGTTTTGCAGATATGGAATCCACTTGAGAGAAATCAAGTACACTTAAAACAACAAAGATAAAAAAATTAATTACAGAGCAGGAGAGATGGCTCACTGGTTAAGTGCACTGTCTGCTCTTGCAGAGGACCTGGGTTCAAATCCCAGCACCCACATGGGGGCTACTATCATAACTCTAGTTCTAGGGTATCTGACACCCTCTTCTAACCTACACTGGCATTGAATGATACAGGTGCAGTTGCATACATAGAGTCAAGATACTCATATACATAATATAAAAATAATAAATAAAATATTTTAAAATAAATAAATATATAATTTCATAAAGGGTGAATGGGCCAGGTACAGCTTGTGACATTTATAGTAGAGTAGTCAGATATCTTATAAAAATAAAAATAGAGGCTCCCCAAAACTTTACAATTGTTAAATGAAAATTCCAGTGCCCAGGGTTGTTTGGCCCCCTCACAGGCACTGTTGGCCAAGGAGGCCCCAGAGGCTCACAAAAGAATAAATTCTACTGTCATTAATGTCTGTTGCATTCTAGAACTAGATAGTAAGACCCTATTGCTAAAGACACTGCATGATGTGAGCATGGAAAAGGCAGAAATCAATTAGGACTAAGGTGGAAATTCCCAAATGACAGATTGCTAGTTTTCATAGTGCCAAATTGTACTATAAGGATTACCAGGGGAGACTTGTCCTCCAACATTCTGCTTAATATTGGGCAACATATGTTGCACTATCAACATGCCAAGCAAGATGTGCCTGCTGGTGCAATAACGGTGTGACTTGGGTATGTACTAGTGACAAATTTCCAATTTGAATTTAATGCCTGCTCCCTGGAGAGGAACACACATCTGGTACGGCAAGTAAAGCCAACCCCTGATGACAGGGAAAGGAATAGGTCACTGTAATTTTTTTGTTAGATGTCTATCATGTACCTGATAAGGTGCCTGCCAAGAATTTGTGTTTATACCCATAGGTTATGACAGCAGTCAATGTCAATTGAGATGTTCTCACTTTTTCCTTTACATTTGTGTTTTTAATAGTTGGAAATCAAACCAACAACACTGAGCTGTGCCAACATCACATCCTCAAAACAGAGGATAAAAGGTCCAAGGGTTCAGTATCTTGGGACAGTGGAAGGATGATCATCTTATACCTATGTCACCCCCTTCAAAGGTCAGGGGCTCTTGCAGAAGAGGATGTTGAAAAATGTAAGAAAACAGAGGAAGGTGGGAGGTGTTGTATAGAACTGTTTTCCAAAGAGCGTAAGACGCCTTCTTCCCAACCGTGGTTGCACTCACTTTCCTAGGATTATCACAGACAAACTGTTGACTGTTGTACTCTGTAAGAAAGGAGGAAGAGAATCATGGGGCCCTTCCAACCAACCAGTAGGTCCTAGTTGCACTAGAGAGAAGGGCTACATAAATGGAAATAGCCATAGGGAGGCTATCTTGTCATTTTGTGAGGCTGTATTGGAAAGTAACAATCCATGCCTAGATGAAGACTTTCTAGTGCAGCCTTAGGAGAGTTGTACTCACTCTTCTGTAACTGAAGCCTTACTCATTATTCTATGAGTCAGTCCAATAAACTCACTTGTTTTTCAGATTGTAGTTATGCTAAATTATACCTCCGTTTGTCATATAGACCAAAGTAGAAGGGGACCAGATATCATTTGTGCCTCCTAGGCATAATTTTAGCTTCACTTTAATTCACACTTTCATCTTTTATGCCTCTAAATCCAGCGCCATATAAATGACATTGTCATGTTAAACGGCAAACCTGGGAAGGACTGCTTCTACCTTCATCCACATTAGCAACAGTTTTTGTCTATAAAAGTATTCTAGGAGCAGGAACCTGGTTACACCTTTTTCTTTTCACAGTTTAGAAGCTAAGCTGGGTGAGTTCTTCCCCTGGGGATACTTATTCCATTCTTTATGTGAAAATCTGTAGACCTCTTCTTAATTGCTCTAGTCTTATCAAAGAGAGCCTCTCTTTCAGCACATGCCTGACTTTAGCATTACTAAACTTCAACTGTACATTCTGCATTTTTTCCTATCCCATTTACTACTTTTCATTGTAGCTCTCCGGGAATGTGATGGTTTGAATAAGAATGTCCTCCATATATTTGGACGTATTGTCCTGTGTTGGTCGAGCTGTTTTGGGAGGTTTTAGGAGGTGCAGCCTTGCTGAAGGAAGCAGGTGACTGAGGTGTGGACTTTAAGAGTTTTTAAGCCTCGCAGATTTTCCTGTTGTCCTCTCTTTTCCTGTGCCTTCTTGAAGACATGAACATTCCATTTGTTCTCTGACATTATGGACTCTAATCCCTCTGGAATCATAAGCTAAATAAATGCTTCCTTTTATAGGTTGCTTTGGTCAGTGTTTTATCACAGTAACAGGAAAGTAACTAATACAGAAGTTGGGACCAGGAGAGACGATGTTGTTCTGAAGGACCTGACCATGTGGGTTTTTGGAGGAATGTGGAATACTTTGCAAATATAGACTAGAAAAGTGGTTGGATGCTGTAATCAGAGTTTAATAGGCCATTCTACCAGCAACCTGGAAGAAAGTAGTGCTGAGAGCAAAGTAATTCCAGAGGAAAATAAGGACTTAACAACTGTGATATTTTGGCAAAGCATATTTCTACAGTTTGCACATGACTGAGAGCTTGCCTAAAGCTAAATCGAAAGGAAATACACTAATTTCTTTGGGAGAGGAAATTTCAAGACCCCTTACGGTACAAATAATGTGGCTCTTCATGGTGAGTATTACGCAAATCTACAGTAAAAATAGCAAGTGGGGCAGAAAGAAATGCAAAATATACAGTTTGGAGAGAAAAAAAAGCACAGTGAAGTTTAATAATGTTGAAACCAAGGCACGTGCTGAAGGAGAGGCTCTTTTTGATAAGGAGATTAAATTGAATAAGAATAGGTTTACAAATTTGCACATAAACAAAGGAAGGATTACCCTAGGAGAAAGACCACACCCAGCTAAAGCTCCAACTTGTGAAATCTAAGGAAGTTCCTGCTCCTAGAATACTGCTATATACAAAAGCTGCTGCTAAGGTGGAGGAAGTGAACAGGGGTCCATCCCAGGCTAGCAGGTGATCTTGGCAGTATCATTTAGGTGGTTCTGGCTTTCAAGACATGAATGATGCAAGAATGAATGGGGCCATCAGTTCTTCCTCTGAAGTTCCAGAGAGCTGTTGAAGCTGGGTACTATGGCAGGATTCTCCCCATATAAAGAAAGCCATGACAGGCCATTGTGTGAAGCTGTGAAGGTGAAACTTGGCTGGCAATGCAGACCTCAAGAAAATAATGAAAATGTTAGAACTATTATACATCAGCCAAAGAAAGCTGCATACAGGGAGTGGTACCAGATCAAGAAAGAGATGTATGTTGCTCACAGCAAGTCTGACTGAGCCATCCAAGACATTTGGAAATAAGGTCCTAGAAGTTGGACATAGAACTGCTTGATTTGGTGCTTGCCCTGTTGGTTTTCGGTTTTATTTTGGTCCCATATTTCCTCATTATACCTCAGTCCTCGCTTTTGGAATGGGGATGTTTATTTGGTTCTATAATATGTTGGAAGTATGTAATTTTGTCTTTAGATTTGACATGGGCTTATAGATAAGCGGTTGCCTAGAGTCTCAGAAAGGACTTTGGACTCTCGACTTTTGAATAGTATTGAGACTGATAAAGACTTTGGGGACTTTTGAAGGTGGATTGAATGCATTCTTGCATTTTGTATGGTCATTAGTCTTTGTGACCAGGAATGAAATGTGGTAATTTGAATGAAAATGTTTCCCATAGGTTTGCAGTATCTGAGCATTTTTTTCCAGTTAGTTGTACTATTTTGGAAGATTTTAAGAGGTCTGCCCTTGCTGGTGTAAGCACTTCACTGTTTTCATTTATATATATATAACTCTACATGATTACAAATAGTCTGTCTCCAAACTCACTGAATTTTGTTAGCCATCTAGTCTGTCATTTAACCTCTTTGTTGAATTTTTTAATTCACATGTTTAATATTTTCCCTCTGGTATTTCTATTTGGCTTCTGTTTTCTGTTCATTTACAGTTTTCTTATAATTGTTACTTCTCTTTTTGTTCTACTGTGACCTGTAGACTGCCACAAGAAGATTATTCTGAATTACTTATTAGACAATTCAGAGATCTTAATTTCTCTGAAGTTGGACATTGAGATTTACTTTGCTATTTTTGTGTTATCTTATTTCCATGGCTTTTCAAGTTCTTTGAAACACTGTATTGCTGTTTAGTTTGAAAAACCATTCAACTCTTGGAGACTTTACCATCCGAATTTACTAAGCCTTGCTAGCTATTCTGATCTTGAGCTTTCTTCTACACTACAGACGCAGTTCTACTTGTGTTGTTATCTGTGTTTCAGTTAACAGATGTTAGGGTCAAAGTGGCAAGTTCATAAACACTGAAGAATTGTAAAAGAGGTTTTGCAATGGGTGTGAATTAAACAAACTGACCACAAAAGAAGAATGCTGGGGCTCTGTGAAAGTGCAGGAAAGCAGGTCTTGGCAAGTTCTGGCCTGCTCCCAGGAATCACTCCCTGGGAATATATGTAGAATATGACTGCATTTTCCTCTCCTAAATTTCTCAAGTTTGTGAGTTCCACATTTTTACATATCTTTGCGTATGATATATCCTACTATATCAAGTTGTATTATAAGGAAAGTGTCTAACAAATATATTAACTATTACAGGAATGTTATCACCACAGACCACATCAAGGGTAGGCAAGTGGAAGGGAAATGGTATACAAAGATTTGAAATTCAGATACTAGAGGTAGTACTTTCCAGTTGCTATTAGACAGAGTCTTCTCTCAGTCTGTAGGATAGAATTTGCTTTTGTTTTCTTGCTTCCTAAACTAAATCTTTAATACTTACTTGATCTACCTGTGCCTCAATGTAAATTCTCATATATATATATATATTTTTTTTTTAATTTTTATTTTATGTGTATGAGTGGAATGCCTACATTTATGTAAGTGCACCCTTGCTCACAGAGATTTATAAAGGGTGTTGGATTCCCTGGAACTGGAGTTATGGAGAGTTGTTAGCTGCCATGTGAGTGCTGGGATCCAAACATTTCTGCAGGAGCAGCCAGTGCTCTTAATCTCTGAGTCAGCTCTTCAGCACAAATTCTCCTTTTGGACCATGAAACCTGAGACTGTTGATGCAGCTTTGATTAGAAATTCAAGAGGAGGCCTATACCCCCATTTGTAATACCTTTTGTGTGGTTAATTCTTATGATAACATACTTTTACTTTGTCTTATACTCCAAACCTGGCAATGACAGTCACCTCCTATTTATTTTCATCAGCGTAGTTATGTGAAATTTCTAAAAATATATTCTTCTCAATCTAGTTAAGTCAAGCTGACTCTAGAGATCCACACCTTTTGTTTAGATTTGGGTGATTTTGATATCCTGAGAGCTGACAGGATGTAATCTTTAGGTATATATGGAGTATTTTCCATTGTAGCATCAAAGGTTCTCAGAAGACATGTTAACTGACTATGAGCAGCAGAGACAGAGGAGAAAGGTTCAATTGAGTTTTTCCTGCTTGGTTAATAAGCTACTAAGCAGGAACAATGAAGGGAACTATTCATACCTGACCATATTGTTGTGAGTTTTTGTCCCTAGATTACCCCAGATGTTTCAGGGGTGTCAATACCCTCAGTTATCTGAAATGGATCAGCAAAATATAGGTGTCCTTAGCATCAACCTTTAAGTATTCCAAATCATGATACTAAGCACACTTTCACTTTGATATGTGGGAGACATGTCAGACTAAGGAAAGTCTACTGTCTCATCACTAAGCCTTATCACTTTAAAGGTAGGCTGAAGAAAATGTTTTTTCTTCTTCTTCCTATTCTAAATGTGTATGATTTTAGCTTTTTTGGTTCAGAGTATACAGGAACCTAAGGGCTGAATTTAAGATTCTAAAATTTTCTCCTTCTCTGTGAGTGCCTCATAAATTCAGTATATCTATGGAGAAGGAAGAATTGCAGGCATGGGTCCCAGAATGTCTTCTGTGAAACTGCTGACATTCTGCTAGATTTATTATATTTTGAAATTATTTCAGAGAATGTCTTTACTTATGTTCAGTTATTAATTTTGGTATATTTCTTCAAAAGTATTTTCCTCCAAGTTATCTGTTATGGTATTGTAAATGTACTATCAACCAGAACAGAATAAAATAAAATAATATTATCTTATCATTTTAAAAGAAAAATTTCTGATGAAATTTTAATTATATTCTAGGGGACAAGTGCTTATCCTTGCTGAAGAACAAAAACAACAATAATAAAAAAAAAAAACCAAAATACTTAAGAAACCTCTCTCATTTTTCCCTAATAGTTAACTATATTCCTATTTTAAGATTATTGTGGATAAGAATTATCCATTATTTTAAAAAATATTTTATTTTTTAAATTTTATATGTATGAGTGTATTACTTACATGTATGTAAGTGCATCCATGTTATGTACTACTCACGGATTTCAGGGGTGCCATCAAATTCCCCTGAAACTGGAGTTAAAGATGGTATTCAGGGTATTTAGTGGGTGCTGGGATTTAACATGTGTCCTTTGTAAGAACAGCCAGTGCTCTTAAGCAATGTGCCATCTATCCAGCCCCAGAGAATTTTTCATTACTGCTTTTACAGCATTATGGCATTTTATTTTCCAAGATTTTGATTACTTTTGTAAGCTATATTCTGATCAAATGTATCAGTTATATATTCTGACATTAGCACATAGTCTAAATGGACTTGATCAGCATAACTAATATTAATACAAACAACAGGAACACCAATTATAAAATATTAAGAATTAGAGGCTGGAGAGACGACTCAGTGGTTAAGAGCACTGGCTGCTCTTGCAGAAGACATAGGTTCAATTCCCATAGTGGATAACAACCATCTGAAACTCTGGTTCCAGGGGAATCCAAAGCCCTCTTCTGACCTCCCTGGCATTGTATAACATGAGTGCCCTTACATACATGCAGGCAATACACTTGTACACATAAAACAAAATTAATATTTTTTAAAAATCTTAAAATTTTTGGAATTTCTCAGTAGTAATAATATGGTTAAATAATAGTTTTAAATTAAATGTATTTGTTTAAAATATGTTCTAATAATATATTGAAAAGTTTGAAGATGTGGGTCATTTTGAAGTTGAACTGAAGATCATATGGAATTTGATTCAGTCTCTTGTTCCACCAATTATAGTACCTTAGGGCTAAGCACAAGTTCTCCCACAAAATTCTCCCCCATAAAATTCTCCTTCCGATGTGCAGTCTCTAAATTCAGAACTTCTGTGGGAGATGAAGCTTTCTTGATGATAGTAATGAACAGTTATCAACCATATTAGCTTTTCTAAAAATCATGCTTAGCAATATATGAAAGATATAAGCAAATGTACCTTTAAGTCAGAGAAGATTGTATGCAACAGTTCAGTTAGCTTTCAGTCATTGACATTATCTAACATGGGACTGGAAAGTTTTGTATGTAGTCCCTTTCTAATCCAAAATGTATGCATGTGTTTTGTGTCTGATATACACATGTGAACATCTGTGTGTTTGCACATGTTTGCTCATGAGGGTGCATGTGGAGTTGATGAAGTTATGAATGGTGTTGGCAAATTGTCCTCAATCACTTCTTCACCATTTTTGTTTTGAAGTAAATTTCTTTTTATTAAGTTCATAATACAGTAAATACCAAATTTTAACCATGGAAACAGACAGACACACACACACATGCACACACACAAACACAATTCTACATTATTATGTGACTTTTGACATTATATGAATTCATAAGTAGGCTTAAAGATTAAGCAAAATTTAGAAGCTAAGTAAAATGGGTTGCTTATTTCTCTTACCATTTTGTGTTTGGAAATAATTTTATTGCTTTTTTATGACTTTTATACAATATAGCTTGATGGTATTGAGATCCACTCCCATATGCATACCTCCCCCTACTGCCCTACATCCCATTTAGTATGCTCTCTTATGTAGATAATACAGATTATAGAGTGTGATTTATGTCCAGATGTCCCTCAGTAAGGGTGCATACACTGATTCCTCCAAGAATCCCATTCCTGTAAGACATTGTTTTACTTCTCCAAACAGCCATCAATTGCCAAAGGGTGGGATTTCTAAAATACTTCCCCATGCCTACATTGGGATTTTGTCAATGTAAGTTTGACCTTACACTGAAATTGTGCATGCTGTCACTATGGCTGAGCGGTCATGTGAGTGACAAGTTGTCTGCAAGATTCTGTTTTCTTGTGGTCATAGATACCCCAATTCTGGCTCTTGAAATCTTATGGTCCCCTTTGGTACAATGATCCCTGAGCCTTGGGAAGCAGAATATAAGAAAGGTGTCCTATTCTGGGATAAGCACTCTGAGGCCTCTTGTACTCTGCTCATGGGCCAATTGTGGGTTGCTCTGCTAATCACCATCTTCTGCCTAAGGAAACCTCTGTGGTGAGAGATGAGAGATGCATTCATCCTATGTGTAGACATTACAATGAAGTGTGTCATTTAGTGTTAAGCATTTCAGAGATACTTATTTTCTACGTTTGACCAGTTCTATAATTCTGTAGTAGTCTTCATCTGTTGCAAAAAAAAGTGTCTTTGATGATGGGTTAAATTTATATACTTGGCTGTAAATATGAGGATGAATATTTAGGGTAAAGTAAGACGTTATATTGGTCTAGAAATGTGACAAAATAAGTTTTTCTGTAGGATCTATAACCTCTTCAACTATGTGTATTTGACTATGTTTACAATACCACACATGACTTCCCTACCATTGAGTGGGCCTTAATTCCAATTGAACAGCTGCTGATTAAACACAAGATAAAAGTGCCACTGCTGCACAAATAGTAATAGTTTATTGGGCCTGTCATTGTTGTTTGTTAGTTTTTACACTCTTGGAAGCTTGCTGTATGCTCTAATATCATGAAAGGAAGTCCTCAGTGAGGAGGCTTCCAGATCAGTTCCAGCTCCATTTTCCCAAGCCCTGTGTCTGAAGTGTGGCCTTACTTCAGCAATAGGGTCTTTGCTTCAAATCAAGGTCTATGGAAATACCCTATGTTAATTTAGAGCCTCTTGGACTAGCTTGATCAACAAGTCAATGGGAGAGTTATCCTTCCTGGTATATTGTTTTGTTTTTGTTTTTTGTTATATAGCTTTCAGCTATAAACATGCACATGTATCTTTCTTGTATGTGTATTTTTCTAGAGCGAATTTAATTCTATGAGGGACAAGCTGGATGAGCTGTGGACAAACACCCCTTCCCCCAGGCTGGGTAGTATTTACCCAAGACTACCTTGTGCAGAGGAAAAACAAGGAGCTGGGAAAGTCCTATGCCCCTCCCAACCAGTCCGTTGGCCTTGGATGTAAGATGGGGAGTGGGCTAAAGGCATTTAAGGTGAGGGTGCCATGAGGTGGGTCATTTTTTTATTCCTCTCCTTGCCATTTTGAGTTGGATCAACAGGAAGTCTCAAGATCCAAGCCAGGTGGTGGATTTACTGGTGTAATTTATGGAGGGGAAGGAAGGTGCCCATTTACTGTAAGTAACCCCTTACCCACTGCTCTGTTAATAATCCTAAATAAATTAACTAGAATTTGCCTTACTATGAGTTGGGGAATTCTGTCTCATTTGTTGTAGGACCTGGGGTGGGAGGTACTAAATTTATTCCCTTCCAAGAGGAATTTTGGCTACATTTTAGGACATTGAGCTAATACATTTTCCTCTAGTTTTTCAAACCATCTAAGCATTATTTATTTTGCTTCTCACTACTCTTATATAATAATCCCTACTTCCTCCCCAGTTAAAGAACCTATTTTCTCCATTTCCACCTTAATAACACCGGTCTCTTATTAACTCCCTCTCTTGAGCTCCTTCTTCCCCTTGATTCCCAAGGTTCCTTTCTATATTCCTGGCTTTTATGGTCACAGGAAGATATATATTCTCATCTAAGGATTTGGAACTAAGAGGAAAATATCATGGAGACCATACACTGTTTTTCTGAGACTATTATTTTACTTTCTAGGAGTCTCTATTTCCATGCATTTATATGAAAATTTCATGGTTTTGTTTTTCTTTCCCACAGAGCCGAACTTCATTGTGTAAATGTACCACATTTTCTTTATTCATTCATCAATTGAGAAACATTTAGGTTTTTTTCATTTCTTAGCTATTGTGAAAAGAGCCACAACAAACATGGTTGTATATATATATATATATATATATATATATATATATATATATATGCCAAGGAATGGTATGACTGGATCATAGTATAGATATATTTTTAATTCTTTAAAAGCTTTCTATACAGATTTCCACAGTGATTTCACAAGTTAGCATTCTCACCATCTGAGGATAAAGTTTCCTTTATCCTTACATGTACATCAGCATTTTATGTTATTTCTACTTTTAATCTTAGCCACTCTGACTGGATTGTATGAAATATTTAAAAAGTTTTGATTTTAATTTCTCTAATTATTAAAATCTTGAACATTTTAAGGTGTTTCTTAGACATTGCTCTTTATTCTTTTGAGAGTTCCCTGTTCATATCCATAAACAACATTTTAATTAGTTCATTTATTTTTATGCTTCTTTATTTTTTGAGTTCTTTGTATATTGTGAATATTAATCCTCTGTCAGATTAGTAGCTGGTAAAGATGTTCTCCCACTCTTTAGAGTTTCCCTTTACCAGCTTCAGTGGGGTTACACTGAATTTGTAAATTGCTTTTGACAGGATGGTCCTTTACGTTATATTGATTCCATCTCCTGTATTTTCCCCAGTGTTTTTCTTACAAGCCATAATGTTTTCTTTGAATAGGTCCTTAATGTCTTTAGTTACATTTATTCCTAAATATTTTATTATTTTTGAGACTATTGTGAAAGGAAGTATTTCCCTGAAAACTTTCGCTAATTTCTTTTTTGTATATAGAAAGGTTACTGATATTTGTAAATAGATTTTGGATCTTGTCTCTGTTCTAAAAGTCCTGAACATTTCTAAAAGTTTTCTGGTGTGATTTTCAGGCTCTCATGTGTAATATCATATCATCTGAAAATAAGGATAATTTAGCTTCTTTTACAATTAGTTCCTCTTCACTTTCTTCTCTTGTCTTATTGCTCTAGCTAGAGTTTCAAATACTATATTGAGAAGTAGTGAGGATAGAGAATGGCTTTGTTTGTTTCCTAATTTTAATGGGAATGCTTCAAATTTTTCTCCATTTCAAATGATGTTGGGTGTAGATTTATTGGATATAGCCTTAATTATGTTGAGGTATGCTCCATCTAGTCCAATTCCATGTAAGATTTTTTTTATCATGAATGTATGTTGGATTTTTCTCTGAAAAGTCTTTTCTGTGGCTATTGAGATGATCATAGGTGTCTTTAAGCCTATTCATATGATTTTTTTAAAGTTTATTTACTGACATATAGAACCATTCTTGCATTTCTGGAATAAAGTCTACTTGATCATGGTGAATGATCTCTTAGTTGTGTATATGTATGCAATTTGAGAATATTTTGTTGAGACTATTTGTATCTATGTTCATTAGGGATATGAACCTATAATTTCTTTTTTGTTGCTGTTGTGATTTTGCCTTGTTTTGGAATTAGAGTAATATTGGACTCACAAAAGAGATATTGGATTCTCCCTCTATTCCTATCTTTTAAAATCATTTAAGTAGTATTGTTTGTAGATCATCTTTGAAAGTCTTATGAAATTCTGCTGTGAATCCCTCTGGGCCTGGGCTTTTTCATTCAAGATGCTTTGTATTTTTTTATTTGTTGATTCAAGAATTCCACGCCACGTATTTTTATCATATTCAGTCACCCTCCCCCATCTCTACCCTTACCTTATCACCATCCTCCTCAACCCTCTGCTTCATGTTCTCTATTGGCAATTGAAAAAGCCCATCTATCTAAAAATCAAACAAATAAAAAACCACACATACATCTAAACTGCGTGCTAAAGATATCACACCTCAGTAAAATGTCAAAGATTTTGTAATTCTAACACACAGGTAAGCCAACATAATGGCTCATACCTTTTCTCTTGTGTATGGTTTTGGGTCAGAACACATCCCTGTTGGGCATAATGCAGGGTGGGTCTAGCTAGTCCACCTGCCAGGAGGAATGAAGGAATGGCTTTCAGGGGTGTGGTGTTCCACACTGGTTGGTTGTGAAGCCAGTTTCTGCCCGGCACCTGGAGGGAACCTGATCCACCTGGGAACAAACTGCGAATGGCTGTGGTCAGAACCCCACCCCATTAGAGCTACTTTTGCTGGAAATATAAATATTCGTTGCACAGTGGTCTTATAGAATACGTGGAATTATTTCATTTTTGTATATTTATTGAGATTTGTTTTGTGTTTCATTATGTGATCACATTAGAGGAATGCTGATAGGTTACCAAGAAGAAAGAATTTTCTTTGGTGTTTGTATAGAATATTCAGAAGATGCCTGTTAAGTACATTTGATGTAAGTTATCATTTAATTTAGTTTTTTGTCCAGTTGACCTGCCTATTGGAGATACTGGCATATGGAAGTCACTCACTATTACTGAGTTGGGGTTAATAGTGTCTTAAAGTCCTCTAGTACTACATTTATGAAATTGGTTGGACTAGAGTTTGGTTCAAGATTACAACACTTGATCAAGTGTTCAATTGATCAGAATGAAGTGAACTTCTTTATCTGTTGCAATTAATTTTAATTTCATTTTGTCTGTTATGAGGGTTGTAATTGGTGCTTGTATCTTAGTGCCATTTGCTTGGAATAATATTTTCAACATTTCAATATTTTCATCCTTTTACTCTATTTTAGTGCGTATCCTTGAAGGTGAGATGATTCTCTTCTAGACAACAAAAAGGTTGATTTTGTTTCTGTATTCATTCACCTAATCTGTATCTTTTGATTAGGGAGTAGAAGCCATTTATATTTAATGTTATTATTGAGAGCTGTATATTTGTTATGGTCATTTTAATTTCTATTTGTATACTTGGTCCTATTTTGTTTTCCCATAATTATACCTTCATTTGTTTTTGTAATTCTGAGGACTTTCATATATGTTCATTCCTTTCTTCAGTCCTTTGTATTTCCTTGAGTTTCTCTGTAGGGCTGGATATGTGGACATGAATACTTGCAGCCTATTTGTGTCTCGGAAGATTTTTCTTTCCCCTTTGATTATAATGGACAGTTTGTTTCTGGGAAAAATATTCTGTGTTGACATTTATGATCATTTAGACTTTGTAATACTTTGCTCCAGGCTCTTTTGAAATTTCAAGGTTTACATTTTCTCCACTCCAGAGAAAAAAACCACACCAAGTTGGGAGTCTGTCCAAGCAGGATCTCATTTATTGAAGGTTACAAAATAACTTATATAGGGTAGGGGCGGGGCTAAAAGGAAGTGAAGGACCAATTGATCTTTGTCCTGTAAACTGCAGCCAGGCAAAGTCCATTCTGATAGGCTGTCAGACTCGGGTGAGGCTCTGACAGCTGCATCCCAAATGGTTGGTGAAAGTTGGTTGCGATCGTCCTGCATCAGCCTGCAGCTCCAAGTGGATTGCATGTGGACACCCGATCAGTGTAGCCCAGGCTGGCCTCAAACTCACAGATCCTCCTGCCTCTGCCTCCTTCAGCAAGTACTACCAGTGTGCGCCACCATCACCGGCCCCCGGAAGTGTGTGAGAGGCCCGGAGCGGGGCCAGCCGGCATCCTGGAGCTGCTGAGCCATGCCGTGGCCTGCGTGCTGTACAGCTGCCGCCATTTTTGCCTGGGGGCTGCACCGCACCACAGACTCAGTGTCCAGGTGTCCCCAGGATGGGACGATCGTCGGCAGCCCAGGAGGGGGCGATCGCCAGGGGCAGCAGCCCAGGAGGGGGCATTGGCCAGAGAAGCCACCTGGGAGGAGGCGATTGTTGGCAGCACGTGCCGCACCCCCATCCCCCAAACTGTTGGCCACAGCCAGTGCAGTTGGCCCCACGGGGAACTTCAACCCCGCCCTAAAAGGGCGGGCTGGAGCCACAGCGGTGCTGGAGGCCCAACATCTCCCCGTTCTATTTTAAAATAAACAGTAGAGGCACATGACCCCTGTCTTATGTTGTCTCCCACTCGGAGATCTTACCCGTCACTGGGTGTCATGCATCATGTTTATGATGGATCCACTCCATGATCTGTCTTAGGTTGCCTCAGTTCATCTGAGATCTTACCCGTCATTGGCC
Organism: Eospalax fontanierii; assembly: GCA_035773235.1. Classification (NCBI taxonomy): domain Eukaryota; kingdom Metazoa; phylum Chordata; class Mammalia; order Rodentia; family Spalacidae; genus Eospalax; species Eospalax fontanierii. Next base: position 82,760,652 of record CM069525.1, read on the forward strand.
AAATGGAGGGTAGGGTAGGGCCATTAGAGGATAGCCAATTACTCTAAGTACTGGACCTCAACCTGGTTTAGTTTTCTCTAGATGTTGGTGCCTTCGGTCAGGAGGAAAGGGAGAACAAGGAAAGGGCCAAGCAAAGGGAACAGAAAAAAATGAAACATCATTAAAACTAGTCCATAAAAAATTATCTTGAAGTTCTCACCGCCTTCTCCTCCAGATCATCCTGGATCATGCAAGCAGCACTTTTCCTGTGAAAACAAAGAGATGCCTCCTTTTTCGGCAGTTAGTAAATCAAGACCTAGTCCTCAGTTGTGGGACACTCCCTGGAAGTGTGATTATCATTATCCTCTGATAGAGGCAGGTGTTTTAAATCTCTTGCAGGCACCCAAATAGGTCTCTTTTCATTTTGAGGGAAGACATATCCGAACACTCTTCCTGCTGTGAGAAGCGGGTCTGATCCTCTCCAAGCTCCGGTTAATGGATCTCTCCATTTGACCCGGATGGAGCTGTATGTAATAGATGAGGACCAATGTTTTTGAAAAGCAGATAAATGTGTGTCTTCCTTAGAAAAATTTAAAATATTTAGGGTAAATAATGCCTTTTTTAGCTCATCATGTGGGGGTAGAATTCCTCCTGTTGCTTTTGTAAGTGAGATTTAAGTGTTTGGTTATATCTTTCAATAATTGCCTTACCTCAAGGATTATACGGAATGCCTGTGGCATATGAAATTTTCTAATTTTGGAGGAAATTGGTGAAGGCTTTGCTTACAAAGCACGGGCCATTATCTGTTTTTACCTGGTCTGGCAGTCCAAGGATGGCAAAGCATTGAAGCATGTGACTAACAGCATGTTTTGCCTTTTCCCCAGCATGTGTTGATGTCCAACAGGCATGGGAGAAGGTATCAACTGAGAGGAAAATATATTTGAGTTTCCCAAAGGGGGAATAGTGGGTGACATCTATTTGCCACAGGTTGTTGGGACAGAGTCCCCTAGAGTTAGTTCCAGATGTTTGTAAAGGGGGTATTTGGAGGAACGGCTGTCAAGATTTACAGGTTCTAACTATTTTCTTAAGGTCTTTATCTGAAATATGTGGAAATTTATTTCTAAGGCCTCTCCAATTAACATGGGTTAATGAGTGGAACTGTGCGGCCTCAGTGACGGTGTTGCATTGACAATCTGAGGCCAAGTTATCAGCAAGTTTATTTCCCTCAGACAGGAGTCCTGGCAGGTTCTGGTGTCCTCTAAGATGTTGAAGGAAGATGGAATTAACTGTACATTTAAGTAGAGACCGAGCTTGGATCATCAATGGCGTGATTGGATTGGAATCAAGTTTAATATAGGATGCAACAAAGCCAGGTAGAAGGTTAACCACGTAAAGGCTCTCAGAGAACAGATTAAAAGTTTCCTTAATCTTGTCTAAAGCAAGAACGACAGAAAATAATTTTTTAAACTGAGTCAAACCTTCAATTTTTTGAATAATTGTCTGAATGGGGACTGGTTGTTGACCTGCATTAAAGGGAGGATATACCACCATGAAGGCCCCCATACGTCCCCCATCTGTGAAAATAGTAAGGAAGTTGGGATCAGGTTGGGACAAAAAGAGCTTAGGGGGAAGCCACTCTAAGCGGGGGAAGGAGCTCATCCACTTGTGGGGGCTGTAATGGCAATCTGTTTTTCCCAAAATTCCTTCAAGGGCCATGGCCACCCAGGAATTGTTTCTCTGAAGCCAAATAAAATCAGAAATTTTAAGGGGGATGATAAGAAAATGAGGCTCTGTGCCAAATATCCTAATAGAGGTATCTCGGCCTTTAATGATGCGATCAGCAATTTGATTAGTCATGGGATAGACCCGGGGGGCTCTGCCCACTGAGAGGTGGATCCAATGGTTGGGCGCACCTTCTTGAGCCAACAGTGCAGTGTATAAGATCTACCCAGGGAAGATATATAGAAAAATTGGTAGGCTTTTTAATCATATCTTTTTAATGATGTATTATCAATGGCTTGTTGGACTTGGTGTAATATCTGTCTGTGGTGGGAAGATAAAATAATAGGGGAAGATAAATCAGGGCCTTTTAAAAGGTCAAACAATGGAGCCAACTGTTCAGTAGAAACGGGGCTCCACGGCCTCATCCAATTAATTTCTCCCAAAACCTTTTGAAGTTGAGGTAGGGTATAGGAATCCTGGATGTGTAACTGGGGTTTAACTGGGGAAGCAGAGTACAAAGACAAGATGGAACCCAAGATTTTAAAAGGAGGGACTGTTTGAATTTTTTCAGAGGCCACCCTAAAATTATTGGCTTGGAGGATATCCAGGCACTTCTTTGTGAGGTTCTTAAACTAGTGGGACTGGGACTGCCTAGGATAATGTAAATATAAAAAATAGTATTTGGTATATTTTGTAAGGAGGAAAAGAGGTGAGACATAAAATATTGTCAAATAGGAGGGCTATTAGCCATTCCCTGAGGTAGGACAGTTCACTCAAACCTTTTATCTGGTCCCTGGAAGTTTAGTGAGGGCAATGAAAAGGCAAACTTTTCCATGTCCTGAGGGTGTACCGGTATGGAGAAGAGGCAATCCCTAATGTCAATGGTGACAAGATGATAGGAGTTGGAAATAGCGGGGATCCAAGGGAGTCCCCTCTGTGGAGTTTCAAATGGGATCATTCTCTCATTGATCTTCCTCCGATCATGTAAAAGTCTCCATGAGCCATTAGCCCTTTTTATTACAAAAAACAGAAGAATTCCAGAGACTAGTGGATAGTCTAACATGTCCAAGAGAAAGTTGTTGTTGCACTAATATTTCTAGGTATTTTAACTTGGTGGTAGGGAGTGGCCACTGCTCAATCCACATAGGCTCCCCAGGTAGCCAATGGATTTGAGGTGTGGGACAGGACACAACTTCTTGCTACCTGTTACCAATGCTAGGAAAGATTTTATTTTTTTATTATGTAAGAAAAAGAAGAAAATGAGAGAGGAAAAAAGATCACAGTTTGTTATACCTGTTGGAACTTTCCCTAAAGTTGACCATATACTGGGGCACAAGATAAACCTCCTCAAATACAAAAATACAAAATAATATCACAGAGGGCATGGGGTGGAGGTGTATCTCTAGGCACAGGTGGGGCTCTTTTTAGAAGGTTGGGGAACTTCCTCTTAAAGTGCCCTTCTCTGCCACAGCTGAAACATGTTTGTCCCTTGCCTACCGAGACCTGGTGAAGGGCATTTACCAGGGTAGACATCTCCTCCTGCCTGTTCAATTGTAGGGCAGCTGTCATAGCTCGGGTTTGGTGGGACAAGGACCCTACATACTTAGAGGCCACTATACCAGGGGCCATGTTGATGGGCCAGGATAGCCTCTGTGCAGCTATTTGCATGGACCCAGGCTGCCCCTGGACCCAGCAGATAAAGAACTGCAGCCACAGTACTGCGGCATTTGGAAAATACAGAACTCTGTAAGCAATAAAATTTAGGGTGATGATGGGCAAAAGGTTAGCAGGGTTCCCGAGGGGAGGGACTACCTCCCCCTATAAGGTGGGGGGGGCCGAGGGAGCATGGAAGGTATTAACATCTGGTCCGGTGGAGAGAGACTTTGGGGAAAAACTCCTTCCCAAGACTGGTGAAGGGTTGGGGATAGGCTGGGGCATAGGATTTTCTTTAATCAAAAAAGTCACCCTCTCAGGTGACTTTTCTCGGGGATTGGGGGAGGTGGGTTTGAAAAAGGACTGCCCCATAATTCATGGGGGTACACTCACCCAAAGACTGGCCCATCAGCGTTCTTCCGTTTCCTCACACGGGGCACCAGTCTGCCGGGATTGCCGGCAGGTAGGGTGGTGGAGAAGCTGGTCCAGCCGGCCTCCTCCAGGGGCTGAGCGGGATGGTGAGTGTCGCGACCCGGACTCTCTCCACTCTGGAGAAAAAAAAACACACCAAGTCGGGAGCCTGTCCAAGCAGGATCTCATTTATTGAAGGTTACAAAATAACATATATAGGGTAGGGGCGGGGCTAAAAGGGATTGAAGGACCAATCGATCTTTGTCCCATAAACTGCAGCCAGGCAAAGTCCATTTTGATAGGCCGTCAGACTCGGGTGAGGCTCTGACAGCTGCATCCCAAACGGTTGGTGACAGTTGGTTGCGATCGTCCCGCGTCAGCCTGCAGCTCCTGGTGGATTGCATGCGGACACCCAATCAGTGTAGCCCAGGCTGGCCTCGAACTCACAGATCCTCCTGCCTCTGCCTCCTTCAGCAAGTCCTAGCAGTGTGCGCCACCATCACTGGCCCCTGGCAGCCTGCAAGAGGCCTGCAGTGGGCCCTGCCGGCGTCCTGGAGCTGCCGAGCCACGCCATGGCCTGCATGCTGGACAGCGGCCGCCATTTTTGCCTGGGGGCAGTGCCACACCACAGACTCATTGGTGGCAGCCCAGGAGGGGGCGATCGCTGGGGGCAGCAGCCCAGGAGGGGGCATTGGCCAGGGCAGCCGCCTGGGAGGAGGTGATCGTTGGTGGTGCCTGCCGCACCGACATCCCCCAAACTATTGGCTGCAGCCGGTGCAGTCGGCCCCACGGGGAACTGCAACCCTGCCCTAAAAGGGTGGGCTGGAGCCACAGCGGTGCTGGAGGCCCAACACTGGTCTTGTGTATTTGGTATACTATATGCCTTTTGTATCTGTAAGTGTATGTTCTTCATTAATTTAGGGACATTTTCTTCTATAATCCTCTTGGAGATGTTGTCAGTGCCCTTGTCCTGGAATTCTCCTCCTTTCTCTGTACCTATGATGCATAAATCTGATCTTTTCTTAGTGTCCCACTTTTCAAACATATTCCATTCCTGTATTTGTAAAAAATATTTCCACACTCTTTACCTGTATGATACAACTATTCATCTTTATTTTCCAATCTTTATATTCTGTTTCCCATTTCATTCATTCTGTTGGTGAGGCTTTATCCTATCTGGGACACAGGAGCAGATGATACTAGCTTAAATGTTGTAGAGGTAGGAAAGGCAATATAATCACTCATCCATCCTTAAAATATAGACTGTGTAACCTGAGGCAGTACAATGAGAAGCAGTCTCTGATGGACTGGTTTGTGCAAGCTGTTAGAGATACTTGGTTATCACTAGTGGAGGTTCCCAAGGATGTCAGGAGCTGGAAGACAAAAAAGGGGGACAGGCACTGCTGAAAGAGCTTGGTATGAGGAAAGCAATATATCGTACTCCATTCATAGGACCAGATAGGGCTGTGTTCACTAGAGATTTAATGAATGACTTCACTGAACAAGGACCTCGAAATTGTTATGGAGGTTTAGTGTCCATGTTAAGTCTCCTAGTGGGACAAGATCTTTACAAGGCAGGAGAGGCTTTGCCAGATTTAAGCAACCTAGACCAGCATGTAAAGAATGTCTGTAGAAGAACAGGACAACCTAAAAGACGTATAAAGGAGACAAACCAGAAAAGGAGGTCTGCTTGGGTTACTTATATGCAAATGTGGTGAGACTTGCATCTAGCCCATGTTCCTAAAGAAAAGATTGATAAAAAGCCAAAATCTGTGCTAAAGCACCTCTGGGAGGCTTTAGGCCCTGATAAATGGTTCACAAAAGGTAAACAGAGGATAAAAATTATCCTAGGGGTAGATAAAAGCTCCCTCAGAGAGAACAGGGTACACTTCTCCTCTGTGAATGGCTATTTGTGAGGTGGAGACAGTTTACTTGGCCACAGCCTCTCCAAACAGTCAGATGTGGTCAGTGGAGAGACTACAAGTGTGGCAAGAGCCAAGAGTCAAACCCAGAGTCTCCCTGGCCCTGGGAAAGAATAGGGGCAAGAAAAGCTGGAGGAACCTGACTCCTCCTTGGCCTTGTGTAGGACCAAGCAGTTTGGACCAGCCCCAACAAGGATATCAGTGTTAAAGGTATGCATGGAGGCTCCATGTGAGAACTCCAGGTCACTAAATTGATTCCAGACAATAACTAAAGATAGTAAACGACTAAGTTGCATGCCATTGTACCCAACATGGATCTGTTGAAAAAACAGAAGATGCAAACAGAAAGTAATTTTCCATGCTATGATAGATACGGTGTATGTGACAGCGCCTGCACCGTCACTGTGCACCACGGACTGGCGACGGCCTGAGGATTGAACAGAACAACCTACTCGTGCTGAGAGAGAATGCCGAATGATGTTTATTATACAGTTGCTGGAAGCTTATATAGCCCCAACCAAGACAGGAAACAAGGCTCAAGGGTTGAAAAGTTCACATTCTCATGGTCAAAACCTCAGTAAACAGGAACAAGGATGTTCAAATCCGCACCTCATGATCAACCACTTAACAGGACGCAGCTGGGATATAATGTGAACAAGCAGTCATGTGAAGTCTATGGAAAGGTCAAGTTGTTTACCTCAGTACTGCAACTGACAAGATCCTGCTAGCTCATGGCCAAGAGCCTAGCACTAAGAGAGAAGGGCATGCTGGGGAGCCAGAACCCTACATGTATGTATATAATGTTAACTTCTAAGAGTTTTACAGATGTGAGACCCAGTTGAGAGACATCAAGTACACCTGATGAAACAAGGATGGAATGTAACTCATATGGGGTACATGAGTCAAGTAGAGCTGTGAAATTCTAAGTTACCCTTTGGGCATAGGCCCATATGTACCAGAGAGTAAAAGAACACTTTATATAATTGTTAACTGGCAATTCCAGTACCAGGTGTGGTTGATCCCCTGTGAGCTGTTGGCCTAGGGAACCTTGGAAGACCCCTTCTACAGAAAAGGAAATTGCCACCTTGTAATACTGCTTGCATACTGGAATCATATAGTAAGGCTGTAGTGAAGATGTGGCATGGTCTGAGCATGGAAAAGAGATCTAGCTGGGACTGAGCTGGAAACTCCCTGAAAATGGATGGCTGGCCTTCATAATACTACAGGGTGCTATGCAAACTGCTATGGGACGCAGGAGACACAAGAGTGTGGCACCCACTGGTCTCCATCTAGGGTATGTGATCAGATTTCTGATCAAAATGCTGACTCCCCTATACGAAATTTCTGTCTTGCTCCTTGGGGCATAACTTTGTAAGTAACCCCAAATAAACTGGTTTCTCTAATTGGAGAGCAGTCTCCATTGGCACAATCAGTTCAAACCTGGGGGGAGGGTGAATGCTGAGCCTCACTGTGAGAGGAGAGTTCTTAAGACAGATTCTTTAAATTTCTTCTCATAGGATGATCATTTTCACTATATTAATTCTATCAGTCAATGAGCATTGGAGGTCTTACCATCTCTTTTTGTCTTCCTAAATATATATTTTTCAAAGAGTTGAACATTTCATTGTAGAATTCTTAGGTTTATTCCCATATTTTGTTTTGTTTTGTTTTGAGACAAGTTCTTCCTGTAGTAGCTGGACTGGAACTAACTATATAGACCAGGTTGGTCATGCTCTCAGAGAGATATGCCTGCTTCTGCCTTCCAGTGCTAGGAGGAAAGGCATGCAAAACTCATGCCTGGATAGGCATTTTATTTTTAGAGTCCATTTTGAATGTGTGTGTTTCTATGAACATGTCTCATTGCTTGCTATTGATATCTAGAATAGACAGTGAATTTTGTGTCTTTCCCCTATGTTAAAGTATTGATCATTTCTAAATTTTTTTCTGGTGGAATTTTGGAAATTTCTTATGTATAATATGATGTAATCTGAAAATAAGAATCATTTGACCCATTCATTTCAAATTAGTAGTCCTTTAACTTACTTCTCTGGTCCTACTGCTATAATTAGAATTGTAGACATTGTATTAAAAAGAAACAGGAGTATCGGGTAACTTGGTCTCATTCCTGATTTTGATAGGAATGATTCAAATATTTTTTTTCCATTTACAATGATGTTGGTTTCTTGTATAGAGTCTTTCTTATATTAAATTATATTCCATTCAGTCCAATTCCCTTTATTCAGTTTTATCATGAATGCATGTCCTTTCTAAAATTAGTGAGATGATAATGTGATCCTTGTTTTAATGTTCATTTATATGTTTTATTACATTTGCTTAATTACATATATTGAGAGATCCATACATCTCTGAAATAAAGCCAACTTGATCATTATTCATTATATTTTTGACATTTTTATATGCAATTATTTAGTTGAGAATTTTTGCACCAGTGTTCATTAACAATATGTGCCTATGTAGCTTTCTTTTTATTGCTGTTATGCCATTCCTAATATTGTTATTAGAGTAACACTTGCTTCATAGATGGAGTGTGAGAGTTCTTTTGTTTCTGTCTTTTTAAATAATTTAAGCATTATTTATTATATATCTTCTTGGATGTTTTAGGAAATTTCTGTGAATCCTTCTGGACCTGGACATTTTATCTTGGGAGACTCTGTATTATTTTTTCAATTTCCTTATTTGTTGTTGGTTTTTAAAAATTGTTGATGTCCTCTTGGTTTATCTTTTGTAGTACCATTGAATATAGATATTGACCCATTCTTTAGGTCTTCTAATTTAATAGAGTGTAGTTTTTCAAAGCATTACCTTATAACGTTCTTGAACTTTTTTGTGTCTATTGTGATGGTTACCTCTTTTAACTCTGATTTTGTTGATTTGGATTTGCTCTTTCTCTCTTCTTTTTAATGGAGTTAAGGATCTGTCAATCTTATTTATCTTTGCAAAGAACAAACTCTTAGATTCATTGATTCATTATAATGTTTACTTTGTTTTGTTATTGATTTCTGATCTGATGTTTATTCTTATTTCTAATGTGCTAGAATTCTGTTTGGTTTGTTCTTGCTTGTTCAAAACCTTGGTTGTGCCATTAAGGCTTTTATTTGTGCTCTTTCTTTTATTTTTAATGTATGTATTTGGAACTGGAACTGTACACGTCTTTCTAAGGACTACTTTTAATGGTTCCTAGAAATTTTGTTGCATTGTTTTATCATTTTCATTTCATTCCACGAACAGTTTTTTTTTTTCCTTGATTTTTGTCTTTAACCCATTCATCATCAAGGATCATGTTGTTTAATCTCCATGAGTTTGTGTATTTACTAGAGCTTCTTTTGCTGTTGATTTTAAGCTTGATTGCACTGAGGTCTAATAGAATACATGGAATTATTTCAGTATTTTTGAGTTTGTTGAGGTTTGTTTTGTGTCCCATTATGTGATCAGTTTTAGAGATGTTTCCATTAGCTGCTGAATAGCATGTGTGTCTTTTTGGTAGTATTGTGGAATTTTTGATGCATTATATCATGTAATTCAATGTTTCACTGTGTTTTTCTTTGTTAAATGAACTGTCTATTGGATAAAGTTGGTTGCTGAGGTTACCCACTATTTCTGAGTTGAGGTTAATTTGTATCTCAGATCCAATCCTATTGTTTTTTTTAGGAATTGGATGTACCAGCCTTTGGTGTATATGTTTGTAATTGCAGTGCCTTCATGGTCAATTTTTCAGTTGATAAGAATGAAGTTACATTTTTTCTCCTCATACTAATTTTAGTTTGAAGTCACACATTAGAATTTCAACACCTGTACATTTCTTAGTGCTATTTACTTGAATTCAGTTTTTCCATTCTTTCAACTGAAGGTGGTGCCTATCCTTGAAGATGAGATTCTTGTAGATAATAGATGGATTTTGACTCTTAATCTATTCAACTAGCTTGTATCTTTTGAACACATTGTTAGAGCCTTTGAATTTAAATTTAGTTTTGAAAGATACGTATTAGTTACTGTCATTTTAATTTCTATTTTTGTTCTTAGTTTTATTCTCTGTTTCCATAATTAAGCTTTCATTTTTTTTTTCTTTCTGTAGCCTCTTTGGTATGTTTTGTCATTTCTTTGGACCTTTGTACTGCTTCAAGTATTCTCTGTATGACTTGTTTAATGGATAAGAATTTTATTAACCTAGTTATATCATGGAAGATTTTCTATCCTCTTTTGATGATGATAGATTTAAATAGATGATATAGCTAGTGATGGTTATCATCTGCAATCATTTAGAAGTTGAAATACTTTGCTCCAACACTTCTAGCTCTGTAGTTTGTTGTAGGGCTCTGGCTCCCCGTGCATGCCCTTCTCTCTTAGTGCTAGGCTCTCGGCCAAGAGCTAGCCGGATCTTGTCAGTTACAAAGCTCAAGTAAACAACTTGACCTTCAAGCTAGCCTGATTGCAGCTTCCTTTTTCCTGTGTACAGCTGTGTGTCATCAATAGAGGATGTCTCCTGAGAACGTGAACTTTTAACCTCCTGCAAAGCCCGGCCTCAGGGTATATAAGGCTTGCTGCCTCTCAATAAAGTCAGTCATTCTCCTTTCCTCCTACCTAGTGTGTGTGTGTCTGTGTCTCTGTCTTGTGTGTCATTCAATCCGCAGCCCTCCACCAATCCGGACTCAGTCAATGAACGTAGCCAAGGTGCTACAGTTTTTATTGAAAAGTGATACTAATTTGATGGATTTTCCTTTATATGTAATGATGTTATTCTCTTGTAGCTTTCAGTACCCTCTCTTTGATCTGTACAATTAGTGTTATTACTAGAATATAGAGAGAGGAATTTCTGTTCTGGTCCTGTCTATTTTGGGTTCTGTGTGCTTCTTGTATCTCTATGGGTACACCTTCCCATAATTTAGCCAACTTTTCTCTTATAGTTTTGTTGTAGATCTGGTTAGTGCTATTGACTTGAGAGTCATCACATTCCTTTATGCTTATGATGTGTAGATATGGTCTTTTCAACGTGTGCTGTATTTCTTGCATATTCCATTACAGTGTTTAAAAGAATATTTCATATTGTTTGCTTGAGTGATCTAATTCCTCAACCTTATCATGTCCCCCTCTGCCTCTCCAATTGTCCCTGAAAATGACCCTACACAATTCTATAATTTACCAACATAATCAGAACATAAAAGATTTGAAGTGACAATAAGACTGTAGAATAAAAGCTTTCTAACATACATCCATCCCTCCCCCCAAAAGAAAAGCAAATAGACACATACAAACAAGGACACTTTGAGTTTTAGATTTATCCAAGAATGAAATTGTCCTGGTGAGAGTCAGGGAGCCCAAAATGTAAATATTACCACAGAGTTTAGCAAAATTCTGTGAGAATAGACTCATGGAGAAGAAATTAAGTTTACTATTATCAAATTACCTGTCTTATACCTCCTTTGAGAAGATAAAGTTCTTTTCCTAATAAGGTCTCGTGGTCTATAATTTCTCTTAAAAGAGATATTGATAGTGAGTTATAGTGAATCTGTTACAGCCTGAGTCATTTCCAAGGAGCTCATTTGTTTCTCCTAATGTCCAGATTAAGGTAAGTTAGATGGAACGGCTGAGTGATTGGGAAGGTCTGAATTCAGAGCACTTCCACTAAGTCTTCCACTAAGTACATCAACTACCCACAGAAGATGATCTGGACATTTCCACTTTGGGGGATTTTCAACAATCCTAGGGTGCCACAGTTGTATTATGCACCAAATATCTCCCCATTGCTGGCTTACTCAACATGTTCCTGGAGAGAAGAAGATTAAGTACATAATTCAGATATTTAGCTGCAAGATTAGAAAGCATTTCATTTCAGGCAATTCTGGGGGGGTGCGGGTGAGGGCATAGACTTCTAGGCAACTTTCCTAGATATGTGGGATGGAAAGAAAACACATGATGTTAATAACCACACTGTACAGATGGAACAGGAGGTATGGAGTGCTAACATGAATGTGGACACTTATCTATGTATGATTATATGCAAGATGTGAAAACATTCCATTGTTCTTCAGAATATTTGTCCATAATGACAAGTTATTTGAAAAGTAATATTATTTTTCCTGCTCTTCTACCTTGTAATTTTGATTAAAATTAATGAAAATCCTCTCATATTCTGTATTAAAACAATTTGTGGAATAATATGATGAATATTTATTACATTTTTTAATACTTGAAGGTTTTTATATTACTCTATGCATGTATCCATAATTATCATGACATTCTTCCCAAGACTTCTTGTTAACTAGTTCTACATACAGCTTTTCTAAAATCAAAATCTAAAAGGGTCAATGAGAAGAATCAGTGGATAAAAGAGCATATTGATCAAGCTTGGTGACCTGAGTTTGACTGTTAGAGACACAGTGGGAAAAGAAGAAAAAGAAACTTGATACTAGTAAGCTGTCCTTTGACCTCCACATGTACCATGTGGCATGCATGCATGCACACGCACACACAGATCTAAATAAAGATAAAAGTAAATCTATCTAACAGCAATTTTTCTTTCCCAGGAATACCCTTCCTCTACGGTTTTCAATTTTTGTTTTCTTGCCTCTATTTTATAGATTTGCTACACAATGATCATGTGGGAATTTCTTTTAATTGTTTCCCTTTTATAGACCTCTTATTTCTTTTGCACCATATATTCTCTATATTTGTTATAAACCATTTATTTTCAAAGAGAAATGTTCATAGAAATGATAGATAGAGAGCAAAATTTTGTTGACTTGAACTTATGGCTAATTCTTATTTGAGTTTGGTATAGAATTTCTCATGAAAAACTATTGCATCTGAATTTTCAAGTTATTAAATATAAGGGTTTAATCTCATCATCTAGGTTGTAGTGTTGCTTTCAGAATATGTAATGTTATTCTATTTAGTTTTTATGTTTTTCTAATTAATTTTTATGATGGTCCCATTGCTCCAGTACATTTTTTTTTCTTTAATTATATGTAGTGGTTATGATTTGGGTTTGGTCATGAGTGTGTATATGTGTGTGTGTGTGTGTGTGTGTGTGTGTGCGTGTGTCTAAGGATGGAATCTGGAGCCTTTTGAATACTAGGTTGGTACTCTACCACTACGTTACATCCCAACTCTCTTCTTTTTTTGTTTTAATATCTCTCAAATAGGACTAGAGATTTATTTTTCTTCTTTTCTTCCTTCTGAAAGACGTGACTGAAGAGAATCCCCCCAGACCCTGACTGTTGAATTCCAGCATGGTTACCGAGCCAGTCCACATCAACCTGGGAGGCCTTTTGCGCCCACACTTTCAAATCTAACTCTATCCTTCTCGTGCTCTTTCGCTCTTCCCATCTGCCCCCTTGCCTCTGCCTCCTGTCCATGAGTACTCCCTCCTGTCCTCTTTGCCTCTCCCTCTGGCTCTGCATTCCTCTCCCTTCAGCATGGATAACTCTCTCTGGCTGCCTCACTGGGGACCCTTGTTGACCTCATGGCCTCTTGTATTTTTTATCGTATTTTTTATTTTTGAAACAAGTTCAGCAGAATGCCAGGGGTTTCCTCTAGGTCCTAAGTCCCAGCTCTCCTCTATTTTGGCAGGCACTCCAGTCTAGAGCTCTCATCTGGGATGTCACTCATGTAGGGACGCTTACCTGTCCTGTCATCCCCATGCGCTCCTGCAGCCACCACTCCTCTCTGTTCACACTTCCTCCTTCCATTTCCCTATCTCACCTTCTCCTTTTATATTGTCTCTCTCCCCTCCCCCTGATCTGCTCAGAGTCTGTCCCAGAACTCCTCAATCTAGTCTCTTCCTTCTTTCTCCTCACTCAAATGGACTTTTTCATTTTTTCTTCATACTTTACTATGGGCTCCTCTCAGTTCAAACACCCTGCCTTAACTCTGCTAAAATGCCTTCTGTGATCCCTGGGACACCTGGGACTCCAGAATTCTCTTAAACATAAACATCTTATGTTTCTTGGTTCCAGGGCTTGGCCCCAATATTCTCTAGATAAACCCTATATGGAAAGTTTCCTTGAACTCCATCCCATCCTGACCTCTGTTCCCTTCAACAAGTTCTCCCAGCTAGAAAGGAGGAACCTACTCCTATCCCACCCATACCCCCCCCCATGTTCTCAGTGGGCTCTGGACCCAGAAGTAGTTGATCTCCCTCCAGTACCTCTGGCCCAACCTCGTCCTCCTTCCCTCAACTTTGAACTACTCTGTGCAGTCCCTCCCTCTTCACAAAACTAGCTGAGCCCTCAAACCCTCTTCCACATCTCCCATATCTCTTCGTATTTGCTCTCCTCTGAGTCTTATCACTCCTCCCTCCAGGCTATTCCCTTCTCCAGAGGTGGTAGTGACAGCAGGTATATTCCGGGTTCACATTCCACTCTCTAATTCTGACTTACCTCAAATTGAAATGAAGTTAGTTTCCTTTTCTACTGATCCCTACACCCACACCAAGGAATTTAAATATGTAACACAAACCTATGATCTAACCTGGCATGACATCTTTGTAATTTTGTTTTCCACCGTCTTTGCTGCTGAGAATGATTGAATTTGGTCAGTGGCTCAGACACATGCAATGAGGCACACCTCACAGATATATCTCCTCCCTCTTGGCCAAGATACAGAGGGCCTCACCCTGGTCCATCACACTTGCCTAGACCCAAAACATACTTGTCTTTGAAATCCATCTCATAGCCCAATGCCCCACTAAAAAGGGCCCCAAAGCTCCTCCCCTCTGTTGGAGGCCATAGTCAGAGAATACAGCCTGACTCCATCTTAGAGAAACTAGCCCTGGGAAAAATCCTCCCTGCAGCCACCTGCATGTATGATAAGCATATTCAGCCTTGGTAGCAGGGACTGAGTTGTACTGGAATGTCTTGTACCCACCTCCTTATCTCACCAGAGATGAGCTAGGAAGGCCTGAAAGGAGATACTTTTATTACTCCTGTTCAGCTCAAAGTCTCTGTTTCTCTTCTTGGTGCCTGCTCCCCTGGCATACAAGCAGTTATTCATGGTGTCTCTGAAGGTCAGAGATAGTGTTTCCTAAGCAATGGTGCTGGCTCTGTTAATTAACACATTCCTGTGTAAGTGTATGCATTTTTTTTATCCCCACCTCCCAAAGCTTGTGTATTTAAACCCAGAAACAACAATAAACCTTGCAGCCTGACGAGAGATTTCCCAGGTCATCTTGTTCTACGTGTTTTGTGTGTTTGTTCCTCTCATTCCAGGTAGCTTTGTGGTCCTTGCCACAACAGAGAAACCCAGAGCTATTGCCACAGTGGACAAATGGCCTGTCTCATTTGTCATAAGGGGCCACATAGTCTGTCTTCTCTTCCTGCTGGAGTAAAACACACAAAATCACAGCTCATCGTGGTAGGAGTCAATGGGCCTCCCCACACATCAAAGGCTACTTCACCTCTTCCCTCCATTTTTCTGGGATAACTCCAATGGCCCTCATCCTTTTGACCAGGCCTTGGAATGCATCCTTCACTGGTCTTTATTACTGCCTTTCTTTGCATTATGATCTAAACTGTTTTCCCTGAAATAGAGTATTTTCCTGTCCCTTCATGCCCTGGGCACCTCTATATAGCTTTTCTAATTCAGACACCTCTAT
The DNA here is from genome assembly GCA_035773235.1 of Eospalax fontanierii. Taxonomy (NCBI): domain Eukaryota; kingdom Metazoa; phylum Chordata; class Mammalia; order Rodentia; family Spalacidae; genus Eospalax; species Eospalax fontanierii. Next base: position 82,775,949 of record CM069525.1, read on the forward strand.
GTAGTTTTTCTAATTCAGACAGATTATTATTTATCTCATAATATAAAATGTCTGTTATACTCAGTGATTAAGTTACAGAGATTCTAAACTTTAATTTGATAATGTATTGCTATGTACCAGTTGCTTCTCTCTCTATAGTATTTATGCTCCCTCAAGGCCTAAAGCAAGGTTTTGGTAGATCTCTTTCTAAACTATGATTTTTGTGTTTTCTATAAGCCTACCTGAGAACTTATAAAGTGCTATGTATACATGAGTAATATTAATTCATGACAGTATGTGTGTTCTTTCTGCACAGCACTCTTCTTCTGAGCCAAATAAGTACCATCTTCATGACTTCAGCTGTGCCTACTTGGAAAGGATCACCACAGTTAGGATTGTTAAACAGGGTCATTGAACCCTCACCTGAGTATCCAGCAGCTCCTCCCAGCCAGCTGTATGTAATTTTGCCCTAATTTCAAATGGCTCTTTAATTTTTTTTAATTATTAAATTCTTCTTATCTCCCTTCTAAAGCAAGAGTCATACTTCATAAGGGGCACCAGCCACCAAGTCACTACTGAAATAATCAACTTCTGCTACCTTCCCATGAGAGGAATATGAACAGCTGCCTAACCATTCCAGCCTCCTATGTCATACCCCCATCGTCACCTATAAAGTCAGCAGATAGAAATCAAAGGAGAAGAGTGCCTCTTTGCCCTTATGACACTAAAGGTTGGAATGTAAGATGTGACTGAAGAGACCACCCTCCCAGCACTTCTAGGACTCAGGGGGACTGGTAGACACCTTGGCGACTCCAGCTTACCTTCCAGAATTCACAAGCATCTGTGAAAAGGGACTAAATGCAGTTCTTAACACCATTAAAATAAGCTTTCTGAGATGATAAGATTCTGGTCACCAATTATAGGCTGGTTTTTGTTAATTACCTTCCCCCCATTTAAAAGGCCCACCAAACAGCCAAGGAGCTGCTAGCTCCTCCATTTCCAAGTTTGGAGGCTATTTTCTGCTGGGTCTCATGCAGGACTAAAGCTTACACCTTCTTCATTGATTAAATGTGTAAGTTGCAGAAGAACTATGAGTTCTACTAGAGGATCCCATAAAGTCATAACTTCTTTAAATAACTAGCACCAAATTGACAAGTCTGTCTTCACTCAGAGTCTTATCAATCAATCACTCCCAGAACTAAAGGAGCTTATTTGTGGAATCAACTGTCTCCTTGAGGGCCTTGAGACACTAGCATGCTCCTCTGGAAGGGAATATTGAAAGACTGTTTCAATTATTCACAGACACTCATCCTTGGCACCAAACACAATGCTGGGCCCAAAAGGATAAAAACTCCTTTCCTTCCTCATTAGTTTGTAGAGGCTACTTGCAGGGAGAAGACTGGCAGGTGGTGTAGGCAGGCGGGACACAGGATGGACAAAGTCTCAGAACGTAACCACTGTGCTTTCCCTATACTAAGAGGCCCTGATAGCAGTCTCCATGAAACCCTCTTAATGGAGAGACCTGTCAATGAGTTTTCTGGGAACCTATGACTGTGCTAACCCCATCAGGGTCCTGGAAGCCTGCTCAAATATGGTCTCCAAAATATCTGTTCTGAAAGACTAGCCTTTAGCTTGTCTCCAGACAAACTTAAAGGAGCTTCAATTGAAAAATATCAAACTGACAGAATTCACTAAATTCTTTGTCAAAATATGGCCCTGGTATTCATTGGGTACTGGTCATCACCAGCCTGAGCTTGATACCTTTGAACCTCTTATTATAATGGATTCAGAAACATTTTAAAAGTAAAATAAAAGGCAATGCTAGCTACTTTCTCTTCTAGCCTTTCTCGCTTTGGGGGAGGGCACCTCTATTTCTTCTTCCATGTAATCATGGCTCTGGCCTGCAAATCCTGAGATTTCTTGGCCCCCACCTCTCTGCAGTCCTTGCTCTGTATATTCTCTGTGAACAAAATCCTCTGCCTGTAAAATCCTTCCTTAACTCTCAGTTACAGAGTGAAAAAGCTGCAAAATGCAGTCTGCCCATCCCCCATGAACCTTCTCAGATTCCTTTTGTCCTGCCACTCCAGAGACTTCTACCAGTGCAGGGCGGCTGGAGGCACTGACTAGAACAATGTGCTGAATGACAGCCCTCCCAGGTTTCTCCATAAACAAAAACTCTGTCTCTGCCCTGCTGTGACTGTTTGCTCCACAAGACCAGTGAGGTTCATAGTCTGTCATATCTCTTCTTTAGCTCTAGCCAGAGCAATGGCATAACGGTTAAGAATGCCACCTGTTCTTACAAAGGATTGGAGTTTAATTCTCACCACCTAATCCTCATTGGTTTTTCCCATTCCTTACAATTTAATTCCTCTTTTCTAGTTTCATTTCATTCAACTATTTGTGTTGCCTGTAAAACTCATTACATAGTGATTTCCTGGCTTTTGTCTCCTCAAAACCACCATTCCTCCAAGTTTTAACTTCAATTCATCCTGTTTATGGGGTCTTCCCCCACCCTTTCTCCCTTGCTTTTACTGTCACTCTCATAAAACTTATTATAAACTTCAATTTAATAAGGTTTTTCTCTCCCTCTACTGTTTACACTCAAAACCTCTTAAAACTATATTTTCTATTAAATTCTTCTAAACCCCTCCAAATCCCCAATGTGTACATAAATACTGTTAATTTACTACATATCCCTTATGTTTAATTCAAATTCCATGTTCTTTAAATAATACTACATAGTACTTTCTTCTAAGTCGAATCGCTGCCTTCTGCATGACTTCAATTTTGTCTACTTACAAAAATCATCATAATGAAATTTATTATTATATTTTGAGTACACTTAAATTTCATATAATTTTTAAAAAGTCAACATCTATAATGGAAAAAGGAAAACAAATCTGGTGGTTGCTAAAAGACCTTGCAATGTGATAGTAATTAAGAACTTTGGAGCAGGAAAAGCTCCGAGACAGGAGATAGGCATGAGAAGACAGATAGGAGTCCTCTGCCACATTTGATTACCCTGATAGAAGTCTTTGTTTCCCAAAGCTGCTGCATTCCTGCCATATATTACCTGCAAATTGCCATGTATGTGCTATTTACCTTTTGCTTGCATTTGTCACATGGGTATAAAATCCCTCAAAATCTTGGTCAGGAGGTTGCCTCCTTTACTGAAGGATCCCTGTGTTAGTCCCACAAGCATATCAAACTCTCTCTCTCCTCACTTGACTTTGGCTCCTGGTCTCTGGTTTTTCCATAATATTTCTGGAGGCCTCCAGAAATATCAAGCCACAGTATCCATCAGTTGGTAATAGAGGCTACCACCCCTGGAACCTGTAGCCCCCATTGTCCCTGGAACAGAGAAGTGCACACCCCCCAAAAATTTCCTCTTGGGGTCTCTTTCTAGGAGGCCTGAGAGGGCTGCACAGCCCAGGACCAGAGCCTCTGACCAGGTTGAGTGAGACAGAGACTCAGAATGGATGTCCAGATCAGGTAAGAGAAGGACTCAACCAATGTCCAGTATACAAAGAGGAGGGTCAGCACAGGAAAACGTTTCCTCAGTGCTTCCAAATGAAGCCATGGTCTAGCAACACGTTCTGATTTATCTTCACTTTGATGAAACTGGTAAAAAAAAAAAAAAAAGGAAGAAATGTCTAGAAGGTCTAGAGAGTCAGACGCTCCTCCAAGCCCATGTGACCATGAAAATTAGCTCCCCAACTGACTTTAAGAGTGAAAAATTAAATGTTTATTTGGGCCAACTACATGGTCTTAGATACCCAACAGGAAAGTATAACCCAAAATTAAAATAATTAGTATTCTTCTTTAAAGATACTAAAACATTAGGTTTAAGTTCATATAAGATTTTTCTTACATACTTTCTCGCTAACAATTTTGTTCTCAACAAAAAAATACTATTAAAATATAAAACTTCAAATCTTGGCCTAGTTCAACACTACAGTGTCTAACGTTAGCTAAGGAAGACAAGTCCATTATTGTTAAATAATAACTAAGTTTCTAGTACTTCCTAAAAAGAATCCTGTTTTTAAAAGACACACTAAAAACATAACCAGTACCTCAAAAGACCTAAAAGACTTAAAATGAAAACTAGACTGACCATACCCTACCTGTATTATAATTAACTGTTGTCTCCAAATTCCTTACAAAATCCCCTGAGCAGCCCATATGACTGCCCAAGCCTCTACCTGAGACAACATTAAAAATATGTTCCCACTCCATACTACCTGAGGACTCCTTCTCAGTTAAAAAAAAAAAAAGTCCTTAGCTTCTTTCTTTTTTATGTCTTCAAGATCCAGAATAACAAAAAGCAAAAGTTTCCTGAGAAAAGTGTCTCACTGCAGAAAGCTAGGAAACCCACTTCTCTTGCCTGGATGTCTCTTTGTTTATCAGCTAGCCGTTCAGCTGGCCCAAGGACAGCTCAACCCAGACTTCATAGCTGTTTGCCTTTGTTTCTAGAGAAATCAAATTTGCCTTAACAACTATTCTTATCATTACAGAAAAAGATGGGATCTGCTCTATGCTGGGGGAAGAAAACTGCTTCTACACTAACCTGCCTGGAATTACAAGGGAAAATAACAGACAGCTACAGGAAAGACTAGAATCCAAAACCAGAGTTCAATACTACAGGTGAGGAAGCTTTTGGGACTGCTCTTGAGTCTCATGCCAATGTCCTTTATAGGACCCATCCTTATGATCGTCATTCTGGCTCTCATTTTGGGGCCCTGCATACTAAAACTCTTTTCCAATCTGTTACAGTACTGACTAAAAACCCTCCCTTCTTCTGCACTTACCCAGCTGTTTCTGACTGAGAAATGCCAGCCTCTCAGAATGAGAATATTCTAAAAAAAATTCTGAGAAAAAAAATCCCTCAACCCCAAATATGGGAAACTGAAAAAACTCAGATATAAACACCATTAAATAAATCCCCTATCTACCTCTTATCAACCCATCTCACCCTGAAGTGGTTAAGAAGAAAATACAAAGCCTCTGCACCCTTTGTTCTTCTTTTCTTTATACCTTCAGTATCTGAATTGATAGAATGTGTAAACTACAGAAGAACTGTTGGGTATAATGCAGGGTGGGCCTGCCAGAAGGAATGAAGGAATGGCTCTCTGGGTGTGTATAGGGTCTGGCCCCCCTGCATGCCCTTCTCTCTTAGTGCTAGGCTCTCGGCCAAGAGCTAGCCGGAGCTTGTCAGTTGCAGTTCTGAAGTAAACAACTTGACCTTTAAGCTAGCCCGACCACAACTTCCTTTTTCCTGTTTACAGCTGTGTGTCATCAATAGAGGAACCTCCTGAAAAGTCCCGTCCTCAGGGTATATAAGGCTTGCTGCCTCTCAATAAAGTCAGTCAGTCAGTCATTCTCCTTTCCTCCTACCTAGTGTGTGTGTCTGTGTCTCTGTTTTATGTGCATCATTCAATCTGCAGCCCTCTGCCAATCAGGACTCAGTCAACGAACGTAGCCAGGGCACTACAGGTGTGGTGCTCCATACTGGATGGTTGTGGAGCCAGTTTCTGCCCAGCATCTGGAGGGAACCTTATCCACCTGGGAACAAACTGATTGGCTGTCATCAGGACCCCACCCCATAAGGCTATTGGTTAACAAGACCTATAAGACTCCACCCCATAAGTCTATTGGCTAACAAGACCTATTAGACTCTCTGGTCTTTCTTAAATAAATGAGTTTGCAGCAGGCCACCACTGTTGGCTTTTCGATCAACTCCCAGAGTCTGTTGACTCTGAGCCTACTCACCCCCTCCCCCATGGCAGAGGCTTTAGCCCCCCTTGGGCTGGCCCTGAGTGCTGGGACCCCCCTCCCAACAAAGAACCACAAGCTCCACTAGAGGAACCCATAAAATCCTAAATTATTTAAAGTAACTACCCTAAATTGGCAAGTCTGGCTTCACTCAAAGACTTTTCATCCACTCACTCCCGGAAATAAGAGAGGTTGCTTGTGGAACCAGTTGTCTCCTTGAGAGGCTTGAGATACCAGCCTGCTCCCCTGGAAACGGAGTCTTGAAAGAATGGTTTCAATCATTCAAGGACACCTAACCTTGAAACCAAACCCGTTACAGCTTGGCCCAAAAGGATAAAAGATTTACCCACCCTCAGTTTGAAGAGGCTTCTGTGGAGTGAAGACTCTACCTTGGCTGCATGTTTATAGTAAAGTATACATTCCTTGCCTGTTGCAGGTCTGACTCTGCTTTTTAGTTCTTAACTCTAAAGACTACTCCTTTTTCCTATCCTGAAATCTAACATTTTTCTAAAAGTATGTTACATCTACTCTCTTTAATATATTCTTTCTCTTAAATTAACATTAGTCACACTAGAGATTTTAAAGTTGAAGCCTATTCAGTTTTTCCAAGGAATAAATCTACAATATTCAACCTGGATGAATAAATGACTTTGACTGCTTTCTTGGGGATAGAGGAAAAGGGCAGACCATGGATTTCTAACAAATGCATGAAAAATGTGAAAGTTATTCCCCCGTATACATTTCTTTTCCTGTACGTTCCACTCTTTGTTGCCTGTCTTCATCCTTAATACCTAATAGCTTAATTTATAAGACTGTTTTATTTAACTTATACACAGTGACACAGACCTTTATGCCAAGAACTCAGGGATCATAGTGACACAGGGATTTCAGGGTGTCTTTGAGAGCGGCAGAGCCTCGGCTCTGTCGTGCCTAGCTTGAGAGGTTAGGGTCCCAGAAACTCAAAGGCCACCAAAGCTACCAAGCCACAGACTTTCAGATTTTTGTCTTCCTAAATTCAAAGAATGAAATTCACAGACCACAGAAAATGAGTTTTTAAAAGGAGAATTTTATTATACGGAGAGAAAAAACAAAAGTTCCTATACAGGAGGAGGGGTCTCTGGGAATGGGATACCACTGAGTCTCATTCCCTGGACTTAATAAGGATTTAGAGAAGGGAGGAGGAGAAAGGAAGATGGGCTGGTCAGTCCAATTCGCATTCCAGGTGTCCAGGACCCTCAAGGTCGTGGTCAGGCGGTCCTGGTCAGGTGATCCTAGTAAGGAGGTCTTATCACCAAGTCCTAGTCAGATGGTCCTACTCAGGTGGTCCTAGTCAGGAGGTCCTGGTCACATCCTCAGCTTATCTTCTAAGGACAGGAAAAAAAAAAAAGATAAGGAAAAGCCAAACACTCTAACTGGCCTCCTTAGCCTCTGGCTATGACAGAGCTAGAGACATCTTTAGATTAGATAGTTCTGGAATTTCTAGTCTCAGGTGGGAGCAAATTTACTGGCATCTCAGAAGAATTTCTAGTTCTCAGCAAGAAAAGTAACTGGCCATTCTTCTCTTGGGGTCTTTACCCTAAACTGCCTAGCCATTTTCTACCTCCTACTCTTATCAATAGGAGGTAGACTCTTTGTGAGATCAAAGTGAGCCTGGTCTTCCTATCAAGTTCCAGGTCAGCAGGAACTGTAGGGAGACCCTGACTCAAAAAGACAACAGAAAGAATATTTAAATAAAGTCCATAAATGTATATAATGTGTTTTGACTAAATCAAGCCCCAGTCCCATCCAATTCAATCCCTATAATCCCAACAATTTTCCCTCCAGTTTCATTCACTCTTTTGTTGTTCAGTGTAATACTCACTGAGTCCATATAGTGCTAAGAGTATGTGCATGAGTTTGGGACAATCCACTGGGGCTTGGATAGTCTAGAAAAAATGTCTTTATTTTTCTGAGCTGCCATCAATTTCCAATAACTCCTTAGCTAATAGTGGGATTTCATGATGCCAATCACAATGCATGCTGAGGTTTTCCGTCCTTTGGTGCAGCACTTGTGGATTCAGTTGCTGAGCTCATGTGTGCAACTGTGTTGGCATGTCAAGTAAATACTGTTTCCCTGAAAACATCTACTTCTTCTGGCTCCTACAAGCTTTATACCTTTCTTTCCACAATGATCCCTGAGCTTTCAGGGCAGGAGGTCTTATATACTAAATCACTTAATTGGGAACATTTCAAAGGTTCTGTGAAGGGAGCTGATCATCTTCTTCTCATCATTTCCATCTGAAAAGCATTTAAATTTCAGGTTTATCTACTCTAAAAAGATATTCCTCCATTCTCCATCTGTTTCAAGAAATATGTATTGCAATCTTGCTTGCTTGTCTTCCTATTTGCTTATCCTTGTCAATTTATACCTTATCCGTATTTTAATGTCATTATGGAACGATTTCAGGTGCTGTTGGAGAGAAAACTCATAAGGAATTCATCTCAATTTTGTAATGTTTAGCCAAAAATAAGATTAACATTTTCCATGTAGCAATTTCCTCCAAAATAAGATACTCTGTTTTACATTATAAAGACGGTGAAACATTCCACACTGTAAGAAGGCTCATAAGATACAGGATGTTGAAAAGGAAGTGAAATAACAAATTGTTGTAAAGGGAAGTGACCCATTCCATCCTGCAGAATAGCTCCTTAAGCTCAGGATGTAAACAACAAAAAAGCTTCAGGAAGTTCTTGAAACTGACCAGATTCCTTCCTCTCCAAGTGTGTAGAAGTCCTAAACATTGCCTCTTAGATAAACTGAGAGGCCTGGAACTGGTTCACAGGAGCTGAGTGCCAAAGAGATACACTCCCCAATCTGTCACAAATTGTGCAGTGAATTCTAGGTTTCTGGATTAGGTGAGCCACCACTCACACTGTGGTAAGCTTTTGGTAATGAAGCTGTCTTTAAGAATTTTTGCTCATATAATTAACCCTTCAGCCACAGTCATTTGATTAATGCCAACAATCTCATTGGTTCACTGGGTTGAGTTTTTGTGGTATCCTTAGTTTGGTCTGTTGTTGGTTTTCTAACAATCTTAGATTTTGTTTATGTCTTCCCAGAACAGAGTCACACAACAACATGTCCCCATATACAACTGTAACCTAACTCCTTCATTAGGGATTGTCTTATCATAAGTGAGAGCATGTAGTTTTAACTATTATTAATCACTTTACTGAAATACTTCAGTCAAAAATGTGGGCTACAATTAGAATAACTTAAATTTAATGGCCTCAAGCTACACTTTTCAAAAATTTCCCTCTCTGTACACTTGAGTAAAAAAATCTATTACTGTTCTTGTCAATGGACATCAAAGGACACACTTGCCAATTGGAAAAAAAGTCAATATAATTTCCTGATTTCATCCCAGAGCTATAACTTTGCTAATTAGCCTTATGTAATAAAATTCTAATAATCTCTTGAATCTTTTTCCTCCTCATTTCATTTATAGTTCCTAATGGCTTTGCTTCCCTATGTATCATCTTTAGAATTCCCATATATGTTTTAAGATATTTAAGAATATAGAAAAATTATATTTTCTTAAGGTGGAAGCCACTTTTCCACCATAAAAACAATGTCTCTACAGGTTATTAAGATATGTATTGTATTCCACAATTTTAGTTTCAAATTGGGTCTTTAATGTAAGATATTAAAAGAGATGATAAAAATAAGACTTCATTTAATTATCTATACTGACTAAGCAGCTTTATTTATTCAAGGACAGAAAAAGAAGAAAAAAACTGAATACTTCAGTTCTCCCTAAACGTAAATTACTGACACCACTGCAAATACATATGCCAACATAAAGCTAAATTTAATAGGACCCTCTGGAGTATTAAATCCTTTGAACAGTGAATCTAATGTCTGATATGCACTTTCTTTCATAGACGTCAGGATTAAAATGAAAAACATACTGTTAGGGAAATAGTCACCTTAGTAAACTGTGTAATAAAAATTAATGGTTACATCCATGTTTGTGTCCAGTTCACTGATTACAATGAAAAATGCTGGATCAGAAATTCATTATCCAAACTTGTTAAAATTGCCCATCCAGCCTATTATAGACTGTCTGTAAAGTGATAAACACTGAAAAGGTTTCCTGGTCATCAGTAATAGTTTGAAGCTTAGCACATTTCTTTGGCATTTTTACATTAATAGTTGTCAACTATAACATATAAACTTTTAAAATAATGTAGGCTAATCACAATCTGAACTAATTTTCTCAATAATTTTTATTTCATGATATAATACTTGCTTCTTAAAGATAATGTTCTCAGATAGCTCAGCAGTTAAGAGCACTGGTTGCTCTTGCAGAGGATCTGGGTTCAGTTCCCAGAACCCACATGATAGCTAACAACTGTTCTTAACTCCAGTTCCAGGGGATCCAGCACCTCTTCTGACCTCCATGGGCATTGTACAACACATGTGCACTTACACACACGCAGGCTACATACTCATACACATAAAGAATAATAAAAGATAATTCTCTTAAAATCTGACACTGTAATAGGCAATGTAATCATTTCTTCAGATATAATTGAGAAATCTGATTTTCCAGTGCAAATAAAGAAAATATATTGTCATTTCATGAATAGATAATTCAAATGGAAAAAAGAATGAAATGGAAAGAATACTTAAATAAAAGTTCCATATTAACTCACGAAGTTTCTTCTCTTTAGAGAGTTTACAAATTCATAATTTATGATAGATTCCAAAATTACTGTTCTAAGCTCAGATGTTCTCATGTAAAAATTTGCTGAAAATGAGCCATATTAATTATTTTATTTCCAACCATATAGAAGGACTGAGAAAAATATAATCAAAGTTAACACAAATAAGATTAGATGTTTGTGTGCAAAGTCTTATCTTTATACATGTGGTGTAAAAAAAAAAGGAAGCAAAGAGCAGTTTTCTCTCTGTCTGCTATGAGGGATGGACTTTGGCCTGACTGACAAGTGAGTAGCCAATGGCTTAAGGGAAACACAGGGGAGGCTGGGAAGAAGAAAGGCGGGCATAGGGCAAGGTATCCATCTTGGATGCACACTCTGGTGTTCCTGTGAACAAAAAGCAAGCTCCGTCATAGGAAACCTCCCTTCCACTCCCTCTGGAGATGAATTTTTTGTGAGTAACATGGAATAAACTAATCTCTCTAAAGAACATTCTCTATTTGTTCAGTCGGTTCAAACCTGGGGGTGGGACGAGGCTGAATGACCGGTCCCTCCGTGAGAAAATTTATGCAACAAATGGTGTAGTTGAGCAGGACCGACTGACAAAAAGAGAATGCTCCCATGAAAAGGAGTTATGGAGCCTCAGTTAATATGGGAATCAGCAAAGGAAAGAATATGGGCAGAAGAAATCTTGACATGGTGGATTATCCCCATAGGACTGGTGTGTATGGCTGCCATAGCAAGCTTGGGGTGGTCTATAGTGCAGATGAGATAGATGGGACAGATATGGGTGGGGATAGTGCACGCCAGAGATACCATGGACCAGCCTGTGCAGGCAAGAAAGCATTCTCAGGATGATGTCTTAGCACAAAAGGAAATTCAAACTGTGAATGATGAATTAAATCAAGAGAAAGATATAAGCCTCACTTCTTCGATACTAGCCACTAAGCCTGCTAGCAAATTGGATCAAAGAGAACAGGAAATGGAACTTTTAGCGTGCTTTTTTTTAAAGTCAAAAAGGAATGAGAGAGGGCCAGGACCGGGTCCCCACCACAATTGCTGCCGCTGCCCGGACAGGAGAGGTGTGGGGCTGGGCCCCTGCAGCCACTGCCTCTGTGGTCACAGCAACGGCCACAACCTGGGATCCCATGGAAGAAGCAAACAACCCAGAAGGAGCTGAAAGTTCTCCTAAGGGTTTCTCAGCCTTAGAACTGCTGGAGTTGGGAAAGACATTCAAACAAACCAGGAGGGAACATTTAACTTCTTGGCTTGTAAGGCTGTGGGACATGGGAGAAGATCAGATTATTTTCAATGCTGCAGAAGCAAGACAGCTGAGCTACATAACCACTCATCCCTCCTTGAGATTTAAGCTGCGTAACCTGGCACAATACTAGGGAAAACAGTCACTGCTGAACAGGCTTGTGCATGCCACAGGAGACATTTGGTCATCACCAGTGGAGACCCCCATGAATTCCAGGAACTGGAGTATGACACAAGAAGTACAGGTGCTCTTAAGAGAACTGGGCATGAGGAGAGCAATATACAGTAGCCCTTTCACTGGCCCTGATAGAACTGTGTTTACTAGAGATCTAATGACAGATTTCATTGAACAAGGACCGCAACATTGGTATGGAGCTCTAGGATCCTTACTGGATCCCCAGGTGCAGCAGGAGCTTTAAAAGGCTGGAGAGGCTTTGACAGGTTTAAACAACTTAGACCAGCATGTGAAACATGTCTGTAGAAAAAATTTTAAAACCTAAAAAATGTGTAAGGGAGGCAAAACAGAAAAGGAGGTCTGCTTGGGTTACTTGTAGACAAATGTGGACAGACTTGTGTCTTGCCCAAGTTCCTAAAGAAAAGATTGATAAAAAGCCAAATTCTGTGCTAAAGCAGCTCTGGGAGGCTTTAGGCCCTGAGAAATGGTTCATAAAAGGTACACAGAGGATGAAGCTTATCCCAGGGGTGGATACTAACCCCCACAGAGAAAACAGGGTACATTTCTCCCCTGTGACTGGCTATTCGAGGGGTGGGGACAGTTTGCCTGGCCAGGTCCTCTCCCAACAGCCAGATGTGGTAAATGGAAAGACCAAAGATGTGGCTAGGGTCAGGAATCAGATCCAGGGCCTCCCTGGCCCTCAGAATCAATAGGGGCAACAGGGGCAAGAGAATCCTTATTCCTCCTTGGCCCTATGTAGGACCAAGAAATTCAGGACACTAAATGGATTACATGCCATTGTACCAAACCTGGAACTGTTGAAAAAACAGCTGATGCAAATGAAAAGGGATTTTCCTGGCTATGTTAGACCTCGTGCGTGTATATAATGTTAACTTCTGAGTGTTTTACAGATATGAAACCCAGTTGAGAGACATCAAGTACACCTGAAGGAACAAGAATGGAATGTAACTCATACAGGGTAAATGGGTAAAGTATAGCTATAGAATTCTGGGAGTTCTATGGGCCTGGGCCTTTAAATGTCCAAGAGTAAAGGTATATGACTATTAACTAGCAATTCCAGTATCAAGTGTGCGTTACTTCCCCTGTGAACTGTTGGCCAAGGAGGTCTTGGAAGATCCTATCTATCAAACAAAAGGCAATTGCCACATTATAATTCTGGTCGCACACTGGAAATGGATACTAAGACCCTATTACTGAAAATGCGACATGGTTCAAGCATGGAAAGAGGTCTTTCCCATGGGACCCAACTATGACAGAGCTTGCATTTTGATCACGGGAACACCAGAGTGTGCATCCAAGATGGATACCTCGCCCCATGCCTGCCTCTCTTCTTCCCAGCCTCCCCTGTGTTTCCCTTAAGCATTGGCTACTTAGTTGTCAGTCAGGCAACTAAGTTGGGACCCAACTAAAAACTCCCTGCCAATGGATGGCTGGCCTTCATGGTACTAGAGGGCACTAAGCAGACCGCCATGGGAGAATGGTCCTAAAAAGCTCTGCTTAATGACAGATCTTGCATGCTTCACTGTCATGTTCTACAGGTGTAATAGAGGCTCATCTAGTATGTGCATCCTCAGCATGTTCATAATTGGATTCAGGGCCTGCTCTTCAGGAAGGCACACACACATCTGATACTAGGAAAAGACTGTTGACTCCCAATTGTGAGGGGGAGAGTTACAAGCCCCCATAAAGAAACTACCAGATAAATATGATGTGCCCACTTAGGCATTACCTAAGCACTGTGTTTACACCCATAGGTTAGGTCATTCAGTATTTATGTGGATGTTACTTTGCTGTTGTTGTTATTGGGGCTGTTGCATTTTACAATTATTGTGTTTTTACAGTCAAAGGAGCATCGCTGAAGCAAGAGGATAATCCATGCCACAGTGAAAAGAACATCATCCTATACCTGTTATTCTCTCTCCCCAAACCCCTTGCTCTTATGGCTCAGGGATTATTGCAGAAGAGATGGTGGGAAGTATGTGAGAGCCAGAGAGAAAAAGGGGTGGGATGTGGCATTAAAAAAAAAGGAAGCAAAGAGCAGTTTTCTCTCTGTCTGCTATGAGGGATAGACTTCAGCCTGACTGACAACTAAGTAGCCAATGCTTAAGGGAAACACAGGGGAGGCTGGGAAGAAGAGAGGCAGGCATGGGGCGAGGTATCCATCTTGGATGCACACTCTGGTGTTCCCGTGATCAAAATGCAAGCTCTGTCATAGGAAACCTCCCTCCCCCTCCCTCTGGAGATGAACTTTTTGTGAGTAACATGGAATAAACTAATCTCTCTAAAGAACATTCTCTATTCGTTCAGTCGGTTCAGACCTGGGGGTGGGACGAGACTAAATGCTGGGTCCGGTTGTGAGAAAATTTATGCAACATACATATAGTTACCTATGTGCAACAAAGGATTTCTGATAATTAGAATATACTTATGTGATCTAGATTTGTACCATTGAGGATATAATGTTGAATAAAGGGCTCTAAAATTAATATCAACCTTAGGGTAGGAGAGATTGCTCTGTTGTACTACTATTCCAAATGGTTTGTGTTTAGTTACTAGCAACCCATTTGCTCCATTTCCAACTGTCTATAACTCCTGTCCAGTGATATGTTTCCTTCTTCTGGCCTCTGCACACGATGTACTTATGTACACAAAGCCACACACTGACACACACATATACATATAATTGAAAATAAAACTAGGTAAGGACCAGGAAGATGTTATAGTTCTAGAAGCAAAAGAAGAGATGATCTTGAGAATTAAACGAATAGGACATTTAAAATATTCAGAGATGAAAACTTATAAGAATTGACATGATTGAATGAGGCATGCTCAGGGCATCTGGCTTTACAGCCTGAGGAGTGCCAGCTCAGGAGAGGCTGAATGTGTGTGTAGGAACTTGTAAGGAACTTTATCACACAAAACAATATATTTTCTGACCTAAAGTGCTTTTACATTATCTCAAAATCTGAACTCATGATTTGTTAAGTAAGAGATAAAATAAAAGGAGAGCAAGACTTGCAGCAGCAGGTGCCAGAGCAAAGGTAGTCATGGCAGCTCCAGGTGTCTCTTTGCATGAAGATGGAATAAGATGTTTAAATAACATACACCAACAAAACAAAACAAAACAAAACAAAAAAAAACAAACTTAACCCGTAACCATGAAAAAGAAGACATTTAATCCATCCGTCTCCTTGAGCAAAAGTTAAAAGTGATTTTCTCCAATACTGATGTTCCTCTAGTGAGAAACTCAAGCCAGCAAGTAACTGTTGCTTCTGTTCACTGCAAAGGAGACCAAATGCTCTTTCTTTTAAAAAATGTTTAAGCATGTGGACAGAGTGATGGAGGCTTGAGAACAGTAGAAACCAGCATAATTGAAATTATGAACCCTCCCATGAACCTGGAACTCTGGTTGCCTCCTGTGAACCTGAAGTTGTAGATCCCTGCAGTGACCCTGAAACTGTAGTCCCCTCTCTGAGTCTGATGTTATTATACTTTCCAGTGTATCTGGAACTGTAATTGTCTCCTATAAGCCTGAAGCTGTGGTCCCCTCCCATGAGCTTGAAGCTGTGGTGAGTTCCCAAGAGCAGGAGGTATGGTCCCCTCCTGTAAGTCTTAACTATGGTCGCATTCCCATGGAGAGTAATTGACTCCCATGGAGAGGCCATTCCTTTCTGTGAGCCTGGAACTGTGGTGACCTCCCCTGAACCTGGAGTTGTGATTCCCTCACATAAGCTGGAATTATGATACCCTCCCATGAACCTGTAGCTGTGATACCTTCTCATGAGCCACAGCTGTGTTCCCCTCCTGTGAACCTTAAGCATTGGTCATCTCTTGTTGGGTAAGATTGTCTTCCAACAGAAAGACCATGGACAGATGCATCGTCCCAGGCTTGATTGCACTCATTGTCAAGGACCATCACAGTTAAACTTATTGACTGCCACAGTCCATAAGGAAGGAGAGACCAGGAGAGTCATGAGAAATTTCCAACCAACCAGTTAGCTGTAGTTGCACAATAGGGAGGGGTGAAGGGGATACAAGATGAGGAAGCCTAGGGGAGGCTCTCTTGCCCTTTTGTGCAGTGTTGGGGAAGTTATTGACCATGCTTGCATGAAGACTTCTCAGTTCGGCCTTAGGAGGGGAGCAACCATTATTCTGTAAGTGAACCCTTACCCATTGTTCTATAAGTAAGCCCAATAATCTCACTGTTTCCCAGACTAGAGTTTGGAGAAATTTTACTTTGACTTATTATTGGGGCTATTGGATGAGGGGTCACATGTTTACACTTCCCAGAAGGAATTTTAGTGACACAAGGCATAGTAAGTGAGGTTTTGACAAAATTGAGGATGAGTTTGAGAAGAACAATGGTGTTGTCCCTAATAGGGGAGGGAGACCAACAACCAAAGCAAAGTGGGGTGAATGCAGAGTGTTGGCAGAGAATAATTTGACATGGTGAACCATCCACGCAGGACTGGTGTGAGTAGCAGCCGTGGCATGGATAGTGTAGTGAATAGTGAGATATGTATCGAAGGTGAGGCCACCTAGACATATGATGTCTATGGGGGAATTTTCTGGATGTCAGTTCTTTTCTAGGTTGAATAGGGTGCCATGCCTGCTTGAGAGTAAGTATGGAGATTCTTTGAAAATAGCCAAAGGTCTAAAGCAGACATTTCAAGCTCTGGGAGAAGTGTACCAGATGCGGAAGTGCCAACAAGCTGCTGCAGATGCAGCCTGGCCACTCCTATGGATAATAAGAGATCTATCCCAGGCTGAGTCAACAGTCTGGGAGAGACTAAAGATGTAAGAGAGGAATTACAGCAAGAAAGGGATGAGGCTGGCCTTTTCAGTATTGGCCTCTGACTTAGTAAATTGAATAAAATAGAGATGGAGGTGTTAATCTGCCATTTTTTTATGGCCAGGGCCAAGAAGCAGACAAGAGCCTAGATTAGATCAATAATACATGGCTTATCCTTTGACCCAAAACTTGAAACCCATGGGAGAAGCTGGGTAGTGATGAGGAAGGGAGCAATCCATAAATAGCTAAAGATGCCCATCTGATTCAATCTTTCATACAAAGCAAGGGAAAATCCATGGTTGATAATCAGAGAACACTCAGCACTAGAGATGTTTGAACTAGAGAAGACTTTCAAACAAGCAATGAAGGACCACCTCACCACCTGGCTTTTGAGGCTTTGGGGCAATGGAACAGAGGCAATTAGTTTAATTGCTTCAGAAGTTGAAAATTTGAGTAATATAACTACACATCCCTCCTTGAGACATAGGCTATGTAACCTGAGGCAGTGCAAGGAGAATCAGTTCTTGATGGAGGGGCTTGAGCAAGCCATTAAAGGTACTTGGTCATCACCACTGACAATCCCAATGCATATAAGCGGCTGGAGGACAATAAAAGATGGACAGACACTACTGAGGGAACTAAGTATGAGGAAAGCAATGTATGATGCCAGGTTCACTGGATGAGATAGGAATGCATTTTCTAGAGACTTAAATAACTTGACTCAGCAGGAATCTCAAGAAAGATTCATATAGAGCTTTAGTTGCTTTGTTGAAAAACTTAATTAAGCATAATCTTCATGAAGTAGGGAAGATTTTGGCATATCTGAGTGACTTAGAACAGTATGTAAAGTGTGTATGTGAAAGGCTCGAGTAACCTAGAAGGAAAAAACAGCAGAGAAAGTAGTCTGCTAGGCTATCCAAAGGTAAATATTGCAAGATTTAGGTTGAGTTTATGTACCTAAAGAAAAAATGACAAAAAGTCAAATTCTGTGCTAAGAATCTTTTGGAAGGCATTAATGCCTGTGGATCAGTTCACAGAAGGCATCCATGATAAAACATTACAGGTGCAAAACATAAAAATTATGTTATGGTTGGATAATCATCTCTTCAGATTAAACAGGGTACATTTCCATGTTGCAAAAGTTTATGGTAGGGATGGAGACAGTTTGATCAAATAGGACCTCCCCCAGGATCCAAGTGTAGTCAATGGAGAAACAACAAATGTGTCTACAGCCACAGGTCAGACCCAGGGAATCAATAGCTGCAGAGGGGCCAGACTTTTCCTTAACCCTGTGCAGGGTATAGGAGTTTGAATCAGTCGTAATGAGTTTATCAAGGATGGAGAAATTCAGGGAAGCTCCATATAAGAACTCCAGGATAGGGAATAGCTCAGGGAAAATGACTAAATATAATAAAAGAGTTAACTAATTAATGCTTCTTATCCATGCTATTGTATCCACCAAGGATCTGTTGAGAAAACAATTGGTACTAATTGATGACATATTTTCATGCTATATTAAGCCTTCTTTAAGTTTCACTTAGTATCCTCTTAGATTTTGAATTTCTGTGGTCACCTGATGCTTGCTTGGAATGGAGAAAAATAAATATTCAGTGCTTCATCAAGGTAATGTTTGTATCTCTACTATTCATTATGTGATGATGGTTCAAAATGAAGCATTTTCCAGTCCATCCTCTAGAAAAATGTTTGAATGACATAATGTTGATATCTGAGGTTTCTGAAGATGTGAAAATCGATTTCAAAGACATTCTGTTACCCCTGAGGAAAAGAGGATGGAAAATAGATTCACAAGGGGAACAGCCAAGTACAGCTGTGAAATTCTTGGAAGTTTTGTAGTTGGGAAAGACACATTTCATATCCACCAGAATGTTTGGGGAAAGTCTATAATAGTCTGGGACTACAGATGCTAAAGAATAAACAAAAATATCTCATGAAAAAAAAAAAAGAGACTCCTAGAAACTGTACAATAGTGGTGGGTTGCCCACTTATGATTTGTTGGCCAGGGAGGCCTCAGAGACCTCCAGAAGGATAAAGGCTATTGCTACTAATGTTGGTTGAATATCCAGAAATAGACATTAAGACCCTATTTCTGAAGATACTACATGGTGTGGACCTGGGGAAAAGCAAAAATCAAGCTAGGATTAAGCCAAATACTTCCTTGAAATTGTGGAGCCAGTCAGACAGTATTACACAGCTTACTGAAAGGAACTGTCCCCAACAGTTCTGCTTAATTACAGACCCTCATGCTGCATTTTCAACATGCCAAGCAAGATGTGCCTGTTAGTGCAATAGTGGCTTGACTAGTGTGTGTACACCATTTACAATTGGATTTAATGTATGTTTTCCAGCGAGGGACATATTTTTGGTACTGAAAGCCAGGCAAACCCCTAGTGGCAGGGGAAGTTACAGGTCCCAGTAGGGAAGCTATAGCAATTGTTTGTTTAGGTAGACATGATGCATCTGCTAAGGTGCCTTCCCAGCATTTTTATGCCTGTGGATTATTACTGCAGTATCCCTGAAGATGTTTCTGCTTCTTCCTTTCCATTTGTGTTTTTTAGTAAGGGGGATATTACCAAGATGGGCCAAAAGGCAATTCCTGAAAACAAATGAAAAGGTCCAAAAATGCAATATCTTGCCACAGTGTGAAGAAGATTGTTCTACATGTATGCCACCTCTTCCAAGGCTCAGGGATTCTTGTGGAAGAGGATGGCAGAAAGAGTGTAAGAGCTGGAGGGAAGGGTAGAGTGTTGCTTAGGACTGCCCTCCAACACACAGACCATGGACAGATGCCATGTCCCCAAGCTTGGTTGTGAAAATTCCTAGGATCATCACAGTTAAGCTTGTTGACTCGTAGGACCCTAAGAAATCCTAATTGACCAGCTGGCACCTCATGGCCTGGGCAAGATGGCGCTGAGAGGAGCTGAAACAAAGGCCGGCTAGAGGAGATAAGCACATACCATGATAATTAGATGAACTAGGGGCATAAATGCCATTGGAGGAGAATTACTTCCTCCCTCGTGGACAGTTATAGCCTCTATGTAAAATGAAGACATGATCAAAGTGACCTGTAAAATGATTGGTAGAGATTTTGCACCATATGCTAATACCAGTAGCTCTGAGCCTTTATAATGTGCCTGCTGAGTTCAATAAATGGCTTCCTGCTGTACCACTGAAAGAGTTGTAACACCAAAAGAGCTGTATCAACAAAAGAGCTGACTCACTGCACACTTCTTTGGTCTGACAGGAACCCCAGCTGCATCTGATTGTCTCCTGGGACAGGCCAGGAGGCTGGGAGCAGGTGAGCTTCATACCCAATCTCTCCTTGATCCCCTCAAGAGCCCTCACCAACCACGGGGGCTGCACACCTGATCTCCCTCACTGCCCTCTCCCGCTGGACGGGAGACAGGGAACTTGGAGAGGGGGTACACTGACTGGTGTCTGTCGTGACCACCACCAGAGAGAGCAAAAGTTGACTGCCACAGTCTGCTTGGAAAGAGGGACAGGGACAGTCATGGGACATTCTCAATCAGCCAGCTGGGCTTAGTTGCATGAAGGATCAAAACTAAGTGTGTATGAAGGGAGGAAGCCTAATGGAGGCTATCTTGCCATTTTGTGCAGTGGTGGGTAATGCAGCATCTACACTTAAATGAAGTTCCTGTGTGGCCTTTGAGTGGGAGCACCCACACTCCTATAAGTAAACACTCACCCATTGCTCAGTACTAATCCCCATAACCACACTGATTTCCCCAGACTGCAGTTTGGTGAAATTGTACCTCAGTTTTTCTTTGTGAAAAAAAGAGGAGGATGTAGATGTTTTTTATGCCTCCTAGAAAGAATTTTCATGACATCTCCCTTGACCAGGGACTGTGGTCCTTTCTTGTGAAACTACAACTGTGGTTCCCTCCTGTGAGCTGGACTTGTGGTCCCTACCCATGAGCGACAGTTTTAGTCCCTTCATTTGAGCTTAAGTTGTGCTACCCTCCTATGAGCTAGAACTGTACTATCCTCCCATGAACCTGGAGCTGTGGTTCCCTCCTCTGGACCCGTAGCTATGGTCCCTTTCTGTGAGTCGAAGTTTTGGTTCCCTCCCACAAGCAAGTTTTGGTTTCCACTTGTAAGCTAGTGCTGTGATCCCCTCCTGTGAACCTGGAGCTGCAGTCCCCACCCCACAAGAGTCAGTATTGTAGCCCTTCCTGGGAGCTGGAGATGTCATCCACTCCTCCGAGTTTGAGTTGTTTCTTCTTGTGAGCCTGGAGCTGTGGTCCCCTCCAGTGAACCTGGAGCTGTTGTCTCCTTCCCATGAACTGGAGCTGTGATCCCTTTGCATGAACATGAAGATGTGGTCTCCAACTTTGAGCCATTGTTTCACATTCCTCTGGTGGCTGATGTTGGATGAGATTCAAGGATGGAGGATTTCCTGGTGTTGGGTTGCAACTTCAGCCTTCTCTGAGTGACAGACATCTTTCAAACCCCCTCCACTGAGGTCCTAGGTTGTGCATTGCCTTCGTTTTGCCTCTTTGTTGGCCTTATGCTGGGTACAGAGTAGTTTTCCGTCATTTCCAGAGTCTAGTCTTGGGAGAACTAATTCTCAATAACAGACTTCACACCTTCCTTGGTGGACAGCTATGATCTTAACTCCACATTTAGGAAATAATAGGTAAGTCATCATAGAGAACACCTAGTTTAGGACCCACAGTATTAAGTACAGTCTAAAATTAGAGAAAATTCTTATGTTTAGTAAGTTGTCAAATTAACGTTGCTTGTATTAACTTCACAGGCATATTTTTCTTATGAAAGATAAAAAAGCACATATAGGATTATGGAGTAAGTGAATGATTTTTAGAAAATTTTTGTAATGATAATCATATTCCTAATAAAAAAGTTGCTAATCTTTGTACTTCTCCTTGACATTTATTGATCATTTGCATGGTACTCATGCATATGATGACCAAGTTAAATGACTAAATTATGTAAAGAAGGGGACTACTATTGTATGAATATTGCTCAAGCAGTATTTATTTAAAACAAAAATGGAAATCCAGTCTTTGTTAGAGAACATGTATAGCCAAAGCATTAAATTCTTTATCCTAAAATTATCGTTTTTCTTTCCATACTAAACCTGGCCTACACGAATTAGAATATTGTTTAGTAAATAGACAGCTTGACTCTAAGAATTCCTGCTTATACTGTTTGAATAAAGATAGAAGTTAAAAGAACTAGAAAGATTATAGAAAATAATGGGGACTTTATTTTGATTTTTATAAAAGATATTCAGGAGTATCTGTATTAAGCTTCATTTCAAACTCAGATCTCTGCAAAATCTAAACTTAAACTTCTAAATATATTACTTAACATTTTATAGCTGTCATAGCTGAATATCAATTTTTTAAATGTTACTGAAAATTGAATAAGAAGCCATATCTCATAGGAAAATCACCAGAGTATGGAATAAGCTATTAATTTAATTCCCATTACCACCTGGAATATCCTTTCACTCTTAACATCGATCTACAATCTTCTCTGCTTAGATTATACTCATAAAAATAATTTCCTGACTTAGAGATGGAAAAATATCATCTTCTGATTTATATTTGATAACTAATGTATGATTTAGACTTTATTAAATAATATTTAATTTTGATGGAACAAGATAGTTACTAGTAAAGATCATGTTAAAGAACTATTAAAAGATGAAATTAGTATGAATATATTTCACAAGGACTTCAGTGTTTATATTTTGTCCTTTGATATGCAAGATATTAAAGAAAAGCCCATGAACTCTTGAGGTCAGAATAAACTTGGGCTACTCTCAATTCCTCTGCTATATTATTAGGTATCATTCTGTTTTACCTGGTTTGATATTCTTCATTTGCAAAAAAACGAATTAGTCTCATACATTTTTATTTTTAAAAGAGCAATATATATTTCCAAGGATTAAAAAGTACTTGCAAATACATTGTATCTTTTGCTATCTTGTAATACAATCACCATGAGATAAGCTCTTTTCTGTGTTCTATGCTACAAGATATCTTAATTTCTTAATTCAGATGTACATATATATTACAAAGCAATATATGAACAGTTAAATAATCTGTTTTTCTGATTTCAGAAATATAATTATGAACACATTTTCAGCAACTAAAAAAAAGCATGCTTTCTTTGTTAATTCTTTCTGCACATACAGGTGAATGGATGAGCTATAATTCAGTTATCAATACTGTAATGTTTGACATTATAAATCTTTTAAATATTTAGTTTTTTTTCTATTTTATACAGTGTCTCAGCAAGCATCCCAGTGCTTATGTTTTATATATAATCAATGGTATCTGAGATTTTTTACTAGCCTATCATCAGCCAAAATGGTAGATAAAAACACATTTTAATTTGATAGATTAAAATAGCATGTCATTATTTCAAATTAAATGATTTGATTTTTATAAAGGTTAAATCATTTTTATGCTATAATCAACAATATCTTACTGCTATTAATTAGTCATTCACATCTACATTAATTTCTGCAGTATTGAACAAAATAATTTTTTTCTAGAAATATTTTAGTATTTTAGATATCAGGATAAAATTTTAGGAAAAGTATCTATTCAAAAGCGATACAAATTCAATTAAGTTTGATTGAAGGATTAGCAGAATAAACTGGCTAAAATAGATTTTTATTTTTCAGAACTAATCTATTTCTAATGCAGAACAAATCTTCCAGTATATTTATATATAATTTTAATGGGGTAAAGAACTTAAACTCATATTACAAATAAGTATTCAGAAAATCAAATTTTCTTGATTATCTGTAGCTAATATCTTTCTTTTTAGAAGTCATTGACTGGTTAGTATAAATCAAAACAATTCAATCTTATTTTTATTATATAAAAATTTCCACCTTTGTGGATAATGTTAATTCCCAGCTACCCTCTAAAATGGTAGTATAGTATATTTGTCTGAACAGATATATGAGAACATGTGACCTTAAGTTACACACACACACACACACACACACACAGCTTGACTGAAAATTCTGGATAATACAGTTTGATTAGTCTGGGATCCACTGATTATTTCTTCAAGATATGACTACTTAAGAAGGATTGCTTCCTGTTCACTGTTCTGAATCAGCAGAATTATTCTATTGTATGTGTATCTCATTTTTCTTATGCCATTGGGTAACTTGGCACAATTCTTCTCACAGTAATAAAAGGAAGAGTGAGAGAAAATATGAAAAATATGGGCAGATTAAACTTGGAGCAAGCCCACTGTCACTTGTGTCAACATGAGCAATCTAAAAGTCAGTCTTACTATAGGAATATGAAGTCTCCTCTCAACTGATTACAGTAAAGAATGACTGTAGAGAGATACGAAGAAAGGAGTTCAGTCATTTCACCTTCTGCAATTATCTTTACTTGCTATCATATGCCCCTTCTGTATGGCAAATGTGTGAGGGACGAAAAATTATGACATCAGCCTCTCTTGTGTTTCAAGTTCTCAGAACTGGACAGAATATAAATTTCTTTTCTTTTAGATTATCATGGATCTTCTTTATGTGAAACTGAAAGATCTGACCTGTTGGTATTGATGTTTTCCAATTGAAACAAGGAAACAAAAGTAATTTAGTCAATCTTCTGTCACAAAATAATGCTCAGTTAATGAATGTCACTGAAAACTTTACTCCTTTAAAGTTTCATTAAACATACTCATCTTTTACTTATCTGAGAATTTGCTCTTTACCAACTTAATGGCAGACATTAATCTGTGACTAGTTCATTCATTTAGCCATTTCAGTAATAATAATAATAATAATAATAATAATAATAATAAAATCAAACCACAAGGTGCGTGTGTAATTGGCCCTTAGAATTCACTATTGGTTCATCAAAGTTGCATGTATCAATAGATTTCATTCTTTGTGTGCTATTTTAGAATACTCCATAATACGAGTATAATATAACTTGTTTAATCACTAACCTTTCTAAGGGTAATTGTGTTGCTTCTAATTTTGGATTATCTCAAACAAAGGTTGGATAAATATTTATATATTAGGGTTATATGAATATTATTTAATTTTTTTGTATTTGCTTAAGTTTATTACTGAAACATAAGATAGTTATTTTTAAATTTTCATATAAATTGAAAACATTGCTTATATTTAAATTTTACAACATTGTATTTTGATATTTGTGAAACACTGTGTAAAGATTCCCAAAATCTTATTTCCAAAACTCATTAATCTTTTTGTTTAATTATTTATACTGAAATTTAATATAAAGATATTCATTAATATAATGTATAAATTCATTATTACAAAAATGAATAAAAATCAAAGAGGGTTATTACAACTAGATATAAAAGCAGTCACTATGATAAATATTATATTTTGAACAAAGAAAAATATCAACATACCTAAAAACAGCAACAAAGCTTAAAGTTGAATTATTTTTTGAAATAATCCTAAAACAAAAACATGCATAGATATTAAAAACAGAGTTGGCAATACATGCATTATATTAAGGGAGAAATTGTACTGTCAGATATGACTATTGCACCTAGCAAGATTTAGAAATGATCATTTTTCAAAAATAAGAAGGTAAATGAATAAGACTTTGAGTAGCAATGTCAAATATAATTTGTGATAACATTCATTTACACTGCTCATAATATCAACTATATAAATCATCACAATATAGTTAAATTTTCTTACACAGTAAATTTTTTATTTAAATATCATATTTAGGAATACATATAAGCACAAACATTTTGCTTTATTTATTTATTGAAATTTGAGAATGTCATTCAATACATCTTAATCATATTTAAACCCCCTTCCCTCTATGTACACTGTCATACTCCCCCCATATTTCATACATTATGTCATATATGTTAAGGGCCATTGAGTCAGGTTTGTGCACTCAGAAGTCCTGTGTGAGTTCATTTACTGAAACCTGGTCGACCTATCTAGTGACTCTCTTAAAGTTAAGTCCAACTCTCCTACACCAATCAGTGATCATTCCCAAAATAGTTCCTTAGCTAAGGTTGGGGATTCTCTCAGATTTTCTCACTTTTATACTTGTTTTTTGTCTGTTTCTTATTTGCATGTTACTTGTGCATGCTGTCACTATTGCGGGAAGATTATATGCGCAACCTAGAAAACACTGTTTTCTTGTGGTCATCCACAACCACTGGATCTGACAGTCTCCTTCCCCTCCCGACCCCTTCCCTCTAATATACTAGTCTTTGATTCTTGGGTGGCTGTGCTTTAATATAGGAACCCTATCCAGGGACAAGCATTCTGTGCTTATTTATTATTTGTACTTTGGCCACTTGTGGCTTTCTGGGTTATTCACCGTCTGTTACATGAGGAAGTTTTGTTGGTGAGAGTTGAATGATGTATTAATGTTCTCTTCTCTCCCTCTTCTGCTTTGTTCTCAGAGCCTCAGGTGTAGAGGTTTCAATGTAGATGTGTCACTTAGGGCTGATCATCTCACAGACACTCTGCATTTGACCAGTTGTGAACTCTGTGATAGCCTCCATCTGTTGTAAAAAGAAGATTCTTTGATGAGTGTTTGAAAAGTGTTGACAGGTATACTTGCCTATAAATATAAGAATATACATTTAGCAAATACTAAGAAATTATATTTGACTAGATATATGACAGATGTAGGATTTTATCTAGGATCTATGATCTTATAGTCAAATGTGCTTTGTTCTGTTTACATTACCACAAGAGTTCCCACCCATTGATTGGATTATAAATCCATTTAGATACCTGTTGATTGACCACAAGATAAAAGTGGCACAATTGTAGCAATAGAGGTAGCTATCTATGCCAGTCATTGTTGTGATTACTAGACTTTAAAGCTGGAGTTGGACCATTGACTGATTTTCTGCCTTAAGAACCAATGTGACTCTGATACTCTGCGAGCTAGTCTTCAAGGAGGAGTCTTCCAAGTCAGTACTGTCCCAACCTGCAGGACAATCAACAACATGCAAAGGGTTTTGCTTCAGGCTGCAGCAGCCTCCTCTTTATTTTTTTTTCCCTTATATACACACGCATTAAGTAAGCAAGATATGGGCCAACCAATCAGCCAAAAGGTTAAGTATTAAATCAAAGTACACGAGGCTCCCAACCCATAAAGAATCCTTGTGATCACGTGCTGCCCATGCACTCATCATGCATCCGGATCTTCTAAAATACATTTCCTTAAACTAGAGGTCCTCCTCTTGTCAGCTGCCAGCCGCCATCTTAGGTGATGATGTTGGAGCTGGCCGGCTCCCAACAAGTACCAGCTCCATAGCTCTCACTCCTGTGTTTGAAGACTGTCCTGTCTTCCCATTTGAGTCTTACCTTCAAGTTCTGGGAGATGATCAAGGGTTGTGAAAATAACCTGTGTTATTTTGAGAGTCTCATGGACTATCCTGTCCAAAGTAAATGGAAGTTTCTCCTGTCTGGCAAAGTGTTTCTTGTCATACAGCATTCAACTATACACACACATTCATGGACAGATGTGGTATGTGTATTTTTTCTTTAGGCTTTTTGTTTTTTGATCTTTTTTTTCTACCTCAATTCTTTTTAGATTTTTAGTTTTTATTCTAGAGGTCTTTACTATCCTTGGTTAGGTTTATTCCTAGATATTTCCTTTTTGAGGCCATTGTGAATTGGAGTGTTTCCATGAACTATTTCTTAGATAGCTTGTGATTGGTATATAGAAAAGCTACTGAGTTTTGTAAATTGATTCTGTCACTTTGCTGAAATTGTTACAATTTCTAGAAGTTTTCTGGTAGACTTTACTAAGGATCTCTTATGTATAAAATCATATCATCTGCAAATAGGAATAATTTGACTTATTTTCCAATTTATGACTCTTGACTTATTGCTATAGCAAAAGTTTCAAGTACTATAGTAAGGAATGGGGATAGTTGACAGTCTTGTAAGGTTCCTGATTTTAATGAGAATGCTTTTAGTTTTTTCTCTATTTAAAATGATATTGGCTCTGGGTTTGTTTTATATAGCTTTAATTATGTCGAGATATGCTCCCACCAGTCCAATTCCCTCTAAAGATTTTAGATAGACTATGTAAGGTGAAACATGGAATACAGTCTGAGTGTCATTTACAAAAAAATTAGTAGCTGAGTGGACAGAGGCTGAAAAGGATGGGAAGACTCAGATGAAGCTTTAAGTGCAGGATCTGAGACTCATGGTCCACAGATAGAGATCCTTCTCAGTACTGAGTTTTTTTTCAGTACTAAAATAATTAGTTGAATTTACAGGAAATATTGTGCCAAGAACAGGTAAGACATAGAATAACAAGCTATGCAGAACAACAAGTTAAAGAATACAATGCATAGATGTTATCAAAGTGATCTTTAAATTAAACTTATGTTCCAGAAAGGTCTGCTCCTTGAAATAGCTTCAGCCCAAACAGTGTTTTCAAGAACTTAAGAACACATGTTTTGTCCCAGAGTTTTGCCTTCTTACATCTTGCATAGATCACATAGTTCTTTTGTCTTTTCATTGACCATTAATTCTGGAAGCATACCACAAGCCATCAAGTTGCAAGAGGCATTACTGTACATGAAGGGGCTCTGAAGAGTAAAATAAAAGTCTGAAAGGACAACTGTTAAAAGCAGGGCCATTAGTTGCCCTCCTAAAAAGCTAGCTTAGGAAATGTTTTGCCCCAGAATTGTTTTGCCCAAGCAGTGAAATCTACAAGGTGCACCCCGTGACCACAGGATGTACAAAAACATGTTTACGAGACCTTGTGACCACCTGGTTCCTGTTATTGTGAAATTAATGATACCACCTGTTCTTTGTTTTCATCTCTGTTCCTTGTTTAGCAAGTTCCTGGAATGGGATTGGTGGAAATCCCCTGCCCCTGTTTGGGAGCTATAAAAGGGGCAGGCTACTGCATACAGCGCGTTTTTTTCTTTTTCCTGTGTCCCGGAGCAGGGCGCCCACTTGTACAAGTGCTCAATAAAACCTCTTGCTTTTGCATCTGGCGTTGGTCTTCTTGGCCCTGCTTTTGGGTTCGAGTCCCAGAGCAAGCGGCCATTGAGGGTTCGAGTCCCGAAGCCCTGGTGCCATTGGGTTCGAGTCCCAGGGCAAGGCGTCGGGTTGTGTGACAGGGGTTCAAGTCCCACGGAACTCAACAGCTCCTTACCCAGAAGCGTTTTGAACTATGGATTCTTTTGATATTTTGGAATATTTGCAAATAGATAATGTGATATCTCAAGGATTAAACCCAAGTATGAAGAAGAATTTCAATTAGGCTTCATATATAACATATACAAATAATCTAAATTTTATTTTACTCAAAATTTTAGTGTAATAAAATTTTAATTATAACTTCTCACATAATGTAAGGTTTGAAATTCTCCCATTATGATTTTTACATAATGATATTTCAAAATTTAAAACACATCAAAATTTTTATTTCTGGATTATGATTGGTCAATGTTTCTCTTTTTGTGTCTGGAACATTTTGTGTAATACAATGTGCTACAGATTCATCTTTGCTGCAAATTGCAAAGTCTTTCTTTGTTAAAGCAAAATTATATTTCAATGTATGCATGTACCACAGTTTCTTCTTCATATTCTGGTTCATTTTACCTTCCCCATCACTACCTGTTTGATATTATAAAAAATTGCAATATTAACACGAATGTGCACATATGTCTTCAGCATATTGACTTTAGTTTCTTTCAATGTTTATCCATAGGTGAAATCATGCAGGTTTGAAGTGCCATTTTGTTGAGGCTGGACTTTTGTCTTTTGTGGGGCAGGGGGTGAGGGGAGTATGTGGGTGTGTGTTTCACATGTAGCTTGTGATATTAAGGCACATTTTTATCAATTTTATTTGGTGTAGTACTCAAATTCTAGCCAAGAAAATCAGGAAGGAAAAGTATTTTAAGGCATACATATTATAGAAGTAAAATAATTTCAGCTTAAAGATTATACGATCTTATACATAGTAGACCTTTAATATTATATACAACAAAGTTGTTATTACTAAATGAATTCAGTAAAATTTCAATGTACAAAGTCAACATTCAAAAGTGAGGTGAACTTTTATACACTATTTCTGAACTATTGGTATCAATATAAGGAAATTAATCTCATATATAACATAAAAATAATGCAATATTTAGAAATACACTTATTCAAGGAAGAAACTAAAACACAGATAAATGGAATTTCTTCCCATAATTATGCTCCTGAAGAGATAATATTGTTAAATGTCCAAAGTGACCTAGAAATTCAGTCTGATTTTTCAAAATCAAAATATCTTTGTTTTACCTGCATAGAGAAATACCATAGTAAATGTATACATAATCAAAATAGCAAAGATATATATGAGCCCTCATCTTCACTACACTACTATTTAAACTAAAAAAAGTAGAAATATTAATACCTGTTGATCATTGTATGAAGAAATGATGGTGGTATGTAGACAGAGAAATACTATTCAGTTTAACAGTACGAAGAAATCCTCCCATATCCACCAATAAAGATGGACAATGAATTATACCAGTCACAGATGGAAAATTGTATATTGTTCCATTTTCATGAGTTAC
This sequence comes from Eospalax fontanierii, assembly GCA_035773235.1. Classification (NCBI taxonomy): domain Eukaryota; kingdom Metazoa; phylum Chordata; class Mammalia; order Rodentia; family Spalacidae; genus Eospalax; species Eospalax fontanierii. The sequence goes on from CM069525.1 coordinate 82,806,245, forward strand.
CTGAAGTAGTCAAACTCAAAGAATCAATAGAATCTAATGGTAGTCAAAAGGTACTGGGTGGAGTATCTTGTGGTTAGTATTCCAAAGAAATAAAATTTTAGATATGCAAGGAAAATAAGATATAGAAATCTCCTCAATGAAATAATGTTTACAGTTAATAAAGTGAGATTAGGAGATGATATACGTGTTTATTGCAATGATGCTGACAGTGATTTCATGGCTGTATATTTACAAACTCATTAATTTGTAAAAATTAAATATGCAGTTTTTACATGTCAAGTACACATCAGCAAATCCTTTATTTAAAAATAATAGCATATTTGTATAAGCAGTGTCTCATCTTGCTTATTTACCAGTATGTACATCTGTATTAAATTTTGAAGTTTCTGAAGGAAGCTTGGCAATAATTCCTTCTTTTTGATCAATATAAACAAGTCAGTGTTTTACTTTGTTATCAAGAAATAACCAGAATGATAATGAAAAGTGTCTTCATTGGTTGATTAATCACTCTCCCCCATTAAAAAATATTTTAACATTTTATCTTGAGGTACACGTTTAAATTAAAGAAATTCCTTTCCTGTAGGAATCAACTTAAATTCTGTTTTCATTAGTAATTAAATGCTACCAATCAATTAAATGCTTCCTGCAATACATCAGAGAACTTAACCTTTCTAAAATGTAAATACTCCACAAATATGGTTTGAAGTCATTTTATTACAATTTTAAAGCAAGTTAAGGGAAGAAATTAAATGAACATAGTAAATGGTCTTTAAGGTTAGAAAGTTTCCATATTAACAAGATGCAAATGCAAGGGGGATAGAAATAGTATGCTTGATTTACCTCATATATTTGCAACAGAATGACAACAAAAGTCTGGCAAAGGCTATATTGTGCATCCAGTATGCTTATTCATCTAATTCTAAAATCTGGTTCTAACATGTTTCCAGATCATATTGGCCATAGTTTCAAGTGATGGATTAAGTTTCTGCTGAACCCAAGACCAGAATCACTGAACCCTTCAGCTGTAGCAGTCTAGAAGCAATGTGTGTATTGATTTTAACAAGGAGCAAAGCACCACATTTCAGAACTGGTCAGGCTCTGCTCATGTGAACAGGACCTTGAACCTTATTTAAGCACCAAATATCTTCTTATCATCTAGCCATATAAACATGTACATAAATAACAGAGTAGGTAAATTTATGTAACTATGTATTTAAAAAAATAAGAAGTATTTGCTATTATTTAATAATAATCTAATCATCACTACAAAGAATTGTTTCTTCCTCAGGTTAAATATATTATCAGTAAGACATAACCTATGATTATAGCCAAGAAAATGACAGATTAAACTGTAGAAGGAAAATAAATTTATGACTCTGATGAAAAATAATTCAATTCTTACTATCAAAACATATTATAGTTCATTTTATGAAACACTTTTTAACTTTTTATATTTGAAGCATACAATGTGATGGTATGGGATACATAGATATAATAACATGGTTGATATACTGAAAGCTTTAATTACATGTCATCTCAGATATATTTTGTAATAGGAGCAACTATCAACTTATTTAACAAAACTAAAAATAATATAATTTTATTAATTTTAGTTTACATATTATTCTTTACATTTCTAGATTTATTATCCCACATACCTGCTACATTGTATCCTGTGGTGGTCTACTTCTCCCTTTCCTGACTTGTACTAACAGTAGTATTCATCCATTGTTTTATTTTCTATTTGTGCTCCAGCCATGCCAGAGAATGGAGGACGATCATCGAACGGGACCTCCCTCCCGGGAGACTACCTCGGTGGGTAGTTCGGTTATTAGAGCCAATGCAGGGGCTTATATAGGGAGGCCTTCCTGACCGTTACAGAAAGCGGGAAAGGTGGGGTGTTGGGGTAAAGGTGGGAAGGCTGTGGAAGTTCAGGAAGGAGGAAACAAAACCCAAAAATCCGGTTCTGGTCTAGGGTAGGGGAAAGGAAGATTCATAGCTACAGTAGCTTCCTGGGGCCAGGTTATCACACAGGCAGAGCAGGTCAGACACTTGCCATCCCTTTAGGGTATCTGGAGTTGCTTGCCTTGCTCAATACACAGATCCCCACATAAGTTAGACTATGTATTTTTTTATATCTGGCTTATTTCATGTATTTCATTCATAGTATGAATAAATATATTTTTATCTATTTGCTAGTCCCATATTATTATATCACTTAATCATCTCTGATTTCATATGAGCTATATCCTAACAATGATGAAATGTCCAAATGTTGCATTTCTAGGAATCTATCCACAATACTAAATGACACAAAATTGTACCAAATGTTCTTTGTACGCTTGTGACAAAGAACTTTCATTTGTCCGTATTTTGTCTATTATTAATAATGCTGTAATGAACAAAGGAGTGCAGATAACTCAAAAATATAGTGATTTCATCTCCATTGGGTATAAATAAAAGAGAGAAAAAAATGTCTGAATATATATAACATTCAAGTTATATGATAATTCTACTTTCCATTTCATTTGCAACCGTATTGAAAGTGCTTTCTTTAAGGTTTGGTTCAGTTTGGTGTGAATGCCAGCAGAAACAAATGAAAGACTCTGGCATGGGTGTGTGTTGGGCATAATGCAGGGTGGGCCTAGCTAGGCCACCTGCCAGGAGGAATGAAGGAATGGCTCTCGTGGGTGTGGTGCTCCACATTGGTTGGTTGTGAAGCCAGTTCCGGCCCAGCACCTGGAGGGAACCTGATCCACTTGGGAACAAAGTCAATTGGCTGTAGTCAAGACCCCACCCCATACGGCTATTGGCTAATAAGACCTATAAGACTCTCTGCTCTTCCTTGAATAAATGAGTTTGCAGCAGACCACCACTGCTGGCTTTCTGCTCAACTCCTGTGGTCTGTGTCTTGACTCTGTGCTTACTCCCTCTCTCCCCATGGTGGAGATCCTTCAGTCCCCCTTGGGCTGGCCCTGAGTGCTGGGACCCCCAACAGGTGTGGTGAGGACCAGTTTATGAAGGGATATGGGGCTCGCCTCCAAACTTGGGAGTGGAAAGACTTGACTTGCAGCTGCTTGCTGTTTGGTAGGGGGAAACTGAGTCAGGAGGAGATAATTAAGAACAAACAGCCGATAATTGGCCTCAGGAAGCTTATCTTCTCAGTGTTAAGGAGTAGCAGTCAGTCCCTTTTACCAGATGCTTATAAATGTTAACGGGCTGCAGTCAGTCCCTTTTCTCCTGTTTTGCAGATGTTTGTGAATTCTGGAAGTTTAGCTGGAGTCTCCAATATGCCTATCAGTCACCATTCTGCAGATGACAGTCCTGGAACTGCTGGGGGTTTTCTCTTCAGCGACATCCTACACTTTTCATAATGAGTGTAGCAAGATACATCCCTACCAACAATGTCTTAGGGTTCCATTATCTCCATCCTCTCATCAAATTGTGTTATTACTTGTTAATCATTTTGATAGAAAGCATCCATTTGCTTTTGGTATCATAATGGGTTCACTTTGCAAATTGCTGATGATTTATGGTATTAAACACATTTACTTATAACTGTTGGTCATTTTATTTTGTTCTTTAAAGAAATATCTGTTCCATTATTCTGACAATTTCAATTTTTCATAATTTGAATTGTTTATTTTTTGTAAATTAATTAGAAGTGCCTTTTATTAAATTCGAATATCAACTTCTTATCAGATATGAGATTTGCAATTATTTTTCTCACTTTTTAAACTACCTTTTCATTCTGTTTATTTATGAGTTTTGTACAGATGTTTCTTTGGTGTTATGTAATTTAGTTATTTTGGGTTCTATCATCTGTGCTTTATGATGTTATATCCAAAACACGATTACTAAGGCTAATACAGTGGAGATTTCATTTATGTTTTATTCTTAAGGAATTTTAAGCTTTAAGTCTTATATTAGGACTTTCATTTGCTTTTAGCATAAGATAAAAGTTCAATTTCATTGATTTGTACAAATCTACTTTTTCCAACAACATTTATTAAAGAAATTATTTCTTAGGGTGTTCTTTTGGTGTACTTGAAAATTAGTTGACTATATTTGTTTGGATTTATTTATGGATGTGATGCTGTTCCATACTATTCTGATCATCTACGTTTTTGTTTTTATAATCCTAATACACACTTTTGATTTCTATGTCTTATATTGCAATGTCATTTTAGAGAAGGGAGGTTCTGGGTTTATTTTTTCTCAGTTTTGCTTTGGTTATTTAGTGATTTTTTTTTTGTTTTGATTTGCATGTTTGTTTGGTGTTGTATGTAGACATTTATATTACTTTTTATTTTTCTAAGTAGAATGAAAGTTTCAGAAGATATCACTAAATAAACATAATACTTTGGGTAGAATGGAAATTGTAACAATATTAATTTTTGGTTTTCGAATACAGAATATCTTTCTATCTGTGTCTTCGATACTTTCTTACATTAATGTATAAATTTTAAAATATTTTACATTTGATGCTATTTTAAATAGATCAACTTTCATGATTAGATTTCTATGCAGATCATTAATTATTAAAACAAATTGATTTTCATTGTGACTGTGCATCCTACAACTTAAAAAATTTATTTTCATAATTCCAATCATAATAATAGTAACTTTAGGTTGTATTCATGAAGAAAAATGTCATCTGCAAATCAAAGCAATTTTACTTCTTCCTTTAGGTAACATTAGTCATTTTTAATGACTACTTTCTCTTGATAATGCTCCGGTACTGTATTAAACAGAAATGGCAAGAATATGCATCACTCTAAATAAAACTGGTAACAGCACTGTTTTATATGTATAATCGTGGGGAGGGCAGTGAAATAAGATATAAATAATGCTTCGATGGTATGAAAAGTCAGAGGAAAATGTATTAGTTCAATGTTCTACTGAAAAACACAAGTATATTAAATACATGGGTGCATGTGTATAAATGAAGGCTATACAACAAAAACACAGTGCCAGGCAGAAGTAACCTCCCTTGGAGGTGTTCATCAGGGTAGTCCAGGAGACTCCAAAAGTAACATAAACTATTGTTCTGGTCCTTGGTTGCCTCCAAGGACTTGAGGTAAGTCCCTGTTTCTGAAGATAGATCATAATTCGGACACAGGACTTGGAGCAATGGTACTGGAACTGACCTGCAAGCCTCATCTCTAAAGATTAGTTCTCATAGTATCAGGATACCATGTGTAGAGTGAATTAATTCTACGAGGGACAAGCCAGATGAGCTGTGAACAAACACCCTCCCTCCCAGGCTGGATGGTATTTACCCAGGACTACCTTGTATGGAGGAAAGATGAAGAGCTGGGAAAGTCTTATGCCCCTCCCAACCAGTCCATTGGCCTTGGATATAGGAAGGGGAGGACCTAACTGCATTTAAGCTGTGGACACCACGAGGAGGACATCACTTCTTTTTTCTTCCCCTCCTTGCCATTTTGGACCAGACCACTGGAAAGTCATGAGGTCCAAGCTTGTTGTTGATTTATTACTGTAACTTATTGAGGGGAGGGTGCCCATATTCAGTAAGTAACCTCTTACCCATTGCTCTGTTAGCAAGCCCAAGTAAATTAGCTAGAATTTGCCTAACTGTGAGTTGGGAAATTTGTGTCATGTTTTTTTGTACGACCTGTGAAGGGAGGGACTGAGCCCCTTCCAAGAGGAATTTTAGCTACACTATGCAAGGTGCTAAGGGAGAAAAATCAGTGTTCTAACCCAGATATAGAGCTTAATGAGCACAACAGCCAGTACAGAAAACTATTGCTATTCATACTGTAGTGACACATTTAATTTGGGAGTAATCAAGAGCTGTATAATTGAAAGTAAAGCTCACTCAATGGAAGAGAACTCATTCACGGAACTATATACATAACCAAATGCAAATGAATAGTGTGGTCATAGGTCCTAAAGAAAAACCTAGTTTTGCCACATTCCTAGACCAATTTACTATTTTATTCTAATTATTCATCCTTGTATTTACAGATACATGTATCTTTCATACCTTATCAAAGAAAATTCTTTTTACAACAGATAGAAACTAGTACAGAGTTATGGAACCAGTTAAATATAAAGCATAAGTGTCTCTGAGACACAAAGCTAAGTTACACATATGCAATGCAATCTCTACACAGAGGCTGAAATCATGTCTGAACTCTCAACACACATAATAGTGATTAACAAAGAAACCCACAATTAGGCAATGTGCAGAGAACAAGAGTTTATAAAAACATAGAGTGTTTATAACTGAATAGAATACCTATTTCTAAACTATAACTTCCAAGGCTCAAGGATCATTGATGAAGATAAGGTGGAAAAATTGTAAGAGCCAGAGGGGATGGATGACCACAAGGAAATGGTTTCTAGATAGTACTCTGTTCTCATATGGCTCTCAGAAGTTGGGACATCATGCAAAAATCCTGTGCAACACCAAACCACTCAAAAATCCAACCTAGACATGGGAATTATGTAAGAACCCTGAACCCAAGCTAAGGAACATTCAACAATTGATGGCTCCTGAGAGGGGAAAAAGACAGTGTCTTATAGCAATAGGATTCTTGGTAGGTCAGTGGATGGATCCACACTGAAGGATATTTGAGGACACAAATTAGATTGTATAGGTTGTGTTTATATATGAGAATTCGTTGAATTGGGGAGGGAGTAGTGAGTGGAGGTGTTGATAGGGGAAAATATCTAAATACTGTCAAACTATATTGTATGAAAATCACAAAAATTCAATAACAAAATAAAGATTTAGTGATCATGTACAGACACACACACACACACACACTCCCCCCCATATATATATGGGTGGGGTGCATAGTTAGAAACCAAAGGACTTGAACTTGATTTCTCATTGTATTGTGGAAAATTAGTCAGTTGACCATTCCAGATTTCAATAAAAACAAACAAAAAAGCATGAAGTGTGGAAAAAGATATTCTAGTCAGTAAATATAAGCATACATATTTAGCATACAGTAAGAAATTACATTTGTCTAGGAATATGACCTACTTAGAGTTTTCTCTAAGCTATGTGTATTTGGGTATGTTTACAGTACCACACATGAGTTCCCTTCCATTGAGCAGGCTTTAAGTCCAATTAGATAGCTGTTGATTAACCCCAAGATAAAAGGATCAGTAATGTGTCAATAGAAACCATTTGCTGTGCCAGTCATTTCTGTGGTTATTAAGCTTTAAATCTAGGATTAGATCATTAATTTGTTTTCTTATTTAGAAGTTTCTTTTTGCAAAAGATAGAGATTATTACAGAGTTCCACAACTAATCAAACAGAGAGAAATTGTCTGTGAGATATCCAGTCCTAAATGACACATCTACAAAGCAATTTCTATACCTAAGGCTCAGGGAACATACCATAGTAAGGGGTATGGATAATACTAATACATCTCTCAACTCTCAGCAGCAAAGCTTCCTTATGCAATAGAGAGCAATAAACACAGAGGGTCACAAGAGGCCAAAGTGTAGAGAATAAGACAGAGTGCATATCCCTGGATAGGACTCCTGTATTAAAGTTCACTCACCCAAAGATCAGGGAACACTGTAGAAGAGGGAGCTGAATTTGTAAGAGTTGGGGGTTGTAGATAACTACAAAGAAAGAGATTTCCAGGTTCTGGGAACTTGCTCATATGAACTTACAGCAATGGGACATCTGGAAACCCAAGCTTGACATGATAGGCCTTAACCAAATTGACAGAATACATGAAATCCAGGTGGGGAAGGTATGGGAGAATGAAGATAGAGGAGGAGGTTTAAAAGTGATTAAGATGTATAATAAAAAAAGCACAATATTCAAAAAAATATATTGAAAAACATGAAGTTTAGAAGGCATATTAATAATATGACTATTTAGTAAAACCATCTAGTAGGGTACCCCTTACAGCCTGTACACTCTCTATCCCCAGGCTTTTGACAGGTTTACAGAACCAGGTATGCACTCACGTTTGTGGAACAGTTCTCAAATTCTATCACATAGAGATTGGTTACCACCACGACAGCCATGCCACTATTAGATTAAAGCAGATATTTTTCCTGGCAGACCATTATGGTAGCTGTCAGAATTTACCTTTTAGGTAAGTATGGTAATGATTTTTTTTTCCTTTACTCCCTCACATTCTGGCACTATGAAAACTAAAAATTAGAAAGATTCCAGCTTAGTTCCAGTTTAATCACTTTATGTCTTTGTCAAAAGTGTATGGTAACTAAGAAATACAGCTCTTTTGTTAAGTTCTCATGGGAAAGCAAGAGTAATGTCAATCGCCTGTATTATTGGGAGGACATCAATGGCCAATTCATAAGGACATATCCCACAACTGGCACTGGGATTTTCATTTAATCAGAGAGGATTTTTACAGCAGTAGGAAGCAGTTAATATAGACAACCATAACTGGAAAAGAGCTGAGACTAAGTAATAGCAGAGTGCACATTCATAAATTGAATACATATATCATTTCCACCAAGGCTCAGGCAATGTTATATAAGAGGGGGAAAATTCAGTATGTCAGAGGATGGGGAAGTGTGCAGCAAAAAAATGTATTGTGTACATGACAAGCCTTTACTGTTTTGTCTCCATTCCACTGGATGAAATAAAAATTTCATTGTCTTTATATATATAAATATATATATAATATTATGAAATATTGTAACCATAATTTGCTACTCCATTGTTCATTTTGAATCATAAAATATTCCCCATTTTCCCCTTCCATATTCCTAATAGTTCCTACTTTTGCCTATACTCCACATATCGGATAAAATAGGTTTGTGTTTCCTGTATGTAACAGTCTGATTTATTTCTTTTAACATATGTGTATCATGAGTAAGTCCACCAATTTTCCTAGAAATGAGATAAACTCATTCTTCTTTTGGATGAGCGATATTCCATTGTTTTTCTTTATGTGTTATGCCGACAATAGGAACCTAGGTCTTCATCTGCTGAAAGCAAACAGTCAACTACTGATCTTTATGGAGATATCTATATATGCATGCTTACCTTTAATGTATGAGGACCTCTGTTTAATCCAAGTACCACTAAAGAAAAAAAGAAGGAAGAAAAAAGAATGAAGAAGGAAAGAAGAAAGGAAGAAAGATGGAGTTTTGTAGCCCCCTGGCTACATTGACAAGATCTGTCTAGCTCTTGGCGAACAGCCTAGCACTAAGAGAGAAGGGCATGCAGGAGGGCCAAAGCCCTACAGAGTTTAAAAATTATTGAGAAGTTAAGCTAAGAAAATGATCATGGCAGATACTGAAATACATAGGTCTTTTAAGAGAGACTTTTGCCAGGAAGATTGGTTATTTCCAGGAGGTTAAAGTATTATATCACTTACATGATTACACATGGAAATATATCTTTTGGTAATAGAGAAATATTAATTTTATAAGTATGCAAGTAAGTTAGCTTAACTTGGAATTTATAAAGTGAAAAAATAGATGCATGTTATTTTTTTTCTGAGGTCTATAAAACTTTCCTAATCATAAAAGTAAAGGACATTTAAAAATTTTATAAAGAGGCTGGAGAGATGATTTAGTGGTTAAGAGCACTGACTGCTCTTATTAAGGACCCATGTTTGGTTCCCAACAGCCACATGGTGGCTAGCAATCATTTGTAACTCCAATTCCAGGGAATCTGGCAACCTCTTCAGATATGCACAGGTATTGCATGACATGGGTGCACTTACATACATACATGGAGGTAATATAGACACAAAATAAAAATAATAAACAAAATATGAATATTTTTATATAGAATTATAATTCTATCTGTGTGTTAGGGTTTCTTGGTCTCTCATAGCTTTTTTATATTAATAGAAAGACATAATATTTTCCCTTATTTCTCATAAGGATTGTAGTTAAGATATAAAAGCAGAACAAATCATTGTAAACAGAATTTTTGGGACATTACAGCCTACAGAAATACGCAAAGACCCAAGAAAAACTATTTTTCAAGTTTAGGTATCTTCAAGAATGAAAACCTGTGTAAAGTATAGCTTGATAAATGTTGTGGAGTAATAATAATATACAGGAAAATGGCAAAGAAGCCTCTGAGTATAGCTTCTCTGTAGGGTCTGGACCCCCCTGCAGCCCTTCTCTCTTAGTGCTAGGCTCTAGGCCAAGAGCTAGCAGGATGTTGTCAGTTGCAGTTCCGAAGTAAACAACTTGACCTTTACAGACTTCCTCAGTTTACATCAGGTGTGTGTCATGTGGCTAGATGTCATGTGGCTGAGAACCTGAATTTTAAACCTCCTGTAAAGCCCCACCCTCAGGGTATATAAGGCTTGCTGCCTCTGAATAAAGTCAGTCAGTCATTTTCCTTTCCTCCTACCTAGTGTGTGTGTGTCTCTCTCTGTTTTATGTGTGCATCATTCAATCCACAGCCCTCTGCCAATCGGGACTCGGACAAGGAATGTAGACCAGGACTCTACACTTCTCTTCCTCCCATATCTTTCAGGACTCCAGAAAAATGAGTGTCTTAAATGAACAAGAGAAGAAAGAGCATGCCATTTCTCAGTTTTAGCCATTTGATTGCAAAGCAATTCTACTTCCCATGACTCTCCATTGAAGAGATGAATTCTAGTTTCTATAATTCACATCAGAGGAACAGCATTAGGTAAAATCGAAAAAACCTATCAGAGGTATTTTGCGTCTGAATTATTTCAGTGTCCTTTATTCAGGCCAACATGCGACAGATTTTTTGGCAGATCGTATTTTGAGCCCTTACACATGACAATCACCAAAACTGTCATAATTTATTATTCTCTCCCTATTCTCCCTACCTCTTTCTTTTTCCTTTTTTATTATATCTTACTCTATTGGTAGTAGAGTAATTTATTTTTAATACTTTTAATGAATTAGGTAATTCGTTTTTGACTTTGTGATAGAGTCTGTATGCACATTCTGTATATACTTTGAGGCTGGCCTCAAAATAATTATATGCCTATCTCAGCCTATGAGTTATAGAATTAAAACTGTGTATCTCTATGCATGTTATGATTTCCATTAACTTTTCTAACTTTCAGTTTCTGTAACTGAAGGCTTTCAGATCATGATACCACTGTCATATTTAACAACTGTCTTCTCACTAAGATCATGGTTCTTTCATCGATCTTAAAATGAAATGGGTGGTTTAAACGTCTGTGTTGTATGTTATAGAAATAAAGAATGTAATTATGAATGCTTCCTAAAACCATGAATATGAATTCAATGGTCAAAGAAGGATGGAGAATCTAAGAGAGGCATGGAAGTACATTATGTGTAGAGAAAGCATGATTAAAGGGCACACAGTCTTAGATATGAATACATATATTGTTACCAATGATCTCAGAGTAATTAAGATATTGACTAACAAATCAAGGTGAATGGAAGGTAAGATGGCATTGTATCTGGAAATATATTGAGAATGGGCAGAAAATTAAAAGCCATTCAGTACTATATGTATAACATGTATATAATAAATCTGCTGGGAATAAATAATAGTGTAAATTGCGCTACATTATATTATCATATATTTCATACACCATCAAATAAAACCTACTTCCTTTATCATTTCCCTGCTGATGTCCATTCACTCTGTGGGTCAAAATCTGAAACAATTCTTGGAAATTATGGGATTTGAGCTCTACTTCTAGATAAAAGAACTACTTTTCAAATGTGATAAATTCCAAAGATAAATATTTACATATTTTAAAATATGAACCAATCCACTTTTAAATGATATGCTTAAACACACTGAATCACTTCAAGAATTTTCAGACAAAGTTTTATGAGTATATTTTTTTAATTGTATTAATTCTTTGAGAATTTCATACTGTACATTTAGATCATCTTCTCCTTGTCACTTACTCCCAGGTCTACCTCCATCCTTTTCCACCTAAAATTATATCTTCTTTCCTAAAAAAATCCATAGAGTCCAATTTGTGCTGCCCAGTTACTATTGGTTGTGTGGCCTTCCACAACAGCATGATTGAATTCCTGGACCTGGACTCTTAAAAAACTGACCCTATCTATAGCCAATAGATCTGCAGCTAGAGAATAAATCTCACCCATTACCCCTTGGGTTTGAGCAGATCTTGTGCATGTTGTCACAAAAGCTGTGAGTATATATATGCCCCAGGCCTGTAGTGTCTGAAAAATGCTATTGCCTTATAGTCATTAAGTACCTATGACTCTTAAAATATTTTTGCCCCCTTTTCTTCAATGATCCCCAAGTTTTGGAAGGAGAAGGTATGATATATGTGTCTCATTTAGGGTTGAGCATTCCACAGTCTCTTATTCTCTGCATTTGATCAGGTTGGGGTCTCTGTTAATGACAATCTACTACCAAAAGAAGCTATTTATGAGGGATGAGAAATTCACTAATCTATAGATAAAACAAAAAGTAATTTTGTGTTGGCTTAATATTATGTTAATTTTGCAGAATAAATGTAGTAGGATCTCTCCTAGAGCCTATGACCCATCTAACCATAGGTTCTTGACACTTATTAGGGGACCAGGTATGGATTTCATCTTGCAGAACGATTCTTAAGTCAAATGTGAAAGCAGTTGATTACTTCCATGATATAAGTGCCACTAATGCACCAGTGGGCATGTCTTAGCAGGACAGTCATTATTGCAGCTTATAAGGTTCATAGCTAAGTAATATTTATTATTAATTTTCCCCCTTGGAAACATGTATACCACTTTCCAGTGCTCTGAAATCTAGCCAGTAGGCAGTAGGGATGAAGCATAGAGGTCATTAACAACTTTATTTCTTCATTTTCTATACTTCAACTATGTGGTATCTACACCAAGATGTCTTACTGTCAATTTCTGAAAGGTAAGAGAGAACATTGGCCATAGTCTACAATGGGGGTTCCATTTGACTTCACTGGCTAACACATCCTAAGAGGTAGCCTGCTCCTGGCATTGGGCTTTTTGTTTGTAAGCCTGTGGTATCTAGTAGGGGGAATTGGTATAACACACCCTCATTGAAGGATAACTTCATTACTCCGATTTATATATGTGTTTGTGTACTACTTGCATTCTTGCTAAGTTAAAAACACTGAACAAAGCCAACTTGGATAAGAAAGGGTTTATCTTACATCTCCAAGGTCACAGTTCATCACTGAGGAATTTGAAGGTAAAAATCTCAAGGTGGAAACCTACAGCACAGACTATAGAGGCTTTCTGTGCCCTATAGTTTTTTTACTGGCTTTCTCCTCTGACTTGTGCCCTGCCTGTTTTCTTATAGAACCTAGAACAACTTCCCAGAGGTAACACCTCCCACATCTCTCAACAATCAAGAAAAATGCCCCACAGACATGACCACAGACCTATCCAATGGAGGAAATTCCTCAAGTGAGGTTCCCTCAACATAGGTATCTCACATTGACAATTAAAGCTATCCAGCACAATTGATTCCTTGTTAATTTTACACACAAACACACTATTATTACAACATAACCTTCCCATTCTTTGTCCCCAAGATAGGATGCTAGTATTAATATCACAATATAAAACAGTAAAGTTTTAAAAGTTTCACAGTCTCTAAAATATTCAAACACTGGAGATGGAAAGATGGCTTCATGGTTAAGAGCACTGACTGATTTTGCAACAGACCCAGGTTTGAATCCCAGTGCCCACATGGTGGAGAATCACCATTCATAACTCCAGTTCCAGGGAATCTGACACCCTCTTCTATCCTCCTCAGGCATTGAATACCACAGGTCCACTAACATTCATGCGGGGATAACACTTATACACATAAAATAAAAATAAATAAAAATTTCAAACACGTTAATAGTTCAAAGTCTCCTTAAAAAGTCTCTTATCTATGTAAAATCCAAAACAAGTTATATACTGTCTTATTTCAAAAAAGGAAATACTAGACACATTAAAGTAAAACCCAAATCCATCACTGTAGATCATTGTTGGACAACTGGGATTTACTCACAATCTTCTGGACTCCAAAGGGCTTGAGTAGCTCCACTTCTCTGGCTCTGCCATGCACAGCACATAGAACTTGTCTCATAGTTTGTGGCTGGCTCCACTCCACACTGGTTGCTGCTCTAAGTGGTTGTCCCATGGTACTGGAATCTCCAATATGTTGTGGTCTCTCCTGAAACTGAGGCCAGTCTTTCATCAGCTGGTTCTTCTCACCTCTCAGGGTGCAAAGCCTCAGATTTTCTCCACTACCCTTTCAATCCTAGGTGTTTTCACAACAATTGAGACTGCACCTTCACCAATGGCTTTTCTTGATCTCTCACAGTGCCAAGCCTCAGTTTTTCTGCAGAATCCTATTATGCCTTCAAATACAGCACCATGTAAGAGAATTTAATAGATTACCAAGTGCACTTCCATCTTGATATAAAGCCTAAGGGCCCCTCTGGATCACAGCTTATGTGTGCTTACTCTGAGGAAATAACTTGCCAGAAATTTTCACCTCAGTGATGTTGATTCCTTGTTGCTCAAAGCTAACCAGTATCTATTATTCCAATAAAGTACAAATGGTTTAGCTTTCAAACATTAATTAGTTCAAAGTATGTCACAGAGTCTTGATCCAGCATTTGCTTCCCTCTGAAGTTTCACAAACCAGGCATCCTTTGTATATACTTCTTTCAGCATTAGTTTCCAAGTTCCTACAGAAAAACTCACTAAGTTCTAAAGACTCAATGGCTTTTCCATTCCAGTGCTCAAACAAACTTCCACAACCCTCACGCAAATATCTGGGTCATGTATGTCCCAGCAAAAGCCCACTCTCTGGTACCAATTTCTATCATAGTTACTTTATATTGTTGTGATAAAAACAGTAACAAAAACCAACATGGGAATGAAAGGACTTATTTTCCTTCTGCCACATGGTCACAGTTTATCACTAAGGGAATTCAAGTAAGGAACTCAGGGAAAGAACCTATAGCACAGATCGTGGTGGATTGATGCTTACTGGTTTTTCCCCTTTTCTGTGATCTACTTGCTTTGTAAATAACATAGGACTACCTGCCAAGGGATGGCACCAGCCAGAGAATACTGGTCTTCTCTCGTGAACCAACAATCAAGAAAATGCCCCACAGACAAGGCCACACTACCGGTCTTTCCAATGATGGGAATTCCTCAGTTTAGGATTCCTGTACCCATATGTGACAAGTTGATAACTGAAGCTATGAGCATAGAATGTGCATATTTCAAGGAGTTTCTACAGTAGTAGCAGTATACTTCCAAGTGTTCTTAAAAGGTGTTTAGTCCTATTTGTACCTTTTCGTGTACCTTTCCTTTCTCTCCCCCAATGACATGCTTCCTCTAGCATGACCACATTCTAAGACCTCTCAAAACAGTGTCACTAATTTGGGACAAAATGTTCAAATACGTAGAGCCTATGGAGGACATCCTCATTCAAACCACCACATTCCACTCCCTGTCCCCCACAGGCTCATGACTATATAATGCAAAATGCATTTAATCCAACCTTAAAAAGTCCCCATAGTCTTTACCAATCTCCATAATATTCAGAAGCTCATCGTTGAAAGTTTCTTCTGGGACTCAGGACAATCTCTTAACTCTAAGACCCTGTAAAATGAAAAGACAAATTACATACTCCCAAGATAAAATGGAAAAAATTGATACACATTCCCATTTCAAAATGGAAAAATAGAGGCATAGTGAAGAATTCCTGGACCAAAGTAAGACCGAAAATAAGCAAAGCAAAGCAAAGCAAACACCAAGTCCAGTCACTTCATGTCTAAATTCTGGGTCTTTACTTCCAAAGGACTCAACTCCTCCAGCTCTTCTGCATGCAACATGAACTGGTACCACTTACTGTATGTAGCTCTCCTTGGCAGATGTCTCACAGCACTGGCATCATGAACATCTTTTTGGGGTCCCCACTGTTAACCAGACCTCACCTTCACAGTTTCATGAAAAGGCCTACCAGGGCTTCTTGGTCTGTCAGGGCCTTCTTTATGCAGGGAGGCCCCTGCTTCATGCTCCCTGACCTTGGCAGCTCTCTGAACCTGTGGAGGAAGAACCAATGTCCCCTTCACTCTTGTATCTTTCATGTTTCTAAAGCCAGCACCAGGTGAAGAACACTTCCAACTTTGGGGCTGCATGTTTGGGACGTACCCCAGTCTACTACATACACTTTTGAAGTTTTTCTCTTCAGTGGTTTTCCAGTAGAAAACCCTTGAAGCATTTTCCTTTCACAAGTTTGAGGGTTAGCTGGGTGTGGTGTTGCCCTGGAGGGATTCTCTCCAATGTTTAAGTACAAATCTCTAGGATTCTTGCCACTTTAGTTTTATCAAAAGAATCTTCTCCTTCAGCACATCTTGGTTTCAACATTAATCTTCCCAGTGCTCTTTTTCAATCGGAATTGTGCATTCTGCATTTCTTTCTGCCTCATTTGTTCTTTTTCACTGTAGATCTACATTGCCATAATTTAATATGTACAACTTTAAAGAGGCTTAAAAACCTCTGTTTCCATATGGTCATGCACCAACCTGACTTTTACAGTTTTTTCGCCCCATCTTCTTCAATCGTCCCTTCTGCAATGGTTGGGTGAAGTTTAATATAGGAGTCCTATCCTGGAACACTCACTTTGTAGCCCCTTTTCTCCCCACCTTGGCCAGTTTTGGCCTTCTGTGTGCATCTCACTCTGTTGCATGAAGAAGTTTTGTAGGTAAGAGTTGAAAGATATATTAATAATTTCTCTACCTCTTATTCCACTATGCTCCATAAGCCTTAGTTGTACAGGATTCACCGTAGAATTTTCAATTAGGACTCTCAAACCTCTTAGACACCCAGTCTCTGTATGTATTCAGTTGTGAAACTGCAATAACTTCCATCTGTTACAAAAATAAGTTTCTTTGATGAGTGGTAAATGACATACTTGTCTGTTCAGATAACAATCCATATGTAGCATACAATAAGAAAGCTCATTAATCAAGAGATATGATAGAGATAATGTTTTCTCTAGGATCTGTGATCTCTTTAGCCATGTGTATTTGGTATGTTTATAGTGCCACCCATGAGCTCCCTTCCACTGAGAAGACTTGAACTTCAATTAGATAACTTTTGATTACCCCCTAGATAAAAGTACCACTACTGCACCAGCAGAGATAATTTGCTGTGACAGTCGTGGTTATTAGGTCTTACAGTTAGGTTGGATCACTGATTGATTTTCTCCCTTAGCATCTTGTATAGTATCATCTAGATCTATGGGAGCTAGTCTTTAGGGAGGAGGCTTCCAGATCAGTACCAGTTCTATTGCTCCAAGGCCAGTGTCCAAAGTATTTCCAATCTTCAGCATTAGCACCTTACATTCAAGTTCTGGGAGGTATTCAAGGACTGTGGTTATAGCCTGTGTCCTTCTGGGAGTCTCTTGGACCACCCTGACCAGCAACTAAATGGGAGGTTTCTACTGTCTGTCACTGTATTTCTTGTTGTATAGCCTTCACATATACACATGAACTTATGTTCAGATATAGCATGTGCATTTTTCATTAGGTTTCTGAGTTAACACATTTCCCTATGGCTTTTAATATCTCCTAAGTCTTATCTATTTTTCTTTTCTCTCTCCTTGTCTAATGTCCTTCCTTCTTCCCCAGTTAAATCATCTCCGTTTTCCCCCAAATTCTCTTGGATAATACCTGTCTCCTATTATTGAATTGAATTCCTTATTCTCTTTACCCCCATATTTCCTTTTATATCCTTCTCTCATCCCTTCTCATTTCCCTCCATTTCTCCCATGGCCCCCCTTAGTAACATCTGTTTCCTACTATCCCCCTCTTGGGCCTTTTCTTTCATTTTCCTCTCTCTTGCAGTTACATCAGGTTATATTTCATAAATAAGGGTTTGTTGCTAAGATACACAACTGTGGGAGAATATGCCTTGCTAGTTTTTCTGAGACTGTTACCTCACTTATTATAAAAATTTCTAGTTTCCTGCATTTATCTGTATATTTCACAATTTCATCTTTTTTCACCAAGTAGAACTCCATTATGCAAATGTACCATATTTTCATTTTCCACTCATTAATTGAGGGACTTTTAGGCTGTTTTTATTTCTTAGATATTGTGAAAAGAACAGCAACAAAATGCATGTGCAAGTATCTGTACAATAGAATAAGCCCTGTGTGTTTATGTCAAAGAGTATTATGAGCCATTCGGTAGTAGTAGGGGGACAAAAAGGAGTAATTATACATGATCAACACATATTATATGTATGAAATATCACAATAAAGCCATTATTATATATAATAGCTATATGCTAATGTAAAAATTGAAAGAAAAGTTGGGAATTGGTTAATGAGGGTTTATTAAGTGCAAGGAAGTCTATTGGACCTTGCATATATAAAACTAAGACATCTACTTTTCATTCTTACCAATAAAATTTTTTAAAAATATGGTTCTTCAAGTTTTATCAAGGTTACTAATAAGATAGGTTATTACTGGCCTAAGCCAGAAATTAGGAAACGGACATTTCTAGTTAAATATCAACACACAATAAATGAAGAGACAAGAGAAAAAGATAAAGCTATGAGCCAATTAACTGATTGAGCTAAAACTTGGACAGAGAGAAAGACTGGCTCCTTCTTTTATAAATAAGCCACTGCTCTTCTTTGTCATTATTCTTCATAACCCTTGAGAACCCCCACTGCCAAATACCAGATGCCATGGGTAACTTCTGTCTATTGGAGCCACAAATTCTACTAGGTGAGTTAGCCTGTACATAAGTTTGGATTAGGTTGGAGTCTTTGGTTCTTGTGTCAAGATCTGAAAAAAAATAAAGCTTCTATTTATCAGTGATCTATTTTGTGATAAATGCAATGCTACTTTGCAATCACTAAACCTTACAGCAACCAGAAATAAATTATTCCATTTTACAGACAAGGAATTAGTGAATTAGTGTCCAAGTTCACATAGCCCAATCCTGGAATGACAGAACTCCACAGATATTTTTCTATATTACTTCCTACCTGAAGATGGCAGAGGATGTTGTCTAGCTATGATATGTTGTTTGATAAAATTTATTTCCTACAGCTATAAGAATTCATCAGCCATAAAAATTGAAGAGCCTATACCAGCAAAATGATTAAATAATATACCCCAATAAAGACTTGAGTTATGACTGATGTTTTAAATTTATTTAAATTGTATTTGTGTACTCTGTGTGTGTGTTGAGTATATATCCTGAAGTAACCAAAAAAATAAAAAAATAAACAGAATCATGGACAGAGGTTGAAAGTAAGAGCTCAAGAGAGGGGGTATCCCTGTTTTGATCTGTTGCTATGATAAAACAATGACTGGAAAACAGTTTGTGGAGGAATTGGTTTATTTCAGCTGATAGTACAGTTCTTGAGTAAAGCCAGGGCAAGAACTCAAGAAGGAATCTAGAGGAAGGAACTTAAGCACAGATGATGGGGAAATACTGTTTAATTGGTTGCTCCTTTGCCTTGTTCTCAGTCTGCTTTCTTTTACATCCTAAGACCACCAGCCCAGGGTGTTACCACTTCCAGTGTGCTGGGCCCACCCACATTACTAACCAATCAAAGAATGCTTCAATGATATACCCAAAGTCCAATCTACTCTAGTAGAAGAAATTCCCCAATTGAAGTTCTTTCTTCACAGGTGTGACAAGTTGTCAATCAAAGCCAACCATGACATTCCACCTCTTAGCTACCATCACTCAACCACATCACTTTAAAACATAACTTCCTCTGTTTGGCCTGTCCCCAAGATTTCACACTAGTATCACAGTATTAGTGTGAAATCACAGTATTAATATCACAGTACAATATTAGGAGTCTCTCATTCTTCAAAAATTCTGTTCCTTAAAAATTCAATGTGTCTTTAAAATAATCTAATTTCTATCAACTTGGTTCCTGTAAAATGAAAAATGGATTGCATATTTTCTTATTTCTAAAGAAACAAATTAGACACATTTAAGTACAAAGTCCAACAAAGCAGCTCTATATTAAACATCTGGAATTCACTCGTGCACTTATGGGCTTCAAAAGGCTTAAGCTGTGTTGCCTATCTGACTTTTCCATGCATAGAACACATAGCTTATCTCAGAGAATTAGGATGGCTCTACTCCAAACTTGTTGCTATCCTTGTTGACTGTCCAATGGTGCTGGAATCTCCAACATGCTGCAGGCTCCTCTGCAACTGAGGCTGTATATACACCAATGGCCTCTTCTGATCTCACATGGGGCAATGCCTCAGATTTTTCCATTTTAAGTGTATTTCTGCAGCTTTCCTGCCATTAAAATCAGTACCATATGGGAGACTCTTAAACAACACTTCTTGCTCAACCACAGTTTCTGTATGCTGACCCTATGTGCTGACACTTAGATTTCACCTCAGTCACGACTGTTTTTTTTTTTTTAGCTACAGTTTACCAGCATCAATTATCCCAGTAAAGCACAAAGGATTCACTTACACAGATTATTATCCAAAATATATCATAGAAACTGTACTAATATTCTTTGCTTTCTTCTGAAATTTCAAAAGTCAGGCCTTTATCATTCACACTTCTCTCAGTATAACTGCTCCAATCTTTATATTACAAAACTCTACAATCGCTCAAAACACAGACAGTGAGTGATTGTGTTGCGACTAGCCCCAACTGATCATCTACTGTGCAATCCTTATGTCTAATTCTTAGGGAATTGATATCATGGAAGAGATGGTGGAAAGATATAAGAACCAGAATAACAGGATGACTTCTGCTAAATACATTCTAGATATGATTGGGAAGTTGTACATACAAAATCTCCATAGTATTATAGACTAACACCAAAATTTTGACAAAATGAGTTGACATGCATTGTGGATGGGGAAAATGAAAACGTACCCACATCGAGATGAAAATCTATAGGTGACCAATGGATGCTGAGGGAGGGCAAATTTATTTTCTCTAAGGAAAGCTCTCTGATATATTATCTAATCTCAAGTAGTCTGCCCTAAACATATGTAAACATAATGACACTATTAATTTGACTCAGTTCGGTGTGTGTGTGTGTGTGTGTGTGTGTGTGTGTGTATGTGTATTTATAAATGCTTGCATGTATATGTAATAATAATAATCAAAGAAGAGGACAGGACTTTGGGAGGAAGTAAGGGACACATGTGAGGAGTTGAAGGTGGGCAATTGAAGATGTGGAAATGATATAAATATAGTACTCATGTAGGAAATTCTTAAAAAAACAGTATCACCAAATAATTAGTACCATAAATTCTACAAATATTCTTTCCCTTATATTTAAATTGACATTAATACTATGAAACTTTTGATTTATGCAACCAAATGTCTCCTCCTATCATGTTAAAAATAGTAGAGATAGCAACATACATACATGCTTATAGCAAACTAACTTTGCATTTCAAAATTTTATTTGGTCATGGATTCCTCTTTATTTTATATTTTAATTTTTTAAAATTTCACACTTCTATTGATGTAATTAGCAACATCCTAACAAAAGATTCGTTGGTAACTTAGAAAACGCTGATCTTGTACTATCTTTTCATTTTTAATTTTAAGATCCCAAATTTCAAAGTCATGGCACGAGTTAACAAGCATGAATTCCTAACTACATACCATAACTGAAGTTAGACTTCATATTTGCAGGACTGGAGAGATGGCTCAGCACTTAGAGCACTGGCTATTCTTGCAGAAGACCCAGGTTCAAATCCCAGCACCCACATGACAGCTTCAGTTTCAAGGGATTTGATGACATCTTCTGACTCTACAGTCATTGCACAACATGGGTGCACTTACATACATATAAATAATACATGCATGCAATAAAATAAAAATAAAAAACAAAGTCTTTAAAAAATGTATTTCCAATCAGTGAGTTTAGTTTCATTTAGTTGCCAATTCCTAATTCATAGAAAAAAATTTTACATAAATATGAATTTGGTGATTCTTAAATACCATAACTCTTTTTGACATAAAGTATACAATTTGCAAGGACTCCATATAAGTTATTTAATTCAGAGGATACTGTAACATTAGAATGTATTATAAAACTAATAAACATGATATAATTTTGGGAACATTTGGCAATTAAATATTTATAAAATTAAGATTTCATATTTAGAAGAATAAGACAAATTTAAGTTTATATAGCAATATACAACTTATAAAGGATATTCACCATTATTTGGATAAAATGCAAAATATTGTGAGTTTTAAACTGATCTGTCTTCATTGGGATTGTCATGGTCTTAAATATGCAAGAATTTTCAGAGGGAAACACTATTTTCATGAACTTTCCTTAATCTTCAGTCTGTCATTTCAGAGATTTGATTTTTAGTGTGTTACTAATGCCTATACTGGATTAAACTCTGAAGTTTAAAGTAATTTCATTTCCCTGACTCAAGTGAATTATGCTGTGGTATCTCAGGGCATACGTCTGTGAATCCCAACTATTTTATGTTTTCTGATCTTTTATCAAATATCATATCATCAATGATATCTACACTATTAATTTTAATAAAAATTGTAATCAACCACTCTTCAACTCAGGTCGTCTCAACTCTTTAATATAACTGCATAGTCCATTGGAGTTTTTGTTTGCTAATTATATTAGTTATTTATCTGTTGCTGTGATATAGAAATATCTCAAAGGCAACTTACAGAAGAAAGTTTATTTGGTTTGTTGTTCCAGAGAGATAAGACATGGCAGTTGGGGATGTCAAGAGGCAGCAGAAACAGAAAACTGAACAAACACATATTCAAACACGTACATGGAGCGGACAGAGACATGAAGGAAGTGGATAAGTCTATATACTCTCAATTATGACTCTATTTAAGTACACAAACATAGGTAAGTGCCCCTGCTGTAGCTACTGGAGACTCCCTGCTGGTCAGTTGTCACTTCTGAATGACTAATACAGGTCAATCTGGATTGTTGCCTTTGATGGCCTTCTTTTTCTAATTGTGCTTCTTTCTACTCCTATACCTAATGTTTTGGTGCTGAAACCCAGGAGAGTTTTTATTTTAAAACTTTTTCCTAACAGCTCCCTTATTCTTATATCTTTCAATGACTCTAACACCAGTTGTGAAAATTCCTTCTGTGAGGTGCAAACAGCATCCAACCCTGCCCTCCTCTCTAGGTTCCTAATGACAAAGCAAGGTGTAATTTTGCCAAATTACTGTTTGAGAAACCAGAGTTTATTTGGGCTTATTGATAGCACAATTAGCTATGCGGGAAGGCCCTATTGAGGCCATAGTACAAATTCTACATTTCTTCAGGGACCTTGTGAGCTACTGCAAAGACCCAAAATGGCACAGGGACTAGTCTTCCCCCAGCTTCTTCGGCTCACACCTTAGACCCTTTCCCACATATAACACAGGTCACTGGTTGATTGGGAGGGGTAGCTAACTCTCCTGGCCTGTCCCTTTGTACAGAGCTCTAGCAGGCATTTGTGCTGATCCAAGCAGGCAGGTATAGTCAAATGCTTGGTCCAGGGCAGAGGACCAGTTCACACCATACCCATCCACTTCCTCCAGCTCTTACATGCTATCTGCCATCCTCCCCAGCAAGAGATCCTGAGTCTTAGAAATGGTTACAAACATGTAGGATAATCTTTCTTCCACTGGGGTTAGATACTGAACTCTTGGGCCTTTTCATCATTTGTCTTCAAAGGACTGTTGTCCCATTTCCGGGATGTCCCTTCTACTACAAAAGCACAAACAGAAAGAAACAGGAGCACCTAGACAAACATTGACTCCTATAATAACCTAACACCCTAGGCATAAACACAAATGCTTGGCAAAATATTTATCCTACAAAACAATTGCAGTGGCTTCCCCATTGGGGTCTATAACTTCCCCCACCACTTGGGGTTGACCTTTCTTACAATACCAGATGTGTCTTCCTTCTTGTGGAGTAGGCTTTAAATCCAATTGGTATTTGCTGGTTGTATATATACTAGACAAGTCACTATTGCACCAACAGGAACAACTTGCTTGGCATCTTGAAAGTAGAGCATGAAGGATCCGTCATTATGCAGAACTATTCAGGACCATTCTCCCCTAGTGATCTGCACAGCACATTCTGGCACTATGAAGGCAAGCCATCCATTTGCAGGGATTTTCCACCTGGGTACCAGCTGTATCTCTACTTCCCATGGTGACATCATGGCACATCTTCAGCAATAGCATATTACTGTCTGCTTTTGGTGAGCAACCTACGTTAGTGGAAATGGCCTTTATTGTGGAAGGGGTCAGGTTCCCTGGCTAACCGTTCATAGGGGGACAACCCATGCCTGGTACTAGAATTTTCAGTTAACAATTATATAAAATATCTTTTTATGCTCTGGCATCTATAGGCCCAGATTGTGGTAGGATCTTCTCAGCCCTTATTGTGGATATCACTTGTGCCTAACAAAGTATAAATCTCCAAGAATTTTACAGCTGTAACTGGCCCTTTTACCCTGTGGGGATTTATATTCTGTCCTTATTTCTTCAGCTGTACTTGATATCTCTCAAATGGGTGTCATGTCTGTAAAACACTCAGAAGTTAAAATTATATATTAGATCAATATAAACAAGGTCTACACTGCATGGCAAAACTTGATCCATTTGTATCAACTCTTTTCTCAAAAGATCCATGTTGGGTACAATAACATGTTTAAGAGGGATTATTTAGTTAGCACTTTACCATCTTTAGTTAATTTCTTGAATCCATTTAGGGTCCTGGAATTTTTACAATGGCTCATTTAAGGCAGTCCAGCAAAGACTGATTGCCCTCATACAACTAAGATTATTTAGCCTGTGTCTCAGGGATGGATGAGGGGTTATATTGCTCAGATTTTCTACTTCTGTAACACTTAAACTGATACCATCTGCTTCCATGTCCCATATTCTCACAAGTCAAGTGATGAGGAGCTCCTTCACTGCATGACTGCATGTTTGAACATCTTTCCTAGTTCCAACAGCCCCAGTGCTGAGTATTCTCTGATTGTCAAAGTTTCTCACTTGTTAAGGGCTCCATCAGTGTGCTGAAACACTAATTTTTCCTTTCTTTTTATTAAAGGTGAAACCCGGGGAGCATCTTTAGTTTTAATTGGGTTGCTCCTTTCCTAATCATTATCTGTCTTCTCCCACGGGCTACATGTTGAGTGGTCCCAGAATAAGTCTTGTATTATCAGCCTAATCTAGGCTTTCTTTCAATTTTGAACACTTAGCCATAAAAAATGCAGGTTAAAACTTACATCTCTTTTTCTCTTTTATCTAATTTATCAGCAAGGTCAGAGCTAGTCCTGAAGAGGCCAGCCTCATATCGCTCTCTCACCCTAATTCCTCTTTTAAAACTCTATTCTCCCTCCACGCTATTGCCTCTGCTTGGGACATATTTCTTATCACACACACACACACACACAAAAAAAAAAAAAACAAAACCAAAAACAAAAACAAAAACAAAAAAACAGCCATGCTGCCTTCTCAGTCACCTGCTGAAACTTACACCCTTTGTGTACTATTCCCAGGGCTTGCAAGGTCCACTCTAGAGCCTCCACTGTTCTGAAAGCATCTCTGTACTCACGTGGTGAACCCCAGTGGTCAAGCAGGTGTGTCACTCTGTACCACCTACATGTGAACTGCCATACAAGGATTTCTCCCACAGACATCGTCTGCCTTGGTGGTTTCACCTTAGTTAAGCATTTCACTATACGTTGCACGATTCATGCCAAAATTTCTTTTCCCTACACTGACTCCTCACCCAGCTTCCCTTTGGTTTCTGGTCTCTTTCCCCACATCAGAGGCAATATAATTGTTTCTCTCAAATTCAGTCATGGTTTTGTTATAAACCTGCCGGATTTGCCAAATGTTGTAAAAATTCTTTCTGTGAGGCATGAACAACATCCGTCCCTGCCCTCCTCTCTGGGTCCCTAACAACAAAGTGAGGTATAATTTCACCAAACTGCAGTGTGGGAAACCAGAGTTGATTTGGGCTTACTTACAGAGCATTTTGTAGCTGGATGAGACTCTATTGAGGCCATAGAGCAAATTCTACATCAGTCTTGACAGGTCAACTGGTTTTGTAATTATGTAGACCTTGTTAGACTATCATACTGTTTAAGTGTCATTGGTACAGCTTTCCTATCATGTGTAGACTGCATTAACTAACAGTAAGTGTCTTGTCCCTCTGGCTTTTACATCTTTTCTGTGCCCTCTTCCAAAATGTAATCTGTAGATGTATCACTTAGTGCTGGACATTTCACAGTCATTTATTCTCTGCTTTTGAACACAGTTATGTAACTTTTTTAATAGTCTCTATCTGTTGTTAAAAACAGCTTCTTAGATGGCTGGTGAAAGGTAAATTTGTCCGTAGTATAATGATATATATTAAGATAATAGTAGGAAATTATTTTGGTATAAGGAAGTGACAGCAGTAGGTTCTTCTCAAGGGAAATGCAAACTCAAATTGCTTCAAGGTTTCATCTTACTGCAGGCATTCATCACTTGACATCCAAAATAATGTCTTATGCTGTTTTTTTCCTTATTAGCTATCACCGTACACAGCATACAGTGCTTAAAAACAGTGGCTGATTCAGGGCATGCTTTTGGCAGGATGAGGCAGGCAGATCTCTGTGAGACAGAGGCCAGCCTCTTCCACATAGTGACTTCTAGGCTGACTGAGATTAGGGATACAGTGTTAAAACAAACAAATATACAAACAAAATTAAAACAATGGTCTAAAGAACAAATGCTAGATGATATGTTACAAATTCACTCATAATTTTCTTATAAAGTAATTATCTTACCCTTTGGGAAACTCCAAAGCACTTTACAGTCAAGTTCAACTTTTCCACCACCTGCTTGAAGTGCTTCCTTTTTAAATGCTTCAAAAATAACCCTTTTTATTTACTGTTATATACTCTAATAAAACTCATGCAAATGCTCCTTTCTCTACTGTTCTCATCCTTCTTCCTATTTATGATTGAGGACTAGTTGCTGAATCTATGGCAGCAGAATAATGTATAAATGGTTGTCCCGGCCAGTGGAACAGCAACTAGAGCTTGAGACTCTTTAGGAACCTGAAATGAGTAGGGACAGACAGATGGAACATGCAAAACAGATGGCTTGGGAAATCTCTTTCTTCAAGCCACGCGCTTTATTCTTCTACTAGGTATTTATACAGAGTTTTGGGGAGGCAGGAATACAGATGCACCCACACAGGAATGTGGTAATTAACAGAGAGACAATATCTCTAACCTTCAAAGCCCACCATAAGGTTGTATGCACATCAGGAAGGTGGCACTAAGAGGGGAGGCAGGGGCTTTGAACCAGAGAGTGCTCAGGGCTTCCTTTGAAGCTCAGCTCTGCTCTGGTGAGATAAAGAAGGTGAGCCATTTGGTCAGGCCCCAGGACATGCCTGTGAAGCTTAGTTACAAGGATCAAAGAATGAGTTTATCAACATTACCTACAGGTGGTCGCAGGGGGTGGAATTTCCCTAGAGCTGGTTTCTCTGAGATGGAATCAAACTACAAGCTGGCTGTTTTCTCTAACTCATGGCTTACAACAAATTGTGATTTCTGCTAGAAACTGGAAAATGAGAAATGATTTGGCCTACCTTCTCAATATATAAGGTAAAAATTTGGGAGCAATATTTTCTCTATCTCTTCATAATACACAAATATACTGATAATGATTTTGCATCCCAGGATTCCATTCTCTGTGGAAGTTCTAGAACATCTTGAGTTTTCTGTTTTTATACAATGTCTAACAAATCCTTAAGTTTAGAAGTCAATAGGAGCTAAGAGGACTTACCAATAATGTAGACTCAAATTATGTCTTAAGATGTGTCTCTCCTCAATTATTTTAATGTTAATGTTCCTATTTTTATCCTGAAGAAAAGTGTTGAAAGATTTTCTAACCTTTTAACCTAGAAACATATTCTTGCTAGAATTGATTTTCAAAGAAATATACTTTTGGTAATAGAGGATTTTAGTAAGACTAAAGGATTTTAGTTTTAGAAAATTCTACATTACATAGTCATTTCTTGACAATTCACAGCATGTTATAATATGAAATATTAAAAATTTTTATATAATACATTCACTATTTTTCATGTTATTCAGTGTAACCTTCAGAGTAATTCTGTAAATACTCTTTTCTTCTCATTTTATAATAAAGATCAATGAGGTACAAAGAGATTAATTAATTTGCTCAATGCCACATTTCTAATGACTACTGAATCTAAGATAAGGAATATAAACTACCAGAACCTAAAGCTTGTTCTGTGAATAACCACAAATAATCTGTCAATAAAGCTTTCCAATGCAATAGATTTACACAAATTTACTACTACTAATGATAAAACATAGTGCACTTCTTTTTATATATACCATGATCTCACAGTGAATTGATATTTACCATGAAATTTAATTCCCCAAGTAATACTTTAAGATAAATGGGGAATATAATAAATCAGGCTGGGAAATAGACAATTATAAAGGTCAAGCATCTTGCCAAAATTATTGTAACTACAGATAGATTTGATATTTGAAAATTGAAGGACAAATGCGAGATTAAGGCATCTTTCAACAGGGATTTATAAGCAAACATAGTACTCATATATGAAATTTAAAATAATGAAGAATTGTCCCCAAATAACTTATTTGTTCATCTCTGAATTGAAGAATAGCAATATGCACGTGATTACTTAAAACAACTGAGAGAAACACTTTTAATATCCTTCAGATTGTGCCCCAAGGAATGAAGAAAAAAATATGTTCATAAATAACCGCTAAAAATAAATTGTGATTGCATTATGTAGTCAGCCATGCATTAGATGCATAGGCCACTGAAGATGGACCTCTCCCTCATACTCAACTTTAGACCCTACCTCTTGATTCTCTGGTTACATTGATTTGAATAAAAGGAAATTATAAAAAATACCCACATTTTGAAAGAAGTGAGGAAACATCAAAATGCCCCTTTTAAGATTTAAAATATCATACAAAAATATGGGGATAGCAAGGCTTTTTAGAGTCAATTAAGGGAAGGCTATCTCCTCCTGATAGTGGATGGCTATTTTATAGATTTCTTTTTCTTTTTCTTTGATTCTTGGCCAAAAGAAAGGTATCTAAGTTCTCCTTTTGGGCCAGACAAGGAAGCAAGACATTTGAAACTGCTAAAAGATTGTAACACTATAAAAAAATATTATTATCTCCACCCTTAAGAGTTAATCCAAATGGGCATATCAATCACCTTGACAGGAAATCTCCCCTCTAAAAGCTGTAATTTCAAGAAATATGATGTACTTTAAGACATTTAAAAATATGGGAGACATAAATACTCCCTTACAAAGATATGCATTTACAGAATTCCAAAGCCTAAAGACCTTCATTGCTAAGCTTGTCTACTTTTCTGAGTTCTAAGTTCTAAAAGTTCAACATTTATTTTCCCCTTTTCTATCTCCTTTTGTAGGCACTGGACAGAATTCTAAACCTGCTTGCCCTGACATTCTCAACATTATAACTGTCCTTGTGAACAGTCCCCCAACCCACTATGCATCTTCTCACAGAACCCCATTTCTCCACTTGCCTCATTTCTAAATATAAAGGCATGACATTCTCTCATCCTTTTCTTCATCTCCTTCTTACAAGCAGTTGTGAGATATACAGTTTGCCTGCTGTGTTTTTCATTTCTCAAAACGCCAATAACATTTTCTTCAAGTTGCTTTCTGAGACTGTTAAACCCTTTTTTTATAAGACTAAGAATCTCCAAAAAGTCCCCTGTTTCCCCAGTTACAAAATACTCAGTAAGAAAATAAGTGCATAGTATTTTCTTAAGTTTGTTTGCTTATCTCCACAATTTTGTTCTAGGAGAGGCATCTCCACAATTTGTTGTTCCAGATTCTTGGAAACTTAATAAAAAAATTGACAAAGCTCCCACAACCAGTTTACTGTGAAAAGTTCAATTCAAAAGAAATAGTACCAGGTAGATATGTTGCAATGAAAAAGTTGCCTCAAGCAAAATGGCTCATGAACTCTGAGTACTTTTGCTTGGTTCTTATTTATGAGTCTGGTAGATGGAGGAACCAACTGGGTGTTGAACTGTGAGATCCTTATCCTGATCTACAGAGAGGCTGTTATACAACTTTGGATGGTCTGTTTTTGAGCAGGTCATACAGTTGATAATTTCTTTTTCTTTTTTGTACTAATTTCTATTGAAATTTTTGAATTTCATACAATAAATCTTATTCCTATATAGATCCCTTCCATTATCTACAGTCTGTCATAGAACCCATACCTGGATTTCATGCATTCAGTCACATGCGTGTGAAACAAAGTTGCCATAAAAACCTTATATCTTCAAACTGAACATTCTTCTGCAATGCTGATTAACGGATAAGAGCTCCAAAACTGGGGATAATCTGGAATGTTGCAGGTCTAAAGCCTAATTACCACTTGTCTTGGGCTAGCCATTTCTTTGCCCTTCTCTGTTTCTGACCTAAAAACCTATGATTTCCTTGTAAGGTATTTTCTAACAGACCAAGATATCCCACCAACCAAAAAGCTAAAAATAATATAAGATAGCATCTGAGACCTATAGTAAATCTCCCTCCCCCAGTTTTGCAGTAACATATCAACTAAATGTAATCAAAGTATTTGTAAAGTGTCTTGATTTTATTTATAACTTTTCTTTGTTCTGTTACTATAAAAAAAAAAAAACAACAACATAAAACTGCTTCCATGCTGGAACATGGAATTGTGGGTAACCTGAATCTATGTTCCTGGGCTATGGTCACTCATATTTGGCTCCAGAGTAAACTATCTCTTATCCTCTTTGATGTGAGGGCTATACTTTTTCATTGACAGTTATAGTGTACAGCACCACAAGGCAAGGCCCCCAAGAATAAGGCCCCTTTCATCATAGGAAACGTGTAGATGGAAGCATGTACTAGTTTGGATCCAGAATCCAGTCATCTAACGTTGTCTCCTTGGGTGGATTTGTGGTGAGTTCTTTCTGGCGCACACTCTGATTCCCCTTCATTTGGTTAACCACTGTTTTGTTTATTCTGAGGTGGTTCATTAAGGATTCTACTTGATAGATGCCTTTTTTGGTTGTGACTTACTTTCAAAGTGTTTTAATGTTTCGATTTTGTTTGTTTGCTTTGAAAGCATTTTGATTTCAACGTTTGGTTTGTTTTTTTGTTGCTTTCCGACAGAACTCTGAAGACATGTTTGCTTCCAACTGTTAAAATTTGGTTACAGTGAGGTTTTTTTTTCTTCTTTTCTTTTTATTTATTTATTTATTTTTTACCTCTGAACACTTCTCCCATATCTAATATAAGGAATGGAGAAAGGTTTGACGAAAAACAGATATTTTGTATTTCAACTGGTTTTAGGGCTGATTAAAATTGTAAAAAAGATGTAAAACTCTAACTTAAGATATATCTGCCAATTTCCAGGTTCCCATTAGTTTAGATATTTGTTTGCTTAGTTTCAAAGTGTCTGCTTTGAAGTATGCATTTTTGTTTGTTCAGAAACAATTTGTTTCTTACTATTTGGTTTGGTTTTAGTATTGGTGGCTTCTAGACCTTTGAAGGCATTTTGGTTTTTATTTATGGTTTGCTGTGGTTTTGTTTATTGTTGATATGTTTTTATTTAGTTGGCCTTTGTCTCCAGGCATTCCTCCAGTACCTAAATTTACATGTTTTTCTTGTGATTTCTTCTGTTTATTGATTGTAGCCTTTTGATTAGGAGTATTATGAATGCTCTAAAGACAAGAGAAACTTCTTCCCTCCACCCTTAGAGGGGAGGTGTCATGGAGAACTCCCCATGATGCTTAATGACCTCATAAGGAAAGCCAATAAACATATACCATTCCTGGGTCAGAAAGAAATTTGTTGAGTCATCTGGGAAAACACACATAAGGCCTTAATCTCCCAGTGTCTAGAGCCTCATTATATTTCCATTAATATGCAGGATAACCCTGAGACCCAGTAGGAGAAGATGATTTCTATGTGAAAGCTGGGAAAGCCCATTCCAAAAGCAGCACATAAACCACATGCAAAACACATATTCCCCAGCTAACATAGAAAGGCTTACAAATTTTCAGGTGATAATAAAATAAAATAATAACAAATAAATAAATAAATAAAATGGGAAGCAAGTTTTACAAAATGAGAAATGTTTGAAAAAAAAACACCATCTATAGCTGGCTTTATATATGGTAATTATGGGCTTTCAACTTTCAAGAATTTGGAAAACTGGGAAGTTCTAATGAAAGATAACTTAGTCCCTCAGTTGGGAATATTTGATGTCCCCAAATTGGTACTTCTTTGCAAATTTAACTAAAAGTCCTACATTAAAAAAAAAAAAACACAAAACCTTCACATGGGCAATGTGCTTTAATTAACATGTAAAATTATCTAAAAATACAAATAAAATAACAAAACTGATAATTTATTGTAATAACATTTCTAAGAAAATGCATGTGAAAATTGATTAAAATTAATTTAAAAATTAATAAATTATTTTTTAAAATGTTTTAGAGGTTGTGGCAGAACTAAAGATAAATTCTAAGACAAAGCTTCTTATCTTTCTCTGACTTTGCCCTTAATTCTGTATCTCATACCAAAAAGCTGTATATGCAAATAGATTATGACCTGTTCTAAGAAAGACTACTTTTTGTGAGGTTTGGTTTGGCTTGAGACCCAGCAGAAACAAACCAGAGACTCCGGGATCCGTGTGGTAGGACCAGTTTATTAAGGGGCACAGACTAGCCTCCAAACTCGGTCTCAGAGTGACTAGCAGCAAGATGGAAGCTGGATGGGGTTCTGGAGCAGAGAAGTGCAGGACAGTTTAATAGTGGGGATCGGTGAATGGTGTCAGCAGTTAAAATACCAGGGGATTGTAAGTGTCAGGAAGAGGCAGAAGGTTATCAGTTTCAGGAAGCAGCAGCAAAAATGGCTATCAATCCCTTTCTGGCCATTGTAAGTCTTGGAATGTTTAATCACTGAGGGCTTTCTCTTCAGTGACATCCTACAGTTTTCTTTTGGAGAATCTTTACTCGCTTGGATACTTCTTTCTTCCTCCCTTGAGCAACGCTTTTGCCTTAGCTCTCATGTTTAATCTACATTAAAATTGTCTTTATTATACTAGCTAGTCTTAAAATTCCCTTCAGCAGTTGAAGTCAGGAATGCTGCATTGGCCTGAGTACAGGTCTCTAAAACTTAGAAATTCTCAGGCTCCCTAAGACTCAGTCATTATGTCTCAGTCACTTCTGAAGTTTCTGGGCATTCCCAGTGAGATCCATCCTGAAGCACTGTTGGTGAGTTTTTCTTCTGTTGTCTGTTTTACCTTACTAAGTACTTTGAGTTTCCTTGCTTCTATTTTTGACTCAGAGACCCCCTTAAAAATTCCATTGATTCATCCATACTCTCATACCTGGGATGGATACAATAACACATGGCTTATACTGGAGCACATCGAAAGAGCTGATCCCCAGGACAGCCTAAGCTAGCCTCCTGCTTCCAAGAAAACAGCCTAGGGCAAAATGAGATAACTGCAACATGTTGGGAATAACTGCATTTAAACTTTATTCCTACCCTGAAGTCTTAATGCTTCCTTTACTATCCTTCCTGTCACCTGTGATTTATGTAATGTTAATAACTTAGGCAAGGGGAACTCTTGTGGTTTCATATGTAAAGGTATCTCCCCCTATAAGAAATATTAAATATTGGACTTCTCTTTAAAAACCTGTAAAACATAGAATGTGGTTTATGACAAGGAATTCTAAACTTTTAATCTCAACACACCCCATAAGATGTTTGCTTAAAGAAAGGCTATGGTATCTTTTTGCACCTGCTTTGGGCAGTGGAGTGCTCCTCTCTCTACACAGATTCTTTTAAACTGGATCTGACTGACCATGCAATTCACCCTTTTGCAAAAGTAAAATCAACCTTCCCAAGTTACTTTGACTTTGTCCATGTATTCTTTGTGAGGTATTGCAGTATTCTTGGATCTCAGATTTTATTTAAAATACTCCTCAGTTATTTAGCTCTAAAAAAAGGGAAAGAGATATTACCTTAAGTCTACATGGCAAACTTTATCCTTTCTTTTAGGCCCCTAAACCATTTTTTTTTACATCTTAAAGAGTTAGAGATAAAAGCTTTCTGCCTTCTCCTACTTTTTGGTGCACTTAGATTTCTCCTAATTTTGTTATGTGTGTCTATGAAAATTCATAGACTACCCCAGTCAAAGAAAGAAATCCTCTGAAACTACTGCTGGCCTTATTAATCAACCCCTTCCCTCCTTTCTGAGAAGACTGGTTGTAGAGACAGCATGTTTTCTAAGACAGCCTGTCTTCTTGAACAAATGGTCCAAGGAAGAAGAAGCCCACAAATCCCTGGTTCTTCAGATAAAGTGGAGCAAATGGTGCCGGGAAGAAGGGAGCTATAAACCTATTAAGAAAGTCCTAACCTGCACTTACCCTCCAGAGCTGTTTTTACCTGCATATACTTAAGCCCCTCACCCATGGTATAAAACCTTTGTTCACTTTCTTCAGCAGTGCAGCTGCCTCCAGCATTCAGGAAGGCTGTTGACTCTCCCTACTCTTGAATATACAGTCTAGTCTGAGGTCAGGTATGGTCTCTTTCTTTCTCTCCTGCTTTTCCTGTATTCTGCACTCCAAACCCTATCATGGGAGAGTCAAAACCCAGGAGGACCCAGCACCTGGCACCTCCTTGACTTTCCTACTCTTCTTTTCTAATCTGTTGGTGTGTAAACCCAGGTTGGGCTTCTAGGAGAGATCCAGCACAGTCTTTCACTGTTTTCCTTCCTTCAAGTCCCTGTTCTCTCCCTTTTCTAAGATCTTGCCAGACTTCCAGGTAAGAGGCCACTCTCCATTTCCTTGAACCCCACATCCACCACGCTAGGAAAGGGTAACTCATTGGGCCTGATGAAGTGGTACCCTGATGAATTTTGGACAACTCTTGGAATTTTCCACTTCATTCATTCATTGGTCACTGGATCTTCATGTGGAAGAGACTCCAGGAGTTTCTCACATCTTTTTTCAGTCCTTGAACCCCTCTGTAAGTTTACAAGGCAGAGAGGATGCCCACTTCTAGACATCAGGCTTCATTTCCGTCAATGCCTGGCCCCAAGGGATGCCTTGTGAGGCAGAACTGACTTTCATTCATTTCTTGTTCCAGAACCCATCTTGGGATCCAACACAATATTCCATGGCCATTGCTGATCTGAATTCACATCTTATAATTTCAATATCCTAAATGACTGACGGAACTTTAGGAAATGAAATGGAGAAGGGTTGGAAGTTTACCTAATTTATGCTCCCCGCAGGCTAGCTTCCCCCTCTGTAACCCTCCTTTACTCAAAATTGCATCAAATTCTTCTCTGTTGAATTCTGTGCCTGTTTTTGTTTTTGCTTTCCAATCCCAGAAGCACTTTTCTAGCTCCTCTCACTGCAGAATCCCTACTTGACTTTTTCTACCTTAGCTCCAAGTCGTCACACTGTGGTGGGTTGGCAGAAATAGAGGTTTTGTTTATTTATCTTCACTTTCTATGACTCTGCCTTTCCTCTTTTGTCCACTCTGCACAGTGAATCAGGAGAATTTTTCTCTGTAGCTCAGTGGTTTAGCACAATGGCTGCTGTTACAGAAGACCTGGGATTAATTCTCAGCACCTGCAAGTCAGTGGTTTCTTTCCTGTCCCTTATAATTTAATTCCTCGTTGTTAATTTCATTTCATTCAACTGCTTGTTGGCTTCTGAAAGAAACTTAATTATTTTCACTCACTGCAAATTTATTTCCATGTTTCCTGTCACCCGAGGAATCACTGTCCTCCAAGATTTAACTTCCATACTGTGTTGGATCTCCATCCCACCCCTTCATTCTACCTGTGGGATCTTCCCACATGTTGTTATCTTTAACTTCACTGTCACCCTCAAAATTTATTATAAACATCAATTTAATAAGTGTTTCCTGTCTACTATCTACAATCAATCAAAACATAAACTCTCTAAACTACATTTTTTATGAAGTTCATCTGGTTTCCTACAAAGCCCCAATATATCCACAGGTTATGTTATGTTATCTTTATGTTTAATTTTAGTAAATTAATACCACGTAATACTCTCTTATGAAGTCAAACCACTGGCTTCTTCATGACTTCAGATGTGCTTATTTACAGAAGATCATCATAATCAAGTTTGTTGATTATTGTGTTTTGGGCATACCTAGTTTTCATGTAATTATTTTATATGTGTCTATGATAATCATTTTTCATGTGTTGTTTGAAGTTTCGTGTAATTATGTCACAGATGTGTCTTCACAAGTTGAGATCTCATGTAATTCTATCAAGCTTAGCTATGATAATTGTATTCATATTTTGTTTATGTCAAGACAATTTCAAACTGAGGCCACTTTAATTTTTCCTTTCTCATTCTTTTTATTGTGCACAAGAATTATTGATTTTATATTTGGCATGCCCAATCAAAATATATATTGCAGATTTATAAATAGTATATTTTGATGGTACATTCAAAGACCTTATGAACTTAGGTACCCTAATCATTTTTAAATCTATTAAACAGAGTCTCTAGGTCTATTAATTTTGAAATACTAATTACTTGTACAAAACAGCTTCTGGGCTGGTTGTATAAAAATTCTATTTGTTATTTACCCTTTTTAGTTTTGGTTTGCTTTCAAGATGTTTTAAGCTATCCATTTTGTTTGTTTACTTTAGAACTATTTGGGTTAAAAATAATCAAAAAGTATTAACTCAACAAAGAGTAATTACAAAATCTTGATTATTAAAACCTATCTTAGATATAACTAGATATGTATTCACAGTCTACATGAGCTTATATTTCTTTAAATTAATTTACTTGGCATCGAATTGATTTATAAGTAAAGTCTCATACAAACAAAACTTAATTTAATCCAGAAATATTTTTCAGATCAAAATGTTATCTTTTTGATCTTTATCTTAATTCTCTTTAGACAACTTGGTTCTCATTTAAAGATGTAAGTTAATTTTAATTGATGAGTACTTCTGCTCCAGGGTGAAATTTATCTTTTTGTCTTAAGTTATGTTTTATATTAAAAAGTTTTTCACCACTACTGTCTCTTTAAAGCCAACAAACATGTTTTTCAAGGTTCATATTTTTGCCAAGATTATGTGAAAATATCTCTAAATGTTTAAAAAGAAAATTGATCATTTAAAAACTTGCTTCAAGCGTTAAAAGGATATCTTAGAGTTGATACATGATAATAGTATGTTTGTGATAATTGTTCATCTGTCTGTATATATGTAAAAGAATAAATATTAATTATTACTAAATTTTGACAACAAATGGTGAATTTTGTTTGTTAAAGTTATTATGTCTCAGGGTATAAAAAATAAAAAGTTTATATGGTTGGAAAAAGGATATAAAATAGAGATATTTTAATAATGACATATATAAAAATAAGATTGCTGAATATTTACAAAATAAAAGGGATAATAAGAATGTTTAAGAAAGGTTATTGACAGTCTGAACAGGTTTATAAAGATACAGGGTTGTTGTTATAATAATGACTGTTGCAGCCAAAATTTTCAGTCCACTCCCCTGACTTGTACTACACACCCAGTTATAGTCTTATATTAAATAGTTGCAGACAAGTATTGGAGTTGCCTGTAGTTACTAAAAATGTTC
Source organism: Eospalax fontanierii (assembly GCA_035773235.1). NCBI lineage: Eukaryota > Metazoa > Chordata > Mammalia > Rodentia > Spalacidae > Eospalax > Eospalax fontanierii. The sequence continues at coordinate 82,843,914 of CM069525.1, forward strand.
TTTTTTCTCTCTGTATTATTCAAGTGTTACTTATAATACTTTAGTTTGTCCATAACAAGACAATTTAGCTCAAGTGGAGCTAGGTTTTTCCTCCCTGATTCAGATGGAACAATCCAGAAGGAAACAATTTTGATGAACTTAGTTTGAATCCTGATGAGCTTTTTTGGTTTTTGGCTATAGGTATGTGATATAACCTACTCTCTTCCTACTGAAGTCTTTAAATCAGGGTGTGGGAACTTGGGAAATAGATGAAACTACTTTTATTAATAATGCAACAAAACTCACCTAAAATAAACCTTAAAAATTATTTTAAGTTTTTTTCCTAGGCTATTTCCAGTTAATCTAGGATGTTAAATCTCTCTTTTTTCTGATTTAGGTCCATAGCACATATATTATCTGGATAGGCCTTTATGTACCTAAATCTCCTAACGTAATCTTAAATTTTCTAAACTAAAACCTCAGCCAAACTTTAAATTGATTCTTATGAAGATTAACTTTAAAAACAAATCATATGTCTAGTCAAGGTTTATTCAAAATGTTTGGGCCTTTGTTCAAGCTTTATCTACATATGACACAGTAATTAAAGATACCAGACTGATGTAACTACTCTTCTTGGATGTTTAATAACCATACTTAAAGGCCTAACCATACTAATTTTGTCAAAAGTGACTTAAAGGAACACATTTGTGTTCATTGCCCTCAAAGGTCGATTAAATCCCACGGTTCTATGGGGCATCTCTCAAAATGTCCTGTAACTGTGATGACTCACCTGTCCTCATGGAGACCCCACCAGTGAGACTCAAATTATTGTCCAGTTTCCAAAGTGAAAAGTCAATACATAGTGAAGCCATGGTCAGGCTGTACCTTCTGACTTAGTCTCACATAGGTAGAATTAGTAAAATGTAAAAGGGCTTTTCCCCCAAAGCCCAAGTTACCTCTAAGGATTTTATTCTCAATGGGTCTTAAGGAAAAAAAAAAGAAAACTTAAGTTGATTTGGGTTAATTGTATGGTCTTAAATACTCCAAAGAAAAATATGATCAAAGATAAAAATTATCAGCATAACTCTTTTAAAGTCTGTGAAATTGTTTTCCAGACATTACACTTAAAAGTTGATATGGGAAAATTTTCTCTTTGCTAAGAAAAATATTACTCAGATACAAGTCTTCTATCTTGGCCTAATTCAACACTGCAATGCCTACCTACATCCAAGAACGACAAGCCCCCTGTGGTTCTTATCTTAAAATTAAAAATGTTTAAATTTTTTCTCTCTCCTAGTCTAGAAGCTATTTGGGAGGGAACTCTGTGATTCTAGCTACTATAACAGCTATCAAAGTGCCTATAAGGCAGATCCAGAGTCCAGCCATGGCAGCCAAAAGAAAATGTGGAGAAACCCAATAAATGGATACTTTTGGAAGTCCTCATCAAGAAACTCTAATGGACTTTGACTGGGACATTTCAAACTCTCCCTGTTCTGATTTCTTCTGGTTCCATGCCTACAACTTCTGCCTAACTACCCTTATCTTTATTACTCCTTCACATCACCTCCAAAGCACCAGTCAAGGACTCTCTTTTCTCCCCATAAATAACTGTTAAACATCTTTGGAGTCTTTCTAGATAAACCCACTGAAGGAGTACCCCAGTGGCCACATTCTAAGCTCATATTCAACATGGGAGAAGTCAGAATGACCGGTGCCCAAATTCTCTATTCGAAATTAGGATTACCTCTTCAGAGGGAGGTGTAATGAAAATAGGAAGTAAAATTGGCTAAGCATCTTTAAGTTGGAGACCTCGAAAGAAAATGACTAATTTCTTTCCAGCTGAGAGTTGGAAATTCTCTTGGGAGTAATCTTGTCCCTATCTGAGGCTAGGAATGTCAAAACTATCTAACCTAAAAATGTCTCTAGTTCTGCAATAGTTAGAGGTATGTTTTCCCATATATCTTGTTCCTGGAATAACTACTGAGAATATGACCAGAACCTTGATGGACCAGGACATCTAAAATGAGGACTTGACTAACCAGCTCATATTCTCATTCTCTCTTTGTACTATGCTTAATCAACTGTTGTCTCAACGTTTTTACAGAATCCCCTTACTGAGCAGATCATATGACTGCCCAAGCCACTATCCAAGGCCAAATTCAGGCCATGTTCCCACTCTATGAGGGACTCCTCAGTTAACAAAAGAAAATAATGCTCCCCACTCCTTTTTTTATCTTGGGATCTGAAATGATAGAATGCCTTTGTTTCAGAAAACCAGAAACATTCTGAAAGTAATTCCTGGCCTCATCAACCAATCACTTCCCACCCTCCAGGGAGGACTAGCTGTTGAGACATCCTATTTCCCAAGACAGCCTTGAACAAATGGTCCCTAAAGAAGTCCATAAATCCCTGATTTGTAAGATAAACTGGAACAAATGTTGCCAGAAAGAAGGGAACCATAAACCTATTAAGAAAGTCCTACCCTGCATTTACTCTCAACAGCTATTTTAACTTGTGCATACTTAAGCCCCTCACCCATTCTATAAAACTTTTGTTCGGTTTCCTCAGCAGCACAGTTGCCTCCACATATGGGAAGGCTTGAATAAATGCAGTCTTATCTGAGGTAAGGTGTGGTTTCTTTCTTTCTCTCCTATTGTTAAATTAGCCCAGCTTACTTTTGGCTCATAGTAGAACTTAAAGTGAAAGGAATCCAACTCCTACAGACTATGTTAGACTAGCCAAATATCCAATATGTCAATTGAGAACATTCAATGTAACTACTTTGGAAAAACAAAGGTGACTAATGGTCCTAGATCTTTTTGAAAAAGAAAAATTAACATGAGTGTTTAACTTGAAATACATTTGAATCAAAATGTTATCTCCTTCATCCTTATCTTCATTCTGGTTTTATAACATGGTTCTTATAGTTTGAGAATAATTTTAGAGATGATTATTCCCATTCCAGGTTGCAATTTTTCCTTTGTATAATTGCTGCTATAAATATAAGGATTTTAAGGTCGCTACTGTTCCTTTAAAGTCAATAAACAGGTTTGTCAAGGTTCATACTTTTGACAAGCCTATGTAAAAACATCTGTAAACATTTAAAAATAAAATTTATTATTTAAAAATACCTGCTTGAAAGCTTACAAACATCTTAAAGTTTATAGTTGATCTTAATGTGTTACATTATGATAATATATTTGAAATAACTGTTCATTTCTGCTTTAAATTTTAAAAATCATAATTTAGTGAGATACTTATTAAATGATTAAGTAATTACTATAAAGGTAAAAAGGTGGAAAAAATAAATTCAAATGCCAAAATTATTTATTTTCTGGGCACCTCAGAACCTAATGAGAAATGAATGCTTTTTAACAAGATTAATTGCAACTTGTCTCTTACAATGACTTTTATCTTTAAGAAACAATTAGTTCAAATGGATTAAGAAAATACAGGACCATTATATGTTTTACCTGTCTTTATTACTGTTAGATATTTAAGAAGTCATATATATGTTTTCTATGTTTTGGATATAGTCGTCTGAATTTTCATTCAAAATTATCTTATTAAAATGTTTTGCAAAATTATATATATATATATATATATAATTAAGGTAAAACAGTTATATGTATGAGGTATATGATTTTGTTTTTGTTGTTGTTTGTTTGGAAAAGGAAGGTTTTGGATTTGTACAGTAAAATTCTGTTCCAAAATGGAAAGGGACAAGAATAATATTAAAAAATAGAATGTTATAGAAAGAATAAAAAAATTAAACTTAAAGTAAGTCTACTGGATTATATAATTCAGTTAATTATAGTATAAAGATTTTTAACATGTTAAGGTCAAAATTCAATATCCTGAGGTAAAATTAATGCTTTAGCATTTTTTGCAGCAAAAGGTTTTCTTAAATGTTAATTTGCTTAGAAAAAACGAGGACTTTTAAATATGATCACCAAAAATTCATAGTTAGTCACAGAGTTTTCCTTGACGAATAAATAAAGGAAACCAGAAGATTTTATTAACTGAAAAAAGTGACATCATGTCAAACAATTCAGTCCACCAGAGAGAAAAGACTGTCTCCAGGAAATTCCCACCTGCTTCTCTATGAAAAAATTCTATGAAGTGAACTTTAAGAGCCTCATGTGCCAACTTCATCTAAGAACTCATCCATGTGAACTTTAGAGATGGGATTCATCTTCAACTAGTTGAAAATCCAGTACTCCCAAGTAACTAAACATTTCTGTAATTTTTTTTGTTCCTTAAACTCTGTTATAGCTAATTATTTTTAATGGCTTCTGATAGCTAATATTTCACTTAGTATATTCCTAAATGATAAAATAATATTAACTTTTTAAAAATTAAGTTATAAATGATGATATTTCCTTTCATTAATTATGATTTTGTTATGATTATTTGCATACTCAGATTCCCTTCCTTACTCAACTGGTTTTCATGTTTAAAAGATTCAAGTGTTTTCAATCTCTGTAAAAAAATGTATTTTTCTAATTCAATATAATTTGAATAAAAAGCCCAGTTTTCAAATTCAAATTTGTATATTTATTATATTATATATATTTGTATATTATGTATGCAAGCTATATATTTTAACTGAATCCAACCAATTAGACTAAAAGACCTCTAATGTACTCCAAATTTTAACACATAACTACAACACTATTTTCTCCAGATAGAGATACTCAAACATTTGGGTTAATTTTTCTTATCCAAATTATACAAGACCTCACTCTAATAACAAAATTATTAATGATATTCTGTAGTTTAAGTACTGATGTCCCTTGATTAAATGAGCATTTAATGTCCTATATAATGCAATTAACCAGAATAAAAACAATAATTAACAGTATTGATATTCTACTAAGGAAATGGAAATCACTACGATGACGCCTTTTAGAGTCCCATTTCCATTTCTAAATATTAACATAAAAAGAACTAGGTGTTTATGCCTACCAGGCCTATAAAATTCCAATTTTCTGAGAGGTTTGATCTCTTGTTTTTATTAATGTTAATATTTGTTACATAAATGAAAACATTATTGTTAGAAGAAAGCTTGTAGAATACTAATGTAATTTCTTCTATAATGTGTTTCATTTATTTCTTCAAACTAAATTTGGTACGATACTAATATAAAGAAAAGATGAGATAAGAGCTACAACAAAAAATTAGAAAACAATACATTTGATTAAATCCTTCAAAATATAAATAAAATAGCTCATAGAATATAGATACCTGTAAATATGGGGGGAAACATAGGCAATCTCATTTTTATTTTAATGTTTGTTTCCTTAATCTGTTACATTTACTCCATTAGGCCAAGCAGTGTTCTTGATTATCATGATTTAAGTAGAGTCATCCTAACATATGTCACATGAAATATTATGTCAGATACAGAGGACAAAAGAAAAGAAAAAATTAAGACATGGATGATGATGGCTAATAGTTTTTATATGATCCAGGGATTTCTTTCTTATTAACTTTACTGACTAGTTATTCCTTTCTCCTGAAAATCGCTCTTCCTACTTACAACTGAGTTTCATCAACATCAGATTCAAGGAAAAAGCCTTCACAGCAATGTGGGAATAAATCATATGTGCCCACTGAAGGCATAAAATGTGATACTTGACTAACAGTGGGAACTGTGAATCAAAGTTCTTAGAAAAATCTTATGTCTTCAAATTGGAATTTCTTCTGCAAAACTGTTTAATTGATAAGCCTTACAGGGATTGTGGGAGATCTGGAATGTTGCACATCCATAGCCTAATTATCATTTATCTCAGGCTACCTTTAGCCCCTAAATAGTCATGATCACTTGTATTTTGCTCCAGAATAAACTCTCTCTTATCCACTTTGAGGTTAGAGTTACGCCTTTGTGTTGACATATGTTAAGACCTATGGGTCCAGTTTGGGTCCTCAGATGTCCCTTGGTGTTAGTTAATTCACTGGAAGCTGGTAAACCTATCTAGCTTCCTTGCCCTAAATAAGAACAATTGTCACTTACCTAGCAATGATCACTTCCCAGTAGTTACTCAGCTAATGTTAGAATTTCTTACTGATTTTCCCACTTCTATACTGGGTTTTTGTCTGGTATGGGTTTGCATGGGTTTGTGCATGCTGTCAACATTACTGTAAGTTTGTTTGAGCTTGTTCCTAGCTATCTTGGAATCTTAGTTTCCTTGGAATCATCTATCACCCCTGACTCTTATGCTCTTTCTACTCCTTCTTCTGCAATTATCTCTGAGCCCTATGTGACAGAGGCTTAACATAGGTGATCAGTTAGGATTTGGAGTCAAAGGGATTGGGTCTTGCATTCCCAGAGAGCATTTTAGAACTTTACTAAATCCATAATGACTTTGAATCAACTAACATACATACAGAAAGAAATGTTCTGTCACATAGCATTTCATAAGGGATCAATTTTAGCTCATGATATGTATCCAGTCTTCGTCAGAGCTTTTGGCAGTAAAGGAAGCCATTTTTCTTAGGTTTCTTGGAATAGCATAGTGTGAATGCTTTAATGTTTCATTAACCATTCCTACCTTTCCAAAAGATTAAGTTTGCCAGCCATAGTGTACTTTATGACCATTACTCTTTGCCTTTGTTATTTCTTGGGTGTACTTTGAAGTAAAGAATGATACTTTACCACTTTTGAGTGCTCTTGAGAGGCTGAATTTGTAAAGGATGATTTGAAGAATGCCTTAAGCATATCCGCTGTTCTCACTGAATGGATAAAGAGGGCCTCAATTCATTCTGTACTGATCTCTACCAACACTGAGAATTGTTTATGTACTTAGCAGGCAGGCACAAGGATAATCTCTACCTGTCAGTCCTCTCCTGGATAAGTATCCTTTATTTGGATGAGACTTTTCAAAAGTGGTATTTTTGATCCTGGGTTGTTAACACATATAGAAGACAAATTTGTACACCGAGACTTAGTTTCATTTGTTTTGCTGTGATGAAATGCTCTGAAAAAAGTAACTTAGTGGACGAAGGGTTTATTTTATGTCACAATTCCAGGTTAATATCCATCATTATAAAGAATCCAAGGCAGGAACTTGAAACAGATACTTTTATGCACAATCAAGAGCAGAGAGAGAATAAATGCATGTGTACCTGTTAGTGTCACACTTGCTTCCTACAGTCATACAGTCCTGAATCTCCACACTAGGGAATTTTGTCTTCCAAAGTAGACTAGGTCTTCCTATATCAATTAATGAAGTTTAAACTGTTGCTCATAGACATGCTCTCAAGTAAATATTATCTAGACAATTCTGCATTAAGATTCTCTTTCTTGGTGATTCTAGGTTCTATGAAGTTGACAATTAAAATGAAATATCAGACACATGTTTGAAAGTGGTCATTAAACCAGTCCCCGCAAAAAAGCAGGAAGTCATATGTAGGATCTGGCCCCCCTGCATTCCCTTCTCTCTTAGTGCTGGGCTCTCCGCCAAGAGCTAGCTGGATCTTGTCAGTTGCAGTTCTGAAGTAAACAACTTGACCTTCATTGATTTGACTGCACACTTGCTCAGTTTACATCAGATATGTGTCATGTGGCTGGATGTCTCCTGAGAACCTGAACTTTTACCCTCCTACAAAGCCCTTCCTCAGGGTGTATAAGGCTTGCTGCCTCTCAATAAAGTCAGTCAATCATTCTCCTTTCCTCCTACCTAGTGTGTGTGTCTGTGTCCCTGTCTTATGTGTTTCATTCAATCCGCAGCCCTCCGCCTATCCGGACTTGGTCAATGAACATAGCCAGGGCGCTACAGTCATAGTCCTAGTGACATCTTGGCCCATTTGAAAAATCATGGATAGCTTTGGTTGCATTCCATGTACTGGTTTTGGTAAACCTAGGTTTTACGGTCTTCAGACACCACCGTATTATTCATGATCTTGTTGCTCTTTTATAATGAATGGATTCTTCTTCGTACTTACATCTCAGTTTGCTTAGTCTGTCATCAAAAGGGAACAGGGACAGAGTTCGAAGGGATCTCAGTGAAGCAGCTTTTAACTATTTCCCTCAGAAATTCTAGCCCAATTATTGATGTGTAGTGTCTTTGATGAGCTCTACAGTGGATCATTGCCAAGCAATAAAGTTAACATTATCTAGCAATTGATTAATCTCCTTAATGTTTTACAGGAATGCTTGTCATTAATCCTTTTATTACCATATGGTCACATAGATATACAATACCATAAAGGCATGTTTGCCACTGTTCTGAGGACTCTGGACAGAGTAATTATTTTGGTCTTTTGGCAGTAGTGCCTGTGATTTTATTACCTTGTCAAGGTTCATAATAACATAAATAGACATTTGTTCACATTGGAGGACATAACTACAAGAATGTTCCACTCTTCTTCTGGATTAAGTAGGGTTTTGTCCATTATATTGGATCTGCTACCACAAGTTTGAGAAATAACTTGTTCATAAGACTATGCAGATTCCTGTTCTGAAGGCAGTGGGAAAACAAGATTTAACACGTTGCAAGTGGAACTGGCAAAATGGTTCAGTGGGTAAGGGTGTTTGCCGGTAAGCCTGATGGCCTTTGTTTGACTGTGGAACCCACATAGTTGAAAGAGATTTGAATTCCTATGTATTGTCTTCTGACCTGCAGAAGCCATGGAAAATGCTTATCAGCAGGCACACATGCAAATATATACAAACACAGATACACAAAATGAATAAATAAATAAATAAATAGCAAAATAAAATAAAATACATATAAAATTTGGTCTGCAAGTTATTGTGACAAGTGTTCTAGGAAAATAGACGTATTATTTATGTTCTGGTGCTGTGATCAAAAATAAATTATCAAAGGCATCTTATGGAATGAAGAGCTGATTTTAGCTTATGATTCCAGGTGAATAAGAGTCCATCCTGTTTGGAAGGCATGGCAAAAGACAAGCATAGTGACTGTAGCAGGAAGTGTTGGTTCTCACTCTCAGCCCAGGGGACTCGAACCCCTCCCAGGGCTGCTTGAGAGCCCAACCTCGGGGAGCCTCGCCCCACTCCCACTCTCAGCCTAGGGGACTCGAACCCCTTCAGGCTGTCTGAGTGTCAGTCCCAAGAATCCAGACCGTCAGATGCAAACAGCATGAGGAGTTTATTTCACTTGTACAAGTGGGTGACTTAGCCTCGGGAAGCTAAGCCCCCCCTGGCCCTGCTCGGACCAAGCTTTTATAGCAAAAAACCACAAGATTATCATATATTGACATACAGGGTATAGAATGGCACAGACCAGGGTTACAAAAACACAACTTTTACATAGTCCAACCTTATTCCACAAGCATTGTGACATATTACAAAATGTTGACTTGACAAATGTTTTAACCAGAAGTCTATTTTTACTGTTATTATCCCAGACATTATCTCACATACCACGAGTTGTTGACATGGCTCTTGTGACAGGAGATGCTGACATAGCCCTTATGACTTTTGGGACTTTTCAGTTAGGGAGGGGTGAGCTGACAAGGAGGTTTTAATGGCTGAAGTGAGGGTCCTGTCTTTTAAGAAAATGAAGGTCCTACAGAAGTTGAGCAAGAAACCATTTAGGCTTTCTTCTTTCACAAGTGACTGTAGCAGGAAGTTGAGCAAGATATATGTTTATTGTGTTCATAATTTTTCCACTAGAGTTTATTAAATATATATGACTATAGCCTTCTTTTTTGTTATGTATTTACTTAGCATTGGTATTACAGTAATACTAACTCATTAAAACAGTTCAGAAGTTCTTCCTCCCTTTCTGTCTTTTTGACTAAATAGTGTTGATTATAGATATATTTTGAATTTCTGATAAAATTCTGTTGTGAATTCATCTGGGCTTAGTTTTTTTTTTAAGTTGGGTTGTTTTGTATTATTATTTGGATTTCTTTGTCTGTTATGCTTCTGTTTAAGCACTGATCTCTTCTTGATTTAACTTTGGTGGATCCATTGAACTTTAAAATTCATCCATTTGTTTTAGATTTTCAAATTGTAATAGTGTGTATGTTTTTAAAGTATTCCTTTATGATGTTCTGGATTTTTTTGTGTCTGTTGTGATGCTCTTTTGTCTCTGATTTTGTTGACTTGGATTTGATCTTTTATTTGGTTAGCTGGTCTAAATTCTGTTTATCTTCTTTATCTTTTCAAAGAACCAACTCTCATGTTAATTGTTTCTTTGTATTGCTTTCTTTGTTTCAGTTTCATTAATTTCTTCTCTAATATTTCTTTTCACAGACAGATGCACTTTAAAAAATGATCATCAGCAATAATAAAGATGACATTTATTCCATAAATGCAGGGGTGGTTCAATATACATAAATCAATAAATACAATGAATCATATAAATGGACATAAAGACAAAAATTGCATAGTAATATTAATAGATTCATAAAAGACCGTTGACAAAATCCAACATGCATTTATGTTAAAAATTCTAGAAGGAATTGGACTGAAGGCACCATGCTTCAATATAATTAAAGAAATATACAAAAAAGCCATAGCAAATATCATTTTCAAAGGAGAACAGGACGAATTCCCATTAAAATCAGTAACCAGATAAAGCTGCCCACTATCTCCAATCCTTTGTATTATATTGTTGTGTTTGGGTTTGGTTTGTTCTTGAGTTTCTAAATTCTTGAAATGTATCATTAAGTCACTTATGTGTGCTCTTTCTCATTTTTTAATGTAGGTTAGTAGAGGTATGAATTTCCCTCTTAGGACTGCTTTTAATATGTCCCAGAGGTTTTGTTGTGTGTTATCATTTTAATTTAGTTCTAGGAATACTTTCATTTTTTTTCTTGATTTTTTCTTTGATCTATTCATCATTCAATAGTGTGTTATTTAATCTGCATGAGTTCATGTAATTACTAGAGCTTATTTTGTTCTTGATTTTTAGATTTAATTCATTGTGTTATGATATAACACATGGAAGTAGCTCAATTTATTATATCCACCAAGGTTTGTTTTATGCCCCAGTATTGGTCTATTTAGAGGAACATTCGTGGGCTGCTGAATAGAATGTTTTTTGCTTGGTTGACTCTTCTGCAGATGGCTATTTAGTTCATTTAATGCACGATATAATTTGATTTGGGTTTTTCTCTTTTTATTCCTTACCCAAATGACTTGTATATTGGAGAAAGTGGGTTGTTCAAGTCATCTACTATTACTGAGTTGTGGTTAATCTGTGTCTTGAAGTTCAATAGCACTGTTCTTATAAATCCAAGAGTACCAAACTTTGATCCACATATGTCCACAATTATTATATCTTCTTGGCTGAACATATCCTTCATTAGAATGCAGTGACCTTCTTTATCTCATCATATTAATTTTAACTTAAAGTCTGTTTTTCCAGATATTAGAATAGTAACTATTGCTTATTTCTTATTGCCATTTACTTGTAATAATTTTACCATCCTTTCATGCTAGGGTGGTGTCTATACTTAGACATAAGGTGAGTTTCTTACAGACAACACAGAGTTGAATTTTGTTTTCTAATCCATTTAATTAGCTTTTATCTTTTTACTGGGGACTTGCATCTGTTGATATTTAGAGTTATTATTGAAAGGTATGGATTTATTGCTGTTATTTTATTTTCTGTTTGTGTTCTTAGTCTTATTCTATGATTTTGTATACTATATCTACATTATTTTTCTTTTGATAATTTATTGATTATATTTATTACTTTCTTTGGTCCATTTATTGCTTACACCATTCTATGTAGAGCTGGTTTTGTGGACATGAATTCTTTTAGCCTATTTGTATCTTGCAATTTTTAAAAAATTTCCCCTTCTACTCTGATAGGTTTTCAGGGTAAAGAATTCTGGGTTGGTACCAATGGCCATTTAGAGTTAAGAATACTTTGGTCCAAGTTTTTCTTGCTTTCATATATTGCACTGAAAAGTAACTTGTAATTCTGATGGATTTTCCTTTATATATAACTTGTTGTTTTTCTGTAATAGTTTTCAGAACACTTTCTTTGTTATGTACAGTTACTGTTGTAGCCAAGGATGGCCTTGTTTATCATCACCATACTCAGATTTAAAGGGATAGAACTCAGGGTTTGAACATTGTGGAAATGCAATATAGATACTGATAGGTATCACGAGAGCTATTATCATATTTGGAGTCCATTAAGGAAGGATTCCATCCCTCATGATCATCTTCAGATCCCATATCCCATTTACAACATTCCAGATATTAGAATATTACATACTGTTGTCTCCAGCCATAGTAGTTACTCAAATTGGGCCTGTCAATCCCCTGACCAGGAAGCTGATTAATCTGAGGGCATGTTAAGAACATGAGAGAAATAACTATCCTATAATGAGATAATATGCTTATATATACCAGGAGCCACTCCTCAAGACAGCTTCTTACAGAATTATAGTGCAATTTCTACCTGCTTTTCTGAGTTCTTATTGAAAAATATGTTTCCATTTCTTTTTTACATACTACCAAAATCCTAAGTATTTTTTCTGACACTTGGCTTTGTCATAATTTTCTCTGAATATCCACTATCCCAACTTCTACAGTTCTTTACATAACTCCATTGTTGACCTTTCCTCAAAAAACATGACTTTCATTTCTTCTCTATCATTTTCTTCCCAGTAGATTTAGGATTGCAGCTTGCTGCCCTGTGTTTCTTTCTCTCAAACTCTAATAAAATCATCCTCAAGTTTCCAAATCTGTTTTAAAATTATTGTATCAATCAGGCTAAAATTCTCTGAAAATAAACTTTGATTTCCTAAGAATGTGTATTTTGATAAATTCTGTGCCCGAGACACAAAGAACCTAGGCAAGGTATCATGGGACACCACCAAGATACCCTCTGGTAACTTGTAACTACCTACTGAGCTACATATCTAAACCCAAGCTTGCTAATTTATAACTAGTTGCCTGACTTTTCTATAAAATAATCTCGATTTTTATAAGGTTTGTACTGAATCTGTAGCTTTCTTTGGGAAGAATGAACGTTCTAATAATATTAACTTTTCTAATCCATGAACCAAGGAATTTTTCATTTCTTTGTGTTTTTATTTATTTCTTGCATAAAAAATGTTGTTTTTTAGTATCTAAGACTTTTACTTTTGCAAATATGCTCATCTCTTTTTACAATTATAAATGCAATGGCTCCTATAATTTATGTCATAGATAATTCATTCTATATTTCTAACTTCCTTTCCTCATAAGTAGCAAAATTCATCTAGTATTTTTTCATTTCACTAATAGAATAATCACAGTTATTACTCATTGAACAAGAATGCAACCTTCCCAATGCTATTCATTTATTTATTCATTCTTTTATATATTTCTTTATGTATTTATCTATCTATCCAATACCTTTTGGTGTGTTTCTGGTAGCAGTTTTGTACACAGTCACGTTTCAAATAACACTATCTTATTTGTTAAACAAACAGCCTCCCACCTCAATATCTTACAAAAATTGATTATATTTCACATTTCATTCATGTATAGTCCAGTTTTAGCTGAACTATGTACTTCCTTCAGATAGTAACAAGAAAAAAAAGGAGCGACCTCTACAACCTACTCTTAAAAATGATATTCTTGTGGTAAAAAGAAAAGAGTAAGGGTTTAGCAGATGGCATTTTCAAATTGTACTCAGCAGTCAATTAATTGTGTAAAGTAACTCATAATGCCAAACTCAACATCACTGACATGAGAAAAGTGGACACGAGAAGTACTATGAATGAAAAGGCAAGAAGAGAATTTATAGTTGATGACATTTCAGCTTGATGGTTACAAACACCTACTCTTTTTCCTCTTTCTTACTAAACAAACTCATTATTTTCTAAAGCAAGCCTTAAAAAGTCTGCTCAGTCATACCACAAACTCAAGGTCAGAAACCTTGAAATATACTCTATATCAAGGATGTATGTGGTTTTTGCTTGATACAGGAAACTGAATTGAAGATGTTTTCCAGACTCACAAATACCTGACATACAAGGATAGAAAGCACACACTATAAAAATAAGAAACTGTAATTACTCACTGATTGATAGAAATTCAACCATCTTGCTGAAACAAAAAAATCTAGCAATCAAACAACCATTAATTGTTGTTTATTTCTGCTTCCTGTGAGGGATTTATAGACAATTTTTCTTTGAGCTTAGTTTTGCCCTACAGAAAGATCTTCTTTTTTGAAGCACTGCTGAAAAAAGCATTAAAACCATATTCTCTTTTACTCTAATGAGTTTAGATACCAATAGCTACTGTTAAGATTATATTCAGCACTAAATGTCTTTAGAATAAAACATATGGAAGTCTACCATTAAAGCAGCTTATTAAAGCATATACATGTACATTATGCAAAGAGATTATAATGAGTTATGCTATAACAGGGGGAAATTTCCCTTTCTAGTTATTATAGGCTAAAGAAAAAATCCTTAATACCGTGAATGGACTCCTTCACTAGAAGGTGTTGACCAGGGATCCCAGAGACCCTCCCACAATACTGACTATTGCCCTTGCTCTTAGTTATCTACCAGAACTGGGTGATAGAACACTATTGTTGAAAACATTGTACAATTTAACTAAACAAAAACAAAACAAAACAAAACAAGGAGAAATCAAGTTGATGCTGACTTCAAGGCTCCATTCTACCACTAGCATTCATAATGCTTGAAGCTGCTATGTGTGCTACCAGAAGGAAAAACATAATGACCAATCTTACTACTTCCAAGGATGAAGCCCAGGCCTGACATTGATATCAGGCTTTGGAATCTGATGCTAGATGATCACAAGACACAAGGGAGAACCCAATACTATTTTTCTACTAATTAATTATCTTACTAAACAGACTTTAAAAAAATAATTTAAAAAATTGATTTGGTTTATTTTCTGTTGTTTTATGTATATGATTATATTGTCTGTATGTATACAAGTGCACCCATGCCTTGCAATGCCCACGGAGATCAGAAGAGGGCATCTGATTCTCTAGAACTAGAGTTACAGATGGTTGTTAGCTGTCATGTTGCCATGTGGGTGCTGACATTTGAACCTGGGTCTTATGGAAGAACAGTCAGTGTTCTTAAACTCTGAGCCATTTCTCTAGCCCCTAAGTGACTCTTAATGAATTATTGTTATATCCATAGATTAATGCATCTCACAAATCTCTCCAGAGAAATTTACTTGTGCAACAAATGATTCTAACTTTTTGCTTTAATCCTTTACAAAGTGTAATGTATTATATATATATATATATATATATATATATGTAAAGTATACATATATTTTAAGATTACCACTTTCATATCATATTTTTAAATTATACCACTAAAAAATCAAATCTTGCTTTCAATATGTAGATTTCTATCCATTCACCAAAACTAGAAATTTTATTACATATGTGCATCTCAATTTGTCATAGGAAGTTTTTATAAAACTTTTTTAATTCATGAGCTGCCAATTTCCTATACTTTTATGACAGTTTTCTTGCTGCTTATAATATAGCCCCAAAGACAATGACATATGAACATATTTTAGAAAGACTGTTTTGCCACATTCATATTAATATAATGGCCATTTCATTATTAACAAAAAATCTTAATATCTTTTTAATCTTATTTTTATTATGTTTGAGAACTTCATACAACATATTTTGATCATATACTCCAAATTCCTCAACTCCTCCTCAACTTCTCCCACATCTACCTCTTTCTGTCCACTCACTCAAACTCATGTCTTTTCCTTTTTGCTCCATTGAGCAAAGTATGCATTGTCCTATATACTCTTGGTTGTGGAACTTGACTTCTAATGTGGTTTGCCTACAAGGAGTCTCATCATTAAAAAACAAACAAACAAAAAAACAAAACTCTTTCCTTCCCAGCAGTTAACAAATGCCAATAGCTTGTGAGCTAGTGTTCGAACTTTATGCCCAACTATTTCTATGGTGGGATTTTATCTAGATTGAGATTGAGCAGGACTTGTGCAAGCTGTCACACTTGCTGTGAATTCATATGTGCAACTACTCTGCTGTCTGGAAAACACTGTTTTCTTGTGGAAATCCAGCACTTATGGCTCTTACAACAATTCTGTAAATTCTTCCATGAAGATTTTTGAGCTTTGGGTGAAGGTATGTAATATAAATCCCATTTAATCTAAATGTTCTCTTCATGTTGTCTAGTAGTGGATCTCTGTGTTACTCTCCATCTACTTCAAGAAAGTTTCCTGATAAAGATTAGAAGATGCACTAATTTGTGGGTAGAACAATGTCATTAGGAGTAACTATAATACTCTTTTCATTTAGTAGAATATTAGGTAGCAGGTTCTGCTCTTGGGCTCATGACATCTAGGCACAGATTATTGGCCCTGAGAATGGTACCAGGTATGTTTTCTATCTCAGTACCTAGGAATTGATCTCACAAACTTTTCTTATTCATTTATTCATTGTTCTCATTTTATATTTTCTATGGGTGATATGTAGCTTTGCTTCCTACATCTTTTTTTCAAGATGGAATGGACTGAAGCAACCATTACCTAAAACATGATTTTGTCTTATTTACAAAATGATAGTCTAAAAGAAAACATTAACAATCATTGATAATTTTCAGGAAGGAGGGATATAATTTATTTTTCATGTGCATCAACTTATGAAATAAATTTTCTTTAAATGCAATAGAGAAATTTATAAAGAAACAAAGATTCATAGAAATGAAAAGCAAAAGCAATAAGAAAAAATTATTTTGTAATTTTATAAAAATTCAAATCTTAAGAGTAACTTTGGTGCTTGTGTCAAAACAAGTGGTTCAGAAACCCTAGGTATTTGAACACAAGTTACTAGAAAATAGATGTTAAAGATTGTTGTTAAGCCACTGTAAAAGAACAATTTCTCTAGATAATAAGAAATATGTGATGTTTATGGAAATATTATAAATATACAAATTAGTGGCTTTAAAATGTTTTTATTGATTTGAAATTTTTATATAATATTCAGAGCTCTTTTTCACCTTCAACATATTATCCGCTCTAATTTCATGTCTTTTATTATTATTTGTCTTTAATATGTGTTTCTCAGTTTCTCTTGGGTATGTGTCTATTCCTTAGAGTATAGGCAAACTAAGAGGCAGCACATAAGCAGGGAAAACTAACCATCTCTCTCCCAGCATCCATCAGTTGCCAATAGATCTTCAGCTAGGACTGAGACTTCCTGCCTTCTTCCCAATCCATGCTGGGCCCCTGTCTAGTTTGCATTTGCACAGGTCTTGTATATTCCACCATAAATGCTGTGGGTTTGTAAATACAGCTACTATGAGATGTTCAGACAACTCAGTGTCCCTGTATTCATCTACTACTTCCAGCTCTACCAATCTTTCTGCTCCTTCTTCCACAATGATCTCTAAGACTTGGGAGGAGAAGACATGATATAGGTGTCCCATTTATGCCTGAGTACTATGCCATCTTTTTTTCCTGCATATTGACCATTATTGGATTTCTATATTAATAGATGTATGTTACCAGAAGAACCCTCTATGATGAGAGTTGAGAGATGCACTCATTTATGGGCAAAACAATAAATCATTATGGGACAATTAAATATTTTGTCTATTTAGAAAAATCAATAGTAGTAGGTTGTCTCCTATGAGCCATGATCTGTCTATCTATAGGTTCTTGGCCCAGATATCAGTATCAGGTATGGACTGCCTATTCTGAGTGGGCCTTAAACCTAATTAGAGGGATGTTTCTTAATTCCATAATATTCATAACACTATTGTACCAGTGGGCATATTTTTCCAAGTGAGTTGTTATAGTTCACAGGGGTCACAGCCTGCTGATGTTGATGATTATCTTTGTCAATAATATGCATAGCACCTTTTAGTACTATGAAAGCTACCTAGCAGAAAAATAGCTTCAGACGGTACCAGCTTGATTTCTTCTTGCTTGTTCTGCAAATGAGGTGTGTAGTTTCTTTAGCAAAAGCATCTTACTGTCAAGTTCTGGTGGGTAACCAAGTGCAGTGGCAATAGCCAATATTGTCTGAGGAGCTTTCAGATCTTTCTGGTCAATAACTCCAAATAACAGAGCTCATTCTTGGCAGTGGTTTTCATTTGTCAGTTTGCAGTGTCTTTTAAGAGCATTGAATGTCTGTTGTGTGTTAGCAACCTTCAGACTCTTTTCATAATGTGTATGAATATATGGAAAGAAGCTTCTAGAGTAGGTTTCCTTATGACTCTAATGTCTTTTAATGTTTGTTATCCCTCTTCTTAACTTCCTCTTCTGTCCTGCCGATCTTCTCCCAACCCCATTAAACCCATCCTATTCATCAGGAAACTTTCCCATTTATATCACTCCATTCTGTCTCCCCTCCCATGAAACACCCCTTATAGCCTCTTATTAGTTTCCTGATGTTAAGGACTTTATAGTTGAAACACACCTATATAAAGACTGAAAGCTAGCATACACTTAAGAGAGAGAAAATATGATGTTTCTCTTTCTGGGTCTGTGTTACCTCACTCAAGATCATTGTTTTCAGTTCAGTCTATTTATCTGCAAATTTCATAGTTTTGGTTTTCTTAACAGCTGAATAACATTCTACTGTGTAAATATACCGTACTGTCACTAACCATTCATCAGTTTATGAATATCTAGGGTGTTTCCTTTTCCTGGCTATTGTGAATACAGCAGCAATGAACATGGATGAACATATATCTCTGTAGTAAGATATTGAGAACTTTCAATATATTCCCAAGGGTAACATGTCTGAATTATGTGACAGATCTATTTTTAATTTTTTGAGGAAACTCCATACTGATTTCCATAATGGCTCTACCAGTTTTCTCTCCAATCAGCAATGAATCCATCCTCACCAGTATTTGTCATCATTTGTTTTCTGGATCTTACTCATTCTGACTCGGGTGAGATTAAATATTAAAGTAGTTGTAATTTGAACTTGCATGATGACTAAAGCTATTGATGTTTAAATATTTTTAAAGTATTTCTTTGTCATTTGTGTTTCAGTATTTGAGAATTATCTGTTTATTACCTTATCTCATTATGAATTAGGCTGTTTGGTTTTGATTTTTTTTTCAGCTTTTCTATGTTATAAATATGAATCCTCAGATAGATATATGGCTAATAAAAGTAATTTCCCACTCTGTAGGATGGTGTCATTTGAAGTAGAGAAAATTTTACTTTCATATTTTCCCTTTTGCCAATGATTGGTGTAAAAGTCTGTGCTATCATGTTCAGAAAGTCATTAACTGTGCATATATGTTACAGTATATTCCCTATTTTAGCCTCTATCATATTAAAGGTATCAGTTCTTATGTTGAGTTTTTTGATCCATCTGAAGTTGAGCGTTATGCAGGATGTCAGATCATTTTTTCTATATGTAGATATCCAGATTGATCAGCACCACTTTTTAACATGATCTTTATATAATGTGTGTTTTTTGCCTCTCTGTCAAAAATCAGGTGCTCTATGGTAAGTTAACATGAATCTGGGTCTCAGTTCTACTCCATTACACAATGGAGTTTTTTTTTTTTTTTTTTTTTTGCCACAACTATGCTGTT
Organism: Eospalax fontanierii; assembly: GCA_035773235.1. Taxonomy (NCBI): domain Eukaryota; kingdom Metazoa; phylum Chordata; class Mammalia; order Rodentia; family Spalacidae; genus Eospalax; species Eospalax fontanierii. The sequence continues at coordinate 82,863,414 of CM069525.1, forward strand.
TGTATTATGAGGGTTCAGTAATATGGTCTGAAATCAGTGATGGTGATTCCTAGAGCAATTTTTTACTCATTAGGATTTTTGTCTCTTGGGTTTTTTGTGCTTCCATATGAAATTTCAGATGTTTGTTTTAGATTTCTGTGAAGAATTTTGTTAGAATTTTAATGAGGATTGCATTGAATCTGTAGATTGCTTTTGACAGGATGGCCATTTTGATAATCTGAAACCTACTGATCTATGAGTATGCTGGGTTATTAAATTTTCTTTTCTGTCCTTCAATTTATTTTCACATCTTAAAGTTTTTATTATGCAAGTTTTTTGAACATTTCTTGGCTACATTTATTCCAAGATATTTTATGTCTTTTTTTTTTTCTTTTGAGGATAATAAGCTTTTGAAAGAAGCTGGGTTAGGTTGAAACCACGAGGCAAATAAACACAACAGATATTTGGAAGATCACAGTTTTCTAAAATATAAACAAATTCTTTTACTAGAGAAATAGCTAACATGTAGGAATAGCCTTCCCGAGGAGGCCCATTGAATGGAAGCTTTTAAAAAAAACAGTTATTTTTATTGCATTTTTTGTCATCTTTATACACCCTTATCCATCAGTACCCTCCTTCAGTCCCTGCACTGGATTTCAGGCATTTTGTAATTTATGTTAAGGCCCATCAAGTCACGTTAATATCCCCAGATGTCCTTCAGTGCAGGTTCATCCACTGGAGTCTAGTGTGCCTATCTAGAGTGTGCCCTTTAAGAAGATCAGCATGAGACTATTATGAAGTGTATCACTTTTCTAATTTCTTTCTCAGTATGCTTGTTGTTGGTATCTAGGAAGGCTACTGATTTTTCTGTTAACTTAATATTCTGCTACTTTTCTGAATGTGTTTATCAGCTCTAGGAGTTTTCTGGGGAGTCTTTAATGTAAACTAACATATTTCTGCAAACGAAGACAATTTGATTTATTCCTTTCCAATTTGTTTGCCACTTAACTCCTTCTTTTGTCTTATTGTTCTAGCCAAGACTTCAAGTCCTATATTAGAAAATTCTTCTAGTTTGCTTCTCCATTGCTGTGACAAAACACTATGACCAATACCAAATCAGGGAGGAAACATTTTATTTTGTTTACATCTCCCAAGTCACAGTTCACTTAGGGAGCCAAAAGTGAGAATTCGGCAGGAAGCTGGAGGCAGGATCTGAAGCACAGGGAACAGAGGAACACTGCTACTGACTTGCTTCTGTGACCCATGCTCAGCCTGCTTTCTTGTAGAGCACAGAATAACGTGCCAAGGGTTGGCACTTCCCACAGTGGGCTGTGCCCTCCCTTCCCTCAAAAATGAAGAAAATTCCCCACAAACATGGCCACAGGTCTGTCCAATGGAAATAATTACTTGAGGCTCCCTTAACCCAGGTGTGTCAAGTTGACACTAAACTTATCCAGCACAGGAGTGGAAAGTGGTGAAATCCTTGTTGTATTATTTATTTTAAAGGGAATGCTTTGTGTTTTTATTTTCTCTGTTTAGTATGATATCTGCATCCTTAGATTCACCCAGGCTTATCATGAATTGATGCTGGATTTTGCCAAAGGCATTTTTTTTGTATCAAATGAGATGTACATGTCATTTCTGTACTTGAGTCTGTTCATGTGGTGGATTATATTTATTGATTGATGTGTGTTGAACCATTCTTCCATATCTAGAATGAAGCTGACCTGATCATGTTGGATACTCTTTTAGATGTGTTCATACATTGGATTTGCCAGTATTTTGTTGAGAGTTTTTGTGTCTACAATCATTAGAGTGATTGACTTATAAGTTATTTATTGGGTATTTGTCTGGTTTTGGTATCACAGCAATTCTAGATTCATAGAAACAAATGGGTAATTTTACTTTTCAGTTTCACAGAATAATTTGGAGAGTATTGTATTACTTATTTTTTTAAGGTTTGGTAGAATTCTGTGCTTGATTTATTTGGTGTTCAGCCCTTTTTAGCTGGGAGTTCTTAATCACTGCAACTATAACTTTGTTATAGGTCTGTTTAAATTATTATGTCATTTTGATTTAACTTTGGCAGGCTGTACATATCCATAAATTTATCCTTTTTATTTGAAATATTCAGCTTAGGGGGATATGGATGTTTAAAGTATGCACCTACGGTTTTCTGAATTTTATCGGAGTCTGTTGCAATGTTTTGTTTTTCATCTTATAGTTGAATAATTTTGGTTCTTTTGAACATTCTTTTTGTTAATTTGGCAAAAGACTTTGCCAGTCTTGATATACTTTTCAAAGAACAGAATCTGACTCTTCATTTAATATATACTTTTTACAGTTTTATTAATTAATTTCAGCCTTGATCTGTTACCATCTACCTTTTTGTTCTAGACAGTGTCTCCTTGTAACTCCAGTTGGCCTGGATCTCACCATGTAGACCAGGCTGACAAGAATCTCATAGACATATGCCAATCTCTGATTCCCAGAGATCTTGCATATTTCTGTTACTGAGTTATTTCAGATTAGAAATTTTCTTTTATTGAATGACCCATTTCCTCAGCCTTATCTTCAAGATCTGATAGTCTCTGTTTCATTCCTTCCAATCCTTTCTTAATATTATACTCTGATCTTTTTCATGATTCAGACATTTTATTAATTAACCTTTGATAAATTATATGGTTGAATATATATAATTATCCATTTATAATGAAAACAGAAAAAAGATATTTGGAAAGAGAAGTCATAAGGTGTGAATGAGTTAGGTAAAATAATATTTGTGTTTGAAAATGTCATGAGGCAACATCAATTTGTATATGAAGTAAAACGTTTAATAAATACATATGTTGAATAATTATGCTCTATTTGATATCATTTGGATTTAATTTTTTTCATTTTTAATGTTTTTATTGACTTTTTGTGCATTTCATATAATATACCTTAATCAAATTTAGACCACCTTCTCCCTCTCCCCAACCTATATTCCCCCAACAGATTGTAGTTATTTTGTCATAGAAGTTAATCCTATCCAGTCAAGCATTTCTATCCAGGTGTTCTTCAGTGCAAATTCATCCCTTGGAGTCTAGCCAGCCTATCTACAGCCACTCCCTTAAAGAATTTTTTAACTCACCCTCCCCTGAAATATACACATACAATATCTGAACATTAACGGATGTGTATACTTGAAGGCTCTAGAACAAGAAACACAATGCCAGACAGGAGAAACCTCCCTTCGAGTTGTTGGTCAGAATAGTACAAGAGAGCCCTAAAATAACACAGTCTATTGGCACAGCCCTCATTTATCTCCAAGAACTTGAAGACCCTACTTCTGGAGACAGGACAAAACTTTAGACCCAGGATTTGTAGCAATGGAGCTGTAGCTGACCTGGAGGCCTTCTGTTTGAAGACTAGCTCTCATAGTTCTGCAGGATTCTATGCATGCTGCCAAGGGAGAAAATCAGTCATTAGTTCAGCCCAGCACTAAAGCCTGATAAGCACAATGACTAGCACAGAAACCTACCTCTATTGGTACAGTGATGACACTGTTATCTAGGGGTAATCAACAGCTATCTAATTGGACACGGATCCCTCTCAGTAGGAGGGAACTAATGAGTGGCACTGTAAATATGACTAAATATACTTTGTTGGAGAGGTCATAGATTATAGACAAAACTCTAACAATGACCTATCTCTAGACAAATAAAATTTCTTACCATAGGCTAAATATGGATCTTTATATTTATAGACAAATGTACTATACACGGTGCATCAAAGAAGCTTCTTTTCGCAACTGAGGGAGACTGTTGCAGAGTTCCACAGCTGGTCAGACACAGAGAATAAACATCAGAGAGCTGTCCAGCCCTAAATGACACATCTACAGTGGAACCTCTACAGCTAAGATTCATGGAACATAACAGAACAGCCGATAGAAGACTAATGAATCTCTCATATAAAAAGTTTGGTCCACACAGAAGGCCACAACCGGCTAAGTTTTAGAGAATAGGAGACCTTCAGAATGTGTGTATCTGGATAGGACACCTACATTAAACCTCACCCACCCACAGTTCAGGGACCATTATGGAAGAAGTGTAAGATTGTAAGAGCCAAGGTTGGTTCATGAACATAAGAAAACAGAGACTTTAAAGCCAGTGGAAACTAGTTATCTGAGCTTTATTTGAGTTTCTGAGTTTTTTGTTTGTTTTATTTCAGTTTGACTTTTCCTTAAATATCTATCTCTTTAATTCTAGTTTCACATCTTGAAATGTTTTAGTTATTTCATTCATGTGTTTGTGTTTTCACTGGCTTAGATCTGTGTTTTTTTTATTATTATTACTATCTTCTTTAAGTCCCTTGAACATATTTATAATTTCTATTTTTTTGTTCATTTGTTTGATTATTTTTTTGTAAGTTACAGTATCTCCCTGTTGTCCCAGCTAGCCTGGAACTTGCTATGTAGACCTGGCTGTCCTCAGTCCTCCTTCTCACAGAGATTCCCCTGCCTCTGCTTCCTAACCTGAGTTCTGGGATTAAAGGTGTGTGCCACCATGTCCATCTTAAAATTGCTATTCATAAATCGTTGTCTTCTGCATCAGCTCTTTTTCCTACCTTAATTAGCAATCAAGAATCTGCCTAGTAGATATATGAACAGGTCAGACAAATGGAGGAAATTCCTCAACAAATCTCTCCTATTCCTGGGTGACTAGTTTGTGTCACGTTGAGAAAAACCTGGGAGGCAGAAGTTAATAGAATTTGATGTATTCAAGGCTGATCCTAGATAAATAGTAGAGACTTTTCTGCTAAAATTCTTTATTTTCGGAAAAGGCTGGAGGTGGTCAGGGCTTACATGGGATGAAACATTTTATGAATATCCACCATTATGGGCTAGTGTTTCCCTCCACAGCATGACTTTTACTTTACTACTCATTCTGGACTTGGCCATACTAACCTCCTGATGACAGCATCTATATTTTCTTTCCACATTTTTCAAATATTTTCATGTGGGCTGAGGCAGGAAGTTGTGTTACAGTTGCCTCCCTTTGAATGTAGACTACCACCTGAACCTTGCAAGGTGGCATATGACTATTATCTAGGAGAACTGAGAATTTGAGGCCAGCTTGGGTAACAGAACAAGTTCCAGAACTGTGTAGAATACATGATGACATATTTGCTCAAAAGAAAAAAAAAAAACAAAAATATAACAAATAAAGCAAAAAAAATTTAGAATGCCATATAAAATGGACTAAACATTTAAAAATTAGGCAAAAGATTAAGGAGATATGGGAGCTAATCAAAAGCTATCACAAGATCTTTTGCTATTTTGGGAGTCTCTTGGACTACCTTAACCAACAACTCAAAGGAAGGCTTTCCTGTCTGGCACTATGGTTCTTGTTACTTAGCTGAAGGCTAAATAACAAGCTATCTGTACATTACAGATATCTGTAATTTTCAGTAGGCTTTTGAAGTAATGCATTTCCCTCTGTTTTTTTTTTTCACAAGTTAAACACTATTTATCTCTCTTATCTCTCTCCCCATCTAGCCCTCCCTACTCCCTCTCCAGTTATAGTACTTCCCTTTTCCCCTTTTCACCCTTGATAAAAACCTGTCTCCTATAATTGCCCTCCCATGAGCTTCTTCTTCTGGTTCGCTTCCATGGTTATTTGTATAAACATGCCTATTCCCCTCCCAGTTATATATCCCCACTTCCCTCCTGGTAACACCTGCTTCCTATGGATTCCCCTCTCTTGGGCTCCTTCTTTCCCTTTATCTCCAATACTAATACATATCTCATCTCTCATTAATGAAGCTTCCTCATGCAGCAGAGGGTGATGAACACAAAAGGCAACAAATGGCCAAAGTGTAGAACATAAGTGTGTGCAGAGTGTGGGTCCATGGATAGGATTCCTTTATTTTGCATTTTGACCAGTGGTAATATATTTAACAAAAGGTTCTAAAATCATGCTTACTGCTGCTTGTATACAGCAATATTTGGAAGGAAACTATTTTAGCATCATTTGTGTTCTACCAAGGACAAGTCTTCTAAATAATAGAAACATGAACAGGTTTTGTTTAACAATTTTTACTTTATTTTTAACTTTACCTACCTTTTAGTATAAGGAGCAAGAGGACAGAAAACTGCCACTTTTAACAACTTTCTTACAATCTCAGAAAAATATTCAAGTTCATCAATTATAATTTTGATTTTACACATAACAGCAGGAGTTTTGCGTTGTTTAGTAGTGTTGCCTAACATGTATTCTTCTCTGTCCAGTTTCCAATAAAATGTGCCTCAATTTAGTCTGAATCATAGCTAAGAGGTTGCTACTAATATTCTTTTCAAGATGAATTAGTCTTCTTTTAAAGCACAACTTTCCTCTGTCTTGCTCTTCAAAAATTTCTAGGGTCTAAATTTGGAATACTCCAGATTCCATGTGTACTTTCTTTCTTCATGCTATCAAATTCTTAAGCAACTCTCACATTTTAAATATTTTTCACAACAAAAAAATTATTGTAAAGTGAATAATAACAGTTAATTTAAAATAGTATATATTTATTTCATCACAGTTCTATAATTTAAAATTTTGGGTTTTGTTTATCAAAGACAGAGACTTTCTATCTAGCACAAGCTGGCCTCAAACTTACAACTCTCCTGCTTCAGTCTATTGAGTTCTGGCATTATATGCATGTATCAGTGTACATGCTCGTCATTTTGCTTGTGCTTTTGATGATTATAATGAAAATGGCATTGGTGCCCTGTGAAGTCTCTAAAAAGAATCATCATCATCAGGTCCATTCACTTGATGGGAAGGAGTTGCAAATTCAGGAACATCAGAGATAAATTTGAAATACTCCAGATCCCACGTGTACTTTCCTTCTTCATGCTGGCACACCTCTACTACATACATACACTTCTTGGCATTTAAGTGGATGTCCTTGCTTTACCATTCTATGCACTTTCCACAATTCCTTCAAGTTTCTTTTTTCATTGTATCCGTTGGAATACTCTCATCTTTCTTCTTGTACTCTTTGTTTGCTGTTTGATATCGCTAAGGGGTGATGCCTCAGTGAGTATGCTGAGTTTGTTCCAACATCTCCTTTCTCTGTTTCTGTCTTCTGCAGACTTGTTCCTCAGACAATGCAATTTCAACTGCAATATTCTTTTTCCACTTCTGCATTTAGAATGCAAATTCTTTAAGTTTACTGTTAAAAGAATCTTTTCTTTGCAGAAATTTCTTGTTTTCCAAATATCATTCTTCTATCTAAATGAATTCTAATTATTGTTTTCATTGCTGAATAACTTTGAACTTACTTTCTGCTGGAGGAAATGAATTCTGCTTATTGTGACAACTAATCAGCTGTCTAGTGCAATATTCTCACTGAGGATTTCACTGGTAAGGTTGTGATTTCTGTGGAAATTGGTCAGTGTCTGTATAATTCCTTGAAAAGCCATTATTTCAATCAACTAGCTCTTCAGCAACCTCAGTGCTCAGGTAAGGTTCTCTCTGAAGGCAAGACTATCTTTATTGATATGGTCCTCTAACGTAGTTTCTGAATTACTTGCAAGTTCATGGAAGCAAGGTAAGCAGGGAGATAATAATGGGTCTTTATAGCTTCATTGTACTGTATCTTTTCTGTTTAATTTTTAAAAATTTTTTTCTATTCATCAATAAGATCTCACCACATGCCATCAAAAAACTTGTCATATTTTAAAAAGTTTAGGTCAGGATTGAAAGTCTTTACTTGCTCTCAGACTTTTCTACTATACTTCATCCAATTTCAGTCAAAAGATGGTCATAAGGTTGGGAAGATGGTTCAGTGGGTAGAAGTATTTGCTGTACAAACATTCAGATACCCACCATCCCAAGCAGAAGCTAAGTGTGGAGGCAAGTGTCTGTACCTCCAGCACTGGTCTGGGAGACAAGCAGTTTCCTTGGGCTCAATGGACAGCCAATCTAGCTGAAATAGCAAGCTCTGGGTTCTCAGAGAGACCCTAACTCCCTCCCTCCCTCCCTCTCTCTTTCTCTCTGTCACACATACAGACAGACACATACACAAACACAAACACACACACGCACACAAACAAGGTGGAAAGCAATTGAGGAAGATGTATAGAAGTCAATTTCTGTTCTCTATACATGCCTAGATGGGTGAGTGCACACCCCCATACACATGCCACAAAGATGTCCATGTGATAAACAGGTGATGACTGTGACTATGTCAATTTTATGTCATTAGTTTTGTAAAGCCATCATACAGACATTTATTATTGTTGGGAAGCAAATCTTTGAAATTCGGTCCATGTCTAGTCACACAAAGAGACAGTGTGTGCATGCATCTCCTATGGGTCACTTGATCTCTCTTGGTAAGCTGGCTATTGGTTTCTGGAGTCTACTAGGGTCCGTAACACATGAGAAAGGGCATATCATATAACAGTTTCACATGTGGTGTTGCAATAGCTATAAGATACTCAAATCATCATTAGTGCTCAATGATGAAGTGTTCTCATTTATAAGGGGTGTATCTGGTGGCCACCTCAAACAACATATGTGCTTTTCTATGCTTCAGTGTCAGTTTCCTGTTCTATCAATCCTTGCCAGTGAGTGTATATGAGGATTGTGAACTCCTAGAGTGTCACTGGGCTAGCATCCTTCAGATCTCCAAAACAATGTGTGTTGGGCATAGCATCTTGGACAATTTCTAAGACTTCCTACTTCAAACACCTACACTCTAAACTATCTTTTATGTCACCTTAAGATGCCAGTGAGAACATCTTAATGGAGCGCATGTTACCTTCAGCACTCAAACAGGCCTGCCAGAATCTGAGCCACTTTCCCCAGATTGCTGCCTGGGACAGGAAATTTGTCTAACTTTCTCAGAAATTCAACTATCATTATTGTCCATATGACTTTAGGGAATGCATGTTATAAAACGCCCATGGAGATTGTCAGGGTTAATGGCAGTTACTACTAGAGTGAAGTCATGTCTTTTTAGTAAGCTGGAAAAATGAATTAGTCAAGTTAATAATATATATAAATCTCTGATATGTGTATCTGTTGCATCAATGACAACGCCAAGGCTGATGTCCTGGCATTCACTTATAATACTCTTTTATCACTTTCTATTTTCTACTGGATGCTTATTTGGCCAAACATGGCTGTTAATTTGTCATATATATAGTAAAATGTCATACATACATACATACATACATACATACACACATACATGCATACACACATATGCAAATATTATGATTAAGGTTTCCAAGACATTAGTCTACAGAAATTTCTAAATTAACAATCTAATGTTTTTTCTCTGACTTACTATGTGGCTCTGACCTGTTCAGTAATCCATTGGTGCTTGAGGAATTTAGGTGGAAGGCAAGAGTGAATATGTTCCACTGTTACAGCTCAGATTCCTTCTTGAAGAGCGACGTATAGCTCTCTAGTAGCAATAAAATTTTCTTTGATAAGTAGTCAAATGTATGACATGAAACAGTCAGCAGAGGGAACACTGGTCATTGATACCCCATATGGTCTTAAAGTCCCATATTCATGCACATAACCACTTATCTGTCATGAGTTATCACATTCACTCCAAAATCATTTAAAACAGTAACATAATCTTACACATGAAGACCTATAAATATTGTCATTTAGACACTACTTATCCAATAGCTCTGTAAATGTTCAAATTCTCACTTCTTCAGGTTTAATACCAAGAAGAAACTTAGCTTGTTGTCCCCTAGTGGGGATCTAGAGTTTGTGACCCCTTTTCCTACTGGGTCACATGGCCTAAGATATTTGTGTCAATGCTTCTCCTTTGGTTTGTATATTTTATGAGCATAGCTGTCTGCACAGGCTGAGGAGAACTTTATTCCACTGAAAAGTGTTGATATCCCTTGGGATTTCATGAGAGGTAATGTTTCTTCTTATTGATGTATGTACAGGCAAAAGAACACCAGGACCAAAGACAGTTCATTACTGCTAGTCAGCAACCTTCTGGGACTATGAATTATCTGATGTTATGTTTTATTTTTGACGCTGCTAGTTCCAACAAGCAAGCAAGTAAAGGCATGTTTCCTGAGAATTTTTGGCAACTATAGTTTGTTATTGGAGTTGCCAATGAAAATCGAATAAGTACCAGATAGAGCAATGCTTTGCTCACACACTTAGCAAACAGAGCAAGAATAACTACAGTAGAGGGCACTAGTCTCCTGTAGCCAGTAGATCCCTCTCTGCAGCCAATTCAGGGCATTTGTCTGCATGTTTCCTTTAGTGTTACAAAAGAAAATCTCTGTGAAGATTTATCCCAACTGCCAGCTTGATGAGAACTAAAATCAGCAGAGAGACAGGATTCTGGTTATGCCACTGAAGGATTATCTTGATTAAGTTAACTGAGGTGCGAAAACCCACCCACTTAGAGTGGTACCATTCCTTTGGGCTGGAATGCTAGACTAAATAAAAAGGAAAAATAGAGTTGGTTCAAGCATTCATTGCTTTCTACTTTCTGACTATAAACACAATGTAGACTGTAAATACAATACAGATGTCTCAAGTTCCTGCCTCTGTGTGATAACTTCTTCATCATGAGTAACTATAACATCGAGTTGTCTGCCAAGTAAACCATTCCTCCCTTAAATAACTTTAAAAATATTTTTATATGTGAGTGTATGTGTGCGTGCCTCTGTGTGTGTGTGTGTGTGTGTGTGTGTGTGTGTGTGTGTACTTGCCACAGTGTTCATGTGTAGATCAGAGGACAATATCTGGGTATTGTTCTCTTCTTCCAATTGTTTGTGTCCTGGTGATAGAAGTTAGGCTACCAGCTTTGGCGGTATCTTTACCAGCTAAGCCAACAGGAAAAGTAACTAAGACCAATCTTTTGTCTTTTCTGCAGAGTGTAGTTACAGCTGGGAGCACCTGTTTACATTAGTATTTAATCTCTGAGCATGGCTTGCTTTCATTTTACATTGATGTACTAATTCTATTCCTAATTTGGTGTAGAAAAAAGTAGAATTTACTTTTGATGAGGAAGAACCAAAACTTAACATATTTCTCAGATTATTCCAGTGTACTCTGAACTTGGCATCATTTTTCCACAAGGTGGCAATGCAAGATTTCACAACTAAGCAGTTACACACTCTTATATAAGGGATTTGGTTGAGATTTTGATCATATTTTAAAGAGAGGGACAGACAGACATAAACAAAGACCTACTTTCCTGTTCAAACACACAATTTCATATAAATGATTAATTATTTAAAAAATAATTGTACATTTTTAAAGCATCATAAGGACAAATGGAACAGCAAAACAGATGATTCAATGTCACTTAGGCTGAAGATCTTTTTTATTATTACATTTGGTAAAATGCTGTGTTCTGGTTGTTCATGAATAAATATTGATAACGGATTTAAAATGCCATAATTCATCAATGAATAAGGCAACTTTGTACTTTTAGTCATCTGGCAGATAATACACAAAATCTTGGCTATACAGACTAATTATGTGTAATTTGTGATGGTTAATCTTCATCGTCCCTTTGATAAAATTTAGTAAGACCATAGAAATACAGCTCCCTGTGTATCTATGAGGGTGTTTTCAGAAAGATTCAAAAGAGGCAAAAAGACCTAACCTGAATGTGTGCAGCACCTTCTCGTGGGCTGTGTTCCCAGAGTGAATAAGAAGGAGTGAGGAAGCTGGGGAAACGATAAAGTGTTTTTCACATGAGCAAGAGGACCAAAGTTCAGATCCCCAACACAACATAAAGACGTCAAAATCTGACCTTTACAGTCATGTATATCACACACACACACACACACACACACACACACACACACACACGAAAACAAGCTGAGCACCAGCATACATTTCCATCTGCTGCCATGGACGCAATGTGCTAGGCTGACACACACTCTTGCTGCAACGATTATCCCTTCTTCATTAGATTATATCCCCTCCAAATGTTAGATAAGGCAAACCCTGCCTTCCATAAGCTGCTTCTTGTTAAATACTTGGCCATAACAACAAGAAAAGCAACTAAAGCAGGACATGGTGGCGAAGGCCTTTAATCCTAGCACTTGGGAGATTGAGGCAGGTTGATCTCTCTGAGATCCAGACCAGGGTCGTCTACATAGTGAGTTCCAGGCCAGCTGGGGCTACATGGAGATCTTGGCTCACATGAAATACCAATAACTAAAACAATAAATGAAAAACAAAACTAAACTAAAATAAAATTTAACCAACTTCCAAGTAATGTAGAACCTTTCAAAGGATTGTTTGATTAATACATAAGCAAGGAATCATTTTCCCTTTCTCAGTAGGTTCCAGATGCTTAATTCTTCTACCTCTACTAAAGGGAATGGGAGATCTTATGACCATAGGATTTTAGGACTGAAAGATACTTAAAGACTATACAAGTAAACAAAGTACAGAAAAATAAATCAGAATTAAATAATTTAATTTTTCAAGATTATATCTTGAGTTTTACACTCCAGGTGTCATACAGAATTCTGTTCTCAGCCCCAGATAAGCATTAAGGTGAACACAGAGTTGATCTAAGACATCGGACAAAAATGTTACTGTATTCAGGGAGAGACACTAGAAAACTAATGGTCAATGAAGCAGTGCACAGGTAGATAATATAAACTAACTGTCTAGCATAGTGAGAGCTTAATTATTGCTTCACTAATATAATTTTGTAAAGTCAATTTTTGATGTTCGTTTCCCTGACTCAAGACAAGTTATATAACTACCTTATGTGTATTTTAAATTCTAAGAGCTCATACCAGAGGTCAGTCAACTATAAAGTGACATAAAACTTACAGAAGAAGCTTAGGAGTGCTTGATGAAAACTGCTAATAACTAACATGACAGAAAGTTCACAAGCCACAGAACTAACAGATGTCATAGTAGAAAGTAGCATTTAAGGTTATCTTGAAACTGTTTTTCTGGATGAGGATGCAATCCAAGAAAGTGAGTAATTACAGATCACATAGTTATTTTGATCAATAAAAGCAGGTAAAAACTAAAATGTTTTCCCTAGGATGTATTATTTCCAGTAATTTAGAGTCAAAATGCCATTAGTCATTACCAGTCAGCTTCAATATTTTCTCCATTCAGCTAGTAAAAAGTCACATTAAACAGGCGGATCCACCTCTCAAGAATTGCAGAATTTCATTTTTCACTTCTAATGAAGCAGACTTTATTTACTGAAGCCAAAATATTTAACCCCTTCAAATGTTTTGCATGAACCTGCAAATCCCCTTAATCATACTACTCTCCTTTTAACTTGAACTAAGCTGTTAGCAAATTTGTAATATCATAAAAATGATCACTGACTCTTTCTCCCTCCCAGTGAAGTAAAATATTAGAAGGTATGTAAAGCAAAGGTAGATCTCCACATGGAACAAAAATTCCTATGGTGAAGTGATGGGCAACTTTATTTCCCTTACTGAACAACAGGAGCTAAAAAGACAAAGGGTCACACCGTGTGGATTAGGATGCTGAGCCAACAGCAGGAAAATCCAGCTAGGGGTCACAAGTAATAAGAGGGGAACGGTTGGTTGTGCAGTACTTAATCTGAATGTGAATATCTTCTCTGCACATCTCAGGGGTTGGTTTTGAGACTGAAATAAAATCAAAGGAAGTCTTTGTTTTAATTTGCCACTCATGTGGAGAGAAATAAAAGGTAGATTCTCTTGAGGCCCAAAATGTACTCTTCTGCAGTACATCAGGCATTCCCATTTTCGGACTCCCAGGGTAGAACTTATTAAATGACTACGTCAGCAGAGCCTGGAGGCCTGAAAAAGTGAATGTTTAATGTACCACCTACTTAGAGATAGCTTAGGACTTGGAGAAGCTAGCTCAGCATGTTAATAGTGCTGGGCTCTGGAGTTCTTTGTCTTTAGTGTATAGCACCCCATAACCTGAGTCTACCAGAAAACAAAAACAGAAAAGAAAGGAAGAAGTAAACAAACAAACAAGTTCGAGCAAATTAGGTTCAAGAGACAAGTTACCCATTCAGACTACTCTATTTCTATGAAATGCCTATCTTTTACTTATTTGTTTTCCAAAAACAGTTGGAAAGTGTCTTACGAAGTTTTCATGCAATGTCCATTACTGTTTTGTTGACATAGGATGCAAGGGTCACTCATTCATTTTAGTTTTGATTCTACTGTTGGTCCTCATTAAGGAAACAATCTTCGGATCAAAGTTATGAGTCACTCTCCCCAGTGCCTATCTGTTTTTTTTGGATTTCATAAGAGGGTTATAAGTGAACCCAAACACATCAAACAGATGAATGCACAGCATCTGCTGCAGATTTTAGCTGCTTGTCATCATACTAACCTTATGTTTGTGACATATGGTCTAAGGGATAGGCAGAATTAGTTGGCCTTTACTTTTCCTTGGTAATCAACCTTTTCATAGCAAGCTTCAGGAGACATCCTTTGATTGGATGTTGTTCCTGTGAAAGGGGCTACAACATGGAGGCAAATTGCTTCTCTATGTTAGGCTTTCTTGGTGAACCACAGCAACCTGGCAGAGCTGGGGTGGAATCTCCAAGCGTAATCATAGCCGGCTGTCTCCTTTGTGATTTGTTTCCTTTTCCTTTTGTTTGACAGTTCTAAAACTGTCTTTTCTTACAGCTGAGTGGCCTGTGGCAGCGGGCTACAGAGATTAATTCTCACTCACATAGAGAACACATATGATGAAGGGGGAGGGAAGAGAGGAGAGAGAGAGAGAGAGAGAGAGAGAGAGAGAGAAATTGAAATGGCAAGGAAGGTTAAGGAAAGAAACTGTGAAAAATTGAAATGACAAAGGCTGTTACCAGCTTGTCTTTTCCTTACATACAAATTGAAATGGCTACTGGCAATCTGAGCATTTACAAGGTGACAGGACAGAAGACATGGCTATCACAGCTCACTTTCCCCACTAGAATCTTGCAAAGGTCAGAGTCAAAGAAATTCTTTTTTGCTCTAAAGCTCTAAGACTTAAGCTATTACAGTAAGTGAATCATGATAGGAAGAGTGTTTTTCACTGCCAATAAACTGAAAATTATTTAGCTACTCAGAACTAATTTGGACACTGATGCTAGTAGCTTCATAAATTTCAAAGTATTACAGAATAATATACAGAAAGAGTAGTTCCTCACCATATTGAATAAAATTACCAGAAACATGGTTGTTTGTTTGTTTGTAGAATGAATTCAGAATGAAAATGAAGTTAAATGGCATACATAAGATGACAAATACGTAAATTAAAACACATTGAAAGAAAGGAAGATATACGTGCTGATAATAATTGAAAAGGAAGGCAAGTAAGCTATCATTATCACATATCACAATAAATACCGTACTCAAACAAAGGATTGAGAATGAAGATATTTAGCCAATTTATGGATTCATCTGCATTAGAGTTACAGGATATTTTCTGTGAAATAGCTCCAGATGACCCATTTTCATCTCAGTGGTGGCTGAAATAATGATGCAGGAAATATAGACACAAGCACAGCTGAGGTTTCAGTTAAAAGATTAGCAGAGATACTAAATATATCTTACTGTAAAGAAATACTAGAAATTTCTACCTTATTTTCTTAGTGCAGGAAACATATCAGGGAAGTAATTACTACAAACTATTGATCAGAGATTCATGTCTAACTTGATACTGATAATAATAATAACACCAATAATAAAATAAACCACACTACTACTACTAAATTTGTATTATATGTGATATACTTATTTTAAATATATATTATCCTGTAAAGATTTCCCTTGAAATTTTGTATCTAATTTCAAGGGGAAGAAAGTGAAACTCAAAAAATGTTAAGTACCTTTCACAATGTTTCATCTGAGTAGCAGAAATGGAATATAAAACCTTTCCTATTCTTTCCAATAAATAAATTCTCAAATTTGTAGTTCATTATATGTTTTTCCTGTGATAAGTTCTTAGGTATAGGCATACCATAAAAAGACGTCCATCCAGGTGTCAAGAAGTGGTAGGAAAAGAAATTTACACAATGCCAAGGAAAGCATATTTAAAGAAAGTCAATGTATATTAGAATGATAATGTTTCTAAGAAAACTCACAATAAATAAGTGATTAAAACTCATTAGCACATTTGAAAATAGCATTTATTTTTAGGAATATTTATTATTATACATGGAACTGTTCTGCAGGTTTATCTATTGAAAGTAACCCAAAAATGCAGAGTAACCCCACCAGGGTTCTCTGTTTGTATTGCAATGCATGATTTTCAAAGTATACTCAATATCTCTTTTCATACTTAAAAGTTTCTGATGCAGGTCTAATAGTGTTACTCTTACGGATTAGGAATAACCAAATACTATCAAGTGTAGAGAGACTATGTGCTTACAATATCATGAATGGTAAATGCTAAAGTTGTGACAGGAACTGTGGTTTTCAAACACCAGATATAGCACTCTTTACACTATTTTGTACTGTAGTCCTAACACATTCTTTCCTGTAATTCTCTAAAATTAACTTATGTATTTGAAGATATACTAAATTAAAGGTTGGTAGTAATATTTGAAAGAGGGCATAGAAATAAAAGTTGCACAGAAGGACTGGAGCTATGGCTCATCAGTTAAGTGCACTGGGTGTTCTTGCAGAAGACCCAGATTCAAATCCCAGCACCACTGGTGGCTAAAACTATCCATAACTCCAGTTTCAGCAGATCAAACATGCTTTTCTGTCCTCTGCGGTCATAGCACAACACGAGTGCACTTACATACATGCAGGCAATACTCTCATATACATAAAGTAAAAATAAAATTTGAAAATTTATTTTAAGAAGTTGCATAGTAAAAAATCTTATGTAGCATAAAGTTAAGAAAATCTTCTTAAAGCAAACTGCAAAACAAAATTTGATGGATTTATTATAACAAGATACAGGATTTCTGTTTAGTATGTTATGTCAATCATCTTATTGAGAGGGAATATTTGATTTTTTAAAATATTTTATTTATTATTTTTGAATTTTATGTGTGTGGAGAGTATTGCCTACAAGTATGTAAGAACACCAATGTTGTGCAATGCCTTTGGAGGTGAGAAGAAGGCATTCAGTTCCCTAGAACTGGAGATACAGACAGTTGTTAAATGCCATCTGGGTGCTGGGAACTGAACCTGAGTGCTCTGCAAGAGCAGCCAGTGCTCTTAACCACTGAGACATCTTTCCAGCCTCAAGAGAAGGTATTTGCAATGTTCAAAATTGATAAGGAACTGTGATCTAAAATAAATGATGATAACAAAAACCTACATACAAATCAAGAAAAAAATCTAGAAAATAGGCAAAGGATAAGAAGATGCAAGTCAGAGCATGAAAAATACAGTATATAATAAGTATATTATATTATATAGTATATAAAAATGTGCTAAAAGTCATTAACAATTAGAGAAATATTCATTAAAACATGCTTTGAAACTTTGTATTCATGTTTGGAAAACTTAAAAAATTTTATAATGCTAGATAATGGATTGGATTGGGAAATATTTAATATACCACTGATGGGCATGTAGACATGTATAAAAATCAGTGTAACAACAATTAAATAAATTAAGGACATATATATGATCAGTATTTATTTGTTTTGAGAATATGATCCAGAAATAGTCTCATATAGGATCATATAAATATGTATAAGAGTTTGTTCATTTTAACATTATTTGTGGTAGTGGAAAGTTGGAGACAACCTAGGTCTGAAAGTTAAAGTTCACTAGGAACGTAGGTAAGTAAATGTACCGAATGTCACTATTCTCCTGAGATTTTGATTAATTGTTTGACATTTAACTTTGTTTCTGTGCTGAGTTTATGAAAAATCCTTACAGTATTTCCAATATTTTTTATTGTACGTATGGAAGTTATGCTCTTTTAAGCTCTCTGTACCTCAGGAGATTCAGATGCCTGCAAGGAAACAGCAAACTCTGTGACTTACCTGAAAAATATGCTATTGGATATCATATAACATTGTAAGAAGATTCTGCTAAATTTTTTTTAAAAAGACTGAGGCTAAGCTCAGAGAAGAGTTTGAAGATTTGAGGGTAGTAGATATAGTGTGATTAGCACCGTTTAAAAATATTTCTCTATAAGAAACCTGCCAGGTGCTGACAAAGTGGCAAGAATTTCAAGAAAATTTTCTTCACATTACCGCTCATGAGAAAAGAGCCGCAGCCACATATAAAATGTCACGAGATGCTGTGTGTAAGCCCCCGGGAGCAAAAACAACATTCTTCTAGTAGTTACCAAAATATAAAAATGAATCAAAGAACACTACTGCAGAAATACAACAAATAATGAAATAAAGCAACAATACAGGAAGGAACAGAGCAGGAATAAAGATAACAATTAACAAAATGCCAATAGCAATTATTTCCACATGAACAGTTTTTAAAATATAAATGTATTAATTGTTCCAATCAAATGACACAGAGCTGTTGAATGAAATTTTTAAGAAAACATTCATAAACTCACTGTAGTGGCACATACTCCCAATCACAAAACTTAGGAGGTAGAGACATTACATAAGAAGTTCAAGGTCATCTCTCAGCTTCATAGCCAGTCTGAGACCAACATAGGTTATATGAGGCCCTGTCTCAAAAAAGAAAATAATTCCATGGCTATAAAATGAGATTTTAGGAGTCAGTTTAATACTATGTCTATTTAGTCGAATAATAGGCAGAATACTAGTTAGAGGTTCCACCCAATATCCCATGACTTATCTAACCAAAAGTTTTTAGACCTGATACCAGTGTGAAATATTGCCTCCATCTTTTCAAGCAGATCTAATATTCAATCAGAAATTGGTTGCTTATTCCCATGACATGCATGACACTCCTGCAGCAGTAGGAATAGCTTTCAGGCCAGTTATTATCACAACTTGCAAAATTCACAACTGGGAATGGTAGATGATTACTTTCCTCTTCAGGTAGTATGCATAGAAACTCTCAGAACTATGAGAGCTATCCAGTATATATGAAGGTTTGAGGTCAGTTCCAGCTTGATTTCTCTTCTCATCTCTCACCAGAGAAGCTTCCATAATTAACAGATGGTTATTAACTCAGAAAACCACACCTGACCCAAGTGCAGAGAATCAGAGACTGGAGAGTATGTAGTCATGAAGAGACACCTATATTAAACATTTTTTCAGGGCTCATTGCAGAAAAAGAGGCAGAAAGATTCTAAGAGTTAGAGGTGGTGGATGGCCACAAGGAAGTAGTGTTTTTGAGACACCTGGGAAGTTATTCATATGAACTCATAGCAGTTGTGACAGCATGCACAAGGTGTATATAAGTTGAAGCCAGACAAAACCCTAGGATATATGAAGGGAAATAAGTAACAAGCAACAATCCTAGGTGAAGAATGGTGGCAACAGATACCTTCTGGGACAGGGAAGAGTAAGCTTTCACTTAGGGTGTAATATTGGGTAGATTGGCTAGGATCTAGTGGATGGAGCCACAATGAAGGATATTTGCAGACACAAAATAGACTTGATAGACTTAAAAATAATACATATTATAGAGTACATGAAATCAGGCAGGGATAGAAAGTAGAGTGCTGACAAGGAAAGGTGTCTGAAATTTATGAAACTCTCATAAATTTACCAAGGGTGGTCATGTATAACTTTAATCCCAGCATGTGGGAGGCAATGGCAGGCTGATAATTGTGAGTTTGAGACTATTCTGTTCTACAAAGTGAGTTCCAGTCAATCTAAGGATATGTAGTGAGAGTGAGACTCAAAGAAAATAATAGTAAAAAATTCAATAAAATTTTAAAAATAAAAATCCAACAAGACTCTACCTACAAGATAATAACTTTAACCTTAAGAGAGCACAAAGACTGACATGGAACAAAATGTTCCATATATATGACAACTAAATGAAAGTAGGACTTGCTATTCTTGTATTACACAGTAGAGCTTTTCAGTGACAACCTTTCAAAAGCACCAAAGAAGAAAATATATGATGATAAGGAGGGAAATTCATCAAATGTCATAACAATTGTAAATACATATGCACTAAACATTATAGCATACAAACATATAAGACAAATGTGAACAGAGATAAAGAGAGAGATAATCTATAATACAACAGAAGCAGGAGAATTCAATACCCTACTTTAAATAAAGAATATATCATGTAGGCAGAGATTCATCATTGAAAAAATTTATTTGAATAACAGTATAGATGTAACAAGCTTGCAGAACATTCTAGGAAACAGCAGCAGCATACACATTTTTAATCCCATACAGAATAGTCTCTAGGACAGTTCATATCTTATATCAATACTCATCTCACTAGATTTAAAATCATTTACTCATTCCAGCTATCTCTGATTAAGATAGTAATATAAACCTAATTATAAATATTAGGAGAATTTTGGAGAAAGCACAATGTAGAAATTAAATAACATACTCCTGAAAACCAAGAGATCAAAAACGAAATTAAAATAGAAAAGAAACGTGATACAAATAAGCAAAAAGGACACATAACATACCACAAGTTAGGAAATTCAGCCAAAGAAATTCTAAGGAGAATCATTTTAGTTTTAAATGCTTATGCTACTAATAAGAAAGATCACAAATAAATAACTTAATGTTATTCCTCACGGAAGTAGACAAAGAAAAGCAATTTTATCTGTCAATTAAAAAAATGTTTATAATTGCATAGAAACAAAGAAAACAGAGACTTAAAAGACAATAGAAAGGCCATTAAATGAGAATGTTATTTTATGTTAACATTTTAATTTGTTTGCTATGAGAACATATCTTGCTATGTAGCCCAGGCTGGCCTCCAAGTCTTAGTCCTTCTGCTTCATCTTCTTGAGTACTGGATTGCTGGTGAGCAGCACTATGTGACGGTAAGAGTGTATTTATTTAAGGTGAAAAAATTGTTATACCAGGAAGACAGAAGACTCAAATAAAGCTATAAATGAAAGAAGAGACATAATTGATGCCAAATTAATACAAAGGATAATAAGTCTATGAACAATTATATAATAAGCTGCAATTAACAGGAATCAATAACTTACCAAGATCAAATCATGAAAAAATTGAAAATATTACAAAAGCAACAAGAAATGTGATTGAATAAATAATAAAAAACTTCCAATAAAGAAAATCCAGGAAAACACAGAATCACAGCCAAAGTCTACCAAATATTTAAAGAATGTCAATCCAATTTTTTCAAGCAATTAAAGTAGGAATACTTCGAATCTCATCTTTTTTGGGTAATATTACTCCTTCCTATTCCAACACCAGATGGTATAAAAAATAATGTATCATGCGAATAACTTTGATGGATTTTACAAAATGTTCTAGTAAACAGAATTAAAGCTTGTTTCTCTCTCCATGTACTCTATTGCTCTTGTTATTGTTCCCATACTTGTAATGACAATTCTATTTTTTATCCTTCTTTTATAATTATTTTCTTATACTTAAGATAAGACCTCTTTTATTTACATTTGAATGCTTGTCATCTGATACAAAGATGACAGAAAAAATATATATATATTTTTTCTTAACTTTTTGAGAATTTCTTATAGTGTTGTTTGATCTTATTCACCACCTCTTCCAGTGCCTTTCAAGTCCCTCTCAAATCAACGCCCCATTACCCTATGCCGCCAGCTTCATGTGCTCTTTTTTTATTCCTATGGAGTTCAATTTGTGTTGCCCAAATGCTCTTGGATGTAGATGCACCACTGGAATCTGTTTAACCTATCAGGTATCACCCATTTTAATAAACTTAAGTTTGTCTTTTCCAGAATCTATTAATCGCCAGTAGTTCCTCAACTAGGGCTAGAGCTTCTGGACCACCTTTCATGCTTTTGTTGGGATTTTGTCTGGTTTGAACTTGTTCAGGGATTGTGCATGCTGTCAAAATTGCTGTGAGTTCATATGTGCAACTTCCCTGTTGTGTTCTGAGGACAGTGGTTTCCTGTAGTCATTCAGTTCCTCTGGATCTTACAATCTTTCAGCCATCTCTTTTGCAATGATTCCTAAGATTTGAGGAGAGGGGTGTGCTTAGATGATGCATTTAGATCTTAGCACATTCTATTCTTTTCATGCTGACCAGATCTGGGTCTCTGTATTAGTTGTTGTCCATTGCAAAAAGTAGCTTCTTTGATAGAAGTTGAGAAGTGCATTAATCTATGGATAAAACAATAAGAAATTATAAGTTGTTTGAATACCATGTTCATTTAACCAAATAATAGCACTAAGTTCTCCTTTAGGACTTGTGACTTGTCTCTAAAAAGTCTTGGCCCTGTTAATGATGTCAGTTGTGTGTTCCATCTTATCAAGTACACCTTAAATCCAATCATAAAGTGGTTTGTTACTTTCATGACATTTGCACCACTCTTGTTTCAGTGGACTAGTCTTACCAGGCTTGTCATTACTGTAGTTTTTAGGTTTCACAACTCGGTAAGACTAATTATTTCTTTTATCCAATTGTACTCACTATTTAGGACTATGAAATGTAATAATAGAAATGGAATTTCGAGGTTAGTGCTGGCTTGATTTCTCCATGCCCTGTGACTCAAGATTGTACTTAAAAGTTGGAAACAAATCAAAGGCTCATCACTGGAAAAATGGGTATGTAAAATGTGATATGCATAGAATAATATTCAGTCTTCAAAAATGACTGAAATTTCAATACATAGTAAAATATGGATGTACCTTCAGAACCTGCTGAGTAAAATATGTCAGTACTAAATGCGAAAATGCTATGAGGTAACTGATATAGTTATATGTAAACAGAAAATAGAACTAGAGATCATCATATTAAGTGAAATAATTCAGACTCAGAAAGGCAAATATCATGTTATTTTCTCATCTGTGCATTCTAGATTTCATATACTTATTATCAGATATGTTATATGACATGAAAGCAGAAATGATGTGCTGGAGAGATGGTTCAGTGGCTAAGAAAATTTCTGATGTTGTATATGAGCCAATTTCAGTATCCAACACACTTATGGCATCTCATCAACATGTGAAACTCTAGTTCTTAGGGATATGATGACTTTTTCTGGCCTCCTCAGGCTTTCACACGCATGTGGTGCACATAAACTCACACACACACACACACACACACACAGGCACATGCACAGAAAGAAAGAAAGAAAGAAAGAAAGAAAGAAGGAAGGAAGAAAGGAAGGAAGGAAGATGTTAGAATGGGCAAAGTAAGAGGAGTAGTGAGAAGGGAGAGGATAGAGGATGAATGGATTAATATAAAATACTTGATATTCTTGAACAAAAATGCCTTTATGAAACACATCTATACATAAAAGGAATATATACTAATATATTTTTTAAATCCTGCAGTTTGGCTATACACAGTAGTGTATGCAATATCAGAACTTTGGATGTGCAAAGCAGGAGATCACGAGTTTGAAAATGGAGTGGGATACACAGTGAGATCTTGTATTTATAATCAAAGGTTGGGGTGCATATGACTGTTGGAGAGCTTGCATAGCATGCACAAGAACCTAAGATAGATCCCTAGCTATGGTGAAGAAAAATAAGAAAGAAAATTAAATGGTAGTTCCTTTTGTTGTAAGTAAGGAATTGTTGAGTTTTGTTGAATGTTTGATTGACTTTGAGTGTCAGTTTTGAAAGATGGAAAATATTTGTAGATAGTAGCAGGTAATGATGAACAAAACTTGATTCTCCTTATTGCAACATAACTATGCATATAAAGCAAATAAAATGATAAATATTATACAGTGTATGTCTTAGTACAAAACAAGAAAATGGCAGCTGAATTTTCTAAATCCATAATTAAGAGTGATTATTATAATGTATAACAACCAACAAACACAGAATCATACTTAACTATATGCTACATAAAAGAAACTTACTCTAAATATGTACCTGGTTTATTCATAGTATCTCCAAAATAGAAAGAACTATTGGCTTTCAACAGGAGAATTTTAAAACAAACAATCATACATCTAATCCAATGGAATATATTAATCAATATAAAACCATGTTTTTCAAATAAAGTATGATAACATGGATGGATCATATATTCACATTTTTAGGTGAAAGACTAATAAAAACCTTGTGCTATATTATTCAGTCCATTTCTTCATTATAGCAAAGAGAATCCCATAACATTTTCAAGTATATCTGAAGTTTCTAAGTGTTGGAAAGAGGGATGAATGCTTAGTTGTAAAGGATCCACATCATGGAACTTTTAGGATGGCAGACTATCTGGTATGATACTCTGTGCAAATGACGCTGTGTTTTTCAAATTTATAAAACATAACCCTGTAGGATATTTCATTGCCAGTAAATTTGTAATATAAAATCAACAAGGTTTTTAAGAGATACAAGGGTACACTGCAGGTTGTAAAATTATTATAACTATTAATACATGCATAATATAACCTCAATTACATGCATTCTTGGTAAAGATATCCTAAAAATTACAAAACAAAAAGTGTACTGTCTTATAAAGCTAAGAAAAAAAGAACTAACTGTTCACAGCACTAATCTCCTGTCTGGCACTGTTTCTTGTTATGTGGTCTTCACCTGTGCACATGGACTCATGTATAGATTTTGTATTTGTAGTTTGTCATTTTTCTGTAATTCTAAATTCAATGTCCATTAGAAAACTCACACAGCGGGTTTGAGAGACGACTCAGCAGTTAAGAGCACTGGCTGCTCTTGCAGAAGACCAGCGTTTGATTCCAAACACCCACGTGGTGACTAACAATCATGTTAACTACAGTTCCAGGGAATTCGACACCCTCTTCTGACCTCTGTTGACACAGCAAAGCATGGGTACACTTACATACAAGCAGACAATACAGTCCTGCACAAGATATAAACATAATAAATATTTTTTAAAAAGAAAAGAAAATGCACATAAAATATATGTGTATAAAGAGTATCAAAAGCATTTTGTTCAGGTTCTACTCTCATGGTGAATCAAGAAATTCATACAGGTAAGAAGTCCTTTGAATGTAAATGATGCTGAAAAGTCTTTCACATCATACCACACCTCAATCAACAGCTGATATTTCATATAAATAAGAACTATTGAATGTACTGAATACAAGAAATAATTCTCCCTTAAGTCACATCTTGTTGAACACCATAGAACACATAAAGTGAGAAACCCTTTCTTTGCATACAATTTGGGCTATGGGCATGTCTGTGAGCCCTTTTCTGAGCTTCTAGTTAATGTAGGAAGGAGTGCTCATCCCACTGTGGGTGGTACAATTCTTGGGAAATTTGGCTTATAATGTATACGATATGTAGCTGAACATGAGTGTGGAAACCAGGTAGAATGCAGTTTTTCTGTGCGGTTCCTGCTTGTGATCATGCTTGAGTTTCTACTCTGAATTCCCTCAATGATGGACTGTGAAATGGAAGTGCAAGATGAAGTATATTCTTTTCTCCACCAAAAAAAGAGAGAATGTGTTATTATTAAAGTTCCATCATAGTAATTAATCCAGGAAAAACACATAAAGAAATGCAAAACAAATAAATGATGCATAGCTAAAATTATTCTTTCTCAAAACCAGATTCCATTATCTTACTTCTCCATCCAGTTGTCTCTATCCAATAGATATTCCTTATGTACTGAGTGCAGTAGGGCCAGCAAGCTTTCCTACTGTTTATACCTTTTACTGTTGCTCTCTCTTCTTTGTTTTTCTTTCATTATTTCTTCCTTTGTTCCATATCTATTTCTCCTAAAGCCCAAATGTTGATTTACTTTACAAGATCATATGTGAACATTTTAGAGAAGATTCCATTGGGGATGGTGTGAAGATAAGAATGTATATTTTGTGGTGCTGAGGTACAATCTTTGCAGATGTATATTAGGTTCATTTGATCTATGATGTCATTTAATTCCAGTGTTTCTTTATTCATTTTTACAAAAATAAATTTTTACTTTACAAAGTAGATCTGTCTAATGGTGAGAGTTGAATGCTGAAACCATCTACTACTGCTGTGTTGTCATTAAGCTATGATTTTGATTCTATGAGTGTTTGCTTTATAAAATTGGAAGAGCCTATATTTGGTGTTTGTCATATTACAATAATAATGCATGTTTTTTTCCTAGTTTACTTTGTTTTGGATAGATTTATTCCTACTTTTTCACCTTAAGAAGGGATTTATCTTTGACTTTTATGGAAAGGCAGAAAAGAAAGCATTCTGTTTTTTAACCCAATCTGCTATTTCATGTCTTTTGTTTGGCCAATTACATCTAGTTTCTTGGTATTCTGAGTTATTATTGAAAGGTGCATATTACTTCCTGTCACTTTGTTGCTTTTGTAGTGCTTGGGATTTTGTCTTTGGTTGTTTAATGAGTATCATAGCATTGTTTATTTTTTTACTTCTGCAGTCTCTTGAGTGTGTTTATTTTTCTGTTATTCCTTGTATTCCTTCCAGTGTACTCTATAGGTCTGGTTTGGTGGACATGAATCCCTTTACTATGCTTTTATCATGGAATGCTTTCCTTTCACTCTAATTTATGATAGAGTTTTGCTGTGTATATTAGACTGGATTTACACTTGTGGTCTTTCAGAATTTGAAAGACATTAGTCTAGGCCTTTCTTGCTTCCATGGGTTAGACTGAAAATTCAACAGTTTTTCTTACAGACCTGCCTTTGTTTGTACCTTGGCACTGCGTTCTGTAGCTTTCAATATGCTTCTTTTTCTCTGTACCTTTAATGTTTTAACTCTAATCTAATAAAGGGAGTTTCTTTTATGGTTCAGTATTTTGTGAGTGTGTTTTTTGTGCCTCTTATACCTGTGTAAAAGCACTAATCTCCTGTTCTGCTTTTTCTAGATTTATGAACTTTTCTTCTGTGATTTTTATTAAAAGCATTTCTTTGCTATTTGTATGAAATTATTCTTCTTGAATGCTTATACTAATAAATAGGTTCTGCGTTTTCATGAAGTCCCAGTGTTCTTCCTTGTTCTGTTTTTACACTTAAACATTTTTATCATTGACTTTCACTGAATTCCTCTGTTGAATTTCATATTGTGATCTTCTATCTTCCACATAATCCATTCTATTGGTGTGGATTTACACTGAACTTTACACTTGATGTGCTGTGTTTTTAATTTTCAATGCAATATTGATTTGATTATTCTTCATTATTTTTCATCTCTTTATTTAATGTTATTTTCATATCATGTATCAACTTCTTTATTTCATTCATCTGTGTGTGTTCTTGAAAAATGTTACAATCCTCTTTGTCTTCCCGTGTTTTTAACCATTCTTTTGAATTATGCACCTAGAATTTCATCTAATTTTGATAATAGCCATTATCATGGAGTTGGAAATTTTTGGAGGACATGATTAATGCTACTTGGATTTTTGCATTGAGATCTGCCCATCTGTGATTGTATCACAGGTAAAGATTGGTTGTTCATTTAATTCTGGTTGCTGCTCTTCTTTCAGTGGATGTGTTCACAGTGTTCAGGACAGACTAGACTTTATTACAGTTGGGGTGATATTTTCATCTTCAGACTGGTATTCAAGAACCAGGCTCTATCTTCATTCTGTCCATGAGGGTTGAATACTGTCTATAGCAACTATCATGATCATGTATTCAGCCTACTGTGATAATAGAACAGCAAGTGATATAAAGCAGCAAAGAAGCCCTTGTTAAGTGTGATGAATTTATTGAATAAAGGAACTCCAGGGATACTGTTTATATGAATATTTTAGTATGATTGTAAAGGAAAAAAGGAAGAGGTAAGAAATCATGAAGAAACTCATGATAAGGATTAGTTTGTTAGATGGGAAATAAGGAGAGGGACATACATAAAAGTAGAAATAATTGAGGCAATGGAGAAAATGGGGTTTGTATGTGGGTATTTTTGTTAAATATATATTTAAAAGTCTCAACAAATATTGGAAAACTTAAGCAACATGCTTTATTATATCTGACCACAATAGAATAAACCTAGTAATTAACAAGAGAAACTACAGAAGATATACAAATATTAAGCAGCATACTATTGACTCATGAATGGATAAAGTTTCAGAGTATCAAATGAGTATGAAATCAAACACACAGTCTGGGGAGCTAAGTTCGTTGGTACAACAGAGACACAAATTTTATGGGAGTAATTAACTACTTGATAATTGGATTTAAGACCAACTTCACAAGAATGAGCCCATACCCAATAATACCATCAAGGTAAAAAACTAGTGACGATACAGGGCACAGACTGCAGGGGAGAATTCAATACCATTATTCTGCTAAATGGACATAGTATTCAATCAACCCTTGTTATACTCATAGATCAGTGCATCTCTCAACCCTCACCAGAGAAACTTCTTGCTTCAGATGGAAATAAACACAAAGAATTACAACTGGACATTATGCAGAAAATAAGACTAGACAATGCTCAGTTCTAAGTGGGAAACTTTTGTCAAAAATTTTCCTCTCAGGGCTCAAGAATCATTGCAGAATAGGTGGTGGAAAGATTATAAGAGCCGGAGGTAGTGGATAAATATAAGGAAACAGTGTTTTCCTCACAATGCAGGTAGGTGTATATATGAATCCACAGCACTGATGACAGTATGCAAAAGACCTGTATAAGAGTAAACTAGACAAAAAACAGCATCAATGAGAGATCTTGGTGGCAAGAGGTATCATCCCTAGCTAAGGAAGAATTGACAATTGAAGCTAAGAGAAGGAGAGAAGTTTTCTTTAAGAGTGTGATGCTTGGTAGGTTGACAAAATTCCAGACAAAATTGTATGGATCCACATACAAGTGCATTTGGGGAACACAAGATATGCTTGAGGGCCTTGAAAAAATGATAGAAGACCTGAAGCAAGTGGGAAGTGAGGTGGATCTGAGAGGAGACTGGGTTGTAAGTATGAATTTGATAAAAAATATATGAAACAACTTTAATTAATTAATTTGTATTTCTTGTCTTATGAGTGTTTTTCTCTCATGTATGTAAGTGTAATTGTGTTGAGCAAAGCCTTCAGAGGACAGAAGTGGGCATCATATTCCCTGAAACTGGTTACAGATGATCATTATCCACCATGTGGCACTGGGCATCAAACCAAGTTCCTCTGAAAGCCAGTGTTTCTAATCGCTGAGCCATCTCTCTAGCCCCTATGTGATATTCTTGCAGAATCAGTAAAATATTATTTTAAAAAGAAGCTATATTTTCAAGCCAGTTCTGCCATGAACAGAGATAACATATTTTATCATGCTGTTGGTTTTTAGATTAAACTTCCTCATATATAACAAGTTCACAATGAAAAAAGTTAAATGTAAATACTCAAACTTATGAAAAATAATGAAGGCCAGCCTAACGGAGAACTGTGTAACCCTAAGTGCCTACATTAAAAAAATCTAGAAATCTTAAGTAAATAAACAGATGATAAACCTTAAAATAGTGGAAAAACAGAACTAACGAATACCCAAAGCAGTAGATAGAAACAACGAAGAACTAAGAAATTAATGAAACAGAAATAAAGAAATAAACAATGAGAGGGATAAATAAAGACTTGGTTCTTTGAAAAGATAAGTAAAATTGGCTAACGGCCAAATTAATCAAAAGAAAGAGAGAAAATGCAAATTAATGCAAAATAAGAAATGAGGAAATTCAGAGAATGCCGAGAACATACTTTAAAAGCTTATATTTGACTAAATTGGAAAATCTTAAAGAAATGGGTGGGTTTCTAGATGCATATGCCTTACTAAAGTTAAAAAAGATGAAGTAACTATTTTAACAGATCTATAATAATCAATGAGAGGCAATAATTAAAATTTTCCCAACTAAAGAAAGTTCAGGGCCAAATGGATCCAGCACAGAATTCTATTAGAGATGGTGATCTTACATCTCATAAGATCATTATCCTGATCTACATCGTCATATTTTAATTGCTTTCTTTTTAAAATTTAAAGTCATATTTGAGCACATCCATACATGAATAAATGTATGACATTTTATTAGTGTCTATTTAGTGTACAAAGTAGTTTCATTATAGTAGTTTCTTTCATCTATAAAAAGTACTTTTTATGGTGATGAAGATAAAACCTAAGGATATAAGTTATTTGTTCCTACTTCCTTATTACTAATTCTTAATCCCTTTCCTGCCTCATTGTTTTTTTCCCACCTCATGATTATCTGATAGTCCCCTTATATTTTCATGTTTATTCACTTTTATTTATTGAGGCAGGGTTACATATAGCCAAAGATGACCCTGAATTCTTGATCCTCTTTTCTCCACCTTCTCAGTCCCTCGATTATAGGCATGAAGTTTTATGCTTTGCTAAGGAATGAATTCTGGACTTCTTGAATGCTAGGTAAGCACTCTACAAACTGAGTCCCCAGTCCTATAATAAATATTTTAAATGATCATAATATTAATATTCAGACATAACTATAATATGTCTAAAACATAATTCTGGAATTTGGCTTTTCGATTTTTCATTTATTTAATTACTGTAAAATATATTAATTCCACCTTACCATTACAGTAATTAAATAATTTCTCCAGAGATCAAGCTACTGCTGTGCCTGCTACAACCATGCTTGGTATTGCATATCATCAAGCTTCACCCATTTTATTTAATTACATTTATCTCTCCAAGAGATCCATATCAGTCATAGTCAAGCAGTATGTTTTCTAATTTGCCTTCTATATCAAAGTTATGCAATGTATGCTTAACCATGTTATTTCTTCAGCACACACAATTTTGTGGAACAGAATAAATATGTCACAATGAGAAACTAGTTTCAAACTCATTTTTGCAATCTTTAAATCTTTAAAGTTTAATAGATTTTCCAGGATACTTATATCAGGGCATTTACTGACAATCTGTAGCACTGGGTACTAATTAATCTTCTCATTTGAGATTTGCAAGGATTCCACAAGGATTTCAAAAATGTATAGCTCTCACATATGTTCACATAATGAGATCACATGGTGTGAATGATCTCATGACATAGCTACAATACACTGGAATGACTACTATTAGTAAAATGAGGATTTAAAAATAGTTATATTTTTATTTATTTTATTTATAATAATCTGTGTGTGTGTGTAGTACCCATGGTGGCCAGAGGTGTCAGTTACTCCCGAATCTGGAGGTACATAGGCAGTTGTGATCCACCCAATGTGCATGCTGGGAGCTGAACTTAGGACTTCTACAAAAGCAGTAACTGCTCTTCAGCCTCTAAAATATTTTCTTTTCTAAAAAAAAAATTTTTATTTATTTTTATTTTATGTGCCTGTTTTGCCTAGATGCATGTAAGTATATTACATACATGCAATGCCTTCAGAACCTAGAAGAGGGTGTCAGATCCCCTGGAACTGTAGTTACAGATGATTATTAGCCACCATATGGGTGCTGGAAATTGAACCCAGGTCCCCTGGAAGAACTGCAAGTATTCTTATCAGTTAAGCCACCTCTCTCTCTAGGCCCTAAAATGTTTTCTTGATACATGCTAACTTATTAATTATTTAGTCCATATGTAACCCTTTCTTTCAAGGTTCAGTTCATAATAGTTTTAAAATAATTTTATATTTATAGACTTTTCTAAAAATATTTTCTTTGAAAGTGCTCAATCAAAGGCTATGATATTAAGCCTTAGCTATGTCTCTATGCAGTGAGTTTATATGGACATCTTTACCAAGTATTTCAACAGAGTAATTATTTTTACCTATTGTATATAGAAATATAAACCATCCAGGAACACATACTCTTCAGTCTCTTGTTCTCTACACTTTGACCAGTTGTGGCCTTCTGTGTTAATTGTCCTCTGTCTTCTGAGGAAGCTTTGCCTATGAGAGATGAGAGAAGCATTAGGGCTCCTATATTAAATATCACCCACCCATGGATCAGTGACCATCGGGGAAGAGGAAACGGAAAGATTAAAAGAGCCAGATACTGTACATGACCATAAGGAAACAGAATCTAACATGCTCCTGGAAAGTTGCTCATATGAACTTACAACAAATTTGATAGCATACACAAAAGCCAAGCATACTTAATCAGATAAAACCCAGCACAGAACTGGGAAAATGGGCAGGAGGTCCCAGTCTTCAGTGAGGAGCTATTGGCAGCTGATCACAGCTAGCTGAGGGAGTGTTGATTTTATTTAAAGGGGGTGATGGATAGATAGGGGGGATGATAGGCTGGACAGACTCAATTGGATTGACTCACAGTGAGAGACACCTGGGTATACAAACTTGCCCAATAGCCTTTAACAGATAAGACAGAATGCATGAAATCATGTGGGTGGGCTATGGGGGATATAGATTGGGGAGGTTGAAATAATATTAAAATGTAATGTATGAAATGTACAAAATTCAGTGAAAAATTTACAATAAAAATGTTTAATTCATAAAAATTCTGGACCTCAGGTAGATATTACAATTTTTAGATTTGCTGTTTCTATATGTAATGAATTTATATTGAAATACTTAGCAAGTAGTCCAAAATAAACATGTCATTCTTGATTATAAAGGATGATAATCCAGAAAACTTCTTGACATAGAGTTTTTCTCTTTACTGATTGTGTGGTCCTGGAAGATTCAAATAATTTTTCAGAGTCTTTTTTCCTTTGGCAAATAGTCATAATGGTGTACACACCACAGGAGTTGTTCATGAATTGAGAAAATGGATATAGACAAGTCTGAAAAGGTGTTTGGTACATAGCTGATGTTTAAATGTTGGATGAATTCAAAACTGTAAAACTACTTGATAGCAAAATATTTGGAAACATTCAGAAAAATAAATTCTTCATTTTTTATTGGTATGTTTGAATAATTTAGAATTTTTACTTTTTCTTTACAGTGACTTTGTAGTATCTTTAAGGGAATAAAACTGATTTGGATCGTTTGTAAAATAAATTATTACAATATCGTGTGATAATTTCACTTTGAAATAAAAGTATTAAATTATTTTCATACTAATTTAATATAGATAATTATATGAATAAAAGCTACAAATTCCCATATATTTTAGAGACACTTTGTTTAATTTGGTTTAGCTTATACTACTCCAATTTAAAATGTAATGTAAAGTTGCTTTAACTTTAAATGAGATACATTGTTTATGAATTGTTTATAATTTAACTGGTTCTGCATGCAAAAATTTGTAAAAATGTAGAGCATGAACGGAATACAGCATAGTCTTCATTCTGGATGTATATGGATATTTTCAGAACACATCAATGATTACTATTTTGTTCATCATAAGGCCTTTAAGTATATTATTTTTTTTAAATCTAAGTAGACTATGTTATACACTAAAATGATGAATCAAAGTTTTTGTGGCAAAGTAATTCTATCTGAACTCCTACTTTAATTATTGGTGCATTTAATTATAGAATATATTGTAAACAATAACCAAAATACTGACATTGAAAGCATTAATGTTTGGCATTAATAGCATGCTATTCTTCATGATTAATTCAATAATGCGATAAGCACATTATATAGAATACACACTTACTTTACTATGCCAAACACCTTTTGTGGTCAGCACTTTATTCATCACTCTATTTTTTACACTTTTCATTTACCATTAAAAAATAGATTAAAACTGTCCAGTGGTTCCAGGGTAACCTGTTTCATTAGATGTTATAGTTCTCTGATATGATTTCCCTTTAAAAGTAAAAGTAATGTGTTTTTTTTTCTTTGCAATGCCTTAGCTCACTGACTATAAATATGGTGTGGCATTAACTTGTGAGATGATACTTCTTTTGGATATCATTTCTAAAATATGTTGGTGCACTAGATAGCTTCAGTTGTAAACTCCACACACCTGGGAAGAGGGAAACTCAACTGGGGGATTTCCTCTATTAGATTGGCTTGGGCCCAGCCTGCTTTCTTATACAACCCAGGTCCACCTGGGGGGTGGCTTCAACTTCAGTGGGAGGAGCATTCACAACAATCAAGAAAAAGGAAAACAGATATGACCACAAGACAACCCAGAAGAGGAAATTGCTCATTTGACATTTCCTCTTCCCTGGTGTGCCACCTTGACAGCAGAAACTCCTCAAAATGGTTGGCAAACATCAAGAGAATCTATCACTAAGTGGACAAATACTTTTCACAAAATAAATTTTAATTTACAAATGAAGCTTCAAGTTTTTCTTTGAATCAGATCTCTCTACACATAAATTGTGATACTAGTAAGTGGCAAAAAGCTCTGTAAAAATACAGTATGTTATATTTAATAAGTGCTTAAACACAAAATTCAAATTTACTATTATAATAACCTCATAGATATGCAAGAATTTCTGGAATAAACAACACCATTCTGTCTTTTGTTCACATATAGGGTACAAGTAGACTATGGCAAGAAATAAATTAATAAAAATAAACTATGCAAAGAATGGTGATACACATCTTTAATCCCAGTATTTAGGACTTGGAGGAAGGAAGATTATGAATGCGAGTCTATCCTTAGCTGCATAGCAAAGTTTAAGGCCATGTTGGACTACATGAGATAGTTTCTCCAGACAACAACAACAAAAACAAAAGTCATTAAAATGCAAGATATAATTTAAAAGTGTAGCCAATTAAATAATATGAGGTAATTCAAATTCATAATATAATCAGATCTGTAGCGTGAAGCCGTGACTTGAATGAAAGATGTCCCCCATAAGCTCAAGTATTTGAAGAACGGTATATAATTTCAGGTTGGTGGTCCTGTTTGAAAAGATTTAGGATTTGTGGCCATGCTGGAAGAAGTCAGTGGAGTATGATTTGAGGGTTCATACCATGGTCGTACTTCTAGTTTGTTTATTGTGCTTCCTGTAAGAGATTGAAGATGTGAACACTAAGCTATCTGCTTTAGGCAGCTCTGCCTCCTTGCCTCCAAGCATCCCCAACGTATGGACTGTTAGACCTTTGGAACCTTACACCAAAATATACTTCTTTTATACATATTTGTAGATTTTGTCTTTTAATAGTATCCACAAATCCCTGTATATTCTACTCCTGAGGAGAATTTTTGTGTTTAAAATTTTCTCTAACTCACTGATCAAATTCATCTACCTTGTCTTCAGTGCTTGATATTTTCTCTTCATTGTGTTTCTTTATATTAGTGAGGTTTTTCACTGAGTTTTCTTTTTCACCCATTGAGTTTTTCATTTCAAGTTTTAGTTCAATTTGACTTTTCTTCAAAAATTTCTTTATTGAGTTTTATTTTCATTACTGGAATGATTTCCTTTTAAAAATTCACCTGTTTGTGTTTTGGGGGGGGTCTTCATTCTAGTATTTATGTATGTACTCATTGATTTTGTTGAACATATAATCACTGCTTTACTGTCACTGTCTTGTGCCTCAAGTAAGTTGCTCTTCTCAGATGACAATACAATGAATGTATTGATTTTCAGAGATGTAGTACTTTGGTTATTCATATTCATTATGTTTTTGTTATAGGACTTGCATATCTGGAGTTAGGTTGCTGTTGATGTTTCAAGGTATTCTTATTTAGTATTATGTTTGTTGAGTAGATGCTTGGAATTTTGTTTGCTGTTACTTCAATATATCAGGATGTAGGTCAGTTGAATAATGTTTACTATTAAATCTTGTAGTAGTTTTATGCTGATGTGTCAATGGATTGTCAGGTGTGCTCCATCACAGCTGGGGATATGTGTACTTCTGAACCGAAGAGTAAATCTTCTGTTAAGTTTTTCGATTTTTGCTGTCAATCTTCAGAAGTCTGTGGAAAGCTGACACCATTCTACAGGTGCTTATTTGTTGGTAGGATATAGAGTAACACTAGGAGTGAGGAGCGCTACATGAGAGCCAAGGGGAGAATGTCACACTGACCTCAGGACGGAGGGAGGTAGGACTGAGGGCACGGCACGTTAGAGGATGCTCACTAGGTTGAACCTCTCAGGATCATGTTTCATCTCTATGCATTGCAGTAAGTTTGGTGGTTGATTTAAGGGGTATTAGAGAGTCTTTTGGTATTGGTATCTGGCAGGGGCAAGGGTTCTGGGGATACCAAAAAGGGTTCAGGTTAACAATGAGCCACCCACTTGATCCTGGAGGTGATACAGAGCTAACCTCAGGACTCTGGGGTGATGGCAGGTGAGTGGGGCAGTTTACCTGTGTCTCTGGGCCACTTGGGACACTGGAGCCAGCAAGGTAAATGCAACTAGCAAAGGGAGAGAGAATATAAGGAGAGTTGGGGAATGCCTATGAGGAAATGGTTGTGGTGCTTTGATATGACAGCAGGAAGGCAGAGGCCACATATTTAGGACTCTGAGAAACACTGGAACATCCCTGGTGTGCAGATCATTGGAAACAGGAGAATATCAAAGACAGGAAAGCATCAGGAAGAGGTGGAGTTCACTCATGAAAGGCTGTAATGATGTTTAGATTAATAGCACTAGTTCAGGGTGAATGACCTGGGTCTTTTGACCATTTGAAATTAATAGAGAGTCAGTCCCTGTTGTATAGTCAGATAACCAAATCCAAAAGCTGTATGAAGATTTCTTCTTTTCCAGTTCTAAAGATATTTAATGCCATGATAATTGTTCATAGTATATTTTAATGTAGATATATATTTAATGTAAATATATATTTTATATGTAGAACTAAAACAAACGGCAACAAAGTCAAAAGAAAAGTGTCCACGTCAAAGGCTCACCTGAAACACAAAGCAACCTTTTTCCAGGTGTCAGCCTGGAAGGAAGGAAGGAAGAAAGGAAGGAAGGAAGGAAGGAAGGAAATACTTCAAAAATACAGTTGCAGGAAAAGCATAGGTTAAACACTTCTATACCTAAAAACATTAGCATGCAGCCTAAGAAAGCAGCATGTGGATAGTTTCCAGAAAAGACATAAGGCCAGTGCTGTCCAAGGCCACAAGAAACCAACCCCACTGCAGTGGACCCAGGATACCAAAGTTAGATTTCTTAATACAGAATAATAAAACTACAGTATAATCTTTTATTTTCTAAATTCATCCGTTTAGATTCAAGATTAGTGCACAGTGACAAATAAGTATCTAGTTTCATTCTCTGCTTGAAGAAATCCAATTTTCCCAGCAACGTGTGTTGTAGATGCCCCTCTTTTTCCAGTGTATATTTTTGATACATGGTAAGACCTTATTGCTGAGTACACCACACATTTTAGTTACTGGTGGTAGAGAAATCAATATTAGACTGACA
Organism: Eospalax fontanierii; assembly: GCA_035773235.1. NCBI lineage: Eukaryota > Metazoa > Chordata > Mammalia > Rodentia > Spalacidae > Eospalax > Eospalax fontanierii. Next base: position 82,900,537 of record CM069525.1, read on the forward strand.
GTTTCCTCCCTACTGGCTAGCTTTCATAGTTCCAGAAGAAGCTTCTTTGAAAGAGAAGACTTCAGTTGTCACTCCCAATATTAGACACTGCATTCTGCAGCACTTAACCATCAGGCAAGGTGGAGCCATTGGTAGAATAGTGCTACAGTTATTATGAGGAAGCTAACTGCTTTCTGGTTGTATTTGAGGCTTTCTCCGTGAGAGGTTATTTCATGCCTAGTACTGTAATCCTGGTCACAAGCCCTAGAGTAGAACTTGCTATTGCTATTTTGCTAAATGCTCATACTGTTAATTTGCTATCTAAAATTTATACCTATTGACTGAACTGATTTCAACTCTGGTCAGGAAAACTTCTTTTCAGAAAAATACTTTATTTTTATTTTATGTGTACGAGTGCTTTTTCTGCATGTATGTTACTACACTCATGTCATGTAAAGCGCACAGAGGGCAGAAGAGAATGTCTGAAGTTTGAGTTACTGATGGTTTTCAGTTGCCATATGGTGCAGGTTATCACACCCAAGTCCTGAGGAAGAATAGGAAGTATTCTTATCTGCTGAGCCACTTCTCCAGCCGTAGAAAAAGTTTTTTAATAGCATACAGAAATCAATGGAGAAGTGCCTAATGTGGCATGTTTTAATAAAAAGAGAAATAACTTTGAAATTATATTAAAAATCTTGTCCTGATCTTGGCACAGTCTCTTCTTCCTTCAGTGGTATCAGCCTAGTTATTTTCAGTCCTCTGAAACTCAGTCATCTCCTGTATATTTTGGATTGTGTAACTGTTGAATAACTTCATTGAAAATCATTTATATCACAGTATAATAGGAAAACATTTCACATTCATATTATGAAGGATGCCAAAGTTACTTTTTGCAGCATATTTAAGATGCAGACTCTGGGAAACAATTGTAGTTCCATGATTTTTTCTCTGTATACATGAGTGCTGGTGTTTTTCTTTATTTAAATTTTTTACAAAATGAAATTAAAAAGTGAACATTTTATAGGAAATTATTAAAGAAAAAAATGGATCTAGCATCAAATTTGCTTTTAAATCTAGTTTCTTAGATGCTGACACTGTAATGCTATAATCCTCTGATTAAGATAGTGACAGAATAAGAGTATAGATAGAAGCAAATAAGGAAAAAAGGTCTACGCTATTGTTAAAATAACATGTAATTTTATTTCAGAATGGATAAACTAAGACTTCTATTTTATAACTCTTCACCAATGATTTGAAGATCTTATAAGTTCCAAATTTATACTTAACTTAAAGCCTTGAACATTTTATTTATATTCTTAAGGGTGAAATATTGAATAAAATATTTTATAATATGTAGTACCCATTATATGATGATGCCTTAGAATCACGAAAATCGCAAAACTTAAATTATCTGTGAATTTAATAATACATTTTTTATCTTTATTTCTTATCATATAATGAAATATATATTTCAACAAGTGGCAAAGTAACTTTTACCAAAATTTCAAAAAGGTTTTATTCTATGTGTAATATAATATTTTAAACATTACATTTTATGTTTTTATATGCCATAAAGTTATATGCATGGTTTTCAGGGAAGAAATACAGAATTATGTCATATGAATGAGATTAGCAAAGGTTGAGTGATAACAACAGTTATATAGGACTAAGATAAATGCTAAGATTGCAAGTGATTTGGCTTTTTATAATATCACTAAAGATCCAAAATTTCCAAATGATAACCCTTCTTCTGGAATCTATTTCTAGTATAATGTTCTTATATGTTTTATCTCCTATTAAAGGCTTTAAAGAGTGCCTAAATCCAACACATCTTAATATCCTTTACCTTGCTACCTTTCACTAAACAAATTCTAACAGAAGAAATGCTTCTATAACTACATCTGTTATGCAGTACCCTTCCTTATAATGGCACATCTTTCACATTTTTGTGAAAGCTTTACCTGATTTGTTCATTCTTTATTCTAGAAATTGCTAATCTAGAGAACTATATGTTCAATAGCAGGATCAACCTCAAATTATATAAAATATATCTACATAATTTGTGTTCTATGATATCTCATTGTTTGTAGTCATAATTATTTTTTCTGGTCTACTAATATGAATTGAATATTCAGCATTTGTTTCTATTTGTTAGGATTATAAGTAACACAGAATCAACAATCGTCCTTCAAACATATGAAAAAATTGTTTGAATATTTTCAAAGACGTGGCTCATAACACATTATTAATTCAACTGACAATTCCATTAGCCATTATATTCAAAGCAATATTTCAGTTATCTGTCACATTTCATGAATTTCTTAAATGCTTTCTTTGATGCTTTTTAAAAAGTAATATTTTAAATTGTAGAATTATTTTATTAAGAGGAGAATGTTTTCATGATCTGATCATTTTAGAATAGCAATGTCAAACATAGTATTCAATACATGTTTAAAGGATGTTTCATGTTTTGTTTTGTTTTTTGTAGTTTAATAAGAAATTAACACAGGTTTCCCTAACATTAAAAGGTATCTATAACATATGCGTATATATACATTATATATACACATATGTGTATATATACATTATATATGTACATATATATGTTTGTCTATGTGTATTTGTGTGTTAGTAATTTTAACAATTACACACATTTATTTGTCATTAAGGACATTGGTAAAAATGTTTCTACAATCTTAATAGAGTTAACACATTACAGAGAGCAAAAAAATGATATTTTTAAAAAATATAATGTACACTTATTTTATAGTATAAATTAAACTTTGACTTCAGTGAAATTTTTGGTTCTTGTTATGACACTTCTGCACCCAGAATATGATGAGATGAAGCAGGATCATGGCAAATACCAAGCTTAGGAAGAAAGCATGGATATGTCATCAGAACAAACACAGTCTTGGCATGAAATTTTTAAAATTGCAAAATTACCCATAAGGAGAACAAGTCAAAAATAGCAAATTAAAAAAAAATCTGCCTGCTGAGGACAGAAGAGGGTGTCGGATCCCTTGGAACTGGAGTTACAGACAGTTGTTAGCCATCATGTGGGTGTTGGGATTCAAATCCTGGTTTTCTGCAAGAACAGCCAGTGCTCCTAACCACTGTACCAACTTTCCGTTTCCTCTTCCCAAAGAAAAACAAAAATTAATTCATGGTGATAGAATTCAAAATGGCAGCTGTTTTCTGGAAAAATAGATTAACTTGGTAGGACTATGAGGGTGCTTGTGGAAGAGGAAATGATTTAGTGGGTTGCTAGCAGCATGTGTATATATGTTTGTCCTAAATGATTAAACACAAAATATGAGCATTTTGCTAGTTGTAATTATTTTTTCACTGAAAATACCTACAAAGAAACCTAAATAATGTAAAAGTTCATTCTCCATGGTAAGTGTTCCTGGAAACTGACTCATTCACATAAACTTTTAGAAGTAATAAGAGAGATGACTCAGTGGTTAAGACACTGGTTGCTTTTGCAGAGGACCAAGGTTCAGTTCCTAACACCCTAAAACCATCTGTAAATCCAGTTCCAGGAGAACTAATGCCCTCTCTTTGTTCTCTGTGGGCATTGCATGATATGGGTGCACTTGTATACATGTAGGGAAAACACTCATACACATAAAATAATAAATAAAATAAAAGATGAAAGTAATAATTTTAGAAATGGCAACTGAATGAGGTTTGTCCCGGGCAGCTGGCCTTGTGACCCAATGAAACCTGGCTCCCAAGAAACTCAGTGTATATGCTGAACCAGGGGAGAAAACTTATCATGCAAAATGAATGTCTCCTTGATCATAGGTGCTTCTATATTGGTCTATAAACTCTGAACTCAGGACTGGGCAAGTGAGAAAGAAAGAGAACAACAAAAAATTTTTGACAAAGATGGCCAGATGTGGGCACCAGAGGATTGGTGTTTGGCAACAACTCTTGGCACAGGGAATTAAAACACGAATATTGGATTCCTAATTGTATTAACAACCATGGGTCTTTTCTGTGGATCTCAAAATTCTGAACTCTGGAATTAGCAAGAGGAAAAATAACCAGAAAGCAAAGATGGAGCCTGCAACCATGCTGGCTTTGCCATCCATCCATGCAGGACTGACTGGCCTGACTGGTCACCCATGCAAGCCCCTGGCATTCACCAAGCCAAGCCAGCCTAGCTGTTCACTCACATGCATGATGTGCTCCTGGGGCAATGGAACAAGTTGGCCATAGAACTCTGGTGTGACATGCACAATCAGGACATATTTGTGAACACCCCACTGTGCTACTCTTTGGTCCACTTCTTTTGCTTGGGCCTGGGCCTGTGAGCAGTCTCTGCATAGCACACTGGTAATCATAATCATCATCTGTCAGGACCTGGCTACAGTCTATATAACAGTAAAAGGAACATGAGAAATACAGATTACAGAAAGCTAAAGGAAACTGCTCTAAAGCTTTCTTGTGGAGTTGTGAAACATCCTAATTGCCACTCAAAGATTTTTGGATTGGAGGTCAGTGAGTCAGGTGCTTCCTGCTGTGAGGATCTAGCTTCTTCATTTACCCACAGTAAACCACTCTGGGGAATCAAACTGTAAGGGAGCATCTTGCACCACAGGGGTGTGTGAGTGCTCTGAGTGAGGCCCAGAAACAGCCTAAGTGTAATTTGCATGTATTTGGGCTGCGAACTACTGACTTTAATGAAGAATTCCAAGTGTATCTCATTGCAGATGAAAAGAGAAATTGCTACTTGACAATCTTAAGCAGCGTGTAAAATAAACAGAAACCAAATGTGAAAACTCAATTCCAAGAAACTTGGACCCAAAACCATCTGTAAAAGAAAGGAAGTGGGCCCTTACTTTGGCCTATCTGTTTGAAAGAATTATTGATCACTGGCATTCTATTGAGATATGATTTCTTTGGCACCCATTTAGGTTGTATTGTGTAAGATGGATGGGATTCTGCATATGTTAACAGAGGTCATGAAAACTGGGGAATACAGAAAGTGAGCGTGGAGATGGGGAAGGACATTGGAACATGATGGAAACACATTGTAGGAGGAGGAGTTAAGAGCACTGGCGTTTATTGCAGAGAGCTCAAGTTCAGTTTCCAGCACCCACATTGCAGCTAACAAGTGTGTATAAATCCAGTTCTAACCTCTGAAGGCATTGCATGACATGGGAATACTTACACATATGCTGGCAATACACTCATACACATAAAATAAAAATAATAAATAAAATATTTTGAAAACATGTTGTATGAAATTCTTAGCTCAAAAAAAATCCCTGACATTTATTTCAGTTCTGGTAGATAAGCAAGAGCTCTGGCAATAGCCTATATTATTTTGGGAGTCTCTTGGACTGCTCTTACCAACTACTGGAAGAGAGATCTCTCCTATGTGGCAGTATGTTCCTTGTCACACAATATCCAGGTATACATATGAACTAATGTTCAGACAGGATAAGTGCATTTCTCACTTGGTTTTGGAGGTAACACGTTTCCTTCTGACTTCCTTAACCTTCTAACATCCATTTACCTTTACTTTCTGTCACCTCCCATCCGACCTCCCTCCACCCTCCCCAAACCAATCACCCCTATTATCCCTTCTTTTCCCTGAGTAACACCCATCTGTCACCATGCTCCCTCTCCTGAGTTCCCTCCTCCCTCACTGTGGCCCATTGTATGCCCTCCCTTCTCTCTTCCTAGTTGAACATTTCCTCTTTCCTCATCTCCCCCCTGGTAATATTTGTTTCATACTATTCCCCACTTTTGGCATCTTTCTTTTCCTTTACCTCCCTGTTTCCTTTCCATTTTTCTGATTCCTGGTCTTACATCAGGACATATACTCAGATATACAGGTGGGAGAACATACATTGTTGGCTTTTCTACGTTTGTGTTACTTTACTTAGTATAACACTCTCGAGTTCTATTCATTTACCTGAAAATTTCATAATTCCATCTTTTCTTACTGGTGAGTAGAACTCCATTGTGTAAATTTACCACATTTTCATTATCCATTCATCAGTTGGACATTTAGGTTGTTTCTATTTCTTAGCTACTGTGAAGAGAGCTGCAACAAGCATGGATGTACAGGTATAACTATAATAGGATAATTCCTTTGGGTATATGCCAAAGAGTGGTATAACTAGATCATATGGTAGAATCATTTGCAGTTTTTTGAGAGTTTTCAACACTGGTTTCCATAGTGGTTGCAAGACTTTGCATTCCCACCAGCACTAAATTATTGTTCCCCTTTCTCCACATCCCCTACATCATTTGGTCTTAGTCATTCTGACGTGTGTAAGATGGAATCTTAAAGTGGTTTTATCTGCATTTCTCTAATTACTAAGGATGTTGAATACTTTTTAAGGTGTTTATTAATTACTTTTGTTTCTTCATTTGTGAATTCAGTTTGGGTCTATAGTGCACTTAGTGCTGGGTAGATTATTTTCTTGTTTCTTTGTGTTTTGAGTTCTTTGTTTACTCTGGATATTAATCCTCTGTCAGATATTTTCTCACATTCAATGGATTTTCTCTTCACTTCCTTGGTTATTTCTTTTGCCGCACAGAAAGTTTTTAGTTTAATGAAGTCCCACTTTGTTAATTGTTGACCTTAATGCCAGAGCAAACAGTGTTTGATTTATAATGTCCTTTCCTACATGTGTATCTTAAAGGGTACTATTATGTTTTCTTCTGGCATTTTCAGAGTTTCAAGTTTCAAATTAAGCTCTTTGATCCATTCAGAGTTGACTTTTCTGCAGGGTGAAAAAATTCAATTTTATTCTTCTACTGGTGGAGATTCACTTTTGCTAGCACCATTTGCTGAAGATGCTGTCTTTTCTCCGTTGTGTGTTTTTGGCTCCTTTGTCAAATATAAGGTGGCTGAAATTTTATGTAGCACTATAATATAATCTGAGATTTGGTACTGTGATTCCCACCAGCATTGTTCATTTTGCCCAAGATTGCTTTGGCTATCCAGGCCTTTCTTGATTTCATAAGAAATTTAGGATGATTTTTTATCTAGCTCTGGGAAGAACAATGTGGAGATTTTGATTGGGATTACATTTAATTAATAGATAGCTTTTCATAAGATGATCATTTTCAAACTTTGATTCTACAAATTCATGGGCATTGTAGGTCTATCACCTAGTGTTTTCCACTCTCTTTCTTTAAAGATTTAAAATTTTCAATGAAGATATCTTTAATATCTTTGGATGGGTTTATTACCCAACATTTTATTTTATTTTTGAAGCTATTGTCAATGGGGGTTCTTTGAATACTCTTTCTGGTTGCTTGCTCTTGGTTTGCAGAAAGGCTACTGATTTTTGTAAGTTTATTTTGTAACCTACCACTTTACTGAAAATATTAATCATTTCTAACAAATTTCTTGTGCAGTTTTGTTGATCTCTTATGTGTATTATCATATCAACTGCAAAAAGTGATAATTTGGTTTCTTCTTTTCCAATATGCACTCCTTTAATTTCTTTCTCTTTTCTCATTGCTTTAGTAAGAGTTTCAGTCACTACATTGAAAAGGAGTGGAAATAGTGGACAGCCTTGTGTGTTCCTCATTTCTGATATATATCTCCTCCAGTCCAATTCCCTTTAGGGCTTTTAACAAAAATGCATTTTGAATTTCATCAAAACTTTATTCTGCATTTATTGAGATGATCATATTATTTTTATATTTGAGTCCATTTATATGATTTAGGACATTTATTCACTTAAGTATATTGATCCATTCCTTATCTCTAGATAAAAGCCACCTTGATCAGGGTGGATGATCTCTTTGATGTGTGTCTGTATGCAGTTTGAAAATTTTTGCATCCATGCCCATTATGGATTTGAGTCTATAGTTTTCTTTCTGTTGTATGTTTACCTGGTTGTGACATTAAAGTGATGCTGGCTTTGTAAAAGGAATTTGGAAGTTCTCCCTCTACTTCTACATTTTTGAATAATTTAAGCAGTATTGGATATCCATCTTATTTGAATGTATGGTAGAATTCTGCTGTGAATTCATCTGGGCATGGGATTTTTTAGTTACTCTTTCAGTTTCTTTATATTTTATGAATCTATTTAAGCTATCGATTTGTTCTTAGTTTAGTTTTAGCGATTTCCATGATTTAAGATATACATCCATTTCTTTTATGTTTTCAAAGTTAATTGCATATAAGTTTTTAAAGAATTTCCTTATAATGCTCATAATCTGTTTGCTATCTCTTGTAATATTTCCCCTTTCTTCTCTGATTTTGTTAATTTGTATTTGCTCTTTCTTTCTTTGGTTAACTGGGGTAAAGGTCTGTCAATCCTGTTTAACTTTTCAAGAAGCAGTTTTTAGATTCATTGATTTTTTGTACTGTTTCTATTTCATTAATTTCTTCTCATCTAATAAGTTTGGAATTTGTTTGTTTTTGTCTTTCCAGAGTCTTGAGTTGCACTCTAAATTATTTACATGTGCTCTGTAGTATGAAATTTTTCTTCTGACTAGCAGAATGGAATGAGTAAACAACATTAACATCCTTGACTAACAAAGGAAGAAGTCAACAGAATGACCACCTCTGTAAGTAAGCTCAAATAAACTCTGGTTCCTCAAACTATAATTTGATGAATTCATACGTTGTTTGCTTTTTCCTCCACGTAGAGAGGTGGGGGAGCCACTCACACCTCATCAAAAGAAATTCTTAATACATTGTGGGTGCGTCTCCATCTCCAGCATGGCTGTTGTGCTCCAGCCATGCCAGAGAATGGAGGACGATGGAACGGGACCTCAGGTGGCTCAGAGTGCGGTGGGAGGAGTTCCCTCCCGGGAGACTACGTCGGTGGGTAGTTTGATTATTAGAGTCAATGCAGGGGCTTATATAGGGAAGCCTCTCTGACCGTTATAGAAGGCGGGAAAGGTGGGGTGTTGGGGTAAAGGCAGGAAGGTTGTGGAAGTTCAGGAATGAGGAAACGAAACCCAAAAACCTGGTTCTGGTCTGGGGTGGGGGAAAGGAAGATTCATATCACATCAGGCAGAGCAGGTCAGACACCTGCCATCCCATTAGGGTATCTGCAGTTGCTTGGCTTGCTCAGTAACCAGATCCCCACATCTCCCCCTTTTTTATATATATAATGGGGAGGTATATAAGGGCCCAGTAAAGGGAGGAGCCAGGCCATGAGGGGATTGGCAAACCAGGGGGGATAATTTTTAAGTTTATTTTTGAGTTTATGAAAGGTATAAGTGAGAGAATTTGTAGTCTCTCAGTTAGTTGTTTGTTTTTTAACGTTCCCCTTTTGAAGAGGTAACCCTAAAATTTTTTAGGAATTAGATAAGAGCCCCCAAATACTTTAGACATATTTGGCCTTTGATATAGAGTAGGCTGCTGAAGGACACAAGGACAGTTTTTGGTCTTTTGGGGTCTTTTTACCCTAAACTGCCTAGCCAAATTTTACCTCCTATTCTCATCACACCACCCTCTGAAGAGGTCACCCTAATTGCCAATAGGGAATTGGGGCGCTGACCGCTCTGGCTTCTTCAAGGCTGAATAGGGTCGTAGATTGTGGCAATAGGGGTACCCCTTCAGTGAGTCTAACTAAAAGACCCCTGAATTGCATAACTGTTAGCTGTAGGGGAAAAGAAAGTCCTTGACTAGTCTCTGGAAGATGAAATTAAAATAGTCCAGAACAGAGAAGAGTTCAAATGTCCAATTCAAAGTCCATTAGAATATCTTGCTTAAAGACTTTCAAAGGCTTCCATCTTTTGGGTTCCTCTTTGTTTTTCTTTTTGACTGCCAAGGCTGAACTTGAGAGTCTTGCAATCAGGATTTGTTTTCAGGCACCTTGATAGCTGGAGTAGCTAGAATCAGGGTGAGTTCCCTCCCAAATGGCTTCTAGACAGGGACAGAAAAGAAATCATTTAATTTTGGGGTTAGAACAATGGTGGGCTTGCCTTTCTTGGCCACAGGTATGCACTGCAGTGTTGAGGTAGGCCAAGAATTGAAGTCTTATATCTGAGTGGCATTTTTTTATTAAGAACAAAATCATTAGTGAGAAATTGTATAAATAACATCTTATATAGACTTAAACCTAATGTCTGGGAAGTGTAATTCCTTATAGTCTTAAAGAAGCATACTAATCATTTTAATTTTTTGGTTATACTTTCCTTTTGGGTGCTTAAGATCATATAATTTGGCCCAAATAAACCAACTTAATTTGATTCTTAAGGTCAGTTGTGTATCTGTTCCTCAGGGGGATCACATGGGCTTGAGGAGCCCCTGGCTCCATAGGCCTTTGTTTTACCAGTTCCATCTATGTGAAGATAAGTCAGAAAGTCTTGTTAGACCTTAGTTTCACTTTGAAGCAAATGAAGGAAATGTTTTCCTGTGCTGACCCTCTTCTTTGTAGACTGGACACTGGTTCAAGTCCTTCTAGTGGGGTCTCCATGACCTCCCTGAACAGGAAGACAGGTGACACATCACAGTTATAGGACATTTCGAGAGATGCCCCATTGTCCCCTGGAACTTAGTTGACCTTGGAAGGCAAGAGACAAAAAATTGTCCCTTTAAGTCCCTCTGACCAGATTAGAGGCCATTAAATATGGTGGTTAGACACCCAAGAAGGTTAGTTCCACCAATACTGAACTATTAATTACTATATGTCATGTAGCTAAAGCTTGGACAAAAGCCAAACATTCTTGAATCCTTAAAGTATTTGACTGAACTATTACTTTAGAAACTATAAGACTATGTATACATTATTTATCTAATGTTTTTTATATTATAACATATAAATTTAGATCTTTAATTACTTGTATAGATATCTTATACAAAAACCCCTTTTAATAAAATATACATATTTTTCACCTTTTTATTTTATTTTTTTTTTAAGATCATGAGACATAATAACATTAAGAAAATTTTCTTCCTGGGTGCATTAAGTAATGTTTATTCCCTTTTTAGGGTTCTAGTATCAAACCAATGTTTGATCATATTAAAGTTCACCCTGTGGAATGAATGACTTTACACATACAGATGGGTGAGTTGTTACTAACAGGTATATAGGTAACCTGAGAGAAGATGCACCATAGTAGTATGGATGTTGATTTTTTTTTTTAATATATAACCTTATAGATCAAGTCCTTTCTTTTAGCCTTTCCCAAATTTCCTCCCCAAATGCAGGAGACCATTGTGATTAGGGCAAAATTACATACAGCTGGCTGGGAAGAGTAGCTGGATACTCAGGTGGGGGTCCAGCTTACTCCTCCTTCAGTTGAAGAATACAACCATTAGCAAACCCAACTGTGATGCACTTCTGTAAGTAGGCACAGCTGAAGTCACAAGCATGGCAGTTACTCGACTCAGGAGTGCTGTGCAGCATCATCTTAATAAAGAACATGGAATGTAAATTACACACATAAGATAATGTACATTTTACTTTATAAGTTTCTAGTAAAACCTTATAGAAAACATAAAAACCATTAAAATCCTTTTTACTTTATCTATTTTAGTGAGTTGGTCTACCAAAACCTTGCTTTAGGTCTGGAGAATGTAGATACTAGATAGAGAGAAGCAATTGGTACATAGTAATACATTATCAACTTGAGTTTAGAATTTCCAGTATAAATCACTAACTGAGGAATTTTTGACAGAGGGTGCTGTCTGTTTATACATTTGCATTAGTCTGTGTTAGTGACCTTTATTGTTGTAAGAAAATAGAGAATTTTATGAGTTACTTTTGTTATAGACATTTTAAATCATAAGATGAATAATTATAATCTTGTTGAAATTAGTTTATCTCTTAGTTAATTTTAGTAGCACAGTGACTTTACTCAGAGGCTGTATTGTTTTCCTTTTTACAGTCAGGGGGCCAGCCTGAAACTAGACAAAGTCATTGCACAGGAGAGCTGTTAAGTTTAATCATTACTAGTATAAATGAAAACATCTGTCCTTCTTATAACTTGTATACATTTATCTAGGCAGGAGAGTCTTTCTTCTGCCAGGTCCTTTATCTAGAACAGGATTCCATTAATTAAAACAGAAGAATTAGTATTAAGCCATAATAAAGAACACAGAAAATAATGATACCTAAAGGAACCTGGAAAGAGTTGATACAAAAATGTTTTTCTCTTTTAGTTTGTCTAGGACATCGTAACTAGAAAGTGAAAAGCAGTGATGCTCAGGACATGGAAAAGCAAGCTTGAAGCAACTTAACATCAGAAAAACAGGCTTTGAATCATAATGCAAAAAGCAGTAATTAAAACCAGTGAAGGCCGAATCTCATATCTCCCATCCAAGTAGGCTATTCCTCTTTACCTCCCAATTGCTGTAGCTGTTTCCTGGTAGTAGCTTGTCTCGTGTAAAGTTTGGTACTGGAATACTGCAAATTTACATGAGCTTTTTAGGTTTACCCATCACAAAACGTCAGCTTACTTTGTACCTAGCTAGTCTTGGAGGTCTATGGCTAGAAAAACCTTTTTAAGTTTCCATTTAGAAACTGACAAATGTATTATGCAAAACAATCTAAAATTTTAAATAGTTACATTTAGAAATCAGTAAATATACCATATAAAGATGTTACAATCCAAAATAATTTCCTTTATTCTACCAGATACAGATGTTATATAAACAACAGAATTTAAAATAGTTCCTTGTAAAAACCAGTAAATGCATAAGACAATGTAAAAAGAGTCATTTAAAAACCAGTAAATACCATACTAAAAGTTAAAATTTAAAATACTTTTAAATGTATTAACCTTGTGACAAAAGACCATGTGAGAAATCGCTTGCTTTTCTATGATACCATCAAGAATCCAAAAATGAAAACCAAAGCAAAAACATAAATTGCAAAAGAATTAGGACATGTGATTAAATGTCTGTGGTCCAAGGAATTCCCAGATTATCATGATCTTCTATAGTTCTATAGAACCAGTAAATTCCTGAGTGTGGCCATTTTGGATTATGCCATGTGGCTGGATTAAGATGGCGACAAGGTCAAGCAGATCAACGCCATTTTGAAAATTTTTGTCCAAGGTGGCAGTCAGGCCATGTGACTGTCACCATATTGATGAAATTACACACATAAGATATGGAGACCAGACCACATGGTTGCCTCTCTCCTAGTAAGGGCACCAGCCATGATCATGAACAAATGCATGGTATATCATAGAAACCTCTTTTTTACTTTTAAAGGCATTTAGTTAAATGTTTTATACAGCATGGTATATGACTCTCCTGTTCACGAAAACTTAAAATGCTTAGCTCTAGTTAGAAAGGCAGCTGTCTGGGAACCATGGTGACTGAGGTCCAAAGTTTAGGCCCTCTAACGGCTCTTTTCTCTTATCCATGAAGAGAAGCATGGTGGAGTAAAGGTCTAAGGTAAGAAGTAACTTTTAAAATCTTTTTTTTTCTGTAGAGAGGTAATCACATTTTCAGATAACAAGGTAGATAAAGGCATTTAGAAAAGTTAGTCACTATACATTTAAAAGTAGCGACATTTTGACATTTTTGGACTCACTCTGGCCCACGACTAAGCAATCACAACACTTAAGAAAAAAACCAAAACAGACACAGACAGTAACACAAGCTGGATTATTGCCAAGTCACAGAAACAGGATCTGACACAGGAACCAAAAATAGACACGAAAACTCTAGGCTAGCCATTTTTACATATGCTTGGTGCTTACAGGTGCCTGAGGTTTGAGGACTGAGCTCAGTCCTCACCTGCAGCTTGATAGAAAAGACCGAAGTTAGAAAGAAACCGTGCCTGTCCTCAGGGTGGGATGGCGGGGCCGAAGCCGATGTCCCTCGTGGGGAGCACTCACCTTCTTCAGCGCGTCCTGGAGTGTCCCTTGTTCAATCGCCATTGTTGGTCTCTATCCACTCACGTTGGGCGCCATTTGTGGGTGGTCTCCATCTCCAGCATGGCTGTTGTGCTCCAGCCATGCCAGAGAATGGAGGACGATGGAACGGGACCTCAGGTGGCTCAGAGTGCGGCGGGAGGAGTTCCCTCCCAGGAGACTACGTCGGTGGGTAGTTCGGTTATTAGAGTCAATGCAGGGGCTTATATAGGGAAGCCTCTCTGACCGTTATAGAAGGCGGGAAAGGTGGGGTGTTGGGGTAAAGGCAGGAAGGTTGTGGAAGTTCGGAATGAGGAAACGAAACCTGAAAACCTGGTTCTGGTCTGGGGTGGGGGAAAGGAAGATTCATATCACATCAGGCAGAGCAGGTCAGACACCTGCCATCCCTTTAGGGTATCTGCAGTTGCTTGGCTTGCTCAGTAACCAGATCCCCACAATACATACTCTTACTAAGAGATATAAACTTCCCTCTTAGGACGGCTTTTAAAGTGTCCCAGAGGTATTGATGTGTTGTATTATTTTCATTTTGTTCCAGGATTACTTTTATTTCTTTCTCAATGTCTTCTTTAACCCAGTCATCATTCATGACTGTGTTTGTTTATTTGTTACTGGAGATTCTTTTGCTGTTGTTTACAAACTTTATTGTACTGTGGTCTGATATAATGCATGGAATTATTTCCATGTTTTTTCATTTGTGGAAAACTATTTTTTCCCCCAGAATGAGCTCAATTTTAGAAAAATTTAAATGAGGTACTACGTACAAAGTGTATTCTGTGTTTTTTTGGTGGAATATTCTATACACGTTTGTTAGGTCCTTTTTATGTAAAATGTCACTTAATTCAGATGTCTATCTATTCATTGCCTGTCTAGCTAACCAGTGTCTTGAAGAAAGTGAGATATTGAAGTTATCTATAATTATTGAGTTGCTGTTAATCTGTGATTTATAATCCTGGAGTACTGTTCTTTTCAATTTGGTGTATACAAGTTCATGATTATACTAAGAATTTGGTGCATATAAGTTCATGATTATACTATCTTCCTGATTGATTGTTTCTTTGATTACAATGAGGTGATGTTCTTTATCTCTTCAGATTAGTTTTAATTTAAAGTTTATTTTGTCACAGACTAGAATTTCAATAACTTTTTTTTTCCTTCTTAGAACCATTTTCACATATTTTTTTTCCATTCTTTCAAGCCAAGGTAGTGTCTATCCTTAAAGCTGAGATGAGGTTATGAAGACAACAAACAGTTGGGTTTTCTTTCTTGATCTGTGTCTTTTGACAAGGGAACTGAAGCCATTGATACTTAGTGTTATTAATGAAAGATGTTTATTGAATACTGTCATTTTTACATATTTGTTTTTGTGGCCCTATTTTGTGTCTCCATTATTATGCCTTTGTTTGTTTTCTTTATGCAGCCTCTTGTGTATACTCATTCCTATCTTTGGTTCTTTTTATTGCTTCAGGTATTCTCTACAGGACTGGTTTGGTAGACACAAATCTTGCAGCCTATTCATGTCACGGAGAATTTTCTATTCCCCTTCAACTATGATAGATAGTTTTGCTGCATAAAACCCTACTGCTGAAGACAGGACATGCTTTGAACACAGAGCTTGGAGCAGTGGAGCAGAAACTCATCTGGAAGCCTTCTACCTGAAGTTTAGCTCTCATAGTTCTAGAGGAGACTATGCAAAATCTTGTGGGAGACAATCATTGATGATTTAACTCAGCCCTAAAGTCTAATAACTGTAATGACTTACAAAGAAAAGTATCTCTATTGGTGCAGTAGTAGTGCTGCTATCTGTGTGGGTAATCAATAACTATCTAATTATATTTAGAGACTCCTTAAGGAGAATAACTCATGGGTGGCACTGTAAACATAACTGAATACACATGGCCGAAGAGATCATAGATCCTAGAGAAATCCTTATTTCTGACATATCTAGACTAATGCAATTTCTTTCCATATGTGGATTCTTATATTTACAGACAATTAAAATTACACACCATCACAGAAGCTTCTTTCTGCAACAGATGGAAGCTACTGCAGAATTCCACAACTGGTCAGACACAGAAAATATACATCTCAGAAATGATTAGTCCTAGGTGACACATCTACAGCTGAACTTCTACACATAAGGCTCCTGGAAAATAGTTGAATGGGGAATAATGAGAAAACTAGTGCATACCTCAACTCTCACCAGGTAATCCTGCTTATACAACAGAGTGTGAACCACAGAGAAGGTCATAACTGGTCAACCTCTAAAGAATAAAAGACAACAGAATGTGGGACCCTGGATAAGAGTTCTCTATTGAACTTCACCCGCCCATGGCCCAGGGACGATTGCAGAAGAGGGGACAGAATGATTATAAGAGCCAGGGCTGGTTCATGAACATAGGGAAGCAGTGTCTTTCAGGATGCTGGCAACTTGCACATGTGAACTTGGTGCAATGATTGCATTGAGCACAGGACCCATGACATCTCAATCAGACAAGGGCCCAGAGTGAAGTGAGGGAAATATGTGACAGGCCAGTCCTTGTCTGGGAACCATCAGAAACTGATTACTCCAATGATGATGAAAAGTAGGCTTTTAAAAAAATTTCTAGGTAGGCTGACTAGACTTCAGTGGATAAATTTTGCACTGAAGGACATCAGAGTACAAAGGCTTGACTGGGTAGTACTTAACATGTATTGCAGAATACGTGAGGCCAGATAGGGGTGCGTGAGGGCATGAATGGGGGTGTAGAGGTTAACTTTTATTAAGAATTATTGTATGCAATGTACAAAATCTCAATAAAAATGACAATTCTCATAAGAATTAATAAAAACTTTGCTACATACGATCTAAAATAAAATTTTAGTGTATATTGCTTAATTTTGTTATACAGTTTGGAAGAAAAATTATTATTTACATAACTTTGAAATATTTGTGCCTATTCAATAATTCAGTGGAGAAAAGTTTGATAGTGGAAGCAGTTTAATTTCTGTTAGCAGCAATTATAATTTCTCCAGACCCTTCAACATTTATAATCTGTTGCATTTTCTTCCTCTTTTACAATTCTCCATATAGATATTTCTATGTTGGTATTCACCCACAAATATTATTTAGAATTTCTGCTACAGTTTACATTTAAACATAAGCAGAAAAATTTCTCCAAAATCTAAGTTTGTTTATCTTTAGAATTTCTTCCCAAACAGAAACTTAGTAAGGGAATCATTCTCTGGGAGAATTGCAGTGGATACACCAACAGGATATAATCTGCATAAATGTCAAACATTCAGAATATGCTTACCTATGAAATATTTCAGATAGAGGAAAAATTTCAAAAACATATGATATTTTCATTAAATTTTCTAAAGGTTTATTGGATTAGAAGAAAATCCTAAATATTAAGGATATGTCGGGAATATACTATCTAGGAAACATATACACTGGATAAGGTAATTTTATGCAGAATATAAGAAACACTGATGCAATTTTATAATGTAAAAATAAATAATTTAATATGAACAAATATTTAGAATCCCAATGGAAAATGTCCAATAAATAGTTGATAAATATAATCAACATCATTATCTGTCATGGGAATATAAATTGTGTAAACCACAATGAAATTCAAATGTGTTAGAAAAACACATGGATAAGGATTTGGAAAAAAGAACAGGACTTTCATACTTTTTGATAGGAATATAAAATATTGTTCCTACTTTAGAAAATAGTTGAAAGTTTATTACCACATGACTCAAATTTTATATTTTTATTAATTTTTAATTGAATTTTTGAAAATATCATACAACATATTTTGATGATATTTAGTTCTGTAACCCCCTTACTCACTCCCACAAAATTTTTGTTCTGTCAGAATTGTGTGTACAAAGGCTTATTGCTTCAGCATGGGTTCATCCACAGGAGCCATGGTCAACCTATAAATAATCTCACCCTTAAATGAGAGTAAATCTTCCCCTCTCAGCAGCATTCTTTCATAGTCTGTGCTCCAGTTTCCTGCCCTGAGTTCCTGTTTTGGCTTCCTTCAGTGATGAACTATGACTTGGGAGATGTAAGATAAAATAAACACTTTCCTCCCCAAGTTGGTTTTGATCAGTGTTATTATCACAACAAGAAAAAGCTAAGATATCTGCTAAGAGTTGAGAGTTGCATTAATAAAAGTGTATAACAGCAAGTCATTAGAAATCAATTTAATGCTGTATCTATTTAACATACTAATTGAATGAAACATTCTCTCATGGCCTGTGGGATGACCAGCATCAGGTTCCTATGCCTGTTTTCATCGTCAGCTATGGTTTCCATGCCATGATGCAGATGTTAATTGCAATAGAAAGTAGCTGAGTACTGCCTTCATATTCATACCACTATTGAACTTTTGGGCATAATTTTTAGACAAGTTGTTGTAGCTTTCAGGATTCAGAGCTGAATAAGGTTCATGCAAAATTTTCTCTTCAGATAGCTAGGATAGCAACTTCCGTCACCATGAAAACTACACATTAGACATGAAAAAATGAGCAATAGCTTGATTTCTCCTTGTTTGTTCTACAGTTCACATATATAGTGACTTTATCAAGAGGGTTTGTCTCTGTGGTTTTGCTGGGTAACCAACAGCAGGGGCAATTCAATGATATAAAGGAAGAAATGGGAATAATAGTGTAGGATGAGTTAAAGGCGGTAGGGATTGGTAGGATAGAGCAGACTGGGAAGTATGCAGAGTGATAACTAACACTAAAGGTTTGGAAAAAGGCATCTGGAAATGTACTGATATAGAAGCTGTTTAAAGTATACACCTAAACGTTACAATAGATTAAAAGAATTACCTTATAACAAGGGGACATTGCCCATACTATACACCATAGACTTGCAAATTAAAAACTCAGTGCCAGAAATAGATGCCTTTTTTTGACCAAGCATTCTACAATCCTTCAAACAAAAATTTTCATTCTTAATTATATGCTTAAAGAAAATTTAAAATATGTCCATACATAAAATTTGTATGCAAATGGCATAGTAGAAAAAAGCCAAATGCCCTTAAGGTGATAAATAGTTAACAATTTGTGTAGGCACACACAATCATATTGAGTTTAAAAACATGCAAATCCATAACAAGAAAGGAAGTACTAATTTTTTTCTTCTACAGAGATAGACTTTGAAAATATAACAGTAAATGGTAGAAGCCACAAATTTTATGATTCAGTTTATTTGAAAGGTACAAAACACTAGTGTGATGATTTGAATAAGTAACCCCCATAAAGTCCAAGTATTTGAATACTTGGCCACAGTTGGTGGCAATGATTTTGAAGTTCATGTAATATTTAGCAGGTTTGGCCTTGCTGGAGGAAGCATGTCACTGGGAGCAGATTTTTTGGTTTTGTAGGGTCTGGCCCCCCTGCATTCCCTTCTCTCTTAGTGCTAGGCTCTCGGCCAAGAGCTAGCTGGATCTTGTCAGTTGCATTTCTGAAGTAAACCACTTGACCTTTAAGCAGACTTCCTCAGTTTACATCAGGTCTGCGTCATGTGGCTGGATGTCTCCTGAAAACCTGAACTTTTAACCTCCTGCAAAGCCCCGCATCAGGGTATATAAGGTTTGATGCTTCTCAATAAAGTCAGTCAGTCATTCTCCTTTCCTCCTACCTAGTGTATGTGTCTGTGTCTCTGTTTTATGTGCGTCATTCAATCCGCAGCCCTTCGCCGATTCAGACTCAGTCAACCAATGTAGCCAGGGCGCTACAGGTTTCATGGTTTTAACTTATTACTAGATTCTCTGTTCTTTGTTAGCATGCTTAATCATATAAGGACTCCGTTTTCTGCTGGCTGCCTCCTATCATGTGTCCCAATCATGATGAGCTCTTATCCCTGGTATACTGAAAGCTCAATAAATCATTCTTTCTGTAACTTGCTTTCATGTTTTTCTTTTTTTTAATCACAGCAACAAAAACATAAAAGTAGTTAATAATTAGGGAAAGCATATGAAATACATGGGGTGACTTAGTGGCAGATGAGAGGGTAGGAGCTACTTTTACATTAAATAGTGTCTCATTGTTTTGTTTTTGTAAATGCTTTTAAATAGAATGTAATGATATCTGCACTATTCTGTAAGCATGACTTTTTATTAATATCTTTTCACTGTATTAACTATATGGCATTTCAGTTATATCTCATTAAAGATTTCAGTTAACTACTAAGTATAATTAATCAAAAACTAAGGATAAATTTTGCATGTATTAATTTTTTATTTAAGACTTATATTACCATTGTTTCTTTAAGAGGTAACATGATTACGTTGAACAACTTTCTATAGGTTGCAGAATTTGGAAAGGAAAGGAATGGCAAACTATTTGTGAATATCTTTATTTCATACGGTAAGTTATAGTATTGCTAACGTTAACCTGTTTTTTTCACAGTGATCGTTATTTTTAATTTTAAGTGTTAATTTTTTTTATTGTTTTTATTGATCATGCAACACCCTCTACATCCTGGCTGATTTTAGTTCTTTTTTTTTTAGGTATTTGTGAGATAATACTCTTTTACTGAAAGACAAAACTGTACATGAAGTTAATCAACTTGTAACATGCTTTTGCTGAAGATATCACATGTTTTTGTTAGAGAACACAGCTAAGTCAATTTTGAAAGGATCAGGCAACTCCCTGTTGTCTAGCTTTCATGGAGCAGGAAAATACTATGCTGACTGTTGGAGGAAAAGTGCATTAATGTTCTAACCCAGTGCTAGACTGTACATGTTACAGAAATTGACCCACTATGCAAGATGTGATAACAAAGTAATAGTGAAGAGACTGTTTGTTGATGGGAGTAACCAACCACTCTTTTCAATGGATTTGAGGCCTGCTCCACAGGAAGGAATTCATGCTGAATACTGTAAGCATGATCAAAACCCATGGCTAGGGAAGCCATATGTCCTACATTAAACCTATTAACGTTGTTTTGCAAAAATTCATGTTGTCAAACTCTTCTAAATATTTATATTAATGTCCACAGATTTGTGCTGCCCTAAACCTTGGTCTGAGAAGCTTCCCATTGCAGAGGGTGGTGGTTAGTTGATGCAGAAAATTACAACTGTAGAAAATCCTGAGAATAAGTAACTATGAGGGCTCAACTGTAGACAGAACATAAATACACACACCTACAACCAGGAAACTATTTGGGAAGGGAGACGTTATGCTAGTGGTATAAAATGGAAAACATGAATAAAGGAATGGGGAAGGTTAAAAGGAAGGATAACTATCATGAAATAACATTGAAAATTTCATCTGGAAGCATACTTCTGTAGAAGTATATATATATATGTATATATATATATACATATATATATATATACACACACATATAATCAGTAGTTATCTCAAAGAAGCTTAAATGTGGATACCCTATAATTAAGTGGAAGTGAGGGGACAGTGCCATTCTCAGATACCAATGGCTATCAAATAAGAAGTCCGTTTTCAGGTGTGTGTTACGTCTTTCTAAGTTATTTTTAAGTGAAGTCCTATAGAATCACCCCAAAATTACAGGCTATTACATTTCTCTTTGTTACCCTCCAGAAATTTATGGTAAGAGCCTATTCCTGAAGACATCACATATTGAATCATAAAACATAGAGAAACAAAGCAGGTAGTAACCCGGAAGCTTCATCACTAGTGGAGAGCTTCCATATTGCTGGAGGATTCTATTCATGATCTTGGGAAGAAATCAATAATCATACCCAGTTGTGATCCTTAAGAGTTACAGTAATGACTGTCCTGACAAGATATGCCAATTAGTGAAATAGTGATACAAATGATATTGGGGTAACTAACTACATTCTGATTGGATTTTAAGCCCACTTCACAAGACAAAACTCATGCCAGGACCAATTAACAGGACAAAAACTCAATAGGTGGCTAGGTGATAGAACGTACTCTTTCAGTCCTCACTAGAGAAACTACTTTCTGCATTGATGGTGATTAATAATGAGACCAACAGTTGATCGATATGCATAGAATAAGAGACTGTGAAGTGCTCAGCTCGTAGTGAAATATCTATAACACCGTCCAACTTCCCAAGGCTTAGGAATCATCATGACCTTGGGACTGAAAAGACTGTAAGTATGAGAAGTACTGTGCTTCTGCAACAGAATGGTGTTTTCTATACATATGAAGTCTGTCTCACACACGACAAGCATGAATACATAAACAAGACCTGTATAAGACCAAGTCAGCTAAAATCATAGCCCAAACAGGGGAGATACTCATGCAGTCACACTCCTATTGTACAAGCTATTGGAAACTGATGACTTCTGAGGGAGAGTCAGTTTTCTCAGAGATGTGATCTGAGATGGGCTACACATTCTCTAGTAGATAGTCCAAAATTCATGAACATATATACAACATTAAGACTCAGTGGATTTTTATAAAAAATTGCACATGAAGTAAGGAATGAAAAAATTTTGGACAGATGATGGGTACTGGATAAGTGGGAATCAGGATTGGATTTGAACAAAATACATTATAAGCATTAATGAAATTCACAAATAATAAAATCCCCAAACCATAAAAATGAAACTAAAGCAATAATAAATACACACCATTTGGCTAACTTTATTTTTCTTTTTCACATTGTTCAGTTTTCTACCATGTTTCCATGAAGACCATGTTAGATAACTGGTCCTGTTTATTTCTGGGTTATTCTTCCTATACTTCTATACATGTAAAATTATGTGTCTGATTTATGAAATATAGTATATACCAAATACTTTCTTAATTTTTACTTTTTCAATTAATGGCATATTCTAAAATTGCTCTGTGTACTTTTCATAGAGATACTTCTCATTCAGTTTTTTTTTTAAATGAAAATATAGTTAAAAAACATTCAATATTTCACAACAATAGATGCAATAAGTTTCTGAACTATTATAGCACAAAAAAATGTTCTAAGGAAGAATGATATAGTAACCCTTTAGGTAACCATTCAATTCAAGATGGCTAACCATTCCGGCAATCATTAAACCCAGAATGACTAAGTAAACATTTGATTCATGATAGTTAACCATTCAAGTATCCATTTAATTCATCATAATTGATTTGACAAGAAAAGCTTCTTTATTGTCCAATGGACCATTATATAATTTGTAAAAGTATAGTGCCATATTAAGGAGATGTCTGAGCAAAGAAACCTGACACCCAACAATGGGAACCAAACCACAACAGTTTGTACTGTACTTTTACATTTAACTTTGTTCTTGAATACAGGTCTTTTTTTCTTTTCTTGACACCTTACCTTCAGCATGAAATAGGAAATGAAAGAACAATTGTATTATCAGCAAAATTTCTCTTTCTGACCACTACCGACAGACCAGAACATAAGACCAAACAGATGTTTTCAGTCTAATTCCATTTATTCCATTTGTTGTTTGCAACGCAAATTGGAGAATCTGTTGCTTCCAATGAATATTCACTAATTGAAAAGCTTAATAGCATCACAATATATATAAACATGCATACATTATTCTGCATCAAGGATAAAGAAAGATCTTAAGGGATTAAAGCAAATGTTTAAGTTTCAAGATGTGTCCAAGTAGCCTTGTTCACAATATAAACAACTGATGTCATGTCCCAGAAGCTATTCCCCAAACAACTAATCTCAATCTTCCATCAAACTATACTATGCAAACACAAAGTCAACAAAATTCACAAACATGTTTTTGGTAGCCAATAAGAAGGAGTGATAAACTTTACTGCTGTGGTCTTTTATGTGCTGTCTTTAGGTGACTACCCTATACCTAATTGTTTGGATAAATAACTTTTCAAACTTCTTTTCTTACTTCAAGTTTATATGTTTATTCAGTACTTGATGGTCTTGGGAAGATTGAATGAAATTATGAGTACAATACATGTACAAGTCTATATTTAAGCACTTAATGTACACTGTCATCTTATTCCCCACAAGGAAAATCTTCACATATTTTAAATTATGAATTGTTCATCTTTGCAGTAAAAATAGTTATATTCATATTAGCCTTTGTGTATAATAGGTACTAAGTTGTTAACATGAAAAATTTATTACTGAATATTCTCATTTTTAATCGTTTTGTGTTTCTATCCTCATATCTAGTCTCAGAAATATTTAGGTGATTTTTGGTATAGATACACTTGAAAATGTGTAGCAGGAAAACATTTTTTGCACATATCAAGGACTTCTAAATAAACAATTTGAGGCAGGGAATATAGGTAGCTCACTGATAGAAAGCTTACAAAGCCTGCGATCCTCAAAAAAAAAAACTCAGTACTTCAAGCTCAGTAACTGCTGTGACTCTGAGTATCCAGTACAACCTTCTACAAAAGAAAAGCCAAAGCCTGCAACAAGCATATGAAAATCCCTGCATAACGTGATACTCAAGGAATTCCACTGTTGTATTGAGAGTTAATTTTGAAAACTGAATAGCAGTAGAGAGTAACAGAACATTTCTAAATTATTTTCCCACTAAGTAAAGGAATGTTTCAGAAAGGAATAACATTATAAATGTAAATAAAATTTCTCAATTGGAAAAAAAAATACTTGGGCTGGAGAAATGTCTGAGCAGTACTGGTCTTAGTCTTGCAGAGGTCCTGAATTTGATTTCTAGCTTCCATATTAGGAAGCTCACAAATGCCACTAACTTCAGATTCAAGGCATCCAATGCCCTCTTTTGGCCTCCAGGGGCACTGCACTTACTTGCACAAACACACACTCAAAAGACACATACATATATATGGAATTCAAAATAAAATAAGTCTCTTAGGCCTGTAGGATTACAGAATATTAAAGATGTTAAGGGGGGAAGGCTGAAGTGAGTACCTTCTGTTTTAAACCTTTGTTCATGCTCTGCTCATTTGTGTTGTAGGGACTGAGGGCTAATAATACTGGGGAAAATTAGGAAAGGCTGCTTTAAATTAGATATTTCTTCCACAGTGCAAGTCAAAATAAATGATCCTTGTCATTGGAATGTTTGATATACACTGAACAGCCATTTCCTATCTGCTGGCAGGAGGCATAAAGTACTGTAGCCCAGATTAACACTGTCCTAGAGCATCTCCAGAACTTCCCCTGAAAGCTCACAGGCAGGATGCAATGGTGGGACCCTTAGATTGGTACAAGAACCTGCCAAAATCAGTCACAAGTTCTTTTTTAGTTTTTGGCTTACATCTCTGAGCAGGAAAGAAGTCTGCTATAGCAGTTGACTTCTTAGGCTGCTTTTATTTCTAGAAAAAAATATTATGATAACTGAAATATCTGTGTACTCTACTCCCTCTTGCAAATGATGGAGATATTAAGACTCAAAAAAAGGACAGACATGTTCCATAAGCTGTAGCCACGTCAGATCTGTAGGCTTTCATGCTCCAAGTTAAAAGAAATATTTAATTTGATTGCATCAAAGGAACAGTTTTTAGTAATTCAATATAACATTTAGAATTTAAAATTATATTAACTATCACCCTGCTTTTTCATGATTTTTCTCACCTTCACTGTCACTATTCAAAGACTCATATTTCCCTGACTCCTACTCATTTAGTGTACAATTGTACATGTGCCTTGAAATTTTATTTTTGAAATTAAAGATAAAGGAGTTGGAGAGATTACTCAACAGTTAAGAGTTGTGGTTGCCCTTGCAGAGAACCTGGTTCAATTCTCAGCACCCACATGGCAGATAACAAACCATCTGTAATGATAGTTCCAGGGAAATGTGATGCCTTCTTCTTGCCTCCATAGGCATTGTAAACACTGAATGCACTTACATACTTGCAGGCAAATTATCATACACATGTAATATATATTATTTATTTCTATTTTATGTGTGTAAGTGTATTGCCTGTTTGTATATTAGTACACCCATGTTGTGCAGTGCCAGAGAAGACAGAAGAAGGCGTCAGAGTCCTTTAAACTGGAGTTATTGATGGTTTTTTAGCTACAATATGGGAGCTAGGATTAAAATCCAGGTCTTCAGTAACAACAGTCAGTGCTCTTACCTTCTGAGCCATCTCTCCAACCCCATAATAAATATATTTTTAAAGTGAAAGGAAGAATAGGATATAAACCTCATTTTATATGTGATTAGAGTTTAAGATCCAAATGATCTCTACTAGGTCAAGCTCATCTGTGAACTCCAGTTCCTGGGAATCTGACACCCTCTTCTTTCCTCCATAGTCATTGCACCCACATAGTATACTTAATACATGCAGGTAAGACACACATACACATGAAATAAAATAAATATTTTTAAAGAGAAAAGCAATACAGGTTAATAAACTCCTTTTATATATGACTGGAATTGAAAATATTGACTGATCTTTAGAAAGTCAAGTTCATCTCACTTGTGGAACAGAACTTCTAGGACTTTGCCCACTTAATTTGCTAATATATTGAGTAAATGTAGTAGATTTTTATACAATTGAATAGAAGAATTCCAGGAATTTTTTGTATCATTGATCTGTTTCTGTTAAAGTTTAAGCAAATAATGTATTTTCCTATGTATTTCATGGTGATTTTTTTTCTTGCCAATAGTAAGAAAAAAAATGTTTGTTTCTCCACAGTTTTACTCAGCAGAATATTTTCATATCTTAAAATTTTACCATTATGCAATGTATGAAATGACATTAAATGTTATTTCAATTTAAATTTGTTGTATTATTGGTAATTTTCAATCTATTCTCATCTTTAATAGCTATTTTACATATTTTCTGTGATTTGTGTATTGACACTTCTTCCATGTTCTTCTATCAGGAATTTTTTTAGCTGTCCATAAAAATTTCATTTTCTATATATATTACTTTGTGAAACCTGTCTTTAAACATGAACTTTAGAATGATTTTATCAAAGCATAACTAAAACCATCAAACTGCATTAAATATGTTAATTCTTAAATAAAATGTTTCATAAAAATTGTGATAATATAATTATGTAAAGTTGGTGAACTGGAATCATGAAAATTTGAAATGTAAACTTTTTAAATTTTATTAGAATAAAGGAAATAGAAATAATTTAAGAATTGATAGTTTATGGGTTATAGTGATCTTGAATGATATATTAAAGATCATCCTATTTTTAAATATTAATTTATAAACTAGTGAAATGTCTTTACCCATTTAGTTTTATGTATATAATGATTTTGTTTTATGGGCTAGACTTATTGAATAATAAGACTGGTAGAATCTCAGTAGAAATTGACATATTCCGTATTTTCAAAAGATGATATTTTTTGAGAATTTTAGACATATAATCATTTTCTTCACCTTCAGATATCAAGGGAGTAACTATTTGCTTCCATACATGACAAAGAAGACAAAACCTATATAATGATAACATCAACTGACATGCCAATGTGGACAGGGGAAATTTACCAAGGTTCTACCTCCAAAGGAAGACCTGTAGGGGATCAGTAGATGCTGAGGGGGAAGATCAGTTTGCTCCAGGTATGAGATACCTAATAGTATTTACAAACCTAAGTGGTTATCCTAAACACACGTGAACACAAGTGCCATTTATAGACTAAGTAGATTGTGTGTGTGTGTGTGTGTGTGACAGTAATCATAAAGTGGTCACAAAATTGTGAGATAGTGCGGGGAATATTGGAGAAGTTGGATAGGGAGATAGAAAACTGTAAATAATGTGAATAAAGTACTCAAAATTTGCACTTATTTTATTGGAACATGTTAAACTTGTAACAGCATAGCATGAGTATACAGAAATTTTAACTCTTTTTAACCACTGAAAGATATGGATTTTAATTTTTTTATATTATGACTAAGACAGTAATAAACATTCATGAATATAAATTGTGTCAATATGTATATTCATTTCTCTGAGATAAATGTTTAGGAATTCATTACTAGGCTGTGTGGTAGTTGATGTCTAATTTTCAAAGAAATTGTTAATTTGTTTTCCATGTTCAAAGTAGCACTTTCCATTCCTAACAATGCATAGTGATTCCCCTTCATATTTTTGCCTGTGGTATTGTCACTACTTTTTAATGTAGCGATTCAGAGGAGTGTGGAGTAGAATCTATTAGTTTTAATTTTTATTTTTCTCATAGTTAATGATGGAGAACTAATTTTTTATGTGTTAATTTGCCATCTGTATATATTCTTTGGAGAAATGTCTATTCATTTCCTTTATCCATATTATAACTGGATTGTTTTTCAACTATTTTTTTTTAGAGCTAGTTTTATTTATGACATAGGAGTTCTGTGTTAGATATGTGATTTGCAAATATTTCTCTACTCTGTGACTAATCTTTTTATTCTTTTAACAGGGACTTTCAGAAAACATACTATTTTTATTTTGATGAAGCACAATTTGCTAAATTTAATTTTATGGATACTGCTTTCAAACAAGTCTAAGAGCTTTTCCCAGAGCGTAAGGTCTCAAATGTTTTCTTCTATACTTTTCTAATAGCAATATGTTTAACATTTAAATCTATGATCCATTTCTAGTTCATTTGTACAAAGTGGAAAGTTTAGATTGAAGTTTATATCTTTTTCTTAATCTTAATGTTACAGCGTTCATTCTTGTCTACTTTAACTGCCTACAGCGTAAAGCCATATGATAATCAGAGTGATGAGAGAAAATCTAGTGCTTATTACTGATTATAAAAAAATAAGTTTTTCTCTACTTGTAAAGTATTAGCTCTAAAAATTTGCTAAATTTCCAGCATGAGGAAAGTTGTACTAGTATCCTTTGCTATACTGATTAACAGGATCATATTAGTTTTCCTTTCTTAGATTTTTAATATGTTAGATTTCACCCACTGATTTTCAATTATAGCAATATAGTACAGTATTTGAACAAGGGACACATGGTCAAAGGGCCTTATTATTTATCAGTTATTTTTGATAGAATTTTGTGCATTTTTCAAGGATTTTTAAGTGTTCATATTTATAAATTTTACAAACTTTAATGTCATTTTCATTTATTCTAATATCCTATCTTATTTTTTATAACCCTCTAGTACAGTGGTTTTTTGTTAACTTTAAAGATATGAATTTTTTGAATTTTTCATGATCCTATTTATTTAAATGTTTGATAGGAATCATTGATCAAGGAACATATCTCTATGTATATTAATAATTTAATCTCTTTATTAGTGAAATTGTATTCTAATATTCGATTTCTTGAAACCGTTCATTATATTACCTTACATATTTTTAATTTTTATTAAGTCATTAGTGGTGTTTTCCTTGTTATTGATATTAATAATTTGAGTTTCATGTTGCTTGGATACTCTTGTGTATTAAATTGCAAAAAAATTTGATTTGAATGATTGTCCTTTATGTGTTCAAGTTCTCTCTCATTCATTCATTTTTCAATCTATATCTTCTTCCTGTTGCTTTTAACTTTGGTTTTTACTTCCATTCCTAAATTATTGAAGAGAAATTTGGTTGTTGATTTGCAGTTTAACATCTTTATTGCATCTGTTTACAAATAGAAACATTCTACTAATACTGAATTTACTATATTTCTGGGGGTTTCACATGTTGGGATTTCAATTGGGTATATCACCATATATTAAAATTTTCTTTGTAATTTTACAAGGAGAACTTTTCTAATTGGTCCATTGTTTATTTAAACAAATATTACTCAAAAACATTACTTGATTTTTAATTTTTCCTCATGTAATTTCTATTTTAAATCCATTGCTTAATTTAAATTTTTTTAAATATACTGGGAAATCTTCCCTCAGACACATGGTCTATTTCTAGATATTGTTCCATGCTTACTTAAAAAATGCACATTCTGCTGATGATTAAATCTTCTGTAGATGCTTCTTACATTTAATTGGTCAATAGTGGTTTTAATTTTTCTCTTTGTTGTGAACTGATAATTCTTTATTTTATATATAATTGTGGTGATTTGGAAGCATATATCCCCAGATGGTTCATATTGTGTGAAGTCCTATCTCTTGGCACTATTGAGAAACTATTGGATCATGAGGGCAAGAAGTCAACGAATGGTTGTTTATGGGTGCTTAAGAGGTGGGACCTTTTTTGTAGGAAGTTCATCACTGGATGCTTGTCTTTGAAGGCTGT
Organism: Eospalax fontanierii; assembly: GCA_035773235.1. NCBI lineage: Eukaryota > Metazoa > Chordata > Mammalia > Rodentia > Spalacidae > Eospalax > Eospalax fontanierii. Next base: position 82,930,402 of record CM069525.1, read on the forward strand.
ATTTTGCACTGGCCCCTTATTTTCTCTCCACTTCTTTAGTCTTTGACTGCCATAAGATGAGAAAATTAGTTGCACCATCCTCTCTACCATGATATTCTTACTCATCATGACCTACAAACCACAGACACAGCTGACCATAGTATAATACCACAATATTAGTTACTTTTCTACGACTAATAAAATAACATGACCAAGGAAACTTATAAAAGAAAGAGTTTATTTTGTTTATGATTCTAGTAGGAGTCCATCATGGCATGGAGGCATGGTGACAGAGGTGGCCTGGAACTGAAATCTCAGTGCTCACATCTTCAAATAGAGGAAGCACAGATAAACAGGAAACTGCACATGGCTTAAGAACTCTCAATGCCTATCCCGGTAACATGGTTCCTCCAGCATTGCCATACCTCCCAAGGGTTCCATGACCCTTCCTATTATGGCATGAACTGAAGACCAAGTGTCCAAATACTTGGAACCTATGGAGGGCACTCATTCAAACCATCACATTCCACTCCCTGCTCCCCATAGGTTCAAACCATATAATAATTTAAAAACATTTAGTCAAATTTCAAAATTTCAAAATTCTTTATAGTCTTTAACAGTCTCAACACTATTCAAATGAAAGTCAAGTAACTATTAACTGTAAGATCTTGTACAATCAAAAGATAACTTGCATACATCTAACATACATTACACATTCCCATTCCAAAAGGGAAGAATATTGATTGACATAGTGAGAAAATATTAGACCAAAACAAGACCAAAGCCCAACAGGAAGAACAAAAAATCCTGCAGCTCTTAAATTAAAGTACCTGTAGCAGGTACTTTAATTTCAAAAAGCATAGATGGCTCATTCCCTCCAGCTTTGCTACATGAAACACACATCTTGTTTTTGGGCTAGAACTACTTACTGCTTACATTTCTTTATGGAAGATGTCTCAAGGTTCTGGCATCTCTATCATCATGTCGTCACCACTGCCAATCAGGCTTCACCTTCTCAGGTTCACACAGTGATATCTCAGAGCCTTTTGGCTTATCAGGACCTTCTTTATGCAGTGATGCACTTGCAGCATGTGGCTTGAACTACATGGATCAAGAAAACCACTGAAGAAGAACCAATGACTCCCTTACTCTTGCAACTTTCAACTCTCTAAAGCCAGCAGCATGTGGATATTGCCAAGTTTAGTTGTCAGTTTGGTTGGACCCTGGTACACTTGACATTACCTGAAGCTTTTGAACTTTATTTTTCTCTAGAAGTGGAAACTCTCTAGGCATTTTCCTTTCATAAGGAAGATTACCTTGGTTTGGTCTTGCCTGAATGTACCCCTTCTATTCTCCAATTGTAAATTTTGAGACTCTTAATTATTCACTCTGATCTCCTTATCAAATTGAACCTCTACTTCAGCAGATGCCCTGGTTCCAATTAATCTTCCTAGTGAACTTTTTTTCTCTCCAAATTGTATGTTTTTCATTGTTTTCTGGCCATTTGCTCTTTTTTATTGTAGAGTTTCTTAATAGTCTCCAATAATAACCAAACCACCATTTCTATGTTACACTGTTGTATCATGAATTTCTCACCGTGAGGCTTGGCCTTCATCCCCACCCCACCCCCATGTTTGAACAGACAGAAGGGCTAGAGAACACTCTTTGTTATTAAAATTTCTCTTTGGGAGAGGCAGAACAACTTAACCTGCCTCTCTCCCCCTACCTTGCAACAAACACACAAATTTCTCCACTCACAATTAAACAGATTCTAGCTAGTTTACTTAGGCTTACTAAGAGAGCAATGGGTAAGGGGTTACTTACAGAACATGGGCGCCCACCCTCCCCTTCGCAAGCTACGTTAGTAAACCCATGTGGCTGGGATTTTCAACTTCCCGGTGAACAGATCCAAATGGCCCATGGGGGAGGGGAGAAAAGGGTCGGCCTCCTGGTGCCCCCAGTTTAAATACTTTTAGCTCTTCCTCTTCTCACATCCAAGGCCAATAGACAGGGTGGGTGGGGCATAGGACTTTCCCAGCTTCTCATCTTTCTGCTCAAGGTGGTCCTGGGTGATACCACTCTGGGTTGGGTGTTTGTCCACTTTTTCCCTCAGAGAATCAATCCACTCTACACTCTTTGGAAAAGTGAATTTATTCCAGGGTACTTACAAAGGATTCATCCCCAGGGAGAGAGGGAGACAGAAGTGTTGTATGCATTCTCATAAGGACCTCCCTGGACCCCTGGAACACATGCATGAGAACATGGTGCCCTGGCCCTGTGCCCACCTCTACCTCGCAGCCTTCCTTGAATTTCTGCTAAACCTTCCCCCTTAAGTCATTGGTTAGTTGGAGGTCAATCACATATGGAAGCCCATCCCTTGTAGCAGACAGAGAGAAAACTGCTTTTCTATGCAACAACTGTCTTGAAATTTCCTCTGCCAAATAAATCAGGCCATTAATTTTCAACTTAGCCTCAGGCAAGTTCTTAGGCTATGAACACATTTCACCCAGATGCTGTGCCCAGTTATGCCCACTGCTACTTAAGTCCTTGTTTTCATTCCCATCTGGAAATCTTAAGTCAGGCCTCTATTAGAGTGGCCTGTTAATCTCTGTTTACCAGATTCAAATATTTTTATTTTTCTGGTACAAACTTCCAAAGTCTTCCACATTCCTCCCAAAATCTATATGGTCATGTTCCTCCCAACAGCTGGCTGAGTCTCTGTTACTAATTTCAGTATTAGTTAATTTTCTGTTGCTATGAATAGACACTATGACTAAGACCACTTATAGAAAGAAAAATTTATTTTTCTTATGGTTCCAGAATGGTAAGAATCCATCATGTCATGGAGGCATGGTGGCAACAGAAGCTGATTCAGAAAGCTGAGTGCTCACATCTTTAAACAGGTACAGGAAGCAGAGAGAAACTGGGAAGGATTAAGAACTCTCAAAGCCTAACCTCACTGATATTCTTTCCTCCAGCATGGAGACACTTCCTAAAGGTTTTATGACTCTGTGTAAACACCACCACAAACTGGGGACCAAGTGTTCAAATACTTGTAGCCTATGGGAGACACTCATTCAAACCACCACAGATTGGAATCTGTCAAATCATAAGCCAAGAAAAATCTTCAATTACTTGTAATTTTTTTCTTTCAGATATTTGTAACTGCAAGAAAAAAACTATCTGATGCAGGCATTGAACTCCAGATACTATGCTTGAATTGTATATTTCTTCTTTTTATTGTTTCAGTTTTATGCTTTATGTGTTATTTATAATTTAATAATCATTTTTGATAGGGGAACACATTTATCATTATGAAATGTCACTTGTCTCTAGTAACTGTTTTCCTCATGTGTATTTTGAATGATATATAGATACATCAACTCAATTTTTCCTTTGCTGTTTTTTTTTACCTTTTATATATTTTGAAACTAAAACCAATCTCTTACATATAGCATGTAGTCAAATCATGCATTATCATCTATAATGTCTATCCTGATAATTTAAGTTTCTGTTCGCTTGGGGTTTTTGTTTGTTATTTTTATTTTGGAAGGAGTGAGAGTTTATTTGCATCAGTGGGATGACACCTAGATTATTCCTTAATGGCACCAGCCCCAAGCTTAAGTTTCTAGGGAAATTTATCATAAGCAAGAAAATATTGAATTCCTGAAGCATATGCATGGTAATCAAGCAAGCTGTTGCACATAAGCACATGGTTGTAAAATATCACAAGAACATAGCAGTTTTGGAAACAAAGATTTGAATGATGAGTAGACTGGTAACTTAAGCTTTTTGATTAGAGTATAAACAATGAAATTTGAGATATATCTCCCATTTTTGTTTTCAGATTCTTTTTTTATATTTGGATATTTGAGGATTTCATATATTTTGAACTTATTCTGACCCCTTCCCTTATCTGCAACCACCATGACTATCACCTATCACCTGACTGATTTCAGGGACATGATAGATAGATAGATAGATAGATAGATAGACAGATAGATAGTTTCTTTTTGACACTGGTCCAGGTTTATGCTCTGGAGCCTGGATAGCCTACTGAGAATCACACCCTTTAGAAAACTGTCTCCCAGTAGCTATGAGTTGCCAATAGTCCCCCAGCTAAGATTGGGGCTTCTCACTCACTTCCTCATCTTTGTGTTGGGATTCTGTCTAGTTTGATCTGACATAGGTCTTGTGCACGCTATCATTATTGATGTTAGTTAATAGGAGGAACTTTCCATGTATTTGGATAATTCTTTTTTTTTTTTTTTTTGTCATTCACCACCTCTGGCTCTTACAATCATTCTGTCCCCACTTATGCAATGATTCTTGAACTTTGCAAAGCAGAGGTTTCATATAAGTATACATTTAAACACTCTTCAGTCTCTTACCTGCATGTTGATTAATTTTCTCTGTGTTAACCATCATCTGTTGCAAGGGTGATGTTAACTTTTTCAGTAGCATGCATATCACCTTCCAACACTATGAATCTTACTAGAGGAGATGAAGCACTGAGGTCAGTATCAGCTTCATTTCTTCATGTTGGTTCTAAGACACATGTATTTAGTATCCTCAGCAATAGCATCTTAGCATCAAGTTCTAATGGGTAACCAAGAGTGGAGGCAATGGCTAGTATTGAGGTTCTATGTAATCCCTGCTCAACATCTTCAGAAAAGGGAATCCATCCTGGCATTGGGGGGAGGTACTTATTTGCCACCCTATGCTGTGTGGTAGGGAGCAATTTCCAACTTGTTACATGGTAACTTATTTTTACCTATAATCTATCTATCATCAGTCTATCTGTCTGTCTCTATCTATCTATCTATCTATCTATCTATCTATCTATCTACTTTCAGAATATTTTATAGTGGTAGGTTTCCAAATGACTTATTCTAAAGGCCTTTATTTTTAGTTAGCTTTCCCCGTACTCCCTTCTCTGGCCTCCCTCCATTCCCCACTCCATTTAATCTTTATTAATAGATTATTGTACTTTCCCCCTTTATATTAGTACATTCTCTCTCAGCTCCAATGAGGCCTCCCTACCTGGTCTCCTACTAGAATCCTGATTTTTGTGGATTTTGCAATTGAAGCAAGCATATCTAAGAATTCAAAACTACAATCCACTAATGAGAGAGAACATACAGTGTTGCTTTTCTGGGTTTGGGTTATCACATCAGTATGATAGCTTCTAGCTCCATCCAGTTACATGTAAACTTTGTTTTTCTCACCATCTGAATAATAGTCCATTGTATAAATGTATCATACTTTCATTATCAATTCATAATTTGATGAACATCTAAACTGTTTTTATCTCCTGACTATTTTGAATAGGAAAAGCAATTAATATGGACCAACAAGTATCTCTATAGTACCATATGGCTATTCTAAATGACTTGATATTTGGTTAACTTTCCCCATACTCCCTTGTTGCATAAATCCCCTCCTCACGATCTAGCAGGTGGGATCTAGTTAATCCAGCTGGATAAATGGAAAAGTGATCTTCCATTTAGAATGATTTATTTATTTACAAAGGTATAAAGTCTCTGGGGATGCACGCCCTGTTTTCCTGCCGGCGGCCGGCCCCCATAGTTTGGAACCGCTGCGCGCTGAGCACAGGCTTCTCAGTTCATTCCACTCACGAGATTCTTGGATGGCGGAGGGCGTGGCACGCTGCTTCCTGGGTTCCTGTCTGTCTGTGTGGGCCTGGGACTGAGCATTGTCTCTTCCCACAGCTCCGGCCATAATGGTTCTGCCTACTCCCACCTCCCTCCTCCCCTATTGGTCAGAGGGCGGGACTTGCCATAGAATGAACCAATAAGAAACAAAAACTGCAGAGATACAGTGTCTATGACTCTACATCCCTTCTCTGGCCTCCCTCCATTCCCCATCCATTTAATCCTTATTAATAGATTATTGTACCTTCCTCCTTTATAATACTACTTTCTCTCTCAGCTCTCCCTACCTGGTCTCCCACCTTTGGGTATATGTTAGAGTCCTATGGCTGAATCATGTAGGATATCAATTTCTAGAATTGTGAGGAACTTCCACACTAATTTCTGAGGTGGCTGTCCCATTTATCACTCTCAGTAGTAGTGAATAAGAGTTCCCCTTTTCCCCAAACTCTCCCCAGAATTTGTCATTACTTTTGGCTATTAGCTCCTCTGATTGGGGTGAAATGAGATCTCCCAGAGTATCTGTAAACTTAATTTTCTTGATGTCTATAGTTGTTAAAAATTAAAAAATGGTTTATCAATCATTTGTAATTTGAGAACTCACCGTTAAGCTCCTTGCTTCAATTTTTAATATGGTTGTAGTTGTATATGGTTGTTTTTCTTTCTTTTTGATGTGTAGGGTTTTTTTTTTTTTTTTGAGTACTTTACTAACTTTCTATTAGGGGATATATGGTAAAAAATGTTTTCCATGAAGTAGATTGCTTCTTCACCTGTATGACCGTGTACTTTACTGTACAGAATATTTTAGTTTCATAATTTGTTAATTGTTGACTTAAAGCCTGCAGTAGCAGTATAGGAATCCTGTAAGAAAAGTCCTTTCCAGTGCATAAAAATTCCATCCTTTCTCCTCTATCAAATTCAGGATATCAACTCATATATTGAAATCCTTAATCTGCATAGAGTTGGGTTTTGTGTATGGTATGAGACAGGGATCAAATTTCATTGTTCTACAAGTTACCATAGAGTTTGACTGGCACGAGTTTTTGAAGATTGCACCTTTTTTTTTCCATGTGAATTTTTGGTCCTTTGTTGAAAATTAGTTATCCATAACTGAATGGAGTGAAATCTGGATCAATGTGTCCATTTTTATGCTAGTACCATGCTGTTTTTATTATTATAGCTCTGTAGTACAATTTGAGATGAGAGATGGCAATAACTGCAATAGTTCTTTTATTGTTCAGGATTGTTTTGGGTACCCTGGGTTTTTGTGGTTCCATACTACATTTGAGTTTATTTTTTTATTTTTCTTTGAAGAAATGTGTTGGCATTTTAATGGGTATTGCAAAAATTTTTTAGATTGCTTTTGGAAGGATGGCAATTTTCACAATATTATTCATATTTATTCATGACTATCAGAGATACTTCACATCTTCTGGAAACTTGTTCAATTCTTTTCTCCAGTGTCTTAAAATTTTTGTTATATAGATGTTTCCTTCCTTGGTTAGATTTATTCCATGATATTTTATTGGTTTTGGGACAATTGTAAATTGAATTGTTTCCCTGATTTCTTTCTGTGTATGTTTGTAGGTATATAAGAAAACTACTGATTTTTGTTTGTAACTGTGTATCCTTCTTTGATGAATTATTTATCAGCTACAGCAGTTTTCTGGTGGTGTCTTCAGGGACTTTTTTCTATAAATTTACATCATCTGAAAATACGAATACTTTGATATCTTCCTTTCAAATTTGTATGCCCCTTATCTCTTTCCGTTGTGTTATTGCTTCTGCTACAGTTTAAAGCACAATATTGAACTGCAACGTAGAGTACACATTCTTATCTCATTCAAGATTTTAGAGCATTCTTATCTTGTTCACGATTACAGAGAACATGTTTTGACTTTTTCACCATTTAGTATGATGTTGCCTGTGGGATTGCTATGCATATTGCCTTAATATGTTAGCTATGTCCCCTGTATCCCTAGATTCCCTAAGCCTTTTATCATGAATTATATTTGTATTGTGTCAAAAGACTTTTCTGCAGCTAATATGGTGATCATGTGGTTTCTTTTGAGTCTATTTATATGATGGATTACATTTACTGATTTACATATGTTTAACCATTCCTGCATCTCTACAATGAAGCCAGCTTAATCAAAGTGTATAATCTTTGATGTGCTCTTGCATCTGGTTTGCAATTATTTTATTAAGATTTTTTGATATTCATCAGAGATTGGCCTTTAGTATCTCTCTCTTTTTTTTTTGGTTAGATCTTTGATTTGTTATCAAAATAATCTAGATATTTTCTTTCTTTTTCTATTTTATGATGTATTTTTGACAACTATTGGTAGTTCTGTATTTGTAGTATCTATCTTTGTATCCATCTGATCCTGGTTTGGTGGGGGGGCATTTTAACTGCTGCTCTTATCTCATTGATTGTTGAATCTATTTAAATTGTTTACCTCATCATGACTTAATTTTGGTGGGTCATACATGTCTGAAAATTCAAGTGGGGATGATGAATGTTCCCTGAGGGACAAGAGAGTATATATCACATGAACCTCAGGTGGATGTGGGTCAGGTTGAGTGCAGGCTATAGCTCCATAACTGAGTTGGAAATCTCAGAACATCTTGCAATCTCTAGACCTTATGGTGATTTTGGTGGTTGATGTGGCTAGGGTAAACAGATTATAGCTATTACAGTTTGGCAGTGGGATGTTTTCCGGGAATGCCTAAGCTACATGAGGTTAGCAGTGAGCCACTCACATGTTCCTGTTGATGACAGAGAGCTGGCTCCTGGTGTTTGGGATGATGGCATGTGATTGGAGGCAGACTAACTGGGTCTTCAGGCTAAGTGAGGCAGTTAGGACATCTCTGGTGTTCAGCTGACTGTTTATAGGTGAATTCCAAAGAGAAAGGATAGAGGTTAAGAAGAGGTGGGAATCACTATTAAGTGGAGGATGTGGGTATTTGGGGTAATAGCAGGGTGGCAGTATAAACTGTCTGGGTCTCTGATCTTCCTGAGGAAATTGGAGAGTCCCTGATGTGTGAATGAGAAAATCCAGCAAAAAAGGAAGGGAGTCAGGAAGAGGTGAAAGTCACTGAAAAGCAGCAGTGGTGACATGTTCTCAATTTCCTAAATACATTACTTTGTTTTCTATTGTTAATAGCACAGTACCACAGAATGAGTACTGTAGACGGAATTCTTTGGTTAGAGTTTTTATCTAAATTACAGAGATCAATGAAAATTGCATTGAAATGTTTGTTTTATTAAAATCCAATAGGATCAGAATTATATTTCACAATGAATTTATAGAAAAAATAATAAAATATCTTCTATTCCATAATTTGCTTTCTGGTCTCATGCGATTTGGTTGTGCATTTCCAAGGCTCCAGAGGAACCCATGAACTTGGCTTAGTGTTGCTGAATAAACTCATTCATGCCATCTTCCCATAATTTTGAATCTTGTATTTGCTCCTCTCCTAGGTTTGTATTGTTGTTGGATTTGCAATTCCAGTGTCTTGGCTGATCTGACCCTTATGAATCCAATAGATCTTGCACTAATTAGATCATTCTGAGACTGTGTTTACTGTACAACTTCACTGAGAATTTTCCTAGCATGGGATGTTTATAGCAAATCTGTCTAACATTTTTCCATTTGGGTCTTAAGGCTCTTCAAAACATCCTTTGAGATCTAAATTGAGGTATCCCTCCCTTTATACTTTTTTCCTCTGCCCATATGTAAGGTTTACACTACTTTGACACTGACAAGTTTATAGTATTCCTCTTAGACCAGTGAACTAAGGTACACCTGGACTCATATAAGAAAAATTTGGAGCAGCAAAGAAGACATTGGATTTCATGCTTTACAGTGAATCTTGTGGTTGCTCAGGCTTCTGAGTCTCCTCTTCTGAAATAGTTCTGACTTTCAGATTGTTTGCTCTTGGGCCTGTGATGGGAGTGTCAGAACTCCCAGTTCATGAATGTTTTCAGAATCATTTTTCATTGTATTGATGAATGGTGTCTATCTGTAATTTTATTTTTATCAAAAGACTATTTGGCTATACTCTTGATTTCTTTACTAAATATACAGTTATTAAAGTTTTAATATAGCCCAACATAAAAGTTCTTTAAGCTTTATTTTTTAAAATTAGTATCAGAATTTAAGGATGATCACTACTGGCAATCTACAGGTTAGAATGGCAGTTAAAAAACAGAAAATATATGCACACAAAATATCAAAACTTAAATGAAATAAAGCAATTCTTTGATCCCACAATGTACCAAAGGTCACATAAGGTAAACTAATCACAATTAATCAACACACAAGAAATGAAAAACAAATTCTGTCAGTGTTTCATAACTTTCCAAAATAGGATGTATCATGTCTTGACTGAAGCCATAGAGTCAGGATTCCCAGGTTTTTAGAGTACCAAAATAACCCTAGAAGGCCATGGAAGAGAGAAAAAGATAAGAGCTGACTCAAGTTAGGGACTCCCCATGTGGGGTCACACCAAAACTAAGTGGAAGAAAGAACCCAAAATGGATATGATAAGCATTAGTGACCATTAATGCAGACAGTATCAAAGTTTCAAATAATACTAGGGCTAGAACATGCAATCTTCAACAACAGACACAGAGAAACATCCTCTACTCATTTTATAATTTAGTCCTCTCCAAAATTGTGTACATAATTCTACTGAAAAAAGAAAGGTGATTTGAACCATAGAATAGAAAAACTCAACCACAAAGCACTCTAGAAGGGCAAGTACTCCTGCGTGCAAAAAATCTAAAGAAAGAGAGAGAGAAAGGAAGGAAGAAAGAAAGAAGGGAAGAAAGGAAGAAAAAACAAAGACAAACCTTGACAGCATGTCCCTTCCAAAAATGATTAATCCCATATTAATAACCCTGATGAGAATGGCCTGAAAGACTTTAGGACTTCCAAAGGAATTCAAATGAAGGACTCAAAGGATGTATGAATGAGGTAGTCAATCCAAGAAATGAAAGTGCAGTTTTAAAAAGAGGTATTATTGATGAAGAAAAACCAAACTGAAATGGGACTGGGAATTAAAAACGTAATAAGCCCAATTTAAACTTTAGTGGAAAGCCTCACAAAGAGAATGGATCATGTGGGAAAGAGAGTATGAGTACTAGAATACAATGTAAAAAGTTAGATTGGGGCTGGAGAGATAACTCAATGATTAAGAGCATTGACTGCTCTTGCAAGGACCCAGGATCAAGTCCCAGCACTCACGTGGTGATAAATAATTATCTGTAACTCTAGATCCAGGGGATCAAATGCCCTATTCTCACTTCTGTGGGCACTGCAGGACATGTGTGCACTTGCACCCATGCAGACAATACACTCATACACATAATAAAAACCTGGATCACTCAGAAAACATCAATGATAAATTTATAAAAATTCATGAATGGTAACTGTGAGAGTTTAGGGACACTATGAATAAAGACCTAATCTTCAGATATGAACATAGAAGAAGTAGAATATCATAATAATGAAATAGAAAATATATTCAAAACAATCATAGTAGAAAAAAATCCACATCTAAAGAAAGAGATGCTATTCCAGGTGCAAGAGATCTGCAGAACTCAAAAATAAGCAGGAACAGAAAAAAGCTCTCTAGATATATTATACTTACAGCATAACATAGAAAGAATAAAGAAAGGGTATTGAAAGCTGTAAGGGAGAAATGTCAAAATACTTATGAAGGAAGTCCCAAGAGCAAAATAACTGATTCTTCAAAAGATATTTTAAAGCAAGGGGACCATAGGAGACGGGTATTATCAAGGGAGAAATGGGGGATATGGGGATACTTTATCAACAAGGTCTTGAAAGAAGTATTTCAAGTCCTGACTGAACATAGCTATCAATTCAGATTATTATAATCAGCAAAATTATCTAATAAAATTGAAAAAGTAAAAACATTATATGACAAAACCAGATTAAAGGAATTCATGACCACTATGCCAGCTTTACAAAGGTTACTTTAAGAATACTTTCATCTGAAGAGAAGGATGAACACAACCAAGGTCGTAAGGAACGAATAAATGATATCATGACATTTAATAAAAGAGGTGTAAGAAAAAAACCCTCAAAATTAACAAACTGATAGTAAATAATATGTAGGATTTATAAATAACTCTTAACATAAACTGTCTTAATTCCCTAAGAAAAACACACAGTGGCAGAATGTATCAGAAAACGAGATACATATTTCTGCTGCTTCCTAGAGGCATACCTCATCATTAATCGTAGAAACCACATGAGGCAAAATGACAGATAAATATATTCCAGACAGACAAAACTGAGAAATAATCTAGTATAGTTATTACAATGTATCACAAAATAGACTTCAAAACAAAACTGTTAAGAGATAAGCAATATCACTTCATACTCATTAAAGGAACAATCCATCAAGAGGATATTGCAGCACTAAATATATGCACACAAAACACAGATGTGCCCTATTTTTTGATATATGTATTATTAGATCTAAGTCAACAGAGTAAACAAAATACAGTTTTATTAATTTTCTCTTACTGTTATAAAGCACCACGATTATGGCAACATATAGAAGGAAGAGGTTTTTTTTTGCTTCTAGAGTGATAAGAGCACATCATGGTAGGGAGGCATGGCTGTAGAGATGGCTGTAGTAGAAAGTTGAACATTCACATCTTCAAACATGCACGAGAGAGAGAGAGAGAGAGAGAGAGAGAGAGAGAGAGAGAGAGAGAAACTGGAAATGGACCAAGTCAATGCACTCTAAAAGCCTTCTCCCAGTAACAGCCTTCCTCCAGTAAGTACACTGGGGCCAAATATTCAGATACTTAGAAACTGTGGGAAGCCACAACAACAGTGGTTATGGGTGACTTCAATACCGCACTCTTGCAAATATGTAGATCATCCTGATAAAAAGTAAACACAGAACCTTTGGTGTAGAGAAGCATTGTAGCTAAATGTCAATGTAAGTCACATGGATCTAGGAGAAATCTATGGAGCATTCCACCCAAACACTAAAAATGCACATTCTTCTCAGCATCCCCTGTAACTTTCTTAAAACTTGAACACATATTAGGACACAAAGCAAGAGTCAGCACACACTGAAAAAAGAAGAAAATTGAAAGGATCGTAAGAATTTTTGTTCATTTTACCTGACCGCAAAGATATAAAGCTAGGTATCAATGGCAAGAGAATTTACAGGAAAAAAAAAAAAAACAACAGAAATTAATGAAAATTAAAAAATATAACACAGAATCATAAAATAATAATAAGTTAACAATTCCTAACATTGAATTAAAATGAAACCACAGCACAGCAAAATCTGTAGAACACAATGGCGGAAGTTGTAAGAAGGAACATTATAGCACTGAGAGCCTACATCAAGAGCACTTACAATACACAGACTGTTTAAAGGTACCGAAAAAAGATAAATAATAATAGAGGACATGAAATTGGGTGGCTATTAAGTTGGAAGTTGGATTCTGACTATGATCACATTAACTTGTGTGAAGTTCCTGAAACTCTGACAACATTTTTTTTAAATTAGGCATATAAAATTAATAACTAAAGGATGTAAAGTCTTAGAAAAACAAGAACAAATCAAATACAGCAGCAGTAGATGGGGAAAAAAATCAAATTCAGGGCAAAAATTAGTGAAATATAAGGCAAATATACAATACATTCGATGAAACAAAAGTTAGGCATTTGAAATATAAATAATATTGGCAAAAGTTTACTCGATCTTACCAAAAGAAAAGTGAGATCCATATTAATAATGTCAGAAAAGAAAAGGGAGACATTATAGTAGGTAAATGGAATTCAGAAAGTCATAAGGATATAACTTAAAAATAACATTATTCACATACTTATTCTATACATAAGACTCATGGAATATAGTGGGAAGTGGGGTAGAGAAAACAAGTGCATCCCTCAACTCTCACCAGTGAATATTTTTATACAACAGAGTGTGATACACAGAGAAGGCACATATGGTGAACTTTTAAAGGCAAAGAGACTACAATGTGTTTGTGTCCCTGGATTGGGTTCCTGTATTAAGTCATTCCCACCCACAGCTCAGGGACCATTGCAGAATAGGGGACAGAAATATAGTAAGAGTCAGGGCTGGTTTATGAACCTAAGGAAGCATAGGATTTCAGGCCACTGAAAGTTTGCACATGTGAACTTGGGACAATGGTGACATAGAACACAGGATCTATGTCAACTCAATCAGAGAAGATTCCAGAGTAGAGCAAGGGATATAGGTAATGGGCCGGCTCTAGGCTGGGAACTATTAGAAACTAGTTACTACTGGATGTGGGAGAGTAGGCCTTACCCACGATTCTTAGATAGGCTGAGTAGACGCCATTGGATGAATTTGTACCAAAGGACATATGAGTACCAATGCTTAAATGAATAGAACTTAACGTGTATGGCAGAATATATGAGGTCCAATGGGGAGTGGTGGCAAGGATGGGGGAGATGTTTAAATTTGATTAAGAACTGTTGTACGAAATGACAAAAGCTCAATAAAAAATAAAATAAAACCACTGTTCCACTAACTTTAAAAATCAAATCTAAAAGAAATATATGAACATCTGTATACATAAGATATAGCAAAATTAAGCAAAGAAGATATGAATAATTTCAAGAGACACATAAAATGACTATTGAAGCAGTAATTAAGACAAAACTAGGTGGATTTACTACAGTATTTTATGAGAACTTCAAAGGCGAGTTAACACAAATACAACAAAATTATTTCATAAAACAATAAAAAGAAGGAAAGAGTCCATGTATTTTGTGATGTTCTTATTACAGACATCAAGATGTAATAAACATAGAAGACAAATAGAAAATTATAGACTGATCTAATGATTAGTCTAGATTCAATATTTCTCAAAAAAATTCTTCCAACACAAATAATATCAAAAAAGGTCATTCATCATGACCAAACTGACTTCATTCCAGAGAAGCAAGGATATTTCATCATGCATAAATCTATAAATGTTATCCATCACATAAGTAGATACAAAGTCAGAAATTACATTATTATCAGAATAGATTTAGAAAGGATCTTTGACAAAAATAAAATATCCCTTTATGATAAAATTATGGAGTGTCTAAAAATGCAGGAAACTTTCTACTGCTCTTACAGAGGATCTGGGCTCAGGTTCCAGCACACACATAGCAGAACACAACCACCTTTTATACAGGACTGTCCCGAGACCAACAGGTCTTCTTCTGAGCTTACCTGTGATAACTTGCAATATATCACCACAGCTGGGACTGTTGATGGATATGGCATAGAAGGGGATAGGGAAGAGTCAAAGAACCCTCATCTGAGTATCCAGCAGCACCTCCCAATGCATAGTGGTCAATTCAACCTTAATTTCACATGAACTGGGAGAATAGCTAGAGTATTTAGCTTGGGGAAAACTAGGGGAGGGGTTCTGTCTATGTGACTATGTGAAAGATATCATCCATGTTTAGAAGACTTTCTGGTGTGGTAGCATTAATGGGGGGAACACATATACTCATGTAAATTATATCTCACGTTGCTCTGGAAGTAAGATCGATAAACTCATTTATTTGGTAGACTCAAACCTTTGTTTGTATTGTATTGGAACCTTGGGAGGAAGGGGAGACCTTGTTTCTATCTCTCCACCAGAAGGACTTACAACAATACACCTGTAAATCCAGTTCCTGGGGAACAGGTGACTTTTTCTGTCCTCCAAAGGCAGCAGGTATATCCATAGTGCTCATACATACATGCAGAAAAATATTGCTACATATACAAAATAAAAATAAAAATATTTTATCTGTAGTCAGCGAAATAACAGTAGAAAAAGAAATGAATTCTATTTAGAATACAAAATAAGATTAAAGCTATCTTTGCCTGAAAATGACATATATCTGTATGATTAAACCCACCCAAAACTGACTGAAAAATCCTGATCATTATACGAAGTTATCACAAACAAGGATAATGTTAAACATTCAGCTGATCTTCTAGAGAAAAAAAATACAGAGTTGGAATTTGCATCATTTGCAAGAACATGAAAATGAATGCAGAAAAAGTTGAGTGACATAAAAAATGACACATGGTAGAAAATATCTGTGGAACTTAATATTGTTAAATAAACCAAACTGAAGATAGACTAATGGTTACCAGGTATTAAGTAGATGTAGCTAAATAGATAAATAACCTCAGTTAGTGTGAAAAAATACAATAGATATAATATACCACATGAAAAACTGTAGAAAACAATGTGGTTTTTTGGGAACATTAAATATGAGTATAGTCTTCCCCAAATTTCTATCCCTACAGTCCATTTCCAACTTCTTTCATGCCCCCATTCCCTTTTACCATTTCAATTTTCTGTCCCAGTCTTTGATATATATATATATATATATATATATATATATATATATATTTGATATATATAAATGAAAATATATAGGAATATATGAAAAAAAATATATATATATTCCTAAGTCCATTCAGTGGTCCTCTTGTGTTTTGGTGTTTAATACTGCTCTCTTGGAATTAGATTACCTCTTACATAGGAAGTCCCTCCCTCAGCATGCATTCAGTGCTTGCAGCTCGTCATATTGAAGTAGGACACCCTTGAAACTTACCCTATCCACCTTGATATGTCA
Source organism: Eospalax fontanierii (assembly GCA_035773235.1). Classification (NCBI taxonomy): domain Eukaryota; kingdom Metazoa; phylum Chordata; class Mammalia; order Rodentia; family Spalacidae; genus Eospalax; species Eospalax fontanierii. The sequence continues at coordinate 82,946,732 of CM069525.1, forward strand.
ATCGGTTTTGTCATTATAGGCAGATCTTCTTGGCTAATATACAATGTAGATTTCATTAGTGTAGCTTCCCTGTCATGTCTAGAATGCATTAAGTAGCTATAGATGTATAATCCTCCAGATCTTACATTCTTTCTACTCCCTTTTCTGTAGTGTTCCCTGACCTTAGGAGTAACGGTTGCATTGTGGATATGTCACTTAGGGCTTGGTACCTTAAAGACACTGATTCTACGTGTTTGACCAGTTTTGAAATTTCATGTTCTCTGTATGTTGCCGAAAGAAGCTTCTCTGATGAGTGGTGACAGGTACACTTGCCTGTAATGATAAGGATATGTTTTAGAATATAGTAAGAAATTACATTGCTCTAAGGATGTAACAAGAGGAAGATTTTCTCTAGGGTCTATGCCATCTTTATCCATATATAATTTACAATGTTACAGTACCAAATATGAATTCTCTTCCACTGAGAGGGTCTTAAGTCCAATTAGACAACTGTGGATTAACCCTAAGGTAAATGTGCCACCACTGCACTGACTATTTCCATTCATGGTCATTTTTATGGTTCATAAGTTTACAGTTCAGTGGCACCACTGATAGGTTTTCCCCTCTTGGGAGCTTGCAGTATATTCTAACACAATGAGGGCTAGTATTTTGGGATGAGACTTCCAGGTCAGCTCCAGGTCAGTCCTTCACGTCCAGTGATCAAAGAATGATCTGTCTTCGTCAAAAGAGCATTAACTTCAAGTTCTAAGAAGCAATCAAGGGTTCTGATAATTATTTTGGGAGTTTCTTGGATTATCCTGATCAACAACTGAAAGAGGAGGGCTCCTTTGCCATTGTGATTTTTGTTATATAGCCTTCAGCCATATACATACACATATACAAACACACACATACACACACACATATTGTATATTTTTTAATAACGTTTTTAGGCAATAGATTACCAATGGTTCTCACGCCACCCAAGCCTTGTTTGTCTCTTTCTTCCCTCTCCTTCTGTGTAGCTCTCATGCCCCCAAAGTTAAAGTATCCCTCATTTTCCCATTTCTTGTTTACTAACACCTGTCTCCTACTATGGTCTTTTCTCAACTCCTTCTTCCCATTTATCCCATGGTTCTTTCCCCGGTTTCTGGCTCCTGTGGTGATATCAGGATGCATGTTCATATCTAAGGATTGCTTACTAATACCTACAAATAAGAGCGACCAGGTGTCTCTTATTTTTCAGAATTTGTTACTGTACTAATTATAACAGCTTATATTTTCTTCCATTTACCTGCAAAGTATATGATTTTGCTTTTCTTTACTTTTAAGTAGAAATCATTTGTGTAAATGTACCACATTTTCAGTATCCATTCACATCAGTTGAGAGGCATTTAGGATATTTACATTTCCTAGCATTTGAGAAAAGAGCAGCTACAAACATGGCTGAGGAAGTATCTCAGTATTAGAATATTGAATCCTCTGGGTATACATCAAGGAGCAGTGTGTTGGATAGCGTTAGCTGTCAACTTGACACACTTGGGTTGTGGAAGCTTCAATTGTGGAATTTCCGCCATTGAACTGACCATGTCTGTGAGGTATTTTCTTGATTGTTGAGTGATGTGGGAGGGCCCAGCCTACTGTGGGCAGTGACCCTCCAGACAGGTTGTTCTGTATTGTATAACAAAGCAGGCTGGACATGGGCCTGGAGAACAAGCAGGTAAGCACCATTTCTCCATGGCCTGTCCCTCAGCTCCTGTCTCCAGGTTCTTACCCTGAGTTCCTACCCTGGGCTTCCTCAGTGATGAACTGTGACCTCATAAATGTGTGTCAAATAAATCCTTTCCTCCCCAGGTTGGTATTAGTCAGATTGTTTTGTCACAGAAAATGAAATCAAACTAGAACAGAAATAGGTACCAGGATGGTGTGTATTTCTCTGACAAACCTGAACTTGGTGTTTTTTGAGGACTGTGGAAGTGTTTGGGACTTTGGGCTAGAAAATGCCCTGGGTGTTTAGAGTTTGTTGCTATAGAGCTTGGAACTATACTGAACAAGTTGTAAACAATGGAGGCCCAGCTTGTGAAGCTTCAAAGGGAAAGCAGAGAGACTATCAGGATGTTTGCATGATATTTGCAACTGAGAATCTATGGTTTCTGGTTAGCTGTGGCTAGAGAATCTGTTGTGACTAACAAGAGATCTGCATCACCATGAACATTTCTCAGCACACAGAAGCTATGTTTCAGTGGGAACCTGAGCCTCCATCTCAAGCTGGAAGAAGGACTTGGTAATGTGTAAGAATCTCCTGCGTGGTTCTTGGATTGAAAGCATGAAGATGTCACAGAAAGCAACTGAGGCTTGGCATCCTCAAAGGCCAGGAAAGGTCACTGATGAAAATGCAGTTTCAGTTGCAGTGAAGACCCCCAGGATTGAAAGGATAATGGAGACAATCTGAAATTTTGCAGCATGAGAAGCCAGAAGAGCCCATTGGTGAGGGTACAGTTTCAGTTTCAGCAGAGTCCCCAGCTTTTAGAGAGGCTATGACCATGGGATGACCACAAAGGACAACAGTAAGTGAGGAATGGAGCTCACCTGCAAGACGAGCTCTGTGTGCTGTGGATGGCACAGTCAGAGAAGTGAAACTGTCGAAGCCCTTTGGAACCCAGAAGATCATGACTGAATCCCAAATGTGCAGCCTTGAGCTTGTTTGCTGGACTCATGTTTTGCTTAGGTGTGCCTGATTCTTCCCTTTAAAATATGACAATAGTTGTTTTGGATTTTACAGGAGCTCACAGTTAAAGAGACTTTTAAAAGAGACTGTGAACTTTTAAGTGTTTGGATTTTTTAAGGGCTGTGGGGTTAAGGTTGACTGTCTTATGTTGTGATACTAATATTAACATCATACCTTGGGAACAAGAAATGGAAAGCTTATGGTCTAATGGTGATGTGTTTGTGTGTCATTTATACAAAGGGTCAATTGTGCTGGATAACTTTGGTTGTCAACTTGCAAACCTGGCTTAAGGGAGCTTCAGTTGGGGAACTGTCTCCAATGAACTGGCCTGTGGACATGTCTGTGGAATATTTTCTTGATTATTGAGTGATGTGGGAAGGTCCAATTCACTGTGGGCTGTGCCACCCCTGGGCAATTTGTTCTCTATTGTATAAAAAAGCAAGCTGAGTATGGACCAAGGGAACAAGCACACAAGCAGCATTCTTCCATGACCTGTGCTTCAACTCCTGCCTCCAGGTTTCTGCCCTGAACTCCTAACTTGGGCTCCCTTAGTGATAAATTGTGACCTGGGAGATGTCCAACTAGAACAAGTGGTATGGCTGAATCATATGGTGGATCTATGTTTAGTTTTTTGCAGGATTTTCTCAACTGCTTGCAACTGTGGTTGTACCAGTTGGCAATCCCTCCAGCAGTAAATGATGGTTCCTCTTTCTGTAGATTCTCTCCAGCATCTGGTGTCATGATTTTAACTTGATTTAACCTTAACATGAGATCTTAAAGTAGTTTTAATTGACATTTACTTAATTACTAAAGATGTTGAAAAAATTTTAAAGGCATTTCTTATCCATTTTTATTTCTTCTTTTTGGGACCTTTCTGTTCATATCTGAACCCTATTATTTTAAGTGCATTGTTTTCTTGATTCTTTGGTTTCTGAGTTCTTTGTGTATTCTGGATATTACAACACTATGAGATGTATAAGTGGTAAAGATTTTCTCCTATTCTGTAGGCTTCCTCTTCACTCAAATAGTTGTATACTTTCCTTTACAAAATATTATTAGTACAATCAAGTCTCATTTGTCAACTGTTGGCCTTAATTTATGAGTGATTTTAAACTATGTTAGAGAGTTATATTCATAAAAACCTAGTATGGCATTGTCACAATAAGGACATGTAGAACAACGTAGCAAAATAGAAGACCCAAATATTATTGCAACAATTTCATCCACCTGATTACTTGACAAGGATACTAAGAACACACTCTGGAGGAAAGACAGCATCTTCAACAAATGGTGCTGGAAAAACTGAATATCCATTTTTAGAAGAATGAAAGTAGATCCATATATCCCAATGCACAAAAATCAACAACAAATGGACCAAAGACCATAGTGTGAAACCTGAAACAATGAAACTGTTAGAAGGAAACGAATGTAGTATCCTACAAGATTTAAGTCCAGGAAAGGACTTTCTGAATCTGAAGTCAGTCACTCAAGAATTAAGGTCAACAATGAACAAATGGAACCTCACTACACTAAAAATTTCTGTACAACAAATGAAAGAACTAATCAACTGTTTTTATTTTGAAACAGTTTAGAACCTTATGTTTCATGTTCCTACTACATGAGATCATAACTATATGAGTCAATGTATAGTAATTTGCTCAGTTGAACAATTGCAGATTTTATATATATATATATAAAACATATATAAAACATATATATATATATATATATGTTTCCACACATTATGTTAATTTCCATAAGGATAGACAATTACATTTGGCAACTTGAAAATAAAAATGCCTGAGCATAATGAATCATTTCCATAAATTCTAGCATTTTGGAGATGGAGGTAGGAATTCAGTGAGTTCAAAGGTATCTGCTGTTACTATAAGGAGTATAAAGTAAATTTTGTCAACATGAGACTCTGTCAAAAACATAATAAAAACAAGTCCTGTTTACGTAAATGCTAAGAAAGTATAATTTTTAAAAATTTTATTATTTTTATCTTATCAGTATGAGTGCATCTTCTGCATGTATGTAAATACACCTGCATCATGCAGTGCCTATGGAGGTCTGAAGAGGATATCAGTTCCCCTGTAACTGGAGTTACACATGGGTATTAGATGCCATGTGGTTGCTGGGAATCAAACCTGAGTCCTCTGCAAGAGGTTAACCTCTGAGCTATTTCTCCAGTATAAAAAAAAAATATTAGAAATAAGTCCTCGTGAAAAGGTGTGCAACATCTACATGAACTGAAATAAATATATCTCACTAAAATATTACAGGAAATTTACATGTCTTTTTCAAAAACTTGAAAGAACTAAACCATCAAATTTCAAGCTTGTCATTCCCATTTATTAATTCACAAAATTATCTCCATATACCTCCTAGTCTTAAATGTGAAATGTAAACCAGAAACCTTCTAGTTGTTAACACAAATACACATCTAGGTTACAATGGATTTGATTATGAGTGAACACATACATTGCCAAACAATCATGCCAAAGAAAATATTTAAAAGAGAGTATTTATTAAAATACTCTGTGAAGCAACTAAATGAGTCACAAAATATTTAAAAAATACTTTCATGATAAAGTATTCTTATTCAAAGTATATAAATAGTTTAAAATCTAACAATGAAAAATTAAGAGAACTGCACAAAATATCTCATTAGATATCTTAATATTAAAGATATATATTCAATAAATAAACATATGTAAAATTTGTATTCTTGGTGACATGCAAGAAAAAAATGGAAATGAAATATCACTATCAAGTATATAAATGCTTAAGCATAAAACTGGCATCATTTAACACTGCTGAGCATGTAGAACTACATATAAAACTCTCATTTATTGCTGATTGGAATGCAGAGTGGTAAGGGCATTTGCAAAATGAAATAAAAGTATTTTGCAAAGTTACACAAAATGATAGAGTTGAATGTGACAGTTCTGCCCCTTGGTTCTTACCCAACTGAACAAAAACTTTTATCAAAACATACACTTGCTAATCATGTTTATGGAAGTATAATGGTTTTGAAATTTTAATTGCCTAAACTTTAAAGTCCCCAAGGTATTGTTTAACAGCGAATGACTAAAGTGATTGTACACATCCTTACAATAGTATTCAGCAATAAATAAAAATTAGCTATCAGGTCACAAAACTGATATTAGGGAAATACAAAATATGTTGCTGGATTAAAGACACCAATTTGAGAAGACTAAATATCACTTTATCCCAGCTATATTGCCTCTACTAAGGATAAACTATAGAGAAAATGAAAGACTTTTGTTGTTCCCACACATTTTGGGTGAAGGGAAGACATAAATATAAAGGGGATAGTGAATATTTGGATAATAAAACTATTATTATGTATATTACTTTGATGATAGATGCATGATTATTCATTTGATAAACCCCAGGGATCTGTATAACACAGAGTGACCATGAAGTAAATTTCAAATTGAGTGATTAGGAAAGGACCAGTACTGATTCCTAAGTTGTAAACAGTATAATACATGAATGCAAGTGTCAGTGTTAGATAAACACCAGCAGGAGTGGCTGGAGGACAGGGGATACATAGGAAATCTGAGTTTTCTGTTCTTTTCCATAAACCTAAAAATGTCCTTAAAATTTATTATTTTTATTTTCTATTTCATTTATGTGTTTTTCATACAGACCGTCTTAATCGTCGTTATACCCAGTTCCCCACTGGCACCCTCCCATATACCCCACAGGTTTGCATGCATTCTTTCATTGATGTTAATGCCCATCAGGTCAAGTTAGTGTCCATAGTTATTCCTCAGTGCAATTTCATCCACTGAGATTTAGTCAAACTACCTATAGCCCCTCCCATTAAGAAAATCAGCTGTTCCTCACCCAGCAGTAATCAGGTAATATTGTGTCCTGTTGCCCATTTCCACAGTTCTATGGTGGGTTTTTTCTGCTTGTATGTGTGTAGGTCATGTGCATGCTGACACCAATGCTGAAGGCTCATATGAGCAAGGTCCCAGAAGTCTGTAAGACTTTTATATGGTCATGCATCTTCTCCCCTGCACTTACAATTTTTAATACCCTCTTTCTCAATGGTTCATGAGCCCTAGGTGTATGAAGTTTAATAAAGGAGACCTATCCAGGGACCCACCCTCTGTAGACACTTCTCTATACTTTAGCTATACGTGTCCTTTTGTGTTCATGGACCTCTGTTGCATGAGGGAGCTTCACTGATTAGAATTGAGAGGTGCGTTAGTATTCTCTATACCTCTTGTTCTACTATGCTCCATGAGCCTTAGGACCAGAGTTTCCTTTGTAGATGTGTAACCAAGATCTGGCATTTCACAGAGAATGTGTGTGATTCATTGTGTTACTCTGTAATAGTCACTTTCTCTTGCAGGAGAAACTTGTTTGATGAGAGGTGATAGGCATATCTTATTAGGAAATATGTTCCTTGGTATATTCCTACAATTTTATCACAGGCTTTACTTAGAGTTTTAAGCAGGATTATTTGGATTATGTTTTAAAATGATAGATATGATTTTCCACTTCGTTTTCATATCTATGTATCAGTGAACAAGAACTAAATTTGCATATTTTGGAATATTCTAAGATGGTTTCACTAGGTCTACAAAGACGGCACAACAATAATGTTTCTTACAGATGCTCCAAACTCTTATTTGTTCAATATACTGCTCAGGCCTCTTGAATTAGAACAGAATATTTTACATAAGGAGATGCTTTCTCTCCCATTATAGCTTATGTTGATTAATCTTAGATGTAAACTTACCTTGAATAATAATGTCTATAGAATAGTAAATCTTTCTTTTAGGATGTATATGTGAGGATGTTTCTGGAGTATATTGGCATGTGAATTTGAAGGGACTAAGCAGAGAAGATTCACCATTAACACCAGTGAGAACCATCCAATCAGGGAGCCCTGATAAAAATTTTAAAAATGATTTTCTGTCTCTGTCCTGGAGCTGGGATACATTCCTTACCAAACTTTAAATAGAACAGATACATGCTGTCTGGGTTTTGCACTCCAGTCCTTAATACTAGTTACCCTCTAAGTTCCTGCTTCTTCAGAGTTTTGAATTGGACTCAACTATGCCACAGGCATCAAAGGGTCTATAGCTCAAAGCTGGCATGATGTGCAAAATCTCAGCCTTAATAATCATGTTAAGAATTTTCCAAAATAAATCCCCTCTCATGTGTCTGTGTACATATGTATCCACTCGGTTTTAACTCGAATGGTATGGATCTGCATGTGATACATTATGCTATTTTTCTACAACTTTGACCACAAACCAAAGAGATTGTGAGAAGTGAAATTGGAAAGTGTTAATCCTTATTAAGATCTTTGTTTTCATTAATAAGTTTATTGCAACACTCTTGTAATTCTAACGTTTCTTTCTGATATAATTTAAGATTACAATGTATGAGCAACATCTGGAATACATAACTATGCCCCAAATTAAGAATTACTTGAAGTGATTTTAAATGGCTATGAAAGAACTTTACTTCATTCCTGTAACCCAAATCCTCAGGAGTGCTTAAGGGTTTTGAAAAAATGAAAGCAAATCCCCATCATGCAAATAAATAGGTTGAGGATTACCATAATAAGTACATACTGACATATTAACATTAGGTTTTTACATCAAAGCCTTATACATTTTTACATGTCTATTAATTTTCATAATAATTTTATTCTAATTGTTAAAATACATTAATTTTCAACAATACATTTCTATAAAACTTAAATTTGCTTTATGATGTTATATTTTATTTTCACCTATTGTGAAAGAAGACATTATATTCCTCATCAGCATGCAATAGTAGTCAGACCTAGCATCTGAGGAATAAAGTACTTAAGAGGCAGAGACAGAAGGATGAAAAGTTCAAGGCTAACCTGAACAATTCAAGGAATGCCTGCTTCAAAATAAAAAAATGAAAAGAGGTCTGGGAATATTGGTCAGTAGAAGAGCACTTACATATCAATCATTAGGCCCTCAGTTCAATTCCCAGTATTTCACACATACACAAAAATTTAAACTATAGAAAATTTGCATGATATTTTATAGTCATCTAATGTCTACCAACTTCTTTTCTTTTTATTTCCCTTAGTCTAGGTCTGTCCAATTTCCTGTGATGTTATGGATGAGACAACTGAGTAACTGAATGCTGTTCATATTTTCTAAATAATAATAATCTCTAAATTAAACAGCAATAATCAATTATAAAACATAAAATGAGATGTGCAATACACATACAGAGATGTGCAAAAACATACAGAGATGTACAATCTTAATAATTTTAAATTATTAATTTATATCATATCTTTCACTTTTACTATAAGCTAGAGAATTTTTATCTGATTCTAATATACTATAATCAGATAAACAAATGTTTGATCAATCAGAAATATTTTCAAGTTACATACTTTTCATATTCTCATCATATATTAAACCAAATCTCATATTACAAATAATTCATTTTGTTCTTTTACCTAGTAGAATATCATCAATGAACATACAAAGTAATTATACTGAAAGGAAAAAAGAACAATCTCTCATGTTTCATGGCATGAAAATTTCTGTTTCCATGGTTGAGCAAAAAGAAATTCTACCTTTTTATGTAACTAGATAACATTGGAATTATGTTCAGAAAACTACCTTATTTGAAAAATTACTGGAAATAAATAAACAGAAAATTACTTGTATCTGAATAAAATAGAAATCAAATATCAATACCGATACTAAATACAAGTTGCTATCATTAATAATTGTTTTTTAAATGATACTAATACAAGGTTATTTAAGGAATCTTAAGGATACTATTTATCTAAAATGAAAAAAATAAATCAGGATAGTACAGGAAATACTATGAATAATCTCAGACAGAAAAAGGTAGTATGTGCATCAATTCCCAAAGTCATATGAGTTAAAAATCTAAGTTTCTGCATATGTATATGTATGTATATATAATGTTTGATAGTGATCTAAAGTAAACCAGCATTCTTGGATGCTGGTAAAATTCTTTCATAGACATTTAAAATATAATATTTACTCCTTTTTTAAAAAATCAGAACCACCATCTTCCAGTAAATACAAAAATGGTGAACATAAAGAGAATGAGACAAAGCACCTGTTATATGTTCTCTCTAGGACTTTCAGGAATCACAGAATTTTCTTTTTGACTGTATACATGTGAACCTACAAGAAATGTGGTATCATAGATACCAATGAGTACTGTTTAAAAAGGAGTTCCCACTAGTGTTACTGAGAGTACTGGAAAAGGCTGCAGTTTTACCCAGCATTCTATTGGCATTGTAGTAAACAAGTAAGTTAAGGTCAAAATTCTTGTCAGGAGAGTTAAGGTTCATATGGAACATCTTGAGCAATGTAAGCATAATATGTGATGATTTCCTGATATATGTGCAAGAAAATGGCCAGAAGAACTCAACCAAAGCATGGGTGGAAGTGAAACCCAGAAACACATCTCATGAGAATGCGTGGAAGGAATCCAGAGCTGCTGTAACTTCCTATGTATTGATTTTCCACTTAGAACTCCATTTAAATAAAACTGAATTCTTCACATAAACACATCTATCTGAGATAAAGAAAAATATAAATAGGGAAATAAAGATCATTCCCCTTTATTTATGAACTCATGGGCAGATAATTTTACTTTATATATATATTAATTCAGAAGCATTACAAAATTCTGATAGTTCACTTTGGTTGAGGAGGCCAACAAGTCTGAATAATTTTCTGAAATTAGTTTTATTAAACTTCTCTAAAGAAAAATAAATAATAAAATGACTATCTTCTATATATAAACTTATATTGAAATATTAATGACAGCTGTCTCAAGTCTGAAAGGCTGAGACACAAAGTTGTTTGGTCCTTATGACTGGATACCTTAGTAGTTGGAATAGTCCCACAGTGGCTGCCTCACACTGGAGAGGCCAACAACACAGTAGAAGCTTGGTCCAAAAGGATGGGTTCCTTAGTGCCAAAATCCCAGAGATTTCATGGAGAGCCATTAGTCCTTAGCGATGTAAATCTCAAAAGGCTGGTTCTGTCAGCAAATGAATCAACAGCAACAACATGGTAAATTAAATCATTGTCAAGAAGGAAGGTTAAGGCAGCAAAAAGAAACTAATATTCCTTCTATCACGACTTTTAAAAAAATCTGGGCTGCTACCAGATGATGCTGTCCACAGCTGGGGTAGAGCTTCCCACATCATTTAAGGCAATGGAAATGACTTCTAAGTTGATACTCCGTGATTAGATTTTTTTAATTTGTGGAAAGTTGACTTTAAGATCAATCCTCACACTCAGTTTCTAAGGAACACACTAATTCTGTATCATAAAATTTAAATCTAGCAATAAGTTAATGCCAATTTAGTCCTTTTTTCAGCTGGTAACAAATTATTGGAATTCATGTAATACCTTTTACTTTTACATCTCTGGAAAAAGCCACATCAGGACACATTTTATAATTTTTGGCAATGGTTACGTCAGGATGAGTACTTGGCAGCATTTACCTTCATGTGAACTGGATTTATTGTTACTGTTGTTGTTAGGAAATGAGTCTTTTATTTTCTTCTTTCTTGTCTTCAGAATCCAGGTAGTGAGGTCTGGACTTCTCTGTGACCTCCTGACTTCTGTAGAATAGTGAATTTATAGTGATTTGCTGCTTTTACTCATTTATTCTTGACTCCTCCCTGGATCATTTTACCAGATAAAAATTACATTTAACTTTCCTTAGTGATATTTCAAGGCTGCTCACTGAAGCAAAGTATTTTGTATCATATAATGAGTTTCATATTGTATAATTTAAGTCTTAAATGGACTTTGAGACTTGGGAAATGGAGTTCAGTACCAAAAAATGAGAGAAGCATAGGCAACGAACATTTTTAAAATTAGATTTACAGTCACAATTCAGTTTGAGCTGTTTTCTCATGTGTAAACTTTTGCTTTAAGAGAGTTAAAAAATATCAATTTAGTACTCCGACCTTAGAATGTGATTAAGATCTTACATTTAAGTGTGATGTGCTTTATCCCAAAGGATGACAAAGATCTTTCACATTTATGAGGTGAGCACAGTACGTATTGTGAATGAAAACTTATCAACAGCAGTAAGAATGTGATTTGCAGATAATATTTAATATATTTGAACTAAAACTTTAAGTTATTCAGTTTATATTTTCAAAATTGAATGAGGTCATGAAACTCCATGAAACATGCTCTCTGGATGAAAGTCCCCACTTCCTGAAGTAGTTAAATGCAAATCAATACTAAACAATGATCATCCATTAGTAACAAAGGAAATTTTAAGTACTTTTGTGTCAGCTTTTCCAAACGAATCTGAAAATAAAAGTTCATAAAGTCATAAACAGTTCCTGTCCTTGCCAGGAGACTGTAGCATTTACAAAAGAAATCACTGTTCTAAAAGAGCCCTAAGGACTAACGTAAAAAGTTGAGGTAAATAGGGGTTTAGAAAATACATCTTTATTTCTGTGGCTTTGTAAAGTACAAGTACCACAAACTCTATCTTGTTTGCCTTGTTCTGTGGTTCATATTCACAGAGCTGAAGGCTCTGAGTATATTGTAGACTCAAAGAATATAGTAACACAATTCCTAGTAGACAACAAGTCTATAACTTTGTGAAGATCAGAACTATGATTACAAATCTTAACAATTAGTAATGACTGCTAATATAGTAAGTGCTTAATATCTTTCTGACTTGAATTTAAAATCACTTCTTTTTAATATATAAATTTATTGAATTTTTTAGCATTTCATACATCTTAATCATATTTAGATCATTGCTGTCTACATCCTCCATATTCCTCCCACTGAATTTCAAACATTCTTTCATATATTTAGTGAAATGATATCAAGAGGGCATCAAAATGTATTCACCGGCTTTGCTAGAGGACTTTCCTTTCAACTATCGTGCTGATCTGTTTTTATTTGAACAGCATGATCAGTGTATTATTTAATTCAGATAAAATGATGGTATATCCTACATGCTTTATGTATTAATGCTTCTTATTATATAAAAGTATAAAAGTCATAAAAATTAAATTTTACTGTATTTTAAAATAGTAACTATATATATATACATATATATATATACATATATACATATATCCAAGCTGCAATAACTTGTCAATAACACCCTCAGACATCACTATACTATATTCCCTTCAGTGTTCCCAAAGTCATTTGTCTTCAGCTGAACTTTTATTGGTGATTAAAGCATTGATGGTAAACACATCATTAATATTTTTCTGTTACTCTCTCTAAATATAAATAGCCTCATAAATATGATCGGATTAATTCTATTTCTCTGCCTTCTGATTTCTATGCTGCTGCATCATGTGGTTTTTCCTCTTTTAATTAGGAAGACAGATACAGAGATTCCCCATACCAATAATATCTAATTTCTATTTTCAGGATTACCTCTCAAGTATATCCTAACACTTGGCTGATGAAGAAAACTACTCTCTTACTGTTTCTGCACATTAAAAACAAAACATACTGAAACTGATAACCCAGAATCTTCATGGGTTTACAAGAACTATACTCCTCTCTGTAAATGACAAAGTGCTTGAAAGTCTTAAGTTCTGGTGGGGCGAGAAGGATAAATGATAACCTAAAATAATATTCACATACTGTTTCCTTAGCCACAGTAAAGATTAAAATTCCTTACATAAGCACTAGTTGTTTTGATAGAATGGCATTTTCTGTTTTATGAGAAAACCTTGAAAATGATTATATTTTCAAAGTGTTGGCTCTGAAATCTGAAACTTCTCAAAACACTTTCTGATCTCTGCATGCCCAATAACACTACTGAAGAATTAGACGGAAATGGCATTTTGCACAAAATTATTTTTTAAACTCTTTTTCAGCTAAATCACTTAACAGATGGTGGTAGGAGGGAGCTTGTACTAACACATAAAGTATTAGAAAAGACTACTGAAAATAAAAACCACATGATTATCCGTTGCTCACACAATATTTTAGATGTCTAAATCAACAACTAAAAGGAAAAACTTTGAGTCTGAAAATGCTGACTGTGTTTATAATGCATTATGCCTATTTTCTGAAGAATTTTCTAAATCTTATATTCAGTGGAGTCTCTTAATTTAAAAAGATAATTGTCAGAAATTCAGCATCTCAATCTCCTCCAGAAAATGTCTTGCTCTAATTAAAATAAAGATGAGAAACTGTCCTTTGTGCTTTGTTGCAGCTCATAATGATGCCTATAAACAATACAAAAACAAAGGTGTTTGGAAAGGCATGCTAGCCACAACCTCTGCAATTTCATTATAGATATACATTAAAAATTTATGTTTCATTTTAAGTACTTGTTTTTGCATATATCTTGTCTATCATTCCATATTTTTCAAAAGGAATGGATAGTGAACATATATAGCACCTATGACAATTTGTGCTGTTTCTACAAAAACATCAACTTGGGATTAAATTTAGCTTGACTTTCTAAAATTTCAACTAAATAAATCAAGCACACTACTTAGCATGTTAACCAGTTTATGAAATTTGTTTAAAGAAGAAACTTCCTGGGCCACTGAGATGATTCAGTGGATAAAGGAGCTTGCCACCAAGCCTAATGATCTGAGTTAGATACTGAGGGCCCTGATGGTAGAAGAAGATAACTGATTCCTTTAAGTTTTCCTTTGATTTTCACACATGGACTATGGTATATAAATGTTCCTCCCCAGAAAAACACTTAAATAAATATAATAAAAATATTTTACAGCAGATTTCTTCCACTTTCTTCTCCAAAGACATAAAATTCAACTGTTTGGTTGATTCATCAGACAACTAATGTAAACAGAAATAAAAATTGTTTATATTATGATACTATTTAATTTTCATTTCTTAACATTTTTCCACTAAAATGAAACATTTAATATTTTCTTCCTATTTCATTGCATTTGACTGAATTTCATGCTTAATGTCTTTTAGTGATAAAAATCGTGTGTGTTAAAGAAAAGGAAAGAATGTTTGAGTATAGAAGTAAGAGCTGGGATAGGTCCTTTTACTCTCTGGAACTCTTGATCAGGTATATTTTCTCCATCAATTTAAGAATTAAAAGGAAGATGACTCTCACGCACAGCCGGCAACAAGCTTTATTAAAAGTGAAGAAGCACATACACTTACACAGAGAAACAACCTTCCTACAATTGAGGGGGTGGGATTCAGAACCTGAAATCTAAAGCCCCTAGGTGAGGGCCTGTTTTTTTAAGAGTTCTTGGTGGTACAGAGCAGACCCTGCCTCCTTTAATTTTTCATTGGTCAAAGTAAACAAGAGAGACCTGGTATGCATACAGTTTTGAGGGGAGGTACATTCCATGATAGGCCTTAGACTTATCTAAACTCCACTGTACCAGTCAGACAGATTGCATGGATGGGTACCCAGCCGGTAAAAGAATAAACTTGTTAGGCTTTTCTTTGTTCTGGATGAGGAACAAGCTTGACTTTGTCATCTTTGTTGTTCATTATTAGAATAGCTTATTTTTGTAAATATATATTCTTTACTTAATTTTTGTTCATTTCATACAATCCATCTTAATCATATTTAGAGACCTTCTACTGCCTGTACCACTTATATTCCTCTCACCATATTTCATGCTTTCTCTCGTATATGTTGAGGCCTATGGAGTTAAGTTTGTGTCCCTAGATATCCCTTGGTGGAAGTTCATCCTCTGCTGACAGTTCATCCTATCTAGCATCACTACTATAAAGAAGACCAACTCTCCCTCACCCAGCAGTAATTAGCTTGGCTGAAGTTGGAGCCTGCTGCTTATATTCCCAATTCTATTCTGCGATTTTGTCCTGTTTGAGTTTGCATGTGTCTTGTGTATGCTATCACCATTGCTGTAAGTTCATATGAGGAAGTTCTCAGAAGCCTGGAAGACTGTTTTCTCATGGTCATGCACTGCCCCTGCTTTTGCAATCTTCTCAATGCATCTTCTTCTGTGATTTCTGATCCCTGTGTGGGTGAGGTATAGTACAGAAATCCGATCCAGGAATATGCCTTCTGCAGTTTCTTATTCTCCACATCTAGGCCAATTTTGGCATTCTGTGTTAATTGCCCTCTGTTGCATCATGAAGTTTGGTAGTGATAGTTGAGAAATGCATAAATATTCTCTCTACCTCCTGTTGCACTATGTTATGTTAGCATTAGGTTGATGTGTCACTTAGCACTAGGCATCTACCAGGCGTTCTCTGTGTGTGACCATTTGTGGAACTTTGTAGTAGTTTCCATCTATTGCAAAAACAAGCTTCTTTGATGAATGGTGACTGGTGTACTTGCCTGTAAATATAAGGAGTCATATATAGCATACAGTAATAAATTATGTTTGTCTAAGGATGTGACAGACATATGATTTTCTTTAGTATCTATGACCTCTCCAGCCATGAGTATTTGGCTATGGTTACGGTGCCACCCATGGATTCCCTCTCATTGAGCATGCTTTAAGTCCAATTAGATCACTGTTGATTCGACCCAAGAGAAAAGTGTCAGTACTATATCAATAGAGTTTGCTGTGCCAGTTACTGTTGTGGTTATTAGACTATAAAGTTTCGGTTGTGTCACTGGGTTCATTGGGTTAGTTTTCTCCTTTGTAGTTTTACATATGATCTTCTGATACTGCAGGTGCTGTTCTTCTGGGAGAAGATTTCCAGGTCATTTCCAGCTCTACTGTTTCAAATTCTGTTCCTGAAGTATATCCTGTTTTTAATAATAGGGTCTTACCTTCAAGTTCTGGGACAGGACACAATCAAGAGATGTGGCAATAGCCTATGTTATTTTTGAATTCTCTTAAATTACCCTGACCAACAACTCAAATGGACACGCAGTGTCTGGCGCTGTGTTTCCTGTTATATAGCCTTCAGCTATACACATGCATTCATGTACACATATTATATGTCTGATTTTCAGTAGTCTTTTATGCTAATGCATTTCCATCAGGTTTTTCACACCATCTAAGATTATTTATCGCTCCCTTCTTTCTCCCTATTAACCTTCCCCCTCCCTTTCCCAGTTAAAGCACAACCATGGTCTCCATTTTCTCCCTGATGATAACTGTCTCTTATTATCCCCCTCTCTTGATCTACTTCTCCTTTACCCCCGTGGTTCTTTGTATAAAACTTCTTCCTCCTTTCTCAGTTAAAAATTCTCCATTTTATCATTGGTAAAATCTGGGTATTTCTATTCCCCTTTTTCAGGCTCTTTCTTTCCCTGCATGGTTTCTTTCCTCTTTTCGGACTCCTGTGGTTACATCAGGATATACCGTCACACATAAAGATTTGGTGCAAGATCTACAAATGAAAGAGAAAATATATTGATTGCATTTCTGAGTCTGTGTTACTTTACTTAGTATGACAGTTTCCAGTTCCATCCATTAACCTGCATATTTTATGATTTTGTCTTTCTGTGGAATATAACTCCATTGTAAAAATGTACCATATTATCATTACTCATTTGTCAGTTGACTGATAAATATGTTGTTTCCATTTTTTTTAACTATTGTGAAAAATGCAGAGACAAATATGGCTGGGCAAGTATTGTCTGTGGTAGAATGAGTCTTTGGATATACAACAAGGAGTGTTATAAACGAATCATATGGTAGGTTTATTTGGGTTTTTCTAAGAGTTCTCCACTGCTTTCCACAGTGTTGCATCAGTTTGCAATCCCATCCACAGTGAATGAGTGTTCCCCTTTTCCCATACCCTCACCAGTATTTAGTATCATTTGTTCTCTTGGACTTAGCCATTCTCGTTGGGATAAGATGGAATCTTAAAGTGGTTTTGATATGTGTTTTCCTAATTATTAAGGATGTTGAACACTTTTTAAGGTTTTAGTCGTTTTGTAATTTCTTTTGAGAATTTTCGGTCCAGATTTATAGCTCGCATTTTAACTGGGTCATTAATTTTCTATATTCATTCTCTCTCTCTCTGCCTATCAAATAGTTGCCTTATTATTAGTCCATGATTCACATCTATCAGAGGTCACCTTAACTGTTTTACAGTGAAGACTTATCTCCTCATGCTGAAAAAAATGACAGTCTAGAAAGGGGCAGCAGTCAGGGTTCCTCTGTGGAGAATCATTCCGAGTCCATGATAAAAGGTAATCAATATATGCTTAACTTTTTAAATTTTCCTTGAAGTTAATGATTACATTTTTGCTTGCTTATTTCCTATGATATCATTATTAACTCACAGTCTTGTCCTATTTTATTGTGTATTTTTTTTCTTTCTAGTGTGTTAAAAAACATTGGATAGTTTCACAAATTGATCCCTTAGAGTTTCTTTAAAGGCTTCTAACCCATCACTGTCTGGAGTAACTGTTCTCTTGTTTAGTAATTTCTCCTAGCCCTCACTCACCTTGGGATCATTTAAATCATATGTTGGATCATCTCTTTCTCTTAGTGGTTTCTTGACAAGAGTGTTTGGAAAGAGCATTCTCAGAGACAATGTGTGTGTGCAAAATTAGTCTGCTGTTACAATTGTCTGATAGTTTATACTTACATTTTTACATAAATAGATCATGTTCTTTAATCATGTTTGCCCTTTCAATTCTACCATTTCCCCTCTCCCATCATTTGCTAGTCTCTAAGGTTTGCTGCTACTTTCATGTCATATGTATGTGTGTGTGTATGTGTGTGTATGTATGTGTGTGTGTGTCTGTGTGTGTGTGTATAATTTTGTGTGTCTATCTATATTCTAAGACAAACATATGAAAAGAACATTCCAACATGGTATGTTGGAATCTGGTTTATTTCTCTTAATATGTTGATGGCTTGTTGCATTCATTTTCCTGAATATGACTGATAAAATTCTGGTATGCAGGCTGGAGAGATATCTCAGCAGTTATGAACACAGGTTTTTCTTACTGAAGATCCAGGCTCACATCCCAGGACCCACATGATGGCTCACAACCATCCATAACTCCAGTTCCAGGGAATCCAAGGCCCTCTTCTGTCTTCCATGGGCACAGCACAACACAGGTGTGCTTACACACATGCACGTATAACATTCATACAAATAAAAAACATTGAAAATAAAAATAAAATAAAAATTTAAAAATTCCAATATGCATATACATTACATTTTCTTTATTCATTTGTAAATAAACACCTAGACTGATTCTATAATTTGGCTTATTGTGAATTGTGTTGCAAGAAGTGAAAGTATTTCTGTGATATGATTCATAGTCTTTAGGGTGCATATTCAATAGTGATAAATGTGATAATGTTATAGTTCTATTTTCACAGTTTTTAGAACTGTCATACTGATTTCCATAGTTCGTAGACTGTATAGGAAGGAATTCTCTGATTTGCAAAGTTGTTCTTGAGAAGTCTAGTCACCAATTGATTATATTTGTGTGTATGTTCTGCAAGTCTCAGAATCTTTGCTTTCTTGGATCTTGTTTATGAACTGAGTGTAATAATAATTCAAAATAATACCTACCAGTCTTTGGAATCAAATCATAAATCCTGTACTCATGCAACAATTGTTCAGACACTGTTAAGAGCTCACACGTTAATTAACTTCATTCTTAAAACTGAAGCAGATTGTTGTGAATATTAAAATGGGTTAACATATGAAAAGGGTTTACAGCAGTAGTTGTCAAGGGATGATAACTTTGTAAATACAAAACCTCGTTGTTGGCATAGGTCTGTTTTCAAACATCGTGCTTGGAATTGATAGCCACAATCATATTGGAAAGTCTTGTACCTTAGGTGGATTATCCTGTCTCTTTCACTGTCTCTGTCTCTCTGTTTCTCTTCTTCTATCTCTCCTTACCTGCCTCCTTTCCTCCTCTCAGTTCTGTTCACTCTTGTCTTTTGATTTATTTTTAATTTTTTGAATATGTCTTACATGAGGACTCTACATCATTTTCACCCCTCTCTTGCGTCTTCCAAGTCTTCTCACATCTCCTAAATATCTCTAATTTTATTTTATTCTTCATTGTTATTTAATATACATTAATATGTATTTATATATATACATATATATATTTGTATACTTCTGCTCCATTCCTCCTCTGTAGGGATTATATTGTAGATGTATTAATTATGGCTAGGCATAATTAATTGGCAACCCCATGATTGATTATTCTCTGAACTTTGAGCAGTTGTAGCCATTAAGTATTTAGAATATAGTAAGAAATTACCTTCATTTAGGAAAGTAGGTTTTGTTCTAAGAGCTATCGCATCTCTAATTATGGGTAGTTAGTGACTCCATTCTCTTAGGATTAAAAGCAGGCAATTGACATTTGGAGTCTCAGGAAGTTGAAAAGTTTCTGTACAGCAAAGAAAACAGTCAATCAAATGAGAGGAAATCAGAAGAAGCCTATAGCATAAGATATAATATTTGCCAGTCATATATCTGGCAGTTGATTAGTATCAAGAATTAGCAAAGAATTCAAAAAATAATCAAGAAAACAAATAACCCATCTAAAAAATGGCTGTGGATCTGAAAAGAAATTTCTCAAAAGAATAAATAAAATGGCTAAGGACTATATCTAAACGTATTCAGTAGTCTTAGCTATTAGTGAAATGTAAATTAAAAGTGCTTTAAAATTATATCTTACTTCAGTCAGAGTCACTAACATCAAAAAAAATTTGATGACAAAATGATGCAGAGAAAACGGAATTCTCATTCATTCTTGGTTGAATTGCAGACTATAGAGCAGCTACTATGGAAACTGGTGTGGAGAATAATCAAAAAACCAAAAGTAGACCTACTATAAGCCAGCTATACCACTCCTTGGCATATACTCACAGGATTTGATAGACTACATCAGAGATACCATCTCAGTCACGTTTATTGCTGATCTTTCTGCAGTTTCTAGGAAATGGAAACACCTTAAATGTCCCTTACCTGATGAATGAACGATGAAAATGTGGTACATACACACAATGGAGTTTGATTTATTTGTAAAGAACAATGAAATTTTCTGGTAAATGGATTGAACTAAATAACATTTTATAGGGAAAATGAACAATGCATCTTCTCTCTCTTTTGTGGTTTGTAGTTCGAAATCTTAAGATTGGATTGTATAGCTTTAACTAACTGCAGAAGCCAGAGAAGTAGAGAGGGACTATTGGGACGGGTGGAAGAAGGAGCTCATGAGAGGCAGGTATTAGGATATCAGGGATTTTCAGGGGGAAATTGGACAAATGGGGGAATTTTAACTGTGGAGGGGCAAAAGAGGGTAATACAGGGGGAGAGAGTGGAAGGAAAGAAAGAATACTAAAAAATGTCTAAAACATCATAAGGAAATGTATTATTCCAGAAGCTTATATAAAATTACACAAAATAGTGCTAGTGTGATGGCTCAGCAGTTAAGGGTAGTAGTTGCTCTTGCAGATGCCTTGGGTTCAGATCCAAGGGCACACACAGCAGCTAATAACCATCCATAAGTCCAGTACCAACACATTCAAGGCCCTCTTTTGCATTCCTCAGCATTACAATTATATGAAAGCAAAATCTTCATACACATAAAAATCGCCATTTAAAATGAATTTAAAAATATACAGAATAACTATTGGTGATAGACTGTCAATTTTATCTTGGGGGTATTCAGCACCTGTCTATTTGGACATACTGCTCAGTTAATAGGAGGTAATTCATGCCCCCTTTCTATATTGTTTTTGAACTAAACCCTGCTTGCTTTTTCTTCTTTTTCTCTTTGTTTGTTTACTCTGTTTTCTGGAATATGAACTGAACATTATTTACCAACAAATAATTTCAAGATTTTTTTGTTTTGCTTTTATTAGATCGCATGCTTTATTTTCTTCTAAAATTTAATTTCTATCAGTAACATTTAACTTTCTGAATGGTTCACTTTTATTCAGCTCATTCTTATTGAGTGCGTTTGCATGGGTGTGTATGAGAGAGGAAGTTTTCTTTGTGCTCATGGTTCTTTCCACTAATTGATGTGTTAGTCTATTTTCTGTTTGATTCTTTTTTTGTGTCACTCTTTGATCTCATTACTGTCTTCAAAAGTCAGGTAGCATCTACTACATATCAGAGTGAAACATTCAAAAATGGGCAAAAAGTTCTGTACACAAAAATAATGATTTTATACAATATTGTTTAGTATAATGTGATTTGCTTTTTCTTTGTTTTCAGAAAATAACATGTGTGTTTCAACAATTCTCTTTCCTGGGATAGTCATATGTCAAGAATATGCTTAGTCTTTCTTGAAGCTTTGTTCTGACTGTAGTTGTTTTAAGTAAAGGAGGTACAGGATCCTCAATATTTAGTATTTGCAAGGTTTCTGTGTGTAGAATCGCATCCACCTCATCTTTGTTAGGTTGTTCTCAGTTCATATACACTCCACTTTATTCTTTCTGAAGAGTAAATTTTAACTTGTTTTGCTGGACATCAGGAGAAAGTGTCTGCTTATCGGGAATAAGAGATTCTTACCTTGTACTTTTGTTTATTCTTAGAAGATACCCTCCTATTTTTAAGTTGTCTTTCTACCCCAGTGTCTTATTTCCATGGTATCAGCAGTTTCACATTTTCCCACTAATAATTTTGCTTTCAACTATATTTAATGCAGAGACAGAAGTTTAAGTACATATTTTATATGAAGAATCATCTTTCAGTATGCCATTTAAAGGAAAAATTAGGCTGTTTCATATGACCTATATTACAAGATAAAAGTTGCTCTTTTACTTTGGTGACGTGTGTGAACAATGCTCAAAACTGAAAACTCTAATTCATACACTCAGTACTATAGAGTATTGTCTGGGTAGGTAAAAAGGGTATTAAATTTTAACAAATTAAACATATTCACTGCTCAAAAGTCTGTAGTATTAATGACTTGCAGGCAGAAGTGCTAGCACCATCAATTTTTAAAATTATGCTTTAATCTGCTTAACACAGTTCACACATTAAACACCAGTAATTTTCCTAGGTTATCTTATATTTTGTATATTTGATAGGTAAAAGAAAACCATGAAATGGTAAATAGCTTAAAAAATGGATATGATAAATTACTTATTTATGTACCTAATAATATTATAGTTTCTCTAAAAGGGAAATGATCTAACTTGGAAAATGTCATGTTCTAAGAAAATTAAAGATATATTTCAGTAGTGGTTGAAATATTATTTTTTCATTATTTTAAAGAAATCTTCACTTAAGCACTTGTATAAAAATACTATTCCATTGACCTGTTGATGAATTCATTATGTATTAAAGTTTTTAAAAAATAGTTAAAATGTCTATATATGAATCAGATACTAAAAGCTCTACTTTTACAATATAATTTATCTCCTTTGTAATAAGTGTAAGCTAGTTTCCTTTAAGTATATGTCACCCTGGTAGGTCGCCTATGCTCCAGGGGATGGAGAGTATTTGGGCAACACAAACTGAACTCATTGGGCATTAAAAAAGAGAAAAAAGTGTTGGAGAGTAGGGAGATGAGGTGTATCTGAGAGGAGGTTGAGGAGGGATAAAAATGATTAAAATACACTATATTAAATTCTCAAATAATTGATAATATAATTAAAAACTATCCCAGAAGAGAATTTTCATTTCCTAATATCTAATAGCTTTTAACAAAGCAGAATTTTTCCAGTTCTGAGTTTTAAAAGTAATTGATTTGTTACTAAACATCAAGACTTTGCCTGTATTAGGTTATCATGATTATTTAGATATTAGCCTACTAAATACTAATAACCATTTGTTCCTTTGCTAGGAGTATTAATGATAAAGTCACTGACAGTGAATAAAACTCTGAAGTAGTTATGAATTAAGAGCAACTTTTCACGGTCCAATTAATTGTACTAATTCAGTTACCATGTGTAGAATACAAAACTTATTAACAACAGGAGTTATAAATTAATTTCATATGAACTGCACAGAAATTCAGCTGTTGACATCCTTACTTTGAAAAGAAAATTCAATATACCTGATAACTTGTTCTAAATGTTGCTAATGCTTTAATCCAAATGATACATGTAGTGAAATTATGGATATTATTCTCTTTCACTGTTTATTTCTTCTTGTTAAAAGGCAAAATTTAGGGGGCTGGAGAGATTGTTCTTGCAGAGGATCTGGGCTCAATTCTCAGTATCCACATAGAGGTTGATAACTCTCTGTAGCTCCAATTCAAGGGGAACCCAACATCTTCTTCTTACCTCTAAGGGCATTGCAGGATATGGGTACACTTACATACATAGAAGCAATACATTCATACACATAAAATAATAATAATATATTTTAAAAGGTAAAATTTGGGAGAACTTTTTTCAAGTATCAAATATTTGGATGTTGTTGAGGTCTTTCGTTTCATGTTCAATGTTACAGCTTAAATATCTTTCAAAATACTTTATTTATTATTGAATTTTATGTGTATGAGTGTATTGCCTACATGTATGCAAGTGCACCCATTTTGTACAATGCCCATGGAGGTCAGAAGAGTGTATTGGATACCCTGGATCTGGAGTTACAGAAGGTTGTTAGCCACCATGTGGTTGCTGGGAACCTAACATGAGTCCTCTGCAAGAGCTTCCAGTGCTCTTAACCGTTGAGCCATCCCTCCAGCCCCAGCTCATGTACCTTAATAGCTTAATTAAAACTAATTACCAATCAGCTAAGAATGCTATTTTAAATATTCTTCCAAATTTGAGGACAACATAAGGGATCACTGAGTTCTTCTGAACATTTTTATAATATTTAGATTTCAGATAATATTATTCATGCACATTTGTACTGATGAAGAGAGTTTTTATCTGGAGAGCTGTTCCATTGTTTTATTTATTTAATTAATTAAAAGCTATTTGATAGCTGTTGCATCTGGAGAAAGGGGCTGGTTTAAGAACATTGGCTTAGACTTTGAGGCCCACAATGTTTTTCCAAACTTGAAATCTAAGAATGCAAAGAATCAAGGAAAATAGTTTTTCTTCTCCCAAATACTGTTTTTGAAAATGAGTCAAGGAGCAATCTGATAAAAAATGTTATATAACATATAGATTTAGTTGTTTTCTTAATGGCAAAAGCTTATCTGAAATGACTCATTGGTGATGGTACGTTAATTTTGTATTGTGTGATTATAATCTCCTCACAGGTGGTAAGGCATTCAGAGACAGTAATCAGAAATTAATGAGATCCGCATTGCCTAGACATAGGTTAAATAGGAAATTAATCCATGAAGTGGTGAAAAATATGTATATTTGTCCTCCTGGGTATATCTTCATGTATGCTATACAAAATTTTATATATATTTGCTTTATTATTTTTTAAATAAAGGGAATTTAACAATACCATTGGACTAGTATAATATCATCTGTAAGTATTACAGAGGACTTAATTTTTGCACTGGAAATACAATAAAAACCAAATCTTTTCATTCTTCCATGTCATGTCAAATGGAAATACTTTCAAAAGTTTGAATATTTTTCTAATAATATGTACATAGCATACTCTCTTCATAGATAGATGAATGCTTCTGTTGATCCTATATCTTGCTATTTTTCTGAAATGATTATGAAATCACAGATATTTCCTTGATATAGTGATGATATTTTCCTTTGGTTATATACTCAGAATAGGGATTTGGGGTAATATGGTAATTGTATTTTTTTTTTTCGAGAAAGATCTATGCTTATTTTCACAGTGGCAACATCATTCTACATTTAAGGATTTTTTTCTAAATTTTTCTCACACACACATTATTTTCCATTCTTTTGAGAAGAGTATCCTAAGAACCACAGTGAGATTTGTCCCTGTTTTTAATTTACACTTCCCAGATGATTTACAGTGCTAAGCTATTTTTTTCCATGTATCTTTTGGCTACTTATATTTGTTCTTTTTTGAGGACATCTGTTTTGGTTGGTTGCCAGTTTTTCAAAGTATTTGTTTATTTGGTCTGCTGTTCCTGAGTTGTTTGAATTATTTTTATATTATGTATACGTACACTGTACAATAGGTGTACTTTATGAATATTTTTCACTCTTCTTTAGGATAACTCTTCACTCCAATACTTTTCCTTTCTGTACAGGAGCTTTCTGATTGATTCATTCCCATCTGTCTATTTGTTGTGTATCATCTCCAAAATCATTGCAGTGACAAATGTCAAAAAATTTTTCCTCAATATTTCTCTCCAGTAGGTTTAATGATTCAGATATTATTTATGTCTTTAATACATTTTACGTTCATCTTCATTGGACTCAGAAGGAATTTCAATTTCTATCTACTGCATGAGCATCTCTAATTTTTCAAGCGCAGTTTATTGATGAGGGTGTCTTTTCTCCATTGTATGTCTTGCCACCCTTGTGGAAGTTTAGTTGAACAGAAGTGTGTAGATTGATTTACTGGCTATATATTCTGTTCACCGATCTATATGTCAGTTATTTTGTCAGCAGTGTGATATTTAATTGTATATGTTTAAAGAAAGATTGGGCAGAAATTTCAGTGTTTGCATATTTTACATTTACTTACACAATTTCTCCTATTAGCATGTCTCATTTGTTTGGAAGATTTATTACAATTAATGAAAAAGTACTAATATGATAGATTATTAATTGAAATGAATAGTTTATATTAATTGCCCCACTTTTTAGTATACCATTCTATGAATACTGGCAAATGTATAGTATGATGTGTCCATCATCACAGTATCATATGGGAAGGTTTCATTAACTTGCATACTGCTTGTGCTACAAGAATCATTCCTCATTTTTTCTCTCTAAAACATAAATACTGAATATCTATGAATACTTTGATGTCTCTATTATTTTTTCGTTTTCCATAATGTCATGCAAATGGAATAATGATGCATGTAACCTTTTCATTAAAACTTCTTTTTTCCTCTTCATAGATATCAATTTAAGAATTCTCTTTTTTCTGTGTGATTTGTGTATTTTTAATTTTGAAAAAAAATCTTTTGATAGATACATCATACTTTTCCAATCACTTACTGAAGCATGTGTTTTTGGGTATCATGGTTTGTTACTTCTTAATGAAGATGTTGACATTTTTCATGTGCAGACTTTGGTGTGAATGTAAACCTACACCACATTTTGATAAATAAATTTTGATTTCCAAATTCTATGGAAAAATATGGCTACCATTTAGAAAGTTAACCACTGTTAATTTTTGAACAAAGAAGCTTTATATTTTCTTCCCCAGTGTCTTTCCCTTTCTTTTACAGCTTAGTTCATTACCTAATATATCCAGTATGAAATATGATTGGTGGGGAGATATCCTTGTCTCATTTCCAATCTTCAAACAAACATTATGGGTCTTACAACTATGCATATTTTTATTTGTAATATTTTCTAAGTGTTTATTAAGACATTCCTTTTGATGGAAACTCATTCACTATTCCTGTGATTGAAAACTGGCATACCTACCATGGAAATCAATGAGGACAGTTGTCAAAAGCTACAAATAGTGCATAACTCATTTAAAAGAATGTTTTCTAATTTCATCTATTTTCTTACAAAAGTCTATTTCATTTTGTTTCAGTAATATTTTAAACATCGATACAATTGCTACCTCTAATTTTGAAAAATGGAATCAGCATTTCATATTAGAATAACTCTTGCTTCGTTGCATTAAAAATTTGACATAGTGTTAGATTTAATTGGCTAAATTTGTCATGAGAAATTTGACATGCATGTATCAGAAAGATAGTGATCTGTAACTTTCATTATTTATGTGCCTTAGTCTAGTTCTTTCACAAGCATTAGGAAGTATATTCTAGGAAAGACTGAAGATAAAGAGTATCTCTTCTTCCTTTAAAACTTTGCTATAAATCATCATTAAATCATATGGGTCTATTCAGTCAAGATGATGCATACCTGCAAACTGAGCAGTAGGAAAAGTAGCATAGGAAGTCAAGCTCCACCAGTGTAAGAAAGTGAAACTCTATTCAAAATTAAAGTAAAAAAGAAATGAAAGAAAGAAATGAAGGAAGAAAAGAAGGAAGGAGGGATAGAAGAAAAGAAAAAAGGAAAACAAGCAATAAAATGAGACTAGTGCTTTCCATTTAGGAAGGCTCTTAACAACGACTTCAGCTTAAAACTACCAGTTTTTCCTTCTATTTGTTCTGGGAGATTGTGCCTATGTGAGAACTGGTAGATTTTATCAATGCCATGAAATTTGTGAAAATAATTTTCATGGAAAATTTCTCATTACCCATGGGATTAGTGATTCCCCCCCCCTTTGGTTACAGCTTCTCAGATGTGCAAGAGAGGAGGATTGCTGGATTCCAGGAGTTCAAGCTAGATAAAAAAGTAAAAATTAAAAATACTGAAAAACAATGCAGATTTAAAGAGTCCATCGTGGTAGACAGTCAATTCACAAAGCTGAAACTCTTATCTCCAACAGCAAGTAGATGTAGAATGACATAGGAAACCGGAAGTGGGTGTGGCACTATGCATTCAATGCATTCAGAGCCTGCCCCCACTGACATTATTGGAAGCTCCAGCAAGTCCACACCCCTATTCCTTTCTATTATTATTATTATTAATTTTATTTTCATATGAATGAGTGTATTGCCTGCATGTATACAAGTGCACCTATGTTGTTCAGTGCCCACAGAGGTCAGAAGAGGACATCAATTCCCTGAAACCAGAGTTATAGAAAGTTGTTAGTGACCATGTGGGTGTTGGGGACTGAATCTGGGTCATCTGCAAGAGGAGTCAGAGCTTGTAACTGCTGAGCAATCTCTCCAGCCCCATCCAAATCTTTTCAAAATAGCATCACGAATTACAGATCACATGTTCAAATATATGAGCTTAATGGATACATTTTATTTTCAAACCACCACATTCGATTCCTTAACCCCATAATCTCATGACCATCATAATGAAAAATACATTTAATCCAACTTTAAAAGTCTCTATAGTCTTTAACAGTCTCAACATTATTCAAAAGTAAAATGTCTCCTCTGAGACTCAAGGCAATCCCATTTACTGTAACCTCCTGTAAAATAAAGAATAATTATTGCATAATTAAAATATATGATGGCACAGAATACAAAATCCCATCACAGAAGGGAGGAACTACGGAATCATGATGAAATACAGAACCAAAGCAAGACCAAAACCCAGCAGAACAGCAGGGAACATGCCAAACTCTGTCACTCGATGTGAGATGTCTGGGACATTAGATTCAAATGGCTTAGATGAGTCCATCTCTCAAATTTTTGGCCCAAAACTTATATCTGAGTCTTGGGCTGGTTTCATACTCTGTATGCATGTTTCATTGTTAGATGGGTCACAGATCTGGCATCTCCAAAATTTTGGGGTTTCTACTGCAACCCAGGCTTTGCTTTTACAGTTTCACACAATGACCTTCCAAGAGCTCCATGTAAAGAATCCCATAATATGCTTTGCCATTCCCTAATATATGTCTGAAACCATGGAGGAATAATCCATAATACATTCAGTCTTGAATCCTTCAAGCCTCTAATGCCAGTACAACATTGATGACACTGCCAAGTTCTGTTCCCAGATTTGGATGGACCTTGCACCATTTGATCACAACTGTAGAAGCTTTTTTATTGAATTTTTGTTCATTTCATAAAAACATTTTAATCATCTTTATACAGCCACTTCCATCCAGACTTCCCCACAGCCTGCACCACCAGATTTCATGCATTCTGTCACATATGTTAAGTTAGAGAGTCAAGTTAGTGCACCCAGGCTTCCCTCAGTGGAAGTTTATCCACTGAGATCTAATCATCATATCTAAAGTCTTTCCTTTAAATAAGATCAACTCTCCCTCACCCAGTAGTAATTAGCTTCCAATATTTCGTCAGTTAAGTTTGGGGCCTATTCCCATTTCCACACTTTTATGCTGTTTTTTGTCAGCTTGAGTTTGCATGTGACGCCATTGCTGTAAGTTCATATTAGCGAGGTCTCAGAAGCCTGAAAGATTCTGTTTCCATATGGTCATGCACCTTTTCTATTGGCTCTTACAATCTCTCTGCCCCATCTTGGTCAGTGGTCCCTGTGTCCTGGGTGGGTGAGGCTTAATACAGAAGTCCTTTTCAGGATCCACACTCTTGCAACAGCTTTTGTATACTGTTGCTTTCTAGGAATAGGAAGAAGAAACTTCTTAGGCCTTCTCCTTTCACAAGTTGGAAGCTTAGCTAATTGGTGTCTTGCACTGAGGGCATCCTTATATTGGTCCACTGCAGAGCAGGATGTTTTTCCTTTATGGTATTAATACTAATCTCCTTAACAACTACATTTTCATTTTCAGCACATTAAGCTTCCTAGTGAAATTTTTATCTCAAAACTCTACTTTTTTGGAGACAGGGTTCCCCATAGCCTCAGCTATCTTAAAACTTGCTATGTAGATCAGGCTGGCTTTGAGCTTGTAGAAATCAATTTGCATATGCTTTCCAATTGTGATTAAAAATATGCAACACCATACTTAGCTTCCAAACTGTACATTTAAAATATCTAATTTATTATGTTTATTTTATGTGTATGAATGTATTTCTTGCATGTAGGTAGGTGACCTATGTCATGTAATTTCCATGGAGGTCAAAAGAGAGCATCATATCTCCTGGACCTGGAGTTATGTTTGGTTGTTACCTGCCATATGGATGCTAGGAACTGAACCCGGGTCCTCTGCTAGGACAGATGGTGCTTGTAAACACTGGGCCATATCTTCGGGTCTCAAACTGTACATTTCATATTTCTTTTTGCTCCAATTATTCTTTTTCATTGTAGACCTGCATAATAGTAGAAAATAATAACCATGTACCAGATTCAATGATAGTCTCTCCTGCAATTATCTTTGTCTTCTTTGTTTGTTTTATTTCAATTTTATTTCTTTTTACATTTTATTTTTTTGAAGATTACACATGAGAATAGTTTTTACAGTATTTCCATCCATCTCAGTCCCTGTCCAACTCCTCCCATGTCCCCCCACCCACTCCTTACCAATTTATTTTCATTTTCTTTGATTTTTAATGCATATACATACCTACATATATAGATATATATCATCATAAAAATAAGTGAAATAGATAAATAGGCAGAGACCATTTAGTGTTGCTCCTGTGAACCTATGTTTAGGGATAGTCAATTACTTTTTAATTCAAATTCAGGCAATTCTTAGGCCTTTGGAAGAAGGCAGCCAAATCCTTTACCAAAATATCCAGAAATGGCGTTCTAGTATAATTGCTGTTCAAGTACACGTTTTGCATCTGAAGCATCTTGAACTTTTCCTCTTATAGAATTGTCCATCAAACTCTGCCTACAGTATCCAACTAATTTCCAGTAAAAACATACCAATAACCATCATGGTCAGGTACTTTACAGCAATAGGTCACTCTCTGGTTCCACCTTTTGTATTAGTTACATTCCTATTGTGAAAAATCTCTATGACCAAGATAACTTATGGAAGAAATATTTTATTTTTACTTAGAGTTACAAAGAGATAAGAGTCCATCAATCCAGAGAGACATAGCAAGTGGAGGGCATGGTGGCAGAAGCCAAAGCTCAGAGCTCACATCTCCAGTAGCAATCAGAAAGGAGAGAGAGAGCAAACTGGAAGTGGATGGCAGTGATATACTCTCAATGTCCATTGCCAGTGATGTGTTTCCTACGGCAAGGCTATAACTTTTAATCCTTCCAAAACAACAACACCTTGAACTTTGGGCAGAGCATTCATTTATGGAACCTATGAGAGATATTTCTCATTCAATCCACCACACATATATTTGGGAAATTTATGGTTTGCTGTTATTTGCTTTTATTTTAATTCCTTCTACTATAATCTAAGAACCAACCAGGGCTGATGCACATACTTTTTAATTTTCTCAGGTATACTTAATCATTCTGCATATCATTTATCTTGATGAATGCTCCATGTGAGGCAGAGAAGAATAATTATACTAATGTTAGATGGAATTTTCTATAAATGGCAATTAAATCTAGATATTGGGTTTTTGCTTTCTTAATTTTTCAATTACTGTAGGGTAAGAGTTTTAAGTTCTAACAATAACAGTGAATGTATCTTCTGTGTCCTGTAATTTTGTAGCTTTTACCTGCCTTATGTTTATATTCTCTTATTAGGCACGTTTATATTCGTGGATAGTTTGTCTTCTTTCAACATTGACTCTGATATCATTATATAACCACTCAATTTAAACTAATTTCCTTTGCTCTGAAGTGATCTGTATTTAAAATTAATACAGATGCACAGCTTTATTTGTCTTTACCTTGTGTCAGTGTGTGTGTGTGCATGTGTGCGTGCGTGCATGTATGTGTGTATGTTGGCTTTTGAGTGAATATTTATTTGGGGGTACATGTGTGGCGGGCAGCTTATTTCTGTGCATGTAAATGCCATAGGTCAACTTCAGATTTATTTCCTCAGGTGCCATCCACCTTTAATTATTTTTGAGATAGTGTTTCTCACTGGCCTGGAACTTCCAAGCCAACTAAGCTCTTTTCACCAGTGAGCCTAAGGGATCTGCCTTTCTCTGTGTTGCCATTGCTGACATTATAAATGTGTTCCACCACAACCATGATTTCTTATACACTTTCTGAGAACACAGGTCCTCATGTTTATAAGGCAAGAGTTTTACTAACTGAGTCATATCCCCAACATTATCTGCTTTAGTCTCTCTGAGTCATCATACTAATAAGCGAAATTCTTGAAAATAATAAATAATTATCTTTTTCATGATCTATTTTGGTAGTTTCTGTCTTTGATTTACTTAGAATATTCACATTTCAACTGGTTATTGACACAACTTTATAATTTTTCTACCATATTTATAACTGTTTTCTATTTTTTGCTTTAGTTTTATTCAGTTATATTCAGCAGTTTTGCTGTCTTCACTGGTTTTTAAATTTTACATGATTCCTTTTCCTTTGTGACTTGTTACTGTTTGAAATAACATATCTGTGTAGCCCCAGCTGCCCTGGAACTCACTATGTACACCAAGCTGCACTTGATTCACAGAGATCCCCTGGCCTCTGCTTCTTGAATGCTGGGAATAAACACAAGTGCCTTTATACCTGACTTTCTTCCCTCTTTTAATACAATATAAATTTTATAAAAATAAATATGAATACGATTTTGAAAAATAATTTAGAGGTTTCTTCAAGTGTGACATATGCACTTAAAATACATGTACCGTTCGTTCGTTCGTTCGTTCGTTCCTTCCTTCCTTCCTTCCTTTCTTCCTTCTACTTTTGCCATTCTTTCTTTTTCTTTTATTTTTTTGTGTCTACTTCTGGGAAATAACCTATGGTGGTTAATATTAAGTAAGTATCAAAATGTTGAATTAGTCCCTGCCCCTGTGTCTCCATTCAAATAATTTTCTACTTTCTGTGACTTACAAGAAATCTATGACAGAAATTCCTCATTAAATATGTATGAAAAAAGCATATGAAATGCATTCTTCAACTTTACCACAGTTTTTATTTTTAACATTTGCTTTCTACATTATTTTAGAATGTTAATTTTTCTGTACATATATTCTTACATGTTTGCTAATTTTATTCATTAGATCTCTCACATATCAAGAGTGATTATTTCATTTTACATCTCTACTATTTTATAGATGTGTAATTGATAAAGTTTAAACAGGAAATTTGATATTTTGATATTCATGTAGAATGTGAAGGGATTGCTATAATCAAGATAATTAATATAGTTCTTATCTCACATAATTACCACTTTTTTCTGTTTTATGAGAACATGAGTATTTTCTCTGAACCAATATTAATATAATAACATTATTCACTATATCTTAGGCCTTCAGATCTTATATATCCTTCTTATACTTTGATTAAAAACTCCCCTGAGTCACTGGGAACCACAATTTTATTGTCTATTTTATGAGTTATGAATATTAGATTCCCCTTCTAAGAGAGACTACAAAGTATTTTTCTTTGTGTGGTTTATTTCACTATTACTTATGACAATATGGAAGAACTTAGAAGATAGCATGAACACAATAATTTTAAATTTCCAGTATTACTATTATAAATTATGCCATATTTGAATCTGATTCTGATGATTTCTTTGTCCTATGGACTGTATTTTGACTTTTATTATGCCTCATGAGTTTTTGTTAGAAGATGGAAATGATAAAGTTGGATAAAGTTAAATTAGGTAGAAAGGACTTCAGAGTGAAGTTTTATGCTTTTTGACTCAAAGTAAGGCTGTATTTAGTGTTTTTTTTAGGTATGGCATCAAAATATAAATGATTTATGCTTTCTTTGTGTTTTTGCTTTTGATTTTGCATATTATATTTGTTTTTTCTAGAATTTTCAGTAAGTCTAAATACTGGAGATCTTTTAATGATAATATCTGATTTTATACAGGGCCCCAGTTAATACAGAAGTAAAGTGTGGAAAAGGAAAGTATTGTATAATCCTATGAATGGTTCTCAGTGTTTTAGAGTACTGAAATTGGGTGATGATTCCAGAACTCAATTTACAAGTTTTTGACTTTACAGTGGCATGAAAATAGTGAATATTCAGTAGAAAATATTTTAAGCCTGAATTTTAATCCTTCTCCAGAGTAACAATATGCAATACAATACAGTTAGCCTCAACTATCAGTTAAATACATAATCATAAGAATAAACTGTTACTCTGTAATATACTATATGACTAATCTATGACACTAGACAAATTAGTATTTTAAATGATATTTAGCTTAAGAAATTTTCTACTTAAGATAGTTTTAATTTTGTACTAGCCCATCGTAGATCAAGAGGCATCTGCCTTTTCATATCCCAAATCAAACATGATAAACAGATTTGAAATGAATATACCACAATTCATGTAGGCTTTGGAAAAACTGTTATTTTCCACTTCGCATTTAGTTTGGTTCAGTTTTCTATTCTGTAAGACTTACTGCCAAACCATCTCATCCTTAATTAGGTCTCATCCTAATTGAAAGTGTTATTTTAACCTTGGCTTCCTTTCATCTATGTGTAACAGAATATTATGTAAATGCTTGATGTTTTTAATTATCTGACATAACAAACCATATGGACGCTGTAACTTCATGGGTTGATAATTCAGCAGGTTGACCATTTCAGGGTTCTGATCTGTTTTTTTTTTTCTGCAGAGATCTTACCTATGTTGTCATAGTTCAATGAGTTAGCTACCACTGAAGCAATTTTAAAAGGCTAACACCTTAGGAAATAAATAGCAAATGTAGTTTTTAGAGTACAATGACTCCGTTTTGACAATAGTAAAATTATTTCTTGAAATATTCCATGCTAGCCTCACCAATATTTGGTCACATATCAAGCATAACAAACATGTGATATTTAAAAACTCTAGAGTAAGAGGTAATCTCTTCCAAAAAATGAATTGGAAATAAAATAATGGCTGGAAGGTAAGCACAGCAGCATATCTCCTAAAATTTTTATTTAACTGCACTGGACACTGACAAGTACTATGAAGATCTTCCAATACCTTTTAAAGTGATTATGCTTGTACAAAATTTATTTAATCTAACCCCAAGGGATAAACCCCCAAAGACACAACCAATTTCTAAAAGATGAAATATAAAGCAATGGAGATAGTGTGGAAAGACTGCTTCCTCTGAAGAGTTGTGTGTCATATCAGAAGTTGATATTCCTTTTTCATTTTTTTCTGTTCCTGTATTGCTTTTATTAATACTTTCATGTTCTTCTAAAGCTTTGATGAACAATGGATTAAGTAGGAAAACTAAGGAAGCATAACATACATTAATCATGGAGTTTGAGCAACCATTATGCATTTGTAACCTGAAAGGTGAAATAGTGAATTGGATATTTGCAAGATTTAACTGCAGAATGATTTTTATGAAGATTCAAAGTAAGTTTCTGTCATTGCATATATATGTACATGGTAACTGAGATTTTGGTTTAACCTTTATAAGCATTGTTTTATATCTTGCTGCATGATATATGAAAATATCCCTCTGAGTCACAAATAATTTTTGCTTTGTTTCAAAAGAGAGTATCTTCCAAAAAGCATATTTATTTTTAAAGAAATGTAAGAATTCAGGCAATGTTCAAATGAGATAGTGTTTCTCATATGCACCATTTAATGAATTAACTAAGACTACCTCTACTGTTTCTTGAGAATAAACATTATTTTATATTATTTCTATAAAATACACCAATTTCCACAGCATAATAACTATTAGAATGCAATTGATGAAATTTGTGTCTTC
Organism: Eospalax fontanierii; assembly: GCA_035773235.1. Lineage (NCBI taxonomy): Eukaryota > Metazoa > Chordata > Mammalia > Rodentia > Spalacidae > Eospalax > Eospalax fontanierii. The sequence goes on from CM069525.1 coordinate 82,982,651, forward strand.
TTGCTGTAATCTTCATCAGATAACAATGTATTTCTTCAAACAATGTAATGATTACTCAACATTTTATACTAGTCATGCATATTATTAAATATTTGTGAAATTTATGAATCATTAGTATAAAGACAGGGATTTTGACACATTTAAAGTAACTATTAGAAACAAATAGGATGTTATTTGAGTGTCTAAAAATAGAAATCAAGTGAATAAAATGATATTAATAAAGGCAGAGTAGGAATCTCAAAGTCCTTATTTTACTGTGGAAAAATTTTAAACACATAAACCAAACCCAGGTACTGTTCACTCTCCTTCTAAAAAGTAGTGAATACAATTTGAAGAAATATCCACATTAAGAATGATAGGAAGTTCTACAACTTTGCTCTTAATCACCTGACTTTCTCCTTGATATGGAGGAGTCTTGATTTTGTAGGGATGGGATACCAATTCCTGATTCTCAGCCTTGAACTAGAAAGAACAGAGCAGACTTTATATGACATTATATTTTACCTAAACGACTATTCAAAATCTAATCCAGATTAAATAATAGCCAGTGAAAAGCACCAGCCCCTGGTAATGAAAATTCCAGTGTAACTATAGTTCTATAAATCCCGTTGGCAAGAGATTAGGTTGAGATATAAATTAGTCATTTAAAGTCCCAAGAAGAAGCTAAGATAAAATGTGGGGAAAATGAAGAAACTCAAAGCAGTTGAGTAAAAGGAGAACAAGAAAGCATCTCACACTGGCCCAGGAAAGAGTCATGTTTAGCAAAGTTGAAGTGTTTACCTCATGCTAACCCCTAACCTTAAAACACACCTGCTAGTCAGAAAAGGGCCACCTGTCTTATCACAAAATCATCTCCCCTCCCCCCAAAAGAAAGAAGTAGATACTTTTTCAAGTCCCCGAATTTCAATAAAATTATAGAACTGGGATATGTAGAAAATTCTAAAATACAGTTTCTTCCTTGTGGCCTGGCAATGAGTCCTTTTAACAATGAAAACATAATCAACAAAATTTTAAATTACATAAACAGGCTTTTGAACAGATAAATTTCCCTCTGTTTGTTTTAAACGGACTAAACATTATTTATCTGTCCTCTCTCTCTCCCTGTTAAATCATCCTTCCTCTTTCATCAGGTAACCCCCCCCCATTTTCCCTATTTCCCGCTTTAGAGTAACTGTCATCTAAGATCTCACCCTTTCTTGAGCTCTTCCTCACCATCACCTCCCTGTTCCTAGTGTAAACCTCCTCTTGCCATCCCAGTTAAATATCCCCATTGTACCCAATTCACCTTTGGTAACACACCTGTCTCCTACTGTTCTTTTCTCTCTCAGGCTCATGAATTCCCTTTGCTTCCAGGGTTTCTTTCCATTTTCCTGGCTCCTGCAGTTACATGAGGATATATAATAACATATAAGTGTTTGGAAAACTACTAGTTCAAAAGCCTACTAAAAATACAAATACAATATCTGAACATGAGTGCATGTATATAGCTGAAGGCTATGCAACAAGAAACACAGTGCTCAAGAGGAGAAACCTTCCTTCGAGTTGTTGTTGCTCAGTGTGGTTCAAGAAACATCCAGAATTACACCAGCCATTGCCATAGCCCTTGGTTATTGGCCAGAACTTAAAGGTAAGACCCTACTGTTGAAGAGAGAACATACCTAAGACACAGAACTTGGAGAAATGGAGCTAGAACTGACCTGGATGCAACTGTTTTTATAGTTTAGGAGGACACTATTACAAGCTGCTGAAGGAGAAAATCAATCAGTGGTCCAACTCCAGCTTTAAAACCTAATGACCACAGCAATAAGTAAGCATAGCTAACTATTTTGGTGTATTAGTGTCCCTTTTATATTGGAGGTAATCAACAGATACCTAATTGGACTTAAAACCCTCTAACTGGGAGGGTATTCATGTGTGTCACTGTAAAGATAGCTAAACAACATGGCTGGAGAGGTCATAGAACTTAGTGAAAACCCTAAATCAGTCACATTCCTAGACACATAATTTTTTACTATATACTAAATATGGATGCTTATATTACAGAAGAGGAAGCCAGGCACCACTCATCAAAGAAGTGTTTTGTTTTGTTTTGCAACACACAGAGACTATTTCAAATTTCTACAACTGACCACACACAGAAAATAAGTTTCAGTGAATTGCCCAACCCTAAGTGACACATCTACAATTATGGTGGGGCAACCTCAGGACTAACCTATGCTATGTTGCAGCCATACCTTATCCCACTGATGGAAACTAGAGGCAGTTGACTCTAAGTGTGGGAATAGAGAAGTTTGGCCCAACTGCACCAGTAGATTTGAGAAAAGGGCAGTTTGTCCCTGCCAGAAAGGCTAGAATGCTCTTGCTAAATGCTTATTGTTGGCTTCTGTAATGTCCACTTGGCTTGCACCTGCAGGAAGATACTGCTGGGGACTTTCCATCCCTACGCTGACAAAGGTGTGTGTTTTCTGGTTTTTCTGTATAAATGCTTACCCTGAGAAAGCCTCAGCACTGCTCTTGGGACTGAGGACCCAGTTTAGTCACTGGCTGGCTATAAAGATTTTCTTTTGACAATATTCTGTGTCTGGGTAGTCTTCTCTGGAGGAACACACTTCACAACATTTTTGGTTTCCTGACCAGGAAACCCCAGAGATTAAGACTCCAGTTCCTGAGGGACTCCATCCCCAACCAGGGTGGTAGAAGAGTGGATCTGGACAGAATTCTAGTGGAGGCACCACCTGAGACATTCCAGGGCCCTGGGAACTCTGGACCCCACTGCTCTGATTAGTCAGCAGTCTCCAGTACCCTAAAGATTTTTTGAAGACCATAGAAAGTCACCTGATTTTGAAAACCTCTGGAAGTAGGTTGGTCTGAGACATCCTCAGCAAGGGACACTTAGGAGAAGCAGGACACAGTCACTAATCTAGTGTCCAGGGAACCTCGTGATGTGTCACCAGACCTCTTTAATCAAGGCTTAAAACTAGTGTATGAATGCTTTGTGGCCACTGTGTATTTGTCTTTTCATTGTCTGTATTTATTCTGATCTCATTTGTTGTTTGCTTCTATCAGTTCATCATCTGCTGCAATATGGGACCAGGAGCAAGCTGTCCTATGACACTTCTTGTTGCATAGAAAAGCGGTTTTCTCTCTGTCTGCTATGAGGGATAAGCTTCCAAATGTGATTGACATCCAATTAACCAATGACTTAAGAGGAGAGGTTTAGCAGAAACCTAGAGAAGGCTGGGAAGGAGGGAGGTGGAGAGTGAGGGAGCCATTCTTGCACAGAGCGTTCTGGAGTCCAGGGAGGTCCTTATGAGAATGCAGCACCAACCCCTGCCATACAACGCCTCCATCTCCCTCTCGCCCTGAGGATGGATTCTTTGTAAGTACCCTGGAATCAATCCACTTTTCCAAAGAGTGCTCTCTGTCTGCTCTGTCGGTTCAAACCTGGGGGTGGGGTGGGGCCAAAGGCTGATCCTCACCGTGAGAAATTCATGATACACCTCTGTAGAATATGCTTAAGTATTTTAGAGATGATTTCACCGATGAGAGCAATATGACATCTACTTCTTGGTAGAGATACACTGGGCATTCTGTGAACTTGAACATTTAGACTTCGATGTGGAATGGTCTAGCCAGGGGACGCTATATATCCGGATGACCCATACTGTCTGGTACATGGTCACCGGGGACCCAAACATCCTGATCAATTTCCCTATATTGACTGCTGGCTGTTTCTGATCCAGATTATCCCTCCCTGGTTCACACCCTGTGCCCTCTTTCTGAGTACTCATGTTCTTTTAGTCCATCCAGAGGCAGGAGGGAAAGCAAAAGTATTGCCAATCCTCCCACCTCCACCAGAGGAAAGCTCCTTATGTGCCCTGCCAAACTTAAGTCCCAAGGGCTGCAGGTGGAGCCACAGATGGAGATTCAGCTTCCTCTACCTCAGCACCACTCTCCCCCTCCCATAGCTGGAATAGTTTCCTTTTTGGGGACACCAGACAGGCTCTCACTGAGGCTGTCTCAGGGAGGCTCTGACAATGGAGTCTGAGCAACAAGCAGCCAGCCTTTTGTAAAATGGTTAGCCTGATCAACCCCTGCATGACTACACGGAAGTGACTAGCCTGATCTACTTGGGTAGACCAGGCCTGTTGATGTCCCACTGCTGGAGGCAGATGAGGTACTATACACAGATGGAAGCAGCTTCATCCTGGATGGTATCAGATATGATGAAACTGCAGTTGTCACAAAGGACCAGTTGTCTATCTGGGCCCAGTCCCTTAACCAAAGGACTCAGTCCTAATACCCATGCTCCAATGGGAGAAAGACAAAGACATTGCCGGATACACACAGTCAGTATAATTTGTCACAACTAATGTGCATAGGACACTGCATGGAGAGAGAGGGGCCTCCTCACGTCAGTTGGGAAAGAAATAAAAAAAAAAAACAAAGGAGAGATTTTGGCCCTGTTGGAGGCTATCTGGCTACCCAAGAAAGTAGCCATCATACACTGCAAGGGACATCGAAAGAGGGACTCCCCTGAGACACAAGGAAATAAGCAGCAGTTCTGGCTTCTTGGGAAGAAGCCCTAGAACTAATGGGGCCCCTTCAAGTCCTGGTCATATTTACAGGAACCAAACTTGCTCCACAAACCTACCTACACCCCAGAGGAAGAAAGTGAGCACAAGAGGGAGCCAGATGGAAGAAAAAGGACTACAAGTATCTTTTGGTATTTTTGGATACATTGTCTGGATGGATGGAAGCTTTTCTCTCCCCAACGGAGACAGCTTCCATAATGACTAGGAAAATACTCCAGTAATTGGTTCCTAGGTTGGGCCTGTCCTTCACGGTGGGGTTCGATAATGGTCTGCTCTTCATGGCTAAGATTTCCCAAAGTCTAACAAGGGCATTAAACATTAATTGGAAATTAAACTGTGTCTATAGGTCACAGAGTTCAGGACAGGTAGAAAGAATGAGCAGGACCTTAAAAAGAGACTGATCAAATTGATTATAGAGGCAGGTCAGGCAAAAGTAGGGTCAACATCCTTCCCTTTGCCCTCCTCATAGTCAGTTGTACCCCTTTCCCTATTGTGAAGGGATTCACCCCTTATGAAAATATGCTTGGAAGACCACCTCCTATCGTCCCCAAGTTAAGAGATATACATAAGATAGAAATAACTAATAACTCCCTTCTCAAGTCTTTACAGGCTCTGCAGCAGATCCAGAAGGCCATCTACCAAACAGTTCAAGCAACCAACTCCAACCCACCTCAGAACTGACCCATAATTTCCAGCCCAGTGACTTGGTATGGGTCAGGAAGATCCCAACCTGGACTTTGACGTCAACCTGGAAGGGCCCATATCCTGTGATCCTCACCACACCAACAGCAATGAAAGTCGCTGGGTTCTCCTCTTGGATCCACAATAACCAGTTAATGAAGGCTACAGAAGAAGGCCTCTGATCCTCTAAAGATAAGACTGACACAAACCTCCTTATTATTGTAGCTGTGCTTTTTTTTCTCCCCATGTTAATGCATATAGCCCCTGTTGCCCCCAAGCCTAGGAATGGCAATTCAGAAAGACTGGGAATGGATAGTGAGCTCATACACTGGGAACTATCCAGCCTTTGAAGCATCACTCCCTTAATCAAGATCAGCTCTCTCTCACCGAGGAGTGATCAGCTGCCAATCGTTTCTCATCAAAGTTGTAACCTCCTGGCCATTTCCCCAGTTCTATACTGAGTTTTGTCTTACTGAGTTTGCATGGGTCTAGTGCACGCCACCACTACTGCTCTAAGTTCACATTGAGCAAGGTCCCAGGAGTCTGTAAGACTGTTTTCATGTGATCATGCACCTCCTCCCCTGGCTCTTATAATCTTCTTACCTCTTCTGCAGTGGTCCTTGGGTGAGCGAATTTTACTATAGGAGTCATTTCCAGTCACCTACAGTCTACATTCTCGTATTCTCTACATGTTGGCCAGTTGTGGCATTTTGTGTTCATTCGTCTCTGTTGAATCAGGGAGCCTCGGTGATGAGAGTTGAGAGATGTAGTATTATTCTGTCTATCCCTTGTCCCACTATGTCCCATGAACATTAGGTTTGGAGGTTCCATTTTGTGTGTGTGAGGTGTCCCACCAGAGAAGACCACCCAGACACAGAGTATTACTAAAAGAAGATGGAAATTACAGAAGCCAACAATAATCATTTAGCAAGAGCAGTCAGGCATTTCAATCAGGCACAAACTGCCATTTTCTCAAACCCACAACCTGGTACAGCTTGGCCAACCTTCTCTGTTCCTGTACTTTGAGTCAACTGTCTCTAGTTTCAGTCACTAGGTAGGGCTGCAATATGGCATAGCTATACTCAGTTCTGAGGTTGCTCTACCACGTTCCCCACTGGTTCTATGAGCATGAGTCCAATCATAGAATCATATTAGAGTAGGGGATTACAATGCTCCTTCAGGATCATTAGTTTCATTGAATTAACTCTTTGTTTAATATGGTTAGTTAGGCAGTTGATCAGGCATAGCCTAAATTTCAGGGCCAGAAGCTCCAGTGGCCCAGCTAGGGCTGTAAGCAGGGTGGTGAGCCACTGAGACCAAGAAAATAAAGACTGATACCAGTCCTTGGAATGATGCCTTTCTCTCTCTCTTTCTTTTAAGTCATGTCCAACTGATGCTAAGATTTCCTTGATTAACCCCAGACCTATTCAAATAGAAGCAGCAAGTCTCACCTTAAGTCATGCAGAGACCCCTTGCTTCAAAAAGAGGTGATCTGAGCCTCTGTGATTCTGCAATACTACCTCTTCTAGTGAGTCCACCTGAGTCTCAAGTTTGGAGAGGGAATTTTCTAGGTGCCTCAGGTCCATGTCTATTTTGACAGTAAGTTCCCTGAAGTTTTTGTCTCCTACTATAAGGACTGATATTCCAATGATCACCAATCCTGCAATTCCTGCCTAGAGGGAGAACAGGATTTAAGGTGCCCTTCAGTTCAAACTAGCCCCAAATCCAAATTGAGGTGAGTTTGTCCCTTTACCTCACTATAAATATATATTTGGGGAACAACATGGACCAGTATGCAGAGGACCCCGCCCCCTTTACCCTCAAACTTGTCAGAGAATGTAGGAATCTTTATGTGGCAATACGCATTTTATTTCACAACCCAAGGCTGCACAGATGTAGTGACTATTTACTATAATACCCAGCGTCTGCATATGAGTATACCGATTTGACTCAATAGGCCTTAACATATATGAAAAAAATGCATGTAGTACTGTGGGTTTTTATAGCTACCCTATAAGGAGGTACAGATAAGAAAGGGGAGGGGCTAAATATAATTAAGATGTATTGTATGAAATACACAAAAATTCCATAAAAATATTTTTAATTACTTCAATAAAACTTTAAAAATCAGAACTGGTTTTGTCTCCAAAATTGCTATTAACATGGGTGAAAGGCATTCTGAAGTTTAAAACGAAAGTATGTAACTACTTTTTGTGATTAGATTGGTATTCAAGATACATGAAAAGAAACAAATAATCTCAGTTCAAATAAGCAAAGAATTTATTAGTTTCTCCAAACATCATGAACAAAATGAGGAATAAGCATATGAAAAAAACATGCAACAACATTAATCATTATGGAAGTGACGATGAAAAAGACAACAAAATACCACTTTCACATCCATTAGAATGACCTTTAAAAATGAACAAAGAGAAATACAAAATAACACTTGTTGGCATAAAAAGAGGAGAAATTTTAATCTTTTTGCAGCTACAGTGAAAACACCACTGTTGTTGCTTAGACATTTTATCATAAGTATAACAAATACTTTTAGCTATTTACCCAAAATAACTGAAAGTTGGATTCTGAATACATATTAGTATGCATGTGTTTATAAGTATCATTTTTCACAACAGCCAAATGATGGATACAGACCTACAGGAATGGAATTCTGAGACATTCTACAACATGAATAAACCTGTATGACATAATGCTCAACGAAGTAATCCAGACTCAGAAGTAGAGAGCTCATGTTGTTCCACTTATGTGTGGTTAGCTACAGTAGTCAAATTCATTACAGGAAAGAAAATAGATTAGCAGACATTGGATTCTAGATGGAGAGTACAGTGTAATGAACATGTCTCTCAATTTAATCATTTATTGTTTTTATCTTCTGAGTAATTGGCAATTCTGTCTTTTTGATCATTTTAAATATATAATGAAATATTGTTAACTATACTCATCCTGCTGTCATAAAACCCCAGAATTTATTTACCCTATCTACTATATATAGATATAGACATAGATATATACTATCTCTTCAATTCTCCAACAGTCTTCATTCATCCTACAAACCAGACCCAGAAAGTAGATAATGCTTACTAATCTATGTGCTCCCTGTACTTCTTACATCAGTGAACACTACCTAACTCTCTTTTATTCTCATTCTCACCTACTGGCCATGTTGTGAAATCTAGTCCCACAAATATCCTTTATCCCACAATTGGGTCACATCTTTTAAGTCTTCATTTTCTTCACTGACCAGCATGGATCACCTTGTAATTTTTATTTTATTTTGTTTTTCAAGTATAACCTGCATACATAAAAAGATAAATGAGAAATCAAATCATAAAATGATAGTTCAACAAAGCATTACTGAACGTGAAGAAAAAGTGTTCTCATCTATACAAATAATAATATCAAGACCAAGCTAATTTCATTGTCATAATTTTAGATCATATTAAAATTTATGCACTTTTTTTCTTGTTAAATTATGGATCCTACACATAGTCATTTCACTGCCAGGGTGTGGTCCTTGGTAGGTTTCTCATTCTCATCCAGTGGATGGTCTCACACTCATGCATATAGGGATAGCATCAATTTAACTTATCTGGTTAAGAAAAAAGGACATGAAATTTAGAGATCTTGGAGAAACTGGTATTTTTGAGGAGTTGATGTAAAATTAACACACTGTATACATCTATAAAATTCTCAAAGATTAAATTAAGATGTATAAACATTCTTCGAACCATTGGAAACAAAGTTATTAAATAATCAATAAAATAACTGATCAAAACTATCAGTTTCAAGACTCACATCACTGCCCACTGAAACAGCTATTAGTGTTACATATCTTACTGTGATCTGCTTGCCAAACCCACTGCAGGCTATATATACAACACTTCACTGACCTTCAGTTCTTGTACTATTTTGAGATACTATGAGGCCTCTATCAAGGTAATATGTTTCTTTTATGACATGGGTCTAAGAACATAGAATAATTTTTTCAGTGTGCTCCTTTTTGACATTATGGATCAACAGTCCACACCTCACTTGTACCTTCAAAAACTATCCCTCTCTAAATGACATTTAGAACCACTATTTTCAATTTTTATTTTTAATTATTTGCGAATTCCATACACAAATACTGTATTTATTTCATTTTCTCCTATCCCCACGGGATATCCAATGTCACATTTCTCAATTTTTAAAGCTCTCCTTTCAATATTTTTACACACACACACACACACACACACACACACATATATTTTCAGTGTATTTGGTGGTGGTGTTGTGTACATGTGTTAGAACTGACCACTTGGGATTGGATAAATTGTCATCAGAGAACTAATCCCAGAAGAAAGTGATTTTTTTCATCCCTCAGCAGCCATTGATTATCTGGAGTTCTGATGATGAGATATTGTAAAATTTCTCCCATACACATTAGCAGGTCCACCAGTGTTGTCTTGTATAGGTGTTGTTTAGGCAACCATACTGTAAAAGTTTTGTGATTTCTGTTCCATCTTATGTCCACACTACTTTATTTAGTAGCAGGTATAATGTGAGTCTATGACTACATTGACCAACTCAAAGGGATGTTTCTCAAGATTGGCAATGGACTTATTGTTAGACAGTTTACAGTTCTTGAAGTGAGAAGTATCACCCCATGTGACATAATTCCACTGGGATATGTGTGGGAACATGTACATATAATATATGTATATATAAAATATTCTTATAAAATAATTTCCCTATCTTCTTTAAACATTATTCCTCCCTTTCCCACTGTATTGTCTTCCTTCCCCATCCCCAGATATACCTTTCCCTCATATTTCCTATTTCCCCTTAATAAATTAGCTCACAAAATGAAAAAATAAAGAGTGGGCAATTTTACAATTTTCAATGAAAATAAACAGTGAACAAAATTAATGGGTCATTTAATCTCAGTTCAGACTGTCTATAAGAATAATATCAAACTCTTTTGAAAAAGTATTTTATTTATTATTTATGTGTATGACTGTATTGCCTGCATGTATGTAAGTGTACCCCTGTCATGTAATGCCCGTGCAGGTCAGAAGTGAGTGTCAGATTCCTGTGGAACTGGAGTTATAGATGATTGTTAGCCCCCATGTGGGGGGTGGCATTAGAACCAGGGTCCTTTGCAAGATTAGTCAGTGCTCTTAACCTCTGAGCCATATCTCCAGCTCTTAGAATAACATCGAATTCTTGAAAAAAAGGACTAATACAGAGATTCACCTTTTAAGAGCCTCATTTACTGGTCTGCATTAGGTCAACTGAATGGTGTTTTAGTTACTTTTCTGTTGCATTGTAAAAACACCAAGGCCCCTTACAGAAGGAAGAATTTATTTGGCTTGCAGCTCCAGAGGGACAAGAATATATCATGTCAGAGTGGTATGGTGACAGAGGCAGTCAGAGAGGAAGCTAACTGCTGATCATTATACCCACTCACAGAACAGAGAGAGCGATGGCAAACTGGAATTTGGAATACACTTAGACCCCAGTGACATGTTTCTTCCATCAAGGTCACACCTCCTAAAAATTCCATGACCTTCCCAAACAGTGCCACTCACTGGGGACTATATAATAAATGTTCAACTATTTGAGCCTAGGCTGAATATTCTCAATGAAACCACCACTTTCTAATACTTGGTCCTCATAGGCTTATGCCCCAATGATAATTTAAATTGTTTTTAGTCCAACTTTAAAAGTCCCTATAGTCATTAACTTTCTCAAAAGATCAAGAGTCCGAAGTGCTTTTTGAGACCCAAAGCATTCTCTTAACTGTAAATCCCTAAAAAAATCATAAGGTAAATTATATAATGCTCACTTACAATGGCACAGAATACACATTTCCATTCCATAATGGAGGAATGTGGGTACAGGAATGAAATATGGGATCAAAACAGACCAAAACCAAGCAGAACAAAAAGTAAGTGTTTTAACACCATTCACCATATCTGGGACTTTAATTCAAAGGGTTTAATTGGATCTCTCCTTCAGGATTTACTGCCTACACACAAACATCCAATCCTATCTTGAGTTGTTTCCACTCAGTGTAAGCAGCTATCCTTGGCAGATGTCTCTTGGGTTTGGCATCACCAACATCTTGGAGCCTCCGTAAGTTTTGCATTCACACGCTCACAGAATGGTCTCTCAGGGCCTTCTATACAGAGGCACTCCATAACGCAGGATTCATGGCTTTGGTGTATTACAGAAACAGAAGAGGAAGGATAAATAACCTCCTCACTCTTGCTTCTTTCATGTCTCTAAAGCCAGCACCATGTAAATGGCACCGCCAAGTTAATCTGTCATCTTTGGATGGTCCTTGGCCCTCTTGGATTACGTTTGCAGCTGTTTTGAATGTTGGGGTTTTCTATGAATAGAGGACTCCTTGCAATATTTCCTTTCAATCACTGTAAGATTATCTAGTTGGGTCTTGCCCTGAAGATACCTGTTCCATTGTGCTCACAAGTATGGCAGAAATAATTATATACAAAATGTATTATAGAGAAAGAATACACTAAGAAGCTAAATGTAGTAGCCAGGACCTTTGCTGGAAAAGAGGTTCTCATTATTAAGAGAATTAGAGCAATTTAGGTGAATGAACTCTACCCTAGTTGCTGCTTAAGCCCTTACTTCCCCTGGAACTGTATTCCCCTCAAAAATTTATAGAAGGAAGAGTTTATTTGGCTTAAAATCTCAAAGAGATAAGAGTACATTATGATGTGAAGGCATGGTGGTAGAGGTGGCCAGATCAGGAAACTGAGTGTTCTCATCTCTAACCTGTCTCTGGAAGAAGAGAGATGGCAAACTGGAAATGAAAAGAATCTATGAATTCTCAAAGTATATACCCTGTGATTTGCTTCCTCCCACAAAGCCACATCTCCCAAAGAATCCAATATTCTCCAAGGAGTGCTACCTACTGGGTGTTGGGCATAATGCAGGGTGGGCCTAGCTAGGCCACCTGCCAGGAGGAATGGAGGAATGGCTCTCGTGTGTGTGGTGCTGCACACTGGTTGGTTGTGAAGCCAGTTTCTGCCCAGCACCTGGAGGAAACCTGGTCCACCTGGGAACAAACTACAGTTGGCTGTAGTCAGGACCCCACCCCATAAGCCTATTGGCTAACAAGACCTATAAAATACTCTGCTCTTTCTTGAATAAAGGAATTTGCAGCAGACCACCACTGCTGGCTTTCTGCTCAACTCCTAGAGTCTATGTGTTGACTCTGTGCCTACTCACTCCCTCCCCCACGGTGGAGCTCCTTCGGTCCCACCTTGGGCTGATCCTGAGTGCTGGGACTCCTAACATATTGGTGCCTGAACAGGGACTCCGCTCCCCTCAGCATTGGTGAGATGCTCCCGGTCTGACATTCGGTGAGTAGACCCCCATGTTTTGTGTACTGTTAGGTCCTCAAGAGTGGAGGAGGACCCCCTCCTTTTGTTCCCTTTCCTGTGTTTGTCTCCCTTCCCCAAAGGAAGCACATGCCACCTCAAGGTCCCTGAGATCCGTGTTGGCCCCTCCTTTTTTGGTTCGTCCGGCCTGAATCAAGTGAGGGTTTAATTCCCTCTAGATTTTGGGAACCGAGGTAAAGCTATTAGCTAAGCCTTTCTGGAGGAGACATCACGTGGGTAATCAGCCTGGGGAAGGCTGGTTTTCCCATCTTTGACTTAAAACTGCTCCAGCTTGCTCTTATGGGCAGGGCCTACAGCAGGACCAAGCAGCAGCAGGGCTAAGATCTCCCTCCAGGCTCCAGGGGTGTGAAACTTTGAAAGGACTTGGGAGGCTCAGACCTTTCAAATGTTAATTGCCCCTGCCTGGCTTTAACTGTGGGGCTCTTAGAAATTGACATATATCTCTGAGTCTTTTAGGTGCTGCCTCCAGGACTCTCTCAGACGCTGGAGGATCTGCAGGAGTCTCCCACTGGGACAGGGCAGTTTGGCTCCCAGCAATCTGTCTGCATGTCTCAGTGGATCCCAGTGTTGGCCATTTTGGCCTCTATGGTAATGAACAATCTTCCCTCCCACCAGGTAACTCTACAGCTGCAAGCACTTGGGGTTTATCCCCTGCAGCTTGTCTTTAAGGAAAAAGAGTCTAAAACGACACCTACCCCTCCTCCAATGTACGCTGGGAAACCAGCACAGCCTTTACATACTCAGGCTTCTCTTAGCCCTTGGGAGGAGTTTCATCCAACCTGCCCCCTGAGACATTCAGGCAACAGTTTGATTGCCTTGTTTAAGACTGGATTTTACTTCAGACACTGACTTTTGCATTCTAGAACCTTCATTATTTCCCCCTTTGCTTAATCAGGCTTTTGTTAATTACTCCCGGTTAGGTTCCTTAATTACCAGGTGGATCATATAAATTCCACGAGCTCCACATGCCTTGCCCTGGGGTACCTTACTTTCCTCAACAACTACTTAATAGGATTTCAGCTTTTTACACTTCAGTTAGTCAGGGCAGGGAAAATAGCTCCCTGGTAGGGTGCTTGCCTAGCATACCTAAGGCTGTGAGTTCGATTTCCACCTACATCTCCTATGCATAGCATTTAAACAATGCAAGCACAATTGATCTTTTCCCAATCAGAGCTGTATCCTGTCCTAACAGCACCTGGTATTATCTGTACTATTGTGTTTTCTGTACTGTTCTACTCAGCAGAAGTGATAGCAACAAAAATTGCTGCAAGGACAGGTGTTTTCATTCCTGCTAGTGAATGAACTCAACAGCTCTTCTGTCCCATGTAAACCACTGAGTTAAAGAGAAACAAATGTTTGTGTGTGTGTAAATCATATTGGTAACACTGAGAAGTTGAGTCTGGAACTGGGATTGGAGATCCCACTTCAGACTCAAGTCAAGATTCCTATGCAGGCTCAGGCTGAGTCTGTGACAAGAAAAAAGGAGAACAAAACAGCCTCAAAGTAAGGACATTGTGCTGTTGAACAACTAAGGGATAAACTAATTTCAACAGAGATTATTATTCATCTTATGGTCACACCAACAAAAAAGTCACTAGTACAATTCACAGTTCTTGGAGAAGATAGCAACCTTACCTAAAATTCCTCAGTTAGTGATTATGGTAGAGATTGTAAACTTCAATTTGGTTGAGATTTGTTTGGGAATGTTCAGGTTTTGCCAGCATTTTGGCTGCATGTCTCAGTGGATTATATTTAACATGGATTGTTCAATAACTCCATCTCAGAGGAGGGAGTGAATGATTTAGCTGTATAGCATATGGTGATTGGAGGTGCTGGATTGGTGTAACCAACCTTCTTGGGTGTTTAACAATTATCTTTAGAGGCCCATATTAATTTGGTCAGAGGGATTTAAAGGGACAAATTTTTGTCTCTTGGCCTCTAAGGTCAACTAAGTTCCAGGGGATTATGTGTTATCTCTCAATGTCCTGTAACTTCCCTGTTCAGGGAAGTCATGGAGACTCCACTAGAAGGACTTAAACCAGTGTCCAGTCTGCAAAAAAGAGTCAGCACAGGAAAATGTTTCCTTAAATGCTTCTAATTGAAGCTATGGTCTAGCAAGACTTCTAATTTTCACACAGGTGGAACTGGTAAAAGAAAGGCCTAGAGAACCAGGAGCTTCTTCTAAGCCCATGTGACACCCCCTGAGAAATAGATATTCAACTGACCTTCAAAGCAAAAATAAGTTGGTTTATTTGGGTCAAATGTATGATCTTAAACATCCAACAGGAAAGTATAACCAAAGATTCCATCTTCAACATTTTAATGCATACCTCCTGTCAAGAAAGTCAAGCCCACTGTTGTTCTGGCCTAACCACTGAATAATTTCTTTTCTTTCCCTGTCTAGAAGCCATTTAGGAGGGAACTTGTATTGGTTATGACTATTCCAACAAGTTATCGAAGTGCCTGTGGACAAGTTCTGACTTCAGAAATCTCAAGATCAGCTTTGGCAGCCAAGAGAGAAACAAGGAGGAACCTACATTTGAGAATTTTCCTTGTTTTGACTTTTCTGGTTTCCTATCTCTCTGACTATTCTTGCCTTTAGTTTTTACATCTCCCAAGCACCACTTAAGGACTTTTCTTTTCCCCCTACAGTTAATAGTTATGCAACTTAGGGATCTTTTAGATAGACTCACTGATGGGGTACTCCACTGCCTCTCCAATTTACGTCCCCTTCCAGCTTTTGAAGAAGCTAGAGTGGTCATCACCCCAATTCCCTATTGGCAATTGGGATGACCTCTTCAGAGGGTGATGTGTTAAGAATAGGAGATAGAATTTCATTAGGCAGATTAGGGTAAAAAGACCCCAAGGAATAGTAGCCAGTTTCCTTTTTGCCTAAAAATCAAAACAATTACTAAAAACAAAAAGGGGGATATATTGGGCATAATGCAGGGTGGGCCTAGCCAGGCCACCTGCCAGGAGGAATGGAGGAATGGCTCTCGTGTGTGTGGTGCTGCACACTGGTTGGTTGTGAAGCCAGTTTCTGCCCAGCACCTGGAGGGAACCTAATCCACCTGGGAACAAACTACAGTTGGCTGTAGTCAGGACCCCACCCCATAAGCCTATTGGTTAACAAGACCTATAAAACACTCTGCTCTTTCTTGAATAAAGTAGTTTGCAGCAGACCACCACTGCTGGCTTTCTGCTCAACTCCCAGAGTCTGTGTTGACTCTGCGCCTACTCGCCCCCTCCCCCATGGTGAAGCTCCTTCGGCCCCCCTCAGGCTGGTCCTGAGTGCTGGGACCCCCAACAACTGGGGTCATACCAAAGTGTTCAAGTACTTGACCCAATTGAGAAGAAATTTCCATTCAGACCACTAAACATGGCTGTTTTCAAAAGTGCTTAAGTGACTTTTATGTACAGGTAAGGTCTAGAAGTATTACCATAGAACACACATTGATAGACATCATCCTAGAGTTTTTTCAGTGATTTTCTAAGTGATAATTGCTTTTTATTCTAGTGTACTAGCCATATAATAAGTATAAATAAAAATCTGAAGGCCAAAACATTTCAATACAAGGGCTGGAGAGATGGCTCAGCCATTAAGAGGACTGGCTGCTCTTTCAGAGGACCCGGGATCAAATACCATCACCCACATGGCAGCTAACAACCATCAGTTCCAGGGAATCTGACTCTCTCTTCTGACCTCCCAGGCAATGCTTGAAATGGGTGTACTTATATACATGCAGGCCATACACTCATATACATAAAACATAAAAATAATAAATATAAAAAATTAAGTACAGAAATTCTATTTTATTTGGAATGATAAAATGAATAAAAGTTTGTAGGACTTGGGCATCTCTCAGACATTTATTCTCTGTCTGTCCAGTTGTGGGATTCTTCAGTAGCCTCGATCTGTTGCAAAATAAAGCTGCTTTGATGAGTGGTGTATAGTATACTTATCTGTAAATATAAGGATCCATATTTAAAATATGGTAAGAAATTTCATTTGTCTAGAGATGACAGTTTTCTCTAGGATTTATTACCTCTATAACCATGTATATATGACTGTGTTTATAGTGCCACCAATGAGTTCACTCTCATTGAAACAGCTTTAACTCCAATTAGATAGCTGTTGATTACCCACGAGATAAGAAACAGTAGCACTACTACACCACTAGAGGTATTTTGCTGTGCTGGTGGTTCTGGTTATTAAACTTTAGGTCTGGGTTGAACCACTGATTTTCTCCCTTAGAAGCTTACATAGTATCCTCTACAACTGAGTTAGCTATAGTTGTAGTATAACTAAAAGTATTCCAGGTCAGTTCCTGCTCCATGGCTCCAAGTCCTATGTGTAAAGCATTTCCTATCTTCAGCATTAGGGTTTTATCTTACAGTTTAGGGAATAACCAAGAGCTCTGAAAACGGCCTGTGTTATTTGTTTTTTGTTTTCTTTGACTACTCTGACCAACCACTCGAAGGGAGGCCTCTCCTATCTGGCACTGTGTTCCTTGTCGTACAACCCCCAGGTATACATATGCACTAATGTTCAAACACTTTTAAAGTATGAGAGACTATATAGAACTCCTATATTAAAACTCATCCATGCAAGAACCATTGCAGAAAAGAGGGGTGAAAAGATTGTAAGAGCCAGGGCTAGATTATGAACATAGGGAAACAGACTTTCAGGTCGCTGGAGGCTTACACATAGGAACTTGTGGCAATGGTGGCATTGAGCACAGGACCCATGCCAACTCAATTAGACAAGGACCCACAGTGGAGTGAGGGAAGTGGATGATGGGCTGGCCCTAGTCTGGGAACTATTTGAGACTAATTACTACTGTGAGGGAGAGCAGGCCTTATTATGAACTCTAGATAGGCTGACTGGACGATGACTGCAAGATGAACTTGTACCCAAGGACATCTGGGTACTTGAATTGATGGAACTTAACATGTATGGTGAGTCTTCTTCTCATGAACGGTTTTTGCAACTGATAGCTTTATCAGGTATTCGTGTGTGAATAGGCAGTGCTGGTATGCAGACATTGCTAAGCTATATGACAGTAGTATGCTCTTGTCCTATTTTATATGCAAAGCAAGGAATGGAAATGATGAGGAATTAATGATTTAAGTATCAGATATTTAAAATAGAGATTGTTGCTTATTTAAGAGAATTCAAAATGAATTTTACCTAGTAAGCATGCAGTTAACATTCTCTAGCCTTTTCTAAGTCAAGTCCTTTTGTGCAATCAAATGTATGAACTATCTAGGATAATGAAGAGATATGTTTTTGCTAGAACTGTTAAATTTTCACAGGTATCTGATGGTCTGCTGTGGGGCCTAGGCCTATTGCAATAGGTATTGACCAAGTAGCGTGACCCCAGATACCCTGAAGGGATGGTAGAAGTTGGGCCGGGGCCTACTCTGCCTGAAGCTATGGCCAGGGTCCTAGGGAGCTGCTGCAGGTACAGCATAAAGTTTCATTTCCTCATTCCTCAGCGCTTTCTTCACCTGACCCCTGTAGGCCACATCAGCCCTAGAACCTTCCTGCCTTTACCTAAAGACCTTGCCTTGACATTTCCCACCTTCAGAAATGGCCTGACAGGCCTCCCTATATAAACCCCTGCCTTGATTTCAATAAACGAGCTGTCCTCTGACACAGTCTCCCAGGAGTTCTTTCCTGTTGTACTCCGGGCCAGAGGCCCTGTTCATTAGCTCTCCATTCTCTGGGATGATTGCTGTGCATCAGCCACCATTTGGAGATGGAGACCCACAGTCTACTTCATTGAAAATATGTGAAGCAAATATACAGACACATGCTGACATTTAGGAATATATATTCTTTTATTTATAAAAGATCAATCAGCATTCTAATTTAAATGTGTACCAATAGAATGAATTCTAGAAAAAATACATTTGTAGGACTTCAGCATCTTAACTACACGAGATCATAGGGTGAATTTAAATGGGAATATATGCGAAGTACTGGGTTTATTTTACAAAATCAATTCTATAAATTCATGCTACAAGAGATTATATGAATTTTAATTCCAATAGAAAGGCCATTTCATTTTTTAAAAGTTTCCTAATTGGAATCAACTTAGGACATGATGTCTATGACATGGACAACATTAATAGGACAAACAGATGCTGATTAAGACAGAAAGTCAGAACTGTAAAAATTAAGAGACCTCAGAATTTCTGTCCATGCATAGGACTCCTGCATTAAACTACTGCCACCCAAGTCTTAGGGACCATTGTGGAAGAGGTGGCTAAAAAACTGTAAGAGCCAGGGGTGATGGACAACCACAAGTAAACAGTTTTCCAGGCTTCTGGGAACTTGTTCATATGAACTTGCAACAATGGTGACAGCATGCACAGGATTCTTGGAAACTCAGATCAGACAAAAACCCAGTACAGAATTGGGAACGTAGTTAAGAATTCCCAATCCTGGCTGATGGAATTTTGGCAGCTTATCACTGCTGGATAAGGGTGAGTTGGTCATCTTTAGGGAAATGATGCTAGATAGGCTGACCAGGTTCCAGTGGATGAACTCACACGAAGGGACATCTAGGCACACATACACTCATTAGGCCTTTGTATATATGAAAGAATGCTTGAAATTTGATGGGGGAGTTTATGGGGTTCAAATGGGGAGGGAGTCTAAATGCGATTAAGAGGTATGAAATGCACAAAAATTCAATAAAATGTACTGTAAAAAAGATAATCCTGTGTTAAGATAGAAGGTTTAGACCTTGCTGCCACAATGTCCACTCATTCAGGACAAGCTTTAATGATGCTTTTTATACTCAAGACCAGCATAGTGAGTTAGCCAGGCCATCATGATATCATCCTTCTCTCTCTAACAACAAAAAATCAGCAGTGATAATCTGAAGCATTGTCTAACTAACTATTCATAGCTCACCTGAAATTAACCAAGCTATGACAACAACAAACTATAACCAAACTTCCACTCCACGAAGCAGGAAAGAAATTAATAGAAGACACATAACCAACAAAACTTTATATGACCAGTTCAATTCATACATACTAACAATACAAAAAGCCAAGATAATATGTCCTTACTGAATTCCACTACTCTGATAAAAATGTTCTTCCGTGAGAACTACCCAGAGGAACACAAGGACACAATGCAAAAGATGACAATTATAAACATAATAAAAGTATTACAAGAATTTAAAGAGCACACAAAAACCTCAATGAACACAAAGGAGATAGGAATAAACTTCTGAATGAAGCTCAAGAAAATACATGAAAAAGATGAAATGACAAAAATGTTTCAGGATTTGAAAAGTGAATCCAGGAAAATAAAAATATTGAAGAAAATTCAAGCAGAAATGAATATAGAATTGAAAATCTCAGTAACCCAAGTAGAAATGTCATGAAAAGTCCTGCCAGAAGAATTAGCCGAATAGCAACAGAATAGCAGAATTTGTAGGCAAGGTAAGAGAATTAAACCACTCATTAAAAGAATATTAAAAAAATTTTCTAAAATACAGAATATCTGGAACATCAGGAAATAAAAATATCTGTAAATTATAGGCATAGAGGAGAAAGAAGAAGAAGAAGACCAGGTCAATGACATAGGCCAGATCTTCAGAAGAATTTTAGAAGAAAAATCTAAATTAAGAAAAGTCATAATCATACAAATAAAAAAAGCACACAAAACACTAGATAGACAGGATGAGATAAGAAACTTTCCACAGAATATCATGATAAAATATTAAATTTTCATAATAAAATGAAGGAAGGGAAGACTTAAAGAGAAAATTAAGTTACATATAAAGGAACACCCCCCTTAGAATAAAACCTGATAATTCAATGCAAACTTTAAAAATCAAAAGAGCCAAGATTATTGTAGCTTGTATACTAAGTAATCACAGGTACCAACCAGCACTCCTTCACCCAGAAAAACTAGCCACTATGGTTGAAGGAGAAAGCAAAACCTTCCATGATTTGAACATGCTGAAAGAATTAATGTACACATAACCAACACTACAGAGACTACTGATTGTAATATTATGGACAGAAGAAACAAACAAGCATAGCCAAGTGACCACAGAATGAAGCCCAAATTATGGAAACATGACTATGATCACAAACAAAATGACAGTAGCAAACATTTCTTTCAATAATAACTTTAAATTTCAATGGTATCAATTTTCTAATAAAAAGACACAGATGACTTGAAAGGATTCATGATCAAAATGATTTTTGTTTTATTTTCTATAAGAAAAGCATCTTAGTTTCCAGGAGAGACACCATTTTAAACTGAAAGGGTAGTAAAAATATTCCAATAAAATGGGACCAAGAAATAAACATTCATTGATTTTCTGATATCTTACAAAATAGTCTTCAAAATACTATTCTTCAGAAGACGTAAATTTACTTTATTCTGATCAAGGAAATATTCATCCAAGACATTGTAATCATTAACATTAACGTATATGTAGCAAACATTGGTGCACCCAATTTCTTAAAAAAAGTGATTACTGGACTTCAAGACACAGATCAACTCCAAATCAGTAATATTAGTTGACTTTGATATACCACTTTATCCAACAAACAGGTCATTTGAACAAAAAGTTCAACAGAAAAACAGAATTAAATACCATAATACATCAAAAGGATCTATTAGATATCTATAGAACATTCTACCCAGGAGGCAAATGATACACATTCTATACAGAAGCCCATGGAAGTGTCTCAGAAATATGCCATATATTTAAGAAATTTTAACATACACCGATTAATTGACATAATTCAATATATGTTATCGAACCATAATGCAATAAAGCTTAAAATCAATAGCAAAAAAAAACTGTAGTAATTACACTAAATCATGGAGATAAAGAAGCACACTACTGAATATTGAATGGGTCTAAAAAAAGAAACAAAAATATTCCAGGATTTAAATGAAAGTGAAAACACATCAAAACCTCTTGCACATGCTAAAAGCAATCATAAGAGAGTAATTTATAGCTCCAACTGCCTACATTAAAAAATCATAATGAGTACAAATAAATGATTTAATGATACAACTCATGAATCTGGAAAATCAAGAACAACACAAATCCAAATCCAGCCAATGATTAGAAATAACAAAAATCAACAAACTAGAAAAATTACAAAAATTACAATACCTATAAGCTCTTTCTTTGAAAATGAAAAGAAGTTTCTAGAACCTTCCCCCAAAACTCAAAATAAAGAAAAATAGATCCATATCAACAAAGTCATAAACAAGGAAACATTGCAGCAGACATCAAAGTAACCCAGAACATCAAAAGTTAATACTTTAAGAAGCTATATTCTATTAATCTAGAAATTCTAAAGTAATTGCAAGAATGTCTACATTCGACTGCAACAATGAAGTAAAACCAAGAAGGGGATAAACAACTTAGACACACAATAAATAATGAGATTGAAACTGTGATACAACACCTCTTACTAAAAAATGACCGCATATCAATGGATTCACAACAGAATTCTACCAGAACTTCAAAGAGGAACAACAATTAATGTTGATTAAATTATTCATAAAGATAGAAACGGAAGGAGAACTCCAAAACCCCTTCATGAAGCCAGAATTACTCTAATATCTAGACTGTGTAAGGATACAACCAAAAAGAAAGAAAAGAAAAGTAATATCCAGTATACTTGATGAACATAGATGTAAACGCAAAAATTGTCAGCAAAATAAAACAAACTAAATGTCCCTTAATTTATGATGAATATATAGTGAAATATGATACTTTTTATACACTGTAATTCCATGCAGCTTTAAAGATTATTGGAATCCTGAAATTTTCATGTAAATAAATGGAACTAGATAACATTATACTGAATATGTTAACCCTGACCCAAAGGAACAATTGTTGCATGTTTTATCCCACTTGTGGATCCTAATTTCAAATATTAGGATGTTAGTATATATTATGAAAATATTCTGAAGTAACTACAGGAACTAAGAAAGGAGAAAGGAACAAGAAATTTGGGAAAAAGAGACAGTAGGACATAGGCGTTATCAAGGGGAAAATGCAGAAGGATACTTTCACGGGGGAGGGAGAACAGAGCACTGTACAGTTAGAGAGAGTTTAAAGAGAGATAAATGATATTTCAGTGATGTGAAAAACATGGGGCAATATCTTATTTCAGAAGCCTACATAAAAATGCATATACACAAACACGTGCATGTGCACAACTGTGTGTGCACTAATATGTACAATTGAAGGCTAAATAACAAACAAAAATCACAGTACCAGGCAATGGAAATATTCTTTGGAGTTGTTGATCAAGATAGTTCAATAAACTTCCAAAAGAATACAAGCTATTAAGACAGTCTTTCATTACAGTCCAGAAGTTGAAGGTAAGGCCTAATTGCTGAAAATAATCCATACTTCAGATGCAGGACTTGGAGCAGTTGAATTGGAACTGACATAGAAGCCTCCTCACTGAAGACAAGCTCTCATAGTATTAGAAGGTACTATGCTGTTGCTCCCTTTTGTGGGGGTGCGGCTGACACCCGTTGGTGTATTCCCTCTCCAAGTTCCCTGTCTCCCATCCAGTGGGAGGGGGTAGCAAGGGAGATCAGGTGCATAGCTCGCATCCTAATTCTCTTGCATTGCCCCAGCCCTCACCCGCGGTTGGTGAGACACCTTGAGGGGATCAAAGTCAGGTCGGGTGCGCAGCTCGCCATTCCCAACCTCCTGGCCCGTCCAAGGAGACACTCAGATGCAGCTGGGGTTCCCATCAGACCAAAGAAGCAAGCAGTGAGTCAGCTCTTTTGGTGGTACAGCTTTAATGTTATAACTATTTCAGTGGTACAGCAGGAAACCATTTATTGAACCTAGCAGGTACATTATAAAGGCTCAGAGCCATAGGTATTAGCATACAGCACGAAATCTCTACCAGTCACTTTACAGGTCACTTTGATCATTCCTTTCACTTTACATAGAGGCTATAACTGTCCACATGCTGTTCACGAGGGAGGAAGTAATTCTCCTCCAATGGCATTTATGCCCCTAGTTCACCTAATTACCATGGTATGGGCTTATCTCCTCTGGCCGGCCTTTGTTTCAGCTCTTCTCAGTGCCGTCTTGCCCAGGCCATGAGGTGCTGGCTGTTCAATTAGGATTTCTTAGGACCCTACACTATGCATCCTTCCACGGAAGAAAACCAATCATTGCTCCTATGTAGCATTAAAACCTAAGATTCTCATCAGTGAATAGCCAAGCAAATTATCTCTATTGGTGCAATAGTGACACATTTATCTTTGGGGTAATTACAGCTGTCTAATTGGACTTGAATTCCACTCAATAAGAGAGAATACATGTATGGTACTGTAAAAATAACTCAGTACACATGACCAAAGGAGTCATAGTCTGTAGCAAAGAACTTAGTACCATCCATTTATGAGATTCAAATAATTTATGATATTCTAAATATGTATCTTTATATTCACAGACATTTTAAGCTTTTATCATTCATCAAAGAAGCTTCTTTGTTCAATAGGTGGGGACTCATAAAATTCCATAACTTGTCAAAATGGAGAAAGTGACAGTTAGATGCTCAACCCTAAGTAACACATCTAAAACTCAAACTATATTCCTAAATCTCAGGGAACATAGTGGAAGAGTTGATGGAAATAATATAAGGCTAAGAGGAACAAGACACTTTCTGCTATAAATTGTATCCTAGACATGCAAGGAAAGCTACAGCCATGAATGCTCGACAGTTTGGCAGCGTAACAAATCTTGATAACAACAGAATGACCATGAAATAGACTCAGTGGATTTTAGGTAATAGAAGATAGATGATAGATAGTTGATGATAGATGATAAGTGATAGAT
Organism: Eospalax fontanierii; assembly: GCA_035773235.1. Lineage (NCBI taxonomy): Eukaryota > Metazoa > Chordata > Mammalia > Rodentia > Spalacidae > Eospalax > Eospalax fontanierii. The sequence continues at coordinate 83,007,230 of CM069525.1, forward strand.
ATAGAGACATGCATCTATGTTTATTCATAAATATTTGTATTTGTGACAATAATCAAAGAAAAGGACATGAAATCAAGAGAAAGTGGCAGGTCATGGGAGGAGGAGGTTGGACTATGGGCAAAAATGATGCAAATAAAATTTTCACGCTTGAAATTCTAAAACTGAAAATTATATTATAAAGTAAAAAATTTAATGATCTCAAATGAGTATTTCCTGGAAATTGACATTTGGCTATCTCAAAAATACCTGTGCATTAGTTTTATGGGCTTGATATTATGGTTCATTTAATTTTAAAACTCAGTTTTATTTAGAAATTCTTTGATACACCACAGATCATACATACATATTTTCTCTACATATTATAGATTCAATATTTGTATGAGTGACTCAAAAGGCCACATTTCAACTAGCTTAAAGCTTAATCTTGGCAAATTGACTTACATCTGATTATCAGATTCTACTGAATGACATTTGGGTCTTGATTCTTAATAATGACTTGCAAAGAAAACAAGCAATCTGAATTACCCATGAATCTAGAAAGACTAGGAGGGATGTTGAACAACATATTAGGGAGGGAAAAAACAGTTCTGTTTATAATAAACTGAGATATGCTCAGTATATAAATAAAACAGAAATGAATTTGGAAACTTAAATCAAGAGTATATGTTAGGAATGACATAACTAATAAAGGCTAAAATAAAATATATGAGTTATGGAACTTTATGACATTCTCCATCTGCTGCAATGATAAAATTCTTTGATGATCAATGAGAAGTAGACTTGTCTATAAATATAAAGATACCTATTTAGAATACAGTGAGAACTTACACTGGTCTAGAGATGTGAAAAAATAGCTTTTTTCTCTAGGGTCTATGCTATCTTCAGCCATGTGTACATGCTATGTTTACATGCATGAGTTCTTTTCAACTGAGTGAGCCTTATGTCTCATTAAACAGCTGTCACCTACCCACAGATTAAAAGTGCACCAAATGATACAGTTTGCTGGACCATTCATTGCTGTGGTTCAATAAGTTTTATAGCTGGGTAAATGATCAGTTGGTTTCCTCCCTTGGAGACATTCCTAGGATTTTCTGACTATGAGATAAGAGCTATCTTCAATGAGGAGGCATCCAGGTCAGTTCCCGCTCAAGTGCTCTAAGTCCTACTTCCAAAATATACCTTGTCTTCAGAAATAGAGTCTTCTCTTCAAGTTCTGGAAGGCAATCAAGGGCTTTGGCAATAGCTTGTATTATTTTGGGAGACTCTTGGACTACTATCCTGACAATTAGAATGGAGGTTTCCCTTGACTTGTACTGTGATTCTAGTTACATAGCCTTCAACTATACACATGAACTCATGTATATATTTTATGCACATTTTCAGTAGGCTTATTAAACACTACATTTGCATTTGTGTTTTTTCTCGTCTAAGTACATTTTATCTCTTTTCTCTTACCTTCTGTGTAGCCCTACCTGAGGAGGAAAAAGCTTCCTTCTCAGTCAAATTGCCACACCCCATTTTCACCTCCCCCATTAACCTCTGTATCATAATGTCCCCCTCTCTCAAGCTCCTTCTTTCCCTCTCTCTGATAGTTCCTTCTTATTTTCCTTGCTGTTGTTTTTACATCAGGATGTAAACTGATGTCTAAGGGTTTGGAACTAGGCTAGGCTCCACAAATGAGATACAATACGTGTTAATTTTTTTCTAAGTCTGCATTATCTCCTCACTGTAACAGCTTCTAGTTCCATGCATTATCCTGCAGAACTCATGATTTCATTTTTCATTTACTGCTGAATAGAACTCAGTTGTTTCAATGCATCACATTTCCAGTATCCATTTATCAGATAAGGGACAGTTAGATTGTTTCCATTTCCTAGCTATTGTGAAAAGATCATCAAAAAACACGGCTGTACAAGTATCTCTGTATTAGCAAATTGAGTTCTTTGGGTATATGCCAAGGAGGAGTATATCTGGCACATATGATAAAACTATTTTTTTCTATTTTTTAAATAATTCTTCGTACTGATTTTCATACTGGCTCAACACTATGCTGTTCTACCAAGTATGAACTGAAGGTTCCGCTTTCCCCACCTTCTCTAGCATTTTTTGTAGGTTGTTTTCTTCATTTTAGCCATTCTGTCTGGGTAACTTCTCCAAAGTTTGACAACCTGTCAAAGCAGAAAATAAGTGATTGTAAGGTGTCCAGTCATAAGCGATATATCCACAACACATTCGTTGCACCTAAAGCTCAGGAAGCATCTTAGAACAGGAGGCATGAATGTTTTAAGAGGCAGAGGGACAAGACATCTCTGCTACTTAATATATTCCAGATATTACAGAGAAATCTGCACCTATGAAGTCTCCACCCATGATAGCCTATCAACATCTATATAATGACAAAACCAACGGACACACCCAATTGGGAAAATTTCCCAAGGTCCCAATACTGTATAAATAGCTACAGGCCACCAATAGACTCTGTGTTAAGAAGAATCAGTTTTATCTAAGGACTACCTCCCTGAGAGATTATCTAATCCGAATTGAGTAGCCCTAATCACTTGTACATATGAGTATTCACTAAATGGACACAAATGCACTAAATAACAAGAAATGGTGAGGTAGGGGGCATGGGAGTATGTGGGGTCAGACTGCAAAAGGTAGAAGTAATGCAAATAGAATACACATGTGGTAAATTCTAAAAAATAATAATAATAAAGAAATATACAAGAATTACAATGGGTCAAATCACCTAGGAAGCTACAACCTGTGAGCCCTATCTATCTATCTATCTATCTATCTATCTATCTATCTATCTATCTGTAATGATGGGTTAAAGTTCCTATTTAGATCACAAAACCAGAATGCATCTCAATTTAATGGATGGGTTGCCTAAAACTTAGTAAAAATTGTTAGAACAAATATTTTTATCTCTGCTCAAACTAAATAATCTTTTTTCTAAGGTATCATGGATGTAACCTTGAATCCACATTTACTACTAAGCACACAAAACCCAACAATGACTGAAAGAAAATTCTTTGAAGCAAAAAAAAAGGTATATTTTGAAAACTAGCAACCAAAGAAGATGGAGGTTCTTACTAATAAATATAGGCATACCTTTGAGTTGCAGGTTGAAGGTTAATAAGGAGTTGTGTGGGGGGGTATATCAGTTAGAAACCAGGGTAGCTTCACACCAGGTGGACTAATTACTGACACAGATGCTCACGGTTCTTTTAAAATAAGAAAAAATGGTGATTAGAAACTCTTACTATTTGGTTCTTTTTAGTTCCTTTTCTAAAAGACAATTAATTATTAGTTAATGATTATGATAACAAAAGTGACTTCTGAAGATAACAGGGGATAATTACAAATGGCTACATTCTCCAGAGGATCTGGAGAGCTAAAGAAGAAGATTTTTCCTATGGAGGACATGGAGAGATAGTAGTCACTAAAGAGTTGTTTTCAACCAGTTAGGCAGCTGTAGTCAGACATGTCCTGTGCAAAACCATAAGGGATATATCAACATATTGTCTGCATGACCTCCAAAATTAAGGACTTTTAAAATAAACTGAAAGTGGGGCTAGAGGGATTCTCCAACTTTTCAATAAATAAAATGATTTTTTCAGTAATATGAACAAATAAATACATTAGAACTGTAGCATAACCTCCATATCATATGTCTAATAAATAAAGCAGGAGTTTCAATTGTTTCTCTTCCCACAATATTCATTATGGATGTGTTTATTTGTACCTACATCTCTATTTTTTCTTTCTTGAGGATAGGTTTAAAATCTATATCCCACGGTTCTCTCACATGTACTTAATATATGTTCATCTAAAGAAGAATAAGAAAGATTATCAAGGTATCCTAAGTGTACTTATGTTTTTAAAGAACATGTTCATGGGCATGTTAATATTTTAAGGAAGTATATAGATGGTCTTAATCTATTCATTATATTAAGAATCATACACTATTAATTTTGGCATGAGACAAGTGTTTGCTTCAAGCATGAAGAATTATTGTACAAGCCAGGACTGGCAGAACATGTCTCTATTCCCAGCACTGGGGAGGCAGAGGCAGCTGCTCTCAATGAGACCAAAGCCACCCTGGCTACAGGGAGACCCTTATTGTGAATAAAAAAGAATTGTTGTAGAAATATATGATTATTTCCTATACACTGATGACTTATAAATTGATAGGTGCTCTCAAACTTCAAATGCTCAATATAGAAGCGTTTTGGGGGAGTTTCCAAGGGGTCACTGATAAGAGTTAACTTTACTAAAGTTCTCCATGGTAGTATTTTCCTGAAAATGAACCACTTTTCCCATGACCAAACAATCTAAATTAACAGTCAAGACATGAAGTTTGTTTATTCAGAAAATTCCATGAATATATGTTTTTTGACCATTGAAAATATTGATATAAAAAACTCTGCTTCTTTATGAAAACACATTTTTGGATGTAGTTCTACAGTGTTCCAAAAAGGTATTTCATTTTAAAAGTGGGGAAAAACATACATTTTTAATAAAATATTTCCATATACATCACCTAAATTGAAGCATCAATCCCATATGGTAAAGCCTATTTTTTCCTCTTAGAATTTATATTAAAATGTCCTGAGATATAGACCAATGTCACACAAAAAAGTAATTAGAACATTAAGAATGAGTTCCAATTTTGTCTATTAATTTCATGCTTTTCAGCAATATTTAAGGTCAATTTTATCCCCTATTCTATAATTACATATATCTGTTTCTTTAATAGTGCTAAAATAATGTTAATAAAATTATGATATTTGGCGAGATAATGATCAGAGAAAAAAATTACTTATCATGCTTTAGGAGCCTATACACTCCCTAAAATCTTTCTTCTAAACAGAAAATGAGTTACCCGTGTATTCCATGGGAGTTGCTTGATTTTTGTAGTATTTTACAACATTATTAACCTGAGTGGGATGAAATTAAGACATATCTATTGTTTGATGAGATGAATCAGCTTATACTATTTGTTTTTAAAAACTCTGATGGAAGGGAAAAATTCCAGGACCCAACAAATTCCAATTCCAGTTGTTACATACACAATCCTGATCTGTTAGATGAATTTCTTGCCCTAAGTATTTATGGGTGCATGTACATGGGGTCTGAAGCATAGCTTCTCTCTCTCTCTCTCTCTCCCTCTCTCTCTCTCATTTTTTCACTAATCAGGCCTGACCAAGATACTGACGATAACAGTATTAGTAATTTTGGACTTTTAATTTGCTCTTATATTTGCCCTGTGATAAATCATTCCTTGGAAAGAACCCACATACCTGGAGACAAACTTACTATTGGTTTTATTTGAGACCCCACCCCATAAGATCATTGGCTATCCAGACCTATAAGAGCGTGTGTACCTATTCAGTAAACCAGTTTACGGTGCCACCCGCTTGGGCTGCTTCCCGTCCAACTCCCGGAGTCTGTGGCTTGATTCTGGGTCTACTCACCCCCAACCCCTCGGCCAGCCCCAAGTGGTGAGACAACGGAAAACGACTAAAAGTGGCGCCTGGAACAGGGACCTTGATCTCCTCGGGAAGTAGACCCCAGTTCAGTTCGGTTTTGTGTGCGATTCCATCCTTGTGGATGGGCAAGGATCGCCTCCTTTTGTTTACCTTCCTTTGTCTGTCTCCCTAATCTGAAGGAAGCACACACCGCCTCTCAGTCCCTGAGATCCGTGTTGACCACTCCTTTTTTGGTTAATCTGGCTGGAATCAAGTGAGGGTTTAATCCCCTCTAGATTTTGGGAACGGAGGTGAAGCTGTTAGCTAAGCCTTTCCAGAGCACACATAGTGTGGGTAATCAGCCTGGGGAAGGCTGGTTTTCCCATTTTGATTTTAAACTGCCCCACCTCCTTCATGTGGGCGGGCCTACAACACACAAGCTGAGGCTGGGGTGAGTTTGCCCTCCAGGTTCAGCTGGTTTAAAACTCCCGCTGCTCCCAGAGAGGAGAGGCAGCTTTCCAGCAAGGACCTTTCATATGTTAATTGATGCCACGGACTGTCCCTCTTGGAGACCGGACACCGAGGGAGAGCAGGGGTGAAGGCTTAGGAGAATTAGGATTTGGCGAATGACAGACAGACACAACTCAGGTTGAGGTTTGAATCTGCTGCGATTTTACTAAAGCTTCATCTGAGGTTTTATAGGGTTACAGAAGGAAATTGGCAGGATAACAGTTTAAGCAATACAAAACATTGAATTTTGGTTACTATACAATTTGTAGATTGTCACATTATATTCTTAAGGTTTTTTGATATATGTTTTGTGGTTACAGCCAACTGAGCTCAGTCCAAAGGTCACAGTGCCTTGTTCCATAGAATTATGTCTGGCACTGCCTGCCCACAAGTTTGTGGTGACTGGTTAATAATGAAACTCTCATGAGAAAGTTTTTACCAGTATGACAGAGAATCGGGCACTTGTGAGACCCTAGCTTTTATTCTTTCATAAGCCCATTGTTTTATCCATATAAGCGTTTTTACTAATCTTTCCATGGTGGGTTCTAAATCTTTCAAGATTTTATTCTTTTCATGCTTGGGAACTAAGCACCACGGGAGTCGACTTTGGGCTAAACGTTCCATGAAGGGGAGTGTGTGCCACATACGTTTCTGGCCATCGTAATTTACCCATTGATGTCCACCTTCATAATATGCTCCTGTATAAGGCAGGGGGTCTAAGTAGACACCAGCTTTAGGGGTCCATATCGGTGGAGTCCACCAATCACTCTTAAGTTTATACTGTAAGTACCCTAAAAAATACCCAGTGGGGATTGCCAATTTCTGTAATTCCTTTTCTCTAGAAACTCTATTATGTTTATTTCCAATTAATATTTCTAGTTTTACTTTCTCTGGTTCATCATCTTTTTTCTGTATCATGAACTCTTTCCGCTTAAGCTGATCCATAAAAGCCCCAACCCCCTTTTCAGGTTTTTCTTTCTGTTCTTTTGTTACTAGAACCAAGGCTTGCATGACTGGGGGAGCGCTTTGTACGGCTTCCATTGAAATTATTGATTTATTAAGGACATTTTCTGCTTTGGCCAGAGGTAAGAGATTACAGGAAAGCAAAATAATGAAAAGCACAAGAAGCAAGAAGCAAACAATAGTTCAGGTCAGAAAGCATCATATCGTTCTGGGTATTGATGTTCCAGGTCGTAAAGCACGAGCTGACTGCCAGGGAACAGCCGAGGGCAAAGCTCCGAGAAGCACGTGTCCCTCCTTCCACTGCCTTTACCACTGGCCTGTCATGGCTACACAGTGGCTTTTGCTGTGGCTGCTGCAAATTGACCCTGTCTGGCTTTTAAAAACTGGCTAAAACCTTCTGGACAGTTTTTTTTTGTGGGTTCAGCCCAGGGAACTCCAGAGGCTGGAGTGTAAATCCACGGAAGCCTCCCAGTGAGTCGTGGGGCAGCCGTGCCCCCAACACCTTGGCTACATGTCTCTTTGGCCATTTTGGCTTGTGTTCTGATTATAGTGGCCTTGAGTTTTTACTTCATTAGCCGTCATTTGTCCATAATGAATAGTTTCTCCTCCCACCAGGAAATGCCACAGCTGCAAGCAGTTAGAGCCCTGCTTTTACAGCACAGCTTGAAAGTAAAACAAAAAGATTTTAACACCTTTTGAAATGAAACCTTTGTCCTGGCCCCATGCATTAGCCCTGAAAATGTTTGGGATGCCTCTATTTGGTCCCACATTCTCTTTCTCATGAGGAAGAGTGAAGCTTATGAGGGACACACTCCTCCCATCTCATTTTCCCCTATTCTCTTTGCTATAATTGCCACTCTTAAAGGTTCATCAGTTGAGGAAGTTATTAATACCTATAATGAAGGTTATAAAGAGGGACGAAAGTTGACCTCATGAGTCTCGTCCTTGTCATATAAGGAAGAAAAATTCCCAACTGCTAAGGATGAAGCAACACCCACCCCTTCCTCAGTTAGCCCCCACCTCCAGCCACATTCCCCAACCAGGCCTTCCAAGACATCCGGAGCCGGTTGCCATGGTGCGCTGCTGCTGATGGAAATGCACCCCACCCACCATGCCCTGGGCACGTCTTACCAACTGCTCTGCCTGCTCCACATTGGGTAAGTCCTACCACCTGAAGCCTCTTTCAACTTTCCCTGTTAATGTAGGACCAGATGCAGCAGTCAGGCCCTGGTATCCCACTTCCCTCACTGACCTGGCTCTCACTTGCAGAGCGGCTCAGGATTCTGGTGTGGATTCTCCATATTTTGAACAGGTTCTTTTTCAGTGGGCCACCCACCTTCAGACTTATGATTGGTACTCACTCCTTACAGCAGTTCTTTCCCCATCAGAGTTCCTTCAATGGAAAGCAGCCTATAGTGATCTGGCTGAAACACAGGTATGCAATAATCTCCAATTGGGTATGCAGGTTTCCCTGGACATGCTCCTTGGCACAGGCCCCTATACAGACCCCCTGACTCAAGCCAAGGTGGGCATTTATGCCTAGTTTGATCAAGTTAAATCTTTGTCACTTCAAGGACTTAAGGCCTGCCTCCCACAAAAACCAGATACATTTTTCCATAATTTAGTCCAAGGTCCACCTGAAGGTTTCATGGATTTCCTTTCACAAGTGACAGAATCTGTGGATCACCACACCTCACCTGGCCCTGGAAGGGATGAATGAGTCAAACAACTGGCCTGGGAGGGGGCCACCATGGCTGCATGGCTGCTTGTAATGCTATTGCTGCTGTGAGCAATGAGGAACTCCATAAATGGATTGTGGCCACCAAGGATATTAATCCCATAACTGCCCCCTTTAAGTCCTAGCAACCTCCATCCAGACCTTAGCACTTGGCCAGAAATCTACCTTTCAACCACCTATTTGTTGGGGTTGTAACCAACCAGGGCACTTTCAACAGACCTGCCCTAAGCTTAAAAGGACCAATTTGAAGCCCAAGACCCCTTGCCCTAAATGTCATAAAGGTTATCATTGGGCCATAGATTGAAAAATTAAATCTGCCAATAATACACCTTTAAAACTCCCCCAGGAGCAACCCTCAGCCCCGCCCATAAGAGAGCACTCTCCTAAAATAAGATGGCTCTTCCAGTTGATGATCATACTCCATGTATTTTGGTTTCTTTGAATGGCATCAAATTTCAGGGTATTGTGGACATGGGTGCAGTGCTACTATTATCTCTGCTAATGATGCACTCTGTATGACCAACTGGGTATATAAGCCTGGACCTAACATCTAAGGTGTTGGTGGACAACAGCCCACTAGATAAGTTAGGAGACCAGTCACCTGGGAGGATTATGATGGCAACACAGTAGAATTTTACCCTCTGGTGGCTAATATCCCTAATAACCTATGGGGAAGAGACATCCTTACAACTATGGGTGTAGTTATCACTACGACAATAAGGTCTTTTATGATGACACCATTGGCCTCCCAGGGTGATCCAACCCCAATAAGCCATCTGACACTCCATTGCACCTCCAATTCTAGAGGCCACTGTTCGACTTTCTGTTGTGCCCATGAGCCTTGAGTGGGATATTTCACACCCCATATGGGTCGAACAGTGTCCTATTTTAGAACCTAAACTGACCATCCTCAAATCCCTTGTGCAAGAACAGCTTGATCTTGGCTATATTGAGCACTCTATCAGTCCCCATAATTCAAACCTGCCAAGGATGCACCTGCAAATGCAGCAGATGCCCCCACCACCACAGAACCACTGGATCCATAACCACATCCCCTTCCTCTTACTGTTCATGCTTCCACTCCCAAGCCTTACTAGGGCTGATTCTCAGCCATTTTTTCGCTCCTTAATTTGGTAACTTGGAGCATTTTGATGTGGCCTTCTTGATTACAAGCTGACCACTTAATAACAACACTTTCTTCATAATACTTAACTATTCTCGATTCTTTCTGAGTCTGCTACAGGTCACAAAAGCATTCTGCAACATGAACCTTTGCACATGCCACAGGAGCCTTCCTGCAAACCTCCCATGCCATCCTAATTACCCTCCTGAGCAACAAGTATCCCCCATTGGGTTATTTCATCAGAACAGCAGGTATCCAAAGACAGGTAAGACTCTGATGCCTACCAAGGCAACCTAAGACAGGCACCGCAGGCAAAGGTGAATCTTTTGGGTTGTTTCATCAGAATGGCGGATAGCCAATAACGGGTAAGACTTTGGGGTCCAGGGCAACCTAAGACAGGTACTGCTGGCAAAGGTGAACCTCTTAGGTTAATTCACCAGAATGGTGGGTAGCCAATGACGGGTAAGACCCTGGTGGCCAGGGTGACCTAAGACAGGCACCATCACCTCAGGTGATTCCTAAGGGCCTGGGGCCAACAATGGCATGGCAAAGAATCATGCCTCCTGGGGTTGCTCAATTAATAAAAACAAAAAGGAGGATATGTTTGGCGTAATGTAAGGTGGGCCTAGCCTAAGGCCACCCACTGGGAGGAATGGAGTAACGGCTCCTGTGGGTGTGGCATTCTGCTCTGGCTAATTGTGAGACCAGCACCTGGAAAGAACCCACCTACCTGGAGACAAACTTACTATTGGCTATATTTGAGACCCCACCCCATAAGATCATTGGCTATCCAGACCTATAAGAGCTTGTGCACCTATTCAATAAACGAGTTTGCAGTGCCACACGCTTGGGCTGCTTCCCATCCAACTCCTGGAGTTTGTGGCTTGACTCTGGGTCTACTCACCCCAACCCCTTGGGCCAGCCCCGAGTGGTGAGACAACAAAACGAACATGACTACAATTCCTGAATATTGTATTTCACTGACCTTACATATTGTAGCTCGAAACTTTAGTAACTGAAGCCTTTTATGCTAATATGAGTCACTACACAAAGATTTTGAAGCAATGACCATAACAAATAAAGCTCCCTAGAGCAAGGGGTAATGCTGGGGGGTTTGATTAATGGCATTAGCAGCAGCTGTGCAGTAGTCAGAAAACCTGTACATGTAAGTTCAAATCACACCAGATCTGATCTTTGTACTACATAGTTTAGTGGCTTCATTTTACAAAACCTTTAATTATAGTGAAGTATGATAATATGTCAATGAAAGAAGACCCAAAGTTCATTAAGTGTTTTAGAAAAATATATTCTGATGTAGGAGTCTGGAAAATGGATAGGAAACCCGGAGATACAGGGAAAGAAAGAGACTGGGATAGTTGGAAACAGTTGTTACTAAGGGGAAAATGGGGAAATGAGGGTATTGAACTGGGAAAGGAGCAGGGGAAAAAATACAAGCACAAGGAGGGTAAAGAGGAAGAAGGAACTCAAGAGAGAGGGGATAATAGGAGGCAGGTATCATTAAGGGGAAAATGGAGATACTTAAACTTAAACCGGGGAGGGAAGAAGAAATTTAGACAGAAAGAGAGGAGTGAGGGAGAGAGAGAATAAATAAAATAGCTAGTATGAAAACCTCCATTCAGTGTTGTCCAAGAGACTCCAAACATGACACAGGCTATTGCCACATTTCTTGATTGTGTCTAAGAACTTGAATATTAGACCCTATTACAGAACACAGGACATAATTTGGATATATGAATTGGAGCAACAGAGCTGGAACTGACCTGAAGGCCGCCTCCCTGAAGACTAGCTCTCATAGTTTTGGAACACACTATGCAAGCTGCTAAAGCAGAAAATCAATCAGTGGTCCATCCTAGCTGTAAAGGGTAATAACCACAATAACTGCCACATTAAACTATCTCTATTGTTGCAGTAGTAGCACTTTTATTTGATGGATAATCAACAGTTATCTAATTGGAATTAAAGTCTCAATGGGCAGGAACTCATGGGTGGCACTGTAAACATAGCCAAATATACATGTCTGGAGAGGTCAAAGATCTAAGAAATCCCTATCACTGTCACATCATCAGACAAGTAAAATTTTCTTCTGTATACTAAATATTGATCTTATGTTTCCAGTCAAGTATGCTGTTCTAACTTGCTTCTCATCACTGTGACAAAACTCTCTGACCAATACCAAATTTGGGAGAAAGGGTTTATTTGGTTTGCATCTCCCAAGTCACAATCTATCACTAAGGAAGCCCAAGGAAGGAATTCAGGGTAGGAACCTGGATACAGGAGAATAACTGTCTATTTTCTTGTTCCCTGAACCCATTATCAGCCTGATTTCTTATACAACACAGAACAACCTGCCCAGAGGGTGGTTCCATCACTTAACAATCAAGGCCATAGATTATGGCCATAGATTAGCCCAAAGGAGGTAATTCCCTTGTTGAGGCTCTCTCAACCCAGGTGTGGCAAGCTGACAACTAAAGCTATCCAGAATATACACCATACACCACTCATCAAAGAAGCTTCTTTTTGCAACAGATGAAGGCTATTGTAGAGTCCCATACAACTGACCAAATTTTAGAGAATAAGACACTTAAGAGTGAATATTCCTGGATAGCATTTCTATATTAAAACTCATCCACCCATGGCTCAGGGACCATTGTAGAAGAGGGTATAGAAAGATTGAAAGAACCAGAGTCGATGCATGAACATAAGGAAACAGAGGTTTTTAGGACCCTGAGAAATTGCTCCCATGAACTGGTCACAATGGTGACATCATGCACAAGGCCCATGATGACTCAATTAGATAAAACCACAGCATAGTAATGGAGAAATGGACAGCAGGCCTAAACTGTAGCAAAGAAACTATTGGCAATTGATCACTATAGAGTGAGGGAGAGTTAGTCTTCTTTAAAGGAGTGACACACTAGGCTGACTAGATTCTAGAGGACGAAATTGCATGGAGGAACATCTGGGTACAAATGCTTGACTGACCTGATAGTTATTAACATATGTGACCAAATGCATGAAATTCAGTGGGGGGAGTTATAGGGGTACAAATAAGGAGGGGTCTAAATTTGATTAAGATTGTATTATGAAATGCACAAAACTCAATAAAATATATACATTTAAAACAAAACATTAATTGAACCTTATTTTGTGTAAACAGTGTCCTTGTTTAATGAACATTAACCCATTTAATTCTCATAAATCTCCATTAGATATGTAGTGATTTTATGTATCAGAACACCATTGTTTTGATCAAGCTCTCTGCTGCAAAGTATAACAATTGCCTTTCTTTCACTTTTTTATAGATTACTCTTGTACCTATATTTTAAATACAGTTTTAGGACTATGCAGCCAACTATTATTGGCTATATTTACTTGACTTTCCATATGATATTTGATAGTCAAAGTTAAGATTTTTTTCTAACAAATTTGGTGCATTTCTTATATTGGCCAGTGGTAATTTACCACCCTAAATAATAAATTGCATGTTGACTTATGGGTTTACCCCTTTGGACAGTGATGTGATCCTGTTAATTATCCTTTGCATAAAATTCTTGAGCCACTTCATTATTGCTTGTTACCTCCTTAATTTGATCATATACTCTCATGTACAGTGATGCCATCAATGAATCTCCACCTACTTCATTCCTTTTTTTCCTAGTGATGTGATAACTATCTTTATGAAACATAAAACTCATCCTGTCAATCTCCAGCTTAAACTAGTCAAGTGATCTACTTATCTAATGACAAAGTACAAAATCATAAACATTAATTCAAGACACTTGTAATATGATCTATGTCTGCATCCACATGATGTATGATTCTCTTCTAAGTCTAGTATTTTCCCAGGTGTGAGTTTTTATGTGTATGAATCTTTTCAACTGTATCTGTATCTTAATAAGCTGCAGCATTTCTAAGAATAGGTCTCATTTAATCCTGACCACTTTCTTGCTCATTTCACTTCATCCCTCTAAACTGATTTTATTAACTGACTTCCACTTCTCCCCGGACTCATCTACATTAGATGTGCATCCGTTTTCATAAAACACAGTCCATTTATCATTGTCAAAGTGCTATTAAGTACATGGGGCTAGAACATCCTTCCTTAGACAACCTTCATTTTTTTTTTTATTGAAAGTACACTGGTTATTCAGTATTAACTTCAGTTTCTTTACATACATTTGTACATACTATCACTATTTTGTTTTATAATATTATAGTGAGGTAATGCATGTAAAACATTTATTACATTGCCTGATATCCAATAATTTCTTGGTAAACTATCTTCTTATTAATGACATATCCATGTTAGAGTAGTAACTCTGGTGTACATTCAGCAATTTGTTTCCAATCCAAAATGATTATTTAAAATTTAATGACTGAATCTATTATACTATTTTTTTTTCTTAAACAAAGTTTTACAAAGGAAGAGGATTTTATTTCCTGATTCAAAAACTTTATTTTTGAAGGTTTCATACATGTATGTAGCACGTTCTGGTAGCACTCATCCCCTATTTTCACTTATCCCCTCCCACCCTCACCAATTCCCTTCTCCCATCAACTCCACATTTTATCTTCTTGTCTTTTGCGTTTGTTGTTGCATTGTGACCCACTAGATTTACTTACTTCTCTCTCTATGGGAACGGATATGGAGTTACTTACTGAAACATGAGAAAAACATCAGTGGTTAGATCACTGAAGACAATATAACTCAAGGAAGAGGTTCTGTGGTGCAATCAAGCACTGTTTTAGCCTACTTTGTTAGTTTAAGAAAAGTAAATATAGAGCTTACCTCTTACTGTATCTGTGACTTTTCCCTTCATTTGTGGGAGTATCTTGAGAATAAAATACATTGAGCTTTATTACATTCCTTAGTCCTAACAAAAACAACTACAAATGCAACCTCAACTTAAATGCTGACCAGATTATCACATTTTTCTTCTATTACAGATTGGCCAAATCCCAAATAACTTACTGAAACAGACTTGGAAAACTAATATAAGAAAATTTACATGAAGAAATGTTGAAATAACTTATTAATTAAATATACATGTGTCCTTTCTATCAGCAAGAATATTTGTACCATCAGACAAAGTATTGCTTGTTTTATCATGAAAGAGACTGAATGGTATTACCTGTATAAATATATTGCTTGTTCCACCACAGGGCAGCTCTAAAATATGTTTATGTTGCAGATCTTACTGTGCATGATATTCAAATTAAGAAATTGAATTGACAAGTATAATTTAGGCATCCTTGAAATGCCATATTCTTAAGTATGCTCTACAGTTAAAGGTGATTCACTTATGTAGCTGCTGTGATTTGATTTTGGTTTATGTTCTGTAAATTTGGTCCCTGGTAAGGTGGTTTAAAAGTGGTGAAACCTTTAATAGGTAAAGCCAGTTAAAGTTATTTAAGTTATTCTGGCACCACCCTTAGAAGAGAATGATCCTGAACTCAGGGAGTGAGTTCTTCTAACAGTGAGATATCACAAATCAAGGCCAGTGTATATGCTTCCAGTGTTTTGTATTGAGGAAATTCTCTTTATCATGTACTGATGCAGCCACTAGGGATCATGTGCTTGATAGCTTTAGTTGTCAACTTGACACACCTGGGTCGAGGGAGCCTCAACTGGGGAACTGTCTCCATTGGCCTGGCCTTTGACCCTATCTGTGGGATAATTTCTTAATTATTGAATGATGTGGGAGAGAAAAGTCGACTATAGGTGATGCCACCCTTGGGCAGGATGTTCTGTATTGCATAAGAAAGCAGACTAAGCATGGGACAGAAGACCAAGCCAGTAAGCAGTGTTCTTCCATAGCCTGTGCATCAGTTCCTGCTTCCAGATTACTACCCTGAGTTCTTACCTTGGTCTCCTTAAATGATGAACTGTGACAAGGAAGATATAAGCTAAATAAATCTGTCCCTTCCCATGGTATTGGTCAGAGTGTTTTGTCACAGCCATTGGAAGCATATTAGAGCAGGACACTTGTTTCAATTCTCCATCTAATAAAATCATGAATTAAAAATACCTCTTTTCCTTGTAAGTACCTAACTTCAGGTACTTTGAGGTTTTTTAAATTTACTTTTATTTATTTTTTGAGATCGGCTCGCTCTGTGGGCCCAGCTGGTCTGGAATATACTATATGGATCAATCTTTCTTCTATCTCATAAATATCATGTCCCTCTGCTTCTGGAGTGCTGAGATTATATTACCATGCATGGCTAAATATTTTATTATAGCAAGGGGAAGGGGACTAAAACAATAGCTCATTATTGCTATCAATCAAATAATTTTAGAAAAAATTAAATACAATAAACATAATAGAACAATATAAGTAATATATCAATCTATGAGTTTGAAGTGGTAGCATGTGAGGAAGAAATAATGTGTTCATATTTTAAATATATATTTATGATAACACATTATATATAACCATGACTAGCATGAAACAACAATAAGGGGAGAACTTCTTATTGAATTTATGATATTAAAATTGATGAGTCAGAAGGTTGTAAGAAGAAAACTCATTTCTCTCATTTCTAGCATTACAATTTTCCTTTTTATTTAATTTATTTCCCTTTTATATTTAATGATGTATATGTGTTGGATTTGTGCACATGAATATAGTGACTATAGAGGCCAGAAGATAATGTGAGATACCCAGGATTTGAGTTATAGGTAGTTGTAAGCTGCAAGAAGTGGGTACTTCTCAGTAAAACTCAGATCCTTAACAAGATCAGTGAGCACTCTTAAATGCTCAGCCATTTCTCCAGTTCTACTATCACAATTTTCTAACTTCTGAATTTTCTGGATTTTTTCTTTCTTTTATTCTTTTATTTTTGTCAATTTCACACAATACATCCTTATCATATTAAGAAACACTCCCCTATCAGCACCATTCCCAGAGCCTTCCCATCAGATTTCATGCATATTGGCATGTGAAGGCCTATCAAGCCAAATTTATGCTCCCAATATCCCTCATTGTGAATACAGCCACCGGAACTGGTCAACCTATCTAACATCATTCCCTTAAAGAAATGGCACTCTCACTCTCCAAGTACTAATTTGTATACAATTGTTCCTCAGCTAATGGTGAGGTTTCTTACCACTTCTACGCGGGGCATTGTCCAATTTATGCTTGTATGTGTCTTGTGCATACTGTTACAATTGCTGTTAGTTCACATGAGCAACTTCCCAGGTGTCTGGAAAACTGCATCCTTGTGTTCATCAACCATCTTGGACTCTTACAGCCTTTCTACCTCCTCTTCTATTATGGACCTTGAGCCCCAATAGACAGAGGTTCACTATATGTGCTTCACTCAGGGACAAGTACTCTACATTCTCTTATTCTCTGCAATTTGGATAGTTGTAGCTTTCTGGGTTAATAACCCTGTGTTGCAAGAGGAAACTTATTTTGTGAGAGTTAAGACACATATTACTATGTCTTCTTCCCCCTGTCCCATTATGTTCTCTGATCCTTAGTTGTAGAGCTGTTACTATAGATGTGTCACTTAGGGTTGGCTATTACACACACATTTGTTCTCTATATTTGACAGGTTGTAGAACTCTGTAATGGTCTCAATTTGTTGCCAAAAAATAAGTATGTTTTTATATTTCAAAGTTTAACTATTTTATTGTAAATTGTGTCCAAAACACTCTCACAAAGCACCCAGAATTGTGCTTGACTAACTATTGATGAATGCTGAGAGGTATACTTATCTATTAATGTAAGGATAATTATTTAGAGCAAAGTAAGAAATTACACTAGTCCTAGGGTTGTGACAAGAATTAGTATTTTCTCTAGGATCTATGATATCTCCAGTCATGTGTGTTCGACTATGTTTACAGTACCATCCAAATGAGTGTGTCTTAAGTATAATGAGACAACTGCTGATTACCTCCAAGATGAAAGTGCCACTACTGTGCCAATAGAAATAGTTTGCTAGGCAGTGATTTTTGTGTTTATTAGACTTTATAACTGTATGGGAACACTGACTGAATTTCTCCCCTGGCAGCTTGAATAGTACCTTCTAATATTAAAGATATTCTTTAGTAAGGAAGATTACATGTCAGTTCCAGCTAGGTTGCTGAAAGTGCTGTGTCCAAAGTATGGCTTGTCTTTAGCAATAAAGTCTTACATTCAGGCTTTTGGAGGCAATCAAGAGGTGTGGCAATGCTCAGTGTTATTTGGGGAGTGTCTTGGATTTCCCTGACAAACAACTAGAAGGGAGTTTTCTGTTACCTGGCATGTGCTTTTTGTTATACAGCCTTCAGCTCTACACCTGCACATATATAGATATATGACAGATGATAGATACATAGATAGATGGATCATAGATGAGAGATACAGACTGATAGATGGAGATATGTTATTTAATGTATGCATCATTCAGTAGATTTTTGAACTAAAGTATTTCCAGGTTTCTCTCCTCCCTCCCTGAAAACACCTATCTCCTATTTCTGCCCCCTGCCTTGAGCTATTTCTTCCACTTCAGCCTCATGATTTTTCTTCATTCTCCTGGCTCCTGTGCTTACAGCAGCATAAACACATATAAGTATTTGGATTTAAGACTAACTAAAGAGAGATACAGTACAGCAATTTATTTTCTGATTTTCTGTTACATCACTTAGTATAACAGTTTCTAGTTCCACCATTACTTGCATATTTCATGATTTTGTTTTTCTTTGTCACTGAGCATGACATCATTGTGTAAGTATACTATATTTTCATTATCCATTCATCAATCTGTAGATATTTAGATTGTTTCAATTTCTTAGGTATTGTGAGAAAAGCACCAAAAATCTTATGAGAGTATCTTTGCAATATATGCCAAGGAGCGGTATAATCAAATCATAGTTTGATCTTTAAGAGTTCTCCATACTAATTTTCACAGAGGTTGCAAGATTACACAATTCCATTAGCAGAGAATGAGGTTTTCTGTTTCTCTCCACCTTTGCCACTACTTTGTGTCATCCATTCTTTTGATCTTAGACATTCTGGATGGGGTAAGATGAAATCTTAAAGTGGCTTGGATTTGCATTTTTCTAATTACTAAGGATGTTAAACAGATTATAATATGAAATTTAGTCATTTTTATTTCTTCATTTGTTATTTTATTTTAGTTTTTGTCATTTGTTTTCTGAATTCTTTGTCCCTTGAATTTAGATTTTATTTCTTAATCCATTGAAGTATCCTGTGTCATTTTACTGGGGAGGTGACCAAATTGATATTTAAATTTATTACTGAATGCTATGTACTGGTTGCTGTTTTATTTTTCTTGGGGTTTAGTTGAAGTCTGTATTTCTATAGCTATACTTTAAATTGTTTTCTTTTTGTGTTCTCTTGGATATGGCCATTACTATTTTCAGTACTTTTATTGTTTTGTGTATTCTTTGTGGAGTCTTTTGTTGGACATGAATTCTATCAACCTATTTGTAACACAGAAGATTTTTCTTTCTACTTCAATTGTAATATATATTTTTTTGCTATGTGAAATAGTCTGTTAGCAACTATGATCACTCAGACCTTGGAGTACTTTTCTCTAGGCTCTTCTGCCTTTTATGGTTTGCATTAAAAATCCAGCTATTATTCTAAGTGGGTTTTCCATGATATATAATTTCTCTTCTAGCTTTCAGTAGACTCTCATTATTCTGTACATTTAGTAAGTTTACTATTATATGCCATGGGAAGTTTCTGTTCTTGTCCTGTCTATTTGGTGTTGTATGTGCCTTTTGCTTCTGTACAGGTATGACTTCCCTAAATTTGGGGAGGTTTCTTTCTATAATCTTGTTGAAGAGTTGGTCAATGCCAATGACCTGAGGTTCTTCTCTTTCTTCTATGTCTGTGATGTGTGGATTTGGTCTTTCACAGTGTCTCACATTTCCTGAATATTATATTCTTGTGTTTTTTTTTTAATTTTCATGCTATTTGACTAAGCAGTCCAATTCTTCAACTTTGTTATCCATTCTTAATAATCTGTTTTTCATTTGATTCATTCTTCTGCTGAGGCTTTTTCTCTTTTCAAATTGGCTTATTGAGTTTACAATTCTATTTTCATTTCAGCTGGGGTTTTCTTTGAAATTTCTACCTCTTTCCAAAATTCCCTTCAAATCCTGAATTGTCCTATTAATTACATTCAACCTGGTGCCTAATTTGTACAGTCTAAGCAGCTCTCCAGTATAATTGAACTCACTTTGATTTTCTCATAATTGTACTTAACTATCTTAATTATTTTATATACTTAGATCCATTAAAGTAATACTTTCTTTTCAACTACGAAATTTATTTCTAGAGTTTAGAGGAACCGATAAAATCCATTTCTAGTTTCAAAGTTTTGGAAGTTTACTCTTTTGCCAAATAGAAGAGTGTTATATAATTAAAAAGAGGAAAAATAGCTCCACCTTTTATATTTTTTCTCCTTCTCCCTTTAAAACAGCTTTATTTTGACTTTGCAAATATATATCACTTAGATACCACCTCTGTATAAATAAAACTTACTTTATAAGTATTAATTACCTAACAAGAATGAATTTGGGTGACAATTTTTATCTTAGATTTAATGAGGTTTGGATTGAACCCCAAAGCAATATTCAGATGGACTCATTCAAGTAGGAATTTGACATTTTCTAATTTGTGCACCACATCATGATTGATTTGTCTACATATTTATTAAAGGTATTTTCTAAAACTAAGTAAATTCATGGCAATTAAGTCAAGAGTATATCTTAAACACAAACGTGGTACATAAATGTAAATGAAAGATCAAATCTCATCAACACTTTAAAATTCTGTGAAATGGGCTGTAACTTCATTGAGAGCCATCTTTATTAAAATATATTTATAAAACTTTTAATTTGAACTTCTATAAAAATACAGCATATCCCATTGGCTAAGTATATGCATTTTATTTAATATCAGTTTTTCCCTCAAGGAAGCACTTGAACATTTTTTGTGTGTTTGACAATGTTATGTGTTGAACATAACACTCATAGGTTGTAATGTTAGTATAATTGTTATTTCCAGTTTAGAATTTATTTGGTACTATTGCTAAACATGAATATGAACATACTCTTTGAATCTGGAGTTGTCACCAGAATTCCTACATGTTTACATACAAATTTTTCCATAGGAACAGAAAAACAGAAGCAATCTGTTCTAGTTTGCCTTCAATTGCTAAGACAAAATATTCTGACCAAAACCAACTTGGGGCGGAAAGTGTTTATTTGGTCTACATCTCCAAGTCACAGTTCATCACTGAGGGAGCTCAAGGTAGGAACTCAGGGCAAGAATCTGGAGGCAGGAGCTAAAGTACAGGTCATGGGAGATACTTACTTAGTTTCTTCCCATGGTCTCATGCTAAGACTATTTTCTTATACAATACAGGACAAGTTGCCTAGGAGTGGCAGCATCCACAATGGGCTGATCCCTCCTACATCACTCAACAATCAAGAAAATGTCACACATATGTGGACACAGGCCTGTCCAATGGAGGCAATTCTCCAATTGAGGCTAGCTCAAACCAGGTGTGTCAAGTTGACAATTAAAGCTATCCAGCACACATTCCAAATATCTATCAATGCTTGCATTAAAAATCTTCATTACTCTGAATTAATGAAAATAACAGAATGTTGAGTGAAATACCTAGAAGCAAAGGAAAACAAAAAAGCCCACATACTGTATACTATCGCACTTTTTCAATGTTTATATCAAAATGAAATTATAGCATTAAAAGTCAAAATAAAATGTTCCTCAACTGATAAATGGGTAATGAAAATTATATATATATATATATATATATATATATATATACACACACACACACACACACACACACACACACACACACAATGGAGTTCTATTTAGGGGTAAAAAATGATATCATGAAATTTGCTGTAAGTTGATGAGACTGGAAGACAATATACTGAGAGACATTGCCTAGACCTACAAAGATGAGTGCTTCATCTTCTCCATTATTTATACTTCCTTGTTCAGAATCATTAAATGTGAGATCAAACTTGAAGTAACCACAGAAGTCAGGAAAATAGAAAGGTACAATGGGGGAAGGAGGAGAATAATGAACTTGAGACAGAGATGTAGTAGGACCTCACACCACAAAATGAGTGGCCCAAGCAAGGTAACCCTAATGGTGCAATAATGCCACTTTTATCTTGGGGAGAAGCTGTTGGTTAATTAAGACTTTAAGGCCTGCTTAATAGGAAAGAATTCATGCTTGTTATTGTAGCCTTAGCTAAATACTTGTGGCTGGCAATATCATAGTCCACTCTACACCTATATAATGCCCACATCAGTACACTTGTCAAAATGGAATGGGGTTAATCACATAATGTCACACCAGTAGATAAATAGCTAAAGACAATGAATTAATTCTAACACAGAAAGAATCAGTTTTCTCCAGGGACAAGCTCCTTGATAAATTATTTCATCCCAAGTCATAAGCCCTAAACACACATACACACAAAAAACATTCAGTGCAGTGGACTTGGTGAACTTCATATATGTATGTAAATAAATGTATGATTATTTGTAACAATAATTATTAAAGAAGTTAGGAAATTGAGAAGGAGGTGAATGGGGCAAAGGAGGGAGAAGTTTGAAGGGTAAAATGAGAGCTGGAAAACAAGTAAATACAGTACTGATATGAAATTCTCAAAATAAGTAACTTGAAATTTAAAAGAAATTGACTTTAGAAGAAGGAAGGTATTTTAAAATATCTAATATTTATTTCTTTTCATTTATATTTTAATATGATAATTGTTTTACTTGTATGTTTTGTTTTATTTTGGGAGTTTTCATTTATGTATTAAATTTTTTTGTGTACATTTGTGTTCGATTATCTTTCCTGTAAAATTACTCTCAAAACAATGTATAAAGTTATATGCATAACTGAACCACTATACACACAGGCACACAATGTCGCATATTGTATGGTAACTTAACATAATGAAAATGCAAGACTATGACATTGTTCTAGTTTTACTTCTTTTGCTGTGATAAAATACTTCCCCCCAAAAGCAACTTATGGGACAAAGAAGCTTATTTAAACTTACAATTTTAGGTTATAATCTATCATTTTGGGAAGGTCAGGACACAAGTTTGAAGCACATAGTCACTTCACATCCATAGTCAAGAACAGAGTGAAATAAATGCATACATGTTAATTTGCTTGTTTTTTTGTGCTCAGCTTCTTTCTTCACTCTTACGTAGTTCATGGCACCCAGCCTAGGGAACAGTGCTGCCCACAGTGTGTGGCATCTTTCCATACCAATTAGCTTAAGACAGTCCTCTGCAGACATACACACAGGCCAAAGTGAAGTAGATAATCCTCCATTGGTCTACTCTTGCCAGATGCCACTAGGTTGTACCAAGTTGACAATGAAAGCTGAAAATCACAGACACCTTTTACTCTGTTTTCCCTATATAACATGAAAAAATGAAAACTGGAACTACCTATTTAATAATACATCAATGCCTATTATGATAAGCATGACCCAAATTACTGATGATTCTCAAATATGCATTTTAGTGAATTCTTACTACTTTTTTCTGCCTCTCTACTACATACAGACACACACAAACATCTCACTCTCTCTGTCTGTCATAATGTGTGTGAAGATAAGCTAAACAAAATTCAGCAACGTTTCTAACACAAAAGGTCAACAGAATAGGACTAGGGTTTAAATAGAATGTGAATAGCTGGAGGTTACAGTTTCCAGTATTTCTGACAACAAAACAATACTACTTCCTAGTATTTAAAATATGCAATAGTGTATGTACATTAGCAAATAGATCAATTAGAACTAATAATCTTTAAAACAAAGATCAGATCATTTAGCATCCTAAAAGTGATAGATAATTTTAACTGTCAACTTGACACAATCTAGTATCACTTAGGAAGTGAGTACTAAGGAGGAATTGTCTAGATTAGCTGTATCTCTAGATTTATCTGTGGAGGGTCATGTTAATTGGATTAACTGAGGTGGGAAGAGTCATCATCAGCATTGGTTCGACTATTCCATGGGTCCAGGACTAAATGAAAAAGAAAGCACCAGTTGAGCACATGCATGCATATATATATATATATGTATATATATATATATATTTTTTTTTTTCATCCTCTCTGTTCTTGACTATGTATGTGACTAGGTGCTTCAAATTCCTGCTGCCTTGACTTCACCTCAGTGACGGACTAGAATCTGGAACTATCAGGCAAATAAATCCTTTGTCTCTAAAAGTTTCTTATCACAACAACAGGGAACATAACTGAGGTATTAGCAACAATCTAAAACTTCTTTGTTACCTGTAATAAATTAGTGCAAAAGCCATAGCTTAGATAAAATAGCTATTTGTAATTATTGTGCTATTTTCCATTATTATATTGCATTGAAAAAATTCATTCATATAAGATAATTTTATATGAATGTTATATGAATGTGCTTTTCTTTCTTTCTTTCTTTCTTTCTTTCTTTCTTGTTTTTTTTTGTTTTTTGTTTTTTTTTTTGGTGTTTTTGAGACAGGGTTTCCTGTGGCTAGAACTAGCCTGGAACTCTCTATGTACACAAGCTGACCATGAGCACACACCTGGCTTGTGTGTTTCGTTTTTACCTAAGGTGAAACTTTTAGTAATAGATGTTGATTTGTCTCACCTGAAAAGGTAGCAAGTATGAAATTTTCAGCTTATATTTTAATGTGAATCTTTTTTTAGCTCTGTGCTCTCTCCGTGAAGACAATGCTCCAAGAGAAATGAAGGGCATTGCTCCATCAGAATATAATGATGTAGGGGCTGGAGAGATGGCTCAGCAATTAAGAGCCCTGGCTGCTATTGCAGAGGACCAGGGTTCTCTTTTCAGCACCCACATAGCAGCTAACAACCATCTGTAACTCCAGTTCCAGGGGATCCAATGCTCTCTTCTGACTTTTACAGGCAATGCACTACATGAGTGCACTCTCACACATGAAGGCAATACATTTTTACACATAAAATAAAAAATTTGAAAAGAATATATTGATGTAAGCACCCAACAAACAAAATTACCCTATATACAATAATATTAAATCTCTTTTATCTACCTATTTAATTATTTAAAGTTTTGTGCAGCATATTGAATAGCTTTCTTAGCTTTGTAAAAAGTTAGAAATTCACAGATACAATAAAAGTTATTTTGGCACTTTGTTAAAATTACTGTAGAATTAAAAGTACTGTTTGAAGAACAAATAATAGTCTTTTGGTATCATTTATTTGTTTAACAACTTTAGAAAAACTGAATAATCTCAAAGGCCTACATATTTTATCTCAATTTGCCCTCACATCCGCAGTTTAAGAAATGGACATATTATTTTGTTCACTTTAGAGACTGACCAACTGAAGTTCATAAACGTAAAATAATTTCACAAGTTCATCCTATTATGTCAATGGAAAAGTAATTCAAACTCCACCATCTAACTCCTGAAATCTGTTCAACTCATTGAACAAATGAGAAATATATATATATATATATATATATATATATATATATATATATGTATATTCAGGTAATCCAGGTGAAATCTTTATATGAAATTGTTCTATTTGAAATCTCCCTGTGTCTACCTCTACCCAAGTTTGAATGGGAAAAACAGTGGATTTAAATTTGGGAAACTAATAAAATTAATTTGTGATCTTAGTCAAATAACTACCACATTTGGGAGATTCTGTTAAGTTTTTCTAAAGTTGTGCATTGGCATTTTGTTGGTATGCGAATCAAATTGAAAATACATATGAATATGATCTGTACTTGCAGATACAAAATTGGTATCAACAGAAATAATACAATGCTTTTTTTCTGTGATATAGAAAAATCTGATTGAGGGGATTTCACAAACCTTGATTCTTAATGTCCCAAAGAGATATCATAGAAATCAAGGTTTATGAACAGTGGTCTGAGACTTCTGTTGAGACTCATTTTTCTCCCCAAACACTACAGGAACATGGCCAATATTCAGCATTATTCTACATCTGTCCTAATAGAGAAATAATTTTTCAGTTTTTTCAGGCAGAATCTCACTACATAACCCCAACTGCCCTGGAACTCTCACTATGAAGATCATCCAAGGCTGCCCTTAATCTCACAGTGATCCACCTGCTTCTGCCCCCTGAGTGCTGTGATTAAATCCCTACCCAAGCATGCCCAATTTTTGATACTTTTTGTCTTATACATTTTTCATTATTTGCATTATTTTATTTTTAATTTTCCTATTGAGAATTCACACATGCATATATTTTGATTAAATCTACACCCACTACCGCCCCAACAGCTCCTCTCACATTCTCCTACCACCTTTCATTCCCAACATCATATGCTTTCACTATGTAGCCCTGGTTGGCTTGGAACTCATTATGTATACCGAGCTATCCTTGAATACACAGAGATCCACCTGCATGTGCTTCTTGATTACTGGGACTAGAGTTCTGGGACTAAAGACATGTACCACCACACCAATCTATGTGTTCTTTTTTAAAACTATCTTAGTCCACACAGTGCTGCCAGTTAAGTGTAGAGTAGGGCTATATATGGAGCATGGGTAACCTGTTGGTGGTCAGATACCACTGATTACCCTTCTACAGCATTCATTAGTTTCCAATAGCTTCTCAAATAGGAGTAGGATTTTGTGAACCACTTCCCATCCTTACAAGATTTTGGCTGGCATGATCTCATTTAGGTGTTGTGTATGCAATCACAGCTCCTGTATGTTTACATGTGCAACAAAAATGTCATGTCTAGCAAATGATCCATGAGCCTCAGCAGAGAAAGTATGATAAATGCCATTTAATGTTGAACATGACACAGTCTCATTCTGTGAACATTGGCCAATCTGTATTAAACACCATCTACTGCAAAAATAACGAGTTGAACTAACCAATCCACAGATATAAATTTAAGTACCTCAGGGGAAGTTTAATAGTATGTCCATTTAACAGAATATTGGTAGTAGGTTCTCCCCTCGGGCCCATAACCTACACAGTCACAGTCTCCTAGATTTTTGACCAGATTATAAACTCACAGAGGACTTATTAGCTCCTAAAATTAGTGTGCATAATTTTATTCATATTGTACTTTGAGTTTAAAGTACTTCTGGAATCCTGCTGCTTAACAAAATGCTTCTAGAAGTGCAGAAGGTATTAATAAACTTTCCTCATTATAGCTAGCTAAAAAAAGAGAAATTACCATAAAACACTTATATTTGAGTGAACTACTTTGATTGTTCATAGATCAGAACATTGTCATAAATACAGTAGTAAAGGAACTTTTTATTTGCATAGGTCATTTACCTAAATATTACATTACACACCATTACACACAGATGTGTGTACAAACACACACATACAGAGAGAGATATATAGTAAAAATGAGATTCTTTTAATGTTCATAAGTCTCCATAAAATATTAGGGAAGAGTTGCTTTAATTCTGTTCATCAGACAGGATTCTGTGTAACACAGGTATGAGTCAATGAGTTCATTATTGCAGAAAGAGCTACACTGCAGTGATTATTTTCAATTTTATTTGTGCTTGTGTAAAAATGGTTCATAACTGTATACTTAAATGTCACTGAAAAGACTTCAGTACAAATATCAAGATTGCTTCTTTATTTATCAAACTATGCCTCTGTGCAACTAACAATTGTTCACCAAGTATAGTCTTCTTTTCAGGACTGTATTATAGGAACCAAGTTATGCTTAATGCAGTTCAATATACTAATTTGTATTCCAATAAGTAAACATGGTTATAGTTACTTCAGTGAGTATACAAATTTGGAAGAGATACAAAACGATTGTACCTACAAGATTTAAATCACAATAATGATAAATGATGCAGTGGTTTATGAATATCAATCAAGGTAAAGACATAAATTACTTCAAGAGATATTGTGTTCTAAGAGATGAAAAGATGCTTGAAATATACCTACACTTCCACGATATTTAGGTCAATTAAATATCCATGAATTCTTTTGAAAACTCCTATAATTAGGTTTTTGTTGTGTTTTGTATTTATCACCATTTGTTTTTATTATTTATCTGTTCTCTTGATAATAATGTTTTATTAATTCATTGAGAATTCCATACTGAGTATTTTGATCATATTCATATCCATTCTCAATCATGCCCTCTTTATTTAAGCCCATCCAATCCAATTTCTGTTCCCTAAATTGTCTTGTGTGTTCATCCACTGTAGCATGATCAACAGCATGATGTAACAGGAGTCATAGCCTTAAAGAAAACTGACTCTACCTCTCTCAGCAGATATCAGTTATCAGTAACTCCTCATCTAGG
Organism: Eospalax fontanierii; assembly: GCA_035773235.1. NCBI lineage: Eukaryota > Metazoa > Chordata > Mammalia > Rodentia > Spalacidae > Eospalax > Eospalax fontanierii. Next base: position 83,035,387 of record CM069525.1, read on the forward strand.
GGTCAAACTTGAACATCACCTCTCCCCTTTATGCTGCATCCTCTTCTGTGATAATCACTTAGCTTCATGTGAAGGGACCTGATATACATATCCAATTCTGGGCTGAACACAGCAATGTCTTATTCTCTGCAGTTGTGAATATTTGTATTAATCACTGTCTACTGCAAAAAGAAGCTTCTCTGTTTAAGGCTGAGAGATGCACTAAATTACAGGTATAATAAAGGAGTTCTTTAAAATTTATGCAAATTTAGTAGAATAATAGCATTAGGTTCTCCCGTATGGACTAAGATTTATTTAGCCCAGGTTCTTGTCCACAGCAGTATCAAGTGTGGGTTCCATCTTGTGGCATTGGCTTAAAACCTATCAGAAAGTGCTTTGTTAGTCTTATAACCTTTGAGTACCAATTGAATCAGTGGGTGTACCTTGCCAGGCCAGTCTTAAAGTAGCTCACAGTCATCTCACTTGGATAAGACTTATAATTACTTTTCCTGTAACATGCATGGCAAGTTCTGGGAATTTGAAAACTAGTCGGTATGGATAAAGGTTATCAGTCAGTACCAGCTTGATTTCACTGTATTCTACTTCTCAGGTCTTCTATAATAGTGTCTTACTGTCAGGTTTTAGAGGGTAACCAAGAACTATAACAATGGCCAATAGTATCTGGGGTCAGGGGACATCTATTGTATATAACAATAGCTCCAAAAGTGGAAACCTATTCTTGGCACTGGGCTTTTTATTTGCTTGCCTATGGTGTCTAGTAGGGGCATGGTCCCACTCTTACAGGGTAACTCCATTAAATCTCTCTCTCTCTCTCTCTCTCTCTCTCTCTATATATATATATATATATATATATATATATATATATATGTTTTTAGTCTGCAACTTCTCTTGTTGGGTAAGGATGATCTAGTCTTCTTTTGATTTTTTAATATGGTTTTTTATATTGAAAAATGCTAACATCAATGTAGTATTCTGATTTTATAGCTTTCACTTATATTGTCAATACTTTATATCCAGCAGTTTGGCTCAATATCTTACACATGCAACTCACATTCTTTTGTCCTCCAAAATGCTTCAATAGCTCCACTTGTCTGGTTCTGCCATGTGCAACACATACATCATGTCTCAGTCTCAGGCTAACTCCACTACACAACCATTGCTGTCCTTCGTGGATTTTATGTAGTCATAACATCTTCAATATCTTGGGGTCTCCACTTCAAGAGAAGTTGCATCTTTACCAATGGCACCTTCAGGCTTGTTTCAGTTCCAAGTTCCAGATTCTCTCCATGATCCCTTCAATCCAGAGGTCTTCACTGCAATAGAGGCTTCAACATCACAAATGCCTTTTCCTGGATTCTCACCGTGCCAACCCTCAGCTTCTCTCTATGACTCTTTTACTTCTGCATCTTAGTACTGCATGGAAGATAACTCTTACACATTACCAAATTTGGCTTCTAGTTTGAGATGCCTACTTTGCACTTTCTGGACCACAGCAATTGAGTGCTAACACTGAGCAAAGTGACTTTGAAGACTTTGCCTCAGTGATTCTGGTCTCTTATTATTAACAACTGATTTTTCTGCTTCAGATATCCAGCATGTATTTTCCCAGTGAAACAAAAAGGTTTCAATTCCACAAAATTTTAATTCAAATATATTATATGGCTACCACTGAAATAATCTTTGAGGAACTCTCAAATTTCCCTGTGAAACTTCACAAGTAGAACTTCATTGCCTGCATATGCTCTCAGCATTATCTTCAAAGCTCCAATAGAACAACCTATTTATCTCTAAGAGTAAACTCGATGACTTTTCTATCCCAAAGTGTTATGGGGGAGGAAAGGATTTATTTGATATACATGCTAAAGTCTATCATCAAGGAAAGCTAGAGAACTCAAAGCATGAATTCAGCGGAAGGAACTGAAGCAGAGTTATTGAAGTAAAGCTTCATACTAAGTTGGTTACCCCTGGGTAGCTTAGCTACCTCTCTCATGTAATTGCAGCTCACCTACCTAAGAATGTTACTGCCCATATGGCATGGGTACTCCAATGACAATTCACAATTTAAAAATGTACCACATACATGCCACAGACCATTCTAATAGAGGAAATCCTTTAACTGTGGTTCCTTCTTCCCAACAGACTCCAGCTTGTATCAAGTTGATAAAAATTAACCAGCACAGGAGGTAATCATGATTTGATGAAGGTGAAACTATTATGAGAGTGTTATTTACTTAATAAGAGGGGGGAAACAGAAACAAACCAGTTCATCTAATGTATCTCGTCTTACAATGCCTTTCACTGTGTTCAATGTATCAAGAAACCTCTCAGTAGCTTTTATCAGTCTATGCCATGCACTTAGATGTCTACCTTTTGGAACCACAGAGTAAAAATGTCTCTACTCTGTATTATTTACCGAGTCTGTGATATTCTGTGACAAATTCAACAATAAGCAAAGTGCTCATTTGTTTACACCTTAGTAATACAAATATAAAATTATACAGTTTCTGAAATTAAAGTTACCGTAGTCACAAAGTGCACAATTTGAAGAATATTGTCAAAGTATACACTGAACAATTTTGAATGCTAACCTAAAAATCTGTTTCAAGTTTTAAATTGTTTCCCTCATAGAGGGAAAAATGCATGTTACACATTATTTGACTTCTTTGAAAGCAGAGGAAAGTGGAAAATATAATCATGTATACTTAGAGGAGTTTTTTCTCCTTATGCTATGATCACTATGTGTATGGCATACTGCGGTGTGGACCTTAGCCAGGTCACCTGCTTTGAGGAATAAGGGAGTGGCTCCTGTGGGCGTGGCCCCTCACTCCCGCCAGGCCAGCTTCTGCCCAGCATCTGGAAAGAACCTGCACAGAGATGATCTACCTGGAGACAGATTACTATTGGCTGTAGTTGGGACTCTACCCCATAAGGCGATTGGCTAACCAGACCTATAAGAACCCTTGAACTTCCTTGAATAAACCGAATTTGCAGAGGTTCGCCCACTGTCTGCTTTTCACCCAGCTCCCAGTGTCTGTTTGTTGACTCTACACCTACTCATCCACTACGGCCAAGACCCTTCGTTCCCCTCGGGCTGGCCCAGAGCTCAGGGACCCCAATAACTATGAATTAATTGTTATTTTAAAAATAACAATTGGCTTTAAAATATCAAACTAAACAGAGATAATCCCATTTTGTCCTTTCTAACAAGCCTTCAGTCGTGGAACCTAAAAAAAGAAAAGGGGAACAAGCCCAGGCGAGTTTTGCAAGTCTCTGCAAATATTATAACAGGACCAGTCTTAGACAATGGTTAGCACATTTCAAAAAATTTGGGCAATGGTCAGCATATTCCTTTGCCTTGGAAACAGCACCCACCAATAAGAGGCTTTATAGTCGTCTATAACTAATTTTGGTATACAGCTTATAGCAACCAATCAATTTAAAATATGCTCAAATCTATAAAAAAAAAACCCTTCCCATTCTCCTCAGGGCTCTCAGCACAAATCCTCCATTGGTGAGGTGTGAGAATCCTGGCATAAGCTGGAATAAAGGCTCTTTTTTTTTTTGCATACACTCCGGACTCCATGGTGGTTCTTGGGGAGCCATTCACTGGGCATAACACAACTAACAAAACCTAAGAAGTACTGACAGAAATAATCAAAATCAGGGCCAAAATTAATGAAACAGATTAAATAAACCAAAACAATCAATGAGTAGCTGGTTCTTTTAAAAAGCTAATAAAACTGATTTAAAGACAAATTATCTGAAAGAAAGGATCAAAATTAATTAAAACTTAGGTAAAAGAGGGAATATTACAACAGATACTTAGGAAATTCAGAGAATAATCTAAAAAGAAATAAGTGAATTTCTAGATGTGTATGACCTACACAATCTAAATCATGATGAAGTAAACAATTTACAAGGATAGATCTATAGCAACTTATGAGATAGAAGCAGTAATTAAAACTTTTCCAACTAACAAAATCCCAAGAATAAATGAAAGCATTACAGAATTCGACCAGAACTTAAAAAAAAAAAAACTAATAGCAGTTCAAACAGTTCCATGAATAGAAATGAAACAAACACTTTCAAAATCTTTTTATGAAGCAAATATTATCTAAATGACCAAACAAGAAAAAGATCCAAGCCCAACAGCAAAAACGGCAACAACAAAACTGTTAGTGGCCAATCTCTCTGATGAGCATAGACTAGAAAGTTCTCATTAAAATTCTCACAGGTTGAATGCACGAGCTTTTTAAAAAGACTATCCACCAAGCCAGATGTGGTGGTACATGAATTTAATCCCTGCTCTTAAGAGGCAGAGGCAGGTGAATCTCTGTGAGATCAAGGCCCACCTAATCTATGCAGTGAGTTGCAGGTCCGTTGGGGCTACCAGGACCAAAAAAACATTATGTACCATGATCACATTGGCTTCATCCAAAGATCCGGGGATGATTCAATATATGTAAATCAATAACTGTAGTCCACCACATAAACAGACTCAAGGACAGAAAATATATTATCATCTCATTAGATGCATAAAAAGCCTTTAACAAATCCAATATCTGTTCATGATGAAAGTCATGGAAAAGCTAGGAATACAGAGGACATATCTCAACCTAATCAAAACAATGTATAATACATACTTTTATTTTTAAATGTGTTAGTCATCAAGGAAAATTCAAACTAAAAGCTGTTTTAGATTCCATCTTTCCACAGTCACAATGGCTTAAGAAAGCAAAAAATTCCAAGGAAGGTTTTGCCTGTATGGCACTGTGTTCCTTGTTATACAGCATTCAGGGATACATATGCACTAATTTTCAGATATTACATGTGCATTTTTCAGGGGGTTGTTGAGTTAATATATTTCCTTATGGCTTTTTATGCCACCGGAGCTTTGTTTATCTCTCCTTTCTCTCCCAGTCTAACTTCCCTCCCCAGTTTAAGTGCCCCTATTTTTTTCCATTTTCCCCCTTGATAATACATGTCTCCTAAAATTGGCCCTCTCTTGAGTTCCTTTTTCTTCTTGAACCCCAAGTTTCCTTGTGTGTCCTTCTCTTTTCCATTCCCAGGTGAATATCCCTCATATTCTCCATTTCCCCCTTGAATGTATGTTCCCTACTGTCCTCCTCTTTCAGGTTCTTTCTTAGCACACACTGAGAATATATGTCTGAGAGATGCCAAGCTCTAAGTGATAAATCTACAGTGGAACCTCTACACCTAAGGCTTATGTAACATAGCAGAACATAGGATACAGAGAATACTAATTCATCCCTCAACTCTCACCAGTAAAATTTCTTCATACAACTGAGTGTGATGCACACAGAAAGCCACAACTGGCTAAGTTTTAGAGAATAAGATTGACAGCAAAGCTCATGAACTCCTGTATTAAACCTCATTTACCCATGGCTCAGGAACCATTGTGGAAGAGTGAATAGAAAGACTGGAAGATTAAGGATTGGTGCATGAACATAAGGAAACAGAGGCTTTCAGGCTACTGGGAACTTGGTCATATGAACTTGTAGCAATGCTGACAGCATGCATAAGACCCATGCCAACTCAATCAGACAATAACTCTGCAAAGAATGGGGAAAATGGGGAGCAGGCCCAACTGTAGCCCATGAACTATTGGCAAATGATTACTCTGGGGTAAGAGAGGCAAAGAATTGATTCTAGATAGACTGACTAGACTCCAGTGAATGAATGTGCACTGAGGGACACCTGCATATAAATTTTTTACAAGGTAGGACTTAATATATGACAAAATACCTGAAATTTGGTGGGGGAGTTATTGGGAACAGGGAGGGGGAGGAATATAAATTTGATTAAGATTTATTATAAGAAAAGCACAAAAACATACTCATTCCAGGCCACCTGGGTCTATAGGGAGATCCTGTCTCAAAAGTCAAAAAAAAAAAAAAACCCAAACCAAACAAAACCAAAAACCCAAACAAAAGAAAACAAAACAACAACAACAAAAAAGAAATGTGCAAAACTCAGTAAAAATATTTTTAGAGAAAGAAAACAAATTCTGCTGAGACTGTGCGAAAGCTGAGACTCTTATCCACAGCTGGAAGAAGTGTAACATAGTACAATCACTATGGAATTTGTTGTAAACATTCCTCAGAAACTTAAAAGTGCAAATACCATATGACTCAGTTATACCACTCCTAGGCATGTACCAAAAAGAATCTACATCTTGCCACAGAGATAGTAGCACATACATGTTTATCGCTGCTCTATTTACAACAACAAGGAAATAGAACCAGCCTATAGGACTCTCAAGGCAAAATGCATTATGAAATTGTGGCATATATGGAATGCATGCAGTTTCATATATTGAATACATACAATGGAATTTTACCCAGCTGTTAATAAAAATGAAATTGTGAAACTGATAGGAAATTGATGGACTTGTACATGGTTATGTTAAGTGAGGTGACCAAGTATTAGAAATAAAACATTGCATGTTCTCTTTTATATGTTTTTATATAATTTGTCTATATCAAAACAAGTGGCCATAAGAGTAGGTAGAGGCTACAAACTAAATAGTAGACCATGAGCAGGGAATAAGAAGATTTGAGGAAGAATGGAAGATAAAAAATATATCATAATTGAAGGGAGAAGAATGGGGAATCAGGGAAAGAAACAAAAGCAAAGTATGTTTAAAAAATGTCATAGTGAATTCAAGTATTTGAAAGCTAATAAAAAAGGCTCCAATAGTTTTACCAAGGAGTGAATCCTGTGGCTACCATATTAACCGGCATGGTATGATGTGTAACAGTGACATGGGTGTTATTGTGTTAACTAACTGCTTTCTAATTAAATTTGTGTCTCACTCCACAGGAGAAAAATTGTAGTATTGTAAACCTGACTAAGAACCCATAGATGGAGAGGTCATAGGACTAAGGGAGAAACTACTATCATTATGGTCGTAAATGGACATGGTGTCATGTTATACTGCCTTATGCATATTTGTCTTCATGGTCAAGTATTAGTGCAGCTCCCAGCCTTCATCAATGAAGCTTCTTTTTAAATTGGATGCCAGTTGATACAGACTCACAACCGGTAAAAGTGAAGAAAATTATTTATTACAGACTGCTTAATACTAAATTGGGTATCTATGTCACTCCGAAACACAAGTGCAGAGAACATTATAGAAGAGTGAGTGAAAAAATGTAATAGACAGAGGTTGAGGACGATTGTTGTGAAACAGTGTCTTCTGGAAATGACATAGTCATTGCACTCATGAACTCACTCATGAAATCACTACAGATTTTTACAAGGTTGGATTCCTTGAACATTGCATCAAGTAAGGTGGAAGGTTTCATGATGCCCCACTCTTCTGAGAGACAATTGGCAGTTAATGGTATCTGTAACAAGAGCTGTCATTATTTTTCAGTGCTGTAGTCATTCACTAGTCGTTTGTGTTCCAGTTAAAAATTCCTCACCCACGGTCATGTAAGCAACCATAATTCAATTCAGTGTGTCTCACACACACACAAACACACACACACACACACACACACACACACAAATATAAGGGAAGTAGGTTAAATTATTGAGAAGCAAAAAGTTCCCAGTAGGAGAAGGACAAGGGATGAAACAGGGTACTGGGGGTAAAAAGGGCTAAAATTAATTATATGAAAAGAACACATGTCTGTTAAAGAACAAAAATTAAACAATAAAATTTTTAACTAGAATAAGCTAAAGTTATGACATTTGGTTTTGAGTAAAAGACAAAACATACGCAAGATTGATTACATTCTTATTTCTAACAGTATGTAAAATATGCTATCAAAAATATCCATTCCAGGTTGGAAGTATTAAATTGTGAAGCAGGACAAATGCATCTAATTTCTGTGTCATTCTTCTGCCTTTCACTTCATGCCCCTTTTCTTCCCATACATCTCCTCTGATGTTTAGGTTATAAGCCTGAGCTTTTAATGGCTAAGCACTCTCTCCAGCTCACAACCCTTCATCTGAATCATACTATGTCATCACGTTGTAGTCTTCTCACTATTTTTAGAAGTCATATTTGAAGCAAAATATTAAAAATGCTAGAATTCCAATAATTAAGGGGAGGGCCATTTTTGATTTTCATCCAAATTATAATTACCTAAACTATCATTCCTTTGCTAAAAACTAAATGCTTACTTTCCTGTTGTGTCATAGAAGGGTGCCTATCACTTACCAGGCACCATGCTTGGGTCATTACATAGTAACTCACTCAATCAGTAGCATAATCCTTTGAAAGTATTTTGTTCTTACTTTTTGGATCTGGAAAGAAAAACACAGTGGGATGAAATAATATGCTCAAGAATGCATAAGTCTTACATATAAATTCTCATCATGGTGGAGAGGAGACATCTATTTAATTGACCCTTTCTATTATCTGTCATTTTTTTTCTTCTTACTATAAATCTAACCTCAATATTGTTTTATATTTCTTAATATTCATTTATGATCCTTGACTTGACAATATGCATTCGAAAGAAGCACATAGATCCCAATATTCTGCCAATAGCCTCTGTTTTACAGGTTTGATTTTTAGTTTTTGGCTCTGGGAAAATTTTTCCTGATGCTCTCACTATAAATGACTGTATATAATTGTAAGGCTCCTAATGATTCATGTACCTCTATGTGTCATTTCACCAACTGCTCCCAAATATCGGCAGTGATACTTTTTGTTAAGTTCACACAACCTTTCATGAATTATGCCACACTCAATGCCCAGAAGATGCAAGGACATAAAAACCCACGTCCTTATCTTAAAGACTTTCTTGTTATTTCATGTCACTTTGCTTTCTTTTGTCTGATTATATTACTGTATGTCTTTCACAGATGTTAGTCTTAAATATGTACTCCCTCACCCTGAAAAATTATGTGGACTTTCAATTTGCATCTTAGAGATTATTCCATGAATAAAGCACCCCAAATTCTTAATATTTTAAAACTCTTCTCTCTTGTCTATTTCAATAAAGTATAAATCCCAAGTGAGCAAGAGATGTTCTATTGAAAGAATGAGTAAGTGAATGGGAGAAACAGGATTCATATTTACACATGCTTTAATCAAAGGTCTGAGTTGTATCCATTAAGAGGTATTTTACTGCCACCCTAGGAAAGTAAGCAGAAAATGGCATGAAAAAAAAAACACACTCTGTCAAGATTACACAGCCTCTGGTCATATTAATCTAGAAGAAGAAATTAGGAACAGAAAGTAATCTTTTCAAGAATAAAAAATAAACGTTTTTAGAAAACATAGCTTGTTTTATCATTGAAGAAAGCCAGTTTATAAGCTAACTTGTAATTTCCTACTTAATTAAGCCATCCAGTCAAATCATGTAGCATAAAATATCTATTGTGCATTAATTGTGGCTTTAATTATAACAACTCAGTTCTGCCTCAAGGTATATTAGACTATGCAAATTTCTTTCATCAAAACTCAGTTCTGATATCCTTCTTGAACTGATGGGCGTGATTGCTAACTGTGAATCAAGAAGCATGGTACATACCATAATTCCATACCTATAACACATTTCCTTAATAATTCCCAAATGGGCTTCAAAAACATAAGTAGTTAGGATAATAGAGAAGTACATTTTAAAATGTATGACCCAAATCTTGAAGTTAAATTTCACAGGAAGTTTAATGTATAAATCTTTACTATATTATTATGTTAAAATAGATATACCACAATAAAAGATTAATGAAACACTTTAAAAATATTCGTATTTATACAAATAAAATTAATTTCAACAGTTAATGATTGGCAGCAATATATTATTGAGGTTCAAATTTCAGTAAGTTTCCAAAATTTCAGATTTATTTCTTATAGCACATGGAATCTGCATATGTGTTAATATTTTTTATGTTCATGTGAACTAGTAGATAATTCCATTTTATGCATACAAAAATATAATTAAATCATTTAACATCATCGTAGAAATGTAAGACCAGCAATAAGTAAAAATAATATGCTTAAAGACAATTATAGGTGTCATAATGCAATCACAGTTTGCCAGTGGAATGAAGGACAATGTATAGCAATTTTGTACAACTTTACAATTTAGTCTTACATAATTTAATGATTGAATATGAATTAGAAGTACCATGAATAATTGAAATAAAGTGGTAATTATTAAAAGGGAAGTTATGTCTTACATTATTATGAATATGATTTGAATAATATGCCCTTGCTATACTTAGAAGCAAATGGATTTATATTAATATCTGTCTCAATTCAACATGGAAAAAGGTTCAATTTTATTTTTGTCTTTTATAAGTATACAAACCAAACTGGTTTCTTAGTTTTGAACTGCAGGAACAGGAAGTTCACAATTGTGCAAAGATGACATGAAGAAATCTAATGTTTTACCAATCAATCAGTCTGTGTTTTATACACTAATAATTGTCATAAGTAAAAAAATAATAAGGAAAGAGAAGTAATATATAAAAACAAAAGAAACAATCAAAACCATTTTTCTTGCTACTTCTGTAAGGAATATCACCAACAATTGATTAATATGATAATTTCACAATTTCATCAGTAAATGTATCCTATTACAATATTGTCATGACCAAAAAACATTTAAAGTTTCACCTGTTCATAAAAATGGTTATGGAGTCTTATATATTAGAAAACATATTGCCAACTTCATAGCAGATTACAGATTTTAATACAAAGACAATATAGCAAATATGTTCATCAAAACACATATGAAAATGGCTGAATGAGGAATGTACTCTCAAAAATCTCAAGATTGCATTAAAAAACTTTATTCAGTTTTTGAGATCTTCATATATTGCCTGATATTTAGATCCTGTACCCTATCCTCACCTCCTCCCACTGCCTCCCATCCAATTTAATGTACTAACCCACATATTGTCTTAAGAATTTTCCTCCAGAGTTCTGCTCCGCCCCTCTAGTTCTGAATTGGTTGAGCGAAACAGTAAACTCTCCCATCCATTAAACAAATTGGGGTTTATTGGGGTTACTTACAAAGGACTGTTCATGGGAAAAGAGACAGCAATTTCATATGGGGGGCAGCATTTGGGGAGGGGCAGCATTTTGAGCAGAAGTGCTGGGCCTCCAGCCCCCATGAACGCCCTGTTTAGATGGCAACTGTTGCTATGCCTCTCCTCCCAGCATTCACTGCTTTTCCCCCATATCCTCTCCCTCAAGTCACTGGTTGTTTGGAAAGTGATTGTCTGTTGTCTCTGTTTCCATCAAATTGTTAGAGGCCTGTCTTTCTGCTGCTTGTATTCAGCTTGTGCAACCAGCTTGAGCCTCCATCAATGGACGTGTCTGTCAATGAACGTGTCTATTGAGCCAGAGTGAAACCAAAGCTAAATTTACACACCCACTGTTATTAAAATTTCTCTTTGGGAGAGGCAGACTAACTTAACCTGCCTCTCTCTCCCTGCTTGCAACCCAAAGGGACCCCCCCCACGCCCGCCTCCAGGCCTTGCAACAAACACACAAAGTTCTCCAGTCACAGTTAAACAGGTTCTAGCTAGTTTACTTGGGCTTACTAACAGAGCATTGGGTGAGGGCTTACTTACAGAACACAGGCGCCCACCCTCCCCTCCGCAAGTTCCATTAGTAAGTCCACGTGGCTGGGATCTTGCAACTTCCTGGTGAACAGATCCTAATGGCCCATGAGGGAGGGGAGTAAAGGGCCGGCCTCCTGGCGCCCCCAGTTTAAATACCTTTAGCCCCTCCCCTTCTCACATCCAAGGCCAATAGACCGGGCGGGTGGGGCATAGGATTTTCCCAGCTCATCTTCTGCTCAAGGTGGTCTTGGGTGATACCACTGAGAGGGGTGTTTGTCCACCTTTTCCCTCGGAGAAGCAATTCACTCTACACCCACATACCCACACACCCACACCAATACCCACACCCATATTAGAGAGAGAGAAAGAGAGAGAGAGAAAGTCATATTTCTGTCCCCAAATGTCCTTCAGTATGGGTCCATCCACTCCACTCGATCCTCCAAGAATCCCAACCCTGTAAGAAACTGTCTCTTCCTAGTTCAGCAGTTATCACCTGCTTAAAGTTCCTTAGTTAGGATTAGTTAGGATTGGGAATTCTTGCTAACTTTCCCTTGTGTATGCTGGGATTTTTTCTGGTTTGAGCTTGCATAGAACTTGTGCATGATGTTACCATTTCTGTTAGCTCATATGAGTAATTGACAACCTGTAGTAAAGACTTAGTCTTCCTGTGATTATCACCCTTTCTTCCAATCTTTCTCTCTTTCAGCTTCCTCTTTCACAATGATTAGTGAGTCTTGGTATGCAGAGGTTTGAAGTAGGTATCCTATCCAGAGATAAGTATTCTTGGGCCTCGTTTTCTCTATAAATTGTCTAATCATGAATTTTTATCTTTATCACCATCTGTTGCATAAGGAAACTTCTCTGGTGAATATTCAGAGATGTATTTATCCTATGTGTAGAGGTTGCATTGAAGATGTGTCACTTAGGGTTAAGTGTCTCACAGACACTTATTATCTTTATTTGACTAGTCCTTGAACTCTGTAACAAGTTTGCAGAAAGGATTAAATAAAAATGTCAAAGAAACAAATTAAATTACAAATGATAATTCATGATTCCAACATTTATTTTCTATTTTTTATTTTAATTTAGTACATTGAAGGTTTATATAATGAACAAACCCACTGGATTGGGTATTTAGGTCAATTGCAAGGCACATGTTTACCAAGCATAAATACATGGGTTTGAGATGAGCAAAACTGTAAAATAGAAAGAAAAAAAGGAAAAGAAGAAAGAAAGAGAGAGAGAGAAAGAGAGAGAGAGGAGGGAAGGAAGGTAAAAGAAGACAGAAAAGACAAAGATAAAAGGGGTAAAGGAAAGGAAATAAAGAACAACCAACAACTTTGAAGTCCATATTCCTTATAAAAATCTCACTGCCCTCTCCTTCATGAGTATACTGACTGTGTTAGAACCATGACTCTGGAACATAAGCTGTTATTATTGGGCCTAAAAGACATAGAACAAGAAGTAACTGAAGCTTATCAAACCTCTTTCTAATGTCTAATAACATGATCAGTTTGAGTAGAATTAGAATATCCCCAAAATTAGTTAATTAAAATCAGAACCCCTGGTGAGGCAACTCAAGAAGGAACTGTTCATTACCAGTGCATTCACTGATTATTTTTTTCATTCATATACATTTAATAAAGACTTCTGAATGTTTTCAGTGTTCACTTACAAGTTCCTCCACCATAAAAGGAAATTTTGAAGAAATAATGATACTTGTTTCACAGTACCTAAATGAGATTTTAAAATTCTTTGTTTGATCGTTTAGAATATGCCAATTATTATCTTATTATTCACTAATAACACTTGATTTCTGTATTCATTTAAGTTATAATTTGTGTTGAAACTTTACAACCCAATTTACAATCTACAATAATGTTTCCTTAAAGTTTTTAGACTTGGACTCCCTTACAATGTTAAAATTATTAGAAAACTAAATGAGCTTTTATTTCTGTGGCATACAACTTTTGAAATATAAATATTAACTTTTAAAACCTCGATTTTAATCAATTTAAAATAGTAAATGTTTTATTACTCACAAAAAGCATGAATTTTGTGTGTTTGTGTGTGTGTGTGTGCTGATATTTTTAAAACTTTATTTTTCATCTGTGGCCCTAGCTGGGCTGGAACTCTCTATATAAGCCATGCTGGCCTCTCAATCTCCCAGAGTGCCACCTGCTTCCAGAAAGCTGATATTAAAGACCTGTGCCACCATGCCTAGCTTAAAAATTATTTTGACACTTATTTGGACTAAAGTTTTGCAAATCCAATACAATATATTTTGGTTATATTTAGATTTCCTCCCTATCTGCACTCCCATGTTACTATTTCTGCCAAAAAAGTGACGCATGCCTTCTTGGGTGGTATCATGCTCCACTCTGGCATCAGGAAAGGAGCGATGGGGAGTTCTGATAGGGGTCTGACAAGGAACCAGGTCTACAAGAAGGCTGATAAGAAACCAGATGTCTTTTGCTAGGGGCTGTGTGTTCTAAAATAGAAGTATCTCCCTCTCGGAGCTGGGTTACAGCATATTTAGTTCCTTCAGCCATTTGTTAGACTTATTTTCCTTCAAGGATTATTTACTTCACCAAGTCTATTCTGTGATTTGTCTAGCTTGAGTTCATGAGGGACCTGTGTCTGCTGTCATCACTGGCATTGTGATCATGAATATCTGACCAGCTGTCCTAGAAATTCTGTTTTCTTATGGACCTCCACTACTTCTGGTTCTTACAGTCTTTCTACCTTCTCCTTTGCAAAGATCCCTGAGTCTTGGAAGGCAGTGTTTTAATATAGGTGACTGATTCAGGATTAATATGTGGCCTCTTCTTTTCTGTACATTGGTCAGTTGTGGTTCTCTGTGTTAATGACCATATGCTGCATAAGGGACTTTTCTACTGGGAGCTGACAGATGTATTCATCACTAGGTATAAAAATAAGCCATTAGGAGACAGTTTAATACTATAATGAATTTATCAGAATAGTGGTATTAGACTCTTCCCTATGGTCTGTGACCTCTCTGGAATCAGGATCCTAGGCCTGATATCAATATCAGATATGGACTCCATTCTATGAAACAGGTATTAATTTAATTTAATTAAATTAATAAAAGTTAAATTAATTAAAGTTGCTTACACCTATACTATTAATGTCACTTATTACATCCGATGGCTTATCTTCTCAGACCATTTGTTATTGGAACGTGCAAGATTCATAGCCAGGTAAGGTTGATGGTTAATTTTCTGTTCAGGTAGCATACATAGCATCTTCCTTCACTATGAAACCTAGCCAGTAGTGTTCAGGTGTTGAAGTTAGCACTATCTTGATTTCTCCTTGATTGTTCTATTGCTCATGCATGTATTGCCTCAGCAACAGGATCTTACCTGAGACTTCTGGTGAAAAATCAAGAAAGGGGGCAATGGTAAGTATCATTTGAGTCTATGGGACCTCTGGACAAGAGTTTACAAAGAGAGCATCCATTTCTGATATTGGGCTTTTACTTTGCTAGGCAATAGTATCTAATTGGGGCAATACCTTCCTGCTATAAGGTAACCTCTTTTTATGTGTCTTCATAATGCATATATGTACATACTTTAAGAAGATTCTATAGAGGTAGGATTCCATATAAGTATTTCTAAAGGCCTATATTGTTAGTTATCCCTCACCATATTTCTGTCTCTGCCCCACCCTATCATACCCGATGTGATTTAACACTCCATACTCTTTCATTCCCCTTTTGTCCTTATATCACTCCATTCTATCCCCATCCCAAAAAAGCTTTCACCTAAGGATATTTGTTAGTGTCCTGTCCTTTCCGTACTTTCAAATTATAACATGCATATCTAAAATTTCAAAGCTGACATTCACCTGTATGAGAGTACATGCAACATTTATGTTTCTGGGTTTAGGTTACCTCACTCAGGATGGTTGTTGCCAGTTCCAACAATTTACCTGTGAATTCCACTACTTCAGTTTTTTAAAGCACTAAATATTATTCCATTGTGTAAATTACTTCTTTATTCAATCATCAATTTATGAGCATTCAGGTATTTCTAATTCTTGGCTATCATCAAAAGGGAAGCAATGAACATGATTGAACAGGTATGTCTAGACTAGGGTATAGAGTCTTTGGGGTATGTGTCCAAAAGTAGTATGGCTGTATCATGTTGCAGATCAATTTATAGCTTTTTGAGGAATCTGCACCATAATTTCTGTAGTGGCTGTACCAATTTGCACTGCCATTAGCAGTAGAAAATACGTACAGTTTCTGCACATCCTCACCAGTATTTGTCATTGTTTGTTTGTTAGTTTTAGAATCTTAGCCATTCTGAATGGGACAACATAAATCCAAGCAAGGGAATGGATGATTTGTATAATCAAACTTTAAGACATTGAAGAAAGAAATTAAAGAGGATATCAGAAGATGGAAGGTACCCCATGCTCATGGATCAGTAGGATTAATATTATGAAAATGACCATCATACCAAAGGCAATATATAAATTCTCTAGTATACATTAAAATTCCAACGCAGTTCTTCATAGAAGTTGACCAATTAGTATCAGATTTCATATGAGAGCATAAAAACCCAAAATAGCCAAAATAATTCTTAACAGTAAAATAACTGAGCCACTGATTTCAAATTATACTGCAGAGCTGTAATTAAAGCAGAAAAACTGACACATTGTTGAGTGAAATAAAACTGAGGACACAGATTTAAATCAACGTATTTACAGTCATGTGATTGTAGACAAAAGAGCCACAAGTGCACTCTGGAGGTAAGACTGCATTTTCAACAAATGGTGCTGGTATAATTCGATAGCTACACGTAATTGGACTCCTATCTCTCATCGTGTGAAAAACTCAACTCCAAATGTATAAGGGACTCACATAAAACCAGAGATACTGAATCTAATATAGGAGAAAGTGGGGGAATGCACTGGAATTTATAGGAAAAGGACAGGATTTTCTGAACAGGACTCCTATATCTCAAGCATTAAATCCAACAATTAACAACTGGAACCGCAGGAAAGTGAAAAGCTTCTGTACAACAAAAGACATCATCATTCTAGTGAAGAAGCAATCTACAGAATGGGAAAAAAATCTTTTCGAGCTATACCTGAGACAAAGTGTTAGTATTTATAGTATGCAAATTACTGAAAAAACTAAACATCAGAAAACAAAAACCCAATTAAAATTGGGGGCATGGTACTGAATAGGGAGCCCTCTAAAGATGAATGCAAATTGCTGAGGAATACTATTTAAGATGTTCGAACTCTTTAGTCATCAAGGGAATACAAAAAAAAAAAAAAAAAAAAAAGCACTTTTAGAAAAATCTCTGTGTTAAAACAGAAAAATGACATTTATTATGTTATACAATACTATGGATGTTTAACACATTTTTGATGGATTAAGTTTTAAATTTTAATTTATTCATTTTGATTACTTTTGTTTTACATGTGTGTTTTGCCTGAAGGTATGTATATGTACTATATGGGTACAATGCCTGTGGAGGCTAGAAGAGGGCATCAGACTCTCCTGGAACTAGAGTTACAGATGGCTGTTAACCTCCATGTGAGTGCTGAGAAACAAACTTGGGTCTTCTGGAAGAACAGCCATGGGTCTTCTGGACCTATGTTTAAAATTAGATCAAAACTCCTTAAGTGGTTGCTCCTTAAAAGGATGTTTACAATGTGGGAATCAGAAGCCATGTAGAAAGCGATATTAAAATCCATTAGTATACTTTCCAAATTTGAAGAGATCTTTTATACACACACCATCGCAAAATATCATGCATTACTTCCCTGAAAAATACTTTCTCTGAGTTATGTAAAACATCCACATATTAAAACATCATTATATAATACCAAAAAAGGCATGTTCAGAAGCTCTATTACAAGTTCATTAGTTGTCTTTTAATGTTGAGAGACTGTCAAGACTACAGTGATGATGGATACAAGTTTTCCCCAAAATACGATTTTCACTTGAAAGCTCAAATTTTATTATTCAGAACAAATGGTTTATTTCCTTTCAAACTACAGTCATATTTATCTCAGTTCCAAAGAAATAACTTCCAATATCCATAAATTAATGACCATAAATTTTCTTTCTATTGTTTTTATGTAAAAATAGCATCCATTTATAAGTCACTGGTTGACCTCTCAACTCTACGAATAACAATTATAAAGTTGCTTTTATTAAGAAATTTATCTATTTTGAATAATGACTCATAGGGTAGTGATTTTTACTTCAATTTTTATCACATAAACTATTAAGAATAAATATACTCTACAAATTAATATTTAACAAAAGAATATTTTACTCTTCACCAAGTAATTTACAAAGTTAAAATATTTATCGATACTTTTCTCTCATAATTACATATGAAAATCATTGCCCAAGGACCCAGTATTTATATTCAATGCTGTATTCATACTATAAGTATAAATATCAACCCAGTAAAAAATAAAATTAGAGCATCATTATGAAAATAGAATCCCTTAAAAATTCTGTGACACTAAGGCTTCATAGACCCCATTTTCAAAAGTGGTAATCTACAAAACATGATTCATTTTCCTTAGTTGAATTAAAAAATTAACCAAAACAGTGGAAAATAAAACAACTATATCATCTTAAATTTTCTATATGTAAGAAGTCTCACTTTCATAATGCTGATATCAAGGTTTATCTCTGCTATGTACCTTTCTGAAGAATATAGAGAAGAATAAGCCTCTAAATTCATTAAGGTTCTTGGCAGAGTTTAGTTCCCAGTAGTTTCAGAACTAAGGTCCCAATATTCTTGCTGCATATCCTATTGGCCCATCTTTGCTTGCATAGGCCATTCCCAATCATTCTCACTCCTTCTCCTTAGCCTCCTCTAACAAGACAGTGAAGTCTCTCTTAAACTTGAAATATTTCTTACATTCTTTTTAGATATTTTATTTATTTTTAATTTTAATTTTATGTGTTTGAGTGTTGTACCTGCATGTATCAAAGTGTACCCATGCTTTCAATGCCTATATATACTTGAAGGTGGCAGATCTCCTGAACTTGAGTTAAAGATGGTTCTTAGGTACCATGGTAGGTGTGGGGAATGAAGCCTGTGTCCTCTGGAAGGGCAGACAGTGATATTAACCACTGAGCAACTGCTATAGTGCTGCATTTTTACTTTCTATCTTGGTATAGCTCTTGAACTCTAGCCAGAAACAAACAAACAAAAAATATCTGTACTTTAAAGAGCTGGTTTCAGGATTTTGGACTGTAGCTCACTTATAGTGTGCTGTCCTAGCATGTTCATGGCCCTGAATGCAATCAGAAGCACTGGGGGAAACACACGTGATTGTGATTATATTGATTCCATTTGAATAATTCAAAATAAAATAACAATTTTAAAATACAAACCCTTAGTGAACAACTTTAAAGAACTTTTGCATGTTATGTTTAAAACATGTATTGGTAACCAGATGATGATTCTACTTTGAGGGGTCCTTGAACCATCAGCCATTGAGGCCTAGCTGAAGTGTGTGTTGAGAACCTTATGGATTATACCCTGGTACCAGTTCCTCTGGAGTTATGTACTTCCTAATGGCTACCTTGACATAACCTAACGATGAACTTAACACTCTTCATGCCAATGTAAGGCAAAGTAAGTTATTCTCCCCTACTTTGCTTCTATAAGATATTTTGTCACTATGATTAGAAAATTTGATAAAAAATAAAAAAAACACACAAATTCCAATGTCTAGAGAATGAGCATATTTCAAATTTAAAATAGACTATTCACACCCTATAGTTCCCAAATATTTAATTCTATTATATAATTAGTTGAACATCTGCAATATCATTCAACCCATTTCAACACTGAGGTAGCAAATGTCTCATTCAAGCAATTTTATATAAGCTATTAATTAAATAACAATTTCTTTCTCCCTATGAATTTGTGACACTGAAGAAAAGAGTTGCCAATTTTAAAATACAAAGGTGAGACACATATAGATTGATAAATATAGATATTTTAGAAGATAGTCACCATAAATACTCTCTCGCTTAAGCAAGTTTAACAGGATAAAAATAGAAGGTAAATCAGAACTATTGGTCAAAAAAACGAAATTCAGCAATGAAAACACTTTAAGACACCAAAGATTTTGAAACATCTGTATTTCTAGGGCAGCTGTCCGTGATCATGGAATACAGTGTTTTGGTTATATTGTCTTATGTATTTGCTTTCTTCCAGTATATTTTGTGGAATATGAAAACTGTTTTGCATTTTTATTTCCTTTTGACTAAATGGGCAGTATTTCTGCTGATTTAAATTCTCAAGTATTTTGTGAAACTTTGCTATTTCATCAAATTAGAAAACCTAAGGTTGAAAAAAATCCAAAAAATGTTCTAAATTATAAAATGAACTCAAATGAAACTTATACAAAAATGTAAATAGAGTTAACCAAAATTTCTCTCTCTCTCTCTCTCTCTCTCTCTCTCACACACACACACACACACACACACACACACACACACACACACAAGACCAGAACCATATAGCATCAATGGTACTTCCTCTAAATCATTTAAAGAATAATTATCAATATTTCTTCTCATACCTTTTCAGAATTGAAGAGGATTATATTAGTTACTTTTCTATGGCTGTACTAAAATACCCAAATCATGGTAATTTACACAAAGAAAATTACAGAAGGCTCATGATTGAAGAGGGTAAACCCATAATTGTGGGGAAGACATGGCAGCAGGGGTGACTGGAGCAGAAAACTGAAAGTTCATGTCTTCAAGCACACATAGGTAGAAGTAGAGAGCGGGAAAACTGAAGAGGGCAAAGCTATGAAATCTTAAAGCCTGCCACAGTGACATACTGCCTACTGCAATACCACACCTCCTAAAGATCCATGATGTCCCTCAAATAGTTCCACCACCTAACCAAGTGTTCAAATTTGTGAGACTATGGTGGACATGTCTCATTCAAACCTCCTCAAAGGTGGACTATTTCCTAACTCATTTGATGAGATCAGGTATACCTTCTGAAGCAAGGCAGACAAATCATTGCCAATAGCTTTTACGAATACAGAGGAGAAAATACTCAACAATGTATAATAAAACTTAAGCCAGTAACATTTTAAGAGAATTATGAAACATGAACATTTAAAATTTATCCCAAGATGAAAAAAATATTTTAATACATTTTAATGTGATAAAGGTAAATGCTCCATGTTACTTGAAGAAATGTTAACTATATTTAGAATGGAGAAAATGATCCAAAAACTGACATAATACATTTATGAAAAACTTTAGCTAATACCCTCAATAAAGGAAAGTGAATACATTTTTTTTTCAATATCAACAACAAGGCAACAATCTCATCTCTTACTCTTTCCGTTCAAAATTTCACTTTTGGTCCTAGATCATGAAATTAGACCAGAAATGAAAAACTGCAATGTCTATGTCAGAAAATAAAAAGTATAAAAAAAAATTTGGTTTGAAGATGGAATAATGCCAACAAATAGTTGATTATTGAATGTATGAGCAAGATTGACAAACCCTTAACTAAAGTAAGCAAAAGAAACAAGTGAAAAGAAATATATTAATAAAATTAGAGACAAAAACAATGTAGTATTACAGAAATCAGTGAAATCCAGAAAATCATTAGGCAGGATTTTAAAAAGTAATCTTATACACCAACATATTGGAAAAAATCTGAAAAGAACCTAATACATTTCCAAATACTTGTTAGTAACGAAAATTGAGCCAAGGAGACAAACAATTTAAACAGACCATAAATGAAAAACAAGACTGAAACAAGAATAAAAAGTAATGTCACACAAAAGAGATGTTTAGAATTGGAATGAAAGGATTCACTGGTAATTTCTATTCACATTTAAGGACTATCATTAATGGTCCGCCAAAGAGCCCACAGGCTATTTAAAAAAGGAACACTTACAAACTCAGTCTACAAGTCAATATTATTCTCCAAACGAGGTAAAGACACAAGAAAAGATTAAACAGTCAGCCAATTTCTTTAATTTATAAAGTTGCTGTACGGTGTGAATGAAACCCCCAACAGCTTCAAGCTCAGGAAGATGGAAGGAAACCTGGAGCCAGAGTAAAGACCGTCTTTTACAACTTCTCAGAGATCTAACCCTTGCAAATAGCTCAGATAAGACTCCAGATCCCAAATTCACAAAGGACACTGGGCTTCCTTGGCAGATAAGTTTCTGGACTCAAGGAATTCACAAACAGCTGTAAAAAAGGACTACTTCCTGGCCAGAAGCTTGCCTTAAACACCAATCAGATGTCATGGCAATTCCCCTCCCCTAGAAGCCAGGATGGGGCTAATGGTTTTTAAGGCTTTGAGGACTTAGATTTGGGTGGCGGCTTCGAGACTGAGACTCAGACTTGGGCTTTTGGACTGAGCTCACTCCCCCGGGGAGTTTACCACTCGCACTCTCCCAGAGGGAGCTCCTCCATCCTGATCTGGAGCCTGGCACTCCAGCCTGGTTCCCCAGAGCCCCAGCCCTAAGATGGGGGTGAGGAGGATAGCCTCCCCCCATCTCTTCGGGCAGGCTAGCTCCCAAGGGGGACTAGCATTTCTCCACTCGTGGGTGCGGAGGAGCTAGACCCATCTGGTCTTTTCTCAATAAAGCCGATTCCTGTTAGCTGCCAGCGAGTCTCTGGTCCCTTCTGTCCACTGTGTCTCTCGAACCCTGACCTTACAGTTGTAAAATCTCTTAATAAAATGCTTGGAACCTGAATTGAGCAACACAATAAAATATAATACACCATAATGTAATTGGACTCATTCCAGGAGTACAGGTACAAATAAGGAATAAGTACATGGAAAATTGTTAAATAACATTAGTTACCTAGGAAATGTAAATAAAAACTATAATGGAATTCTATCTACCACAAGGAATAACAGTTATCATCAAAAAAATTAAACAAATGCTGATAAGGAAGGAGGTGAAAAACTATGCATGAAAAAAATCCTTTATTACTGTTGGTAGGAATACACAATAGTTGAGTCACTATGGAAATCAACATGGAGATTTCTCAAAACAATAAAAATTACACTTCCATATGGATCCATTTATTTTGACTTTTAGTTATACTAAAATAATCAATGATAGTCTAATATAAAGACATCTGAACAAACCTTTTTATTGCTGAGCTACTTACCATAGCCAAATTCTTGAATCAAACTGTCATTGATGGATGAATAGATAAAGAAATTTTGTATACACACACAACATAAGTATACATAGCCATAAAGAAAAATGAAAATCATGCTATTTGCAGAAAAAAATCAACCAGACTGTAGATCAAGTTAAGTGAAATACACTACTCCCACAAAAAAATTTATCAAATGCTTGCTTTCCCTCACCTGTGGACACTATGGTAGGAGAAGAGGACATGAAAGTAAAAGGGGGCACTATTAAGGATATGAAAAACGAAGTGAGAAATAGATACAGGAAGAGAGAATACAAATGAAAAATAGCATGATTGATCAAAATATATTCAATGTATATATGGATATGTCTAAATGAAACACTTTACACTGTATAATTACTTCTGCAAATTAAATTTCAATCAAAACATTAAAGCTAAGATCACTTCTAACACACATCTTCCAAATCAACACACCATTAATTGTTTTACTTTATAGAATGCCAGTTCCAAATTTGGTAGGAAAATGTGAAATTCAAATAATCAAAAGTTCTTTGAGAACAACAAAGTGAAAGGACACCTTCCCTTATTTCAACATATTCAAGAAAAGTATTATAATTTAAAAAGTTGTATCCACACAAGATAACTATAAAACAGTGGAATAGAACTGCAAAACTTGAAGTTTATGCACATATTTATGGAAGAATGTTTTTGAGGTCTTCATGATATTCAATGATGGCAAAAATGACTGCTTCATTAAATGATACCATGCCAATCAAGTAACCACATATAAAGCATAAAATAAAGGTTGAAATAAGAGAGAAAATTATTAAATAATTAGAAGGCAGAGAACTGAAAGGTTTCTTTCCAAAAGGGAGGGAGGATAAAGAAAGTTTCAAACATTCTGGCCTATCTATATGCTGCCAGCTTGCCAGCTATATGCTTTTATCAAATAGAGCACTGACAGAGCAATTCAGATGAAAGAAATGTGGCAATGTCTCATTTTGGTAGCACTGTTCTTGCCTGTGAGATAGTAAGAAGGCATAAAACCTGAGGTTTGTCCTTCAGGTGGGATTAACAGAATGGAATCCAGTTATAGCAATATGGCTTGTCAGTACACTGCCCAATATGGAGCACTTATGTGTCACACAATGTATAACGGAAAAAAAAAAAAGAAGCTAATGAATAGGTAAGGACAATATGCTTTGTAATTCATGGCTATATTAGACTTATCAGATTACAAAACCCCAGGCCTTTTCCACAGGGAAGGATGGAGAGGATTAGATGATGCCTGCCATATGCCATCCAGAAATATGATAGTCAGAAATCAGAATCATGACCTTTTTAAAAAAATGAATATTTTATCCATTTAAATTACATGTTTGCATGAGTCTATGTACAGATCTATGCAAATGAGTGCAGGTACCCAAAGTGACTAAAGTAGGTTTTGTCAGATTTCCAAAACCTGGATTTGCACACCATTGTGAGTTGCTGAAAACCAAGTTAGGGTCCACTGCAAGATCAGTAAGTGTTCTTAACTACTGAACCATCTCTCCTGCTCTAATAATCATGCTAAGAGAATCAGCACATCAGGATCTCCCTCCTTGTAGAGAAGAGAATTCACACAAAAAAATTCCCTCTTTGAACAATAAATGATTTCAATGGTTAGGAGATAAAAGATGAACATACAAATGCAGTCATTCTGTACTATTCGATTATATAAAATAATTGACTGTGTGATTCAAGCTTAAAATTTAGATCTTAGGTTGTGTTTTTAAACACCAAAAAGTAGAATACTACTTTCAAACTAGGATGGCTGCAATAAAAAGTACTAAAAATAAGAGATGTGGGAAATGATGTAGAGAAATGAAAATTCACATAGGTTGCCAGACTGAATCTAAAATGATATAGCTAGGGTATAAAGTAAATAAAAGTCATGGAACAGGTCAAACATAGAGTCATAATATAATTTCATAATTTAATTCCTAGATATATGCCAATAGTTACCAAAATAAATATTTAATCAAATTTACAATTAATCAAACTTTACAAAATTGCCTTGCCTAGTGGTGATGACTGTAATTTCTGCACTTGAGAAGCTGAAGGAAGAGGAACAGTTTCAGGCCAAGCTGGACTAAAGAGTAAGATTCTGTTTCACAATTAAATTAAATTAAAAACAATTTTTAAAACTGTGCAAAAATATTCATGGTCTCACTAGTCATAACAAGAAAAATACACAAACAGTCCAAATATCCAATAAAGAATGAAGAGATAATCAAAATTTTAGGATGATGTCAATTATTTGATTTGTATTTACAAAAAATATTGGTCAAAATTTGATGTGTGCATGTGTATGTATCTGTGTGTGTCTAGGAGTCAGGGAAAAAGAATGAGAGAGAATTTGATTTTACAATATATACATATCATTAAAGGAGTTTTATTACATACTTCATTTTGTACCTTTGTGTGATATTTTGAATGAGAGTGTGCCCTATAGTCTCCAAGTATTTGGACATTTTGTCCCTAGTTGCTATTCCTATTTGGGAGGCCTTACAACTTGTGGCCTTGCTGGAGGAAGCAGGTCACTGGGGCAGGTTTTGAGGATTGTTATGTCTTTTCAGATTTACGGTCACGCTGCTTCCTGTGCCTACGTGAAGATGTGAGTGCTTATCTTTCTGCTCCTGTTCCCGCCACGCCACCTCACCATGGTTCTTTGCCATGATGGACTGTAATCCCACTGGAAGCTGGACTGTTTTCCCAAATAAACTCTTCTTCCTGTAAGTTCACTTGGTCACAGTGTTTTCTCACAACAACAGAAAGATAACTAATAAAGAAGTTGGTACCAGGTATGGAATGTTGACTGTGAAGAACCTGATGATGTAAGATTTTAGAGAAATGTGGACAATTTTGGAAGTTTGGGATAGAAAAGTGATAGTTTCGCTGTAAGCAGAGCTTAATGGGGTCACTCTAGTAGGTGCCTGGAACTAAGTAGTACTGAGAACAATGTAGTTCCAGAGGGAATTTAGAACTTAAGATGCAATTTGAATATTTTAGCCAAGTTCTAGCTAGTATCTGACCATAGCCTAAAAGCTTTCCTGAGGCTGAATTGAAAAGAAATGAAGAACTTTCTTTGGTGGAGGAAATTTCAAGACAGCTTATTGTAGAAATGGTGGTGTTGCTATTAATGGTGAATATTATGTAGAGCTACAGTGAAAAAGAGAAAATGAGAAAGAAATGCATAAAGCACATTTGTAATTGATAAAGAGCACTAGGAAGATAAATGTTAGATCCAAGTCATGGGCAGAAGGGTCATTCCTCTTTGATAAGGAGATTAAGGTGTTTAAGGAGAGACCTACAGATTTTCACTTAAAAAATTGAAAGAATGTCTTTGGGGTAAGACCATGCCCAGCTAAGCCTGAAACTAGTGACAACAAAATGCCCAAGGGGTTTTCTACTCCTAGAAAACTATAACACAGAAAATTTTCCAGTTATGTGGATGAAGCTGGCCAGAGTTCTGCCCAGGATGGCATCTGAACTTGGCATTGTTCTTCATGTTGTGGTCACAATAAAGGCCTGAAAGACAAAAGAGTGAAGGGGTCATTGGTACTTCCTTCATGGTTTCAGAGAGACGCCAGAGGCTAGGCAGAGTGCAGCAGCACCATCTTTGTATAAAGAAGTCCCTGACAGGTGAAGAGGACCTGACAGGCTACTGTGCAGATCTGTGAAGTCTTGTTGGTGATGGAGACCCTAAGAAGACTTTGGAGAAGCTAGAGCCATGAGACCTTTGCCAAAGAGAGTTGTGTACAGGGAGTAGTACTAGCCTGAGAAAGAAGTGTGTGTTGCATGTAGAAAAGCTGAAGTGGCTAAGCCATCTAATCCATTTAGAAGTAAAGGCCCAGTCATCAGACACGGAGCTGCAAGACGTGTTGTTTGCCCTACTGGGTTTTGGTCCAGTATTTCCTCAGTGTGCTCCCATTCCTTCCTTTTGAAAATGGACTGTGTTCTTGGTTCCATTGTATATTGGAAGTATATATAAATTGTCTTGATTTTACAAGGTCTTATAGATAAGAGAGAGCCTTGTATATCAAAACAAACTGGGGACTATAGATTTTTGAATAGTATTGAGATTGGTAAAGACTATGGACACTTTTGAAGATGAACTAAATGTATTTTGCCTAATTTGGACCAGGGAGTAGAATATTTTGGTTTGAATGAGTGTGCCCTATAGGCTCTAAGTATTTGGACATTTTGTCCCCAGTTGGTGGTGCTGTTTGGGAAATCTCAGAAGGTTTGAAATCACTAAAGGAAGCACCATTCTTGGGACAGGTTTTAAGGGCTTTTAAATCTTGCCAGATTACCAGTCGCTCTGCTTCCTGTGCCTGCTTGAAGATGCTTAGGTTTCTGCTCCTCTTCTGGATACCTCACCATACTTCCCTGCAGTGATGGACTCTAATCCCTCTGGAAACTGTCACTGTAAGCTGAAATAACTCTTCTTCCTAGAAGTTCCATAGTCATGGTGTTTTATCACAGTAACAGAAAAGTAGTACACCCTGCATATAAACACACACAGAAAACAATGTAATATGACCTGTTATGTTTTTTGGTAAATGTCATATATGATATTTATTTTAATCTTCACATTATTTCTGTCCCTCTCAGTTGACCTCCAACATTTCCTATGAACTCCCCCCAAACTTCTTCTTAAATTTTCATCCTATTATTGATTATTATGGTTACATACACACAGTATATGTATATAACACACTGGATCCATTTAACGGTGATTCTCTGTACCTGTGTTTAGGTCTGCCCCTTGAGATTAGATAACATTTAACGAAGCTAGTCTGTAGAAGAAATGATTCTCTCTTGGCATCAATTGATTGCCTATAGTTCTTTATCTTGAGGTGGGATCCTGTGAAATTTCCCATATCCAACTTGGCATGTAAATGGGTTTTCTCATTATGAAGGTCTTGTTAGACTATCATCCTATGGATATATCATAGGTACAGCTACCTATCTCATCTAGAATGTATTGACTGGCAGAGATTTCTTGTTCCTCCGGCTCTTATACTATTCCCACCCTATATTCCACCATGTTCCCTGAGCCTTAGCTGTAAGTTACATTAGAGAAGTATAACTTAGGGCAAGACACCTTACAGACACTTATTATCTTTGTTTGAGCAGTTCTGAAACTTGGTAATGGTTTCCATCTGCTGTAAAAGGAAGCTTTTTAAATGAGTGGTGAGACTTACACTTGTTTGTAAATATAAGGGTACATGTCTTGAATATAGTAATTATGTTGGTTTAGGGAAATAAAAGGAGGTTTTTCTCTAGGGTCTATGACATCTCCAACCATTTGTAATTCACTATGCTTATGTTGCCATACATGAGTTCCCTTCCTCTGAGCAGGTTTTATGTCCAATTAGATGGTTGTTGAATACAACCAAGACAAAAGTGCCACTCTTGCACCAATAGAGATTATTTGCTGGGCCTTTCACTTTTATGGTTCTTAGTCTTTACAAATGAGTAAGGAACACCATTGCAATAAAAGCTGGATATGAGCATTTTCATTAACATGTTGAAGTGAGGGTTTTTAGTATTATTATTATTATTATTAATTGTCTTTTCTTCTGTGCTTTGAAGAATGAGCTTGAGGATCCACCACTTGAATATATTAATGGAGAAGCTGCCAGCTATTGATTCTTTCATTATATAATTTATAATGCTTAGCGTAACATCTTTGAAACAAAGATTTGATCAAAATATTCAGTTCTGCTAGGCTGTTACATGATATTGTTATATGATACATTGTAAAAGCATTAGTTGCTGAAAATGCAAGAAATTCAGAAAAAGAAACAATAGACAAGGAAGAGTAAAAACTATCTAAAGTCATATTCTCTGCTAGCTAGTCAAAACCAGTGCATCCTTTTCACACAGGCATTCCTTAGGCATGGACCTCTTACTACTAAGTCTGTTGGAGAGCACCTGAATAGTTGGAAGAGTTAGCCAGATTCCCGAGGTTTTGATCCACCCGCATTTGAACCATTCAGAGTCCCTCTCTAGGGCTCACATCATCTGTCCTTAGTTAGATCCAGCTGAGTTGAGCCCCATCAACCCAACTTGGGCCTCATTTACCCTCTTTGAGAGTGCATGACTGCACTGCCTGGATACACAGGTTCCATACAAATAAAAATAAAAATCTGACCAGAATCTGAAGTACAGACCAACAAACTATTCATAGCAGATGAGAAAGCAAGTGACCTATGTGAACAGTGTAAACAGAATCAAACTTCAACTCAACAAAGCCTTGAATTTCATATGAGTTACACAATCAACAAAAGAATTCCATCTGCCTATGCCATAATGAAATAGGAAAAGAAATATGAAAAGCCAAGATAACATGTCCTACAAGGAGAACTACCTAGAGGAACCCCAGGACTGAGAATTTTAAAAAGCAATAATAAGCATGATCAAAGAATTTAATAAATTTAAACAAAAAAACCTCAAAAAATAAAAATAAAAAAACTCAGAGAGAATAAAGTCTTGGCTGAAGCTCAAGAAAATACAAATAAATTTCTGAATGAGAAGATAAAGCCATTTGAGAATTTGAAATGTGAAATCACAAAAGTGGTAGAAATGTTAAAGAAATAAACTGAAATGAAGATGGAATTAAAAAACTCAACAAATCATATTGAAGCAGCAGGACAAAATTTCAACAATAAAATGAAATAAATGGAAAGCAGAATGTCAAGACTGGACAATAATGTACAATAACTGGACTGCTCAAGCAAAGAGCGTGACTTTATAATTTAAAAAAATGAACGAAAAATTCAGGAATTTGAGGACACCATGAGAAGATCAAATTTAAGCATTATATGTATAGAAGAGAGAAAAATATATAGTCAGTGGCAATGACTAGAACAACAGGATTATATATGAAAATTATACAAAACAAAGAGAGAATACTGAAAGCTCAAAAAAAAACCCCAACAAATTACATATAAAGGAAAACCCATCATAATGACAGGTGACATTTTAATGCAAATGATAAAAGCCAGGAGAATCAGGAACAAGCTATTCCAAGCTTTAAATGATCACAGAGGCCACCACAGAATACTTTATGAATCAAAACTGCCTATCATAGTCGAAAGAAAAAGAAAAATCTACCATGATTCAAATAAGTAGAAAGAATTCCTGTTCACAAAAACAGATCTATAGAGAACTCTCTAATCAGAACAATGAGTTAAGAAAGGAATGTAAGAGGCTACAGAAAGAAAATATAAGTTGGGTAGCATAAAATAATACTAACAAATAGAAGAAAACATTACAGTAACCAATATACATCTTTCAATAATAAATTTAAATCTCAATGGCCTCACCTTCCCAAACAAAAACAGAGTAGTGGAATGGACTAAGAGAAAATATCCATCATTTTGTAGTGTACAAGAAAATAATTTCAACTTCAAGGATCAGCACTAGTTTTATGTGAAAGGACGGAAAAAAATTTGCCAAGCAATTGCACTAAGAAATAAGCAAGCATTGCAATTCTAATACCAGACAAAATAGAGTTCAATTTAAAGTTACTCTGAAAAGATAAAGAAGATCATTTCTTTCTGATCAAGGGTAAAACTGACCAAGAAAGCACTGCAATCAAATTTATATGCACCAAACTATGATGTATCTAATTTCATAAAGACAGTACTTCAGGACTGCAAGAGAGAGAGATTAACCTGAAATTAATAATAGTAGGTGACTTTAGTAACTCTCTGTTTCCAATGGACACATCAACTGGACAAAGAATTAACAGAGCAGCAACTAACTTAAGTAATATCTTACATCAAACAGACCTTACGGACACTTACAGAATATTCCACCCCAAAACAAGAATACACACTCTACTCATTTGCCTAGGTTAGTTTCTTTAAAATAGACCACATACTAGTGCACATAACAAACCTCAGTAAATACACAAAAAATAGTTTTATGCATTCTCTGGCAAAGCCATAGCAAAGCCAAAAATCAGCAGCAAAAGATCTAGTAACTACATAAATTCATGGAGATTAATCAACAGACTCCTGAATGATGAATCGGTCAAAAGGACATCAAGAAAGTAATAAAATTATTCCTGAAACTAAATGCATATGATAATACAACAAAACAAAACATCCGGGGCACATTGAAAGCAGACTTCAGAGAGATGATTATAGCTCTAAGTGCCTAAATTAAAAAATCAGAAAGAGCAAAAATAAATGACTTAATGGTACAACTGAATAATCTGTAAAGGCAATATCAAATTAAAATCAATAAGAAAAACAGAATAGAAATCAATGAAATAGAAAATAAAAGAATAATACAAAGAATCAGTGAATCTATAAGCTGGTCTTTTAAAAAGATAAACAAGATACACAGACCCTTAGCTGGTTAAGCAAAAGAAAGGTAGCAAATCAGTAAAATCAGAAACTAAAAGGGAAACATCAAAACAGACAGTAAAAATATCAAGAACATCATAAAGGAATAATTTTAAAACATTTACTCTATTAAATTTGATTATTTAAGTGAAATGATTGAATTTCATATTCAATGAAACCACCAAAGTTAAACCAAGAAGAGACCAACAACCTAAAATGTCACACAGCATATAAAGAAATCAAAACAGTGATACAATATATTCTGAGTTAAAAAAAATCCAAAGCCTAAATGGATTCACAGCAGAATTTTATGAGACCTTAGGTGAAGATTTACAACCAATATTATTGAAATTATTCTAAAAGACACAAACACTGGGGTAACTCTCCAAGATTTATATATAAGACAAGCATTACTCTAATACCTAAACCTGGAAATGACACAACAAATAAAACAAACTATAAGCCTATATCCCTAATGAGCATAGATGCAAAAATTTTCAACAAAATATTCTCAAACTGCATAGAGACATATATCAAAAAGATCATTTACCATCTTTGATTTGGCTTTATTCCAGAGATGCAGAGATGGATATATGTGTAAATGTAATATATCATTTAAATGGACTTAATAACAAAAATACCACCATCATCTCAGTAGATACAGAAATTCTGTTGACAAAATCCAACCTGCTTTCATTATAAATATCTGTACTGTAGATACATGGTTCTCTCTGAAGTGGTTTTAAACTATTGGTTCATTCAGTGGCAAGTCCGGCCCTCTGTCCAATGATGGGGCAAGAAGGCAGGGAGACAAGAGAGGAAAACATGGCGGAGAGTCATGGTGAGAGCCACTGAGAATACTAAAAGCCACTCTGGAAGAAAGTGCGATGGCCACAAGCCCCCAGAGGGCCAGGACTCAGATGGCAGTATTCCAGGTCCCTGCAGTCCTATGAATAATGTGAGTGGAAATGGAATTCAGGCCAGGAATGGAACAGGATTCCCGTACTGCCATAGCTCTGTGCTGGACTTTGCCAAAGGAATAGCAGCCGGTGGCAGGCCTTATGTTTAAACAATAACTTTGTGAGTCACTATAAATAAATCAATCTCTCTAAATGGAAGACCAGATACCATTTTATTCTGCCAGATTGACTAGACCCCACCCACTAAAGCATGGAAAATTCATTTCATGAGACAATATCCTAGAGTAAATTGGACCGGTGAGAACATAACTAAACATAATTAAGACTATATACAACAAACCCTAAGCCAACATCATTCTAAAAGGAGAAAATCTTAGTGTTCCCATTAAAATCAGGAACCGGACAAAGCTGTTCACTATGTGCACTCATTTTAAATACAGAGAAATCAGGTAGAAGAAGGAAATTAAAAGGAAACTAATTTGAAAAGAAGAGGTGAAATTAATCTTATGTAAGGGTGATTATGCTAATATATATAAGAGTTCCCAAAATTTCCACCAGAAAAGTACTGGAAGTGATAAAAACTATCAGCAAAGTTGCAGGGCACAAATCAATTTACAAAAATCAGTAGTCTTTATATATTCAAATAGCAAGCAATCAAAAAAAGAGTTTAGCATAATACTATCTCTTCAAAAAAATAATAGTAATAATAATAATAATAATAATAATAAAATATCTAGGGATAAACCATAGAAAGATCATTAAAGACCTCTTCAAGGAAAGCATTAAACCTTTGAAGAAAGAGATTGAGGAAGACATAAGGAAATAAAAAGATCTTTGGTGCTCATGGATTGGTAAAATCAATATTGTGAAAATGACCCCCCTACCAAATGACACTTATAAATTCAATGCAGTGTCAATCGATACCCTTGGCATTCTTCAAAGAAACAGAAAAATCCATCTTAGAATTCATTTGGAAACATAAAGACCCAGGATAGCCAAAGCAAAGAGATCAATGCCGAAGGGATTAATATTGTAGATTTTGATATGTGTTACAGAACTATCATCATAAAATAGCATGGTATTGTCACAAAAAGAGGTATAGATCAATGGAACAAAGTAAAAGATCCCAAACTGAGAGCGTGTAGTTTTAGCTCCAGATATTTGACATATGCGCCAAGATCACACACTGGAGGAAAGACATTTTCTTCAACAAATGTTGCTGACAAAATTGGATCACCACTTGTAGAAGAATTAAATTAATTCCATACATATCACCCTGCACAAAAGTCAAGTCCAAATTGATCAAAGACTTCAGTGTGAAACCTGAATTGCTGAAACTGTTAGAAGTAATCGTAGGCAACAACTTAAAAAGATATAGGTGCATGAAAGAACTTTATAAATTATACATCAATCACTCAGGAATTAAGTTCAAAAATTGAGAAATGGTATCTTATTAAACTTAAAAACATCTGTTAAGAAAGAAAACAATCATGTTAAAAGCAAGTCTACAGAGTAGAAAAAAATCTTCATCAGCTATACATTTGACAGAAGATTCAAATCCAGAATATACAAAGAACTCAGAAAACAAAGTAAAAATTCAAATTACCCAAAACAAAATAGCAAACATGGACAATTGTTCTATGTGCTTGTGTGCATGTATACAATCTTGTAACTGAAGGCAAATATTCCTGAAAAGGGAAAGGAGACTAAAATCAAAATATTCCACTGAAAATGAAATACAAAATAGAGAGGTAGTCTTATAATAGGAATAGGAAAAAACTTCAGGTGGTTGCTAAAAGTCCTTGCAATGCAATGGTCACTAAAATCTTTGGAGCTTGAAGGGCACCTAGATAAGAAAGAGGAATGTTGAGGGGAGTAAACTTGAACCTTTTCCTGTTCCCTACAGTCATACAGGGCTGAAGTCTTTGTTTTCCAAAAGCTGTTGCATTCCTGTAACCATTACCCTGGATAGAAGACTTTCTTTCCATCTGTTACATTCCCTTAACCTTTGTGATTATCTGTTACTTGTAAACCACTTACTTAATTACCATATATGTGTTATTTGTACTTTACTTTCATTTTTCACATGGGTATTAAAGCCCCCCAAAACATGGCAGAGGGGATGACTCCTTTTCGGAAAGGATCCTGGTGTCAGTCCTGCTGATAGACTAGTCTTCCTCTCTTCTCCTGACTTTGGTTGCTGATCTCTGATTTTTTCCTTAACAGTCCTTACTTAACGGCATTGCCAAATGCAAATATAGTTATTGTAATGTACATTTAATAAATTAATTTTTACCAGGAATGTTCATCAGTAGATTTTTAATCACAGAAGAAAAGAATTAATGAACTTGGAAGCAGAGACTATGCAGTCCAAGGAATGGAGAGAAAAATGCATAATAATAGGAGAATTGTAAGAAAAAGGAAAGGCATTGAAAAATATTTAACAGGATAATAATTCAAATTTAAATAAATTTCATGATGAAAAATAATTTATTCGTATAAGATTTTTTTTTGCTGAATTCTAGGTAGAATAAACAGCAGGATGAGGCAAGATATCAACACTGAGAAAGATCAGATAAA
Organism: Eospalax fontanierii; assembly: GCA_035773235.1. NCBI lineage: Eukaryota > Metazoa > Chordata > Mammalia > Rodentia > Spalacidae > Eospalax > Eospalax fontanierii. The sequence goes on from CM069525.1 coordinate 83,070,018, forward strand.
AATGATTGTCAGAGAGGCAGCCCATGACCCTCTGTGAATTGAATAAAGCAAGGGACAACAGAATATATGCTGAATCTGAACCATCAGCATTTTGTCAGACAATCAAAGGATGTCTTTGTGTTGGTATTCAGTGAATTATAAACAGGATTTGAGTACAAACAGGACTGAATCTGTGAGAGAACTTAAAAACGTTCATTCCAAAACCTCACTAGATAATGCAAATATCACACTGGGGTGGGAACAGCAACAGCAGCTGTATGCCTGAGATATCTGAGATATCACTTGTGAGGTACTACCTACTTACAGGAACACATCTGTAACCTGATCTCCCAAAAGGAGTGAGACACACTTCTGATACCAGATAAAGAACAAGATTAGAAGGGAAATAGAATCCAGCAAAGTAACAAACAGGCTAGATAATTTTCATATTCTACAGCCTCATGCCATTTCTCCCTCATTTTTTGCCTACTCTTTCCTTTTCCATGTATCTCTCCAAAAGAATACAGGCTGGCCAGGTTTCTATGATATCTATATCCCAGGCTCTAGAGAGTTAGCAATGACCAGGTTATTTAGTAGATACCTTTGTTTGTTTGTTTTTTCTTTTTCTTTTTTTTTTTTTTCTGACACTGGGCCTCCCTGTAATCCCAGTGTGCCTGTAACTTTTAGACCAGGCCAACTTTGATGTCAAAAAGATCCTCCAGACTGCCTCCAGATTGCTGCGATTAAACACAAGAGCCACCAGACTCAGGGATTGAGTGGCTCTCTTTTCTTCTTCCATTTTGCTCAACATGTAGCAAATGCTGCCTCACCTCCTGGTCCTTTGTCCCTGCCATGATTTTTTTCTATATACATTTTCCTCTTGTTCTTTTTCTCTATCAACCCCAAATTAACCATTAGTCTTACCTGATTGTTTTGTTATCTTCATTTTCTTTCTTTTAATCCTTTTAGCATATATGTAATTTAAGTAAATATTAGTAAATGTAGTATGTTGATGCAAAAGCACAACCCTCACCTCAAAGAGGATAGGACATAGTATATTCCGAAACCACATATTAGTGATCATGGCACAGAAACATAGATTTAGATTGTCCCAAATTCCATGTTCAAATAAGGTAACGATTGTGTGAAGTTTTTATAATAACAGAATAAAGAAATCTATGAATCAAGACACTTTAAAATACATTGGTGTTGGGGACCAAGGGTTAGAGAATAGCCAGCTTACAGCCTGACTCCATCTTAGAGAAAAGCAGCCCTGGGAAAAATCCTCCCTGTAGCCACCAGCATGTATGATAAGCACATTCAGCCTTGAGCTAGGAAGACCTGAGAGAGGAGACACTTTTGTCACAGCACAAAGCCCTTGTTTCTCTTCTTAGTGCCATCTCTCCTAACAAACACATAGCTATTCATTCTCTCCTGGCAAACACATAGTTATTCATAGTGGGCTCTGAAGGTCAGAGATAATGTATCCTAAGCAACGGTTCTGGCTCTGTTAATTACCAATTCCTGTGTAAGTGCATGGATTTTTACCCCCACCTCCCCAAGCTTATGTATTTAAACCCAGTAACAACAATAAACCTTGCGGCTTGATGAGATATCCTCTCAAGTCGTTGTTTTGCGTGTTCGTCTGTCTTGTGTGTTTTTTGTCTGTTGGTCCCTTCCCATTCTAGGTATATCTGGGGGTCCTTGCTCTAGTTGAATCCTGCTGGCCGGGACACATTGGTGGAAACATTAAGTAGGCATTAAGTTACAACAAAAGAGAAATTTCATCTGTAGACCACAGTTCCTACTGGATGATACTCAGGTTTTGGTAGATGGAAGCTGGTAGTCTGCTATGTTAATACTTTCCAAAATATTTTTATCTGTTAGTTGCAGGATGTTAAGTCAGAAACAGATGTAGACAAGGAATAGCTAATTAGGGATCTAAAGATGGCCCAAGACAAATTATAATTAGACTTTAAACCTGGAACTTCCAAACTGTCTAGTCATTGAAGTTACAACTAGTTGATTAAGTTTTGTTGAAATTTGAGTTTCAAGATGTTATTTTTCTGGAAACTTTCATTCACAAGTACTAACAGTGTTTTTTACTTTCTAAAATGATTGTTGTTTAAGGAGTGATTAAATTATTTGATTATTACTGTAGTTTGATTATAGGCCTATCTTTTGATAGTGTCTGTTTTGCAACCACTATTGTAATTGTAGTGGTATATGAGAATTTGGTCAGAAACTGTATGTAAGGTATGGGTTCTGGTTTGGTGTGAGACCCAGCAGAAACAAACAAGAGACTCTGGCATGAGAATTAGAAGACCAGTTTATTAAGGGCACAGGGCTATCCTCCAGATGCTGGAGTGGAAAAACTAGCAGCTCCTTGCTGCTTTTGGGGGTTTTTTAAAGGGGGGAAGGTAATTTACAAAAATCAGTCTATAATTGGTGTTAGGAAACATCTTCCCAGGAAGCTTATTTTATCAGTCAGTCCTTTTTCACAAATGCTTGTGAATTCTGAAAGTTTAGCTGGAGTCCCCAAGGTGTCTAACAGTACCTTCTGCAGATGACAGAGTCCTGGAACTGCTAGAGGGTTTCTCTTCAGTGTCATCTTACACTGTGGCCACTATTGTAGTAAAGAAATCTAGTTACACTAAACTACAATAACCTAATCTTTTTTGAATAGTGAAAAAATAAATAGTCCTACTGAGTAATTAAGGATGATTTTAAAAATAAATAAAATAAATGAGGCTGGGGTGATGGCTGAACAGTTAATAGTACTGCTTGCTCTTGCAGAGGACTTTGTTTGAGTAACCAGAACCCACAGTTTGGCTCACAACTGTCTGTAACTACAGTTCCAAGGGATTCATTGCCATCTTTTGACTTCTTAAGGCTTTTTACACATGTGATGTAGAAACATACATGTAGCCAAAACATTCATACAGATAAAATAAAGGTAAATTAATAAAAAAATAAACAAATCCAATCACTGACCTAACTCTAGATACCCAAGTCCCAACACAGAACCCTAGTCATTAAGAGACTGCATACATACTGCCCCCAAATGAATAGAGAAACAATGAAGTTAAATATCATCAATCAAAAAGACTTAGCATATAAACCAATATATTAAGAACATTCTACTAAAGCATGGCAAAATGTACATTCTTCTCAGAAACTCATACTAAAATCTAGGAGAATCAATGAAGGCAGTCCTAAGAGGAAAGTTTATAACCATAATTATTCACACCAAAAAATTCATATATAACTCAAATGAATAACATAATTATGCAGATTAATGCCTTAGAACAACAACAAACCCAGAAGAAGTAAAGAGAAAGTAATAATTAAAATCAAGTTAGAAATTAATGAAACAGAAATGATAAAAACAATGTGAAGCATCAAAATGAAATGTTCATCCTCTGCAGAGAAATTGAAAAACAATCTCAAATAACCTATGGAAAACCCATAATTTCAAAATTTGTCCTAAACAATAAAAAAGATCTGGAGACATCACCATAATCTTCAAATCATACTACAGAGGTGTATATATATATATATATATATATATATTATATTCTAATATATATATATTAATATATATATATATATATTAGAATGCCAGGCATATTATATTGGTGCATGCTTTCAAATCACAGCCCTTGGGAACCAGAGGCAGGTGTATCTCTGTGAGATTGAGGACAGCCTGGTCTATATAGTGGGATGAGACTTGGGAGACGCTCCTAAAAAACTTATAATAGAGGACATGAAATCAGTTGGAGAGCAATAATGATGGAGATGAAGATAGGGGAATTGTTCTGAATATGATCAAAATTCCTTCTACAAAATTCTCAAAAATTCAATTAAAATGTTTAAAGTTCATCCTCAGAAAAGAAACAAGATCAACAAACTCTTAACCAAATTAATCAAAAGAAAGAGAGTGAAGACCAAAATTAAAATTAAAGATTAAATGTGAACAAGTCTGGGAACTGTTGGAGACTGATTACTCTGGAATGAGGGAGAGTAGATCTTACTTACCATCTCTAGATAGGCCTACTAGACTCTAATAGATGAATTTGCAGTGAAAGACATCTGGGTACTATTACTTGACTGGATAGGACTTAACATGTATGGTGGAATGCGTGATGTCTGCTGAGGGGATGTGGACACAAATGAGGGAGAGGATCTAAAACTGATAAAGAACTGTTGTATGAAATGTACTAAAGCTCAATATTAAAAAAAAACTTTAAAAAACCAACTAAACCAAAAAAAGTGAACCATTAAGGTAGATGTCAGATTCAAATGACATTCAGAAAATTATTAAGGCAAAACTAGAAAACTTGTATCTCATTGCATAGGAAAATATAAATGTAGATGTATATTTGTAGATGCTTGTGACTTACCAAAACTAAAACAAGATGAAATCAATAATTTATTCAAATATATAGCAATTAGTGAAATATAATAATAATTAAAGATCTACCAGCTAAGAAAAATCCATAACCGTATGGATTAACTGATGGATTATACCAGAGCTTTAAAGCAGAATAAACTCCAATGCTTTTCAAAGTATTCTGTAAAATAAGAAAGGATTAAAGTATTCTTATCAAGCCAGTTGTCCTAGTATGGTTTCTATTGCTATGATAATAACACTGACCAAAAACAACTTGGGGAAGGAAAGATTTATGTTATATCTCCAAGGTCATAATTCATAATCAAGGGATGTCATAACAGGAGCTCAGGGCAAGATATTAGAAACAGAAACTGAAGCACAGACCATGGAGGAACACTGCCTACTGGATTCCTCCATGGTCTGTGCTCAAGTGTAGCACAACCTACAGTGGAATGGAGCCTCCCGTATCACTCAACAGTCAAGAAAATACCCCACAGGTATGGACACAGGCCCATCCAATGAAGGAAGTTCCTCAAATGAGATTCCCTCTATGGAGGTATGCTGTGTTGACAACTGAAGCTATACAGAACAACTGACCCCTTGTCAAATTGACATGCAAAGACGTCACTGTTAACCCACAACCTTTCCATTTCTTGTTTCCAAAATATGATATTAATACTGATTTCACAGTACAAAACAGCATGATTTTTAAATTCGCAAGGTCTTATAAATTCTAATATTTTAAAAGTTTAAAGTCTCTTTTAAAAGTCTCTTAGCTGTGGATATCTATAAAATCCAAAATAAGTCCCATGCTGTCTTATTTTAAATGGGAAGAACTTGGCATACATAAACTACAGCAACGTAGCTCTGTGTCAAACATTTGAGATTCAATTTCAATCTTCTGGCCTCCCAAGAGCTTTGTCAGTTCTACTTCTCTGGCTCTGCCCTCTATAGCACACATAACTTGTCTCATAGATTAAGGCTGGCTCTGTTCCACATGTGCCACTGCTCCTCATTATTATCTCACACTCCTAGCTAGCATCTCCAGTATGGTGGGGTCTCTACAGAAACTGAGGCTGAGCCTTAACTAGTGGACTTTCCTGATCCTGCAGGGGGCCAAATCTCAGATTATCTCCATGATACCTTCAATCCTGGGTGTAGCGCCCTCAGCAAGCCTTATATACCCTGAGGCGGGGCTTTGCAGGAGGGTAAAAGTTCAGGTTCTCAGGAGACATCCTCTATTGATGACACACAGCTGCAGACAGGAAAAAGGAAGTTGCACTCAGGCTAGCTTAAAGGTCAAGTTGTTTACTTGAGCTTTGCAACTGACAAGATCCGGCTAGCTCTTGGCGAGAGAGAAGGGCATGCAGGGGGACCAGAGCCCTACACCTGGGGTTCTTCACTACTACTGAGGATGTGCCTTCACCAGTGTTCACTCCTGGCCTCAGACTTTCTCCATGAACCATTCCTGCCATCAACACCAATGCCATTTGGGAGACACTTACACATTGCCAAGTTCTGATGCCAGTTTAATGTGTAGGTTGTTCCCCTCTGGATCACAGCTTCTATGTACTGACCCTAAGGAAATACTTCCCAGATTTCACTCACACATGCTGATCTCATGTTACTCACTTCTGATTTTTTGCCAGTCCCAGATGACCAGCATAGTCTATCCCAGTAAAGCACAAAAGTTTTCACTGTCCAAATTTCTTATTTCAAAATAAACCACACAAACAACCCGGGTAGTGTATTTCCAACCCTTAGAAGATTTAAAAGTCAGGCTTCCAATGTATACAGTCAGTTCAGTATTATCTTCCAGTTTCCTGCGGAGCAGTTTGCTTAAAGCACTTTTCCAGTCCAAAGCTGCAAAATCATTCACAATCCTCTCAAATGCATATGCTCGGGTTGTCCAATGAAATTTTCAGTGCCAGGTATAGGATATCTCCCTTTGAGTTGTTGGTCAGGGGTGCCCTGGAGATTCTTGAAGCAACATGTATTATTCTTACTGTTCTTGGTTGCCCACTAGAATTTAATGCTAAGACCTTATTGCTGAAGACATCACATGATTTGGTCACAGGACATGAAGAAATCAAGTTGGTACTGACGAACTTCAATCTTACTGGCTAACTTTTGTACACTGGAAAGTTCTGTACACTGGAAAGTTCTGTGAAGGGTGCTGGGGGCAGGGAATTTATCAACAACCTTACCCAGCTGTGAGGCCTGTGTGTAACCACTGCATTCTAATTGGATTTAAGCATGCTCCAAAGGAATAATCCACAGACCTGGTACTGTAAATCTGGCAAAGAATACATGATCCAAGATTTCACAGATTCCAGCAAAAATCCTACTGCTATTATTTTGCTAAATGGATACAATATCGAACTACCCTCTAAATCTAGATCTTTATGTCCATAAATTAGTAGATTTTGGAACCCAGAGAAGTTTCTTTGTACACTGGATAGTAGTTAACACAGATGTTCAAATTTCAGAGAATAAGTGTCTTTAGACTGCTAATCCACAAATGGAATACCTGTAGTACACTCTCTCTCTCCAAGGTTCAGAGACCACCACAGAAGAGGGAGCATAAAGATAGTAAGAACAAGAGGTACGTGAGGATGGACTTTCATGAAAGTGTTTTCTAGACATGGTAGAACCATTGCTCTCATGAACTGACAGAAACTGTTGTTACCTGCATAAGATTTGCACAACATCAAGTCACTCAACATTTCTGAATGAATAGGGGAGAAACCCACGAACCCATACAACTAGTTGATGTACTCTGGACAGTTGTAGGCCTCTGTGGGAGGGAGAGTCAGGTTTTTTAAGGGTGTGGTTCCTGGTGAGTTAAGCACCCTACACCATTGGATAATTCTACACATAGGAGCATATGGACAGCACAAATTGGAAGACACAAATTTGAGTGTAGTGTTTGTGGTGGATCTGGGAAAAGTAGAATGGTTGTTGAGTATGATGAAAATTTATTATTTGTCTGTTTGAAATTCTCAAGAAGTTAATAAAAATATTGTGTTTTAAAAGAAAACAAAACATTCTCCCTCAACAAGATGGCTTGTTTCCTGGAAAATAAGGACAGTGTAAAACATACAAATGAAAAAGTTAATATATCACATTGATGGAATTAAGGGAAAAAAGAGAACATTATCATCTCAGTGGGTGCAGAAAAGCCTGGTGGCAGAATCCAACTTCCGTTTATTGTAATAAGCTTGACAAAACAAAGAATATAAGGAAATACCTTAACATAATCAAGGCTATACATTAAGAAACTATTACGAATACCATGCTAAGTAAAAAAAAAACTCACAGAATTTCCACTAATGTCAGAAATATTTAAAGATGTCTACTTCATCCTCTTCTTCAATATACTGTGCTTGAAATACTAGCTAGCAAAGAAGACAAAGAGATAAAAAGGGATACAAGTAGGAAACTATTCAGAGTATTCTTATTTGCAGACGATACAGTTCTCTATATAATAGTCCCTAAGCACTTCTCCAGAAAACTATAAACATTTTCAACAAAATGTTAAGATACAAAATTAACCTACAATTTTCAATAGCTTTCCTATATAGATATATGACAAATTTATTGAAGGGCGGGGACTTCAATGCTCTGCTGAAAAGAAAAAAATGAGAAGTTATTAGAAGACGGGAAGTGCTTCCACGATCACAGATCTGAAGAACTGATACTGTGAAATTGTCATTAGACAAAAAAGCAAACTGTAGATTCAGTGCTATCTGAGTAAAATATCTCAGCATCATTCCTCACAGAAATTGATAAAAACAATCTCAAAATGCATTTGAAGCATAAAATACCTCAGATAGTCAAAGAAATCCTGTGCAAAAAGAGTAAGATCAAAGATATCATCAAACCTGATTTCCAATTATATGAAACAATTACCAGAGTTAAACATTATAGTACTGGTATAAAAACAGGTCCGTGGATAACAATAGAAAAATCTAGGTATAAACTAACACAATTATAATCATCTCATTTTTTATAGAATTTTCAGAAATACGTATTCATGAAAAGATAGGCTCTTTAAAACAAAAGTTGAATATTGACATATAGAGAAATAAAACTAGATCCTATTTCTTGTCAATCACAATAATCAGCCCCCTGTGAATCAGTGGCCTCAAGGTAAAAATATGAAACTGTGGAAGACTTAAAGGAAAATAATTGGTAAAATACTTCAAATATAAGCACAGTTATCAAGTAAATGAACAAAACTATCACACAAGAAATAAGGCAACAATGGACAAATACAGTATCATGGTATTATCAAGAATTTGTACAACATATTGAATAGTTATTTTATTTATGTTTCAGTGAATATTATTATTGAATTTGTGTACATTTCATACAATATATCATAATTGAGTGATGTATAGAATGGGAGAGTTTTTTGGCCAGATATACGTGTGGCATAGGATTAATGTCTAGCAGATAAACAAAACTCAAAAACAGAGTGTGATGGTTATTAATTTCAACTTATTACCACCAAGAATCACTGCAGAGACACGTTTCTGGGCATGAGAATGCAGCTGGAAACAATCATGTTAAGTACATTAACTCAAATACAGAAAGACTCATTTGGGGATTCCAGATTTCATACAGTCATATAAAATCATTCATGTATGTATTAAATGAATTAAAGTGAATGGGAGGGCAAGAGATCATAACAAGAGGCAAGGATCAACGATATTGGGTGAATATTTTCAACACACTAGCTATAACTATAAGAAAAAATTAAATATATAACTGAGCTATTGATAACCAAATGTCTAAAAAATCTTTACAACTGGAGAATGGCCTATGTCTTTAGATAAATATTTTAATTAACTTTATTTTAACCATGTAGTACATAAAAACATAATGAATATGTATTATATAATTATGTGATGGCTAAACATGTAGATATTGCATAGTGAAATCATGTTACACATCTTTATATGCTCAAATAGATTTTTGTTCTAGTTTTTGAATTTCTATGGATCAAATGACATTCCTTACTCAGGCTACATAAACACACTGCCACTGATCTGTATCCCCAGCCCAAATATTTTATAGGTAAACATTCAAAATCCTTTCTCTTATTTTAAGAAAAAGAAGAAATCAGGTTTGATGATATCTCTGATCTTACTCTTTTGCACAGGATTTCTTTGAATATCTGAGGTATTTTATGCTTCCAAATGCATTTTGAGATTGTTTTTAATCTATATCTGTGAAGAATAATGCTGGGATATTTTACTCAGATTGCATTGAATCTACAGATTGCTTTTTTGTCTAACGGTCATTTTACAATATCAGTTCTTCTGATCTATGGTCATGGAAGCTCTTCCCATCTTCTAATAACTTGTCAATTTTTTTTTCAGCAGAGCATTGCAGTCCCTGCCCTTCAATAAATTTGTCCTATATCTATAGGAAAGCTTTTGAAAATTGTAGGTTAATTTTGTATCTTAACACTTTCCTGAAAATGTTTATAGTTTCCTGGAGAAGTGCATAGGGAATATCATATAGAGAATCATGTGTTGTTTGTGTACATACTACTTATAATGACATGCCAGAACTTGATCATACCAATGACTTATTAAACACCGATGAAATATTTCAGCATATATTCACTGTACACAGTAATCAATTTTATAAGGATATTTTCATGTAAGTGTATGTGTTTTGACAATGTCCCCCTATACTTCTTCACCCTCTCCTTTCTTCTCCTCCTCATTCTGTTAGTCCTATTATTGCCATTAGACAACTTCACTTCTGCATCTGCATAAAATTCAGTATTTAAATGGAGAGAAAACATGCACCACTTTCCTATCGATTCACAAATTATTTTATTAATATGACAGTCTTAATTAAGAGTGATTACTCTCTTTTTTCTTTTGGTCTTTGTGGGGTAGGGTCTCCTTGTAGTCTCAGCTGGCCTGGAACTCACTATGTAAAAGAGATTAGCCTTGAACTCAGAAAGATCCACCTGCCTCTGCTGCTGGAGGCAGCAGGCAGAAATCGAACTGTACCTGAAGGGGGAGTGAGGATTGAGAAATCAGAGAGAGAGAGAGAGAGAGAGAGAGAGAGAGAGAGTGTTTTCCCATGGATGTGTTGGATGCCCTGGAGCTAGAGTTACAGGTGGTTGTGAATCTCTGGACAAGGGTGCTGGGAACTAAACTCAGGTACCCTAGATGTGTTAGACTCTTATCCTTTCCTTAGCCCCAATTCCACAATCTCCATGTTCCACATATGAGTGAGACCATGGAGTACTTGTCTGCTGAGGTAAAGCATATTTCATAACACTTCATGTTCTCCAACTGGTTCCATCCATTTTGTCTCAAATGACAAATATTTGTTCTTTCTGGTGAGCAGGCAGGATTCTATTTTGTTTATGAACTACATTTCCTTTTTTCATCATCTGATAATTTTTTAAGGTTCTTTTCAGTTGTGTATAGTGCTGATATGAAATAGTGCTTCTTTAGTTAGTATAGATTTTGCAATACAGCGTTTGAAATCAAGTAATATAATGCCACCTACTTTGTGATTTCTGCTTAAGATGATTTTGTTCAACGTGTTTTTGTGGTTAAGCATAAATTTTATGATTTCTTCTAGTTCTATAAAATGGCATTATTATAGTGAAATTTCTGTTAAGTAGCATATTACTTTGGACAATGTGGATATTTAAAAATATAGATTCTTTTAATTCACAAAAATATATTTCCACTTTTTGCTCACTGCACTTTATTTATTTATTTGACTTTGGAAGAATGCCTTCCCTGTGTACAATGGGCAGATTTGAGACTAATTATGTATCTCAGGCTGTCACTGTACTCAGGGTGATCCTCCTTCCTGAATCTCTCAAGTGCTAGGGATATAGACAAGAGCCACCATTACTGAACCCATCCTATTACATTTATCAGTATAGTAAACGTGCATTATAAAACTTGTTCTCTTCTTCAGTTAAATATATTTTTGAATTTTATTACAATTTTTAAAGAGACAAAAATTATTTCAGATATATCATTTCAATGTTGGCATCATAGAATGTTCTTGGAAGAATTCTTTCTTTTCTGTTTTTTAGAATAACTTAATGGAATTTTACTTTAAAATTCTTTAACTATTTTTGAGAATTCAATAATGAAGTTATGTGTCTCTGAGCTTTACTTTTTAGGAAAGACTTCATTACAATTCAATCTCATTACTTGGTATTGATTTGTTAAGATTGTATATTCCTTCATCATTCAGTCTTGGTGAGTTGTATGTGTTCAGAAATATATTCATCTCTTCTGGGTTATCAAATTTGTTGGTGCATAGCTATTCATTCTTTAATGATCCTTTGTATTTCTGTGGCGTCAGTTTTAATATCACCATTTTGATTTGCTACAGTTTTTTATTTGCTTATTGATATTTTCCTTTTTAACCACTTGTCCTAAAAGTTGTTTAAGTTTTAGTTATTTGTATACTTGCCAAAAGTTTTCTTGTTATTAATTCTCATATCTGATTGAAAATTCATTGGAACCCTCTTTCTTTCTGTTAGCATAGCTATGAAATTTGTCTTTTGAAAATCATTTTTAAAAGCAATCTTTTTGGTTTATTTTTTATTATTTGAGAATATCTATTTCTATTCTAGCCTACATTGTTTCCTTCTACTCATTTTGAGTTTGCTTTGTTGCTTTCCAGTTTTTTGTGAGCCACTGATAATTTTTTAAGATTACATAATTTTTAATTATTTATGTGTCTATAAGAGGAAATATGCTTGTGAATGTGGGTGAAAACAAAGGCCAGAAAGGGAGTTGGATCTCTTCCACTTGGAGTTATAGGCATTTGTGGGCCTGCTGATATGGATACTAGGAACCAAAGTTTGGTTCTCTGCAAGAATATTAAGTGGTCCTCGCTGCTGAATCACCTCTTCAATTCCCTCTGAAAGGCTGTTTTATTTGTGATCTTCCTGGGTTTTGATGAAGGCAATGATTTCTATAAAGTTCCTTAATAGTACTGCCTTTCCTATGCCCCATGCATTTTTGACATATTCTAATTTGCTATAATTTTTTATTTTCTTATTGATATTTTCCATTTTAACCACTTGTCCTAAAAATTGTTTAAGTTTCACTTATTTGTATACTTGCCAAAAGTTTTCTTGTTATTTATTCCTAGGGTTTGTTTTTGCCTTATGTTTGGACAAGATAATTGGGATGATTTCATTGCTTTCAAATTACTTGAGACTTGTTTTGAGGCCTATAAATTAATCTGTTCTAGAGAATGTTCCAATTCCTAATGAGAAAACCGGGTGTTCCAATGCTGTGGAATAGGATGTTCTGCTAATTTTTGTTCCATTCATTCAATTTAAGGTGAAATTTAGCTCTTTTATTTTCTTTTAGAAGTTTTGGCTGATTGTCTTGTCAGGAAAGAGGAGTGTTAGGGACCTGAAATTAATATATTGGGGTCTATTTTATTTAAGAATATTACCATTGACTTTGGTTTCTGAATTTTCTAATAGCAGATAGGGTATCTATCTATATGGCTATCTGTGTATATCTATATCATTATTGCTGACTTGAGTATCATTACATAATGGTCTTTTATGTATCTTTGAATTGTTTTCTGTTTAATTTTTTTTCTGGTATTAGTATGGCTTCACCTACTTTCTTTTGGATTCAGTGTGCATGGAATATTTTATCATAGTCTTTCATTTCTATTCTACACATTTGTTTAGAGATGTACTGTCAAATTTTAAGCAGCATATAGTTTTCCCTATTCTTTTATATTAGTCCATTAAATACTCTATAATTTTTTTCCTGTTAAAGTCTATTATTAGCATAAAGAATACAGTTAATGATATATACAGAGGAAGGTGTGTGATGAGAGGCCTGGAACTTCCATGCCCTCTGCAAGGGTGCCACTCTGAAGGAGCATCCACTTTTTCAGCTATCTGGAAGTTCTATGAACACTGTCCTTTTGAGTTCTTATGGAGATATTATTGCATTGACATGGCTGAAGAATAGATAACTGTAAAAAAGTGATTGGACAAAATGGTTCACAGTGAAGCTAATGAACTGAGGGAAGTAACCCAGCCAGGCCTATGTTCAAATGTCCAAATGCTTCTTGGAATCTCTGTGAGGCATTCCTTCCTCCCAGATACAGGACACATTCTTGTTTGCATTGGGGGTCTCATGTTTTACTGTTCCTAAATGGAAGCCTTTAGAGCTTGTTCCAAGACAGAAGGGTAAGTGGAAATTAATTTCTATGATCTGACTTGGCAAAGCAAGTTCATAATTTTTCATGATAGTTTTATTGATTTTTGCAGAATTTCAAACAATGTATTTTTATGATCCTCCATCCCTTCCCCCATGTCCTCTCAGTCTTAGTTCCTTAACAACCTCCCTAGTATCCATTTCCTGTTTCTCTCTTTCTCTCTCTCTTTCTCTATCTCTCTCTCCCTCTCTCCAGTGTGGGTCTATCCCCTGATCATGGCCATCCTTCCCAGCATCACATCCTTTAGTAAAACTCACCTTGTTCCAGCAGTTATGTTGCCAATAGTTCCTTAGTAAGGGCATGAAATTCAAGCCCACATCTTCCCTCCATGTTGGGTTTATCAATCTTTTGTTTTCCTGGCTTGGGCTTATGCAGTGCTTGTTCACACTGTCACAACCACTGCTGTTGGTTCATAAGGGCAACTGTTGTTGTGCACATAAAACACCGTATCACTGTAGTCATCCACAACCTTTGTCTCCTAAAATTTTTTCTTTCCCTTTTCTGATTATTTAGGGAAGCAGGATAATATAGATGCTCCATTTAGGGCTGAGCACTCTTCAGTTTCTTGTTTTCTGCATATTGACCAGTTGTAGGTCTCTCTGCTAATTGCCATTTACCACAAAACAAGTTTATCTGATGAGGGCTGAAAAATGTACTAATCTATGGAATTAAGAATAAGTCAGTTTAGCAGAATAATACTATTAGCTTCTCTGTTATGGCCTATGATCAGTTTATTCACCTGTTCTTGACTCAGTAACAGTTTTGGGTATGGATTCCATTTTGTGAAGTGGGCCTTAAATCTAATCAGAAAATGGTTTTTCCCATGTTTTTTTCCATTACTGCACCAGTGGACATATCTTGCCAGGGGAGTCATTGTTATGGCTCTCTGTGTTCATAGCTCAGTAAGACTGATGATTACTTTTCTCCTCCAATAGTGTGCAAAGTACCTTCTAGCACTATAAAAGTTAACTAGTAGGTATAAAATCTTCATGTCAGTATCTGCTTGACTTCCGCATACTTTACGACTCAAATATATTTTGTCTTCTGTAATAAGGCCTTACTGTAAAGTTCTGGTAGGTATCCAAGAACAATGATAACATCCTGTAATATTTTTGGTTCAGTGCAGTCCAAATGGTCATCAACTGAAAAAGAAGAACCCATTCTTGGTACCGGGAATTTTTTTTTTTTTTTTTGCTAGAATGAGGTGTCTAGTGGAATTGGGTTAATATTCATCCATTATATAATACTACATTTAAACTTTTTATATGCATATATCTTAGGAAGCTTCTACAGCAATATGTTTCCATATGACTTGTACAAATTGTCTTAGTGTTAGTTATATATTCCCATCTCTACTGTATTCCCCCATTATACACTGCACTAAACCTCTACTATTCCATTACTCTTCTTTGCCCTTTTGTATCTTTGCTGTATAGCTTCAGTTGTGCACTAGACATGCCTGAGTGGAGGAAACTAGAAATAATGAACTACCTCTATTGGTTTGGACAGTGGCCATGTCTGGGGTGGGGCGCATTTTCTTGATTATTGAGAGATGTGGGAGGGCCCAGCTCAATGTGGCTAGTGCTACTCCTAGGGAGATGGTCTTATGTTGTGTAAGAAAACAGCCTGAGCACAGGCCAGAGGAGCAAGTGAGTAAACAGTGTTCCTCCATGGTCTGAGCTTCAATTCCTGTCTCCAAGTCCCTGCCTTGGCTTCTATCAGGGAAGAACTGTGACCTGGGAAATATAAGATACAATAAAACCTTTCCTCCCCAAGTTGGTTTTGATCAGTGTTTTTAGCAAAGCAGTAGAGAAGCAAGATAGGATAGTATCATTGCTTTCTGGTTCCATTCTCATGAAACTTTCTCCAAACATGGCCTTTTACCACATTCCTGACCTCTACAGATTTTCCAATTGAAACACACATATATAAATTTCCAAAACTAGCATCCATATAAGAGAGAACATGCAGCATATTTCTTTCTGTATTTGGTTACCTCACTTAGGATGATTATATCCAGTTCCATCTATTTACATCATAATTTCATTTTTAACAGGTGAAAAATATTCCGTTGCATAAATGCACCAGATTTTCATTGTATATCAATTATATTTTTACTATATATATATATCACTCTCAGATGATGGACACCTAGGATGTTTCTATTTCCTGGGTATTGTGAATAGAGCAGTGATCAACATGAATGAGAAGACATCTCTGTAGTAGGATATGGAGTCCTTCAGATATATGCCTAAGAGTGGTAAAGCTGGACCATGAGTGTAGATCACTTTCTAGAGTTTGAGAAGCCTGCACACTGATTTCAATAGTGACTGCACCAGTTTTCACTCCCATGATAACTGAATAAGTGTTCTACTTTCTCCAAATCTTGATCAATACTTGTTGTCAGTTGTTTCTTTGTATCTTAGCTACTCTGACTGGGATAAACTGAAATCTCAAAGTAGTTTAAATTTTTCCATGGCTGCAAATTTGCAAAGTATCTTTAAAAATGTTTCTCCTTCATTTGCATTTCATCTTTTGAGAGGTCTCTGAATGTTTTAAATGAAATAATTGGCATTTCAGGTCATTATTGATAAGCAAGGTTTTAATATAGACACTTTGTAACTTGATTTCTAGTTCTACCTTAGATTCATTGCATTGTATTACACAACACATGAATAACTGATTTACTTTTGCTTTCATTTTGGTTTCTTATTTTTGTTCATAAACTTTTGTGTTATCAGAAGGCTTACAGAAAAACTTTGAATTGTGACCAGCTATTTTGAAATGATAGCAACTTAAAATTATGGGAGAGTTCATTACAGAAACTTTATAAAACAGAGAGAATATACTATTGAAAAATGCTCCACTTGCCATCTGTTCTTCCAAATTAAAAAAAAAACTATTAATATTAGTGTGTTTGTGTGGTGTGTTTATCTCTTCAGCCATGATATATGCCTGTAAAGTTATAATAGTAGCTGGTATTCTCTTTCCCCTGTGGATTCTGGGGATTTAATTCAGGCTGTCAGGTTGCATGGCAAGCAGTTTTACCTAACGTATTACCTTGATGATCCATTTTCAGTTTTATATACATTTTTATTTCTTTCTATAATCCCTATCTCTTAAAATACTAATATACTTATTTCCTGTTGATTATTTTCAGTTTTCATATTTGCAGAACTAGAACATCCTGGATTTTCTAAATTTGTCTCTTGCCAGAAGTAATAAAAAAACTCAATATTTTCTTCTCATCCTTGGCATTACTTTCTTTCATTTTGATGAACTCTGTTTAGCCTTTCTTCTAAGACAAACTTGGTGGGATACATATTCTCTCACCCATTGTTTCTCTGGTAATATCATCCTCTCTCTATCTTTTAAAGGATATTTATGCTGTGTAAAATGTTCTTAGTTGTTGGAATTTTTCCCTGAGGTCTATGGAAATCTCATGCTACTCTCTCTTGTATCTGTAAGGTTACTACTGAGAATTATGCTGCCACATGAATAGGAGTAGTTTATGCGTTACAAGTTTTTCTTTGTGGCTTGATGAATCCTATCTTTATCTTTTCCCAGTGAGAATTTGGTCATGAAATCATTTAGGGTGGACTTTATTGACTTAAATTTGACTGGTGATTTTTGACCTTCCTCTATCTGAGAATTTCTATCATTCCCTGGAAGTTTTCTGTTACTATTTCTTTCAACAACCTTTCTACCTCTGGCAGTCTCAGTGTCTTTTTGAATCACAATAACACAAAGATGTGCTTGTTTAAAATTATCTCAAATTCTTGTAAATTTTCATTATTCTTTTAGCTTTCTTTTTTTTCTTTTCTTTCAATTTTCATTTTGTTTTCATATTTTTGAGAAGGTGTCTCTTGCTAGGTAGGCCAGGCTGATGTTAAACTCATGATCTTCCTGTCTATCATGCTCAAGTGTTGGGATTATAGGCATGTACCACTTTTTTGTTTTTATTCATTATGTTTTATCTCCTCCACTATTTTCATGAAAATGGTATTTGCACTAACAAATACTTTCCTCTATCTGATTTATCCTGATATTGAGGCAATATGTCATGTTTTATCCTGATATTGAGGCAATATGTATTTTTCTGGTAAAATTTTTATTTCTTTGAATTGCTTCCATCCATTGTTAATTTTTTCTGTTAAGATATTGAACAATTTTCTGTTTTTATAAAAATTTCAAAGTTGATTTTAAAAGACAGTTTTAAATATGAGAGCTCTCAGATCTTGAATATTAGGTTCTTCATATTCCTATCTTTAAGGTCATATGATAATGACTTGAAAGTTCTTAATGCTTTTAGATATTTGATATAGTCTGGGCCCTGAAGGGTTGGACATTTTTTCATTCTTACTAATCAGTCTTTTCACCTTCTGATTGTATGCTGACTTTTTCTGAGGATAAAGATACTGGGAAGGCAGTCATCAAAATCTGCCTAATATTAGGTGTCACAAACCCTGCACCAAATTCCATAGCAAAGTCCTACATTTATTACTTTATATGACCCCCATCCCGAGGCAATAGAATCTTGCTCCACAATATGCTGTCTGAAATTGAGATGGTATTGAGGAAAATGTTAACATTGGCCATGTACTTGGCTAATACCTGCTTACAGCAAGTTTTGTTGTCTAAATTTGTTCTACAGTGGGGAAACAGCAGACATTTTGCCTCAAAGATTTATGCTAAGTTGGAGTATACAATAGTCTTACAGTCATAGAGACTGGTGGCACTTTAAAAGACATATGTGTCCTGTATGTCCTCTCCAAGCTAGACAATGATACAGGCTTGAATCATTTAAAGTTGAGTCTGTCCCATCTCCATGTAAGTATCTTTTTGAAGTCAGAGCAGGTACAATCTCAATCTGTGGGTCCTGGCTTACTTACAAGGTGCTTGGTTTCTAGCCCATGGTGAGTCTCACTGCAGTGAGACTGGCACTAAGTTCCAAGAGAAAGTGCTGTGTGAATTTTCATGCTTTCTCTCCAACAGTGAGACTCTTTTTCCATATACTTCAATCTAAGGAGATAAGGGGTATTGGGGGAAGTCTCTTTCCTCTTTGTCTAATGTTCTAGCCACAGACAATAGATTGGTGTTGGTGGACATAGCGGTCATGCAATTTTTCAGGGTGCCATGTTTCTTTACTGTCACCATCTTGTTCTTGAAATAAACTTACCTGTTTGTTACAAGAGAACAGCAAGAATTAATCAAGCTTGAAATGCAGTAAGGTAGCATTTCAAGTGCTAATAAAAATACTCCATACAAGATGCTATATCTGACAAGCCATCTACACAAGAAGAGAATAAAAAAAATACTTTACAAAATTTTAAAGAAAAAGACTGATTAAATTGTTTTGCTAATTGATCCACCTTAAAGTAAATACTAAATAGAATTCTTTACATTAAAACTATTGGTACCCAAAATATTTAAATTATACATGAATAAACAAAGGTAACTTACAAAAGCATGATGTAATTATTTTAAACGTGTAAGGAAATTTTTGTGATTAATTTAAAAAGCATGTGCTTAAAATCCAACTTGTAATTTTAAGCTAATGAAATATGTGAAGATTTTGGTCAATTTAACAAAACAACGAAGAACAAGAGTATGAATATGGATATACTGAAGTAAGGAAATATCACCAGAAAGAAATATGCTAGCAAAAATACAAATGGAAAAAAAAAACAGAAATAGCAAAAAAATAAAAATAAAAGAGATACATAAACATTTATCAATATAAACTTCCTATTTTTTTTCTTATATGTGAAACATAACTTAAATTTTTAAGATTTGTTTAAATTGAAATGTGTATAGAGACCCAGAATTCAGAAAGGGCCATGATGTTGAGGAAAAGAGGCGTTAAGTGAGGTGGAGTTGGCAGAGCAACAGGTTTGCTATGAAAATACAAGGAAAGAATACTAGTTGTGGTTGTGGCAATGTTTATACAGAAAAAGTGGGGCATAGACATGGCATGCAAGAGAAGTTTTAACTAAAACTGAGGCTGTGTTAAGAGTTCACATGTAAATCTGTTACTTTATGCTAATTAAAAACAATTTAAATAAAGACTTTAAGTGGAGATATCACTCATGGGTGGATGATATCAATCCCAGAATCCTTGAGTTATCAAACAACAAATACTGGTGTTCAAACACCTTCATAGACTGGACAGGAAATTCAGAGGCCCATAAAATTATGCATTTGATGTCACTGGTTGCCATCAGAACAGAATCATAAAACACTGTTGCTAAACACATCACACACTTTGTAGTAGAATATAGAAAATCCATGCTAGAAACTTTGCCCTCCTAGCTGTCTTTCGAAGTACCAGCAGTTACTAAGAGGGACCTGGAAGAGAAAAGTTAGCAGTAGTCTTTTTCAGCTTCAGAAATTGCAGAGTACAATACCAGCTTACCAGGCAAGATATGTTTACTGGTGAAATAGTGGTATGAATATTATGAGGATACCCAACTGATCTCTTATCAGACCTGAGGCTAGGTCTGTCAGAGAGATTTCATTACTGGTATTGGGGACCTGGTCAATGACTTATGGCTGGGGAGGACCTAGGTACTAGCAATGATCTAAGTACCTTTACTTTGCTAAATAGACATGATTGCAAACTGCTTTTTAAATGTTTATATACACCTATAGTTTAGTGCTATCTTCAGTCTTGTCTTTCTCAAAGGAGCTTCTCTTTACAGTGAATGATATTTAATGCAGAGGTTTAAAACTAGTTGAGAAGTTGAGATCATGTGAATGTTGAGTGCTCAACATTAAAATGGGACACCCATATCACCCCATTCAAGGCTCAGGAAAGAATATGATAACTGAACAACACATGAAATGTTGTCTTGTGGGCATGATAGGGCTGGGGCACTCATGAAGTCACAAAAACTAGTTTGTCTGCATACGGTTTGCAAAAGACTGAGTCATTAAAGTTTCATTCATAGTCAGAAGAGGGGCTCATGTGGCCCTGACACTCCCAGGATTAAGGACGGTTGTAGACTGCTGCAGGTCAAAAAGTCCTTGTCTCCACTGATGTAACCATTAAGGAGTTATTCATACTGCAGAAGATAGCATCACACACATGATCACAAGATTAGCCCTGATTAATCCCAGTAGATCATAAAGACAAAAAAAAAAAGTTTGAAAATCTGATGGAGACTTATGGGGAAAAGTAGGATGTTGTTGATGGAGAGGTGAGGAAGATAAGCACAGTGAGACGAGTGTGACCAGAATCTATTATGAACCTATATAATATTTTCAAAGAATAAATTACTAAAATATAAAAATAATATGCTGTATAGAGCATCCACTCAGAAAATATATCATCAAATACAATATTTGAATGAAACTATTAACTGAATTTAGTAGACATCTATAAGACATTTCATGTGAAAATGTAAAACTATCTGTTGAACATATATTACAAAAAGACCATTTTATAGACTGTTAAGGAATTGTGATGAAGCATCTGGAAAGATGGTTCAGTGGACAAGAGCAGTGGCTGCTCTTGAAGAGGACCTGGGTTTCATTCCAATCACCCACATGGTGGCTAACAACTGTCCATAACTCCAATTTCAGGTGATCCAAAACCTTCTGACTCCTGCGGCTTTTACACAATACAGGTGCACTTACATAAATGCAGGCAATACACACATACACATACAACAAATATCATAAGTAAAATATTAGAAAAAGGACCACAATATAAACAAAAGTTTCAAAATTTTGCAAAGTATATTCTCTAAAAATACAGAGTGAAATGAGAACTCAGTGGTTAAGAAGATTCCTATTTATATGAAAATGTGATGTCATAATCAATGTTCCTAAGAAAAAGGAGAAAATAAATATGAAATACGCATACTTTGATATGAATGTGAAGACATAAGATAAAGAAGGAAATGGGTATACATAAAGGGGTGAAAATTTGTTAAAATTGTCAATATTTACATTAAAATGGAAAAACAATCAACTTAACCTTACTGCTTAAATGACAGCAAATTCACCACCACCCTAAAATCTGTGATCTCAAAATTGTCAGGTCACTAGGACTCTCCTGGAGAAATTCTGAACCTCACTTTGGTACACTCTCTTTCACACACATCATAAAAGTCATGAAAGAACACACATTCCAGTCCAGACTACAATACCCAATAAAATGTCAATTGTAATTGATGGAGAAAGAAATACTTTTCATGAAAAAAAAAGAAATTTATGGGATTTATGTTCACAAAATCAGTTCTACAGAAATTACTCAATGAAATACATAAGTCTGAAGAGAAGACCAAGCATTCTAAAGAAGGCAAAAAGAATAAATAAATTATCCCAGAACTGTCAACCAAAAAAGGTCTAAGAAAACAGCCCTACAGAACAAACACAGCAGGAATTAACACTGGTCAATCATAACGCTCAAGATTAATGTTCTCAAATCCCCAGTAAAAAGACACACAAACTGATTGTATTAGAAAACAGGATACATCAATTTTATGCCTTCAAGAAACAAACCTCAAAAAATATTCTAGATATCATCTTAAGGTAAAAAAATGGAAAAAGGTATTTCAAGAAATGAAACTAAGAAATAAGCAAGTGTAGTTATTGTAATATCCAACAAGATAGATTTCAAGTTCAAACTAGTCAGAAAAGACAAGGAAAGTTGCTTCATATTCATTTAATGATAATCTGTGGGGACAAAAAACTAAGTAGATAAACTCTGTTGTTAAAGGACAGGACAAATCAAATGATCTAATAGATGTCTTCAGAGCAAACCAGGCACACATAAAATAATACAGTTTCTCCTCAGTAGTTCATAAAAATTTTTCCAAAACTGATCACAAAGAAAGTGTCCACATATTTAGGAAAATTTATATATTATCCTGTATTCTATCTGACCATAAGGTCAATACAAGATAACAAAAATAAAAATTGGAAAAATATGCAAAGTCACGAAGCTAAAAAACACAATTGTGAATAAAATGTGGATCAAGGGAGAAATCAAGAAGGAAGTTTAAATTTCATAGACTTAAATTAATATGAAAACACAACATATCAAAAGATATGGGACACAATGAAGATAGTCTTAAGAAGAAAATTTGTAGTATTAAATGCCTACACAAGAAAATTAGAAATACTTTACATACACAAATTAATGATATACTTGAAAGCTTTGGAAACCCAAGAATAAACAATATATAAAAAGAATAGAAAAGAAAAATAATTAAAATATAGTCTGAAATTAATAAAATAGAGATGAAGGCAACAACGAAAAGAATCAAGGAAACAAAGAAGTGGTTCTTTGAAAAGGTTAACAAGACTGACAAAACTTTAACCAAATTAACAAAGAGAGAGAGAGAGAGAGAGAGAGAGAGAGAGAGGGAGAGAGCCAAAATTAACAAACTTACAGATGAAAAGTGAAACAAAACATTGAATTAGACCCTGAGGAACTTCAAAAATGTGAAAATGCATACTTAGAAAATGTGTATTGTAAGGCTCTGGCCCCCCCTGCATGCCCTTCTCTCTTAGTGCTAGGCTCTTGGCCAAGAGCTAGCCAAATCTTGTCAATTGCAAAGCTCAAGTGAACAACTTGATCTTTAAGCTAGCCCAATTGCAACTTCCGTTTTCCTGTGTACAGCTGTGTGCCATCAATAGAGGATGTCTCCTGAGAACATGAACTTTTACCCTCCTGCAAAGCTCTGCCTCAGGGTATATAAGGCTTGCTGCCTCTCAATAAAGTCAGTCAGTCATTCTCCTTTCCTTCTACCTAGTGTGTGTGTCTGTGTCTCTATCTTGTGTGTTTCATTCAATCCACAGCCCTCCAACAATCTGGACTCGGTCAATGAACATAGCCAGGGCGCTACAGTATATTCCACTAATTTGGAAAATCTAAAACAAATGGATGAATTTCCAGAAATGCACAGCCTTCAGAAGTTAAATCAAAGTGAATAATTTAAAAAGATCCATAACATCCAATAAGGTAGATACATCGATTTAAGAAGAGCCCAGGACCAGATGAATTCAGTGTCAAATTCTACAATATTCAAAGAATAATTAATACCAGTACTTTTCAATTATTCCCTAAAATAGAAAGTGAAGGAACATCTCAAAATATGAATCCATTATTACTCTAATACCAAACTAAAGGCCCAACAAAAAAGAAAACTATGAAACCATCTCTGCGATGAGCATAGATGAAAAAAATTCTCGATGAAATACAAAAAAGCATTCAAGAGCACATTAAAGTCTTATCCACCATGACCAAGTTAGTTTCATCCCAGGGATACAGGAATGGTTCAAAATACATAAATCAATAAATGTAATCTATCACCTACACAGACTCAAAGGTAGAAACCACATGATCTTCTCACTACATGCAGTAAATGTCTTTGACAAAAATCCAACATCCTTTCATGACAAAAGTCATGAGGACTCTAGGCATACAGGAGACATAAATCAATTTTATAAAAGAAATATACCACAAACCCACAGAGAACTTAATGCAAAATGTAGAAAACCGAAAGCATTCTCATTAAAATTTGGAATAAGATAAGGATGTACACACTGTCACTTTCTGTTTAATATGGCACTTGAAATCATAGCTAGAGAATTAAGACAAATGAAGGAGATATGAGGACCCAAATTGGAGAAAAGTCAAAGCATCCTTATTTGCAGATGATGTGATTCTATACATAAAAGACCTTAAAGATTCCACCAGAAAACACATACATCTGATAAATATATTCAGCAAAGCAGCAGGATCCAAAATAAACAAGAAAGAACCGGAAGCCTTCCTATAAACCAACAACAAACATACTGAGAAATAAATCCGGAAAATTATCCCATACAAAATGACCTGAAAAATCATAAAGTACCTTGGAACAAATATAATAAAGGAAGGGAAGGACTTGTGTATTACAAAATTTAAGATGCTGAATAAATAAATTGAAGAAGATACCAGAAAGACCTCATATGACCATGGATTTTAGTATTAATATTGTGAAAATGGTCATCCTACCAAAAGCAATCTACAAATTAATGCAATGTCCATTAAAATTCTATAACAATTTTCTCAGAATGTGAAAAATAAATTAAAATTTCACTTGGAAACATACGTACACACAAATACACAAAACCTCAGTATAGTGAAAATCATCTTGAGCAATGAAAAGAATGCTAGCACATTCCTGTCCCTGACCTTAAACTGTACTACAGCGTGGTGGCAATAAAATTAGCAAGGTAATAGCATAAAAATGGAAATATTGATCAGTGGAATAGAACTGAAGTTACAGATTAAAGTTTACTCATATACAGCCACATGATTTGTTACAAAGGAGCCATAAATACACACCAGAGGTAAGATTGTATGTTCAAAATCCAGTGCTGGCCAAAATGGATATCACAATTCAATTTTATTCAGCTCTTACAATACTATATTATGAAAATCAGAGGTAAATGAATGGAACTAGAAACAATCATTCTGAGTGAGCTAACCCAGACCCAGAAACACAAAGATCCTCAGTTCTGTCTCATAGTTAAATGCTGACTTTGAAATATTATATACACATTTTTATATTTGAAAATCCAGAAAGTTCAATAATTAATAAATGACAATGGACAGGGTCATGGGCAGTGGAGGCTTCCTGGGAGGGGAGACAAAATGCGATGTTGTAAAGGGAGAAAGGGAAATAACAGACTAGGAAGGGCTAAATTAGCTTAGTAATAAGAGGGTGGGACAGAGGAAGATGTATGATGTGGAGTAACTTATATTAAAGGCCTTTAGAAAAATCCATCTGGAAATCTTCCACATAGGTGTAAGTCCAATACAGTTATTCTGCTAAATAGATATATTTAATTGATTTCTAATGACATTTTCATACCCATAGTTTAAAGCATCTCTTTACTCTCAGCAGAGAAGATTTCATTGACAAAAGATGGTGATCAACACAGAAAACCACAACTGTCCAACATGCAGAAAATAAGAGGTTTCAGTATGCTTATTCCTGAATAGGACAGCTATATCAAACTTCTGCCTTGCTGTTCTCAGAGATCATTTCAGAAGGCCATCAAGATTGTAAGTACTAGAGGAGGTAGACAAGGGCATGTTTTTCGAGGCAGCTGGTCAGTTACTCAGTTCAACTTACAACAATGATGACACATATGCTAAAGGCACACAAAATTCGAACAGAGACTTGGGTAAGTGGGTAAGAAACCACAGCCCACCAGAACTATTGGCAGTATTTGACTGCTAGGAAGGAGAGATTCATTTTCATTTAAGTGGCATTCCTGCACCAATAGAGATAATTTACTGGTTCAGTTAATGTTGTGGATCCTAGGCTTTACAGCTGAGTAGGATCATTGATTTTTTTTCTCCTTTGGCAGTTTGAGAGTCATTCTTCAGGGAGAAAAGTTAGTTCCAGCTCAGTTGCTTCAGGTCCTGTGTCCTGTGTCCAAAGTATGTCCTGGTTTCAATAGTTATTTCAAGTTATAGGAGGCAATTACAGGGATGACAATAGATTATATTATTTTAGAAGTCTCTTGGACTATCCTGAACAACAACTCAAGGAGGTTTCCCTTGCCCTAGCACTTTGATTTTTTTAATATCTAGCCATCAGCTATATACATTCACTGACATTTATATTATGTTATATATGTATTTTTCAACGGCCTTTTATTTTTTGGTGGGGGCTCTCCCCATACACTCAGATGGCCTGTAACTCACTTATGTAGACCAGGCTGGCCTAGAACTCACAGAGATTCTCCCTGCCTCTGCTTCCCAAGTGATGGGACTAAAGACATGCACCATCACACCTGACTCAATAGTCTTTTTAAATATTATAATTCCCTTTGACTTTTCAATCCACCTAAGCATTATTTATATCTCTTTCTGCTCTCTCCACCTATATAACCCTATAATCTCCCTTCCCAGTTAGAGTAGCTTAGCTTGTATTTTCCCCAATATTCCCCCCTTGATTATGCCTGTCTTCATCTTTTCCCTTGTCTCATTACCTCCATGGCCACCCCTGTCATGATTCCTTTCCATTTTCCTTACTTCCAAGTTATATTAGAATATATATTCTCTCTCTCTCTCTCTCTCTCTCTCTCTTTCTCTGGAACTAGAATCCACAAATGAGAATGTGTTCTGCTCATTTTTTCCTCTCTGATTACCTCACATAGTAGAACAGTTTCTAATTCCATCCGTCATTTACCTGAAAAATGCATGGATGCATGTATCTATTTTCTTTACTACCAAATAGTACTCCATTGTGTAAATGTACTACATTTTCACGATCTATTCATCAGTTAAGGATAATTTAGGTTTTCATTTCCTAGATTTGTAAAAAGAGCAGCAATAAACATGGCTAAGCAAAATAAGCAAATACCTCTGTAGTACTATGCTGAGGCAGTTGGAATGTGGGAAATTTTTTTCTTTTTGCTGGAGAAAAACTCCATGATGAAAAGCAATCTAATTCCAACACACAGCACAGGTATATAAGATCCACTGGTCTGGGTGATATCTATCTATCTATCTATATCTATCTATCTATCTATCTATCGACCTATCTATATATATATCACACCTGGCAATAATAAATAAGAGGACAAAAAGTAGAGAGTGAGTGAGAGGGTACATTGACATGGCTGGGAACCTGGAATTATAGAAATATTACAAATACAATATTCACGTATTAACTTCTTGAAAAAAGCATTTTTTAAATGAGAAGATAATGGCTATACTGAACCAAACAAAACATAAGTTATATAAGTTGCAAATTACTAGAATCATAAACAACATTGCAACCATTAGTGCTGACACTACATAGATGAAAAAAATAAACATATGGGAATACTATGAAAAGTTGTTTGCTAGAAAGTTATATTACCCACATAAAATGGAAACATTTAGAAAAACACAAAATTGCTGATGGTGACTCAAAAAATAAAAAGACTCAAATACCTATAGGCTATGGAGCAATTAAATTTATAATTAGTAATTACCTATAAATATAGCTCAGGACTAGGCAAATATGCAAATCAATTTTTTCTAAAGCATTTTTAAATCTGATTGATATTTGATGATGATAATGATGATTTTTTTGTTAATATTGTTGCTCTGAGTCAGGATTTCCCTGTAATCCCACATATCCTAGAACTTGATATGTAGAATAGTCAATCTTCAATCTTACACAGATCCACCTGCCTTTGCCTCCCAACTCATGGGATTGAAGGCATGCACCATGATGTCTGGCTTGATTTATTTGTATTATTTGTATATGACTCTTTTCCCCATATGTATGTAGGTGCTCGAGAGTGTGTGCAGTGCCTGTGGAGGCCAGAAGAAGGCATTGGATCCCATCCCCTGGTACTTGAGTTTCTGAAGGTTGTTAGCTGCCATGTGGGTGTTGAGAACTGGACCCACTGTAAGGGCAGTCAGTGCTCTTTCCAGCTGAGCCATCTCTCCAGTCTCTAATGTATTTTTTTAAAATTAACATTATACAGTTAATCTTTGCCCAACTAAGACATTTCCTAAAATAACTTATGAGGTCCTGATATCAAAATGAAAGAAAAAAACCCACAAGAATACCTAGGAATAGTAAAATAACAGGTTTTTGTTTTGGTTTGGTTTGGTTTGGTTTTTGGAAAAAGATGAACAGTCATCTAGAAAATACTAACAAATGATGATGTGATATTTTTACATGAGTGCAATGTTGCTTTAAAATATGAAAAACAATGAATGTATTACACCAGAAGTGTAGAATAAATGTCATTAAACACAGTGTCACTTCAAAGGGCACAAGAGATATTTGTGAGCTGTAAGTTGACAAAAGCCTCTTCAAATAAAATTTGGCTAACATCATTCTTGAACTTGAAAATCAGGCAAGAAGGCAAAGGTGAACACAATGATTCAATATGTCCATATAACCAAAACCAATATTTTTAAAGACTGTGTTTAAGAGATTCATATTTTCTTATTTCAAAACTTATTAATGAACATTAATAATTAGTGCATTATTAGCACTGGTAGAGTAATACACAAAAAATCAATATAATATAATTGACAACCTAGCTATAAATCATCAAATTTACAACTAATTGATTTGTCAACAAAGTGATGAAAAAAGTTCGCTTGGGTATATAGTGTTCTATATGTTTCAAAAACAAATAGATGTTACATATGAAAGAATTTGGTTAGATTTTTTTTTACACTGAGGATAAATCCAAGCAAATTGTAGAAATGAACAAAATGGATAAAATTACAAAACCTTTAGAAGAAAAGTATTGCAGAAATTTTTATCACCTGGCTTAGTAAACCTGTATTTAGAGATGACACAAAAATGAAAATATAAAACAGGAAAAAAATTCTCATAACAGAGTAAATTGTATGTGAAAAGTTTCTTCTTTTTGAATGTGTCCCCCAATGTTCATGTATTTGAAATTTTGTCTCTAAGTGCCACAGTGTTGACACATTGAGAATAATAGGAGATGACTAGGAAATGAAGGTTCTACTCACATGAATGAATTAGTGCTGATTATAAAGGAGTTTGAAATCACAAGTTCAGTCTGCTATACATACCCTCCCTTGCCTTTTTAAATTCTGCAAAGGATACTACAGCAAGAAGTCCATCACAAGACACCTCTGTCACTGTCTTGAACTTCTCACCTGGAGAACCATCAGTAAAATAAATTCATGTTCATTATAAATTGCCAAAGATTACCAAAGCTGTGGCAAAATGCCTTTATGAATGTAAAAATGCAAGACAGAAAATAAGGTAATATATTATAAGGTAATATATTATAAGATAATATATTAAGAAATTAGATATGGAAAAAGGGAATTGTATCTAAAATCCGTGAAGAATATTTAAGTGGACAGTAAATGATGAAATTAACAATAGGCAACAGAAATGAAAAGGCAATTCTCCAATATTGTAAAACATCTTGAAATTAGAAATTGAAAGAAAGAAAACAAGATAGCACCTCATACCACTAGGATGAAAAAAATTCTAATAAAATATACACATATTAACAGCTGATGAAGAAGCTTGAAATTACAGTCTCATAGTACCAAAGAAAGTTGCCATTTTGGAAGGTTTTCCAGTTCCTTGAATGCTTAAATATAGAATAATTATATGACCAAGCAACACCATTACTATGCATATATGAGACAAGCAACATTATGCTTATATGTAACTCTCTCTCACACACACACACACACATACACATAAGCAAACATCAGTGATGTTTTAAAGAATAAGCAAATATACAGAGACAGAAAATAAGCAATTATTTTCTAGACATGGGAGTATATGAGTAATGCATACTTAACATGTGGGCTTTCTTCAAATTGATGAAAATGTTCTAATATGAATTTTATTTTCAATTTTAAGCAACTCTATGAATACTGTAAAATGCATTTTAATTTTTAATTACATAATTCACTATATTACTATTTTAATTAATAGCATATTATTGCTATTATTCTAATTTATGCTTCTATCCATTTTTTTTGCTTTTGCTTTCTACTCTTTCTAATATACTAACATATAGGCCGTACTATCCTTGTTCCTTATTTCAAGCAATGCTAATGAATTTGAAAGGGGAATTGCTTTTTTAATATTTACTGCCTTTTCATAGCAGATATATCTTTATTTTGGATTACTTCTGCAGTTGATATTCTACTTTTTGAGTGGATCTGCATATTGTACCCAGTACCTTGAGCACAATGACTTATGGTTTCACTCCTCAAGTTCACTTACAGGACAGACAGAAGAATGATAAATCAACCCTGCTACAAATTTGTCCCAGTGGGGAAAAAATGCCCTCTGAATTAATAGTCCTGTTAAAATAGTCCAAACAAGGTCTTAATTCCAGATATTGAATCGCGACACAGAAACACAGGAAACATGAAAAATCAAGGCAAATTGGCTACTCTAAACATTACCAGTTTCACAGTAATGAATTTTAAGGGTTAGTTGGATGAAGTATCAGAGGATTCAGAAGAATAAATACAAGAATGTTTAGGAAAATCAAAGATTATATAAAGTCCTACAATAATTGGAAAGCAATGCAAACAACTGAATAAAGTAATGAAGGCCATATAGGTTATGAAAGAAATTCATTAAACAATGGAAAAAATCAAATTGAAGTTTTGTCAATGAAAAATATAATAAATCAAATGTAAAAACGGATTGGAAAACTTAAATAGAATGGATCAAATGGAAGACAGAATATGAGGGCTTAGAGATAAGGTAGCTTTAATCATGACATTAAGACAATAAAGATAAAATAGTAAAAAGTACAAACTGAAGATGGGAGTGTTAACAGTACCATTAAAAGAACCAATTTATGAATCATAGGGAAATGAAAAAGGAGGAGGAGCAGGACGGAAAAGACAGTAAAAATATCATATGAAAAGAACCAAGTTGATGGCTAAAATAAAAGTTAAATTTGTCTGAGAAGTAACTCACAGAAAAGAAAATTTCAATCCCCCAAATGAGATGATACATAATCAGACTGCGAGAGTAAGTAAATATGATTAAGTATGATATCTTAAATTAATGGTCAAAATAGAAATTAAATACCTGAGAAACATGGTTGAAAAATGGCTCAGCAAAGGAAAACACTTCTCTAGAACCTGAGTTCAACTCTGGAAGCCAACAGTGGATGGAAAGAATCAACTCTTAAACTAGTATTTTGATCTCAAGAAACATGCAATAAAACATTCACACACACATACCCCCACACAAAATTAAAATAAATAAAATAAAACTAACTTTAAACTCTGAGAAAAAAATGAAATTCTGAACATACTTTTCTAGTAAAGAAATTTAAAAATTTTCCCTCACAGAAAATTGTGAGCTGAGATTAACTCATTGGTTAGAATACAGTGAAAGGAAAAACATATGAATTATGTATAATCTCCTTTTTTTAAAAAGTACAGCATATGACTGTCCTCAACTTTGTTTTTGAGGCCAGTTGCTGTTTCTAAGCAAGTACAGACATTTAAATAGAAAATGCTGAACAATATACTTCATGAATATTTTTTAAATTATTATCAATTTAAATCCAATAATATATTAAAAAGTTAATATGCCATGTCCAAGTAAAATTTATTCTAGTAGTGCTAAGTAGGCTTAACATTGAGAAATAATTGTGATTTATCCTATCAACAAAATATCACAAAAATTATATCCTCATCTTAATAGTTATAGAAATTAAATTTTTAAAATTCAGTATCTTTTATTTGCTAAAATTTCTCAAAGCTTGAGGGATGACTGGATAGCTAAAATGCTTGCTGTTCTTGCAGAGACCTGGATTCAGTTCACAGTTCCCACATCAGGTGAGTTATAAATGTTTGTAACTCCAGTTGCAGGGGGTCCAATGCACACTTCTGACCTCTGCTTACACCAGGCACGCATGTACACATTCATACACTCAGGAACACACGTACACATAAAATAAAAATAAATTAATCTTTATTAAAATCCTCTTATCTATGAGACACTTAACCTTAAGTAACATATCTTTAATGCAACCTGTACACACAGGATAAATGTATCACCAGTCTCCCACCAGAGAAGTTTCCTAATGTAGCAGAAACCCATGACTGGCCAGTTTACAGAGAACAAGAGGGTGCAGTGTACTTATTCCTGAATAGGACACTTATTTCAAGCCTCTGCCTCCCAGGGTTCAGAGACAAGTACAGAAGCAGGTGAAAAAGACTTTAAGAGCCAGAAACCACGTCTTCCATACAGCCAGTTAGTTGATCAGGTGAACTCTCAACAATGGTGACAGCATGCACAAGTCCTAATCAAGGTCAAATCAGACAAAATCCCAGCATAGACATTGGGAAGTGGTAAGAATCCCAACCCTGCATAAGGAACTTTTAGCAACTGATGATTGCTCAGAAAGGGAAACAGTATAATACAGGGATAGGATTCTTGCTGGGTATGGTAGATCGACCCAAACTGAAGGACGTTTGGGAATACAAATCAGACTCTATAAGCTCTCTCTCTCTCTCTCTCTCTCTGTGTGTGTGTGTGTGTGTGTGTGTGTGTGTATAAAATGTGTGTATAAAATATGTGTGTATGTAGCCTCGTCTGTGTGTGAGAGACACAACATTAAATTGGGTGGGAGGCAGTAGACAGAAATGCAGAGATAGGGGAGGGAATCTAATTATCGTCAGATAATATTGTATAAAACTTGCAAAACTTCAATAAAAACAACTCTCATCTAATTGCAAGCAGAATGACAATTATATCACTTACTAATATGCATACTGAAAAGGCTTGGCTAACATCACAATTAATACTGAAATAATAAATGTTTTCCCACTAAGGACGAGAATATTCTAAACATGTCCACTCCCAAAACGTCTTATCACAGTTTTCTGAGAGGTCCTTCAAAGTGTAATAAGAAGAAAAAATATATTTTCTTTATAATCTTCTTTACGAGAGTGACACTAAACGGGCTGACCAGGCTCCAGTGGATGAACTCACATGGAGGGACATCTGGACAAACAAACTTGGTTCAATTGATCGCGACATATGTGACAGAATGCGTGAAATCCAGGGGATGGGGGATGAGGGATGCAGATAGGGGAGGGGTCTCGATATGATTAAGATGTGTTATATGAAGTACACAAAAACTCAATGGAAAATATACATTGAAAAAAGCAATTTTATTTTTATTTGCACACAACATGATAATATGTATAGAAGTTTCTAAGAACCCTGCTCTCTTTCGTCTTGGAAAATAGCACATCTAACTCCAAGTATTTCTTTTTATTCTTCCTAAACAAATTCAATGCTCTGAATTAATAAGCTAATAGTAATTGGATCTTGTGATCATTTGCATTCTAACTGAAAGTAGGTTTTAAAATTTTATTTTATTTGCTTAATTTTCGGGGTTTCTTAGGTACTCTAGGTATAAGTCATTTATAATAAATATTGAGAAATATAGAGTACTTCTATGTGTCCAAATTTCTTTCATTCTATCATTTCTCTCCCATTTTCATAATAGCCTCATAGTCTCTTTGAAAGAGCAAACTTTATAATGTTGATGAAGATCAGATGACCAATGTCCTCTTTAAGACATCTTCACTTGTTTAGAAGTTTCAAATAGTTTTACCACATTTTTTTCAAAGTGCTATATTCTTGCATTCACATCGAAATGCAATATCCATTTCTAGTTAGAAAACGTTGATAATCTTCAACGCCATACATGTAATAACAGTTTCAATAACTCATAGTCACAAAGAAACAAGTAAATTTAATTAAAAAAATCATAAATATTCTCTAAGGAAAAATAGCACTTGTAAACAATTTCTTTTTTTACTTTACTTTTTTTTTTTTTTGTACACCGTAGGGAGAAAAGATGCTGCCCTTGATATAGGAAGAAATAAAAATATTGATTGTTATGGCCAAGTTATTTTTAGAAGCTAGCATTTCACAGCCCTCTCTCCTTATTTGGCTTCTGCCCTCTCTTCTCTCATGATCCCTGAGCCTTAAATGTGTGGTTTAAATATATTATTTAGTACCCTACTTGAACGTAGTGAGTAGAAAAACATATTTTAAAAGTATAAGTGTGGGAAAGGGATTTGTTGGAAAGAGAGGGAGCTGAGAGGGTAGGAGGGAGATAACATATAGAGAGAAAGTAGCTAAAATCACACACACATACACACACACACACACACACACACATATGAAACTACCACAGAATAAATTTTGACAACATATTCTTAAAGGCTATGTACAGCTTAAAATAAAGTTTATAATAATGGAGAAACTCAAATCATAATAATTTTCATTTTTTTCTGAATGAATGAATCAGGGGATCAAGTGAGAATAACAGGAAACAATGCTAGGAAGCAAAATTCTTGATTCACTAATGGGAGGGGTGGTGGGAAAAGAAACACTCAAACCTGGAGATATATGCAAATACATATTTCCTCTCAACGGAAGTAGAAATAGTACCTCTTTTAAACTGTGGAAACAGTGAGAAACCTATTGGAACAGAAAATGTTGTATAGGTACAAACCAGAAGTCTATCATAATTGCAAATGCCAGGAAACAATTATCATTCCCAAACTCTGCATATGCAATGCTCAATTTTACTGCTTTGGAAAACAATAGAAGCAGAAATCATACAAATCTTAAGTATAATTCCCAAGCAAACTGTTTCTCAGTAGGGCTTGAGGACAGGCATCAGGAAATATTAATCATTCTTCCCCGTTGGAAGCCTAACACCAAATAGTCAAAGGATTCTGCCCTCGGAAAGCTTGCAAAAACATGGAGATAAATGCCCATCTTCGGGGTCAGACATGAAATGCTTGCTGGTTGTGAAAAATCAGAGGAACTGAATTAATCTCTCCATATCATTACCCAACTCAAAGGATGAAACAATTGCTTCTCAAGGAATTTGGGATCAATTTATCACTGGGATTAACAATACAAGTAATAAAGAAGAAATCCAAAACCTAGGTTAAAAAAAAAAAAAAACTAGATTGCTTTAACCATTTAAACTTACAGGCTGAAAGAAAAGCCATTTTCATTTCTATGAAAGTATACAGTTTATCTCATTTTATATTTTTTCAAAAATGAATATCCAGTATTATATTAAAAGCAATGAGATATCTAAAACTAAAGAAAAAAATATCTGTATGTGTTAAAGAACCAATAGAAACAGTACAAAATAATCCATTATCAGACTAATAAAAATTTTAGAAAAATCGTAGGGTATGAGGTGTCTGGGTGCATGGGTGCCCATCATTGGGGTGGTGGCTGGAGGGCAACTTGTCAGTTCTTTGTTTTCACCATGAACGTCTCCAGGATAGAATTAAGATTATTAGGCTTGGCTGCAGGTGGTTACATCCCATCCACTGAGTAATTTTGTCAGTTCTAGCAAAGATTTCTTGGGAAGAAATGAATAAACCATAAGCATGAAAATTTAAATGGCATCAAAATATTAAATGCAATTTATTTAAAAGGTATGTATAAGATAAGACTCATGAATAATATGATAAAATATTTGAAAAGCATGTGTCTGAAGAAGTACTTGTACTCAGAACCTGAATGTGGATTTTATAGCACAATATGGCAAGCAGAGTTAATAAAAGAGGCAAAACAATTTAATACATACTTGAACAATGATATATACTGAACACAAACTATCAAGCTAGAATTTTATAATAATGGGAAATATTTTTCCACAATGAATGTAAAATAAAGACTTGTTCAGACACACAAAAGCAAATGTATTACTCGTAGGTCATCCTAAGTTCAATTAATAATAAAGAAAATCATCAAAAAATGAAATGACAAAATGTTGAGTAAATAGCGCCAGAAATAGTAACTACATGCACATACATTTTAAGATGGTAATTTATAAAAGATAACGATTTAAAAATAAATTTTATAATATTTTGTTACTCTGTTCATAGCATAAAAGAAGTACATGTATAATCGAGCAACATAAAGACACAGATGGAAGAATGGAAATATGCTGTTTTTAAAATTCATATACTGGGGCTGGAGAGACGGCTCAGCAGTTAAGAGCACGGGATGCTCTTGCAAAGGACCTGGGATTGATTTCTAGTAATCACATAGCAGCTAACAACCATTCTTAACTTCATTTCCAGGGAATCACTGCTCTCTTCTGACCTCCAATAAGTAATGCATGGCATGGGTACACTTACACACAGGTAGACAATACACTCATTTGCATGAAATAAAAAAAAGATTCACGTCCTGATAATCACAGTACAACATAAAATATAATTTGTACCAAGTTACAACTTCTACTAAAATCCCTAAAGCAGCCACGAAGTTAACAAAACAGGAGTTCTGAATAGTAAAATTGAAATATTCAGAAAAAATTATAAAATTGTTTCTATACCTATGTTACGATACTATTTTATTAAAAAGTTTAAGGGCAAGTAACAATAAACAGTATTTTACATAAAAATGGCATACATAATTGATTAAACAGTAATGAAAAACAGATTAATTAAACACGAGGTACTTGATAACTGGGGCAAGGGGGCGTATAATATAAACAGGGCACATAGCAAGGTTATTTCTTTGTACTGAACTATTTCTAAATTTACATGTCAGGTGCACGGATGTTTGCTTTATAAGATTCTTAAACTGGACATAAGGTTAATTTACCGTTTTGTATATATTATGTATTTCATAAGAATAAAGTGTGCAGAATGATTGTGGACGTCTTAATTCCTCAGTACTTAGACAAGTAGCATATACTTGATGTGTAATATTGCTCAACATTATTTAAGTCCAGGCAGAAAATGGTACTAAAAGACATTGTGTAAAATTACACGTCAATGATTCATGCTTTTTTCAATGTCATTTTCTGAATGTATTGTTCTGTAATTAACTAAGGAAACTGTGACAAAACCTAGGTGACACATGATTCACTTTCCACACATTCCCTAACTTGGAGTATCAAGTTAAAAGCTAAATGTTCTGTGAACAATATCACTTATTCCAGTTAAGTCAGAGAGTCTACATTAGTTCTTTTGTCACTGAAATTAGTTTCAATGTTTTTTTTGAAACAAAAGCACATACATAAGAAATACAGTTAATGAAAAATCCAAGCATCAGAAGCAAAAATTTTAGAATTCTGAGACTGCCATTAGTTTGCACTTTAAATGTAATGCCATTTATCACCTAGAAAATAGATCTGACAGCAGTTTTCTATACCTCATGCAGCCTGAATGACTTAATAAATAATTGTGATGGATTTGCATGTACAGTGGTGTCTTTATTAATGTATTAATGCTGATGTTTTTATATAATAGAAATCCTTAGTTCTTTTGCCATTTTCTAAATCACCTTAGGTTTACCATCAACTTAGAAATGATCTGATATTGTGACTCCTAAAACCTACTTTGGTTTCTTTGAGCCTGACTTCAGAATCATTTAGCAAAACATAAAGAACAAAACTCTATTAAATCATCACTGTAACAGCCCAGCTAAATTTCGGTAAATGCTTCTGAACCTGCAGAGCAAGAGAGAGTGACAGCAGTGATGGTACAATTTTGCATGTAAATAAGCTCTCCACCTTTTCATTATGTATGAGTGCTTTCTCCCAGAATACAGAAACCCAAATCCATGTATTGAATAAATGAGGCTGAATGAGATATAAAACCTGCTGGTCCTAAAAACAAAACAAAACAAAAACAACAATAAACAAAAATTGAAAAAGTTCCTAAATATAAATAGGATTTTGAAAACGTGACATGAAGCTTATTGTCAAGATCCATAGGAACATAGCAATATCAATGTATTATGTTTGTAAAAAACAGTATTTCACATTGGTGATATGTAAGACTGTTTATAGGCTATATATAATTATAGGACTTGTCTATTTACCAAGTGCACCTCACTTTGTCTTCACTACAAGCTTGCAGGTTTCTATGTCCTGCAGCTTAACATCTCAGAGAAGTTATGTGGCTTGTCAGATATCATGGAGTTAATGAAAGCAGCACAATACTTAGTTAGGTCAGTTCATTTTGATCCTCATAGTTATACACAGGATGTCACACCATTAAAGGCATAAGCATAGGCACTTCATAAATTAAAGAATATGTAAGCCCACTCAGAGCATGCATTATGACAATCCATTTTGATTGGTCAGATAACTCACACCATTACAGGTAGAAATGTCTTTGGAATTCATCAGATCACTGGACATGAAATGCCTATGACTTTATACATAAAATTTAATGAAAAAATTTAAAGACTCAAGTTAAGCAAACCAATGATGAGCAAAAGGGAAAGAGAAAACTTAAAAAAAATACCAGAACATCAAAAGACAATAGACTCAATCTTAAAAACAAATAGAGACCAATGTCACCTCTCAGTACCAGCTGTGTGTAATACAGCTAAAGGGCTATTGCTATTTTGTGCATTCAGAGGGAAACTCTTGGGCACAGTATTAATGTGTTCTTTTATTAAACATATTATAATAATATTTCTATCAGCCCATATGCAACAACAACAATCAACTTAAGCACACTAAAAAGACAAATTTTTTTCAGAGGGAGTTTAGTAAATTAGCCCAGGCACCTCTTGAACTCATGAATTCATCCTTCCCATTCCCTACAGAGCACCAGAATTATACTCAGGGACCACTATGTCAACCATAATGAGCAATTTTCTAATCATGCATTCCCACTATGGATAACAAAAATCTAATATTACAGTCTAAGTCTTGAGAAAAGGCTGCTTTATGACTTAAGTAGACATTTCCAAATATTTCATCTACGTTTCACTTTTGCCTTAGAATATTTTTGTCCCAGAACAGTTATATTCAATAGATCAACATCAACAATAATATCATGTTGAAGCCTGTTTTCTTTATAACTGATTTTGAACAAAGTTGATAAGAACAGTGTTTTTTTTTTTGATTGGCATTAAACAACTTAAATAATTTCTTTAAATTTGTGTTTCTTTTAATTCTGTGTCTTTTGCTTGGTTTTCCCTTGGAAAGTGGTGTTTTGGATTGCTGGTAGTATCTGAAGTAAACGAAAGGGAAATATTCTCATAAAATCTTGAGAACTGATTCGTTAAGGTCAGACATAATTGTTCAAAGGCAATATAAGAAACATATGCATACAAATATCTGATATCTATGTACTATATGTATGTAGAATGTGCCTATATTTAAGAAACAAGCATGAGAGTTACAGAAATTAATTACTGTATTTGTAGAGAAGAGAAAAAGCATTCTTGAGTACACTGATCGTTCTACCCCTAAATGGTATCCCTTCCATTCATACTGTAGGAAGGGACTAAATGTCTTTCTAATGCACACATATCTCCTAAAGCTTCAATGCATCTTAACTTGCTTTTATTCTTGAACTAATATTTACTTCCCTGAACTATTATTTTTCCCTTTGCCATCTTTGCTTAAGACCTATAAGGACACACTTGCTGGTTACTCCCTTGGCTCTAATACTACTGTGCTCAGGTTCTTATTATAGATACTTTTCCAATTGTAGCCATTCATAAAATTTTGCCTTCTCATTAAATTTAGAAGCTGAGAAGATATTGAATGACTCATCATCACTTGTAACACTTTAGAAATAGCACCTAAGGTTGAAATTGCAGTCTTATCTTCAGGGTACCAAGGCAGAACAGCAATTAAAATCCTGAGTTGACAGACAAGTTATCCTTTCTTAATGAATGCATTACATTTAATGAAATGACTTGAATGGAAAACATCCTTTGATAAATAAAATATTGATCTTGTAGAATAATTATTTTTTAAATTTCTAATTTTTATGAATTTATTTTTTAAAACTGATTAATTTTAGCTCACAAATGTAGAAGTGTGGAAACAGTGTACTATCTGGGCTGTCACCAAATCTAAGTTGAAGAAGGAATGAAGAAAGGATCTTCCTTTCAGCAATTATGTTGGAAACTGATCAAATGCGTTTTAAAGGCGATATAAAATCATTTTACATTTGAAATACAGTGTTACAAATTTAATTAAATTCACTGTTTTCAAACACATTTTAATTCATTTACTGAGGCTGCTTTTGCCCAAGTACATCAATGTGGCTAAGTTCAAAACTTTCATTATTAAAAGACTGCTGAAATTCACTAATAAATGCAGTCAATCTAGTGAGATGAAGTATATGCTATAAAATTTGGCTTTATCAAATAGTAAACAGTATTCCCACTAGATGGCAAACTTTAGTCATAAATACACAAGTCAATTTAGAAATAAGGTAAGTTTTTGTTGTAATGCAACAAAAAAATGGTTAACAACGTTAACATTAATTTCAATCATAATCATCATTTACCATGCTTAAGATAAAGGGATTAACAAGATATTTGGAGGAGTATTTCTAAAACACTAAGACTGAGAATGCAAAAGAAGATAATCTCCAAAGTAAAGTAGAAAATATGAGGTATGACAATACCAAGAAAACTTTCAAATCCTTGATAAATCTAGCAATCCTGGAACCCTCTTCAGGGAAAAGATGAATCAGGAACTACAAAGGAAACAAGAAAAGATATTCTGTCTCTGGTTTGAATTTAATTTCCATGATGGTGGTAATAAATTTCACATAATTAATATTTGATTGTCAGTAACAAAAGAAATTGGAAGTATGTTTAAAAGGAAGGAAATACTCTAAAGTTAGGTTTCAAGTTAAGCAAGTTCTAAAATAGCAGGAACCAGGATTACTGAGAATGTTTATAGAAGATATTGTAGTATTTTTTAAAAATCGGGAGGAGCAATCTTCTGCAAAATTTTATTAAATGTAAACATCATCAATGTATACATTTTAGAAAAATGGTTGACCATCAATATCCAAGTGTCTGAAAACCTGCCTGATACGTTACAGTCATTTGAAAAGATTTCAAGTGAAGATCTTTTATCTTCAATCAAAGATCAAGAATGAAAACATTTACATATTAAAATCATATGCTGATTTGCAACACGATTGCATTGGAGAATTAACAAGTTTCTCTTCCAACATTCATTTTCACCACAAGAAAGTTGAAATTCTGTGTTTAAATTAATTATTATTTATTTTTTTCTACAAATTAAGCAAAATAAACAGAAATGGGAACCTGGTTTATTTGTTTCTCAGAAATATTTACATACAAAGTCACTAGTTATTAATTTGTACTATTTTAACTGGATCCTAGTTAAATGTCTCACTTCATGCAGTAACATATTTGTGTTACTAAGGCACTACACCGAAGGTTTCCTTCAGCAAATACAAACATTTATTAAAAAGAAGACTTGTAATACCTAAGGTTGGGGCTTTGTGAATGGATTCACACCAAGGGATATATGGGGACACAAACTTGGCTCCATAAGCCTTAACATATAAGACAGAATGCATGGTATCTGGTAGGGTTTATGGACTGCCAAATGGGGGAATATGATCAAGATATATTGTATGAAAGTCAAAAAAAATCAACAATTCAACAAAAAATTTCAAAAAAGGAGAAAATATTTAATATAACTTGTAATGGAAAGTAACAACTGCAGTTAAGTACAGAAGATTTGAATGCTGATAAAGAATCTTTAATTTACGGCTTTTACAACTGGTTTTATAATTTACATGATGTTGAACACTACATGTATGTCCAAGAGTTATAAAGAGTCATAAATCATTGGTATTTCTAGATTCATATTATGATCTCATTGATTACAAAATCCCAGAATATTAATTTGAAGATAATGCATTTCTATCATTACTCATACACATGTATGTGCATACACACAAGTGTAAGAAGTAGAACTATAAAATGTGTGTTCTGCATATTTTTATATCCTTCTTTGATTAGAAAAATAAAATACTCTACATTGAATTTTAAACGTTATGTGTAACAACAGAACAGAGAGCTCTAAGGTATTTAATAGAAAGAAAATGTCAACATCTTCCCTCTCTTACAATGGGAGTGTGTGTGTGTGTGTGTGTGTGTGTGTGTGTGTATTTGTGTGTGTGTGTGTGATTTGCTTCATCTACAGTTCAGTCAATCACATCTATACTTCAGTTAATCACATCACCCATCAAAACTCTGCTAAATTATGTCAATGAATAATGCAACCATGTTCATCTGCCTATATTGATTCAAAGCATGTATATTTAATTGTATAATTGCATAATATATGAAATCTAAGTTTCACAGTTTTCATTCACCTAATGTAAAAATCAAATTCAGGACTGGAAACTTAGCTCACTGCAACAGTACTTTAAAAACAAAAGTCAAATGTGTAAAGAGTGCTAGTTCCAATGTCTTTATCTTCTCTCAGTCTTCACACTACTCATATCTTTAAGTATATACTGTACCCAAATCATTTTGAAACACTGAATTATTTCTCAGGCCTAAATTTTGATTCATGATTGAAAAATAAATGTCTTCTCTCATTATTTATTTATTCCTTATAGACTTTAGTCATTAGCAGGAAATTGTCTTCAATCTAACCTGGTCAAAAATAGTTTCAATGGGATTAATTACTTCAATATATTACATGTGCAATTGCAGGAGATAATTTGCTTCATTGCACATTCACTGCTCAGAGTAAGAAGAAGAAAAACAGATTGGCAACTATTAGAAGGAAATAGATTTATTTCTTCAGATACAGAAGATAGGTACAAAGTAAAATTTTCTGTGGATATCTAAGGTAAAATATCTCCTCTTTCTTTTCATTAATGATTTCTCAACTTAGTGTTGAGCTAGGCATGTTCACTTACACAAATAATTTTAGCACTTTGGAGACTGAGGCAA
The DNA here is from genome assembly GCA_035773235.1 of Eospalax fontanierii. Lineage (NCBI taxonomy): Eukaryota > Metazoa > Chordata > Mammalia > Rodentia > Spalacidae > Eospalax > Eospalax fontanierii. The sequence goes on from CM069525.1 coordinate 83,112,918, forward strand.
CATAGAGAACTGAAGGATAATATGAATTTTATAGGGATCCCTCCTTTTAAGTGTTTCGGATTTTAAGAATTTTATTTACTATTTTTCTTTTATGGATATGAATATTTTGCCTATATGAATGTAAATGCATCATGTATGTACAGTACAATGCCCTCGGAGGCCAGAAGAGCATGACAGTTCATCTAGAAATGGAGTTATAGACAGTTGTTACCAGCCATATGGATGCCAGGGATCAAACTTGGGTCTTCTTAAAGCACGGCTAGAACTCTTAACCACTGAATCATCTCTCAAGCCCTACTTTTACATTTATTTTGTGTGTGCATGTGTTTCTGGTGGTGGTTTGCTGCTATTCTTTTTCCAAATCTAGTCATTCTTTCTCACTGTCTAGTAGAAATAAATAACTAGAGTATAAGTATCAGTCATTCAGCAGGAAAATCAAGTATAAAAGGCCAAATATTTATAGACTGCATTTTCTATGCTATGTATTCTTTGACCATTTTGTTTTCATAAACATACAAATATACACATGTTAGCATTTGTTCCTCCTACAGAACAGCTGACATTTTATAATTTGTTAAGAAAATAAAGAAAAGAGAAGGGTCAATTTATATTAAAAATATCCACACTTCAAAGCAGGTTAGTATATATTTATGTCTGTGGATGGAATTCTTCTCCACACTGTCCCCACCTAATGAAAACATTGATTAAAACTACAGAATGTCTGAGTTATATAGATGATCACACAGTCCAAATGCAGCATAGTATCTTTTGAGTGCTAAGAAAAATAGTATTTATCCTAAAGTGGCAGGTTTAAGTAGATTCACTGATACAGAAACAGACATATAATCCAGGACATATTTTTGTTTTATAGAAATTTTGTCATGCATAAATATAGGTGATGATAATTATTGATAAAGTAACATATGATGAAAAATACTGAGCAAAACAGATGGGGAAATTATCTTTATATTTTGATCTGAAGTATGTAAACTAATTATAGTATTAACTAAGAATTTATTGTCACTGAATGGTTATGGTTTTCATAAATTTATATGGAGCCATAAATTTATAGGATATCAGAAAGACCTCACATCCCTATGGATTCAATCTTATTCCCCAGTGTAACCATTATGTGATACTCTCCATGTCTGTTCTGTCTATTTCTTCTTGTTGGCACTCATGAGACAAAAGGATAATATCTTACTTCCAATTCACTCACTGCCAGTACTACTGGTAAAACACTCATTTTGAGAAATGAGAAGTAATCACCGATCCTGTTTTTAAAGACTGAGCCAAAACAGTTTTTAAAAACTATAATTCATTAATTTCTAGGAGATTTCAGTCTATTTCCTTTTTAATACAGAAATTTAAAGGTCATTTGTAAAATACAATTCAAAATTCATAAACCAAGCACATTATTACAGTAAATTCATGAAGGAAATACAGAAAGCTTTTATTCACTGGAACAAAACAGTATTAAAAAAATGCCACCACATTTTCCTGTCAGTTTGAGACAGCAAGCAGTCTCCTGAAAGCAAAGCTCTCAAAGCAGTGCGAACTGTGTATGCTTAGTGCCAATTAAAATTGGAAGAGCAAAAGCAGGGGCATTTCAGCTGATCCTAATTACTATGCAGAAATAAAGACTTGGCCAAATCGTCGGTATGGATTAAAAGAATGAGTAAACAAATATATGCTTGAAGGAACAGATACAATCCTAACGTGTTATACTGCCAACTTCAACCTATAAAGTGGCCTTCAAGGATAAGGGTTATTCTGCTGCTGCTATCCTGTCTGACTGACAGAAGTGTGTAGATTGCTCCGAAAGACAGAAAGGAAGGTTTGCAACTTAAATCTCAGTACAATTGGTTGAATCTTTCCACAGCTACCATACAGAAGTGAGATAGCAGTTGTGGATCTAGAAAATCTCTGAGATGGCGAATGTCCATGCCAATGGGTCATTTCAGCTTGGGAACAGATATCTCAGTTGTCATGATCTCCTGGTTTACATGTTCATTTCTTTGTTTGGTTGCACTTTCTTGTAGCATCTTCTCTTTTCATATTATGCTTAAGGTCAGCATTATTCCAAAGTTTCAAATAAATAACACCCCTTAAAATTGTATATTTACTATCATATTTATTTTATTTGGAAAACTGTAATTCAAATGCAGTAAGAATTTTTCAGTGGAAAGGCATCATTAACTTCTTACTTTGAATTATGTCTAGACTCTGAAGATTGCTAAATCTTACTTCAGTGTAAGGAAAAGTATATCCCTTTATTATACTCAAACTTTTAGCAGTGTACTTAAATGAACTGTGTACTGTGATCATCAGCACATGGAAAGGTTCATCTTCTTTTCATTCATGAGCTCTGTGGAAATACGATGAAAATTATCAGTCTTTTTCTACAATTACTGGTTCACTATATTCAAAAGATGGATGAAATACAACTGCAGGTTCTTCCTATATTCCTTTCATTCTGTGTACAAAATGAACACCAGACACCTCCAAACACCAAAGGTGGAAATAAAACATTCAGACTTCTTTGAAAATAACTAAGATTTGTTGAATCCTTTATCCAAAGTATTCTGAGAGCACAACTCTTTGAGAATTGTATTATATCTGACATAAAAACACATTATAATCCCACCATTCAAACCATATAATTTGACAAAGCTTGTAAAGACTCTGTCAACTGAGTGATAAATGTTACAGAAACAAGCTGAGCATATCCATTTGCTTGAATCCAACACAAGTACAGCTGATAAACAATTATGCTGTGTCTGCAAGAATTAATATATTTTCCCAAAGTGTTTTTAACATACATAATTACATGTGGCAACAATCTTACTAAGAGTATTTAAAATATGAATGCATACAATAAGGGCATAGTATTAGTTATTGCCTTGTTAATTCAAGCTTCAACTTAACAAAATGATTCTCTTCATCTTGGATTCTTATGAAGACTCTGGTTTCAGGTCCCCTCAAGCACTTCAGTCTGCACAGTAATGATAAAAGTTTGAACTCCTCAGGTTTTAAAAATAATTAACTTTACTCAGTTTTACCATTTGTAAAATGAAAATTTATAACTCTAGTCAAATCCTACCTAGGGTAGAATATTTTTATGTGAACCATGTTATTAGAGAAACATACTTAGTTGAAGTAAGATGTTTGATTTAAACTTCCCTTTAAATTCTACATTTAATCTCAAATAAAATTATACTAACTATCCTTAGGAGTATCTTACCTAGAAATAGATAGATAGATAGATAGATAGATAGATAGATGATAGATAGATGATAGATAGATAGATAGATAGCATTATATGATATGGGACCATGTATTTCCTTTTTTGATAGTGCCTTTGGAGTACAACTCTGATCAAGTGTTCTCTTCCTCTCATCATCCTAAACTTACCTACTACCAATCTAATTCTTAAACTCTCATTAGTTATTAAAAATAGTTGGAATAATGCATCTTGTCAAACCTTATTTTATGGAGAAACACTTTTTATACATAATATATGCAGCTGTGACCTACAGAAATCAAATTTGTTTGGTTAAAAAAGTGAACTGTGGCAAAACACCAATAGTGATATAGCTAAAAATTCCCCACTTCATGATACTTAATATTTGGATCACCCATGAGAAATGAGTGGTATCCTTAATTCTTTGCCCATTAAAGTGATTAATTCTTCCAATATATATAAGAAATGGAATGAGATTCCAATCAAAATGTTCTCTTTGTCTTTCTTTTTCTAAGTATAAATATAGAGTGCTTAGAGGTCATCATTGAACACAAACATTAGTTCCTTCTTGGTTTCTAAATTGCACAGAATAATCCTTCTTGGCTTTAACCACAAGAGGCCAGTGAAATACAAGCACAATGAAAACTCAGAGTAATCAAAACCTCACAAATTTTAGTGACCAATAGCCTCCCCTCTGAAATTAAAATGGCTAAATAAAAATAAAATATTTTTAAGTTAAAGACATACATACAGCAGCTATCTAGTTTGGTTTGTAATCTTTAGCTGTATTGACTTTGGTGCATGTAATTATTTGAGTTTTCCTTCCTAGACTACAACATTTTCATTCCATTTGGATCACTGTCAGTAGATTCTTGGTTGAATTTGGTTCTAGATTCAGATGACTTTTTTGTTTCTTTTGCATTTAGTGAATTCCCTTCTGAAACACAGTATCAAAACCACACAGTGTTTCTAAAGAGATGTCCCCATTATACTCTTAGTTGTTCGGTTTCCAAATAGTCCAAATATTCTGTATTTTCAGTGAAAAAAAAGGAAAATTAACTTGCCTTACCACCATAGATCTGGCTGTTCTTGCAGAGGATCTGGGTTCTTACTAACAAAACAAATAGGAAGTATGTCTCTTATGTCTGGCCATAAACCAGTCTCATCATCCAAATAGCAAGATCTTTTCCATTCTAGTAAAAAATTGAAAAAAAAATTTCAGGATTTTCAATTAAGAAGAATCTGTGTATATGTGTAATAAAGGTATGGATTGTATCCTTTGTTCTACAAATGAGATCTTAGATAGTCAAACTAGAGATCAACATTTTCTTGCTAATCAGAAATATACTAAAAGAAATCAAGACAAAAGATTTGTTATTTCAGCTTCAACTACCAAAGGCTATACCTTCCTTTTATTTTTTCAAACGATATTTGTGATAAAGTGCAAGAAATTATGTTGACTACAGTTCAGTCTTCTAAAACATGCTATTATGTAATTAATGCTTAAAGATAAAATATGAAAAGCCATGCTGATTGCAAACCATTCTAATATGCAAAAAGGAGGGTTGATAACAAAAGAAGTGTGTAGATGAGTTATTAAATTTGTATGTTGGAAATTTTGGGTTATGATAATTTCTGTCAGACAGTATTATTCGAGCTTAGTCAATGTGCTGACATAAGGCTACTGTGCTCATAAAGCTATACATAGCTTATAGGATAATATACACAAAGTTGATAGGCCTGCTTTAGATGCCATTAGCAGAATATTTTTCTCTATTTATAACTTGTGTGACCCTGGGAAAGATTGTTAAATTGTCTGTCCATCCAAAGCATGAGAATATAGGGTCATGGCAAGAAGTATAAGATAGGGACTGGGAGTTGGCTCAGAGTTTAAGAACACTGGTTGCTCTTGCAGGGGACCCAGGTTCAATTTCCAGCACCCACATGGCAGCTAACAACCACCTTTAACTCCAGTTCCAGGAGAATCTGACACCTTTTTCTGACCTCTGTGGGCATTGCACAACATGTGTGCACTTACATACATGCATGCAATGCACTCATACACATAAAGTAAAAATGATAAATAAATTTTAAAAAGAAGATAAGATGATCCAGATAACATTCTCTGAGGAATTCCTGACATAAAATAATCCCTATGAACTGTTAAGAACATAATAGTAATGATTATTGTAATTGTTGTTTTGGGTTAGTGAGGCTTTCTTACTTAGCAAATACAATTCTATAATTGTTCTAGATTACAATTTCTCAGAAATATTCTTTCTTCTCATCTAATGGATCTTTGAGAACTCATAAAAGACAACCAGTTCAAAAGAAAAAGAAGAAATACACAATTCAACAAAGAAGTAAACATGATAACATAAAATATTTCAAAAATAAAATAAATATATGAATAAATAAATAATAAACATATAAAAAATAAAACAAGAAAAGTATAATATGAGAAAACCATGGGCAGTTTAAGTGGTTCACCTTAATCTTGGAAGAGAGGCATACACTGAAATAAGATTTTATGAAAGTTTAGAGACAAGCCTTCAATCAGTTCTATTTATCATAGTATAAGAGGAAACAATATAGATCCATTCATGCCTGATTCCTGTAAAAACTTTCTTTCAGTAATCTTTACTTTGTTTTACTTTGTTTTCAGTATTCGCTATTTTCAATATTCATTGTTTCCTTGTTTGTAGTATTAGTTGATGCTCTATTCCGTGAACTTTTCTTCCTATTACAATATCCCCTTTCAAACATGTTTCAAATTATCTTAAGTTTGATTACTACGTTTAAAGCATATAAGTTGACAGATAACCTTAATGCACTGAACAAACATGTGTGTCATGCCAAATATATTAAATGTTAAAATAAATGTCTAAAAATGTTAACTACAATATTAAGAGTTGCCAAGAATGGAAATCCATTTCAAATGGGGTTTTATTTAGGTAGAGAGTGTGCCTAATATGCTTCAGTCATACAAATTCCCTTCCACAAGTGATTTAGTCACAGGTCTGGTCAGATGTGGTGGCACAAGTCTGTAATTCCAGCACATTGGGACCCAATCCAAGATGACAGCAAGTTCAAGACCATACTATGATACCAAATAAGACTCATAAAAAATAAAAGAACAATAACAAAGCTCAGGTTTTCAGCTGAGGTCCCTCAGCCCTCTTTTTATTATTTGTTGCTTAATCTGAGAAAAAATTTCTAGAATTTAAGACAAGGAATATATGTTTCATTCAAAGAAATGAAGAAACTTTGTAGAAGTTTGTTATTCAACTTTAAACTATCAAAACAGACATGTGAATTTAAAAAGAGGTATTGTTTATTTTTTTAAAGAAAACAAAAAAATTAGTACATACACACATATATGTATACAACAAATACGCACATACACACACACATATATATATATTAAAACAAAATAAAAAATATATGCTGGAAAGTCTTCATTTAAACATTGTCAGCATATTTATTTAAATAATAAAAAACTTAATAGAAAATTTGCAATTCTATGTTGTGCTATGCACAGGAATGTATGATGAGTTGAAAATAACCATTAAATTTAATAGGAACATTTTGATTTACCTATGAGTAAAATGAAATGTTTCGGGCATTTTTGAATCAGAAAGTATCAAATCTCTCAGGAATTATTGGAGTTAATACGTATGTTTTATGGAAACAGAGTCTATGAATTGCATTCCATTCAAATCCTCTAAGGGGTTGGCTCAGCCCTGGCTGTGTCAGTTGTCTACACTGTATAATAAAACATATTTCTTTCAAGAAGCACTATATAACTTCTTAGTCTGTCCTTCCAAACTAATAAACGTCACTTTTCCATGTACTAATTTTACAATTTTTAAGCTTGCATATATAAAATTGAGAAGGACTCTTCTATTAGCTCTTGAAAATATATCAGATGACCACCAATGCAATTTCAGGTGAGGTGATTGTTTATACAGTAGTTCTCTGCCACTCAGTCAGGAGTCATGATTCCATATTACTTATCTCCAAAAAAAAATTACTGCTTAGCATATGAAGACACCATTATTCATCCCTCAACATACTTTGGCAGCATTCTCATTTTATAAGGAGAATTTTAACCTAAAATGTACACTTTCAACAACCAAAGTTCACTAATCAGTTACGCTGTATGTTTCCACTCATTATGTTGGCATGTTCTCAGAGACTGAAAGGTCATGGAACAAATATAACGTACATATTATCTGTAGTGTCTACATATGTGAGGTAATTAGCCTTAAAAAAATCCAAAACTCGTTGAGCATTGTATTTCAGACTTACAAACAATATAGCAACAGTTTTCTTTCTGATTATCATTGCAAATATTCCATCTTCACTGACTATTTAAACAATATACAATTAATAAATGGAATAATATTGCCAGCCAGTACTGTAACTTGTTCAAATTAAAATAGCAGCTTTGAAGAAGATAAACAATAGAGGCTTGATCACAAGTTTAAGGAATATTTCTCATTAGTCAACGTGGCATCGTTAAGACAGTTGCTTTCTTTTGTTTCTTTAGCTGTTTGAGATTCAAAAACTTGTCATAGGTTCCACAGTGCTAAAGCTCATGAAACATGGCATTACAATGGATAGAGGAAATACCAATACATCTTTCAACTATCATGAGAGACGCTTAGTCATTTCATAGAATGCAATGCACAAAGAAGGCCACAAGTGACTGAGTTCTAGAGAATAAGAGACTGGAGAGTGTGTGTCCCTAGATAGGACTTCTATATTAAAGCTCACAGACCCACAATTCAGAGACCATTGTGAAAGAGGAAGCAAAAAGAGTATAAGACCAACGGTTGGTGCATGAACCTAAGGAACAGAGGCTTTCAGGCCTCCTGGAACATGCTCATATAAATTTGCAAAATTGGTGACAGCATGAGCAAGACCCATGCCCACTCAATCAGACAAAAACCCAGCAGAGCAGTAGGAAATGGGTATTGGGCTCCAATCTTAGCCTAGGAGCTAGTGGCAACTGATTACTGCTGGGTGAGGAAGCTTAGGTATTCTTTAAGAGAGTGACTCTAGATTGCTCTAGATAGGCTGACTAGACTTCACTGGATGAAGTTGCACTGAGGGACAGATTGCTCTAGATAGGCTGACTAGACTTCATTGGATGAAGTTGCACTGAGGGACATCTAGGTACAAATGCTTGACTGGATAAAACTTAACATATAAGATACAATGCATGAAATGCAGTGGAAAGTAAGACTATGGTAGGACACGTATGAGGAAGAGGTTCTAAATTTGCTTAAGATCTATTATATGAAAGGCAGAAAACCTCAAAAAAATTTGAATTGCTTTTCACATGTAAAGTGTTTTTTTTTCACTTGTAAAACAAGTGAAAATGTTGTAAAACATTTGTCATTTAGTATGGAGCCTAAATTTATAATACTCATAATATCCCCAAACTGAGAAGATATCATGAAAACAGATTGCTGTAAGACTTTCTCAGCCTCAGAGTAACATAAAAATTTGTCCTTCAAGATAAATATGTAATACAGAACACCAAAGTTTCCTGTGGAGGAAAAATATCTTCAAATTTCAACTAAAATAGCAAAATTACAAGCCACATAACAGGTAAAGCATTGTTAAGGACTCTCAATAAACCAAAACATGGTAAATTTTAAACTCAGTGACAAAAGAGAATTGAATAATTAGAATTAAATAGCAATTAGGTGTTTCAATATGAAGGGAATAGAATATTTGACAAATATAAAGAAATTATGGTACGGGCAGAAGAGATGGCTCAGCAATTAAGAGTACTGGCTGCCCCTGCAGAAGGCCCAGTTTTGTTTCCCAGCACCAATATAGTGGCTAACAATCAATCATAACTCCAGTTCCAGCGAAACTGACACCCTCTTCTTACCTCTATGGGCATTCCATGACAAAGGTTCACTTACATACATGCAGGCAATATACACATACACATAAAAACAAAAATAATACATATTTTTAAAAAGAATTTCATGGAAAATACTAAGCATATTTGCAAAAGAGCTACAATTTGTAAACAATCTCAGTGTTGGAAAACAGAGGAACATATATAAAAATATGGGAAGGTTAAACAATAAAATACAGCAAGAATAAATTCAAATCTGTGTTTTCAATAACTAAAAAAATCTTCAAAATGTGAATTGAAATAAAATATGTAGCTCAAGAACAGTAACTTGATGCCATTTATACAAAATATGTAGTATATATTTGCATCTAGAAATGAAAAGTGGAACACATACTGCAATAAAAAATATTGATTATATTGGCAGGACATTGGAGGTTTAGGAAAGTAATACTTTTTGTTTTGAGGTAGTTGGGAAGATGTGGTTATCCCATAGGTTTCACTATTGCTTTGGCTTGTAAACAACAACCACCAAACCAAATTAAACACAAGTGCATACTAGCATGTGTTAAATGTATATAACTATTTAACTAATTTCTAAAATTTCTAATATTTAATTAATTTCTAAAAATTCATGGTCAGTAAAAATTACATAAATTTAATATTAAAAATTAATTTAAAAAGGAATAAAACCTTCTCAAAGAATGTTTTAACATAATAGATTTTGGCTAGTAATAGTGACATAAAGTCATTGACTCAAGTGGAACTTCTAAAATGCATTATATTGGGACTTTCTAAAGAACTCTCTCTATATCTAAGACAATATATTTTATGTGTGATTGTGATTTATTAGACTGGCTTACTCTAACTCAAAGCTGGTGCTGAATGCCTAGAGGACTGTCATGAAGGTGGTGGTCTTCAGTCTACATTGGAATCTAGATGAGTTTGGTTCTGATATTAGAGAAACAATGTCATCACAACAGGTTAGATAGACTAATCACAAAGAGTGAATGCCAGCAGACAAAAAGCAAAAGCTTCCTCGTACCATGTCCTTTTATACAGGCTGCCACCAGAAGGGGCTATCCATATTTAGAGTGGGTACTTACTTCTTCAAATAATCTGATCATGAAAGTCCCTTACGTTTTAGTTATTTCAAGAGCCAGATATGTTGACTACCAAGATCATTCAACATATTTAGTAAGTAATTTAAGACAAAGAAATTAATTTCTTAAAAAGTCAATGTCCCTTGAATTTAGGATAAGAGTATGATATAAGAATCTGCACTAGAGCTTTGACGTGATCTCACTTCTCAGAAATCTATGTAAAAATCTGTGTCCAAATTTTCTAGCTTTAAATGGAGTAACCTGAAAACTGCTTAATGTAGTCAAATTTTCAATGCCAGTATGCCTGCAAGCTTGGACATTACATTTGTAGTCATTCCCATCTATAGTTAAGTGGACAAATGCATAACAAAAAATAAACAAGGTTGTCAATAGAAAACGTATGTTTGTAGAATGTTACTAATCTTAAAAATTATATCCGAGCTGAGATTTTTTTTCTGGTTTGAACTAGCATGGAACATTTGTATACTGTCACCATTGTTGTGAATTCATATGAGTTACTGGCCAGCTGTCTGGAAAACTCTGTTTCCTTTGGTCATGCACAACCTCTGGCTCTTACAATCTTTTTGCTCTTTCTTCTACAATGGTCTCTGAGCCTTGGGATACAGAAGTTCAATATGATATTCCTATCCAGGAATAAACACTCGGCAGCCTTTTCTTCTCTGCATTTTGGCCAGTTTTGGACTTCTGTGTTAATCAACATCTGTTGCATAAGGAAACCTTTTTGGTGAGAGTTGAGAGATTCATTAATAAATGGGTTTAACAATAAGACATTAAGAGTTAATTTAAGATAAATATTTAGTAGAAAACTAAGTACTAAGTTAGTCCATATGTCCTGTGACCTGTCTATCCACAGATTCCCAAACCTGATTATCATGTCATTTATGGTTAAAGTCAGGTTGGGTGTAAGAGTATCCAACCGCATCTACAGAAACTGTTACAACGTTTGAATGCTGAGAGGGGCACAGACAGTCTCTTCCAAGCATAGGACTCTTGGTAAGGTAAACAGGCTTCATTGGATGGACCTACACTAAAATAAATTTGGGAACAGAAATCGGACTCCATATGTCCTATTCTATCTATCTGTCTATCTGTCTGTCTATCTATCTATCTATCTCTAAATATATATGATACATATAAAGTATCTGTACTGTATATAATAGAATACATTAAATCAGATGCAGACAACAAGGGGAAGTATGAATAAGGGGAAGGATCTAAATACCATAAATTTATGTTGTATGAAAATTGCCAATTTTCATTAAAAATTTTAAATCTCAACTGGTACCTCTAACAGGATAAGAATGATTACAAGTCTTTGGAAAGGATCTATATTTAAAAGTGGAGTCTATGTCCCTTCTCCTTGAGTCTGTTTGAGCTAAGATAATAATAGCAGAATTGATGAAGTATCAATTTCCATGTTCAGGGTCCATTCATTACAGGGATTTGTAACTAATTAAGGTCAGGCATTGAGGAAATTTTCACAGGTGTTTGAGAATCAGTAAATGGGTCTCTGGTTGCTATCATTCCCAATCTAATCATTGTGTAGTAAGTAACTAAGTGGTGGCAAGAACAGGTAGAGTAAAAAATGGTTTCTGGTTGGGGGATTTTCAGAACTGTTTATGGTTAGACTGTAGCATCAGATGCATATAGTATAGCCCACCCACAATGAGAGGTTCCCTTCTGCCTGGGAAAACCCAACAACTGTCAATATGAACAGTGTTTAATCAGCTTCAGAGCTAGACCTGAGCTATGACAAGAATCTTCTATTTTCTTACTGAGAAGCTTTTGAAATATAATTACTTCTTTGCTTAAACACATTGGTTGCCATGTAAGAGTTGGGGCTTCTTTACTGGAAAGATTGTGACACTATTAGAAGACCAAAACGAACCCAGTTATGTTCAACGACTTGTAACAACACATCAGGCATACTCTCAAAGTCCTCCTAGGCCTTCCAGACAAAATGATTCACCAAGGTAAAATCATTGAATGACCTCCATTACACTGTGGAAAATCAAATTTTATTTAGCTATACCCTGGTAGAATTAACACATAATTATTTGAGGTGTAATAAAAAATTTGCTTTCTAAGCCACTAAGTTTTGAAGTAATTTTTGGAAAGAAAGAAATAACCAGGACACTATTTATCAATTACTCTCAGCCTTTTGTTTCACTGATATGTCCAGAAAACCACAGAGAAAAACCAAAATGATAGTTATTTTTTCAAGCTTTCATATTTTAAAATTTTGTGATTTTTAAAATTAAAATGACAATCAAAAGTAATGGTTTTTGTGGAACAAAGTATCTTCACTACTGCAGTGTTTGACAATATATAGGGAAAATGTTTGGTAAATTAGGCACATACAGTTTAAAAGAGTCACAGGATTTCCTAAAGGTAAAAGTTATAGTCAAAATGACATATTTATGATTACTTATGACAAAATACTATGGTTAACATTAAGCCTTTTGGCTGAAATTATATTTACTAGTTGTTTCATAAATTTTCTCATGGCGAGTCCCGGCTTTCAGCCTCACCCCGCCCTCCAGGTCTGAATTGACTGAATGAGTAGAGAATGCTCTTTTTAGAGAATTGATTTATTTAGAACATTTACAAAACTACTGGTTATCACTGGCTCACTGGTAAGGTCTGGCTCTTAGTCCACAGCGCAGAGCCCTTTGTTCACTGCGCCATGCTCTTGGACCATTCCCAGCCAGCATTTCACTTTCACTCACGTGATCCTTGGGACCACCGGGACTTAGGATGCTGCCTCCTGGGTTCTGGCCTTCTGCATGGGCCTGGGACCGGGGTATTTTTCTTCCCACCTGGATACAATCTCTGCCTGTTTCTGGGACTCGATGCCATGTTGTTCCTCCTTACTCCCCACCTCCCTCTTCCCTTATTGGTCAGAGGGCAGGACTTGAAAAAAAAACCTCAGAGAGAATTCCATATCCCCCCATACACTAGTCACATATACTGATTTTAATTTCAGCAAAATGGGAAAATCTATTTAAATAAGGATATCTAATTGTATCCATTGAGAAATCCATGACACTCATATTTTATGAACTAGGTAGGAAGTTCTCAGGAAAGACTGCATGTAAAATGAAGGGTCTTGCACACAAAAAATAAATAAAAATAAAATAAATAGAAATAGAACAACCTTATAGTAACACTGTCTAAGAAAGGGTCTGTTTTTGAAACAAGAATACATGACTAAAACAGTCACATTTTCCTTTAAAAGGATGCAGGCAGTGAGAACATAAAAATCAGATAATGTATCTACTTTATTCAGATATAAAATTAAGCTTCCACACACACACATAAAACACAAGACTTTTCATAGTTATTCTAAAACCCTAAGGAGCGCGTGCCATAGCCTAATGTAAGAGGGCATGTATTCACAGATTAAGTATATGCTAAAAATAAATGACTTTGATTCACTTTTAGAAATTATATTTAAATTTCTACTTGCAACGAAGTGAGAAGAGGATTATATTTAATAAATTATAACTACGTTTTAAAGTTTCAATCATTTTTTACAGTTTTTCTAGGTTTAGACAGTAGACTTTGAAATATACTAAAAATTATCATAGGTATAAAGTTTGTAGAGTTAATGCTTTTTGTTGTAAGCATTAGATTATTGCTATAAGGCTTTCCTCCTCCAATGTGAATGTGGCGAGGTGAAAACTCCTCTGAACTAAGTAGTGTAATTGGTAACCAGTTTTTGTAAACAAATACGTAGTCCACAGGCAAACGATGTTTTATTATGGGATCTCTAAGATCCAATTCAGCTATAATATTCTATTTTTTATTAAAAGGCAAATATTTTAGAAGGATAACACGTTAAACCATTATTAGCCATTATAACCTCAGCTTGATTCAGATAATTGGATAAACTAACAGGGACCTGAGGGAATAGAACTAAGAACAGGGAAGTTAGACCTGAAAGGAAATGGAAGAAAAACTATGTCAGGTTGTACCAAGGAACCAAATGTTTATACTAAGGTATCAGGCAATGTCCTAACTTCATTGTTTCCTAGAAGAGGTCTTAGAAATATGACTTTGGACATAATACACGATAATGCTTTGCACACAGTAACTTAGATCCCACTGGACTTAAAAAAGAGAGTACTTCTGGCAACATGGATTTTATCATGTTTTCTGAGTATTTTCTTGTAGATTACAAGTGACCTGCCATTATTTTGTACTTAAATAAAATGTTTTGATTGAAGAAAAAATACTGATGCCATACTCTGTGAGAAACAGAACTGTAATAAAAATTCATTTTGTAATCGTATCACATTAAGCAATGCCCATTCAAAGAAGGTAGGTGCCAACTTCTGTACAATGATGTAATGTTTTCACCAGCCATAAATTACATTTGAAATTCTACAAAAAAAAAAAGCATCTACAATCAAGGAAAAGAGACATGAGACACAGGCACCTGGAGAGATAGCACAGGGATTACACACACTGCTTTGCTTGTTATCACACCGCATCAGGGAACTAACAATCACCTGTAATTCCAGCTCCAGGAAGATCCAAAGCTTCTGGTCTCTGCAAGCCCCTGTGTGTGTACACACACACACACACACACACACACACACACACACACACACAAAACACACTTAAAAATAAAATATTTTAAAGAAGGGGGAATTCAATTGGATTCTCTTTTTTAAGTTTTTCAAGAATATTTACACAAGAGCTATGCTTGTATCTAACTCGTCAAATGTTGATCACTTAGCAACAAGTAAATGCAGGAAATTCTGGACATAAAATTCTTTATTCTTAGTGTCAAAATGCTCTGGTAAAAACTGAGATTCACTCATTCTTTATAAGTTGGAGATGTATATTGTAATGATTTGATATCAATGCTATTTTTAGTTTCATAGGAACTTTGTCTACAAGTATGGTCTTAAGTCAAGGTAGTCTGCTTTGGGAATTAAAAGGCCAAAGATCATTGCTTCTTTAGCTTTATATTATTGGTGACTATTAGTTGGTTTTATTATGTCTTTGGGTAAAGTATAATCTAACCTACTACACACAGAGATACAATGTTTATTGTATAAAAGGAATGAAAACATAGTTTTGATATTGAAGTTTATTTTACTTACTTTTTAATTATATATACTTTATGCTCTACTCAAAGTTCTAATTCCTGTTATTATAGAAGCATTCTGTGATTTGACTCCATCCACCTATTCTAGGTCACCTCACCCCCAAAATTCTGTCCTTCTTCATTTGCCTCAGATGTTTCCTAAATATATACTAACATAATCCCTACCATTCCAAAGATTTTTCTGAGAATCCACAGATTCCTCAGAATTCTGTGAGATAAGGAATGGTATGAAAAATAAATAAATTGCAGTTAGTACCTAACAATATATTATAACTTTCCCCTCTTTTTTTGGTAATTCAAATGGATTTTTACTATTCAGGGAATGTCAGACTGTATGTGTGAACCTGCAGGGAGGGTATGTTTTTCTAGTGTCCCTGAAATGGCACCATGTGGTTAACATGCAATACTCTACTGCTCTATCACCATTTGTCACTTGATTTTTGATTTATAGCTGCAACTACTGTTTTCAGACCTGTCATTGCTTGTGGCTCAGAGTCTGTTTTTCTCACAGATTTTGAGAGACCTTTTTTTTTTTTTTTTCAAAATGAGTCACCTCTGATTATAGAACAGCAGTAGTTCTCTCTTCATTGTGTCCTTCCTGCCCATGGTTCTTCTGATTTTAGATGCTATTTTTCCCTTAAAGACTATTCTTCTGATTTTAGATGCTATTTTTCCCTTAAAGACTAACGTCTCCTTCCCCTTGTTTAAAATTATTTGTGTAAACCTTCCAAAGTAAGCTAATAGTGTGGATAATCAAAATGAATAAAAATGGCAGCATAAGATAAAACACATCTGGCTTACCTATGGACTGCCATCATATGAACGGTAATGTTTCTCCTTTTTATATTTCAATTATAAGAAAACCTTTCAAATTTTGTTTTCAGTTAATGTCAAATTTATTTTTCTCTTCATGCAACATGATTTTAGTCTTTGAAGTTTATGGATACCAATGATACACTATTGGATCTAGAAAGTTAATTTAGGAAGGGTTTATCTTTGTTATTAATTGTTTGAAAAGGGTTTTATTTCCTTAAACCTTTGGTAAAAACAGAATATACCTGTTCTTAAAGAAACAATATCATAAGCAGATATTTCTAATCAGTACGTCCTTAATTTAAATGTTGTGGTGCTTTATAGACACAAAATTCAAGACACAAAATCTCCTTTACTATGCCATTCATTATTGCCTCTATTTTATTCTTTAGTGGTTATTCATATGCAAGGCTTTAATTTTGAATAATATTTCTATTTTCTGAGTTCCTGACTTGCTAATACTGTTTATTTAAATAATTAAAGATCGAAATGTCCTAAAAGTGAATTAATCAATTTAAATTTACTTTTTTAAAATGAGCATTTTATATAAATAAGGAAATGAATATGTTTTAGTTGTATATGCATTACTCTTAAGCATTTTTTCTTTATTTTACATTATTCTTGAAACAATTGTATATACTAGATCTTTAAGAGAAAGGTAGCTCAAGATTCTCATTCCCTCAAATTTGTTATAGGTATATATTTCAAAATTAAGTGTTAGATGACCTAATAATGTCTTATATATGGTTTATTCTCTGAACCTGCATTTTTATTTTACTTGAGGACTTTATTTTTATAGAACAGTGGTAATGTGGAGAGAGTGGGTTTCTAATGCTGTCATAGTCCTTTTCTAGGATCTAATAAAACATCCAATGTTTAGTAACAGTAACATTATTCTATTTTAGTTATGGAATCAATATACTTTATCAATCAACTTACCCTTGCTGAATTTCTACCAGTTAGCATGCACTGGTGATCTAAAACTGAAGATGTTATAGTCTCTTTAATTTTCCAAAGTAGATTATCTCAATTTAAGACGGTATTTGGAGACAAAGTTCCTATGAAGCTAAAGAACAACATTGATATCAAATTATTGATGAATCAAATTTTCTGTTTTAATTTTCAATTTTTGATAACATTTTAATTGGAAAATAGATTATTAAGTCACTGTGGAGCACCAAGAAAACAGTTATATTGTAAAATCAATACTGATCCTAGAGGCCCCATTTGTTTGGAAAAGCCACTTGGCTTGTAATGGTCAATGTCTGAAGTACTATGGAGAAATTGTTCTTTCCTCAAGGTATGCTCCTTTGTACTCAGTGAGTTGCGTTTTCTTCAATAATAATACTTTAGTCAGCAAACACGTCTTTGCTTATAGCTCTCTCTATACTGCCAGGACTCTGCAAATAAAAAAAATTATAATTATAACTAATTATACAGTTATACATGGATGAACTTACTTAACCCAGAGTGTCCTGGCAGAAAGGGCAAAAAGAGTTAATGCATTAGCAATACACAGACTAGTTGGAAGAGCGAGCTTTTAAAATGTGACTGGAAACAAAGCATAAGGGAACTGTCAGATGGACCTACATTCCTAAACCCAATTTTCTGGGGTGAGAGTCAATGAAGAAAGAGGCAATTTAATTCATGCAGGTATTTAATTGAGGTTCGAGTAATAATATGAACCAAGCACTATTTCATTTTTCTTTATCTCAGGAATCCGTTCGAGTAATAATAGGAACCAAGCACTATTTCATTTTTCTTTATCTCAGAAATCCAGAGCTAAAGAATGAGTGAAGTATGTGGTTTATTGTTTCTGACCTGAGATCTTACCATCATATAATTCCAAGTTCACATCCAACATGTTTAGCTATTTTTATTTCAGTCTGTTTTATGTCTATTTTAGAAATGTTTTAGCATAAAAAGCTGTGTGAGAACAATACCTTTAAGTCTTTTGCAGCTGCTGTTCAAAAAAATGTTAGTGGATATTTCTTAGTATTTATGAATATACAGATACAGAATCATTGTGTACAGATTGTTTAGTTCCTTTTATTCAACATTATAAGCTTGGAACTTACAGCGTTATTAAGAGATACATGTTGACAAGATTTTTATATATTTTCAGAATATTGAGGCTTAATTTACAGACAATGAAATGTATATATTTTAAAGATGAAGTTCCATGAATTTTATACAAGAACGTACACTCACACTCATGTAATATGCTTCTTAGCATGATATAAAATATTTCAATAAATTCAGAAAGTTCTTACATACCCCTTCCCCAGGAGACAAGCACTATTCTGGTTTATTTTCAACATAGATCAGTTTAGGCTGTTAATGAACATTGAGAAATTTAATTATTTCATATGTAGTCTTTTATACACAGATTATTTTCACTCAGCAGAATTATTTATGAGTTTCATTCTAAATTTCACATGTGTAGTTAATTAGTAGCATACAATAGCATTTAATCCATCTACTATTTGGATCTTTGTCCTATTTTCAGTTTCTGGCTTTTCTAGCATATTCACTGTTTACTAACTAAAAATATATCATCATAAATATATGACATATAGATAAATCTATTTTTCTGGTGTATGCTATTAATTCCTGGTATATTAAGCAAAATTTTAATTAGAATATTTTAAAACTTTGTCAAAAAAGTCAAGGCAAGCTTATTTCTGAAAGACAATGTGGTCCTAGTTATAGAATTATCATGCTAAGGACATACTTTAAGTGTTTTGTTATAGTTTTTGAAATTATTTCTAGATGTTCCACACAATTACAATGCTCACAGTAGAGGAAGTACATTCGTTACTCCCTATACTTGTCCAAATTTATCATTATAATGTTCAGTTTTGCCTATTTGCTTCACAATGTTTTCTGTTCTGTTGATCATGGGAAAAAATCATTGTTTCATTCTTGATCAAATAAACATGTGCATTTCTTCCTTTGTGGTAGCTACATACTTTTTAGTATCATGTTGGAAATCTGAGCCTTTATTTCCAAATTGTAGGTGCTCCCTGTGATGGTTTGAATGAGAATGTCCCCCATAGGGTCTAAGTATTTGGACATTTGTCCCCCAGTTGGTGACATTGTTTTGTGAGGTCTTAGAAGGTGTGGTCATGCTGAAGGAAGCTTGTCACTGGGGACAGGCTTAGAGAGTTATTAAGCCTTGCCAGATCTTCAGTAGCAGTCTACTTTCTGTGCCTGCTTGAAGATGTGAAACCTTAGCTTCTACTCTAGCCACTTCTGCCACCATGTATCCCAGCCATGATGGACTGTTGCCCCCTAGGAACTGTAAGCTAAATAAACTCTTTTATAAGTTCCCTTGGTCAGTGTTTCTACCACAGCAACATAAAAGTAACTAATATATTCCCTATCAAAGAACATTTATTTATTATCTGATACTCATATTTTTCAAGTCAGATATTTTATTTTAATGCTATAAAAGTATATGATTTATTACTAATTATGGCAAACTACACATAGCATCAAACCTATTATCTTAGTCATTTTAATTGGATAGTACCACGTGCTAAGCATAGTAACATGGTTGTGCAATCAACAGCCAGAACATTTTTCATCTTGCTAAACAGATGCTGTATTAATTAATCAGCAGATACCCATTCTTCCACAGTAGCCATCATCCAACTTAATAGCTTTATCAAGCAAACTGTTCTAAGTATTAGTTGTAAATGGAAATGAACAAAATTTTTATTTCCGAATTGGTTTACTTCATTTAACATAAAGTCATAAAAGATGATATCTTGTAATATGTCAATTTTTCTTCTTTCTTAAGGCAGAATAAATTCCATTGTTTGCATATACCAAATTTTGTATTAATGTTCACTAAGAAATAGGAAACGTACTGTGTTTCCACCTTTTGACTGTGGTGAATGATACTGCTTTTGACAGAGATACAAGAATTTTTTCTTAAGATCCACCTTTTTTAAAATTTCATATATATTCTCAGATTTATTCTCATAATGCTAGATCATACTCTAATTATACATAATTTTTTTCTGAAGAAACTGTCATTTCTTTTAATAGTGAATGCATTATTACCATTAGCAAGTTTGAAGGTTTGATTTAGTGTACTCATTCATCAGCATTTAGTTTTCTGTTTTTTAATTTTCTCTTAGTTTTCAGTGTGGCTATCATAATCAGTATCAGGTATTTGAAGGTTTATTTTTAATAAATTTTCACTTTTGTGTATATAATTGATATACATAATTTATAATATAACATATTTCTCCAATTATTAGGATGAAACATAGTAATCTCCCCTTCATTTCACCAAATTTATTTATTTTTTGATACAACCATTTTTAAGATGTAACTTGATTTTTCTTTGGATTTTTACCTCTATGTTGAAAAATTACATTCATGCTTTTCCATTTTTATAACTTGTGCAAGGAAGAATAATGATCCTTATCTCTGTTTACATCCCAGCCCTCAGAATCTGCTATCATAGTTTGCTACTTAACAAGGGAGAATTAAACAAAATTAGCAGATGGAATTCCAGCTGCTTTTCAGCTGACCTTTTTTAACGGATTTTTGTGAATTTTATACAACATATTCTTATCATATTTAGAGCTCCTTCCCTATCTACAACCCTCTTATACCCAACTGTTGCACTGGATTTCATATACTCTGTCATATATATTAAGGCCTATGAGCTAGCCTTAAAGAAATGCTCCTGGATTCTGTGAACATTCGTGTGTTTTATTGTAAACAAAGAGTGTGATGATTACTTTTGAGTGTCAACATGGTGGTATTTAAAATGCCCATGGAAAGAAATATTTGAGCATGTCATTTAGGGATTTTCTAGATTCAGTTAATTTAAATGGGAAGCCTAACACTAAATGTGGGTGACAGCCTTCCATGGGCTACTGTCCCAGAGTAACTTAATAGGAGAGAAGGAGCTGAGGCTAAGGACCAGAGGTCAGTGCCCATCACCCATGTTAGCTGGCTCACAACCACCTGTAATTTCAGCTACCATTACCATTGTCCTTTTAGTATAATGCTTTTGCTACTGGAATTCTATCTATCTATCTATCTATCTATCTATCTATCTATCATCTATCTATCTATTATCTATCCAATATCTAAACTTTATAAGAAAGGATATGTATGATAAGCTGGGGCTGGAGAGATGACTCAACAGTTGAAAGCATTAGCTACTCTTGCAGAGGAAATGGATTTGATCTCCAGCACCCACATGGTAACTAAAAACTGTCCATAACTCCAGTTCCATGCGATCTGAAGTCCTCTTCTGAATTCTGAGTGCATTGAATGACACAGGTACACTTACATACATGGAAGCAAAACACTTATATACATAAAATAAAAATAAGAAATAAGATATTAAAAAAGAAAGTGGTAAGTTATACATATTGACGAAGCCATATAATTGTAGAAACATTGTCACAGACATTCACATGAATGTAACAGTGGTAAAGATTTTTAAAACTTATTTATTTTTATTTTATATGTATGAATGTTTTGCCTGCATGCATATAAGTGAATCATGTGTTACGCCTCCTGTTCACAGAGTCCAGAAGAGTGTATTGGATCCCCTGGAACTAGAATTATAGGTGGCTGTATTCCATCATGTGGGTATTGGGAACTGAATCCCAGTCTTCTAAAACACCTGCAAGTGCTTCTAATCACTGAATCATCTAGAGAGTGGCAGAATGAGGTATTTTTTGCATTACTGTGACAATGGGGATTGAGCCTAAGTCGTTTTGCTTGCTGGACAGATACTTTAAACAGACTCAGGACTCGTCATTTGCTCAAAAAGATCATAAGATGAAGGCAGAGCTTTTAAATGTGAAATACAGGGTGTATTAGTTAATTTTCTCTTGCTTTGATAAAGCACAGTGACCAATGGAACTTATGAAAGGAAAGGTTTATTTAGTTCATGGTTTCAGGTTCCAGAGAGTTTAGGGTCTGTCATGGTGGGGAGGCATGGTGACGTGGCCTGAACAGAAAGATAGCTCATATTTTCAAGTAGGAATAGGAAGTAGAGGGCGATTGGAAAACCCCCAAGGTTTCAGAACTTTCTAAGCACTTGTTTCTTACAGCGTGGCCACACAACACCTTCTGAGACCTCCCAAACACCGCCACCAACTGGGCACAAAATGTCCAAATACTTGGAGCCTATGGAGGACATTCTCATTTGAACCACCACAAAGGGCTTCTTTTTGACCTCTGCCAAATTCTCATCCTCATTTTCACATGGCAAGATCTGACTGATAACATACACAAAATGACTGACCTATGTTCTTATTTCTATGTCTTTCTTCCTTCTTCCTCTGCTGCAGTGAGAGTTTACTTGATCAATGTCTTCTTGGTTTACTCTAATGATTTATCAGTTTCTATCTTACATACCATTTTGTCCGTTTCTCTTTATCTGATAACCCATCTCATTCTTTTAGTAATATAAACTCTGCTCCCATAAATCTCTGTGAATATCCTTATCATTTCAGTCTATCATAGAAAAAAACCCTTCATGTATTTGCTTCAATTTCTAGATTACCAGTCCTTTGAAGATTTTTATACAGGTTTGTATCTCATGCTTCATTTAGTGCCTGGCATGTAGAAGATAATCCAACATATTCTGATGGAATAGTTGGATGGATGCATATGTAAAAAAGATAAAATATAGGTATATGGTTGATGAATAGATGGAAAATAGTTTATAAGGCCTTAAAATAAAGACAGACAATTCATCAATCTAATATTGATGGGCTATATATTTATTTATGAAGCAAAGAGGACAGGTTTTCTACTTTTATTATTGAGTCAAAATTTCTCGATTTCCTTTCTGCTACAACACTGGTTCTCTATTGCATCACTTCTTGATTAGATTTCCTAATCATTTATTAAAGTTCAACTACATAGTAGGAAAAAAAGAAGGAGCAAACAAAGGTAGAATTAAACTTTTAAAACTCATGAAATGGTATTCAACAAAATGTTAAGACTGAAGAAACATTTTTGCCTGCCGTACTTATTTACATAGCAAACACAAAAATGAATTCCTTTTACTTTCACTGCCTGTGTTGCCCATAGACATAATTATATGTGAAAACATGTATTAGTTTGATTTGGGCTCCATAAAAGCACCCATAAAGACAAAAATATGCTGAAATTCATTTTTAGATTCTTTATTTTAATGTGAAGCAACTTTACTATTACCAGGTAACACTGTTACTGAGCTCATTGAAAATTACATCCAGAGTGAAGTCTGCCCTTGTAGTCAATGGGTCTGTGCACCTGTTAGAATTTGTATTTCATAATATCATAAATATAGTCTTAAGTGTTCTAAGACATATTATTTTCTAGTCCCATAATTATTAACAATAAACATTGCAAGAACATGATGTTTTAAAATGCTGGCAGAAAAACTTATCAGGAGCCTAATTATTATTTTTCAATACTATATTCTTCTTGCTATTTAAAGCTAAATTTTGACAATGTGTTCCTTTTCCTCCACATGCTACTGTTATAATCTGTGCATAGGTTAAAGATATCTACATCCTGTCTTCTTAACTTGCATAGTTTTGTAAAGTCACCTTTGATAGCATTACACAGCAAGTGCTGGTATTTGCATGTACCATCTAAGCACCATTAAGGAGGCAGAAAAAAATGGAAATTATAATGCCTTAATGAAATTCCAGTGTGGTGTTATAGATAGAAGCCAAATTATCTGTGAGCAGGTAAATATCTTGGTCAGATCAAATGCTTACCCAAAAAAGGGCTTTGTATAAATGAATACTACAAGATTCTTGCCAGGAAATATTTTGATCTGTTGAAAAGTTAATAAGCTGAAAGTTAATAAGAGGCTAATTGAAAGAAGAAGCTTTGGTGCCTTCTCTCAGAAAATTATAAAATAAATGTTAATGCATATGGTACTTTCAATGGGTCTTGTGCCCACCTCATTGGCAGTGCTGAAGTGAAATACACAATCCAAACCACTGTGCACAGAAGCACAAATCTGGGCACCAAGGATGGATCATCAAAGGTTCTAACAAGTATAGAAACAGGAGAGGAAATGATAAAAGACACTGAAGGGAAGTTAAAACAAAATTTGTCAATCTTGTCAATTTGCTCACAACTTCTCACTAGTCCAGGAGACAGTATAATACATTCTGAAGCCCAAGAGATCAGCTTCCAACATAAGAATATTCCTTCTCAGTCTTGTTATGCTTATTGATGACAAATACTAAACAGAACAAGTTATGAAAGGTCATATATGATTTCAAGCAGTTTCTTCTAGACCTTACTTAATAAATTATATGTTACTTGACATCAAATCCATTTGTTATAACTGAAACAAAACTGAATTGGCTTTCCCCAAAGAAATTCAGTATCTCATGGAAAACAGATTAGTCCTAGATATATCCTCATATTTCAAGTACATGTTTTACTAGTCACCAGGATTCTTGGGCACCTATCATTTATTTGAGAAAAGAATAACAAGAAGACATTTTACAGATAACGAGTTATTTTTATTATTTTGAGAAGTTTATAACTTTGATCATATTCAGAACCTCTTCCCTAGCTCCGCCTCTTCACCTTACTATACCCTACACAATGATTTCTTGTCCTCTATTTTTTAAGGTATATATAGCCTTATTTGTGTTCCCAAATGTTCTTCAGTGCAGGTCCATCCCATGGAGCCTCGTCAGTTTACTAAGCCATACACCATTAAAGAAATCAGATTCTCTACCTTCCAGTAGCTATCAGTTCCCATAGTTCCTCAGCTAGGATTGGAGCATCTATCCCAGTTTTCCCCTACCCATGGTGAAAATTTTTGTAGCTTAAGATTGTGTAGGTATTGTGCATGCTGTAATAATTTCTGTGAGTAAACATGAGTAACTGTGTTTTGTGTGTAAAACACTGTTTCCTTGTAGTCATTCACCACCTCTGGATCTTACAAATTTTCTGCCTGATATTTGGAAATGATACCTGAGCCCTGCAGGGAGAGGGTGTGATATAGCACTCCATGGTCTATTATTCTCTGAAAGTTGACACCTCTGTGTTAATGGGCAAGGTATACTCATAAAGAAGGAGATAGCATGTGTGGAAGAGACTACTGGTTTATACCAATGGTTTAGAAGTGATGCATTACCTAGGACTCAGCTAAAGTCACAATAGAGAATCCATAAACTAACACAATTCTATTTTTCTGTTTTCTGAAAACATCTCCTTTTTGCCATACAAATATCTTTGTGGTCTAGAGATAGGGTTTTCAGACCCTGTGATATTTTCCTTGGTTCCTTTAACTATCTGAAGCATCATAGGTTAAAAGTAAGAGAAAAAAAATAAAAGATATATTATTCATCAAGTGAAAAGGGCAAGCCTTTATCTATAAGCAATGTAAAATTCCTCTTAAAGAATGGTGATAATTTATGCTAAGACAGGTACATTCCCTCATCTGGAGACCGTTCCATAAAATGCCAGCCTTACAAAATGGACTGCTTTCTAGGGTCAATGTTCTATATGAAGAAGGATAATGTGATTAATAGGATGGGTTTATGATACTAATGGTACCTATTGCACAACATTACTGTGACTATTAAATGAAATAATCCACATTAAATGCTTACTACACAAAGAGCACTCATTAAATGAGAGCTCTTAGGACTGCTGCTTGAGAAGGATCTACTTTGTGATATTGATTTAGTTAGAATTGCAATAAATTGGCATTATAATAGCAATATTAGCATAGATATATCACTGATTAGAAATGAAAATAAAAGTGAAGCTATTTAATTAAGTAAATGTTAGAAACTTTGATGCCAACTTCAGAAGAACCTGGCTTCAAGGAAGAGAAAAAAATAGAGACGTTAACAGAAGTAGCCAACCAGAGGCAACATTTTACCACTCCATCATATCTACTTTGTCCTGAAAAATTAGTTTCCATTCTGTCTAACTCCATTCATTGAAATTCAGCATGTATTTTTATAAAGTAATTATAGGTATAAGTGGATGGACATTTTGAGTCAAGCAATCTATTGATAGAAAGCAGACAGAGGTCATTCCTCAAAGAAATAAAACTGGAGACGATACACTAGGAAAATACTTGTCATCTAGCAAAATGACAAATTAAATTAATCTTTACCTTAAAAAATAGATGTTAGAATTTTCTCCATTGCCTTACCTAGTATAGATTTTCAGAAGGCTAAGTTCAACTTTCAGTTGTTCCTTTATTCATTTAAAAGTTGTGTCTTTTGGGGACTGCAGAAATGGCTGAGAGGTTAAGACCACTGGCTGTTCCTTCAGAAGACCCGGGTTTGAATCCCAGCACCCACATGGTGGATAACAAGCATCTGTAACTCCAGTTCCAGAGGATTTCACATGCTCTTCTGTCTTCTATGGGCATAGCATGACATGGGTACACTCACATACATGTATACAATACATGCATACACATTAAATTTTTGAGAAAATTTTTTTAAATGTGATTTTTCTAGAGAGCAAAAAATAGGTATACAGATTCATGTACATAGAAGACTCCAAGAATTTGCTTCTCCATAAGAGGCCAAATATTTCTCTCTTCTTTTCACTAGTATTTGTAATGTTTTAGCAGTATATTTCTGGATCATTAAGAAGCAAAATGTATCAGTTCCTTACCAGAGAGAAACCTGAATGAAATGACAGAAAATGTCTGTTTACAGCAAAGAGAATCTAGTCCTCACGTCCAGATTAAAAGTGGATTTCCTGATTGATTCAGGACCATTTCTAAATACTTAAACACAATTTCTTTTAAATAAATAATACCTTCTTATTAACTAGAGAAAAATCGTTAAAATAATAATATAAAATTCATTCACATTCATTTAACTTTTATCAGACCCTTACTACATTCCAAAGAACAAGACAGGGAGCAGTATATATGCTTAGTGGGAAAAAGAGCAGTAGGAAAATGAGGAGAGCAGATGATCAATGCAGAGAAGGCAAAGGAAACCTTGGCTGTAAGAGAAAATAGTTCTCTGCAGTCAGTTCTCCTACTTCACTGTATACACACACAAACTAACAATCTGTTACATAGTACATAATGATAATGTCACTGCATTTACATAGTGGAATATTTTAAAATTCATCTTTGTTACTATACTAAGTAAGGCATTTCATACAACATTTATGTCATTGTACTTTGATTCTGTTAGTTTGCCTCCCCCATTGTCCCTCCTCACAGCCCACATTCAACTTTTACTTGCTCTTTTCCTTCCCCAAGATATTCTGCTATCCTGTCACATGTATTACCTTATTTCACATTTTACTTACCATCTCTTCCTCTCAATTTATAATATTTTTAGTTTCATGATCTAAGCACAAACACACATATATACATTTGCAGATATAAATATATTTATGTATATATAAATACACACAATTTACGTATATATTCTTAAATCTATATTCTGCTTATGTCTTATTTGTATTTCAGAATCAGGCTTACTTCACTTACCATAATGATTTCCATTCCATCCATTTTCTTAGATATTGTTGCTTCACTATTTGCAATAGCTAAGAAATAGAACAAGCCTAGCTGTCCATCAAGAGATGAATGGGTAATGTTGTACATATATATGGATTTTATATAGTCATCACGAAAATGAAATCTGAGATTTTCATGAAAGTGCATAATCTGAGAACCCCAGTTCAGTTCATTGCCTCAATTAAAATTTTATTGAGCTTTATACACTTCATACAACAGTTCTTAATTTTAGACTCCGATCCCCCATCCATGCTTCCTCCAACCCCCCCACAAGACCTCATGCATTTCATCATATAGTTAAATCCTATCTAGTCAAGCATTTGTACCTAGATGTCCCTTAGTACAAATTCATTCACTGGAGTCTGGTCAGCCTATCTAGAGATCCTAAGTAAGGTGTACTCTCCCTATCCCAGTAGTAATCACTCTCCAATAAGTCCTCAATCTAGGTCCAGCTCAACATCAGTTTCTCCCACTCCACTCTGAGACCTTATCCAATTGGGTTAGCATGAACCTGTCGTTGATGTCACCATTGCCATAGGTTCACATATGCAAGCTTCCAGGGGCCTGAAAACCTCTGTTTCCCTAAGTTCATGAAGTAGCCCTGGCTCTTACAATCTTTCACCCCCCTCTTCTTCAATGATTCCTGAGCTAGTGGTGGGTGAGTTTTAATATAGGACTCCAATCCAGGGACACACACATACTTTGTACTCTCTTTGTTTTTAAAAGTTGTCTACTTGTGGCCTTCTGTGTGCATTACAATCTTTTGTATAAGAAAGCTTCACTGGTAAAAGATGAGGAGTGCCTTAGTTGTTTCTCTATCTCTCTTTCCAGTATGTTCCATGAACCTTAGGTATAGAAGTTCAACTGTAGATATGTCACTTAGGACTGAGCATCTCTCAGATGTATGTTCTCTGTGTCTAACCAGTTATGTAATTCTGCTGTAGCCTCCATGTGTTGGAAAAAGAAACTTCTTTGATGAGTAGAGTACTATATGCATGTTGGTATTAGCATCCATATTTAGCATATGGTAAGAAATTTCATTTGTCTAAAGGTATGACAGTGATATGGTTTTCTCTAAGATCTATGTCCTCTTCAACCATGTGTTTTTGGCACCCTCGGCCCCAGCCAGGATCCATTTCCTCCCAGTCAGATTTCTGGACTAGCTTCCTAACCCAGACTAGTTAAAATAACCTACCATACATTCCAAAGCCCCTTCTCAGTCAGTTCCCCCACCCCTATCTTTCCTGGCTCCCATCAGCTTACCAGACTGCCCAGGAACTCACAGAGATCGACGTTACTCTGCTTCCTGAGTGCTGGGATTAAAGGTGTGTATTACCACAATTGGTGATTCATTGATCATTTTTAATTTGGGCAGTTCTTAGGATTTAATATTTAAATGTATTGTTAACTGTAGGTGAGAAACCAATTTAGTTTAAAATTAACCAAATGAAAAGTAGTTTGGGAAAACAAACAAACAAAAATTACATGAGAATTTTTTGGTCATTAAAATTGTTCAGATTTAAGTTTTCCACATATAAGCATACTCCAATTGTGGAATTCAAGTGACAAATATGGGAAATTTACAGGAGAAAAATGAATTTTCACAGGCATTTATTTCATTTTTGAATAGGATTTATTTTATCATCCCAGAGCAATTAAAAAATTTGGACACTATCTCAATTCTATTTATTATTTTAAATTGGAAATTGTTCTTCTATAAAGATATAGAACATTGATCTACTCAAAGAAATACACAATGCAAGTCTATTTAGAAAAGCTTTCTCTGTGTCTTGTAACCAAGATGTGGAATCATCTACTGTAGGAACTTACCAACTACTTCTGGGCAATCTACTATAATAGCTGTTGTCTGTATTGTCTTGGTGACTGAAGGGGCCCCCTTGACTAAAAAAGGAGGAAGCACATCCTTGGCTTTGGGATTTTCATTTAATAACCTATGGATTCTGGAAGTAGTTTTACACATCCACATAGGGCACCACTGTTCAAATGATATTTTAATTTTCTGAGCTTATCAAATACCATATTTCCTTATGATTTGTTCCATTGATAGTTGTAGTTGACCACATCCTCTCCCCTCATTTCCCCATATCCCTTGATCCCTCCTAGACTAAATATTTTCACTCCAGAGATTCCCCTGTCCACTCTCATGACACATATACTCTATAATCTCTCTCTGTTCTCAAAAATAAATCCCTTTTTATGGCCCCTGTTTACCTTCCTGAGTTTTATATACACTCATTTCCACATAAATACACATACATAAAAGTTAGAAGCTAGGACACACATATGAGAATGAACATACACATTTTTCCTTTCTGATTCAGAGTCTAATGACATAACATATTTTCCAACTCCATTAATTTTCCTTCAAATTTCATAATTTCATTTTTCTTTATGGCTGAATAAGTTTTCATTGTGTATATTACCACATTTTGTCATGTATATCTAGGCTATCTTGCCATTGTGAAAAGAGCAGTAATAAACATTGTAGTACAAGTACCTGTCCAGTAAGATATAAAGTCCTTTGTGTATATGCTCTGAAATGTTATAGCTGGGTGATACGGTAATTCTATTTTCAATTTTCTGAGAAACATCGACGTGGATGTCCATAATGACTCTACCAGTATACAATGCAATCAACAAGAAATGGGAATACCTTTTCTCTATATCCATTCCAGCATTTATTGTCATTTGGTTTCTTAATGACAGTCTTTGTAACTGACATGACATGGATTCTTAATGCATGAGACTGTACATTTGACTATTAATTTTTCTTTAAAAACAGAGTTAATCTTCACTCTGATGGCTACTAATACTCTTAATTATATTAATTCAATATTATTTTATTGACATAAAATGCTTATTTAAATTATTCCTTCCATGTCTCTTCTGTCTCTTCTTTTGGGACCCCACTCATACTTGAAAAAAGAAATGTCTTTGCTTCAAATAAAAATTCTTTTGGCTTTGTAGCCTAGCCTTAATATGATTACATTACATTTTCTTTTCAGGTTAATTTCATTCATTTTAATATTTTATTCATGTTATCAAAAATTCCAACAGCAGAATGTATTTCTCATTTACATTAACAAATGCATGATTATATTAAAAAAACTTTTTAAAAGACTCATTAAGCAGATCCTAGTGTATAGAAACCATCAATTAATCTTAAAGGTTTATAAAAACTTGTTTTACAAATAAGCATTCCAAACACATAGACTTGATTAAATCAGCCATGGAACTCAAGCATAGAACTGCAGAACCATGAAATTTTAATTGCCTTTACCCTTTTGCACCCATAGCATTTTCCCCCATATGCAAGTGCTTATTGGCATCCTTTCTTGCTGAATGTCCAAAGGTGTTACTACTCAACTCAAAAAAGTTAGAAAGCAAGCAGAGTACCAAAGCCTAAACATGAAACAGGATGATAATTACAAGTGGAAAAGAGACAGAAATGGTTATTAGAAAATCCAGCTAGAAATTCTTACATTTACCTTGTCAACAGTCTGAAACTAGAATTTAACTAAAAGTAACGTCTATAAATATTATGAAAATATTCTGTGTCTGTGGGTATTTCCTTCCTTGTTTCCTCATGAGGGGTTAAGAGTGAAACTTTAAGACTAGTGCCTCATAATCAAAGCATGTAAAATAGCAGAGGGATTTTCGATGTGGTTCACCTCCTCGTTTATAACTCGCAGAGAACAAAAATCATGACTTCTCTAGATATAAGCATGAAGCTTGATACACAAAAGGTCACTGATATTTATGCCAGATGATATTTATTATGACTTACTGACACTTACTGTTGGCTCTTTTATATTCTACTTGCTTTCTCTTTATGAAATTTTAAAGAAGCTTTGGCTATTATAGAATATATACATTTACTATCATTGTAGTATAAGCCCTAATACATTAGAAAATGTTTAAACAATGATTATTAAACATTAACTCTGCTTTGTTTTTTAAAAATCACCCTTTTATAAACCTGGAGTTTCTTAAACTTAGATATGTTGGTGTATGAATCATAATAGAGTTAAGAATTCTCACAATATTTATCAATGTGCACAGTTTTTAATCCCTCTTTAACTCATTCCAGTAACCAAATTCTGAAGGATAAGAACTAAATTAGATATAAATAGGTTTGCACATTAGTCCATAATAAAATTTTTACTTCTTCTCAAGGCAATTGTGAAATATTTTATCTATAGAAAGTACTTATCTTTAGGAGTTCAGGATTCATACTTAAATATTTACTCATTTGTTATACTTTAGTTATAAGTATTTCTACTCAATAGTTTTACTGTCATTCATGAGGAAAGATTTGAGTATCTAGTATGTACTAGATACTGTGCCTCAGGACATATGAATTAGGCATCTGTGTAGGTTAAATGTTGAATGAAATTGTCCCCCTTTGGCTCTAAGTATTTGGAAACTTTGTCCCCAATTGGTAGTGTTCTTTTGGAAGGTCTTAAAAGGTGTGGCCATGCTGTAGGAAGCACATCACTTGGGGGTGGGCTTAGAGAGTTCTTAAGCCTTGCCAGATCTCTAGTAGCTCTCTGCCTGGTTGTCACTGATCTCTCTGCCTGGTTGAAGATGTGGGTGCTTAGCTTCTGCTCCTACTCCAGCTACCTCTGCTGCCATTCCTCCCCACCATGACAGACTCTAATTCTCCTGGAAATGTATGTTGTTGGCAAGAGAAAACAAGACAGAAATTGTTTATAAAAGTAAAAATATGGCCATTTAGATACTGTATTATGTTCCTCTTTCTGATTTAGACTTAATAGTTATTATCCGAGAATGTTTTAGCAATTCTGGGCTATAATTGCCTTAAGGCAATATTAGAACATCTCAGAAAACTAATCTCCTCAAGTTGTTCAACTGGAAATACTTTGTGTTTTTATTTTGAGACAGGGTCTCTTGTAGCCAAAGCTGAATTAGAATGCCTTAAGTAGCAGAAGTGATCTTCTGATCCTTCTGCTTCGTTCTCCCCAGGGTTGGGATTACAAGTCCGTACCCTATCCAGTTTATGCTATGTTCAGGATTGAACCCTAGGCTTTGTACATGATAGGCAAGCACTCTACCTAATGAACTACATCCCTAGATGACTTAAGCACTTTGATAGTAGGTAAGCATGGTATAAACATAGATGCTTTTCTTTCACTTGTAAAACAGCAGTAGGAAAAAGGAACTTTTTATGTGAAGGGATCTGCTGCTGCCCACAGTTTAATGTCAGAGATACTGGTTTTGAAGATTAGGAACTTCTCAAAATAGAGTGCTTTAAGGATTTATTACTCTGTTTATTAAAAAGAAAACTCTAAGAAGGATGGATAAAAATTATCAAAAATCTGATTATTGAATGAGATCAGTAATAACCTTTAAGTTTGATTAATATTTAAAGATCTGGTTTAAAAAGCATTAAGATGGCATAGAAGTCACATTGGAATCAAGGGCTCATTGTAGTTAGAGAAAGATAGGAAATAGGAAGATTTTCCAACTTCAAAACTGCTTCTCCAGTCCCCAAATCAACTTGATCAACGCTTTAACAAATCTACAACTGAACTGACAAATGTTCTCAACCATCAGACTTGATTTGTGGCTGTGCAGTCTTCCAACGAAGCTGGCACAATTTCACTATCCAGCAGAAACTGACAAACAGGACTAAAGGGCTTCTGCCAGGAAATCTACAGAGGTTGCCCAGGAAGGAATTTTATACAAAGGATTCTCAGCTGCAGAAACCACCATCAGTGCCACAACTGAGCACAGCAAAGCTATGGGAATAAAGGGCAAGCTCTGCACATTGCTTTGTGCACATATAGCCCCAAGCCACTTGCAATCCTGTGCCTGTAGGATCACCAGAACTCATCAACTACAACTGGGCAGGGTTTGGCTCTGCAATTCCTGAATCACAGAGAAGAGTCAAGGAAACTCCATATACAAAGAGAACTGAGAGCTCACAAGAGAGCATGACTGGTAAAAATCAACATGGAGTCTAGCCCAGACCTGAACCTGGACCAGAGAGAAAAAGCAGCAAATATTCTAGCTAGCACATTCATATGTTTTAAAATTATTTTAATATGTAAATATTTTATTAATACTTTGCAAACTTCATACAGCATATTTTGATCAAATTTCTACCTACTGTACCTTATCCCTGATTATTCCTCACCACCTTACCTATACAAATTCATCTTATCTGTTCATCTTCCAAGTCAATTTGTGTTGACTTAATACACTTAGATGTGTAATATGCACGGAATATGGTCAACCTAGCATGGGTCACACCCTCAAAGAAAACTGTTTCCAATATCTGTCAAATGCCAATAACTCCCTAGGTAGGGTTGAAACTTTGGCCTACATCTCCCACAGCATGCTAGGATTTTGCCTGGCTTGATCTGGAGGCCATCTTGTGCATATTGTCACAGGTGGATATAGTATTAAAATGACTCTTAATGATTCATTGCTATCCCCATAGATTAGTGCATCCATCAACTCTCATGAGAAAATCTTATTTCACTAGAAAGCAATTAACACAGATACACAAGGTTTCAACATGCAGAGAGTAAGAGACAGTGAAGGTATACTCAGCCCCAAATGGAACATATATGTCACACCCTTCTCCCCAAGGCACAGGGATGCTTATGGAAGAATGTCCAGAAGAGTTGTGAGAGCTAAAGGTGGTAGAAAACTGCAGGAAAACAAGGTTTTAAACATAGCAGGACAGTTTTACATATACATTCATATTCTCCTGTCTCTACCAACCTCTTCTTCCCCTACAAATATTCTGTATTGCACTGCCCCTGGTTCTCCTTCTCCTACAGCAATTTCTACTTATTGTTTATCACCTTTCTCTTCCTTTTATATTTTTCTGGTCTTTAAAATATTTTTCTCTATTTTCCTTTCCATTTTCTCATAACCATTTTTTTACTGTTAAATCTCTCTCTTTTTCTTTACTGAATCTTTGTGTATTTCATAGAGAACATCTCAATCAAACTTAATCATCTTTATACGACCTTTCTTTCCCACTGGCATCACCTAACAGCACACCACCTGGAATACATACAGTCTGTCATCTGTGTTAAGACCTGCTGTGTCAAGTTAGTGTCCAGACATTCCTCAGTGTAAGTTCATCCACTGATCTCACAAATCTCAGAGATTGGTCTGGTTTATGGTATTAGGGTAAATGTTTTATCCCTTGTTTATAGTCGATTTTTACTCGAAATTCAACATGTCTACCCTATTTTTTTTTTAACTTTTCCACTCATATTCCCATTTCTAAGCCTGTCCTTCTCCTTATTTCCCATCTATAACAAAGTACTTTATCACATTGTGATTGCTTATCTTTTTTTTCTTCCAGTTCATACACACATTATCAAAGTGTATATCCAGTATCATCAGGGACACTTAATATCTTAAACCAATCAATGTTTAATAAGTGTCTATATAGAAGTCATCTCCTGCTGTCTTATCATAGTGTGTTATCTGTTGGAGAACACTTTTGCGGCTCACAGTACTCCATGCATAAAGGGGCACTAGTAATAGATCCTGCTACAGAGACACAAGTCTACCAGACAATATCACAACAACTGTACTACAATCTACTTTCTCCCGAACTCTCCAAACATGACAACTAAATGAAGAGAGGTACCCTGAGTTTACAAGAACAGCATCAACAAAATCTCAATCAACTATCTAAAGCCCAAATGAGAAGATTCAAGCACAGAAACAAAAGCAACATGAAAAATCACACAACTTGACTCTTCTCCTCATTAACAATTCCATACTAAAGATTCACAATGAAAACAACTTAGATGAAATTCTACATACAGCATACAAAAAATGAATATAAACATAGTCAAAAAATCAAACAATACATGAATATTTTCCAAGAGAAAAGTAATAGTTGAATGAAACAAGGAAGTAAATTCGTGACACAAAAATAGAATCAAATAAATAGAATTACCAAAGAAAACTGAAACCAAAATTATGATGGAAATTTTAAACACAGCAAATCCATCAAAAAGAGAGGAATCAGACCATCCAGTTACAGTCAATGATATAAATTATATATATATATATATATATATGAATATAACATGGGCGAACTTTTGAATAGCAAAAGTAAAAGCCAATCATCATTCTAGGTTCATAAAAAGAAGGATTTCATGCAAAGGCATAGAAAACATTTTTAAATGAAGATTCTTTGATGAATAGAGAGAAGACAAGACACTTGTCTATAAACATAAGGATGCATAATTAGAATAAGTAAGAAGTATGTTAGTCTAGGAATGTGGCAAACGTAGGTTTTTCTTTAGGATATATGACCTCCCTAATGTGTGTTTGACTCTGTTTATAGTCCCATACATAAATCTCCTTCCACTGAATGGGCCTTAATTCCAATTAGATAGCTGTTGTTTATCCCCAAGATAAAGGTACCACTACTGCACCAATATCAACGGTTTACTAGGCCAGTCATTGTTTTTTATTACACCTTACAGATGGAAAGGGGTATTCATTGGTTATAACCATTGGTAGCCTGGATGTTATCCTCTTATACAATGAGAGCTAGTCTTCAGGTAAGAAATTTGAGCTCAGTTCCAGCTCCATTGCTCCAAGTCCTGTGTCCAAAGTATGGCCTATCTTCAGCAATAGTATCTTACCTTCAAATTCTAGGAGGCAATCAAGGGCTGTCACAATAGCTTATGTTATTTGGGGAGTCTTTTAAACTACCATGACCAACCTTGAAGAGAGAGTTTTCCTGCCTGGTACTTTGGGTTTTGTTTTATATCCTTCCAGTATACACAGGCATTTATATATATATATATATATATATATATATAAATGCCTGTGTATTTTGCAATAATACTTTTAACTAATACAATTCCCTATCAGTTTTCACACCATCTAAACCTTCTCTAAATCTCCTCTCAATCCACCTGTATAACTGTCCCTACTCCTCCAGTTAAAGTGCCCCCTTTCCCCATTTCACTGTTAGTAACACCTGTCTAGTTCAACTCTCTTCTCTCAATATCTTTCTTAACTTTGTGCAATGGTTCCTTTTAATTGTCTTGGCTCCTATGATTACAGAAGGTAATATACCAGCATCTACGGATTTGGAGCTAAGATATACTAATAAGGGAGAACATATTTTGCTTGTTTTTCTGAATCTGTATTACTTCACTGCTAGAACAATTTCTAGTTACATTCATTTACCTGAAAATTCCGTGATTTCATTTTTCTGTAGAGCTGAGTAGAATTCTATTGTGAAAAAGTACCATATTTTCATCATCTATCCAACATTCGTCAGTTGAGGAATATTTAAGATGTTTCCATTTCTTAGCTATTGTGAAAAGGACAGCAGCAAACATGACTGTATGTCAGCAGTAAGATCAGTCCTTTGGTATATGCCAAGGATTGGGTATATAACTTGACGATATGGTAGATACATTTTTGGTTATCTGAGTAATCCATAATGATTTCTACAGTGATTGTACCAACCTTGAATCTCAACAGATGATGAGTATTCGTCTTTCCCCACATTCATGTCAGTATTTAGTGTCATCTGTTTTCTTTATTTTAGTCCTTCTGACTAGGGTTGGATGAAACCTTCTGCACCATATAGAAGCAAACATATCTAGGCTATCTTGCAGAGAATAATTGTCTCTAAGACAATTAACCCTATGTGACACATTTTCAATGCAATCTTTACACAGAAGATGAATGACTCAACTCTTATCAGAGTCTTCCTTACACAGATTGTGATTAATACAGAAACCCACAACTGACCAATGTGTAGAGAACAAAAGGATATAGAATTGTTATCCCTGAATAGGACATCTGCTTCAAACATGGTCTTCCAAATGCACAGGGATCATTGTGGAGGAGGGGGCAGAAAAATAGTAAAAACCAGAAGTGTTGGATGATCACAAGGAAAGAAAGTTTTACGGACAGTTTGATCTGACCGGTTACACATATGAACTCTCAGTATTGGTGACTCCATGCACAAGTTCCATGCCAACCCAAATCACACAATATCCAAGTATTGATATGTGGAAGTAAGAAATCCCAAACCAACATAACTGACAACTGATGGCTCTTAGGATGGAGAGAGACAGAGTTTTACAGGGATAGGGTCTTGGTAGACTAACCAGGTTCCAGTGGATGGACCCACACTGAGGGACATATGGGGATACAAACCATAATCTATATAATCTATATCATATTCCATATTCCATATATACTGCAGTTTATTGAATGAAGAAGGTGAGCAGTAGGGGGTTATGCAGACCGGGGAGGAATCTAAGTACCATTAAATTGTTTTTAAAAATGCAGTCATATATTTTTAAAAGTCTTTAATAATAAAAATTAAAAATGAATGTATAACAAAACATGATAAAAATCTCATAAAGAAAAACTAGAAAAATATTTTTAAGATAATCATAGAAGAAAATTTCCCTAATCTAGGGACAGGGAAGCCCATCCAGGAACAAGAGGCACACAGAACACCACACACACACACCAAAAAAGAAAAAATAATAATAAACAGAAAAGAAACTCCCTTCCTCATACTTAAAACACTAAATGTACAAAATAGAATGGCCATGTCACTTACAAAGGTGGGTCCATCAGAACTACTCCTGACTTTTCAGCTCAAACCATAAAAATGAAAAGGGCTGGAACTATTGTATTTCCAACTCTGCAAGTTCTCATCTAACAATCCAGTCTCACATACCAAGTGAAACTATCTGTAATAATTATTTGTGAACAAAAATTCATGTTAAAAACAGGCTAAATAAATTCATGAACACAATATCAAGATGATACTGCAAGGAATACTTCACTCTGAAAACAAAGATAAGTAAACTCAAGAGAAAAAAATAAAGAAAACTAGAAAACCCAACAATGAACGATGCGATGACATTCTTTGTTCTATCTTGTTTTCTCTTGCTATGATAAATGTCAAAGCAACTTAGGAAGAAAGGGTCTATTTCTCTATTTCATCTTATTTTTCAGTCAAAGAAGGTGAGGCAGCAGCACAGTTGCTGGCTGATCTTTTTATGAGGGGAGTAATCTAGAAAGTCCTAATCATCTGTCTTGTTAACATTACCAGAGTATTCTTTTAACACGTCTGTAAACTATTAAAAATTTGTGTCTGTTAATGCATCTTAATAGGTATGGTCCTTTCCCAATAAATACCAGTTGCTGACTTCAGTCACAAAATTGCACAAGCCTCACATAGTGGTATATGATTGCAATCCCAGCAACTGGGAAGTAAAGGCCAAAGGGTTAGGAATTCAGGCTCATGATTTTATTATATAGAGAAATTGAGGCCAGCCTGGAATAAATATGGCCATCTCTAAATATATAAATAAATACATAGACAAATAAATACTTAAGACCACAATACTATTTAATGGAATTTTAAAGAAATTAAGCCACAAAAGAGAACCTAGCCATAATTTTCAGAAAGAGCACTAATCCAAACCATTCTGAAATGAAAATATGTTGATGGAGAGGTATAAGTAAATTAGGTGTTTCCACTGATTTTTCCATTATATACTTATCAATGTCAATTTTTTTCCTTATATTTTATCACGTTTGACTCCTACTGCAGGGTGGGTTTTGTTTGGTAGTAGCAAAGTGCACTCACTAAATTCCAAATAGATTAAGGGGACTGTTCATCAAAAATGTACAACTGTAATACTGAGTCGTAATTCATCATTTCTGCCATCTTTGATTTTCATTGAAAATCTAATGAATATATTCAAGCTCCAGGGGAAACCAGAGCCAAGGAAGCAAAATCTAGATTTGTATCAAGATCCAGGTTATGGCTTGTCTCTTCTCAGCATGAGTTGAAGAGACGCATGCTGAATCCAGAGCATTTTTATTTTCCACTTTAAAAAGAAAGATCTATCTTCTTTTGAATGAAAAATGTTACCCAACTGATTTGGGCTTTTGCCCTTTGTTTTATCATTAGTCCTCTATTTTGCATTTTTATTTGCCATGTAGTAGACAGAATTTTGTTTATATGTAACTAAAGACTGAGCTGGCTAAGGAGGTTTTTGATTATAGCTTCAATTATGCTTTGCTTATGAATATAAAATTTCACTTGCTTGCATTTAAAATAAATTCTTCTGTAATGTATTAGAGGGTTATAGTACTATGTAGTGGACTGATATTTAACTCATATCACAATTATAGAACCAGGCCCCAAATGATAATGTTCTATAATTCTATGTTTAAACAGTCCTTAAATAAAGATATGAAATTTAGACCCTATTACAATTATTTGTGTAGTGTCAGATATATAAAGATGAATCTTTTTAAATGCATGTAACTATTATGGTGTTCAGGCCTCCAGGAAGGGCCACTCAGACTCCAGATGTTCTGAATTAACCAAATTTATTTAACTAGTCCAGTGACTGCACTCTCTGGCCCAGAATTAAAAGGTACAGCACTGGAAGATGAAATTGTGGGGAAGAAAAGCTCACTACTGTATTAACATATTAAGTATTCCTGTACTCAGTCCATCTATTTAGCATAACTTAAGATAAACCTGCCTCTCTAGGCTGGTCCTAGGAGCAAATGGCTGAGTAGTGAAGCTGGAAATGTGGGTTTTCTCAACATATACATGGGAGAAATTTTAGTCTATCTCACGTAATTTCTTGGGTTATTTGCCATTTTAACACAACTTTGTATCTATTTAATGAATATCTGAACATTCTATGATATCTTGCATATGTAGGGTGTCCAATATAATATAAAGTCTGATTAATAATGATACCAAGGAGAATGTCCACTAGAGGGGTCTTAGTTTCATTCATAAAAGAATGGGCTCAAGCAAAGATTTAGGACAATTATTAGAATTTAAAGAAAAATCATCAGGGCAGGCAAGCTAGGAAGTTTGACAGCTGCCTTGAGAGAGAGAATGGAAGGGAGAAGATAAAAAAGCCATAAAGCCAAGCTGGTTTAGAGCTTGAACGGACGTCAGATGTGTGGTACACTAGCCACTACAGGGTGTGGAGAAGGAAGCTTTAGACAAAAAGTAAAGAAGTACAAGTTATTATAGCAGCCCCGTGCATTAGGGAAAGCATGCTTCGAAAGAGGATATGAAGAATAAAAGGAAAGATTACACTTCTGATGAATTCAGAAAAACAGGCAGACATAGAGATACACATGTCTGCACTGGGTCCAGAAGCACTGCCTACGAGGTGGGATTCTAGGCAGGAAAATTCACTATCACATCAACTAATTAGATATTCTCTCTATTTATTTAGCTTAAATTGGCATGAAACTGCCTTACTAAAGGTGGTCCTATTACCAGGTGATTGACCAGTGAAAAAGAAATAGTGTGTCTTCATCCAGACCAGAGATTTTATAGTCTTAACTTATATAGGGTTGTTTTCCTTTTCTTTGATACTTTAAAAAATAATACAAAAGGGGAAAAAAAGCTAAGAAAGAAATCATTTAGTATTTTCCATAAACATGCATTTCAGAATGGGACATAAAATATGAGTCATAGAATAAAAAAAAAGGGGGGAAATTAAGGTGGTACTGACTTTGAGGCTTCATCCTTACTGGCTAGTTTTCATAGTACTACAGGGTGTTATGCCTGGTATTAAAAGGGAAATGAAATCATCAACCTTTCCTAGGTGTGAACTGTGCCAGCAACAGTAATGACTGACCTTGAAATATATGTCCTGTGCAGTAGTGGTATCAGTGTTATTGGAGTGGCCATTCTGATTAAATCTAAGGCCCACTTCAAATGATGGAGCCCATTTCTAACACTGATATCAGAGCTAGGATCCTGTGGCTAAATAAGTTACAGATCATACTGCTATTATCATGATAAATGAACATAGTATTAAATAGACCCTTAATATGTTATTGTTATACCCATGGATCGATACATCTCTCATTTCTAACCAGAGAAGCTTTTTTTTGGCAGCAGCTGGTGATTAACAAAGAAGCCCAACACTGGTCAGCATCAGCATGCAAAGAATAAGAGACTGTGGAATGCTAAGTCATAAATGAGTCACCTATATCATACCCTGTCTTCCCAACATTCAGGGATGGAGCTAAAAGATTGCAGGAGATAGAAGTGTTAGTTGAACATAAGGAGACTATGTTGTCTGGACACCACAGAGAATTTGCATTTATGAACCCATCAAATTTATAACAGTATTCACAAGACCTGTGCAAGTTGAAGTCACACAAAACCCTAGCATAGTCAGTGGTGGTATACAAGAGCCCCTAGCCCTAGATGAGTATCTATTGATAACTATTGGAAGGACAATCTGTTTTCTTTAGTTGTGTGGCAGCTTGTAGTTTGAGCAGATTCTAAGGGATAGATTCACACCCAAGAACATTTGGGGAACACAAATTAGAGTTGATAGGCCTTTAAAAGATTAATAATAGTGGAAATGAATTAGGGTGTGTAGATGGGGAGCAGGTTTGAATAGGATCAAAATTCATTTTAAGAAAAAGGAAATAATGAAATTTCCAAGTAAATGGATGGTACCAGAAAGTGTTATATTAAGTGAAGTAACAGATTCAGAAAACAAAACAAAAAAATTCAAAAACCCTAAATGACACTTGTTCTCTCTCATTTGTGGATCCTAGCTCCAAATCCTTAGATGTAGGTATATATCCTGATGTAACTGCAGAAACTAGGAAAATAGAAAAGAACCATGAAAAAAGGGGAAAAGGATTTCAAGAGAAGGAGATAGTAAGACACAGGTATTACCAAAGAGAAAACAGGGAAAAATGGGAATACCTTTAACTGGGGAGTAGATAAGGAGGGCTATACATGGGGAGAGAGATGAGAGATAAATACATGGGCTGAAGTACCAGATGGAAATATATTATATGAAAAGCACATATAATATATATAAAATTGGACACAAATTATATGATAGGCTTTAATATATACACGTATATGGCAGAGTATGTAAAATCCAGTGGGAGAACTATAAGAGGGGTGCAGATAGGGAAAGGGTCTAAATATGAACAAAATGCATAAAATTTGCAAAAATTCAGTAAAATTTAGTATATTTTTAAAATTTAATTTTATGAAGTTCTCAAAGAATCAGTAAAACGATTTTTTAAAACTAGACTTTGAAGATAGAGTAAGTGTGTAGCAGTAACACTCTATGGATCACACAGCAAGGACCTTAATGAACCAGAATGATACCATGTTTTGTTTTATCAGAAAGAACTCTCAAGCTCATATGTGTTGTTCTTAGTTTATTATAGTTGTGATAGCTGTCTTCAGAGTCTACTCTGTTAGAAAGGTCATCACTTGAGGCCTTCATTTATAGGCTTCCCTCCAAACAACGGGTAAGTTAGTCATCTCTATATCGAAAACAAAGATGGAACACTGCTTTCTGAAACTGATCAGAAAACTGCCTTGACCCCTTGGTCTGTGCCCTCTAGGCCTTTGGCTAGAAGCAAAACACTGCTGATCTCTTAAAAAAGAACACTGAATCTTTCTTCTATTTAAAAATTATGTTTTTTTAATGGGAATGAATGATTTCCCACATATATTTTTGTGTACTTGTGTCATGAAATGACAGCGGAGGTCAGAGAAGGCTCTCAGATGCCTTGGAACTGGATCCTCTGCTAGAGCAGCCAGTGTTCTTACCTGTTGAGCCATCTCTCCAATTCTAATCTTTCTGTTTTTGTTGTTGAAAAATAATGCAGGTTTGTGACTATATTGCTGCCATCAAGTAGATTCCCATAAATTTTACCAGTTTTTCTTTAATTGACCCTGAATCTGATCATTTTAAATTAAACTGGCATTCTTTCTACATATATAAAGTTAAAAAATTCTTAGCTTTTGCTAAGAAGATGCATATTCTCTTTGATGCATAGTTAACTGGTCACATCCTTGGTATCCTTTCCTGACTATAGCTCCTTGATTTTTGCAAACTGTATATGCTGAAGGCTTTTACAAATCTTCAATCAGTATTTTCAATATTCAATATACTAAATATCTTCAATTTATTAATATATTGCTTAACTGTTTTCTCAGCTAAGTATTAAACAGAGGTACATGCACTCTCTGTTTTCTAGAAATGCTATAATGCTAGCACACCCTTTTTTTTAGTAAGCATATAACCAAGATTGACTTTGTTCCAGGTTCAATAACAGGTTCCTCACTGATATTTGAGTTCTCAGAAGAATCAACATTAATATCCATATTTTTACCAATAACACTCAACTCAATTTAGAACCAGGTATCATGGTATATATTTTTAGTCTCAGGAGGCAGAGTGCTGCGGCAGGAGGATCACCAGTTCAAATCAGGCACGAGCTGCATAACAAGTTCTGGAGCAGTCTTAAAATGAGACTGTAATGGATAAGGGACCTTTTAAAACATAATATGACTAATAGCCTTAAAAGAAGAATTAAAGATACATAGGGAATAAAGTCATGTGTCAATGGAAGTATAGATGGATATCATGAAGTTCTTCTTCAGTAAATTCCAAGGTGTGCCAGCCATCTCCAGAAACTTGACAGAGGAAATGAAGGATCTTGTCTTACAGATTCAGATAGAGACCATGGTAAATCCTTGATTTGAGACTTGTAGCTGAAGAACTATGAGACAGTATGTTTCTGCTAGTTTAAACTACTCGGTTCATGGTCATTTGTCTTAGTAGCCGTAAGAAAACAACAA
Source organism: Eospalax fontanierii (assembly GCA_035773235.1). Classification (NCBI taxonomy): domain Eukaryota; kingdom Metazoa; phylum Chordata; class Mammalia; order Rodentia; family Spalacidae; genus Eospalax; species Eospalax fontanierii. The sequence goes on from CM069525.1 coordinate 83,157,301, forward strand.
ATGCACGTATTTATGCTGTGTTACTTTTTGTCTTATTCTGAAGTTAGGTCAAATAATATATATTGGTTCTGCAAAGCTCTTAGAGGCATAGTACTATCAATTCTTAGTCATGGCTAAGCTACGGAGAATCTCATTCATGCCCAAAGAATCTAATGGTCCTTCTGTTGTAGAAGATAAAACAGATAATCCTACTACCATAATTTATTGAAAAGTTAATTCTGAAAGTCATATTCCCCAAATAAATCCTTTAGCATTGAGAAAGTCTCTGTGGAGAATTGCATTTTTCTCTCCAAGAGAACTGTCAAATATAATGTTAGTATTTAAACATTTTTTCAGGATTAATCACCTTAAATATCTCTAATGATTTGGATTAGAAAAGGAATAGAGGAATTTCCAAAAGGGTCAGATTGAGGGCAAAGTACAAAAGAAAAAAAAATTTTGCGTAAGATATAGGCATGAGGTAGAACTATGGAAAAATACTCCTTAATTACTGAGAAAAATAATCACATGAACTTGGCTTTTGAGTTTTTAATATGCATATGTGTGTGGGTGTGTGAGATGAGAATAAAGATGTATAATATCAGGAAAAATTGTCAGTGTTGTTATAGATTATAAATACTGGCAAACAAGCAAATTGAGAAGAAAAAAATAAATTGACATTTGGCTTCATGAAAGTGCTGTTAATTATAGTTATTTATTTGAAGTACTTATTATGTATTCCTAATCGTCATACAGTTCATCAACAATTATACATATCACGAAATGTGTGCCTTTGGATTAACTTTGAGATATAGTGTGGTTTGTTGTGGTGCGCGTTTCTATAAATGTATAGTCCAAAGTTCCTAGTTTATCTCTTTGTTTAGTCTCAATTTAAGGAACAAGGCACAAAACAAAACAAAATGGAAGGGCTGGTTTTATGAGCCTGGTTGAATTTTGACTGTGGTGACCTGGGAGATTCATATTTTCAGTCAGAGAAAAGCAAATTTCTGTAGGTAGTAGTATCATCAGATGTCAAAGACTAGACTTTGCAAGTACTTCTGACTTCTGTTTCGTCGGTTAACTCAATAGGTCTCAGGAATAACAGCACTGTAATGGAAGTCACGAGATGCCACCTGACACCATTAGCTGTACGTGTATTTCTATTAATACCCAGTGGACATTCATCATTGGGCAATTTCAATACTAAAATTTATTAACCTGATTAATTTATCTCTTAAAAAATTCTATTGACTCCTCAAAATACCTGCAATGTGTTGAAAAGAAATTCCTGCTAAAGGTTTAGCTAATTTCCATTCCTTGGTGTCAGAAATGAAAAGTAAAATGTTGAGTTATCTGAGATGGTTTCATATGAGAACTTTGAAAGTTCTATTATCTACAAATTCATCTGAGAAATGGCAATAGCCTATTGATCAGTTATCTTTATAGAGGGATTATAGATTATGGTCATAGCTTGGGTAATAGTAAAAGATATCAATCTACAAATTTGCTGAAGTGCCAGATTTTTACTGAAGCATACATTCAACTCCAATTATGATGGATAGATATTTGGATGTTTCCTATTCAGAAAACCATAACAGCATCATATTTCATTTTGTTAAATAGCTAAACTGAGGTCCCGATTATGCCGGATTCCCAAGCTGTGGTATTCCCCTCAAGCAGTATCCATTTTGAATTAGATTGAGTTGAACAAGAATAATTTCATATTTCTGAAAAATACCATTTTCGTTTTTTCTTTTTCCAGACACCTTCTTCTGCTCCAATTAATTTTGTAGCCTCTAGGTTCACTTGAAATATTATTTCCAAGGTGCAGAATATACGCTGTTGCTATTCATTCTGCCTATAGCAAGGGAAGATTGGTAGTGCCAGCTGGAATTTTTTTAAAACGTATTACTGTAGGTAATTCTCTATATTACTAAAGGAATATTGTAAACCTATTTATGTCAGAAAATATCTTAAAAGCAATAGGACTGATCTAAAATATTTGATGATGGAACATTCTTAACAAATATTTTCAACATCATTTTATGGAAGTATACTCCCACATTGACATTATTATTAAGACTTTAGAAGTTTAGACATCAATTAATTTTATCAGATTAAATCACATAATAAGAAAACATCGAATTTTTGTGATAAGTTCTTATTTGCAGTACTTTAAATAACTATTAAATTATTTTAAGTGGAAGTCCCTATAAACATTGTTTCAAGAAACATTTCAGAGACTTCAGAATTCTATGCAATGCCTATACTAAAAGAAATGAGACTAAAATTTTCATTTTCCAAGAATTTCATCATGATTTTCTCAGAATCATAAAAGCAGCAATCAACAGTTCATTTGCAAACAATGCTCCGAGATTTCCCAGTAGAACTGTACTGTTAGATTCCTATGCTCCGAGAATACCTTAATATTTTCTTCCTACAGCACCTTCTATACCTGCCACATGCTGCTTTTCAGATGAGAAATGTTCTAAAATCTTAATCCATTTTGAATTAGATTGAGTTGAACAATCTTATAGGATCTGCCTGAAGCTTCCAAGGCAATTGACAGAGTTTTCTGGATAATGTGGGTTGCTAATTACCTGCAGCAATCTGGGATGTGTGTTTATTACTGAAAAAATTTACTACACAATAAAGACTATCTGTTCATTCCACAGAAGCTAAATAGAGTTGTTTTAAAATGCTCTTAGTGGGATATTTGGTTCAACCATAAAGCTATAACTCTAGTAATATGAATGGGAAAAGAACAAATAAAGAACACAATATGAGAACAACCTATGAAAAGATGATGGATGGGTAACCAACATTAGAAGGAAAAAGAAACCACCTCAAAGATTCACTGGTCCCACTAGATTATGAAGATATTGTGGAGCTTGGTGCCTTTTATTAATAATGGAACAAAAATACTCCAGATCGTTAAGTGAACAGTGGGGGAATTACATTTATAGACCTTTCTTTTTAACAATTATCTTAATTTTTTTATGTATGGGCATTTTGCCTCCGTGTAAGTATACATCATTCATGCATTGTTCATGGTGATCAGAAGAGGGCAACAGATCCCTTGAAACTGGAATTACAGATGATTATTAGTTGCTGTGCACATGCTGCAAACTGAATCATGGTCTTCTACAAGAGCAGCCAGTGCTCTTAACTGCTAAACCATCTCTCCAGCCTCTGTAGAGTTTATTTGATTGATTTTTAAATTTTGTTTTTGAATCGAATTTTTACAGTTTTCGTACATTATACTTTGGTGGTGTTTACATCTCCGCCCTATCTGCACCTCGCCCCACTATGTTCCATATAATTGGCAAAAGCAAACATTTTTATCAAGTTCCTGATTTCCCTGGAAAAGTTTTCTCACTTTCAATACTAAGTTAACTATAGTAGCTTACAAATGGTGTTTGTTATGGTGAGGTAATTCTTTATTTTCCTACTTTGTTGACTGATTGTATCATGAATGCTGATTTTTTTCAGCTGTTCTTACTGCACCAATTGTGATGATTTTGGGCTTTTTCTCCCTTTATTCTTGTACTGTGGTATATTAAGACAGTTAAACTATCTTTTCATCCTAGAAGTAGATCCCGCTTGACCATGTTCATTGTAGGTCAGTAATATCCTGCTGAGTTTAATTTTTAGCATTTTGTTGAAGAAAAATGTTAGATCGCAGTTCATAAGTGTTCTTGTTCATTTTGTTTTGTTTTCTTTCTACTGTCTTTTTCATATTGGGAAAATTCTGGCCCTGTGAAATTAGCTCCTTTAATATTCTAAAATAGTTTTTAAATGACTGATACTAATTCCTATTTCAATAGTAGGTAAAATACACCACTGAAATGAGTTTGTACAGAATTTTCTTTACGAAAATGCTTCTGATAACTGATACAGTCCATTTACAGGTTAAATTTCCATTCAGATTCTGTATTACTTCATAATTAAATTTTTCTGCTAAGCATCTATAAGAATTTTGTCTATTTCACCCAGGTTGTTAAGTATCATATTCTTCCATTTTTATAGTCATATCTTATGATCATTTTATTAATGAAAATTGATAACAAAAACTCTGAAATTTATTTCTGCATTTATTAAATTGAGTATTCGTAGTCTTCTCTTTCTGTCTTCAAATAAAGGTTTTTCATTTTCTTGATGCTATTTAAACATCAACTTTGTTTTTTGATTACTTGTATTTTTAATTCACTGTTGAATTTGTTTCCATGTCAGTCAGTATATTCTTCCTTCCTGTTAGCTTTTGGGTATTTTTTCGCTGTTTTTTTAATATGTATATATTTTAAGTAAAAGTTTAGCTTGTTGATGTGTAATCTATCTTCAGGGTGTATTTTATTTGTTTTATTTTTTGTACCTTTTATTACATTGTGCTTATTTAATTTGGAGGGGTCATGTGTAAGTTACAGGACAACTTGCAAGAGTTGGCCTTCTCCTTCCATCATGAAGATTAAAGGGATAAAACTCAGAAGTACAAGTTTTGTGGTAGGTACCTTTACCCATGATGACAGTCTGTGGTGTTTAGAATAAGAATGTCCTCAATAAGTTTCAAGTATTTGAATATTTTGTCCCCAGTTGGTGGAGCTGTTTTGGAAAGTCTTAGAAGGTGAGGTCTTGTCACTGGAGGTGGGCTTAGAGAGTTCTTAGGCCTTGCTGAATTTTGAGTCACTCTCTGCTTCCTGTTTATACTTGAAGATGTGAGCCTCTGCCTTCTGTTGCTGCTCTAACCACCTCTTCCCACCATACCTCCTCACCATGATGGACTCTAATTCACCTGGAACTGTAAATTCAAATAAACTCTTCCTTTATTAAGTTCCTTTGGTCATGGTGTTTTATCACAGTAACAGAAAAGTAACTAATACACAGTCCATTCTTTAGTTTCAATATAACTATTTGCAATTAGTTACAAATTTCTTCTTTTGATATATAAAAAAATTAGGTTGAATATTTGCTTTTTATTTGCCTGAATCTATTTCATAATGTCCTCTGTGACTTCATTTTGATCCATTGTTTGTATAAGAATTTAATTTCTGAGTTTTCCAATTTTTTGTCCTGTTGTTGGTTCTTGATTTATTTCATTGCAATAAGAAAATTTAATTTTTATAGTATCAATCTTTGTTAATCTAGGAAAACATAATTTTTTACCCAGTTGTATAGCTGATCTGAAAGAATGCTCCACTTGTACTTGAAAACAATGTGAAGTCTGCTCTAAGTAGTGGAGTGTTTTATATATTCCACCTAGATCATATTGTTTGAGGTCACTATATTCTTATTGATTTTTCTGATTGTTCTATACATTAGGAAAAGTTAGGGATGGAAATTTCTATTTTTATTGATAAACTCTGTGATATTTTATTTCTTCTAAATGTGTACAATGTTGGATTTGGTTTGGTTTGGTTTATCTGAAAAAAGTCGTCAGTGAGAAAGAAGAACAAACAGTTCTAGAAGCTTGACCCTGCAAAAAAAAATTGACAGTATATGTAACAAATATATTTCTGAAAACACCAAGAACTAAGAGGTTGCACAAACCAAGCAAATCTACAGCCTTGAATAATAATGTCAAATTAGACATGAAAAGTTTCCACACTTTCCTTACCTACTCTCATTGCTCTCTCCCAAACACTTGGACACTATAAGGAGAAAAATTTCCTGAGGTTTCATGGCTTAAGTTAACACAAAGAATAGACAACAGAAGAAACAAAAAGTATGTTAATGAAGTTAACACAGGAAGAACCTCCTATAACCAGGAAAAAAAATGTACATGCCTAAAGAGGAAACATTGGAAGACTCCCAGAATCTCCTGTAGGGTTGAAAGTAGCCTGTGAAGACTCAAAGAAATGACGGCTTTTCTAACACTAACATATCAGAAACAGAAGAATACAAGAAGAGAGAAAACATGGCGTAACAAAGAAACAAAATAAATATCCTTTAATACAGACTAAAGAAATCAATATCAAATAATTACACGAAAATTCCAAATAAATAGCGTACAGACGGTTTAGTAGACAATTAGAAAACAGAAATTCAGTATAGTGAAAACATAAAACAATACATGAATGGAATGATAATACTAATGAAGAGAAATGGTGTAGAAATTAAAGAACTGAGAAATACAATGAAGTATGAAATTCAAACATAAAAGGAAACATTAGCAAACTAGATTTAAAGAACTAAATAATCAGTAAACCAAGAAAGGTCATTTGAAATTGGCAAGCCAGGGGAGAAAAAGTAGAATAAAAAGAGTGAAAAGAATTTAAGTGACATCAGAGATATAACATTAATTAGACCACTTTGGGCATTAGTGGGATAGTAGAAGGTAGGAAAAGAAACCCAGAATCAACTCTATGGAATCATAGTCACAATGTTCCCAAATTAGAGGAATAAAAGCACATAGAATTTCCAACTCTGTGCACTCCCAAAAGTCTAAAGAGGGTATTGCTGAGAGATAACAGAATTGATCTTTCAAAACTCATAGATACTGAAAGCAGTAAGAGATAGATAATTTGCCATGTGTAAGAGACTTGTGATAAGAAAATTATGGAATTTGAGTACAAACTTTGTACTCCTGAAGAGAGTAGGATGATTTAGTAAAATACTAAAAATCCTAATTACTCCCCAAATAATATATTTGAACAGAATTGTCCTTCAAAAAGAATAGAAAATTTGACTTTCATAGATAAACAAAAGTTATATTAATGGAAATTTGTTTAAGTAGGAATGAAATGATGGCCCTTTGATATTAGTGTAGAGTACTTTTAACTGTGGCACAGAATTTAAAAGACAAAGGAATTAAATGCATGAATATCCATGAAAATGGACATATAGTATAAAAATCTATGATTTTTAACTAGCTGTAGTTACACAAAGAGCAAGTCAGATATGCATTGAAGCAAAGTTTAGTGTGCAATTGAAGTGATTACTAGTTTAAAATTATTACATCTTTAAAACATTTGGTGGTGTAATAAAATAATATACTAGTTTTGTATATTAGCAAATATATCCTTTCATTATGATAAAAGAGGAGGTATAGAAAATGTTGCGTATATGAAATATGATTGAGATTTATACCATTACTTCCTTTTCACACCAAAATTCTCCTATACAGAATGAGAGAAGTGGCTGAACAGGTAAAAGCACATACTATTATGGCAGAGGACTCAAGTTTAGTTTAAAGGACCAAAAATAGACATCTCACAATTGTCTGTAAGTCTTGTTCTTGAGTATCTCATGCCTTCTTCCAGTTTCTGTGAGCACCTGCATTCACACAGAGACATACACACATAGGCTTATTTAAAAATGCAAATAAATATTAAAACCAAATCTTTTTCACAGGTTTTGTTTCTTTTTCTTTCCTGTATTTTATGTTATTGATGTCACAAATTACATCTTCACAAGTTATTTCTCACAGATTTTATGTGTAATATCTTTAATATGATCATATATTTATTTTCACAAAAAATCTTCATATATTCATGCTTCTTAAAGTTAGTCTAACATTGTTTTACTCTGAAGGACTATATTAGACATTTCTTTTAGTCATGTTCAGTGATAATGAACACTCTAAATTTTTTTTATTTTTGGGGGGAATGAGTCTTCCTTATGTTGAAGGGTATATTTGCTGGATATATGTCCTGGTTGATGATCTTTTAACACCTTAAATATATCTCACTACTATGTCTCCAAGATTTATATTAGGTTATTATCTGATAACCCTATTGAAAGTCTCTTATACTTTGTATGTCACAGGCTTTTTTTGATGCATTTCCAATTATTTTTGTGTTTTAATTCTTGGTGGTTTACTTTAGTGTTTCTCTGTATAGATCTTTGACTTCATTATTCCTAGAGGTTTCTTTAATTTCTTAGATACTAATTCTTATAGTTCCTCAAATTTGATGTGTATTCATTCAGCCACATAAGGTCTTTATTTAATCTATTCTCTGCCTTTTCATTAACTTTGTCAGACTTTCATGTGAATATATTTTCCATTATATATATATATATATATATATATATATATATATATAAAATCTGATTCCATTTGATTTGGCTCATCTTTCTCCTTACATTTCAATTGCTCTTTCTCACCTAATTTATTTCCATTATTTATACATCTTCTTCGGGTCTTTTAGCATATTTGGACATTTTAAAAGATTTTACCAATAATACTGATATCCATAATTTTCATTTGACAGTTTAATTGGTTTGGAACTTTCCACTGGAGCCTGTTAGGCTGTTCAGTGGGTACACAACTGAAGATAGGGACTGTTCCTCATGCAGTATAATCTGTAGTTATTATTTTATCAGGGAGGAGTAGGGCCTAATAAATTCCTTCCCTGATTAGTGATGATTGATGGGCCCATTCTTACACATACCCATTAATTAAGTTGTGATTGCCATGGCTGTGTTATGAGATGAAGATGGAAATTTATAATCCTTTTTCCTATATCGCAGCCCTTACATTATTTCCATCCTCTCTTTTGCAATGTTTCTTGAGCCTCATGGGGGGTGTTTTAAATTTCTTGTTTATAAATGAGCCCTTGAGCATTCTTTATTCTTACCATATTTTGCAACCACTAGTCTCTGAATTCACCACTGTTTACTGCAAAGACAGGCTTTTATGATTAAGGCAGAGAACAGCCTTTGTGATTATAAACATAAACATTTAGAATATAATTTTATACTATGTAAATTCACCTAAGAAACAGTAATGGATTTTTAACCTAGTGCCACAGATCTTCTCAATCATATGATAGTGACTAGATTTCACAGTATGAGGTATGGATTCTCTTTCGTAGAGCAGGCCTCAAGTCCAATTCCAAAGTGACTGGTTACCATACATCAGCTGTGCCAGTATTGTACCAATAGTCACAACTTGCCTTGGAGATTGGTATTATGCATTGTAGAGTTCAGAGTTTGACAAAACCATTGGTGTCTTTCTTCCACAGTAGCCTACACAGTACCTTCTAGCACCATGAAAGCTAGCCAACAGTTTGACTCTCTATACCTAGCAATTGATATGTGCAATAACTTTAGTAATGGAATATTATAAACTAGTTCTGGTGGGCAAATAAGAAAAGACTTGTATTGTTTGGGAGGGGATATCTGGGAATTCCCTAAAAACAAACTCATAAAGGGACATCTTACTATGGATTTTGTTTAGTAACCCTTGGCTTTCATAAACAGCCTTGTCCAGACATATAGAACATGCCTGTTCAAATTATCTCTCTTTAAAATAAAATATTTAAATTACCTTAGAATGTATAAAGTTTTCCACACATCTTACTTTGGTTAACTCCTTCTTGATCTTCTTCTTCCATGTCCTGCAACACCCAATCCCACGTTAAAACAACTTCACAAATTTCACTTCTCTGTTTCCATACCAACTGTGTCATGCTATCTTTCCATCAAGGTATCCCAGTCCACAATAGACCTTTTCTAAATTCTTGATTTCTGTAGGTACACCAAATTAAGTTCACAAATATAAAGATTTGAAACTAAGTCCCACATATGAGAAATCATAGGTGCTTTTCTTTCTAGGCCTTATTTGTCTGGCTCAGTATAATTTATTGAGTTTTATTTGTTTACTTTCAATTTCACTATATCATTTTCCTTACAGATGAAAAGAACTCCATTGTTTATATGTACCACATTATCATTATCCAGTCATCAGGTGGATTCCATTTCCTAACAAGTTGTGAATAGAGCAGCAATAAGTATAAATGAGAATATATTTCTTGTAGGAGGATATAGAGTCCTTCTAGTATATTCCTACAGGTGGAATAGCTACCTTAATTGACAGTTGTATTTCAAGTTTTGTGAGAAATGTCTACACTCGTTTCCATAGTGGCTGCATCAGTTTATAATCCCAATGACAGTGAATAAGTGTTCCCTTTCCCCCATATACTTGACATAATTTGTTGTCATTTTGATTTCTTAATGATAACCATTATGACTTGGGTGAGATAAAATATCAATGTAGCATTCATTTGCATTTCCTTGATAGTTAATTATGTCAAACATTTTTAAGTGTTTATTAGTGACTTGTATTTCTTTTGAGAATTTTCTGTTCAGTTTGATGACTCATTTTTTGCTTGGGTTGTCTTCTTAACGCTTAGTATTTTAGTTCATTTTGTGTTCAAGATAATCTTTTACCAGAGAATAGATGGAAAAGATTTTCTCCCATTCAGTGAGATGCCATTTTACTCAAGTGATAGTTTCCTTTGGTACACTCAACAATTTTAGGAATTTGAGATTTCATTTGCCAATTGTTGGTCTTATTTCCTAGGGTACCTGAGTTCTTTTCAGAAAGTTCTTACCATTGCCTGTATATTGAACTATACTCTAACCATTTTTGTTATAGTAGTTTCAAAATATCAGGTTTTATATTATTGACATTGATCCTTTGGATATGTTTTGTGCTGGATGAGAGATAAGAAATTTGTTGCATTTTCCTAACTACTGATACTCAGTTTTCCCAGAATTCTTTGTTGAAGGTATTATCTTTTATACAGACAGGAGTATACCTTTTGTATCTTTACCAAAAACCATTTAGCCATAAATGTAGTTATTTATACCTGGATCTTCTCTTCTGTCCTATAGTTCTATATGTCAGTTTATGCCAGTACTATGCTGTTTTTATTATTATGGCTCTTAGTATAAATTAAAAGCAAAAGCAAATAATGTTATAATGCTACTAATATTCCTTCTGTTTAGTATTAGAAAACTGATATTCTTAGTGTAAACAAAAGTGTTATGTGTAGTATTGCCTCCTCTAATCTCTAGTTCATGTGTTGTTGTCAACCTCATTTGTTTTTTAAGTACCTATATTTGAAGACTAAAGTTTTCAAAAATGCAATTAAAATAAAAAGAGGTATTTGGAACTAATCTTAATTTGATCTGAAGGATGTTCTTAAAAGAAAAGTATAGATACCAGACATATTTGAACGCATAAAGGATATCAATATCTGATCATATTAATACACAGAAAGTAGTCATCAACTAGGCAAAGAGCGTGTGTCCCCAAACCTACTGATGCCTTCACTTTTGACTTTTATTTCTTGAAACAATCTTACTGAGCTTGCAGGAATAAAGAGTCAATTGAGCTTGATCTTTGCTTTCTATGTTTCTTAGCAGTAAAGGTCTCTCTTATTTATGCTTCCCAGTCACTTATATTATTTTTCAGCCTTAGCACTAATACAAGGTGCATCATTATCAGAATGAAATAAGACTCAACAAATGATGAGGTTTGCCCTTTTAAACAATCAAACATTTCTTTTAGTGCCTGTACTTGAAATTAACTTTTTCCTAAACTAACCTAATGGTAATATATTGGAAATTAAATCCTGGCAAGCTTTGTTTCCAAGTTTTAACAGAATCTACTTACTAAGTGGAGTCAAGAAAACTTACGTGGGACATTTCTAAACTCAATTTGGTTTCAAATACTTCTGACTAATTGATTAGCATTTGCATAAATAGAATATATGAGAGGTCAAGTATTTTAACATCAGTTGTTAGAGTTCAGAATAGTATTAACTCTTGCGACCAGATATTCCTATAAAACTTCAGGGGCAGCTACACAATACATTAAATATGGAAAGACTTAGCAACTCATAAAAAATTCAGCTATATCCTCCAATTTTCTTTCTTCCAAAATGATACATTAAGAGAACATTAAAAGCTTACCAGAACTTCTCTGCCCACAGAAGCAAGGTGAACATTTTTAAATGAAACTGCATCTATCCAGGAGTAATCTGATATTTTTGTACACTCATTGGCTTTTAAGTTTTTCATTACTCTTGAGAATTTACATCAAATACACAGTGAAATATGAAAACATGTATTCCCAATATTCTCTCTCCAACTCCTCCTATGTCCCTCTTTAATACATAACTTCCCAAGTTCAGGCCTTTTTTCTTTGATAACTCATTAAATTCAGTTAGTGCATGTATATGAAGCCATGTACTGGAGCTTTGGAATCTTACCAGTGGACAAACACTCCACAAAGAATGAATCTCCCTTCCCCAGCAACTATCAACAGCCAACAGCTCATCAGTAAGGGGTGGGAACTGGAGATTATCTACACCATCCATGCTAGGATTTTGGTTTCCTTGATTTTGTGCAGTTCTTGTGCAGGAAACCCATCTGCTATTAGTTCATGGCTGGGACAGCCATTTCATGTCCAGAAGACAACATTTCTTGGCACTCTTCTTCATCTCCAGCTCTTACATTCTTTTCATTCTTTTTACACCCTCTTCCCTGATGTTCCTTGAGCCTCAGCAGGGGTTTTTATAAAGGTATCTTATTTAGGACTAAATACTTAGTCACTTATTCTCAGCATTTTGACCAGTTACACATCTCTCCATTGACAGCTACCCACTTAAAAAAAAAAAAAAAAACTTCTCTGACCAAGGTTGAGAGCAGCCCAGATCTATGGTATACATAAAATATATTTAGAAGACAATTTTTCAGTATAACCATTTAGCAAAATAACAACAGCAGGTTCATGGGGTTCTCAGTAGAACTGCAAAAACAGGTAATTCTGTCCTGTGAAACAGGCCTCACATTACATCATACAGTGCGTAGTCACACTACAAGAGTCAGGCCACTATTACCCCTGTTGGCAGATCAGTATTGTAGCATGCAGACACCAGCAATGAGTAAAACCACTGATATCTATTCTCCCCAAATAGTGTGTGCACAGTATTTCTCATCAGGATGGGAGTTAGCCAATAAATGAAGTAATTTCTTGGTCAGAATTTTGGAGTAATGTTGAATTCAATTGAGTATGTTATTAAAAAAATTTTGGATCTATGTACATCAGAAAGATCAGTCTCTAATTTTCTTTAATTTTTGGTGGGTCTTGATTTGCTTTTGGTATCGAGGTAATATTGACTTCACAAAAATTGTTTGGAAGCTTTCCCTCCTTTCCATTTATAAAATAATTTGGATATTACTAGCAGTTATTTTTTGAAGTTCTGGTATAATTCTTCCATGAATCCATGTAGTCCTGGGAATTTTTAGCTGGGAGAATATTGCTGTACTTTTATTGCTGGTTATAGATTTGTTTAGATTATGTATTTCATTTTGTTTAATTTTGGTATGAATTATATATATAGACATCCATTTCATTTCAATTTTCTAATTTACTGGAGGATGTGTTTTGAAGGTATGGTCCCATAATTTTCTGAATTTCATTGCTGCCTATTGTATGTCTCCCTTTCCATCAGCACCTTTAATGATTTGGATGTTCTCTCTCCTTCCTTTAACTATCTTCCACTCTCCCTGTCCCTCCCCCATTTCTAAACCCTTTCATTGTTTGAACCTTTTCATTGTCAGTATTTCCCTGTTATATAACCATTTCATGTGTGTTATCGTTCTTCTTCTTTAAGACAACCCTCCCCACTGTCCCTTTTCTAGTTTCTGGAGGTACACCAAGTCAAACACACAAAATCAAGGTACTGTCTTGGATTAGCAAATGAGAGAAAACATGTTGTACTTGTTTTTCTGATCTAGGTTACCTTGGTGTAAATTTTATAGTAACATTCATTTATTTGTGATAATTTCTTTTCCTTTTTTTGTATTTTTGAGACAGCTCCAGCTGGCCTAGAACTTATTATGTAGATCAGGATGGTCTTGAACTCACAGAGATCTGCCTGCCTGTGCTTCCTAACTAAAGACATCCACTACCACAGCCAGCAGAAGAATATTTGGTTTATCCTTTTTTGATTTTATGTGTATGAGTCGTTTCCCTGCATGTATGTAATTGCACCCATGTTGTGCAATGACTGCAGAGGTCAGAAGAGGATACTGTAGCCCCTGGAACTGAAGTTGTTATCCACCTCGTAGGTGTTGGGTTTTGAACCCTGGTCCTCTGCAAGAGCAGCCAATGCTCTTAACAGCTGAGACATCTCTCTTTCTTATAATTTCATTTTTTAAAGTTGAATAAAATTCAGTTTTTTTTTGTGTGTGTGTGTGTATCCCACATTTTTATTATCCATTCATGGATCTGCAAGTGCCTCTGTAGTCATCCATAAATTTGTTTCAGTATGTGTCAATGAATGTTATGGCTAGTTCATATGGTAGACATCACAGAGATCTGCCAGTTTCTGCTTCTTTAGTGCTGAGATCAAAGGCACGTGCCATAACTCCTGGCTTTTGAATCCTGTTTTCTTATCTAATCTGATAGTCTTTACTTTTTATTGAGGAATTCAAATGATCAGTGTTCTGAATTATTACTGAAAGTTGCATTTTGATGATTTTGTGGTGTTTTCCTGGGCAACATTTGATGAAGAAGCCTACTATTGTTCATTTTTACCTGTGACCTTTTGGTGTTTGCTTTTTCTTCAGTTGTGAAATATGCCTTTCAGCTTTTTCTATAGAGCTGGCTCAGGGGTTACATAATACTTTAGTTTGCTTTTTATCATAGAAAGATTTTAGTTCTCCTTGACTTGGAAAAGATAATTTAGACAGGTATAGCTTCTTCAGAGCTTGGAAGACAACTTTACAAGCCCTTCTATATTTTTGTTTGCTTGTTTTTATTATGATTTTTTGAAACAGGATCTTTCTGTAGCTCCACTAGCCTGGAACTCACTATGCAGACCATATTGAACTCAGTCTCACATTGATCTCCCTGTCTCTGCTTCCCAAGTGGTGGGATTAAAGGTGTGAGTCACCACACCTAACATGACCTTTAATCTTTAAAAGTTTCATTGAAGAGTCAGCTATTAATCTAAAGGGATTTCCTTCACGTGTGATTTGGTCCTTCTTTTGCACCTTTGAATATCCTTTTCTGGAAATCAATGATTTCAATATTTTAATGATAGCATGTCTTGGGATCTTTTCTGGTCCTGTGTATTTGATATTCTATAGGCCACTGTTTTTTTTTTTTTTTTTTTTTTACCTGTATGGGCATTTCTTTCTCAAGATTTTGTAAACATTGTTTTACAGTTTTACTGAAAATATTATCTCTTTGACCTGGGATCCTTCTCCTTCTATTTCCATCATTAATAGATTCCATCTTTTCATGGTGTCTCAAATAGGGTGCATGTTTTGTTCATGCATTAAAAAAAAAATCATTGCAGTGGCGTGATGGCTCAGCAGTTAAGTGCAGAGCACTTGATGCTCTTGCAGAAACTGGGTTCTAATCCCAGCACCCAAATGGTGCCTAACAACTGTCCATAATTACAGTCCAGGAGATCCAACACCCTCTTCTGTCCTCTGGGGACAATGTATGCATGGTACACTTACATACATGCAGGCATAGCACTCATACACATAATAAGTAAATAAACCTTTTAAAAATATCATTTTCTTAGAGTAAGTGAACCAGTTTCGGTATCTTGTCCTTAAACCTTAATATTATGTCTTTCACAAGAGTATTTTGAGTCAGTTAGGGAGAGCACCCTTACTAGGAACACACCTTGCCAGTTTGCTTGTGGAAATGTGACTGGAATGGGTAGGCAATCAGGGTGAAGGGAGGACTGCTTTACCTTTTCCATACCAGACTGCATGTATCTATTTTGCTGGAATGTGCTCTTGAGGCACTGTACTAGGTGCTGAATGTCTGGGTGGAGTGACTGCTGAATGTCTGGGTGGAGTGACTGCCTGCCCAGGTACATATCAAGCCTTAATTCCTAACAATTTTTGAAAATGTCAGGGAAATTTTGTATTAAAATCTTAAGCAAGGAATTACAATCTAGTCAACATATAATGACATTTAAATTACTTTACTTTTTTATATATGATGTGATAGATATGATACCAAGGAACTAAATATGACACCTCCTCCCCATTAAGGAACGTCAAAAAAGTTTTGTTTCAATTATAGAGAGTGGTATAGTTTATATTAAGTAGAAATGGTAGCCCAGATTTAATGACTCGTGATATAGCTGACTTATTCAGTGGAGCACATTCATTTATCTGAACAGGTCCATTGCTACTGGGCTTAACATGCATCCTAGGTTTTCTAAGACACATGTGTCATATGTCATCTTTTTGAAAGTATTGGAGTTCAAATGTGCAGTTTCATTTGCTGATCATTACTTAAAATGACAGAAAAGTTCCTTTACAGTAAATGTTATCAGATAGGCAATACTGATTGAGAGATTTAAAGAAATTGATGTTCTTTGAAACTAGATACTACTGGGAATGTACAGGGTGCATTAAAACACTGGTTCTTTAAGAAGCAGGTAGCCCAAAAAATGAAATAATCAAAGAGGGTCATGGCATAGGGACCAATAATGTATTGTTATTTTAAAGTAAAATAAAGCAATTGAATTTCTATTTTGATCTTCAGTCAGCAAGTTATATCTCAGGGACCAAATGGCTCTTATTCACTGTATTTAAATAATACTCAATTGGAACATATCTACTCATTTGTGCATTTATAGCCTATGGCTGCTTTCATGCCTCAATAGAAATATTATGTAGCTATGACAAGAGAAAATATGAAAATATTTGTTATCTGGAAGATTAAGGATAATTTTTGCAGAACTGTAGTAAACGTCTTGTAAATACTCAAAAACAGTATCAAATTTGTAATTTAGTGTACTAAGTCAGTTTTAGGATAAGTAATTGTAGAAGTCATAACCATGGTAAGAAAAGATCCATTCATCATGTACTTAAGAATATGCATGCATCAATTACTTCCTACTTTTTCAACAATAAATAGCATAAATATTCAAGTGAAGAGACATTTATGGGTCTTTCTCTGGTACTAGCTCGGAACCTGTAAAAGTGAACTTACTGTTGCTGTCTGAGGGAAAAGAGGATAATTTGTTTCAGGAAAGAATTATCTGAAGGTCATCACAACTTCTTCACATGAGAAAGAGAAGAAATTCATGTTGGTTTCAACTGCAAACAGGTGCAATTTTCCCCAGGTATGAATGAAGAATATATATATATATAAATGAATTTCAAGTGTTACAGGAAACCAAGATGGGGATTTTCAGATTCTTCCTTCTATAAATCTAGTTTTTCAAGACGGGACAGAATCACCCTCATCTTTCTAACAAAACTGCTCTTAACCTTTTAAAAAATAAATAGCACGAGTAGAGAAGTGGGGAGGTACAGATAGATCTGACAGGAGAAGGAAGGTTCTGAATGTGATCAGTAAAAATAGTATTTAATTTTTTAAATAGCATGAAAGAGGTAATGAATGGATCAGTGAATTGTTCTGAGAAGCAGGAAAGTCTAGCAACACAGATCAAATGTGAGAGTCAATTGTTTATAGTGACAATATGTGGAAATTAGTGGATCACAAATATTTGAAATAGTTTTCCAATATATCCCACAAAAATTTGAGAAATTATCTAATTCTTTTTCTTTAGTTTTAAAAACAAAAGAAAGGAAAAGCTTTCAGGAGAGGTGAGTAGCATATCTTCTATATGGCCATTAGCTCAGATTGTTCAGCCTGTATTTTGGATATAGTGGAAAGTGCCAAAATAAGCAGTGATCTCATTTATTTTCAGAAGTATGCCTCAGTCTCTATAGATAATTAGATTTAGATGGAAAGATATTAGTGACTTGGAAAATATGGTAGGAAAATTAATATTTTAGAACTACTATTAATATTATTCATACACAGTTTAAAAAGTTATACTTAGTTGTGGGAGTACATATCTACATACTGGGAGTACACTCAGTTTGCTAAGGGAAAAGGATTGTTATCAGTTTGAAGCCAGACTGGGATACATAGTGAGCAATTTGGCCAGCCAGCACTCTATAGCAAAATATTGTCTCTAAAACAAAACAAAAAGATAAAATACATGCATCACAAAATTGTTTAGTCTATTATATTTTCTAAACTATATTTGTGGGTACGTATTGTTAACACTTGCAGATAATTGTAATGGAAACAAATTTTTCTTGGTCACAATACATTTCTTCACAAATTAGAATGAGGATACTAGAGAGAAGACTCAGTGATTAAGACACATACTGCACATGCGGAAGACCTGTGTTTGCTCCATAGCATGCACATTGGGTGGCTCTCAACTACCTATAACTCACCTTGAAGGGAAAACAATGCCTTACATCTCCTGTGCATGTACTCACACAGACACATACATACATATCATTTAAAATAAATCAGTTTTTCAAAACTAGAAGAGATAATAAGTTTTATGTGGAGAGAAAGAAGTAGATGTTTAACAGAGTTTCAGTGTGGTTATCTGTTCTACTTACTCTCTATTGCTGTGATAAATCATGATCAAATATAATTTGGGATGAAAATGATTTGTTTGACTTACTTATTGGTAACAGAACATCACTAACATAAATCAGGGAGGCACTCATGCAAGAGGACCACTACTAACAGACATATTCACTAGCTTCTTCTCAGCTGGCTTTCTTATAAAGAACAGAACCACCTACCTATGGAGAGTATGCCAACAGTGGTCTAAGTCCTCTTATATCAATTAGATATCAAGGTAATACCACACACATATGTCCACAGGTCACTCTGATCAATAAAAATACTCTCATTGAGACGCCCTCAGATAACTTTGGGCTTTGTCAAGTTGACAGATGACATTAACTCCTAGGACCAAAGTTTGGTTCCCAGCACCCATGTAGAGTGGCTCAGGACCACTTGCAACTCCAGCTCAAGGCAAAACCAATGTGTATGGTCTTTATATGTAGCTGCTTTTACATGACATACCCTCAAACAGACACAGATACACAGACACACACACACACACACACACATACACATGATAAAACATGAATCTTTTTTAAAAGAAGGAAAAAATATTTCATAAAGGTTAGAAGGAAAGAAATTTATTACATGGTAATGGAAATAAAATGTTTGGGATATTTGCAGTGTGGACATAAAAACTGATTTTACAGAACACATGCATGAAGTGATACCAATCTTCATTGCAGGCATAATAACTGAAATTCTTTAAAATTTCATAAATCAATGAACTATTAGGGGAAAATTTTTAAAATGTTCTATATAAATTATTTACTAATATTTTCATTAATGATTTTGAGACCATGGTAAAGAAGATTACTACATATTAAATTTTTCTAAGAAAATATCATTATCTTTTAACTCTTTTGCTTATACTAGTATTGTTATGGTGCCAAGATGCCTGGGAGGGACCACTCAGACTCCAGATGTTCTGAATCAGCCAACTTTTATTAGCTGACCAGTGACTACACTCTCAGGACCAGGATTTAGAGACTATAGTACTGACTCAGAAGAAAGCAGAGCTTATAATGGCCAAAAATTGCACCCTGATCGACCACGTGGTTATACAATATTACACAGGCATGACATAGTTGTTCCTGCCGTAGTTATGACATGTTTGTTCCTACAATACTCATGATATATTTGTTCCTGCAGCAGGCAAGTACATGGTTACAGAAGCCAGTTAATTATTAAGGAAGCAGTTACAAAAGCAGATAAACAACAAGCAAGTGGTTAGAAAAACTGTAAGACATTAACTGAGACCTTCCAAATTTTGTGAGGGGTATTTTCCTATAGTTATTTCTTCCTGGAACAACCCTATGATTAATTCTTCCTGGAACTGCCTATCAGAGTCACAGTTCATTGAGATGGCAGCCTTATAAAAATGGAAGAACTCAGGCTATCATAATATATGTTTGAAGATGTGAACACTCACCTTTATGAACCAGGTGCCTCCTGTCATGCCTTCCTACAATGACTGATTTATTCTTCTGGAACTGTAAGCTCAATAAGCTCTTCTTTCCTTCTGTAAGTTGCCTCAGTCATGGTATTTTATTATAGCAACAGAAAAAGTAACTAATACAGAAGTTGTTACCAGAGAGTGGGCTGTTGGTGTAGAGGACTTAACCATATTGTGATTGGAGGAATGTGGAAGCCACTGAAAGCTTCGACTAGAAAAGTCATTGCATGCTGTAAGTGGAATTTATCAGGTTATTCTAATAGAGGTCCAAATTAAGGTCTTTCAGAGGGAGATGGAAACAAAGACTTAAAGAGAAGATGAGACATTTGGCAAATAATCTAGATGTTGTCTGCTTACTGCATAAGAACTTGCCTAAGACTAAGTTAAAACTTAATGAACTCATTTCTTTGGTGGAAGAAATACCAAGTCAACTTAATGTTGAATCTGTGAAATGGCTTTTAATGGTGAATGCTATGCAGATATAAAATGAAAATGACCTAATGAGAGAAAAAGAAATACAAAATGTACATAAAAGTTGCAAAGGAAAAAAAAGTTAGGAAGTTTAATGTGGCAGCCTAAGCAAATACAGGAAAAGACCTTTCCATTGTTATGGAGATTAGGTACCTTAAGAGTAGAATCCATTTGAATAATAGAAAGAGTACCTTCAAGGTAAGATCCCACCCAGGTAAGCTTCCAACTTGTAAAGGAAAAAGACTAAGACTGCTAGAAATGTACAACATACATAAAATGCTGGTTACCTCGATAAAAGGAACAGCCTAACTAGGCAACACGAATCACATGTTGCTGGCCTTACAGGAATGTAAGATGCAAGAGTGAACAGGTCATCAGTTCTTTCTCCTCAGTTTCAGAGCACCATTAAGGCCATGCAGCATATAGTATAGTACTCTCTGTGAAAAGAAGACCTTGGGAGGCCAACTGACCCTGAGAGTTAATTGAGTGAAGCTGTGAAGGTGAAACCTGATTGTCAGTGGAGACCCCAAGATGTAGGAGATGCCAGAAACATGAGAGATCTATCAATGAGAACTATATATAGAGAGTGGTACCAGAAGAAGGACATGATGATTGTTGCAGGCAGCAAAGCCGGAGGGGTTGAGACACCTATACACCCTTTAAAACTACCGTGACAGACACTGAATTTGCAGGTACAGGATTTGGTGTTTACACTGCTGGATTTCCGGCTTATTTAGTGTTCAGTTTGCTCACTATGCCCCCATTCTTCTGTTTTGGAATGGGAATGCATATTCTGTACCACTGCATGTTGCAAGTGTGCAATTTAATTTTACAGTGGGTTAATTAAGAAGACAATTTGAGACTGAGAATGCTGTTGCATTCTATAAGTCTAGTAGGTAGAGGAAGGTGGATGTTTGTGAGATTAAAGGCACTATGCTTTACATAGTGAGTTGCAGGCCAGCTAGGATTACAGGGAGACAATGTCAGAGAGGGAGGGAAGGAGGGACAGAGAGAGAGAGAGAGAGAGAGAGAGAGAGAGAGGGATTGTGAGAGATCACTTTGAGTCTCCAAAGAGACTTTGGATATTGGACTTTTGAGCAATTTTGAGACTGTTAGGAGTATGGGACTTTTGAAATTGGACTAAATGCATTTGCATTTATGGTTATGAGCATATGGGAGCCAGAGATTTCAATTTGGTGGTTTGACTAAGAATGTCTTCCAGTTGCTCTAAGAATTTTAATATTTGGCCCTAGTTGGTGGCATTGTTTTGAAAAGGTCATGGAATCTCCAGGAAATGGGCCTTTGCTTGAGGATGAAGATCACAGGGACAGGCTTTGAGAGTACATAATTAAGTTCCATTCTAGTTTCTCTCTCTACTTCTTCTTCCTGCTTGAAGATGTGAATGCTCAACTTTCTCCTCTGACTAGGCCCTGCTATGCCTCCCCACTATGATGAACTCTTATCCTTCTGGAAACATAAGCCCATAAAATTCTGCTACAAGTTACCTTGGTCAATGATATTATAACACAGTAACAGAAATGTAAATAATATAATTGTACAAATTCACAAATGTTCAATATATCCCACCATATATTTATTTTCAAAAGGTTATAGGAAATGATTTCAGAAATGTCTCTAGGACCACAATAGTTGCTCTGTCAACAAAGGTTGATTACTTCTTTATTAGGCTTAGCAGTTAGTGTAGAACAAGGTCAGTGGAATCACATAATAAGAAGCCTGTTTGAGGACTCTTAATGACACAAAGGAACTTTCAGAAGTGTTAAAAAATTAAGTGTTCTTTCTTCTCCTTTATCTCATTTGTCAATGATTTTCCTATATGCAACTATTATAAAAACTAAGAGTATTCCTGACCTGATCATATTACAGGGTGATCAATAACTGCCTTTTACTCAGATTGGTTTGTTAAAATTTTGTAAGGCTTATTAATTTCAGTAACTTAATTGATAACCTCAGTAAATATCCATTAAAATTCATTCTTTGAAGGTAAATCAGGCTTATTCTCAAAATACCCACAATTTGAGGAAAGATTCATGCTTTTCCTACCTTATGTTACTTCTTGATTTCTATGAAATTATATCTAAAGACTTAATAATCTGGAAAAGATTGGTATTATGTATGTAACATAAGACATGGGTATATGTGCAAGATTGTTTCAGTTACATAAAGTTTAAATAAGAGTTTATTACATTTTATGATCAAAATTTGTTACTTTTCTTTAGAAATTGCCTATGATTTTTTCTTTAGAATGTGCCTATGTTTTCTCAATAAAATTGATGAAAATGTCATATATATATTCTCTGATATGAAATTGTGTTTAGGGTTATTTTGTCCATGTTGTTCCTTCTGTAAGTATGCTGCAGGTTTAAAGTTATAGAAGAGACTGATACCATAATTTCATAGAAAATGCTACCAAAGCTTCAGCTGCAATGGCAGGAACATCATGAATATATTAGACAGATAGTGTTGATACTCCCCTGTATATAAATCATGTTTACATTTACTCAACCACATCACTTTTTATTTCCTTTAGTTTGATCTGTCAGTATTATGTTCACACTTCAAGACCTTAACTTTTTGTTTATTTATTTTTATCTTTATGCATTTGAGAATTACACCTGAAAGTGTGTAAGTGCACTCATGTTGGGCTGTGCTGTGCCTGAAGACAACAGAAGTGGGTGTCCAGTCCAGATACCCTGGAACTGGAGTTATGGGTGTTTTTTTGGCTGCCATGTGGGTCCTGAGATTCAAACCTAAGTCTTCTGCATGAAGTGTTCAGTGTTCTGAACCAGTAAACCATCTCTCCAGCTCCCAACATCTTAGATTACTATGTTCTAATAGTATACATATAATTTATTATCTTAATTTATATGTATGAGTGTGTTGTCTGCATGTATGTAAGTGTATCTGTGTCCAGAAATGCTCATGGAGGTCAGAAGTGAGTATAGGATTCTCTGGAACTGAAATTGCAGATAACTGTTAGCTTCCAGCAAGGTGCAGCAAAACAAGCTTTGGCCATCTGCAAGAGCAACCAATGCCCTTAACTGCTGAGCCACCTCTTAGGCCCATTATTTTAAATATTTCTATTCCCTTGAAGATTCGACTTTTTTACTGGGGTCAAACATTTGATAATAAAAATCCCTCTAAATCTGAGAGCATTTCTTGATATCTTAGAGAATCTTTATAGGAACATCTAAGAAATAGGATCATTCTTGCCCATAATAGAAGACTGCTCCAAGCAAAGATGTAGTTTAAGCAAAGGTTAAGTGGCAAAATTTGTCATAGATATTATATGCAAAGTATTAAGACCTGATGAGTTATGAAATTCTAAATTAGTCTCCAAATATCTTTGGAGAATCAGAAAAACAAGACCTCTTGTTTTCAGAACAATTGCACATAAAATGTCCTATGAAGGATGAGAAGCATTCTTTAAGAATGCTGAGATTCTATACTGCTATTATTTTTTGTATTTTTTCCTTAAGCTAGATCTAAAACTGCCAGAGTGAAGGTATTTCAAAAATCATCATGTTGTGATTTTATCTGAAAAATTTTCAGGTATCTTGAATCAAATGAAAAACTTTTTGAAAAGAACACAAACTATAACTGTTGATCCTGATCTTAATGACTAGGAACAGTATACTTCAGATGAAATGCTTGAGTCCATTGTTTTATAAACCAGTTTTTTTCTGGCATTAAGGACTTTCAAAGAAAGACTGAATAATCAATGCTTAAGAAAGCACTAAAAAATGCTATTTGTCTGAGTC
Source organism: Eospalax fontanierii (assembly GCA_035773235.1). Taxonomy (NCBI): domain Eukaryota; kingdom Metazoa; phylum Chordata; class Mammalia; order Rodentia; family Spalacidae; genus Eospalax; species Eospalax fontanierii. The sequence goes on from CM069525.1 coordinate 83,181,200, forward strand.
TTGAAGTTATTCTGAGGATTGACATATTTTAGAGATTTATCAGTGTATTATTCAGTTTTCTTTTGCAATGATAAAACACCATGACAAAGGTAACATACTAGGAAGATTATATTGTACTTATGGTTCCAAAGTAGTAAGAGTTCATCATGATGGAAAGGCAAGGTGGAAGAAGTGACTGAACTAGAAATCTGATTGTTCACATCTTCAAGGAGCTTCAGAAGCATAGAGAAACGAGGAAGGGGGAGGAGAAGGGAGGGGGAGGGGAGAGAGGGGGGGACTTTCCTTGCTTCAATATTTATAAATACCAAACTATGTGATTTTATTTAGGAACTTTACTATCTTCCACAAATTTCAATTCATTATTTTTATCAAGTGCTATATATCAAAAATGACTAATTTAGAATTTCCCCACCCCCAACTTGCCATTGCATTCATGAGACCAGCCTTCTATCCTTGCAGTCCCTAATCCCAACTTGCCTTGGATTACAGAGAACCTAGCACCACAGTAACTCGAAAATCCCCCACTCCTCATGCTGTTTTCTATCTAGCCTTGGATACAAGTACACTCTTTTTCTTAGTTCCCCAGACTTCTGAACTACCTCTTACTTCTGGTTGCCTGTGAGCTCTCCAAATCACACCGTGCCCCTCCATCTACATTGATACCACCTGCAGCCTCTCCTACTGCTGGAGGTCTAGGCTTCTTTGCCTTTTTGTTGGGGCTCAGACTTTTGTAGACTGCTTGAGAAAGCCTGAATTCTGCATAGCAATATTCCCAAATTGTGCTGTGCTTGCTGACTAGAGGGACACAGTCCATAGAGAGAGCCTGAGAGCATCTAATCTTGCCTAACCTGTTCCTCTGAGGGAACACTGGAGCAGCTGGACTGCAGCTATATGGACCCTCTAATAAAAAATAAATAAAAATAAAAATAGAACCTAAATCCTTGACCAACCAGCTTTTCAGACCCAGAAGAAAAAGAACCAAGTCACATCAAGTATGCAAATAGAATCAGACTTTAGTCAAATGAAGTAAGGCTTGAATCTCACATCAGAATCACAAACTCCAAAAGAAATCCTCATGCCAAGATCACAACAAAAAAAATAATAGCATGAAAACCCAAGTAATATGTCTCCAACAAACATCACCAGTCCTATACAACAGTTTTACAATGAGAATCTCATAGAGATAACCCAGGACACAGAATTTAAAAGAACAATCATAAACATCATCAAATAACTCAATGAATTTAAAGAACACACAAACAAACAAATCAAAAAACTAAAAGAAGATAGGAATAAACTTCTTATTGAATTCACAAAAGAGTTAAAAATATTAAAGAAAGGCAGAGAAGAATAAGGTAGTGAAAAACGCAGTAAACCAATTTGAAATGACAGGAGAAACCTTCACCAATAGAATGAATGAAATAGAAAAGAGAATATCAAGATTAGACAATAAAGTTGAAGAACTGGCAAAGATGATGAAAATTTTTTTAAAAATCACAGGAATGTAATATGCAAGAAATATGAGACACCATGAAAAGACCAAATTTACATATCATAGGCATAAAGGAAGGAGAAGAATCTCAGGATAATGATATTGACTAGATTTTCAACCTGATTGTAAAATAAAATTTCTCAAAATTAAGCAAAGACATTCCCATACAAACATAAGAAGCACATAATACACCAAATAGAAAGGAGCAGCAAACAAACTCCCCATGGCATATCATAAGAAAAATCCTTAGCATACAGAACAAAGAGAGACATCTGAAAGATGCAAAAGGAAAACAAGTCACATATATAAAGGAAAACCCAGCAGAATTATAGTTGACTTTTCAATGCAAACTATGAAAGCCAGAAGAGCTTTGTACCAAATATTCCCAGTTCTAAGTGACCATAGATGCCAACCTAGAATACATTACCCCACAGAAATGTCTATTTTAGTTGAAGGGGAAAAGAAAACTTCCAAGACATGAATAGGCTGAAAGAATTCGTATCCAGAAATGGAGCCCTTCCAAGAATATTTGTAGCAATACAAAGAGCTGAAAAAGAAATGACTAAATCCAAGGGTCGACAAAAAGACACTAAATAAGGGTATAATTGGGGAACCACAAAGTTAGATCAAATATGCAAGCAGACTTTAAAATGATGACAGTTAATTCACATCTTTCAATAATAGCTTTAAATGTCAATGGACTGAACTCCATGGTCAAAAGACACAGGCTAGTTGAATGGATCAAGAAACAAAATGCATTCTATGATTATTTCTTAGAAACCAATCTCACTTTCAGGACAGAGACTACTTTAAGGTGAAAGGATGGAAAAAATATTCCAAGCAAATGACACTAAGAAACAAGCAAGAGTTGCCATTCTAATATCTGAAAAAAAATAGATTTCAAACTAAACTAATCAGAAGAGATAAGGAGGGTTACTTCATTCTAATCAAAGGAACAATTAACCAAGAAGATATTTTGATTATGAACATGCATGCCGGGTTCACCAGCAGGTACGGCGGTGGAGAAGCTGGTCCAGCCGGCCTCCTCCAGGGGCTGAGTGGGATGGTGAGTGTCGACGGCCTGGACCCTCTCCACTCCGGAGAAAACACCGCACCGAGCCGGGAGACTTGTCGAAGCAGGATCTTGCTTTATTGCATCAGGCACAGTCTTATATAGGGTAGGGGGTGGGGCTAAAAACATGGGAAGTGAAGGACCAATCATTTTTCACCACGTAGGCTGCAGCCAGGTAGAGGCCATTTTGCTATGCCTTGCTGAGTCACTCCTATGCAGAAGTGGAGTGTCAGAGACAGGATGCAAAACTCAAGTGAGGCTCAGAAAGTTACACCAGGCCACATGTCTGGGCCCATGAGGCCCAACACATATATGCACCAACTTATGGTGCAACAAACTTCACTAAAACAGTTCTACAGGAATTTAAGAAACAGATTAATCCCAACTCACTAATAGTAGGCAACTTAAATATCCCACTGTCTCCATTAGATAGGTTATCCAGACAAATGCAGAGAGACATCTGAATTAAACTATACCATACATCAAACAAGCCTAAAAGACATCTACTGACTATCCCACACAGGTACCAAAGACAGGAAACACATTCTATTCAGCACCCCATGGAAGTTTCTCCAAAATCAACCATATACTGGGCCACAAAACAAACTTCAACAAAAAAAAAACCTGTTGAAATAATTCTATGCATTCTTTTGACTCCAATGCAATAATGATTAAAATCTCCTCCTCCTCTTCCTTATCCTCTTATTCTTCCTCCCTCCTCCTCCTCCCTCCTCTTTTTCCTCCTATTCCTCCTCCTGTTTCTCCTAGATTTCTTTCTTTTTTGGGTATATTAGTCTTATACTCTGCTTGATTTCACAAACTATTTAAGTACATTATACATTTTAACCATATTGACTTCTTCATATATCCTCCTTCTCCCATTTATTCTCAACTTAACACTCTTACTAATACTCCTCTACATATTGCCCTTTTATATTCTTGTCACATTGTTACAGTATCAAGAAAGGACTCCTAAGGGCCTAGCTGAAGATGTGACACTGCAGTTATGCTAGACCAATCACCTGGCCCTGGGAACCCCCCTAGAAATGTAGGGGCATCTTAAGTCTACCTAAAGAAATAGGTAGAATTCTGAGTTAATGGCATGGTAAATAGTTTCTGCTTTGAATAGCTGTCCTTAGTGTAGGAATCAGATACCTATTAATACCTCAATTTTTGCTGTTTTTGAAAACTGCAACCACTTCATATATATTGAGTTTATACTTTATGTATACAATAAAGTAATACACTTTATTGAGTTTTTGTATATTTTAAACATTTTGGTCACCTTAGACCACCCTCCTCCACCTGTGTCACCATCAGATTTCATGCATTTTGTCATATATTTTAAAGCCTATCTTGTCATGTTTGTATACCCAGATGTTCATCCACTGGAGCGTGTTTAGCCTATCTAGCAACACTCCTTTAAAAATCACCTCTTTTCCAACCATTGATAAGCTTCCAATAGCTCCTCAGCTAAGATTGGGGACTCCTGCCTGTTTCCCCAATTCTGTGGTGGGTTTCTGTTTGACTGAGTTGGCATGAGACTTGTGCATACTGTCACCATTGCTGTAATCCATATAAGTAATTTCCCAGAAGCATGGAAGATTATGTTTCCTTGTGATCATGCACTAACCCACTATCTTAGACTCTTTCTGCCTCCTCTTCCACAATGATTGCTGAGCCCTGGGTGGCTAAGGTTTACTATAGGAGTCCAATATAGGGATGCACATTCTGCAGAATTCTGTTTTCTGTACTTTGGCTGGTTTTGGTCTTTTGTGTTCATCATACTTTGTTGCACAAGGAAATTTTGATGGTGAAAGTTTAGAGATGGAGTAGTATTCTGTCTACTCACTCTTCTATGTTCCATGTGTCTTAGGTATAGAGGATCTATTGTAGATTTTTTACTTAGGACTGGGCATCTCATAAGCTCTTATTTTCTCTGTGTCACCAGTTTATGGAACTCTGTAATAGTCTCCATCTATTGTGAAAAGAAGCTTGTTTGATGAGTCAGGAGAGATATATACTAAGAAATTGCTTTTGTCTAGTAATGTGACAGATGTATAGTTTTCTCTAGGATTTATGACCCATTCAGTCATGTATATTTGACTATGTTTTCGGTACCAACACATGAGTTACTTCTCATTGAGGGGACTTAAAGTCCAATTATTTAGAGGCAATTATTGCCTCTAAGATGTAAATGTCAAGACTGAATCAATATAGTTTGCTGTAGTGATCATAATTTGTGATTATTAAATTTGTGGTTGGATTACTGATCTATTTTTCTGCTCTAACAGTTTGAATAGTATCCTTTAGAACTAAGAGAGCTAGACGCCATGGAGGAGGCTTCCAGGAAAGTTTCCTCCTCCACTGTTCCAAGCCATGTGTGCAAAGTATGTCTTATATTAAGCAATATCTATAACCTTCAAATTCTCGGATATAGTCAAGAGCTGTGTCCATAGCCTGTATTATTTTGGGAGGCTCTGTCCAACAACTTGAAGGAAGGTGTAGCAGTTTGAATGAGAATATCTACCATAGGCTTCAAATATTTGGAAACTTTGTCCCCAATTGGTGGCACTATTTTGGGAGGTTTTAGAAGGTGTGGCCATGCTGGAGGAAGCAGGTCAACTGGAAGTGAGCTTAGAGAGTTCTTAAGCTTTGTCAGATCTCCAATCATTCTTCGTTTCCTGTGCCTCCTTGAAGATGTCAGCACTTAGTTTCTGTGTCTACTTTAGTGACCTCTGACCCCATGCCTCCATGCCATGTTCGACTCTGGGCCCTTTGGAACCATAAGATAAACAAATTCTTTCTTTTATAAGTTTCCCTTAGTTAGTGTTTCAGTTACAACAACAGAAAAGTAACTAATACAGTAATTGATACAAGAGAGTTTGTTGTTGGCTGTGAAGATCCTGACCATGTGTGTTTTGGGAGCAGTGTGGAAGACTTTGAAAGTTTGTGCTAGAAAAGCAATTGACTGCTGTAAGCAGAGCTTAATGGGCCATTTGAGTAAGAACCTGGAAGAAAATACTGCTGAGAACATTGTATTTCTAAAGGAAAATAAGAACTTAAGCAGCAATTGGGATATTTTGGCACAGAGCCTTACCTGAGATTAAGTTGAAAAGCAATGGAAACTTTAGCTGAGGATATTTCTAGGCAGACTAACATAGAAATGGTAGCAGGAAGAAACGCAGAACGTACAGTTTGGATTGAAAAAGAGCACAGGAAGATTAATGTTGGAGCCAAGGCCTGTGCTGAAGAAGAGGGTCTCTTTGATAAAGAGATTAAAGTTATTAAGGAGAGGCCTAAAGTTTTCCACTTAAACAATGAAGAGTGTCTCCAGGGCAAGACAACACCCGGCTAAGCCTCTAACTTGTGAGAGGAAAATGCTACAGGGGTTTTCTATTAGAAAACCAGTGAAGAGAAAAACTTTGAAAGTAGATGAAGTAGGCTGGGGTCCATCCTAAATTTGTAGCCAAACTTGGCAGTGTCATTCACCTAGTGCTGGCTTTATAGTCATGAAACGTACAAGAGTGAAGGGGTCAATCACTGGTTATTCCTCTGCAGTTTCGGTGAATGAGGCCAGGAAGCATGTAGCAGGGGTGTCCCTGCATAAAGAAGGCCCTGACAGGCCCCACTGTGCGAAGCTGTGAAGGTAAAGCCTGGTTGGCAGTGGAAAACCCAAGAAGACATTCGAGATGCCACAGTTGTGAAACATCTGCCTAGGATAGTAGGATATGGGGCATGGTGCAAGTCTAAGAAAGAGAGATGTATGTTGCGCACAGCAATGCTGGAGGAGCTGAGCCATCTAAGCCCTTTGGAACTAAAGACCCAGAAGTTAGACATGGAGCTAACAGATTTGATGTTGTCCCTGCTGGTTTTCAGTCTTGTTTGGGTCCAGTATTTCCTCACTGTGCATTTATTCCTCCCTTTTGTAATGGAAATGTGTTTTCAGTTCCATTGTATTTTTGGAGTAATTTGCCTTCTAATTTCAAAGGGGTTTGGGGTTAAGAGAATACCCTGAGTCACAAAAGAGAGCTTAGACTCTGGACTTTTGAATAGTATTGAGACTGGCAAAAGACTAAGGAAACTTTTAAGGTCGGAATAAATGTGTTTTGTATTTTATATAGTCACGAGCCTATGGGGGCTAGGGAATGCAGTGGTTTGAATCAGAATGTCTCCCATAGGCTCCAAGTATTTGGACATTTTGTCCCCAGACTGTGGCACTATTTTGGGAGGTTTTAGAAGGTATGGTCATGTGAGGAAACATGTCACTGGAGGCAGGCTTAAAAAGTTCTTGAAACTTGCCAGATCTCCAGTTGTGCTCTGCCTCCTGTGCCTGCTTGAAGATGTGAGTGCTTAGCTTCTGTATCTACTCTAGCTATTTCTGCCCCCATGCCTCCCCGGCATGATGGACTCTTGCTTCTTTGGAGCCATAAACTAAGTAAACTCTTCTTTTATAAGTTCCCTTGGTCAGTGTTTTTATCACAGCAACAGAAAAATAAATAATACAAAAGATTTCTCCTTTCTGGCCTTGTGTTACTCGTTTTAAAGCATTCAGTTATACATGTACTTATATACAGATATTTTATGTATATTTTTCAGTAGGCTTTTGATTGAAATAAGGCATTTTCCTCTGGTTTTTCATGCTGCCTACACATTAGTTTTTTCTCCCCTCTCTCTCTGCCTCTCTAACCCTCTGTCTTCTCTCATCCCAATTAAAATATTTTCCCTTTGCACCTTTCCTCCTTGATTACACCTGTCTCCTCTCTCAGGCTCTCATATTCCCTTAGACTCCATGGTTTCATTCCATTTTCCTGGCTCCTGTGATTAATTACATCATTATATATACTCACATATAAGATTTGGCACTAAGCTCCACAAATGAGAGACCTCATATGATCTTACTTGTTTTTCTGAGTATGTGCTGCTTTAAGTAGTATAATAGTTTCTCATTCCATCCACTTACCTACAAATTTCATGATTCACCCACAAATTCCATCTTTCTTTACTGCTGAGTAGAACTCCATTTTGGAAATATACCACATTTTCATTATCCATTCATCAGTTGAGTGACATTTTGGTTGTTTCCATTTCTTAACTATTGTAAAATGAGCAGCAGCAAACATGGGTACACAAATATCTCATGGGGGTATATCAAAGGAATTAATACCGTGGTAGGTTCATTTTGTGGTGAGGGAGGTCATGTTGAAACAGAGTTTTCATGTAGCCACAGCCTGGAATTCACTATGTGCATCAGGCTGGCCTTGAACTTACAGAGATCCACCTGCATCTGCCTCCCAAGTGCTGGGATTAAGGTGTACCCTACCATGCCCAGACTCACTTTTAGTTTTTTAGGAGTTCTTCAAACTGCTTTCCACCAGTTTCCCATCCCACTCACAGTGAATAAGCATTCAATTTTTCTCAACACTTGGTGTCATGAATTCTATTGATCTTATCCATTGTGACTGGGATAAGATGAAATCCTAAAGTGGTTTTCATTTACCTTTTGAACCCTTTCTAAAGTGTTTCTTAGCCCTTTATACTTCTTTTGAGGACTCTCTGTTCAGATCATTTTACTTATATTTAATTGAGTTACTTGTTTTATTCATTCTTTGTTTTTTGAGTTCTTTGTGTATTCTGGATATTAATCCTCTGTCAGATGATGTTCTGAATATTTTCTCCCAGTCTGTGGGTTTCATCTTTACGTTTTAGGCTGCTATATTCACTATACAGAAGTTTTTAGTTTAATAATGTTCCAGTTGCTGACCGTTGACTTAATTCTTGAGCAACTGATGCTTGATAGGGAAAGTCCTTTGTTGTACTTATATCTTGTCAAGTACTGCCTATGTTTTCTTCCAGCAGTTTCAGAGTTTCAGGTTTCACATTAAAGTCTGATCCATTCAGAGTTGACTTTTGTGCATGGTGATAGATAAGAGAATAATTTTACTCTTCTATAGGTTGAAATCTGGTTTTGCCAGGACTGTTTGTTCAAGGTATTGTTTTCTCTTTTCTAAGTATGCCTTTCCTAATACTTTGGGCTCCCTTTCCTGGCCTTCTTGGTATCTCCTCCAGATGTTCCTGAGTTCAGGCTGTTCTGACTTGTACACTCCCTTCCCCCATCCTACCTAACTTCTGATAAAATCCCTTGCTGTCTCATTCCTGGCTGCTCCTCTCTATCCCTGAGAAACAGCCCAAAGGTTTGTCCCCAGTAAACTGTCTTTTCTTGCATGGAGTAATTTCTTTTGGTAGTTTTAAACACTTACATAAAGAATATTTTTAAAACGACTCCCCAGTTTCTATACTTGTTAACTATCATCATGCTGTGTTACTTTTTCTTGGGAAGATCCAAACAAATGTCCAAGCACCCTATTTGGGCAACCAGGACAGAACAAAGTAGGATTTCACCAGGGCTTAGTTGAGAATTTAATTAAAGGAATATAGGTAACACCAAAATAGTTACTTCAGTAGAAAGTCCCACCCCTTCATGGATGGCAGTCTCCTAGAGACTAATCATGGTGTGCCATTTTTCACCAAGTTTCTATTTTTTATATTGTTTACTTTCTCCAAAGATCACTTGCAGCTGAGGGAAGGGAAATCTCAGGTGAGGGTCTCCTGACTTTTCTTTTCTTGAACACTTGGGGAGTGTCAATAGCTCTATTTCTATTTCCATAGAACTGCCTTGGACTATCTTGATCTGTTGAAGTTGTTCTGGCTACCTGTGCGATTCCAATATGGGCTCTTGCTGTGACTTCAAGAAAAAAGCTGCCACATAAGACTTCATTTCATTTCAAATTTCTTTATTTAAAAAAAAAAGTGGAGAAATTAATTCTGATAACTTTCTTTTTAAATTGCATGATGGTTCATGAGGGCCTCCCCTTAGCTAAGAACTATTTCCAGTTATTTCCTTTAGGGGTTGACATTTTTTTTTTCCAGTGGTGTAGCCACTAGTGAGTTTTCCATGCACCAGTAAACCCCCCACACTTGAAAAACAGTTGTATGCTGGCTATACAAATATATAATGAAGGAGAGACATTAGCCTCCAAAATGAAAGCAGACAGAGACTAGAGTCCCCATGATTGCTGCCCAGTGGCTGCCTTCCGCAATATGGCACATCCAACCTTCTGACTGCCTTCTTGATATGACACTTTTACCACAAATCCCTTCCCCCCTCTTTGAAGGAAGAAAAAACCTAAAAACTCTGAGTCCATAAGAGAGGCGCTTCTGCTCCAAATCCTGGGCCACAAGGAGGCATCGTCTCAGGTTTATTCTCTGCCTAATAAGCCAAAGTCTGTTTCGTTGTCTCTTTTCCCACTTCCTATTTTCTAACACTAAAACTTTAAAAAATATACTGTTGTGTTGTTCTGATTGACTTTTGGCTTAGATATGATTATGATATTTTGATAAAATATTTAAAAAATGAATTGCAACTCTTAAAATTGAAAAAAAATTTAATAAGTTTTAGTCAAATAAAACATGATCATCAAATAGCCAGTTATCATTACACAGCAACAAATATACAACTATGTTATAAACATCAATTATGAGCACAGAATGAATTTAAAAACTGTTTAGTCCTCTCTCCTCATCTAATTAAACAAGAAAACCCAAGTCCAGAGTGGGGAACAAACTTGCTTAATATATCATAGTTATTAGGGCAATGAGGTTTTCTGGTTTGTAGCCCATGGCTTGTTCTTCTATGTACCATCCTTATGAAGTGATTATCAATTTATCTTACATAAACACTGTGTGTGTATATAACCAAAGTAATTAAAAAATTTAGTATGTCCTCTTGTAATGAGTCATTAGAGAGCCCTTGGAACAGAAACTCAGAGAAATGAGGCAATTTGTTCAATATGATCCAGTCAGTGTTAAATACTGGCATTGAGTTGGATTCAGTTCCAGGTCTTTAAAACTTGAAAGCATGAACACATTCCTTTGTAATCATCTTCCTAATAATGTTGTAATTTTGTCAATTAAAATTTGAGCTATATCCACAGAAATAGTTAAAACAATTCATTAAATTTTAAACAATTCAGTTAGTTGCTTGCTGAACAGCTTGTTTGATCAACGTTGGCTTGACTTCTAACAAGGATTCATCCATAAAGACGTCTTTTATCTGACTTTATTCATTTGCTTTTTACCTTCAAAAATAGCTTTATTTACATTTCTATCTCTTGTATAATTGTTAATAGTTTTATGATCATATGGAATTCCTTCCACTGTAATTTTATATTTATGTCAAATCCTTGCTACATTTTGTATCATATAAATGCTGTTATTATACACATTTTCTTCTAATACTGTCAATCCACATTCATCACAACCAACTTTAAAAGGAATATAAATATTTTCATCATTTCATAATGTAAAATGCAATTCCTATATATGACAAAGCAGAACATACGAATATAGATGACACTTAGATAATGAGTTATCTCACTATAATTTTAAATATTCAATTTCATTGAGTTAATGTCTACCACTAATAAAATTTGAAGAGCTTACTGCTCAATAGCACTATGAAAAAAAGTTCCTAATATCTACTATGTGCATATTTTATGCAAATATAAAACAAAGGATCCAATGTGCATGAAAATATACCTACATCTTCCCTACATGTGTAGGCTTTGCTGTTCATTTGAAGGGGTCATCAACCTGATATACAATGCCAGTTATCTACTAACAGTATATGGTATTAAAGACAAAGGAAGATATTGAGCATGTTTATACATAAGAATAACTCAGCTCTGCAGAGGCTATGATAGCAGGACTGAGTTTGAGGAAAGCCTGGGGTACAAAGAGTGACCATGTATTTCAAATTTAAATGATTAAAGAGAGAGAGAGCAAGAGAAATGGGTGAAGAAAAAGCATAACATGGTTTCTCTCATATACAGAGTCTAGATTTAACTATATATGAAGTGAAAAAAGAAGGAGGACTATTAGAATGGAGAATAAAATAAAATAATAGAAATAAATATTGGCAAAGTGTAATGATGTATGCATAAATAAGTAAAAATGAAATTCAATATTTAGTATGACACCTAAAAATTTAATTTTGAAATAAAATAAACATATACTACTTCTCATCTTACACAATGCTAATCTAAAATTATTTGGACTGTCTAGATAGAAATTTTCTAGTTAAGAAAAATATATGATATATTAGGTTCCTAAGAATCCTATTAACATGAAACTGTTAAAATTAGAATGAAAGGTAATTTAATAATTTTTCATTTTCTGTTTCTTGAAATTAATCCAACTTTCATGACCAAGAGGAACTAGAAACTTCCTATTCCAATACAGTATATATCAGAGAATGAAGTGATAAATTCTTTCATTTAAAATATTTTATTATCAGTAGATAATTAAAATATAAAAATGTGCCCCTAGAATTATGTGGTGTTTTTATTCTTCCTCAAATTATTTTTACATGTATTAATGTATTTGACAACCACACATTTCACAAAAATAAAGAAACTGTGTTTCTTTTAAAAATTGAAATGCCAAGGCATAATGTGATTAAATTCAAGCAAAATTTATGTCATAAACAGCAATTTGCATAGCACCAAATTCACTTAATATTGGTTTTTCCTACCAGACATCTGAGTATCAAAGATGATAAATTTTGTCTATAAGGAAAATGAGAGATCGATTTATTTATTTATTTTTTGAATTTTGTGCATGTTTGTGTATGTGTTCATGTGGTTATGTACACACAGGTGAACTTGTACATGTGTGTGTGTGCAGGTATAGGCCAGAGGTAAATGCCAGTGTCTCTCATTGAAACTGGAACTTACTAATCAGCTAGTCTGGCTGAACATGGTGTCCCTGGAATCATTCCTTCTCTTCTCCCCCAGCACTGTGTTAACAGATGCATACCACTATGCTCAGCTTTTTATCTGAATGCTAGATCTCCAGACTCAAATCCTCATGCTTGTGCCATAGGCACTTTGCAATCTACACCATCTCCTTAGCTCTAATTAAATTATTTGAAGCCTTAAAATCACCTTCAAATACACCACCTACTCAATACTAAATCCATTGTGATTACAAAAGGGATAAGTTGTGTTTCTTTTTGATGATTCTTCATTAATTTTATTAATTTATATATCTAAATATATATAGTTTACACTTATGATTATTGTTGTGTGTGTGTTATGGAGGTCACAGAACAACTTGTAGGAATTGGTTCTCTCCTTCCATGATGCTGGATCTGAGGATCAAACTTAGGTCATGGTGACATGTGTCTTTATTTGCTGAGATATCTTGCCCACTCCTTTTTGAAATTTCTTTAATTCCATTTCTTTTTATTTTTTTAAGTCATTTGGAAGGTTTACTTGATATCATAGTTGAACTTAACAGTGTATTTGAATGAAAATACTTTAGAAAAGAAATACTTAATTTACATTACAATATTATATCTGCAACTTTATCAATTGAACTACGATTTTAAGGATCTCTTTCCCTGAATTTCTGTGCCAATGACGTATACAAAGGGACCTAAGGCTGAAAAACATGATGATGAGAGTTCAGAGCAGGAATAAAGAATGATGTTGAGCTTCTTGATGACATCTCTACTTAGGGATAACTATGGACAAAATTATCAGCATAGCAAAACATGTCCAAAGCATATGAATTCAAACTGAGTAATCATTAAGTTACATTTATGAACTCTAATTGTCAAAACACTAGAAATAAATTCAGTGCAATAGTGTATTCATGTTTATAATATTCTAGTACATATGATGACTAGTTATTTTGCAGTGATTTATGGTCACTTAATTTTTTAATATTTAGTATTATTATTTTATCTGTATCAATGTATTGTCTGCATGTAGGTAGGTGGACCCATGGCATTCAGTGCCTGCAGAAGTCAGAAGAGGGCTTCAAATCTCCTGGAACTGGAGCTAAAAATGGTTGTTAGTCACCATGTGGGTGCTTCGAATGAAATTCAGTTGCTCTGTAAGAGCAGACAGTGTTCTTAATTGCTGAGCCATCTCTCCAGCCCCACAGTCACTTTATTAATACAGTTTTTAATATTGTACCACAGAGACAACTGTAATTGTTAGAGAGCAAATAGCTATTTAGCTGGGATAGACTATGAATTCTCTAGTTTCTCTGTTGAAAGACCAACATTTCCAGTTTCACTAGTCGATCACCTGATCACAAGATCACCCTTAGGAAGGTGGGTTCAACTTAAGCTATACTAAATAGGTGGGCGGAATACAGAATGTGTTAATGAGGCAGTGAACTTTTCCTGCCTGGAATCCCGCCTCACAGTGCAGTTCTTCTAGACCCGGCCACAGATATGTAGCTCTCTGTAAGTCTGCCCGCTTTTCTGAATTCTTCAGAAAAGTGTAATCTTTCCTTCTCTTCTTCATATCTCTTTTCTAAACACACTTTCTCTATGGTTTTGGGATGCTCTAGCGTCTTGTATTTCTCTACCTTTTCTCTAAAGCTCCTTCTCCCAGCCATGTGGCTGCCAGTCCGCCACATGTCTGACCCCATGCAGGCTCTAAACCTGCATGACTTTTTGGCTTCTTTTCTTCTGCCTCCATTCTCCTCCTCCAGGCAGCTGCTGAGATCCCCAGCTTGCCTGTCTTGAGTATTTTTCTTCAAATTCCAATAAAATTGTCCTAAAGCTTCTGATTGGGTCCATTCCTAAATTCTTTTATGAATGAGCCTAAGAATCCTCTAGGGGATGCTCTCTTTCATCCCATTTCATAATCAATTACATATTGTTCTCTGTGATATATAATTTCAGTTTCATGTCTGTTTCAAACTATTATTAATAGCAAACAATCTATATTTTGTATAGGACTCCTTTCCTTTTCCCAGAGTAATATATTACTATATTTTTAATATCATATATATGTTTAGATATGTAGATATACATATATAGAGAGAGATGTGGAAATATATAGGTAAGTATAGATTTTTGTAAAGACAAAAAATTTGAATGTCAAAAGTACTTCTGCCCCTACATTTTTATAATTAGTTATCTCAACTGGTATTTTTAAAGATAGAAACGGATTATGGTATCATATTAAGTGTGCATTTTTCTTTTTATAACATTAAGATAATGGCATCATGTTACCTTACATTATATTGTCTTTTATTATTAAACTATCATCACTCTTCTGAATTGAAACAGGAAATCATTTAAATTATTTAATCCTTTTTCTCATCAACACACTTTTGCTTCCAGGCAAACTTTCAAGTTAATATTTTCCCTTCAAATTAAACAGAGGCCGTCTTTCAATGTACTCAAAGGTACTGTTGGAAATTCTTCTTAGTGTTAGTACCAGAAAAAAGAATTCTGGGGTTTGCACTTGTAAATGAATATAAAATTTCTGTGTTGTTGAAAATTTCTAATGTAGTCTCTCAGGCTTTAAGTTCTCATAAGAACATTCGATGAAATTGATTCTTGTTTCAAAGGCAAGAAATCTGTATAGAAAAATAATCTAATTTATTTTAAAACTTTCAAATCATCAATTTTGAGCACTCATAATAGTAATAAGTAAAAACACTATAAGGTATAATTACTTAGATTCTATTATATATCAAATATATTCTTTCTAACAGCTGCAAAATACAGGATAACTTGTTTGTTTTTCGCAGTAATAAAGATCACTCAAGAATTACCAAATGGATCCAGTCCCACTTCTCCAGAGCTCTAGCCTTCTCTGCTAACTAGTAAGAACCAGCACCATCCTGTTCCCATTGGCTGTCCTTTGCCCTTGGCCCCACTCTGTTGTGGCTACTGTAGATTTCCTGACCTGCCAGTACAAGTGCACCTTTCACCCCTCATTAAATAAGCTTCCTTTTCCCAACAGATGCAGATTATTACATGGTTCCTAAACTGGTCAGATGCAGAGGATTAATGACTATGAAAACTTTAACTCTAAGTGACCCATCTTCAATGCAACCTCTACAAGTAGGATGAATGCATCTCTTATGAGAGAAGTCTCTTTATGCAGCAGATGGTCATTAATACAGAAAACCACAATCAGCCAATGCGCAAAGAACAAAAGGCTACAGAGTGCTTAACCCTGAAGAGGACACCTATTTCAGTCCTCTTACTCAAGTCTCAGGGATCGTTTTGGAAGAGGAGTGGGAAAGACACTAAGAGCCAGAGGAAGTGGACGACCATAAGGAAACAGTTTTACAGACAGCTGATCAGTTATTCATATGAACTCACAGCAATGTTGACAACATACACAGGTCCTATGCAAACTGAAACCATTCTAAATTACAGTATATACATAGGGAAGTGGGTAAGAAACCCAAACAAACCTGAGGAACTTTTGGCAATCCATGGCTGCTGGAGAGTGACAGGTATGTCTGGCATGGATGGTAGCCTTGGTGCGCCCATTGGATGGACCTACACTGAAGGACATGTGGGGACACATATCAGACTCTATTGGCCATATATATATTACACCAAATTGGATAGAGGGCAGTGGGGGAGGTGTGCATAGCAGAAGGCATCTAAATACCATCAAATTATATTTTAGGATAATCACATTGTGTGAACTACTTTCCCCATATTTTGATTCTGCCATTCAATTTAACTCTAATAAAGAAGGGATATTTTGAGAAATATCGGAAGGAAAATTTAATACCTAATAGTGAGTAGGTTGGATAGAACATAGGCAAATTTAACTATATTTGTGTACAAACCGATTCCTCATTTTCAGGAAAGTGAAACAGATTATGTTAGTAACACCTCTCTTTATGTCTTATGGGAAGCATAATGCAAACTTGTCAAATTTCCTTGTACTAGTTATAAGATAGATTGTGAATAATCAAGCTGTAATTCTATAATACAGATGTACTTACAGAAGACAAAAAATAAGACTTGAGCTGGGTGTGGTGGCACATGCCTTTAATTCCAGCACTTGGGAGACAGAGGTAGGCAGATCTCTGTAAGATCTAGGCCAGCATGCATAACATAGTGAGTTCCAGGCCAACCTTTGGCTACAGGGAGACCCTGTCTCAAAAACATAATAAATCAGATTTAAATGAGGCCTGGTGTCAAGGCCCTATAATCCTAGCTACTTGGGAACCTGAGGGAAGAGGATCACAAATTCAAGACCCGGCTGGGCTACAGACTGTCTTCAATGAAAATTTGCACAACTTAGTGAGACTCTGACTCGAAACTGAAAGTAAGGGACAAGAAAGTAGGCTCAGAAGTTACTGTTGTTACAGAGGATCAGACCCAGAACTTCCTTCCCAGCACCTAGTGTGTTTCATCTCCTATTTTCTAGGATAGTTTCCCACTGCTCTGACAAAAACCTCCATCAAAAGCCACTTGAGGAAAAAAGAATTTACTTTATCTTATGATTTCTAGGTCAAAATGCTTCACTGAGGGAAGTTGGGACAGGATCTCAAAGCAGAAACCTGGAGACAAGAACTGAAGCAGAGATTTAGGAGGAATGCTACTT
The DNA here is from genome assembly GCA_035773235.1 of Eospalax fontanierii. NCBI lineage: Eukaryota > Metazoa > Chordata > Mammalia > Rodentia > Spalacidae > Eospalax > Eospalax fontanierii. The sequence goes on from CM069525.1 coordinate 83,198,208, forward strand.
ACTGGTTTGTTCCCAGGCTCATATTCAGCCAATTTTATTAAACAGCCTTAGTCTGCATGCCATGGACCTCATCCACCAATTAGCAATCAAGAAAATATCCAACAGATGCCACAGTCCATTCTAATGGAGAATGTTCCTCAACCGAGATTGCCTCTTGCCAGGTAATTCAAGTTTCTGTCAAGTTGACAATGAAAATTAACCAGTAAATTCAGTACCATAAAATTAGCTTCTACTTTTAAAATTGTGATATAATTAATAAGGTTTATGCGTTGACTCAGTGTGTGTTTGTATGTATGAGAGAGAAAGAGAAATATAGGAAGAGAGAGAGAGACAGAGAGAGAGTAATTAATTATATATGACATGCTAGCAGGAGATGACTGTTAAGGGAAGGTAAGTTGTTAGCACTCACAGGTTCGGAGGATGGAAGAATAAAGTAGCAGACGATGATAAATAAGAGAAAATTATAATGAAAAAATAGCTTGAATGAAACAAAAAGAAAGGAAAAGGCATTAAAACTCTGATTAATCAACCTGAATTATCATTACTGCCCTTTTTTAAAGTTTATATATGACATAACATTTCTCTTTTTATTCATATATTATAAACCTTTCACTTGTTTCAAAATATTTAATTTTTGTAGAATATCCATGACTTTAGAAAGAAATGTGCAATCAATCATTGTTTATGTAGATAGATAGGAGAGAGAGAGAGAGAGAGAGAGAGAGAGAGAGAGAGAGAGAGAGAGAGAGAATTGAAATAATCCATAAGAGCAAGGCACTAAACTGACATTTCATAGTAAAAATAACTGGGGTATATAAATAAAAGAAAGAATTAAATGAAACAGACTTATTCTATATTAAACTAATCACTATTAAACACACACACACACACACACACACACATATTGCACTGAGCCCATTCAGTGTTGCTCATGTATGTGCATCTGTGTTGTTTAGGGAAGTTTGAGAGGACAAGAAATTGAGAGGGAATGTTGCAGACATTTAAAGGTATTGGATGGTAACTGGGAAGGATGGAAATAATATAAATACAATATTTGCATATGAAATTTACTAAATTAAAATATAAAAAGAAACATGAATTTAAAATATGATAAGTATACAAAATTTTAAATCAATCTCAAATCAAAGATTACAAAATACAACCAAAACTAATAAAACATTACTTCTCAATTAGATGTCTTTGTGAAATTTGTCAGTTCTAAAAATATATTAAGTATAATTTAGAATATTCAATTTAAAAAGCTTTTGTAACGGGCTAGAAAGATGGCTTAGTAGTTAAGAACACTTGCTGCTCTTCCAGAGGACCCAGGTTTGATTTCTAGCACCTACATATAAGCTAACAACTATCCTTAACTCCAGTTCCAGGGGATCTGACACCCACTTCAGGCTTCTGCAAGGCATTACACACACATGGTGCACTTACATACATGTTGGCAAGACACACATACACATAAAATAAAATATAATATAGAAACTTGTAAAGTAATATAATTACATAATAAAGATCATTGACAGCTACTAAACAGTGCATTAACTTTAGGAGTTTCCAAGAATAGAGTTAATTTAGATATCTGAAAGTCCTCAGGGAGTTGCCACATAGAATCTAAGCAAAGTATTTTATTTTCTAATTACTTTGTGATTTAAGATTTTAACTCACATAATGGAGAAAATATTAGACATAGAAATATTCTATCTAATGCTTGAAAAGATATTTTCTTTTGCTTATGAAAAGTATATCATATACCCGACTGCAGTATACATATTGAAACAATGACCATCAGCTAAGCTAATATTTTAGCTGTGTTTAAAAATCGGTGCACAGCAAAAAGTGTTACTTAAGATGTAAATTTGAGTAAAGTAGATTTGAATTGCTTAATAATGCTTTAAAATGCTGATTGATCAGGCTTATATATTGCAGGCCAGATCTTTAGATCCTCAGCTTTGTTCAATAAGCAATACACCTATGGAGAATGAAGAGTCCTTCATTCATTCCACTATGCATATAATCATTCCTCAATTTTTAAAGTTAGTGCCTACGAGATGCCAGGGCTATAATGATATACTAATTGACACAGTGGTGTCTTCAAACAGGTTCAAATAAATATGTGTCTGTGTGTATCTGTTGCAGGTCATAATTCCTGCAAAGTTTCTCTGCAGTGAACCTCTGAGGAGTTAGCACTGTAGCAGAGAAAGGAGTAAAGTGAAGCAGCAGTGAGAACAGCTGAGGAGACTGTTCCAGGCACAAAGACAACAATTACAATACCAGGCAGCACCATTTTTATTGTACTAGAAAATTCTGGAGAAATATTTAAAACATAACCAAATCATAACAATGTCTACATTACCCCAATTTATTGTTTTAGTGTAATAAGAATGTCAATGCTACATTTCAGGGAAAAGAAATATTGTTTGAATTTTTCTGGGGAGCTATAAACAAATATGGAGTCGCCCCAGATAAGGCACTGACAGGAGAGCAAAGAAATGATTCCATAACATCTAACTTGGTGAAGGAATGTGTTCACTGGGATCACATAAAGGAGCATAGAAAAAGGGATACTTATAGAGGAATGAGTGATGAGTCACAGAAACTACAAACCTACAAGAGGTCCCTGAACAAATTTCAGGCAGCTCTGCAGTTCAAAGTCTGTTCTACCTAGTCTCCTCTCTTCTCCTTATAATTCTTACAGCTTCTATAACCTTGGGAAGGTTATTTGTGAAAACTTGTAAGAGTTTCTGAGTTTTCTGAGGCTTGGGTGCCTTCCCCCTCACTCCAGGAAGACGTGTATAGCTATAAAAAATAGCTATACACCAAGAAACTGAAATCCCAGTAATTATGTGGGTCCATAAAAGACATCTAGTAGCCTATGAAATGAACAAGAACACGCAATGAACGTCACTTCAGTTTTACATAATAAGTGTGAAGAACCCCTATGGGGAAAGGATGTTCTCCTAAGTTAATGCTGCTGGGAAAACATATTCACATAGAAAAAAATGAAAATGATACATTATTTTGCAACATGTAAAAAAGAATTGACTCCTATATAAAAGACTAATCCCTGGTAATTATGGACTAAACTTATAAAACTTCTAGAAAAATTCATATACAAAATTCCTTTTTCATTGCAATAGGCAACAATTTTTTATATTATCCAAAACGCTATGGATACTGAATGAAAAACAGATATGTGACATTGTATCAAACTTAAAAGTTTCTGCCTATGGATACTGAATGAAAAACAGATATGTGACATTGTATCAAACTTAAAAGTTTCTGCAGAGCAGAAGAAACACTCAGCAAAGTGAAAAAGCTAGCTACAAAATGGGAGGCAGCATTACAACTCTGTATATGATAAGAAGAATATAGTAGATAAAATAAACAAATGACCTCCTTTAAGAAATGATTGAGGGGCATGAGAAAATATTGGAAGGAATAAGAAAGAGATATAAGAAATATGAGATGGTGCTCAGTATCAGTCATCATTAGCTAAATGAAAATCAATCTGAAATTGTAACAGAATAACTATAATAAAAATGAAACAATAACATGTTTTCTAGAAGCTACAGGAAAGACAACTTTTAAAGAAGTATTTTATTTATTATTTTATTTTATGTGTATGAATGTATTGCCTGCATGTGTGCAAGTGCACCTGTGTTGTGAATTTTGTGGAGGACGGAAGAGGGCATCTGCTCCCCAGGAAACGGAGTTATAGATGGTTGTTAGTCATCATGTGGGTGCTGGGAATCAAATCTGGATCCCCTGCAAGAGCAGCCGGTGCTCTTAACTGCTGAGCCATATCTCCAACCCCCAAAGACAACTTTTATATACAATCAATTTGAATGTAAATCGAGAAAGACTTGGAAAAGACTAAGCAAGTTTCTCAGAATTTACACTTCTGGTTATATACTCAAACCAAGGATTCAGTAAAAATTTAGGAACTTTGAGCTCTCACATCATCAAAATTTTAAAATGTTAACATTTTTCAGTTATTTTTCTTAATTTCAGGTCCTATTTATTCTGGTCATTAATCCCTTCTAATGTTTTTATCCCTTCTAATTATACTGCAGATTTGTACATGATGGCATAATTTTGGAATTTTTGTCTTCCATTACTGCTTTTACTCTTTTCCCTTTCAGAATTTAAGTTTCAGGATGCATGCAATTTTCTATTCAAATTTATTGCAACTACTCCTAGTACTAAATGAGTGAAAGCAAGCAATTCTCTTTATAATATATTTAGGTGTTCCTTCTTGCAAAACTATTTTTCCCTAAAATGTGACTAATTTAAAATCAAATTTATTCTGTTAAATGATGAATTATGCAATCTGCTCATTGTACTACTTGCTTTATTTCACATGAATCCTATTAGGTGACTACTGTTAGAATCAATTTACTTGAGGTTAAGATTATCTTCTGTACTGCAGATTTTCAATGTTAATTAGTATTAATATAGTTAATTAGAACATAGTAGTGCTCATAAACATGTTACATGAATTATTGAATATATGAATGAATTTCTAGTCTACACATTGAAAGCGATGCACAGAAACCTTAAGACACATAGTTCAGTTTATATAACAGGTGAACTGTAAGGTGTGGACTCAACCAAATACTGTCAAACTCAAAATCCCTTTGTAATATTTGTTATTTATTTTACTTCTAAGATATTTAGCCCTCTCACTTTGTACCCTAATGTACTGCACAATAATAATTTAATTTCATTACTGAATTCAACTTTTCCTAATCACTTTCCTTTTATAACCTTTTGGTTTTTATTTTTTTTTTTTGAGAATTTCATTCATGAGGACTGTACTGACACGATTTCCATGAATCATCTCCCCTCCTACTACTCCCATGCTTCATCTCAATTTTGTGACCTCTTCTTTAGTTATTATTGTTAGACACACACACACACACACACATGCACACACTCACACACAAGTATATCTGTGTAAAACATACTGATTCCACTTGGCATTGCTGGTATGTTACTGTGTTTATGGCTGACCACTGGGATTAGATAACCCATTAGGTAGCTAGTCCTGGAGAAAGCAGACTCTCTCTCCCTCAGCAGCCATTGATTCCCTGTAGTTCTTCATTTAGACTTGCAACCTTGTGAAATTTGTCCACCCATGTAGGCATGTCAACTGGTATTGTCGTTATGAAGGTCTTGTTTAGGTAACTATGCTGTTGTGATTTCATGGATTCAGCTTCCTTACATATCTAGAGGACATAATCTAGGAGAATGCTTCCTTGTCCTATGGCTCTTAGAATCTTTCTAACTCCTCTTTCATGATTTTCCATTAGGTTTAGCTGTTAATGGTATTCATATGTTGCAAATAAACTTCTTTGATGAGGAAAGAGAGCTACATTTATCTGTGGATATTAGGATAAATAATTTGAAGGTAGTTGAAAATTAAGTTCATGATCTTTTAGTGCAGTAAAGTTTTTAGGTTAATTAACGAAATTCTTTATTTTTCTTTTTAAGATGTGTAAGCAGCATTAGAGAATTTTATACCAGAAAATATCTTCAAACAGGAAGTAAGACTACAGAGTATAAAGATGTACCTAGTCTAAACATAGAATGCTGTCTGACAACATTTAAAATACTAAATTATTTGCTTGTCTCATTGCTATAACAAGATATCTGGCAAAAGCAATTTAGAGAAGAAAAAGATTGTGTGCGCTCACAGTTTCAGAACAAACTCCATCATGGCAGAGAAGTCATGCGCAAGAGCGTGAGGTACCTGGTCACATTGCATTCACTGTTAGGAAGCAGAGAGAGGTGAATCTTTGTGCAGAACTTTCTCCTTTTTATGTAGTCTATGACCCTAGGCAGTGGAATGTTGCTGCCCACTTTCAGATGTAGTTTCTACACCTCAGTTATTTTATCTACATAATTCCTCACAGACATTCCCAGAGCCTAACGAATTTTTATAGTGATGTCCAGAGATTTGTCTCCTTGCTGATTCTAGAGAATCTAAAGTTGAAAATCAAGAGGAAACTTCAAAATATCCAAAGAAATATATGTTAAAATACTTTTTGGAATAAATCTCTGAAATTATTTAGTCCAAATTTGTGATTTTAAGAGTTCAGAAAAGTGCAAAAAAAAAAAACAAAACACAGCTTTAAAAACATAATAGAAACATAAAAATATTTTGATAGATATATATTCATACAGATATTTATATTTTCAGAAAATATCTTTTAAAAAAGTCTTATCACATTCTATTGATTTCAAAGAGCAAAAATCACTTTGTTTAGTAAAAATTTGTGAGGATGGAGAGATGGTTCAGCAATTTAGAACATTGCCTGTTCTTGCAGAAGACCTGAGTTCAGTTCCCTACACTGACATGGCAGCTAACAACTGTCTAACTCTAGTTTCAGGAGATCTGACACCCTCTTCCGACCTCCAATGGCATTGCATGACACAAGTGCACTTACATACATGAAGGCAAAACACTCATACACGTAAAAAATACACAGAAACTTTGCTCTAATGATATTACTGCAACTATTTTACAATACAGTATTCTCACTACCAATCAAGGATGATTTCTTTCTAAACTGCAAGAAGATACCACAACAAATAAATTTTTAGAAACGTTTATGTTCATGTGTTCTTTTTGAAATTTTCAATGTTGTATTTATGTTCTGGCCAATGAATCACTACTTCTATGATGGGACTCTATGTGGAGTGGTTGTTTTCTGATAATAAACATATAAACCATCAGCCAGTATCTAGATTCTTATTTTATTCATCACCCTTAGAAATTGAGCCCTGCAGACTGAAAATATCTACATACGTCTCTCTGTTTCCATGGCTGTTGTTCTGATTGAGAGACTCTAAAATCTTGTACAGGCTGTAGGGTTTCAGCTTTAAGGACTGCTTTTGTCCTGTTACTTTGATTCTCCAGATAGTAAAAAAATATATATTTTAAAGGTAATTTTGGCATTATTTTCACAAAAAAATCCTTGAATTTTCCCATTAAATGTATGATAAAGGGCTAGAGAGCTGACCAAGCAGTTCAGAGCATGTAAATTTCTTTCAGAAGATGCAAATTCTATCCCCAGCACCCATGTCAGGTGGTCCACAACCACCTATAACTCTAGATACAGGAGAATCCAATACCTCTGGTGTTTTGGCCCCCTTCACTCAAATGTACAAACCCACACAGACAAATAATTTTTTAAATAATACAAATACATTTTAAAATTTTATACACTTGAAAGTCTTTATCTGTCTCTTTTGAGACAGAATATGCCTGCATCCCCAACTGTCCTGAAACTCACTATGGAGACCAGAGTGACCTTGCTCTCACAGAAATTTCCTCTGCCCCTGGTCTCTGATTCCTGAGTGTTGGCTGGGATTACAGTTATGTGCCACCATACCTAGCTAACAATTCAAAGTTTTATTAACAGTGTTTACCACAATTTGACTTCATTTCTTATAATTCTTCATGATTTTCTTTTACTCTAGACACTAAAGCCTTCTTGTGAACTGTAATTTTCTTTTCTAAAGTTAATTTAATTCATTCTTTGACAACTTGACACATGTACATAATGCATACCTGACATTATCACACTTGCCTCTCTTATTTCCTACTACCCCTGTGTACGTCCTTCCTTCTCTACAAATGTGTTTCTCAAATTCATGTCTATTTATTTGATTTTGCGACCCACTGAGTTTAACCAAGGCCATTTGAGTGCCCAAGAGTTACCCATTGGATCATGGTGGACTGAGCAGTTTGTACACAACTGAAGCACAATGAAAACTAGCTAGGAAGGAGGGAACTTCCAACACTTCTTGATTTTTCTCTATATCTGGCAACTGATATGTATGGTATCTTCAGCAGCAGAGTCTTATCTTCCTAATTCTGGTGGGCAATCAGGAAGACCAATAGTAGTTTGAATAGTTTGGGGCCCCTTGGGAGGGTCTCTATAACAAATTTTGTGAAGATATTACATATTTGGGACTGAGAATTTTGCTTAATAGCTCAATGCTTTTAGTGAGCATTGTTTACTAGTCAAGATAATTCCTTGAATATCTCTTTTGTAATTTTTAATGTAATTTTCTAGATAGGTTTCCACATATCTTTTACAAACACTCTATTTTGCTCAATCTATTCTGTCGTGTCTTCAATTTCTCCACCTGCTACTTGCTTGAACCTTTCCATCTCTGCTAGTTCTTTACTTTCCTCTAACATATTCCTCTTACCTACATTCTACCGTTTCCTCTCCCTTACAGCAACCTCTCCCCAAAATATGCCAAATGTATCACAACATTTTGCCTTTTTATTTTCTGACCTGCTTCTTCAACAAGTCTTCTGGAATTTCATTAACTCTTTATCTTCATTTGATATTAGCTAACAAAGTTTCCTTGACCTCCATTTCCAATCACATTTCCCATTTTCTTTATAATAAGTTTTTTCTTCTTCTTTTTTGGGACACAGTCTCACTATGTAGCCTTGACTGGCCTAAAATTATACCAGGCTGGCCTTGAATTCACAGAAATCTACCTGCCTCAGTTTCCCAAATACTGAGGCAAAAAGTATGTGCACCTACAACAACTTTACAATACTAGTAAAATACAATAGCTAATGTATTTTTACAATTTTATGTCACATTCTACTAATTTAATATCTTAGAAATTTTAGAGTCAGGTACTTCCTATCATTAATATTAGGAAACAGAACACAAATTGGGGTGTTGGTAATATTTGTCTTCATTTATTATATTGACACTATTTTTGATTGTCGTTTGAAACAAGGTCTCACTTTACAACCCCAACTGGCCTGGAACTTGCTATGTAGACAATCCCAGACTGCACTAGATCTCACAGAAATCTACCTTCCTGTGCCTTAAAGTACTCAGGCCTGTGGCGTGTGCTACCACACTGAGCTCTCATTTACTATTTTAAAGAAGATTGCTCATGTATATCTCAGAAATGAGAATGAATTTATAGTTATATTCTGGGAACACACTTATGTACACAGTTTGGCTAAAGTAAGGCTGTATGCTCAATGATCAAATTAGATTTTATTTGAGGTTTACTATCCTATTGCATTTTAATTACTCAGCATCGTATAAAGACTGGAGTAAAATGAAAAATGTATCAGTGAGCACTGTGCTCCTGGGATTTACCACCACAATATCAATCATTTCAAATTCTTACACTTATTCTGTGAGAATGTTAATAGCTCAGAGACCATAATTTTATACTCCCTGTGAGCTTGAACCCTGAGCTTATATAGACTATCTCATTAGATATAGCAAACCCCTTTAGGATACAGTCTAAATCCTATGACTTATGCAAGAGTAAAAAGCCATGGTCCTGAAGAAGTATAAGGTTTATCTTACCTCCAGAGCACTTCACATATTAATTCCGTGTTTGTCCTTCCTTCCTTTAGTCACCCATAGATGTTGAGTCACAAAATACGATACAATGAATTGCCCATTTCTGGCCATGGATCTCAAAGAACCCCATCAAAGAGATATGTACACTGAACTGTAGTTTTATTTATCCATTTACTGACCTTTCTAAATATTACTTAAACATTTTATATTAATAATTGCAATTGTCACTCAACCCACGCTTATTAGGCTCCTGTACAAGGCGTTATTGTAAGCAGTAGGTGTACAATGTTGCACACTATAGCTCTTTAATGGAGTTTATGGTCCTAACAAGTAAGATACTTATAACCTTAGACAAATAAATCAAAATGAGCATATGTGTCAAAAGAGACTCAGTCTAAGATTACAGGGACAGCTTATTTGGTAAAGACATGTGTAAAATGAGATCTAAAGTATATGTAAGAGATTACTGACAAGAAAATAGGAAGATAGAGGATAGTCAGCTACACTTTTATTCTAAAACTTGGTTTTCCATATCATAGTTAACATCTAGCCTAATATGATGTTTGCATCTCTACTACATGAAGTGTTAGAGTTTTATAATTAAAATTATAATGAAGAGTATAATATTGATGTATGTTCTTAAATCTGCCCAATCACATTCACACATATATTATATTTAAAGAATTTGGTCAGATAGTATAGAATGCTGACTAGAAAATATGGAACTTCAACTTGGCCAATGTGTATTTTACAGTGATAATGGCACAAATGCAAATGAATTCTTGAAATGTATAAGGAAATATCAGCAAACAAAACAGAAATATATGATCTATTTAACAATGAAATTTCACACAAATTTTAAATCTTGAATTGAAAATAAGACTCAGTTCATCACCCAGGATCATATTTGTAATACATCTAAGATATTTAGTAGAAAAATTTTGTGTTTAAAATATTTTTATTTTGAAGGTACTATCCTGAAAGACTATTGAGGTTCTGTTCTACATACATGAAGTTTATACAATTTAAGATGTTACATTCCATTTTATCTTTACAGTATGGTTTCTATAGGAAGAAAGCTTTAAATTTATAATGAAATATGATAATTATGGTCATACAAAAATTGCAGTGTTCATTGATATCATTTATAATGAAGACTACTAATGCTTGGGCTCCTGTGTAACAAAAACTAATACTAGTAAACAACCATAATATTTATACTGATTTATGAAGGAACATGAATTATTTTTATCTTATGTATTGAATGAAGAAACTGTGGCCAAAACATTAAGTAACTTGAATTGTAATATAGTAAGTAATGATAAAGCCAGAACTATAGTCTGAGGTTTTTTTGTCTATTTTTTCATAATGCTTCATGTTAGATGATCTATCCTGTTCTCAACACACACACACACACACACACACACACACACACACACACACACACACATATATATATATATGTATATATATATGTATGTATATATATGAAATTGTAATAGACAATACTTCATCTGTTATATGTATTCCAACAAATCTTCTGACCAACTTTACATAGAGATGTAAGGTTTTTATGGCAACATATGTAGATCCTCTTATTAGCACCAGATTGCTGATAAAGACAATGAAATAATTAGAGAGTAGTAAACTGCCCAAGTCCATGCAGATAGGAAGGGATTATATTGTCAAAATGTCACTCAGAGACTAATTCCAAAATAAATTTGTAACACTATGTAAACATGAACTCATTACCAACATAGAGTAGGATGCTGACTGAAATCTTTACTCCTGTAGAAACAGTGCATTAATTATAAGTGAAATGTTTACTCTTAAGCAGAAACTGTTTTTGATTTCCAGTTCTGGCCTATCTTCATTGCCTAGATTTCAGTTCCCACAAAAATATCCATTGCTCTTTTTTACATCTTCACATAATTAGTAATTTTATTTTCTTGAAATGTTCAATATCCATATCTACTTCTTGTTAAAGCTTTCTCTAAGATCCTAAAATTGGATTAGATGGTGCTCCTTATGTGTTTCGATGGGACATTGTGTTTATGACTACCAGAGAAATTACCATATCCATTTGTAATTTCATGCTCTTTGCAAGTCTTTTCCATTAAATCCCTTAATACTTAGTATTCTGGCAATTTTAATATTAAATTCCCTATAGCAAAACAGTGTTCTCTTTATACAGATAATACACTGTATTCCTGCTGATTTCTTAGTAATATATAGTTTTCTTAATACTTATAAATCTAATTAGTTAGCACTGTTTTCAGATTCTTTCCCAGATCTGTTTCCAAAATAAAATATAAACTCTACAAAGGTGAGAATTGCATCTCATTTTTAATCACTAGCACAGCGCTGGACATATAGCTAGCACTCCATGAATGGTTTATAATTGAATGCTACTAAGAGTAAAAGAGTAAGGAATGATTCCTGAAAGCACATAAATGAATAATGTCTTGGAAAATGGCAAGCACAATAATGCACTTTTTGATATAATCAAAAGGAAAGACATTTAAATAGCAATTTAGGAAACATGCGAAGGTTGTAAATGGAACATATTTCTACAGATAATATCTAAAGATATTTTTGTATGAAGTGTAAAAAGTAAATGGAATGTGAAACAGATAGTCCAAATCAAAATGTTATTCATAGAGCATACAAATATCCTTCAATATAGTTATCTTGATGAATTCAATACCTGTATAACAGTGTTGCTATATGTTTATAGGGAATGAAAGAAAACTTTTTAAAAGTACTTTTGCGAAGTGTTTTTTTCCATATGTTATCTATCTAGACACCCAAATCATAGAAGAAATAGACAGAATATAAGTAAAAAACAAATTCAAGTTTATGAATATTATAAGAAATATTGTTAATATAAGCTTATATCTGGTTCATTAATGTTTTAATCAATAAACTGTTTTATGTTCATTATATTGTGAAATAGATATATCTTATCTATTTCCTAGAATAGAATATAAGTTTTATGGAAAATAGTGCATAAAATAATTGAACCAAATCATTTTATTGATTGCTATATAACCATTTTCCATCAAACTTAAAACAAAACTATTCAGTGAAAATATATGTATGACAATTACAGTTTATTTGGTATTATTTATACATGGTCTATGTCTATAAAAATTATTGTCTTCTCTAGCATTGTCCTTATGAAAGACTTACAAACTAACTATGATGTGAGATTAAATATGAAAATCCTCAAATGTTGAAAGATGAATAGCTATGGTGAAAACATCATATATTTACAGAAAGTCACAGAACAATGTCATCAAGATTTGAAATTGCTCCAATATGACTAGATAAAGACAACAGAAGTTTTCTGTGAAAACTGTTTCACATACTTCTAAGCACAGAGTTACTGAATAAATGCTTCAACCTGCCTTGGTTGACTCCATGGGGAGGTGTGGATATATATGTTTAATTGACATTATTTTAAGTAAAATAATGCTTTGTTATTAGTTCTAGGAAGAATTCATTCTGCGTATACTCAGAAATACCTTTTGAATTTTCCTTGAGTTTGTCTTGAGTTTAAATTAAATTTTAACAAATTTTTCATCTTTCTCTGCTATAGTAAAAAAAAAAAAGATAGTTGTACTACATACTATGTTTTGTCTTTGTATCTTATATTCCTGGGTTCCCTTAAATAAACTCCAGGATTTTTAAATTCTTTCTTAAATAATGCATTTATGCTCTTTAATTAGTCAAAGTACGTCAGGCTACTAGGGGGTCTTCTCAGCTTCACTGCATAATCAAGTGATTGAAGGCAGTATGGTTTCTACTTTTGTGACCTGAAACTGAAATCTATACAAACATATTTTCTATACTTTTGAGCTGGAGGAAATAGTCTGCTTTCAGAGACAATACTATTTCAAGTGGTAGCCCTTTACAAATCACAGGGCACCACATTCCCCAGGCTTCAGCAGTGCAGGTCAACCTGTAAGTTCATACGCATCAAAAAATGGGAAGGCTTTTCAAATAATACCAAATTGAGAAAGAAATTCTCAATTTAATTTTTGTTTGAAGTAATTCACAGGTCTCGGTAAAACTGTACTCCTTGGAAAACACAGAAACTTTAAATGTTACTTTAGTACTCAGAGAGAAGCAAACTTAATGATTACCACTTTTCTCTAGAACCTGCATCGCAAGAAATGAAAAGCTAATCTCTCTCTCTCTTTCTCTCTCTCTCTCTCCTTTAAATAATTCTGAAATAAGAAAAGGTTATAAGAGACTCAGTATATAAATATGAATAATTAATTTAAAGAGTACACAGGGATTAACAAAGGAGAATTAAACACAAAATGAAAAATTCTAAATGGAAGACCTAACTGTGCATTGAAAACATTTACTAAATATGCAGTAGAATTCACAAGGAAGAAACAATGTAGATACATCCTTATAAAATGTCTAAAATAAGGAGATGAAGAAAAAGTACTTTCTTTCAAAAATAAGATGTAGCCTAATTTCAAAATAAATAAAATAAGAACAAAATAGAACTCCTCATTTAGAAATTCAGACAAAAAATCAGAAGACAAAGGAATAATGCAAAGACCTTTGACAGATTTAATAAGATATTAATATAATCGAATTATATCCATACACGAATGTAAAAGATTTTGAGTTATATGAAGATTTACAGGGTGTTAAAAACAAAATACCTTGATACATGAAATCACATGAGAACATCATCTCTCAAAAGAGGTGGGGAGATTATTATTTTATAGAAGTATCAGAGTTGAGGTTAGAGATCAGTAAGTAAAACCTTTGCATGGAGATCTACATGGCCCCAGGATTCAATCCGCAGTACTTATGTTTTTAAAGAAACTCACTTGACTCTTTGGGGCAGAGCTACAGCTCAGCTCCTACAGCAATTCCTGGCATGTGCAAAGCCCTGGTTCAGTCTTTATCATTGCCAAGGAAAAGAAAAGGAAAACAACATTAATCTATTAGTGATAAATATATTTTCAGACACTTATAATATACATGAGTTCTTCTGCATAATCCAAACTTTTCATCTTTCTCACACTGTGACAAATACCTGAGATAAACAATTTATGGGTGGAAAATCTTATTTTGGCTCATGTTTTCACAGGTTGCACTCTATGCTCAGCTTGTCCCATTACTATGCAACTGCTGTAAGACAGAACATTACAATGGAATGAGTGACACAGCAAATTAGTCACTTCATGTTGGCCAGGAAGCAGAAAAAGAAGCCAAGAATATGATCCCCTTCAAGGACTTGCTGCCAGTAACCTTCTTCCAAACAAGCTCAATTTCCTAATGTTGCCAACATTTTTCAAAATAGCATCAGATGAGGACCACGGCAAAATACACATGGGCTAGGAAGAGACAACTCATGTTCAATCCATGACAGACTCTAATGTAATAAAGATTTATAATGTACCATTTATATAGTATTAGTGAAACACAAAATAAAGAAAAATGCAGTTATAGTTTAGAAATAGTTATTAAAACTATTTTTATCCTAGCTTTAGATGAAGATTTAAAAATTACATTGGATATAAATATTTCTAAAAATCTAAGTTTCATCTAAATAATGGATATTTTGTTTGAATTTTGGTTTATTATTTTTATATGAGTGTACATATGTATATATTTGATAATCATTTTTATTAATGGAATAATGAAAACCTGAACAACCTACCAGAGGAAAAAATATAATGAACAAAATGTAAATATATTTAGTAAAACAATAACAGAGAAAAGAAATTACCACACTATAAAATAAAAAGAATAAGAACACAGGAAGAAAAAAACACATCAGTCATCCAATTAGACATGCAATGCTTAAACTACATGTTTCAAAATAGAAGTCAAAACTCATTGAAAATAATATAAAAAATATTTTCAAGAAACACGTTTGCTGAGCTTGCATGGGCTTTGTGCTTGCCATCACCATTGCTATGAGTTTATATAAGTATGTGACCATCAGTTTATAAAACTGTTTTCTTGTGGTCATCCACCTCCTCTGGCTCTTAAAATCATTACACCCTCTTTTCCACAATGATACCTGAGCCTTTGGAGACAGAACTTTGAGGCAGATATCCTATTCATGGATAAGCACTCTGCAGCCTGTTGTTCTTTCTAAGTTGACCAGTCATGGGTATTTAGCAATTACCTTCTGTTGCATAGGGAAACTTCTCTGGTGAGAACTGAGAGATTCATTAATATATGGGTTAACAATATCTTTAAGAGTAAGTTTAGTATGATAACTAAGTAGTAAAAAACCATAGACATGAGGAAGTGGATCGGAAACTCTAACCCCACCTAAGGAAATTTTGGTGACAGATGGTTGTTGAGAGGGGCAGAGACAGTGGGACACTTGAAGGTTAAGCAGACTCCAGTGGAAGGACCTACAGTTCAGAATATTTGGGGACACAAATTCGACCCTATAGACATTATATATAATATATATTATATATTATATCTATATGTTATATATATTTCAATATATATAACATTAAACCGGCATGGGTACAAAAAGGGGAGGTGTGGGCAGAGAAGAGGATGCTCATACTATTAAATTACATGCTATGAAAATCTCAAAATTTAATTTAAAAAAGATAAAATAAAAAAGGCATGTATTTAAGACAAAGTGAACTTTCTCAAAAATAAAAGAATGCATTACTACCTTGCAAGCAAATGCAAATGCAAACACAATAAAGGATTTACCACTATTATCAAGAGAAGAGAATTCTATGGTCAAACAACATTAAACAGAAAACATATGAAAACTACCTTCATATATGTAAAACATAAATTATCTTTTCATAGAAGCAGTATGTAATTGAAAGACATCTGAAATAGTAAAAACAGAAAGTTCTAGGGAGAAGCTCAGTTGCTCATGGCTTTTAACTTACAAATAGAAAATATGTAATTTTTTAATAATCCTGGAATAATTACACAATTATTTATGTGTTATGAAACAGGAGTAAAATTCAGCAAACTGGAGCTTTTAATCATAATAAAATAGCCCCTAAAATGAATTTGCAAAATTCCCCAAAGTATGTAAAAATTAAGGAACACATTCATGAAAACCATTGATTAATCAGTAAACAAAGAAAAAATTACAAATTATTCTTAACTAATAATAAAGAACCATTGCTACCAACTGAGAAATAGCTGAAATTAAGAACTTTGCCTGCAATTTGAAAACTTCAGAAAGAAAACATATTAAGTACTAAGGCAGTAGAAAAACAATATCAACAAGAGATCAGTCTTCAGCAAAACTATAAAATATATCACTAATATGACTCTCATAAACAGATGAACAATATTGTAAAATATGATTTATGAAATGACAAAGCAAAGGTTTTTAATTAATAATATTTGAAGTATAATAAATGTATCTATCAAAAAGGAAATGAAAATTAAGTGGATATTATTAATGATTTCTAGGACAAATCCTGAGATTCACATTAAGCAAAAGGTTAAAGTCAGTAAGTGCAAAGACCTGAAATCTTATCTAAAAGGTAACGGAAAGTCCATCAACCAGGTCTTTTGGAGTTAGAGTCAACAAAACAGTGTGGCTATCCCTGTCATCCTAAGAGGACTGATGATATGACTATACAATAGGAAAATGGTAGAAATCAATGAAATATGCTTTTAAAAATTCCAGTCACTAGAGGGAAGGAATAGACATGGAAGTAATGGAATAATTTTTAGACTGATATATTTTGACTTTCCCTCCAAGACAATTGCCGTTTCACAGAAACAGGAGTAAAAATAGAAGCTCAGGCATACAGAGACAAAATATGGATTTCAGAAATCCCAAAGTGTGCAACATTTGAAAGGACAAAGAGTCTAGAAAGCTGAAAGCTACAGGAACATGGGACCAACACTCTGTGTATATTTCATCTTGAGTTCCTTTCCTACCTTCAAAATAGATGTCATAACATGAGATAAGAATCATTAATGAAGGCTTTGGAAGTCTAAAACGTGATGATAATATACAGTATATATTGTCTGACCACGCTAGGGAGCTAAAATTTTGGCTGATTCCCCCCTGACTCATCTCCCTTTCTCCCTCTTTAACCTCACATTTTCTTACTTTCCATTTGTTCTTTTGCCTTCTTTGTTCCATGCTCTTAAATCCTCCCTATTTTGTTCTAGCCATATGGGTACCTTCTTAATTTTTTGGCCTTTGCCCATATTTACTCCTATCTGGATTATGTACATTTAGCAATTGGAGGCTGGGTTCTGCTAATGAGAGAAAACATTTTAATGTGTATTTATGATGCATATATTCAGCATGTTTGTGTGCATATGTTTGTGTGAGTGAATGTACGGATAGGCACATGCCATGACATTCTTGTGTAGGTCAGAGGATAACCTTAAGGATCAATACACATCTTCCACTTTGTTTGAGTCATAGTGTCTTGCTCACTGCTTCAAATACCAAGCTACCTGGACCCTTAGCTTCTGGAGTTTCTACTGTCTCATGCTCATATATCTCTGAGATACTCAGGAAATTTACAGGTACACAGCTACATTGTGCAATGTGTGGGTTCTGGGGATCCGAATTTCAGCCCTAGTACTTGAAAGAGAAGCACTTTATTCACAGAACCATCTCTCCATACTTTGTTTTGTCTTTCTGCACCTGGATTACTTTGCTTAATATGATGATTTCTACTTCAATTCCTTTCTCTCCAAATTTAATAATTTAGCTTGACTTGAAAATTGATTAAAATTTATTTGTATACAGGTGCCTCATTTTCATTATTCATTTTTCTGTTGATAACCATCTAGGTTGATTCCATTTCATTCACATTGTGAAAAGCACAGTGAAAAACATAGATGTGAAAGATGCTCAAAGAACTTTATATCTTACTCCAAAAATACTTATACATCCATGTTTTTCAGTACCTGATATTCAAATAAATACATCAGAAATGACATAGAACAAGAACAAATGATAAAGACAAACTGGAAAATATAGTCCAATAAGTAACCCACATATTGTTTCTATTAACCAGGAACTTATAAAGACTGTGAAATAACTGATTAAAATCCTATAATAAAACAAAATGACCAAATTTTTTCAACAAAAAGTAAGATTTCAGGTTAAGAAACTGGAGTAGAAATGCTACTAAAATTAAAATGCAACTTTAACAGTAGAAGAGAGAAAGCAACAGAAAAATAATGAACTATAAAACATTGAACAATTAAGAGTGAAGATGAATGTTAAATAATCAGTAAAGAGTTTAGAGAAAACTATGAAATAGGGTGAAATGTTTAGTATATTGACAATATAAATATTGGAGATAGAAGTAGCAGAGAATGAAAGTTACTTTTGAAAAGAATTGTCATGTTTTTAAATTAAAAAAGACATCAGCTGGTATACCCAATAAGTTAAGTAAACATGAAGTAGGATCAATACAAAGAAAATCATGTGGAGGCAGCTCACAGTCATATCACAGAAAACCAAATGTAAGGAGAAAAATTCCCGTGAGAAAATGGCACATAGCTCACAAAGAAATGCAAATTGAAACTCCTCAGGGAAAACAATAGCCAAAGAGACAGAACTATATTGGAAAACTGATGGAAAATTATTGCAAAGATACAATTCCATTAGAGATGTAAAATTCTTCAAATATGAAAGGGAAAGAAAGATTTTTTTAGAACAAAAGCAGCAAATCTATTGATATGTATATTCAAAGAAATTTGAAGGAAGAGAGCTTACTGGATAGCTTTCATAGTGTCTAAATTACTGTACATGCTACAGAGGGAAAAAGTTGTAAATAAGATTATCCAGCTGTTAATCCTGCAATCTCTGACAATGACAAGCCCAGAAAGATATGCCCATTTGTACAAGAATAGCAAAAAATGGTTGGGAGTAACCAGTTTCCTTCTCATAGGATTTAAAATCTATTCTGCCAGACAACTAATTCTTTGTACTGTAAATTGGACAGAGAAACTGTGGTGTCATAGGTCATAGCCCTTTGGAGAGAATCTACTAATAGTATTCTGATAATTGGATGCAGTAGTAAATGTACCCCTAAATAGTTACTTATATACATAATTATTGTAGCATTCACACCTCATCAAAGAAGGTTTTTCAGCACTGGTAAACGGAGACTCACAGCTGGTCAAAGTGCAGAGAATATGCGGTAGTGAAATGTTTAGCCGTTAATGTGCCAACTATCTGACACCACCCACTCTCAAGGCTCAATTCATACTACAGAAGAGGAGCAAACAGATTTTAAGAGCCAGAGGATGAAGTGCACTACTCTGATGCAGTGTCTTCTGGACATTATTGGACAGTCATGAATACAGAGCAGCTAGGTTTGTCAGGACAAAACCTTCACAAGATAGAGCAGTCAATATTCCATTGTGTATTTGGGGATTATGAGGTCTCAACTCTAACTGAGAGCTGTTTTCAGGTGATGTCCTCTTGGGGAAGGATAGTAAGTTTTGTTTAAGGATGTGGCTCCTGGCAAGTCAAACATACGTTAATAGACGGCCACACACACGGGAGTACATGGGCAGCACTAATTAGACACAGAGAATTAAAAAAGAAGAAATAATTTTGGATGGGTACATGGTTGGAAGATTTGGGGAAGAGTTTGGATTGGAAGTGGGATATATCGGATCCAAATACATTGTATGAAATTCTCAAAGAATAAATTATATATTAAAAATGAAATATATGGATTAAAAATGAAACACGATTTCATATTGACAGAGACTGAAGAAGGAATTAAAGGGAAAATTTGTTGGAAGACAATACTCTCTAGTCTTTGAAGTTTGTGTTGTCTTATTCAACACCATTGTTTTGAAACCTATCAAAATTATGCCACAGAGATATGGTTTGTTTACTTTCATTACAGTATATTTTGTGAGTATATCATATTTTATCTATCCATTTCCTCCTATTGAAAAGTTTGAACTTTAGAAATACTTTAGAAATATTTTGAAAAATGTCTCAATATTTTATTCATGTTTTGAATATAGGTATATTCAAATTTCTGTTGTGCGTATTCCTAGAAGTTGGCTAACTGGAGTATATGCTATAAATGTGAAATGGTAATAATCTTAAACAGTGAACTAAAGGATTGCATACATTTTCATCCTTACTGAGAAAGACCCTTCCAGTTGTTATTCTTACTCATTGGAAGAACCGAATATTTCATCTTGTTCAATGTCAGTAAACTAATATCTTTTCAAAGGTATTAAATAGAAAAGTGTACACAAATGGGAATTTTAAGTTATTAGCAATGTCTTTGCTTTTCTTCAGTTTACCAACTATAATAGAGTATTAAGTTTGTAGGAAAACTGACTGATCTATATATACATAATATCTGCACTATTGAGAATATATGATTTACTATAATCAAAGTTGAAATTAATTAATATATAAAATAATAAATATAATTTGGGATTCAATTTAAATTTAAATTTTTTTTATTTTATTTTATGTTTATGAGTATATTGCCTGCATGTATGTAAGTACACTCATGTTGTACAGTCACTCCAGAGGACAGAAGAGGGTGTCAGATATCCTGGAAATGGAATTGCAGATGGTTGTTAGCCACTATGTGGTTGCTGGGATTCAAACCTGGGTCCTCTGCAAGACAGTCAGTTCTTAATGGCTGAGCCATCTCTTCAGACTCAAGATTAAATTTTGAAAGTTTAAGAGACACAAGAGACATGCCTTAATTAGAGGACACAAAAAGATTGAGATTTTAAAAATGGAATCCTGAGATATTCTAATCACAAATAAAGTATATTATATTTTATGGCAAGAAAAGACTGCAAATACAGCTGAGGATTCAGCTCATTTGGGAGATTGCTTGCCTACAAATGTAGGAACTCTTGGGTTTGATACTCAGCACAGCACAGACCTGGCCTGGAACAGATCCTGTAATTTCAGCACTCTGGAGGTGAAGGCAGGGGAATCAGAAGTTCAAGGTTATCTGCAAGTTTGTGGTGATAAGGAATTATGAGAGACTGTCTAATAAGAGAGAGAAGGAGAGAAAGAAAAACGCAACTTACAGAAAAGAGTTAAATAAAGACCAGAAATTGTGAGTATGCAGATTTTAGAGTTGTGGGCCCAGTTTTAAGAACTAGAAGATACTCTTTCTCCTGGGGAAATAAGTCTCTTAGGAAAGGTCATTTTTCACTTTCTTGCAAGGATTCTAATTTCTCAGAGTCTGTTAAAATTATACTGGGTAGTCTAAAGCATACATAAATAAGAAATGTGCATGTCTTTATTTACAGTCAAGATGGCTGCCTTGGAAGATGCAAAAGAAGGTGAAGATAAACTTAAAATTATTAAGTTTGTCATTTGAAGGTAAAAAGTTGGTAAACAAAAACCAACTGTATTTTATTCAGAGATTTTTATTGTTTTGAGAATTATATACAATGTGTTTTGATATTTCCCCCTCTCCATCCCCACCTTACTACCATCTCAACTTCATGTCCTCTATTATTATTTGTGTCTTTTTAATCTTTCGTTTGAAAGCCTATAAACTGTGGTCTGTGATTCTCAAATGTCTCTATCTCTTGAAGTCTGGTCATGCTACAGTCTTCATTCCAATAAGAAAAACTGACTTTCCCTCCACTAGCATCTATTATTGCTAGTATATGCATTGCTAGGGGTGGGGTTTCCTACTCACATTCCCCATTCATAGTGGGTTCCTGTCTAGCTTGGGTTTGTACAGGTCTTCTGCATGTTATCATTTGGTGCTGTGTATTGATATATGCAGAAACCTTCTGGTTTCTGGACAATAATTTCCATATATTGAATGACTACCTCTGGCTTTTACAATCTTTCTGCCCTATATTCCACAAGGATCTCTGAGCCTTGGAAGGCAAGGATGCAATATAGGTGTCTAATTTAGGGCAGAGCACTTTGCAGTATCTTTTCTTATGCATACTGAGCAGTTGTGGATCTCTGATAATTGCCACCTGCAACATGAACCTTCTGTGGGTGAGAGCTGAATGATGCCTTAATCTATGGATATAATTATAAGTTATTAGGAGTCAATATAATATTATGTCTGTTTAGCGGAATGATAGTTGAATATTCTCCCTACAGCCTGTAACTGTCGGGCCATAGATTCTTGGCCCGGATAGCAGTGTCAGGTACTCCCTATTGTGAAGTAAGACTTAAATCCAAATAGAAGGCAGTTGATTACTCCCATAATATTTGTGCCACTATTGCTCCAGTGGGCATATTTCACCAAGCAAATGCCGATTATAGCTCCCAGGAATCACAAACTGGATAAAGATGATATTTATCTTTCTCTGACAGTAACACGCATAGAAACTTCTAGTTTCATTTTTGTACATGTAGCTCTGCAGTTTGACCAGCACCGTTTGTTGAAGATGTTGTCTTTTGTCCAATATATGTTTTTGTGAAAAATAAAATGACTATAATTATGTCATCTTAAATCTCTGTGTCCTCGATTTTATCCCATTGATTAATATGTCTGTTTCTCTGCCAGGGTCATGCTGTAGCTTTCTTTCGACATGATGGCCAATTTCACAATACCAGTCCTACTGATCTGCTAGCATAGGAAGTCTTTCCATCTTCTGGTAGTATGTCCAATTTCTTTATTCAGTGTCTTGAAGTTTTTATGATACAAGTCCATTACTTCCTTGTTTAGATTTATGCCATAATATTTTATGTTTTTTGAATGTGATTGTTTCACTGACATCTTTCTCAGTATTTTTGTTGTTGATACATAGAAAAACTAATGATTTTTATGTGTTAATTTTATATTTTACAACTTTGTTGAACATGTTTTTCACCTTTGAGGATTTCTTGGGGAGTCTAGTGTCTAATGTATAGTATCATATCAATCTGTAAATAGGAATACTTTGATTTGTTCCTTTCCTATAAATATGCCCATTTTTCCTTAATTGTCTTGTTAGAGCTAAAATGTCACTCATGATATTGAGTAGGAAAGGAGAGAGTGCACATCCTTGTCTAGTTGATTTTTTTGGAAATGCTTTGAGATTTTCTCTGTTTATTGTGATGTTGGTTATGGGTTAAATCTATATTGCCTTTATTATGTTGATATCATGTATCTTATGTATCATGATAGATAATCTTCTTGATATATTTTTGCATTAGTTTGTGCAACATTTCTAACCCACATTATGGTTATGCCTTAATGAAGAACCTAACTCAGCGTTGAGAAAGCCCAGTGGACTGGATGGAATTGCTGAGAACTTATTTCTTCAGATATGTTCAGATGTCTCTTGGAACTCTTTGCCTGGGCTGATTTGTTTTGCTTATTCTTTTGTTGAAACAGAATCTTTAGCATGAATTAGGGAACTAGAAATCAGGACAGAGTGTTACCTTATTGTAGAATCTTGCCTAAAATATCGTACACAGTTTCTCTCATTGTTTGTAATGAGGGAAGCACACCACTTTCAGTGCTTTGACATGTGAAGCATAAATACATACATTCATACACTATTGCACACTATTTTGTTGAAGGCCAACGAGGAATCCTGAGAGATTAATGTCATATTCCCAGAACAAAACAGGAGGACAGTGAGCTTGTTTACATTATATTTAGAAACTTTCTGTTTGAAAGGGTAAGTAAAATCTTTAGGCCTGAGTATGTACATACTATAAAAGTCATTCCAACAGTTCCCCTTTCTTTGTTTTATTAATGAAGTGATATGTCCTTATAGTAACAGAAGGTGTTCCTAGAAAAGTCATTCTCATAGATCCTTTATTTGCTGTATCAAAGAAGCATGTGCATATGGTTGGTCACTGATGGAATACTGCTTAAGATTCAGTGTGCTGGAGAAGTCGCATGAGTCAACATGACCTCAAAGTCAAGAGTTCTTTGGAAATAGTGGCAAAGCAACACAGCACTGCAAGGAGAAGGCACAACAAAGGAATTCTGAGGAAGGAAAGGATAGTTTACCTCAGAGACTTAGGTTGGAGATATATAGTAGAAAATGCTGTCATTATCAGCATCTGTAGCTCTCAAGTTTGGTACCATACTATTTCCAAATTTTTTTTTAAACCTTGGTGCATGGGGCACATGAGGTTTGATAAGAACCAATTTCTTTGGAAGTGTCTATTTTTTTTCTTTTGATAAGGTTGTACATGTTCTTTAATTTGTTTCCAAATACTTAAAGGCTTCAGTCGAACTGTTTCTAAATGGTAGCTTAATTGCTCCCAAAAGTCTAAGTTCAGCATCAATATCATGGAAAATACTTCCGAATATCACTTAAAGGTTCACAAATCTGCTTTGATGATGCTTTAGTTACAATTACTGCAAATAAATGCATTTATTTATTTATTTGTTGTAAGTAAATTTATTAATTTCTGTGAATGTGCATAATATTGTTGAAACAAATGGATCCCCATAGCAAAAGTGGAAAGGTGAAAATTAAAGTGAAAATTGTGAACACAGCTCCTTGCAGTTTGGGCATGTTAAAGAAGGTGTCAAAAGGAAAAGATGAATAAGGAATTGTTCATGTGAGCCTGTGCAAACTATCAAGAAAGACTTGTGCATTTTGTCATGTCAGTTACTATTGTATATAACTATGACTATCAAATAATTTTGTTTTTCTCTAGGACTTCTTTAGGCAGTGATTCATGAGTTGATGCTCTGCCATGGATGATCCAGAAAAGTCTGAAATAAGGAAGTAGAATTTAGGATCCAGCTCTATCTTATCAGAGAATCTTGCCCTTTGATCCTGTGGCCTACAATATCATACATACACTGAATATATTTCATTGTTTTAAATGAGAAAATTATGCTGCTTTCAGTAAAGCGCATACACACACACAAACACACACATGTATAGTTTTAAAGTATCTTGGGTAGAGGGCAAGAGGAGTACTGAGGAGTAAGTTATATGTTCAAGTCATAAGAGGAGTACAATGAGCTTGGTTATATAATATATAGTAACAGATTATTTCCATATAATAAAAATTATTCCTACAAGTTTGCAAATATTTTATTGAGAATTTTGTAGTCTGTTTTATCAGAAAGCTCTAACTATTGAGCTATAACTATTTTTGTTAGATCTTTTCCTGGAATGGTGTCAAATTATACTTGCTTCATATAAAGAAATTAGAAGTGTTCCTTCATTTTATAATTTATAGAATAATTGCAAGCATATTGGCATTAGTTCTTGTTTGAAATGTTAGTAGAATTCTGAACTGTATCCATCTCCTCCTAGGTTCATTAGAGTAGGGATATCTTAAATTACTGCGTTCATCACATTGGTTGTTATGGGCCTGCTTTTTTTATGCTACTTTGAGATAACTTTTTTATACTATACAGATCTAGAAATTCATCTACTTATTTAAATTTTGTAGTTTTGTGAAATTTAGATTTTTAAAGTGTATCTTCATGGTTTTCTGAATTTTCTCAGTATCTTCTGCAGTTTCCCCTTTCCTATCTGAAGTTATTAATTTGTATTCTAGTTAATTTGGCTAAAAGGTTGTCAACTTTGTGAATCTTTTAAATAACCAATGTTCTTTCATGATTCATGATTCTTTGTATTGCTTTTATTTATATTTCACTTATTTCAACCTTGATTTTATTTATTGCGTCCCATTTAATATTTTTTGTCTTCTGTTTTTTTTTTTTTTTTACAGAGTCTCCCTATTCCCAGTCCATCTAGAAATAACTATGTAGACCATACTGGCCTCAGTCTCACAAAGATCTGCCTGCCTCTGTCTCTGGAGTGCTGAGATGGTATGCCTCACCATGCCCAGCATAATCCATCTAATCTTTTTTAGTTTTATTTTTATTCTTCCATTTTCAAGGCTTCTACATGTACCATTAAGTTATTGTTAAGAGATTTCTCTATTATTTTAAGTGGACGAACTTAGTGCTTTAAATTTTCCTTTTTGAGCGCCTACATTGTTTCCCATAGATTTTGGTATATTGTATTTTCATTTTTGTTCTAACTTAGGAATTTTTTTTCAATTTACTTCATGACTTCTCTTTTGATTCAATTTTCCTTCATTCCTGTTTGCTTAGTTTCCATGAATTTATGTATTTTTAGCATTTCTATTGTTCTTGGAATCTAGATTTATTCTTTTTGTCATATGGAATATGGGATGTTATTTCAATTACTTTAAATTTGTAGAGCCTTATTTTCTGCCTTAATATGCGATTACTTTGGAGAATGTCCAGTGAACTGTTTAGAAGAAAATGTTTTCTTTGGTGTTTGGGTTAAATGTTCCATAACGACTATTAGGTCTATTTGATTTATGTTGTCATTTAATGGATTTTCTAGCTTTTGTCTTGATGATCAGTCTATTGATGAGAGTGGTCTATTGAAGACACACAATAATAACATTGTGTTGGAGTCCACATTTAATTTTAGATAAAATAGACTTTCTTTTATTAAATTGGGTGTCTGTGTTTGGTGTATATGTGATTAGACTGTAATATCTTCTAGGTGCATTTTTCCTTTAATATGTATAAAGTGATCTCTGTTCTGACTAGTTCTATTTTAAGTCTATTTTTTGAGATATTAAGATAGCTATACCTTCTTCTTTCCAAATTTCATTTGCTTAAAACACCCTTTTCAATTCTTTTACTCTATGGTGGTGCTAGTCATTGATGGTGACTTGTATTTCCTGAAGGGAGCAAATCAGTGGATCCTGTACTCTAATATAATCATTGTGTTTGTGTCCTTGTGTCTTTTTACTGGATGTTTAACAACATTAATATTAAAAGTTATTGTTGAACAAAGTTTTATAATTCCTCTTACGTTGGTATTGTAGTGTAGTGTTTCTTTCTTGGAAATTTTTTGAGTAAATGTTGTGGATTTATTTATTTATTTATTTATTCTTTCTGTTCTCTTGAGAGTGGTTCATTTTCTCTTCAAACCAACGTATTCCATCAAGTATTTCATCTAGAACTGGAAACATAGATTACTTAAAAATATTTTTGTTATAGACAGTTTTCTTTCTCCTTTGATTAAACTGATAGTTTTGCTGGGTATAGTAGCCTGGGATGGCATTTGTGCTCTTTGGTAACTTGTGAGATATTGCTCCAAGCCCTTCTCACTTACATAGTCTCCACAGAAAAGTCAGCTGTTCTGATGAGCCTACCTTTATATGTGACTTGGTCTTTCTTGCACAAAGTTTTCAATATCATTTTCTTTTTAGTGTTTTAATTATTATATGACAGATGGCATTCTTTTTCTGATCTTGTCTACTTCTTAATAATATTCTTCTTGTACCTTAATGAATATCTCTTTCCTTAGATTCTGAGACTTTTCTATGAATTTGCCAGAAACATTTTCTGTGCCTTTGTCCAGGGTTTCTCCTCATTCTTCTATAATTTTGATTCATAGGTTTGATTTTTATAGTCCCAGACACCTTGCATATTCTGTTCTTGTGTGATTTTAGACATGATATTTTCTTTGATTGGGAAATCTATTTCCTGAACCTTGTCTTCAAGATCCGATGCTCTCTATTCCATTTCATTCAATCCTTTTTTCATCCTTTCTTCTGAACGTTCATTTAAGTTCCTTAGATAGACATTTTTTTCATTTCAAGTTTTATTTCATTTTCTCTTATTTTCAGTGATTTCTTTTATTTTAGTTCTAATATCATGTCTTAAATTGTTATAGTTATTTTGTTCAACAATTTATGTTTTCATGGTCTTCTTTCAGTCTTGTCTTCATATCTTCTCTGAGTTCCTAGACCATATTTATAATTGGTACTTTAAAATCATTGTTTTCTGCATCGGCTAAATTACCTTTCTGAGGCAAAATTACAATAGGAGTGCTTCTTTAAGATTAAAAAATTTATTTAATATACTTATTTTATGTGTATGAGTGTACTACTGCTTGAATGCATATAAGTGCACCTATGTCTTATAAAGTCTATGGATATTGGAAGAAGGTATCTCACTCCCTGTAACTGGAACCATGGTAAGTGACAGAATGTGTAAATTGCAGAAGAGCTATAAGATCCGTTAGAGGAGCCCATAAAGTCATAAATTTCTTAAAATAACCAAGTAGCCCTAAATTGACAGCCTGGACTTGCTCAAAACTTAACAACTGGTCCCTCCCTAGACAGAAAGAAACTCTTTGTGGAGTCAACCTGTCTCTTTCAGGGTTATAGATAACTTGTCTGCCTAGTCTGAGAAAATAATCTTAGTCATATGTGCTTAACAGATTTCATATAAAAACTCAAGGCCCTTTCTCCTAGGTACAGAGAATTCTTTACCATGGAGAAGTATTTCTGTCCCCACTGTGTGCTTTTATCTCTAATAAAGTATACATTCTTTGCTTGTTGAAGATCTGGCTCTGGTTCTTATTTCTAAACTTAAACTCCTTCCTTTTATCTTCTCCAAAAATCTAACAGTAAGCTGTTAGGTATAATGCCAAACCTGGGTCCTTTTCAAAAGCATCCAGTGTTCTTATCCACTACGTTATTTCTCTAGTCACATTTTTGAGGAGTTACAGTGTCTTCTTTTTTCATGCTCTTTGTGTTTTTCATATGAGATCTAGGCATCTGGGCTTATGTTGTGGGGGGTGTTTCATTGTATGAATAGGTAACATCTTCTTTGTTGAATGGATGTTTGTATCTTTGTTATTTGGCCAACTCTTTAGTCTATAGCCAATCTGAGTGGTGCTTGTTCAGTCTTGTGACCACATTGTGCTCCTGTGTGAATAGAGTATAAGAAGTGGTCTCAGTTAAGTTAGAGGTAGGTGCTATTTTTGTTCATGAGACTCAAGATGTGATCTGGAACAACAGAGTAGGCTGGATGGCTGCTAGGGGAATAGATTTACAGGCAGGAACTTGCAAATCTAGGGCACATATGGAACTCCATGACACAATCAGGCCTGAGATCTAGGTTAGGGAATTCACCAGACTGAGCAAACTAGCACATCTCTCAGTTGCATCTTTTTATAATGTTTCTGTGTTCTAGCTAGCTAGAAATATAAAATCAAATGTCAAGCAAAACAAAACAAAACAAACAACAAAAAACATATATTTCTAGTGCTATCAAGAAAGATGTAGAAAAGATGAAATAAAATATATTTAAGATCATCAAACAAAAACTGCAAGAGGCAGCTTGGAATTTCAGATAATTTGTTGCTATTGCAGAAAATCCAGCTGTACTTCCCCCTACCGGTATTGAGTTTCTCACAGTGGAATGCAACTCCATTTCCAGCAGATGCCCAATTATGGTTTCTATGGGCATGTGCACATATGGGGTCAGAAGCAAACACCTACATGTAAAATTGAAAAATATAATAAATCCTTTTTTTAAAGAAATTTGAGACAAAGTAACTCTATAGCACAGGCTGAGATGGAACTCAATCAGGCTAGCCTCTATCTCACAGAGATCCTGCCTGTACCACCTGCCTATACCACCACACCCAACTCAAAACATAAATCCTTTAAAAATGCGATAAAATTACTGAAACAAAGATGCTCTACATATGTAAATGTGGATGTTATATTTATAGGTTATAATCCTCACTATTTAAAAGATTTTGTTCTAGAGGCTGGAGAGAAGGCTCAGTGGGTAAGAACACTGGCTACTCTTAAGGAAGACCCAGGTTCGATTCCCAGAACCCACATGGTGGCTAACAAAAATCCATAGCTCCAGTTCCAGGGTATCTGATGCTATCTTCTGACCTCTGGGGTCATTGAACAACATGGGTGCAAGTACATACATGCAAGGAATATACTCATACACATAAAATAAAATTAATAAATAAAATATTTTAAAAACATGTTTTGTTCTTTTCAAAGGTATGAATATAATCTGCAGTTCTGTTCAAAGTCAAGAATCATCTTTGTGGCTGGAGAGATATGTCAGCAGTTAAGGGTACTCTCTGCTTTTGCAGAATACCAGGACCTTCATGGTGGCTAAGAACCATCTGTAAATCCAGTTCCAAGGTATCTGATAACACATCTGTCCTCTATAGGCATTGTATGACATGGTGGCATTTACATACATGCAGGTCATATGCTCATACACATGAAAAATAAAAATAGAAACAACAATATTTATGTAAAATGACACTATAGATTTAATATTTATATAAAAATTCAAATATAATATCCAGAAAGGTCTTTATAAAAAAACAAATTTGTATACTTAAACTTACCATACACACTAACATGGGACATGCATTATAGGATAAGACCTACTGTTAACAGCAATATTAAATGAAGAAACACTCTTATAATGCATTTTCTATAAATCTGCAATGAAGAAGATATTTATATAGTCAGCTTATTCAAAGATATCTTAGGAATTATAACTAATGTAATAAGATCATTAAACAAAAATCCTTGATATGTATTTAATAAGAAATTTCTATTTGAAATTATATGATTTATACTTAAGGTATAGCTTTACAAGTAAAGATATTAGAATTAAAATAATTGGTAGAATTAAAATAATTGGCTATTAGAATTAAAATAAGTGGACATAAATGTCAGAAAAATTAATAGCTTTTGACCATTTTGTCAAAAATTAAATAAAATATTAGACTAATAGTATGCACCAAGAGGCATAGTGAATGTTATGAAACATAGAATATAAAAGTATGACGAAAATATTTGAAAACATCTTATAAATGCAAAATAAGCTCTGAAATATAAAGACTGTAGCAATGTCTTCTGTTATGGGTGGAAATATTACCTAACCGTGTAGCCAAACTTGGTATTACAATTTGAGTCTTGTAACACTATCCCAGAGTGTTTAAAAGGTAAACTATCTTACTAGGTTTGGGGCTCTCTTTTTGTAAGTTATTTATTTGGATTTAGTGCCTCATGACCATTGTTTGCTCGAGACCCAAATAAAGTGTGTGTGTGTGTGTGTGCTTATGTATATGTATGTATGTGTGCTTTCTGAAAGTATCAGTGATGAAAGCAGAGAATATTCTTGAAAGCAACAATGTTACCCCTTTACGTTGGAAAAGGCAGGGAGGACTGGATTGATAACCCCTGCTTGTTGTTTTGTATGCTGTTGTGGGTCTGTCTATGTCAGAAAGGGAAAATCATCTGAAAAATTATATTTCTTTTTTTCCTTTCCTTTATCATTCTGGAAACTTGTACAGAGCGAGTACTTTGTTCAGGGAGAAATACTGAGAGAACTCAGAAGGAAAGGCTGGCTTTTCTCAGGCACCTCTGAATTGTGGCATCTCTCCACCACAAGAGACATATTTTTAGATAGCTTTATTATTAAGAATGGTTTAAAGTTTGCAGTTTACCAGTGCTATACAAAGTTAAGGACATGGTATTTTGTAATCATTTTTTTTCCAATTTACATCTTTCATTGTTTTGAGAATTTCATATAAGAATGATATATTTACCTTATTTTCACCCCTTCTCTTCCCTTCATCTCCTCTCACATTCCCCCCACTCCCTCTAGATTTCTTCTTTTTTATTATTGTCATATATATACATATATGTGTATATATAAATAACCTACTAGTGTTGCTTGTATGTACATGTGTTTACAACTGACCATATGTGATTGGGTAAACTGTTAAGGAGCATGTCCCAGAAGAAACTTATTCTCACTCTCCCAGTAGGCGTTGATTGCTTCTAACACTTCATCCGGAGGTGGGACCTTGTGAAATTTCTCTAATCCATGTTGGCATGACAAGTAGTATTGTTATTAGGAAGGTCTTATTTAAGCAATCATATTACTAAAATTTCATGGGCACAGTTTCCATGTCATGTCTAAAAGACACTATATATAAGCAGGCATCGTGGTCCTCTGTCTCTTAGATTCTTTCCACCCTCTCCTAGATGATGTTCCCTGAGTCTTACATTTAGCAGTTTCATTGGAGATGTATTAATTGATCTTGGGCACTGGAGGTGTTTTATTCCTTGAATTTTGACCAGTTATGGGTCTTTGTGAAAGTCTTCATCTGTTGTAAAAAGATTTTCCTTGATGAGGGGGTGAGAGCTGTACTTATCTGTGTGTTTAAGGATAAGCATCTAGGGCACAGTTAGAAATTATATTGTTTTAGGGAAATCATAGTACTGGGTTCATCGTTTAGGGTCTATGACCTCTCCAGCCACCATACACCATATTTGGCTAAGTTTGTGGTACAGGCATGAATTCCTTCCTATTGAGTTGAACTTAAGTTCAATTAGACAGCTATTGGTTACCCCCAAGATAAACATTCCACTAGTGTATTATTAGAGATATCTTGTTCGGCCAGCAATTGTGATTCATAGGCTTTACAGCTGGATGACATTATTGATTGCTCTTCTTTGGCAGCTTGCAATCTCCCTCCAATATTATTAGACCTGGTCCTCAGGGAGTAGGAATCCGTGTCAGTTTCAGTTTTAACCCTCCAGGTTCTACATTCAAGATGCATACTGTCTTCAACAATAGTGTCTTACCTTCATGTTCACGAAGGCAACCAAAGTCAATATTGTTTTTGTAGTGTCTTTGACTACAATGACCAACAACTCAAAGGGAGGTTTCTTATGCCTGGATTATTTTAAATAGAATATGGCTTTTTCAACCTCTCCCTCTATGTTACCCTTCCTTCCCCCGCTGAAGCCCATCTACCATCCTTCCTATTTTTTCTTAAGAGACATATTTTTAATGGATGGGAAGATCATTATCATGTTGTTCCTTTCCATTTTTATGTACTTTATTATAATTGAAATCCAAGTGATTATTTCTGTTTTATTTCTAAAATACTAAATTGAAAGGTGGCTGAATAGGGGTACTGTTATTCACCTGGTATTTCTCAGTTGAGAGGAATTTTACCTGGATCCAGTCATGAACCTCTCCTACCAGACTTTTACAGAAAATTATATGCAGAAGATATAGAATACACATTTTTTATCAAAATGGAAAATGCCCTAGAATTTACCATACAAATAACTGATCAAAACCCAAATCTTAGCAAAGTAAAAATAGTTCAAATGATATCTTGTAATATTTCTGATTAGAGTTGAGAAAAAAATTAAGAAAAAATTAGGAATTATATCAATAAAATGAATACTGGAAAACAGAATTTTTGACAGTGTACCATTGAGGATATCAGAATAGAAATTTTAAAACTTTTTGAAACAAATGAATACTGACATACAGTATGCTAAAGCCTGAGAGGTACAGAATAAGCAATAGTAAGAAGGAAAATTACAGCAGTGTGTGACAGCATTGAAATTAAATAAGATTTCAAACAACCTGTTCATGCATCTCAGGGTCTTAGGAAACAATATCAAATAAAATAAAAAATTAGTTCAAGGAACATAATATGAATATCAGAGCTTGGCACAATTGTGCACACCTTTACTCCCAGTACTATGGAGGCAGAAGCAAAGGGATCTCTGTGAGTTTAAGGACAGCCTGGAATACATAGAGAGTTCTAGGCCAACTAGTGATAAACAATGAGCATATATTTAAAAAAAGATGTCTGTCACATCCTTAGAAAACAAACTTTTGCTGTATGCTGCATATGTATCCTTATATTTATACACAAGTATACCTATCACAACTCATCAAAGAAGTTTCTTTTTCTAACATACAGAAGCTATTACAGTGAAACAACTGATCAAACACAGAATACATGTCTGTGAGATGCCCAACCCTAAGTGACTCATCTGCAATGTGTAGACCTAAGTCTCATAGAACAAAGAGGAACAAGGGTTAGACAGACTATTAATGCATTTATCAACTGTCATCCAAGAAGCATGAGGGTGATCAATGCCGATAGCCACAAATGACCAAAATGTAGACAATAAGAGACTGCAGAGTGTGTGTTCATGAATAAAACTTCTATATTAAAACTCTGCAACCAAAGACTCAGTAACCATTGGTGAAGAGGGAGTGGAAAAACTGTGAGAGTCAGGTGTGGTGGATGTGTACAAGGAAACAGAGTTTTCTAGGTGTCTGGGAACTTGCTCTTCTGAACTTAAAGCAATGGTGACAGCATTCACAAGATTCATGGAACTTAAACCAGACAAAAGCACCATATAGAACTGGGGAAATAGGCAAAAAATCTCCAACTTTAGCTGGGGAACTATTGACACATGTTTACTGCTGTGTGATAGAGTGTTGATCTTCTTTAAGAGAGTGACATTAAATAAACTGACTAGGCTTCAATCAATGACCTCATTCCAAAGGGCATTTGACCTCAATAAGCCCCAACATATCTGACAGAATGCATGAAATTAGGAGTGGGGTTTTTGGGGTATTGCAGATAGGGGAGATATCTAAAGATAATTAAGGTGCATGAAATACACGAAAGTTCAATAAAATATATATATTGTATTCTGTTAATAAAAGAAAAGAGAATAAATGAATGAAATAGAATATATAAGGACAACGTAAAGTATCAATAAATGTGCTGGGGAGTTTTGAAAAGATAAATAGAACTGACCAACCATTAATTAGACTTATCAAGAAGAGCTCAATAAACTTCAATTACAAATGAAAAAGAAAATACAGCAGTTGATGTGACAAAAGCCAGGATTATTCTGAAAAACTATGCTCTAAATAAGTAGAAAATCTGTAAGAAATGGAAACATATTACAACAAAATCAAACAAAGAGGCTATTTAAAAGTAGACTAATAATAATTGATGAAAGTGAATCAGTAATAAAGACTCCTCAAATAGAGGAGAGCAGGGCCTTCTGGCTTCAAAAATGCATGTTACTAAATTAAATAAATAAGTGTATATATATATATATATATATATATATATATATATATATATAAAGCTTTCATACAATTCTAAGAAGTGAAATTGAAGAAATCCTCCAGAATTCATTCTATATAACCAACTTCACCATAATACCAAAATCTGCTACAGACAAAAAATATCTTTGTACTAACATCCCTGATGAACTTAGAGACAGATATGATATTTCCTTTTAATTTATTTGTTCATTTATTTTTATTTTTATGTGTATGAGTGTATTGCCTTCATGTATGTAAGTGAACTAGTGTCTTACAATGCTTGCAGATATCACAAGAGGGTTTGGATCCACTGTAACTGTAATTAGCCACCATTTGCAAGATAGGAATTGAACTCTGGACCTTTACAAGATAAGTCAGTGTTTTTAGTCTGAGCCATCTCTTCAGCCCCAAGATATGATATTTTCAACAATATGTTGGAAAACCAAATTCACAGAGCATCAAAACACTGTATATCATGATCAAGTTTGTTGTATTTCAAGGCTGGAAAGATGGATTAATACATACATGTCAATAAATATAATACATCAAATAAAGAGAATGAAGAATGTGAATTTATGATTATCTCTTGCATGCAGAAAAAAGCATTTAATAATTTCACAACCCTTCATGATAAAGTTGTGAATTAATCATATATTGAAAATCATATCTCTTCCCTTTGTCTTGTAAACTCTCTAGCCTGTTATCATTGTCAGGTATGGGCTCCATCATATGAAGTAAACCTTAAATCCAGTTAGAGAGTGCCTGATTACTTCCGTAATATCTGTGCCTTGTGATCATCCACTAAGTCTAGCTCTTACAGTCTTTCCACCCTCTCTTTCACAATAATTGCTGAATCTTTTGGAGGCAGAAGTTTGATATAGGTGTCCTGTTCAGGGAAATACACTCTGCAGCTTCTTGTTCTCTGCACCTTGGCCAGTTGTGGGATTCTGTGTCAATCCACATTTTCTGGATAAAGTCAGACTTGAGAGATGCATTTGTCTATGGGTATAACAGTAAATCATTAGGAGTCATTTTAATATAATAACTAGTTTTCAAAAAACTAATATTAGGCTGTCCCTTACACAAGTCCTGTGCAAGCTCAAACCAGACAAAATTCCAGCACAGACATGGGGAAGTGGGTAAGAAACAACAATCCAACCTAAGGAAATTTTGGCAGCTGATGGCTGATGGGAGGAGGAGGTATACCTAAAGAGTAAAATGTAATGACATTGACACAAAAAGACACATATTAATTTAACAGAATATAGAAAACAAAAATCACTCACAACCAATTTATTCTCAAGTAATAAATTATAAACATGATGGAGGAAAGTTAGTGTTCTTAAAAAGTGGTGCTGGTAAAACTAGATGCTACATGTAGATTAAAATTAGATACTATTTTTCATTATGTGTAAAATCAACTCAGATATTTTAAGTATCCCATTATAAGGTCTAACATTCTGAAATTATTGGATATAACATGAGAAAATTTTCAATATGTTGGTACAAGAAATTATTTTATGACCAGAGCACTAGCAGGAAGAATTAAGCAAGGTGGTTGATGGAAGGGCAAGGCAGAGGTGGGAATATTGTGAGGAAAAACTAACACTAATGACTTTTAAGGATATAATACAACTACATAATGTACATAATGCTGTAGAAGTGTCCTTAAATATTTACATATACATATGTAAAAAGAGCTCAAATGAAATTATCATATATTGGAAGGACAATGCTTCTCCCAGACATCATAGCCTATCAAATAATCCAGTGTCAGGAATATGCTACCTCTTTTGGAGCTGAAGACCAGTGGGGACCCAAGGGCCCTGAAACATTATTGTCTATTGTCACTGTTTCTGGTTAAACTCCAGAATTGATGGTAAGACTCAATTGTTGAAAACAACATGTAGGTAAGCCTGAGGACATAGAAAAATAAAGCTCGTAATGACCTGAAAGTTTCATACTTATTGGTTCGCTTTCATAGTGCTGGAAAGTGCTATACATAGTAGTATATGGGAAAAATAATCAGTTCTACCCAGCTGTGATGCCTGTGAACTGTAATAATGACTGATCTGGCAAGATATGCCTACTGATGTGATAGTGGCAGGAATGCTATGGAGTTATAATCAACCACACTCTGGTTGAGTTGAAGATCTGCTTCACAAGATGAAATGCATACTTGAGACCATTAAGATATTCAAGAATCCATGGTTGACTAGGTCATGGGTCCCACAGAAGATGCTAGTACTATTATTCTGCTAAATGGACACATAAATTAACTGCTCCCTAAGATCTTCTCTTTATACCCATAAATTAGTGCATCTCTCAACCCTCATGAGAGGTGGCTTCTTTTTGCTGAAGTTGAAAATGAGTACAATGACCCCAAACTGGCCAATGTATAGAGAAAGGAGATTGTGAAGTGTGCAGCTCTAAATGGGATATCTATATTGCCTCCTCCTTGTAAAGCTCAGGAATCATCTTGGAAGAGGGAGCAGAAAGATTTTAAGAGCTAGAAGTAATGGGCATTTGTAGCAAAATTTTCAGGATATTACAGAGGTGTTGCACACATGACTTCATAGCAGCTGTGACTGCATGCATAAGACCTACACCAGGACAGTCTAAATCGTAGCATGAATGCAGGAGTGGCTCATGAAGTTCCACTCCTCACTGAGGAGTTTTTGTGAGTTTTTGGCTGCTGGGGGAGAGGCAATTTTCTTCAGGAATGTGAACCCTGAGAGGCTATAAATGATACAGAAGTTGGTCTTATATCTTTGCCCATAGTGGCAGCACTAAATAGACTGTGTGGGTTTAAAATAGGGGCACAAGAATTTAGGAGGGGAAAAAGGAGAGAGAGGAAAAGAGGAAGAATTGGTGGGGCGAGAACTGGTAATGTTATTAATAAAAAATGTATTATATGTGTATATGAAACTCTCAAGCAGTACAAATATACAGAAAAAGATCACATTGTTGTAAAATACTGTCAACACAACAAAAAACACAATACAAAGACAACCTAAAAATAAGAGAAAATATTTCTCAGCTTTTTGTCTGATAAATGTTTAAAATGCAGAATATATAAAGTAGTAACAAGACAACTTAGCAAAATCTAAGTAATCCAACTAGGAAAAAATGTCAATTATGGGAATGAATACCTAGCAGAAGAAGACATGCTTGAATTCGTGAAAAATTTTCAATATCATTCACCATCAAGGAAACAGAAATCAAAAACTATAATAAGTCACTATCTTACCTCAGTTAAAATTGCTTCTCTTGGGGGTCGGAGAGGTGACGCAGTGGTTATGATCACTGACTGCTCTTGCAGAGGATGCCAGTTCAATTTCCAGCCCCCACATGGCAGCTAACAACCATTTGTAACTCCATTTCCAAGGGAGCCAGTGTATTATTCTGACCTGTGTGGGCATTGCAGGACATGGGTGCACTTACACACATGCAGGTAATATATTAATACACATAAAATAAAAATAAATAGAATATTTTAAGAATTGTTTTTCTCAAAAAAATAAAAAGTATCTCTAACCCTCCTCCCACACAAATATCAAATACTCATATGAATGCAGAGAAAAATGAATTATTAATTGGAATATAAATTAATCCAGCCACTATGGAAAAAATGTATAAGTACTTCCACAATAATTAAATTTAGCAAACAAACAAATAAACATATACATAAAATTATCATCAGATCCAACTATCTCACTACATACCTATGAATGCATATATAGCCATATTTATTCCCATATTAGTCAAAATAGGCATGTTACAGAAGCAGTCTAAGTGTCTTTTAATAAATAAATAAAGTAAATATGTGTAGGTTTGTACATAGTATTCACCCCCAAAGAAAACGAAATCCTATCACTATGTCCTTTACAGTAAAATTGATGATTGTAGATTATACCATTCTGAATGAGATATGACAGCATAGAAAGTGAGAAATGGAATGGTCTCTCATTTTCAGTAATTACCAAAATATGGTTTTGGTGAAAGGTGAAGAGAGGGATCACTAGGGCCTACTCGTATAGCAGTTTCTACTAAATGGAAAAATTCACTCCTGGAAGGAAAAGAGAAACTCTTTCAGGGGGAAAAAGAGAAGAGCAAGTTTCCAAGAACAGTAGATGGATGTGATCAATGGATAACATATGGATACATGAAAATGGCATAGTGAAACTTGCTAAGATAAATTACTAAAAATGCTGAAACAGATGTGAGAAAATAACTACATATTCTACTTTGAGGAAATATTAGCTACTGAAATAATTCCAATAAAAATACTTATAATATCACTCAGGTTTCTATATCATCTGAAACAACAGAAATAGCAATGAAAAATATAAGCATATGTATAAAATGTTTATTTTGGCATTGCATTTAGTGCTTTAAAAATGCACTTAATTTTGCCTGGGTCCTTTGCAAGAGCAGCCAGTATTCTTAACTACTATAGGAGATGGAATGATTAGTAGATCATTTATATTATCAGAAATTCTTAGATCTGTGTCTAGAGTTGTGCAGAGTTGTTCATAATGCAGCACAGAGTTAGAAAAATGTGTTATGTATTAGTGAAAACACCTATTAACACAGGTCATAGGGTTCATGTTATCTTTTTATTGTTTCAGTAGTCTAAATGAGTACATATTATGTTTAGTATACATTAAGGAATACGGAAAAACTTAGAGGTCATTATACTGTGTGTTAGATTATACTAACTGTCTTCAGCTCCTGTTACTGTTACATTTATTCAGTGCTGTGGCAAGCTGTCTGCAATATTTATATTCAAAAATAATAATGGAGAAGTTTACGTCTGCAGTTGCTCTGAGTGTTTATATTTCATTAAGAACTACCTCATGCATCTTATGAAAATCTTATAAAAAAGTTATAATGCTTTAAAAATAAAGTTCCTATGTATGAAAATTCAGCAAATGTGTTATGTAAGGGAATTTTTTCTCCTTATTTTCTCTATAAGCATAAAGTAAGTTATGATTAAATAGTTTCAGCACCTATACAAATCACAAGCTCATTTAAAATGTCAGAACTTCAATAAAAGTTTGGCTACTTTTCATTAAATACATGTTCATACATTTTAAAGTAGAGTCTTTGAAATTCATATCCCATAAGAAGATATCGTACATACAAATTATGCATAATATAATCAAATCACATTTGTATTGATTAATAGAAACATGGTTATAATTGTTTCTTGTGTTAGAAATACAGGCATTAAGACAGTTATTTCAGTCCTTATTGCAAATCACAAAACTATAGCTATATTTTTACAAGAGACATTAATGAACTCAAGTCAACATTTCAAAAATTTTAATGCTTTGTTGCAATTTATTATTGTAGACTTTTGATCTTTTTGGTAAGAATATGAGCAACTGGATCTGGAGAGATGGCTCAGCACCTAAGAGTTTGTAGAAGACTCATATTAGTTTACCCGGCACATTCATGACAGCTAACAACTTCATGTAACTAGAGTTTCAGAGGATCCAGTGCCCTCTTCTCACCTCTGTGGATATTGTACTCATGTAGTGCACTTACATACCTGCAGGAAAAATAGTCATAGGCAAAAAAGAAAAAAAAACATAAAATGAACAAGTGACTAATATTACCTAACATGCCTGTCTATGTAACAAAATGAAATAGAGCACTTATTTAAACCAACATGTAAAGCTGACAATCATGTTAGGTCATATTAGCTTCTAACACTAAACTTAGTAATTGAAACTAAGAGCATGGTCAAAATTTTGATGATCAGTCATCTCTGGAATACATATCTAAGATTTCAGAACATTTATATTAAAGGATGATGCATATAAAACTTCTCAGATATATATAAAAATACATATGATACAAATAAAATCTATTCAGAAGATACCTATAAAACTTTCTTTAGTTTTAGTTTTATAATGATAGAACACTTTCATAGGATAAGTTATAATAGATTTCATGAAATAAGTTTAATTTTATTGATTAGCCATTTCTAATTTTAATTGGTGTCATACACATTTTTATTTACAATTATTCAAGCAGGATATTTATCAAAATTCATGTTAGTCAACTTTTCACTCCTTTGACAAAATTCCTTGTAAACTAATCTTAAAAGAAAGTAAAGATTCATTCTGGTTCAATTTCAGGGGTTTCTTTCCATGGTTTGTTGGATCCGTTGCTTTGGGGAACAGAGGAGACAAAATACGATGGAAGCAAGAGTGTACTGTAAGTGAGATTTCTCTTCTTTTGAAAGCCAAGAGCAAAGAGCGCACGAGAAGGAGGCCAGTGACAAAATACATCTCTCAAAGTCACACTCCCCAAAATCGACTCCCTTAATACTACGTGCCCCCTAACAGCCCATTAAACTATGCAATCAGAAATAATCCACTGATGAGGTTAACACACTTGTGATCTAATCTCCTGTCAACAGAGCCACCAGTTAGGGACCAAGCCTTCAACATATGAGTTTTTAGAGACCTTTAGTATTCAAACCACAATGGCATTCATCATCATAGCTCTGCTTACAGTACATCTTCTGATGCATCAAATATACTTCAGCAATATTATTCCTTCTACAAATATTTATTTATTGAGCTCTACATATATATTGAATGGGACATAGTTATTGGTAAAATTTTTGAAAATATTGATTTTCTTAAGAATTACATTATTCTTTTTGAAGCTGAAGATGTTTAAGTGGAAATTTAGAAGAACCACAAAGTATCTGAATACATATGATCCTAACAAACTATTTGATATTAACCATAAGAAATCTATGCTTCAGCATATTTGAAAAGCATTCCATTGATTCAAAACTGACCTTGAAATAATATCCTTCTTTCCATCTAGCAACACAGACTAAAGAACTGCAACTTCTCAGGGCTGGAGAGATTGCTCAGCGTTTATGAGCACTCTTGCAGAACACCCAGGTTTGAATCTCAGCATCCACATCGTAGCTAACAACTGTTTATAACTCCAGTTCCAGGCGATTCAAGACCCTCTTCTGTCCTTCTTGGGGACAGCATGACATAGGTTCACTTAGCAGGCATAACATACATTTACATAAAATAAGAAGGGAATAAATTTTTAAAAATAAAAAAAAATACTGCAACTTTTTGGCTCCATAAGCTATTTTACCCGAGAGTGAATACAATGAATAGAAATATATACTTCGTACAGTTTTGGTGACAAGTTCAAGGACCTTTGTCCAAAGAAGACCTTTTGCTATGTGAGACACATTTTTTATGTGTCTCAAGAACTCCATTTCAATGTTGAGAAATAACATGTTCCAAAACAACAGAAGTAATTTTCCATGTCTAAGGAAATTTTTTTTAAATCATAAAGATTGCACAGGTACCAAGACACGTTGACATTCTATGCAGCACATACAATGTACCTCTGCACTTGTGCACCAAAGAGGATGAAATGAGCCTTCTCCCTTTCAGCCCTATCCAAAAATACACCTTGTAAATGACCCAACTATAAACTCTAACAGTATTGTAATGGAAATATGAAACAATGCTTTGCTTTCAATTCCTGAAGGATGTCAAGTACGCTATTAAAACTCTTGCAGTTCTCTAGTATACATTCAAACAAAAATCCATGTAAAGAGAAAGGAAGATTTACATATTTAGCAGGGCGTAAAAGGAAATTTGAATCGTAGTACTGATTGCAACTGGCCCCATTGATTATGAATAAGTATCAATTTGAATAAAACAGCATCTATGCTAACCCCTATCATAAGATCTTCATCAAGGCACAGATGAACAATTTTCAGGCCAAGCTCATTATTTAAAGACCAGAATGTGGTTACTTGCTGTGTAACAAAGGCAGGAGAATAATTACAAAATCTTTCAGATTTGAAATTCGTTTCTAATTGATCCCATTGAAATGTGAACTTGATCGAGATGACTAATGAATAAATGATCACTACATTCTGATGAGATTCATATTTCACAATTCTATACATTTTAAAGTGGTGGCTTTCTAAACTGAATTAGTTCCATAACTGGAGATTGTTGTAGCAGCACCAACTGGATTAATAGAAAATAGGATTGGTTTTCAAAACAAGTTGCACCTACATCTGTTGTGCCTGCAGCAATATACTACAATGGACTTGAGTTTGGCATCAGCGTCCACTGCTGTGTGCCAACCCCAGCCACGCACACCTGCATCTCAGCACTTACAGCATTGCTTTTGTCAAATATTTGGCCCTATAAATCTCTGAAAATGGAAATGGGTAATAGTCAACATTTGAATTGGGCACATATGAAGATTCAAAACAGAGTTGTTGAAAATGAGAAAGCTTTAGTGAAACAAATGAAAATCTCAATTACTTTTCAATGCACAGAACTTACTTTGCAGGATGAAATGTGGCATTTTCTTTTGATTTGAAATAACATGTCTGGATCTTTACTGCTGAAAGCTTAAATCACATCAAGATGAGAAAGAATAGGAAAGTAATATTTTCTAAGGTCAAATTTTATGTTGCTTTCTCAGGGAGAATTAATTTTTTGAGAATGTTGGTATGTAGAA
Organism: Eospalax fontanierii; assembly: GCA_035773235.1. Lineage (NCBI taxonomy): Eukaryota > Metazoa > Chordata > Mammalia > Rodentia > Spalacidae > Eospalax > Eospalax fontanierii. Next base: position 83,241,790 of record CM069525.1, read on the forward strand.
TTCTTTAAAGTTTTCACTTCATTTTCACAGAGAATCATTTCTATTTCTATACAAGCAACATAATCATAAATTATGTTTAGAAAATCAAAAATACCAACTAATATCCACTGGAAAATTGTTGAATAGGGCATTCAAATATGAACATACATGAGACACTAAATTTACATTGTTATTTTAACTGATCTGTGTTTTGACTAAAGAATATTTTACATTATGCTGTTTTCCTTTTGAAAGCATGAATTATAAGCAAAACTCTAACTGAAAAAAAAAGTGTTTTGCTTGGTGTCCTCCAGTTTAAGAAGTTACAAAATTAAGCAAATAAACCCTGTGTGTTTTCTACAGATCAGTTTTACTTGTGCCTTCAGCAGCCTTTTATCAGTGATTCAAATTTCAAATGCTGGAAAAAACTGAGCATATCTTCTTTTTATTATTTTTTCCTAACTCCAGATGGCACAAGTAAAAGACAGCTAAAGATGACCCTTAGGTTTAGCTTGAATAGAATGATTTCCCAGGGGATCTGATAGGTTTTATTGCTTAGGTGGAACTGATGACTTCTATGTAATGAGAAACTGATCAATACTGGGAGGGAAATCTTTCAACTTCCATCTTAAATTAGCCATAAGTACTTCTAAAGCCTAGTTAACAACCTAGAGACGATGAACAGAGTGGTTTAAATTTCTTCAGTACAAATGCAAGCCTACCTGCTTTCTCAGAATCTCACCCTAATGAGTATCTGTTAAACACTTCCACAATTCCTGCAAAATGCTGAGCATGAACTTGAAGGTATATATGCATACATGCACATGTACTTGGAGCACGCACGCGCATGCGCACACACGCATACACACACACACACACACACACACACACACGTTGATGTGTGCCTATGTGCTGGTTCATTATGCTGCTCAAAAATGAACACCTGGTTTAAATTTTTACACCACTCTGTAATTGACAAAAGCTAAAAGCCTATGATGAATTCCTTAATAATCAGTCCCAACAAAAATCACATGAAAAATGTTACTATGTTAGATGTGTTCAGAATGACACAACACTCAAAATAGTAATTATTGTTAATGTAAAAGTAAATTATAATTATTTTAGGATATATATATATATATATATATATATATATATATATATTCCACTATTTTGTAAAGCATGGAGTTTTGGAAAACATAAACCAGGTGGATTTTTGGAATTATACTATTGTCCTTATTTAATGGATAAAAGACATTACCCTAAGTAGGAGAAGTGTCCCTAATCAATCAGGCCATCGTTCACATATCAGGTATAGCTGGATGAGTTTTAGAGAACCATTAATTGATTTGATATCCTCTTTCCTCATTTTGGAAAAGAGATTGTTATGTTAAAAATATTCAGTTACAAAAACAATAATAGCAATAACTATGTTAATTCCATCATCCCAGTGTTCCAGTTATGGTTAAGTGCTATTTTAGTTTTTTGCTATTTTTTTGTTAGGCACTCATGCTTGCATTATCTCCCCATTTACCCAAGGATGACGTTAAATTTCTGATTCTCTGCTCTTCACCACCTAAAAGTTGGAATTACAGGTGAGTGTCACCATGCCCAGTATTAAGTAGTGCTAAAGACTGAAGCCAGGGCAAACACTTTCCCAACTAAATTAAACACTCTATCCTTAACAGCTTTATCTGTGAAAAAAATAATACTCAAGGGGCCTGGAGATAGCTCAGCAATACAGAACACTGGCTATTCATGTAGAACACCTGGGTTTAATTCCCAACACCCACATGGTGCCTAAAAGTTGTCCATGATTCCAGGTCTAGGGTAATCAGATGCACTCATCTAACCTCTGTAGGCATTGCAAACACGGGTGCACTCACATACATGCAGGCTATACATTCATATACACACACAAAATGAAAAGAATTAATAAATGATTTTTTTAAAGGGGGAGACTGGAGAGATGACTCAGAGGTTAAGCGCACTGCATATTCTTGCAGAAGGCCATGGGACTGAGTTCCAGAACCCACATGGTATCCAGAACCACCTGGAACTCCAGTTCCAGGGGATATGACACACTTGTCTGTCTTATAAAGGCATTGTACAACACAGGTGTACTTGCATACATGCAGACATAATACTCATACACATAAAATAAAAAATAGATACAGCAGAAAAAATTGAAAGAAAGTATACTTAAGTTAAATTTGAGTTCAACTCTTAACTCTATTACCTATTAGCTGTCTAATAATGGATAGATTATATAACTGTTTTGAGTTAAAATTTCCTAAGCAATACTATGGAGATACAGACTCATGTCTCATAAAGTTTTCTGACAAATAAATCAATCTGAATCCATTATCTTCTTTACTATCACTGCCTATATCACCTGAGTTGCTTTTATGATTTTATTTGTAGCAATTGTTAGTATTTAATATTAGCTTGTACAGATTCATTTAACTTCTCCTACTAGTGATTTACCAGTATTAAGTTTAGTTCATTTAAGATCCTCAAATGAAGGAATAAAGGTGAAGAATTCCAATCTCTAAATACATGCAAAAACTAATGATTTGAGAAATAAACTTTTTTTACAACACACAAAGAATATAAATGGATTTTAGGATGCACATCCACTTGATGACTAGGATAAATGAGGACATTGATTTATTTTTCCTTATGGTTCTTGCCACATTATGCTATTCCAGTGGTTCACCAAGTGTGGCCATGAATGAATAGCATCAGAAGCACCTTGAAAATATGTTAGCAACACAAATTCTCAGGTTTCGACCCAGATGTATTGAACCAGAAGTGCTTTAGATAAGACCAACTAAATTCACTTTTAGTAGCACTCATGATAATTCTGATTCATGCCGCAGTTTAGTAATCCCAGTGTTTAAACCCCCAATACTTGCTAGCCCCATGACTACATAATACCTTATGTTCTTCAAAGACAAATGGAACATTAACACCATTTATATCAAATAATAACTGAATCATATTAAAATAACATTTTTCTATTAGTATCTAAAAAGGGTGCCTTTTCAAAACTATTCTTGGTTTGAACATAGCCAGGCAGAAAATTGCCACAGAACAATACTTTCATAGTTTTGTCCCTTAACAATGACTTAATTTTTTTTCACAGATCAAGGTAAATTCCACAAGTCATGAGAATCACTTTATTCTTTGGATGCTACTTGATGATGTACATCTCATGCATTCAAGTCAAAAGCTTCCTCATACAACTATTTTTCAAAATGAACTTTGATCTATCTTTCTACCAATGATTGCCATATATTTTTTTCTTATTAGCCAAACAGAAGATCTTTGAATGCCAAAAGATAACAAAAATCATTGGTTGATAAATTGTTAGTTCTAAGTATATAGAATTAAACTAAAGATTTTATTCTGTTTTATTTTTCAATAATCTATTTTATTGATTGCTCTGTAAAAATCAGTTGTTTTTAGATTACTGAAAAAACTGAATAAGAACAAAGACTAGACTCACAGACTATTTTGTATTTTCAAATTACTTAAATTTAGTTTACTATACTGCTTACTTTTCATTTTCTTAAACCTTAATTTTACATTGTTCTAAGGTACACTGAAATAATTAACAGACAATGACTTTTTTTCTACTAGAATTAATATTATCACAGTGTTGGTCTTGATTCCAGTGACAATAAAATACACACTGAGGATGTGGGAGATAGCTAAGCATTTACAGATACTTGCTGTTCTTCTAGAGGACTCAGGCTCAGTTCCCAGCACCCATTAGGCTACCAAAAACTATTCATAACTCCAGTTCTAGTGAATCCTAAACCTTCTTCTGGGTCTGCTGGCTTTGCATGACATTGGTGCACTTACATACAGTTAGGTGGTATACCCACTGATGCACACTAAAAAATAAATAAAATTTAAAAATACACACAGAAATACTGTAAGTAATATTTTCTCGATGTAGCTAAAGATTTTAGTAATGAAATTTACATTTTTCATGAGAAGGTTGATGTATATAAAAGTTTATTTTCTTTGAAAAAAGAGGTAAAGACACCAGGAGATGGGAAAACTTCCAAGTGCATGTATTAGTAGAATTAATACGAAAAAATGTCCACACTACCAAAAGCAAACTACAGATTCAATGCAAGGTCAGTCAGTCAAAGTCTCTATGACATTCTTTATAGAAATATAACATCCTAACATTCATATAATATCACAAAGGACTCCAAAGAGCTGAAGAAATATTGATCAAAAAGAGCAATGTGGGGGGTGAGAGGATGACCATACCAGATCTCAGTCTATACTATAGGGCTATAGTCATTTAAATAATGGAACTGATACAAAACTGACGCATAAATGAATGGAACATAATAGAAGACCCAAATAGGAATGCATACAATTTCAGCCACATGATTTTTGACAATGGTGACAAGAACAGACACTGGAGGAAGGATAGAATCTTTAACAAATGGTGTTAGTAAAACTGGCTCTCCATCTGTAGAAAAATGAAATTACACCCTTATCTTTCACCCTGCACAAGAGCCAATTTTAAGTGGACAAAAACCTCAATATGAAACCTGAAATTTTGAAACTGTTTGAAGAAAACATAGACAGTGCCACACAATATACAGGTGCGGGAAAGGACTTTTGAAATCAGACAAGAGTTGCTCAGGAAATAAGGTCAACAGTTGACAGGTGAGACCTCAATAAACTAAAAACCTTCTGTACAACTAAAGAAACATCCAAGAAAATGAAGCAAAAACCTACAGAGGGAGAGAAAGTTTTCACTGCTCACACATCTGATAGAGAATTAATATTCAACATGTAAAAATGATTCAAGAGAAAAAGAAACAAGAAAATAAATGTCCCATAAAAAATGGGCTGAGGACCTGAACAGGAAGTCATCAAATAAGCAAATAAAAATTACTAAAAATAAACTTAAAATCATCCAAAATCCTTGGTAATTAGGGAAATATAAATCAAAACCATTTTAAAATTTCATTTTGCCCCAGTAAAACTGGCTAAGATCAAGAAAGCAAATTATTCCAAATGCTATCAAAGATATGAAGAAACGACACTGCTCATTAACTGCTGGTGAGATTGAAAACTCATAAACAACTGTGGAAAACAGTGTGGTGAACCCTTAAAAAACTGAAAACGAATCTACCCTTTGACCTGGTTGTACCACTCCTTGGCATATACCCAAATCATTATATACTGTAGAGACACTTCTACATCCGTGATTTGTGCTACTCTCTTCACAATATCTAAGAAATGGAAACAACATAAATGTCACTCATTTGATGAATGGATAATGAAAATGAGGTACATTTCCACAATGGACTTCTACTCAGCAGTAAAGAAAGTCAAAATCATAAAATTTGCAGTTAAATAGTTGGAACTAAAAAGTGTTATAATAAGTGAAGTAACAAATTCAGAAGAACAAGTGACATATGTTCTCTTCATTTGTGAATCTTAGCCCCAAATCCTTATATGTGAGTATATATCCTGATGTAACCACAGAATCCAGGAAAATGGAGCCATGGAGGTAAACGGAAATAAAAACAATCCAAGAGAAGGGCATAGTATGAAACAGATGTTACCAAGGGGGAAAGGGTAAAAATGGTTTTAAAAAAACTACGAGGGGAGGAGGAAAGGATGTACTAGAAACCTGGCATTCTAGGGGAAGAAGGAGCTCAAGTGAGTGGGGATAATAGGAAGAAGTTATTATCAGGGGGAAAATGATATTACTTTAACAATGAAGGGAGGAGGGAGGTTAGACCAGGAGAGAGTGAAAGAGAGGAGAAATTAAGTTTAGGAAAATCAGAGGGAAATATTTTGTCTTAGAAATTACTGAAATATACACATACAGTATTTGTAATGAGTGCTATACAATAAGAAATACAGTGTCAGACAGGAGAAACCTCCCTTTGAGTTAAGGGTGAGGATAGTATAAGTAATTTCTAACATAGGCTATTGCCAAACTCTTTATTACTTCCAGGAATATGAAGGTAAGACCCTGTTGCTGAAGAAGGGATGTACATTGGACACATGACTCCTACCAATGGGGATGGAAGTGACCTGGTGGACCCCTCCATGAAGATAATTTCTTAGAGTTCTAGAGGATGATATGCAAGCTGCTATGGAAGAAACGTAATCAATGGTCAAACCCCAGTTTTAAAGATTATTAACCACAACAATGACTATCACAACAAATTATAGTGGTGCAGTAATTGCACTTTTATCTTTGGGATAATCCACAGCTATCTCAGTTGAACTTAGAGACCTCACAATGGGATGGAATTCATGTGAGGCACTGTAAACATAGGCTATATGCACAGGGCTGAAGGGCTCATAGATCCTAGAGAAAATCCTAATTCTTGTTACATCTGAAGACAAATGAAATTTCTGACCATATGTTAAATAGAGATCCTTATATTTATAGACAAGTATATTATTCACCACTTATCAAAGAAACATCATTTTGCAGAAGATGGAGACTATCACAGAGTTCCATTGGTTAAAAACAGAGAATAAGAGCCTGTGAAATGCCCAGCCCTAATTGACAGATCTACAAAAGAACCTTTGAACCTAAGGCTCACAGAACATGGCAGAACAGGCTGTAGAGTGAATATTAATGCATCTCAACTCTCACCTCCAAAGCTTCCTCATACAATACAGTGTAGAAGGCCACAACTGGCCAAAGTGTAGATAATAAGATACTGCAGTGTATGTGTCCCTGGATAGGACTACTTTATTAAAAGTCACACAACAATGGCTCAGAGACCACTGACAAAGAGGGAATGGAAAGATTATAAGAGCCACAGTTGGTGCATTATCATAAAGAAACAGAGTCTTCTAAGTCTCTGGGAATTTTCTTATGTGAACTTTCAATAGTGAAAACATGAATAAGATCGATGCATACTCAATCAGACAAACCCCAGCATAGATCTGAGGAAATAGGCAGGAGGTCCCAACCTTATCCAAGGAACTATTGACAACTGTTTACTGCTAGGTGAGGGACAGTGAATTTTTAAGTGGGTGTCTGTAGATAGGCAGACTTGACTCCAGTGGATGAACTCATACCCAGGGACATCTGGATACAAAAGCTTTATTCTGTAGGCCTTAACATATCACAGAATACATACATGAAATCCAGAGGAAGAGTTGGCATGGTGGAGAGATTCTAAATATAATTAAGATGTATTGTACGAAATGCATAAAAATTCAATAAAAATATACATTGAGAAAAAGGTTATTTATTATCTATTAGAACAATTTTATTTCATGTAAAGACTGAGTCAATTTGTTTATCTGAAAATGTAAAACAGATTACAAAACCTAAGTGCACAAAGGCAAAACAGCCAAGGTTTGAATCTGGAGATCAAAAGTTGAAACAATTCTGAATATTAATACATTTTTATTCATGATAATAAGACATTCTAATGGAATATATTATAAACTTCTGTATTTCATAATACTGGAATATCAATGTCAACTCTCCATTTGTTAGTTCCAGGCAATTCTGGCCTGCTTCACGTACAGATTCCCAGAGAAGTTTCTAATCTAAGCAACTTTAGAGCTTGATTGATTTGTAAAGAGCTTACTCTTAACCCTTCCAGTTTTGTTTCCCAAGCCAATGATTATCTTTTATGTTAATCCACAATAACTCACATTTCTATAAACAAGGAAAATGTTTCTTCATTGTGATTGGCACCAGAGCATAGTGTTTTCACTTAGAATAATTATCTTTATGAAGACTCTATTTTAAATAAAAGCATCAGTTGAAGGTATGAGATATTAAGATCAAGCAGTCTCTTAGACGTATACTAGTGAATATTAGTATTATATATCAGTACTATGTAAGCTAGTAGTGGGGTGAAAGGAGACCTAGATAATAGATGGAGACTCGTTATCTATAATAAAATAACAAAGGAAGGGATATCTGTGGAAAATAAATTTTGCATACTTCCATATAAGAACAGCAGTAGCAATACTAACAAATCAGTTGTTACAAGATGTGCAGATGGAAAAATGCCTGGACTGACTGGAGTTTTCATCTAAATGTCAGTGTGTATTGGTGTATTGGGAGGAACACCAGAGAGAAGTTAGAAATGACTTATATCACCTCTGCCCTCAGAAAATGTTTTGTTTTTTGATGCAGAGGGCACAATCAAGCTCATCACTGCAGTTGGCCAAACAGGATCACCTAAATGTCATCTGCTGTACACTGGATCGATGCTGTCGCTGTGACTTCTGTTTCCGGAAATGTTAACATAGTGCCTAAGTCCAATAAAAAGAAGCTAATTCAAATTTCAATCCACACATTTCACCCTTTTAGTTATCTCCGATCAATAACCATTCATTGGCTACTGTGGTTTTGAAATAGAAGAGGGAGATGCACATTTTTCTTAATGACAGCAAGTGTTAAGATGTTCCTTTAAACAGTTTTTATTGCAACTGAAAAAGAACATTAGAACACTGTGGAATATTTTAGCATTTCACACCTTTCTTTCTGATGTTATCACGTTAAAACATGCTTATATTTTATGAAGAATGGTAATAGTGGGTTTTGAGGTGTTTTATGGTGAAATAAATGCATATTTCATTTGTCTTAAAATGAAGTCTCCAGTAAGTGAAGAAATGGTAATTTCATACCTGTGTTATCCTCTAATAGGTATACAATTGGGTTTATTTAAGAGACAAAATCAGAGAGAGTAGTAGAGACAGTGCCTTGAGCTTTTCAAATCATTAGATACCTGACTGCATGTTTCCTAATTCTGTTATCATTGTTATATTATTTAGAAAACTATTTTTTAAAACAAGATAATTCATTTTTAACTTAATAACGGTGGAAAGACATGAAAGAAAAACAATTAAGCGCTTTCTGTTCAGAAACTTACCTGTTGTGTGAAATTCAGAATTTCTGATTTACACTTACTTTACTAGTTCATTAATTGTGTAACTGTGTATAAAAAGAAAACTCTTTAAAATTTTTTTTCTAGACATGCATATAATTCTTGAGGCAGTAGAAGTCTAAGTTACCAGTATTATTTCATTTGCTTTTGTATGCTTTAAAATTCAAATATGACCAGTTAGTCATTGTACAATGGCTTTAGAGCAGATCTATCACTTTTATTTTCTTAAAGGTCTTTTAAATTATTATAGATATACATTTACCATAGTGTAAAGTGAAGTGGGATGAAAGTTGCTAGAATAATGATGTTCTTGATCTGTTTTGTCTGTGAACAATGGTTTAAAAAGATCTAGAAAGTGGTATGAACATCGCTGGCAATAATGATAATAAACCAGAGTCAACCTAATAAAGAAGTCATTGATAATAGAATGTAAGAAGATAATTCAGAGGGGTGAGATGATTAATGGTATTAGGTAATTAACAGTGTCATCAGTATGATGTAGTGAAGAGAACTTAAAACTTTGAAGTAAAATGAATCTGAGTTTGAAATCTGCCATTCCTTTTCCCATTTTATTAGCTGGATTTGTTACAATATACAGAAGTTCTGCTGTTTGAGTTACAAAGCGGCAGGAGTAATATTTATTGCAGATAATTATTGTGAGATTAATGGGTGTGTCCTTAACTTGACTTATTCATAGGGGAATCTTCCTAAATAGTAGCTATTATTGCTGTTATTTGACTGATAGGACAAAAATTCCAAATCAGTGAGTACTTACCATGGATGATAACTATTATTGCCTTTTTGTTATAAAAAATCAACTATCAGAATGGGCAGATACAGACCTTGGATTAAAACATGACATTATATATACTGAATACAATTATTTTTAATTCTCTGCTGTTTTCTGATGTAAAATAGATACATATACAAAAAATATTCCATGGTGTTATAGCAGATTTTTGAAGGAATATGCTTATGATTCTCTTGGAAAGGTTTGTGATAAAGGTGCCAGAATCTAGATTTTAAAGTCTAGATAGATGTGTTTAGAGTCACAGTTTATAAGCCTGATAATTGAAAAATTTCTCTCTGTCTCAGTTATACCATTTTTAATATGAAAATAGGATACTTGTTAAGAATACTTGAAATATAATAACGCACTCAGGAGAATGCCTGATATATAACCATCTCACAATAACTTGCTGTGGAGTATCACACTCCAATATCATTGCACTTTCCCATAACCATACCACATGTTCAGGAACTACATTTTAAATGTAGTCAATCTTAATGTGTCTCCATAATTAAAATATTCATCATCTGAAGATTTTCTTGAGACTACAATATAATATCTATTTAAAGATTTAACAAAAGCTTAGGGATTTCTAACACAGAGAAATAATATCTTTAAAGTATGAGAAATCCATCAACTTATCTTTCTGCCTTCTATTTTTCATATCAAAGAACAAAATGAAGTGACAGTTTTAAGAACTTGGATTTCAGATTTCTAATAAAGCCAATGTTAGCTGAAAGCTAGGTAAGACCTGACAGCTAAAATTAAAGAAGATAAAAGAAGACGTTAAAGGAGGTAGTGTGATGCCTTAAGGGAATTTGAGTAAGTGAACTTTGATTTTTTTTCTTTTCTTTTGGCAAGCAATGAAGAGAACTTTTCACAGAAGCGCTACTCTGGAAATAGTATCAAACTGAGTGTCAGAGGAAGAACTATGGAACTAGAGACTTTGTATTAATGTCCTGCTGTCACTAGAGGTGTAAAACAACAGAGGGGAAAGGTTTTCAAATTTCATCCTGAAAATTGGTGAAGACAAATATAAACTAGCTATTATAATCCAAATAAAGCAACAAGATTTCTCTCCTTTGCTATTCTTGGAAAATGATTTAAAATATTTTAAAGAATGATTTGCTGGGCATAAGAAAATTAAATTACTTATTACTTAGTGTATTTTCAGTTTCAGGACTCAGAAAACAGAATTCAAACTGACTTAATACTTAAATGGAAATTTGTAGCAGTACATACCTTTTTATAATAGAATAATTACAAATAAAAGAATATAGAGTCTACATTAGGAAACTAGAGAAAAGAACCAACTAAAATCAAAGTAAACTAAAAATGTAAGTGATGAATATCTAAGCATAAAAAAAGAAAACAAAATCTTCTTTGAAAATACCAAAAATTTAATAAATTTCAAATATGATACTACATGATCAACAGGGATTTACTCTAAGAATATAAGGTTGCTCTAACATCAAAAAATCAAGGTAACTCATGAAACTAGCATGCCAAGAGAATCATCATAAAGTCAAAAGACTAAGAAAAATTATTTACGATTTCCAAAAGGGATGGTAAGTTGGCACAGTTGTTAAATATAACTCTTTTTACTGAATTTGATACTAGGTCCTGCATAGTATAGCAGATGGAGAGAAATGATTGCCAAAAATTGTCCCCTGGCCTTCATTCGTGGTTCATTTACATGTACATACATACAAACACATAAAAATAAATGAACATGTAATTAATGTAAAAAAAGAAAACTAAGAAAAATAAAGTACCCCAAAATGTTACATATTTAAAAAAAAATCTTTAAGCCAGTTCATAGTAGAAATGACTTCTTCAATAGATGAAAAAGAGTGAGGGCTAAAAAATAAAATTGTAGTTGACATCATATTTAAAGGAAACAGTATTTTCCCTGTATAAACAGAAATGATGTTACATGATTTCCTTCCTCTATTTGACAGTGCAGCAGAGGTGATAGCTAAGGAAACTTAACAACACAAACAAAATTCATTCTGTGCTGAAAATAAAATAAAAATCTATATTTGAAAATAAGAATGTATATATGGAAAATTGGGTGAAAACTGTGCAACAGATATAAATAATGAGTAAATTTAAGTACTCATAATATATAACAAATATATCAATATCAGTTTTTCTTAATGGGAAAAATTAAGGATTGAGAAGTACATCATACCCTCTTTCCTCAAACAATTTAACTTGAGAGAATTAGTTCTTACATTATTTTACTATTTAAAAATTTTTTCCAAGAACATATGAAAATGGAGATGCATTCATTAAAAAATTCTACCGGATATTGTTAAAAGAGAAAATAACATGCACAACTTGGGCCATAAGCAATTTAATGCCTCTACTCCCCAATTCCATGCTATGTATGTCAAGAAGTATTTATTTATAGTCAAGAAGATGGGACTCACTGTGCCCATAGTTCCTGGTTGAAGAGCAAAACTTCTGCTGCTAGAAGTCAGTAGATCACTGTAATTTCTCATTCCCATGATTCAACGTAACTGAAATTCATACTGAGCATATCCAAACAAGAAGTCTGACATTTTTTCTATTTCACCTAACCTCCCAAAATTCCTTACAAGAGGGTACATTGTGGCTGCTCTCAGGGACAAAAGACTGAGAATACTGGCATTTAATAATTCCTACCTCAACTCTCTGACTGGATAGAAGTAAAGGAGAATAGGAGATAGTTCTGTATTAGGCAAATAATCATGGGAGGCTGTCCCAAACAAGATTCAACTGTGTTCCAATTACTCTTACTTGTATCTCAAATGACCCACCTCTGGATTCTTGTCCAAAGATTTTCCTTTTGATTCCCCCTGAACCCCACACCTTATTTTTTCCTCTCTGGCAGGCTTCCTCTGGTGGGAATTTCAAATTTCCTGCAATTACAATTCTTGATTTCATATGAAGTAACATGCATCTTACCCTGTCCAATCCAAATGGAGAAGAGGAATCCCAGTCTTGTCCCATCTTCTATCCTGTAGTAGATAAAAGCATTGATTCTTCAATGGGGAGGGGTGCTTCAGCTCTGGACCATTTACCCACGTGGAGAATCTGTCTTTTTGTTGTGTGGCGTTTTGATTATGCTTGTGTAATCTTGACTATGAGTTGTGACTGCAAATTTCTTGTTTTGTAATTCTTCCTATTGAAGAAAAGGACATGAGCAAAGATGCTATGTGACTTCAGAAGTTAACAAGGTAGAAGGAACTACAAGAATTTCAAGGATTACAACTATACTGAATATATGATTTTTGGACAAGATATGACCCCTGACTAGGCGCTGGCTGTTGTATTAAGCACAATCTTCTACAAGGGAAGGGCTAGAACTTAAGGATAATTATACCTGAAGCTTTTACTAGAAGAGTGGACATTTGGGATAGAGTAAGTATCATACAAAAGCCAATGTTGATGTTGTAAATATTGTAGATTTGGGTAGAAACAAATTACAGGCGTCTGATACCCATGATATTAATTTTCAAAAAGGCCAAATATCAGACCAAACAGAAGTTTAACAGAGAGAATCATAGAAAAATTAAAGAAAAGCCTATAACCATCTAGATGTCTTGATTGGATGCATTTTCTTCACCACTTAAAGAATTAAAATGTAGGGGAAATATCAGACACAGCAAAAAGCAACAGGCAACAGTTTTCAGTAAAAGTAGAGAAACAGACACATACACCCATTCACACTGAGTGAAAAGCTCACCACAAATTAATGTGCATAATGCAAGATCTAAAGCAGACATGAGAACTAATAAAAACTATAGTAAAAAATACACTTAATACAAAAGTGGTCCTCAAAAGAAAACAATATGTGAGCACCACAGAATAGAATTGATAGATTTAATTGCAAACTTATTAAAATATTATATTATTCAATACAAATAGAGTATGCAAATTTAGGGAGTTCAAGGAAATAGAGTACTGATCACAGGAACAAAAATGGACATGAGACTGTGTTAGTACATGCAAGTTGACTTTGATGGATTGCATATGAAGGAAGTTCCCATGGCAGAAATTAGTCCAGAGGATATGACATGAAAGTGATTACAAAGTAGGTCAGAAGTATTTCCTGTTGTTGGATAACAATCTAAGAAGGATTTTGTGTTTAGGTAACATAACTTAATCACATGCTGAGAGCCTCAGATCAGAAAGTTCTGAAAGGGAATAGACTTTTGGGGGACTTCAAGACCAATAGCTATCTATTAATTGAGATCAAACGTTTAGTACAGCCTTGCCAACTACAGAAAGCAGATAGGGGGCTGGAGAGATGGCTCACTGGTTAAGAGTACTGGCTTCTCTTGCAGAGGACCTAATTCAATTCCTAGTGCCCACATGGTGGCTAACAACCATTCGCAGGTCCAGTTTCAGTGGATCTGACTCCCTCTTCTGACCTCTGCAGTCACTGTACAACATGGGTACACTTAGGCAACCCACTGACACATTTAATTTAAAAAATAATGAATATTAAAAAAAAAGCAGACAGGCTCAAGATAGGGAAATGTTCTTATTCATTAAGTGAAAAATAATTCGATCTCTTAAATTTTTATTTAAGCTTCTGATTCATTGAGTCTAAGTCACTATTGACTTATTCACATAAATTCTATTCAAATGTGAGAGGCTATAAAATTGATTTATTTAAAAAACAGATGTAACGATTTATTTGGAGGAGACAGGATCTATGTAGGAAAATAAAAATATTTGGAAAGTAAATATATAGTAAATACACTCCATGTAAAACAACAACATGGGACAGTGAAAATAACTTCATTAATAACAGATAATATCGATGTTATGACAATAAAACTATTTCTACAGAAGAAATTTTTGATGCCAATTCATTCTGATCATGTAGAATTATAAACATCCACGTAAAACCAAATGCACAAGATACATGAAGTAAAAGTGGACAGATGTTTAGGACATATAGTCAATGGAAAAGTAACAGTCAAATATTCAGTTAGATTGTTATTTTGAGTTTACAAAAAAATGGGATATTATAAAAGGAAGAAACACCTTGAATCACACTATAACCAAAAATATTTTATAGATGTTTATTGAATGCAATAACCAAAAATTACAGAATTCACATTCTTCTCAATTATTGATAATTATATGTGAGATCATAAAACAAGCCTCATTAAATTAAAAATATAAAATCAATTAAAATATTCATAAACATGTAAAAGTTAATATTCTTTTAAATAGCTCAAGATAATAAAAATCACCACAACGGAATTTAGGAAAGGTCTTGAGATGAAGCACAGTATAACATATTTTATAGAATGCAAATTCAGGTAGTAATTTAAGGAATTTCTAACAGAATATCATCTTTTAGAAAGAATAATTCTTAAATTAGTAACTGAACATCATAACTTACAAAACTCAAAACAGAAAACTGAACTCCACCATTTTGAATGGGAGAAGATAATTAAGATTACAGAAAAAGTATATCCAAAAGAGAATAGAAAAAAAAACAATAGGAAACTTTCAATGAAAAAATGTTATTTTTTGGAATAATCAACAAAATTGACAAATCACTAAACATAGGTAAATTTCAAAAAAATTTTGCTAAAAAAGAAGATATGAGCATAGCATATCAGATGAAAATATATGTGAAATATTTAGATTAGGTAAATGCATAAAAACAGAAAATACATTGGTGATTGCTTGGGATTGGAGGAATGCAAAATGGGAAGGAGTTATTTAATGAATGTGGGGGTTTTAATTTGCAATAATGTAAATGTGTTGGAACTACACAGAAGTGGTATTTGTATAGAAGCATATAGTACTAAATGACAGTATATTGTTTGATATAAAATAATAAAGTTTATGATATGTGAAATTTACCTCAAATTTTCAAAAAGCAAAAGAAAGTTTAACTATTGATCAAGAGGAAAGAGATGTTAACATACTAAAAATCACAAGTAAGGACTGCCTGACCTGGTCTCTGATGGGTAGGCTTCTGAAATCACACCATGCCCAGTTCCCAGCTTCATGAACTATGCAGTCCCTCCTACTGCCTCAGGGCCAAGCTTTCCCACTGCCTAGTAGGGGCCCAGAATTTGAAGAATGTCTGACATTGCCTGACTTGGTCTCTGCAGGTTGAGATTCCCAAATCATGATTTGCCCATTCCCCTGATTTGGGACTCTCTGGGATCCCTCCAGTTGCTCTAGTGTTTAGACTTCCCTGACAATTAGGGCCCCCCACATCCATCTATTTCCTCTCCATGGACTTTGTTGCTATCCATATGAGGCTTCTGATGTGACCCTAACTAGCTAGGCCCACTTCACACTCACTCCTGTCCAGAGTACCTGACTGGTGCCATCAGGTCTCCACAATACAAAATAAAAAGAGAGAACCTGAAGCCTAGACCATCCAGCTTGTCATCCTCAATCAGAAATCAACCAAGGTACATCAATAACACAAACTGAATTAGGCTTCAACTCAACAAAGGAAAGACTGAATTACGTATTAAAATCTCAAGTAACCAAAGACATTCACATACAAAAACCACAACGAATAAAACAATAATATAAAAACTAAAGTAATATGTTCCCACCAAAACCTACCATACATATAGAAACATTCCAAAATGAGAACTTCATAGGGATAAGCCAGGACACAGAATTTATAAGAATAATCATAAATATGATCAAAGAATTAAACAAATTTAAAGAACATACAACTCCAAAGAACTAAAAGAGCATACGTATAAACTTATGACTGAATTCATGCAAAAGATAGAAATAGTAAGCACAACACAGGCTGAACCAAAGAATGAAGGAAAAAAAATTCAAAAACCCAATTTCAATTTACAGGAGAAAGCCTCACCAATAGACTGGACAAATGGAAAATAAAATATTAAGATTGGACAATAAATTTGAAGAGTTGGACTCCTCAAGCAAAGACCATGAAAAACTTCCAAAAAAGAAAAACAGGTATGGAATATATAAGAAATATGGGACACGATACCAAGACCAAGTTTAGGCATTAAAAGCATAGAACGTGAAGAAGAAGAAAGGCCAGTGGTGTTGATAAGATCTTCAGCAGGATTATAGAAGAAAATTTCCCCAAACTAAGGAAAGACATACTCATAAAAATACAAGAAGCACACGGACTATCAAATAGACATAACCAGAGTAGAAGGTCCTCAAGGCATAACAAAGTAAAAAATGTACAGAACAAAGAAAAAATATTGAAAGTTGCAAGAGAAAAACAAATCATATGTAAAAGAAAACACAATAGAATTACAACTGACTAGTCAATGCAAAATATGAAAGTCAGAAGAACGTGGAACAGTGTTCCCAGTTCTAAAGGACCATAGATGCCAAGCCAAAATACTTCAACCAGCAAAACTGTTTATCATAGTTGAAGAAGAATTAAAAATTCTTTCACAGCATGAACAGAGTGATAGACTTCATGTTCACCAAATTAGCTTTTCAGAGAATACCCAAAGCAATGCAAATGACTGAAGAAAGGAATAATGATACCCAAGAGGCAATAGAATAAAACTAAATGAAATTAAAAATAGGCCAACAATGCAAATAGAAATTGAATGGCAACTAATACACATCTTTAATAATAACTCTATATATAAATTGTCTGAATTTTTCAGTCAAGAGACACAGTTTAGTTGAACGGCATAAGAATCAAAATCTATCTTTTCATTATCTGTAAAAAACTCATATGACTTTCCAGGATAGGCACTATCTTATAGTGAAAGGATGGAAAAAAATATTCCAAGAAAATGGCACCAAGAAACAAGCAGGACTTGCAAGTCTAATATCTGACAATATAGACTTCAAACTAAAACTATATGGAGGAGATAAGGAGGATTCTGATTCTTGGAACTTGATTTTAATCAAAGGAACAATTGATCAAGAAGATATTACAATGATGAACATATAGGCACTAAACTCTGGTACATACAATTTCACAAAAACAATACTGCAGAATATTAAGGAACAGATTAACCCCAACTCAGTAATAATAGGAGACTCCAATACTGCACTATCTCCAATAGAGATGTCAGTTGTATAAAGAATAAACAGAGAGTTATGAATTAAATGGTACCACATATAAAATGGATATAATAGACATCTATAAAATATTGCACCCAAGTAACAAAGAATTCAGTTCCTATACAGTAGCCCATGGATGTTTCTTTAAAACTGAATAAATACAGGGACACAAAACAAAACTCAACAAATAGAAAAATTAAAATATTTCCATGAATTCTATCAGAATTCAAGGCAGTAAGCTTAAAATAAACATGGAAAAAGAGCACAAATTAATGAATTAACATTGGAACTGAAGACTCAAGAATAGGAAGAACAAAATAAACCAAAATCAAGGATACAAGATGAAATAATAAAAATTGTAGAAGAAAATAATGACAGAAACAAAGAAAACAATAGAAAAATTCAATGAACCTAAGAGATGCTTCTTCAAAAAGATAAACCAGTTAGACAGATCTTTATCCTGGTTAATCTAAAGAAATTGCAAATCCAAATCAACAAAAATCATAGTTTAAAGTGGAAACATCAAAATATATACCAGAGAGATCCAGAGAATTATAACGGAATATTTGAAAAACCTACACTCAATTAAATTTGAAAACCTAGAAGAAATGAATGACTATATAAATTCATGGGAACCAACAAAACTAAGCCAAGAAGAGCTTAAACAGGCTAGCAACAAGTAAGGAAATTGAAACAATGATATAAAACCTCCTAATGAAAAAAAATCTTGCCAAGATGCATTCACTGCAGAATGCTTCAAGATATTTAAAGAAGATGTACAGTCAATGCTACTTAAATTATTCAAAAAGATAAAAACAGGGGTGTAGGGCTTTAGCCCCCCTGTATGCCCTTTTCTCTTAGTGCTAGGCTCTCCGCCAAGAGCTAGCCAAATTTTGTCAATTGCAAAGCTCAAGTAAACAACTTGACCTTTAAGCTAGCCCAATTGCAACTTCCTTTTTCCTGTGTACAGCTGTGTGTCATCAATAGAGGATGTCTCCTGAGAACCTGAACTTTTACCCTCCTGCAAAGCCCCGCCTCAGGGTATATAAGGCTTGCTGCCTCTCAATAAAGTCAGTCAGTCACTTTCCTTTCCTCCTACCTAGTGTGTGTGTGTCTGTGTCTCCATCTTATGTGTGTCATTCAATCCGCAGCCCTCCGCTGATCTGGACTCGGTCAATGAACGTAGCCAGGATGCTACAGCTGGAGGTTCCACCGAGATCAGAAAGAGAGGACTTGCTGAAGGATCACCTAGGAAGGCCGGCCGGCAACCTAAGTAAATATTTTTGGGTGTATTGGACAAATGGGTGCTTCAGGCTCTCATGATCTTTTTACAGATCGATTGGTAACCATGCTTAAGAGACAGGATAGCTAGAGATTTCAGTCAATGTCTAATCATTTATGTGTGCTCTTTCTGATTTTTGATGTAAGCATTCAGAGCTTTAAATTTCCCTCTTAGGGCTTCTTTTAAAGTGTCCCAGAAGTTTTGTTGTGCTGTCCAGAAAACTTTCATTTCTTCCTTAATTTCTCCTTTGACTCGTTCATCATTCAGGAGTGTGTTGTTTAGTCTCTATGAGTTCATGAAATTAATAAGGCTTCTTTCAGTGTTAATTTTAAGATTTATTACATTGAGGTCTAAGAGAATGCGTGAAATTATTTCAGTATTTTTGGATTTGATGAGGTTTATTTTGTGCCCCAGTATGTGGTCAGTTTTGGAGAAAGTTCCAACAGTACTAAATAAAATGTGTACTCTTTGGTATTTGAATAGACTATTCAATAGATGTCTAGTAGGTTCATTCAATATATGGTATTCTTTAATTAAGGTGTCTCTCTGTTTATTCTCTTTCCTGTTAAATTGTCTGATGGAGTTTAAATGTCTGGTAGAATTTTGCTGTGAATTCATCTGGGTCTCAGTTTTTATCATTCCAGAGGTTTTTGTATTATTATTTCAATTTCCTTATATGTTATGGGTTGTCAGGAACCATTTTTTATTTGTTTATGTTTTGAGGTGAAACATTCCAACCTGCAGGGAAGCTCCTTAAGCTCAAAAAGTAAATAAGTCAAAAGCTTCAGGAAGTCCCTAAAATTGACCAGGTTCACTAATTTGACTTCCTGCCTGAATTCCTATGCTCTGGATAGGGGTATAAATATGTTGAGCAAAATAAAGTTGGGGCCTCATTATTTCAGAGTCTGTTCAGATAAAAAAAGCTTAAAAAAAAAAAAAGAAAGCAAATACAAATGGGATCTGGGATCAAACCTCAAGTTAAAAAAAAAAAAAAAAAAACAGTAAAGCTAAAACTTCCACTCTGGAGGAGGACCCAGCTTTTGTGGAACCTAAAATCAAGCAGTTATTCAAGAGTCTTTAGATCCCAAAGAAAAAGAGGAGAGAGAGGAGGAAGCTGTTAGATATCTGAGACAGAAGGATTTTCCACCATTTATTGCCTGGCAAAGCCCAAGGCTGAGCTGAAGGAGGAATATTTAGAAGAAATGTGGCATTTACAGGGCATGGTTGAATCTCTGTATATGTTGTGGTATATAAAAGACAAAAGAAAACTATATGTAATCTTAAAATTTCTAGTCAAGGTTTATTCAGGAATGTTCAGTCTTTGCCCAAGTTTTAGCTGCATAGGACACAGTAATTAAAAGTACCAGATTGGTGGAAGTTCGTGCAGTAATTATTGTGTCTCAAATTATAATTGCTTCTCCCTTTAACATGATGGATAGATTAGTGGCCTCTTACTGTAAACAAAATTCAGGCCGTGGAGCAGTTCAAGAACAGCTAGAAAATGGTTATACAGAGCCTTCTAATTCACCAATTTTTGTCATAAAAAGTCACAAAAATGGAGGTTAGTATAAGATCTTAGAAAAGTTAATAAATCTTTAGAACTTTAAAAAGTCAATTACAAAAAAGAATGTCCCAAACCCGGTTTTAATATGGGAAAGAGGGCATGTTTGTTTTTCCACAGGATGCTGAGAATGCCAGGTGGCTGCCAGAAAGGCTGTTTCAGTTCACAGGGACTGAACAAGGGAAAAGTGACGTTACTGTTGCTGTGGAATCAGTTCCTGATGACACACGGGGAGCTGTATTGGACTTACGTAATAAATTCAACTATGCTACATCTAGCCATATATAAAGAAAAGGAGATTGCAGTGATGGTGAATGATACTCAACTAACAGGATATCATTACATGGAAAGAATATCAGTAAATCAGGATTCTACTGCAGGGAATGCTGACAAATGAGAAAAAGGACTAAGTGCAGAACTTTGGTCATCAGATGACAGTTTCCCGCAGACTTATATAGGGAAACAGGCAGCAGCCATGGACAAAGTCAAGGTCGAGTGATAGCTTGCATAAGTCAACCCTGTGTACATTTGGACAGTTAAATATCACTCATAATGGTACCAGGTTTGATGTTTCCTTTGTTCAATGTATTTCTTGTGTTTCAATGTAACTTGCTTCGGTCATAATGGTACCAGTTTTGGTGTTTTCTGTGTTCAATGTATTTCTTGTGTTTCAATGTAACTTGATTAATTGCATTTCAGTCATTCCCATGAGAATGAAAGTTATGGTATTTTAGCAATTTTCACTTATTATGATTTCTGTAAATGTTACAAAACCTTAGTATGTGAATTGAGGGTATAAGAGTAAGCCTTTGCTACATTAATGAAATAATTACCGTGATGTCTGAGTCTAAGGATGCTGGGTTGTGACTCGCTAGCCTCTAGTTAATTTGCGTGGCCTCTCAGTCCCAAGTCCACCAACTTCTAGAATTTGCTGACTTCTAGAATTTACTCATAAATGAGTAACCAGAGATGGGTAAGCCCAAGGGGGTGTCTGTCAACCTAAGACAGGGAATCAGCCTCTGTGGCCAGAGATTGTGGCTGGTTTTCCAATGATGGGAAAGACAGACACTGACGTCCTTGGCAACCTAAGGCAGACACTCATTTATGTAAGAGAAAGGGGGAAATGTAGGGCTTTGGCCCCGCTGCATGCCCTTCTCTCTTAGTGCTAGGCTCTAGGCCAAGAGCTAGCAGGATCTTGTCAATTGCAAAGCTCAAGTAAAGAACTTGACCTTTAAGCTAGCCTGACTGCAACTTCCTTTTTCCTGTCTGCACCTGTGTGTCATCAATAGAAGATATCTCCTGAGAAACTGAACTTTTAACCTCCTGCAAAGCCCTGCCTCAGGGTGTATAAGGCTTGCTGCCTCTCAATAAAGTCAGTCAGTCATTCTCCTTTCCTCCTACCTAGTGTGTATATCTGTGTCTCTGTTTTGTGTTTCATTCAATCCGCAGCCCTCCACCGATCCGAACTCGTTCAACGAATGTAGACAGGGCGCTACAAGTTTCCACCCAAAGTAGTTTTCTTATCTCACTATAAGTCAACTAACTGTGTTTACAGTTTTATTTATTTAACTGGAATATCATCTCATGTAGCCAAAACTAGCCTGTAAATCACTATATATCCCAAGATAGCCTTGAAGTCCAGATTCTCCTGCCTTAGTGTCCCAAGTAAGTCACCACTACTATCAATATATGTCTTTAGAAACAAAATTTCACTATCTATTCAGATTAAATGGAATGACTGGAAGACATCCAATTATAAGTTTCAGTTAATGAGCAATTATTTTCAGATGATCATGGTGCTTTATTATTATTTTGGTTAATGTTGTAACTTACTAGGCAAACTTCTTATAATAAATTATATTTTAAAGCAAACTCATGTCCAGATTATATCTTCAGTCTCAATATATATCTTTTATATATGTTAAGGACTATGGAGAAGCCTCCATGTACAATTTGCCTTTGTATACATTATTGAATTACCTTGTGATAAACTCCACACCACTATGATAATAAAGTCTGAAACCTTTCCTTCAAACATTAAAAAATAGAAAGATAGAATAAGGAAATTTGCATGTGAATGGATGGAACTAGAAAATGTTATACTAAGTGAATTTACACAGACTCTTAATAAAAGAAACATCATATATTTCTCTTCACTTGTGGATATTATCATCAATTCCTATTCCTATATATCTGAATATATATCCTAATGTAATAGCAGGAGCCAAGAAAATATGAATGTAAAGATAAAGAAGGAATCTGAGAGAGAAGAATAGAAGACAGGTGTTACCAAAGGGGAAATGGAAAAATGTGGGTATATAAGTGTGAGGGAAGAGTAAGGGTTACACAAGAAACCATGGTGGTATGGATGAAGAAGGAGTTCAAGAGAGGGGAGGCCATAGGGGATCGATATTATCAAGTGTGAAATGTAGAAAATAGGGATACTTTTACTGGAAAGAGAGGAGGATGGGTTAGAGAAGGAGAGAGGAGAGATAAATATTGCCGAGCTGGTGTAAAAAAAGAGGGAAATGTATTAATTCAAACACCTACTGAAAAATGGACACATTCAATATCTCTACCTGTGTCCATCATTATAACTGAAGGCTATCTAACAAGAAACTGCCAGACAGGAGAATCTTCCCTTAAATTGTTGTCCACAGTAATCCAAGAGATTCTCAAAATTACATAGGCTATTGCCACACCTTTGATTGCCTCCCAGAACTTGAAGGTAAGACCCTATTGCTTAAGTGTGGACATATTTCAGACATAGGACTTGGAGCAATGAACCTGTAACTTACCTGGTCTCTCAGAGCTTTGGAGGACACTGCAATCTGCTAAGGGAGAACAAAAATCGATGGTCCAACCCCAGCTTTAAGCCCTAACAACCATAACAATAACTGGCATAGCAAATTGCACTAGAGCAATAGTGTTACTTTTATCTTGGGGAATTCACGACCTACCTAATTAGACTTAAAGCCTACTCAAGATGAAGTAACTAATTTGTGGTTCTGTAAACCTAGTCAAATACACATGGCTAGAAAAGTCATAGCACTTAGAGAAAACCCTAAGACTGTCATATCCCTAGACAAATGTAATTTCTTACTATTTGCTAAATATGGTTCCTTTTATTTACAGATATGCATACCAGTCACCATTCATCAAAGAAGCTTCTTTTGCAGCAGATGGCAACAGATAGAGACTATGAGTTCAACAACTACTCACATACAGAGAGTGTTTGTGAAATGACAAACCATAAGTGACACATCTATAATCCATCCTGTAAATCTAAGAGTCAAAATATAGTGGAACAAAGGGTAGAGAGAATACTAATTCATCTCTCAACTCTCATCAACCAAACTCCCTCATGCAACACAGGGCAATGAACACAAAAGTCCATAAATGGCCAAAGCATAGAGAATAATTCTGCAGAGTGTAGGTCCTTGGAAAGGACTCCTATATTAAACTCCACCCACTCGATGCTCACGGACCATTGAAGTAGAGGAGACTGAAATATTGTAAGACCCAGGGAAGGGGTGCATGATAATATGGCAACAAGAGTCTTACAGGCTCCTAAGATCTTGCCCTCATGGATCTACTTTAATGGTAACAGCCTGCATAGTACCCATGCAAATTGAAGCAGTAAAATACCTCCATCATTGAACTGGGGCAATGTGCAGCAAACCCCAATCTTAGCCTAAGAACTATTGACAACTGTTTGGGTAAGGGAAAGTTGATCTTCTTTAAGGAAGTGAGTCTTGATAGGCTCACTAGACTCCAGTTGATGAACTTGAACTGAGAATCATCAGCATACAATAACTTGACTTGAGAGGCCTTAACATAAATAACAGAATATATGAAATCTGGTAGAAGGACTATGTGATGGTGCAGATGGGAGAGGAAGTATAAAAATGATTAAGATATTTTATATGAAGGACACAAAAATTCATAATTCATATAAATTTTTTTAAAAATGCAAGACTATCAATACTACCTTCTGAAACTTGAATGATTTTTGAGGAACTATTACAAATAAGTATATACCAACAATTTCACTAATTGCTTAAGTACTCAAATTTCAAATTATATAAAATTATGAAAGTGATTCAAAAAGAAATAGAAATTAATAATAAACATAATAACAAGTAAATAGAATGACTTTGTGGTACTTTCAATGAGTAATAGGCTCCATAGTGCCATGTTTTTGACCCCTTTTTTCAATTGGTGATATTGTTTGGGAGGTCATGGAAACTTTAGGAGGTGTAGGCTTGCTGGAGGAAGTGTGTCACTGGAGTGGAATTTGAGAAGTTTTAGTCTTGCCCCACTTCCTGTTTGCTTCTCTGCCTTGTATTTGTGGTTGAAGATATGAGCTCTCTGTTTCCTTCTTTGGCTGCCTTGCCTCCTGTCTGCTGCATTGTCTCCCCATCATGATGAACTCATATACCTCTGAAAATGTAAGCCAAAATAAGATTTCTCCTATAAGCCACTTGGAGTCATGGTGTTTTATCAAAGCAACAGTAACTAATGTAGATTTAGTGATTTAAAAAAGAATTCTTATAAAGACAAAACATATGGAGACATCTTTTCAAAAAATATCCGTAGCAATTCTTTGCGAATTTCATACAAGACATTTCACCATGTTTATCTGAAACCCACAGCTCCTCCCAGATCCATTCCTACCTCCCTACTCATCCAACTTTGTGTTCTTTGTTAAGAAAAATTTTTATTATTTTTATGTCTATGAGTGTATTGCCTGAATGTATGTAAGTGCACTCAAATCCTGTACTTCCCACAGAGGTCAGAGGAAGACTGGAGCTGGAATTAGAGATTATACTTGCCATATGGGTGCTCAGAATCATATGGGTGCTGTGTCCTTAAAAACAACTATTGAGTTCAATTTGTGCTCCCCAAATGCTGATATGGGGTCTCCCCTGGAGCCTACTTGGCTTTGCCAGAGGAAATACCCTTAAAGAAAACTGACTCTGCTTGCCCTACAGGTACCAGTGAACAATAGCCTTTTTGCTGGATAAGCCTACCAAATATTGAAAAAAGAACACCATCTTCACAAACTTTCAAAAATCAAAAGGGAAAATTTGTATCTCAAATCATTTAGTGAAATCAGTAATATCCCCAAGTCCACAATAAATAAAGATATGGTTTAAAGTTAAAAAAAAGTCAATATCCTTGATGAATATAGAAACAAACTCCTAAAATACAAGCAAAAATTACACTGTGATGAAAGCTGAAGGCTCAAGTTTCCTAATTCTGAAAACAAAAAAAACTATTAAACGACCCCAATATTTTAGTGAACATGTTACTGACATACTAGTAGACACACAAATAAATGGGTTAAAATAAAACATCCAGAATCTATGCTGAGCTGATTTTCAACAGGAAAACTGCCTTTTAAAAAATACTTCTGAGTTTACCATATATGCATGTCTCTACATTTAGGAGTCAGGATCTTGCCCTTTGACAACACTTCTTTGACATATCTAAGAAGAACCTATTGTATTCAATTTGTTCTGCTGGTTACTTATTGTTATGATGGAGTGCTGAAATAGCAAGGGGGAAGAGGGTAAAAGATGCAGTGGATATGCAGGGAGAGCTGTCCTTCAGTATGAAGGAAGCTTGGCTCTGCTCCAGATCTTTGTCTTGATCTCTTAAAGAACAAAATTCATGGACAACAAGAAGGGTGGGTTTATAAAGCAGATTTTATTATACAGGGAAAGCTTAAAGAACAAAGAGCAAAGATCTATTGCAGAAAGTGGAGCTCTGGAAAGCAAAGCTGAAAACAGCCAAAGCACTAGAGGAGGCCCCAGAGAGGGGAAAACCCATGGAGCTATTAGACAATGAGCTTTTTACAGGATTTATTGCAGAAACTGGACAAAGACTAAAGTAATTTCTACTGAGATTGGTTAATTCTCTGAGCATACCATTAGCTGAGCTAATGGAGGTTCTCCATACTCTGTGAATGTTTCTCTGTCCCAAACAGAAAACAAAAATTGCTTATATCCTGTGTTACTTAGGTTTTGAGAGTGGTCATGATTTGAAGCTCCCCTTGGTGTGTCATTCACTTGCTTTAATATCTGTGGATCTTGTTTGTCTTTTGGTACTTATTCAGGGCCAAGATTGTTACTCCCTGACAATGGAGTTGTCCCTGGACTTAGGCCTTAGTGGGAATTTGCTAACTGTTAATTAGACCATGTTCTCTTTGTCCTTTTGTTTACCCCACCAGCTTGCTGTTCTACCCATGATAGGGAACTAATCTTAATGCAGTTACTAAGCTGTTTTCCTCGATTACCACATATATATCTAGCTCCCTGTCTACTGGGGCATTCTGTGGTGTCTCCAGCCTGGAATAGGAGGAAGTTTCTTCTTATAAGCCTCACTTAACCTACAACTTAGTTTGCTAAAATTAGCTGTATTAGAAACACAAATATGTGAAAAAGCAATAGTTTAGTGCATATGCTCCTCAGGGTGGATGGGAGAAAAATGGAGAGCCTGCCACCACTGGGTCAGAAACCTGGCCTTTCTCATATTTGATCAGCTTGGTTATCTCAAATTTAGGAGCAAGCTCTTTTATCTATTATCTCTAGTGTTACTGACCTTGACATTTAACCCTAACATTCCTGTTAGACCTAACCTTTGTTTGTAATACAACAATACAATGTCTAACTTCCTTAAATGGTAATCTGCAAAACAGAAATCTCTAGAGTTTTCTATTTGTTTTATATAGAAAATGCAAATGCATACCATACTTAGATATTTAAGTATGCATATATACAGAAGAGGTGCAATGATATTTGTAGAGAAGTTATGTTAACTTCAGGAACAATGTCCCATTATTAGTATTTTCCACTAGTGTGGTACATTTCTCACAACTGACTTAGTAACTGTTCTTCATAGACTTATTATATAGCCTAAAATCTGCACAGATGCTCTAAATTTTCACTCTTCCTTTTCTCAATTCATGATCTCATCTAAGATATCATGTGATACTTAGACATCATGTTTCCTTTGACTTCTTTGGTTATAACAGTTTCTTAGGCTTATTTTGTGAAAAATCCTTCAACTTGGCATTGTTCCATGCATTACTGTCAATCATATTAACCTCCTCAAAGTGGAGAAAATCACATACCTGTTTTCTAATTCTCTATTTTTGCATATTACACACTTCATATGGATGAAAATGATTAAATTTAAAGTTAAATGCAAAATTTATTTTCCCATAGAAGTATGCATTTGACATTCATCTGTGTTGTTGCATGAATGAATATTTGGTTCTATTTTATCACTCTACAATAAGCCTTTATATAGATGTATAGTTTGTTTTATTGAAGGACATCTTAGTTGCTTCCAAATTCTGGTAGTCATAAATCAAGGCTCTTCATATGTACTCCCATTCTCTATTTCAGGTTTTTTTTGTAAACCTAAGATTTTATTTCACTAAAAAGTAGCTACAGTTGTTATTGATGTGTCCTGTGTTAAAAGTGTTTGTTCTTCATCAGTAATCAGCAAATTTTATTTAAATGGACTGTAACCCTTTTAAATGACCCATCACAATGAGAACCTCTTTTTTTCATAAGCATTTAGTATCAACAATTTTATTTTCAAATTTGTATATTTCTGACGACATGGTGTTGAACATCTTTTCATATGCATATTTGCATCAATGTGTCTTCATGGGAGTATCTTTTATCTATTGTTTCGCTTTTCCCTACCATTGCTGAGCTATGAGAATTCTTTTGATATTCTGGGTACAAGTTTGTTATTATCTGATATGTGATTTGGAAAGATTTTCTACGTGTTGATTTTCTTTATACTTCCTAAACATTTTTTATAAACTAAAAGCTTCCAGATTTGAAAAGTCCTGTATCAATTTTTTTAATGGACTGTGATTTGATGTTGTTCCTAAAAGTTCAATGGCAAATAGAAATCATATAGATTTGCTCTAATATTTTCTTCAAGCAGTTGAATTATTTTTTATGTTTACAATTTAAGTTATGATTCGTTTTGAATTATTTTGTGTATAACTGGCACAAAATTATTAAATAGGAGTATAGGGTCTTTCTCCAATAAGGCGATGTACTGTAGCTATTTCTTCCAATTTGAAATATGTCATCCTAGCGAGAGGCAGGAGGCTCATGAGAGTCAAGAAGCTGGTGAAACTTGCAAAGCTCAGAAAGCTCACAGAATTACAAGATTATTTCACAAAGTTATAGAAGCAATAAATCATTACCGGGTAGAGGAAACTTTCTAGGTTGAGCTGTCAGTGAATCCTGCAGGGAGCTCCACTAATGTGGCTTTTACAGGTCATCAGGCATGCTGGGGTGGAATTTTAGTTATACAGCTGCCTTTGAGTTAATCATGTTCCTTTAAGTGACCTCTCACTCATGTTCTTGTAAATGATCTCAATAAATGCCAGAGCTCATCATAATAGACTTGGGTGGGATCATTTCTCGCTCTACTATCAGTGTCCAAACTGGGACAAATGGACATTTGTTTACATGTCCCATAAAAATCAGATAGCAGGAAATCACAAAATTTCAATATCAATTATTAAAAAGACAATTGCTTTTTCCATTGATATTAAACTGATATTAAATATCAGTTTACTCTATTTATGTGAAGTTTTTCTTCTTTTTTACTGTAATCTTTATTCTTTTGCACTCATTATGTTCTATCCTTTCACCAACACCACACTTTCCTAATTACTAGAAATATTTTATTGTGGTGAACAGATGTAGCAAACCAAAATCTGGAAGGGACAGTTTAAGGTTAGAAAACACAGTGCTAATGTAGCTATAATGACATAGGCCAAGATGACTAACACTAGACATTTGAAAGAGTCAGCACAAAATGACTGACAATGGATGTTTGAAGAAATATCAAAATAACCAGTGATATAACCTGCTACATAACTTATTTTGGCAGTGGACCACTTCTATTTGCTCCTGTATAAATGTGTCCTTGATGTCAAAGGCCTGGGCCTTCACTTCTGCCAGCCTGCCTGTGTGTGTTTGCCTGTATGCATGTGTGCCTACCTAGCCTGCATGACTGTCTGTGTGTCTTCCTGTACCTGCCTGTGCCTTGTCATGGCCCCTGAGTGATAGCATGTGCCGGAGTATGTCTAGGTGCCTGTCATTGGCTGCCTGTTTAGCAGCCTTGTGCTGGTGAATAAAATACATCTTACTTGTCATGGTTCCTCTCTATCTCTTCAAACTACAGGTCTCCTATAACCCTCTTCCTTTCTTGGCATTGAACTTTGAATCCCATAACTTACCATCACTAGGCAGGGAAGAGATGGGTAGGCAGCAAATGAATTCACCCTACAGACCAACGTTGAAAGAAAACAGAATTATTTTGTACACTGCTATAGATATCAGGCTGGGTATTAACAACAGTACATAGCCTTCAGTGTGAGGCAATGGCGCTTCTGAAGGCTCCATTTTGGAGGCTTATTTGTTGGGGTAGGGTTAGCTTCCATGTCCCTGCTTGTGAATGAGAGTAGCTGAGACTGGTGGTGTCTAGTACTGGGAGGTTAATGGGAACTACTCCCATCTAACTCCATGTAATTTTAATCTCCACCATACAAGTAAGGACCATGCATATAAGGATAGTCCCAGTTGATTAGTGTTTAGTTTAGGTCAAAAATTCTAGTCACAGGGTGCAAAGCTACCTCTTTGTGCTTTCAGGTTACTGTTTTCAATAGCTGGCAATTCCACTGGAAGCAAGGTTTGCCTATTTTTAAATTCTGGGCCACACCTGTGAAAATCCTTAATGGCATTCCAATCCAATATTCTGGTCTGTTTTATTTTTGACCTCCATTCCAATATTATATGTCTTAAAACTGAATAATGTGAGAGAGGAATTCAAATTTTTCTCATTTTTTAAATTATCATATGGATATCTTATGAATTAAGTGATTAACTAGTTAATTTTAAATTATGTGCATATGTCTATGTGTGCATATATGCACATGGGTCCAGATTTCCAGGAAGAACAGAGGTATTGGATTCCTCTGGAATTGGCAGGTGTGAGTTTCCCAAAGTGGGTGCTGGGACACAAACTTGGGCTCTCTGAAAGAGCAGTATGCATTCTTAACCATGACCCATTTCCCCAGCTCCCATCTTGGTACTTCTTAATTGTCATGTAACTTAAAAAATTATTTAGTATTTTAATTTTATGGATATGTAGGTTTTTCCTGAGTGTATGTAAGTGCACCACGTGTTACAGACAGCTGCCAGTCACCATGTGGGTGTCGGGAATAGAACTCAGGTCCTCTGGAAGAACAGCAAGTGTTCTTAATCCCTGAACCATCTTTCCATCATATTGTCATGTAAATTTTCAGATCAACTTGTCATCACCTATGGAAAATATTATTTAGATGTTTACTGGTAATGTCGCAAACTATAAATAAATTGGTCACAATTGATATCTTAATAATGGAATTTATAGACAAGATTCTTTCAGGAAGGTTCTAAGAACACACAAGATACAAAGAGTAAATTCAATACATGATATTCCAAAAACTGAACACCTTTCACCAAAAGAAATGGACTATATTCTCATATCACATACATAACTAATATATAATGAAATAAAAGGCCTAAAACTTTTAAAATACCTATAAGAAAATATAGAGATAAATTTGATTTTCATCTGGACAATTATTTTTTGGGTATAACTTCTAAAGGACTGGCAATAACTCTAAAACAAGCAAAATATTGTTTCCAACTAAAGCTCTTCAACAGAACAAAGGAAACAACAGAGTAAAAGATGATCTGTACAATGGGAAACATCCTGGAGATCATGTAGCTGATAAAGAATTCTACTTATGATCAGGAATACAGATAACCAAGCTCAGATCTATACCTTATCTCCTCATTTCTTTGCTTCTGTGTATGCTGCCTCCTCACTCTGTGCTCTTATACTTATCTCGTCTTAGTGACACTATTAGGTCCAGTCTTCTTTTTCTGAATCTTCTCTGAGTCATCCTCCTTCAGGTGACTTCATTTGATCTCCGAATTCTAGGTTTCAGTGTCCCACCAGAGAGTTCCCATGATAGCTCCTGCTAACCATTTCAACTTTCACTTTGTATTGTTATATCCTAAACTTTGCTCCTTTTTCCTATTATCCTGGGTGGCCCTTAAAGACAGGAATTATAGTTTTCACTCTAAGTATATTACAGAGATTATTGGGTGAAGGAAAAAAATGTTTAGAATTTTCCACTGTGACAACATGGTAGATTTTTCATTGCAATTAGTTCATTTTTGGTTTTTTATAATATGTTTTATATTTTCTCAGATTCAAAATCTGAACATATGCTAGGTTTCTATATATAAGTATTTTATCTATAGTTATTGTCAATGTGTGAGTTTTTGTCACTGCTTCAATTTCATTCCAGGCATATAAGAAATGGTTAACTTTTGTACTGTTGACTTTGTCCTCTACAATCTTTCTAAACCTGCTTATTGTTTTTATTAGTATTTTGTAGCTAGTTTGGGATTTTCTACATATACAATCATATTATAAGTTAATAAAAGTCAGTTTTATATCTTATTTTCTGTCTTTATTATCTTAATTGTTTTCCTTTCTTTTCTAATTGTCCTAGTTATGATTTCTAGTATGAGGACGACTAGGACATTTTAAAGAGAATATACTAACCTCAGTCTCTGTTTTCCATTGATAGATTACAGATTTCATGCATCTCTAGTGTTTTAAGAAGTGGATTTATTTTCTTTGATGTTTCTACTTATTTTTTAATTTAATATGGATGGGTATTCTCTGGTTCTGGTTTGTATTTATATTCTTTAAAAAAAAGATATTTATTAATTTTATGTGTAAGAGTGTTTTACCTGAATCTGTGTAAGTGCACCTTGTCATGCAATGAACACAGAGGACAGAACAGGGAATTGAATCTCCTGCAACTGGAGTTCCTAACAGTTGTTAACTGCCATGTTGTTGTTAGGAAAAGCACACATATTCTCCACAAGAGCAGCTCCAGTCCCTTATATTCTTCATTATTAAGTCACTCTTTATAAAAATATTAAAAATAATTAGGATGTTTAAAATGATTTATTGTTCTTAAACGTGTTTTTATAGTGACAAATGCTGGTGAGGATATGGAGAAAGTGTTCTGGTAGCAGCTACTGTTGAAAAAAATGGGAGTATTTGTCAAAGAGCTAGAAATTGATCTACCACATGACCCAGTCATATCACTCTTGGCTATACTCAAAGACTCTATACCCTACTACAAAAATGTCTATTCATCCATGTTCATTGCTGTCCTTTGCATAAAAAATAATAATTTGGAAACAACATAGATGTCTATCAACTGATTAATGGGCAATGAAAATGTGATACATATTCATAATGGAATATTACTCAGCTTTTTAAAATGATGAAATTATGAATTAATTCCTAAATGAATGGAACCAGAAACAATCATCCAGAGTAAAGTAACTCAGACTAAGAAGAACAAACCTCACATATACTCTCTCATAGTTGGATGTTAGCTTTCAGATCTTAGACATGTATGTTTCAATTTGAAAATTCAGAGAGGTCAAGAAACTAATAAAACACTAAGGTTGGGAGGGAGATTTTCTGGGAGGGGTGGCAGAAGGAAGTGATATGAAGGGGGAAACTAAACTGGAACATTAGACTAAGAAATGTTAAACAGGATAGGGAATGGGAGGGTACGGCAAAGGAGGAACTACGGGAAGGATTAAGTAACACTAAAAATATTTAGAAAAATGCATATAGAAACCTACCATTACTGAAATCTCTTTCTTTTTTCTCTTTCTTTTCTTTTTTTTGTTGTTCTTTTTCTGAGACAGGGTCTCCCTGTAGCCCCAGCTGACCTGGATCTGACTATGTAGACAAGGCTTGCCTTGAATGCACAGAGATCCACCTGCCTCCTGAGTACTGGGACTAAAGGTGTGCACCATTATGTCCAACTGAAGAAATTTCTTAAAGTATGTACTTATACAGTATAGAGATTAAAAGAAGTTACCCTGTAATAAGAGGAAATTACCCTATTTAGACATCATATGATAAGAAAAAATAGCTCAGGAATGGACTACCTCTGTAGAAGCTGTTGGTTATGGGTCCCATAGACCCTAATATAATACTGGCTAATGTCTCTCTTCGTTATCCACCTTCTCTGGATGGTAAGACTCTGTTTTTGACGAGACCTCATATATGAACTGTAGAACAAGCAAAGATATATCAAGTTGATGCTGACTTCAGAGCCTTATCTCTACTGGTTAGCTTTCATAGTGCTGGAGGGTATTATGCATACTAATGGAAGGAAAAAACTCAATCCAGCTGTGAATCATGTAAAGTAAAATAACATCTGCCCTGGCAAGATAGTCTTCCTGGTGCAATTGTGGCATGAATATTATGAGAGTAACAAATCAACATTTAAATGAATTTAAGATCCACTTCATAGGATGGAGCCCATCACTGACACTGATGTCAGGCTTAGGAGTCTGAGTCTAGACAGGTCACAGGACATAGGGGAGATCCTAATACTAGTCTTCTACTGAGTGCTTTGCCTGTTAATTTGACTTCCAATAACTTATTGTTATGCTCATGGATTAATGTATCTCTCACCTCTCATCAGAGTTTCCTTATGCAGCAGATGGTGATTAATACAGAAAACCATAACTGGCAAACAGTCAAAGAACAAGAGGCTTCAAAGTGCTTATCTCACAGTAGGAAACCTCTATCAACTTTCATCTCAAATGCCTCAAAGAAAAGATCTACGAGAATGAGAGAGAGAGAGAGAGAGAGAGAGAGAGAGAGAGAGAGAGAGTAGGTCCATCCACTGGGCCATGTTTAACCTACCATGAGTCTCATTCTTGAAAGAGACTATCTCTGCCCCACCCAGCAGTCGTCAATTGCCACGATTTCTTTATGTTGAGTTGGGGTTTCTTACCCATCTCCCCATGTCTGGTTTGAGTTTACATGGGATTGATGGGATTGGGCAAACTGTCACCATTGCTGTTAGTGCATATGAATAACCAAACAGCTGCCAGGAAATCTTTGTTTTCTTGTGGTCCTCAACCACCTCTGCCTCCTGAAATCGTTCTGCTTTCTCTTCCTCACAGATCCTTGAGCTGTGGGAGACATAAGTTGATATCAGTATCCTATTCTGAGATGAGCATTTTGAAGCCCCTTCTTTTTTGAATGTTTGCAAGTTGTGGTTTTCTGAGGGACAATAAAGGAAGGGGCAGATACAGGAAGAATCTAAAAATCATAATTTTTTATTGTATGAAAATTGTAAAAATTCAATTAAAATGTTAGGAAATAAAACATCCTATGCTTTCACTTACTCTGTTTAAACCTATATCCCACATTCATGACTCACACAAAAATTATACCAGTTCATGTTCCAAAACCTGCCAGAGTGCCAAAGAGTCTAGAAAAGAAAAAAAAAAAAAACAACAAAACACATCAGCCTCTGTTCCTTGTTTTGAGCAAGGGAGTACAAAGGTTCTCAATGTTGTTTATACATGAAATGGTTTCTCTAATGTACAGATTATATCATTGTATATGAGAAGTCTAGAGTGACTCTGATGAATGCAGATGTTGGGACCTCAGTCACAAAGGGGGATTGGACTGCTCAGGAATGAAGACTGTACCTCAGGTCTTTTAACCTCCATTAGATGACTCTACTGTATAGGCAGGTTTTGAAAATTACTAATTTACAGCATGGATAGAGAGACACTTCTACTTTACAGGACTGCTGTGGTTGGAATCTAAGATGTCACTCCCCCTCAACCCAGCTCCACTCATGTTGTGAATGTTCTTCAACTGAAAGTGTTTCAGAGATTGAGGAACCCTTAGCTTTAGAAGGTAGGGCCTAGCTGTTAGAAGAAGGTGGCAGATTTTTGTAAGTTACTTCCAGACCCTGGTTCCAGTCACTTTCTATTCTCAGGTGTCTGGCCATGTGAATGGTTCCTCTACATGCTTCCACTGCCACAGGCTGAGTCACTCTGGCATGCCTTTCCCCTATGGTTGACTGCAACACTCTGAAAACCATGAACCAAAATAAACATTTTATCTAATATGCTGTTTCTGTCAGGTATTTTGTCATAGTGACACACAAAAAATATGGGATCTGGATTCATTTTCCCTTACCTCTGACAGAAATTACCGAAATTTTGGTCTAAACAGATGAAATGATGATCTTCAGACACTGGAAATTGAAAAACATAGACAGTGGTCCCAGAGACTGAGATGAATCAGTGTGTGTTTTAAGAGGAGGTTAGACCAATTTTAATTGTTAAATTTCATCTGGAGTCACTTTTGATAGTCCCAAACATTGCAACTTATGAATAAATCAAGTATGTATAATTAATGGATCCAAGTATTTGCAGTTTAACATGAGCTAGAGTCATATTTCTGGTACTCAGTTAACACTTTTTTCCTGAAGTACATTTTGCAGTTCATCTAAATCTTTGTAACCAAGTCCCCTATAATAATTCCATGAACTCTTTGTGATTATAATAGAACAAAAGATTATATACCTAAAAAAATAAAAATGGTAAATACAAGGCTACATACTTAGCATATGGTAAGAAATTTCATTTCTCTAGAGATATGACAAAGACAGGGTTCTCTCTGGAATCTGTGTCCCTTTCAGCTCCATGTATTTTGCTGAGTCTACAGTGTCACCCACAGGTTCGTTCCCACTGAGAAGTTTTAAGTCCAATTAGATAATTGTTGATTAACTACCAGACGAGAGTGCTACTTACCACCTACAGTTCGGGGATAATTGTGGAAGATGGGGTGGAAAAATTGTAAGCTCCAAGGTTGGTTCATGAACTTAGGGATGCAAAGTCTTTCAGGCTACTGAAAGTCTGTACATATAAAAGTATGGCAGTGATGGCATTGAACACAGGACCCACACCAACTCAGAGTAGACAAGGGCCCAGAGTAGAATGATAGAAATCGATGGCAGGCCAGAACTAGACTGAGATCTATTAGAGACTAATTGCTACTGGGAGAGGAAACGTATGCCTTACATATAATCCCAAGATAGCCTGACCAGACTCAAGTAGATGAATTTACCCTAAGGGACAACTGGGCAATAATGCTTGACTGGATTGGACTTAGCATATATGATGGAATACATGAGGTCTGGTGGGGACTGTGGGGGGATAGATGGAGGAGAGGTTCTAAATTTGATTAAGAACTGTTCTATAAAAGGAATAAAACTCTAAAAAGAGAAAACTTTCAAGACACTTTTGAATCTAGGGTCCTTCTTGTGTTTCTTCAAAGTTAAAAACCTCCACTTTAGATTAATGAAAACATGACAATTTATTACCAAAGTAAGTACTGATATGCCACATGATGGCCACATTAAAGACCAAAAAAGGAAGGGGCCAAAAGAGGGGAAGCCAGGGAGCTACTAAGCTCAGGACCTTCAGATAAATGATGTTGATTCCACTGCTTCTCTTATCTTTTCTTCCATTATTCCTTTTCTCTGCTTGGCCCTCAAGCTCCATACACTACCACATTCCGTCTTTACATTCAGCTCTAGGAACCAGGCTCCCAGAACAGGAATAAAGGGTAAAGGCCAGACTGCATGTAGCAAAGGAGCTCTGTGCAATTTTCTTTTTTTGATCAGCTATTTTGTCTGCAGCTCTAGTTGTCATTGCATCCAGTGTCCAAAGAGGAGGTCAGTTTAACTAGATTTATCCTTAAGACATGTATCTTAAATAACCTTGTGGTGCAGATCCACCGGAACCATTTATTTGTACTTTTCTGGGCATAATTTTATTATAAGATATAATAAACTAAAAAATGGAAATAAATGTTTGATTTATATAAAAAATACTTATATACTTGTAAAAATCATTTTTACGTTCTGAGTTATATGTAAACCAAAAAATTCATTTTAACTAACATCATACTCAAAGTTTTCTTCATTTAAAATTATTAATTTATATTTTCATTTTATATGTGTTCCCTAAATGTATGTAAGTGTGTCTGTGTATGCTATGCCCATGGAGGCTAGAAGGGAGTGTCGAATCTCCTGGAACTAGAGTTACAGACTGTTCTTAGCCTCCATGTATACGGTGGGAACCAACACAGGTCCTCAGCAAAGAGTAGCCAGTGCTCTTAAGTACTGCACCATATCTCTAGCTCATACTCAAAGTTTTCAAATATTAAAAATAATTTTAGGTCTTGACAAATAACTCAGCAGTTAAGAGCACTAGGTGCTCTTACAGAGGATCTTTATTTAACATGAAAGCTCAAAACTGTCTGCTACTTCAGTTCCA
The DNA here is from genome assembly GCA_035773235.1 of Eospalax fontanierii. Taxonomy (NCBI): domain Eukaryota; kingdom Metazoa; phylum Chordata; class Mammalia; order Rodentia; family Spalacidae; genus Eospalax; species Eospalax fontanierii. Next base: position 83,279,669 of record CM069525.1, read on the forward strand.
AGGGTTCCAACACTGTCTTCTGGCTTCTGCAGGCTCCAGGAACACACAAGATGCTCTTACATACATGCAGGAAGACACTTGTATGCGTAAAATGAAAAACCAAATCTTAAAAAATGTAATAGTCTTGGGGTCATGTTTGGTGGTACATGCCTTAATCTCAGCACTTGAAAAACAGAGGCAAGAGGGTCTCTATGAAATGCAGGCCAGCCTGGTATACATAGAAATCCCAGGCCAGCTGGGGTTACAGAGAAGCCCTGTCTCAAAAGCCCTAATAATGATAATAACAATAATAATGATAAATAATGATCTTTTTATTTCAAGCATTTTTAGTAATATGAGTAAGTGATAATAAATAATCCTACAATACAAATATTCCTGCCTACCTTTTTCTAAGCAAGTATTATAATAACCACTGTGAACAAATGGTATTAGATTATTTGTTCACTTAATAACAAAATGAAAAATTGAAAAAGTAAAGTATCTTGTTCTTTGGATATTGAATATTCCACAAAGGCCCATGCATAAAACTTTTCGCAGTCAGAATGTTGTTATTACAAGTTGTTTTGGAGGGATCTTGGGTTATTAGATATGTTCTTCCAAAGGAGGTTTTGAGGGCCCAGTATCTTACTCCCGCTCTTCATTTTCTTACTTGAGATGTGAGTACTCACTTCACTCTATGATGTAATCACTCTCTAATACTCACACATACTATATGTCACCCTCACCAGAGGCTCAATATGATGAGGAAACCTCATTTTGGACTTGGTCTAACAACTTTTATTTACTTCGTAAGTCTCTTGTGTTAGGTATTTATTCATAATGATGCAGAAGTGGCTAATACAATTTTAATCTGTTCTTCAGAAATAGGAGAACAATAGGTAATTTCCACAAATACTAATTTTCTTGGAACAAGAGATAGTTTTATACCCACAATTTCCACTGGAATGACACAGAACAAAGCCTGCACTCACTGAATAATCAAAGAAGTTTAATTTTATTATATATATATATATATTTTTCATGTTTATATAGCAGTAATTAATTAATTTGATTGATGGACATCTGCAATGATTTAATTTCCTCAGCTATAGAATTCAAACAAGTTAAATTTCAATCATTCATTCTTTATTATATACCTCAGTATAAAGGTCATTTATGTTTATGTTTTAGGAGTATCAAATTAAATAATAAATATGTCTTGTTTCTTATCTTTTTGAAACAGGCAAGATGTATGCTAATTGTGTTACTCCAGCACAAGTGAAGTATCAAAGTTTTCAACCTGCTTATATCAGGATCTTTGAGGCCTCAGGTTTCTCTCTAAGGGAGTGCCTCATTCTTCTTCCTTTCTATATACAAAGTTGAGGTTTTATGTGGTGTCTTCTGTTAGTCTGTGTATAGCTTCATGTTACTATGATGAAATTACTGAGATAATTTACGCAGAGAAAAGTTTTACTTGGGCTCACAGATATGAAGGTGTATTGTCAGTACCTGCCATTTACTTTGATCCTGTTATTTACTATCTGTATGACTCTGGAATATTATGAAAATCATGCTGAGTCTCATAATCTTTTCAACTAGGTTAACAAAACTACCTTTGCAAAAGGTAATGCAGATTAAGAAGGTTGATTCTCATCAAATGTTTATTAAATAGAATGGTTGAAAATTACCTTATATTTCAAATCTATAGCTAAAGAGACTTTTAAATAATTGCAGACTATTATGGCAGAAGAGTATGGCAGCATAAAATATGCTCACTCCCTGGACAGAAATGAAAGGAGAGAATGAATTGGGGTTCTATAACACCCTGCATGTTCCTACAATCAATGCCATCAGGAACTCCATTAGGGTTCACTTTTCAAACATTCTATCACATCGCAGTATAATTCCATCATGGAACCAAATCTTTTACAGTTGGGTTTTGGGGGGACATTTGTGCTCCAAACTATGATTTTATCATATCCAGTCCATAAAAATATCTTTGTAGCTTTTCTGCCTATTGACACTGAGAAACTATCACTGAAGGCTCTCTTCTCTGGGCTGTCATTTCTACGTGAGAATTCCCCTGTGAGCCTGAACAGTTGCAAAAGCTCTTCAATGAAAGGCTGAACTAAGTGTTGAGAGTCTGAGGAGCATTTTGAGTAGTGGAGGACACTCACTGACTCTGCTGTACTGAGAAATCAAAAAACCAAGCATTCCACGGACTTAGAGTTCATCACTTATGCCACAGTAGAGGAGGTGGAGGCAGCTATGAACACAAGGATACATAAAGTGCATGGAAGAGTGGGGAACCAAAAAGAGTTGTGTGAAGAGAAGATTCTCAAAGATCAAGTCTTTCTTTAACTGTGAAAAAGATCTTTGCTGTTATTATAGAAGACACTAAAGAACATCATCTATGAGATTATTTTGAACAATATGTGAAAATTGACGTGACAGGAATCATGATTGACAGAGGCACTGGATAATAGGGGCGTTGATTTTATCACCTTCAGCAACCATGACTCCGTGCTTGGTTTGTGATTCAGAAATATAGTGTGTGAATGACCAGAGCTATGAAATAAAGAAAGGCCCTTCGAAGCAAGAAATGGCTAGTACTTCATCTAGTCAAAGAGGTTTAGTAGTTCCGGAAATTTTGTTGATGGTTGTGGACGTGGTTTTGGTGGTAATGACAATTTGAGTTATGGAAGAAACTTTAGCTTTCATGGTGTCATGGACGTGGCAGCTGTTATGGTGGGTATAAGGGATTTGGTAATGATGGGAACAGTTTTGGAAGTGAGGACGTTATGAAGCTCTTGGAAATTACAACACTCAGTCTTCAACTTTGGACTTCTGAAGGGACGAAAATTTGGCCACCAGAATCAATGGCAGTGACAAAATGTTCTAATTTCTGCAAGGAAAGAAAGCTTAGCAGGTTTGGCAGAATATATGAGGTCTTGTGCGGGATTGGCGAGTATGAATGAGGGAGGGGGTCTAAATGTGATTAAGATCTGTTGTATGAAATGTATTAAAGCTCAATAATTAATTAAAAATAAACCCTATTTATTCAAAGAAGATTATGATGAAAATAATGACATAAGATATCTAAAAGAAAAAAGAAAGAAGATTAGCAGGAAAGAGAGCCAAAGAAGTGACAGGGAAGTGACAGGTAAAAACAGATTAATTAACTGCGGCACGCACAGCGACGGCAGGGCTTACTTGCTACAAAGAAAACATGTTTTAGACAATATTCATGCGCATGGTGAAAACAACTCCAGGACTGCATTGGTGTCTAATTGTATAAAAGGTTATTTCAGTTTCTCTTTTGTGGAAAGTTTAAAGTTTTCCAACAAAGGTTTTTAATGTCCAGTGTATTTTTTTAAAATTTCATCCATTTTGATGATTCCTAAATGTAACAGTCTGATCATGGAATTGAATAAATGTATCTTTTAAAAAAGTTCTTATGCTTCTCACACTATATTGAAACTCCCACTTGTTTTACCTCTTTCACATGTGCACACAGTGTTAGTGAGGTATAGGATTATTCCTAATTTATGTCTCTCTTTATATACTTGGCTCTCAAAAAATGTTTATGGTTAGTGAATGTATGGGAACTGTAGCTAAGGATAATTCCTATTTGCTGTAAAGAAATCTAGAAATGATGGAAGAATCAGAATTTGAGGATTATAATGAGCTTCGAAGCTCATTATGAATTGTTGGTTGTTCAGAGTCAAAAGGTATATAATCTATCAAGATCTGAAACAAACCTTGCTAAAAGAACTGAAAGATTAATTTCTATGTGGTGTCTTAATTAGCAAAACTCAGAATCAACGAATCTGGTAAAAGAAAATTAATCTCCAACTCCAGGGAGACAAGCGAATTAGTCAATGTGCTTTAGCCGTCCTTTCACTGACAGTGTTCCTGTGTTTAGTTTATCCCAATGGACCATCATCACTGGGCGATAAACAGTATCGAATAGCATATTTTATAGTATTATTATACACATGTATTCTACTATTATTCCAGAAGAGTCACTCATAAAAACTGAATTATTGCTTAGAGACCTATGGAAATGTATTAATATAAGGAAATACTGAATTTAGATTACTTCCTGATATGCATTAAACTAGACCAAATGGAAAACTGTTAAGCATTGCACAAATAAACTAAATCCAGAGTATGAATTATGTAAGTATTGAAATATGATAATAACTTTCCACTATATACTGAGCATTCACTATGTGCCAGACACTATCTCAAGCATTTAATAAGTATCAACCTTCCTAATCAACATTTTATGAAGGTAGTTATTATCATGCTAATTAAACAGATAAGTAAACTCAAAATAATTTTGTAATATGTCAGTGTCAAAACATATAGCCAATGACATAAACTTGAGGGTATCTAATTCCTAAATAACTACTTAAACCTATATATATTCAGTTTTTCTATGCTTTTCATTACTCTAAGTTTGTTGAAAGGCAGACATAAGGAACATTATGAATCCTTTCTGTAGAAGTACATGAGAAAAATATTAGATTTCTGGTTCAGCAACATTAGATCTCTCCAGAATGTGTTTTAAAGTGAAGTGAAAGGTTAAATATTCAGCTCACCAAAATAAAATTAGATGCAATTAATAAGTTTGAATTATTAGATTTTGGTTCTGGTATTTTTTGAAGTTTTTTTTTTCCCAAAGCCTTCTCATTTTAACTCATTTCTAAAGTCACATTCAATTTCCTTTGAGTCTTTATTATAATGTTTTATACTCATTGTCTTATGCCCTCATCTTTCCTCAACCAACCTTTCCAAAATGTTATGCATGACAGCCATTATTAGTATTCCTGCTTGATTATATAATTATTGGCATTATTAATTTCAGCAATATAAAATGTAGCAGAAGAAACTGAGAACTAATCAAGATGAAATGTTTCAGATCCCAGCATTTCAAAGACATGGAGTAAATATTCATTTGGATATTAGAGATTTAATGTGTGAAACCTTCATTAATACCTGATGATATCTATTCTCATTTTCCAGGTGTTGAAACTGGCACTTATAACACAGCATTGTCTAACAGAGCATAAAAAACTATCAGGCAATTTAATTTATGCCAAACAGTTTTTACTGTGTTCACCAAGTAAGAAGACAGCTTTGGTGTGTGACAAGGAATTGAAGCCTGGAACTTCTGCTGTGTTCTCTTTGCATAAAATTGTGTTATATATTATCAATCTATTGCACAACATAACAACTGTCAAGACAACCAGGCAAAGCACTAGTTTTATTTATCTGTATTCAACGGACTTTGGGTTTGAAAAAAACAAAAACATAAAACAACTAGAGGCCAGAGGCATTAGTTTAATTATATGAGAGTAATTCTGTGAATTTCAATTCTATTCCTGTGAAAACCTCAAGGTTTCACTTATCTTTCCAAAATTCAAATAAGTATAGAATGGACTGTATCAAAAGGACTCAGAAATATTGGATTTAAATAGGCATATTCACTGGGATAAGCATAGCTTCTCTTTTTGCTTCTCTGTCCTATTGGTACAGGTGAGCCTGGTACACACACAGAGGTAGAGCTGACTTTACATACAGAAAAAATGATGCGCTTATTAAATAGGTGGTAAGCATGTTTAAAAATTAACTCTCTATTTCTGTCTGTACTGTATATCTGTCACTTAACTTTCACATCTGTGCTCTACCTTCTATGATTTCCAGAGCCTGACATGTATAGATCATGTGAAAAAAGCTCTTTATCCTCTAGGTTTGGTTTGGTTAATAAGTGTGCACTGCTGGTAGAAGACCAGAGGGACTTGGGACACTGATGGTGACATTTAATCTCTTGGCTTCCTGTTTTCAGATTTTATGAGCTGTCTACGTCACTTAACGAAAAGTCATAGTTCCCAATTAAGATGATCTCTCTACATTATCTCTGATGTTCTCTGTCCATGAGACATTCCTTCCCTGGCCCTTTCAGCTCTGACGAGGTAACCTAATCTCCCATCCTCATTATCATGTTAATAACAGAAAAATCTTATCATCTCTTGTGTTTATTTTTATTGCTTGTTGACAAATTTTCAAATAAAATTTTACCTCTGATCATGTCTAACATTACCTCATTTGAGATTTAATCTTTTGGCTTTCATTGAACCATCAGAAAAACATTGTTAGAAAACCCAAATCTGTTATCAACTACTTACATACTCCCCCTCAACAACAACAACAAAAAACAAACAACAAAGCATCTTTTTCCCTTATTTAGTACCTTGTCATACCTAGTGCTAGTCAAGGAAGAACGAAAAATTAATTCATCAATTTATCCTTTGTTACAGGAGATAAATGTTATTCCTGTTTATATTCCAGTTGGAGACAGTGTACTAATGTTTCTAAAACTTAGAGTATCTAGATTTTATTCCTTGATCTATTTCTTAATTCTGTAAAGTTGAATGATTATTTAATTGTTGTGCTGAGTCTTAAGTTTATCATTTGGGAGCAACAACAATGCCTATGCAATGCTTCCTTTTTTAAGATTTATTTTATTTTTAATTATGTGTGTGTGTGAATGTTTGTTTATGAGTACATAAAAGTGTTACAGGAGCCTGCAGAGGGTGAAGGGTAGATGCATCAGGTATCCTTGGAGCTGGAATTTTCCAGTGTGCAGCAGAACTTATCCAAGTTCTGAGAACCAGAACTTGAGCCCTCTTTAAGAGCAAATATGTGCTCTAACCACTAATGCACCTCTCCAGACCAAAATGTTTCTTCTTCTGGGTAACTTACTCATCCAAAGTATCAACATATATAGTACATATATACTTTATAGTTTATAATATATAAATTATACAATCATTAGCTATTAAATATATTTATGATATATGTTTATCTATGAATTCTATCCATTCATCTGATATATCTTGAGTTCCTTTTATGCATCAGACATTCTGCTATACTTGGACTGAAATGCTAAGGAAAACTAAAACAGATTCCTCTCTAAGACAACTACCTTTATATCCTGAACTAAATAGAGAATAAGCATAAGAACAAAGTAAATATAATCACAAATCACAGTCACAAATAAAAGTGTAACTTTGGTAAAAACTGTGTAGAAATATCTAATATTGCATGAACAAATCATATAAATAGTCTATTGCTTAAAGAAATGAAGGGAATTAGTAGATAAAAGGAATAGACACTAAGAGGCATAATCAGTGGCAAAAATCTTATGATATTAAAAGATAGTAAGTACAAATGCATAGGAAATACCAAGCTGGATATAAAGAAGAGAAAATTTAAGTTATAAATATAATTTTATTATATAACATAGGTCTTGGATCACAATATTAAAAATGTTGAGCTTAATAAAATTAAGCAGTGATTTATGGTTGGGTTTGTGTGTGTGTGTGTGTGTGTGTGTGTGTGTGTGTATATATGTGAGAGAGAGAGAGAACCATAGTATATTTATTTTTTTTTCTGTTTCAGTTGCACATGATAGTGTACAATGGATGCAGATAAACCAATTAGGAAGATGCGCTGTAGTTCCCAAACAAGATTTAGTGTCTTGGACTAGAGGAGTGGTAGCCATGGAAATAGAAAATAGCAGATGAATTTAAAGGTAAAACTAACACAATTTGATGATGGTTGAGATATAAAGAATTCTATGTGTCTTGATTAGTGAATCTGGATGGAACTGTTAATCTTTCCATGAATTAATTACACTACACTGAAAAAGAAACAAATATGCAATAGACAGGATAAACAATCATTTATTGGTATCAACAAAATATTAAATCTTGTGTATGAATGGTAAAAGTTTAAAGAAGATATGCCATGTTTTTAATAGTTGAATGAATATTAGAATGTACCATTGGCCCTGCATTTTGTGTGGGGATTGATAAGATGATCCCTGTGAATTTTTTAAAGTCTTTGATCTTCCAGCAAGACATTCCAATTTCTTTAGTTTTAGCTCTCACTGAACAATGTAGTTGAGTAAAATAATCTATAAAAATAAGGTGCTAGCAATTTATAAGTACTATGATTTTATGAAACTTAACAAAAAAGTAAAAGTAGGAACTTTTTATAGTTTAATATTCTAATGAGATAATTACCACCGCTTCCCTATGTGAATGATCAAGAAGTAGCTGATACTAAATCAGGAACATTACAACCACAGTAGGTAACCTAGACATAGAATAGAAACAAGTATTTGACGAATATATATAACTTAACTTAGTGGGTATTTTGAATAAAAGTTGTTTTTATTTTTGTTACCTCTCTTTAGAAACAATTATTAAATTTGATCACCTAATTATTCTAAATTTTTATTTTAATGTATTCTTTCAAATACCCTCACATCACATCTATTATTATTGTTGCATACACACACACACATACACACACACACACACACACACACACACACGAAACCTTATAAACCCTATATATAAATGGTTTGGGCTTAAGTTAAAGTCCAGCAGTATAGAGCGTACTTACCATGTTTAGCATGTGTGAGACCCCTAGCTTTGGTTCAATTTTCAGAACCTCAGTCAATCTAAATATATCTCAGCATTTATCAGTTATTTCCAAAAATTCATTGGGTTCAACCACAAAATGTATCTTGGTACAGTATGATATGAAAGTGAAGATGAAAACTAATGATTGCGTTAAGAGTAAGGATGACTTGCAATATTCTCAAACAGTCCTATAAGTGAATATAATTAATGTATGAATGACTTCTAAACATCACTGGCATTCTTGGCAAATTAAGCAGAGAGAAATATTACAACTTATTTGTATGTTTTCTGATGAAAAAGAAGCATGTCTACAGTAGGAGTAAAATTTTTCTCCCAGTCTGAATTCCAAAAGGAGTTAATTACACAGCTTCTTAGGCTGGAAAACTTGAAAAACAACGCAGATTTTTTTTTTACCTTTCTAGGGATTAATAATATTCAAAATTGAAAATACTTAAAGATATTAGAGGTAATAAAAAAGAAGAGACTGAGCACTATTTGACACTTAGTAAATACCCTCATTAGGTTGTTTACATTTATCACTGCATGTTCACCAGTTTCCTATAGGTTAAATACATTGTTCCCAGGGCTTGGAAAAGAATCACTTATATGTGTATGGTCTTTGGTGTGATTAAACATCAGGATTTATAATGTTGGTTCATACTGATTTCCACTAACTACTATCTGTTGAGCTTACTTTATGCCCTCTTTGAATTTCTTGGACAACACTGCAACCATATCACACTGTGACTGAAAGATTTAGGGGAAGTTCTGGTCATGGGGCCCAGCTTCCCTGAGTTGTTATGTGTCCAGCCCATCTGAGTTGCTATGACTCCTAAAAGTGCTTTTGCTATTTTGCTTGTCTTCAATGCATATCTACTTAACCTTTATTGTAACTGTGGTTTCCGGAAGTTTTCTTTCTATTCTTAAACTTCTATGCCACTTCTCCTTTTCATCTGTACCTGAGGCTCAAGGTCATTTATTTGCTGTATTCAGGAGTTTGTAAATGAGTCAGGAATTTCCTACTGGGCTTATTTCAAAAAACAGTTCTCCTGAAGTAAATGATGAACATGAAAGCCAAATAAACTAAAATGCACAAGGAAGTATAATTAATTCAATAAATGTACTATAGCAGTAACAAACTAAAACATAGAAAATGAATCATAGTGTATCTGGGGAAAAAAATGTATGGATCTTACATGAGTTTTGCACGAGTTTATCTGTATGGCCTTAGGAGTTAAAAGGATAAAGCTATCCATTTAATCGCTGCCCTTTAGCATATTTGTAACCTCTGTGGGGCTATTGACCTATCTGTACATCTTTTCTTTATTTTTAAAATGGAGATATATAGTGTTTGTATAATTATAAACTTTTGAGGATTAAATGTTTTGAGCACAAAATTTAGCATACAAGAGTTGATTAAACATTAAAATATTTAAAGTAAATTTCTCAAATAGTGTGTATGAGTGGTAAACCATACACAAAAACATTTCAAAATTGTTGGAAAATCTAAATAGAGATCTCAAATTATAAAAGAATTAAAGGACGAAAAGCTGCTGGTCTTATATTTGGCTTTGGCTTGTTGGATATATCACTAAATGTACAGGTACCCAATGAAAAAATAATTTACAATAATTTTATAATAATTACTATAAAATATTTTAAAATTTAAAACCTTGGTTCATAAAATACATTTTCAACCTGGATATGGAGGTAGGTTTTTAATCTTAGCACCTAGGAGGTGGAAGCAGAAGGACTGGGAGTTCAAGGTCATGCTCATCTATATAGTGAGCTTTAGCAAGCCTAAAATATGTAAGACCCTGTCGCTTTCCCCAATTATATTATTAATAGAGTGAAAAGACAACCATAGCATTAGAGAAAACATTTATAAATCATATATCTGATAAGGAATTTATATGTCAATATATAGAAAGAATTTTTTGAATTCCTTTGGTTATATACCCAGTATATAAAGCATACTTCTCCATGGGAACAGAAATATATCATTTTTTAAAGACTGGCTTAAATTATGAGGGCTGTGTATTGCAACAATGGTTGTCTGCATGGTGGAGAGGCAGAAATCTTTAAAACTGCTTGGCTCACAAAACCAGATGCTTCAGCAGTATAAATCCAGTGCTGAAGTTAGAAAGTTTCCTGGATAATTGTCTATGTTCAGTGTATAGTTGATTGCCAAAGAAATTTGTCTATGATATCAGAAGAAGATGTTAATAGCAGTTATAAATTTATCTTCTCACAAAGAAGAGATGGCAGGTAGGAGGCATTGCATCCTTCTTGGTCCTCTTTATGCAAGGGTCATCCTTTAAAAGGGGGCAACCAACTTAGATGGCAGGTCTTCCTCATTCAGTAAATTGTGGAAATGCAGTCACACACACACACAGGGTAGATTCTCAATCATATCAAGTTGACAGTTATGAACAACTAAGGGCTAGCAATAGAGTTCAGTTGTTCGAGTGGTTGCTTAGTGTGCTTGATGGCCTAACTTGGATCCCCAGCACCACATAAAACCAGGCATGGTATCATGTGGGGATCTGGTTACTGAGCAAGACAAGCAACTCCAGATACGATAAAGGGATGGCAGGTGTCTGACCTGCTCGCCTGTGTGATAACCTGGCCCCAGGAAGCTACTGTAGATATGAATCTTCCTTTCCCCCACCCTAGACCAGAACCAGGTTTTTGGGTTTTGTTTCCTCATTCCTGAACTTCCACAGCCTTTCCACCCTTTATCCCCAAACCCCACTTTAACTTTCCTGCCTTCTGTAACGGTCAGGAGGCCTCCCTATATAAGCCCCTGCATTGGCTCTAATAACCGAACTACCAACCGACGTAGTCTCCCGGGAGGGAACTCCTCCCGCTGCACTCTGAGCCACCTGAGGTCCTGTTCGATCGTCCCCCATTCTCTGGCATGGCTGGAGCACAACAGCCCTGCTGGAGACGGAGACCCACCCACAGTATCATATGTCTATAATCCTAGCACTCAAGATGGAGAAGCAGTAAAATCAAGAGTCCAAATTATCCTTTACTATATAGAGAGTTAGAGACCAGCCTGGGATGAGACTCTGTCTCAGGAAAACATTACAATTCAACAAAACAAATAACAAAAGATAAATCACAAAGCCCTCACTTGTCAACTTAATCCTAAACCACACATCTCCTCATATCATACTTAATTTCCAAGTGAAGGATTTGGAAACAGGATTTTACAGTTCATGTATATGTGTAGAGAACTAAAGCTATTAAAATATTTAAAATTGGAGGCTGGAGCAGCAGTTAAGTGCACTGGCTGCTCTTACAGAGGACGGGGATTCAATACCCAGCACCCACGATGTGGCTAACAACAGTCCAAAACTCCAGTTCCAGGGGAATCCAACACTCCCTCTTCTGACCTCCAAGGGCACTGTATGACACAGATGCACTTGAACACATACAGACAATACTCTCATTCACATAAAATATAAAATAATAAAATACATTTTTAAAAATTTAACACTCAATTTTTTAATTAATTGGTAAATTTAACAAAAACAAGAGTACCCATCACCAGAAGATTAAATAATATATTAATCTTCAACAAATGATGCTGAGAAATCTGGATATATTTATGTAAAAAACAGAAACTTGGTCCCAATCTCTTCCTTAATACAAAATCCAACTTAAATATATTTTAGAACTTAATGTAAAACATAAAGTTGAAATTACTAAAGTAAAATATAGAAATGCATTTCAAAATAAACACAACAGCAAGGATTTTGTGAATAATAAATACTCCAATAGCCCCGAAGGTAAATAGCCAGAATTAACAACGGAAATTTCATGGAATGATAAAGCTTCTGCACAGCAAAACAAACAACTATAGGTCTGAAAATAAAGCCTGTAGAGTAGGGGATGTCATTGACACCTATTTTCTAGTCTATTGAGTATGATGCACAATACATGAAAATAATTTTAAAAGACCAATGGATCCAATTCATACATACAAATGAACTAAACACACAGTTCTCAAAAGAAGAAGTACACTTTGGAATTGGACATGTGTTTGAGTAGCTACTTTAAACAAGCTGTGTCGTGTTTTGTGAGCTAATTATTTAAAAAAGTTATTTTCTTTAACAAAAAAGAAGTACAAACGGTCAATTAATAAGTGTCAAAAATGTTTAACATATCAACTCATCAAGAGAATACAAATCAAACTTCATTGAAACCATCTCAGTCCAATATGATTGATTGCCATCAATAGCAATAACTGAGCTGACAATGATGGGGGGGGCTTTCTACACATTGATTGGAATGCAAATTAGTGTAGTCATTGGTCATACCTAACTTATTAAAGATTTGACCCCACAAAAATATAAATCCCTTTTCCAGAATACTGTGAAACATCACCAGGCTCAAAGTCACTACATTATGTAGTTTACATACAGAAAGCTATGACTCATACTAGAGAAAAATGTTCCAATTCTTTAGATAGCCATAAAGTTTGACTCCCCTACAACTTTCTTTTTACTCAGGACTTTTTTTTTTAGTTTTTTTGTTTTTATTTAACATTTCCCCCACCTTTCTTTGTTGAGAACAAGTAATGGATCGTTGGACTCTGTTTTACAACACAACTTCCTTCACTGCCTGCACCAATCAAGTCTTGACACTGATACAATCTTTCTCCTCATTTCTGAACATTGTAATCATTAAAATCCAGCATCATGTATTCAAGTGTGCTCAAATCTCTGTTTTCTGCAGGTACAAATTTGTTCACCCTAATAAACTCTTTTTCAACCAATTTATACCTTATTTTCATTTAAAGATTGACAGCATGCATTTGTTAAGAAATTGGAACTACTGTGTTTTGCTGGGCCAAATATAAAATGATGCATCCACTGTGGTAGCTGTATGGTGGTTCCTCAAAAATTTACCACAGATTTACTGTATGATCAAACAATTCTGCTTGAAAAGGAGGAGCTCATGGCCATAACAGCAATATTCATCATGAGGAAACAAATAGAGGCAGCCCAACCTCCCTTCAACAAATGAATAAACAAAATGTGATATATAAAAACAATAGGATCTTAGCTTCAAAAAGAAATGAGAAACTGCTTCATGATATAGCCTGGATGAACTTTGTTGATGATAAGAGTAAAATAGAATAAGAATAAGTAGAGTGAAACAAGCTAGTCATAGAAATACACTTACTTTAGGATACCACTTCCCTAATAAAAACTCAAGACAAATTAGAATGGAGGCTTTCTGAAGTCACAGAAGAGCGAATAGCCACATATTGTTTAATTTTACAGAATTTCAGTACAGAGGGGATGAAACTCTCAAGAAGTGGATGATGATAATAAAGCACAACAAAGAAACTGTGCTTAAGACCACAGGACTTCACATATTGTTAGATAGGTAGGTAGATAGATAGATAGATAGATATAGATAGATGAATGACAGAAAGATAGATAGATAGATAGATATAACTAACTAAAATTGAAATATTTCAGAGCCAAATAACACAAGAATCACAAGTCCACTAAATTAACAGAAAATTTGGCTCTGTGAGTAAAAATGCTTGCTGTATAAGAATGAAGATCTAGCTTGACTCCTCAACACCCACATAAAGGCCAAGCATGGCTGTAGGTGCTTGCAACCTCAGAGCTGGAGAGTGCAAACAGGAAGACCTTCAGAACTCTCTAACTAGGCAGCCTAACTGAAATTGTAGGCTTCTGGTTTAGTTATAGACTGTCTCAAGGCACTGAAGTAGAGAATGATTGAGAGAGACTCTAGATTACAAATGCATATATACAGGCACACATAACCACACGTCAAACACACAAACACACACACACACGCACACACACAGACGAAATAAACAAACATATCAATGATATCAATGAAAAGAGAATAGCAAATTCAATCTAAATGTCAGCTCAAGACACATTAGCCATAACTCAAATGCATTCCATAAAGGTAAGCATATATTCATATGGTAGGTTAATGATTAGTTAGGAAAATATATCCTAATACTATTTACTTAATATGAGTCTTTTGTCATGACAAGGAACACAATTTTCCCACTATAATATTTTGCCATTTAACAGTTATTTCTGCCTGATGTCATAAATCAGCTAGTAAAGCTTACAACCTGATGTTTAACATGTATACATTTCAGACTAGCCCTAAACAAGATGTTACACAGGCAATGTTTACCTGGAACATATTTAAAATCTTTCTCCACTCACTCTGGAGACCTAACTTGCAAAAGCTTACTAGGGTTCTGGGTCTTGCTTGATACTTCTATTCCCATTAGTAGAAAACCATGTATTTCTACATTTTATGAACCAAAATTTATTCATGAATTAAAAGAAAATCAATGTTTGCAAATAGCATTAAATGTTTCCTGTATCAGATATGGTTTACATTTTGTCACAAGTTTTCAGTATTTCATCTCATTCAGACGATGAGAACATTTCAAGGTATTGCTATGGAAATAACAGTAAATAAAATTACGTGAGGAAAGACAAATATGGCTTTTATTTTATATCTCAACTTGTATGAAAGCTTCTGTCTATTATTCTTATAGATATGAATCTGAATTATATAAATATTGTTTGTTTTTCTCATAAACAGTGTGGAATGATGAGAGGGGTAATAAAATTGACCAACATATGACTTCTTTATATGTTTATACAAAATTTTCGGGCAGAGTTGATTCTGACTATTTTAAATGATTGCCCAAGACAGACCAACACATACACACAGAGACACACAGACACACACACACACACACACACACACACACACACACACACACACACACATTCTACTTCTACTTTGATCAAACAAATAGAATAGTGGGCTAATCAATGAAACAGTAGAAAGAAAAGACGTGGCAAATATGGGGATTTGGAGAAAAGGTGTTTTAAAAAACTGAAGTGTAATGGTTTATCTAGGTATCATCACAGGAGGCTCATTTCCTCATTTGAATGACAAACTGAAAAGATGTGGGCCCTGACCTGCAGGCATGGCACAGAGTATAAAGCAGGTACTGGAGCATTAGCATCATGTTGTGTTCATAATTTGTTTATTTTTTAATTTACTTTCAGCTGTGCAGCTTTAGTTAATGCTTCTCCTGTGGTCATGCTGTTTTTAAATTTAGCATGTTTTATTGAAAAATAAAGGTAACACATCAGCAGCTGAACTTCAACTCCGGAGAACAAGCATCCTCAACATAGTTGAACAAAGAAAAAAAAGAGAGAGAGAGTTGGATCCCATCTCCTTAGGCTTTGGACCCATCCCTCTGTGATGCCTGAGAGTACCTGATTTGGCCTCCAACCTCCATGGGTGAGTAGCCCAAAGCTTGCTACCAGCCCATGCCTCTGCTTTGAGACCATCTCTAGCTCCTTCCACTCCTCCAGGGCTTAGACTTCCCTGTTGGCTAGAAGGGACCTGCATATCCTCTGCCCATCCGTTGTCCTCGGGCTCTGGACCTGTCCCTCTGAGACAGCCTGAGAGGGCCTGACTCAGACGCTGACCTCGAGGGTTGAGAATCCCAAATCCCTTACTTCAATCACCCTGCTTTGGGACTATCTATTACCCCTCATATTCCACTTCCAGAGACTTACATACCACCCAAGAAAGACAGACTTCTCCCACTGTGGCTTGATTCCCCTGCACCCTGATCAGCTCCATTCTCTGTCTATAAGCTGTCCCTATATCAGTTTCGTACCTAGGCCCACTCTTCCTCTTCCTGCCTCAGGTCTCTGGATTAACCTCCCATTTCAGAGCCTGTCCACTGTAACTTGATTCCTCTGCACCCCGAGCAGTTCCGTTCTCTCTCCAAACGTTGTCTCCCTTACAGTCTTGGAGTCAGGTCTCTTCCTTCTCTTCCCACTTCAGATCTCTGGAAAAGCTTCCCAGCCCAGATGCATAGTGTGTCTGGATCCCCTGCATCCAATTAGCTACATTCTCCAGCTCCAGGTTCCACATCTATTCCAGCTAGGTACTTAGACCCTCCTCACACTGACCCCACTCTGGATATTCCATAACCTTGAATTCCCTTCTCCTTCTTTATAATCTTTCTGTGGATAATATGGGAGTTCTTTCCAATTTGTACTTTTTGGGGCTTCATTCAGGAGTTCATTCCTATCCTCTTTGAATTTTTTGAGCCTTGGGAGGAGTTGCTTGACCAAATGGATACAGAGCATTACATGCTCCTGGACTTTGCCCATAAGAACTTACAGCAGTGGTGACAACATACACAAGATCCATGCAAACACAAGCAGATACAAACACAGCATAGGACTGTGGAAATGGGCAGCAGCCTCCAATTTTAGCCAAAGAACTATTGGTCAGCAGATTACTGCTCATTGAGGAAAAGCTGATCTTCTTTAAGATGGTGACTCTAGATATGGTGTGTTCAAGTCTGTGTTCAATTGCTGTGACAAAACACTTTTTCCAATACCAAATTAAGGAGGATTGCTGTGATAAAGCATTCTTACCAATACCAAATTATGGAGGAAAGGATTTATTTGGCTTACATCTCCTGCTGCATATTTCATTAGGAAAGGAGCCCAAGGTAGGAACTCAGGGAAGGAACCTGGAGGCAAAAGCTGAAGCACAGGTCATGGAGGAACTCTGCTTATTGGCCCATGATCAACCTGCTTTCTTATACAATACAGAACTACCTGCTTGCCCAGAGATGGCACCACCCATAGTGGGATGGTCCCTTTGACATCACTAATAATTAAGAAAATTCCCCACAGACATGGTCACAGGACAATCCAATGGAGGCAATTCCCCTATTAAAGATTCCTCAACTCAGGTATGTCAACTTTTCTATCCAGTATGGGCTGATTAGACCCCAGTGGATGAAGGTGCACTGAAGTACGTCAGGGAATACTAATTTGACTTGATAAGCCTTGGCATAAATGACAGAATTTCTAAAATCCAGTGATGGCCTATGGTAGTGTGTCAGTGAGGAAGGGGATACAAAGATGATTAAGCTATTGTGTACAAGATAAACAAAAATTCAATTAAAATTTACAAATAAAGTATAAACAACTGAATTAAAGGATAAAAACAACTCAGGATAAGAAAAATTAATTCACAAAAGACAGAAATATTGAAGAAAATCCATCAAAATGCAGATGAAATTGAAAAATTCAGTAAGTTAATTTGAAATGATGAAAGAGCTTCATAAAAACAATAAATGAATATCAAGACTGAATGTCAGAGTTGAAAAAATTGGACTCCTGAAATAAAGAATATTAAATTTAAAAAACAGAGGAGTGGGATATAAAGGGAATGTGGGACACTATGAAAAGTTCAAATATATGCATCATAGGCACAGAGGAAGAAGACTCTCAGGTCAATGACATTGACCTGATTATAGAAGAAAAATTCTACAAATTAAGGGAAGACAGATCAAATAAAGCACACAGAACACCAATTAGGACTAGAACAGAAACTTCCCAAGGAACATCACATTGAAAGCATTCAGTATATCAAACAAAGACAGAGTAATGGAAGCTCCTAGAGAAAAACAACAAGTTAGTATAATGGAAAATCCATCAGAATAACATCTGACTTTTCAATGCAAGCTATAAAAGTCAAAATATTCCTGGTTCTAAATGACCATAGGCGCCAACACAGAAAACTTTACCAAACAAAAATCGTCGCCGATGAACATTTCTCCAAGCACATACTTAAGCACATACTGGAAGACAAAACAAACCTTAAGAAATACAAAAGATTGAAATAATTTCATGCATTTTATCAGACTACAACACAATAACACTTAAAATTAACAGCAAAAGAAGCCCTGGAAACTGCACAAACACATGCAGATTAAACAACATACTCCTGGATGATGGGTCAAAGAAAAATTTAAAATGAAGTAAAAGTATTCCTGGAAGTAAATGAAAATAAGAACACAGCACAGGAACATTTCTAGGACACTTTCTAAACAGTGCTGAGAGGAGTGCCTAGATTTTAAAAAATCAGGAAGAGCATATATAAATGAACTAACAGGACAACTCAAGGGTCTGGAAAGGCAAGAACAAATGAAACTCAAATCCAGAAGATGGGATGAAAAAACAAAAATCAAACCAGAAATTAGTGAAATAGAATGAAAACAATACAAAGAATCAATGAAACTTAAGATCCAATTCTTTGAAAAGATAAACAAGAAAGGCATACCTTTACCTAGTTAACCAAAAGAAAGAAAGAAAGAGCAAATCCAAATCAATAAAATCAGAGATGAGAGGGAAAACATCACAACTGGCAAGAAACTATCCAGGATATAACAAGGGAGTATTTTAAAAACATATACTCTATTAAACTTGAAAACATAATAGAAATGGATGAATATGTACAATCATGGAAATCAGCAAAGCTCAAGCAAGAAGAGATCAATAGTACAACCACACCCATATCATATAAGGAAATTGAAACAATAATACAAAACCTCCAGAGTAAAAAAAGGCCAGACCCAGAAGGATTTACAACATAATTCTACCAGACATTTAAAGAAGATTTATAAGCAACACTACGTAAATTATTCAAAAGGATAAAAACAGAGGGAGAACTTTGATATTACTTCTATAAAGCCAGCATCTAATAGAAAAACCAGTTATATACAACCAAAGGAGAAGGAGAAAACTATAGACCTATAAGCTTTGTGAACATAGATGCAAAAATTCTCAACCAAATACTTACAAACCTCATACAGACTCCAATAAAAAAGTTCATCCACCACGAAGAAGTTTGCTTTAATCCAAAGAGGCAGACATGGTTCAATATATGTAAGTCAATAAATGTCATAAATCATGTAAATGGAATCAAAGAAAAAAATTACACGCTCATCCTAGTAGATGTAGTAAAGAGCTTTACAAATTCAGCATGCAGTTATGTTAAAAGTCCTAGAAGGAATTGGTCTGGAGGGACCATACATCAACAAAGTCAAATCTACATACACTAAACCCACAGCCAATATAGTTCTAAATGGAGAAAAACTGGAAACATTGCCATTAGAATCGGGAACCAGACATGGCCATCTACTATTCCCACTCCTTTTTAATATAGTCCTTTAAAGTCTTTCTAGAGAAATAAGATAAGAGAAGAAAATTAACTGAGTACTAATTGGAAGAGAAGAAATCAAATTATCCCCTTTCACAGATGATATAATATTATGACTAAGAAATCCCAAAAGTTCCACCAGAAAAGTCCTAAAATGATTAACATTTTCAGTAAATGGCAGGTTGCAAAATTAATCTACCAAACTCTGCAGCCTTTCTACATAGCCATACCAAGCAATGAGAGAAAAAGTACTTGGAAACCCTCCCACTCACAATAGCCTCAAAAAATATCTATGAATAAGCTTGACCAAAAACATTAAAGATCTCTGCAATGAAAATTTCACATATTTACAAAAACAGATTGAGGAAGAAAGTAGAAGATTGAAGGAAATCCCCATGTTCATGAATTGGAGTAATCATATTTTGAAAAAGACCCCTAGCATAGATCAGTAAGTCCCTCCTCAGGTGGTCCCCACCCACATTTCCCCTGACTCCTGAACAGCCAGACAGACCTGCTCACCTAGTAAAATGCACCCAAGCTACAGAAACAATATAAACAAAACCAAAATCAATTAAACAAAAGAAGAATAGAGGTTCCTACCAGAAACATAACAAAGAATATCCATACGCACAAACAGTAGTACATAACCACAAATAATATGAAAAAGCAAGAAGATAATATATTCCCCACAAAACCTTAGAGCACTACAATGAGGAATCCCGGGATGCAGAATTTCAAATGATCAATCATAAACATGGTGAAAGAACTTAAAGCAAGACACAGACAAACAACTCAAGGTTCTCAAAGAGGATAGGCATAACCTTGTTATGTAATCTCAAGAATATACAAATATGAGGATTAATGAAATATCAAAACAAATCATGCCTACATAAGTGAAATTATAAAATAGAGATAGTGAAGGAAATCCAAACAGAAATGAACATAGAATTGAAAATTTCAATAAGCCAATTGGAAACAAAAAGAAAAACCCTTAAAAGCAGAATGAAAGAAACAGAAGACTGGATGAAAAAGGTGAAGAATTGTGCTCCTTAAGTAAAGACTATGTAAAATTAAAAAAAAAAACATAGGAATAGAATACTCAAGAAATGTAGGACAACATGAAAAGATCAAATCTGTGAAATATAAGCCTAAGGGAAGAGAAGAATCTCAGCCCAAGGACATTTAGCAGATCTTCAACTGAATTATAGAAGAAAATGTCCCTAAATTAAGGAAAGACTTAGCTATAGAGATTCAAGAAGCACAGAGAACACCAATTAGAGCTGACTAGAAGAGAAATTCCTAACAGCATATCATAGTGAAAGTATTAAATATACAGAACAAATAGAGGGTACTGAAAGTTGCTAATAAAAAACAACAAATTATATATAAAGGAAAACACATCAGAATTAGAACTGACTTTTCCATACAAACTATGAAAGCCAGAGAAGCCTGATCCAAAGTATTTCCAGTTCTAAATGAGCATGGATGCC
This sequence comes from Eospalax fontanierii, assembly GCA_035773235.1. Taxonomy (NCBI): domain Eukaryota; kingdom Metazoa; phylum Chordata; class Mammalia; order Rodentia; family Spalacidae; genus Eospalax; species Eospalax fontanierii. The sequence continues at coordinate 83,300,712 of CM069525.1, forward strand.
AACCCCAAATACTATATCCAGCAAAACTATCTATCATGGTTGAAGGGGAATGGAAAATTTGGCATGACACGAATACCCTGAAAAAACTCATGCCCACTAAACCAGCCCTACAGAGAATACCTGAAGCAATACAAATGACCAAAGACAGGAATGAATATACTCAAATGGCTACAGAAAGAAAGCATGGAAAGGTATAATAATGGAAACCCAAAACAGGGAACAAATTCAAAGAATTCAAAATGACAATATTCAATACATAAGTATTATGCATTCAATACATAAGTATTACCTTTCAATAATAACACTAAATATCAATGGCCTTAAATCCCCTCTCCAAAGACACAGGCTAGTAGAATGAATCAGGAAAAAAAAAAAAAAAAAAAAACAATATTCCATTATCTTCAAGAAACCGATCTCACCCTTCAAGGATAGATAAATGAATCAAGCAGATACTGCAATTCTAATTTCTGACAAAACAGCCTTCAAATTAAAACTAATAAGCAGAGATAAAAGAGTTACTTCATTCTAATCAAATGAACAATTGATCAAGAAGATATTTCAACCATAAGCATATATGCATCGAACTCTGGGACACCCAATTTCATAAAAATACTACACCAGGACTATAAAACAGAGATTAATCCCAACTCAGTAATGGAAGGTGACTTCAGAACCTCACTATCTTCAATGTGCAGGTGAACTGGACAAAGAATAAACAGAGACACATGAAATAAATGACATCTTACATGAAATGGACCTAAAAAGCATCTCAGAATATTCCACCGAGGAACCAAAGCATAGAATTTCTACTCAGCAGTCCATGCAAGTTTTTCTAAAATTCATCACATTTTGGAACACAAAACAAATCTCAACAAATACAAAAATTGAAATCATTCCATGTATTTCTATCAGATCACAGTGCAATAAAGCTTATAATCAACAGTAAAAAAAGGTATAGTAAGTACATGAACTCATGGAGATTAAACAAAACACTCCTGAGTGATGAATGGGTCAAAGAAAAAATTAATAAAGAAATAAAAGCCTTGCTGGAACTAAATGAAAATGAGAATACAACACAACAAAACCTCTGGGACACATTAGAACAGTCCTAAGGGCTGCCTACATTAAAAAATCTGAAAGAGCTCATTTAAATTACTTAGTGCTACAACTCAAGACACTGGAAAAAAAAAACCAAGAAAAAACAACCCCACACCTAGTCGGTAAGATGGAATAACAAAAATCAGAGCAGGGATTGATGAAATAGAAACAAAATAAAAAAAATAATAAATCTAAGAACTGGTTCTTTGAATGGTTAAAAAAGATCGACAGATGCTCAGCCCAGTTAACCAAAAGAAATAAAGAGCATGTCCAAATTAACAGAATCAAAAATGAAAGGGGAAACATCACAAGAGATATCAAATAAAGTCCAAAACATTGTAAGGGAACACTTTAAAACCTATATAGCATTAAATCCAAAAATCTAAAAGAAATTGATGAATTTTTATAGTCATGAACACCAACAAAGTTAAACCAAAAACAGATGCACAGCTTAAACAGACCCATTACAAATTAGGAAATTGAAGCAGTAATACAAAACAAACAAACAAAAAAACACAAAACAACAAACAAACAAAAATATCACTGCAAAATTCTACCACACATTCAAAGAAGATCTACAACCAATAATGCTTAAATTATTCAAAAAGTTAGACACAAAGGGAAAACCCCCAAACTCCTTCTTTAAAATCAGTTTCCCTCTAACACCAAAAGCAGATAAAGATAAAACAAAGATATAAAATTATAGGTGCATATCCTTAATGAATATAGATGCAAAGATTCCCCAAATAATACTTGAAAGCTACATACAGACAAACATCAAAAAGATCATCCACTGTAAACAAGTCAGTTTTACTTATTGGAAAAAAAGTGGTCAAATTATCAGTAGTTGCAGACCATATGATATACATAAGAGATCCCCAAAATTCTACCAGAACACTCTGAGAAATGACCAATACTTTCAGTAGTGGCAGATTACAAAATCAACTAATAAAGACCACAGCCTTTCATATATAATAAACACTAAACACTCGATTTCAAAGAAACTCTCTCATTCCTAATAACCTCAAAAAATAAAATATTTAGGAATAAACATAACCAAAGACATTAAAGATCTCTCCAATGAAAATTTCAAAGTTTTAAAGAAAGAGATAGAAGAAGAAGCTAAGAGATGGAAAGAGCTATCATGCTCATGGATTGGTAGAATCAATATTGTGAAAATGACCATCTAATCAAAAGTATCATATAATTTCAATGCAATACCAATCAAAATACCTGTACCATTCTTCCCAGAACTAAAGAAAATCATTCTAAAATTCATATGGAATCTCAAAAGACTCCCTATTGCCAAAGCAATCTAGGGCTTAAAAAACAAGACACTACCAGATTTCAGATTATAAAACAGAGCTATAGTTGTAAAATCAGCATCATACTGGCAAAAAAAAAAATCACAAATACATCAATGGAACAAAAAAGAAGACCCAAAGAACAGTATAAGCCATTTCAGCCATCTGATATTGGACAAAGCTGGGAAGAACACACACTGGAGGAAAGACAAAATCTTCAACAAATAGTGCTGGAAAAACTGAATCTCCATCTGTAGAGGAATGAAATTGGACACATATCATTCACCGTGCACAGATGTCAACTCCAAATGAATCAAAGACCTCAGTATAAAGTCTGAAACTCTGAAACCTCTAGAAGAAAACTCCAAGATACAGGCATAGGAAACTACTTTATAAATTAGACATCAGTTTCTCAGGCTTTACAGGCAAGAATCAATATGTGACATCTCATTAGGATGCAAAGTATGTGTACAGCAAAAGAAACCAACAAGGAATGGAAGAGGAAACCCACTGAGTGGGAGAGAGTCTTTACCTGCTGCACATCTGACAGAGGGTTAATATCCAGAATATACAAAGAACTCAAAAACAACAACAACAAAGAAACAAGAAAAAAAGCACCCTGATAAAAATGGGATATAGACCTGTACAGAGAGTTTTCAAAGAAAGAAATATAAATGGCTAAGAAACTCTTTAAAAGTACTCAACATCCTTAGTAATTAGAGAAATGCATAGAAAATCATCTTAGGATTCCGTCTTATCCCAGTCAGACTGACTAAGATCAATAGAACAAAAGACACCAACTATTGGCAAGAAAGTGGAAAAAAGGAATGCCCATTTACTGCAGGTGAGAATGCAAGCTCATGCAACCGCAATGGAACACAGTGTGGAGAACTCTCAAAAAACTAAAAATGAATCTACCATGTAATCCAGTTATACCACTCCTTGGCATATACCCCAAAGACTCATCCTACTTTAGAAATATCTGTACATTCATGCTTGTCGCTGCTCTTTTCACAAAAGCTAAGAAATAGAAACAACCTGAATGTCCCTCAAATGATGAATGAATGAGAATGTGGCACATTTACATAACAGGGTTCTATTCAGCAGGAAGAGAACATGAAATTATGAAATTTGCAGATAAATGAATGGAAATAGTGTTATAATAAGTGAACTGACACAAACGTAGAAAAGCAAGCAACCTTTATTCTCCCTCATTTGCTCATTTCAACAACAATCCTTTATGCGTGAGTGTATATCCTGATTTAACTAACACCAGGAGCTAGAAAAATGGAACAGACACATGGAGGTAAAGGAAAAGAAAGAATTCAAAAGAGGGGAATAGTAGTGAAGAGGTGTAAGCAAGGGAGAGGTAGGGAAAGTGGGAATATTCAGGTGAGGTGTGGAGGGCACTAATGAGATGGGGAATTGTGGGAGGTGGCTATTACTGAGGAAGAGTGGGAATACTGGAGAAACTGGGACTTTGGAGGGAGGAAGGAAGTTGAATATGATGAAGAAGGAGTAGAGATGAATGGATCTTGGGGCCTAGAGAAGCCAGAGGGAAATTAGCTGCACTGAATCCCTTTGATAAATGCACATATAGTGTCTGAACTTTAGTGCATATGTATGCCAGGGGCTGAATGGAAAGGAACACAGTTCCAGACAGGAGAGACCTCCCTTTGAATGGCTTGTCAGAGTGGTCCAAGAGGCTATCACAGGCTACTGCCAAATCTCTTGGTTATCTCTCAGAACTAAAAGTTAATACCCTACTGCTCAAGACAGGACATACTCTGTTTGTCAGATGTGAAATAATAGAGCAGGAGCTGACTTAAAAGCTTCTTCCTGAAGTTTAGTTCTCATAATGCTAGATGATAATATGCAAACTGGTAAGGGAGAAAATCAATCAATGGCCCAATCCAGTCCTAAAGACTAAAAGCCATAATGACTGAGAAAACTACCTCTGTTAATGAAGTAGTGGAAATGTTATCTGGGGGTAATCACAATTATCTAATTGGACTTAAAACCATGTCAATGGGAGTGAACTCATGGATGGCACTGTAACAGCCAAATATACTTGGCTGAAGAGTTCACAGATACTAGAGAAAATCTTATCTCTATCAAAACTCTAGACAAATTAAATTTCTTACCATAGGCTAAATATGGATCCTTATATTTACAGACCAGTATATTGGACACCACTCATCAAAGAGGTTTCTTTTTGCAACAGATGGAGGCTCTTGAAGGATCCCACAATTAGAAACAGAGAATATACGTCTAAGAGATTCCCCGTCATAGGTGACACATGTACAGTTGAGCCTCTACACCTAAAGGCTCATGAAACATAGCAGAATGAATGTTAGAGAAAAATTAGTACATAACTCAACTTTCAGCAGTGAAACTTCCTTATACAACAGAGTGCAATGCACACAGAAGGTCACTATTGGCTAAGTTTTAAAGAATAAATGGCTGCAGTGTGTGTGTCCCTGGGTAGGATTCTTATATTAAACCTCACCCACAAGCAGGTCAGGGACCATTGTAGAATATGGAGTGAAAAGATTTTAAGAGCTAAGGCTGCATAATGAACATAGGAATCAGAGGATCTCAGGCCATGGGAACAGTGCACATTTGAACTTGTGTCAATGGTGGCATTGAGCACAGGATCCATTCCAGCTCAGTTAACAAGGGCTCAGAGTGGAGTGAGAGAAATGGGTATCAGGTTGGCCTTATATTGGGAACTATTAGAGAATGATGACTACTGGGTGAGGGAGAGTATGCCTTACTTATAATCTTTGGACAGGCCAACTTAGTCTCCAGTGGAAGAATTTGCATCAGGGGACATCTGAGTACAAATGCTTGACTGGATAGGATATAACATGTATTAAAGAATTCATGAGGTATGGTGGGATGCTGGGTTGGCATGAATGGGAGAGGGGGCACAAATTTGATTAAGAACTATTGTATGAAATGTACAAAATGTTAATAAAAATTTTAAAATATTATAAAAATTTAATAAAAAATAAAATTAACAAAAAGTGTTCAACATCATCAGTAATTATGGAAATGCAAATTAAAACTACCTTAAGATTTCACTGAACCCTAATCAGACTGGCTAACATGAAGAGAATGAGAACAAATGATACCAGTTTCTGTAGAGAATGTGGCTAAAAAGGAATGCTCATTCCTTGCTTGTGAGATTGCACCTCTTACAACCCCTACAGAAAGCAGCGTGGAAAATGCAAAAATAAATTAAAAATGAACCTACCATAAGACCCAGTTAGAATACTCCTTGGTAAATGCCCAAATGATGCATCCTATTTCAGAGATACTTGTATGAACATGTTTGATGCTGCTCTTTTCACAATAGCTAAGAGATGGTAACAACCTGAGTGTTTGTCAACTGACAAGTGGATAATGAAAATGTAGTACATTTACACAGTGGAGTTCTATGTGGTGGTAAGGACAGATGAAATCATGAAAATTGCAGGTAAATGGATGAAATTATAAATTGTTATACTAAGTAAACTAGCACAGATTCAGTAAAGCAGATAATGTAGGTTCTTCCTCACTTGTGGATTCTAGTACCAAAGCATTATATGTGAATATATATATATATATATATATATATATATATATATATATATATATCTCCTGATGCAACTGCAGGAATCAGAAAAAATATTGAGGAGCCAGGGAGGTAAGAGTAAAGCAGGAACCTCAGAGAATAGATGAATAGGATACAAGTGTTATTAAGGAGAAATATGTAAAATGGTGGCATTTAACTGGGAGAGGGAGAGGGAATGTTATATTAGGAACTATCGAGATAAAGGAGAAAAAGGATATCAAGAGAGGTAGGACCATGCTGGATGGGTATTAAAAAGAAATGGGGAAAATGGGGCTACTTTAAATGGGCAGGGTTTGGAAGGAGAGTTAGACAGAGAGAAGGAGAGGAGATAGCTAGTGTAAGAAACTAGAGGGAATCATATTAGTCCAAAAACTTACTGAGGAATTTAGGTGTATGGCTGAAGGCACATAGGAAAAAGCAGTGCCAGACAAGAGAAAATTTTGAGTTTTTGACTAGGATAGCCCAAAAGACCCCCAGATTTACAGAGGCCATTGCCACAGTCTTAGACTGCCTCCAAGAACTAAGATGCTATTACTGAAGACAGAACATACTTAGGACACAAGATATGAAGCAATGGAGCTGAAACTCACCTGGAAACCCCATTCACTGAAAGCTAACTCTCACAGATTTGGAAAACACTATGCAAGCTACTAAGGCAGAGCATCAACAGATGGTCCTGCCTCAGCTTTAAGTCCTAATAATCACATCAAGGACAGGTAAAGCATTGGTGAAGTATTGTAACTTCTACCTTGGCAGTAATCAGCATCTACCTATTTGAACTTAAAGCCCATTTAGTGAAAGGAAACTCACTTGTGGTACTGTAAATATAGACAAATACACATGGCTGGAGAGGCTGTAGTTCTTAGAGAAAACCCCAAGGCTGTCGCAACCTTAGACAAATGTAATTTCTTACTATGTGCAAAATATGGATCCTTATATTTACAGACAAATATCTTAGTCATCATTCTTCAAAGAAGCTTTTTGTAGCGGACAGAGATTATTGCAGTTCCACAACTACACATATGCTGAGAGTGTGAACTGCCCAAACTTAGGTGGCATATCTACAATACAACCTCTACACCTAAGGCTCACAGAAAAGAGAAAAGGGGTAAAGAGAACACTAATGCACCCCTCAATTCTCATCAGTGGAACTCCCTCATGCAGCAGAGGACCAGGAACGCAGAAGATCACAAATGGCAAAGCCCTAAGAGCCTGCATAGTGTGGGACTTTGAACAAGATGCCTATATTAAACTCCACCCACCCAGGGCTCAAAAATGGAAACTAATCCCATATTCTTAATGAACATCAATGCAAAAATTCTCAGCATAATTCCAACAAACCATATAGAGACACACATGAAAAAAAGATCATCCACCATGGTCATGTTGGTTTTATTCCAGAGATACAGTGTGATTCAATATAGATAAATGGATAAGTCAAAATGTAATAAATCTTATAAATGGATTTAAACACAAAAAACACATGATCTTCTCAATAGATGTAGAAAAAAATTTAACAATAATCTAACATGCATTTATTATAAAAACTCTAGGGGGAGTTGGACTTGAGGCAACATCTCAACATAGTTAAATCTATACACATCAAAACCCACAGCCAGCATCATTCTTAATGGAGGAAAACCTGAAGCATTCCTACTAAAATCAGGTTCCATTAAAGAATGTCTACAGTCTTCACTACTTTTCAAGATTATGCTTGAAACTCTCACTAGATTAATAACACAAGAGAAATAAATTAAAGGAATACTAATTGGGAAAAAAAGAGGTCAAATTATCCCAGTTTAAAATCATATACAAGTGTTCCCAAAATTTCAAACACAAAATTCCTGGAAATGTTGAACACTTTCACTAAAAGGGCAGGTTATAAAATCAATCTACAAAAATCAGTATCCTTTCTATATACCAATAATAAGTAATAAGGACAGAATATATAGAAACCCTCCCACTCAGAATAGCCTCAAAATCTTTTCTGAATAAACCTTATCAAAGACCTGATTAAAAATTTCTACAATGAAATTTTTAAATCTTTGAAGAGACTGAGGAAGATACTAGGAGATTAAAAAACCTCCCATGATCATAGACTGTAGAATTAGTTTTGTGAAAATGACCATCCTGACAAAAGCAATCTATAGATTCAACGAAATGCCAGTTAAAACTCTCATGATATTATTCATGTAACAAGAAACCAATATCTTAAAATTCATATGATATCACAAAGACACTGGATAGTCAAAGCAATCTTGAGCAAAAAGAGAAATCTTGGCAGATTACAGTACCAGATCTCAAACTACATTACAGAGCCATAGTCATAAAAGCAGCATGGCATTGGCATAGTAGAATATGTAAACATGAGTTTATGTAATTTTGTAATTTCATCCTTTGATATTTAACAAAATTGCCAAGGATACTCACTGGAGAACAGAACATCTTCAACAAACGGTGCTGACAAAAATTGGATGCCCATATGTAGAAGGAAATTAGACCCTTATTTTTCACGCTGCAAAATGTCAACTCTAGATCAAAACCTCAAACTGAAATCTGAAACTCTGCAACATTTAGAAAACATAGGTAACACACTACAAAATATAGGTGTAGGAAAGGACTTCCTAAATCAGACATTTGTTCAGGAACTGTTAAGGGCAGCAATTGACAAGTGCGACCTCCTTTAAAATTTTAAAAATGAAAATAATAAAGAACAACTATACGATGAAACAAACTACCATGGAAGTAAAGAGAAACCAACAGAGCGGGAGAAAATCTTCACCAGTTACACATTCAACAGAAGAGTAACATCTATAATATAAAAAGAACTCAAAAAAAAAAAGAAGAAGTAAATGATACTATAAAAAGATGGGGTAAGGTCCTGAACAGAGATTTCTCAAAGAAAAAAAAATCACCAAGAAATACCTATAAATGTGTTCAACTTCCTTATAATTTATGAAATACAAAATCAAAAATGGAAACCACTTTAAGATTTCATCTTATCTGGGGTTGGAGTGATGGCTCAGACGTTAAGAGTACTGACTGCTCTTGAAGAGGACACAGGATCCATTACCACCACGCAAATGGTGGCTATCAAGCACACATAAGTCCAGTTCCAGGAGATTTGATGCCTTTTTCTGACCTCCATGGGCATTGAACAACATGAGTGCACATGCAGGCAACAGACTCATATAATAAAAATCATAAATAATATTTTTTAAAAGAAACATTTCATCTTATCTGTGGGTGGGTCTCCATCTCCAGCATGACTGTTATGCTCCAGCCATGCCAGAGAATGGAGGATGATCGAACGGGACCTCAGGTGGCTCAGAGTGCGGTGGGAGACTACGTTGGTGGGTAGTTAGGTTATTAGAGCCAATGCAGGGGTTTATATAAGGAGGCCTTTCTGACCGTTACAGAAGGCAGGAAAGTTAAAGGTGGGGTTTGGGGGTAAAGGTGGGAAGGTTGTAGGGCTGATGTGGAAGTTCAGGAACGAGGAAATGAAACCCAAAAACCTGGTTCTGGTCTGGGGTCGGGGAAAGGAAGATTCATATCTACAGTGATTTCCTGGGGCCAGGTTATCACATCAGGCAGAACAGATCAGACACCTGCCATCCCTTTAGGGTATCCAGAGTTGCTTGCCTTGCTCAATAACCAGATTCCCACACTTATCCCCATAAGAATGGCTAAGATCAAGAGATCAAATTACACTACATGTTGAGATGATGTGGAGAAAGGAGAACACTCATTCACTGCTGGTGGAATTGCAAAATTGTGCAACCACTATGGAAATTATTATGGAGAACTCTTAAAAACCAAAAATTAATCTACCAATAACCATCAAAACAAGCTAACTTACCAACTATCAAATAGGCTTAAAAATGAACAGAAAGCTCTCAAAATGAAGAAACACAAATTGGCAGGGAACATTTTTTAGACATTAATATGTACACATAAAGTAAATACAAAAAAAAAACTGATATAGAATTCCATCTCCCTGAGTCATAATGGCAATCAGAGAACGTGATAAGCTTAAAAACTACAGTGAGTGGCCCAACAAGATATGTCTCTAATAGTTCAATAGTGGATCTTCTACCTTGAAGATAATCAACAACTCTCTAACTGATCTTAAGTCCCATTCAATAGGAGGGAATTCATGCCAGGTACTGTATTCCTAATTCCTAACCAAATACCTTTGGGCTAAAGAGGTTATAAAGAACCTACTGAAGAACCTGTCATTTCATACATAACTTCTGATTGTATTCTACATCTTTCTACATATACTCATAGATAAGTTCAGTTATAACCCCTCATTAAGGAAGATTTCTTGGCAAAGGAAGGAAACTATTACAGAGATTCACAAATGGTCAAAATGCAAATAAATCACTGTGATCTGCTAAGCCACAATTGATACATCTACAATGTAACCCCTACACTTAAATTGCAAGCAAAATTTATATGTGTTGAACCATCTTTTCACCACTGATATGAAGTCAACTTGACAACAGAGGATAATGTAAGAATTTATTGATAATTTTTCCATCTATATTAACCTGAGAGACTGGTCTATAATTTTATATTTTTCTTGGAACATTATCTGGTTTGATTATCAGGGAAATATTGGCTTCATAGAAAGAACTGGGATGTACTCCTTTTCTGAAATATGAAATAATCTGAAGAGTATTGGTATAAGTTCTTCTTTGAAAGCCTGGTAGAATTTGCCTCTGTGTTCATTTGGTCCTGGGATTTTATTTCAGTTGGAGGAATCTTAATTACAGCTTCTTTCTCATTCGGTGTTACAGTTGTATTTAAGTTGTTTATCTCATCTGGGTTTAAATTTGGTATGGCATATATATGTACAAATTCATTTAGTTCTTTTGGATTTTCAAGTTTAATTGATTGTAGCCTTTTAAAATATACTCTTTATGATTCTCTGAATTTTCTCAGTATCTATTGCAATGTTTCTCTTTTCATCTCTGATTTTGTTAATTTGGGTCCTGTGTTTCTGTCTTTGTGCTAATTTGACTTAACTTTTATCAACCTTGCTAATCTTTTAAAAGAATAAACTCTTAGTTTCACTGATTCTATGCATTGTTTCTGTTGTTTCTACAATATTGTTTTCAGCCTTGATGTTTTCTTATCTTTTTCCATCTATTCTTTTTGGATCTCTTGTTCTTGATTTTCCAATGCCTCCCAGTATATCATTAAGTTATCATTATGAGAGGTCTAGAGGTTTTCAGTGTGCTATAACTTTCTTCTGAGAACTGCCTTCATTATGTCCCATAGATTTTTGTATGTTGTGTTTTCCTTTTCTTTCAATTGTAGTTTATGTACTTTCTTCTTCTGACTAGTTTTGGTTTGAAGTTTATATTTTCAAATATTAGAAGAGCTTGCATACTTTTTTCTTATGTCCATTTGCTTGAAATTTTCTTCCATCTTTATTCCCTAATGTGTGATAATCATTGTTTGTGAGATATGTTTCTTGGAGGCAGGAAAAGATGAATCCTGTTTTCCAATCCAGTCAGTTTATCTATCACTTTTATTGTGAAATTGAAAGCATTAATATTGATACTTACTGATAATGAAAATTTATTATTTTAATGTTCATGTGTGGGTGCTGTTTTCTTAGAAATCCTTTGTTTCTCATACTTATTTCTTGTGCCTGCTTAGATTTGTTTAGTCTTCTCTTTAGACTATGGTTTTTCTTCTACTTTCCTCTATACACCTGTCTAGTGTACATAAATTCCTTAAGTGTGTTTTTATCATAGACGGGTTTTCTTCTTCAATTACAACTGACAGTTTTGCTGTATATGGCACTCTGGACTAACATGTGTATTCTTTTACAACTTGTGGTGCATCAGTTCAATTTATTCTAAGTTTCTTATTCTCCACTGAATAGTCAGGTGTTTTTCTGACAGGCCTGACATTATATGTGACTTGCTCTTTCTCCCTCACAGCTTTCAAGTTCTTTGCTTTGTTCTGTACATTTAAGGTTTTGACTGTTATATGACAAGGAATTCCTTTTCTGTTTCTGTCTACTTGGTGTTTTTGCACCTTGATAGCTATCTGTTTCCCTAGACTTGGGCATTTTTTCCTATGGTTTGGTTTAAACAATTTTTGTGCTTTGGCTTGGGTTTCTTCTCATTCTTCTATACCTAATATTTGTAGGGATCTGGTCTTATCCCAGAGGTTGTGCCTGTTCTGGACTTGTAGTTACTTCAGATTTAACATTTTATTTGAATGACCCATTTCCTTGAACTTGTCTTCAAGAACTGATATTCTCTTATATGGTAGCTCTTTTAATATGTTTTTATATGGTATATTTATAAACTATAAGAAACTTCTGTAGTGTTAAATTTCCATATGACTTTGTCTGAAGACTTCAGTGTTAATTATCCCTCCCCATACACCCTCTCCTACACTTTACTCCGATTCTTCACACCATTTGACTCTCCTTCTCCATTATTCTCCTTTATATCACTGCCGCATACCTCCCCTTCTTTGAAGATTGCTTTCAGTGGCCACTTAATACATTCCTATTTCTATAGATTTCACAATTAAAACACATTTATCTAAGGATTCAAACTTACCATCCACTTAATGAATGAAAACGATGTAAACTTTTTTTTATTTCTGGGGCTGAGTTGCTTCCCATCTCCAGGCTATTGTTCAACTGTTCAACTTATAGCTATTGGGAAGTGGAGAGTCAGTCTTCTTTAAATGTGTGACTCTTGGTGGCTTAACTACCGCATTAAATAACCTGAAAGACCTTTAGATAAATTCTATACATCCTTCTGGGGTGTATAAAAAACTTTGCCCTCCCTCTCAAGTCCCTTTGAAAAATGGAGGCTTGATTTCATGAAACTAAAGTCTGTGAAACCTGAAACCAGTGAGTTTATTGGGCTTACTTACAGAGTAATGGGTCGGGGGGTTAGTTACAAGAACGTGGGTACTCCTTCTGGAAGGCTGCATAGGAAAGTTCATCCAAGCATGGATGGTGACTTCCCCACAACTACACACAATATTGAGAGACCATACCCTGGGATTGCTCAATTTATATACCCTTAGTGATTCTTCCTTATGCAACTTGGGCCAGGTCACATGATTGGTTGGAAGTTGTGGTTCGCTTTTCCTGCCCCTCTTTTCTTGTTGAGTATAATAGCCAACAAGCTTGGCTGTGATGATGCTAGTCAAGAAAGTGTTTCCTCTTCTGCAAGAGTCCCTGAACCTTGGAGGGGGTGACATATTTGTATGGTGATTTTCTTCCCACTATGGCAAAATATTGAATCCTTGGGTTTTTCATCATCTGTTTCCAGGATGTGGGTATAGGTCCATCTCAGTGGTATTCCTCCCATTCTTAAAAACACAAGTGAAAAGAAAGAAGCAAGACTATCTAAGTGGACCCTAATGATCCCTGTGGACATAAATACAAATTCTTTAAACACACCTTAGCAGGTGCATCACATCCATCTAACAAAACAATTGTAGTGGCCTCCTCACTGTTACCTATAATTTTCCCTGCTACCATGGGTTGCCCTGGCTTACAGTACCAGGTGTGTGTTCCTGCCTAAGTAGCAAGCCTGAAATCAAGTTGGAAATTTGTGGGTTGCACATATTAATCATATCACTATTCCACTCACAGGCACATCTTGCTTGCCATGTCAGTAGTGCAGTATGCTGAGTCCATCATTAGTCATTAAACAGAGCTATTGGGAACAATTCTCCCCTAGCCAACTGCATAGTGCCTTCTCACATTATGGTGACAGCCATTCTGTGGCAGAGTTTCCAGCTTAGTTCTAACTTGATTACTCCCCTTCCCATGCTCATTTCATGTGGTATATATAGCAATATGATCATACCATCTAGTTCTAATGTACAACAAACATGAGTGGCAATAAACTTTATTTTTTTGTGGTCCTCCAGGGCCTCCCTGGCCAACAGTTCATAGGGGAACAACCAATTCTTGGTATTTTTATTTATCAACAGTATAGCTTCTGGAAGGACCTTCTTCCATATCTGTAGGGTTCCTTCTATGCTTAAAGATTATAACTCTTGCTTCATCAACCCATTATTTTTCTTTCAATTAAACATACTCCCCATAATGTTATAGGGAATATGGAAATACCATTGAACTTGGTTATCCTCAACCTGGGTTTGTACATCACTATTTGTGAAATGAGTGCCCCTGTCTCTATCAATTCTCCATGGGCTCACATACGTGACACTGCATTGGATAAGGCGCTTAATGGTATACTTACCTGTTGCTCATTTACAAGGAAAGGTCTGTGTAAGGTCTATGGCCAGGTCCACATAAGTGAAAGCATACTTGCATCCTTCATTGACTGGCAGGGATCCTATATAATTTATTTTCCAGTCCCTTATGGGGCAAGCTGACTTAATTATGTGTCTCATCATGGCATCCATCCTTCAGGACTGTAATGAAGAACAAGCCTCCCAGAACTGGACAACTTGCTAAATGTCACAGCATTTTACTGGAATACCAACAGCTTTGGGTATTTTCCATCCAGTGCTGGCCCCCTGTAGTCAGACTTAATATGAATCCAATGAGCTGCCTTTAGGAGAACCTGGGGGAAGATAGCTCTTACACCAGTAAAAACATCAGCTTCCTGATTCCCCACGGGACTCACAATGCGGTGGGCTGCCACACACGGCAAACCACCAGAGGCATCAGCTCATGCTGTACCTTACTATATATTTCCTTCCCCATTCATTGTCCCCACAGTGGCCGTCTCATCACCTTTTAGCTTTCTCTCTCACACTGGACCATCTCTAAGTTTAGGCCTTTGAATACCACTCAGTTGTCAGTACAGATAGTCACTACGTGTGTTACTTATATCCATAAATCCCTTAATTATCTCCTTTTCCTAATTCCAGGTATAAAATACCTGTGTTCATCTGTATTGCCACAGCTACCCACTCTTTGGCATTCCTGCTAGTGCCATCAGTACACCAGGAATCAGCAGGCGATAGGGTAGTCACTTATAGCACTTGTTCTGATATTACTGCAAGATCAAATATAGGAGGTGAAGGGAAAGGCTTGACAGTACAACAGCCCTAGTACTACCTTCATGACATTGGTTATTAGGCTTGCCAACACCACTTCTCACTGTTGTAAATATGCATGCCCTCTTTGCAACATTTATTTTTCTCTATCCCTGACTAAGACTTGGCCAACAGGTCTTCCACTTTCCCTTTCATATGATATGCTCTTTTTACAGTAACTGAGGTGGAACCCTTAACTCCAGATACTGCAATGCTTTGTATATTGCCAGAAGTTGCTATTCTAGAGCCATGTACTGGCCTTCTGTACATTTCCATGACTGGGACCAGAATCCACTAAGGACTATCTTTTCTATTTTTTTATTTCCATAAACCCTACCCATATCACCTAGGACTCCATGTGACTTCTGGAAGAAGGACACTTGGGGTATCAGGGCACACAGCTATTTAGCTTTTTCCTTCAGTATCTTGGCTTGCTCAAAGACCTCTCGGATCTTTCAATCAAAAACCCATGAAGCACCTTTAAAAAAAATCAAATTATACCGTGGACAGGTAACCTGGGCAATGGGAGGTATAAAATTTTGTCAGTATCCTAGAAGTCCCTAAAATAACTGTAACTCTTTTGCTTCACTACCATAGATTGTTTTAAGAATTTTTTCATCAGCTGTATCGGTATCATACAAATCTTACCTGAGCATAAAATTCCTAAAAATTTTACTGCTGTACCATGACCTTGTGCCTTGTGTGTGCATAGGGGTGTGGGACAATGCAGAGGGTATATCCTAGGGCTGTGGAATTTACTGGTCTGAGGGGTTCAACAGGGTATGTGACTCAAGCTAGGAATGCAAGAATGAAAAGGCCAAAAGGATACATTTTATTCTCCCTGAGTTGGCTTAGGTTCAACTTCAGACCCGACTTTTATGTCCAGGTCTTTAAAGATTTGTCTTGAAGGTATGTTCAGACTCCATCCCCTTTTGATTGAACTATTTCTATTCCTACAGTGCAACATATGCACACAGTAGAATTTCAGTCAACTGTAAAGGAAAATGAAATTTTCAGGAAAATAGATATATCTGGAATTTTTTTTTAGTAAATAAGATTTTCTAGATAGATTTTATATGTTCCTTCTCATATGTAAATCCCAGTTTTATGTAATGCAAGTGTCATCACAGACTATGAAACTAGAAAGGGGACCACAAACAGGAGAAATGAGTTATTGATGAGGGGCAGGGGCCAGTAGAACTTGTGGTATTAAATCTTTAAAGAAGTAACTGAGATGGAGCTGGAGAGATTTTTCAATCAGTAAAGTGCCTATACCAGTCATAAATACCCATGTTTGAATTCCTAGCACTCAAGTAAAAGAAGGACATGGTCATACATATCTATAACCTTAGTGTTTGGAGGTCCAGAAACATGTTCATTGAGAAGACCAGTCCGAGGTGGCTGGGAAGGCCTGGTAGGGAAGGTGGCTTGGGGGGACTAATTGAGGAAGGGGTGGGTGTTGCTTCATCCTTAGCAGTTAAGAATTTCTCTCTCTTATCTGACAAAGATGAGACTCTTGAGGTCAATTTTTGTCCCTCTTTATAAACTTCATTATAGGCATTAATAACTTACTCAACTGATGAACCTTTAAGATTGGCAATTACAGCAAAGAGGATAGGGAAAAATGAGACAGGAGGGGTGTGTACCTCATAAACTTCACTCTTCCTCACGAGAAAGAGAATGTGGGACCAAATAGAGGCATCCCAAACATTTTCAGGACTAATCCATGGGGCTAGGACAAAGGTTTCCTTCCAAAAAGTGTTTAAATCCTTTTGTTTTACTTTCAAGCCATGCTTTGAAAACAGGGCTCTAATTCCTTGCAGCTGTGGCATTTCCTGGTGGGAGGAGTAATTATTCATTAAGGCAGAATGACGGCTAATGAAATAAAAACTCAAGGCTGCTATAATCAGCACACAAGCCAAAATAGCCAATTTCAGAATCCACTGAGACATGCCATCAAAATGCTGGGGGCCAAACTACCTCATGTCCCGGTGGAAAACTCCTGTAAATTTCCACTCCAGCCTCAGCAAGAGCCCGCAGTTCTACAGCTCTGCACTCCAACAGCTCTAACAGCTCCAACAGCTCCAACAGCTCCAACAGGTCCAACAGATCTAACAGCTGTAACAGCTCCAACAGCTCCAACAGCTCCAACAGATCTAACAGCTCTAAAAGCTCTAACAGCTGGGAAAAGTAAAATGGGAAAATCAAAAATGGGAAAACCAGCTTTCCTCAGGCCAATCACCCACACAGTGTCTCCTCTGGAAAGGCTTAGCTGGATAGCTTTGCCTGGGTTCTGAAATCAGGAGGTTTAAGCCCCCATGTGATTCTGCGGGGATGAACCAAGAAAGGGAGGGGCCAACACGGATCTCAGGGACTGTGAGGCAGCATGTGCTTCCTTCGGGGTAGGAAGACAAGCATGGGAAGGGGAACAAAAAGGAGGGGGTGCTCCTCCACTCTTAAAGACCGAACAGCACACAAAACACCGGGGGCCTACCCACCGACAGTCAGACTGGGGGTGTCTCACCAATGCTGAGGGGAATGGAGTCCCTGTTCAGGCACCAACATGTTGGGGGATCCCAGCACTCAGGGCCAGCCTGAGAGATAACAAAGGCTCTCTGCTGTAGTGGGGGATGAGTAGGCTCAGAGTCAACACACAGACTCCAGGAGTTGAGCAGAAAGCCAGCAGTGGTGGTTCGCGGCAAACTCATTTATTCATGAAAGAACAGAGAGTCTTAATTAATAAGACTATTTTAGAACCTAAATTAACTATCCTCAAATCCCTTGTACAAGAACAACTTGATTGGCCACATTGAGCCCTCCATTAGTCCCCATAAGTCCCCCATCTTTATCATTTCAAAGAAAAACAAGTACAGATTACTTCAGGACCTTTGCCAGGTCAATAAACATATGATAAAGATGGGTTCTTTTCAAACTGCCCTCCCCCATCCTGCAGCTATTCCTATTAAAAATTATATAGTTATATTAGACATTAAGGACCGTTTATTCTCTATCTCCCTGGCAGTCAAGGACAGGCCCTTCTTTGCCTTTACTGTCTGGGAACCTAATCATAACATCCCGTCTAAGAGATATCAAAGGAAGGTCCTTCCTCAGGGCATGAAAAACAGCCCATCCATCTGTCAATTGTTTGTGTCAACCGCCACTGAGAGAATCAGACTAAAATGTCTAGTGATACATCACATGGATGACCTTTTAATTGCTCACCCCTCACAAAGTGTTCTCATGAATCTCTTTAAAATTCTCCTTGAGGACCTTAGAAAATTAGGTTTAAGTATACCCAAGAAAAAAATTCAAACCATACCTCCTTTTGGGTTTTTAGGATTTAAAATTTCCACTGATATTAGACCCCTTACTCCAAGCCTTCTAGTGAAGGATAAGTATTCTCTTAATGACCTTCAAAAACTGTGGTCAAATTAATTGGCTCAAGCCCTTTTTTGTCTAGTCCTCCAGCTAAATTCCTTCACCTTTTTAACCTTCTTAAAACCTCAGTCTTTCCCAAAAAATCCCCTTGACAAAACAAGCAAAAGAACTCTGAAGCTCACTCACCAGCCAACCTAGCAAATCTGTGAGCTCTAGGTTCATTGAAGGACAGTCACAAAAGATAAGTGAAGAGCAATAGTGAAAGATGCCTGATATAGGTCTTCCTTATATCAGTCCCTGGATCCCCACCACACACACACACACACACATACACACACACACACACAGACACACACACATACACACACACATACACAGAAAGAGAGACAGAGAGAGAAAGAGAGGGAGAGAGAGAGGCTACTAGAGTAGCAATGTATAATAGGGGAGGAGGAGGATAGAGAAGAAACAAAGATGAGAATCTACAGAAAATAAATATTTCTTTAAAATGCTGTAATGAAACTTAAAACCATTAATAAATATTTTAAACCTATAACATATAACTATAATGCTATATTTTTATTTTCTAGTATAAAATATGCGTTTTGTAATTAATGGCCTCCAAGATTTGATAAAATATGATGAATTATCTTGCTAGTGTTACTGAATCAATGTATATATAGATTACTTTTTAATTTGATTATTGAATCTTATAAAAGTGGGAAAATTCTGCTCCACTAATTTCAGAAATTTGACATGGCAATTTTACTTAATGCTTTTCCATGTGAAGAACAAAATTTCAACCTGGTATAACTACTTAAATTTTCCATACAATAACATTCATAATCTAAGTGGCATTTACTGAAGCCTCCAGACAATGGCATCAATAATAACCTTTGTTCAATTTTTATAAGAAAACATAACATTTCTTTATGGTATGTTATTGAAAACTTCTTTAGTATTCCACCAAAACTTCTGAATAACTTTAAGACATTCAAACAATCCCAAATTGTATAACTAAACACATTTAAACTTCACCATTTTTATTTTGGTATATATATATATATATATATATATATATATATATATATATATTTAAATTAGCTAATATGCCCATAATAAAAATACTTTTGTAATGTATTTTAATTGTAATTAACATATTCAGAAATTTGGTGTTGTAGTTTGGACATTACATGTCTCTCAGAATGTCATACACTAAAGGTTTGTTTCCCAGGAGGCGCTACTGGGAACAGTTAAAACCTTTAAGACATGGGCCTGGTAGAAGGTCTTAAGGTGATAGGCGATATGCCCTTAAAGGAACTGTGGGAACACAGTCTTTTTATTTCCTGTTTTAGTCTTTCTGTTTCCTGACCATAAGATGAGGGATTTTGCTCTGCTCTGCACTCCTGTGATATTTCATGTCAGATTGTAACATGGCCAAACAATCATGAACTAAAACTTCTAAAACTGTTAAGCATAATAAATCTTTTCCTTTTTTATAATTTAATTATTTAAGGCATTTCTATTAGTGAGGGCATGCTGGCACATATGGATTTGCATTTATAATAAAAATTCAGACAACAATTAAAATGATTTACCAGTTAATGCTTTTGTCTTGAAACACATTCATACATATTTAGAATATATAATACCTAACACTGCATTATACAATTTTTAATCTAACAACTTCATAATAATTAACCATTGGTGAATTTGCTTCAACTTCAAAATATTTAAATTGCTTATTTTCTGTGGGGATAGCTACTATAATCAATATAGTTTATACAGTTAAACAGAAATTTATGAAAGCAAAATAAACAAGATTTTAACCAAGATGACAGTAAATTAACATAATAGTCATTTTTTGACCTTGGAATTATCCATATTTGCATTGTATACTACGTTATTTCATCATTAGGTGACTATTCATCAATGTACCATACAATAAAATCATATAAGTGCTGTACCAGTTTTTAATATTCTCTGCATTCCTTCAGCATTTAGGAAAACAAAAATACTCTGAGTACAAGTACTCTAAATAATGGTTTGATAAACCACAGAAGAGTAGAAACATATTGTTTACCTCCATTATACTAACATTTGAATGAGGAGTGATATGTTTTTCCCCATTATATAATTCAACAGTTGCAGACTCAAAGTAATTCCTCACCTGAGATGTGTTTAAGTAATGTGCTGACTCATTTGCATTGCTAGATATTATTATACGTAAGAAACATCTCTCAAAGTCTCATTAAGCTCATATACAAAATCATAAAGTGGGATTGTAGAGTTCATATGCTGGCATAAACATTTTATGGATGAAAAAATGCTGCACAAATGTATGCCTAATTCTTTTATAATATCAGGATTACCATTTTGCATGACATTCAGAATCATCATCTCTGTCTATAATAAAAAGGCGACATCAGTTTTGGTGTTTTGTTCTTAACAAATTTTGTATTCCATCACTCTTTTTATGTGAGCCTTGTGTCTTGGCAATCTAAGACAGTTTGGAAATCCCATCCTTTTAGTGTCATCAGAAAGTTTAAACTGCAAAAACTCCATTTTGAGTGACTGCTATCCTTGACTTCACCTTTTACCCATAATCATTATAACAGAGCTATACAACTGGTCATACACAGGGATTGAATGTGAATTGCCCAAGCATAAGTGGCACATCTACAATACAACCTCTATACTTAATGCTCATGGAACATAGAAAAAGGTGTAAAAAGAACACTAATGTGTCCCTCAAGTCTCATCAGTGAAGCTCCCTCATGCAACAGAGGGCCAGGAACACAAAAGGACATAAATTGCCAGAGTAGACAATAAGAGTCTGCAGAGTGTGAGTCCTTGAACAGGACTCCAATATTAAACATCCACCAAGGGCTGAGGAACTATTGCAGAAGAGAGGGCTGAAAAATTGAAAGAGCCAGGGAGGAGGTGCATGACCATAAGGGAATAGTCTTACAAGCTCCTTGGACCTTGCTCACATGAACCTATATCAATGGTGTCTACCTACACAAGACCTATACAAGCTCAAGCAGACAAAAAACCAGCACAGAACTATGGAAAAGAGGAGCAGGACTAAATCATAGTGGAAGAATTTTTGTCAGCTGATTACTGCTTAGTGAGGAAGAGCTGATTTTCTTAAAGGGAGAGACTCTAGATAGACTGACTAGGCCTCAGTGGATTAACTTGCACTAAGGGACATCTGGCGACCCTAATTTGACCTTAACATAAATGACAGAATGGATGAATTCCAATCGTCGGGACTATGAGAGGGTGTTGTTGTGGAAGGGGAAAGGAAATACACAAACATTCAATAAAAATTTACAAAACAGTGTTCCTTTGAGTAACATACTATATACTACAATAATAAAAGTAAGCTTTGTATCAGAAAAAGAAAACTCCATTCAATATACTTTCACAAACTGAATGTTAAATTTCAGGCCATTTTGTAATACATCTGGCTTTCAGTAGAAATCCATAATCCTATTCATGTTTTTATGGTGCGTGTGTTTATGTATATATATATATATATATATATATATATATATATATATATGATAAAATCAGTTGTGACATTGGACCCACATGTCATGTAGGAAAAGGCCACACCAGTTCATCAGAGTTACCACAACAGTGTTTATTAGTCAGTCTATGTGTTTTTTTCTAAGTTTTACAGTGTTTGATATTATTGTACACAGGGGCTCTACAGAGTAACATAAATTTCAGTCATTAAAAAACAATTGTTCATGTGTTTTTATTTCTAGAAAGAGGTCACCAGATTTCACCCTACCTTTACTCTTCCTGCTATCTCCTTTTCTAATAAGTGAGGAAAGAAAATATCATGGTTGATATTTACTGTAAATCTGATGAAATTTAGAATCGACATGGAAACCCACAACTGGGTGTATTTGTGAGGATATTTCTAAAGTTGGTTATCAAACACAAAGTTGGTTATCATGTACCAAGAGCTCCTTGGATAGGGGTGGGAATTCAGGACCACTTCCCCCTTTCAAGCTGGGATTTTTGTCTGACTTGAGCTTGGTGAGTTCTTGTGCATTCTGCTATATTGGTGAGTTCATAGGTGCAATTAGCCTGCTGTCTAGAATACAATGTTTCATTATTTGCAGACCCTCTACCTCAAAAATCTTTGGACCTTGACGGAAGGAGATTTTTCATTTAGGGTTGAATATACTACACTCTCTTATTCCCTGCTCATTGCCCAGTAAGGAGTTATTGGCATATGATAGCTCCTGGGAGAGAAAGAGTCAGTTTCTTTAGCAGTGTGGCCCCTGTTAGAGATATCACTCCCCAGAGCTTGTACCATTCTCAAGAGTATTTACACAGTACAACTTGTACTCGATGGATAGAAAAAAAAAAAAAGAACATAATGATTGGTGTGTAGGGAGGTGGATATGGATCTGGGAAGACCTGTAAAAGGGAAGATATAGGCAAGATATGTTGCATGAAACTTTCAAAAACTTAACTTAAAAGTTTGGGAACAATTAAGTAATTAATTTTTAAATAGGATAAAGATATTGGAGCACAAGGATTAATTACACTGCATCCTGTCTGAAGCTTCAAGGTAATCAGCTACTTCCATTTTCTGCTGCCATGGCTTCTCTGCCATGATGGACTGTGTCCATAAACTGTGGAAAAATTGAAACCTATCCTTCCTTTAATGGTTTATGTCAGATATTTTACCACAGCAGTGAGAAAAGTGAAAAATAGAGTAAATGATAGAAAAATCAATTCAGGGTCCTAAATTAGTAGAAAAAGAACCAGAAGACAAATCTTTCAGTTCCTAGGCCAGTGCTCTCTGTACTATACTACTTTGATTTTATCATTTATCCAGACTGCATAGACATCTGGTCTTCATACGATCTAGGATGTGGCCAAAATTTCACACATAAATATTGCTTACAACATGACACAATTTTTTTAATCCCAGAAGCATCCCATGTACCAATTTAACACTGTCCTACAATTGCAATCTCCTATATGTAAGGATTTTTGGATCAATATTAATCTAGAAATACAGCATCTGCATTATATATATATATATATGTATATATATATATATATATATTTCTCAATTTTATGACAATACCAGACAGATATGATTTAAAATATGAAGAATTTATTTTGGTTCAAATTTTTAAAAATTTAGACCATCATACTAGATATATCATGGCAACTGAAGCAGTTCAGTTCATTGTGAGAGAAGTTTGGGACACATGGTCACATTGTGCCAGCAGACAGGAAGCAGAGGACTCAGCAGGAAGTAGAGCCAGGCTATAACTGAAAAATCTGGCTCTACTGCCTGACACTGTAAGTCATTCCACAATCTACCCTAACAGCATTACCAGCTGAGAAACAAATGTTCAAACAAATGAGTGTTTCCTCATTGATGGCACCACATACATACCTGCACCTGGTGGAAAGGGTGACTGGGCTGTCTCAGGCCCCATTTATAAGGGTTCTTTGCAGTATCATTCATGAGCGTGGAATTCTAGTGATCTAATTACCTCTTAAAGAAGTTCCCTATCCCTTAATATCATCATTTTGGGTATTAAGTTCAAAAATAATTATTCTAAGCAACTTGAATATATTTCACATTGAAAACATTTCCATAGCTATTTATTAGAATTCAAATAATATATATATAAATATATATATATATACACATATATAAACAGATTCTGCAGCAATTATACTGCCAACGTTTAAACCAGGCATCAGTTTAAAAAGGTCTGTATAATCACGCATTTGATGTGTCTCAGCATTAAAATACAAAATTACGAATAATTTACAACTGTTTGCTATGACAATAATTGCGGAAATAAGTACACAGACAAAGAGATGCATAAGAATAAACCAAGAGAAAAAATGAAGGATTTCACACACACACACACACACAGGTAAATCTCCCCTTGAGAAATGTCAGCATAACACTGAAAAGTTTACTAGGTGAAGGCAGGCTATCTCTGTCATCATTTTCAATAAAGTGATAGATTATCAGTAATTTCATGATATTTCTTTCCAGATGAAACCTTTAGTTGATGAAAGAGTGAATATTTTTACAAGAGCAGGAAAACTCCCTTGATATAGACACACATAATTGACTATCCATGTGTATTTCTGTGTCAATATATGTTAACTCCATAAACCTAATTGACATTACAAGGCTGTCAGATATTGCAAATAAAATGTTGCCACAAACGTTTTTCAATGTTTTTAATGTCTGAGATTTTTAAATAATTTCAAGATTAAACTTTTATCTCATAGGTTAAAAACCAATTGCAATATCCTTATTTGAATTATGGTAAGTAGATATCCAAGTTATACTTCCCTGTAATTGTGACCTTTTGAAAATATGATTTCATTTAGTTATAATACACAGATAATTAAGACTGGAAAGACAGTCACAATTATATATATATATAAACACAGAACTGAAATTGGACTAGAGGTTTAATGATAGCATTTCATATTGATACATGTTCAAAACTTACAATTAAATTTAAAGCATAACACATTTTTTACTAACCTGCTAGCTTCCTAAAAGTTGACATGTACTTGTTTTGTTACTTTGACTTTTAACTTAGTTTTTGTGTGTCCATGTATAATCATTTTATATAGTCTCTGTTTATTCACAAGCAATTCTTGAAATGCTTAATAATTTCCACTTGAAAATTTGAAAGCTAAACAACTGAACACAAGAAATTCTGATTCTACTTATCACTGTAGCAGTTTACTTACACTCAGGACTACCTAAAAATTCACAATTCTCCCTTCTGAAAACAAGCACAAAAACATAGATATTTGTATAGAGAATTTAAATTTCAATTTTTCAAACCTTCAAGCTTAAATAAGTCACAAAGGCTTTCTGCTTTTTTCATGTTCTGTAACAGTTAAAAATTATTGACTCTGTCTTTTGTCATTCTTTACTGAGAATATTAACTATGTTAGCATATATGAAATTCTTAGAACAATACCTCAGTCAGTACTATGCAATCAGTTGTCAGTTTTGTTTTGCAATGTATAAAATTTAGTCAATTTCCCAAAAGTTTTCCTTGGAGACTTCTAAAGAGCATTACCATTTTAATGTGAAATTATATCAGCAATGAATGTCAGGAGAATGATTAACAGATGATTTTTTAAATTCCTTTTTGTTATTAGCTTGCCATATGTTTCAAAACCTACCTTCTTATTTGTCTCATGTTATAACAGAATCAAATCATGTTGACCCACTTTTACCTCTCATAATATTTCCGGAATCCTTTCCTTTATCTTTTGTCTTATGGAGTTATACACATGACCTCTACATAGAATGTTCTTCCCTCATTTATTAACCTGTTAAATTTCTTTATAGTTTCTCTAATGTCTTCTTAGTATCATTGGACCAAATCCACCATCAAATGCTTTACAGGATCAGTGAGACTCATCTTATTGACTTTATCTTAGTTTCAACTTTTATTGATGTCGTTAGTTGAATACTGTTTGTTTCTGACAGTGTATTTAACTAGCACAATGGATTCTGAATGTTTTTGTAAGGTCAGGGTTCGAGAGATGCAGCAGACAAGAAGGGACCAGAGACTCCACTGGAAGTTAACAGGACCCGGTTTCATTAAGAGAAGACCAGCTGGGACTAGCTTCTCCACACTCACAAGTGGAGAAATGCTAGCCCTGCTGGCCAGCTAGCCTCCCTGAAGAGATGGGGGAACCGGGATAGCATGCCAGGCTCCAGATCAGGATGGAGGAGCTCCGTCAGGGAGAGTGCGAGAGGCCCTGGGAGAGCAAGCTCAGCCCAAAAGCCCAAGTCCCAATTCCCAGTCCAAGTCCAAAATCCTCAAAGCCTCAAAGCCTTTAAAAAACTCAGCCCCCTCCTGGCTTTTAGGGGAGAGGGGTTGGGATTGCATGACATCTGACAGATGTGTAAGGTAAGCTTCTGGCCAGGAAGTAGTCCTTTTTTACAGCTGTTTGTAAGCTGTTTGTGAATCCTGGGTTGGAGACCTTATCTATTCAAAAGTCAGTTATTTTCTCCATCTCAGAGGCACCTGAGAGTCTGGATTAGAACTGCTGAGGGGAAGGGGTTGGAAGTTCCAGTCACACCTAACAGGTTTCACATAGCACATTGGTGTTCTCAAAGGTAACTGATAGAACTAAAAAATTTTCCTTGAATCAGACAAAAATAAAGTTTATAGAGATATTGTGAAGGTGATATACATAAATTACATGATAATTCCTGAAATGAACCCAAGAAGGTTTAACTTAAAATATTTTGGAAATATCTATGAACAAATTACAGTGATTGGCAAAAGTAAACAGTCCTTTGCTCTTTGTGTCATGTTGAGTTAGAATTAGACATGTTATAGTTTGTTTTCAATATTGTGACAAAATACTCTGACAAATAACAACGTGGGTAGGAATGAGTGTATTTGGTTTCCATCATTGAGGGAGGTCAAGGTAGTTACTCAGGTCAGGGCTGGAACCTGGAGGTAGGAACAGAAGCACAGGCATGATTACTGGCTTGATCCCCCATTCTGTGCTCAGCCTGCTTTCTTACACAATGCGGAATGACCTGTCCAGGGGTGGTACCACCCACATCACTCAACAATCAAGAAAATGCCTCACAGATGTTGTTACAGGCAAGTTCAATGGAGGAAATTCCCCAACTGAGGGTCCCTCAACCTAGGTGTGCTAAGTTGACAACTAAGATATCTGGCACAAGACATCACTGTCATATCTTTAAAATATTAATCTGGGTTCGCTTATTTTCTGTAAAATTTTTATTAATTTTTTTGTATTTGATACAAATTATCTTAATTGTCTTTATACTCCCTTCCCCATTACTACACTCCCATAGCCCCCTCTATTGGAATTCACACATTCTGTCATTTCTGTTAAGATCTATCACGTCAAAGTAATGTACCCAGACATCCCTCAGTGCAGGTTCATACACTGAGGTCTAGACAGCCTATCTAGAGTCCCTCCCTTTAAGAAGATAAGCTCTTCCTTGTCCAGCAGTAATCAGCTTCCAATAGTTCTTCTATTAAGATTGGGGCCTGCTGCCCATTTCCATAGTTCTCTGCTCATTTTTTGTCTGCTTGAGCTTGCATGGGTCTTCTGCATGCTGGCACCCTTATTTTAGGTTCATATGACCAAGGTCACAGGAGCCTGTAAGACTCTATTCTCTTATGGTCATGTACCTCCTCCCTAGCTCTTACAATCTTTTAGCCCCCTCTTCTGAAATGGACCCTGAGCCCTGGGTAGGTGAAGTTCAATATAGGAATCCTCTCCAAAGTCCTATATTCTGTAGACTCATTCTTTATGCTTTCGCCATTTATGTCCTTTTGTGTTCCTGACCCTCTGTTGCATGAGGGGGCTTCGTTGATGAGAGCTGAGAGATGTCTTAGTATTCTCTCTCTTAGGTGTAGAGGTTGCATTATAGATGTGTCACTTATGGTTGGGCAATTCACAGACAATCTCTGTGTGTGACTATGTATAGAACTCTGTAATAATCTCCATTGCAAAAGAAGCTTCATTTATTTGTGGTGTCTGGGATATTTGTCTGTAAATATAAAGATTCATATTTTGCACATAGTAAGAACTTACATTTGTCTAGGGATGTGACAATCTTGGGGGTTTCTTTAAGATCTATGATCTCTGGAGTGATGTCTATTTGGATATGGTTACAATACGACACATGAGTTTCCTCCCAGTGAGTGGGCTTTAATTTCAGTTAGGTACCTGTTGATTACCCACAAGATAAAAGTGCCACTACTGCCTCAGTATACTTTGTTGTACTTCACATCATTGTTATGCCCTAAAGGTGAGATTGGACCATATATTGATGTTCTCCCTTAGCATATTGCATAATATTCTCCAAAAATATGAAAGTCAGCCTTCAAGGGAGGTGGCTTCCATGTCAGTTCCAGCTCAATTGCTCCAAATCCTGTGTCTGAAATTTGAGTATGTTCTGTCTTCAACAATAAGGTCTTATCTTCAAGTTCTGAAGATAATCTGAGTTTACATTTTTATCCACAATAAATGGAATTCTAACATTAGATTTAAGAATGTTGTCAGAGGTTATCATTTTAGTTGAAATAAATTGGATTTAAGAGTAAGGAAGCCATTTAAATGTAGTCTGGATAATCAAGGAAAACTTCTTCAGGTATAAAACCATAATTTAATAATCTTAAGCCTGTGTCTTCTGCAAGAGTCCACAGAAACAATATCATCATCATCCAATACTAGCACAGAAAATAAAGTTACCTGTCTCCCAGATGCAACTTCAGTACAACTACCAAGATCTAGAACTTTACTAATCCTAGATAAAATAAAAGGTAATGGAATATTAACTGCAACAAGTTTAGAGTGTTATATATGTTATTTTAGCCAGTGGAGTTCCTTGGCAAATGAGAAGAAATTTCTTTTCCTGTGTTCATATGGAAAAATTTGAAGGAGTGCAGATTATTGGAAAAGGAGTTTAGGTAGGGCCTTTAATCATGTGGTGACGCTGAGGACAAAAACTAGTTCTACACATTCACTCTTGATCAACTTTAGAATA
This sequence comes from Eospalax fontanierii, assembly GCA_035773235.1. Lineage (NCBI taxonomy): Eukaryota > Metazoa > Chordata > Mammalia > Rodentia > Spalacidae > Eospalax > Eospalax fontanierii. The sequence continues at coordinate 83,329,753 of CM069525.1, forward strand.
ATCATTTTGCACAGGTCTAGTCCATTGTAACCAATGTCCAAAGTCAGAGTGCAGACAGTAAGTGCAACACCAATTGTCTAAGGACATCTTTGTGGCAAGACATTAGAATGAGTAAAGAAAAGTAGGAAAACTAAATGCTATTATAGAGATAGTAAGTCTTAACAGCAAAGTTAACTTTAGACTTTTAGAGAAAATCAATTTGACATTTTTTCCACAAGTTTGGAACTACTGTAACTACACAAATATTAACAGCCACAAAATAGTATTTGTCTAATTAACAGATTTAGTCTTGAAAATTCTCAATATATTTAATAGTAAATAATCCAATTAGTATTAAATAAAGACTCAAAGAAAATAAAGTAAGTCAAATATTCTTCCTGGTGCTCTTGAATCCTGACTCGGTTTCTTACAAGGAATAAATGAAAAGAATCTGGCTGTGTTTTGGATGTCTGTAAGGGAAAACATTTAGTTATCATATGAAAAGTTTGATAATATTGAAATTTTTATTATTATTTGGAGCATTATATACTTAATTTACTTTTGCTGGTTATACTATTATCTATTACTTAAATTAATATACTTTAATTAATATAAATGTTAGTAAACTTGTATACGTCTTCTGAGTATAGTTTTTCAAATCCTGAGTAAATGTAAATATTGGTTATTTTTTAATTCATGTCTAATATCTAGCATCTAAAATTTATTTAATAGTGATGTATGAAAGAAAATTTGCAACTTAATATTTTGCCATTTACAAAGCTCATCATTGAACCTTCAGACATTTTCAACAGCAGAAAGAAATTTTTGGCATGGAGGCACTTGCAATAACATTTTTAATCTGCTTTTTTATAGAGAGTACATTTAAATTATAGTTTTGATATTAATATTAAAATAGATTTCAAAAAATATAATTTAAAAAATTTGCTTCAAAACGTGAGGAAGGGTTATAGCTAAGGCTATTTCAGGAGACAAAAGGAATATATGAGTCTTCTAACCTGCTGCTTTAGAAAACAAGTATGACAAGATTCAAAAAACTTGTAAAACTACTCTTTTAGCACAAACTCTAGATGAGGAACTATTGGCAACTGATCACTGCTGGATGACTGAGAGGTGGTTTTCCTTGAGAGAGTGACTCTAGATAGATTTACCAGGCTCCAGTGGATGAACTCACACCAAGGGTTGTCTGGGAACACAAAATTAATACCATTGGCCATAACATATATGACAAAATGCATGAAATTGGGTAGGGTGACTCTGAAAGTTGGACTTTGGGCAGGGAGTCTAATTATGATAAAGATTTATTGTATGAAATGCACAAAAATTTAATAAAAATATGCATTAAAATAAAATAAAACTACTATTTGAGATTTGAATTTTGACTTTAATTTTAATCTATTATAACTATATAGATAAGGCAAATTCTGTGCTTCTCCTTTCTGTGGTCATATTTTAGCAAAGGATCACCAAAAATTATTTTATTTTTAGACTATGAGACAATGTCACCATAAAGTAATTATTAGAATATAGTTAGCAAAACCAATTGTAATTTTTAGTTTTGTAGTTGATGCTTAACTTACTATGAGATACTTGTTTGATATAAATTATGAGTATTTTTCAAACAATTTCAGTAAAGTTTCTTGTGGTCAGAGAAAAAGAATATGCCAGTATGCCAATGTTCAGCACTATTTCCATGAGAAATTATTCTTGGTATTCTCTTTCATATAAATGTGCATCACTGTATTACATAATATTTATCTTAAATTCACACTTTGGTTATTTTGATTTGTTGTTTTCCTTTTTGAAAAGCTGTCTTTCTCTATAGTTGAAGATGGCCTGGAACTCATCCTCATTATACAGTCTAGCTAGGCATAAACTCAATCCTCTGCTTCAACATTTGAAGTGTTCTGGGCTTAGAAGCATTTGTTACTATGCCCAGCAAACTTAGGAATTTAATTTAAATAAATGAGAAGAGTCAGGATGTCAGAGCCCTACATTTGGCAGATAGACTATTAGAGACAAAAGAGTCTACTTGCCTTAAAATCATTTTCGTTAAGGATGCATATCAATGAACTTGATAAATTTAGAAAAATACAGTAGAATTTTTAAGATATGTTCCATATATTAGGACCTATTATTACCCTTCAATTTTCAATTTTCCTAAGCAATGAATTGTGTTTTTTTCTCCTTGACAAACTTTGAGACTTTACTGGAGACAGCTTCTAGAACTTCACCAAAGTCTTCCAGTGGTTTGGAATTCTGACCCTTGAGTCTCTGTATTATCCTGAACATCAGTGAGTTGTTTCCTGCACCTACTGACTAAGAATCTTAGCCTTTCCCATTCTCTGAGGAGATAACAACTTGGATGCTACTCAGCATCTAAGGAAATGTCACCTGTAGTACCTTGAAGACATTATAATGCTGTTAAATGAAGAACAGGTGAAATGTGTAAACCAGAATTCAGATGCTGCTTTAAAACATTTTATATATGAAAGGTGATAAAGGGTAGTAGGATAATCTAACCAAAAGCAATTCACACATTCATTGCAATACTCATTGAAATTTTGACATAATTCTTTATAAAACCTGAATACATTTTAAATTAATATGGAAGCACAAAAGACCTTCTTATATAGCAAAAGAAAATGTCCTGGGAAGTCAAACTTCTGCCAGAAATATCATATCTGTTTTCAAATTATGCTGCACAGCCATACTAGTAAAAACATGATGGTATGAGAAAAGAACAGTCATGTTGATCAGTGTAATGGAACTGAAGGGCCATACTTGTGTCCATGCAACTAGAGCCACAGGATTTTTGGCAAAAATACATAATTGAGACAAAACAGCATCTCTGAAAAACGAGTCCAAAAAACTGGCTACCTACAAGTAGAGAATGAAACATAATTCTTCTCTCTCATACTTCATACAATTCAATTTTAAATGGATCAAAAATTTTAATGTTAGGCATGAAATTCTGAAGCTTCTATTAAAAAAAAGTAGGGATACACTTTAGGCTATATCTTCAAATAAGGACTTTCTGAATAAGATTTATGTCATCTAGAAAATAGGACCAAGATACAATAAGTGTAGCCTCCTGAGGATAAAAAGTTTCTGTACTGCAAAAAACTGTTAAAAACCGAAGAGTAAGCCTACAGGAAAAAAAAGGCTTTTAGGAGGTATATATACAAAGGAGAATTTGTGACTAGAATATACAAAGAACTCAAAAAACAGAACTCCAAGAAAATATGCAATACATTTAAAATCAGGGGCATGGGTGTGAACTTAGATTTCTTGAAAGAAGAAATACCAATGGACAAGAAATATTTGAAAATGGTTTCACCATCACTCGCCATTAGGGAGATGCTCAATTAAAACTACTTTTTGATTTCTTCTTAGATCTGTCAGAATGGCTAAGATAAGAAAGGAAAAAATAGCAAAAGTTGGTGAAAGTATAAGAAACAGGGAACAACCAGGCACTGTTGGTGTGAGGATGAACTGGTTCATCTACTATACAAATCCAATGTGTCAGATCTTCATAAAATTAGAAATATCTATTACATAGTCTGGCTATATTAACCCTGGGCATATACCCAAAGAATTGTGTGATCTACCACAGAAACACTTGCATTTCCATGTTTATTGTTGCTCTATTCATAATAGTCAGGATATGGAAACAATGTACATATTCATCAACTGGTGAATGGATATTGTAAATGTGGTATATATGCGCAGTGAAAATATATCTTTAATGAAAAATAAAATTATGAAATTGGAAGGTCATTGAATAGACCTATAAAACATTATATTCAGGGAGATAAACCAGACTCAGAAAGATAAAATTTACACATCCTTATTCTTATGTAGACTGTAGCACTGAATCTTTAGATCTGTGTTTTTAACTTGGATTACCTGTAGAAGCCAGGAAAATACAAAAAGGAAATGGTTTGGGGGGAGGAAGTAAGAGCTTAAGAGAGGAGCGTTAACTACTAGAACACAAGTTATATGAAGGGGTAAGGGAAATAATGGAAGGGATGTTTAAGTGGGGATGGTAATGGAAGAATAGGACAAAGCAGCAAATAAGAAGGATAACTAACAATACAGATGTTTGAAAAAGCCACACAAATACCAAATATTTTAATTAATTAACTAATTAATTAATTATTTTATTGAATCATGGGTATTTCATACAAAACATGCCAATCAATCTCAATCATCTGTATACCCCCTTTCCCACTGGTACATCCCCCAGAGCCAGCCAACTGGAATCCACAGATTCTGTTATCTGCATTATGGCCTATTGTGCCATGTTAGTCTCCCCAGATGTTCCTCAGTATAAGCTCATCCTCTGAAACCTAGTCAGCCATTGCTTTTACAAGATTAGATCTTCTTCAGCTAACAGTAATCAGCTGAAAATCTTTCCTCAGCAAAGTGGGTGGTCCATTTCTCTAGTTCCTTGCTGGATTTTTCTCTGCTAGAAGTTGCATGTGTCCTGAGCATGCCAGCACCATTGCTGTAGGTTCATATGGGCATGGACCCAGGAGCTTTAAGGAGTCTATTTCCATATAGTGACATACCTCCTCCCTGACTCTTATAATTTTTCTATCCATCTTGGGCAATTTTCCATAAGCCCGTGGTGAGTGAAGCTTAATATAGGAACTCTGTCCAGGGACCAACAACCTGTAGACTCCTAATCTCCATGCTGTAGCCATTTGTGACCGTTGTTTTTTCTGGACCTCTGTGGCAGAAGGGAGGTACATTAATGAGAGTGGAGAGATTCATTACTGTACTCTTTAACGCTTGTCCTAGGTTGAGTAAGCCTTAGGTAAAGAGGTTACATTGTAAATGTGCCACTTAGACTTGGGAAAAACACAATGTCTGTGTGTGACTAGTTGTGGTACTCTGTAGTAGTGTCTGTGTGGTGCAAAAGAAGCATCTTTGAGGTAGTGTCTTGGATAATTGGTTGTAAATATAAGGATACATATTTTGCACATAGTAAGAGTTTACATCAGTCTAGGAATGTGATGGCCTTGAGGATTTCTCTAAGATCTATGACCTCTTCAGCCATGTGTCATTTGCTATGATTACACTGCCACAAATGAGTTTCTTTGAAATGAGTGGATTTTAAGTCCAATTAGTTAGCTGTTGATGTCCTCCAAGATAAAAGTGCCAGCACTGCACCAGAGTCATATGCTGTGCCAGTCATTGATGTGGTTATTTGGTCATGAAGCTGGTGTTGGGACACTGATTGATGTTCTCCCTTAGCAGCTTGCATAGTGCTCTCCAAAGCTATGAGACCTAGACTACAGGGTAAGTGGCTTTCAGGTTACTTCCAGCTCCATTGCTCCAAATCCTGTGTCTGAAATGCCTTGTCTTTAGCAATACGTCTTACCTTCAAGTTCAGGAAGGCAACCAAGGACTGTGGCAATAGCCTGTATAATTGTGGCTGTCTCTTGGACTAACCTGGTCTACAACTCAAAGGAAGGTTTCTCCTATCTGGCACTGTTTCCTGTTGCGTAACATTCAACTATGCACACAGACTCAGGTAGAGATAGTATATGTGTAATTTGTCATTAGGTTGTTAGACTAATATGGTTTCCTCTGGTGTTTCACACTAGCTAGGCATTATTTATCACTCCTTTCTTTTTCTCTTTCCCTGTTTGAACCTCCCTCCATGTCTTCCTCATTTAACGTGTCCCCAACTTGTCCATTCTCCCTTGATAATACCAGTCTCCTAAGGCCCCACTTCTCTTGAGCTCCTTCTTTCCTTTTATTCCCATAGTTCCTTGTATAACCCTCTTTTCCCCCTCCCATTTAAATACAACCATTTTATCTATTTCTCCCTTAGTAATACCTATATCCTATTATTCTTTTCTTTCTGGTTCCTTCTTTCCATTTACCTTCCTGGTTCTTTCCATGTTCCTGGTTCCTGTAGTTACATCAGGATGCATACTCATATATAAGGGTTTGATGCTAGGATCTACAAATGAGGGAGAACAAACATCTTTTTTTTTTTTTTTACTGAGTTTGTGTTAGTTCACTTAGAATAACAGTTTCTAGTTCCATCCATTTACCTGATTCTCTGAACAGCTGACCTATATAATGAGGACAGTAGGGTATTGAAGTCCTCTATTATTAGTAGTTGAGATTATCTGTGTCTTAAAGACTTGTAGTACTGTTTTTATGAAGTTAGGTGCAGCAGATCTCAGTGCATATATGTTTGCGATTGTTATATCTTCTTGGTTAATTGTTCTTTTGATCAGAATGAAGTGACCCTCTTTATCACTTCTGATTAGTTTTAATTGAAGTCTATTTTTGTTTCTTGATCCATTCAACTAGCCCGTGTCTTTTGTCTGGGGGAGTTCAGTCCATTGATATTTAAATTTATTATTGAAAGATATGTATTGCTTTGTGTCATTTTAATTTCTGTTTGCATTCTTGGTCTAACTTTGTGTTTCCAATGTAGTTCTTCATTTATTTTCTTTTTGTTGTCCCTTGGGTAGAGTCATTCTTTTCTTCAGCTCCTTCAATTGCTTTAATTACACTCAGTGGGTTAGTTTTCTAGATATGAATTCTGTCAGCCTATTAATGTCAGGAAAGATTGTTCATTTCCCTTCAATTATAATGTATTTTTCTCAGTAAAGTACTCTGGGTTGGCATCTATGGACATTTAGTGCCAAGAATACTTTCTTCCTGGCTCTTCTGGCTTTTGTAGTGTGCACTGAAAAGTCAGCTGTAATTCCAATGGGTTTCCTTTACATATATATATATATATATATATATATATATATATATATATATATATCATGTTGTTTTTGTTTTTCAGTTTTCAGTGTACTCTCTAACTTCTGTACATTTAGTGTTTTCACTATGATATGACTTGGGGAGTTTCTTTTCTGGTTTTGTCTATTTGGTATTCTATATGCTTCTTGTATTTCTATGGGCATATCTTTCCTTAATTTTGAAAAAAAACTAATTCTCCTACAATCCTGTTGAAGTTCTGGTCAATACTGTTATCCTGGAATTCTTCTCCTTCCTCTGTGCCTATGATGGATAAATTTGGTCTTATCATGGTGTACAATGTTTCCTGTATATTCCATTCCTATGTTTTTTTCTTTATTTTTTCATAATTTTTCCTTCATTGGTCCGATTCTTTAACTTTCTCATCCAGTCTTGATACTCTACTTTTCATTTCAATTATCTATTGATGAGGCTTTCTCCCGTATTTTCCAATTGGCTTATTGAGTGTTTCACTTCTGTCTTCATTTTAGCATGAGTTTTCTTCACTACTTCTATCTCTTTTGTCAATTCAGTCAAATTTATCCCTAACTTTGTTTAGTTCTTTGATTTGTTTTGATGTTCTTCAAATTAGTTTAGTTCTTAAATCATGTTTGTGATTGTTCACATTATTTGAGCTTTTCATATTATTGTTATGAGGATGATAATTCTGACAAGGAAATTTCTTTTGTTGTTTGTGATTCTGGTATGAATCTTAAATCTTCTTTGGTTGAGTTGAAGACTGATTTATTTGTATTCCTGATGTGCCTTGCTTTTTTCTTATTAGATATGAAAAGCAGGTTTGTCTAGACTTCAGTTTCTCTCTTTTGATATTATATTGGAGGGACCATATGTCTCTAGTCCAGCTACTCAGAAGTTCCCAAAGAGGCCCAAGTTAGGCACCAATCAGATATTTCATGCTTCGCTTGAAGGTCTGGTCCCCTACTAGGCAGCAAGCACAGCAAAATTTTGGAAGCTCACTAAGTGGAGGATAGATTCAATTGCTCTCAGGCAGGCTGGAAATGTCTGGACCGCAGGTAAAGGGCTGAGAATTCTACGCATGGAGCAGTGGAGGGGCTTCAGATAGTCCCAAGGTATGGTTATGGTCAAGGCGCAATTTGGGAAGGTCACTACAAAGCAGAGGTCAGATTAAGGCACTTTCAGGTAGTCTGGAAATATCTTAGACCCCTGGTAGAAGACTGTGGAGTCTAGCTCTGCATCAATGCCAGGGGCTTCAAATGGTCCCTAAGTAAGAGGATGGGCACACTGCAATTTGGGAAGCTCATCACCAAGAGGAGGTAGGGTTCAGACACTCTTGGGAAGTCTGGTAATATCTGGACCCCTGGTAAAGGGCTGCAGAATTTGAACCTTTATATTAATATTTTATTTTAATATATTTTTACTGAATTTGCGCAGATTTCATACACTATATATTAACCATATTTAACCACCCCCATTTTCACTAATTGCATCTCCTCACAGAGTGTCCACAGGACTTCATTATATATTCATATATTAATTCATATATATTCATATATTCATATAATATATTCATATATATTAAGGCCTATTGAAAGAATATTGTGTACCCAGATGTCCCTCAGTGTGAGTTCATCCACTGGAGCTGGTTCAAACTGTCTAGCCTCACTAACTTAAAGAAGATTATATCTCTCTTAGCCAGCAGTTATCAGCTGCCAGTAGTTGTGACCTGGGCATTTAGACTTCTTTTGTTGGTTCTATTTCCTTTATCAAGTTCTAGACTGACTGTGTCGAGTTGAAGTTTCGTTTACATTTTATTATTGATGTAGCCTGGTTGCTTTCTGATCAAGTTTGAATAGTTAGTTGCTCAGTGCTTTAGAGTTTTACTTTCAGATTTTCATCAGAGAGACAAGATGGTTTAGGAAGAGCAGTCTTGAACTTTCCGGTAGGGGGAAGGGACATGGTCCCAGGGTTCAATGTTAGAGACAAAGTGGGCACATTCTTACTAGCTTAACAGGGTAGATGAGAGCCTTGGAGAAGAGCATAATAGTCTGATCAAAAAGTAGTGTGATGTTGACCTCAGTGGGAGGGATCTGACTAACAATGTAGGTGAAAAACTCTCCTGTAGTGGCAAGGGGGCGAGAGGCAAAGGTGGGATGATAGGGACCAAATAGAACAGTTCTTACTAGCTGAGGAATGTATAGGTGGTCCCTGCAGCAGAGTGAATATAGTTTGTCCCCAAAATGATATTATAGATCAAGGAGGTAGGGTCTGACTAATTTTCCAAGCTACTCCAGGACTCTTCAGGAAGCCAAATAGCAAGGCAAAGGGGCTATTTTATTGTGTCTGAATCCATTAAAATAAAACAATTAATATTCCACTTCAGCCTATTAAATTAAAAATATTATTGTTTCTATCACTGGAAGTCAGAAGATCCTAGAAGAATTTTCTAAGTTAATGTCTTCAAATTACTTTGTCTTTTGTTTTCTAAACAAATTTTAGTAAGTAAAGATCATTGCACACTTTGGAAATCTATTGAAACAATGACTGTCACCACAAGTAAACTAAGAGGCACAAAAACTACCTGCAAATTCATAGAAACTATACAGGTTATGGACTCGGGTTAAGAGCCCATTTTTAAGCTTGAAAACTGAAAGAAATAGTGCATAATGGATAGCTTCGACTTTCTAAAGAAACCTACCCCAATCCTAAATGATCAAAAATGGAGTGAAACACCTCAAGACTGACCATGACTAGGCCATGCCCCTGCTAAACCCAGTAGTTTAAGTAAGTAGCAGTTATCTCAAAATGTGGGAATGGAAAAGTTTGACCCAGCTGCACTAAGGTGTGGGTTTGATAGCAGGTTGGCATGTACCTGATTTCTCCTGATAACTGCAAATTATGCCTTCTGTACTTTCTGCTTGACTTGTTTCCACAGAATAGAAAGTGTTAGGGTGACGACTGTCCAGCCCTAACCTTGGGAACTTAAGCTTTTCGCCTCTGAATGATATATATATTCTGTATAAAAGCTTATCTGAGAAGGACTTGGCCTTGTGCTTGGGTTCCGATGCTCAGTGTAGTCATTGGCTGGCCATAAAAACTTTCTTTTGGCAATAATTTGGGTCTCAGTATCTTCTCTATTGAAATATTTCAAGACATTTTTGGAGGTTCCACTGATGTGTCTTGGTCCCTGACTAGGGCCAAGAGGGAGCAGACTTGGACAGACTCCTAGGGGAGACATCACCTGAGATGTTCCAGGGCCCTGGAAACTCTGGTTTCCACTGCCCTAGTGCTCCACTGACCTCTGAGACACCCACCTCAAACGATTTTTGAAGAAAATTGCCTGTTTCTGGAAGCTTCCAGAGGTAAGTTGGAATGAGACATCTTCAGGAGAACACTTTGAAGAGGCCAGGTGTGGCCATTAGTCCCATGTCCAAGGAACCATGTGAGACATCACCTGCCCTATGTAATCTCGGCTTAAAATCTGATGTGTGAGTGTTTGGTGGTCACAGTGTAATTGCCTTGTTATTATGTAATTGCCTTGTATTTATGTTGGTCCTGTTTGTTGCTGCTGTCAATTTTTTATTTGTAATATTATGGGAGTGGGAGTGAGCTTATAAGACTCCTTATAATTGCATGCTGAAGCATTTTAGGGAAGGTTTCATAGATAAAAGTAACAACGGTTTCTGTCTGTCTCCCAGAAAACTCCAGACATTTTGTAATCTTGAGTGGCTAACCTTCAGTGTAGGGTGGCCCATGGATTGAACCCTAGAAGGGCTGTGCCATGTGGGACATGGTCACCAGGGATCCTGGGCACCCAGACCAATTTTTCTACATTGACAGGTGGCTGTCTCTGAGTCTGCATTCTCCACCCTGTTTTAATACGTATGCTCTATCACTCAGAACCCGCATTCTTGTAGTCTGACCTACAAAGGAGGGAAAAATGAAAGTGTCATCAATCTTCTAGTTTCCTTCAGAAGAGAGCGATATACGCCCACCCTCTGTGCCCTTTGCTTACAGGGAAGAGAGATGGGTCCTCAATGAAGCTGAAGCTGTGTCTCTCTTTTCTCTAAGAGAGGCCCTGTAGATGAAACCTGGGTAATGTGGCTCCACTTATGGGAAGGCAAGATGGGCTCTCGATGTAGCTGAAATGGCACCTCTCCTTCTAAGGGAGTTCCCACAGATGAGACAGGCCATAGGAGGGCACTACAAGCTTGCACCCATATATGGTTTATATTTATTTCTCCAGGAATGATCTTCCTAATGCTAAAACTCAGAATCCCCTATTCTTTGAAAAACCACAAGCTCTCATTAGTCTCCTTGAGACGGTTTTTAATACACACCATCTCGCCTGGGATGATTTTCAGTACCTTCTGGCAACCCTCTACATGACAGAAGAGTGTGACCAGATCTGATTTGAAAGAAGAAAGATTACTTTTGGGCCTCCCTGAGAGTAATGCCTGCAGAGAGTGTAACTTCACCTCTGTGAGACCCGACAGATAGCCTATACTGAGTTAAGGAGGATGTGGACAACATGTAACAAGGTATTTTAGAAGGAATAAAGGCATCTGCTAAGAGACCCACAAATCTTTCCATAGTGAGCAAGGTGATTCAAGAACCTCAAGAACTGCCAGCTGGGCCCCTGGAATGCCTCAGGGAGGCCTATCAAGTCTTTATTCCTATAGATCCAGATGCCTCAGAAAACAAACAGGCCATAAAATATTGCCTTTGTCACACAGTTGGCCCCAGACTTTAGAAAGAAATTGCAGAAACTACAAGGGTACAAAGATACGAAGAGATCACAGTTGTCAGAGGTTGCCCAGAGGTTTACACTGACTGTGACACTGTGGGTGACAAACAGAAAAAAAGTGGACTACAGCAATGGTGGCAGCTCTCAGAGAGACAGATGGTAGGAAGCCTAGTGGAAGAATCTGGAAGCAACAAGAAAGGAAAAAGGTGGAAAATGATCAGTGTGCTTATTGTATGGAGAAGGGACACTGGGAGAATGAGTGTTCCCACAAAGAGAAAAATAGAAATGAAAGGAGGGCACCCTATCCTCCAACTCAGTGAGGATCGATGGGTTGAGAGCTCCATCTCACTAGGCTTCCAGGAGACCACGGTGACAGTAAAAATTGGGGGAAAACAGGTTAGATTCCTTACAGATTCAAGAGTGATTTATTCAGTATTGAAGGAGCCCTTGGGACCTATGGAATCCCAAAGATTGTCAATCCAGGGGGCAAATGGCAAGACCACCTCTTATTCATGGACCACAGCATAGACAGTGGACTTAGGACAAGATACTGAGACATTCCTTCCTTGTCATACCAGACTGTCCATACTCTCTGCTAGACAAGGATCCCATTAATAACCTAAAGGCCACCATCCCTTGTGAGGAAATGGAGACAATTCTTCTCTAGTCTCAAATTCAACCCCAACTCAGATTCTGGTGACTTGCCCTTTGTCTGAGGAGTATCCCCTGCAACCAGAACAAACTGTTAGCAAAGGCGCCAAGCCTTCAGGGTACTTGAAGGATCTGCAACAACTGTTCAATTGTGTATAGGCTAAGAACCACCCTCTAGGTCTGGCTACTCACCAACTCCCAATCATTGTCCAGTTGCTGATCAAAGCAATACCTGTGAAAATTAGACAGTATCCCATGAGTCAGGAGGCAAAGCAAGGACTTGCCAAGTACATAAACAGGCTAAGGGAGTCAGGAATTCTTCTTTCCTGCCATTCCCCTTGGAAAACCTCATTGCTCTTTGTTCTGAAGTGTGAGACTCAAGAATATAAGCCTGTGCAAGCTTTTAGGGAGATTAATAAGTAGATGAAGACCATCCACCCTTTAGTCCCAAATCTTTATACTCTTCTGAGCCTCCTACCACCAGAGAAACAGGTCTATACAGTCCTAGACCTGAAAGATACCTTCTTCTCCCTACCCCTGGCACTGTCAGCCAAGCCCTCTTCGTTTCTGAGGGAGCAGATCCAGAGGGGTTATATACAGGCCAATGGATTTGGACTATATTACCCCAAGGGTTAAAAAATTCTCCAACTCTGTTGATGAAGCTTTGAGTGCAGACCTCCTGAAGTTCTCTCACAAGCATTCAGAAAGCACCCTGCTCTAATATGTAGATGATCTCTTCACAGTCTCTGAGATGGAAGAGGAATGCAGGATAACCACTGAACAGCTCTTGGAGACCATACAGACCTTGGGGTATCAGGTATCAGCAAAGAAAGCTTAGCTCTGTGTGCCTTGTGTCATCTCTCTGGGGTACAACTTTGAAGGAGGAAAGCACATTCTGTCTCAGGGTCTCATATCTGCGATTCTGCAGTTCCTCAACCACGGAAAAAAAAAGGCAAGTAAGGAAATTGCTAGGAAAAGTCGTTTATTGTCAACTTTGTATTTCAGGGTTTTATGAAATAGCAACACCTCTGTATACCACCCTTAGAGGGGACCACGCCCTTGAATGAACTGACGCTGAACAAGAAGCCTTTGAAGCCCTAAATAGGGTTCTTCTGTCTGCACCAGCCCTGGCTCTCCCAGATGTTACCAAGTCATTCCACTTTTTTGTGTATGAAACTTAGGGCATTGTAAAGTTCTAATTCAAACCTGGGACCAAGGAAAGTCCCTGTAGATTACCTAGCAAAAATGTCAAGATTCTGTATCTGTTGGATGGCCAACCTATGTATGGGCAGTAACTGCCACTGCCCTACTAGTAAAGGAAGCTGATAAGTTGACCCTGGGCCAAGAATTTTTCTTGACCACTCCTCACTCAGTTGAAACCTTCCTGAGAGGTACTCCAGAGAGATGGATGTCAAATGCCTGGGTGACTCATTACCAGGCACTCCTAGTTCAACCTTGCATAAGGATTTGCAGGACTTTGGCTCTCAACCTAGCAAGCCTGTTGCAAGATGATGATCCAGAACAGCCTGTGCATGAATTTGTTGAAGTGACGGTCCTGATTCAATCTATCAGGCCGGTTAACTGACATTCTCCTATCAAGGGCAGATGAGGTACTGTATATGGATGGAAGCAGCTCTGTCTTGAATGGACTCAAGTGTGCCGGGGCTGCAACTGTCATGAAAGACCAGACCCTCTGGGCCGAGTCCCTCACCCTAGGAACTTCCGACCAATGAGCTGAATTGATAGCTCTAATCCAGGCACTTCCATTGGGGAAAGTACAAGGCCATCACTGTGTACACAGTCAGTATGCATTCACCACCACTAGTGTATGGGGCACTGTACTGAGAGAAATGACTCCTCACTTTGGCTGGGAAGGAAATAAAAAACAGAGGCCCTCTTGTCCCTGCTAGAAGCAATATGGCTACCAAAAAGGGTGTTCATTGTAAACCATAAAGGACACCAGATTGGGGATTCTCCTAAGGCACAAGGTAGCAGGGGAGATGATTTAGCCAATCAGGAGGTGGCCTTAGAACTAGTGGGGCCCCTTCAAATCCTGGTTAGGATGCCAGAACCACCTTTGCCCAACAAACCCATGTATTAGCCAGAAAAAGAGACTTGGACACAATAGGAGGGTGTGAAACAAGAAAAAGAGGGATGGTGGATGTTGCCAAACTGAAAACCCATCCTCCTGGTGGCTCTGGGAAGGCAACTGGTGACCCAACTCCACCAAACAACAAAAACTGCTGAACTCCTCAAGCTTAGATATTTAATTTCCCAGCTAGACCATATCACAAAAAATATTGTAGCCCGATATTCAACCTGTGCCCAAGTGAAACATAAAGAAGGGAAGAAAGCCCCAGCAAGAATCTTTGCTCATGGCAATACTAGGGGAACATTGGAAACTGGATTTCACTGAAATTAAACAAACTGCCTTTGTGTACAAGTCTGTGGGGTTTTGTGGACATGTTTTCTGGATGGGTGGAAGGCTATCTCATGTAGTCTGTGACTTCTTCCATAGTAATAAAGAAATTACTCTAGGAATTAATCCCTAGGTTTTGTTTGCCCCTCACCTTTATGTCCTACAATGGCCCAGCCTTCATGGCCAAGATTTCCCCAAAAATTGACCAAGGCATTAAATATTAAATGGAGGTCACACTATACCTATAGGGCACAGAGTTCAGGACAGGTAGCAAGAATGAACAGGATCTTAAAGGAGATCCTGACTAAATTGGTTATAGAACAGGTAAAAGATACATCAACTTCTTTCCTTTTGCCCTTTTAAGGGCTATGTGTACCCCATAGTGGGAAGGATTCACACCTTATGAAATCAAGTTCAAGAGACCACCACCTATCCTCCCCAAGTTAAGAGATACACATAAAATAGAAATGACTAATCACTGTGTTCTCAAGTCATTACAGATCCCACAACAGATCCAGAGGGCCATTCACCAGACAGTCTGAGGAGCTGCTTTCCAGTGTGCCTCAGACCTGTCCACAAGTTTTAGCCCAGTGACTTGATATGGGTAAAGAGAGTCTCACCTTGGATACTGGAACCAACTTGGAAGGCCTCATATCCTGTGATCCTTACTAAATCTACAGTAGTGAAAGTGGCCAGGATTTCCTCACAGATCCATTACACTCAGTTCCAGAAACTATAGAAGATGGAAGATTGACTGTCACTCAGAGCTCTGATCCTTTAAAGATAGCAGTGACACGAACCCCCTAATTGTTATAGTTATGCTTTGGCTTCTTTTTCTCCACAAAGGATTGTATATCCCTAGTTAGAGAACTTAAAGGAAAGAAAGAGAAAAATACATGAGTCTGATAATTGGTACCAATCTTTATTTTCCTGATCTTCATGCCTCAGCACCTTACTCATTGCCGTAGCTGGACATCTAGTACTCCTACACCTGTTGCTAAGAACCAGGCCTTGTCTGATAAACTCCCTGACTAACTATATTAAGCCATAGGTTAATGCAGTAAAATGTATGTTCCTAAGGGGACAGTATAATCCTCTGTACCAATATGAGTCTACAATTTGACTCATGCCCATAGAATCAGTGGAGAATGTGGTGAGTCACCTCAAGATTGACAAAGACATGCTAAGCCTCAGCTAAATTCAGTAGTTAAAAGTAGTGCTAGTTATTTCCAAGTGTGGGAATGGAAAATTTTGACCCAGCTGCAGTAAAGTGTGATTTTGAGAACAGGTCAGCCTGCACCTGTTTGCTCTTGCCAACTGCAGATTTATGGCTTCTTTACTTTCTGCTTGGCTTGCACTTGCAGAATAGAAAGCGTTAGGATGGATTTCCACCCCTAACCTTGGGAACTTAAACCTTTCACTCCTGGATGTGGATTATCTGTATAAAATCTTACCCTGACTTGGGATCAAATGCCCACTGTAGATGCAGGCTGCCTATAAAGACTTTCTTTTAGCAATACTTTGTGTCTGAGTGGTTTTCTCTTGTGAAATACCTCCCAATAAAAGTTTAGCCAGGAAATTGTGTTAAGTCTGCTAAATATCCTTCGAAGACCAAACAATTCTGTTTGGGATTGTATGTGACTTCACTTTCAAAAAGTAGTTCATGGTAACTGTAATTATATGATTGATACTGAACAGTAATCTAGAATTTTAATAGCTGTTCTCATGAGGAAAATTTAATTCAGTTTTTTGACATGCTTAACAATGTTATTACACTATTTACTCAAAACCCAATTCATCCATTTAAAGTATTCAATACAGTTTCTCTAGTTGTCTTACATATGTGCAACCACATGCGATGATAATGCTTTTTATTTTTCTCTTTTTGATACAGGGCCTCCCTGTAGCCCCAGCAGGCTTAGGATTTACCATGTAGACCAGGCTGAAGTCAGTGTCACAGAGATCTACCTGCCTCTACCTCCTGAGTGCTGGAATAAAAGGAGTGCACCACCATGCCCAGCTTGAAGATAATACCCATTCACCACTTTTAAAAAAGATTCCTGTATTTATTTATCCTCTAAAGTAGTCCATCCTCAGTTCTAAGTAGCCACTAACTTAATATTGTCTGTTATGAATGTTCCTAATACATATAAAAATATAAATAAACTTTAATACAATGGAAACTTAAAATATGGGGTATGTGTGATTAATTTTTTTCACTGTGCACAAATTTTGAAGTTTCATCACGTTACAGCACATATCAGTAATTAATTCCTTTGGAAGTTCAAATTGAATGCAGTTATACATATACTAAATTTTGTTTATTTACCTTTTATTTGGTGGACATTAAGTTGCTTCAATTTAGATATTAGTGTAAAATTATCTGGAGTTTTCTTTTATTTTTTAGAAGACTTAGAATTAATTTTTCTTTAAGTGTTTGGTGGCATTCTGTTGTAAAGTCATTGGGTCTCTTGGGCTTTCCTTTTTTGAATAACAACTGTATCTGTAATACAATGTTAATTATGTTAAAAATAAATGTAAATGATTTTATAAAGGAAAATAAGAAGCAAATATACCACTTTAATTGTAACAAATATCTGTAAGTTATATTGATATCTCTTTCTATATTTCCTTTTCTGTAGTTGACATGTAGTAACTTGGTTAAATGCTTTAAATCATTGAAAATTTTGTGAAATTACACACTGCTTGTTTTCCTAAAAATTCTGTTTTATCATGTTGTGAAATGAGTAATTGGAAGATAAAATTTTCAAGGGGATTATAATCTATTAGATCATATAGTCATTTAACTAACTTCAGTGCAAGAGAGATTTATTTTTCTTTTAGTGTGTAGAATGTGGGGAAAAGTTCTCATCTAGAGCTACAAAATAGAAGTTTGATTTTAATATTTTGTTCTAAAAATTTTCAAGCTGTTCATTTTTAAACAACTTCAAAAGACAGCAAAGTCTATCCTGTTCCCAGTGCCACTAACATTTAGAATGGGGCATGATCTTATTAAAACCAAAGTAAATTTATGTACTAGTCATAGTTCTCAAATATTCTACCCTTAAGTAAACAATGAAGCTATGAAAAATGTTACTGATACGCTAAAAACATGAAACACTATAAGCAAATTATGATTTATGAAATATATCTAGACAGTAATAACAGATTACAGATGATATAATGTTTTATTATATATAAATGCATCAACCAACACTCACCAATGAAGCTTCCTCACGCAATGGATAGTGATCAATGCCAAAAGACCCAACTGGCCAAAATATAGAAAAAAAAGAGACTTCAGATTGTGTGTCTCTGGATAAGACTCCTATATTAAACCTCGGCCACCCAAAGATCAGGGATCATTTGAGAAGAGGAGTCAGAAAACTGTAAAAGAAAAATGTGTTGGAGGATCACAAGGAAACAGATTTCCAGGCTTTGGGGTACTTGTGCATATGAGCTCAGAGCAACAGTGACAGCATGTACTTGACCCACACAAACTCATAACAGGAAAAAAACCCAGCATAGAACTAGAGACATTGGTAAAAAGCCCCAGGCTTAGCTGAGAAATTATTGCTAGCTGATCACTGTTGAGTGAAGAACTGGGCTTTTTTAAAGGAGTGACTCTAGATAGGTTGACCAGGCTCCAGTGGTTGAACTCACTCTGAGGAACATCTGAAGGTACAAGCTGGACTTAACATATATGGCAGAATGAAACCTGGGGCAGGGTGCTATGACAGGGTTCAGATAGGGGAGAGGATCTAAATATGCTTAAGGTGTACTGACATAGTGGTGCATACCTTTAAACCCAGAAGTCACAAGGTAGATGCAGGAGGGTCTCCATGAACCAGATGGGAGAACCTGTCTCAAAAAGACCAAAAATCAAAAGAGATATACTGTATGAAATGCACAAAAATTCAACAAAAATAGAAAAACAAAGTATTTTTATTAAAAGTACTGGACATCAAACATGGAAATGACCCCTGTCCTATTTCAAAAGTTTTACTTATAAAAACAACACTGTTGGTGGTTCCTAAGAAAGAGCTTAATGATTTATCCAGTAAAACTTTATTATGCTTGACTGTGTAATACAGTTGATAATTACTTTTTGTGCATGTCACTGTTACAGTTTTGAACCAGAAGTGGTAGAATGTCATGCCATTGATGCAATTAGAAGGAGCAAAGGAAGTAGAATAAATGGGTGTTCAATGAAAGCTTCTCTAGATTATGTTATTATTACATAAGGTGTCTAAAAGAGTTGAATATTTTTCTTTCCAAAATATAAAAACACAAAAGAACTTTAAAAAAACAATATGAATGGCTTTTTGACTACACTTATTTGAATTTTGAAAAGGAAAAACTATCCCAACTTTGTATTTTGGTTCTTATAGTTTACCATAAAATTTCTGACAATTATTTAATATGAATAAAATGAGGCCTGATTAAACTCCAAAATTAGGCTAAAATTGCCTTATTTTGAAAATAATTTTTCTTATAAATTCTCTTTTCTCCCCTTAATAACATTTTAATATTCAATCAGAAAATTTCAACTTTATCATTTGAAGAAAAGTGAGATATAAATGCCAGATAACATTGTTAGTTAATGCCAAGCTAACCTTGCCATCCCTTATACTTCTAAATGAACAGGAGTTCTTCTTGTGAGTGCTATTGCCCAGCCTCTACTTACAATTTCTTCATGATAACTATTTACTTCCAAAATGCTTTCTAGAAAGATTGTTTCACCTAAAATATCAATCAACTCTTCGTCAAAATTTCCTTACTCTATGACAGATGTAGGTTCACTTTGTAATCCTAATATTTGTAAGGCTGAGACAGGAAGACTGAAAGGAGATCAAGGTCAGACATGTCTACAGTCTGAGATCCTATTTCAAAGCAAAATAGAAAACTTAACAAACTTCCTGAGTCATATTGCTTCCTTAAGATTGTCATCTAGGAAAATATTTCTGAAAGGTGCAACTTACAACGTTGAATTTACTGTGCCTCAGTCTCTATGACTACATTCTTATTTTATATATTTATTTAGAATTTCATATGTGAGTACTGTATTTGCATTACTTCTACCCTTCACAGTTCCACTACAAATCTTCCAGTATCACCCTTCACACATTTTGTGTCCTGTTTTTTATTATTATTGCTACAAATACACACACACACACACACACACACACACACACACACATATACACACCAAGTCCATTTAGTGGTGCATGTGTATAGATACGTTTATGGTTGCCTACTTGGAATTAGATAGCCTCTCAGGAATAGTCCCTGTAGAAAATGGATTCTCTTTTCCTCAGTATGACTTGATTCCCTGTAAGACTTCATCTTGAAGTGGGACCCTCTGAAATTTCCATAATCCATCCTGACATGTCAATTTGTATTTTCATAAAGCACATCTTATTATGGTAACAAACTGGAGATTTCATGGGTGCAGCTTCCATATTATGTCTAGAATGCATTTTCTGGCAGCATGCATCCTGTTCCTCTGGCTTTTACAATCTTTCTGTTCCTTATTTTTCAATGACATTCCCTGAGCCTTAAGTGTAGAGGTTGCATTGGGGATGTATAGATTGGGACTGATTGCTTATTGACTGCATTTTGAGCAGTGGTGGAGTTGTGGAACTTTGTAATAATCTCCATCTGTTTCAAACAAAAAAAAAAAACTCCTGTGATGAATAGAGAGATCTATATTTATTTGTGAGTATAAGGATAAATATTTAAAATGGATTAAGAAATTATATTTGTCTAAGAAAGTGACAATTGGTTCATCTCTAAAGCCTGTGACTTCTCCTGCCATATGGATTTGGTTGTTTATATTATCATACATGGATTCCCAAGATAAAAGTGCATCAATAGAGATATTTTACTCATTCAGTCATTGTTGTGATTCATAAGCTTTACAACTGGGCTGAACCAATGATTTGTCTTCTTTCTTGCCACCTGGCATACTATGAAAGCTAGTCCTCAGGGAGGAGGCTTTCCGTGCAGTTCTAGAACAATTGTGCCATGTCCCGTCTTTGAAATATGTTATTTATTCAGAAGTAGGACTGTACCCTCAAGTTCTAAGATGTATTGAAGGGGTGTAGCAATAGCCTATATTATTTGAGGAGTCACTTAACTACCCTGAATAATAAAGGGAAATGAGATTTTCCTTGCTTGCCTGACACTGTGATTTTGTTATACAACTTTTAGCTATACACAAATATTCACATATATATTATATGTGTATTTTTCAGTAGTCTTAAGAAATAATACATTTTTCTTTGTTTTTCATATAACCTAAGTATTATTTAATCTCTTTTTTCTCTCTCTTCCCCTGTATCATTCTCCACCCTTTCTTTCCCGTTAAATTAATCTCGATTTTCCACATTTCCCTGTTGTAACACTTCTGTCTTATGACACTCCCACCCAGTTGAGCTCCTATATCCCCTCACTCCCCATAGTTTATTTGTATTTTCATGGTTCCTACATTTAGATCAGGATGTATACTCACATCTAAGGATTTGGAGCTAAGATTCAATGGAATTCCAATTAATCCCATGATGCTCTTCAAAGAAGGTAGAAATAGAAAAAAAAATCCTAATATTCACGTGGAAGCACAAAAGACCCTGAATTACCAAAGCAATCCTGAACAAAATGAACAATGTTTGATGATTTCCATACTTTAAATCAAATTATAATACAAACCCAGTAAAAAATACCTCCTGTTACTTCCACAAAAATAAGCATGTAGATAAATGGAACAAAATAGAAGATGAAATATGATTGCACACATTTACAACCACCTGATATTTGACAAAGTAGCTAAAAATAGACACTGGAGAAACAACAGCATCTTCAACAAATTACGTTGGAAAAACACAGTCTACAAATCTCCATATGTGCAAGAATGAAATCAGACCGAGGTCTCTCACGCTGCCCCAAAATTAATGCCAAATGGAGACTTCAGCATGAAACCTTAAATGTTGAAACTATTAGAAGAAAATATAGTCAGTACTCTGGAAGATGAAGGTTCAGGAAAAGACTTTCTAAATAGAACTACATTCATTCAGGAGCAAAGGTCAACAATTGACAGTGGGACCTCATTAAACTAAAAAGTTTCTGGACAGCAATATAAGCATCTAATGAAGAGGAAGCCCCTATAGCGGTTGAGAATTTTTGCCAACTATACATCTCATAGACTATTAATTTCCAGAATATACAAAGAATACATAAAACAAAGAATCAAGAAAACAATGACACAATTAAAAACTGTATCAAAGACCTGAACAAAGAGTTCTCAAAAGAAGAAATAAAAATGGCTAAGACATAACTTTAGAAGTTTTCAACATCCTTAGCAATTTGGGAATTACAAATTAAAACTACAAATTTCTTCTTAAAACCAGTCAGAATGGCTAAGATCAAGATAACAACTGAGAGCAAAAGCTGACAAGAATGTGGGGAAAGGGATCCCTTCCTTCAGTGTTGCTAGGATTGTAAACTGGAATAGTTACTATGGAAAGCAGTATTGAGAATTCTTTAAAAAAATTCTTATTTTAAACCAAAGCTATGTTGTAACCTAATGTAAATTATAAATGTCTAAAATGCTTGGAGTACAAAAGGTAGTATTGTTGATGTATAAAAATACTATTTACATAATTCCTAGTCTGCTGTGTCTAAGGATGAGGAATTGTGCCTAAGGATAGTGAATCACGGAATTCACATTCTCAATATATTGTATACATTTTATCTGGAAACATCAAAAAAAGACAATAACTTAACCAAATGATTTCAAGACACATTTTAATATACATTTTAATTGAATTTTTGTGCATTTAATATAATACATGTTAACCATATTTAGAAATCCTCCACATCTGTATCCCCCCGATAGCACTCCCATCAGATTTCATGTATTTTTATAAGATATGTTAAGACCTGTTGAACCAAGTTTATGTCCCCAGATATCCATTGGTGTCAGTTCAGTCACTGGATACTGGTCACTCTCTTTAAAGAAGACCATTTTTTCTTCATTCATCAGTGATCAGCTGTCAATATTTCCCCAGCTAATATTGAGGCTTCTTACACATTTCCCCAGTTCTATGCTGGGTTTTGTCATTTTTGATTTTGCATGAGTCTTGTGCATGCTGATACCTTTGCTATAAGTTGATATGAGCAAGTTCCAGGTGCCTGGGGAATTATGTTTCCTTTTGATTATCTACCACAGTTGGCTCTTATGGTCTTCCTTCAATGGTCTCAGAGCCCTTGATGGCTTAGGTTTTATAGAAGAGCACCATGCAGGAACATGCACTCTTCAGAAGAGACTCTATTTTATTTATCTACAGTCATGAATAAATGCTTCAAAGTGACTATTTAAGATAATATACTATAAGAAAAATATTCTTCACATAATATAAAAGTTAAGAAAATGATATATACATACATAATGCTATGAAATGTAATTAGGAAATAAAATAAGCTCCTGATTAATTCCAATTACCAAAATTTCAGTATTAAGGTAATTGTTCTAATTTTTCCTTTTTTCTGTATAGACATGAAATAAAGCATTTTAAGTTCTTGGATGGCAAATGCTCTGTTCATCAAATGGATGCCAAAACAGCCATGTTATGACAGCATTTTTTGTTTTTTATGTAAATTAGTATTTATTCATGAACTCGCCGTTTACTCAATGCCTTCTATATTCCAGGGCCTTTTCTAAACATTAAGAACACAGAAGTGAACAAGAAAGCCTATAGCTCCAAGATTATCAGACTTAGTATAAAGACAGATTATTGTTTCCTTCAATGCAGTTAAAAAAAATAGAATGGTCCATCTGCATCTTCAAGGAAATATATATCTATCATCTGGCCAGCTAGCAGACTTTAACAAAATATTCTGGTAAAATATGATGTATATCCAGACTCTTCTTTGATTTTGCCTATTTAATCTATATATTTTATGGCTCTATTAACTTATCATCAGTTTTCATTAAAATGATATAAGGTTACTATAAGAGGATATACTTAGCACCTTTATGACCAAGGGGAAAGAAAACAAAGAGCTAGATAATTAAGGGATAATATTTGATTTCCTACTAGTTGTAAAAGTGAATACAGGTAAAATGTGTCAAACACTACTATTGGTTAAAAATATTCCCTTTAAATCCAGTTCAATCTCTCCATGAATGTGTATAATCTTGAGGTCTAAAGTTCTCATAATTTAACAGGTATTAACTTACATCTACTACTTACATGTGTTGATGATTATGTAGAAACATCTTCAGACTCTAGCATTTATGGTTCAGGGCCAATCTCTCAGAGCATAGAAGAAAGTGTGGGAAAAAATTAATCTGTGGAAAAAAAAACATGAGCAAAGGCCTTGAATTTCAAACAAGTAAAGAATATTAATAGTTCCACGTGGTAGTACAGTGTAACTGGTGTGGATATAGTTTGTTTTTGGCTATACTAGCACCCTAATGATACTAGAAATATGCAAATAAGCCATGAGGGCAAATTCCAACCATAGTCTGTTCAGAGGCTTGGCAGAACAAAGAACTCTCAGTTCTGGGAAATCTCAATAGTCGTATAAGGAGCCACTTCAAAAGAACTGAACACATTTCCTCTCTATTTTGAAAATTGTTGAAATTGAACCAGTCCTAGATATATCCCTCATTCTGGTGAGGGTTAGGTGTTACTGCTTAACTTTTTTGTATTTAGATTCTGCTTCAAGGTACAAGATTACTTAGGCAAAATATGGAAATAGTTTTTCAAAAATACAGTACCTTAATACTTGTGTTGACTGTCACCTAGACATTATGACACAAAGGACATGAAAATCCTGACTGTGGTACTGTTCTCTAAGCAAGTAATAAAGCTTTATACACACCTGGATGTGTTATCTTTTACTTGTCCAATCTGGCAATCTGCTGAAGAATTTAATAGTATGCAGTGGAATGTGTGAGTGGACAGCTTATTTGAAAAAGCATACAAGAGCTATATTATTCAAAAGTCTTAGACAGTGTCAATGAATTATTCTTTGCATGATATGCAACTACTTGTGTATATCTTGAAATAGATGTCTATCACAAACATCATCTAATCTTAGTAAAACTCCAGCCATATCCAAAATAAGCAAATCAAGTGTGTTTCTTTCTCATATATATGAAAATCACTGAGAGGTTGAAATGGTCTCTTCTTGCAAGAATTAGGGGAAGAAAGTTACCAACCCTTCAGAAAATAAACTGAGAAATTACCTTCTAGATTAAGAACACTATTTGTCCTATTTTCAATTCTTCCCAAACCTATTCTCCCCAAACCTATACATATAAAAGCACATTAAATGAAATAGACAATGCTGTAAGCACATCACAAGTTCACTTTTGTCATTTTCCATTCTTTTTATGTACTTTTTTGAAAATACAAAAATGAATTTTAAGAAAAAATATTCTGAAGAATATTGAACTCTAAAATGATAAACACTCCCTTTACGCATCAATTGTTAATGCACAAGAATAAATAAGCTGAGCTTTACAGCACCAACAGATGGCCCGCAAGAAACAGTGACACTGCAAAATACCCAACTATGACCCACTTTCCCTTGTGTTGAAGTGCACTGCAGTCATTTATAAGCCAGGTGTGCTTTCATCTATGGATGTCAGAGAATATTAGGGAGAATAGCTATTCTACTGGCCACATCAGCTATTTATTTCACTATAATACATGTAGGAAAAGCAATGCAAAGTTTCTTGGCTCTCACAGAAAGTAGAATTACAATGTATCCTAAAAATTTTGTAATAACATCTAAATAAACTCAATATAAAGGACATGTGCAACACTCTGTGCTAATAGAATTATTTCAAAACGTAGCCCCATATCAATCCAAAATGCGGAAAAAGTCACTTCAAAGTCAGTTTCACTGAAGCTTTTAAAAACCACTCACATGATATTTTTTTTCCTAAGATTCTTGCATTCTTTTATAGGGAGCAAATAGAAAAAAAATATATTGATTCTATTTTTGGTCTTTCATCATCTTAAATCATCATGTAATCTAGCTTTTCTCTGCAGATTTATATAAATCTTTAGTTGTCATGCAGCACCTCTCAGCTTCCTCAGCACTATATAACAAAAATCTAAAGAAAGACATACAAAGATCGGACACGTAGAACAAGTTTTGATATGAAGTTAAATTCCAAGGCAAACACCAGCAAATGGTCCTCTTCAAGTTAATAGTGGTATGAATGTTCCTATCAGTACAAAAGATAGAAGTAATTTTAAAGCTAACAATTGATAGCTGTTACAGACCTTATATCTAACCTAGCTTGTCCACTTCCCTCTTTCTATTCTTCATATTTTTATCAAGAAAACAGGAAAATAAGAAAATGGCTGTATGACTACTCTGAACCCTGCATTTGTAGGTCATTTTGAATTCTAAGCAGATGGATAATTATTTAATTCTCAAAGATGTTGGGAGAAATTGCCTGAATTAAACAATTTCGAGCTTCAGTAGTATCTAGTCACTGCCTCTCATTGTTATGATTTTTAGAGGTACAAACTGACATACAAGGACAGTTTCTATACCTCACTAAGTTGGATCCACAGTAACAATTACCAAAGTCATTCAGGCCAAAAATGTGCTTTTGCCTGAATTAGCAAGGCAATTACACCTATCCCTGGAGTGGATACTGATTGAAAAGCATAAAGGCATGATTGCAGAAAAGCTCTGGATTTCTTTGTCTTTATTTTCTTCTATAATATGTGTTCTTGATTTTTATGGAACAAAGAAAATATTCCAAAGTTTCCAGTAGTGTGCAAAATCATGGACTTTATTTGCAAGTTAGAAACAATACAGAGTTATGAAGGAAAACCAAGAGGGGAAAGTAACAACTTGGAAGAATTATCATCTTATTTTTTCCCTTGGGAAACTACAAAGGCAAATTCTACTGTGAAATCTACTACTCTTTTGGGAAAAGAATAGAAAATCAACAGGAAAGAAAGGAGGGGAGAAAGGTTTATATTATTAACAGTTTAAATGCATCATGGTCTCTGTTTAAATACAATCTTGATGAATTGTTCTTAAAAATGGTATTGATCTAGGTAATCAATCTTGGAGCTTTTGTCAAAAAGGATCTTTTCTCCAAAACTACACTATCGATTACTTGCATCAGAACAGAGCTTTAAAAAGGAGAAATGCATCCAAGTCAAAGCTATTGCTGATGCCCCTGAAAATTCTAGAGTTGCACATCGACCCCCATTAAAAAGAACTGATTTCAGGAGCAGTCACCAGTGGTCTTTGCTTTATTCCCTATCTATCTCCTGACAAGTATTGTAAATCCTGTAGCCTGCTGCTACCTACCCTGCACTTTAATAGGCCAGGTTGTGGTAACTGAGATCAAGCATTGCAAAACAAAGGGAAGAACAACAAACTTACAAAGGCATTTAAATAAAGGTGGTTAAGTAAATGTCTTGCCAGCCTGCCCTAGCAAGCAGAGTGAACTGTGTGCAGTTTAAAAATCTTCAGTGTTTCCTCTATTAGTTTGAAGTTTCCCCAAAGCACAGAAAACACCTAAATTCTACATGTTATATTCAGAAAGATTTACTTCGTAAGATAAGAGCAAATTTAGCTACCCTCAGAGCCTGTTTATGTCAAGTTCTCTCTTAATATACTCTTTGGAGTAAGTACATGAGACATTTGACCAGCAGTAAAAAGATTATTTTTTTATGTTAATAAGTCAGCTCACAACCATGACATAATTATTTAACTCCAAGAAGTACATTTAGGTGTTTGGCCCACAGTAGACACCAAAGAAAGAAGGGCATGACTTATGTAACCCTAGTCAGTAGGAGCTACATGGATAAGATATCTAATACTCTGCTAAGGATCACTTTCCAGTTCTGACATACAACATGCAACACAATTCACAACACTGTCATTCAACGTCTTCTCCAGGTGGAAAGAGTCTATCACAGACTTGAGAATTAGAGCCAATTTACAAAGTATGGAAAGTCACTTTAAAGTTTAGAACCCAAAATTGTTGCATCATTACTATAAACCAAATGGCAAGAAAACATTCATCTGGTGAATTTATAAAGTAAGAATGTATCTTGGCCTTTAAAAAAGATGTAATTATTATAAAAACCATATTATTTATACAGTCATGTATTATGGACCACATTCCAGAATGATGCTATACTTAATAAAAGAAAAGCAAGATGAAATAAAATGGCATTTGAAAACCAATTTCTTATGAGTATCCTTTTTATTACTACGTTACATGAAAATTAGAGATTGAAATTGGGGGAACATTCACTTTAGAAAAACCTGTCAACTACTATTCCAATAAAGAGACCAAGGTTTTCAACGTAAAAAAGTTACATTGAGTGCATATATTTACTACTGTAGTCTGTGCAGAGAACGCAACTTCCCAACTGTTTTATTACTCACAATAGCCTGTAACCCCAGTGTATTGGGTGATACAAACACTAGAAAGACTCCAATTAAGGGTCGGTTCCACAAAATATTTGACCAGGGTTCTTTAATACTGTAAAACTTATCAAAACTAGGAAATTCTGAAAGACTGTTCTAGATCTGAGAAGGCTAAGAACACATGACAAATACAAAGAATACAAAAAACACTTGGGGATAAAAACTACTGGAATGTAAATAAACAGGGAAGTTCTATTAATAGTAATATGTAGATTTAGGTTCCTAACTTGTTACAAATATACTATCATTCTATATCAGCTCAGAAATAAGTGAAACTGAAAATTAATTTTTTTGCCTCTTCTGTAAATCTACCATTATAAATTTTAATGTATTAAAAACAAAATTAACTAATTGTGTGTGAAAAATTGTGAGTTCTTTAATTGGAGGATTTCTATGCTACTGTTTCAAATCATACATGACTGAAGTAACTTTAGAATTTACAATATATCTTTTATTTTTCAGAATTTCAAAAGTATTCAGTGAATATGATCATATCTATCTCCCCTTTTTCGATTCAACTATACCTATATTTTCCCAAGAGTCTCCACAATTTCATTAAGTCCAATTAGTGCTGGCCACATATAAAAGGATGTGGGGAAAATGCAATGAAGGATATGTAACCTACTGGTGGCCATATCCTCAGGAAATAAATGATTCACTGTCCTTCAGCAATTATGCACTACCAATAGCTCCTCAACATGGGGTAGGATCAAGAGACCATCTGCTCCATGTACGCTGGGATTTGATTGGATTGATGTGTGTGACCAGAAGATAGCATTTCATAGCACTCCTCCACATCCTCCAGCTCTTACACTCTTTCTGAGCCTCCTTGAACAATATACCTTGAGCCTTGGTAGTGGTGAGGTTAATATAGGTATCTTATTCATGGCCAGGCACTCAGTCTATTATTCTCAGCACTTAGGCCAGTAATGTATCTCTCCAGTAACTACTGACCATTGATAAAAGAAGCTTTTCTGACCAAGGCTGAGAGTAGCACATGCATGTGGGTATATGTTGGGTATATTGCAGGGTGGACCTAGCTAGGCCACCTGCCAGGAGGAATGAAGGAATGGCTCCTGTTGGTGTAGTGCTCCACACCGACAGATATTGCCATAAGCGCTTTAAAAATATTGATGGAAAATATGCGGCATCCTTGGTTCACTGAACATGTACACTCACACACTGGTTTGCCTGGTTTCATTGCTAATAGAAATACACAGGTAGATAAATTTATTGTGGTCACCTCCTGGCCACTACTAGAACAAGCCAGATGCTTGCACCAAAGGTTCCATCTCTCCCCCTCTAACCTACTTGTCCTTTACCCTGAGCTTTCTCTTAGTCAATGTAAGCATCTAATTTTACATGTAAAGCCTGTGCCCCTTTGGTCCCCTTGGGCCAATTGCAGCCACAGGGAATTAACCCTAGAGGCCTTATGCCAAATGCCATCTGGCAAATGGATGTCACCTATACCTTTGTTTGGCAGCCTTAAATATGTCCATATCATCATGGACACCTACTCTAAATTTGTTTTCACTATTTAGGTGAGAAGGCATCCCATGCTATTAAGGAAACAAAAACTGCTATGTTAGATATGGGTGTACCCTGGGCAATTAAAACAGAAAATGGTCCAGCATATACATCTGCCCAATTCAAGTCTTCTGTAGAATCTTGGGGAATTAAACACTCCACAAGCATCCTCTATAATCCTCAGGGTCAAGCTATAGTGGAGAGGACTAATAGAATGCTTAAGGAACTCATTATGAAGCAGAAAACTTCAATGACACCCAAGGATCCTCATTTAACCTTGGTGGAAACTCTTTTCACTCTTAATTTTCTCTCATTTAATGAAGCATGACTCTCTCCAGCCTACAAACATTGGAGATCTCAACCAGCCACTACCCCTTTTCCCCTTGTCTGTTGGAGAGATCCTCTCTCAAATAAATGGAAGGGACCTAATACTTCAGACGTTACATGGGTCGAACAGTGGCATATTTTAAAACATAAATTGGCTATCCTCAAATCCCTTCTACAAGGACAGCTTGATCTTGGCCACATTGAGCCCTCCATTAGTCCGCATAATTCCCCCATCTTTATCATTTCAAAGAAAAATAACAAGTACAGATTACTTCAGGACCTTCTCCGGGTCAATAAACATATGATAAAGATGGGTTCTTTTCAAACTGGCCTCCCCCATCCCACAGCTATTCCTATTAAACATCATATACTTATATTAGACATTAAGGACTGCTTTTTCTTTATCCCCCTGGCAGTCAAGGACAGACCCTTCTTTGCCTTTACTGTCTGGGAACCTAATAATAATGTCTCAGCTAAAAGATATCAATGGATGGTCCTTCCTCAGGGCATGAAAAATAGTCCATCCATCTGTCAATTGTTTGTGTCAAGTGCCACTGAGAGAATCAGAATAAAATGTCTAGTAATACATTACATGGATGACCTTGTAATGTCTCCCCACTACAGCGGAGACCCTTTTGTTCCCCTCAGGCTGGCCCTGGGACCCCCAACATATTGGTGCCCATACAGGTACCCTGTCCCCCTTGGCATTGGTGAGATGCCCCCGGTCTGACTGTTGGTGGGTAGGCCCCCAGTTTTTTCTGTGCTGTTTGGTCCTCAAGAGTGGAGGAGGACCCCCTCCTATTTTTTCCGCTTCCTGTATTTGTCTCCCTATCCCAAAGGAAGCACATACCACCTCATGGTCCCTGAGATCCTTGTTGGGCCCTCCCTTTCTTGGTTCATCCCAGTGGAATCACATAGGGGCTTAAACTGCCTGATTTCGGAACCCAGGAAAAGCTATCCAGGTAAGCCTTTCTGGAGGAGACATCATGTGGATAATTGGCCTGGGGAAGGCTGGTTTTTTAGATTTCTGAATTCAGGACTTGTCCTCAGGCACTTAGATAGCTTGTTGGAATAGCCAGAACCAATACAAGTTTCCTCCTAAATGGCTTCTAGACAGGGAAATAAAAGAAATTATTCAGTGGTTAGGTCAGAATAACAGTGGGCTTGACTTTCTTGACAGGAAGTATGCACTACAATGTTGAAGATGGAATCTCTGGTTATACTTTCCTATTGGATTTTTAAGATCATACAATTGGCTCAAATAAACCAATTTACTTTTGCTTCGAAGGTCCATTGAATATCTCTTTCTCAGGGGTATCACATGGACTTAGAAGAAGCTGCTGGCTCTCTAGGTCTTTCTTTTACCACTTCCACCTGTGTGAAGATAAGTCAGAAAGTAAGGAAACATTTTCCTCTGCTGACTCTCTTCTTTACAGACAGGACACTGGTTTGAGTCCTTTCAGTGGAGTCTCCATGACCTCCCTGTACAGGAGGATAGGTAATTCATCACAGTTACAAGACATTTTGAGAGTCACCTCCTAATCTCCTGGAACTTAGTTGACCTTGGAGGGCAAGAGACAAAAATTTGTCCCTTCAAGTCCCTCTGACCAGATTAATATGGGCCTTTAAATATGATTGTTCAACACCCAAGAAGGTTAGTTAAACCAATCCAGCACTTCCAAGCACCATATTCTATATGGTAAAATCATTTACTCTCTCCTCTGGGAAGGAGTTATTGAGCAGTCCATGTTCATTGTGAGAATTCAATGAGACATGCAGCCAAAATGCTGGCAAAACCAAACATTCCTGAACAAATCCTAACCAGGAACACAACCACCAATCCCAAAACCTTAAGATTACACATATACAGTTTTTCCTCATCCCTCACACACCATAACATATCAACCCAGATCTTCAATCACCTGGGGTGACTGGGTAGGGCATTGCAGCCCATAAATCATCAGAATCGAAGGAGGGGTGTGTGCTTACAGATCCAGCAATTCTACAGTGATGGGGGGATCCTTTGTGCTGACAGATACATCCATGGCAGGCTTGATATTTCTGGCAGGTATCCAGATGGGGGAGTAACAGGTTTCTGGAAAAATACAAGCATATTCTCAACCCCGTGTTAAGAGTGAGTGAGGTCCCTTCCATTCACTTGAGATAGGATCTCTCCAACAGACAAGGGGCAAGGGGTTAGTGGCTGGTTAAGATCTCCAATGTTTGTAGGCTGGAGAGAGTCCTGCTTCATCAAAGGAAAGAAAATAAGAGTGAAAAATGTTCCACCAAGATTAAATTGAGATCCCTGTGTGTCATTACAGTGAATTTATATGATCAATCTGGCAATTAAGGAACTGAACCCGGAGTAATTAACAAAAACCTTATTAGGGATGCAACGAAGGTCCTAGAAAGCAAAAATCAATGTCTGAAGTAAAATCAAGTCTTAAACAAGGGGATCAAATTCTTCCCTGAGCATCTATGAGGCAACGGTTGGATGAAACTCTGCCCAAGGGCTAAGAGAAGGCCAAGCATGTAAAGACTGTGCTGGTTTCCCAGCGCACACTGGGGGAGTGATTGGTGTCACTTTAACCATTTTTTTCTTTAAAGCTGTGCTGCAGTGCTGCCGCCCTGCGGGCTTGTAGCGGTAGCACTTCCAGGTGGGAGGAGAGACTGTTCATTAGGGCCGAATGACTAATGAAATGGAGACTCAAGGCCACTAAAATCAGAACACAAGCCAAAATAGCCAATATCAAAATCCACTGAGACATGCCATCAAAATGCTGGGGGCCAAACTGCCTCATGTCCCAGTGGAAAACTCTTGCAAATTTCCAGCCTCTGAGAGAGTCCTGCAGTTGTACAGCTCTGCGTTCCAATACCTCCAACAGCTCCAACAGCTCCAAAAGCTCCAACAGCTCCAACAGCTCTACGAGCTGGAGCAGTTTTAAATCAAAAATGGGAAAACGAGCCTTCCCTAGGCCAATTATCCACATGATGTCTCCTCCAGAAAGGTTTACCTGGATAGCTTTGCCTGGGTTCTAAAATCAGGAGGTTGAAGCCCCCATGTGATTCTGCCTTCTGGGATGACCGAAGAAAGGGAGGGTCCAACATGGACCTCAGGGACCATGAGGTAGCGTTTGCTTCCTTTGTGGTAGGGAGAGAAACACAGGAAGGGGAACAAAAAGGAGGGAGTCCTCCTCCTCTCTTGAGGACAGAACTGCACACAAAACGTTAGGGGCCTACCCACCGACAGTCAAACTGGAGGCATCTCACCAATTCTGAGGGGAGCAGAGGACCTGTTCAGATGCCAATATGTTGGGAGTCCCAGCACTCAAGGCCAGCCTGAGGGGGAGCGAAGGGTCTCCACCATTCCACCATAGTGGGGGGTGAGTAGACGCACAGTCAACCCACAGACTTTGGGAGTTGAGCAGAAAGCCAGCAGTGGTGGTCTGCTGCAAACTCATTTATTCAAGAAAGAGCAGAGAGTCTTATAGGTCTTATTAGCCAATAGCCTTACGGGGTGGGGTCCTGACCACAGCCAATCGCAGTTTTTTCCCAGGTGGATCAGGTTCCGTCCAGGTGCTGGGCAGAAACTAGCTACACAACCAAGTGGTGTAGGGCACCACACCTACGAGAGCCATTCCTTCATTCCTCCGGGCAGGTGGCAGAGCTAGGCCCACCTTGCATTATACCCAATACGTATACACATAAATATTTATGAAGCAAAATGACAGCATGAACATTTAGCAAAATTACAATAGCAGATTTTGCCTTAGGGTATATAAACTACACAGTCATAAGATTTTGACCAGAATTACAGTAATAGTCATGTAATTCCTCTTTTTTGGGAACGACTTCAAATCCAATCAGAAACTGGTTAGTTACACCAAAGTGGTCATGCCGCCATTGCACCAGTAGGCACATGTTGTTCTGTAGGTTGGTACTGCAGCATACACTAATCATTGTTGTCTCCTCTTCTTCCCCAGCAGCACCCATAGCATCATCTTGCACTCAATGCTAGCAAGAAAGGAGGAAATTTCCTGGTTAGTTTGAGATTGATTTCTCTACATCCTATTGTCAATAGAATGCTGAGCTGGATCTACCTTGTGCTGAGCTCTTTTTAGTTAGAAGGTTTTTTAATAAATGCATTTATCTTAATGGTGTCTATGGATGTGTTTAAACTGTTCATGTCATTTTTATTTAACTCTGTTAGGATATTCATATTTAGAAATTTATCCATTTATTTTAGATTTTCTAATCTTTTTATTGCATTTTATACATTTCATTCAACAGATCTTAATCAAATTTAGAGCCCTTCCCCCATCAATCTTCCCCTAACCCCCACTGGACCTCTGGACCTCATGCATTCCTTCATACATTTTAAGTCCTGCTTAGTCAAGCATTAGTGACCAGATGTCTTTTTTTAGTGCAAATTCATCCACAAGAGTCTGGTCAGGCAATCTAGAGATCGTTAGTAAAGCATATTTTTTCCACTTGTTCTCAATCTAGGTTTGGCCAGCCACCAATTTCTGTCTGTCCACTCTAGGCACTTGTCTAATTTGAGTTGGTATGGGACCTGTGCTCAATGCCATTGTTGCCACAATCTCAGGTGTGCAAGCTTCCAGTAGCCTGAAAGACTCTGCTTCCCTAAGTTCATGAACCAGCCCTGGCTCTTACAATCTTCCCACCCCCACTTTTGCAATGATTCCTGAGACATAGGTGGGTGAGTTTCAATACAGATGGCCTATCCAGGAAAACACACTCTGTAGGCTTTATTCTATAAAACATGACTGGTTGTGGCCTTCTATGTGGATAGTGCTATGTTGTTTGTGGAAGTTTCACTGCTGAGAGTTGAAGGATGCTTTAGTTTTCCCTCTATCCCTTATTCTGGTGTGTTCTATGAGCCTTAAGTATCAAGATACAACTGTAGAAATGTTACTCAGGCATCTCTCAGTCATATATCCTCTGTGTCTCATCAGTTCTTGAATTCTGCTGTAGTCTCCATCTGTGGCAAAATGAAGCTTCTTTGTTGAGTGGTGTACTTCATGTTTGTCCATAAATATAAAAATCCATATTTAGCATATGGTAAGAAATTTAATTTCTCTATTGATATGACAGAGATAGTGTTCTATGTAGGATCTATGCCCCTTCCAATCCTGTGTATTTGGCTGAGTCTATTGTGCCACACATTACTTCACTACCATTGAGAGTATTTTAAATCCAATTAGATATCTGTTGATTACCCACCAGATGACTACTGCACTAATAGAGGTAGTGTGTTGTAAAGGATGTTACAATGATTAGAATTTAGGGTTGGGCTGGACCATTGATTGATTTTTCTCCCTTAGAAGTTTGCTTGCTATCATCTAGCAGGATGGGAGCTAAACTTCAGGTAGAAAGCTTCACAATCAGTTCCTGTTTCATTACTCTGAGTGCAGACTATGCTATATGAGACTGTATCACACATAAAAAAACAAATTTTTAAGGAATATTAATTAAGAAAACTAATACTAAATTTGTATACATAAAAATATATAATTCTTTATGATCAACTAAGTTTCCATAGATAATTTCAAAATTTCCAGAAAACAACTTTTTACGTGGATTTACCAATACTTAGCTGATATTTCTATAAAGGTTATTTCATATCCCTATCTATTTTTGCCAATGTTCAATGGTGATCAAATATTTAATTCTTTTTTATAGTATTTATATTTTGGAGTCGACTATGTTTTATAGCTGCCATTTTATTTGTTTTTTAAAAGATTCATGAAACTATAATTTACATGCTATAATACCATCTAATATATACACATAATTCCATATGTAAGTCACTGATTCTATTATTTTTAAGCTTGTGCATTCACCACAAAATACAGTTTTATATTTATATTTCAGTGTTTATACTTGTCTAGGTATTTCTACTGTGTACATTCGTATCATTGGAATACGGGAGTTGCTGTGCTTTCAAAGTGCTATTTTATAAACAAATATATGCATTCTTGCACATGTATAATTTAATTTAATGAGAATGATTTTAATAAACGTTAATACTTTTTTAAAATGCAAGAAAGAAGAAAAATCTATCCACTGTGGAAAGCTACCTGGTTGATCACAGACTTTAATGCTGGCCTACTGTCACCTCTCATTTTCATAGTCTTTGTGAATTTTCATATGTCCCTGTCTCTAAGCTCTTAATAGTCACCCTAATCCTTTCATCCACAAAGCAACATTTTAACATTTATGACTATATTTAAATTACAGCATGCTCTTGCATATTGTCTATCAACTTTGTATTGTAAATTAATAAAAATGCTGTAGTCATCATTTTTGTCTAGAAATACTAATACAGTGCATTTCAGAAAAACTTCTGAAATTCTCTGATTCTACAACTGTTCTTTTGGTGATGAGCCTTGACAGTATACATAGGTTGAAATTGGATGAACATAAAAAATAGAATGCAAGCATAGTATACTTTGATTTTTTAAATATTTTATTATTGTTTTTATTTTATGTGCATGAGTATATTGCCTGCCTATGTGTAAGTGCACCTATGCCATGCAATGCTCACAGAAACAAAAGAAGGTGTAAAATTCCCCTGGACCTGGAGTTACAGATGGTTATTAACCACCATGAGGATGTTGGGTCTTGAATGCAGGTCCTCTGCAAAAGCATCCAGTGCTCTTAAACCACTAAGCCATTCCTCCAGTCCCTATACTTTGATTTTTAAGCATGCACTTTCTTATAAAATCTGGAATCATACTCAACATAATCACCACTGGAAATTATTGTCCAGCACTTTTCTTCTGGAAGAGATATGTGAAAATTGTTTATAAGGGAAAGGACATTACAAACTGTCTCTGCACATTATATCATAGCTTGAATACACAGTGCCTATGAGAATTTAAATATCCACATTTATTTGACCTAGAAAAAAGAACCAGAAAGAAGTTAAAGTTAAATGACATATGAATAAAGTAATCAAATATACTTTGGAAATATTCAATAAATATTTTTGTGCAGATTTATCTGTATTTTATAAACTGATTTGACACATTTTTAATATACATGTGTTGACAACAATAATGTCTACATTTTCAGGATTAATGTGCTAAGTGTAGTTCAGTTTATGACTTCTTTTACAAGTTACTATATATACAATACAGATTCCATTAACTCAGGAAAAATTTGACCACAGTTCCTTGCCTAAATAATTGTAATATAGGAAAACATATCTTTTCCTTCTACCAAAAACATAATCACTAAAATTAATTAATAATAATTAATCAAAACATCAGATTAGGGAGTGATTTCATGAAATTTAATTGAATTTAACAATTATAAATATCTAGGAATTGCTCAAAATATAAACAGGTGCTTCTAACCTTGTGAAAAAGTCTACTCTTGCGCTTAGCACCTCAGATCTCTAGACTACTGTCTTAGTCAGACCCACCCACTGCATCTCGAATCCCATAATAAGACCAGTTCAATTTTTCAGTCTAGTCTGTTAGAGCCTTCACAGACTGTCTCCACCTCCAACTTGCCATTGCATTACTATGACAAGCCACCTACCTTGCCTGTCCTCTCCCAAAACTTGCCTTTGATTTCTGTGAACAGACTTCTTCACTGGTAAGTCTGAACTTGCCAACTGCCTTTTCACCCCTTTCCCATCTGAGAAACTCAATTCTCAACTGGCCCCATGTCCTGTTCTTTTCTAGACTTGGGCACAGGTGCTCTCTTGCTCATAGCACCCCAGATCTCTAGACTACTTTCTTATCCTAGACCCATTCACCACGTCCTGATCCCTCATACTGAGACCAGATCAATTTTTCAGTCTAGTTTGTTATTGCCTTCTAAAGTTGTTCCCACCCCCAAACTCTCTCTGCTCACCCTAGAACAGTCATCTACCCTGCCTGTCCCCTCCACCAACCTGCCTTAGATTTCTGTGACCAGACATTTTCACTGGTAAGACTGATACCACCCACTGCCTTCCCACCTTTTCCACCCAAGCAACTCCATTGTCCCCTGCTCCACATCCTGTTCTTCTAGTCTTAAGCATTGAGCAGAGGCCCACTTTTGTCCTTAGCACCCCAGAATCCCTGAACTACCCTCTTAGTCCAGACTCACCCACTGCAACCTGATCCCCTGTACTCAGATCAGCTCAATTTTTCTGTGTAGTTTTTTAGAGCCTTCACAGGCTGTCCCCACACCCAACTTGTCATTGTATTACTGAGACTACCCTTCTACCCTGAAAGTCAGCACCACCAACTTGCCTTGAATTCAGAAGACCAGCCTTCTTGGCTGGTAAATCTGATTCTGTCCACTCACTGTGTCTGCATTCCCATACTTCCACAGCAACTCCACAGTCTCCCACACTGCATCCTATTCTCCACCTAGCCTTGGGAAGAGGCACACTCTTACTCTTAGACCCCCAGATCTCTGGACTACCCTCTTAACTATGGTAGGCTGTGAGCTCTCCAAATCAAACCATGACCATCTGCTTATATTAGTACCATTTGCAGCCCCTCCTTCTGTTGCAGGGCTAAGATACTGTGCCCCATTTTACAGGCCCAGACCTTTGCAGATTGCTTGAGAAAACCTGAATTCAGCCTCTGCTCAGCAGTTTTCCAAAAAGTGTGCTGTGCCTATTGCATAGAGGAACACAAACCTAAAGAGAGAGACTGAGTGCATCTGATCTATTGAAGTAATTCCTGAGTAACTGGACTAGAGTCATCTGGTCACTCCAATACAAAATCAAAAGAGAATCAGAAGCCTTGATAAGAAGACAAGTAAGTCACATGAAGAATACATACAAAAATCAGTCTTCAACTGAACAAAGGAACATCACAAACAACATAAGAAATTAACATGCCAAGGTGACAATGAAAAAAAATAATAATATGAAAACCCAAGTAATATGTCACCACCAAACATCACCAGTCCTATAGAAGAATTCTACATAAAGAACTCCATACAGATAACACAGGACATAGAGTTTAAAAGGACAATCATATACATGATAAAAGACTTCAATGAATTTATAAGAACACACATACAAATCGAAGAACTAAAGTAAGATAGCAATAAAATTCTGACTTAATTCACAAAAGAGATAGAAACAATGATGAAAACTCAGGCAAAAATGTAGAAGGAGGTTAAAAACTCCATCAATTTGAAATTACTAGAGAAATCCTCACCAATAGAATGAATGAAATAAAAAACAATATAAAGACTGGAAGATAAAGTTGAAGAATTGGAGCACTCATGCAAAGATTATGAAAAAATTTAAATGTTTAAAACTCAGAAATGAAATATGCAGGAATAAACGAAATTTTATATCATAGGCATCAAGAATGGAAAAGAATCTTACCATAGTGATATTGATCAGCTCTTCAATCATATTGTAGAAGAAAACTTTCCAAAATTAAGGAAAGACATGTCTTACCAATACAAGAAGCACATACAACACAAAATAGACAGGACCAGAAAAGACACTTCCCACTGCATATCATAGTAAAAACCCTAAGTGTACAGAAAAAAAAAAAAAACACTCTGAGAGTTGAAAAAGAAAACCACGTCACATATAAAGGAAAACCCATGACAATTACAGCTGACTTCTCAATGGAAACCATCAAAGCCAGAAGAGCCTGGAATAAAGTATCCCCAGTTCTGAATTACTATAAATGCAAACTTAGAATACTTTACCCAGTAAAAATGTCTTATATAGTTGAAGAGGAAAGAAAAATATTCCAAGACATCAATAGGCTGAAAGAATTCATGTCTAGGAAATAAATGCCCTCAGAGAATACTTAAAGTAATACAAAGAGCTGAAGAAAGGATTGACTAAACCCAAGGGACAAGAACAAAAATTGAAAGTATAAATGGAGAGCCACAAAGGCAGATAAAAGATGCAAACAGAATTTGAATTGATAGGAATTAATACACACCTTTCAATAATAACTTTAAATATCAATGCACTGAATTTCTCAGTCAAAAGACACAGGCAGGTTGAATGAATTAAGAAACAAATTCCATCATTTTGTTGTCTGCAAGAAACCCATCTAACCTTCAAGGACAGGCACTACCTTAATGTGAAAGGATGAAAAAATATTTTAAGAAAATGGTGCTAAGAAACAAGGAGGAGTTGCCATCCTAATATAGGACAAAATAGACCTCAAATTAAAACAAATCAGAAGAGACAAAGAGGGTCACTTCATTCTGATGAAAGGAATAATTAATGAAGAAGATATTGCAATCATAAACATATATGCACCAGACTCTGTTGCACCCAACTTCAAAAAATCAATACTATAGTATTTTAAGACACAGATTAATCCCAGA
This sequence comes from Eospalax fontanierii, assembly GCA_035773235.1. Lineage (NCBI taxonomy): Eukaryota > Metazoa > Chordata > Mammalia > Rodentia > Spalacidae > Eospalax > Eospalax fontanierii. The sequence goes on from CM069525.1 coordinate 83,369,997, forward strand.
TCACTAATAGTAAGGGACTTCAATACCCCACTATCTCCATTAGACAGGTCAACTGGGCAGAGAATATAAACAGAGATACATCTAAATTAAACAATACCATACATCGAATGGACATAACAGACATCTATAGAATATTCCACCAAAACACCAAAGAATGCACACTCTATTTAGCACCCCTTGGAAATTTCACCAAAATCATCCATATACAGGGGCAAAAAACAAACCTCAACAAATAAAAAAATGAAATAATTCCATGCAATTTATGAGACCACAATGCAATAAAGCTTAAAATCAACAACAGCAGAATCCCTAGTGACTTCACAAATTCGTGGAGAATAAACAGTACACTCTTTAATGATGAATGGGTCAAAGGAGAAATTAAGAAAGAAATAAAAGTACTCCTGGAATTAAACAAAAAGGAAAGTACAACACAAAAAAACCTCTGAGACACTTTAAAAGGAATCAGAAGTTTTATAGTCTAAGGGTCTACACTAAAAAATCAGAAAGAACACAAACAAATGTTTTAATACTGAAACTCAATATTCTTGAAAGCCAACAACAAATGAAACCCAAACCCAGCAGACAAGTAGAAATAACTAAAATCAGAGCATAAATTAATGAAATACAAACAAAGAAACAAAATAAAGAATCATGAATCCAGGAGGCAGTTCTTTGAAAAGTTAAACAAGATAGACAGACACTTAGCCCAGCCAAGCAGAAAGAAAGAGTAACTCCAAATCAACAAAGTCAGAGATGAAATGGGAAGTATCACTACAAATAACAAAAATATACAGAACAATATAATACTTTAAAAACCTATATACTATTAAATTTGAAAACCATAAATAAATGAATGTATATCTAAAATCATAGGAATCACCAAAGTTAAACTCAAGAAGAGATCAACAGGTTAAACAGACCCATTACATATAATTAAATTGCAACAGTAACACAAAACTTTCTGATGCAAAATGACCCAGGCCAGATGGATTTACAGCATAATTCTACCAGACATTCATAGATCTATATCCGATACTAATTAAAATATTCAAAGACATAGAAACTGAAAGAGAACTTCCAAATTCCTTCTATTAAGCCAACATCATTCTAATACTAACACCAAGTAAAGGTATAACCAAAAGAGAAAACTAGAGGCCTATATCCTTAATGAACATAGATGCAAAAATTCTCAACAAAATAATTGCAAACCACATACAGAAACTCATCAAAAAGATTATTTACCAGGATCAAATTAGCTTTACCCCATAGATACAGGGGTGGTTCAATATATATAAGTCAATAAATGTCATAAAGCACATAAATGGCTTCATAGACAAAAAAAATGTATAATCCTCTTAAAATATGCAGAAAGCATATTTGAAAAAATTCAGCATGTATTTTTGATAAAAATCCTAGAGGAAATTGTACTGGAAAGAACATATCTCAACATAAGTATAGCTATATACAAAAATCTTACATTCAACATCATTCTAGAAGAAAAAGAACTGAAACATTTGCATTAAAATCAGGAACCAGATAAGGTTGTCTAGTATCTCCACTTCCTTTTAATATAGTGCTTGATAGAGTAATAAGACAAGAGAAGGAAGTTAAAGGAATACTCACTGGAAAAGAAGAGGTGAAATTATCTCTTTTTGAAGGTGACATCATATTATACCTAAGAGATGCTAAAAAATTCACAAGAAAACTCCTAGAAATAATTAACACTTTGAGTAAATTGGTAGGTTACAAAAGTAATCTACAAAAATCAATAGCCTTTATATATACCTATAACAAATAATTGGAGAAAGAATACAAGGAAACCCTTCCATTTGCAATAGCTTCAAAAAAGTATCCCGGAAAACCTGACCATAAACATTAAAGATCTTTACAATGGAAATTTTAGGTCTTTAAGAAAGATATTGATTAGGACACCAGTGCTATGGTCATAACAACAGCATAGCATTGACACAAAAGTAGACCCGTAGACCAATGTAATATAATTGAAGACTCAAACATGAGTACACGCAATTTTGGACACCTCATAGTTGATATAAGACTCAAGAAAACTTATTGGAGAATGATAGCTTCTTCACAAAATGGTGTTGGCAAAACTGAATCTCTACCTGTAGAAGAATAAAGCTAGACCCTTATCTTTCACCTTGTACAAAAGTAAACTCCAAATGGATCAAAGACCTCAATTTGAAACCTGAACCTCTGAAACTGCTAGAAGAAAATTTTGGCATGTAACCTACAAGATATAGTTGTCAGAAAGAACTTTCTAAATAAGAAATCAGTTGCTCAGGAGTTTAGATCAATAATCAACAAGTGAAACCTCATTAAACTAAAAGTTTCTGTATAGCCAAAAGGCAAGCAGTGAAGAAAAAACCCAAACCCATTTAATGGGAGAAGATCTTCACCAGTCACACATCTAACAGAGGTTTAACATACAGAATATATAAAGTGCTCAAAAAACAAAGAACCAAGGAAACAAGTGAACAATTAAAAGATGAGCTAAGGATCAGAACAGAGAGTTCTCAAAAGAAGAAATAAAGATGGCTGAGCTACATCTTAAAAAGTATTCAGCATCTTCAATAATTAGAAAAATGCTAATTAACACCACTTCAAGAGTTCATCTTGCCCCAGTCAGACTGGTTAAGATCAAGAGAACCAATAGTATCAAATGCTTGAGAGGATGTGGAGAAAGAGGAATGTTCATTCATTGCTAGTGGGATTGTAAACTCATGCAACCCTTATGGAAAACAGTGTGAAAAATTAGTTAAAAACTAAAACTGAATCTACCATATGACCCAGTTATACCACTCCTTGCCATATACCCGGAGGACTCATTCTATTGCAGAGATACTTGTATATTCATGTTTATTGTTGCTTTTTTAACAATAGCTAAGGGACGGAAGCAACCTAAGTGCCCCTCAACTGATGAATGGATAATGAAAATGTTTATTTGCACAGTGTTATTCTACTCAGAGGTGAAGAAAGATGGAATCATGACATTTATAGATAAACTGATGAACTAGAAACTGCTATGTGAAGTAACACAGCATTAAAAAAAAAACAAAACAAATGACTTACGTTATCTTTCTCATTTCTGGGTGCTAGCACCAAACACTTATATGTGAATATATATCCTGACGTAACTTCAGAAACAGGAAAATGTTAAGGAACCAGGGAGGTAAAGGGAAAGAAGGAACCTAAGAGAGAAGAATAGTAGAGACAAGTGTTACTAAGGGAGAAATAGATAAACCAGGATACTTAAATGGTAAGGGTAAGGGATGATTATACAAGGAAGTATGGGGATAAAGGGAAAGAAGGAGCTCAAGAGAGGTGGGGTCTAAGGATTTAAAATTATCATAGCTAGTGTAAAACACCAGAGGGAATCTTATTAGTCTAACAACATCATGACAAATTCCACATGCTATAGTTCTACATGAGCTCATAAGCATAGCTGACAGCTACATAACAAGAAATAGTGCTAAACAGGAGAAACTTTGCTTTGAGCTGTTGGCCACCATGGTTCAAAAGACTCCCAAAATTACACAAGTTGCTTCAACAGCCCTTGATTAATCCCAGAACTTGAAGGTAAGACTGTATTGCTGAATACTGGACACTTTTTGGAGATTGGATTTGGAGCAATGGTGGTGGAACTGGCCTGGAAGCCACCTCCTCTGAAGACTAGCTCTCATAGCTCTGGAGAACACTATGCAAGTAGCCAAGAGAGAAAATCAATCGATGGTCCAACACCAGCTTCATGACCAAATAACCACATCAATGACTGAAACAGCATTCAACACTGGTACAATAGTGGCACTTTTATCTTGGGGCCAATCAGTGGCTTCCTAATTAGATTTTGAGCACACTCCATAGTAATAAAGTCATGTGCAGTATGATAAAAGTCATGTGCAGTACTATAATCATAACAAAATACACATGGGTGAAGAAATCATAGATCTTAGAAAAATCGACAAGGCTGTCACATCCCTAGAGTAACATAATTTATTACTAAATCCAAGATATATATCTTTAACTTTTCAGTCAAGTTTCCAAGTCACCACTCAACAAAGAAGCTTCTGTTACACTAGATGGAGACTAATACAGAGCAACACTGCTGGTCACAGACATTGTCTGTGAATTTCCCCTGCAAAAATGGCACATCTACAATGCAGCCTCTACACTCAAGGTGCAGGCAATATAGAACAAGGAGTAAAGTAGTCACTAAAGAATCTCTCAACTTTCAGTAATAATGCTCCCTCATGTAACAAAAGGCCAGTAACACAAAAGGTCACAAATGGCTAAATCATAGGAATTAGAAATCTGTAGAGTGTGGATCCCTGGAAAGAACTCTTACATTATGCTTCTCTCACCCATGGTCCAGGATCATTTTGGAAGAGGGGGCAGAAATATCGTAAGAGCCAATGAGGAGGTGTGTGACCATATGGAAATAAAATCCTACATGTGCCTGGGACCCTGCTCATATGAACCTAAAACAATGGTTTTGGCATGCTCAAGACTCATGCAAACTCAAGCAGACAAAAACCTAGCATGGAACTGGGGAAATGGTTAGCCGTCCCAAAACTTTGCTTTGGAAATATTGGCAACTGATTATTATTGGGTAAGAATGACCTAGTCTTCCTAATGTAAGGGACTCCGTGTAGGCTGACTAGACATCAGCAAATGAACTTGCACTGAAGTCATTTGGGGACACTAACTTGACACAATAGACCTTAATGCATGAACTCCTGTTGGGCACTATAGGGGATGCAAGTTAGGAAGGGTAAATAAATATGATTAAGGTTAATTGAGATACTATGTATGAAATACACAATAATTCAATAAAAATGTTTTTTAAAAATATAAACATGAAACTTCAAGAGCTTATTTTTTCAGTCTGTTCATCCATAACTACTGTCTCTGTCACATTACACTGGCTAATTAGGAGGAGAAAGAAAATTAGAATTGCATTGGTTACATACTATTGTGCTAAAGGTCTTCATGCTATGCACAAATGATTGAGGATTGGATTCCTCCTTTTTATGTGATATATCCTATCCAAAACAGTAACTGTGGGGAAAAAGGTCTCTCAACACAACCCCCCTCTGTTACTGAGCAGGAACTTGTTTCGTGAGCATCCTGTTTTGTTCACCTCAGCTCCCAGAGTTGTTTACCAGACTGAGCCCAGGAAGTTCCGCGTCACAGGCTGAGAATGCCCTGACCCTATCTTGAACCCCAGACCTCATCCTTGAGTTCCTTCCTGCCAACTTCCTCCCTCTTATGCTAGGGGGTATATAAGGGGGAGAGAGAAAAGGAATAAAGAGTCTTTTACCATCGAGATCAAGAGTGTGCTGTATCTTCTTTAATCCCGACGTCCCTCGCAGACTCGCCCGTGCAGACGCAGCAGTAACCAGGTTGCTTCTGAACTATACCATAATAATTATGAAGAGTAACATAAGGCAGAGTCCATCATAGTAGAATTCCCTTTACTATATGCAGTATATGTTTTGGTATAATATAAAGGGGGAGAAGGCATCTTCTTTATCATACTTATTTTGGGGTATGAGGGTTATTATAGTATTCAAGATCGTTATAATTAAATCATTTATTTTAAATGAGAGATAGAATGTTTTTGCACATATCTTTTGAATCAATCTTGATATTTGAAATTATATGTTGTCTTTTTATAGCTGTACAGACAGGCACATTTCCCTATGTTAGAGATAGGAAAGAAGCACTCTTAAATGACTCTTATATAAGCAGAAATATGGCAGCCAAATTCAGATCTAAAAAACTTTTGATTTTAAATTTTTTAGTGTATATTCATTGTAGTACATTCAAGCTATATCACTATTTGGATAGGTTCAAAGTTAGCAGCGAAGATCATTTCCTAATTGATCATTTTTTCAGACTATCTGCTAACACTCTCAACTTAATTTAAGTAATAGGTACTGGCAGTTTCTGTGGAAAATGAACAGGAAAAAGAGTAAGGGGAATCTCATTTTATCAAACAACCAAGTAGACCAAGTATGTCAAACATATGCATTTTCATTTCACTGAAGAGAGCAGGTTCAACAGAGCATTAAAGAACATATTACCACAGAGAGAGCTCTATGCCAGTGTATCAAATCTGGATACATCCAGGTTACTTTTCTGATTTATGGGTCCTGTAAGTTTCTTCTGCCAAGAAGAAATCTGTGGTAAGAGACACAGATTAATTTTAAAGATGTGTGTCACCCTTCATCTTATTCCCTACTCTCCCTCAATTAAGAATGAGATACCAATGACCAAGGGATGAGCAAATCTAGAGCTCTATTTCAGACACAATCTAGTTCACAGTAAAACAAACCCAAATCAGGTGTCCCATGTTGCCTGAAAGACAAAAAGTCTAATAGCCAGCATTTACTGCAAGACTTGGTCTCCCTACCTCCAACAGGAAAATTCTTATTTTATAGCCCTAACTTTTTGTATTCTGTCTTTACTTACATGTCAGTGTTTTAGAGGCATTGGACATTTCTAAACTGTCTTTATTAGCTATCGAAGTATCTAACATTTATACACTCATTCTTTTACTAATTTCTCAGATAAGAGAGTTCCCATGGTTTCAATCAAATCTCCAGTCCATGTATTTTGGAATAAGGAAGAAATGCTAGTCAAAAGTATTGTTAATGTTTTGCTTCAAAAAGAAAGTCAACGTTATGAATTTAGTAACAATATTTCAAAACTGAAGATATATTAAAGTTGTGTGGTATAAGCACTGCAGAAAAACAAAACTAAGTAGTTCGGATTTTAATTTTTTAGGCATTACTGTGGGAAAGAGTTATTGCAAACAGTTTAAGCAGCTAAAGATAATACAGGTATGTATGTGTGTGTGTTTGTGTGTGTATGTAGAAAATCTCAGTAACCATAATTATTTTCATCAGCAGACCAAGTAGAGAAAAATCTTTTTAACAATATTCTTTCATGCTACTTCAAAAGTAATTAGAGTAACAATATGTTGTCTTTCATGTATCAAAATGGCATTATTGACCCAAGATCAGTATGTTAAATGATGTAGCTTGTGCATCCAGAAAGAAGGATGAGTTTTTTCACTTATTTGTTGAAATGCTCAGACCTGGTAAACCCTTGTGACCCAGAACCCTCATTTACAAGGCTTAGGACTAGGGTGCATTATTTAGGCATGAAATTTGAACAAATTTGAACAAAACTAAGCAAACCACAAAAGGTCAGAAGTATGGCATCTCTCCATCTTATATGTAAATAAATATAGATAAATAACTAGTCACACAAGGTGTTTTGTTTTAGTTTACTCAGAGGGTATAATTTTCCTAAGAGCCTCACTCTAGCAAAAGATGAAGCTGAAGAGTACTGTGGCTACTCTGTGGTTATCTACAATGTTTGAGAAGAGATCAAAATTAAGAAAATTTAAGCCTATTTTATAGGCTTTCATGAAGTAAGGAAATATAATATATCAAGTATCATATGTTTTATGCTAAGTGTGGATGCACTGAGTTATATATGATCCATTGCTTACCTATGGTAAGCTCACTGACAGGTGAGAAAAGACAGACACATGGATAAGTACATTGACAAAGATATGTAGAAAATATATTAAAGGTTCACAAGAAAGCATCATTAAAGAACACAATAAAATTTAGGGAAGTGGAATGGAGATGGAAGCTTGACAAGGAGAAAAGAGGAAACAAGGGCAACTGCACAACAATATTCAGAGCAAACAAAGCATAAGGATGTGAACAAGGATCTAAAAATTTGGGGACAGATCATGTTTCAAATGGATTAAAGTATGAGATAAAGAACTTTGCTAAAGATTTGAGTTTTACCTTTATGAAATATTTTATTTTCCTTGTGGTTTAATTTTGGTGGCAAGATGTTTTTTCACAAAAGTACTTTCATCATCATGTTCTTTAAGTCAAAAAGATGACAATTCACACAGAATAAAATATCTAAATTTCATTTAAACTTAAAAAAATAACTATAGACAACATCAAGTAGCTTAAAATCTATACTAGATGTCTGTGAAGAAGAAATTTATTAATTATATAGGTTTCCTCTTACTAGTAATTTAGGTTTTGAAAGCTCAGAGAGGTCTAGAGATGACTGATCATATTAACATTTGGAGCCTAGAAATTTTACCAAAGTCAGGTAAGTGACAGAAAATGATATGACTATGTCACTAGTGCCACTTTATAACATGTGGACAGATCAAAAAACCGATTTCTGATTCTAGGAGCATAATAATTTTGGAAAAAGGAAATATTGTTTTCGTTAGTCACTTCCTGAAAGTGTTTGGTAAAATAATATTCTTTTTTTGAGCATATTATTAGGCTACTTTTTATCTCTTCAGTTTTGCATTTTCCCATCTATACTGACACACTGAAATTGGGATGAAATCACCCATTTCAGGGAGTCTAGGGAGTCCGGTAGCTGCAGCTGTCAAGCCTTGAAAGGAGATTCCTTTGTGGTCTCTAAATTTTCCTCAATACTTAATCTCTCATCTGGAGAGAAAAACAATTTGGCGTTATTTTTAACAGTAGGACTGCGGCCAATGGGCATTTTCTTTTTCCGGGAATATGTTTCAGTTCTATTGCTTTTTCCCATCTTTGTCCTCAAGTAGTTAAAGATTAACATGAAAGTTGGCCTAGAGAGGTTGCTAAGTGGTTAAGGGTGCCATCTGTGCTTGCAGAAGATCCGGGTTTGAATATCAGCACCCACATGGCAGCTAACAACTGTCTGTAACTACAAATGCTACTTCCTTTTGTGGCAAGTTTTCCCTTTAATTTACTTTTCTAAGCACAAAACCAAAGACTGTAAACAACTCTACATTTAAAACACAAAATAGAAATATCTTTGTTGTAAAAATTGAGCAAATGCTTGGCGTCCATTTTAGAATCTGAAACACTCACAGCGTGTACTCTAGTTGCTGCACTTGTTTCTGTTTCGTCACTATATTATGACAGTTCACATACGCACACTCCGCCATTTTTACTTCACCAGCGGTCAAGTCACCTGAAGTCTCTCTGCCATGAATACCACCAGTTTTGCTGTGAGAAAATACAATAAAAGAAAAAAATTCCGTGAAGGGTTCAGAATTGAGGCCACCAAGGACCATCAGGATGCCTGTAAAATGTTCATCGGAGGACTTTCCAGAGACCTGAGTAAGGAAGCTCTTTTAGAATATTTGTCTCAATTTGGGGAGATAATAGATTTTATCATAAAAATGGACCCAAACACCGGCCTATCCAGGGGATTTGGATTTGTGCTTTTCAAAGATAGTTCCACCGTTGAGAAAGTGCTGCTAATAAAAAATCACGAACTAAACGGCAAGAAAATAGAGTTTAAAAGAGCTAAAGCTCTAGAATCTCAGTACTCCATCAGAAAGGTTTTTGTGGGAAGCCTGAACCCTCGAATATCTGAAGAAAAAATCAGAGCGTACTTTGGTACATTTGGACAGATAGAGGCTATTGAGCTTCCAGTGTGTTCAGAAACCCAAGAAAGAAGATCTTTTTGCTTCATCACATACCAGAATGAAAACCCCGTCAGAAAGGTGTTAGAAAATAGGTACCATTTCATTGGCTCCAGCCGCTGTGAAGTTAAAATCGCCCTCCCTAAGGAATACCTCCAAAGACAACAGAATAAAAATAAGGTTAAGGCAAAAAAAAATGTTCCAACTGCTAGATCAGAAAATGGCTGGGGAGGAGCAGGCACGCAAGGCTTCCATATTCAGTCTAACTCGAACACTCAAGAATCCAACCAAGAGGTAGAAAGAGCTGACCCATTTCCTTTGAGAGCAGACTCAAGTCCTATCATGGCAAATAACAGTGGTTTCAGTGCAACTCCCAGTGATACCCAGGCAAACCCAAGTGCTTTTGTGGGAAACTCAAATGCTTTCAGGGCAAGCCACTATGCTTTAGGGTCAAACCCAAATACCTTCTGGGAAAGCCAACATCCCTCTGGCACAAACACAAATGCTTTCACAAGTCAGTATGCTTTGGGATCACACCAAAATGCTTTTGGGGAGAACCAGTATAATTTGGGGACAAGAACAAATGTTTTAGGGACAACACAGTATGCTTTGAGGACAAACTCAAATGCCTTCAACGCAAGCCAGTATGTTCTGTCCATAAATCCAAATAATTTCCAGTCAAGCCAGAATGCTTTAGTGGCAAACTCAAATGTCTTTGGGCCAAGTCATTATGCTTTGTGGGCAACCCAAAATGCTGTTGAAGCAAATCAAAATGTTTTCAGATCAAGCAGAAATGTTTGTGGAGCAGCTGACAATGGCGAAGAAGTGTTTATTCCTGTTCCCATCCCAGTCAGCACCGAACTTAACATCTCTCAAGTGTATGGTGGTTTTATGAATGTCTACAATAATTTGCCTCTTTTACATGCCTATAATGGAGATTATTTCTTCCTATATAGCTATGGCACTTATGACATGGGACGTGCGCTTATTTGAACGTGCAAATAAACTAGGCTACTCTCCTAGGTAATAGTTTTTAAGACATTTATTCAAGTCTTTGAAGCATAAGGATGAAGCCATTGTCCATCAACCGCTCTGTGCAACATTTAAAAATTCAGCAGCTCAGGTGAAATGATTAATCAATTACTTTACTGGACATTGTCGCCATTTGTATTCAAGTATTTGCATCATAGTTTAAGTGCCAATTCATTTTCCATCACCTTTTGAAATTAGAGCTACAACAAGAATACAAAGACTTGAGTCTGTCTTATAGAAGTTCTGGAAAATAAACACATAAACCCTTATTTCTGAGTTGCTTCTGTTTTCAATTGGGGTTTTCTTTGTGCTTTGTTTGTTTTGTTGAGAGGCGGGAAGGAAGTTTTAAGTATATTTTATTCTTGTTGGTTTGTTTGGGTTAGAGTTATTGGGATTTACCTCCTCCGTTTGCTTCTTTTTCTGTTTGAAAAATTGAAACCAGGACCTTGCCCGTGCTAGTCAAGCCCACCATCATTGGTCTTTATCCCATCCCTCTTTTTATTTTTTTATTTAGAGTCAGAGTCATCACTAAGCCGCCCAAGTGGCCCTCGAACTCACTGTAGACAGAAGTGACCTTAAAATTGCCACCCTCCTGCCTCATTCTCACCAGGTTTGATTTCTACACATTGAACAATATCCTTCTTGCTTTCATCCAGTATTTACAAAGATCTGTTCTAAGTCAGAGATTGCATTCAGTGTGGGAATTTAAGAGGTAAACAATCTCAAAGGAAACAAGAAGTAAATCATGATATATGGCTAAGTATTAGATTAAGTTTTGGCAAAGGATGATTTGAAATGACAAACACAGATATTTGAAACAGATCTTGGGAGGGGGTTGCTGTAGGAGGAGTAAAGTGGGCAGGCCATTTTCAACAGGTGGTGTTGAGGAAGACAACACTCCAAGCAGATGTACAAAGGTGTTGAGAAAGGAACATAGCACACACTTGAGGAATGTAACAGAAGGCTTATTTGAAAATGAATTTTTCCAATTTCATACAATACATCTTAACCATATTTAGACTTCCTCTCCCACATCTATACCCCTTTGTATCCTCCCACTAATTTTCATGCATTTTCTCATGTATGTAAGGCCTACGGAGCCAAGTTTGTGTTCCCAGATGTCTCTTGTCAGTCGATCCACAGGAACATATTTTTTAAAAGTAGCAATGTTGTAGATGTAGATAACAAGAAAAAGTAAATATACATGACCTGAGTATTCCTCTCAAGAGAAATATAATGACTCATAAATACGAGCTACATATGTCACAAATTTTTAATAAGCACAAATTTTACAAAACCAAAAATTCATTTTAATGCTAAAAGGTATTTAATTTAATATCACCACAATGTCATTTGAACATGCAATGAAGATAAAAATTATTGAGGTCTTTAAAATAACTGTTTTCTTACCAAGTCACTGAAATGTGGCTTTTACTTATACAGGACTTCTCCATTCTAATGACATTTATTTCAAAAGTTCAATGCAAGTGGTTTGTGGCAACCATGTAGAACAGTACAGATTTAATTACTTGCTGAGTGTATTTCTGTCTTTAAGGCATTAAGGACATCTTAAAAGATTTTTAAAAGAGAATATTATAAGACATTAAGATGTAGTATGTACCTAACTCTGAGGACTTAAAGCTCCTTGTTAGGATGTTGAAGTAAAAAGGAAAAGGCAATAAAAAATGCAAAAATTGTATAAAAATGCAAAAATAGAAATTAAAAAATGGAAAGGCAGAAAGAAAACCAAGATTCTGATAATTTTATTATATGTGAATAAATTTGAATTTTTAAGACACACTGAAATTTACTTAATGCTGTATCTAATTAGACCACAAATATCCTGATAGCAAAAAGTAATTCACTCTATTTTTTCTCTTTTCTACAGTATTGAACATAGATTCTTGCACATAGAATGAACTTATAATATTGATTGATGACACAAGACACAACTGAAAAGTGTGGATTATGAGAAAAAGGAGGAATGACAGGACAGAGTAATATAAGGAAGTTATAACTACTTTCTTTTCATATTTACCAGAAATGCTTGTTTGAATATTTGAATATGGTTTGAGGCTTCAGTGGGAGAATGTAAATTACATAACATGCAAGTATAATTTGTTAAAATATGAAAACTGAAAGAATTAATAAACAGGATACTAGTTTTTAAAGTTAGAATGACTAGATAGAACTAAATAACTATGAAATCAATTAGGCATATTAATATTTTGATGCTCATTGCTCTAGGGAACCAAAGTATGTTATACTGAATCTCACTTTGAAAGCATAGGAAAATCATCTCCTGATTTAATTTAAATATTACTCCAAGTACTGTTTTCTAATTAGTAAACTATAATCTCCTCATACTGTGTTGGCATAGAGCAAAGGGAAAATTCTCAGGTATACTAACAGTAGAATTCATGAAACAAAATAGCATTATGCAACAGTGAATATAGTTAAAATCATGTAAACCTAAGCATGTATATATTTGGGACAACTACAAAAGTAGAGATTTATCCTTCAGAAGGTATTAAACAGGAATTTGCTTTAAATCACTGGAATTAACTAGTTGAAAGCAGGAAATGTGTTATTAAGAACATCTGTTTCTGCATCCTCCGAAAATGAACTTGTCTATTGAGATAAAATATAGCAATATCTAAACTGGCTGTTTGAAATAAGTAAGGAATTAAAGCAAATAAAGTTTTGCTAAGTTCAGAGTCACTGTAGCAGATGTTTTTATAGTTAATGTGCCCTATGATGCTATTTTAGTTTTAGAAACTAAGTTTTTATTTTTTCCATTCCAGCTGGTTCATTATATCATTTAGATTCTTTTAAGAAAACAAGTCAATAGACAAATGTAGGGTTAGTTTAGATTTCTGTATCTTATATACATCCAGCTAAATTAGTTTAAATTCATTGCATCTGTTTTAAGGGACTATGATGAGACCAAGATTCTTCTTATGACTAAACAGTTTGTTAGAATTTAGGTCATACAATGTTTTAAGAATTATGCCAAATCATGTTTTTATCATATAACATGCTCAAATAGCTAGTTATATGTATGTTTGTATATATGCACATGATTAGATATCTAAGAAATCATGAAAAATACATATATAAAAAGGTTTATTATTTTCTTTAAAAATTAAAGGCTTGATCATATTTTCATATCATTCTCCTAAGATCTAGATTAACCGATGTGTAATTTTCTGACATATAAAATTATGTATCCAGAAAATGATTAGTCAATCCTTTACAACTGTGATAATGTCTTCTGTTAGCATCATACCTTCAAATTTGGATTACGTAGACTCTTATGAAGTAGAAATACAAATATTAAGATATCAGAAGTGTAGAATGATGAGAAAAAATTAAGGAAGTTGGGGTACTATAAGGAAATGTGAGAGGAATTTTTTTTCACCCGATGTGATTACCAGCAGCTTTCTTGCTAGTTAATAGTTGATATTATGCAACAGACAGACATTTTTAAAAGCTGAACCTTGAAAGTTCAGTATAGAAAATAAAATAGTAGTAACTTATGAACAATTACATTGTGTCTGATTTAGTGCTTATTAATTTTAATATACTAGATTACTTTATGAGTCTACTATATATTCTTTTTATAAAATTTTCATTGAAAGGTTTATTTCATACAGAACACCTTACTCAATCTTAGTCATCTTTACACCCTCTTCCCCACTTGCACCCCCTCTAAAGACTCCCAACTGGAGTTTAAAAATTCTTTTATCTGTGTTAAGATCTAGTGTGTCAAGTTAGTCCCCTAATGTTATTCAGTGCAAGTTCATCCACTGAGGTGTACTCAGCCTATCTGGAGTCCCTCGCTTTATGAAGATTGGGTCATCCTCACCCAATAATAATCCAATACTCAGCTGTCAATATTTCTTTAACAATTATTGGGGTCTACTACCCATTTCCACACTTTCATGCTGGGTTTTTGTTTGCATGGGTCATGAACATGTCAAAAACACTGCTGAAGGTTCACATAATAAGTTTCCCAGAGCTTGTAGGATTCTATTTCCATATGATGACACATCTCCTCCTTGGCTCTTATAATCCTTCCACCCGCTTCTTCCACAATGGTCCCTGAGCCCTGAGAGTGAACCTTAATATAGGAGTTCTGTGAAAGGACCCATACTCTACAGGTTCCTAAGCTCCATGCTTTGATCCTTTGTGAACTTTGTTCATGGCCCTTTGTTGCATGAGGGAGCTTCATTAGTGACAATTGAAAGATTCATTAATGTCCTCTTTACCCCTTGTTCTATGTTAGGCAACATTTAGGTGTAGAGGTTGAATTTTAGACATGACACTTATTCATGGGCAATTTACAGTGTCTGTGTTTGAAGAGTTGTAATCTGTAGTAGTCTCTGTCTGGTGCAAATAAACTTTTTCAATGAACGGTGGCTGGAACAATTCACTTAAAAAATGGTTACATATTTGCTCTTAGTAAGTAGCTATATTACCCTAGATATGTGACAACCCAGGACTCTGTCTAAGATCCATGACCTCTTCAGCCATGTATATTTGGCTATGATTACATAACCACACATGAGTTTCCTCCCATTGAGTAGGCTTTAGGACCAATCAGGTAGCCCCAAGTTGAAAGTTCCACTTCTGCACCAGTGTTGAATGTTGTGCCAGTCTTTGATGTGGATTTTTGGTCATGAAGCTGGTACTGAGCCATCAATTGATGCTCTCCCTTAGTTGCTTGTGTAGTGCTCTCCAGCACAATATATGCTAGCTCACAGGGAGAGTGGCTTCTGGGCCAATTCCATCTCTATTGCTCCAAATATGGTATCAGAAGTATGGCACGTTTCAGTCATAGGGTCTCTCCTTCAAGTTCTGGGAGGCAATCAAGGGCTGTGACAATATCCTGTGTAATTTTGAGCATCTCTTGGAACACACTGGCTAACAACTCAAAGACAGTTTTCTCTGGTCTGACACTGTTTCTTGTTGTATATAGCCTTTGGCTATGCACATAAACTCATGGAGAGGTATTGTATGTGGAATTTGTCATTAGGTAGTTAAACTAGTATGATTCCCTCTAGTGTTTTAAACTAACTAGGCATTATTGCTCCCTCTCCTCTCCTCCCCTCCCCTCCTCTCTTTTCCTCTCCTTTCCTCTGGCTCATGCTCTTTCTCTCCCTGTCTGACACTACCTCCATGCCTTCCCTATTTAAAATGTCACCATTTTCACATTTCTCCCTTGAAAATATGTCTTCTATGTCAATAACGCTCTTGAGTTCTTTCTTTCCCTTTATCCCCATAGTTCCTTATATAACCCTCCATTCCCCCTTCAGTTTAAATACTCCTCTTATTTATTTCTTCCCAACTAACACCTGTTTCTTATTTTCCTTCTCTCTTAGATTCCTTCTTACCATTTCCCTTCCTGGTTCCTTTCCATTTTCCTGGTTCCTGAAGTTACATCAGGATACATACTCACATATAAAGATTTGGTCCAAGGACATATGCCATTGGTTTTTCTGAGTCTGTGTATTACTTCATTTAGCGTAACAGTTTCTACTTCTATACATTTACCTGGAAATGTAATAATTTTGTCTTTCTTTACCACTGAGTAGAATTCCATTGTGTAAATTTGCCGCATTTTCATTATCCAAGCAACAGTTGAGGGACACTTAGGTTGCTTCCCTCTCAGGTATTGTGAAAAGAACAGCAACAATCATTTATATCTAAGTATCTCTGTAACATTATTATTCCTTTGAGTCTATGCCAAGGAGTGGTATAACAGGGTCAAATGGTAGAATCATTGTTAGTTTTTAAAGAATTCTCCACGCTGTTTTCCATAGGGGTTGCATTATTTTACAATCCCAGAGCAGTGAATGAGTGTTCCTGTTTACCCACATCCTCTCCAGCTTTTGCTATCATTTGTTATATTGACCTTAGCCAGTCTAACTTAGGCAAGATGAAATCTTAAGGTGGTTTTCATTTACATTTCTCTATTTATTAATGATGTTGAACACTTTTTAAGATGTTTCTTAGCCATCATTATTTCTTCTTTTCAGAATGATCTTCTGTGAACTTTATCCATCTTTTAATTGGGTCACTTGTTTTCTTGATTGGTAGTTTTTTGAGTTTGTGTATTCTGGATATTATACCTCTGATATGTCACTGGTGACAATTTTTTCCCACTCTGTGGAATTCCTCTTCACTTCCTTTGTTTTTTTTTTCATCTTTTTACTAGACAGGAACTTTTAATTTAATGAGTTCCATTTGTTGATTATTGACTTCAATTCCTGAGCAACTCATGTCTGATTTAAATAAAACTTTAATAAACTTATATGTTGTAGGTTGTTGCCAATATTTTCTTCTAACAGTTTCAGACTTTCAGATTTCAAATTCTTTGATCCATTTTGTTGGGGGTCCCATCACTCAGGGCCATGCTTTAATTAGAAGAACTTAAGGAAACATTTTCCTGTGCTGACTGTTCTTTACAGACTGGACACTGGTTTGAGTCCTTTCAGTGGAGTCTCCATGACCTCCCTGAACAGGAGGACGGTGACTCATCACAGTTACAGGACATTTTGAGAGTCGCCTCCTAATCCCTTGGAACTTAGTTGACCTTGGAGGGCAAGAGACAAAAATTTGTCCCTTTAAGTTCCTTTGACCAGATTAATATGGGACTCTATATATGATTGTTAAATATCCAAGAAGGTTAGTTCCACCAATCCAGCACCATATGCTATACAGCTAATCATTTACTCCTTACTCTGAGATGGAGTTATTGAGCAATCCATGTTCATTGTTAGAATCCAGTGAGACATGCAGCCAAAATGCTGGCAAAACTGAATAGTCCCAAACAAATCCTAAACAGACACCCATTTGGTTCCACAAAGCACCCAACAACCAATCCAAAAACCATAAGATTACACATACACAGTTTTTTCTCATCCCTCCCACACCATAACATATCGACCCAGATCTTCAATCACCTAGGGTGACTGGGTAGGACATTGCTGTCCATAAATCTTCAGAGTCAAAGGAAGGGGTGTGCCTTTGGATCCTGCAATTCTATAGTGGTGGGGGGATCGCCTGTGCCGACAGATACATCCATAGCAGGCTTGATATTTCTGGCAGGTATCCAGATGGGGGTGGAAGAGATTTCTGGAAAAATACAAGTGCATCCTCTATCCTGTGTTAAAAGTGGGTGAGATCCCTTCCATTCATTTGAGAGAGGATCTCTCCAACAGACAAGGGGTAGTGGCTGGTTGAGATCTTCAGTGTTTGTAGGCTGGAGAGAATCCTGCTTCAGCAAAGGAGAGAAAATTAAGAGTGAATAGAGTTTCCACCAAGGTTAAATGGTGATCCCTGGGTATCATTGCAGTTTTCTGCTTCATAATGAATTCCTTAAGGGTTCTATTAGTCCTCTCCACTATAGCTTGACCATGAGAATTATAGGGAGGATGCTTTAATTCCCCAAGATTCTACAGCTCTGTGCTCCAAAAGCTCCAACAGCTCCAACAGCTCTGCGAGCTGGAGCAGTTTTAAACAAAAAATGGGACAACCAGCTTTCCCCAAGCCAATTACCCACATAATGTCTCCTCAAAAAGGCTTAGCTAATAGCTTCACCTTGGTTCCTGAAATCTAGAGGGGATTAAACCCTCGCTTGATTCAGGCTGGAAGAACCAAAAAAGGTTTCCAAACCCATGTGGCAGCGTGTGCTTCCTTTGGGGTAGGGAAATGGAAAAGGGTAAATGGGAGGGGGGTCCTCCTTTGCTCTTGAGGACTGAACAACACACAAAACACTCAGGGCCTACTCACCAACAGTCAGAGGGGGGGCATCTCACCAATGCTGAGGGGGTAATAGTCACTGTTTGGGTGCCTATATGTTGGAGGGCCCAGCACTCAGGGCCAGCCCGAGAGGGACCAAAGTGTCTCCACCATAGTGGGGGGTGATTAGGCGCACTGTTAACACACAGACTCTGGAGTTGAGCAGAAAGCCAGCAGTGGTGGTCTGCTGCAAACTCATTTATTCAAGGAAGAGCAGAGAGTCTCATAGGTCTTGTTAGCCAATAGCCGTATGGGGTGGGGTCCTGACCACAGCCAATTGCAGTTTGTTCCCAGGTGGATCAGGTTCCCTCCAGGTGCTGGGCAGAAACTGGCTACACAACCAACCAGTGTGGAGCACCACACCCATGAGAGCCATTCCTTCATTCTTCCTGTCAGGTGGCCTAGCTAGGCCCACCCTGTATTATGCCCAACATCATTTGGAGTTAATATTTGTGCAAGGTGAAAGATAAGGATCTAGTTTTATTCTTTTACAAGGGGAGGTCCAGTTTTCCCAAAATAATTTCCTGAAGATGCTATGTTTTCTCTAGGTAGTGTTCTTGGCTCCTTTGTCAAG
Source organism: Eospalax fontanierii (assembly GCA_035773235.1). NCBI lineage: Eukaryota > Metazoa > Chordata > Mammalia > Rodentia > Spalacidae > Eospalax > Eospalax fontanierii. The sequence goes on from CM069525.1 coordinate 83,388,899, forward strand.
TATCAGGTGGCTGAAATTGCATGTACTCATGTTTGTGTCTTCAATTATATTCCATTGGTTTATGAGTCTATTTTTGTGCCAATACCATGCTATTTTTATGACTATTGCTCTGTAATATTGTTTGAAATTTGGTATATTAATACCCCATGCATTGCACTTTGTGCTTAGGGCTCCTTTGGCTATCCCCAGACTCTTTTGTTTGTCAATATGGAGTATAGGATTTTTTTTCTAATTCTAAGAATATCATGATGATTTTCATTTGGATTGCAATGAATCTATATATTGCTTTTGGTAGGATTGTCATTTTCACAATATTAATTCTTCCTATCCATGAGCAGCAAGGTCCTTCCTCCTTCTAGTCTCCTCAACAATTTCCTTCTATAACGATCTACAAATTCATTGTAGATGTCTTTAATGTCTTTGGTTATGTTTATCTACTGTGAATGGGAAGTTTTCCTTGAACTCTTTCTCCAATTGCTTGTTATTGTTATATAGAAAGGCAAATGATTTTTGAATATTTATTTTATTACTGGCCACTTTACTGAAAGTGTTAATCATTTCTAAGAGTTTCTGGTTGGAATTTGGGGCATCTTTCATACATAATATCCTGTCATCTACAAAAAGGGATTATATGACTTCTTTTTTTTCCAATGAGTACTCCTTTAACTTTCTTCTCTTGTCTTATTGCTCTAGCAAGTTTTTCAAGCACTATATTAAAAATGAATGTAGATAGTAGACAGCTTTGTCTGGTTCCTGATTTTATTGAGAATGCTTCCAGTTTTTCTCCATTTAGAATGATGTTGGCTATGATATTTGGCATATAGCTTTAACTATGTTAAGTTACATTCCTTCCAGTCCAATTCCTTCAGAAAATAGCATGGTGTTGTCTGTTGTGTTTCCCCTTTCATATCTGATTTTGCTGATGTTAAGTTGTTCTTTCTTTCCTTTGGTTAAGTGGGCTAAGTGTCTATCTTGTTTAACTTTTCAAAGATTCACTAATTTTTTTATTGTTTTCTTTCTTTCTATATCTTTAATTTCTTCTCTGATTTTTGTTATTTCTTCTTTTCTGCTGAGTTTGGGTTTCAAATGCTGTTGCCTTTCCAGATTCTTCAGTTGCAATGCTAAATCCTTTATTTGTGATTTTTCTGAGTTTTTAATATAGGCACTTAGAACTATAAACTTCCCTCCTAGGACTGCTTTTAAAGTTTCCTGGAGGTTTTGTTGAGTTGTACTTTCCTTTTCATTTAATACCAGGGATACTTGTATTTCTTTATTTCTCTTTTAATCATTAAGAAGTGTGTTGTTTAGTGCCCAGGAATTTGTGAAGTTACTAGAACTTCTTCCATTGTTGTTTTTAAGCTTTATTGCATTGTTGTCTGAAAAGATGCATGGAATTACTTCATTTTTTTTTAAATAGTTGTTTTGTTTTGTGCTACTGTAAGCGATCCATTTGGGAGAATGTTCTATGGGGTGCTAAACAGAATGTGTATTTTTTGATGCATGGTTGGGATATTTGACAGATGTCTGTTAGGTCCATTTGCTGTATTGTGTTGTTTAGTTTGGTTCAGATGTCTCTCTGTTTATTCTCTGTCCAGTTGATCTGTCTAGTGGAGATAGTGTAGAAATCCCCTACTATTAGGGAGTTGGGATTAATCTTTGCCTTAAACTCCTGTTGTACTTCTTTTTATGAAGTTAGGTGCACCAGAGCTCAGTGCATATATTTTCATGATTCTTATATCACCTTGATTAATTATTCCTTTGATAAGAATGAAGTGAACTTCTTTATCTCTTCTGATTAGTTTTATTTTGATGTCTATTTTTACAGATATTATGATGATACAGACTGCTCATTTCTTAGTGCCATTTGCATGGATTATTGTTTTCCATACTTTCACTTTAATATGGTGCCTGTCCTTGAAGGTGAGATGGGTTTCTTGGAGACAACAAAGCAATGGATTTTTTTTCTTGATCCATTCAACTATCCTGTGTCTTTAGCTTGGGCGTTTAGGCCATTGATATTTAAAGTTATTATTCAAAGATGTGTATTTGTTCCCATCATTTTAATTTCTGTTTGTATTTTTGGTCTAAATTTTGGTTCCCTAGTTATACCTATATTTATTTTCTTTCTGTTGCCCCTGGGGTATAGTCATTCATTTCTTCAGCTCATTGAATTGCTTCTAGTATTCTGTGAAGGGCTGGTTTTCTGAACATGAATTCTTTCAGCCTATTCATGTCTTGGAAGATTTTTTTTCCTCTTCAGTATCAATAGATTTTTTTTCTGGGTAAAGTATTCTGCATTGGCATCTATTGTTGTTTAAAACTCGGAATACTTTGTTCCAGGCTCTTATTGTTTGCACTGAAAAGTCAGATGTAATTCTAATGGGTTTTCCTTTGTATATGAGTTTCTGGTTTTCTTTTGAAGCTTTCAGTATTCTCCCCTTGTTCTGTATGTTTAATGTTTTTACTATGATATGCTGTAGGGAGTTTCTTTTCTTGTCTTGTCTATTTGGTGCTGTATGTTCTCTGTGTATTTGTATAGGCATGTCTTTCCTTAATTTGGAGAATTTTCTTATAAAATCTGATTGAAGATCTAGTCAATGCCATTATCCTATGATTCTTCTTTTTCCTCAGTGACTATGATGTGCAAATTTGGTCTTTTCGTGGTGTTCCACAACTTTTGCATGTTTCATTCCTACGTTATTTAAATGTTTCATGATCTTTGCTTGAGTGTTCCAATTCTTCAACTTTATTGTCCAGTCTTTTTTCAGATTTCCATTTCATTCATTCCATTGGTGATGCTTTCGCCTGTTGTTTCAGATTGGTCTGTTGAGCTTTTTACTTTGTTCTTCATTTCAGCCCAAGTTTCCTTCAATAATTTGATCTGTTTTGTGAATTCAGTCAGAAGTTTTTCACTATCTTCTTTTAGTTATTTGATTTGTTTGTGTGTTTGGTTCACTAAGTTTTTGATCATGTTTATGATTATTCTTTTAAATGTTGTGTCCTGAGTTATCTCTAGGGGATTCCCATTGTAGAACTCTTCTACAGGACTGGTGATGTTTGGTGGGGTTTCCATATTATCATTTTTTTATTGTGATCTTGGCATGTGGATTTCTTTTGTTGTTTGTGATTCTGATCTGAGACTCAAGCCTTGGTTGAGTTGAAGTCTGATTCTATTTGTATACTTGATGTGATTGGTTGTTGGTTATGAAAAGCTGGTTGGTCAAAGCTTCAGGTTCCCTCTTTTGATTTTATATTGTAGAAACCACATGGCTGTAGCTTGGTTGCTTAAGAGTTCCCTAGATGGCACAAATCAAGCACGATCATATACTTTCAGGCTCTCTCTTAGAGTCTGGGCCCCTCTAATCAGCAGGCACAGTACAATTTGGGAAGATTGCTACACAAAAGCTGAATTCAGGCTTTCTCTGGCAGCCTGCAAATTTCTGCCCCACCCCCATCAAGGGCACAGAATATGATTGGAAATTTCACAGCCAGGCAGAGCTAAGAGGGCATTCGGGAGACCTGAGGAGGGAGGGAGGGTAAGAGTAAAATGCGCAAGTGCCCAAGGCTAGAAGGAGAATAAAATATGGGGAGGGGGAGTTTGGAGTTGCTGCTGAGCTAGGGGAATGGAGACAAAGTGGGCAGGATCAGATTTACCAGGGAATAAGGCTGGTCTCCCAAATCCAAAACAATTTGAAGGTGGTGACTTCCAGTATAGCAGGCTCATCTCAGGATTTCAAAGGTAAGTTGGGGGTAGAGCCAGTCTTTGACAGCTATAACAAACTAGACTGAAAAATAGAGCTGGTGTGAGTACAAGGATGGTGACACAGGGGTGCAGGTCTTGACTAAGAGAGTAATCCAGGGATATGGGTTTCTAAGAGCAAAAGTGGGCCTGTGTGAAGGCTAAAAGGAAAACTTGACATGGGGGAGGGCAGAATGGAATTGCTCAGGTGACAGGGTAGTGAAGATGCAGTGGACAATATCATATTTACCGGGAAGAAGGCCTGTCATAAAATCGAAGGCAGGTTGTGGAAGGGGATAGTCAGGGTAGATGATTGGTCTAGGGCAGGCAGAGGCAAGATGTGGGTGGGAAGAGCCTTTGAAACCTCTAACAAATTAGAGTGAGAAATTGATCTAGTCTGAATATGGGGGATCAGGACACAGTAGGCCAGTCTCGACTAAAGTCCAGAATTCTAGGATGCAGGCTCCACAATATATACTCTTACAAATAACATGACAAATCTTCTGAATTGTTTGCTAAGAATATTGCTCTGAAATACAGAGAAGAATCTATAATTTACTAGATGTTGAGAAATATTGCATTGAATTTTGTTTACAGGTACATAGATTTCAAACATTCTATGTGTAGTGAAGAAGGAAAGTACAAACAATGACTTAGAGATTGGCACATCTAGAAATACATCATAGACAAAACCCTAAGTTTATACTATGAGAATTCTGTGTTCTGATGTAATCATACTTGAAGTGGTGCTAGTTGACTGTTTAAGCTAGAAAAGTCACTTATTGTAATATTTTAAAGTAACTGTTGACATTTAAAGGTATTGAAAGATAACTGCCAATTAATTCTCTCCCATTTACACTTTCCATAATATGTAGCATTCATTTTCACCAGCAGAAATATATGAAACCAGGAATTTTTGTAAATAATAGCTGTCAATTTTGCCAGCTATAGTCCTTGCCATAAAACTATATAATTCATTGGTCTGTAGAAGAAATATGATATAAAATATATTAAAGAGCTATATAAATGCAAATACAACAAAAAATACAATTGATTTTTATGGATCTTAAGTCTTAAATGTAAGTAAAAGCTCTGTAGACTACTAGACACAGCCTGATAAAATGTCAAAATGGTTCCCGAAGGGAAATCAGAATGTTTCAGAATACCATTTTTAACAGTTCCCACTGTTCTTGTTATACTCTGATTTGCTTGGGGGAAGGGTTGTCACAGAAGTGCTAAAAAGCCTTCTAAAAAGTAAAACTATAAGAACATACTACTTAAAGGGAAATGCTACATGGTAGCTGTAAAAATTTCTCCTTATGAAATTGTTTCATAATTCCATTCATACAGTCACACAAACACATAGGACTTTATCTCATTCATTAAAGCCCTAATAAAAGTTTCAGTTAAAAAAACTAAATAATCACCACCCTGTATTTATGAATTACTGTAAGGACAACATCTTTGGAGGAAACTAATCAGCTAGTAGCTATCACTACTCCCTAAGTAGGTGATTTATTTCTGCCAAACAGAGAAAAAGAGAAATGTCTGACTAATTTTCTAAACCTTTACAGGCAATCAGGGACAATCATGAAATTTGTTGGCAACATCTTTATTTCAAGTGGTAGATCTTTCTGGTTTCACAATAAAATGTTTAAAAAATATTATTAATAATAAAAATAATAGCAGCCCATAGATTTTAAGTAGAACCTATTTTCCAGAAAAGTAATAATTGTTTTATTTATTTTATGTTTCAGATTTATTATTTTAAAACATTGATTATTATTTCTATTGCATAAATCAGATGTCCCAGGTTTAAGTTATTTGTGCACAGACATACATCTTGTCAGTGACAGATTTGGGCTGTGAGTCCAGGAGCCTGTTTGATTTATACTGTATGACATTGCCAGCTTTAACATGACATCATGTGCAAATCAAGTGAAAAGAATTGCTTTTATGTCCCTCTAAGAAAAATGTATTCAAGTAAAGATGGTAAGTTCAGAAATCATGTAGATACCAGAAAGTGGTTAGAACTTGAGGTCCAGTAATATTTATTTTAAAAGCCTAGCAAAGTAAACTTCGCATAATAAGACTCTACTTTGAAATAAAGATAAAGAGATGCATTATAAAATCAGGGAACTACAGTGGCAATTACAATTCCTATACAAAGGACTTCATTTCTGAAAAGATAGGTGACATAATATTTCTGATGCATTATTTTGATTTCTCAACTAACCAAAATATACTGTAGAAAATAATATGTTAGAACACAAGCCAAAATTGAGTTTAAGGAAGTATAATAAATTTTAACTAGAATAATCATTTGTGATGTTACTATGCCAATATTACAATTACCTGAACAAAAAGCCTAAATCTTAATTTCTATATTTCTTTATTTGAGTGTTTTATTATTTTTAGTTTATGTGTACAAATGTATTGCTTGCATTTAGGTAGGTGCACCCATGTCATGCACTGAAAAGCAGAAAATAAAGGTGTCAGAAGAAGGTAGTTTTAAATCCTTGAGACTGAATGAATTAAAATCCCTGAACATGGATTCAAAAGTCTCTTAAGATGACTGCCATCATCTAATAATGCATTTTGTAAGCACCTTCCCCCACAAACTGTGCATAGTAGGAGACAGAAATGACTATAACAATCACCGGGAATTATTGTACTTGAAATATTCCTGTCAAGGAATAACCATGGAAATAACAAAATAGATGGTATATATATATATATATATATATATATATATATATATATATGAAAGATACACACACACACACACATATATATATATATATATGTATCTTTCTGTGCCTTGTCATGTATCTGTTCACACAAATATATACATATATGTGTGTGTGTGTCTGTGTGTGTGTGTGTCTGTGTGTGTGTATTGCCCCGTATGCATTTTTCTAAAGGTCTTCTGAGGTCTCATAGTCTTGAAAATTTACTGAAAAGAGTGACTTAATTTTAGTCTGTTAATAATGCATTTTTTCCAAAGTCAGTGCCTATGTTAACTTTCATGTTTTGCGGGCAGTATTATCTATTTGTATGCCTTAGACAGCATTGTGGAAAAGAAAATCAGGGAGATTCAGGTAGAAAATCAGACTCGGAGCAAGGTTCACATTAAAAAACAATATCAGGAGCATCAAACCCCACTAAAAGAAAGTGAAACCAAAAATTGTTACGCAACTTTACATACAAAATGCAAGTAAAGGACTGACATTTGAGGTCTGAAGGAAATACAGGACATTAATGATGTGCCAACAGGTTGGCTCTCTAATGGAAATATTCTCAGAACTATACATAGCAATATTGAAATGGGGACGTAATGTGGTAGTAATGTGCTTGTGTTTCATGCATAAAGACCAGAGTTCAGGCCGAGAACCACGTAAAAATCCAGGCATGGGGCAAGTACCTGTAATCCTAGCACTGGAAGAACAAAAAACCAGAGGATCCCTAGGGCTTGCTGACCATCCAGTCTTGTCAAATTAGTGAGCTCTAGGTCAAAGAAAGACGGTCTCAAAAGGCAAATGGTGTTTCTGAAAATGACACCTAAAGATCCTGTCTGGCCTTCTCATGTACCTTCACTAGCAAATACACAAACATATGTGCATACACACACATACACACGTACACGACAATAAGGAAAGAAAAAAATGATGACACTCTGTGAATACTATCCTTAAATGTCATCATAATTAAAAGAAGAGAGAAAACGAAAGAAGAGAGAACGTGTAAGAGAACATGACAGTTTGGGGAAGGGAAAGGAGTTCCTTATACTGGAGTATGGTTGAAGCCTCTTTACATCTATAAAGCAAGAATTCTGACATCATTAACATTAGCTGTGAAGGTTTTCAGCTAGAGATGCTTTTTCAGATATAAATATTTCATGTTAACATCCCAAATAGTCACACACATGACTTTGGGTAGGACATCATTCCTCTCCCAGACATTTTCAGGAAATCTGAAAAATTGGAATAATAGCTTTATTTGCGATTCTGATATCTTAACTTGCTTTGCTTCATCCTTGTTACCTAGTGTGATATCTTATCAATTGTAGTCCTGTCGGGTGCCACTCTGAAGAAGGTGTTGGGTCTTCTGGAACTGGAGTTACAGTTGGTTGTTAGCTGCCATGTGGGTGCTGGGATTTGAACCTGAGTCTTCTTCAAGAGCAGCCATTGCTTTTAACCACTGAGTCATCTCTTCAGCCCTCACTTGGCATCTTGCATAGCATATTCAGATACTGAGAGCTAGGACTCAGTGAGGAGAGTTCCAGCTTACTTCCTCTAAGTCTTGTGTCCAAAGCTTGTGCTGTCTTCAGCACTATGGTCTCACCTTCAAGTTCTAGGAGGCAACCATGGGAAATAGCAATGCCCTATATTGTTTTGGGTGTCTCTTTGGCCACTCCACCTATGGTCAACAACTTCCAGGGAAGTTTCTGTTTCATGGCCCTGAATAACTTCTTAAGTAATCAATGAGTCCTGAAAGGAGCAATATCACTAATATCACCCTATGTGGCATAATTACAATTAAATATATATTTGCACTCACATATGTGTATGATACATATTTTTAAGTAAGTTTATAGAATAGCATGTTCCTTTATGGCTGTTTTAAGCACCCTTAACGATATCTATGCTTCTCTCTTCCTTCTCCCCATTATGACAAACCTCCTCCCATCCAGTTAAATTCTCTGCCAGTTTTCAACTTTTTCTATTTTAATGCACCTGTGTCTTATTATCCTCCTGTCTAGATACTCTCTCCCCTTACTCAATAGAATCTTTCTACTTTCTTGACTTCTGCAGTTTATTTCCTCAAATCTCAGGCTTTGGAGCTAGGATATTTCTATTTCAAATTTACCTGTGTAAGGAAATCAAAATTTGCTTTATGTAAAATATTTTTACAAAGTAGTAATTATTAAAAACCATACCCGATTTCCAAGATTTTATGAGTGGTGAGAGTTATACTTATCTGTCGATATAAGAATAGATATTTATAGCACTGTTAGAAATTACAATGATTTAAGAAAATAGCAGTAGTAGGTTTTCCTATAGGGTATATAATCTCTCCAACCATGTGCATTTGCCTAGGTTTAGAGCATCAGGCAAGAATTCCCACTGAGTAGGCATCAGGTGATGTTCCCCATCACAGTGTTATATCACAGTGTTATATCACAGAGTAAACCTATATAGTATACCTCAAAGCAATCAACACAAAAAACCTAGCGTCACAATCTCTTAGGCCATGAGGCTATGTTTTTTCTGAGTATTTTGTCATAAGCAACAAAAACTAAGCAGTACAGGAATTTAACATTTCTTTTAGCCAAATAAACTAAAGTAATTTCCTACTGTCTTTAAGTAAGTAAGTTGCTTTTAGTAAGGGGACCTGTTAGAAAGCAATTTGGCAATGAATGAAAGTTTCTAGAGACTGAGAATGGTCTATATCAAATTGCCAGCAAGAACAAAGAGATGACACTTCTGTAACCATAATCATTAGACTTCATCTTATAGATACATGGGCTTACATCCTTTTGCAGTACATTCTGACCACCCAACACTTGGTTTAGCATAATATGAGATCTTGAGATTTCTAATCTTTTGACCAAGTGGAGATTCTGTGATTTGGAGTTATTTCAAGATTCTGAAACCACAGAAACTAAGGTGATAAAAGTCATATTGTTATAAAACAATTAATGCTGTGGTAATTTAAATAATATTCATAGAAAACTGATATAGTCGTTGAATTTTCCTAAGAAATTATTGTTCCTCCAGTCAACGAAATCTCAGTTTTGAGAAACTTTTCTTAAATAATATGATAAGAAAAAAATTCTCCTAGTTTCTAAGTGGTTGACACCTAAGACAGAAATCACAAAATAGCTTTCACATAATAAAGCAGGATTTTTCAGTGGATCACCTGAATAACACTTATTTCACAGCTATTTTTCACATATCAGGCAAGTGAAAATTACAGCTTTGGGTCCATGTGAACAAAGACAGGTCTTGATGCATGATTTCTCAAAAGTATGTTCCTAGAATATCTACATCTGTATCACTTGGATTCTTCATTAAAGTGTAGTATTTTTGGCACATACTCAGACTATGAGATATAATGTTCTGGGATTGAGAATTATATTTTGTTAAAAAGTGTCTCACCTTGTAAATGATTTTAGAGCTGACACATTAGCAATACTGATTTACTTTCAATACTGATTTACTTTCTCTCCTCTCTCTCTCTCTCTCTCTCTCTCTCTCTCTCTCTCCCTTTGATGCATACCCAGACACACACACACACACACACACATATATATATATATGTAAATATCTCAAAGTATATTTATCTATACTAAGCTTTTCTATGCTTTTAGAATACAGATGTGCTTAAGCCCCACTCACTGAATGGAGAACCTTTCATATTGGGCTCAGATGTAGATGGATTAGATGTATGTTAATGTCTCTGGTATGCTTTTGTGCTGAGCTGTAGATGAGAATTACTACTATTATAAGAAGACTGGAGCCTGCTTATTTAGAATGAAGATAGGCAATGGTTGCATTAACAGCACAGAGATTGATTTTATATTCATTAAGGCCCTTTTATACATACATTTTTTGTCATCTCTAAATCTCTTTTCAGTAACCCTGTTATATACCATAATGGCTTTTACTGTCTTTATATACAACATTTCTTTCTTGCATTTCATTTGCATTGATTTTTCTATTTCATGATAGAAAACATTCAAATCTATAAAAACAGATTTTCAAAGTTTTTATTTTTTTATTTTTGAGAATTTCATGCATGAACACAACTTTTGCATTACTTCCATTCTTGCCAGTCCCCCACCAAGTCCTCCCATGTCCTCCACTTCATCTCAATTTCTTGTTCTTTTCATTATTTATTAATATCACATATATATACATCTATAAATACAGACATATAAAATGTACTGAATTCATAAGTGTTACTCATGTGTACCTGTGTTTAGAGATGTTAGAGATGACTATTTGGAATTAAAATCTCTCAGGGAGCTAATCTATCTAGAAAATTTATTCTCCCTACTTTAGCATCCATGACTGCTTATACATCTTCATCTTGACATTCTCCCAACAATCTAGGCATGTAAACTGGTTTTGTCATTATGCAGATCTCATTAGACTACCATACGGTGGAAAACTTCATTGATGTAACTTCCCTATCATGTCTAAAACTAGAGGCAGGTGTCTTGTCCCTTTGTCAATTACATTCTTTCCTCCCATTCTTAAGCTTTATTCCTTGAGTTATAGGTGTAGAGTTTGCACTGTAAATGTAGGTATGGGCAATTCACAATCACATACTCTTTGACAGTCTTCACAGAGCTAGAAAAAACATACTAAAATTAATATATAATCACAAAGGACCCTGAGTATCCAAAGCAATCTTTCACAAAAAGAACAATGCTGGGGGGAATCACCAAACCATATCTCAGATTATATTACAGAGCTAGGTCATTAAAACAGCATGGTACTGATACAAAAATAGACATGTAGATAAATGGAACACAATAGAAGTCCTAAATATGAGTACATACAGTTTTACACACCTGATATTTGACAAAGGGGCCAAGAATCCACAATGGAGGAAAGACACAGTCTTTAAAAGTGGTGCTAGAAAAACTGATCTCCACTTGTATAAGACTGAAATTTGTCCTGTATCTTTAACCCTGCACAATAGTCAACTCCAAAGACCTCAATATAAAAACCTGAAACTCTGAAACTGTTAGAAGAAAACTTAGGCAGTATCCTCCAAGATATAGGCATAGGAAAGGACATTGTAAATCAGACATCAGCTACTCGGGCATTAATGTCAACAATCAATAAATGGGACTTCATTAAACTACAATGCTTTTGTACAAAAACAAAACAAAGGAAGGGAAGAGCAAACCCACTGAGTGAGATAAAATCTTCACCAGCTACACTTCCATCAAGGATTGATATCCAATATATACAAAGAACTCAAAAAATAAAGAAGAAATTAAACGAGCCAGTAAAAAGATGGGCTATAGACCTGAACAGACAGTTCTCAAATTAAGGAATAAAAATATTTAAGAAACACCTTAAAAAGTGCTCAACATCCTTAGCAATTAGAAAAATGCAGTTAAAAATCACTTTAAGATTTCATCTTACCCAAGTCAGACTGGCTAAGATCAAGAAAACAAAACACACCCAATGCCAGAGGGGATGTGGACAAAGGGGAACTCTCCTTCACTGCTGGTTGGAATGTAAATTCTTGTAACCACTATGGAAAGCCCTTTGGAGAACTCTCAAAGAATGAAATACCATATGATCCAGTTATAACACTTCTTGCACATACTCAAAAGGACTCATCTTACTGTACAGATATTTGCACAACCATGTTTTGCTGCTCTATAGCTAAGATATGGAAACAAACTAAATGTCCTACAACTAATAAATGAATAATGAAAACATGGTACATTTATACAATGGAGTTCTACTAATAAGTAAGAAAGGCTGAAATAATGAAATTCACAGGTAAATGGATGGAATTGAGAGTGTCATAGTAAGTGATGTAACACATAAATGTAAGCAATGTACATTCTCCTTCATTTTTGGATGGTACCTCTAATCCCCTATATGTGAGTATATATCCTTATGTAACATCAGGATCCACAAAAAGGGAAAGGATACAGGGAGGTAAAGGAAAATAAGGAACCCCAAAACGGGGGATAGTAGGACCAGATGTTACCATGGGGGAGGTGGAGGAGTAGGAGTGCTCAGCAGGGAGGAGAGGAGAGAGGGACATGCAAGGCACCACAGTGTGGAGGGGTTTCAGGAGATGGGGGACAGAGGGATGCAGGTTTTATTGGATGGAGGGACTGGGAAAGGAGGAGGGAGGTCAGATGGGAGGAAAAAGAGCAGAGATGAATGAATCTTGGAGGGCTGGGAACGAAATGCCATATCATTGAAAGCCCCTGAGAATGTACAAGCAATGTGTAAACATGGATGGATCTGTATACCTGGGGCCTGCTTGCCAAAGAACACAGTGCCAGACAGAATGTGTCTCCCTTTGTATGACTGGTGAGAGTTGTCCAAGAGACTCCCAAATAATACAGGCTATTGCCAAAGCTCTTGGTTATCTCCAAGAACTAGAGGACAATGCCCTACCACTGAAAACAGGACATACTTGGGATACAGGAGCAGGAACTGATCTGGAAGCTTTCTGCATGAAGTTTAGCTCCCATAATTCTTGATGTTAACATGCAAACATGCTAAAGAAGAAAAGTCAATCAATGGTCCAACCCAACTCTAAATTCTAATAAGTGTATCAACCGGCACAGCAGAGCACAACATACATGTCAACTCAATTAGACAAGGGTCAGGAATAAAGTGACAGAAATTGGTGGCAGGCCAAACCTACACTGAGAACCATTGGAGACTGATTACTACCTGGAGAGGGAGAGTATGCCTTACTTATGATCTCTAGATAGCCTGACCATACTCCAGTAGATGAATTTGTGCTAAAGAACATCTGGGCACAAATGCTTGACTGGATAGGCTTAACATGCATGGTGGAGTTCATGAGGTCTAGGGAAGGGTTGGGGTATTTGATGGGGAAGGGGGACCTACATTTTATTTAGAACTGTTGTATGAAATGTATAAAATTCAGTAAAATATTTTTCAGAAGTGACAGAAGTAGGTTTTTCTCAAAAGTCTATGACATGCCCAACCATATATACTTGGCTATTTTCACAGTAACATGCATGATTTTTCTCCTATTGAGCAGGTCTTAAGTTCAATTAGACAGTTTTTGTTTAACAACAAGATAAAACTGCCACTAGTGCAGCCATAGATATAGTTTGCTGGTTTGTTATTCTGTGGTGTGTAGTCTTTACCTCTGAGTACGAACTCTGAATTGTTAGACCTGTTTTTAGCTTTTATCCACGCTGATTTCCACAGAAGCTGTGTGAATTTATAATCCCATTGGCAATCAATGAGGGTTCCCCTTTCCTTACATCATTGCCAGCATTTGTTGTCATTTGTTTCTTGATCTTAGGCATTCAGACTGGGGAATGATGAAATCTTAAAGTAGTTTTAATGTGCATTTCTTGAATTGCTAAGGATTTTGAACACATTTTAAGGTATTTTTAAGCCAATTTTATTCCTTCTATTGAAAATTCTCTATTTAAATTTGTAGCTCAATTTCAAATTGGGTCAAATGTTTTCTTGATGGTTTGCTTTATGTATATTCATTCTAGACATTTACTCTCTGTCAGATGTATAGCTGACAAGGATTCTTTCCCAGTTTGTGAACTTCCCCTTTACCCCATTCATTGTTTTCTTTACCAGGCAGAAGTTTTTTAGATCAATGACCTTTCAGTTTTCAACTGTTGAACTTAATTACTGAGCAGACACAATATTTAGAAAGCCCTTTCCTATACCTATAGTTTGTAGGATACTGCTAATATTTTCTTCTAACAGTTACAAATAGAGGTATTTAATGCATTTGGAGGGTGTTTATACAGCATGTGATCTGGGTTTAATTTCAGTCCTCTGAAGATTCAGTTTTGCCAGTACCATTTGTTGAAGATGCTATCTTTACTCAGGTTTGTTTTCTTTACATCTTTATCAATATCATGTAGCTAAAATATTGTGTGCATATTTTGGTCTTCTATTTTGTTCCATTCATTGTCATTTCTGTATTTGTGTCCATACCACGCTTTTTTTATTATTACATCTCTGTAGTATATCCCAGAGTCCAGTTTGACAATCCTCACAGTACTGCTCTTTTTGCACAAGATTTATTTGGCTATATAGTTTCTTTTGTGATTCCATATACATTTTAGGATTTTTTTTATTTCTCTGAAAACTGAGGTGGATTTTAATTCAGATTGTATTGGATCTTTAAATTGTTTTTGGTAGTATGGTAATTTTCACAATATTTTGTCTACCAATCCATGAGCACGATGATCTTCCATCTTCTAGTTCCTTGTTCTAGATCTTTCTTCAAAGATTTAAATTTTCATTGTAAAGATATTCAACATCTTTGGTTGCTTTTATTCCTAGATTTTGGGGGTGAGTATTGTGAATAAGAACATTTCTATAATGTCTTTCTCTGACTGCTTGTTATTGGTATATAAAAAGGCTAACAATTTTCCAAAATTGACTGTGTATCCCACCATTTTGCTTAAAGAGTTCATTATGTCTAGAATTTTTTCTGTAGAATGTTGGGTATTTTTCTTGTATAATATGTGCAAGCAGGGGTAATTTGACTTCTTTTCTAAGTTGTACCCCTTTAATTTCCTTTTTTTTTTCTCTAGCTAAGGTTTCAGGACTGTATTGAAAAGGAGTGAGGAACATAAGTAGCACTGTCTCATTTCTGATTTTAATGGGAATGCTACAAGTTTTTCTCAATATCAAATAATGTTGGCTGTGGGGTTGTCATATATAGTCTGAATTGTGCTGAAGTATATTGCCTCCAGTCCAATATCATCTAGGATATTGTTTGGTCTGAGACAGTGTTTCCTTGTAACCCCAGAAGGATGGTAAATCACCATGTAGACCAGGCAGGATGAGAACTCAAAGAGGTCCCCCACCCCCGCCTCTGCCTCCCAAGTGCTGGTATTAAAGACATTCACCATTATAACAGCTTACTTCTAGGATATTTAACCTGAAGCATGTTGGATTTTTTAAAAGGCAGTTTATGCATCTGTTGAGACTATCATGTGATTTTGTCTCTAATTCCATTTTTATAATTTATAACATTTATTGACTTATATATATTGAACCATCCCTACATCTATGGGATAAAACCAATTTGACTGTAAAGTTTATGATATTTTTGATATGTGTCTGTATGTGATTTGTAAGAATTTAATTGAGAATTTTGGCATCTATGTTTATTGGTGATATCAGCTGGTAGTCTTCTTTCTTTTTCTTTTTTTGTAGTTGTGCTTTTACCAGATTTTGGTATTAGCATAATACTGGTTCATAGAGGAAGTATGGGAGTTCTCCCTACTTTCTATGTTTTTTATTTATTTAAGCAAAATTGCTTAGTGATTTTCTTTAAGGATCTGGTAAAATTCTGGAATGAATTCATTTGGATCCAGGGTTCTTTTAATTAGGATATTTGTATTATTGTTTAATTTCTTTATTTGTTATGGGACTGTTCAATTTGTTTATCTCTTCTTGGTTTAACTCATAGTTTGGTTTATTCTAGAAATTCATCCATTTCTTTTAGATTTTCTAATTTAACAGATAATAGCTTTGTAAAGTAATCTCTTATAATTTTCTGGATTAGTTTGTTGTCCACTTAAATATTTTCTTTTTTGGCTCTTATTTTGTTGATTTGTGTGTATTTATTTTGACTTTTAGTTAATTTGTCTGTCTATCTTGTATACGTTTTCAAAGAACCAGCCCTTTTCTTCATTAACTCTCTGTGTTGTGCTGTTTGTTTGTTTCATTGCTTTCTGCTCTGATTTCTACTTTTTCTTCTTGTATCCTGGTTTGGGGTTTGATTTGTTTTTGCTTTTCTAGACTCCTGAGTTGTGACATTAAGAAATTTATTTGTGCTCTTTCTGATTATTTGTTAAAAGTGCTTAGGGCTGTAAACTTCCCTGTTAGGACACTTTTTAATGTATCCCTGATAATTTGTTGTGCTGTTTTTATTTTCATTTAAATTCAGGAACATTTTTCTTCATTTCTGATCTTTTCTTTGACACGTTTCTCATTCATTTAGGAGTGTGTTGTTTAATCTCCATGAGATCATGTATTTGCTAGAGATTGTTTTCCTGTTGATTTTCAACTTTATTGTACTGTTGTCTAATGGAATACATGGGAATATTTCAATATATTTCCTATTTTGTGTTCTACAATCTGATCTGTTTTGGAGAAATTTTCATGGTCTGGTGAGTAGAATGTGAATCTTTGTTGTTTAGTTGGAATATTCTGTAGATGTCTTTTAAGTCCATTTTTATGTATAATACCATTTATTTCAGATATTTTCTATTTATTCTTTGTCAAAATCACCAGGCTAATGAAGAAAGTTATTTATTAAAATTACCTACAATTACTGATTTGGGGTTTATCTATGTCATGAAATCCAGTAGCACTCTTTTTGTGAAACTGAATATCTTCATGAGAGATTCGTCCTTTGGTCAGAATGAAGAAGCATTTTTTTTATCTCATCTGGTTAATTTTACTTTGAAATCTATTTTTCTCTGATATCCAGATAGCAATGCGTGATTATTTCTTGGTGTCATTTGCCTGGAATATTTTTTCTAACCTTTTACTCTAAAGTAGTGTTTGTTGTTTCCTGATTGACTATATATATATATATATATATATATATATGTATATATATATGTATGTATATATATAATTTGTGTGCATTTGATACACAGATACACAATATACCCTAATAATAGACCATTTTCTGTATCTATATCCACTATAGCGCCCCCAAAAGGATTTCATGCATTTTGACATATACGTTAAGTGCTATCAAGTCAAAGTTTTGTCCCCACATATCTCTCAGTGTGAGTTCATTCAGTGGAGCATGGCCAGTCTATCCAGTGCCACTCCCTTAAAGAAAGAACAACTCTCACTCAACAGATAACAGTGGCTAATAGTTTCTCAGCTGAAGTTGGAGCTTCTTACTCGTTTTCCCAGTTCTATGGTCGGTTTTTGTCTGGTTTGTGCTTTCATGAGTCTTGTACAGATATCTTGATACATTAAAGCTTGGCTCTGTTTTTATTGTTACCCTAGCTTGGTTTTTTAATTTCTGATCAGGTATAAATAATTAGTTGGTCTGTACTTCGTTATAACCTTTGTGTTTTTCTTTAAAAAAAAAAAAATGGAAATATGGGATGGTTCCAGACTCATCTGGTGTGCCGGGGGGAAACCACAACTAAAACTATGAATGTGAAAATTGAAAATCTATAATTGCATTCTTCCTAACTCACCAGATTTAGAGGGTTCCAGAGTTGAAGAGCAACAGTTCCGGATCTAATCCCAGAGAGAGAAAATTACAAAGTAGTAGGTGGGTTCTGTTCCGCTTACCAGGGGTTGGAGGATCTAGATCACAGGAGCAATGCTTTCCACCCAAGTCTCAAAGCTAAAACCCATTTTACTTCATAAACTGCTGTTTTAGGTGATTTGGTTATTGGTAGACATAGCAATAAAGAATGAACTAGGTCATCTAACCAAAGAAACTTACTAGAAGTTAGCCATATAATGGAGAAACAGTAAGAAGTTCTTTAATTTTAAGAAGCATATATATTCATTTGTATACAATTTATTGTCATTTGCTTATATACCTTAGTGACTGCCTTCGTAGCACTGTAGATGTTTAATGTAGGAATTCCAAATCTTGGATAATATCCTACGTGTTCAATTAAATCCCAACAAACATAGACTGTAACATGCGTACTGATGGTAACAATTCTTTCTAATCACACTCATGCTAAAAACTTTCTCTGAAAACTTGATGTAATGGTTGTTAAACAAAAAAATTATACATTCAAGAAAGTTTTACTTTACTTCACTTCCTTAGGAAATTCAACATTTTAAAATTATTTTATTGCACATTGGAATATTTCCATATTAGTGAATATTTTCCCTTCTTGAATCTTGTAAGATAAATTTAGTATCTTCATATAGATATGTGAGTACAGGATTTGCAATCCAGTACTAAGTGAATACTAATTTTAACATGAACAGTCTGAGAAAGTACGGTATCAAGAAAATACTACTGAGGCATGATGGTACATGATTTGAATCTCAGCACTTAGCAGGCAGGGGCAGGGGCAACTCTGTGAATTTTAGGCTAGCCTGGTCTACATAGCAAGTTCCAGGCAAGTCAGGGCTGCATAATGAGACCCTGTCTCAAAACACTATAAATAAATAAATAAGAACACTTTTAATATGGAATTTTTTTTCATGGAAATTCTTGTAGTCTGAATATTTATTTTCCCAAACAATGAGCAGAGTGCAATGAATGCTGCTGCTCAGTTCGATTTCTTCTTTATATTCAGTCCAAGACACTAGCCCGGAAAATTGTGCTGTCCTTTCTACCCCATTTAATACTGATAATTCCTCACAGGTAGGCCCAGGCTCTTCTCCCGTTGGTGATTTTAGATACTGTCAAATCGAAAATATTTAAAATAATAATCAATAAACTAGTAAACAGACCCTCATCAGATAATCATCCTTGATTCTGATTGCATCTTCACCTGATTTAGCTTTTAGAGCTCTAGGAAATTTGTTTACATGTTACTCTATTCATGGTATTTTATGATAACAATCAATACAGACTAACACGAATAAAGCTCTTTCTTTTCCACAGTAGCATGAGTACAATTTATCATATTAAATATATTAACATATCTTGGTGTCATCAAGTGACTAACCGAACGGATGAACAAAGTTCTATATTCCCATTAAACTGAGGTGATAATGTTAAATTGTGCACAACTAACCTACATGTGAAGGTCCGAACTGTATCATTAAGGGTTAAAGACAATTGACTGTAAAAGAAAATGATATACTTAATGACTCATGAAGGACAAAAGCAGAATTCTTAGAATTCTCTACCTAGAAGATATTTTACAATGCGTTTGAGGTACCATAAATGTTTAAGGCTTCTTCCTCCTAATTCCAACAGAAAAAAAGGTGAAGTCCAGTGTAGGCAAAGTGCTCAAATAATCCTGTATTTCATTTGTTACAACTGACATCTTAACTGCTTAGCACTTACAAACACTTGCTGTTCTTCTAAAGGACCCAGGTTCAAGTCTCAGCACCAAGACTCCAAACTGTCCATAACTCCAGTTCTAGGGCATTCAGTACTCTCTTCTGGCTTCTGCAGGGCATGGTACACACGCAGTTCACTTACACATATGCAGACAAAACACTCATACACATGAAATAAAAATAAATAATAAAATATTTTAAAAGCAACTGACATCTTTTTCTGTAGAATTTACAATAAGAGATCTCACTGAGGGCAATTCTTAAATCCTGACAACAGTCATGTATGGTAAAGTATAGAAGAAGTTTACCCTGAACCAGGGTGATTGCCTAGAGAACACAGGGAGAATATTCTTCAAAGTGATTAAGTGGTATTTAGATCTCTTAGGGAATATATAGCATATTCTTTATACTTAGAGGAAGCACATATAACTACGTAATCACTTTGAACTCAGAGTAAAGATGTTTTAGCCAAAGAGGAAGAAAAAAATGGAGCATATAAAAATGGGAACATATTTGGAGAATTTATTTTGATCTCATGGAAAAAATAGGTAATAAGTAAATTGATTGCTACCTCAGTGTTACAGCTGATGCTGGCTACTTTTGATCTCTTGCACAGAATACAAACATATACACACTTGGTTTACTTTTTCATGAATTATTTATTTTTTAACTCTTGAAACCAGGCAAGAACAGTTTTACAGTTAGAGAACCTCCTCTCTCCTATGTTGTATTTATCATCTATAGAATGAACTATATTCAGCAGAATGAATAGGTATCACATCTTTAAAAATGCATTGTGACTTGTAAAACAAGCTCAGTGAAATGTGGTTTACTGCCACTCAAGAAATTCATAAAATGCCTCCTCAATATGGCCTAGGTAGTAAAGTATTCTATACTAACTTAAATCCCCTTTTCTCATTTAAAGGACAAAAACAAAATCAGCATGGCAGCAGAGAAAGGTTTAAAACTCTGAAGGTCAAATCACAAATGTATGTTTCTGCTTTTATTCATAGAAAAATATCATCATCTTGCTAGCTACTGCACACTCTAATTTTTCATATCCATAGGCAATGAAACTCCATAAGAAAAAGAACACCAGTAAAAACAAACAATTCAGCATTCACTGAAAGAATATTTCTTGGAGGAAGATGCAGGTACAAACTAAAACCAGAAACATAAAAGTCAGAAATTTAAACCTTGGTTATGGGCTATGACTAACTGGCATTATTGGCTTCGTCTTGTTATGTCATTATCAAGGGAAGGTACATGAAATAGTTCTATCAACTCTGAAGAAATTTAATAAGTAAAGGAACTAAAGATATCAAAATCATTGGAAACCATCAAATTTAATCTTGAGTTATAGATCTCATTTCTAATTTATCAGTACTCCTTTAACTATTTCTTTTAACTATTACTATTCAAAAACAATATCATTAATGCCTATAAAATTAAAGGGCCATGAAGATAGATACAGTGTATACATTCCATCATGGAAAGTGCACATAAATGATTAATTCAATTTCTGGTTTCTGATTTTAGCTTTAGGTTCAAGTCTTTTTTATAAGATGTTTTTTATTTATTTAATTTGAGTCTGTAGGGCTGGGACACCCAATACCATGGTGCCTATTGTGTGGAAGCGAGAAAACAAATTTGGTGAGTCAGTTTTTCCTCCCATCATGTGATTCCCAGGAATCAAACTCAGGCTGAGAAGCTTGTTGGTAAGTGTGTTTTACCTGCTGACACACCTCACTGGACCTGGTTCTATTTTTAAAATGACTATCCCGTTTGTTCATTGTTATAAATCAATCGATCTGCTAATGCTTCCCTGATGGCTTTCAGAGTTTGAGGGGATAGTTAAAATTTCTTGGAGCAACGGTTTTCTAAAAACCCTTCTTTAACTATATTAAAGTTTCTTTGTGATCTTTGTTGTCATCCACAAATGACACATATTTAGACTACTGGTGTATGTCAAAAGTAATCAACATCATTACCAATTGGTACTGGGCTGGGTACGTAGACTAACTGCAGAGTGTTAGCCTAGCATGCACAAAACTTTGGGTTCAATCTCAAGAACATAAAAAATAAATTACATTACTCCCGTATTTCTCATTTTGTAAAATGTGGTTATATTATTATCTTTTCTACCCCTCCTTGTCAATGACTAACAACCACTGCAAGGTTCTAAAGGAAAAAAATAGTGTCACTATTTTCATGTGAACAGAAATATATATCGCAGAATAACCCCACGCCCCCCATACACATATAAGATATTTTACACGCCTATACCTCTATTATATGGTCTTCTGGCCAATTCAAAGTCAAATTAGAAACTGAAAAATGTTTTTGGATTTCCACCCACCCCCAATACACATCCCACTACACACTTTCCAAAATGTATACACTTTCCTCATTCCAAGGAATTTTACTATTTCCTATAACTGTGTTAAACAGAATTTCATGGTGGTTTTATTTTATGAATATTGCTTTAAAAAAGTTTGAAATCATTTGAGTAGGCTTATTCTAATCACATAAATAACAAAAACCAGACAACTTCTGATAAAAGAAAAGTAAGATAGGGAATGATTCAAACCTTGAGAACTTACTGATTCAAGTTAGTTGGAATTGCCTGAGAAGGAATCTGGGATGGCTTATGGAACTGGAAGGATGTCAGGTGACACCTATGAAGGAAGAAGGGATTTCAGTCCTACAACTGCATCGAATTTGACCAATAAATTGAATAAGACTGAAAGCAGATTCTTCTCTAGATGCTCCAGACCAGGATTGGATAGCATAAGTCTTTTAAGACGATCAGAATGGACGCAATCAAGACTTTTTACACTTTAGTTCTAGAGAACCATAAACCAGTAAGTTTGTGCTGCCTTAAGTCATAATTTTTGTGGCATATATATGTGTTATGCTTCATTAGCAAACAGTACAATGGCTGAATTTGATAAACTGATATCTAATGTGTTACCTGGTTAATTTGTGATATCTTTCAGAAACTCTGTGCTTCAATACTCTTAAAATTTTATACATTCTAAAGATTATTTACATTCTAAAACAAAGTGACAATCATGATCTTTGGAATATATAAAAGAAAAATTAGGACAAAATGTGTTAAAGGAGATAAGGAAAGCCATTTTTATTAATATGAACTATCATAACAAAAATAAGACAATATGAAAGTATATGTGCTTATAAAATAGCTATAAGGAATGAAATATAATCTAGGCTTGGACTAGAGACTTCAAGTCACAATACATACACATCCACCTCTTCCAACTTTGGATGAAGTCAAACTTCCCTAGATGTAAACTGAGGGGGAAGGGCAAGTAACAATTACAGTCAGCACTGAAAAGAGAATGGCTACCACAAATCAGCATGGCTACAGTTCCTATAACAGACATACCCTATTTAACTTAGCATGGGTTTGAAATCATTTGCATGGTCACTTAAAATAGCAGAAGTCAGTTAAATTCTCCTGAAGGAATTTTTCTTCAATCTGGAGACTGCAGAATATCAAGTTCAATCGATTTTCTTGGCAGAAACTCACACAGCTCTTTAGAAGTGATATACATCCCTAACTCTGAGAATTAAAAAATCAGCTAAAGCTAAGCAAAACTAACAACCATGCAAATAGAAATTGGACTGAAATCTGATAAGAAGCATAGCTGTAGTTTAGAGTGGTAAATCAAATCTAGTACTTGTGCCTGTGTGAACTTAAACAAGCTGTGTCATTTCTCTAGATTCCATTTCACTATTAACAAAAGAAGTTTAAAGTAAATACCATCAAAAGTCTTCCCTTCACCTCTGACATTCCTTTATTTCATGTGTATCCCCAAAGAAGTACATAGGATCTTAGAATACACTATCTATCAATTAAGACATAGTTAGACTTAGGTAACATTTAAAAATTTACATTTATTTATGGGTATACAGCTTCTGGATTAGGGGAGTAGTTCCCTTACCAAGGAGCACATGTGGTAGTCAGAAGACAACTTACAGAAGTAAACTCTATCCTTCTGTCACATGTGTCTTAGGGCTCAAACTCAGGTCATTCAGCATGTCAGCAAGGGCCTTTAGCTACTGAGCTGTGTCACCAGCCCAGACTTATTGAACTTCTTAGCATGGAATCCAATATCCTCAGGATCCTTCAACTTATTTCTCAAAATTCACTTAAGACTACTAGGTTATTTGCAATTTGCCAAATATATTCTTTGATTATGTGTTTTTTATTCATGCCCATGATCCAATGCCAGTTTCTGATTCAGCAGCATATCTAGGTTAATTATCAACTATCCTATCGTTCTCTAATCTGATACAGTACCACTTTCAAACTCATGTAGATTTTCACGGTTCTTTTCATAAATCAATATTTGTTTATTCATTGATTTATTTGCCATGTTCTGGGGCAAGGAGGCACAAGCACTTGTTGATACATAGTGGCCTATGGAATATTTTTTTCAAGCACACTGATTTCTTAGAAATCGACTCTGACTACCCTGGTGCAAGGTAGTCACTGGGGTATTATAGACTCTAATATTGCGTTGTGGTCTCACACATACCTGCTACTTTCCTGGCTTCTACTGACACTCAGGTTCGCTTTTCCTATATGTTTTTTAATGTATAAATTTTGTATAAATTGCAACTAACACTAGTAACTCTCAAATTATTCTACTTTCAGCATTGATTTTAGGGTACAATTCACTTTTTGTAACTGTAAATGCAACATGAGCTCCCCGTTTTAAAGTGATTTTCCTTGCTGTTTATAATAGATTGATGTTCAGTGACTATGTCTTCTCACAAGCCCACATTTTCTCTAGATTCCTGAAGGTCTTCACTGACATCCCAGAAAGAATGGAGTTGTGCCTGGGGTTGTTATACCTTTGCATGCTTCAGATTAAATATTATTTTAACTGGTTTTGTTTATTGTAAAGCAACCTATCATCTGTTTGTTTATTATGTCTTCAGGAAAAAATACATAAAGGTAACATAAAATTACTATAAAAATTGTGTGTCTTTTTAGAGTGGAAGTAAAGAAACTGTAATAATATAACACCTCATTCATAAGAACTTTAACCTATAACTTCTGTTTATGTTTTCTTCCTGAAGCTCACAGTCACAACTGTGACTTCCTGTCATAGTGTTAAAATTTTCACAGGCAGTGGTAATGATCTAAGAGTGTTTTATTTCCCTCTCTTCTGTCCTTTCAAAGGTGTAATATATGACATTAAATTAATTATTGCAATAGATACTATCATTTTCTGCTTAACAGAGTTTAGCCCAGTGGAGATTAAGAATTGGAGTATTTGACTCCATTATCTACATTAAACAGGTCAACCGGACAGAAAATAAACAGAGGAGAAAAATCTGAATTAAACAATTTCATACATCAAATGGCCTAACGGACATCTACTGAATATTCCAGCCAAACACCAAAGAATACATATTCTATTCAGCACCCCATGGACATTTTCCAAAATATTCCACATACTGGGACATAAAAGAAACCTCAACAAACAGAAAAAAATGAAAGAATTCCATGCATTCTATCAGACAACAATCCAATAAACCTTAAAATCAACCCTGGAAGAAGCCATAGTAGCTTCACGAACTCATGGAGACTAAACACCACACACCTGAATGATGAATGGGTCAAAGAACTAATTACTAATTAAGAAAGAAGTAAAAGTATTCCTGAAAATAAACGAAAACGATAATACAACCCACCAAAACCTCTGGGACACTCTGAAAGCGGTCTTAAGAGGGAGTGTTTTTAGCTTTAAGTGCCTACATTAAAAAATCAGAAAGTGCACAAATAAATGATTTAACATTTCAAGTCAAGAATCTGGAAAGCCAACAACAAATGTAACCCAAACCCAGCAGAACAGAAGAAATAACAAAAATCAGAGCAGAAATTAAGGAAATAGAAACAAAGAAAACAATACAAAGAATCAATGAGTCCGGGAGATGGTCCTTTGAAAAGTTAAACAAGATAGACAAATCCTTGGCCCAGTTAACAAAAGGAAAGAAAAAGCAACTCCAAATCAACATAGGCAATCATTTTAGTTTGACACCCTAATGGCAATGATATATCTACATAAGCCCTTGTGCATAGGTGAAGACTACATAACAATAACCAGTGCCAGACAGGAGAAACTTTCCATTGAGTTGCTGTCCAGGGTGGTCCTAGAGACTCCCAAAATTATACAGGTTATTGCCACAGACTCTGACTGACTCACAAACTTGAAGGTTAAGAGACTATTATTGAAGACAGGACATACTTAAGAGACCAGATTTGGAGCAATTGAACTGGAACTGACCTGGAAAGCACTCTCGATGTAGGCTAAGTTCTCATAGCTCTGGAGAGCACTAGACAAGTAGCCAAAGGAGAACATCAATCGATGACCCAACACCAGCTTTATGACCAAATAACCACATCGAAGACTGGAACAACATTCAACACTGGTGTAGTAGTGGCACAGTTATCTTGGGGCCATTCAACATCTATATAATTGGTCTCCGAGACCACTCAATGGGAGGAAACTCATGAGTGGTACTGTAATCATAGCCAAATGCACATGGATGAAGAGGTCATGGATCTTAGAGAGAGTCCCGGGCTGTCATATCCTTAGGCTAATATAACTTTTAACTAAATCCAAAATATGCATCCTTATATTTACAATTAAGTATTGCAGTCACAGTTCATCAAAGAAACTTCTTTTGCACCAGTCAGAGACTAATACAGAGTACCACAATTGGTCACACACAGATATTCCCCATGCCTAAGTAGCACATCTAAAATCCAGCCTCTATACCCAAGGCTCACACATCATGGAACAAGGGGTAAAAGAGTCACTAATGAATCTCTCAATTCTCATTAATGAAGCTCCCTCATGCAACAAAAAGCCAGTAATACATAAGGCCACAAATACCTAAACCCTGGAAATTAGCAATCTACAGAGTGTGGGTCCCTGGACAGGACTTATATTATGTATTACTCACCCATTGTTCAGGGACCATTGCAGAAAAGAAGTCAGAAAGATTGTAAGGGCCAGTGAGAAGGGGCATGACCAAATGGAAATAGAATCCAACAAGTTCCTGGGACCCTGTTCATATGAACCTAGAGCAATTGTTTTGGCATGCTCAAGATACATGCAAACTCAAGCAGAAGAAAACACAGCATTGACGGGGACCAAGTGACCTCTGTCTGACCTTCCTGCAAATGTAACATCTTGTGACTCAGTGCAAAACATCCTGACATTTGTTGACACCAATTACGTTAACTTGGAGTCTCTTAAGTGCCTTTTAGAGTTTCTTATTGTCTAAACAGACAAGCTCCCCCACCTGTAGCTGCCCTTGGCTACACATGCCCTTGGCTCCTGGATCTTCCAGTGATTTGTCTCCTAGCAACCTTTGTCCACCACACCCCACCCAGCCCCTTGCAGCTGCAGTATATAGAGCTCTGTAAAGAATAAAGATTTGCTGATTTGATCAAAAGACTGTCTTGTCGGCCCTCCGTGTTCCCTTTGTTCTCTTTCATCCCAGGTTTCTGAGGACTCATGCTCTGTTGAGGCCATGCCGGCCGGGGCACAGCATTGAACTTGGGAAATGTGTAGCAAACCCTAACTTTGTTTAAGTAATATTGAAAACTGACTACTGTTAGGTGAGAGTACGCTAGTCTTCCTAAAGCAAAGGACTCTGGATAGGCTGACTAGACCTCAATGAGAACTTGCACTGAGTTCACTTGGGAATACTAACCTGACACACTAGAACTTAACACAGATGAAATAATGTATGGATTCCAGTTAGGGGGCTATGGGTTTGGGGTGCCTGTGATGAAAAGGATATAAAGATGATGATTAATTGAGATGTTCTGTATGAAATACACAATGATTCAATAAAAACATATTCTAAAGAAAGAAATGAGGCATTTGAAATCCAGCCTAAATAATCATGTCACCCTCCTTTGAAGAATAGTTTTTCTTTTTTAGTCTCCACTCCTTTATTATTGATGACTTTTACTAGCATTTTTAAGAAGCAAATATCTGAGCTTGCTGAATGTAATATAGTTTCTAGGCAATTAGTATTGCTCTTACCACCAAATGAATAAAAATCTTTGTCTTTCCCTGAGCAGAGCGGCGTGTAATTAAAAATTGGCAGAGATGTTGCAAGAATCTCCTAAACTTAACACTATTCTGAATTGAAGCTAGTTGCATAAAATTTTTGACAGAACACTTTCTTTCATAACTGCCATTACTGTTCATAAAGGTGACATGGAGAAGAGACTGTTTTTCATGATTATAGGCATCTAATAATGTTCCACGATTACTGCCAACTACCTAATTTCTTATCCTCTTTAAATTGTTTTTATTTCTTTCTGAAAATAAACAGGTTACTATTCTAATTTATAAAGAATTTCTAGTAGTATTCTTCTAACATAAGAATTTTATTTTTTAAAATTTGAAATTCGTCAGATTCATGTTAACAAATGAAAGTTTATTTAAGTCAATATTAATAAAATTGCATGTGTTTTTGCTTACACATTTAAAAAATAAATAAATTCCTGACTGTAGATTGCCATATTGTTGGAAAACAAAGCTTTCAGTAAAAAATTCCATCTGTGTCACCATATTACAAAATGATAGTATACTAAATGCTACAATGATATAAAATTATCAGCAAGTCCTGACTATTTACTGTTAGAAGTGTAGGTTGTTTGATTTCCCTCATAGATTTCTCTGTGTAAAAATTTCAAAGTGAAACAGTATATTAGACCCACAAGACGTTATCAGTTTTTGCCTCAGTAAGGTTTAACCCTTTGTTCTCAGAAAAGAACTCTTAACTGGAATGTTCCTAAGGTGTATGCCCCAATATTTCTTGTGATATAATCGTCCTCAGCACCACAAATGATCCTTTTATGAAGCTGGAATTCAAAATTATATAACAACATCTAGAATTCCTTTCACTCAGCCCCTTGATTTGTAATTGAAGAATATATATTGACTTGCATATTAATTTTATAGGGAACTGAAATGCATGTACATGCAATTATATAAATGTATGGAGAAAATAACAATTGGAAAATGACTCACAACTACAAATTCTTCTTTTAAAAATTATTAGAACTAGGGAGAGCATTCACTTGTAGCACAATCATGAGGACCAATGTTCAGATTCACAAAACCCACATAAATGCCAGGGACTCATAATAGCTGATTAATATCAGCTAGTAGCACTGCAGAGTCCAAAAAAAGGGGATTCACAGGGAAAGCTTGCTGGTAGACTAGGCAGAATCGGTGAGCTCTGAATTGACTGATAGAATCTGCCTTAATAAATAAGCTTCCAAGCAGTCAAGGAAGACACCAGAAGTTAATTTCTGGCCTCCTGAAACACAGACACAAATGCACACACACAGAAGTTAATATACCCCTCACAAATGTGTGCAATTATATATGCACACATTCAAACCCACATTATAGTAGAGCACACACACACATAATTGTGCAAAAAATAACAAACTTTATAAAAGAAATTATCAATTTCAAAATTCTGTCATGAAACCATCCTGAAGTTAAAAGGATAATCACTTATCAGTTTCTGTTTCCTTCTTTCATAACTGAACCAAGGAGTATTCTTACACACAAGTTTTATTGAGAAAGAAATAATAATTTTAAAGTATAACATGGCTATACCTTAAGAAAGAACTTGTCTCTGCACTAGTGACATCCTTTATTAGTTTCTGTCCTGGTTACACTTAATTTTATAAGTCATTAGAATATATTTTAATTTACTAGCATCCTGAGGAACATATTTAACTTTTTAAGAGTTGATATTTTAAATGCTTTAAAAATCTAGACCCTATAATTCAAACCCAGGACTTGGAGCAATGGACCTGGAAATGACCTGAAGCCTCCTTTTTGAAGACAAGCTCTCATAGCTCTAGATAATTCTTTGCAAGAATCTAAGAAATAAAATCAATCAATGATAAAACCCAGCTGTAAAGCCTAATAACCACAATGACTGGCACAGCAACGTATCTCTATTGGTGCAGTAGTGACATTTTTATCTTGGTGGTAATCTACAGCTTCCTGTTTTGACTTTAAGCCCACTCCCTGGACGTGAACTTATGGGTAACACTGTAAACGTGGTCAAATACATACAGCTGGAGAGATAATAGATCCTAGAGAAAACCCTGTCTCTGTCATATCTCTAGACAAATGAAATTACTTATTGTATGATAAATATGGATCCTTATATTTACAATCAAGTATACCACATACCAATCATCAAAAAAGCTTTTTTTGGCGGGGAGGACAGATACAGGCTATTCCAGAGTTCCACAATTGGTCACACAAGAGAATATATGTCTGAGAAATACCCATCTCCAAGTGACATATCTACAGTGGAACCTATACATCTAAGGCTCATGGAACATAGCAGAAGAGGAGGTAGATAGAATACATCCCTCAACTCTCACCAATGAATCTTCCTCATAGAGCAGAGGGTAATACACACAGAAGGCCACAAATAGTCAAGTTTTAGAGAATAAGAGACCACATAAATGTGTTTCCCCTGATAGGACTCCTATATTAAACCTCATCTACCCATGGCTCAGGGACCATTAAAGAAGAAGGAGTAAGAAAGATTAGTAAGAGCCAGAGATGGTGCATGAATACATAGAAACAGAGACTTTCTAGCCTCGGGGAACTTGCTCATGTGAACTTGCAAAAATGGTGGCAGCATGCATAAGATCTATGGCGACTCAATCAGACAAAAACTCAGCATAGAACAAGGGAAATGGTCATCAGGACCCAACCCTAACCAAGGAACTATTGGCAACTGATTACTGCTGTGTGGAGAGCTGTGGATTGCCGCGCCTTAAAGATGGTGCCTGCTTCCGCCTTCCACCATCCCGAGGGTGAGTGCTCTCTGGAGTAAACATCTCCATATTTGGCTGTGGCTGAGATCTGGGCATGCTTCCGCATATGTGCGCCTATCTGCTTTCACCACGTGGTAGTTTGGGGTTGGCTGGCAGGAGGGGATTTAAGTCTCTGGCGGGCTTTCCCTGGGGTCAGAAGATTGTTCAAGGTTCCTGAATAACCTGCTTAAAGAAGAGTCCGGTGTTGCGTCTTCCTTGCTGGTCGAGGTGGTCGTGACAAGTGGTGGCCCGTATGGGGAACTTCTTCAAAGGACTCAGAACTTTTTGCAGTCAGGGCAGTGCACTGGTAAGTCCTCAGGTAAAGTGGGGATCCACGACAAAAGCGGGTACTTTGCTCCCTCTGTAGACAAAGACGGGGCGGGGAGAGTTCGCGGGATAGCGAACCGAAAGTAAAATAACGGGTTGAGCGCATGGGTTTTTACATGATCCTTGCTATAGGAGTGGTCATTAGTTTTGTATTCTGGTACCTTATTTTTGCCTGTTTTTGTAGAGAGTGTACAAAAGGTACCCAAATAAACATTACGGTAAATACTAGTTCTCACCCAATTTTTTTGGCTCTAAATGAGCTACTTCGTTCTAAGAATTTAAAGATTATGAAAAGCACTTTGGAGAGATTCTTGGAGGACTGCGATACCATTGCACCTTGGTTTGTGGTATCCGGAAGCCTCACGATCCCTTCATGGGAAAAGCTAGGGAGAGATCTGGACTTTGCTGCCGATCAGGGAACTCTGAGAGGAGGAGTGCGACCTATTTGGAAACTAGTAAAGGGCTGCCTTCAGGACCAAAAGTGTAGTGAAGCGGTAGAGAATGGGCAGGCAGCTTTGGAAATGTTACAAGAGGAGAGATCTGAGCATGCGAGTAGCGGGAAAGATAGCAAAATGAAACAAAAGCTATATCCCGATCTCACAGAGTTTGAAGGTTCAGAGTCTATATACTCTGAAGGAGAGCTACACGCTCTCATAGAGCAGATGGAAAGGACAACTTTAAGAAAAGGAAAAAAAGGAAAGAGAAAGGGAAAAGCCTGAAAGGGAAGGTTGTGGTGGGATTTCATCCTACAAAGTAATGCCATCCGCTCCTCCACCATACATGGAAGGAAGGGGCGACCACTCAGGGTGTTTCTTTTGCCCCAGGGTCTGGAGAGAAGTGCGGACAGAGCTGCAGCTAGCATGCCCAGTGTTTTAGGATCCACAGGGAAACAGATATGAGGAACCGCTAGATTTTAAGGTGATTAAATCCCTGGCTGAGTCAGTGAGAATGTATGGGATTAATGCCTCCTTTACGGTGGCTCAGTTAGAAGCTCTGCAGAGACATTGCATGATGCCCAGCGACTGGGCGGGGCTAGCGCATGTGTGTCCAAGCCCTGGGCAGTATTTAGATTGGAGATCATTTTTAATTGAGTATGCCAATGAACAAGCTGCTGCTAATCAAGCCGCAGGGCAGCCCGCTTGGGATAGAGACATGTTGTTAGGGCAGGGTCTATTAGCCAACCAACAGACTGGCTATCCAGTTCAGGTGTTTGAACAAATTAACCAAATTGCCATAAAAGCCTGGAAATCCTTGCCTAATAAAGGAAAAGTGAGTGGAAATCTTACAAAAATTTTACAAGGCCCGATGGAGCCTTTTTCAGATTTCGTTGCTCGCCTGGTGGAGGCTGCAGGAAGGGTATTTGGCAATCCAGACACTGCCATGCCCCTGATTAAACAATTAGTATATGAGCAGTGCACCAAAGAGTGCAGAGCAGCCATTACTCCTTATAAGAACAAAGGATTGGAAGCCTGGATGAAAGTGTGTCGGGAGTTAGGGGGTCCCTTGACCAATGCAGGTTTAGCTGCAGCGGTAGTCCAGTTGACTCAAAATAAAAGAGGAAGTTCTGGCGCTTACTTTAGGTGTGGCAAAATGGGGCATTTAAAGCGACAATGCCCTGAAAGAGAAGGTGTAACCGATACTGGAGGAGGCCAGTGCCCCAAACAACCCGGATTATGTCCAAAATGTAAAAAAGGAAAACATTGGGCGAATGAATGTCGCTCTGTAAAAGATATCAATGGGCAGCCATTAATTAAGGATCGCAGTGGCGCTCATCCAAAAAACGGCCAACGGGGCCCTCACCTTCAGGGCCCGCAAATATATGGGGCAATAGAGAATCAGAAAGAGGAACAGCATCAGGAGAGATGGCTGACCCTCCGTCACCCCAAAGACCGAGGAGAGCCACTGCAGGTTCAGCAGGATTGGACATCCGTTCCATCACCCGACTCGTACTGACTCCCCAAATGGGGGTCCAGTTGTTAGAATCAGATTTTCAAGGACCCCTGGAGCCAGGTACAGTTGGACTTCTCTTAGGAAGATCTTCAACAGCCTTAAGAGGCCTTAGAGTTCACCCAGGAGTGATTGACCCAGACTATACTGGAGTGGTAAAAATTATGGTTGAGTCACCTAAAGGCATTACAGCCATTTCTCCTGGAGACCGCATAGCTCAGCTGATACTCTTGCCTAGCCTACATGAAAAATTTGCTGCACAAGACAAAGAGAGGGGAAAAAGCGGTTTTGGATCTACTGGAACAGATTTAACATTTTTATCCTTGGATTTGGATCAGAAGCCAGTTTTAGAGCTGATTGTAGATGGTAAAAGGATCCTAGGGTTGCTACAGAGGCTGGAGGGATAGCGCGGCCGTTAAAGGCTAAGGCTAACAACCAAAACATTAAAGGTTCGATTCCCAGCACTTACCCTCGGGATGGTGGAAGGCGGAAGCAGGCGCCATCTTTAAGGCGCAGCAATCCGCAGCTCTCCACACTGCTGGGTGAAAGAGTAGATCTTTAAGTGAGTGATTCTAGATAGGCTGACAAGTGTCTATTAACTTGGATTAACTTGTACCGAGGAACATCTGGGTACAAATGGTTTATCTGCTAAGACTTAACATATATGTCAGAATGCATGAAATCCAGTAGGAAGTACTACAGAGCCTGAAGATTGTAGAGGGACTTGAAATTTGGTTAAGATCTATTGCACAAAGTGCATAAAACTTAATAAAATATATCAATACAACAAAAAGTAATCTATGTACACACATATACACACACAGTAAGTATATGAGAATTATAGCAATAATCTTATAATACTGAATATATGTTCATCACACTGAATATTTTTAATATATAGATATATAATTTTAGTTGTCCATTATACATCAATAAAACTTTATAAAAATTAAAACATTAAAATCTATAAGAAAACACAAATCAAGATATTTTAAAAGTACCCTTGCTGAATCTGTCTTGGAGGCCTTGTACTTACCATGAACTACCGCCTACTCTAAAAATTGAAAGCAAGATGTTATGGTTACTATATGCTGAAACTTGGTCAGCAGAACACTTCTAGACTGTATGGAAGAAACATTCAGTTGGAACTGTGTATATTATTCAGTGAGGAATCTGCAGGGAAACCTGGACACAAGTTTCAAACAGTATAGTTGACATTGAAAAGAACCAACAATGTATTCCCATCCAGTCTCTGGAATGACTATCCAGAAGTATGACTAGCTTTGTTAGCTGGAGATTATCATATTAAGTGAATTTAGTAAGTCTCAACAAGTTAAATATTGTGTTTTCTTTCATTTTTTTATAGAAATAAAGACCAAGTGGATATAAATATACTCTTAAGTTGCACATAAAGCAGAAAATTTCACTCTAGCTACTTGTCATATTATACGAGTCTCTACCAATCATACTAAACAAACAGAAAATTAAATCATTTGTGCAAGACATATTATGTCTACTGCACCTAAAAATCTTGTCATGTGTGCTGAACTATAATATATCCTTTACTTTATAGTGAGAATTAATAACTTAGTAATTGTAAATTTGGGATTTTTGTTCTGTATTTACCAAAAGAAATAATTACTTATGACTCCAAGAATGGATAGATAATATGTGTTATAAATCTAAAAATAATCATATTCAAGGAAAACACCAATGTAATAGCAAAGGATATAAAAATATGAAGTGTTGAAAATATTTTTGTATTCTTTAATACTTAATATTGCCATAATTTAATGTTGCCCTACTGAAGTGACTGAAATAATAATATTTTAAATATGAAGGCGTTAAACTTATTTACTTTTTGCCTTATTTGTTTACATTTCTGATATCTGAAAACTAAGTAGCATTCGTTATTTGGTTTTAAATTATTTTTCTTTGTTCCTCACATTCTGTTCAATATATTTGAATGACATAATAAACAACATATATATGCATATATATGTATTTTATGTATTGTTACATGTATAATGTGGGGTATGGAAACATGAAACTGCATATATGTTCCTTGAATTAAAGAATTGTTTTGAGTGCATGAAAAGTCCCTCAGAGGTTTGAAATTTGACAAGAGCTAGCATAAGGTAAAACATGCTGCAATTACCCAATAAATCTACAGTTTAGATGAAAAAGAAAACTTAATTTATTGGACTTTCTGAAATCAATCTTCAAAGGAGTTCAGGTTCATTTTTCTTGTACATATCATATCCACAATAAAAATCCATTACTCAAAGACTTTAAAACAAGCTGGAAAATGTATATTCTTAAACAGATGGTGTTTTGAGGAATTTCTCTCATAGCTCACAAAGATTTATTGTATTGTTCAACAGAAGATTGTTGATATTTCTATTAAATGAAATCATAATCAGTTGCCACTTAAGGGTAAACAACAAGAACCACCTCCACTGAGTTGATAATACGTCTATCCTCTCTTCCTTTGACTGAGTAGTAAAGAAGTTGAATGCATTGGCATAACATAAGATAGAATGAATGAGTTTTGACTGATGTAAGACAAACTGAAAATTATGTCCAAGATATTCACTCACAGTTCGGCAAAATGCAAAGCTACTTAAATGGTGCTTTTTAAAAATAGTATTAAATGGCTGTGTATGTAATAAGTCAAAACCAGATATTAAGTCATATTCCAAGTATGACTGATGAGTCTAAGTATGTTGACACTTTTGTTCTATCTTGAACTAACTGTGACCTATGATTTTCACATTCTAACCTTTAGTATTGGCCTCTAATCCAACTGATCACAATGGATTCATTCTTCCTCAGTATTAATGAAAACTTCTAACCAATATTTTAATTATTAGATATTTCTTTTGAAGTTGACAGAAACATATGGAGGACTATAGAGAGATGAAATATGGTAACACAACCTATTTGTATTAATGAGCCCTAATTGTCACTTTCATATTCTGCTATATTTCTAGGATTAATTGTACATCAATAACCAGGCAACTGATTTATTTTTCTTTTATTTATTGTAGTCATGCTGAGAGTTTCAATGATCTAAAAAAATAGAGAAGCCTCTGGATGAAATTTTATCACTTTTAGTGTTTTCAATTTTAATATTCCCTAAAAGTACCGTATCCTAGCTGATAAATTCTGGATGTCTGTGAATTTTGGAGTATTTGAAAAATTAGGGCAATTAAATAGAAATACTTGTCATAAATATAGGATCTTTCTAATTGGTACCTCACATAAAATTTCAATGGCATTATGTATTTGGCTATGTATACACCAAACTGAATTGTCATGTCTTGAGGGATAACTATTAATAACCACCATCATATCCCAGGTAACAAGCACAATTTAAATATTGAATTTAATTGTATCTTTAATCTCGTGAGCATTTAACACTAACAATGAGAAAGCATCATTTACTTTTGATTAATTGGTTGCCTTATTCTTTTCATAACTAATTATACTATAAAAGGCTAAATAATTTGATAATTTTGACTACAGCAAGCCTTCAATGGAATGTTTAGTAAATCAATATGCATGCCTAAATAGCACTAGAGAAAAAATTATAGAAATGATTTTGGTATTAACAGCTTTAAGTACCACTCAAAATTAATTTAGATTATTTGGGAGTTTCTTCCTTGAGTTAGTGTAGCCGTATTCTTTTGTTTAGAAAGATTTTTCTTATAAAATATACGATGTGTACAGTTAATAAATTTCTCTATATGTGCATTATCTTTCCCCATTCCTTTGATTCTGTACCATATTATATTTCCCAGTCTTATAACCAATTTGAAAATTTCACATTATTCAGTTTCTGGAAATAAAAAAATAGGATAAGCCTTTTTTTCTTAAAATGAGGCACACTGATGAATATAATTGCATTAAATAATTTTGTTTTACTATCTCTTTCTTCATTGAAGGGACTTAAGCTATAAGAAAACAATTACTGAGATCTTGAGAAATCCTTTTATCCATCAGAACTGAGCAAATCAACCCTGGGAAACTTGGGGATAGTACCAATCAAACTTGCACTTTTTACTAATAGTAATCCTAAACTGATTTTGTGTCTTCTAGTTACTTTTATATTGACATTATCCATTTCATATACACTGAATGCTGAATATTTTCACTATTATATTCAATAAGAGAAAAATCACATAGAAAATCTATTACATTTTCTTTTACAATGGCCACTGAGAAAGGATATAAGAAATGTAATCTTATCCAAAGATGTTTTAATAGCAGAAATGGCAGTTAGGCATCTAATGCTTACATTACCTTCTAGATTTTATTTCTGTTCATGAATTTTTGAGAAGTACATGCATATTCTTTTATAAAATTGGGGTGCTGGTCTCCCTCCTAGAGAGAAGTCTTAACTTGAAGGCCTCCAACCAAAGCAAACCACCAAACAAAGAACAATTATAGGTGTGACTTTCCTATAAAATACAAAATGTGAAATTGAAATCTGGACATAAATATTGACCTATATGTCACTTAGAGCAATGCATTCACTTAGTAGGATTGGTGAAGAAGAAAAGTATTTAGTTTTTAGAACAGGAAAAGTAACACAAAGAATGAGCAATATACTGTAAATTATACAATTATTTTCAATTGACATAAATTAGTGACAGATGAACACATATCTTGCCCCATTACTTACTTTTCATTATCCAGTCATATTTCAGAGAAATCATGTTGTCCTAGGAAGACAATGTTTAGAAGTTGTCATTATTTTTACCACACTTAATGTTTGAAAATAAACTGTCGAAGTCTTAAGATTTTAAGTTTGCATCTATTTGAGATTAAGAGAAATTTCTCATTGTTAAATGTGGTAATGGAAGTAAATTTCTGTAATGGAAGTACTCAGTATGATATCTATATTTCAGGATGCTGGTTGGATTGGTTTTAAATTATCACAATAATTCTAGTTTGAAAGCTATGGGTTGGCATTCATTATACATGTGAATGTTGCTGCTTTAATCCTGTGTGATTTTATTCAAGTCTATTTAAAAGTTTTTAATGGGAACCCTGGGGCTAGGGCCTACTTAGAAAACTATTAGCAACACATATAATATTGGGAAGTTCAGGCCCAAAAACTCGGCAACAAATTCTTAAATGTATGATTTTGAATATAATAAAAAAGCAATATATTAATCTGTTTTCATGAACTTTCCAGGCTCACTTTCACAACTTCATCTTTAGCTATCAAACAAACAAGCATCCATCTTCAATCTGAACTCAACTTTTAACTAGAATTAGTTTCTCTAGTTGGAGAGGTAAATCTTTATCATCAATCTGACTTTATGTAGAATTACCTAGGATATTGGCGAGGCAAAATTCTCTATGTCTTCATGAGAGCATTTCCAGAGTATTAAATAAAGGTAGAAGAACTACCTTGACAATGGGTAGCATCATCCTGTGAACAGGGGACTCAAACAGTAACAAGGATAAAGTCTCTGAGTACTAGCATTTTCTCTATTTCCTTGTCTGCAATAATTTAGACTGTCCTACTCTGCCGTAATCCCCCAACCATGGTACTGTAAACCCTCTGAAACTGTGAATGTAAATACATCTTCCCTCCCTTTGTTTTTTGGTGTCTGTTTTGGTCAAAGTGATGCAAAAGGTATATAATAGTATCCTCCAAACTGTCCTTAAATTTATCTACAGATTTCAGACAGGTGTTGCTTAAATAACGCTTATATTATGTTACTTATCTAAGTAATGATACTAGTACTAATCATATAAAAATATAAAGTCTTCTCGCACATTAAGGTCATTAATTTCTTCTTCAAAGTTAACTGTAAAACATATAAATTTGAAGACAAATAGTGTTTTCAGGCATGGTCAAAACGGATAATCTGATACAACAAATGTAAATCTAGATAGCGATTCGAGGAATAAATATAAAATGGAGAACACTTAAAGTCTTAAAGTTAGACTAAGGAATCAATTTTCATGATCTTTGTAAAGTTTGAGAGAATAAAAGTTCTTAAAGATAAATAATGAATACATATGGCAATTATATCAATCACATTTTAAAATAGATTATATCTAGAATAATTATTTTTTATTTTTATTGAATTTTCATGCATTTCATACAGTATAAGTATATCTCAATCATATTTAAATGTCCTCACATATCAGCACACTCCTCATAGTGCCTGCACTGAATTCTACATGTTAAAGCTTATCTAATCAAGCTTGAGTACCCAGATGTCCTTTGGTGTGAACTCATTTAGTGGGACCTTTCAATCTAACTAGTGTCACTCCCTTAAAAAGATCAACTCTCCCTCACCTAGCAGTGATCAATTGCCAAGAGTTCTTCAGCTAAGGTTGAGGTTTTTTGCCTATTTCCTAAGTTCTCTGTTGTCTTTTTGTCTAGTTTGAGCTTTCATGGGTCTTATGAATG
The DNA here is from genome assembly GCA_035773235.1 of Eospalax fontanierii. NCBI lineage: Eukaryota > Metazoa > Chordata > Mammalia > Rodentia > Spalacidae > Eospalax > Eospalax fontanierii. Next base: position 83,428,015 of record CM069525.1, read on the forward strand.
TCACCATTACTGTAGGTTCATATGAGCATGTTCCCAGCTTTATGGAAAACTGTGTTTCCTTGTGGACTTCTATGACTCTTGGCTCCTATACTTTTTCCATACCCTCTTCACAATAGTTCCTGAGTCTTGAATGGATGACATTTAATAAAGGAGTTGTATCCAGGGATACACACTCTGCATTCTCTTGTTCTGTACATTCTGGTCATTTATGGGTTCTTATGTTAATCATCATTTGTTGCATGACAAGTTTTACTGTTGAGAACTGAGAGATGAATTAATAGTCTCTCTGCCTCCTGTTCTGCTATGTTACTTGAGCCTTACATGTAGTGATTGTAGATATGTCAGGTAGGACTGGCCATCTCATAGACACTTATTTGTTGTGTTTGCTCAGTCATGGAACTCTGTAATTTTCTCCATTAGTTGCAAAAAGAAGCTTCATTGATGAGTGGTGAGAGGTATACTTGCATATGAGGATTTGGAGCTAAGATGCATAAATGATAGAGAACATATATTTCTTGTTTTTCTGAGTCTGTGTTACTTCACATAATTTAACATTTTCTAGTTCCCACAAATTTAATGTTATTTTTTAATACTGAGTAGAACTCCACTGTGTAAATAAAACACATTTTTATTATCTATTCATCAGCTGAGGGACATGTAGATTATAGTTGTTTCTTAGCTCTTATGAGAAGGGCAGCAACAAACATGACTGCAAAAGTATCTCTGTAGTAGGCTATGTCCATTGAGTATATGTCAATGACTGGTATAACCTGATCATATAGATATATCCTTAGTTTTTTACGAGTTCTACACATTACTTTCCACAATGGCTGCACAGATATGCAATACCACCAGCAGTGAATGAGTGTTTTCCTTTCCCTGCATCCTCACCAGCATTTGGTATCATTAATCATTTTGACCAGGGTAAGATGAATATTTAAGGTGGGTTTGATTTGCATTGGTATAATTCCCAAGGATTTTTAAAGATGCTTCTTAGCTTTCAGCTTCTGAGATTTCTTTGTTCAGTTCTATAGATAATGAATTGTTTTTTTATCTATTATTTGTATTTTATATGTATTAGTGTTTTGGCTACATGTGTGCAACTACATCCATGTCATGTAATGCCTGCAGAAACATGAAGAGGGCATCAGATCCCCTGGAACTGGAGTTATGGATGGTTGCTAGCCACCATGTTGGTGCCAAGAATTGAAACCAGGTCTTCTGTAAGAACAGTCAGTGCTATTAACAGTTGAACTATCTCTCCAGTCCCAATAGCCCATTTTAAAATTGGGCCACTTTTATTCTTGATTAGTTTTTGAGTTCTTTGTATATTTTAGATATTAATTTTCTATCAGATGTGTAGTCGATGAAGATTTTCTCCCACTCTTTGGACTTGCTCACCACTTTATTGCTTATTTCCTTTGCTGCACAGAAGCTTTTTAGTTTAATGGGGTCCTACTTGTCAATTTTGAACTTAATCCAGTTTAGAGAAATTTTTCTTGCACCTATATTCCATAGGGTACTGCCTATGCTTTCTTCTAACTATTTTAGCATTTCAGTTTCACAATGAGATCTTTGATCTATTTGGAGTTGCCTTTTGTGGGGAGTAATAGATAGGGGTCTAATTTTGTTCTTCTACACAGGAAGATTCAGTTTTTCTAGTACCGTTGTTTTAGTCTTTCCTCTAGTATGTGTTGTTAGCACCATTGTCAAATATCAGGTGGCTGAACTTTGTATGTTTATTTGTTTTCTTTCTGTTACTTCTTGACTATGGTAGTTGTTTCTTCAGTCTTTCAAGTATTCTCTGTATACAGATCTGGTTTGATGACCATGAATTCTTTCAGCCTGTTTGTATAACAGAAGATTTTTTTTCTTTCCCCCTTGACTATAATAGACATTTTTTTGCTAATGTATTCTGAATTTATATCTTTCGTCATTTAGAATGTGGAATACTTTGCTTGAGGCTCTTTTCACTTTTATAGTTTACATTGAAAAGTCAGCAGTAATTCTGATGGTTTTTCTTTCACATGTAACTTGCTGTTTTTCTCTTGCAGCTTTCAGTACCCTATCTTTGTTTTGTACTTTAATATTTTTACTGTTATATGCCATGAGGAGTTTCAGGTCCTGTCTAATTGTGTTCTGTGTGCTTCTTGTATTGGTATATGTATGTCATTCCTTAATTTAGGGAAGTTGTCATCTATAATCCTTTTAAAGATCTTGTCAATGCTATTGACCTGAGATTCTTTTTCTTTATACCTATGATGTGTAGGTTTAGTCTTTTCATGGTGTCCCACATTTCCTGCATATTCCATTCCTGTATTTTTCAATTTTTTTTCTTATATTCTTTGCTTGGCAGTCCAATTCTTGAACTTTATTTTCCTGTCTTCTGTTTTGTTTTGCTTGTGGGACTTTGGCTTATTGAGTTTCTCAATTCCATCTTCATTTTAGCTAGAGTTTTCATCAATATTTTATCTCTTTTGTGAATTCACTTTTCAAGTCCCAAATTGTCACTGTCATTTCAATCTGTTGTATATTCATATTTTCTTGATTTCCAGTCGGTATTTTATTCATATCCATGTTGAGTTCTTTCTTTGTATGTTCTTTTAAACTGTTGAATTCTTCCATCATGTTTATGGTTGCTATTTTAAATTCAGCATCCTGAAGACCTTCTGGGTAGTTTTTATTGTAGTACACTTCTGTAGGACTAGTGGAGTTGGGATGGGGCGATACTCTCTTGTCTTTTCATATGACCTTAGTTTTTACTTTGTGATCTGGGCATTTGAATTTTTTTTTTGGTGGTTGTATGTCTGATTTAAAATTCTAACCTGTCTTTGATTCAAGTTCAGTTCTGTTTGTTTTGTTCATTTAGCTAAACAGGTATGAATAGTTATTTGGTTTGTGCTTCAGGTTCTCACCTTTGTTTATTTTTTGTTGTTGTTGTTTTTGTTTTTGTTTTGATTGTTGGGACAGGATGGCTCCAATCTGGCTATTCAAGATATCTCAAGCAAGGTGAAAAGATCTTGGCCTAATTCAAGACTATGGGGATCCAGTAGTTGTGTTCTGGCCAGGCTAGTCCAGAGATAGCTGGTAGAGGCATCGGTGGGGTCCTAGGCCCATGGTGAGGATGTAGACAGTGTGGTGAGGTTCTAACTAGCTAAGCAGAGCAGCTGTGAGCCCAGGAGAAGCTAGAATGTGCTTGTTCTGGGTGCAGGGGATCAACATGAAGTGGGCAGGTTCTGACTTACCAGGCTAGTCTGAGGGTCACAGTCAGGATAAATATAAAGTGCCACAGGCCTACGTTGTTGATGAGGCCTGTGTGGGGAAGTCTATCTTGCTAAGAAGTGTAGATATCTTATAAGAATATTTTGTAAACCACATATGTTTAGAAGGTGGTTCAGCTCTACAGCAATTCAGCTAAACAATAGAGTTAAGTTCCCTCTTAGGGCATATTCTCTTCCTTACCATGGATTTTTGAGAAGATTGACAGTTCCAGGTATGAATCCTTGTGAAGTGGAGCTCAAATCTAATGAAAATGTGGTTGATTACCCCATAATAGTTGTTCTATTAGTACACAAGTGGGCATATTTTGCCAGGAAAGATGGTTTCATAGTTTTTAGTGTTCAAAGTTGAGTAAGAGCATTGATCACTTTTCTTCCCCCAGCAGGTCTGAAGAGTAACTTTTGGCATTATAAAGCTAGCCATCAAGGAGAAGGCTTCCAGAACAATTCCAGCTTGGTTTAGATATATCGTGCAATCTACATGTTTGCTATTTTCAAACAACTCAAGGTGTTTGCTTCATATAAGGTCCTGTCCTCTAGTTATTGTGTTCAAATAGCAGCAATTCAAGATCCTGTATTTTTCCAAATCTATCGCCTCACTGATCAACCACTGATAAGGAGTTATTCAAAGAGACACTTTCTCTGAGTATGCATGTAGAATATTTGCTTTCCAACTTTTTGTTTGTTTGGTGGAAAGATTTTACTTCCTGTATGCCTTTTTCAAATATACTTCTTTGTCCCTCCTACTCCCTTGTATTACTTATTTCCACACATTTTCCTCTTCAACCTTGTCCACTATCATCTTAAACAGAGAATCTTCTCTTTCCAGTAAACTGTGGCAAATGCAGAAACTCACGGCTGCACCATATGCTGAGAATGAGTGGCAGTTGAGTCTATAAAATACATTTATATTATTCCCTCTGTGGCCGAGGGCACATTGTGGAAAAGGAGATAGAGAAGTTGGAGGAAAAGAGAGAGAAGGGCTATAAAATATTATGCACTGTGTAATACACAGTCTCTGCAATTATTCTCACCAACTTCAGAGGACTATACTGGGTCTGAACAAGATTGGCCCATCAATAGCCAGGCAAGGATGGAAGAATGAGTCAGGGGGCTCTATATAAGTAAAGATGTGGGAGTACTAATAGGGGCAGGAGGGAGAAAAGAGTGGTTTGGAGAAGGAAGTAATCAGAATGCATAATGTATATGTGTGAAATGAAGAACTAACTTCATTTTAAAAATCATTTAATTGGCAAAGATCAAGAAAACAACTGACAACAAATGCTAGTAAGGATGTGGGGAAAGAGAAACATTCATTCACTGTTACACTGTTAATGGCATTGTAAACTGCTCCAGGCACTATGGAAATCAATGTGGAGATTTCTAAATATCTAAAAGTATATCTAGCATATGATCTAGCACTATAATTCTTTGGCATAAACCTGAATGATTATATACCTTACTACACAGATATTTGCTCAGCCATGCTTATCGTTGTTCTTTTTACAATAGATAGGAAATGGAAGCAAACTAAATGTCCCTCAACTGACGGACAGATAAAGAAAATGAATACATTTATATAATGGAGTTTACTCATCAGTAAATAAAAGCGAAATCATGAAACATGTACATGAATTAATGGAACCAAAAATATGCTAAGTGAGGTCAGTTGGAATCAGAAAAATAACACATCTTCTCTCTCATTTGTGGATCCTAGATCCCAATCTTTAGATGTGAATATATATCCTGAAATAACTGCAAGATTCAGGACAGTAGAAAGGAAATATGTGGAGAAAAGGAAGAAAATGCTTGAGAGAGGGAGATAGTAGGACACAGGCTCTTTCAAGGGAAAAATCAGAGCGACATTAACTGAGGAAGTAGGAAGGAGTGCTACACAGGGAGGATGCAAGGAAAAAGAGATAAGTAATACTTAGGTGGTATGGAAAACCATAGGCAAATATATTATTTTATAAAGCTCCTGAAAATATATAACATGAATGTGAGTACATGGGTAAATCGTGAAGCTTATATCACAATTATAGTGTCAGGTAAAGGAAATTTCCCTTTGAGTTGTTGGTCTGGGTAGTCCAAGAAACTCCCAAATAATATAGGCTATTGCCATAGTATTTGATTACCTTACAGAATTTGAAGGTAAGACAATATTGCTGAAGATGTGAAGATGTGACATACTTCAGACTTGGAACAATTGAGTCCAGGAAGCATCCTCCCTGAAGACTAGCCCTCATAGTATCAGAAGGTGATTAGTAAGTTTCCAAAGGATAAAACAAATTATTGTTCCTACCCATCTGCAAAGAGTATGAAGTACAGCAATGACAAGAAACCAATACACATGCATTGATGTAATAGAGGCACTTTTATCTTGGGCATAATCATTAGGGTTACAGCCTTCTCAATAGGAGGGTATCCTTGCATGGTACTATAAACATAACTAGGTATACATGATTGGAGAGCTCAAAGACCCTACTGATCCTTCCTCAGACCAATGTAATTTCTTACTGTATTCAAAATGCTTATCCTTAAAGTCACATAACGTATATTTCTCACAAAGTAGCTTCTTTTTACAATAAATGGAGACTATTACAAAGTTTGACAAATGATCAAAATGCAATGAATAAATGAATATGATGCACCCAGCGCTAAGTGATCCTTCTACATTACAATCTCTACGCCTAAGCCTCAGGGAATATCATGGAAGAGGGTTTGAAAGATTGTAAGAGCCAGAGGAATAGGATGCATACTGCTAGATAATGCATTCTAGACATTATAGGGAAGCTACATACATAAAATCTCCACTTTATAGTAGCCTAACAATGTAGATGAGGGAAATTTCATGTAATGCTGCATGTCAATAAAGAACTACTGGTGGTCAATGGATATCTACCAGTCAACTGATTCTACCAGAGGGAGAATCAGTCTTCTCCAGAGATGAGCTCCCTGATAGGTCATGCCTAAACATGTATACACATGATCACCACTAAAAAGACCCTATGAGTTATATACTTATGTATGTTTATAAATGTATATATATGTAACAGCAATAATCAAAGAAGAAGATAAGAAATTAAGAGAGCATGGAGGGATATGGGAGGAACTAGAGGGGGACTGGGAAAGGTGGAAATCATGAGGTTAAATACAATATTCAGATATGAAACTCTCAATATATATTTTTACATTTTTTTCAGTTTGGATGATTTTTTAATCTTGTTGTAGGTTAATGAATATCTGCTGAGAATATGTATGTTATCATTTATACTGTCAAAGGGAAGGCTAGATTCTACAGGAAAGATTCATCCCAAATATCTCAGCACTCCCTCATGTATTTATTACACGATTCCAGCAAGCTAACTCAGGCAAGTGGTCATTAATGAAGTTAGCAGAATTAAGAGAGGAAATAAAAATGCATGGGCTTTTAAAAAGTTTTTGCTTACCTTAAACTTAATAACATCTCACTGGCCAAATCAAGGGATATGGTCAAGACTAGAGACAGTGTGAAAAGGCCCCAGGGGAAAAAGTTAAATTGAGAGAGACCTAACCACAGTAATTCAAAAATATCAGTAACTTCGTAAGGAAAGTAAAGTGAAAAGAAGTCTAACCCTTAAATTATGATATATCATACTTGCCTTTTACACATCTTTCTACCTTAGTTTATGCATGAAACAAATGTTTCATGTCTAAGCTACTTTTATGTTATGATTGACAGTGTTCTTAACTTCCTCATAAAATTTTATGGTGGAAGGGTTTGGCCTGTATTTTATATATTTCCAGGAGTCATAGTATCAAGGAATATGCCACCTGGAAATGTTGTGCCAAACTAATTACTGTGAGGAATTCACAAAAATTGCACAGAAGCGTTCTTAAAAAAAATAAGTTCTCTACATTCCTTCAAGATACACATGTGAGTTGAATTTCAGTATTGTTAGGACAATAAATTACTACCTATTCTACTTCTAGAATTCCAGTCAGTCCAACAACCCTCTGCCAAATAGCATTTGAAACATTTACTGCATATTTTTTCCACATTTCCTTTGTGGTTCAAACTTATTTTTACACTGATTTAACCTCTATTTTGTTTTAAACTCTTAGGTTTTTATTCTCAAATAAATTTCCTCTTAGCTTCCACACATTCAATTTTGCTGTTTCTCAAGTATTTAAACCTGCAACCTCCTGGTCTTTCTTAAAGCCTCAGTTAGAATGGTTGTTTTCTAGATGGGACCACCAATGTAGTTTAAAATTAAATACAGTCCTTGGCAATTAGCTAACTAATTCCATGGTTGTCAGGAAAGGGAGCCGGTATGAGTAACCAAAACTGTAAACAGGGTAATCATAGTCTGTTGGTACTACAGTTTTAAATTTTGTTGAGAAAACACAAAATAACGTTAAGTTAAATGGAATTAAGCAAACTTGTCAAAATGCTAAGAGAACCTCTTGGCCAACATATTTTCTTTCTATTTATTACTCACCCAAATCAGAACTAAGTTAAGGTTATAAATGAGTATTATGTAAAATTATAACTGAATTTTCTCTTTCATTTGAGAAAACTCCCTTTTATCTGAGGACTTATCAGTGAAGGGTATTATATTTATCACAGTGTTTGTGAGAGAAAATCAGCAGGATAAAATATTATGAGTCTGGTGTCTTTTGTGAATTTACTTCAGTTAGAAAGTATATGATATATTGAGAGTTAAGACTTACAGAATGCAAACCCTCAGGTCTAGAATGAGAGTAAGATAATGTTTAAATATAGTAAATAGATGCCCTAAAGGCACTGGCACACTGTCCATACTTTTCTCCAAAAAAAAAGAGAAATACAAAATTCCACAAAGTGTCTAGTATCTATGAATATTCAATAATCTACTTTGAATCTTAAGACTTTGCCTAGAGGACGAAGAAAGAATTTATATAGGCTTCTGATAGTAGTTATGGAAAGAAAATATATCTTTGAATTCTCTGACTCCTGTAAGTTGATGAAATAAGATCAGGTAAGATCTTAACTCACTCCAATGCATTACTTATAGAAAAAAATGTCTTAATACTAGGAAAAAGTATTAAGTTTAATTTAAGTCTATTGTGCTTACAAGCATTCTAAGCACAAATATACACACACAAAAAAATCATATATTCTACAATAACAGGCTATCTGGGGTCAACATCTACCTCATAAAATACAGCCCTTGCTAGTATGTACCAGCCTTCTAAAGGGGAATACTTCTCTATCATATAAAATCTTTATGGAAGCTATTTTCATCTTGCTGTACATCTCTGAGTCATGATCCCGTGTTTGGTCATAGCAATAGCCCGTTTGACTTTGCTCTAAAGATCTCACGTGATACGCCACTTCCTTACAGGGAATCTCTTTCTACACCATATTCTCCTGCTGCACCCTCAATTATTCCAAGAGAAGATCCCTAATTCTTTCTTAATACTGATAACAGATTGCCAAACGTAACTAAACTTTGTTTAGTTGCTGAACATCAATCTCTTTCACTACTCTGCAAGTTTTCAGAAAGGAAAGTTCTTATTTGCAATATTCACTAATGCGTATTCAGATCACAGCTCTGTGTGATATCAAATCAACAAATATTCTTTAATAAATTAATGACATCTACATTCATAGTAAAGTCAAAAACAATAAGCATTACTGACTTTATTTATGTTCATTAAATCTCATAAGAAATCTCTAAACTGTGCTTGCTAAAGTGTGGTTCCATTGATCCAAATATTCTGAAGCTCTCAGATGACTATTAGGTTGGTATGACAACTGTTTCTAGGCTATACTAACAGGGCCATGGGCATGCCTTGTAGATAATCAAGGTACAAGAACTATGCAACATCAGCTTAATTTCCTCTAAGAGGCAAGCTTGGAGAATCAGTCATCATTTCCACAATGATCATCATAATCTCAAATTATTTTGACTATCTTTGGAAAAATATTTGAAAGTATCCATTTCAAAGGCATTAATTTAGATACTGTGCTTGTTTTACAATGGATTGTTGGTCATTTGCATTTGGTCATTTGCTGACAGGAAGTCAAGTAAACGTGTACATACTTACTTTTTAGAAGATTCTTGCAGTTCATAGTCTATATTAGAACAATCAAAATGAAAATTTACCACGGTTTAGAATTGACAGGAATACTTTCATGTGAAGCATTTTCTAGTTTCCTTCATTTGTTTGTAACCTAAGCCTTAATGTGATGAAGAAATTATGTTTCTTACTATGAAGATAAAAATTATCTGTTTCCCTCATCTAATAAACTGCTATGACATTTCAGAGAAGAAACAAGCCAGTAAAGCTATATGTAAAGTAATTCCTGAAATGATGGCCAAGAAAATTTCTAAATTTTAAAGTCCTATTCAACATCAACTAGAATTTCAGTGCTACATGTGTTAAATTATTTTAATCAATCTGTAGCTTTGTGAATGTAGATTCTTCAATTTTTTAAAGTAATAATACTAACCTAATGAAAAGTCAGAAAAAAAATTTCAATACTGTAAATGGAATATTCATTTCCATATGAATGCAAGATACTATTGTATAGTATATAGTCATATGGTATGACTACTTTACAGTTAGTTTCTTTGGCTCTTGTACCACTTCTTTCAATCATTTAAAATATGGCAATTTCCTATTTTTTTCTTCCATATAGAATCATTTAAAAGTCAGATATACTTGGCATTTGCTAAAGTCATAGCTTTCTTATTGGAATTTTTTGCTGGATTACATTTTATTAATAAAATTCATCTGCAGTAACATAAATTTCACAATTCCAATTCTGTTTAAGCTTTGAATGACAAGTTGTCCTATTATTACATTTCTTTCTTGCTTCATTTGATGACACAAATGCCCTACAGTAGGAACATTTACTTGTGAAGAAAAGATTAATCCATCTTTTTAAGAACTCTGTAACAATCTTTATAATCCACCACATGAGTGAAGGTAGAGAATACTTCCTATCTAAGTCCACCATCCCATTAAAGATATCTCATGCCTCTTTGAAAAATGTCTTTCATAGTAAGATATAGCAATTTCCTTATTTCAAAACATTTAAGCAACACAGAGAAGTCTTCTTATACATTTCAAATCCTGTCTTCCTTTATGTAGTCATTCTTGTAAATAAAATGTAACTTTGGCTAGAAGAATAAATTCATGTTGCTTACAGAATGGGCAGTACTGGAGAAAATGTTAAAGTAAGCCAGACTCATGATGAATCTACACACACACACACACACACACACACACACACACACATACACACATACACACACACACACACTATTAAAATAGATGAGACATTATTCATGGAAAGAATAAAGGAAATTGGAGGTGAAAAGAAGGGGTAATGTGGAGTGTGGTGAATATGAGTACATGAGAAGTATATGAAAATATTATAATGAAACCCATTATTTTATGCCTTGATTTTAGAAACTGGTTATTTTCTAGTAACTGTAATATTTGTTTTTTTAAGGTTTTGGATTTAGAACTTAAAAATCAAGACACAAACACAATACTTGGCATACATTTGCAAACATTCATATTCTACATTTGATACTTACCACAGAATGTCTCTTCTTCCTCCTCTTTTCTCTTCAATAAATTTTATTATTACTTTTGGTATCTATGGCATTTCAAATGAATGCTTCATGTTACTATATATCACTGATGGGTTGCAAATGACCAAAAAAATGTTTTCCAAAATTTAGTGAAATAATTTTCTAGAAAAGTAACCATTTTGATTGAGAAATCTTATTTGCATCTTAAAAAGTATATGATCTTTTTCATAAAATGTTTTACCACATATTGCACAATTATTTGTTAAAAATAACTTCTAATTAATGTCACACATATGATTGGTGGATTATTTTAAAATTTCATTCTAATATAGACAGAAAAGGAAGACTAATCATTTACTGAAATTTTTAAATAGCAGCATATATCTCCAGATTTTCATATAATGCTGTTTCTACTGTCATTCTTTGTTTTATTTGTTTTTCAAGACAAGGTCTCACTAGGTAGCCTAGCTAGACTGTAATTGCTATGAATACCAGGATGGCTTTGAACTCAAAGAAATAAGCATGCTTCTGACTCCTGAGTCCTGGATTTAAAGGCATGTGTTACCATACCCAGTCTACTACTGTTATTCTTATATAATGTAAGTTTGCCCTATATTTCTTCAGTTGTTCTCTTTAACTTAGCAGTATGGATTTGTAGAGTAATTTTATTCATGTCATCAAGTCAATGCCTTTCCAGCCTGCATGCTTGAGAATCTTTCAAGGGGAGGCATATATTCATCACAGTCATTGACACTCTGATTCCTCTAGAAATCGCCAAGCATTTCATCAATGCAGTGTATGTTAAATACAATAGAAACAACTCTGTTCTATAAGAAGCTTATTCTCCTTGGCAAAGAGCTACCAGGTAAGGTCAATTATTGATATTCAATTACTAAAAAACTCACAATATTCTTTTGAAATTTAAATTAAATTACTTGATGCCCCCAAGATCAATTGGATGATATTGTATCATAATAGACTGAGGTTTTCAATTCAGTAATTTGTTTCAATAATGATGTCAAAAAGAAATAACATTGTGTGAACTGTTCCATGTGAGTTCTCACTGTGTATATTGATGTAAATGATACTGTCATTAACGTTTCTCCATTTATATTTATAAGCTAGTTGCCATACAACAAAAAACATGCCCTTTACAGAAAAAAAAAAACAGAAAGAGCATCTTTGCATCTTTGCATATTTCCTTTTTATTCTATATTTTCCTAGGACAGTACTAAATTTAACAGTAAAGTTGAACAAAGTTTTAATTATTGGTATCCATGTTCTTGTTAATGTCATAAGCCAGAGAGCCACACTAAATAAATTTTACTAATAAACCACGATCACATCCACAGATCTAACAGAACTATCAGCTGCCTAAATCCATTATTTTAAAGATATCAACTCATTTAATACTAAAATATATCTATCTGTAGGCTGAAAGATAACATTGATGAAGCAGAATCAAGCAGTATTATGAAGTTAAGAATATTTCATTGAAACCCTGAAATAACTGTGGTTCTTAGGCCAAGTTTATTAGAAAGGTTCATTTTCCAGAAAGCAAACATTTATTTGATATGATCATATAGATCTTGACTAAGACTTGAGTTCAAAATATTTGTTTTAAAAGAATGACTTCTTCTTTTACATACACAGATCTCTCAATTTACCAATAGCTATTTATGTAGTTCGTTTATATGAGCCACGTATCCAAATGATATCCATAGCAGATCCCTAAACCCCCAACCAATCCTTGTCTCTTATGGAAAACCAGGAATTTGGAGTTTGAAAGTCCTTGCAGAATTATTTCAACTGTTTAATTAAAACTGCATTACAACAGGGGAATGTAGTTTATGCAAATATAGTAATGAAAAGACCAAATTAAGACTTTAAATCTATGTACCAGGGATGTAAGCCATCATACTTTGTACCTTGTCTTTTTTATTGTTTCTACTCCTGAGAATAAACATGTATTTTACAATCAGGTATCCAATATGCGTTCTTTAATATAGCATTTACTTTCAATATGACCTTGCATAAATCACATTTTCCTTTACTAAATGGTAAACTATCAAAACCATCATTGGGATATATTGAAAAGGATTTGTATTTTATTTTATTGTTTATTATTCCAGAATTCTGACCACATTCTGATCGCCCCTACTCCAACTTTTCCCCACTGCTCTTATAATCTTTCATTTCCTCCATTATTATCTACATTTTTCTTTAATTATTTAATTTTCTTTTTAAAGACTTATTTTTTCCAGGGTGTGCCTCCTCGGTGCTCCTTGGTATGAATTCATGTCTCTTAGTCTTGTCAATCTACCAAGTGTCAAACAGTGAGGAAAATTGACTTTCCCTTTCCTAGCATCCTTCAGTTGCCTATAAGTTCTAAATTAGAGCAGAGTTTTCCTTTCCCACCTCTCCATCAATGCTGGGCTCCTATCCAGCCTGGGGTATAAACAGTCTTGTGCATGTTGTCATAAGTGCTGTGGGTTTGAATGTGACACTTCCTTGTGGTGTCCAGTACACAGTTCCCTATCACCTCAAGCTCTTCGTATCCTTCTAGTCCCTGCTTTCTGCAATGAACCCCTGAGCCTTCAAAGGAGAAGTTGTAATATAGGTATCCCATTTAATTCTGAGAATTGTGAAGTCTCTTATTTGCTGCATGCTCACTATTTGTGAGTCTTTCTGTTAATTGTCACCTGCAAGAAACTTCTCTGGTGAGAGTTAAGGCATGTACTAATCTATAAATATAGCAATACCTGGGTCTCCTTCTCCATGGGCAGCTTTTGTGCACCAGTGTTCCCAGAGAACAGAGAGCAAACGAATAGGGCTTCACGTGGCCCAGAATGAAACAGGAAAGAAATCCTGGGATACTCTGCCACTGGACAGCTCATTTATTGAAATCAAGGCAGGGGGTTATATAGGGAGGCTTGTCTGGCTGTTACTGAAGGTAGGAAAGTTCAAGGTGGGGTTATTCTTAGGTGGAAAGAACAAGGCTGACATGGTTTACAGCCTGGGGAAAGGGAAATTTAAGCAAGAATTAAGGAATGAGGAAACGAAACTTAAGACCTGGCTTTGGTCTACAGTGATCTTTATGGGGCCTGGGTCAAAGCCTCAAGGCAGAGCAGGCGGGACACCTGCCTTCCCTTCAGGGTCTCTGGGGTCACGCTGCCTGCTCAATACCTTTATGTCATGTCCAGGCCCACAGCAATAAGTCATTATGAGTCAGTTTAATATTAAGTCTATTTAGCAGAATGATGGCAGTAAGTTCTTCCCAACAGCAAAAGGTCTTAAATTCAATTAGAAGGTAGAAAAAAATATAGGAATACTTTTGTCACCCCAGTATTTGTTTCTACCCAGAAGTGTGGTTGACATTGTAGACTACTTTTTCTCTTCAGTATTATGTCTCTAGATTTGGAACTATTGTGTTAGATTTTACATAGCTGATATAAATTCTGGAAATTCTCCATGTTATTTACAATCTGCAGGTGAGAGAAAAAATAAAATCTAGATAAGATACGAAGGTGCTTTGAAAAGACTGACTCAAAGTAGAATTTATAACAACATGCTAAGGAAGCAACTGCAGTCAAATGAAGTATTAAGGACCAAAGGGAGTAAAACTTGAATTTACTTCATCATTGTAAAAAAAAGAAATAATTGAGACAGTGTAGAGAAGAAAGCTCAGATTCACTGATCCTTCAATAGTTTGTTTATAACTAGAGATAGTTTCTAAATCATAGAAAGGCAAGGGCATATGAAGTTGAATTATTTTGAGAAAAGAGGAAACTTAAAAAGAATGACTGAAAGTAATTTACTGTTTAGCCAAAAACTACAAACAAATCAAAATACATGATCTAATAAAATATAGTAATTGAACATTAAAAAATAATGAATACGGGCCTGCTGGAGAGATAGCTCAGCAGTTAAGAACATTTACTCTTTTTCCACAAGACCCAATTTAGATTCCAAGCTCCCACATGACAGTTAGAAACAATCTGTAACTCTAGTTCCATGGGAGCAAACACTCTTCTGGCCTCTGTGTACATCACACACTTACACATAGGGCAATTACATACATGTAGGGAAAACACGCATACATATAAATTTTTTTTAAATAAGTATCTTTAAAATAAATAAAAAAATAGAAAATAAAGCATTGAGGCTTTAATGGTACAAAGAAAAAACTAAATACTGGTTTATGGGCCAATACAATGTATTGAGGATATATAACGAAAAAGGAGCTATGTGGATAAAGCAGAACATAAATATACACTGAAGCCAAGGCCTGCCTACTAAGAAATGAAGGTGTGGAAGCAGGGAATGTATTCATTTAAGTTAGGAGGAATATAAAGACATTTACAAATATACAACAAATCCCAAAGAAAATTTAGTCAACTAATAATTAGTGACCAAGAAACAGCTAATGTGACTGAAGTGCCCTTCAAAAATTGCATATATCAAACTGTATACCAATATCCTTGAATGGAAGTGTGGACACTACAATAATAAAATATCCTTTTTGTTAGACATAGATATTGTGTACATACTGAAAAAAAATACAGTATAAAATAACTGACATCTTTTTCCAAAATAGCAAATACAGAAGCACAAAGGAGAATGTTTTAATGAAGTGTGATGAAAACTAGTAAGCACTTATGTGAAAGCAATAAAATCAAGATAGGGCTACACTGACTTAAAATGCGGAAACACAAAAACAATAAAAATACTATTCAACATATTGAAATAGCTATGAATTTGAGTAACCTCTTGGTTAATAAAATGCAATCCATAAGGGCATTATATGTTATATATCATAATAATGAGGAGAGTCAATATCTCAATAAGATTATGAAAAACCAAAAAGACCTTTTAAAACTGCAAAATATTGACAATATATATAAAAGAAAAAAAATATGACACAATTCATGAATTGCTGATCTTGCTATAATCTGGTTTTGGTAGAGCTCCTTCTAAACAGGTATTTGTGAATCAGTATGCAATACTGGTTTGAATTTTTTTACATTGATTTTTACATGCCCTCAAAAGAATAAATGGTCTTTAGTACACTAACAGCAACGGTTTCCTTTTTTTAAACTTACTATTTAATTGTAGATATAAAGTTCTTGACACTCTCTCCTGAGATCTTTCCCACCCAGCCTTGCCTTGATCTTCCAAGATACTTGCATGTACCTGGGATCTGTTCATAACCTGCCTTGCATTCAGACTACCTCCTGTTACTAGGATTTTTGTGTCCTAAGACTTGTGAGTTCTCCAAGCCTAACCTATCAGTCATCTTGTTCAGCTAGCAAACACTTAGCCCACTCTGCTCTTCCAGAACCCCGAGGAATAAACCCAAGAACTTCAACTCAAATATGCACCAATCCTTACATAAAGGACACTACTTAATACACCTCATATGCACATCAACATAAAGTGGCCTCCAAACCAAACACCAAGAACAACTCGATTTGGCCGTAATCTGACAAGTTGGGGAAAGAACAAACAAAGATAGAAATAACAATTTTCAAAAGACAAAAATACCTACCCATACCAAAAATCATTACCAATGACACAAGTTGAGATCCATAGGCCTTATTGAAAAACACAAACTACATGAATAATCAAGATAATATTCCTACTACAGAAATTAGCACCTTTATAATGTTCCCTGAGAATAGCAACCTAGCAGATGAACAAGGCAATGATTTCAAAAAAAGAAGTTACAAATATATTCAATGAACTAAAAAGGATATAAATAAAAGACTAAATGAAAACAGTGAAAATACAAACAGCTGAATGAAATAACCCAAACAATTCAAAACATGAATTTAGAATTAATAGAGATAGAATACCTGTGGAAAAGTCAATCTGAAATAAAACATGAAATAAAGAAAATTAAGGAACTCTCCTTCTCCTCACAGTAATCATTTGCCAGTTGCTAAGATCTACTTAAGGAGATCTTCTTTAGGAGAGTGACTCTAGAAAGGCTGACTAGACTCCAGTGGTTGAACATGCACCAAGGGGCATCTTGATAAAAATGCTTGTTTGGGTAGGACTTACCATATGTGACAGAATACTTGAAATGTGGATAGGGGGTGCTGTGGAGTCTTGGGAGTGGGTCTAAATTTAATTAAGATGTATTATATGAAATGCACAAGAATTCAATAAATAAATAAATAAATAATAAAGTATTTTTAAATTAAAAAAATCTCAGGCACTCCAACAAAAAACCTAGAGGAAAAAAACAAAAAGGAAGTGGAAGAAATGGAACAGAGAATATCCGACCTTGAAGACAGACTTTGAAAACTGTATCATTCACACAAAGAAAATGCCAAATTTAAAATAAGTTGGATTAGACTGACAGGGGGTGGGGTGGGATAATGCCTAGCTATTGTAAAACACCAGGGGAAACATATTTGTCTAAAAACCTAATGACAAATTCTACATACATAGCTCATGAGTCCATGTGCATAGCTGAAGGCTACTTAGCAAAAAACAGTGTCAGAGAGGAGAAACCTTCCTTTGTGCTGTTGACCAAGATGGTCAAAAAGACTCCCCAAATTACACAGGCTATTGCCACAACCCTTGATTGCCTCCCAGAACATGAAGGTAAGACTCTATTGCTGAATATAGGATACACTTTGGAGACCAGATTTGGAGCAATAGAGCTAGAACTGACCTGGAAACCACTCTTCCTGAATTCTAGAACTCACAGCTGCAGAACACTATACAAATAGTGAAGGGAGAACATCAATTGATGGCCCAACAGCAACTTCATGACATAAGAACCACATTGATGACTGGCACAGCATTCAACACTGGTACAATAGTACCACTCTTTTATTGTTTTCAGTCAATGGCTACCTAAATGATCTTAAAGTCCACTCAGTGTGCTATGGTAATCATAGCCAAATATAGATGGCTGAAGAGGTCATAGATCTTAGAGAGATCCCCAGGGCTGTCACATCCCTAGGCTATTGTAACTTCTTACTAAATGCAAAATATGTATTCTTATATTTACAGTCAAGTATCCCAGTCACCATTCATCATAAACGCTTCTTTTGCACTAGATGGAGATTAATACAGAGTACCACAGTCGGTCACACACAACATTATCTGTGAACTTCCAATGCCTAAGCAACACATTTATGATGCAGCCTCTACACCAAAGGCATAGGCAACATAGATCAAGAGGTAAAGAAGTCACTAATGAATCTCTCAGCTCTCATTACTGAAGCTCCCTCATGCAACAAACATACCATTAACACAAAAGGTCACAAATACCTAAATCATGGGAATTAAGAATCTGAAGATTGTGGGTCCCTTTGAGGATTCTTATATTAAGTCTCACTTACAAAAAGCTCAGGGAACGTTGCCGAAGATGGGGCAGAAAGATTGTAAGATCCAGTGAGAAGGTGTGTGACCACATGGAAATAGAATCTAATAAGATCCTGGGACCCTATTCATATGAACCTACAGCAATCATTTTGACATTCTCAGTATCCATACAAACTCAAACAGACAGAAACCCAACATAGAACTGGCAAAATGGGTAGCAGACCCGAAATTTACTTAAGAAATATTGGCAAATAATTATTGTTGGGAGAGGATGAGTTAGTCTTTCTAAAGTGAGGGGCTCTGGGTAGGCTGACTAGAACTCAATGGATGAACCTGCACTGAGGTCATTTGGATACACTAACTTGACATAATAGACCTTAACACAGATCTTAGAATGTAAGGATTCCAGTTGGGGGCCTCTGGTATGGTGCCAATAGGATATAAAGATGACTAAGAATGATTGAGGTGTTCTATATGAAACACACATGATTCAATTTTTTAAAATCTATTAAAAATAAGCTAGGAACCAATATGCAAGACCTCTGTAACACTGTGAAAAGACCAAACCTACAAGTTACAAGTATAGAAGAAATAGAAGAAACTCATGTCAAAGACACAGAAATTATGTTTAATAAATTCCTAGAAGGAAATTCCCCAAATCTAAGGAAAATGATATCAATCAAGGCACAAGAGATATATGGAGAACCAAATCGACAGGATGAGAAAAGAAATTCCTCATATTATATAATAGTCAAAACTCTAAATGTACAGTACGAAGAAAATATATTGAAAACACTGAGAGAACAAAAACAAGTCACATATAAAGTGACCCATCAGAAGAAAAGCTGACTTTACAATGGTGATTACGAAGCCAAGGAGACTTGGACTGGTGTCATACAGGACATGAAAGAATAGAGATTCCAACCAGACTACTATACCCAGTAAAATTGTAAGTTCTATAGAAGGAAAAATAAAAGTTTTACATGATAAAAACAAATTCTTGGAATTTATATCCCCCAAACCAGGTCTATAAAGAATACTAAATGGCATACTCTCAATATGGCACAAATACTAAATAAATTATCCTAGAATAGTCAACCCAAAGAGGAGTAAGTGTACAGTATTAGAGCACCAAAATTATAGGAATTAATAAACATTGTTCTGTAATTATTCTTAAAATTAATGGTGTCAACTCTAGAGTAAAAAAGGCACAGACTAACTCATTGAGTTGGATACAAGATCCATCAATTTTCTGCCACCAAGAAAAGAAACTTGAAAAAAATGATCAACACTCTTTTAAGGTAAAAGAATGAAAAAAGATATTCTGGCAAATAGAATTAAGAAACAAGAAAGTGTAGCTATGCTAATATTTGGCAAAATAAACTTCAAATTTTAACTTATTATAAGTAAGAGACAGGGAAGGTTACTTCCTACTCGATAAAAGAAAAGTACACTAGATAAAAAGATATTAGATTCTGAAATATATATGCACCACACACAAGGGCACCCATTTTCATAAAATAAGCATCATTTTATCTACAGTCACATAATGATTCTAACACAATGGTAGTGGATGACTTCAATATCCCATTGTCATCAATAGGAAAGTCAACCAGACAAGGACTAGAGAAATCCTGAATTTAAATGACATTATTTATCAAACTGCCTTGCTAGACATCTATAGAAAAGTGTACCCCAACATTAAAGAATACATTTTCTTCTCAACACTCAGGGGTATTTACTCAAAATGTGGACACATATTAGAACACAAAGCAAGTATCTACAAAGTTAGCAAAATTTAAATATTGTTCTGTTTTCTATCTGACCACAAATGAATAAAGCTAGACATCAACAACCATAAAAATGGGAAAAAGTATGCAAACTCATACAAACTAAAGAACATACTCTTGAATGAAATTTGGATCAATCAAGAGAAATATCAAAGGGTAAATATCATAGATATCTAAAATAACAGAAGAAATACCTAAAACTGAAGAAAATGAAAACATAACAAAATCTATGTGACATGATGAAGATGTTCCTAAAAGGAAAATTTATAGCATTAAATGACTATACTAGAAAATAAGAAGCATCTCAAATAAATAAATTAATGACACACCTGAAAACCTTGGAAAACCAAGAACAAACAAAAGCAAAAAAGAATTCATAGGAAGAGATTAAAATCTGTGCTGAAATTAATGAACCATAAATAAAACAAGGAATACAATGAATCAATGAAACATAGAGTTATTTCTTTGAAAAGATAAATGAGATTGATGAAGCTTTAGCCAAATTAACCAAAAGAAAGAGAATCCAAATTTACAAACTCAAAGGTGAAAAGGTAAACATTTTAACAGATTCTGAAAACTCAGAAAACTGTGAGAATACACTTTAAAATCTATATTCCACTATACTAGAATATCTTAAAGAAATGGAAATTTTTATATGTATGGCCTACCAAAGTTAAATCACAATTACATAAACAGTGTCAGGCATGGTGGTGAATGTCTTTAAGACACTTGAGAGGTAGAGGCAGGTGGATCTCTCTTAGTTCAATGCTATCCTGGTCTACATAGCAAATTCTAGGTTAGCTAGGGCTACTGGGAGACCATGTCTCAAAAACAAACAAATGAAAAGCAAAAAGTAGCATAGATAACTTAAAAAGACTTATAACAACCAATAGGATAGATGTAATAATTTTTAAAATGTGCCAACTAAAAGAGCCCAGGGCCAGAGAGACATAGCACTGAATTCTACTAAATATTTGAGAGCTAATTCCAGTACTCCTCAAATTATTCTGTAAAATATAAAACAAAAGAACACTCTCAAATACTTTCTATGAAATCAGTATTACTCTAATATCAAAACCAGAAAAAGACCATAAAAAATTATAGAACAGTTACTTTGATCAACATACATGCAAGAATTCTCAATAAAAGACTCACAAACCAAATGCAAAAACACTGAAAAAATATTACTGACCACGATGAAGCTGGCTTGATCTCAGAGCTCCAGGGACAGTTCAACATACATAAATTAATAAATTTAATCTATCACATTAACAGACACAAGGACAGAAATTACATGATCATCTTATTAGATGCAGTAAAGGTCTCTGACACAGGGAAATATCAACATAATAAAGGTAATATGCTACAATCCCACAGCCATGATCAGACTAAATAGAGAAAAACTGAAAACATTCCCGTTGATATCAGGAACAAGAGAAGACTATGCACTCTTTCCATTTCATTCAATATAGTACTTAAAGACATATGGACAGCAATAAGACAAATGTAGATAAAGGGAATGAGGTTGAAAGAAAAAGTATCCTTACTTACACATGGTATAATACTATACATAGAAGACCCTAGAGACTCCACCAGAAAAAAATCCTTTATCTGATAAATACATTCAGCAAAGTAACAGGATCTAAGATTAATACTTAAAAATCAGTAGCTTTCTTATATACCACCAACAAACATACAAAGAATGATATCTGGGAAATTATTCCATTCATGATAACCTCAAAAACCATAAAATATCTTGGAATAAATATAAAAAAGGAATTGAAATATCTGGACAATAAAACTTTAAAATACTGAAGAAAGAAACTGAAGAAGATATCTGAAGATGGAAAGACATCCTATGCTCATGAGTCCATAGAATTTATACTGTGAAACAGTCATCCTACCAAAATCATTTGATGGATCCAATGCAATATCAATTAAAATTTCAACACAATTCTTCAGAAAAATTGAAAAGATAACAAATTTCATTTGAACTCACACAAATCTAGGATAGACCCAATCACATTGAACAATGAAAGATCAGACATTGCCATTTCTGATCTCAAATTGTACTGCAATGAAAGTGAAACGATTATATACAGCAACGGATACTATCTTTTGAATGAAGACACAAGGTACAGAATGGGGAAAACTTTACCAGCTACATATATGACAGAGAGTTAGACTATAGAAATAATTACAGAATACACAAATAAATAAAAAAACTAAACATCAGTAAAACAAATAACCCAATAAAGATTGCAAATGAAAGGGAATTTTCTAAAAATGAAATTCAATAGCAGAGAAATACTTTAAACTGTTCAGTTTTAGTCATCAGGGAAATGCAAATTTTTAATCCAATTGGAGATTTCATTTTACCCCACTCAAAATACATAAGATCCGCCCTCCATAATCAAATCTGGCAAATGCTTATAAATTGCTGGTGTGAGTGGAAGCTGGTAGAGCCACTATGGAAATCTATTCCTCAAAAAGCTGGAAAGTGATTTACCATTTAATTCATCCATACCACACTAGTGCATGTACCCCAAACTCTATATACTATTATAGAAATACCTGTTCGTCTATATTCATTGGTGTCCTTTTTATAATAACCAGGAATTGGAAACAATCTAGATATCTATCAACTGATGAATGGATAATGAAGCTGGGGAACATATAAACAACTGAATATTATTCAGCTCTTAAAAACGAAATTATGAAATTTACAGATAAATGAAACAATTGGCCTGATTGAAATAAGTTAGATACAGAAAGACAAACAGCACATGTTTTTTTGCTGCCTTTGAAATCTTAGATACGCATGTTTCAATCTCACAATCATTAGAATTACAAAAACTAATAACTGGCAATGGACAGTGTGTAGAAGTAGGCTCACTAGGCATGGACTTAGAATGCAATGATATAAAGGAGGAAAGGGGAATAATAGAGTAGGAAGGTTTCAATGAGGTGAGGAACGGGAGGGTAGGGCAGAGGAGATAGTAGGGAAGGGATAACTAACACTGGAGGTCTTTAAAAACAATCACTTGGAAACTTGCCACTATAAGAAGCTACTTAAAGTACATAAGAGTATAAAATGAGATTAAAAGGAGTCACATAAAGGAAGCACATTACACTTACCAGAAATCCTAGGCTTGCAAAGTAACAGTCCAATGCCAGGAATGGACTCTGTGTCATGAAGCTGTTTTAACATGCAGCCCACAAACCCTCAACTAACACTGGTCATTGGCATTATTCTTGGCTACCTCCCCTCCCAAGAACTTCACAGTAAGACCCTATTGTTGGAAATGTTACAAACAGGAGTTCTAGAATGTTCAATGAGAAATAATGCTGGAACTGACTTCAAAGACTCATCTCTACTACCTAGCTTCCACAATTCCAGGATGTACCTGAAAAGAAAACTTAGTTTGAACTTTTACCCTGTTGTGAATCTTTTGACTTTCAACAACAACTGGTCTGACAGATATGCCTACTTGTGTGGTATTGGCACAAATATAGTAGTACGAAACTACTTTCAAATTGGATTTAAGGTCCGCTTCCTAGGATGGAGCCCATACGTGACATTGAAATTGGGCCTTAGGAGCCTGATGCTAGAAAGCCCACAGGTCATGTGAGAAAGCCCAATACAATGATTATGCTAAATAGATATGCTATTAAACTGATTTATATTAGCTTTTGTTAAACCCATTAATTTGGGGGCTCTCTTAACTCTCAGCAGAGAAGATTCCTTATATAGCAGATGGTGATTAGCACAGAAAACTACAACCACAACTGACCAGCATACAGAGAATAATAGGCTGCAGACTGCTTGCCCTTGAAAAGGGTAGGACATCTATTTCAAACTTCTCCCTCCCAAGACACAGTGGTCATGACAGAACAGGGGGCAAGAGAATTTTAAGAATCAGAGGTGGTACATGACTGCAAGGAAAAGTTTTCCAGACAGCTGGCCATTGACTTATATGAACTCACAGTAATGATGACAAATGGATAAGTTCCACATAAGCTCAAGCCAGATAAACTTCCAAAACAGACTTGAGGAAGTAAGTACTAAAACCTCAACACTATCTCAGCTATTGGCAACCCATGCCTTCTGGAAAGAGAATATATATGAATAGGACACAGGACTTAATCTCTCTCTGTCTCTATCTCCCTCTCTGGCTCTCTTGGTTTCTGTCTGTCTGTCTGTCTGTCTGACTGTCTATCTATCTCCATCTCTATCTCACTTCTGTTTTAACATATCATATAAAATTCTTATAGACCCAAATTCAAATACTCAAGGATTTAGGCTACCTGTATCAAAAACATGTATATAATTTGTTCAAAGCTTTGACATCTTAGGATAAGTAAAAAATACATCCAATCCCCTGGCTTCTTCTAAATGTTTCATATTAAGTGAGGATCACTGATAGTCAGATTGTCCCAGAAGTCATTCACTCAGAAAAGTAAGGTGGGCACATTTGTGTTCAGCATAAAGTACTCTCTAGGTTCAAGGCATCAATGGATAAATTTTACAAAGCCTTGATAAAAAGCTATGCAGTGCAATGAGATATTTTATTTTCTATTTAGCCAGTGCTTTTTTCAGGACTTTAAGGCAAATGTATGTTCAACTGTGATCGTTCTAGGCAATCAAAATTGTATACCTTTACAGCATTTAGGAAACATTTTGTCAATGTGTAGTGAAAAAAATAAAGAAAAGAGTGTCATATTTGTTTGCAAAGAAAGGTTAAATAATAAGGATAAATGAGTTCAAGATGAGTAATGAGGTGAAACTGGATAAAGACATTTCCAAAACAGCTTGTATGTGTGTTTTGTGTGGAAAAAAGTCTCTAAGAAGTCATAAAATACTCATTGCTTAGTCATTTAAAAATCAGAGCATATAAAGTCAAACTTAAAATGCTTAATTAGAACTCTTTTAGTCCTGAAAAATTAACATGAAACTTGGAATTATCTGTGGAGAATTCTCATATTAATAAAAGAAGACACCTTAAATTCGTGTCACAATAGACATCATGAATCTTACTGAAGATATTCCTACTATATTATTAGAATATATTTTCAAGAATGTTTTATTCATTAAACACTGGAATTTTATAGTTACAAAACATATGGTATGGACACCGGGGATGAAACTGAATGGTGCAATTTGATTTCTAGTACCCTTACCCCAAAATTGAAGCAGCTAAAACTATTCTCCACTTTGTTCTTCACTTATTGAAGTTGCCCTGTTTTGAATTAAATGCTCCTTAAAGAGTGTTGAATAAGGAAAATAATGACTTTTAAAACTATGTTTATTTTAAACAACGCTGGCTAATAAAATACAATTCTACATCCTTTTGGCATACTACTTCTTTGCTTTTTTTATGTACAGTGGAGCAGATGTGCACACTTAATCACTTAGGGATTCAGGTTGACCAGATTTATCAGTGCATTTTTTGAAGCAATAAATCACTTTACTGATGGCTCAATCAATTTTACCCATTTATTATGCCATTTTATCACTTACTTAATTTCTAAATCAATCTTTATTTATAAAAATCTTGTCCTCTTTGCCTTTAGTGTCACGATGCTGTGCTATAGATTTTTATCCCTATGGAGCAAGGACAGGGACAAGTACGAACAAATTACATACACTGCCCACCCCACAAAACGCAGAGATATTCTTGGAGCACATGTTGGAGTAGGGAAGGTAGTATATCACAATACCCACAATTTTATATAAGGAAAGAATTTTGCTATAAGTATTAATTCTACAGCTGTATCATTTAAAATATTAATAATACTATGTCCTTAAGTAATGTAATTTATAGACTGCAGCTGGATTCATATCTAAATCCATGAATACTTCATGATTCATTCAATTTTCCTCTATTCAAAAACTCTCTACTTCTGTAATAGTCTATGTTTTCTCAGATATTTCTTTCTTCATTTCAATTGCTCCAAAATTTGAAAGTTAAAAAACTTTCCCCAAATCTTTCAATTATTCTTACGTAAAACAAGTAACAAACAACCTCTAATATCCATCTTCTACTATATCCATTCATTGCATTAAATACTTATTATGTCCTCTGCCATATGCTGAAAAGAAGAATACGATGCCAAAGGCATTTTATTTTTCATGGTTGAACAGTTTCTATGTGAGACAACTTACTGCTAGAGTAGGGATTTTTAGAAGCACAGATGAGAAGAAAGGAGATTAGATGATAGTAAAGATACTACATACTTGTTAAAAGTCAACATATCTCATCACATACTCTCAAGTCTAAAAAGCAGGCTCTCTAGACATTCTCAATACCAACTGCTTAACATGAAAGATCTGCCATTAGCTTCAGTAAGAAACTTTCTCCAAGTTTGAAGAAGATGCAAGCAAATAAAAGAAAATAGACTTCTTATAAACTAATTTGGAAAATGGGAGCACGACCTCCTAGCTCTGTTGCTTAAGCAGTTTCCCAAGACTTCTGGATGTGGATTAAAATAAACCAGATATACAAACAGGAACTTGATCCAAGAACAGAGACCCTCTCTCCCAGACACATTCATTCTCTGTGGAATTACATTTACTTTTAGTTAAATGTATACATAACAATATTCATTTGGATCACTTTTTCATAAATACCATTGAAGGAATTGTTGTCCACTTTCTAATTATGCCTGTGCATTAGTTTGTTCTATATAAAATGACCTGGCTTTGAATCAGTAACCAGAGCAGAAGAAAATAAGGTGCATGTCATCTTTGTTATAATGATAAAAAATCCACACTTCCCCACTAGTTGAGAGAAATGCTTATGTTTATTCTAGGCTAATTGCAGGCTCATTACTCTGTTCCTTTTCCAAGTTTCCTCTCAGACCACCAGCGTAGTATTTAACTTTCATCTCTGTTTTCATCGTTGTATATTATAGGCCACATGCCATTTGTCTTGGAAAATTCAGAAGCATCTAGATGATGCCAAGAATTTTAGTATCATCATTTCCTATAATATATGCAGCTAAGCTGAAATAGGTCTGCTGTATTTCCTGATTGCCTCAATTTAAGGTAATTTGGGTTAAACTGTGATTCACGAGTTGTCGAAAACTAATCAATATACTGCTTAGTTTCAAACAAAAATTTAAAACAAAGCCATTTA
Organism: Eospalax fontanierii; assembly: GCA_035773235.1. Taxonomy (NCBI): domain Eukaryota; kingdom Metazoa; phylum Chordata; class Mammalia; order Rodentia; family Spalacidae; genus Eospalax; species Eospalax fontanierii. The sequence goes on from CM069525.1 coordinate 83,455,134, forward strand.
TGATAAATAACTGAAATGAAAAGACTAAGATTTTACTGCATCATATTATTTTAATTTAAATGATCCTTTGTGATTGATTTGCAGGTGGTAATGACTTGCAAATTAAGTTGTCAGAACCTGTGCTATTCTGATCCAGTGACCAAGCTTTCAGGGAGCTTACAATGAGCTTCATGCAGTCTGAGGCCTCAGACTTTATTGCACATATCCAGGGTGAGAATGGTTTTTGCAGCCTGTCTAAAAAACAACAGTAATGAATACTTGTCAGTCTACCACTTAGTAGTTAGAGAAGGAGAGGTTAACTTCCCTGCCTTAACAATTGACTGGTTGAAGTGCTGCACCAGGGGATTGTTTCTTTTCCTTTACAGTGCCTCATCTGTAAACTAGCTTGCTTTCTTTTAATACCAACTACATTAACACTACAGCATTGCTGTACTAGAATGTAGCCGTATAGAAAATTTAATTTTCCTTAAAATGTTACACTCTGGGGTCAAGGAATTTTCTTCCAGCTTCACACAGTGGGTCATGCACTCATACATTTATAAGATGATTCAGTTAAGTCAGGAATACAAAATCATTAAAAATTACATTTTTCTGTCTAGAACAGTTAAACATGTTGTAGAATCTTTACTAGCTCTCACGTTCTCTTTTCAAAATATTAAAATTCACCCACTCAGGGCTCAGTGGCCATTTCAGAAGAGGGCACAGAAAGATTGTAAGGGCCAGGGGAGGAGCTGCGTGATCATAAGAAAACAGAGCTTACAGGCTCTTAGGACCTTGCTCATATGAACTTACAGCAATGGTGATAGCATGCACAGGACCCATGCAAACTCAATCAGACTAAAGCCCAGCATAGAACTGGGGAAATGGACAGGAGACCACAACTTTGGCAAGGAACTATTGGCAGCTGATAACTGCTGGGTGAGGGAGAGTTGATCTTTAAAAGAGTGATCCTAAACAGTCTGAACAGACTCCAGGGGATGAACTTACTCTGAGGGGCATCTGGGTACAAAAATTTGGCCCAATAAACCTTAACATATATTACAAAATGCATGAAGACACGTTGGCAGATTATGGGGGATGTAGATAGGGAAGGAGGTGCCAAATATGATTAAGATGTATTGCATAAATCCACAAAAATTAAATAAAATATGTTTTGATTAATCTTCAAACTAAGCATTGTCAGAGGTTTCACATACAGACTTTTTCAATCTCATAAGAATGAAATTATCATCTTATTGTTTCATCTAAGAAGACTGATCTATCATTCCTGCTAGACCTACAGGCAAATTTTAAATCTCTATAGCCACTAGCAATCACTATGGTCAAATATGAATCTCTGCATTCAGTTCAGGTATTCCTGATATTCCTTTATTTTTTAACACCATCAGGTCTGTAATTATTATGCTTGTCTTAATATACTTTCAGTGTACCTTTCTTTGTTTACAAGTTGTTAATTGCCCGCCTACATATTGCTCCATATTTTATATTCTATGAAATACGAAGCTTTGTCTCATCTTTGGAACTTGATGGATACAGTACATTATCTGACAAACAGCAGGTTCTTATAGTAGATGTTGAATGATGTCCAAAGGCTTTCAAAGCACCAGGTATTTTAACTCTCTTATGATCTTTATCTCCCAACCCTATCCAACGAGAAATAACTTCTCCCATTTCTGGCTCTGTCAGTTTTCATTCTCTGAAGACAATTACTGCTTTTAATGTCAGACCATAGTTATTTAGCATTTCTCATGTACTTTGTACGATAGACTTCTTCTTTTGAGGGTGCCAGCTGCTCATATTTGCATAACAGCCAACCATAATGGCTATATAAAAGCAGCCTCTATATGTGTTTATTGAATACATTCCCTGCTTTAGGTGCATTATTAGTATGGATATGGTTAGAGATTATATGCATGTATGAAACTGTCCCAATGAAGTATCAGTTTTATAATTAATATACTAAAAAATGAGTGAGAAAAGGAGGAAAGAAGAAAAAAATAGTATAGAACACTGCTCTTCGTGAGAGAATCATCATCTGGTCACTATATTTTTATCATGTGGTAAATACTGTGATTAATGTATGAACAAATGTGATGGATGCTCACAGAAATGAGCATGTTTGCTTTTACAGAGGGTGCTGACATTTAAGTGAAACTTATCTATAGCAGTCTAACAGGTGACATAACTTGAACATAAGCTTTAACAAAGAGCTTTTAAAATTGTTTAAAATGCAATGCAATTTTCCACTGCCAAACACCACTGCCTCCTCATCAATGAAATTGCCACATTTATTTTTCACAAGTATTAATCAAAATATTGAGGTGTATAATATGGATAGACTAAAGAATGCAAGGCATAAGATTCATATGTTACTCCAACTTTCAGTTCTGATTGACCTAAAAAATGTTTTTAAATTCTGAGTTACAGTATTTTAATCAGGTTAAAATGAATATAATAACAATCCTCTGACTTGAAAATGCATCCATCCATACATACATATGTGCGTATAAATAGTTAAATAATATATATGCTTATATACTAGATACTCTACATATAATAGTTCTAATATATTCAGTAACAAGGCACGTTACTCTGCAGATAGTAACATGTATACTGAATAACTAAATCTCTGATAAAGTATATTTTTATGTTTCTAAATATAATGAATGATATGAGAAATACAGTAACATAATAAAGAACCGAATTTTAATGATCAGCTGGAAACAGGTTGGAATACTGTTAACATTGTTTGAAAGGCATTGAGGCATTGGGCAAGTTCATAGGGACTTTGAACTTCAGTATTTTCATATCTAAAATAGGAATTTAAGGGACACTTACTCCACAGACTTGTGGGATTGTAATAGTGCAGGAAAAGCATTTCAAAATGATTGATATATGTTTCCTAAATGGTAAATCAATATAAACAAATATGCACATATAATATTCCCTAAAAAACATTCCTTGAGTGAAGGAACTCAGATTGCTTTTTCTAAAGTGAAAGTTCAAAATAAAAGTATGTACAAATCTATATGGATATAAAGGTAAGCACTTAGGGGAATAGTTTAACACAATGAACATTTAGCAGAATGATAGCAATATATTCTTGCTTAAGACCTATGGACTATCTAGTAGTGGTTTCTTGAACCAATTAATGGTATAAGGCATGAGTTCTATCTTGTACAGTAGGCCTTAAATCAATCAGAATGTGTTTGGTTAATTCCAAAATATTCCTGCCACTATTGCACCAGTGGTATAAGTTGTCAGGCCAAACTGTGGCTCACAGTTTTCATAGCACAGTAAGATTGTGGATCATTTTTCTCATGCAGCAGGATGTAGATCTCTAATCATATCTGCCCTTATGAATTATTTTGAGACTAATGATTTTTACTCAATCTTGTACCATAAACTACTGTTTGCAATGCAAATAAGCTCACTGAGCCATGTGCTCTTGTGACTTAATCCTTGACCTTAATCCCTCAGGACCCACTTTGCCCTCCACCCAAGACAGTAAAGAATATGGCTTTGCTCAAATTAGCATATCAAAATCCTTGGGCAGTCCCTTCGAATATGAGAAGAAACAGGTGATTACCTGAGGTTGGGTTCACTCTTAAAACTAAAAGCTAATTATTTAAGTGCTGATTATTCAGTTATAACTATAATGTAGCCTAGAAATATCATATTTCCCCATACATAGCACATATTTAATCAACAAGGGTCTTACTATCAAGTTCTGCAGAGTGTTTGAAGAATAATGACAAGTTTTTGGGACGGTCCATTGAACCCTGTTGATTAACAATTTGAAAGGATGTAACCCATACATCCCATTGGGTTTTTAGTTTAGTTAGGAGTTCATAAGCCTTACCAATATTTTGTTAAAGGGACATAGCAGTGAATGGCCTTCTAAATATTTATTCTAATATGTATAAACTACTACATGTCCCAACTCACATAAGAAGGTTCTTTTGCAGTACATGATAATTAAAATAAAGACCCACAACTATTCAGCATGCAGAGAATAAGAGATTGTGGAGTAATTAGTACTAAATCAGAAATCCCTATCATATCCCCTCCCCAAGAGGCTTAGGGATCATCACTGAAGAGGCGGCATCATGATTTTGTAAGAGTCAGCAGTAGTGGTTTCAGTAAAACAATGTTGGCAGTACACAAAAGGGCAGTTGCACATATGGCCTAACAACAGCTGGGTAATCTGCAAAAGACCTACACAAACTGAAGAGCTATTGACAACTGAAAACTGCTGGGGGCTAGGGGGTGACAGCTTTCTTCAATGATATGGCAGCTGAATAAATGGCCTACACCCACGCATATAGTGGAAGCACTAAGTAGGCTCAGTGAGTTTAAAACTAAAACAAATGAAGTTAGGAGAGAAAAGTGGTGGGAGAAATGAAACTGGAATTGAAGGGGAGGGAACAGTGAGTTGATTTGGTCAAAACACATTACATGCATGTATGAAATTCTCAAATGTTAGAAATAAAATAAATAGAACTATGTATAAGTGTTAGTAAAACAGATAAACCTAAATTGTAGGAGTTTGGGGTGCCATGATAAAGGAATTAAATTATGCTAAAAATGCATTAAACATTCCATATCAAAAATTTTTTAGATATAGTATTTTTCTTTTAGTCCTCTATGATAAAACATACAATCTGAGGACAGGCAAGACGATCTTATCAGGTAAAGGCACTTGCCACCAAACCTGAACACCTGAGTTTGATTCCTGGATCCACAGGGTGGAAGGAAAAAACAGTCTTTCAAGCTGTCTTTTAATCTTCATGCTGTGGAATGTGTGCTGTGGTTTCCCAACTCATACTGTGTGTGGGAGTTTGAATGACAAATGTTCCCAATAGGCTCATGTGCTTAAATATTTGGTAACAAGTTGGTGATGTTGTTTGGGGAGGTTTATGGAACATTTAGGAGGTGAAATTTTGTAGAAATTATGTCACTGAGGCAGACTTCATAGAGATTTCATAGCCTCACCCAGCTTCCAGTTCACTCTGTCTACTTCCTCTTTGCCATTTAGGATGTGATCTCTTAGCATCCTACTCTGGCTACCTGAGGCCATACCTCCTTCTAATTGTAAACCAACACAAACTCTTTCTTCCTTAAATCACTTTTGGTCACGTTGCTTCTGTGTAGCTACAGAAATGTAACAGTGCTACACTTGCACCCATACACACACATGCACCCATCTTACTCTGGGGAAGAGCATGCAAGAGATCCCAAGATTTACTCAGTACTCTTTATAACAGTTATACACGTGGCTTTGTTGAACCTAAGCGCATAGGAAACATAATAATTTCAGATCTAAGTTGTTAAATTCTGACCAATAAAATATCAGAGTTATATTTTTAAAAAATTGCTATTTTGTCATAAACATTTATAAGAATAACCAAACTTCTGCATAATAGTGATTTTAAGTTCCTTTGCTGAATGCCCATTTGAAGCCTAGCTTATTTCTTCCATGACCTGAAGAGCATGCTTTATTTACTAGGACATCACAGAAAGCTCTAAATACTTGTATTACCCAATCATATATTAAGTTTGGTGAGTAATACGTTTTATTTATAAACACCACCAGTATTTGGAATTCAATTTCTAGTCGTCTCTGAGAATGTGAATCATATATTCATTGTATGAGCTTTGAGCAATATGAAATGAATGGCTATCAAAATATATTGTGGTACTATATATGTGGATTGTGAAAAATATATAATTTATTTATATTCAATTAACCTGTGTCTCAGGTAATATAATATGGACCATGAAGCTTTGAAGGGGAGAACAATATTTTTACTTTATTGTTCTGCTATTGAGAATTTACCTGAATTGTTTTAATACTGAATTGGTTCTGTGTGGAATGATTTTTCTTAACAGACTGAAAAGTCTTTCACATCTTGAATTTTGTTCCTTTTACTGAATTGCTATATGCCTAAATATGTAATGACATAAATATAGTGTGTACAAACAAAAAAAGGTATCTAATATATGACATGACTTAAGCTAGAAATCAAAATTACCAAGTAGTTTTCAACAGGAGTTTACTTTATAGAGGTCAGATTGATTAGGATATAAGGGTGAAACATGCAGATGTGGCTTCCCACAAGAAAGACATCCAAAACAACACAACTCTCTGATAGTGTTAGCAAGTGGTGTCTGAAGAAACTGGACGTGATATGCAAATCCTAGTTCTTGGATAAAAAAAAAGGTGATGGAGATCAATGGATAAAATGACTTACAAGCACATCTGCATCTGCAGCACTGGAAACAGACTACTTATTGGATGACAGTGACCTATGGAGTTATCAACAGAGGGTTTGGATTCAGAGAAGCATGAATAAGAATCTAAACTTTACTACCTATGCTACTTGCTGTATGACTTTGAATAAATTCGCAGAATCTTTATTAACAAAATAGGGATATTTATTTTGCACACCATCTCATTCACAGTGATTGATAAATACATAGATGCCATAATTATTGTGAGCAATGAACAGTGACAAAATTCTATTGATTATTTCCCTGATATTCTATACTCTGCTACTTGTCACCTGAAGAACTACTTTTGCTCTAGGCCAGACCTTCAAATATGTCCTTCTCCTTTGGAGTGTTCCCTTTTTAAATTGCTTTGCCCTTACCTCCCTCCCTCACCTTCCAGAAGACTAACATGTACCCGAATAATACTTCCAAGTTGTAAATATGACCATGCCGCGAACCTTCTGTACCCTCATCTTTAGTCTAAAAGTTTTTTTATTCCATCATGAGTTTCAGAATCAATTTCAACACAATATTTTATATAGTATTCTCTATAGACTACACCGTGATTATGTCTTCATAACAGAATCTCATACATACTCTATACATTTTATTCCTTTTAACGTGGAAATATACATTATTCTTATTAAAATATAGCCTTCTATATTTCTAAAATCAAATGGTCAACCAATCCAATTCCATACCCTGCAACTTTTCCCTATGTCTACTCCACATGAACTGTCTGGCCCTCAAGTTATTAGAGTATAGAAAGAAAATCAAGACATAGAATTGAAGATGAAGGAGAAAGAACATTGATATATCTTTGTGCCTTCTATTTTCCAAAGATGATAGAGTACTCTGAGGAAGGAAAAAAGCTTAATCTTGATTTGAACTATGAGACTGAGTTGCCAGTAAGTCTTGCAAGTGCAGACATTCAGTGGCCATTACAAAGGTATGGAATCAAGATATGTATTATGGATGCTAAGCCAGAGAGTGTTTTGGGTGTTACCACAGGTAATACAAACTGAAGATCCTGAGAATAACATCCTGAGGAAATCCAGCACATGGATATTTTGCAGAAGGAAGTACAGAGTTGAAACTGACTGTATAACTTCCCAACACTATTACAGTGCTTATTTCTCAATGCCTTACAGAAAATTAGAGTTCTATGCTTGCATAATTCTATGTATTCTCTATGTATGTGCAGCCTTTATTTGTATTATTTCATAATACTTTTTATTGAAGTTAAACATTCACTTGGTTTACATACTTAAATACTAGAAGGAAGATAACAAAAAAAGCCATGCCTTGCCATACACTCCTACCGATCTTCTTCTCCTTGAAAATAAACTTGTTAAAGTCCTTTACCTATACCTTCAGCTATTTGATTACATATTACCAAGTAATAAGTTAATACTTGAAGTTTCTGATTTTTCATTTTTAGATATTTGACATTTTGCATGATGGATAAGAACTTAGTATCATGAGTATATTTTCTTGAAAACTACTTCTTCAGAAACTTTCAAATCCCATTTTCATTTTCTAAATATAGGTATGTCATTATTATTGGATAAACAATAATCAGTATTCGTCTATTTTGTTTGCAGAGCAGCTATGTGCTTTGTTATGACTGGATCCTAAATAAAACCTGCCTATTATTTTCTAGAAATCTACTATTTTAATGCTTATTTGAGTTGTGCTCTTTTCATGCCATGGATATATATTATGTATTTATTCATATTAATTTACGTTTTAAAATTTATTTCTGTCTTTTCTTCTGTATTCTAACTTAATTTTTTTCTGCTATGTTTGTTTTTCGTTTTATTTTCATATCCACTTCTGTTAAGGATTTCTCTCAAATACTATGCATTCTTCAGCTGCCTACTGATATTTAAGACATGCTTTGGAGTTCTGTGTGCATGGACATGATTTGTCCAGTACTGATAATTTTGCTCAGGTGATGCTAAACTTCCTAGAAAATTGACTTTTGTCCCTATTTTCTTGGTATGACTTGAAAGTCTACTGCCATTATCACACTATTTTACTTACAGATCCTTTGTTTGTAGGAAGTTTTAATACTAGAAAGAATATGATTTTTCTCATTTTTAGTAGTATTAAACTATTCTGTGTCCCTTGCAATGCCTTATGAATTTCAAAATCCATTTCTAAATTTATATATTAAAATAGATGGTATTATGATAGCATTTACATTATCTCTGTAGTTAACTTGGATATTATTATCTATTTAACAATATTGTCTTCAAATCCATTGACATAGGTATTTATCCGAGTATTTTGATCTTTGTGAATTTCTTTTCAAATACTACATATAGTTTTGAGGGTATAAACATTGTATTTCTTTCAGAGTTTTATTCTTAATAATTTTATTCCTCTTGATATTAAAAGTAGAATTGTTTCGTGATTCAACATTTTTAGATTGCTCATCATGTTTGCAGTACAATTTTTTGTATATAGATCTTGTATCCTATAACTGTTCAGTTTATGACATCTATTTCTATTTTAGGATTTTCTCTATATAAGATCATAGCATCTCTGAATAGAGATAGTGGCAGAGATCTGTGAATAATGACAGTCCTTTCCACTTGGATACTTGCTTGTATATTTTTCCCTTGCCTTGCTTAATTGTCCTGAATAGTGCAGTGCAATATTGAATAGACGGGGCAAGACTGGATATCCTCCACTTGTTCCAGACATGAGAGCAAAACATTCAGCCTTTTGTCACTTACTAGATACATTAGCATTGGATTATTTTATAGAATTACTTCACCTTGATAAGGAAGTTCATTTTATTCCTAGTTTTATAATAAAAGGATGTTAACTATTATCAAGGGCATTATATGCATACATTGACATAACACTGCAAATTTTCTCCTTATACATTAATTATTGAGGTGTTACACCAAGCTTGAAATATAAGCCCTTCTTGATAATGATTTAAAATTGTCTTGGTATATTGCAATATTTGATTTGGAATTATTTTGTGGAACGCTTCTGTGTGCATATTCATATGAAGCATTGCTCAATTGTTTTCTTGTGATGTCTTTGATTTAGAGTCCAAAGTCATGTTGGTCTCATACAATGAGTGGATAGTATTCTTTCTTCATAGATTTCTTGGGAGAGACATAGATAATTGGTATAATATTCATTTTCTGAATTTTTGATTGAACATAGTAGTGAAGTGACCTAGACCTAGACATTTGTGTGTGACAGGACTGATTTTTGATTGCTAATTCAGTCTCTCCTCCTGTTTTATAAGTCTATTCAGATCGGCCATTTCTTCTTGAGTCACTTTTTGTCATAACTGCCTAGCAATTTGTCTATTTCATCTGTTATCTAATTTACTGTCATATGATTATTCATGGTATTCCTTTATGATTCTTTTCATTTCAGTAAGGTTATTTGCAAAGTTTAGGGACATAACTAACTTTGCACATCAATCCAGGGAAATTCAAGCTCTTTTGAAGGAGTGATTCCAGTAATGACTGTTTAATATTTGCTCTTTGGCCAGAAGTTCTCCTTTTAGATTTTGTTCTTTGTGGTTCTCTCATGCAAACTATTCTCCCTATGATTCTCTCTATGATTTATTATGTGTAAGACATTTTTCAATGATCTCTTACCATTTTTCCTTAAAAGTATCCTCAAGCCCAACATTTTGTTCTTTCACAAATGAATTCCATTTCTCCAAGAATTAGTAAGTAGTAGAAGATTGCTCAAATCCTCCTCATTGTGCTGGCAACATTTCTGAGCCACAGCTCTGTGGCTCGCTTTGGCGACAAGATCATAAGTCCTGTCCTTTTGAGAGCTAAGTTCTGAGCCCATTGGGGGTGGTGAGACAATAACCTGAAATCCTCCCATCTCAAGCATGGGATCATTGCTTTTTGACCTTTGGCAAGCATAATCTGACACTGTTCTCACTTGCGTCATCTGCCTAGCAGAGCCACTTACAGGCAAGACTGAGTGGAAGAAGGGAGTCTCTGCCTATCCACTATACTCACCTATAGACTGGAGTCTGTTACAAATAGCTGGAGGCATAATGAAAAATGCTGACATCCTACTTGTCCTGTTAACAACCAAACTTTTAGGGAAATGAGACATTCTATGCCCTTGACAGTATCAATTTGAAGTGAAATCTCTACTCTCTGGTATTTATGTCAGTCAGACAGTGTGGTATAAGCTCTAAAATTATAGCTCAGTTTTACTTCTTGTCTTGAAATGTGTAGGAAATTAAGATTGCCTCAAATGGTCTTACCACAAGTTCCATTCCTCACTAGGGTCCCACTTTCAAAAGTGTTCTACTAAGATCATTCTCCTTATAAAATTAACCAGGTACAATTCTTGGTTATCTCTGAGTATCAAGTTCTACAAGCCCATGTAATTAGCAAAGCCAGCAGTCATATCTTCTCATACAAGCAACAGACAGCTCATACCTCTGGTTATTACAAAGCCTGATTCCCACAATTCCTAGATGTTCACTTTGTTCCCATCTACAAGTATTATGTGATCTTGAATGAAAGGCTTCATGTATTTCACTCAAACTGCATGTTTGACTAATAAACCACTTTTAATTTTATGAATCCACTATTAAATGTAACGTGTTTAGCCAGCCTCATAACTCTAGCCTGGGAATCTGTTCCTCACAAAATGAGTAAACTGAAACCACTGTAATCATAAACTGAATCATCCTACTATAACTGATTACATCTAGTCAGTTTTCAGTAACTTCTTTTGTCTAACATACAGGTACCATGATACACTGAAAACTGCCTAAGATAGAACCATAATAATTTCTTGTGAGATAGTACCATCTCTTCCCATCCTAAAATGATTTTGCTGTCATTTAGAAATTGTCATTAGATGACAATTTGGTCTATGTTTGTTATGCTGTACATTATGTCCTTACCTGAACACGTATTGACAATGCATTAGTCAATACTTAAACCCTACTTGTTCAGAGTAGGGCTAAAGCTCTGAAGTCACAGTGTCTAGCTTAGTAACAATCACTATTTGCTTGAAAGACATATATAGACATTATTTGTGACTGTATACCCTCTTGGTGGATCTAGAAAAGTCTCCTTTTGTGAGAATTTTAGAGAGCAAACTCCCAGAGAGAATCAACATATCACCTATAAAGTCTAATAGTTACTGTTGTTAACTCTATAGTACTATTTCCATTGCTGTTGTCATATACATTCTCCTGATCTCCAAAAATAATGAAGTGCACATTAATGGTGGGCCATGGCTGAATAGCTGATAACAAAGCACAAGGAAAAATAGCACATGGTACTGAATTTGCTCCCATAATGCAAAGCCCCTCACTCATGTGACTGTGGGTTGATAAGAACTGTATATTACTAGCCGGTAATAGCCTAACCTTGTAATCATAGAAATTAGTGTATCATATAGATGATGTATAAAATTAACTTACTAGATATGAAACCTAACTCTGGGGAAATTGCATGGCACTACCTGGAGGTCCAGTAAAACAGTATTTCCACAAATCTCTACATAACCACACAGAAGGTTTGCAGTAGGAATGATAGGACAGAGGAATAAACTGAAAGCCACTGCATTACGCATCTAAAAGCATAAAATATTCTGAGATAAACTGAATAGACAAAAGTGGACAGAAGGATGATTCTTACACTCTATAATAAGAGAATGTCTTCAATCTGAGACCTCTGGATTGAAGGCACGTCTCATTGCTACCAATGCTCAATTGCAGTATAGATCCAATCATCAGGACTCTAGGGACAAAAAGCACCATGACACCCCCATGTCATAGCACAACACCAAATTCAATCTATATATTTTTCATATTTTATTTATTATTTTTATTTTGCGTGTATGAGTGTTTTGCCTATGTGAATGTAAGTGCACCCATGTCTTGCAGTGCTCATGGAGGTCAGAAGAGGCTGTTCGATCTCCTGGAACTGGAGTTATAGACAGTTGTTAGCTGCCAATTGAACCAAGGTCCTCTGCACAAATAGCTAGTTCTGTTAACAGCTGGACCACCTTTCCGCCCCAAATTCAAACTACATTTAAATCATCATTATAACACAGTCATTGCTACAGGGGAGTCCAATGAACTTGATGATACTGATATAGGGTTATATGAAGGAATTTGAAATGTAAATAAAGGTAGAAAGAACTGTTCCCTGCCTCAAGAATATTCAGTTCCCAAGAAGAAAGAAAAGAAAGGAAAGATGTAGGAAGGAGAGAATGAGGGAGAATGGGAAGAAAGGCAGGAAGGAGGGAGGATTGGAAAGAAGGAAAGGAAACAGGATGGAAAAGAAATCTAAAAAAGGATAAAAAAATCTGAAATAACAAAATATAATTTCATCTAATTAGCAATAGAAAATGTATTAAAGTAATTTACACATCAAGATAAAAGGAGAATGAATGTCACTGGTATTTTTACAACATATATTTTGAATAAACCTTAACATTAGGAGAAATTCACTGATAAGAAAATTATGGTCTTAATTAATACTGGGAATCAAATTATGTTATGCCTGGAGATTCCATTTAATTTAACCATGATAGCACTTATACCTTAGAGATGTTACTGAATATAAAATAGAGGGCTACTAGATATGTATTTCACTTTGATCATTAGCAATATTGACTTACCTAAATTCTACATGCTCACAGCAGCCACTGTACTAAAAAAAAAAATCCTATAATGGGCAAGAATACTCTATCTCAGTGAGCAATACATCAAAGTTAATTTGACACTTTGGCACTTACAAACTGGCTTAGATTGTCCACCCAGTTAAAATTATAACACGTTTGAAAGTAAATGAAAAGACGGCCATCAAAGATTGAAATTTATTCCATAAGAGTTAGAGAAAGTATAATTATCTCCATTGCTTTTTCCTTCAACAGCTCAATTCACTTTGTTCAGATATCTGGAAAGATGAATACTCCATGGTGGACTTTTTCAACATTCTTAATTCTGTGGCCACATTCACTAACATCCTTATATAAAATATTGAAATGAATGATTCTACTAATGAAATTCTTAAAATTCTTCAGTAAACAAAGGCTATTCCGTTCTTGACATCATTAAGAAAAAAACTATTACCTATAATGGTGGCACAAGGTTGTCATCAGCATTTAAGCAGATACATGATGAGGTTGAGACCAATCTTGGCTATCTAACAAGATTCAGGCTACTCTGGTTTATACAGTGAAACATTGTTTCCAAATGTCGAGGGCTAAAGTTGTGACTCAGTGGCAGAGTACTTGCCATAATCCAAGGCCTACATTAGATTCCTAATGCCTACCCATGCCCTCAAAATCAGCCATCATTTCTCTCAGCACCAACAATATTATAAACCCATTATTTGTTGTCTTTTCTAACTCTATGATTTCAAATTATATCCCAGTTATGATATAGCAGGTACAACCATTATAGCCCTCAAAGACTACTTCATTTTCAGGGGTTTTAGCAACTCATTCTTACGATTTCTTAGGTGCTCCTGGAGTTGTGATATGAGGAACTGCTTCCTCCTACATGATGCTATGCACCATTATAGAAACAATTACTGGCTACATACATAGGTCTTCTGGAAATAGAGACCCATACATTCTAATTATGTTACTGTCTGTAATCACATATCAGTTATACCTTATATCACAGAAGCAGGTCTATTCAAGACTGATGTAACTATCAAGCCCCTTCCCAAGGGACACCAACCAAATCTGGAACCTGTGGTACATTTCACCTGCAAGACAATGTATCATCCCTTGTTAGTCCTTTGCCATGAATTTGAAAGAACTCATTTCTCTTTTTCTAGTTACTCGAGGAGCCTCTTAGGATGAACTAACTGAAAAACAGTAAGAGATTACATACTTTTTGCATTTTAAAGATGGCATATGTGCCTTATAAATGATGGAGTTCAGTAGAAACTTGCTCACTTTTTCTACTTATTTATCAGTATCTCTATGACAAAAGACAGGACCCATTGAGTAGAATATGGGTTGAACTTCTGGAACATTTCTCTGTCTTTCTCTGCCTCTCTCTGTCTCTCTCTCTCTCTCTCTCTCTCTCTCTCTCTCTCTCTCTCTCTCTCTCATCTCTTTCCTGTCTATATAGCCCCAACTGATCTGAAACTCATCATGTAGACCATCTCAGGCTGGCCTCGATCTCACAGCAAGTTGCAGTTCTTTGCTTTCCAGTTGCTGGGACTAAAAGTGTACCTCAGCCTTAGGCGGTAATCTTATCATTGAATGTCCTGGGAGAGCATTGGATTCTATTTTCCACTTTCACAAACCCTTGACCATTACGTAAGATTGATAATCTGCCATTCATTCATTAAAGTCCTCAAGGTTATGCTAATACTTTCATCTGTACTATGTCAAAATGTGACATGGTTTAAAAATTATAGATGTAATTAGGTAAGATGAGGTAATACTGTAAAAGGATTGCTTCTTAAGCAATATGACTGATGTCTTTTCAAGAAGACAGCTGTGTGAAGATACAGAAAATGGGAGTACAGAGCATGAAGATAAAGATAGAGAATGAAGTCAGCCTGCTACAAGTTCAGACATGTGGAGCTACAAGAGCTAAAAGAGCAAGAAAGCAAGGAAAGACCATTCTCTAGAATCTTCAGAGCAAACATACTCCAGATATCCAGCCTCCAGAACTTACACATATACTTTTAACTGACCAACTTCTGGTAGTGTAGTGTTTGAGAAATTACAGTGCCTTATTCTCTAAGCAATAATGTCTGGAGCTCAGTAATTAAGGTATCCTGGTGTGCTCTTGTATTGTGACCTTAGTATTTGTATAAGAGGCATCTATTACCTTGATTTATACCGCAATGGTTGAAGTACTCTGTTACAGTAGTCCTATGAGTGACCTTGTCTCCTTACTATGATTCAACTACTATCTCCTTTTAAATATAACAAGCCCAGTTATTGCTTATTCCTGAGTAGAGGATTTTATTTCCTCGATAGCCTTCAAAATTATTTTTTTCAAATTTATTATCAATATTCCATATAATCAATTTCCATTTGTATTTTTTTCATTTCATAGGAAGAGCTAACTTTGTTGGTTATTTGTTGGTTAAAGTCATTTGATAATGACTTGATAATCAGTTATTAGTTTGTTTTAACAATTTAATGATGTCATTTAGCTGTATTCTGGCTTCTATTATTTGACTGTATCTGTATTATTGTTTTCATGTGATTTTTTTCTGGATGGTTTTCCTTTGCTCTCATTTTCAGTCATGGAACTGTAGTACACACATCTGTTTGTCTGTTTTTGGCTTTCACCCTGATTCGTTTGCTTAGGATTTGTAGACTTCTTTTTTTCTCAACAGTAGAACTGAGCATAGGGCCTTGCATACCTTTGGCAAATGCTCTATTACTGTACTCTACCCTCCAGTCTTACATTCACCTATTCTTTGAGACAATGTCTGAGTAAGTTGTCCAAAATTGCCTTGATTACATTGTGCAGCCCAAGCAAGTGCTAACATACAGTCCTCACAAGTCATTAATCCCAGCTGAAGACCTACTTAAATCAATATCTTGATTTCTTTAGTTAGTTTTGAAAAATTCTCTGCTATGATGTCATTATTTTAATTAATTAATTTATTTATCTTTATATTTATGTGTGTTTGGCCTGCATGCATGAAAGTTGCACCACAAGTATGGAATGTCTGAAGAAGCCAGAAGACAGTTTTGGATCACCTTGGAACTGGAGTTATGGATGGTTTTTAGTTACCATGTGGGTACTGGGACTCAAAACTGGGACTTCTACAAGAGTAGCTAGTGCTCTTAACCATGGAAGCATCACCAACCCAATGATATTAATTCTTTACATTTTATGTCTGCCATGTTGTAAATAACCTCTCTCTTCTTTTCTGGCTCTTTCCCTCTCTCTCACTCATCATCTTGTTGATTCTTATGTTTTGTCCTTTTCACTCTCTGTATTGGTGGTTGCATGTTTTTTATGACTTTATCTTCTATTTTGATGATAATCACAGTTAGAATATTATGTTTTGTAGAATCTAACATGTCATTAATCCTGGGTAGCTATTTGACTTAATTATTTCATTTTTTCATTTATAATTGTATATTGTATTTTATGAATGTTTCCTCTCTGGTGGCATCTATATTTTAAGATATTTACCAACACTAATTTCATATAAATATTTCAGGATTTCAAAAATGTGGAGATTCATTAATCTACTTCTGTCGTCTTTTCTCATCAGGTTTTTTCTTGGTATATGCAGTAATTTGTTTTCTCTTCCTAGAGCTCTGTGAGATTGCCTGAAAATCTGTTTCACTTGTGTGTGTCTTGTAGTAGACTGTTCAGATTTTTTCTACCTTTCTTTAGAGAAACCTTTGAAAATTTCCCTGAACAAGAAACAACTCACAGAATGTTTGCTTACCTCTGTAATGTTCCCTTATTCCAAATCACTTTGGTGACTCTCTGATACCTTTTAAATAGATGAGGCTGTATTGTATCTAGTTTCGGGGCATCGCATAGCTGACATATCAGTCTGGTAAGTTATTCTATTAAGATTGGAATATATATTCTACAGACAATAATGTTGGTTGCAGTGAATAGAAATTCTATTCATTGGAGTTTCTGGGTTAGAAACTGCAATAATATATGCTTCCACTAAAAAAATCTAATTAATTCAAATCTTTTTGATTTAGCATAGGGAATATCTCTAATTGGATGTCTCCTGGAAATCCCTATTGCTGTCTGATTTGAGGCTGCTCATAATGCTCACCATCTTGTTTAACCATTCACTTTCTACTCTAACTCATCCTTCAAATGGAAGACATTGAAATTTTCTCATAAAATAATTTGATAATTTAAAAACTTGTTAATTTCTTGTGTTTTTCTTAGTTTATAATGAGGTTGCTATGTGTTGTCAGATTATCTCAATGGTCTCAATAATATGCTACTGCGATCTTCTGTGACCCTCGAATCTGAATAGGTAAATTCTTGTGACTGTGTGCCTTTGATGTGGAATCCACTCTGGCAATGATGTACTTTCCCTTCGTTACTAGCGTCTGTCTGAGTTCAGAACTCAAATAAAGTGGTTATATATTTGTATGAACTCTTTGCTATCCACCCCACAAATAAGTTAATAGTGTATCTAGGGGTCATGTTATACTTTATACTCTCATAACAGTTATTTTATATATCTATTTTTATAACATTTACACACTATAAATTATGCCAGGCAGGCAGACATACAGTCTTATTTTATATATATATATATATATATATATATATATATATATCCCTAGAATTTAGCATTGTGACATAGAAAAGTAGTGTATTAAAATTATATAAAGTATAAAAAATAAAGTAGCAAAAATTAGAAAAACGCCAATTCTGGATTTTGATGAGAATTAAATAAACGTGATACACAAATTCTTTTTGTAGACTATATTAATTTGGAAAACTGTAGTAGAAAATATCATAATTGTGTCAAAGTTGACTGAAGTACTCTAGTCCTAGAAAATCCATCAATATTTATCCCACCTAAAAACCTGCCTCCTCAGAACCTATGTGCATCTCTTGTGCATCCTACCTGTGATTCCTTGATGCCTTTGTCATGATACCACTAGCTCAGGTGACAAGTAAGAGACAATGCAATGTTATGCTAGGTGGCCCACAGGCAATGCCCTTCCCCAACCCAGGGATCTATATGCTACTGGAAGACAGGCAAGATAGGCATACCCTCCTTCTCGGTCATATCATGGTCTTCCATGGCTTTTCTATATTTCATAATAACAACAACTTCCTCCAGAAATTTGCTCCAGAAGTAAAAAGTATGAAGTTCCATGCCCAGATCTCAAACTACTTACAGACCATCCTATTTCCTAATAATGGTTGTCTAAAGGATAGAGGAGGAAGGACATGTGCATCTAAGTGTAATCAATGGCTTATTTATAAAGCAAGAACAGATATTCTATGCACTCATGAAGTGGACCAAGAGATCTATGACCTGAACCTGAAGCTTTCCAAAACTTGTCCACATGCTGGACAAGTGTATATTGACAAAAAAGTGTTCCTACTGAAAAGAAGGGAGATGTAGTTGTTATATTATAGGAAAGCACTGCACAGAGGAAGCACAGTTTGAAATCCACCAAATCTTAAGTGATTTGCTACCAATAATATTTGTCTAAGGCAAATAAAACTCGGGTGATAAAATTTAAATTTCTCATATTTAACCCATAGATTAAAAAATCTGCACAAAACAAGTTCAGGGAGCTGAAGGTGATATTCAAGTACTTAACAACCCACCATGTTGTGGTGCCATTGAATAGCCTTGCTTTAAAACCTGTATAGAATCAGGTAGGAGGCACACAATTGACAAAGAACAGAATACAAAAAGGAAGAATGTTCAAACCCAATATGACCTACAGAAATGTCACATATGGTGGGTGAGTTAGCAAAGCAATTGAGAATAAGAAAGAAGAAATTAAAGTCTCTCATGAATGATATTCCTCCAGAATTATTTGTTGAACAAAATAAATGACAATGATCCAGATGACACTGGCACATTGGGGATCCATAATTGAATAAGAATATGAACTACAAGAAGGTAAATTTGAAGGCAAACACAGTAAGTAACCAATAAAGTTGAAGATCAAATTACAGAACACAACAGATGAATTTATGTTCAGTATGTGAAATATTGCTGCTGGTCAAGGTTTTCGGTTAAGTTAAACTGAAATACAGCAACAGTAATTTTAATGGCACAGCTACAGAATGCAATATCTTATATTATGTCTACTCACAGTATGAATTTACTTTAAAAATGAAAAAAATAAGTTTTTAATGTTTCAAATAGAAGTTGCATAAGATAACTTAGTTTATAGCTCTAGACATTTCAAAGAAAGGATAAGAGAAATAGTGGCAAGAAAAGGATAAAGAGAGATACTTAAACTGTGGAGGGAGGAGGGAGTTGAGAGAGAAAGAGAGAGAGAGAGGAGAGATAAAGTTTAAGTGGCATTAAAAGGCCATAGAGAAATATATTAAATCAACCTCCCCCCTCAGGAGAAATTTTCCATTAATTGTTGGTCAGAGTAATCCAAGAAACTCCAAAATTAGCATATAGCATAGGCTATTGCCAGAGATTTTGATAACCTCCCAGAACTCAAAAGTAAGACCCTACTGCTGAGGACAGGAGATATTTTGGGACTTGGAGCAGTGGAGCTTGAACTGACCTGGATGTTTGCCCCCTGAAGACTAGCTATCGGGGTTCTAAAGCATACTATGGAAGCTGCTAAAAGAGATACTCAAGTCATGGTCCAGCCCAGCTGTAAAGCCTAATAACCACAATGACTGGCACAGCAAACTATCTCAGTTGGTGCAATAGTGGCACATTTATCTAGGGAGTAATCAACAGCCATTTAATTGGATTTGAAGCCCTCTCAATGGGAGGAAACTCATGAATGGCACTGTAAATATAACCAAAGACAGATGGCCAGAGAGGTTGTAAATCTCAGAGAAAGCTATATCCCTGTCATATCTGTAGACAAGTGAAATTTCTTACTCTATTTTAAATATGGATCCTTATGCTTACAGACAAGTATAGCATATACCACTCATCAAAGAAGCTTCTTCTTTGCAATAGATGGAGGCTATTACAGAGTTCCACAACTGGTCATACACAGAAAATATATGTCTCAGAGATGCCCATCTCCAAGTGACATATCTACAGTGGAGCCTCTTCTTGTAAGGCTCAAGGAACATAGGCGAACAGGAAGTAGAATATTAATACATCCCATAACTCTCAACATTCATGCCTCCTTATACAACAGAGTGTGATGGAGCCAGAAGGCCATAACTGGCTAAGTTTTAGAGAATAAGGCACTGTGGAGTCCATGTCCCTGGATACAACAACTCCTTTACTAAACTTTATCCACCCAGGGCTCAGGGACCATTGTTGAAGGAGGGATGGATAGAATGTTAAGTGCCAGGGTTGGTGCATGAACATTAGGAAACAGAGGATTTCAGGCTTCTCAGAACTTGTTGATGAACTTGCAATGATGGTTACCCATGCCAACTAAATCAAATAAAAACCCAGCATAGAACAGGGGAAATGGGCAACAGGTCCCAACCCTAGCCAAGTAACTATTAATAAGTGATTACTTTGGGGTAAGAGAGAGTATATCTTCTTTAAGGGAGTTGTCTAGAGAGTCTGAGTAGACTACAGTAGATGTACTTTCACTGAGGGACATTTGAATGTAAGTAATTTCTCAAATAGGATTTCACATATATGGCAGAATATCTGAAATTTGGTGGGTGGTACTATGGGGGCTGGGGAGAGAGAAGATCTCTAAAGTTGATTAAGATATATGAAATGCACAAAAACTCAATAAAAATGTATTTAGTACAGTTACAGCTATGTATAAAATACATATTATTTCAAAATAAACAATAATGAAAATCATTGTTTATAGTTGTATTATATATGAATTTTAAGTATTTAATAAAATAATTTAGTGCAATACCTGTTTACAATAAAACTATAGTTATTATTAGCAGAAATGGAATGTATAAATAAAATCATTAGATGCTATTTTTACCTAGAGGACCAATATATAATAATGTCATACAACAGAATACTTCTGCCTTGATATTTATTACTAAAAATGGTAGCTCAAGACATTCTCTTCTGAGAGTTTTACAGTTTTCTGTTTCAACAGTGCTTAAACAGAACCTGGCTCTCTAACCCTCTGACCCCAGCTGGTTACTGCAAGCCATAGCCCTCTGCCACCTCCTCACACCAAGCCTCCATGTGCTGTCACCATGTCCATTGTGTTCACATCACAGGTGTAGCAGAACTACCAAAAGGACTTGGAAGCTACTGTCAACTGCCCAATCAACCTGGAGCTATAAACCACCTACGTCTGTCTATTTATGTCTACTTTTTCATGTCTTGCTACTTTGACCTCAATGATATGGCATTGACGAACATGTCAAATACCTTCTGCACCAATATCATGCAGAGAAGGAGCGTGCTGAGAAACTAATGAAGGTGCAGTTCCAGCGAGGTGGCTGAATTCACCAGTGGGATGTCAAGGACCAAGACCTGGATAGCTATGAGAGCGGGCTCTACACAATGGAGTGTGCATTGCACTTTGTTGAAGATCATGAATCAGTCAGTACTGGAACCACACAAACTGGCCACTACAAAAATGACTTTACTGTGATTCGTTACTTGAAGGAGCAGGTGAAATCCTTTAAAGAACTGGGTGACTACGCAACGAACTTGCTGCAAGATTGAAGTCCCCAAATCTGGCATAGTAAAATATCTCTTTGACAAGTACATGCTCAGACACAGTGATAAGTAGGATAATAAGAGCTAATCTGACTTCACCAAAGCACAGAGTAACTTAGTCAACAAGGCATTTGTATGTATATTGGGGCTGCCTTTCCTTTCCTTTTCTGTAAGTCACACCCAAAACATCTGCTTAAGTTCTTTAATTTGCACCATTCCTTAAAATAAAGAAACGTGGTACCACCCCACCAAAAAATGGTAGTCCATGAAAATTTATAAATATAGGTTATTCTATCAATACAAATTACCTGAATTATTTTTATTGGTATCAAATATTTTTCTATGCCTCAATGTATACATTTTTAAAAGTCAATTATTGTCTCTAATGAAATACTAAAAAGTCACATTTTCTTACAAATTTCATTAAGAAAACCAAACAATTCTGTATAATAATGGAAAGATTACTGGAGGAGGTATATTTATATGAAAATCATATAGATATATCTGTGGATTGAAAGTAAAAATGCAAAAATGTAAGGGAAGGCTCTGTTTTCCTGTAGTATGAAACAAACATGTAACTAAGAAGCATTTATGCTAAGAAGTGAGTGAGGGGAATTTAGCATACTATTCAAAATACTCTGAAATTATATAAAGCATTCATCAATTTTGAATTAGCTTAATGAAATTTGCAAGTTTTATCTCAAATAAATTTGAGATTAATTTTAAAAATCGCCTAAACTTAAGGAGTTCCATGTGAAATAGCCCTTCTCTAACCACAGCAGTTGGTGGTTGCTGGTCTTGGTCTATAAATTATAGTGATTGAGTGATGTGTCAGAAAAAACAGGGCTACAGGTCTGTGTGTGGTACACAGAGATTAACCAACCATTTAATAATGTTAAACAGTCAATCAATATCCTTGACTCTGGTGAGGTTCATAAATCTATACTTTTAAAAAAATAATATGCTATGTGTGCATTGCTTTGTCATACAGAAATGTTGAGCACTGATTTCCAGAGTCTGTACCACTCCTGATTGTCTCATTTCCTCAAGGGAGATATACAGATGTGTTCTGTCTTATATTCCTTAGACAGGATGGCCATTTCTTTTTTCATGACAGCTTATTTCTTAATACATAAATGATTTTAAAAGATTATTTAAAAAAAATTCTGTACTTATTTTCACTTACCTCTATTGTATTTTCCATCCCTCATCACAGCAAATAATTTTCAGGAAGAGAATATTTACTTGTACACTTGGTATATGATGCTACAAATTTCCTCTTCTTTTAAAAATGATTTATTATTTTTATATGTATTAGTGTATTCCCTGCATGTGTATGAGTGAACTCATGTTGTGCAATGCTCGTAGAGATCAGAAGGGTGTCATATTTCCCTGGAACTGATGTAATAACAGATGGTTATTACTTGCCATATGGGTGCTGGGAATCAAAACCAAGTCTTCTGCAAGAGCAACCAGTGCTCTCAATCACTGAGTCATCTCTCCAGCTCCAAATTTCCTCCCCTTAAAATTATTTCCCTTGTTTAAGTAAAGTTTATGTCTAAATAAAATGCTTAGCCTTCATTGTGGCCATTTTAATTATTTCAAAATTATAATCTAGAACATAATATATCAGTACCTTGTGTCAAACAGAATTTTACTAAAGGCCTGGATGCAAATAAAATTAGGTGAAATTATTAAATGACCTAAAGTATATGGATTATGTGTTAATAATCAAAACCTCATTTAAAATCTTCAGAATATAACAATTTTTATACTGCCTTGTGGTGTTCAAAATATTTTGTTCTGTATTTTGAAATTTTTTGTCTCTATTTTTTTTCTCATTAATGTACTTGTATAAATGCAAAGAAGAGCTGACTTTAGACAATATGCAAAAAAATGCCATTCTATCACTTACTACCTCTAAAATATTAGAAAAAGTTTTCTAACCTTCTCAGTCTCAAATATATCATACCAAGAATGGATATAGTTATATTTATTTAGTCAAATTTTTAGAGTAACATTCTTTTCTTCTTGCACAACTTGCTAAGATATTTACAAAACAATCATGCTCATAAAAAATATCTATGAAAACCATTATTTGAAAGTGATACAAAGTAAATATTTTTAGCAGAATGTTTGAAAAATGTGGTATTCAATCATGTGAATAGTCACATAAACATTTGAATGCTAGTGAATTGTGCAAATGATGAATAAATAAATTTATAAGCACCAATTTCTGAAATATATTTTATGGAATCTGTGTCAAAATCTAGCATCCATGTTTTCTTTCTATTTTGTAGACATAGTAGACCATATTTAATAAACAAAGAGACAATATGGCTGATGACACAGGAAGAATAAAAACTATGCCTCCATTATAAGCATATGTTTTAGTGTGCAGTGGATGACATGCACCATGTTTTTGCTGGTTTTGTTTTCTTTTGAATCTTTAGAACTATGTGTCATCAAGAATGAAGGGGTATTGAAGTGATATTTATTAACCCTTTGCAGTTGGTGTTCTCAGGTTTTGGTATAAGGTTTCTTTTGATATAACTGTATCTAACTGCTTCTTTAAGCAGTTAAAATGTATTAGAGCACGTTTTATAAGCTAAAGCAATATACCAGAGTCTCTCAGTATAATGATAATTTTTGTATAAATTCTTTTATTTTCATTGAAAATCTCATATAGTGTTTAATCATATTTATTCCCAACCTGCGCACTTCTACTGTTAATTCTTTGAAGATCCACCCTCATTTCTCTATGCCCCAATTTGTTGACTCCTCTCTCCCTCCCTCTGTGTTTCTCTTTTTCGTATTTTTGAGACAGTGTCTCTCTGCGCCACCAGGTACCCGGGACCCAGCTGACCTCCATCTCACAGAGACTCACCTGCCTCTGCTTCCCAAGTGCTGGGATTAAAGCATGTACCACAATACCCAGCTTTGATTTCTCTTTGTTATTAATTTAGTAACTCATTGACTCCAATGTGTTCTTTCTATACACTTCTGGGTGTGGAGCCACCCAGTGCAGTGTGATCAACCTAACAGGAGGCATACCTTTAAAGAAAACTAACTCTCTTTACACTTGAATCCATCGACTGTCTACAACTCCTCATATTTTAGAATGTTGACAGACATGGTTTTGTGGAGACCTTGTACAGACAAACACAGCTTCTATGAGTTTATGAATAAATCTGTCCTTCCATGTTCAGAAGAAAACATAGTTTTGATGCAATCTCCTTGATGTTTGGTTCTTACAAAATATTCCACCCCCTCTTCTGGGACTGTCCCTGAGTCTTGGGAAGGGGTTATGACACAGATGTCCTATTTGTGGCTGATCACTCCATGGCAACTTATTTTCTGCACTTTGACCAGTTGTGAGCTTCTGTGTTAACCACCATCTATTATAGGAAGAAACTTCTTTGATGAGGTCTGAGAGCTACACTAATCTTTAGGTAGAGAGATACAAATATAGAGGGAAGTTTAATATTATGTCCATTTAGCAATATAATATTAGTAAGTTCATCTATGTGTTCTAAAAACATAGTTTCTTGCTAGATTTACAGTATCATGCATGTTTTTCCTCCCATGTAACATGTTTTAAATCCAATCAGAAAGCATTTGGTCACTCCCATAACATTTGTGCCATTATTGTAGTCATGTACATATCTTGCTATGATGGTCATTATCTCATTTCACAGAGTTCACAGATGGATAAGACATTTCTCCTGGCTGCCTATAGAGCAGCTTCCATTACTATGAAAGCTAGCCAGTAGGGAGGAAGCTTCACCGTCAGTATGAACTTGATTTCTCTGTGTCTCTGATCAATGTGTGTGGTATCTGAAACAATAAGTTCTTATCATCAAGTTCTTTGATAAAGGGAAAAGAAAGAATAACAGGTAAAATGTTTTAACTGGAGGAAAGATGGGAATGTGGGACAGATAAAGGAGCTCAAGAAATGATAACTCTAAAGATGTTTGAAAAAGCCATGTAAAATTTACTAATTTATAATTTTTCTAATGATATATATGTACATATGTGTTCTTATAAAACACTTTGAATTATCATACACAGGGAATTATGCTCAATCCAAATGAAATGTATTTTCAAATTAAAAGCCCAGTATCAGGTTTGGGATACATTCCTTCAAGCTATAGGTCAGAGGTGTGACAGGGACCCTAAACATAATACAAAGTATTATCATTGTTTTCTGTTTTCCATGAGCCTTTTTCTCCTTTTTGAGTTCCCAGTTTAGTTTCAATTAATCCCTTTTTTAATTAAATCATTATGTATCTCATACAGACAATCTCAATCAGTATTAATCATGATTATACCACCTTCACCACTGGCACCATCACATAGTCTCCCAACTAGAATTCAAAATTTTCACTGTAGAAAGGACAGGACATACTTGAGGTACAGGACTTGATGCAATGGAGCAGGAACTGGCCTGGAAGGCTTCTACCTGAAGTTTAGCTCCCATAATACTAGATGAATACATGCAAACTGCTAAGGGGGAAACTCAATAAATGGTCCCACCCAACCCTAAATTCCAATAACTGTAACAACTGGCACACCATACCAACTCTATTATTGCAGTAGTAGCACTCTCATCTGGTTGGTAATGAACAGCTATCTAACTGGACTTAAAACCCTCTCAGTGGGAGTGAACTCATGGATAGCACTGTAAACTCAGGCAAATACACAGGGTTCGAGGGAACATAGATCCTAGAGAAAACTCTATCTCTGCCATATTTCTAGGAAGATGAAAATTTTTACTATATGCTAAATATGGATCCTTTTATTTACAGACAGACATACAGTATACCACTCATCAAAGAAGATTCATCTTGCAACAAATGGAGGATATAGCAAAATTTGACAACTGGTCAGACACAGAGAATACACATCTGTGAGATACCAAATCCTAGGTAACACATCTACATTTGAAGCTCTACACCTAAGGCTCATAGAAAACATGGGAATGAGGAGTAGGGAGAAACTAAAGCATCCCTCAACTCTCGCCACTGAAGCTTCCTTAAACAACATATTGTTAAGTAGACCAACGGCCACAACTGGCCAAGTTTTATAGAATTGGAGACTGCAGAGTGTGTATCCCCATGTAGCACTCCTATATTGAACCTCACCCACATACTATGGTTCAGGATCACTGTGGAAGCAGCGGCAGAAAGACTAAGAGGAAAGGCTGGTTCCATCACCTTAGGGAAACAGAGGCTTTCATGCCACTGGAAGTTTGCACATGTGGTCCTGTAACAATAAGACAGAACTCACAACTCATTAGACAAGGGCCAAGAATGGAGCGATAGAAATTGGTGGTGGGCCATCCTACCCTGAGAACTATTAGAGACTGATTACTACTGGAACAGAGAATGTATGACTTACTTACAATCTCTACATAGGCTGATCAGACTCCAGTGGTTGAAATTGCACTAAAGGACATTTGGGCATGTGTTTCACTGGATTGGATTTGACATGTATGACAGAGTACATGGGGTCTGGTAGGAGTTGGGGCATGGGGGAGGGGGACTGAATTTGATTAAGAACTGTTGTATGAAATGTATAAAACTCAATAAAAAACGTAATCCATATAAGTTAGCACACCAAAACAACATGATCATTTTTCTTTCTTGTGGTTTTGCCATTTTCACAAATCATCAGAAACACCAGATTTATTTATTTCTCTTTCAGTTTAAAAGAAAAATTACGGCCACATTTAATGTTACAATTAAACAAAAATAGAGTCTCAAATGTGTTTTAATTTAAAAGCCTAGTCTTAAGAAATACATTAAAATGTAAATTTTAAAAGAATGCCACAAAAGCAATTATAGGTGTAACAGTAAGAACCCAGAGTAAACTTTATAGAATACTTCCCACATCCTGGCATAGTCATTTTTGATCACATTTACTCTGCTCCCTAATTTGTTTTCTCCATTTCACTTATCACAAAGTTATTTGTAGCTTATTTTCTGCCCCTCCGAAGTCCTACATCAAAATTCACTGAAAGTTTGAACCTGTCTGTTTATAAATCTGTTCTCAGTTTCAAGTATAATACCTCACTTCTCAGTGGGATCTCATTAAATAGTCAATGGATTTTAATCATTCTGTTTACAAATATTTATTAAGCACTTGTATTAATATGTACTATTAACACTATTAACAGTATAATAAGACAGGAATTTAAAACAGCAGGGAATGCATTCAGTACCTAAACAAGGAAATCATAATAAACCAGAATAAAAGGGAAGAGAATGAATAGTTACAGCTTCAAGGACAGCTTCAAGATGTCCTAGCTTTACTGCAAGATACATTATTCGTATTTTAAACTGTGACCTATCAAAAAGTGGAGAGAATTCCATGTATCCTAAGCATCAACAGCAAGTGCTACTCCTACAAAGGAGACATAAGATAGGTAAGCAGGTAGGAAGATAGATAGTAGATGGTAGAGACTAAAATAGATATGTATACATGAAAATATTTTATCAACAATATTTTACAAAATTATTGGAGGGATTTATTTTATATTTTTCTTCAGAATTTGCAGAAAGAAACGTTTTTATAATGTAAGTGAAAGTATATTAAGGGTGAAAATTATTATAATAATTCAGTCATTCTTTTGGAGAGATTAGCAGCATTGATTTACTCCTTGTGCATTCTATTCTTTGACTGAATTAAGAAAACATAGATTATCATTGAAATTGGCATGCTTATTTCCATTTCCTTGGAAACTGTGGATAAAACATGTACTAATCTAAAAATCTACTGATGAAACACTTCAGTCAATTTTACCTATTTTAGTAAAGTATTTTCAGCATGAAGTGTTTTTTTTTTTTAATATTGTAATGGTAGCTGAGCACATGGTTTTTTAAAGCAGGTTTCGTTTTCAGTATATAGATTCATAGTATTTAGCTTCCTTTCTCTGCTACTCACATGCTGCATTCAATTCGACAATGTGCCACAGAATCAATTAAGGTGGTTCATCAGTATTTCAGGCAACATCCTCTCTCTTAGCAAAGATTGACCATTATCATTACAAAATACACATCTGTGTCAAACCACGGAGAATTATGCCTCAGTGCACTTACATTCATAAGAGAAAAGCACTGAATACTTTAACATTCAGCCTCCTTACTAGAATGCTAAAATAGTCTCTGCTTCAAAGGGAATTATGTGATAAGTTCTCACATTTAGTCAAAACCAGGATGGGTCTTAAATACTTTGTTTTAAGTAAGGAATATATTATTCCCTGCAGGTTTTGATTCCATTTCCCTCAGCCCCAAAAGCCCAGACTCTGCCTGGTGGTCCTGTAGCCAGCGTAGATGGGCATTGCTAAATCTATGTGCCAAAGTGTGATTTTCAACACTGGGAGCTGACAGACCATTAGGCAGATTGGGACTCAGTGCAGCTGTCTGGATGCTGCCTGAATTGCTACACTCTTTGTCACAGGATTATGCTGCCAGAGGGACTGCAGACTTACTGCTTTAAACACCTTTATTTTCTTTGATGTGAATTTGATCTGTAAGAATTCAGACTTTTGAGAATAGTCTTATCTAGAAGAAAAAAGAGAAAGCTTTCAAATGCTTGTATTCTAATATCTTTATGGTAACATGAGCAAATCAAGTCTTCCTCATGGTCACATATGATTATGTACTAGGCTACTTTTTAAAGGCTCATTTCATTCCTTATGTTCAAGTCCTTTCCACACCCAATTTTCTTTATTAACTAAGCGTTCTGAATGCATAGTATGCATTTTGAGTTTATGAATGCTGTTTTGGCTGCTTTTAGTTGAATAGGTTCTTGAACACTGAGTATCAGAAAGAGTATTCAAAAATCAATGTACAGAGCTAATTTTGTGGGCTATAAAATTTAACCTCCTACCTATTTGATTACTGTTAGTGGTCATTAATTGACTATTTTTTTTTACAGTTTTAATTATGTCTTCTGAATTTGTGGAGTACCTGGACTATAAATGGACAAATCAAGAGTTACTGATATACTTATCTTTATAATTAACCTGTCAAACACATAACAAATATCTTACATCTTCTCTGTGGGAGTTTAGTCATTTGGATGATTATTTTCATTCCACAGAAACACTGCTGGTGAATTTCAAGAAATAATCTACTACTACATTGTTTCTAATAAAGATAGAATTTTCTGTTTCCAATTCTAAGTGAAGTGACATTACAGATACATGAGAATCTATATCTGTCCATGCCATCCATATGCACCAATATAGCCTGTATTTCATGGATCATAATAAAAGTTAAAAGTCAATACATTTTTTAATAATCAATGCTGTCATAAATATTTCCCATGTAGGATATCCTAAACAGGCTGGCAGCTTGCTGCAGATTACTCTGCAGACATAGTGCAGCCTTATTTAAAGATGAGTCTCTTGAGAGCAATAGAGACATACTGCAAAGTAGGAGGAGATGACATTACTATAAAATGCAAAGATGTTTCTGCATTTTGCCTCCCTGTATTTCATGATCATATCTTTTCATCTTGTAAAGATTTCGAATGAATCATTTTTTTTCCTATCTTTCCTTTTCTAACATTTAACCTGGATTTTTCAGGTCAATGTGAATAATCCCAAATTTCAAGGGCTTACTTTTAATAAAATCCCATTCCAATAAAATTTAAACTAGTTCTATTGCATTTCAAATTCAAGTCACCAATATATATATATGGCGGATTTAAAATTGTAAAACTAGATAAAAATAGAAAGAGAGACCATAAAGGATTTAAACAAGACCTAACTGGACTCTGCATTTGCACCTTATAAAGGGTCGACTTTATTGCTGTAAAGAAATGTTCAGTGTAGTGCTCCATGGGTAGGGAACTACCACATTTCTTCAGTCTATATATTTTTCTGCCTGTGTTTAAAATTAAACTGAAATATGTGATTTTTTATTTGATTTTAAGGTATTTCAGTGATAAAAAGTTGCTTTTCCTCTGACTTTAGATTAGAGTCTAAAATATAAACAGCAATCTCCATGCAATCACTTACATTCCAATTTCAATGCTTTTTATTTTTCCTTTATCATGCCATGAATTTAGAACCAGATGAAAATGTCATTTCAAGGACCAGAAAGCCAAGATTACACAAACCCCCCCATCTTTGGACTTGTTAGTTTTGTACTAGTGGGTGCTTTGTTTCCTAGGGCATTTGGGTTAAAAGGAATCTAGGGATTAAATAGTCTGGGAGTTAAAACTTCATTTCTCGATCTCTGGGAGACTTAAAATATACCTTGTCCAGGAATATATTATTAGAATTAACCCCTCTAAAGCTGTTTTTTTTAATATTTTTTGAAATGTTGTCTTATAACAAAACGCAGAAAAGCCTCCAGTCTTGTTCTTGCTAAACATAAGGAGAGGAAAAAGTATTTGCTGCTTTTAGCTCTTACCTCACTCTGGTCACTTTCCAATTGGGAGGCTTTCTAATTAAGCATTGTGTATTTCAGATGTATGGGTTCTACAATGTGATTAACAAATTAAGGTTGGGATATGTGTCACAAAATGGTACAGTAATGAGAATATCTCTGCTTTCCAGAAAGGAGGGAAGGAGGACCACTACACTATTCACCTACTCAGGAATCTTAAAGATATGATTGAATAGTGAAGTTTTCTAGGGAAGATGGCCTCTCCTCAAATTCTGTTTGCTCAAAGGAGAATGAAAAGAGAGTTTATTCTCCCACACAAAAGTTGATGATACAATTTAATTAAATATTTGTCTTTAGGACACAAATTTATTCTAGGCTTTCAAACTGAAATACACATTCTTGTTATTAGTGGTTATAGAGACCAATTCCTTTATGTTCTTATTGACAGTGTCCAGTATCTCATTAAACTCACTCTATGATAGAAATTGGTTCTGAAAATCACTCTAAGACATTATATTATACTGGGGATATGGCTATGTGGTAGAGTGCATGTTTTGCTTATGTGAGGCTCCAGGTTTGATATACAGAATCTCAATTTATATTTTGTAGGATTATTTCTATAAGTTCAGGGCTAGTATCTTGCTCACATAGCAAGTTCCAAGCCGGAGAAGGCTACATAGTGAGACCCTGTGTCCAAAAATAATATAAACACTTTTCACTGTAATATGCTTCACATAACTTCATCTTTAATATTTAATAAAGCTTCTTAAATCCACTCTCTTAGACAAATGCATGCTTTCTCTTCTCATCTATCTTTCTTTTACTGCACACTCATCAGTATTTGGCTTTTAATAAATATCAATTTAGGCTTTAAGTCAACAGAAACTGGGAAAATAACTCAAGTTTGGGTGACCATGTACTTTGTAAGACTGAAAAATAACTTCATTTTGATCTAGTAAGATAAAGCAGATCGTGCTTTTAAAAGACTTTCACTTTCACTGAACAATGGATTCTCTGTCATAAAAGGCAAGGTCTCTGTTTTTGGTCAGAGATGGGGCAGATTTTGATGGTCTTGAACCAATTTGTAGAAACAAAGTTTTCTCATGTGTTTTAGTATTTTTATTCAATAACAATGAGAAGGCTTCATATAGGAATATTTTGCCACTACTGCACTATCTATAGTGAATATTTTGCCTGGGTTTTCTAGTTAAGTTGAAAGAACATGTACAGTTCTTTTGAAGAACATTATGATCTTGGAAAATTATGCTTACTTGTGAGCTATGCACTGGACATCTATAAAAATGGCTTACCTCATTAGGGCCTGTTTGTGAGGTTTAAGTGAAATAGTATATGGAAAGCACTTATTAGAGTGTTTGATATAGAGTGGAAGATCAATATAACCTCCAAAATTCTCTAACATTGATTTTTAATAACCTTATTCCTTTTACTAATGAGCAGGATTTACAAAATAATTGTGCTTGACTGTGGCATCCCCTAGACATCTACCCAGGCCATTTGTGAAAGAATTGGTAGTGAAGGAATAAAGGATATGCCTGAAGAGTATGATGTTAGCCAATAATTAATGTTTTAGGCTGCATAATTCTTCACTGGCAGTGAATCTGATGTTCATTATGGGGTATTTAGAAGCATTTCTATCTAACCCAGCAGAAGCCAGTACTGTAGTACCACACATTCACACACCAGCTATAATAGGAAAATTTTTCGATACATTGCCAAATGTCTTTCAGATCAAAGAGAGCCACTTCAAACTAATTTAGGTGAGGAAATCTTATTTAATTAATACTAATTATTAACCAATTGTACTTATGTGCCAAGGTACTGATCTCTTGAAATTCAGACAAAATAGTAAATCTACATATGTATGTAATTTAGTAATTCCAAAAGTCTTTCAAAACAGTATTTTTAAAGAAGCAATTTTTAAAATAAAAAATAGGTTGTAAAGAAAACCTGTTGATTATAAATAAACCAATCTTCTTCTACTCTCTGTTAATAACTTATACTCTTATTTTAAACAACCATTCTTATAAATACCATTGTGTGCACAATTTGGAATAACTTTATGGAAACATACACGCATGCATATCTCATTAGAAAAAATAATATTCAAGTATAAAACTTGGAGAAATAACATTTTAATTGAGCCAAATGAGATAGTTAAGGGTTTACTCCAAGAATGATCTCACTGTAGTGTAAAAGATAGGCACTTTGCTTCTGTTATCATAATCATACCTATTTAATAAAAAGTTTCCAAAGGGGGTATTTAATACATAAAAACATGTGGTAAGAAGGCAGAGAAAAATTAATGTCAACCAAATCAAATAAAGTGAAAATTACTCAAAATATCACTGAGTCTTTTCTTGATGGTACTGCAAGCTACCATGCAAATATCAGCATTGTTTTAGTTTTTATTTAAAAAAGTAGAAATTATAGAATGGAAAAAGTGGAAAATAGCAAAAGGGGCCTTTCAACATTATGAATTCTACAACTAGGCAATTCGAACTATTCATTGAAGAGTAGGATAGATGTCAGAGAAATCTAATCCAGACCATCACAATATGTCCCAAAACAGATTATTCAATTGTTCTCTACAGAGGGACTGGCACAGTAAATATAATAAAATGAAACATGCACTTTCCCTTAGTGAAACATACAGCAGCTGCTGCTCTGCTTCAGATATGACAGCTCCCTAAACGGCTTTTGGATATAATTAGGACCACATGTTAGCTGGTGGACCTTGATGACAGCACAGTAATTCCCAACTAAAATAGAAAAGATGAAATGTTTTCTTCCTCTGCTTGGGACAGAGTATTACTGTGAATCAAAAAGCATTGTTAAAAGTGCTTTCTGAGTATTTTGTCAATATCCTTGTTTTATCATCCTCCATCTCTTTCCATCAGAGAACACTGTCTTATAATACCATCCTTCTTAAAACTTGACATGGGGTGGGAAGTTACATACCTCTGTCTTCCTCACCTATAACCACAATTTAAGTCTATTCTTTCTCCTATGACACACAAATGCAAATATTCTTCAACAGTCTATTCTTTGCCTTTCTAGTTCATTTTTAAGGATATTTTATCCATATTTTGTAGCTTCTTTCACTTTCATTTGACTGACTATTAGACCTTTATCTCCATATCAAACAACTCTCTTGGTATCCGGTCCTATATGTTGATTGTTGTGGAATTTAAATCATATATATACTTTTGGTAGAGTTGTATTGAACACAATTTCCCTTCCAACTATGTTTCCACTTTAATCTTTCTTTTTCCTATTCAACCATAAAATGAATAGGCCTCAGTTCTGAGCTTATTATTCACTTTTCATTCAAAATATTTCCATATGTACATGTATGGTAAAAGACAAACTGCCTTAGTCTGGTACACATAACTATTTCAAAACTGGCATGGGAGATTTTATATAGAAAGAATATAGCAGAATACAAAACCACTGCTTTGCTTTTAGAATTAAATAAACCTTGGTTCTGAGTGATAATATAAAGATAAGATTGGTTAAATCAAATAATGTTTGGGGGCTTCAACAGATTATATGAAAACAATGAGACTAGATGCTAAGACTTCTTACAAATTTTAAACTTGTAATCATTATTTAATACATTTTATTGAATTTTGTGGATTTCATACATCTTAATCTTAGCCCTCTCTCATTGCTATCCTCACTCCCCATAGCCTGCCCACAGGACTACATGCATTTTGTCACATATGTTAAGGCCTATTAAGTCAAATTTGTGCACCCAGATGTCTCTTGGTGAGAGATCATCCACTGAAGACTGTTCAGCCTCTCTAGCATCACTCCCTTAAAGAGAATCAACTCTCCCTCACTATTATAGAGCTCCACAACTGATCACATACAGAAAATAAGTGCCTGTGACATGCCCAACCCTAAGTGACACATCTATAATGGAACCTCTACACCTTAAGCTCACGAAACAATGGAACAGGGGTCGAGAGAATACTAATGTATCTCTCAATTTTCTTCAGCAAAACATCTTAATCCAATAGAGGGCAATTAAAACAAAAGACCACAACTGGCCAAAGCGTAGAGAATAAGAGACTTCAGAATGTGTCCCTGGAGAGGACTCATATTAAATGTGTGTTCTTGTGGTTCAGTTTCCAAGTTCATCTCTCAGGAATTTCATATGGTGCACATCATGCAACAACCATTCTAAACTGTTACAGTTTTATTATGTGTATATCTGTCACTATAATTTTGGAATCATTGTTTCTTCTATCTTATATCATATGATTTTCCTTTGATACCATTGATCACATTTTCAAGCCTTAAAGCCTTGCTTTAATACTACAAAGTTCAAAGTAAATGCTCTGTTTTCCACAGGAATAAGTGACATTTGCGATTCGGGAGTTGAGTAGTATATTTGTCTGTGTCTCTTTAGGTCATCTAACATATACTTCTATTCTTACTTCCTTTAATACATAATTGGTGTCTAGAAGAAAACCATCATGTCTAAATCCATGGAATGTTATATATTGAAGAAAATTCTTACTATTTTCACGCAAAAGAGGAAATGGTTATGCAATAACATGCACAGGTAATGATCCTTACAATATTTAAAGAAGTTCTGTGAGTGTGTTTTATTAGGAATCAGTACAAAAGGTAAGTTTAATGATTAAAAAGTCCCTGAGGTAATGAGACCAATCAGGTTTCTCTATGATTTTGACTTAGTGCTACTTTTGCAATTTGCAATATGAGTTTCCAAAATTTTCTTGTGTTTTAGTTAGTTTCTCTCCTGTGGAATGCTGCTGCTTCAACAAATGTAAGAATCACAGATCAATGGTATAATCCAATGATTCTGTATTTCTGATCCTCCTCCTTTCTGTCAAAGCAAGTTCAGAGCATTAAAATACCAATTTGAGTACTCTACTTTCTTTGAATATTTTTCATCATGGACTTCTCTATAATTATTTCATTTAATATAAGGCTCCTTAATTACATGTAATATAGTGGGGATTACTAGCATATTTCTCAGACTCAATAGGCTGTTTAATCATTTGGCAAATATGGAATGTCTTTCAAGTGTAAGGTGTTATGTGAAACTTTGAGAATAAAATAATAAATATGCATGGATTCAGTTTGAATGAAGATCACTCACTAGTGATCATGATAGTTTTTGTTTCAAATTAATATTTATAAAACGAAATGCAAGAATGTTAAAGAAAGAAAGGAGAGGAATAATTAAAAACACTCTGTGGAAAGCATTATGCTAGCACAGGGTTCCATGATGACCTTTTACAGGAAGTGATAATTGAATTGAAATTTGAGTAAAATTAACAATTAGCTTGAGAAATCATGATGTATTTATTTAGAATGAAGATTCGTAACAGAAATATATGTACATACATAAATATAAAGCCATGGCATAAAAAAGCATTTTAAACAACTAAAATAATTATGATTGAAATTCAGGAAGTATAAAGGGTGCTGAGTTAAAGGAAAGAAAAAGGTTGTGTACTGCATTAAAAAAATCATTTGGAGAAGGGCAGAGTGGTAAATGATATGCTTGCCATTAGTTTTATTGAGATGTAATTTAATATAACAAAATGCTCAGATATAATAGGTTCTTTTCAATGGAGTCTGAAGAAAGATTATCATATCACAGAGCATTTTAATCATTATAAGAAAGTCATTTATGCACTGTTTATCAATGGCTAACTCCCTACAGTAGCCAGTCATCTGATTCCTATCTCTCTAGGTTAGTTTATCTGCTGTAGTACATATATACACAATCTCCAAATCAGTTCTTTCATGCCCGGAAAGATGGCTTAACAGTTATGAGCAAAGGCTGCTCTTGCAGAGGACCTGGTTCCTAGCACCCACAGGGTAGCTAACAAACACCCTTGACCCAAGATTCAGATGATCCAACACCTTCTTTTGGCTTCTGTGGGCAATGCATGCATGGGTATTATCTCTCCTTTCTCCCCACCTCCCAGGCTCCTTATTGGTCAGAGGGCGGGACTTGCCATGGAATGAACCAATAGAAAAAAAACTTTAGAGAGAACCCCGTATTTACCATACACTCCACCCCTTCCTCTCTGGAAAACAAACAAACTTTAACAATACAATAGCCATAAAGGAAAGCAGTAACATCTACATAGACAATCACAAACACAACTGTCTAGACAGTACTTAAGTGGATGTATCATATTCACCTCACAAACAATCACAGTAGTGTCTTTACTGGGGCCTATAACTTCCATTAATATCATTGGGAGTCAATCTTTTTTTTTATATCAGACATGTGTTTCATCCCTGAACAGCAGGCCTTAAATCCAATTATGAATATGCTGAAGATGCACATACCAGACGAGCCTCTATTGCACCTGTAGAACATCTGACATTGAAGCACGTAAGATCTGTCATTAAGCAGAGCTTTTCAAGACTATTCTCCCATGGTGGTCTGTGTAGCACCATCTAGCACTATGAAGGCCACCCATCAATTTGTGGGGAGTCTTCAACTCAGTCCCAGCTAGATCTATCTTTCCATACTCTAGCCATGTCACATTTTCAGTAATAGGGCCTTACCATCCATTTCCAGCGTGCGACCAGCATTATAATGTGGCAACTGCCTTTTGTTTTGGTAGAGGGGGCTTTCAAGACCCCATTGGCCAACAGCTCATGGGGAGGGTCAATCCATGCCTGGTACTGGAATTGCTAGTTAACATCACATAAAGTATACCTTTACTCTTTGGCATCTGTAGGCCTAGGCCCATAGAACTCCCAGAATTCCACAGCTATACTTTACCCTCGTACCCTGTATGAGTTACATTCCATTCTTGTTCCTTCAAGTGTACTTGACATCTCTCAACCTGATTTCATATCTGTAAAACGCTCAGAAGTTAACATTATATACACATACAAGGTCTACCAAAGCATGGAAAATTAGCCAGTCCTTTACTGTCTTTAGTTACTATCAAGAACCCATTTAGTGTCCCAGAGTTTTCACATGGAGCCTCCATGCATTCCCGTATCCTTGCTAACCTCGTTGATGTTGGCCCAAACTGCCTGGTCCTACGTAGGGCCAGGGAAGAATAAGGTTTTTCTTGCCACTGTCACACCTGTTGATTCCTAGGGCCAGGGAGACCCTGGATCTGATTCCTGACTTTAGCCACACATGTGGTCTCTCCATCTACCACACCTGGCTGTTGGGAGAGGCCCTGGCCAGGCAAATTGTCTCCACCTTTTGAATAGCCAGTCACAGGAGAGAAATGTACTCTGTTTACTCTGGGGGGGTTAGTATCCACCCCTGGGATAAGCTTCATCATCTGGGCACCTTTTGTGAACCATTTCTCAGGGCTCAAAGCCTCCCAGAGCTGCTTTAGCACAGAATTTGGCTTTTTATCAATCTTTTCTTTAGGAACTTGGGCTAAACACAAGTCTCTCCACATTTGTCTATGAGTAACCCAAGCAGACCTCCCTTTCTGTTTTGTCTCCCTTACACATCTTTTAGGTCTTTCTATTTTTCTACAGACATACTTCACATGCTGGTCCCCATTGTTTAAACCTGTCAAAGCCTATCCAGCATCGTAAAGCTCCTGCCCCACCTGGGGATCCAGTAGCAACACCAAAGCTCCATACCAATGTCGAGGTCCTTGTTCAATGACATCTGTCATTAGATCTCTAGATAGCACAGTCCTATCAGGTCCAGTGAAAGGGCTACTGTATATTGCTTTCCTCATGCCCAGTTCTCTTAAGAGCACCTGTCCTTCTTGTGTCATACTCCAGCTCCTGGAATTCATGGGGATCTCCACTGGTGATGACCAAGTGTCTCCTGTGGAATGCACAAGTCAGTTCATCAGTGACTACTTTCCATTGTATTGTGCCAGGTTATGCAACTTAAACCTCAAGGAGAGATGAGTGGTTATGTTGCTCAGCTGTTTTGCTTTTGCAGCATTGAAAATAATTTTATCTGCTCCTCTGTCTGATATCCTCAGGAGCCAGGTGATGACAGGCTCTTTTGCAGCTTGTTTGAATGTCCTCCCTATTTCCAGCAGCTCTAGGGCTGAAAACCCTTTATTCACTAAATCCTTACGTTTGTTACAGCCTCCATCAGCATGTTTACATTTAGATTTTTTCTTCTGTATTACAGATCGAACCTGAGTGGTATTTTTAGCTTCTTCTGGGTTGCTTCCTTCCTGCTCACTGTTGACTTTCTCTTGTGGGTGCTCAGCTGGTATACTCTGGGCTTTCTTTTCCTTTTTATTTAATTTATGAGTGAGGTCAGTGGCTGATGCAGAAAAAGCCAGTCTTATTTCCCTCTCTTGTTTTAATCTCTCTCTTAACTCTTCAGTTTCTCTCCGGGCTATAATCTCTTTTGAGATAAGCTTTTTATCACACATAGCAGAGGCCATGCTGCTGCCTCAGCCATCACCTGCTGGAGCCTTGGCTCTTTCCCATCCAGCAGAGTTTTCAAAGTCTGCTTCAGACCCTCTGCTGTTTTCAGAATATCGCCTTAATCCTGCAGTGAGGCCCAATGGTTCAGTAAGTGCGCCATCCCATGCCAGCCACAAGCGGGCTCCCATCCTGGATTTCTCCCCCAGACATTGCTGGCTTCAGCAATATTAAATTAATTAGCCACTTGAGGATCCACTGTAACTGCGGTGCCAGAACTCCATTTGTCTGCATTCCCTCTTGCAGGTCTGCTGCAAGCGCAGTTAGTGCTCTTAACCACTGAGCTATTTTCCATTTGTGCCAACTGGATCCTGCTCAAAGTGCCAGTTGTCTCATGAAATTTATTCTCCATGCCTTAGCGGGTGGGGTCTGGTTAATCTGGATGGAAAAAACAGAAACTGATCTTCCAGTTAGAGATATTGATTTATTTAGGGCAATTTACAAAGTTACTGGTTACCTGTGGCCCACCCACAAAGTCCACGACAGCCGGGTGAAGGACTCTTAGTCCATTACCAGCCAGAATTTTGCTTCCACTTACATGATTCTTAGGACTGCGGGGACTTGGAACGCTGCCTTCTGAGTCTTGGCCTTCCACATGGGCCTGGGGATGGGGCATTTTTCTTCCTGCCTGGAATCAATCCGAACCCCTCTCCAGGACTCACCGCCATGTTGTCTCTCCTTTCCCCCCACCTCCCTGCCCCCTTATTGGTCAGAGGGCGGGACTTGCCGTGGAATGAACCAATAGAAAAAAAAAACTCAGAGAGAACCCCGTATTTACCATTCAGGTATACTTACACACATGCAAGCAAAACACTCATACACAAAGAATGCATAAAAATTTGAATTTTATTTTTCCTTTTTTATGGATTTGTTTTGCAAATTTCATACACTATATTTTAATCCTATTTGGATCTTCTCCCCTCATGTCTGTACAACTTTATAATACTCCCACTCAATTTCATGTACATACACAAATATATATATATATATAAATTTGATGATATATATATATATATATATATATGTAACCATAGAGTCAAATTTGTGTCTCCAAATGTCCTTTGCTGTGGAGATATTCAGTGGAGTCTACTTCCTATCAAGAG
Organism: Eospalax fontanierii; assembly: GCA_035773235.1. Lineage (NCBI taxonomy): Eukaryota > Metazoa > Chordata > Mammalia > Rodentia > Spalacidae > Eospalax > Eospalax fontanierii. The sequence goes on from CM069525.1 coordinate 83,495,640, forward strand.
TTAGATCCTTCAGAGACTCAATGACTCCTTCCCAGCCACCATCATTTTCCAACAGTTCCTTGGGGATTCTTACCCATTTCCCTGCAGCTATACTGGGATATTGTCTGTCTTGGGTTAATGTGGGACTAGTCACCATTGCTGAGAGATCTTATGAGTATAACTGAGCATCTGTCTGGAAAACTATTTCCTTATGGTCATTCAATCACCTTTGGCTCTTGCATTCTTTGTGCCCAATCTTTGCACCACTCTTCTACAATTAGCATTGAGCCTTTTGATAAGTATGAGATAGGTGTCTAATTTAGTGATAAGCACTTTATAGTCTCTTATTCTCTACATGTTGTTCAGTTGTGGGTTTCTGTGTTAATCACCATCTGCTGCATAAAGGAGAAGCATATGTCTGGTGAAATATGAGAAATGCATTAATCTATGAGAAAAAGAGTAAGTCATTACAAGTCACTTTAATACTGTATCTATTTATTGGACTACTAGTATTTTGCTCTCTCCTATGGCTGGTGGCCTGTTTATCAGTATATCTCTATGCCTAATATCAATGTCAAGTAAGGGCTCCATCCAGAAGGGAACCTGAAATCCAATTAAAAAGTATTTAGTTACTCCCATAACATTCATACTACTGTTGTATCAGTGACCATATCTTGCCAAGCTAGGTGTTGTTGAATCATGCAAGATTCATAGCTGAATAATGTTAATGATTTTTTTCTTCTTTTAGCATCCAAATATGAAAACTAGCCAGTTTAGATGAAGTTTGGAAGTTGGTAACAGCATGATTTGTCCTAGTTTTTTTTTTCTACAGTTCATGTATGGAGTGTTTTCAGCAATAGGATTTCACCATGAAGTTCTGGTGGGTATCCAAGAGCAAGATCATTGGCCAGTATTGTTTGATGATCTCTAGCACTCCTCAACAAGAGTTTCAAAAGAGGGAGTTCACCTCTGATGTTGAATTTTGCTTTGCTAGCCTATGGTGTCTTATATGTACTTTCATATTCAAGAGCAATCAACAAATTCAATGCAATAGCTATTAAAATTTCAATACAACTCTACACATATATTGGAAAATATCTCAAATCTCATACAGGAACACACACAAAAATCAGTGTAGTCAAAATAACTCTGAACAATAAAAGAATTTATGAAGGCATTACCAGACCTGAACTCAAATAATGATACAGAGTGTAGTAATAAAAAAAAACATGGTTCTGGCTGAAAACAAACGTGTTGATCAGTGGAATGAGGTAGAAGACCCAAATTTAAGTCCACCTATTTTCATCAACCTGATTTACAACAAAAGAGCCAGAAATACACATTGCAGAACAGACAGAGTATTCAACAAATGGTGCTAGACAAACTGAATAGAGACACGTAGAAGAATGTAACTAGGCCATACCTCTCTCCGTGCACAAAACACAACTCCAAATGAATCAAAGACATCAATGTCAGACCTAATATATCCCCTGAATCAGATAGAAAAGAAAGTAGGAAATACATTTGAACTTACAGACACAGGAAATACCTTGCTGAACAGGACTCCATAATACAGTGATTAAGTTCAACAATTGCTAAATTGAATCTCATGAAATTAAAAACATCATTATTCAAGTGAAGAGATAATATACAGAAATGGAAAAGAGCTATCAACTATACCTCAGACGAAGGGTTAATATATAGAATATAGAAAGAACTCAAGAAACAGAACACACACAAAAAAACATAATCATCCAATTGAAAATTAGGGCAAGGACTTCAACAGGGAGTTCTATAAAGATGAAGCAAAAATGGATGAGAAATACTTAAGAAAATGTTCAACATATTTAGTCATCAGGGAAATGCAAATTAAATTAAATTAAATTCACTTGGCGATTTCCTATTACATGACTCAGAAGTGCTAAGACCCATGCCCCAAACAACCAAGGTTTGAATAACGGTGGTAGTTTAAATATGTCTCCTACAGACTCACAGTATTTGACACTTTGTTTTCATTTGTGGCACCTTTAGTCGGAGTGGTCATACTGGGAGAATTAGTTTGAGGCTGGTTTTTAAAATTTTAAAAATTCCTTTTTTCAATGTGTGTTATAGTATTACCTGCATATAGGTAGGTGTACTCATGTTGTACAGTGTCTGCAGAGGTCAGAAAAGGGCTTCAGATCACCTGGAACTGAGTTAAAGATAGTTGTTAGCCGTCATGTACGACAGGTACTGGGACTCAAACCCAGGTCTTCTACAAGAGTACCTACGTTTTTTAAACACTGAGCTATCTCTCTATCCCCAGACGCAGGTCTTGAGAGCTCAAAGCAGCATACCACTTCCAGTCTGTCTCTCTGCTTCCTGTATCTGTTTAAAGATATAAACCCTTAGTATTCTGTCAAGCTGTTTCTGCCACCATGCCTCCCCACCATGATGGATTCTTATCCCTCTGGAACTGTAAACCAAATAATTTATTCTATAATTTGACTTGATTATGGTGTTTCATCATAGAAACTAAAAAGTAACTTATACAAAGACCAGTGCTGGTGAGGATTTGGTGCAAGGGAAAATTTTATCTACTCATGGTGCAAGAGCAAACTTATGCAGTCAATTTGGAAATCAGTGTGGAGATTTTCAGAAAGCTAGAAATTGATCTACCATATGATTCAACCATACCACTCTTGGGCACATACCAAAAAAGTATATATATATATATTTGTTCATCTGAGCTTATTACTGTAATTTTCTCAATAACTAGAGAATGGGAACAACCTAGATGTTCATCAACCAATAAACGCATAATGAAAATATGCTACTTTTACACAATGAACTGAGGAGTGGATAAAGAAAGTATGATACTATTACACAATGGAATATTATTCATGAAGCTCAAGAAAAATGAAATATGCAAGTAAATGAATGGAACTGGAAACAATCACGCTGAATGAGATAACCTAGTTCCAGAAAAACAAACATCACATGTTCTCTGTCATAGCTGGATACTATCTTTGAATTCTTAGATGCACATGATTCAGTTGGAAATTCCAGACAGGTCAGGAAACAACCAGCCAGCAAGTGGAGTGGAGGAAGGAGGATTTGATGGGAAGGGAGATAGAATGCAGTTATATAAAGGGAAAAATAGATTAGGGAGGGTTAATTGGGATGAAGAATGTAAATGCAAGGCAGAAGAGGGAGTGATACAATAGGTCTTTACAAAAAGCCATATGGATTAAAAAAAATTTAAATAGATTTTTCACTAAGCATCATCTATTTGTGGATGAGGATACTTTCAGATGTACATTGCTTTATTTATTCTAAGAAAAAAAATTGATGATAGCTTCAATGATTTAGTTAATTGGGGATAAGTCATTTCAAAGGATATTTAGTAAGAATTATTCTAAATGAGCTGCAGGTAGATAAGAGATATGAAAATATGATGTACAATATCATTCCAACATATAACTTTATTCATTTTTGACTAAAATATTTTATTAAAATCAGGTAAAAAGAGAAAGGTCTATGGAAAATAAAGATATTCTAGAGGGCACAAAAATAATTTCGATTTTTAATACAAAAATAACATACATTACAGTGTTTCTTGAATTCAAAACACCTATGAAAAGAAGATGAAAACATGCATTTCAATAAAAGTACCAAGATTTGTAGTATTTAAGTAGACTGAATTTAGAAGAATCTTTTACTCTAAAAACACTCAACAAAAGGAATCACCTCATTTGTTTCAAAAAAAATCTTAAAGAATTAAGTTTAAAGTAAATTTAAGTGAATTTCATACTAATGCTGGAAAATATATAAATATAAATGTGAGTTGAGTTCTTTGTATTTTACACGTTAGTCAGTCATATTTTCCACTGATGCTGAATGTAGACAAAACAGTACCTTGAGCATAAATGTTCATTGGGTGAATGCATGAGCAATTGACTAAAGCACTGTTTATATTTGACTTACCAAATACATTAAAAATTATTTGATCTTTATTTCCACTTTCTTGTAACATGTTAACACTTTAAGGAAAAATTATGGTCCACACATATATTGTGTTTGTGTGTGTGCATGTATATGATCTCTTTTTTAATTATATATTATATTGACATAATGTTTTAACTTGACATTTGGAAAAGGTCAAATAACTAACTCCTAGAAAAATTAGAATGATAAAAAATATTTCAAATGTGTATTGTAGTCCAGTTAGATCAATCCTTGTTTCCAATTATTTCAGAGTTTGTGAATAAAACCTGTAAAATTATAGTTATGTTAATGAGGTCTTTACCCACTAAGAGGCATAATAGCACCTTTTATTACATTATAAAGATGAAACTCAATGTTATCAAAGGCTCCCATCAAAGTCTAAGACATAGAAAATACTCTTTGACAAGCCTGGAGTGAAGTTCAGTAAAGTCTAGATGAGTAGGATCAGAAAGATCTGAATAATGAGGATATGCAGGTAATCATTATTATAATACTTAAAGTACTATTCATCAAGATACTGGGAAATTAGCAGCAAAAGTAACTAACAAACTGCCTGATTTCTCAACTTGACAAGTGTAGAGGCAAGCAGGTCCAGCATTTCAGAGATAAGTACTTGGCAGAGAAATAAGATAATACAGTGATGAAGGGTTTCAAGTTATCTGATGGTGCAGAGGAAAGAAAGACAGTGAAAAAGAAAGGAAAGCTTGGTTTTCCTTTAATTCCAGAGTTGGTACAGGTAAAGAAATGATCTTAGATAGTCTGTTCACATATCAGGTGAAGAGGAAATGTTAGAATTCAGTAAACCTGTCTTCTCATAGCTCATATTATGTAATAGAGAAATTTTATGTTATAAATAGGTTCTTGGATGTCCAAGTTCAAAGATGAAAAGAAAAATGACAATATTCCAACATATTGCTGATTTGTATGCATAAATTGTGAATTTCAATTGATTTTGATGAATTTTTTGAGTAGAAGTAGTTGATAATCTCTGTTTAGGAACATTATATCACTAGGAATCTTGCAACCGATCACATGCATTATAAGACAGATAGAATCAGGGAACCAGTCAACATCATTTGAACCAAGAAACGCAATTGATTTCTGTGAAGATTTGACTCATAAATGTGAAATTTCCACATTTTACTGGACCTTGGTAAAATTGCAAGTATTCAATTTTATGGGTGATTTTTCACCTCTATGCCATTTTCAGGAGGATTTTTATTCTTTCTACCTTTCAATGTCAACATATCCTTTCTTCTATAAAATGATGGTAATAGGCCCTCAATTTTTGTAGATAAGTGTTCTACTAATGAACAGTATCCCCAGCCTTTTTCATTTTCTTTCAAGACAATGATTTGCTATGTCTTTAAGGATGGCTTTCAAATTGTGAGCCTCTTTCCTCAGCAACCTCAAGTATCTGAGATTACAGGCATGTGCCACAATGCCTAGCCACTGGGAAGGTGGGGGACTTGGTAAAGTTAGGTATGATGATACATGCCTATAATTACAACATTTGGAAAGCTTAAGCAGGGTAATTATGACTTCAGGGTCAACCAAATATAAAAAATGAGAGTCAAGGCCAGCATAAGCCATTTTTAGGTACCCATTCTAAATTTTCAAAAAAGAGAAAATAAATAAATAAGTAAAATGAACCTGTAAACTAACTTAGTCTCCAAAATTTTGAAGAGAATACTTTGTTTTAACCCCACAATTTTGAACACAGTAGATGTTCATTTTGTAATAATCCCTAAGAAATTTAGAATCAATTAAGTATGCTTTCCAATGTCATTCACTACCTCTGCCTCTCATTACTCCAAATTAATGAAAGTAAAGAGAATATGAATCTTTACTATTAGCCATAGGTGCACTGTTTTTCTTTTTTATTGAATTTTTGTGATTTTTATGCAACATAATTTGAGGGGATTATATCTTCTCCCCTATACCCACCTCCCCTTATTGTCCCTGGCCAAATTTAATGTTATATATATATATATATATATATATATATATATACATATATATGACCTATAGAGTCTAATCTGTTTCTTCAAATGCTCTTGAGTGTTGATCCATTCGCTGGAACCAATCCAGCAACTGGTTGACCTATCAATAGTATCTCATGCTTGAAATAGACTGCAGAAAGTGTATCTTATTTAAATAATCTAAATCTTTTCGACTGCTACTATAAACTAATTCAATGTATCAAAATATTTCATTGAACTTCCATTTCTACTGTTGCAAATAACTAAGAACAATGGTTATCAACCATTCCCCTTCAAAATGAAAACCAGGAAACAGCACAAGGTTTAAGAACCACAAGAGCATGAGGCTGGAGATAAATCACCAGTTTAAAGCACTGACTACTCTTGCAGAGGGATCAAGTTTGAATCCCAGCACCAACAAGACAGCTAACAACCTTCCAGTTCCAGGGGATCTGATACTCTCTTCTGACTTCTGCCAGCATTGCATGACATGGGTTCACTTGTAAACATGCTAGGTTCACTTGTAAACATACACATAAAATAAAAATAAATAAAATATTTAAAAGTTACAGAAATAGATGCAAAATAAATTATTATATTTAATATTTCAAGAGTAAAAGTAATACTTGGAAATATAAGCAACAAATATCAGTAAAAGTATAAATCTGAATTTTGTACAGTAGTTATTAAATACAATTTGCATAAGAAATTGGAAGATAGATCTAAGTAAGCCATTAGCACACATGCCACATGAGATAAAGAGAGGAGGTAGAAATGGAGAAATATTTAATGGCTGAGAATTTTCTAAAGTTTACAAATGACAATGATCTTTAAATTCAACAAGGGCTATCAGTAACAAAATTTAATGAAATCCACCCTTATATACATCATTTTTTGATACAGTGTCTTACTAGGTAACCCTGACTCGTCTGGAACTCATTGTGTAGGCCAGGCTGTTCTCAAACTCACAAAGATCTTCCTGCCTCTGCCTTCCATGTGTTTGAATTAAAACTAACTGAAAAGTACAAGAAAGACAATTTTAAGAAAAGACAGAAACGTTGTCACACATTAAAAATTACAGCTGTACTGATGGGAGACTTTTTGTAAAGAAATAATAGAAGCCATAAGGTGGTAGATTTGTTCTTTCTTCAAGCAAAGAAACAATAGATATCTATTCCCAAGAGAAATGCATTTTAAAAACAAGAGTATAATAAATATATTTTAAAGGTAATCAAAACAGGTTTATGCTAATATAGTAGATTATCAATGCCATAAATTCCAAAAAAAAAGAATGAACCAGAAAGAAAATGACCAAAAATAGAAGACTTGTACAAGAGGTAAAGTATAGCAAAGAATACACTAAAAACCATCCTATAAAAATATAATAGAGAAATAAATTCTTATGTAGACCAGTGAACTTTGAAGAAATTAATTAATTTTGACAATTATAAATTAAACAGGCATATAAAATTTCCTGTGGTCATTCATTAACAAGGGGGTGCTAAGTATATACATTCAAAAATAATAATAGAGGGAGGAAGAGAAATGGTGAAACTAACCAAAATAAGTCATGAAAGGAAGAAAATTGGATCTTCATAAGGTGGGACAAATAGCACAAAACAAGGTAAATGAGGTAAATACAAACATAGAAAAACTTACAGCAGATGTATATGGATGAAATGCTTCCCTTAGAAGGCAAATAACACCATATATTCTGTTCCATATAGCTGTAGGCTAGTCAGAATAAATTAAGTTAAAACATAGAAAAGAAGGGTAAACAGAGCTATTAAAAAGATGCAGAAATATGATTTCAAATAAAACTAGATTAGCTATATTGAAAACAAATAAATTATACATTGCGGTACATGACAAATAAAATTATTACATAATAACAATAGGTCAATTCTCACCAAAAGCATAACAACTCTAAATATATATTTATCCATAGCAGCCTTAAATTATAAGAAAATTATTAGGTGTACTTATAAGGAAACATTTATACATATGAATAATCACAAGATGTACTCATAAGAAAACATAGAAACACACACACTGTTACTCGTGATTTTTACCTAACTAGTGTCTTCATTTTTATGTACTATGTTGAAAACTGAAAAAAGTGTAGTAGCAATATAGACTATTTGAACAACAAAATTAGCAATTCTGTTGTAATAGATAAATGTCATCATTCACAGAAAAAATGATAAAATTCACAATAAGCAATATCATATTGCTGTCATACATTACAATTTCACTTAAATCAAGAAGATACTAGAAAACAATATGCTTAGAAATCAAGAAATATGTTACTAAGGAACTCTTACTTAAAAAAGAAGTCATAGGTGAAATTAGAAACATTGTTCTATCAAGTATAATGAAATATTCTACATTAAACTTTCAGGGAAGCATCCAGTGTCATACTATAGTCTGAAAACTTCTCTTCCATTGAGCTATAGGTTTCATTCCACCCTCAACTATATAGGATGGACTGGGATTGCTTTGGCCAATAGAATAGGATAGAAACCATATTTTGTTCAGTTTCAAACCTGTCCTTTATACGACTTTAGATTTTCTGCTGCAGTCAGCTAAATATCTGAGCAGACATGCAAGAAATTCAACTAATTGAAGTCTCCCACACTGTGGAGGAAGCCAGAGCAGTGTTAAACAGGGAGAGGAAGAGATTCAGAAATGATGACAGAAATAACTGAAACATATGCAAAATGATATTTAGAAAGAGATTCATTCTCCTTAAAGTCTATAGGTGAAAAGAATAAAGCCTGAGACCCTATCCGCCTTCTAGCCTTGGGCCTAGCCTTGCTCCTCTGATCTCTGGACTAGCCTCCTAACCGGACTCACCCACTGCATCCTGATGCACTGCATACAGACATGCTCAATTCTCCAGCTTAGTTTGTTAGACCCTCAACAGGTTGTCCCCAATGCCACCTTGCCCTTGGGCTCCTGATCTGCCTGCCACAGACTTGCATACTACCCAGGCAATTCAGACCCCACACTGAGCCTTGAAGGCCACTCCTGATCCCGCCCCCTGAGCAGCTACACTCTCTCCCTGCACTGTGCACCACTTCTTTCCTTGGGTCAGCTCCTTTGCCTGCTTTTTCCGCCTCAGATATCTGGACTAGCCTCCTAACCCAGACCCTGCCCACTGTGTCCTGATCTCCTGCACCCAGACTAGGTGCATTCTCCAGATTCAGGATCTATACTTACCCTGCCTAGTTTGATAGACCCTACCCAGGCTCTCTTCACCCTTGCATTGCCCTTGGCCCACCTCCTGATATGTCTGTCACAGTCCTACCTCCTACCCTGTGAGAACCTGAAGCACATACCAACTAACTTCATAACTGAATAAAAAGCAACTAAGCTACATCAACAACATAAACAGAAGGAAACGTCAACTAAACAAAAGCAGAATAGAATGTCCTATTGGGCACCCAACCAACAAAAGAAATACATACACCTAATAGCAATGCAAAAACAAAAATAATATGAAAAACCTAGAGAATATGTACCCGTCAAACACACTAGTTAAACAGACGTTTAGTACAATGAGAATCACACAGAGAAAACATAACACAGAATTTGAAAGAACAATTAAAAAATGATCAAAGAAGGTAAAGACAACATACACACACAAAACCTTAAAAAGAATAGTCATAAAATGGTGAATGAAACTCAAGAAAATACAAATATGAAATAATAAGGACAATTCAAGACTAGAAATATGAATTCACAAAAGAGAAACACTGAAGAAAACTCATGCTGAAATGAAGAAGGAATTGAAAAACTCAGTAAGTCCTTTCAAAAAAGGACAGAACAAAGCCTCACATACAGAATGAATGAACTGGAAAATAGAATGTCAAGACGACATTCTTAAAGAACTGGACTGCTCAAGAAAAGAATTTTAAAAATTAGAAATCACAGAAACGGAATATATAGGAAATATGGGACACTATGGAAAGGCCAAATCTATGCATCATAGGCATACAGGGAGGAGAAGAATCTCAGATCAGTGGCCTTGACCAAGTCATCAACAAGATTATAGAAGAATACTTGCTCAAGTTAAGGAAATACATCCTTCTAGAGATATAAGAAGCACATAGAAAACCAATTAGGATCAAAACAGAAACACTTCACCACATACCATAGTAAAAACACTAAATTTTGCAAAATAGAGAGCACTGAAAACTGCTAAAGGAAAACAGCAAGCTACACATAAAGGTAAATCCATCAAAATTACAACTGACTTTTCAATGCAAACCATAAAAGTCAAAAGACCATGGATGCTAACCCAGCGAACTATCCATCATATTTGAAGGGGAATAGAAATTTTTACATGACTTGGAAAGGATGAAAGAATTCATGTCTACTAAACCAGCCCTGCAAAGAATGCTCAAAGCATTACAAATGACCAAAGATAGGAATGACTATAACCAAGAGGATATGGAATTAAAATACAGGAAAGTATAACTACAGAAACACAGAATGGGACCCAGAACACAGACAAACTAAAATGATAGTAACTAATACACATCTGACCATCTAACTTTAATAACAACGGCCTTAACTCACCAGATGAAAGACACAGTCTAGTGAAATGGATTAAAAAACAAAATCCACCATTTGTGGCCTTCATAAACTCATCTCACCTTCACTACCTTTGGGTGAAAGGATGGAAAAAACTATTCCAAGAAAATGTCATTAACAAGCAAACAGGGGTTGCAATTCCAATATCTCACAAAACAGATTTCAAATTAAACTTCATCAGAAGAGATAAAGAGAGTCACATCATTTTAATTAAAGGAACAATTGACCAAGAAGATCTTACAATCATAAACATATATGCACCATACTTTGGTGCACACAATTTCATAAATCTGTAAAGCACAGATTAACAGATCTCAGTAGTAATAGGTGATTTCAAAACTGCACTATCTCCAATAAACTGGTAAACTGGACAAAGTATAAACAGAGAGACATCTGAATTAAAGGACATCAAACATCAAATGAACCTAACAGTCATCTACAGAATATTCCACCCAAGCACCAGAGAGTACGCATTCTATTCAGCAGCCCATGGAAGATTTCATACAATTGATCACATACTAAGAAACAGAATAAACTTAAACAAATACAAAATAATTGAAATAATTCTATGCATTCTAACTGACCACAATGCCATAAAGCTTATAATCAACAGAAAAAGATGCTCTAGAAACTACACAAACTCATGAACATTAAAGAACACATTCTTGAATGATGACTGGATCAAACAAAATTAAGAAAGAAAGAAAAATTATTCCTGGAACAGAAATGAAAATGATAACACAGCACCACAAAATCTCTGAGACATTTAAAAATAAGTCTTAAGAAGGAAGTTTATAGCTCAAAGGCTTACATTAACACACACACACACACAAACATAGAAAGAACACATATAAACGATTTAACAGTAAAACTCAAGACTCTGGAAATGCAAGAACAAGCCAAACCATGTGTAGCAGATGAGAAAAAATAACAAAAATCATAACAGAAATTAATGAAATAGCAACAAAATAATACAAAGAATCAATGAACCTAAGAGCTAGTTCTTTGCAAAGTTCAACAAAATATATCCTTAGGTCAGTTAACAAAACAGGAAAGAACAATCCAAAGTAACAATATCAGAGATGAAATGGGAAACAGCACAAAAGAAATGAAAAACGCAGAATATTATGTGTTGTGCTTTAAAAACCTACACAGTACTAAATTTGAAAAATCTAAAACAAATGTAAATTTTATAAATTCATGGGAAACACCAAAACATCAAGAGTTTAAACAGACCCATAACAAATAAGCAAATCACAAATGACCCGGGATAGTCAAAGCAAATTTGAGCAAAAAGAGCTATGTTGGGGTAATCTCATTACTGGATCTCAAACTATTTCAGTGCTATAGTAATAAAATCAGCATGGTACTGGCTCCCTAAAATACACACATACATCAACAGAACATAATAAAAGACGAAAACATGAATGTTTGCATTTTCAGCCACCTGATGTTTGACAAAGGTACAAGAACACACAAAGGAGGAAAGAAAGCATCTTTACAAATGGTACTAGCAAAGCTGGATCTCCACATGCAGAAGACTGAAATTGTACCCTTATCTTTTACCCTGCACCAAAACCAACTCCAAATGGATCAAAGACATCAATATGAAACCTGAAGCCCTGAAAGTTCTAGAAGAAAACATAGGTAGTACCTTAGGAGATAGAGGGACAGGAAAAGCATTTTCTAAATCAGACATATGTTGCTCAGGCATTAATTTCAACAACTGACAAGTGAGAGTTTTATTTAATGAAATAAAAAAGAAACTTCTACAGATAGAGCAAAAGAAACAACCAAAAAACTGAAGAGGAAATGTAGTGAATTGAAGAAAATCTTCAGCTGCTATACATCTGACAGAGGATTAATATCCAGAATATACAAAGAATATACAATATCAAAACCAAACCAAACAAAACAAAAACAAAGAAACAAGATAAATGACTCAATAAAACGTTGGGTTAAAGACTTGAAAAGAGAGTTCTCAAAGGAAGAAATAAAAATGATAAGAAATACCTTTTAAAAGTGCTCAAAATCATAAGTAATTATCGAAGTGCACATTAAACCTGTAATATCTCATCTTACCTGTCAGCCTGTCTAAGATCAAGAGAACAAAAGCAACCAAATGCTGACAAGTATGTGGAGAAAGGAGAAAGTTGATTCACTGCTAGTGAAAATGCAAACTCATGCAACCCCTATGGAAAGCAGTGCAGAGAACTCTTACAAAACTAAAAATGATTCTACCATATGATCCAGTTATACCATTCCTTGACAGATGCCCTAAGGATTCATCCCCAAATTGATACATGGGTAATGAAAATGTGGTACATTTACACAATGGAGTTTTACTCAACGGTAAAGAAAGATGACATCATGAAATTAATAGGAAAATGTTTGGAAATAGAAGTAACACAGAGTCAAAAAAACAGCAAAGTATGTGCTCCCTCACTTGTAGATCTTAGTACTAATCCCTTATATGTGAGCATATATCCTGATGCAACAGGAGAAGCCTGAAAATTGGAAAGGAACCATACAGATAAAGAGAAAGAAAGAGCGGGAGAGAGGGAAGAATGGTAGGAAACCAATGTATCAAGGTGGAAATAGGAAAAATGGAGGGTCTCCCAATGGGAAGATAGGAGAGAAGGACATACAAGGAACCATGGTGGTAAATGGGAAGAAGGAGTTCATGAGTGGTGGTAGTGGGGTAATTGGAGACAGACATGTTCATGAGTGGTGGTAGTGGGGTAATTGGAGACAGACATTATCAAGTAGACAATGGAAGAAATAGGAATACTTAAACTGTGGAGGGAGGAGGGAAGACTAGAAGAGGAGAGAAGGCTAGCAATACTTAGATACCTCCTCCCTGAAGACTAGCTCTCATAGCTCTAGAAGATAGTCTGCCATCAGCTAAGTAAGAAAAATCAATCAATCAGTGGTCTAATCCAGCTGTAAAATTTAGTAACCACAATGACTGGCACAGCAAACTTTCTCTCTATTGCAGTAGTGGCACTTTAGGGAGTGATCTACAGTTGTCCTGTACTTAAAGCTTTCTCAATGAGAGGGAACTCCTGGACAGCACTGGAGAAGGATACACATGACTGGAGAAGTACTAGATCCTAGAGAAAACCCTATCTCTATCATAGCTAGATAAATGAAATTTCTTACTGTATGCAAAATATAGATCCTTATATTTACAAACAAGTATCCTCTACAGTATTCATCAAAGGAGTCTTTTTTTTCAATAGATGGAGGTTATTACAGAGTTCTGCAGCTGGTTAAACATGTAGAATATATGTCTGGGAGATGCCCAACCCTAATTGATATATCTACAATGGAGCCTCTATACCTAGGGCTCATGGAACTTAGTGGAGTAGACACAGAAAGAAACTAATATAGCCCTCAACTTCTTCCAGTGAATCTTTTCATACAACAGAATGTGATGTGCACAGAAGTCCACAACAGGCCAAGTTCTAGAGAATAAAAAACTTCAGAGTGTATGAACCTGATTATGACTCCTATATTAAACCTCACCAACCTATGACTCAGGGGCTATTGTGGAAGAGAGGGTGGAATGATTGTAAGAGCCAGGGCTGGAGTATGAACATAAAGAAACATAGGCTTTCAGACCTCTTGGAAGTTGCATATATGAACTTGCAACAATGGTAATAACATGGACAACACCCATGTGGACACAATCAGACAAAAACCCAGCGTAGATTTTGGAAAATGGGCAGTAGACCCCAACCTTAGGCCAGAAACTATTGGCAACCAATTAATGTAGGGTGAGCAGGAGTTGATGTTTTTTAAGTAAGTGGCTCAACAAAAGCTGACTAGACTCCAGTGAATGAACTAGCACGGAAGGACTTCTGGGTACAAAGCCTTGACCAGACAGAACTTAATATATATGACAGAATGCATGAAATTCATGGTGAGTCCTATAAAAATAATAAAGCCTCTGTATTAACAGACTAAGTAACTAGTTCAAGAAATTAGAGAAATAAATAAATAAAACTAAAGAAATATAAAGGAAAAATCAGTATAAGAGTAAAAGTTGTCCAGAAAGAAAAGTTATAATAAATAAGATAAAGCAAAATTACACTTTGGAGAGATTAATAAAATATATCAGAAATAAAAATCTAAAATAGTAAAAGGGGGGAGGAAGGATGGAGTAAGGAATTCACAAATAATGTTTGAATGAAAAAGACAGAAAGAGGATATGAGAGTAACTTTATCTTCATAATTTCAAACTACAGATAAAAGGACTTAATAAAAGTGTCTCAAAAATAAATGTAATATTGAGATACTAAAGAAACGCAATCTCTAGTTTGAAATATCCTCAAAATGAAAATTTCAGTACTAAATGGTTATATTGGGGGGAATTCTATTAAGCAAACAAGAAATAAAATAATTGTACTTTTTACAAAATGCTTCTCCAGAGTACATAAAAAATAGGAAATATTACTGGACTCATTTCCTTGAGAACACCATAACCAGGATATAAGAGCCTTATAAAGATAAGGACATTCACCAGCCAAAATGCCTTATAAAACTGATATACAGAAATGAACAAATTATTGGAAAGTCAAATCCATTTAAAACATAAGGTATCCTGATCATACAAGGTATACTCTGAAATATAAACCTGACTTAGCTCCTAGTGAACAGTACAAATGACTTAATTTGAATTTCCTTTCCAACTCTACCAAACTATCAGGATTTTCATACAAATAATTATTTGGGGGAAAATGTGATACCTGAAAATAAAAGAAAGGTGGCATTAACAGAGCATCTTCTACTGCAGCCAACTCCACTTTAACATTCTGAAGCATCTTATGAAGCCACAAAAATAGAGTTCCAGAATTATTCATCTAGAATGCAGATTAAAATTATTTAATTGATTTATCTTAGCCAATAAAGGATTTATATCTTCTCATTTTCATTCTTTATAACCTCTACGTTGATACCTAGTACAATTTATAATTGGGAAGTCCTCAAAGTAACAATTGAGAAGTTCAGTGGAGATGAGATTTGTCAGGTTACACCTCCATAAAGCTGATTGCCTTGAAAACAACTGGAAGCAAGTATACAGTGAAGGATACAGGTGATACCATTTGATACAAAAGATCATTCAGCAAATTATATTGGGGAAATGCATTTCAAGAGCTTTAGTAAAAATAAAAAAGGCCTGATAATATTTAAGATTCATTACTCATCGACAAATAGATAAATAAAACTCAGCAAACTGAAGTTGAAGTTTCTTCTTTTTTTAAAGCTTTGGGGATTGAAGGGGTGAGAAAAGAGGTATTGTGCTTACTAGACAAGCACTCTAACACTGAACTACATTTCTGACCCAAACTTAATTAACTTCATATAGGACATTTGATAGAACTTCGAGAAACATAAAAGTCAATTGCAAACTATTAAAATTATTCTTGCTGAGATGAGAAGCAAGAACTAGTAGCTGCTTTAAAAGTGTTATCTATCATTCTACTAGAATCTCTGACCAGCACATGAGTTGTAAAAACATTAAAGGAATGAAAAACTAATAATTTAGGTAACAAAGAAATAAATTGCCATTATTTATAAGATCATCTCTATAGAAAGTCAGGAATCTACATTTAAGCGACTACATTAAGGAAGTTTAGAAGTAGTGTGGAATATGAAAAGTATGACCCAAATCAAGTGGATGTCTACATTCTAGGAAAAAACAATTAGAGAAGGTTAGGATGATCTCAACAACATGAGATAAATTGCAAACATCTTAATGAGTCATGAAACTTTAGAAAAATAGAATAGGCATGTAAATAAAGATACACTCTGTTTATGCATTAGAAGACTCAATATTATGATAATGTCAGTCACTCATCTTCAAATTGAAATACAGAAATGATGTAATGTCAAACAAAAATTAAACAAGGATATGTGTGTTTATATCTGTTTAAATGTTAGTATGAGGATTCTAAATTTATTTATAGAGAAGGCAAAATGATTGAAATTAGTGGAAATGTATGGAAGTATAAACACTATCAAGAAATTTACAAAGCTAGAATAATTAAGACAAAACAGCAGTGGCAAAGGAATGCAAAACTTAATCAATAAAATAGAATTAAGCACCTCAAACTGGCTAATACAAATATAAGCACTTGCTTTATGGCAGAAGTAATGCTACAGGTCCATGGCAAAAGGACGGAGAAAGGATGGACATCTCAATATGTCTGCAACAGCTTGCTTTCTATATGAGAACTAAATGTTTATATAATAATGAAAATAAGCAACAAGAAAGAATGCACATATATTAAAAAAGCTAAATGGGAAAAAAATATGATTCTGGAAAGTGCATAAAAATAGTCTCATGACTTAAGTTAACCCAAAATTTATTTTAAAACATTCAAAGGTCAAGGTGAGAGATGATTCAGTGAATAAAAGTGTTAGCCATGCAAAGCCTGAGTTTGAGCCCTGGAACCCACGTAAAGGTAGGAGGAACAAACGGAGTGTACAAAGTTCTCCACAAAGTACTCCTCAGATGTTTCACACTTGGTGCAGCAGTGTGTCTTGCATACACACTAATAATAATACAAATTTTAGTGTAAAGTTTTAAATCTATGTTTATACTAAAATGACATTCATTGAAAGACATCATAAAAGGAAAATAACAAATCATCTACTGAGTAAAGATATTTGTACCACATAAATATTAAGTAATTAGACTCTGGAATATAGTTTTTAATCAAAAAGAAAAATAAAAATCCCAAATAAAGAAATGGGTAAAATCCTTAGGCATTCACTTCATAGAAGAGTGCAACATGGTGACTAGTCAAAAGGAAGCTCAACTGCATTACAGTGGAAATACAAAATTCACCCACATGTTACAGGAACAAACATATCACCAAATATTTCAATCTGACCAGATTAAGTATTGTAAAATACGCAGAGCAACTAGAGCATCTATACATAGCCATTTGGGGAAAATAATGGCATTATCTTATAAAGCTGAAATTGTTTGCACTCTCAACTCAACAGTTATTACATGCTTAGGGCTAGAGGTGATGGTGCATACCTATAATACCAGCTGGAGCAAGAAAATTAACGTGAATTTGAGGCCAGCCTTATCTATACAGTGAGTTCCAGGCCACCGTGAGCTATACAGAAACTCGGTCTTAAGAAAAACAAAGAAAAATCTACTTGTAAAGTGTACCTTATGTGGTAATGATAATATTCATAGCCACACTTTGTGAAATACTAAGATAAAATGGAAATGAAATTGTTTTTTAATAGATTAAAATCATTTTTTTGATTTTTAAAAATACTTTTTTTATTTTATGTATATGAGTGTATTGCCTACATGTATGTAAGTGAATCCATGTCATGAAATGCATATAGAAGTCAGAAGAGGGCCTTGGATCCCCTGGAACTGGAGTTATGGACTGCTGATCACTCTCAGGTAGGTACTGGGAATCAAACCAAGGTCCTCTCTAAGATAAACAAGTGCTTTTAACTGTTGAGCCATCTCTCCAACCCCTTGTTTTTAAAAATTTAATTGATATATGTTTATTATACAAAACAATGGATTTCATTATGAAAGATATCATGTGCTTTGACCATATGCATTCTTGTTACACACTCCTCAGTAACTCCCCTTCCACTAGTCTTTCTTCCCAAATATTTCCCCTTCTATTTTCATATTGTTTGAGTGTGTGTGTGTGTGTGTCTGTGTGTGTGTGTGTCTGTGTGTGTGTGTGTGTAAAATCTAAGTTCTGGATATGTGAGCATATTAACAATATACTAACAATATTTGTCCTTCTGGTTCTGGCTTACTTTACTTAAGATAACAATGCCCTGTTCTATTTTCCTACCAATGACAATTTTTTCTCTGTAGCTATACAAAGCTCCACTGCACACATATATCACATTTTCTTTATCTATTAATATACCAAAGTACATTGTGTCTGCCTCCATTACTTTACTACTATAAATAGTGTCTAAATGAGCAGGTATCTGTATTATTATGTTGACTTAGATGCTTATGCGTTTGCCAATGGGAGTGGGGCAGTTGAAGCAGTTCTAGTTTTAGTTTACTTATTTAGTATTTATGAGAGCTATTTGGCCTGGAATGAAATAAAATTTCAATATGGTTTTAATTTTCATTGCTTTGAGGGCAAAGGATATTGAACATTTTTATATTGACCATGTGGATAAATTTTATTAGAGAGGGTCTAGCTATGCAGCATAGGCTACACTTGAACCTGCTATGTAGCTCAGGCTGGCTTTGAACTTGCAATCTTGCCTCCACTATGATTGTGGTTTTGTGTCATCACAGCCTGTGAGTAAGTAAGTAGTCAGATAGTGGGAATTTCTGCACAACAGGAAAAATAAATCACAGCTTCATCAAATTAAACAAATGACTATGAGGAACATATATCTATTTTTTTAAGCTCAATGGGAACTGATGACACAGTTCAGTTGGTATTGTGCTGAAGGAGCATGCACAAGGCCCCAGTTTCAATCCCTAGTACAACATAAATCTAGGAACAGGGGCATATCTACAATAGCAGCACTCAGGAGTTTCAGATATGAGAAATAGAAATTTAAGTTCATTCTCTGCTACATAAGGAGTTCAAGGCCAGCATGAAATGCAGTAAGATGCTGTCAAAACAAAAAAAAAAAACCTGATGAATGAAGTACAGATGAACTCACATGATATGATTTCTTTTATATAAATACTAAACTGTGAAAAACTAAAAATGAATAACTAGAGATATGAAAGCATACTGTAAAACACAAAGGAAAATAATAGAATAGTAAACAAAAATTCAGAAGGCAGCTACCTAAGAGGAGACAGAATGTGAAGGTCAGAGGAATTATGAAATGCTAATGCTGTTTTTACTTAAAGTGGATACGTGAATGTTTGTTATAATCCATGATATCTTACATGCAATTTGTAAACATTTTGTATACACTCGATATTCACACTTTTTAAACAATAGAATTTCTCACTTTTTAATGAATGCAGCAAATAGTACAAGATCAGTCCTCAACTTAGCAGCTGAAACAAAATTTCTAGGGGCAGTTTGCCATCACATATTGATGTGGTGTAATGATATCCTTTCCTCTTTCATGAGAAGCAGTGTTTACAAAAGATACCTGGAGAACAGCCAAATGCCAAAGCTGACTGTCAACCTAAGAAAAGCAGAACAATCTTGGCACAAAACTAGAAAGGACTGAATTTCATTTCCCATGCAGTTAAGAAGCCAGGTGTTGTTTCACTAATAAGAAAATAATAGACAGTAGACAGTATAACCGCAGAAACATTGAATTTTACACAATAGAACCTTATCAATTATAGCCAGTTTCCCAGAATGTGAAAGTAATACCTCCATAGGGTAACAAAATACAGGTATTCTGATTCAGTACATGGAGCATATAGAAATTCAGATAATTTATAATCAATATTAAATTCTTTAGAATATTTGTAAAATTAACTTTCTAGATAGTTGATCAATATGTTGGCATATCTCTTTTTCTTAGTATTAGAAGGATTAGGGACTAAAAGTTTTAAGGATTATACATGTACAAAATTGTTAAATCTGACATAAATATAGCATGCTAAAAAAGTTATTCTCAATCTGTGTTTCCTAGATAAGAAAATATGTTTGGAGCTATAGGCTAGGGATTTTGCTATCATTTTCAAAATTTCTGTAAATTATTTTTGTTAATTTATATATATATATATATATATATATATATATATATATACTTGACTCATGCTTATTTTGACTGGCATGTGTCACTTTATTGTTTTATATGCAAATAGTGACAACTACAGTAGACTCAAGGGACTAACAAATTACTTTCTTTTTTATAAATTACTACTTTAAATTTTTGCTGTTTCTCAAAAAGTATATGATTGATACGTAATAATCTGTGAAAGATTATTTGCACTTACTATAGTATGTAAAAATCTGACAAGGTTTAACATCCATAATATATAAAGAGCTCAAAAAACAAAGAATCAAGAAAGCAAGTAACACAATTAAAAGATTGGCTAAGGATCTGAGCAGAGAGTTCTCAAAAGAAAGAGAAAAGATAGCTCAGAAAAATCTTAAGAAGTGTTCATTGTTACTATTAAGGGAAATACAAATTAAAACCACCTTAGGATTTCATCTTACCCCAGTCAGATAGGCTAAGATAAAGAGAAAAAATGATACTAAATACTTGTCCAAATGTGGGGAAAGAGGAACACTCATTCACTGCTGGTCGAATTGTGAACTCATGTGATCCCTAGTTAAAGCAGTGTGGAGAAATCTTTAAAAACTAAAAATGAATCTACTATTTGACCTGGTTATATTATTCCTTGATATATACCCAAAGGACTCATTCTATTGCAGAGATACTTATACATCCATGTTTGTTGCTGCTCTTTTCACAATAGTTAAGGAAAGGAGAGATCCTAAATGTTCCTCAACTGACAAGTGGATGATGAAAATATGGTACATTTACACAATGGAGTTCTACTCAGCAGAAAAGAAATATGAAATCATGGCATTTTCAGGTATATGGATGGAACTAGAAACTGTTATGCTAAGTGAAATAACACAGAATCAGAGAAACAACATATATTCACTCTCATACTTAGATCGTAGCACCAAACACTTACATTGGAGTATGTATCCTGATGTAACTGCACGAACCAGGAAAGTGGAAAGGAATCAGAGAAGTAAAGATAAAGAAGGAGTATGGGAGAGAAGAATAATAGGAGACAAGTGTTACTAAAGGAGAAATAGAAAAATATGGGGGAGTATTTAAATGGAAGAGTAAGGGAGGATTATACAAAGAATTATGGGGATAAAGGGAAAGAAGGAGCTCAAGAAAGATGGGGATCTTAGAAGACTGATATTATGAAGGAAGAGATGGGGAAAATTGGGACACTTTCACTGGGGTAGGCACGGAGGGAACATTACACAGGGAGAGGGACAGAGGGGAGGAGAGAGACAGAGACAGAGAGATAGAGAGATAAATAATGTCTAGCTAGTGTAAAACACCAGAGGAAATCATATTAGTCTAACAACCTAATGACAAGTTCTACATAAAATATCTCTACATGAGTGCTCGTGTATAGCTGAAGGCTACATAACCAGAAACAGTGCCAGACAGGAGAAATCTTCCTGTCTGAGTTCTTTTTCCTTTCTTTGAGTTCTTGACTAGGATGGTCCAAGAGACTCCCAAAAATACAGGGGCTAATGCCACAGCCCTTGATTATCTCCTGAACTTGAAGGTAAGCCCCTATTACTGAAGACAGAACACAATTCCAAGACTAGATTTGGAGCAATGGAGCAGAAACTGACCTAGAAGCCACCTCCTCTGAAGGCTAGCTCTCATAGCTCTGGAGATCACTATGTCAGTAACCAAGGGAGAACATCAATTGATGGCCCAACACCAGCTTCATGACCATATAACAATCATTTAACACTGGTACAGTAATGGCACTTTTATCTTGAGGGCAATCAATGGTTACCAAATTGGTCTTAGAGCACAGTCCATGGGCGGAAACTCATGCGTGGTACTGTAATCATAGCCAAATACAGATGGCTGAAGAGGTCATAGATCTTAGAGAGATCCCCAAGGCTGTCACATGCCTAGGCTAATGCAACTTCTTACTAAATGCAAAATATGTATCCTTATATTTACAGCTAAGTTTCCCAGTCACCATCCATCAAAGAAGTTTCTTTTGCACCAGATGGAGACTACTACAGAGTACCACAGCTGGTCACATACGGACATTTTCTGTGAATTCCCCATGCCTAAGTGACACATCTACAATTCAAGCTCTACACTCAAGGCTCACAAAATATACAACAAGAGGTAAAGAATTCACTAATGAATCTTTATTCTCTTTAATAAAGATCTGTCATGCAACAAAGG
Source organism: Eospalax fontanierii (assembly GCA_035773235.1). Taxonomy (NCBI): domain Eukaryota; kingdom Metazoa; phylum Chordata; class Mammalia; order Rodentia; family Spalacidae; genus Eospalax; species Eospalax fontanierii. The sequence continues at coordinate 83,518,103 of CM069525.1, forward strand.
GCTGGAAACATGAAAGGTCACAAATGGCTAAATCATGGAAAATAGGAATCTGTAGAATGATGGTCTCTGGAGAGGACTAAAATTGTTTCACTCACTAAGGGCTCAGGGAACATTTCTGAAGAGGGGTTGGTAAGATTATAAGAACCAGTGAGGAAATGGGTGACCATGTGGAAGTAGCATCCTTCCATGTGGAAGGTCATATGAACCTACAGTCATTATTTTCCAAGTTCAAGACCCAAACTCATGTGGTCAAAACCACAGCATGGAATTGGGGAAACGGGGAGCAGCCCCCAACCTTTGCTGAGGAAATATTGGTAACTGATTCCTGTTGGGTGAGGTTGAGCTAATCTTCCTTAAGCAGCAGATTCTAGGTAGGCTGACTAGACCTCAGTGGATGAACCTGCACTGAGGTCATTGGGGGACATTAATTTGACACAACAGACCTTAGTACAGATGAAGGAATGTATACATTCCAGCTTGAGGGGCTATCGGAGGTGTTGGTGTGGAAAGGGGTATAAAGATGATTAAGATTGATTGAAATGTTCTGTATGAAACACACAATGATTCAGTACAAAAGTTTTTAAAAATCAAGTAATAGCAAGGCAATAGTGAACATTTATTTAAACAAATTTTTCCAGATAAAAATAACATAATTTTTCCTGGCGAAATTATAAAAACTAGGTTGTATAGGAAACAATATAGAATTATGTTGAAGAGGGCATTATTATAGCATCTAATAAAGTATATGATAAAAATGTTCTAAAAGGAAAAATGCATCAAGGTAACAGTTTAGGCAATATAAATAATAATTGAAGTTACAGTTTTTTCAAATATTTCACCCTTATGCACCAGAGATTTTGAGTAAGATTATATTAGTGTACTTCTTTGACAGGGTCCATCTTAGCAATCAAGGCAGTTTATTTTACAAATTCTATTGACTCATCAGAGTTAACCATTTTATGAAGGATAAGAAATTAGAAGAATTGCTCAAATATTACACATTCCCTGATTCTGTTTAGGAAGCACACAAAGTATATGCATGCTCAAGTATATGCATGAACAACTGTGTGTTGTTCACCTTTGGAACTCTCATAAAGAAACTTAAAAAGTTTGTAAGGATAAAAAAATGCAATAATCACACTTGTCAAGAAAACCAGTAGAATAAGTGCCATGCTACTGATAATACACTGTGGGTGGAAACCCAGAAATACAGAACAAGGAGTGTGAGTAGCATCTTTCTCGCTAATAGAGACAAACACCAGGTAATAATTGATCCGTTTCATAGGAACATGAGAAATATAGAGCTTACAAAACTGGAAAGAAATACTAAATGTCCACAAAACTACTGTAATATCTTTACCAAACAGAAATACAAGAAAATAAAGTGCATATGGAATAAATATACTAGATAAGTGTAGTAATGTGCAGATTTGGCTAGAGAAACTACAATAAATCTAGGGAAACTGCTCAATAATGAATTTGCTCTTGTAAATCATTTTTCTTACTTTTTAGCCTTTTAATGTAATTCACTTTATATCATTTTATTTTTGTTGATACTATCACATGAAAGAAAAGAAACAAATTTTTAAATCAAGTTTTACTTCCTAAATCACTTTCTTGTATAATTTTTTGCAAACACCTAATTTTCTTAAGAATTTACATGAATAGAATGTAGATTTCATAATAATGAGTTTCAAACTCATGTTTCAATTATTCTTAAGTTTCTGTGGCAAGCAATGAATTGCGTGTTCAAGTAGCAGTTCAAATTTACATATTGAAGAATAATTTTATTATAACAATTTTTTCTTGGCTATTCTGTTCGGGACCAGTTCTTTCATTAAGAATGTAAATAGTTCAATTAATGTAACAAAGTAAACCAAACTATAAAATTAAATCTGGTAGATAATATTAAATACCACAAAAGGAATCTAAAATTTGATAGTCATTTGTTTCCTCTTGGAGACAGTGTTATTTTCTGGACACTTTCTAAATTTGTTTCTCAAAACATTCTATCTTAAATCGTATCTAGAATGATTAACAGACATTTAGATCTTGACAAGCAAAGAGTATCTTACCACTCTTGGCACCATATCATAGCATGAAGATGCCAACCCAGAAGAATATCTAGTATAGAGACTACTAGCCTATGTTCTTTGGGATTTTCTTTCAACTCTCATTTCAAGTTGAAGAATATAAATTTTATTAATTTCAATTAGATTTTCATTCTACTTCATTCAAAATAAAAAGTGTATACTCTATTATCTGTGGCCAGACTAATTGAAATATATTTTAATTCCAAAAATGTACTATTAATCAGATTTACCACTGGTTTTGTTTATAATTTCTGAAATCTATAAGGTTTCAAAAAAGTCTTCAGAAGTGACTGATGGAAGTAGAACACCATTCACTTTTTAAAAATTCCTTTTTGCACTTAAAATACCTTCTTTTTCTTCTAGTTTCTTGTCCCAAATTCTTAACTGATAATGACTGGGTACAATCTTCCCAAAGCAGAAATGACTATATGCCAGACCACTGGCATAGCCTTACTAATGCCCAGTCACTCAGAACTACTCCATCTGGGTTTCTGTCCATCCAAAGAACCAGCTGCTCTAAACAAATGCCTTACTCATCTTGCTTGTTGTATCACTAGCTGAAATATGCTACTGCCATAATTACCATTCTTGACTTCTGAATAGAGCCAGCAACCAACCAACAATTTATTGAGTACACAGGCTGGTGCTAATTGCTTGATCACGTAATTGGGTATAGAGATTACTTTATTACTGCTGACTGGAAGCAGCTGTGATTCTTGAAAACAAAATGTGGACCATGCATTAGCCTATACATGGAACCATGGATCTGTGATATGAAGGGAAAATAGAAAGAACTGATGAATTTGGAAGCTGTTGAATACACCTAGGACCAACTATTACAAAGAAGTATTCAGATTCAGAATGGTTGCTTGCATCAGGAGGGTCTTGTTACAATTGCCTTTTATTGTCAGTACTCTGTGGGTACAGGTTGTTGGGAGAATACATTTTTTATGCTAACCCTGGAAATTATGGATAGTCTTCTCTGGCCCCAAAGCTAAGTGCTATAACAATAGCAGCATTAGCAGTAAAGGACATGCCAAATATGAACAATGTAGAAAGCCAATTCTGTCTTTTAGTTTGCCCTTAGGTCAGAATAAATGAGTACAACACTTAACTGTCATCCATAGCTTTCATCTAACCTCTCAACTAGAACGTAAACAGGGGAAATTTGCTACCTTTTTAGAGCCTAGGTCACTGTCTGGCATATAGCAGATAATAAATATTTTCTTGAGAAATATGGAATGAAATCGGATTAAATCAGCAAGTTTATGTAGTTGAATTTCAATACTGAATGTTAACATTATTTAATAAGTTGTCAATAAATGTGTTGAAATCCAAAATGTACATATTCTTCAGATCAGCAATTCTAAGAACATACCCATTGATGCATTTGCAAATTCACACAAACCTAAATATGTGCAGGAATATCCATTATAAATTTGTTCATAATTCAGAAAAACGGGAACCAATGGAAATGTCTGTCAATAGGTAATGGCTTCCACAAATTATGGTACATCTATAAAATAGAATAATATATAGCTACTGCTACGCATGGAAATCTCTATTCATATTCGCATAAGATGATACCAAGATACACACTTAATTTAGAAAAGGAGGTGTAGAGCAGATAGGATACTAAGTATGTGCTCACTGTTGTTGAAAAACATACAAGTATAATTATAAAAATCCATAAAGAATCTCTGGAAAAATACCTAATGATCGATCAGAAAGAAAAATTTCATTTGAAACAAAAACTTAATGATATTTTTACCACATGTGTGTTAGTCTGTCTACCCTGGGACTAAATCTTACAAGATTCAGGTCATTTGAAAATGAAATACAGGGTTCCTATAATACCTGGTTCCCTATTAATATTGCTTTCTGCTTATATTCTTTCAAGATTAAATTCTCAAGTCCCCTATTAATGGTATAATTAGAGTTACAGAGCAGTTCCAATCTTAGACAAAATGATGAAGACATTTTAACTAGCCTTTAGCAATATCTGAAGTATACACTCAGGGTCTCACCCAGTGCCTGCCAACTTATGTACAATGACTTCTAAAACAATTCTCATCAAATGCCTTCATAGAAATTTTGTACTAAAGAACCAGTGCTGTGTTTCATATTCCATTAATGTTTAAACCGATTTTACTCATTTTAGATAGATTAAAATATACTTTACAACTTCATTTATCACTGATAAAAAATTGAAGGAAAAAAAAGAAATGAGAAGCAAAACTTATTAATTTTCTGTGTTAGCCCTTTCAAAATAGGTAAATATATTTAAACACTGTTATTTTCTTCTTTTTTCCTTTGTGTGTGTGTGTGTGTGTGTGTGTGTGTGTGTGTGTGTGTGTGTGCGCGCACCTGTATTGCTCTGTATGCCTTTACATTTGTGTGCATTTTCATGTGGAGGCAAGAAGTTGATGTTTGATATATTCCTTGATCCTTTTCCATGATAATTTTTGAGACGTGACCTGTCACTGAACCCAAAACTCATCAATTCTTCTTGAAAGGCTGGCTATTACCTCCAGGGATCCTCCTATCTCCAACTACGTAGCGCTGAGATTACAGGTGGGGGCTGCTTAACCTAGTTTCTTATGTGGATAGTGGGGATCAGAACACAGGATCACATATGTGTACAACAAGCACTTTAATGACTGACAATCTCTGCATTATTCCTTTTAAAAAATTATATTTTTATATTTAAAATAAAATTCTCAGTGCCAATCTCAATGGACCACACAATGAAACCCTGATGCTGCACGTTTCCCTTCCACATTTTACTTTTGTTGCTGTGATCTTTAAAGCAAATTTTAGATGCAGCAAGTTTGAAAACAAATAGGCTTTAATTGTTATTAATGAATATTATTTATCAATTTGTATTAATAAATCAACTATTCTATAAAACAATTTTCTACTATCTGCTAGATGGTTTGGTTACGTTTGGCTTGATTTGTTTAGTTTAGCTGGTTATTTTAAATTGACTTGGTTAAATACTAGGTCTAGTCAGTCACAGTAATTTGACATAAGAAAGATTTTGTAGATCCTTGAGCATGCTCTTAACCTACACAGTGAAACAGGGAAATAAGCAGATATTTGATAACTCAGAAAATGTGTACTTAGAGCTAGTAGAACCCATGGCTCCTGAAGAGAAAATATGATAAAAGTCAGGAAAAATCTGGTTTCGACTGGTATGTCATTTTGTCCCATATAACCTGAGGTAAGTGAATTCTGCAAAGTTCATATTTGGGCCTATCATGTGTCCTTTCCACATGTCTTTAATACTGGATTATGCTTGATTAAAGAGCCACCTCCTGAATTTTGCCTAACACATCAGTTTCAACAGGAACCCTACTTGTGACAGGAAAAGATATTTAATTTATTTATAAAACGTTAGGAAACAGTAAAGGCGACCTTTAATGAAACTTTGAAGTAGGTTCTTCGAAAAGGAAAAGTAATACACAAAAAATTAAGAAGAATTTTCAACATACTTAAGAAAGTATAAATCTCATAGTCTCTCAGACTCCTTAAGCAGAACATTATGCATAATTAAATATATGTTCACCTGAAGATAAGTGTACATTTAATCTTTCTAATTTCCATTATTTTGTACATTTTCATACTAAAAATTCATTACCTTTGATATATCATACAATACATCTATGTGGATGCTGAAAGTATATCAAATACAACAATGTGCTACAGCTACATTAAGATAATGAATGAAACCACTTTGTACAATTTTCAATCAAGGTGGAAGAGAAAAAAATAAATATATTCAATTTCCTGCAACAATAAGAACATTTCTACATGAAAATAATTGGAATGCATTTTATGTGTGCAAATATGAAAATGTCATTTGAAATATGTTTTATTGGTTTTATAGTACAGACATCATATTTGATTTATATATATATATATATATATAATATATATACAGATGAATGTAGTTAGCATAGATCCTAGAGGGAAACCTACTTTTGTAACATTCTTAGACTAACATAATTTCATCTTACTCCAGTCAAATGGTTAAGATTTTTAAAAAATGCTCATGAGTATGTGGAGAAAAAAGAAAAAACACTTATTCACTGCTGGTAAGAGTACAAACTTTGGAAATATTATGGGAAGCAGTGCGGAGATTCTTCAAATAGTCAGAAACTGATCTATCTTATGATCCAACTATACCACTCCTGGGCATATCCCCAAAGGACTATATATTACTATTACTGAGATACTTGCTCATTCATGCCCATTGCTACACTATTCAATGTAAGCATAAAATGGAAACAACCCAGATGTCTATAAATCAATGAATGGATAATAAGGTGTTTTACATTTACACAATGAAATGTTATTCAGCTGATAAGACAAAAAATATGAAATTTGGCAGGCAAATGGATGGAGCTGGTGACATCCTGAGTGAGCTCATCCAGAACCAGAACTAGTTCATGTGTACATACCAGCTTTCATTCTTTAAAAATCTGTGTTTCGTTTGAAAAGGATTTTTAATCTATAGATGGGTTTGTTTTTCTCTAGCAATTTCAGTTCATACACTTTATTTGCATTTACTTTAATAATAAAAAACACCAAAATTAGAGTTCTTATTTCAAAAATGTTTTTTCACCCTCAATTACCTAATACATTGTCCTACACATGTAAGTGTTTAATTTTATTGTTAAAACTTGTTACATTCTACAGAATTTGAAAAAGTCATTTGTTATGGACAGAATGTCTGTGTCCCTTTAAAATTCATATATCAAATATGTGAGGACTTATGGGGTGTTCATGATCTGTTCTTTGTCTTTGTAGAAAAACATCCTCTCTCCTTTCTCTTCCTTCTTCCATCCCTCTCTTCTCCTCTTCTTCAAGCCTTGAATACACAAAGAAGAAATCATATAAACAGAAACTAAGATAGATACTGCTCCAAGTCAATATGCTTCAGACTGAAACATTGTCCATAGCTTCAGTTGGGAATATGGTAAAAGCATTTATCTGTTGAACTAGTATATGGCAATTTGTTATGGCAGCAAAAAGTATTAAAATACTTACTAAATTAAATGCAAAGTCCTTTAAAATAGCTTACTCTCAAAACAGAAGATCTAGAGAAACCACATGATAGTAAATGACAAAAGGAAGGATGTTGGATATATAAGATTGAGAACAAACAGTCAAATATTCTGCCCCCGGTACTTGGGAAATTGGGGTCTCTTCTTGGGGTTCTTATTCTTAAACATAAAATCATTTAAAAGTGGAATAAAAGAGAAATTTTACCAGAATTTAAAAGAAAAACTCCCCAGAGTAGGCAAGCTACTAATCTCAGCAGCTGCCCAGAGGAAGAGTATAGGGGAAAGAAGGGGCAATGACGTGCTACTTGAGTTAAGTTAGTGTAGAAGTCAGCCATGTGGTGACAAGCAGCCGCATGGTAGGAAAAGGGACTTTAGAGAAAGAAAATCAAAGCCCAAAGTATCAGATAAAGCATACTTCAATTCTGACCAGTATCCAAAAGTGAAAGGAAAAAAGTAAAAGCAAATGCTGTACCTTTCTGAGTCTAAGAATTGGTGGGCGGACTTGGCTCTATAGCTACTCAGCCTTAGGGAACGAGCTCAATGGTGGGAATTCTGGGAAGAAAAAGTACAGTATATCATTAAATGAATAATTACACTGCATATCTCTTTCGCATGGCATAAAGTGAGCCTGCCTTTCTGTTTAGTCCCTTGCATGGATAATTTACTCGGCCCAATTGTATTGTAAGGTTTCCATCCAGGACAGAGATTTTATTGCTTTGACTAGGCGTTTTCCTTTAGTAAGGATATTGCTACTGTAATATAATTTCCAAATTTTGTCTGGATACTTAACACCAAAGTATGTTTATGTGGAAAAGTTCTAATCATGATCAGCATAGTCATAGAAGGCATATGATAGCTTGACTATTTCATTAAATCATTAAGGCCCAACATTTTGGTCAACGTAAGACATAGTCCCCATGATTTCTCAGAGACTTTAAAAATGTTCTCCTACTTCTGGTTGAATACACATCAACTTTTTGCTGCTGGAAAGGCCCAAGAGTTCCAATATTTTTTTAAGTAATTTTTAAAAATCATTGAAGTTTTACTTCAGATTGAAGAAAATTATCTCCAATAATTCACCATGAAGACACACAGTAAACTGATTAGCAAAAGTGGAAAAGTTCATAATAACCGTGGAAACATAGATTTATATAATGACAATTAGTGTGAAAAATACTTGAAAGAAATTCATATTAATGTAATGTTCTTAAAATTGTGAGTTGGACACTGATTTTCATTAACAAAAAAATATGCCTCTTCATTACGTAAGTATCTATTCTTACCCATTATTCTGTGGGGTTTTTTTAGAATCTGAGTCTTACAAGTTCTGAACATCTGTCAACAATAGACTGGCATATATAGGGTACATTTCTCAAGACACACCTAACTAAATATTTTCTTTTAGGTTACATTCCTGATATCACATATTTTTAATAATTTGCCTCTTCTAAAAGTAGAACTTTGAATCTAGAATGGTAGATATATGTCAATACATATTTGTTCAAGCCCAAGTGTGTAAACTTTGAACATTGAGTGATTCTGATGTTCTAGTGTAAGTGCATCAGTTTTAACAAATAGATAGCATTCTGGCTGGCAACGTTTATGGGAAAGGAATGAGGTTATGCATATGTGGAGGGGAGGACATAATATAGGAAATCTGTACTTTGCTGTGTTCCTAGCACTGCTGTATGCAATAAAAATTATTTAAAAATGAATAGAGAGAATGAATTTCATAGCTGAATGTTTCTGATTAATCACATATAAATTGACATGTTATTTTTTCCATGTGAAAAGATAGGTAGAGAAAGAACAAGACAAACCGAAATACTTATTTTGTTTGTTTGTTCTTTTAAATTTACAATCAGTGAGCAACTCATAATCCCCCCAAATACTACAAGGCTTAATTCACTATTTTTTCTTTTCGTTTCAAAATTCTTCTCAAATATTTCCAGGATTAATTTTCACTGTATAAAAGAAGTTGCCATGTGTACAAAGGTAACAATGGTATTCTTCCTATTATCTGCATAATGTACGTGTAATTCATTCCTGTGCAAATCATAATTAGTATGTAGTATAAATTATCTCTCTCCTGAAGCATCGCTATTTTATGAAATACATACAATCAGATTACAGGTGCTGCCACACCACAAACAATGGGCAGCAAAAAGGAAGGAAGGAAAGAGAAAAAGTATCTGTTTACTATTATTTGCTGATTCCATGCCCACAAAAGCAGTCACAAATAGTCCTAAATAATGTCTCTGATTTGCACAAAATAACCAAAAGGTGGCAGTGTTCCATTTATTATGAGTTTGTCATTTAGTACATGGTACTGTAGTCAATCTGTAATGTAATCCTCTGGAACTAGCACAGCGTGCATCATTAACTATTCTGCTTCACAGGCCCTGATATCAAGAGGATCATACCAGCAGCTACTCTGACATAACTCATTAAGAAACTGTTGTAAATAAGAATCTTGTAGAAAAGCATAAGGCCAGGTTAAATCAGCTCCACCACCTTGGAAGGAAACTAAATCCTTGTGGCTGACCTGCTGTAGGGAAGAAATAAATTACTATTTGCATCACAAAAGATGTAGACATTCCAACAAACTTGGAGACAGCTACTGTTAAGGGCAGGCATTCCATTCACTCTTTATTCCAAGTCTCATATAAGGAAAGTGATTTATTCTCTCATTCTCAGGAGCAATGACAGCAATGTTTTCCTATCTTGCTGGTCAGTCAGCCACAAGTACATTTTAAACAGCTATGGTAAATGATTTTAACTGGCCTTAGAGATTTCAGATTAACAGAAAAACAGGTATCTTTCTTTCTGGAAAAAAAAAAAACCAAATGAAATTTAAAACAAAACAACAAATAAAACCCTAGCTAGAACCATTACCCAATGCCTCATCAGCATTCGCCAACAGTGCTTTATGGCTTAAATCAAACAGGAAAATGAAGATCCTGAGACAAATGCAGAAAAATTCCCATCACCTACACAGCAGCAGGGGATAGAAGAGCTGTGTAGTGCCTCTTGTTATTTCAGTAGAAGCAAGATGGCTATAAAAGAAGCCAAAGCTCACCAAACATTATGTCCTATGAAACACAAACAGTATATGAAATATAATAGCATTCCATTTTAACAGCTTGTATTTTTTATATTTTCCCCTCATATCATAGGTACATTTTGGAAACAAAAATGAGAAAAATTCCAGACCTGGATTATACGTACAATTGAATTCTTCAGTTCGTTATTTTTCACCCTAGCAGAAGACATGTGACCTCTTAATGCAACAGCATAGCATAGCTGAAAAGGCTCGTGTTGTCTGGAGTGAAAGAGAGGCAAGTCAAATTTAAATGACAGTGTTTTCTAATTACCAGACTCTATAGTGTAGCACTTGCCTGCCCTGCATCCCTACCCCAGAACACACTCCAGTCGCTGACCTTCTATTGAACAGGTAATGTGCTTCACAGCCAGGCCCTTAGACTAGTGAGCAAAATGGAGAGTGTTTTCTGAAATCACAGGTCACGAAGTCTTTCACTTGCACTTAGAGAACATGGAAAAACCCTACTATTATGAAAAGCAGACTTCTGAATTTGTTTGTCTGGGCTGATATTTTGGTGAAGATTCACAGGAGCTGGTAAGAAATAAACTGGTGCTTTGTCTTGAATCATTTCCTCTGTTTGAATTACCAAGTGAAAAGGAGCATTTTTGGATTCAATGGATGAAAAAGAGTAGGACTAAATGTATGGAGAGTGATGTTAAATGGAAGCCAAGGAGGTTTAAGTGCACAATTAACCATGGCTAATTTGATTCCTTACTCCCTCATTTCGAGTGGGTAGACATGTTGTTTTATAAGGTCTTTTGGGCATATTTTGTTCTGGTAGGAAGTGTGGAACTTGGACTTTTACATATTTTTAAACGTAAAGAAGCAAGAACTGTTTGAGAAGAGCAGGCAGGATCAGTAGTGGCTACTTAGTAATCATTCAAAAGAACTGCTTCTGTTTGTTCCTATTCCCCATCATCAAGCAAATAATGTTGAACACATGAGTAACACTTTTGTTATATCAATGTTCCTTATCTAAACAGAAATTTGCCTGAGATAATAATTCTCATCTAAAAAAATGGTCAAAAATAATGGTAATTGTAATAATCTATCTTGCAGTCACTTTTATGGAATTGCATATTCACAACTAATTAACAGCAAGATCCAAATGACAGTGACTCTCTTTGTACCTGTTTCTCATGTAAGGCTCAGTTTCTATATTGCTCACATCCATCCCCCAGACCAGAAAGCTCTATAGTGTTCATGCTCTGACACCTTGGTAGATCCTTCTGAAAATTTAATTCCTAAGCTCAATGCAATATTTGCATATGAGAATATTTCCTTATATTACAAGTAAATGGTAATATACAGGAGGGTAGGGATGGTGGTTGGGGAACACATTGGGATTAAAATATGAAGGAAGGAAGCAGTTAGCAGGAAGATTGGAAATATTCCCGCACTGGAGCTACAATTAAGGGGCCCAGTAGGAAGATACAATGTTGGGTCATGATACTAGGCTTGAGTGCTTTTGAGCCTTGTACTGTCCCCACTCTCTAGCCTACTTTCATTCTGGGGAGTGCCTTGCTCTTCATCATAAATTACCTCTCTTTCTGTCATTATCCTGTCTAGAACACAAGAAACTGTAAATCTCAGTGTATGCCCTCTGGACACAGATCCTCATCTATAACAGAAATAGTGTCTAATGATCTACATTCACTTGATTATAGGTGTTCATAATTCTCACCAGCATCTTGGACGACATGGTGATACAAACAGCCTCTACAAATAAATGAATAAATAATTGACAGGAGCATAAGTAGTTTATTAATACTGAGTTAAGTGTTAACATTGGGTCCAGGTACCCGGATAAATGCATGTAGGAGATGGTGACTGCAAATATAGTTCTAGGAAAAGTAAACCGAATAATAAGGGATGCATTTTATATTTAGAACAACATAACGTGGATCCTCTTCTTTAAAAATATTTTATTTTTTATTTTATATGTATGAGTGCATGTAAATGTATATGCACCTGTGTCCTGCAATGCCTAGATTTGTCAGAAGAGGGTGCTGGATCCCTAGAACTGGAGTTACAGATGATTGTGATGTAAAGCAGTTCATACAAGATACACAATAAAAAGCACAACTGTACAACTGGGAAATCTCAAGGAACGTTGTTTCTGTGATATTGCCTAATTAAGCTCATGTTATCAAACTTAAGTGGCCGACGTAAACATAATACTGTCTTTCATCCAAGTACAACTGCATGTAGATTTTTCCGTCACAAATTTAAGTGAAACAGGACTATGACTAGTGATATAAAATGTGTTGAAACAACTTCCAAGTTCAAATTACTGTTCAGATCCTTTTAAAATCAAGTTAAATAAAGGGGAAAACCCACACATCTTAGTACTGTGGAACACTTGTTATTACCACCTGTGGATAGTCTTTCAGAGGGAATGTCAGCAGTGATTACAATGCCATGGAATTTCTGTTTCAGTGCAAGAAATTGAAAATACATTTAACTTATAGCAATTCAAGTCAAGGCAACTGTCCCAGTACCTTACATTTATAGAAAATCAAGTCAGGTCCATTTTCAGTCAATTTAATAATTTTAATTTCAAATAATTTATTATCATAAATATAAAAACTGTCAACTTGAGTTTTCTTACTTCCATATTACTTTAAGCAAAAAACTCTTGCTCAAAATTAGCTGAATCCTTTTCTCCCACTCATTAGAAATAGAATTTCAGAATTGCAATCATAACAATAGTAGAGAATGATGGGCAATTTATTCAATATACATGCTATTTCTACTTTGAGTTAGAATTTGCCACACTGATTAGAGTATGATATTAAGATCCAAATCTTAGAGAGGGTTGGAGAGCTGGCTCAGCATTAAAGAGTAGTGGCTGCTCTTGCAGAGGATCCGGGTTCAGTTCCCAGGATCCACATGGTGGCTAACAACCATCTGTAACTTCAGTTCTAGGGGATCCATTACCCTCTTCTGAGAATCCTGGGCATTGTAGGACACATGATTTTTTTTATAAAGAGTATCCACATTAAGTTGCTTTAAATATAAAAGGTATCCCTTATTATTTGGGTCACTTTCAACTGTGTGTTAAATGTCATAATGTTAGAAATAAAATCTGAGGTCAAAGGACCACATCAACACTGCACAAAGAATATTCAGACAGAGCAAACATAACTCAGCAAGGCAGATTTTACTTTTGCAAAAGGCTGTCTTGCATGGTCAGTCAGATCCAACAAGTACACACAGAAACCAGAAGCTTGGGAATTTTTTATCCCCAATGCAAGGGAATTGTGTCTTTTCCCCATTGGCTAGGATATGACCTCACAGTCTTTCATGGTTGGCTAGTTTAAAAGAATTGGTATGAAGAGATAAGAGCTGCACTACTCCAGGCCATCAGGCTCGGGAATGCACAAGAGCATTTTCTTACGGTGCAATTAAAAGATTAGAACTCTTGTTTCTTGACATCGACCAAGTTTTACAGGGTTTGAAAGAAAAGACAAATAGCTAATGTTTCTTAAAGTAAGACAGAAGTATTAGAAATGATTTTACATAAAGACTCAATCTGTTCGAACTCAAAGCTTAACATCTATAGTCCATCTGTAGATAAGTATTTTCTCTGAAGTTTGAAAATACCACATCTCTTTTAAAGTACTTGATCTCCATTGTATATGTTTTAACCAGGTGCAAAGTAGCACTCTTTTGATATTTACTTTCCCCTAACTTTTGCTGACTTCCTTTATGATTGCATGTACTTAGTTATTAAATTAGACAGGAAATATTAATTAGAAAGGAAATGTTGTTGTAAGTAGACTTTCCAAATAATGTTATAAATTGTTGATATTACCAATGTACAACTACAAATTCAAGAGAAAACTAATGTGAAAACAAAACTGAATTGTTGTAGATAACCTTATATGTTGATGCTAATACTGTTGAGAAATAACTATGGCAAGTTTGATTATTCACATAAGCTATACTTTTTGAGTCTTGGAAATGCAGAAAATTCCTCATTCCTTATCATGACATAGAGAGAAAATACAGTTATAGAAAAAATATCACAATAGATTTCTGATATACTAATACAATTCTACACATACTTAACACTGAGATATGTGGATGAAAAGAGGTAAGAGTGGTATACAAATCTTCACAAAATCCATATAATTCATTGATTTTCTTTTTAAAAACAATTTAAAATTTTTTATTAGTATTGTGTGTGTGTGTGTGTGTGTGTGTGGTTATATGTGATATTTATGTGGGAATACTTGTGCAACAGCATGTGTAGAGGTCAGAAGACAACTTTGTGGAATTGGTCTCTCCTTTCACTTTTATGTTGCTTATAAGGATTGAATTCATGTCCTCAGCCTTGCACAGCAAATGGCTTTACCCACTGAGATGTCTTGCACACCCTACCCAGTACGGTGAAATTCTAGGTGTTTCTAGAGTTCTGAAATATTTTGCTAGCCTGTCCTCTTACAGGAAAAATATATAAACAATCCATATCCATAAAGCTCTAAACATATGGCCAATTAAAGCATAAAAAAGCAAATTGCAATTGCTCAGTCTACAGTGCTCATCTGCAATACCAATGGACTACCTTTCTATACAGTTGTTTTCAAAAGCATGAATTAGCAGATGCAGAGCAGCATTTTGATATTTATAATTTTGAAAGAATTCCATTATAAATTTGGAAATTTCACTTTACAGATGTTGACAGTCTGTGTATCTTTGTTTGTTTCCCTGTTCTGCATGGTGATCATGGTTGTGAGACTAGTTCCTCTCTTCAATTGACTGTGCTTTGAGCTTATTCTCATTAACAATGCCACTGATTTTGATGACATGCATTATATGCATATAATTTAAAAAATTTTCCCCAGTTCTTAGTACTATAAAAAGCTTGATTAGGCAATTCGCTCTTTTCATTATGTGAACTAATAAGACATCAGTTTAAAGAACAGGGAAAGCTAGTAGAAGGCATGAATATTCATATGGTAAAACCTCTGTGAATGGAAGATGGCTGTAAGTAGCAAAAGTGAACAGGAGAGTTGCCAAAATGCTTTAACTGCTCAGAGTAGTAGGAAAAGCATTGCCAAATGCAGTTTGAATTACTCTGGTACTGATGAACAGTTAAGCATTACATAAAACATTTTTTTGAAGGCTTTTAAAAAGTTAAGTTAATATAATATAGTTTCTTTAAATTATCTTACTATGGGGATTTTTTTGAATGTTTGATTTGTTATTGTATATGAATGAGTGTATTGTCTGCATATAGGTAGGCGCAACTGTATCATTCAAAAGTGGGCATTGGATTCCCCTGGTACTGGAGTCATAGATGGCTGTTTACTACTATGTGAGTGCTGGAAATCAAACCAGGGTCTTTTGAAAGAACAGCCAGTGTTCATAACCTCAGCACCATCACTCCAGCTCCACTATAGGGATATTGAAAGATCTATTTCTCTTTATAATATTCCAATAATCTTGCAACCCATATTGAGTTTTGCAAGACTACATGAGCTTTATCTTCAAGGCAAATAATCATGGTCACTGTCTAATCTTACACCTTTTTGCATATCTGAAAAGTACATCTTTAATGATTCTTATACATGTGTTTGCCATTTCCACATGAATATTATATGTATATTTCTTTGGTTGATTTTTATCATATACTTTACAAAATAAAAGCTGTATAAAAAGTGAGAATGATATATTGTGTAAACTTTCCAGAGTATCAGATTGTATAATGTAGATAATAATAGTAATAATGATAATGTACTTTACCTCTGCATAAAACTTCAATAATTTGTTTCATGGAATATTCATTCTAGAATCACTAAGATTTTCTCATTGTGGGAGAAGTAGTAAATGGCACTCTCTAAGGTTCAAAAGTAACCACTCCACCATTAGAAATACTGTCCTTTGAATCTTAGAGTGTAACCAGAGAAGGAGACTCTATTGAATGAGGATGAAATAGGCAACGAAAGATTAACGTAAACCACTTTATACTTTTGCTATATTTCATTACTGCTACAAACAGCATAGAGATTAGAATGATGTCATTTCAGTCCATAAAATTTGAGTGTATTTAAGCTTTGTGACCTTGAAAGTCAAATTACTCTACCAGATTACATCAAATACTGGGTATTGTCTCCTTTGTAGGAGTAGCCAAGAAAAATCCAGCTCACTGGATGGAAGAGTGAACTGTTAAGCTGTATGAGAATTTTATGAATTGTTGCTGTTCTATGAATCAATTCAGAACAGTTTTATCATTTAGTGTATAAAATATATTTTTATACTGCAAAGATCAAAAAAGCAATCTGCAAAACTGTCAACATAATCCATAAGAAAGAAAGAGGAAATCTCATTTAGATTCCTCCCAATACCTAGAATGGCACACCTGAAAATGAGCAAACCCACCTTCCTGTCTCCTTGAAAATCTCTGGAGCATTTATGAGATTTGGAGTTATTTTATTTTCTGTTAACTTATATTAAATACAGGAGATAACTTACATAATTTTTTATTATAACCAAAGGGGCAGAAAAACGTAGATCCTAGTTTTGTGGTTCAGAATACATTTCTAGTTAAAGAAATAATTTAAGTTATTTTCCTAATTAGAGTAATTGGATGCATAAATTGACAGTATTCTAGTCTGTACTCCGGCTTTTAAAATGAATTAAAGATTAAGTGTCCCCTCTTGTTTGGTTGACTATGTTCTGTGCACTGTGTATTATATGCTAGTGTACAATTTTCCTAAGTCTTAAAAGGCAAAGATATATTCGATGCATTAATCTTCTAGATAGCATGGGGCAAGGTTGTATAGATGTAAACTTCTGTTTTGATGATTTTATTTTCTTCGTTAAAGCACACTTGCACAATTATTCTAAAGCAGTTTTATTTTCCCACTGCTACTTGCAGATCTGTTTCTTGCACGGTCATTAATGCCCTCAATTTTGATCCTCCCTGTGATCTTGTATTGATGGGTGACATGTGAGAAATCAAACTATTTGTGAACTAAGATGTTAAAGATGAAACAGTAACTACTGTTGACTAACCATGTGTAAAAATTGGAGTCTAAGATTAAACATATGACACAAAATTTAGTGTATCATAAGTCATGCTACAAAGGTATCAAGTTTATGTCTGCATCACTAATGGATATATTATCTAAGAGACAAAGAATTCAAACAAGTACCTTCTTTTGAAATATCTGTCAGGTGAAAACTGATACTTTGCTTAGACTATAGAAAATTATTGTAAAGGTCATTATTGATTGTCATTGTACTTTGGAAACAGTTAATTATATTAGATTGACAACTTCAGAATGCTTGTAACATTGTTGTAGCTTCCTGGCTACAGTCATTGACCGAGTCCGGATCGGCGGAGGGCTGTGGATTGAATGACACACATAAGTCAGAGACACAGACACACAGACTAGGTAGGAGGAAAGGAGAATGACTGACTTTACTGAGAGGCATCAAGCCTTATATACCCTGAGGGCGGGGCTTTGCAGGAGGTTAAAAGTTCAGGTTCTCAGGAGACATCTAGCCACATGACACACACCTGATGTAAACTGAGGACGTCTGTAAAGGTCAAGTTGTTTACTTCGGAACTGCAACTGACAACATCTGGCTAGCTTAAAGGTCAAGTTGTTTACTTGAGCTTTGTCTGAGAGCCTATAACACTAAGAGAGAAGGGCATGCAGGGGGCCAGACCCTACAATTGTCTTCTGAAATACTAAATCTAAAAATGGATCATGATTTGACAGCTTCATAGAAGAGATGCTAAATGTGCTGCTTATTCAGGAAAGCAAGTACTTTCCAATAAAATACCATCAGAGTTAACTGATCACAACAGGTATCTAGAGTATATCTGCAATTTTAGGGCTTTTAAACATTCAGATGTACTGGCAGATGTGAATTTTTTCTAAAGATCTTAAAACTTAAAGCTCATACATTTGTACATGTTTGGGACAATTCTATGTCATTCTTCCAGATGGGAACTGGCTATACTCAACAGCTTCTACTACTAATATTATTATTACTATTATTTAAATTTCATTTCTCAGACTTATGAGAATGTTGTTCTGACCTATTTTAAAGGCTACCATCTTTGGACTAAGAAGAAAGAAGAGACTCTTTACCTCTTCCCATTCCAGAAACAGCATTGTCAGCCTTATCCCTGAGACACAATGGTGATGATTGGTGTGCATGGATTTGGTCATATTTGGTGCCTGGTCACAAGAGGTGTCCTCAACTCTAACAAAGTACTGTGGCTATCAATGACCCATTCATTGACCTGAACTACGTTGTCTACATGTTCCAGTCTGATTCCTCATGCAGTGTCCTTGGAAGTCAAGACTTAAAAAGGGAAATTTATCATCAGTGGGGAAATCATCTCCATTTTCCAGAAGTAATAAAATGCCAACATCAAGTAGGGTAATGCTGGCACTAAGCAAGTTGTGGAGTTTACTGGTGTCTTCACTATCATGGAAAAGGCCAGGAATCAACTTGATGGGTGGAGTCTAAAGGGTCCTCATCTCTCCCCCTTCATCTGATACCTCCATGTTTGTGATGCACAGGTGTGAATCATGAGAAGTATGACAACTCACTCAAGATTGTCAGCAGTTCCTCTTTCACGACTGATTATTTACCCCCTCAGTCAAAGTCATTCATGACAATGTCAGCATTGTTGAGTGTCTGATGCCCACAACCTACGCTATCATCACCACCCAGAAGATGGTGAACAGTCTTACTGGAAAACTGTGGCATCTTAGTCTTGGGGCTGACCAGAACATCATCTCTGAATCTACTGGTACTCCCAATGCTTTGGGCAAGGTCATCCAAGAGGTGATCGGGAAATTGCTGATAAGGCCTTCTGTGTTACTACCCCTAATGTGTTCTTAGTGGATTGGAATATGATGGCATCAAGAAGGTGATAAGGCAGGCAGGCATTGACGTGCCTCTAAAGGGCTTTCTGAGCTATACTATGCACCACATCCGTTCTATTTTTGATGTTGGAGCTGGTATCGCCCTCAAAGACCTCTTTGTTGAGTTCGAGTTTCCTATGACAATTTTGGCCACAGCAAAGTTTGGAGAACCTCATGGTCCACAGCCACTCCAAGGGGTAAAATGCCTTGGACAACCCACTCCAGCAAAAACAACCCAGCAAGAGGAAGAGAGAGGCTCTGCCCCAACTCAGCACCCAAAACATTATCTCCCCTCACAGTTTCTATCCCAGTCCCTCCCTCAAAGAAGGGAAGGGCTTAGGGAATCCTACTCTCTCTTACCATTAATAAAGCTCTCTAAACCATCCCCCTCAAATAAAAATAAATGAAGAAAGGAGAAAGACAAATTTCTTAAATTGTACATTTTACATATTCAAATTCTTATTTATTCCATGTAATAAGAAAATGATAGATACAAACTACAAGCAGCCTGACACTGTCCAAATCTGCTAGATGTTAGCTCACTTTGTCTTTGGGCATATTAAGTGATGAAATCTATTAGACAACTTATAAACCAACATGAGGCCCTAATAAGAATAATTGATGGGCTGAAGAGATGGATTTGCAGTTAACACTGGCTGCTCTTGCAGATGAACCAGGTTAGATTTCCAGCACCCACTGATAGCTACATTCTGTAACTCCAGTTCCAGGGGATTCAAACCTCTCTTCTGACTTCCATGGGCATTGCATGTCATGGATTCATTTACCACACACATACAAATAATACAGTCATATACATAAAATAAAAATACTAAATAATTTAAAAATAATAATTTAAATATCAATACTTTTATGAAACAAAGCTAAATTAAAAATGAAGCTACTTTATCATCATTTAAAGAGCAAGAGGAAGGGCTGGAGAGTTGGCTCAGTAGTTAAGAGACTGGCTGCTCTTGTAAAAGTCCTGGGTTAGAATCCCAGCACCCATATATCAGCTAACAACTGTTTATAACTCCAGTTCCAGGAGATCTGATTATCTTTTCTGGCTTCTGTGGACACTGCATGACACAGGTGCACTTACCTACATGCAGGCATGACACTTTACACATAAAATAAAAATAAATGAAAAGATTTTATGAAAAGTTTAAAGAGCAAGAGGAGGTCAAGAGTTCTAGCACAATGGCAGAGTACTTGATTAGCATGTACAGGGTCTAGCACAGGAAAAACAGTTTCATGAACGTAAAAACTGGACGGAATGAAATACTAAATCATTAACATCTTGTTATTAAGCACATCTGTATAATGGATAATTTTAGACCCTTTGCACTAAAAACTGCAATTAAAGGAAAAGAACTGTTTTAATATGTGATGCTTCTATCTCCTATGTTAATAATCATATTCATGGAGGTAAGATGAATACTTTTAAGTTAATACTTGCCTATTAGACTTGAGTAAACAACTGGTTCACCAAATCTGACACATAGACTATGAAGTGTTATAAAACCATTACCAAAATCTGGCAAAAACATGAGCACAGAGATCATATCAGGGTAGTAAGAGATAAGAACTCTTGTCAGCTAACAATGGCAAAAGCAGCAGTGCTCTTTCCAGAAGAAAAATATTCATGACAATAAACGTCTTCATTATGAAGACTATTCACTTAATGATCTAAGGAAAAAATTGGAGGGTAATTTTTCTAATAGATAATTGCCTAAGAAGTGAATCAATTTCATGAAAATTGAAGAACTATATGACTTTGTAATATACTGTGAGGCTTACTTTAATATCTGTATTTGGCTAGATTATAACATCCAGGAATTGAATCAAATGCTAGTGAAGGTGTTAGGTGAGGTACATTGTAGATGTAATTAATATCTATAATTACTTTACCTTTAAGTAGAAAAGATAATATGGTTAGTTATCTTCCAATCTGTGGAAAGGCCTTAGGATCAAATAATAAATTAGTTTTCCATGAAAGAAGATACTATGTCTCAACCATGTAGCTTCAATGTTGGCATGGGTTTCCTGACTGCCATCCTTCCTATAAATTTCAGACTTGCCAGTCCTCACAGCTTTGTGAATCAACCCTTAATTGCCCTTCCTATTCTCTACTCCTCTCTGTGTATATCTATACACAGAATTAACTTACTTGCTAGTTAGCTAGAAAAATAGACATATGTTGATGGTGGTTTTGTTTCTTTCTCTGAAGAATATTGACTGATATCTATATTTTTACACATACCATCTTTGTATATTTTTTAAATGTAACAGAAATTCTGGTTTTTGAATTGTCTGTTCAATGAGAGCATATATTACCCACACCCACAAAATTCATATTGTACTTCGTAATATGAATCATTTCATAGAGGTCACATCCTAAATAAATGATTCTTATTTTTTCATGAAATATTTGTCTTAAAATTATACCTTTACTACTTTTTTACCCACAGTGAAGGAAATAAATCAACCTTAGGAACTGATAATTTTGTGAACTACTTTTTTCCTATTAAACAGCATCCTTCATATCATCACTAAGAAGCAAAGCAAAGCTACTCACATCCAACTTCCAGGAAAATTGATTGCATTGTCCTTATGGTTGTAGCTATAGAGGGAAAAGAAAAAAAAATACATTTTGTTCTAATTTGCGTTGCTGTGATTAAAAGTACTGACCAAAAATACTTAGTACTAGTTAATGTTGCTGTGAGAAAAACCACCAAATGCACCTTGAGGAGAAAAGGATTTATTTGGTTTACAGGTCACAGTCCATCATCAAAGGAAGCCAAGGAAGGAACTCAGGACAAGAACCTGAAGGACAGACCATGGAGGTATGCTACTTACTGATTTGCTCTGGCCGTGCTCAGCCTGATTTCTTATACAATATAGGACCACCTGTCCAGGGTAGCACCATCCACAGTGGGCTGGGCCCTCCCATCATGCAGCAATCAAGAAAATGCTCCACAGACATGTCCATAGGCCAATCCAATGGAGGAAATTCCTCAATTGTGTTTCCATCCAACCAGGTGTGCCAAGTTGACAACTAAAGCTATCGCGCACACATTGTAGTAACACAATTCCTTTTATGATATGTTTTAAAATTTTCAAAAAGGTGAGTAGATTAGCATCCTTTTAGACAGATAATATAATCAAATAGCATGATTATTTGCATCCTTAAGAAAGTCAATGGAAAGCCAATCTTGCCATTTCCATTTCTGGTAAAAGATTTGATGGGCATTTTAAGATAATTTTCATTGAAATTCTGGTCTCCATTTAATCTTTCCAAAATATGCAGGGGATGGAGAGATGGCTCAGCAGTTAAGAGCACTGAATGCTCTTGCAGAGGACCCAGGTTTTGTTCCCAGAACCCATGTGGAGGCTAACAACTGTATGTAACTCCAGTTCCAGGGGAATCGAACACCCACTTTTAACCTCCCAGGGCATCATACAACATGGATGTACTTACCTACATGCTAGTAGTACATGTATACATAGAAAATAAACATAATAAATAAAATATTTTTAAAAAGAAAGTCAAAACAAAATATACATATGCTTTTAACATACAGATATGAAGTGTTTCCCTATCAGGTATCCTAATCTTCACCAGTGTTAGATATACACATTCTTGAATGACACTTGAAATTGTGACTGACGAACAGCATCCTTTCTTTTAGAGATAGTTTACAAAACCCGAGTTCATTTGTTTGGTAAAGAGTACAAGCTTTTCATTGGGAGAAGCTAACAAACACAATGCAATGAAGAAGATAAAAGAAAAATAGAAATGATTTCTTTGTATACTAGATCGTTTTCTCCTAGGATTCAGCAAAAGTCAGAGTACTTGTGAAGTAATGAATATTCAATAGGGTACTCTACTGCTTCTATATTCTAAGTGGGATGGACCCAAAAAAAAATAAAATGAATTTTTTTATACAACCTGCTATCAGAGCACCACCTTAAAATGTCTCACAAATTCAACAATGAAACATTTTATTTCATAAGTGTTTTTTCAAGACAAAATATGCTAATCATTTTACATTGCTAAATGATTTAATCAGAATAATTTTGTGTTTTTGTTTCCTTTCTTTTCATTAATTTTGGGAAATGAAACCTACAGTATTCCTTGTAAATCTGAAGAGAAAATGCGATAAGGGAAAACTAAAAAGCAAATAGAATGGCAGTGTTATAAACAGTTTTAAGAGTTTTTGTCTCACCATAGTTACGTGACAGTGATCTTTGTTTTCATTTTTATTCCCTAAAGAACACAGAAAAAACTTATATTATATTGTAAAAGTTCATAATAAGTAAAATATTGGTTAATTGAATTTTCAATTTTTATTACAAAATGTGCATTTCAAATTAATATATTAAGTACAGATAATACTTACATAATATTAAATGTAATATTACTGTTCCTGATAATTCAGGGTGACTCTAATGAGTTCAAAGACTGTTTGCTCCTGCCATACTAGGGTGCTCTTTCCATTATTTCTGTCTCCTCCTGGCTGTCGACAAATTCCCTTTGACTTCTTTCCTTCTTAACTAGTATTTCTTCTCTTTCCTCATTTACCCCCTCTCTAGTGGTTTATAAACCAGAAGATGAAACTTTTTGTCATTTTAAATAAGATGGACTCTAAACATGGGTCTGTAGACATCAGATATCTATAAAATGCTTGAGGACTAGAGTATGTGAATGCTTTGCAAACTCGGGGCAGCCATAATCTTTCCGTAATGGGTATTGCTCACATGCTTTGCCCACTCCAAACATGACAATCTTGATTGAAATCATCAGTTTTGGTCTATATCCAGATACTTTTCATTTCAAGTGTAAAAAAGCCAGTTTTAGTACACTTGAGAAGACAGGAACCAAACAAAAGGAAAGAAATGTATTTTCTCTAATTAGTGAAAAGCTTGGAGGTGTGCTGGCTTCACACAAATCTTGATCCACAGGCTAAAGTGATATCAGTTCAATTTCTCTTCATCTTCCTATTCCATAATCCATGCCATTTTTATATTTAAACTCTCTACTAAAATATCTATATCTGTCAAATCCAGGTACTTGCTTTACCTCTACAAAATTGCTGCAGCAACTGCAAGCTTTATAAGCTTGATCCATGCTATTAAAGGGAAGAGCAAGAATTATGTCAGAAATTCCATCATTTTGAATTGATGATTTCTTCATCTTATTGTGGCGAGAAAATTCTGAACTGCAACAAAGGGCAGTTGAAATACAAATGAAGTCAGCCCAACACCTTAAGTTCAGTAACAGAGCTTATAATCTACTGGAAGCTTGAATTTTCTGACTTAACTGCTTTCTAAAACACAGGTCAACAGTATTTATAGGGATCTAATAATATGTAAGACCTATGAAGGTAAATTTCATAATACCTGGCATTCAAGAAAAACTTACAGATATATGTACAATTTATAATAAAATAGGAAAAATAAGTTGTGGTATCTTTTGGCATATCAAGGTGAATATAATTAATAATAAGACATTGAATATCTTAAAAGAGTTAGCAAAAAGAATTTTAAATGTATTCACCATAGATGAATGACAAAAGCCTAGTTAAGGCACTGAACATTTAAACACCCTAATTTGATTATTACTCAATGTATAAATCAATATAGTACATAATGCTTGATAACTATGCACAAATCTTAGATGCCAATAAAAAATAAATGACTAAAAATATTCCCAAATATGACAAAATATAAACAATAAGTAAAAGGAATACCAGTCACTAGAAAGCAAATTAGAAATGAAATAGATGTTAAAATTAATAAAGACATTTAAAATAGTTGCAGCAACTGCCATTCATATCATAAAAGGTTTGGATAGAAACATAGAAGGTATTTTAAATTTTTCGTGCAGAGACCAAATTTATAATATCTGACATGAAAAATAAGTATGTTAATTCACAAAAGATTAGATTTTTAAAAATATTAGTAAAGTTTCATACATAATAACCAAAATTAACAAAAGGAAAACTAGGGAGAGGAGGGACTTGAAAATTAGTCTTCCTGTTTTCTTGATGTGCATATTTGTCATAAAAATCTCTTTGGTGGTTGTTGTAATTGTTACAGTTTAGACAAAGAGTCTTGCTACATAGCTTAAATTGCTCTCTAACACTTGATCCTTCTGCCTTAGCTTCCTATGTGCTGGAATTGCAAGCTGGTGACACCACATATGTCTTCGACTTGTTCTTTATAAATGTGGTCTATCACTTAACTGTGAGAAAAGTTAAAGCAGTCTGAAGTATGTATGTCTAAGGCTTCCAAAGTGAAGTAGAGAAATATTTTAAGAAATAATGGCTACACATTTTCCATACTTTATGAAAATTATGGTATCATAGGTACAAAAGAACTTAGTGTATCACACATATCAAGAATATGGAGAAGATGTACATGATGGCATTTTATTATAATTCCAGCATTGGGAAACCTAAGGTAGAAGGACAAAGAGTTAGAGGGGAGTATGAGCTATGTAGCAAGATTCTGTCTCACAACAATAACAATACCAACAACAAAAGATATTTTCCCTACAAAAATATCATAAACATAAATATGCAAATAAGCTAAACATAGAAAAATAAGATGTTTTTCCATGATAGTGCTAATATAAAGAAAACAGGAATACCTCAATTATTATCTGATTATGTCAGTTTCATAGCAAAGGATCATATCAATAATGAAGGTAATTTATTTTATTTAGTGTGAGGACAAAACAACCTCAATGTTTATGTACCTAAAAACAAAATTCAAAAACATATGAAGAATAAAATGATAGAACTGAAATTAGATTGTGGCTCTCATTTACATTGAGTCATTTTTTTCAAGAAAATTCCATAACTTTCATTATGTAGATTCTGAGTATTTCTTTTTCTGTTGCTACATTTTTACATTTCCTTATAACCTCTTCATCTGAAGCAGTCCAAATTTAAGACCTTGCAAGTCTTTATTTGTGAAGTTTCTAGTACGTTCTAGTACATTTCTACAGCCACTCTAAATTGTAATTCTCCCTCCATGTGCTTAAGTTCTTTGTCCTGCAGGTACTTTTCATGCCAGGAATCACACTTTAATCAGAAATCAATGTGGTCCTTCCAATTACAGTTCTCTTAGAGTCAAATATTCTTTGTGTATTTCTGATGAGTTCTGCATATTTTCATATTTCATTAACTCTATATGAGATTTTTTGAAGAACATTTTCTTTTCATTTCAAATACAATTTTTAACTTAGAAAGTGCTAAAATGGCTCCTTTGTTGAGTGAAACTACTAAATCTTTTATCTTCAGAAGAAACCAGCATTGCTATTGAACAAGTTCATGCACATTTTGAAACATATGTATGTTCTTGTGACATTTTGGTTTGATGGTTATGATACCTTACTGGTTACTTCATTACCTTTAGCTAAGCGTTATATACATTTGATTTATCAAGAGTGAACTTTACAAATGGATGTGTAACTCAGTCATAGACATCTTTCTTAACATGTATTAGGCCCATGTTATGATCTCCAGCATCACATAATAAGCATTGTAAACATATTTCTTGTATTAATTTAATCATTCAACAATTATTTGTTAATTATATGCTATTAAATTAGGAGAAATTTTGGATTCTGATCATTTAAAATGTGAAGAGTGCAATTTTCCGATTTACATAGTTCAGATATTCTAACAAAGTGAGAAGTTTGAAGAAGAAAATTTTTATAAAACTATAATACAGTTAGTTGGTGACAGATTTTATAAAAAGGAAAGTAGGATAGTAAGAGAATATAGATAGCTATTGTGTTATGAAATATTTTCTAATTCTCCTGCTAAAATATTATTCAGTATGAATAGGAAAGTATTTTAAAGTGAAACATTAATTTGCTTTATGAAAATAACACTGATTTCTTTCTCTGCATATCAATAAATACACAATGCATATAATTTTGTATCAGTTTTATTTCATTTTAATTGTTTGTCTTAGTTAAAAAGAAGATTCAAAGAGAGCTCATGAAACATATGATCTATTTTATGTACTATGGATAATTTGTAAACATTTGCACATAGTTTCAGGAACTGCCATGTACATGCTTTTTTAGTGATTAACAAAGTCGGCACTAGGTTGACAAAATGGCCTAGTGGTTATAGGCATTTGACCCCAAGTCTGACAACCAAAGACTAAGTTTGATATTCACAAAGCACAAGGTAGAAGGACAAAACTGATTCCGATACACTTCGCAAAAGTATAGTGGTACACACACACACACGCACACGCACACACACACGGAAAAAAATGTAAAAAAAAAAAAACTTAAAAAGAAACTCTTTACTAAATTTAAATGTTTTCTCCACAATTAAATGATAAATGTTTGTGAAAAAGGGTACACTTATTTGGATTTGAACATGACAGAACATATGTATTACTGAAATACTATGTAAGTATGTATAATGTTTATGCCAATTTAAATTCTTCCCAACCACAATGACTGGAAATTGAAATTGGAAGTGCTGTTATAATAAGTGATAGCATAAATTGCTAGAAGTAATTAATAGTAGAGTTTTTAAAAAGAAGTATTTTATAGCCAAGCCTATTGGTACATGCATATAATTTCCCAAAATCAGGAAGTTGAGACAGGTTGATGGGAAGTTTGAATCTAACCTAGTCTACACATAAATATATAAGCAACCTATACTACAGAGTGCCAAATAGGAGAAACCTCTTTTGGAGTGGTTTGTCAGAGTATTCCAAGAGAATCCCAGAATAACACAAGGTATTGCCAGACCTCTTGACACTCTCCCAGAACTGGAAGATAAAAACCTACTAATGAAGACAGGACATATTTCGGATACAGGACTTGGAGCAATGGAGCAGGGACTGACCTGGAAGCCTCCTACCTGAAGTTAAGTTTTCATAGTTCTAGAGAATACTATTTAATTTTCTAAGGGAAAAAGTCAATCCATGGTCCAAGCCAGCCCTAAAACTTAAAAATCATAATGACTAACACAGCAAACTTCCTCTATTGGTCTACTAGTGACACACTTATCTGGTGGATAATCAACAGCTGTCTCATTGGACTTAAAGTCATGTCAATTGGAGTGAACTGGGTGTCACTGAAAACATAGCCAAAATACATGCAGAAAGACCATAGATTCTAGAGAAATCCCTATCTCTGTCATATCTCTAGACAAAAGAAATTTCTTATCATGTGCTAAATATGGATCTTTATATTTACAAATATATATAGTACACCACTCAACAACGAAGCTTCTTTTTGCAACAGATGGGGGTTACTGCAGAATCCCCCAACTAGTCAGACACAGAGAATATACATCTGAGAGATGCCCAGTCCTCTGTGACACAGATATAGTTAAACCTCTACACCTGAGGCTTATGGAACATAATGAAATGGAGGGTTGAGAGAATACTAGTGCATTCTTCAACTCACAACAGTGAAGTTCCCCTATAAAATAGGGTGCAATGCACGCAGAAGGCAACAACTGGCCAAGTTTTAAAGAATAATAGAGTGCAGTGTGTGTATCCCTGTATAGGACTCCTATATTAAACCTCTTCTACCTATGGCTCAGGTACCACTTCCTAAGAGGGACAGAAAGATTGTAAGAGCTAGGGTTGGTCTACGAATATAGGGAAATACAGATTTTCTGACCACTGGGAACTTACACATCCTAAGTTGTGGCAATGGTACATCAAGCACGGGAACCATGCCAGTTCAATCAGACAAGGATCCCGAGTGGAGTGAGGGAAACGAGTAGCTGGCTGGTCCTAGTCTTGAAACTATTGGAGACTCATTACTACTGGGTAAGGGAGAGTAGACATTAAGATCACTAGATAAGCTGACTGGATTCCAGTGGATGAACTTGTACCAAAGGACATCTGAGTACAAATGCTTGATTGGATTGGACTTAATATGTATGACACAATACATGACGTCCAGTGGAGGGGAGGTTCTAAATTTGATTAAGAACGTTTGTATAAAATGTACAAAATCTCAACAAAAATTTTTTAATGTGATAGATCCTAATATACTTGATGTGATACTAATAACTGGGGCAATCTGTTTTTAAAAATACATTTATTATTTTTTATTTTATGTGTTTGAGTGTATAGCATGTATTATGTAAGTGCACCTGTTTCGTGCAATGTCCACAAAGGTGAGAAGTGGGTGTAGAATTCCCCTGGAACTGGAATTATGGATGATTGTTAGCTATCATGTGGATGCTAAAAATCGAACTCAGGTCCTCTGCAAGAGCCAGCAGTGCTTTTAATCACAGAGTCAACTCTCCAGCCCGAACTGGAATGATCTAAAGTAAACATTTTTTTTCAGTTTTTGGAGACAATATAAGAAAATGTAGCCCATGTTAACCTTGAATTTAAGTGTCATAACACATTTTATTCAACTTTTTTTTCACAGATAGCTTAGGCACATTTTCTAAAAATGGATTATGAATCAATGACTCCACTGTAAATAAAATGATGACCAAAAAAAGAAAAAAAAAGAAAAGCAACAAAAATAAAAGAATCTCTTCACAATTTGTGCTTAAAATACATTCACACCAGACCTTAGACATTCAAACACATTTAGTAAACACTGATTACACTGATTTAGTCACATAATCGAAATATCACACATTTAGAGCATTTCATAGGTGAAATGTACTAGAAAATTAAAACTATCATCTATACAATTCTAGAAGAGAAATATGAACATTAGAAGAATGAAGGATTCTAAATTATCTGATAAATTTTCTGGTTCACTGTAGCTTTGAAGGCCTGGGTTTTCAATTTTGATTTAAGATGCTATGAAGTATGACATTTTTATTATAGGATTACCACTTTTGTCCACAGTTATGGAGACCATTCATAAATAGAAATATTACTAAGCATACAGGAATAATGTCAAACTCTGTGGACTTTAATTGTATTAAATTCAGAACTAGAACATTCTCTTCAACAGTGAATTGTCACAAAAAGCTAACCTAAAACACCAGGGAATATCCGATTGTAGCTTAATTTTTTCTAAACTATGAAAGCAGAAATCATTGCAGGGTAATATGTTCCTCACAGCTGCAATAGCATTTTGCTTTATTTTTCATTTACTACCTACCACAGAAGTTTGTTGTTATGATCACATAAGGAAATGTCTAAGACACTATTTTGTAAACTGTGAAGTGTCCTAAAGAGAAGATCGGCCATTATTAATTATACTCAAAAAGAAACAAATATTACGGCAATTTGGGACTATTTATATTTAAAATACTGATCAGAGATCCTCAGTTATGGGAAATGATCACGTGGCATTCGTTTTATGGAAACACTTCTTGAGACTTCTGCCATTAATCAGCTCCCTCTGAGCTCCCAAGTACATTGAGAATGAGGTTCATCATTACACCTTACTAAATTAATTATTATATACAGATAGTACTGATTATTAGTTTTTCTTTATGCCTATGCATAATTGAGATGCATAAGTTCCTTCATAGAAACAATAAACTAGTTCTGAACATTTGTGTGGCTTTTATAATATGTCAGATACCATTGAACCCAATCCATTTAATGTACTCTAGCAATAAATGGAAGTAAAATTAATCTTTGCTAACATGAATATGCTCCATTTGAACACACTGCAATTTATGGTGCTAAATAATTTGGTGTCATTTCAGGATAGATATCTTGTCAATTAATACATTGTTCTGAGAACAGAAGAAATGACTTGCCTTCTGGAATACTGTGAGGACTACATCTTGTTATCTTAGAAGTAGACTGCAACAATATATGAGCGTAAACCAAGCCTTTCACACATCCAAGTATCCTGTACAATAAAGTATCACAAACATGATGATTTCCAAGAAGATTATGAAGAATTATATCACAGAACAAGTAAATACAATTTTTCATAATGTAAATCATCTCTTAGAAGTTGGCTGAAGTGGAACTGCTACAACATACACAAGGACACTGCATGTAATATATGGAGAGGGCATTCAGTGGTATTCATCTAAGTAATGAATATGGTGTGGATTTTGTGGGCACTTGGGACTGATTTCAGTGAAGAAGGATGAAAAACTAACTAAGAGACAGATGAGTTACATTTACCAAGTGTTAGGCAGCACAAGTGTGTGTTTCTCTAATTTATTTCTTGATGGATGCTCAAACTAAACAAACCCATCCTTATATTCTCAAGAAACTGGCACACATTCTGTAATTATGAGGAAAATTTCAGTTTTATAGGAATACATGGAAGGTTACAGACTCACCTTCTTCCATAAGCCAGTTTCCATGTTATTAATGTCTTAGTACGTCTTGCCACAATTAATGAAAACATATTGATTCATGGATATTACCTAACATCTCTAATCATATTTCCTTAGTTTTTACCTGCTATATTTTTTCTGTTCCTTGTTCTCATTGAAATTACCATACTAATCGGTCTCATCTGTACTCCTCTTGCTTATAATAGACTTTCAGATATCCTTTATACTGGATGTGCTTGAAAGTTTTGTGGAGTATTGCAATGATAATTTGCACGATATTCCAATGTCTTTGAATTAAAAATTGATTGATGTTGTTATGAGGTTGGAAAAGGAAGGTCACAGAGATACAGTGTCACTATCATTCATAAACTAACTCTCCCCTTCCCAGTATTCATCTGTTACCAATAGTTCTTCAGATAAGACTGGGAGTTCTTACGCACTTCCCCATGTCTATGATGGGTTTTTGGCTTGTTTGAGTTTGCCTGGGTCTTGTGCATCCTGTTACCTTTGCTGTTAAGTTTGCAGATTAACTTCCCAGGGACCTGGAAACAGAGGTTTCCTTGTGGTCTTCTACCACCCCTGGTTCTTACAGTTTTTCCACCCCTCTTTCACAATAGTTCCTAGCCTAGGCCCTGGGTGACAGAATTTTTACAAAAATGTACTACTCAGGGACAAGCTTTCTGCAGTCTCTTCGGGAGAGAGTGCAGGTAGGGGAGGGGAATCTAAATATGAACAAGATGTGCTATATGAAATTCACAAAAATCAATAAAAAATTAAAAACCGGTCTAGAGAGATGGGTCAGCAGTTAAGAGCATTTGCTGCTCCAGTAGACAACCCAGGTTCAATTCACAGCATCTGCATGACAGATAAATACTGTCCTAACTCCAGTTCCAGGGAATCCAATACCCACTTCTGACCTCTGAGGGCATTGTACCACAGGACCTGAGTACAGTCACCTACATGCAGATAATACATTCAAACACATAAAATAAAAATAATAAATAAAATACTTATTAAAAACCAAATATAGGTATGCATGGAAATATCACAATGAACATCTTAATTTGTATCATCAATATAATTGAATCATGCTAATTTTTACATGCTCATTTCATATATACAGTTAGGTGAAATATTTTTTGAACTAGTGAATGAGTTCACAAAACATAGACTTCTGGGTAAGACAGGAGAATATAGGCTTCTTCTGTGGGACCTAGTTAAGGGAAAATTCAGGATAAGAAGATAAATACACTTTATCTCAAACATAAAACCAGAGGTAAAGTTTTGGAAATTAAATAAGTTAGAGGATACTGGAAAAGATGTGAAACAGAATACACAGAATTGGGAAGAGCTCTGATATTAATCCTCAGTCTGATGTGAAGTTGGTATTTTTATTTTGGAGAATTCCTGACATGAGTACTGTATTTACAACATTCCGAGCCCTCTTACTCCCTTTCCAACCTTACCCACATCACCACCCTCCACCTCAACCACCCAGTTCTTTTTTACCAAGTTTATAGGCTGTGTTTTCACTTTGGTGCTAGAGGAAAGTAAACAAGCTAGATTTTCAAGGGAGAATACTGAAAATAAAGCCATATCTCTCACTCTGCACAAAAATCAATTCATTATGTATCAAAGACCTGGATGTAAGGCCTGAAACTTTGAAGTTGGCAAAAGAAAACATAGCTTAAAAACGTCAGGATACAAACATAGGTAAGATTTTCAGAACAGGATTATAATGATAAAAGAAACAATTCAAAGGATTGATAACCATGATTATATGACATTAAGAAGCTTTTGCACAGCATAGAAAATAATCACCATAATGAAGAGACAACATCCAGAATGGGAAAGTATCTTTGTCAATTACATATCAGGTAGATGATTAATATTGATGGGATGTAAAGAACTATACAAATTAAACACTAAGTCATCGAATCAATAAATAAGCTTATGAGCCAAGCAGATAATTCTCAAAAGAGAAAACGGCAACTATTTTTAGAAGTGTTTAACATCTTTAGCTGTCCTGATAAACCAAATTATAACTGTTTTGAGATTCCATGTCACCCCAGTAAGACTAGTTATCGTTATGGAAACAAATCAGAACCAAATGCTGGGTAAAGATACAGGGAAAGAGGACACTCATTTAAACTATCGGTGGGAATGTAAACTAGTGCAGCCACTATGGAAGTAAAGTATGGAGGTCCTCAAAAATCTCAGTATAGAACTACCATATGGTGCAGCTATACCACACTTGTCTGTATGACCTAAGAAGTGTAAGTCAACATAGCATAGAAATACTTGCATATACATGTTTATAAGTGAATTAGTTATTCGCAATAGCCATAAAGTGAAATGTATCTAAATGACCACTAATTAATGAACACATAAACTGTGGTGGCTATCCATAATGAAATTATGTGGCCATAAAGGAAAATGAAATCACAGCATTTCCAAGAAAATGGATGGAACTGAAAGTCATTGTGTTAAGCAAAATAAAGCATTCTCTGGAAGAAAAATACCATATGTGGAACCCAAATTTCACAAGTGCATGTGTGTGTGTGTGTGTGTGTGCATGTGTGTAACTATATATGCATCTATATGTGTGCTTGTAGGATGAAAAATTTATAAGGTAGATAATGAAAGTACATGAGAAGACCTTAGTGGAATTGTGAAGTAGGCAGAGTACTGGAACACATGTAAAAGGAAAACAGAAGGGAGAATTAACTGGAAAAAAACGGAAAAGAATGGTGAGGGAGGACGGGAAAAGGAATACTAGGGGGAAGAAGAGCAATTGAGAACACTGTATAGTGATATTCACATATGAAGATCCCATGATGAAACTTAAAACCCTGTATGCTAACATAAAAAATTCCTTAAAATGACTTTACTATTTCATGCATATCAGGTAGATGCTACTAGTAGTACTACTAGTTAAGTAGTAGTATAAGCTGGTTAATCTCTAGTAAATATCAGTAGAAATATCATTAGCTCTTTAATTAATACACAGAAATACCATATATACTCACGGCTTGATTGTCTGATAGGTTATCACTATATCTTTTATGTACTGTTCCTATTCTAATAATTTGCATTTTGCCTTTCATTGGAAATTGCATAAGTTTCCTCACAGTACACCTAAGCATTAAGCAGTAATATCAATACATACACAAAGGGAGAGATGAAAAGTATCATGGGTTACACAAGTATTTGTGAGTATGAATTATATAGAAAGCAATATAGGAGTGGGCCACAAAGTAAGTCAGTCTTCTTATTAGCTTATCTATTACTTTCTGAGAAAATCTAAATAGAAATTATATGATATGCAATATAGTAAATGATATGCAAAAAGTAAAGATGAATGATCTTGAGTATGCAACACAGTATATTCAATTTGCTTGCCAAATACTAGGAGTGAAATGTTTCTGAGGTAAGTAACTTTAAAACATAACTAAAGAGATAGGTAATCTTGGTTTATTCTGATCAGTATTTTATTAGCCCATCATTTCCTGCACTGAGGAATTTAACTAATAATTCGGTCCCCATTTCATAGGTTATCATCTATTTAAATCATTATTTCATTATCAATCTAAACTAAATAGCTATCTTAAAGCTCAGTTGTTAGATTACTATGTTATGTTATTATTGGAAAGGGAAATATTGTATAAGAACACAGGATGTGTGTGACAGAAAAGACTGGTAAACCATTTATAGTTCAAATTAAATTTGTATTCGTTTCTACTTTTCCACTCAATACTTTTTCTAAGCAAAAGATTCCAGGAAGTTTTTGACTAAATTTACCCAACATATCTGAACTGCTGCATCACGGTAGCATAGAATGTTCCTCAAAATAATTGTTTTTGCTGAACAGTTATTTTTGAGAATTTCATAACATGAACATAATGTGTTTTGCTCAAACTCACTCTTTATTCCCTTCCTTCTAATTCCTTTCCTATCTCTTCTACCACTTTTCCCCCTCAATTCCATGTGCTCTGTTTTAAAAATGTAGAGTCCACTCTATGCTGCCTGCATATTCATGGATGTAGGACCATCGACTGGATCATGGGTAACCTGTCATTGTTTGCATTGCTTAGGAAAACTGACTCTACCCAGTAGAAAGTAATTGCCAAGTGTTCCTCAGATACCGGCAGGACTTCATGAGCTTCTTCCTTTTCCACACTGGCATTTATACTGCTTTCTTCTCATGTGGGTCTGGGCATACATTCACATCCTCTGTATATTCATGTGTGCTATGTCTTAGACATACCAATAAAATAGTTTCACTACAGGTATTTACCAACTCAGGCTCTTACAATCATTTTGATTCCTCTTCTATGATGATTTCCTTACCTGGAGGGATAAAATGCAATATAGATTTATTTTTTCAAAGTCAAAATAATTTTTTTCTTGGAATCATCAGAATTTCCAGTCATTTTCACAATATTCATTTATTTATTGCCTTAACCTTACATACTGTCTCTACATTAAAAGAATATTTCAATTTTCAGAGACATATTTGATGCCCAACACTATCAAAAAATATCTTAAATAATTATTCAGTTTAATGATTGTTCACTGAAAATGTGACTGAATGGATTGTGATCAAACATCAGGGCAATGGCAAAATTATCTGATCTCCTAAACAGTATTTCACACCTGTAAGAAATAGGGTTCCCACAACCTATAATAAATTAGATCGTACCCATCATCGGTAATATTCATTTGAAAATAAAAACATGTTTTATAATGAAGCAGCAGATTCCTATTGAATCTGTCTTGCATAGAACTGTAATAGAGAATAAAAATAAAAATTTTCAAATAATTTTAACATAAAAATATAGTTAAGGAGAGTTTGTGTACAAAAAGAATAAGGAAAGTACATTCAGTCCCATTCAATCTAAACTATATTTCAGGCAAACCAATTCCAAGGTATTAAAAGAACTTAAAAATGTTCTTAGTATGATAGCTTTTAATCAAGCGGAGAATTTGGTGTCATGTAATATAAATTCCTAAATCTAAGAAATAAGAAAATGTAAATATCCATGTATGTATATATACATATATATTGATTACAATTAAATATATATAACATGGAATTTTTACTTTTAACTGTTTTAACTATACAGTTTGTGGCATTAAGATGATTCATATTATGCAACAATCTTAAAGAAAATGGATGAGTATCTCCATTCAATAATGGAAATATAAATTTTTAAATATTCTTTTTAATTTATTTATTTTCATTGTATTTCCATGAGTGTTTACCTACATGTATGTAAATATAAAATGTGCATTCAATGCCTGCAGAGTCCAGAATATGGTGCCAAATACCCTGGAACTGGAGTTATAAGTTAGCTGGGAATCAAATCTGGGTCCTCTGCAAGAGCAACCAGTGCCCTTAACTGTTAAGCCATCTTTCCAGCCTGTAACTATTCATTTTTTGAGAGAAACGCTAAATTTTAATTTTATTGGAAAATTAAGGATTTTTACAATCTTGAATAATTTGTGGATGTAGAAAACCATAATCTGACTTGCATCACAAGCACACTGTAACAATACTGTCTGTCCTATGCATTTTGTGAGTAACAAGCATTC
This sequence comes from Eospalax fontanierii, assembly GCA_035773235.1. Taxonomy (NCBI): domain Eukaryota; kingdom Metazoa; phylum Chordata; class Mammalia; order Rodentia; family Spalacidae; genus Eospalax; species Eospalax fontanierii. The sequence goes on from CM069525.1 coordinate 83,555,132, forward strand.
TTTTATTTCTGTACTGTCTACGGAAGTTTCACTTGAAATTCATATGTCATTTGTTATGTTTTCAATTTGTGTGATATGATTGAAACATGGAATACAAAACTCAATAGCAAGTAAAAATTCAAATGTAAATTTGGAAGTATTTGCCAACTTTATTTATTGAATAAGTTGTGTGGTGATTTGAGATGTGATAAGATCTTTCTTAAAGACCTCTCTTAAAGTGATCTAATGGGATGAAATTGTGTTTTTCAGAATGTTTGCCTCAAAAGGCACTTTTGGGCATAATGCAAGGTGGGCCTAGCCAGGCCACCTGCTAGGAGGAATAGAGGAATGGCTCCTGTGGGTGTGGCATTCTGCTCTGGCTAGTGGTGAGATCAGCATCTGGAAATTACCTGCCCACCTGGGGACAAACTTACTATTGGCTGTATTTGGAACCCCACCCCATAAGGTCATTGGCTATCCAGACCTATAAGAGCTTGTGCACCTATTCAATAAACGAGTTTGCAGTGCCACACGAGTTGGTGGTGCCACGTGCTTGGCCTGCTTCCCATCCAACTCCAGGAGTCTGTGGCTTGACTGCATCTACTCATCCCCAACCACTCGGGCTGGCCCCCCAAAGCCCACTCGGGCTGGCCCCGGGTAGTGGTGAGACACGACGGTAATGGACACGAATATAAGGCACTACTGTATTTCCTTTGAAATTCTGGAAAATACTCATGAGGGGTTTTCTACTAAGAGTAAAACTACCCCCTGTCCTTTTCTTGGGCTTTCTGTCTCACAATGTAATCTCTCCCCTCAGATTACTCCTGCCACCATACCATCTGTTCCCAGGCCCTATCAAAATCAGAACCAAGTGGTGATGTTCCTCCTCGAATACTATGAGCCAAATAAACCTCCACTTTTCTTGAGTAGCCAGATTTAGATATTTTGTTATAAAATTAAAAATGGACTAGTGAAGTAAGGATTTTACTTCATTCTTTTGCAAATATTCATCTCTCACAGAACTATTTGTTAAAAGCAATTTCTTTTGTTAGTTAAGATGAACTTGGCAACCTTGAAGAAAATCATTTAAGTGTCCATGTGCAGGTTAATTTCTGGACTCTGTATGTTACTTAACCAAAGCAACAAAATGCCTTTATGCCAATGCTATACTTTGGGGGTACTGTATTTTTGCAGTAAAATTTGAAATTAAGGTATCTGAGTTCCCCATTTTTAAAAAGATTGTTTTAAAACAATCTTCGTGTTCTTAAAGCTTCATATGTATGCTATGATATTTTTTCTATTTGTATGAAAAATTGCCACTGACATTTTGATTGGGGTTGTGTTTAAACTGTAGATTGTTCTAGAAAATAATGATGTTTTAACAATATTAAATAGTTTTAGGATTGGAGAGATGGCTAGGTTGTTAAGACCACTGATTGATCTTGCAGAAGACCTGAGTCCAGTTCTTAGCACATACATGGCAGCTAACAATCATCTGTAACTCCAGTTCCAGGAAATTCAATGCCTTCTTCTGTCCTCCATGGGCATTTCACAGCACAGGTACACTGAGATACATGAGGAAATACACTCGTATTCATAAAATAAAAATAATAAATGAAATAAAATAAAATAACTTGTTTTATACACAAGCATATATTGTATAATATTAGGTTCTTTAAACTCTTCCAGCAATGTTTTATAGATTTCAATGCATGAGATTTTTAATTTTTCATTCAATTTCTCCAAAAATATTTTATTTCTTTATGTAATCATAAATTGAATTATTCTGATAGTTTCATTTTTAGATTATCTATTGTTATTACATAGAAATGTAAGTAAATTTTTGTAAACTGATTTTGTATTCTGAAATTATATTCAATTCATTTGTTAGTTCTAATCATTTTGGGTAGCTTATATATGTAAGAGTATGTTACCTGTAAAACAGTGATAATTTTACTTCATTTGTTATTTGGATGCCTTTTATTTCCTCTTCATACATAGTTGATCTGGTCAGGATTTCTAATAACATGTTTAAGGAAAGTGGCTAAATAAGACATTCCTCATTTTCTTTTCAATCTTAGGACAATAACTTTCAAAGATTCACTATTGATTCTGAAGTTAGCTATGGGTTTTTCATATGTAATTATAATTTGAGGTATTTTCCTTCACTTTCTACGTTGTTGAGTGCTTTTATCCTGAAAGGGTGATAAATTTTGTCAAAGTTTCTGTATCATTTAGTATAATTGTCCATTTTTTTCTTTATCAAGTTAATGTGGCATGCTGTATTATTGACTGTCATATGTTGAAACATCCTTGCTTTCCAGGAAAATATTCATTTTGTCATGGTATATAATCTTCTAACATGCTACTGGAATTAATTTGCTAGTATCTTTTAAAGAAATGTATACACCAGTATTCATAAGGGATATTGACTATTTTTTTCTTTAGTATTTTTGTCTGATCCTTTTTTAAAAATAATTTTATTTATTATTTTCATTTTATGTGTAGGAGTATATTACCTGCATATATGTAAGAGCACCCATGTAATGAAATACCCTAGGAGGTCAGAAGAAGGCATTAAATACCCTGCAACTTGAGTTAAAGACACTTGTTAGCCACCATGTGGGCACTAGGAATCCGATGTAGGTCCTCTGTAAGCCCAGTGTTCTTAACCACTGAGCCATGCTTCCAGTTCTTATCTGACCACCTTATCAGTGTAAAATCAGTGTAGTAAAATCCTTCACAGAGTGTTGATTTATTTTAAAATTAAAGAATAATTTGAGAAAAGATTGGTATAAAGGCTTGGCATGTTTAGAATTCCCTCATTGAGACACCTAGTTTCTGGGTCTCTTTGTTGGGATGTTTTTAACTACTGATTCTCATTATACATCTAGTCATAAGTTCTAATTCTTTGTGATTCATTCTTGGTCTGTTTTGTGTCTCTGGGAAACTGTCCATTATATCCAGGTTCTCTAATTTATTGCTGCACAATATTTTAAAATATTGTAAAATCAGAAAGAATGCCCCCACATGATTTTTTTTTTATAATGGCATATATAATTCATTGTTCCTCTCATTCATGTTAGATAAAGGTTAATCATTTTCTTTGAACATCTGAAAATCCAATTTTTGTTTTGTTGAATTTCTTTTGACTACTTTATGTATATATAATATTCCTTTCTCTATATAACTTTGGGTTTACTTTTTTCTTTCTAGTTGTTTAAGTCACAAAATAAGTGATTTTTTAGAGACTTCCCATCTTATTTTATGTAAATATTTACAGCTGTAAGATTTCCTTTTAGCGATGTTGTAGGTCCCTTGCATTACATCTAAATTAATGTATTTTAATTTCCGTTTGTGTCAAAATATTTTCAAATTTGCATTATATTTGTGCCACTACATTGAAGGAGAGTCTTCTCTCAGTTAATCTTTTCTGGAAATGCCCTCACAGACCCACCCAGAGCCATGTTTTCTAATTTATTCCATATTCAATCAAGATTAAGTGTCAACAGGATTTTTGTGACTAAGTTTCTTTCTCAGTTCCTCAGAACAAATGGCTTGTCTGAGTAAGTTCGTTTCCTGATTTTGGCATATTGCATGGCCTTTCCTGCATCATGTTTTGTGTTAGGTATCTATGGATCTGTACCTCTCTTGTAGGTTTTATGAATATAACTGGCTGTTTTAGACTATTTTTTCATGTATGAACTCTGAACTATGATGATGTCTTTAATAAGACTGGACTTTGACTTATGTGAAATAGAAATCAGTGAATCCGGTTAGAAAATTTATACTACTGTTAGTTGGTATGTACTGTTACCACTAGTTCAAGGAAGCAAATTAAGAAGAGGATAACTGCATTGACTACACCAAGGCCATCATTCACAGAAAGAGTAGAACAAGAAGGAACAAAACTATTACGACAGTTCTTCCGTTTTAAGTTTTTTCTTTTTACTCATTTTTTGTGTACGTGATATGTACGTATATATGTATATGAGCATGGGCAGGTGCTCGTGTGCAATGGTGAGGATGTGGAGGCCAAATGACAAATCCTGATATCCGTCCTTATCCTCACCTGCCAATATTGTTTGAGACAGTCTCTTTTAGTCTGCAGGTGACCTGGCCCACTGGCCTCAGGGAGTCTCCTGTCTCTAACCCCTATCTTGCTCTAGCAGCTGTTAGCTGTTACCCAAGTTCTCACTATTTTACAAACCTCCTCCATTTGGGGTCAATGATGACAATTCCTAGAATTAAAGTAATTTGGTTTCCAGAACTAAAGCAACCTGTTTCTCTACATTCTTATCCTCCTTGCCCTATTGACTGACATCTCCTTCCCAGTAATGACTGAGAGGTTAGTCTGTTAATCCCCTGACATTCTTTAACTCGCAAATCACTCCCTGGTTACCTGTCACAAAAGTCAAGCACAGATCAAAATAGTAAACATTTCAATCCTCTTCTCACTTCACTTTTCTTGCTCTATAGCTACTTTAGTCAATGAGAGGATAACAAACTCTCTGCTTTCTTGAGCTAGAGATTTTCCCCCCACAGATCATTTTCAACCATAACCTGTACTATCATAAGAGTCACTTATTCCTTAGTTTCTTTTTAATTTTTGCCAACCTTACATTTGGTGACCCCATTCGGGGAATCTGAGCCTGGACTTGCCAATAGGAAATCCCCCTACTCCTTTCTCCCTTTCATTACCCTCAAACTATTTATTCCTCTCCCCATTGACAGGTTCCAACAGGCACCATATCCATTTCTCTCATCGCATCCACCACTAGCTAACTGGACTTTGGGTGAATTATTAATTTTCTTCTCCAGAAACTTGTCTTACCATTCTCCAGGTGGACTTCTCAGAACCCCTACATTATATAAGAGTTTTCTGTGAACTATACATTTTATTCCCCTTGAGAGGACCTATAGAGATAAACCTCTTCTTCTTACTAAGCAGAGTTCCTCAAGAATGGGAGTCCTTTTCCCTTTTGGCCTGTTTTCTGTTGGAAAAATGTCCTTTCTCACACCACCTCAAAGCCACAGGCCAGCAATCCTCTAACTCACCTAGAAAACTTCCCTTCACATGTCTCTTCAAAATTTTGTCTATTCTGGGACTAAAATGCTCTATCAAGCCAGATATTTAGGTTCTACTCTAACACAACCTGGCCTCACTATTCTTTTGACAATGGCCACTTCTGGCCAGAGGGGAGAACATTTTACTTGCAACTTCAGAGAAACATCAAATTTTTCCCCTGTTCAATGGACAGTGGGCCAAGACTCCTTACATTCAGGCTCTTACCTGTCTCCACTCCTTCCATTTTCTCAGTTCATCCTGTTCTGCCTTTCAGATTTTACTTGTCCATGAACATTCTAATGACCTCTCTTTTCAACCCTTACCTTCCTCTCCCTTCATTGCCACATACGTGCTGTGCTGTCGCTCAACTGCCCAACTCACCAAACACATTTAGTTCTTCCACTGCACAGTGATACAGGGCCTGAGTGCCCCATGCATATCCATCTTCCCTTTACTCTTGCCTGATCCCTTTCAATTAGAAAAACATTTGGGCTCCTTTATACTTTGACTCCAGTACCTCTGGTAAGAATTTCAATATCTTACCCAGTCTTTTGATCTAACCTGGCATAACATTTATATCACTGTAAACCCTTCCCTTTCACCTGAGGACAGGAAAAATACATCTGATTGGCCACTCAAGCATAGGCCAGTACTCCGCGATGTCAAGATAGAGATTACAATCCAATCTGTATTGTGGCAGTTTTACACACTGATCCACATTGGAAATAACAACTCCACTCGTGTGATCTCTGAAAGCAGCTATAATGATTACCTTTCTCCTACTAGTAATGGAAAAGGCTGCCTTTAACATCGTTTATTATGACAAAATCATGAATATTATTATTCAGGATGCTGACAAGAAATCTGGTGTGATACATCTCCCTCTTATCAGAAATGATGACTAAATGTTCCAATGTGACCACACACAGTGATGAAGGAAGATTATACATCCACCTTCATATCATCTCTCAGTTGGTATATGATATTAGAAAACAGCTTCAAAGATTAGAGAACAGCCTTTATACTCCTCAAAGAAACCTTGTAAAAGTAGCCCTTAAGGACTTTAATAATAGAAGGGAGAACCTTAAAAACTCAAAATCTCAGACAATATCAGGTGAAATAGCAAATTCTGGAAGTATCGTTACACTAAGTTTTACCATATCGTAGCTCAAACAGGGGAGATGCCGTCTCCCACTCATGTCTGACCACCAGAGCCTTGCCTTAATATAATTCCTTTTAAATATGTGTGTGTGCGTGTTTGTGTGTGGGTGCTTGGCTGTATGTACATGTGTGTACAGTGCTTGTAGAGGCCAGAAAGGAGCATAGGATCCTCTGGAACTGGAATTACAGGTGGTTGTGTGTTTCATCCGGTATGGGTGATAGGAAATAAATTAAGGACTTCTACAACAGTGGTAATTGCTCTTAACTGCTGAAACACCTCAGAAGTCTGCAAAGTCTTGCTTTAAATATAGCCAAATTGGCCACTGTCCAAATTCAAGGCATCTAGTTTACTGGCAACCCCGTGTGTGGGTAAATCAATACTGAAAATCAGACTGACTTAGGAGAGAGATGTCAGTCTCTATGTGACTGGTTTTGGTCGTACCAGGTCCCAATCATTGGAATCCTCATCTTTGGTTTGCTTGCTGGAATTGACAACTGGTACCAACTGATGGGTCCCAGGGATCTGTCCTCTCACTACCACCACAGTCACCGAAATTATATAATGCTGTCAGTTGCTGCTAAGCTTATTTCATGTTTACTGAATTCAGGAATGAATTATTCAGTTTTATCAGAGGATTCTGGATCCTTATGAGAGTTCTTTTTCTCTGTTGTGGAAGTGGAAGGCATTCCTACCAACCTAAGACTGGCAAGTACTGTGCAATCTGTTTGGATATTCCTTTTTCCATTCCTTCCTGGTTATTCCCAGATGTCTAACACTTCTCCTGGGATGTGACATGCTAGAAACATTACAAGCCTTTATTATCTTTCCATCAGAAAATCCCCCACTAAACAAATTGTTCCTACTACTTTATAGACTTTGTAGTCCAGATTCACCACTTCGGATGACTCTCCTGCCACTCTTCTCCCATCAGTCCATATTCAGATCTATGATGCTTTCTCTTCCGTTGCTGCTACATACTGTACTCCTGTACTAATCAAACTATGGCATGTTTTATGCTTTAGGCTCAGTATGCACTCACTCCCAAGGGACTTGAGGGACTTAAACCTATATTTATGACTCCTTAAAGCCCTCATTTTATGATATACTAACTTTCCCCATATTACTTATATTTTGGCAGTCCAAAATCTAGACAGCTCCTACTGCCTAGTAGAAGATTTCTGTTTATTCAACAAAGTTGTAATTCCAACCCAACCTTGGTCCCCAACCCTTTTTAAAATTTTTATTTATTTTAGTTTTATTTTTATGCATATGAGTTTATTGTCTAAATGTGTGTAAGTGTACCTGTGCCATGCAATGCTAGTGGAAGTTAGAAGAAGGGGTCAAATCCTCTGGAACTGGAATGACAGATGGTTGTTAGCTATCATGTGGTTGTTGGGACTCGAACCCAGGCCTTCTGCAAGAGCAGTCAATGCTGCTAACCACTGAGCCATCTCTGTAGCCCGGTCCCCAATCCTTACACCGTCCTATTTAATATTCCTCCTCCCACCTCTCATTTCTCAGTCCTAGATCCCAAGAAAACTTTCTCTACTGTTCCCGTTCATCTCTTTTGTCAGGATATTTTTTAAAATAATTCATTTGAACAGACTCTGACACCCAACACTTACCCAGATAGCTCAAAAAGTTGTCCCCAAAGAATTTCAATACAACCCTCATCTCTTTGGCAAGGCTCTCACTCATGAACTTCCAAACTTGTTGTCAGCAATCTCTTTTAATATGTAGACAAAATTCCTCTCTGTAGCCCCTCTTATGTCACTACAAAAGATCTCTACTCTCCTTAATTTTCTGACTGACCAGCGATATCAAGTGCCCCCATCTTAAGTCTAGATACCCTCCCTTCAGTTAACTTACCTTGGTCTCACTTTAATTCCTTCTCCATGCAGCATATTGTAAAGTTGCAAAAATCTATCCAGGAATGTCCCCTTCCTCAAAAATGTGGGACCTTCTCTTCTTTCTGACCTTGCTGATTACATTGGTATTTGGATTCCCAACCTAAAGGTCTTAACTTCAGCAACTACACACAATCTTCTGAAACTCTGGGTACCTGCCAACCTATCCAAGCTTCATTCTCTAAGATCAAGGAGATCATTTTGACTGTTCCTCCTTTAGTACTCCTGAACTCTACAAAATCTTTCACTTAGTGGTGCAGAGTGGCCTTTCTTGCTTCAGTACCCTTGGAGTTGCTTTCCTCTTAATGTTAGCAACCCTCCAGCACATATTCATCAACTCAATATTGTGTCTGCTCCCCACAATCTCTTTGAGCTAATCTCTTCTTTCTCTCTTAGTTTCACAGTAAACAGTTACATAAAATGTTTATACAAATCCCCCTAGCTAACTTTCAGTGTTATAAAACTCTTAATCCATTCACCCTCCTTCCTATAGAACTTCATGTTCCATAGATTCCCCACTCTCACATTGATCTTGACTGTTTTCTACCCTCTTTATTCCCGCCTCAGATATCCCTAATCCTGAGTATACCTAACTGGTATAGGTAGGAGTTCTTTTGAAGAACCAGTTCACCTGCAGGCTACCCCACTGTCACAAATCATACAAGTCTGGAAATTCATTCTTCCTCCCACATATAACAAGCAGAATTTATCACCTTTACCTTGGCCTTTAAATTAGCACAAAACCCAAAGTTTAATGCCTAAACTGAACTCCTAATATACATATAAATCCATTCTCACACCCTGATTTAATAAGAGAGAGGCTTAGTTAGTTCATGGGAGACTCCTATAATTAAAGGCAAACTAATTCAGGACCTTTAAATCACTGTTTGCTTTGGGTGGCAGACATCCACTGCAGAGTCCACCAAAGCATTTCTGACCAAACAGCCAACAGCAAAATGCCAGCTGACACTCTTGCAAAACAGGGAGCAGTATACTGTACGCCATATACCTCTAATCCTCTGAACTCTGCTCACCCAGAGCCTATCTTCTCCTCTCTTAACTCTCTTATCCTTGCAGCATTTGCTTTGTTTCACTCTTTCTACCTCCACCTGTAAGGTTCTCCAAGTATGAAAAAGGGGAGTTAGGACTGGAGAGATGGCTCAGCAGTTAAGAGCACTGGCTGCTGTTGTAGAGGACCTTGGTTCATTCTCAGCACCAACATGGTAGTTAACAACTGTCTGCAACTGCTTCTCCATAGGAGTTGGACTCCCTTTTCTGTCTTCCATGCACATTGTACAGCATATGTGTACTTATATAAATATACACAATACACTCATGCACATAAAAATAAAAAATAGTAAATAAAGAAAGGAGAAAAGAAAAGCAATCCTCAGAGATTCCTGGTATATTCTCAGTAACAGCCTTAATCTCTCTTCTGTTCAGGAGTGGGCCCTCCTTTCTGCCTTATCTGACCATCGCTGAGGATCGTCAAACTCTTTCCATCTTACTTAAGACCTATCTCCACTCCTCCACTTTGTCACAGATTCTCCAAACCACCATCTCCCAGTGTATAATCTCTTACTGAGTTTTTCCTCAAGGATTTTTCAGAATACCTCCATTCCTCACCCAGTAAACCCAAAGATATCTCCCAAGACAGAAATGATAGATCAAATTTACCTGCATGCCCCTCCTCTCAGCAACTCCCTTATGTTCCCACCTTGCTAGACACTGTCTCAGAAGATTTCCACTAGGTCTGTGAGAATACAAGTGCTTATTCACATACTTCCTTTTCAAATCTTTCCTTGTTTTGGCCTGCACTCTTCTCTACAATATGACAACAGACAGTTTTTCTTTTCTAAGATAACTCAACACCTAGTTATTTCCTTGGGTATTAAATACTCTTCTCTTATTTCCTATGACCTCAGTCCTCAGGAAAGGTGAATTGTGCCAATGTTCTTCTCAAACAACACTTAAGCAAAATATTGCTTGAATCCAAAATACCCTGGCCCCCTCTTCTACTTATTGCTCTCCTTTTCTTGTAAACTCTCTCCAGAAAACTTCTTAACCTCAGCCTCTTTTAGATCATGTATGTCAAGTTCATCACTGCACAACCCTCTTCATAAGATATCCCACCCTTCTGACATTAAATCTAACCAGAATCACTAAAATTTTTTGTTGACAGATACCTTTTTATGCATCCTCTCTTTCACAAGGGTGATTGGGCTTACATTTCCAGTCCCTTCCAGTCCCTTAACCCAAAAGACAGAGCCCTTACCAGGTAATAATTTTTTAGTCTTTTACTTATTGAATATTTGAGAATTTCACACACTGCTTTTTGATTGTATTCAAATCCCTTCCCTTATGCCTATCCCTCTTATTACCCCGTGCTCTATTTCATGGCCTCCATTTTTCAAATTGTTATTGAGTTTCTTAGATTTTTATAAATATATTTTGATGATATTTACTCCTTTCCCCTCACACCTCTCGGCTTACTAACCCAATTTAAGTACTCCACTGTTATTACCATTATTGGGGCCAGTTCAGAGCACTGGCTGTTCCTGTAAAAGACCTGTGTCTGAATCTCAGCATCCACATAGCTGGTAAAAACCATCCATAACTCCAATTCCTGGAGATCTGATGTCAATAGAGTCTGATTTGTGTCTCCAGTGTCCTTCAGTGTGGTTCTGTCCATTGAAGCCTGGTTAAACTACCAATAGTCCTGTTCCTGTAAGAGACAATCTCTCACCCCTCCCAGCAGTCATCAGTTACCCGAAGCTCTTTAGTGTGGACTGGGATTATTTACCAACTTCCTGAGATTTTGTCTGGTTTGAGCTTGTATGGGACTTGTGTGTGCCATCAGCATTGCTGTGAATTCATATGAATAACTGACCATCTGTCTAGAAAACTCAATTATTCTAGCAGCAGCAAGGGTAAAGGGCATCTCTGAGTGGCTACACTAAACTAATCCCAAAAGGACTCCAGACCTTGACTCTAAAATTCCTAACACTTTTGGTCACCTCCACCCCTGCTTATACCACTACTCTCACAGGTCTGCCTGCTCCATACCCAATACAGAGAAGCCACAGTTGCCTTGATCCCTAAACTAAACAAGTTTCAGGACTTGACTTGTGAATCCTCAGGAACAACTTCCTTGTATCACCCACCACTGTTTCCTACTCTGAGGAACCGTGATAAGCCCTTCAGTCCACTATTTCTTCCTTTCCCACTACTCTTTGCCCTATTTCAATAGCTGGATGACCCTCATAATCCTCACTCACCATCTCCTATGTGATGCTAAACTTTCATTTTCCTCCAACTGCTGCCTCTGCTTATGCTTCCAAAACTAAAGTTACCTACCAGGTCCTATCCCTGTATCTATGTGGACAGATTCACTCATGAAAGTTTATTTGACTCTTAGCAACTACCAACTGTGAGCCTAAAAGGAAAGTTTGGAACTCTTTTCACCCTTCCATTTTCCTGCTCTGTAACTACCTTGGCATATAAAGGGACAGTGAACTCTTTGGTTTCTTGAACCAGAGCATGTCCCTCCATGCTCCCCTCCACAGGTGGTTCTTGAATAAAACTTGTGTCATAAAATCATTAATTGTCCTTTCTATTTTTCCTTCTAGCTGACCTTGTAGGATTGATGACATTACAGGCATTCACTAATGAATCATGCTTTGATTTGCTTTGATTTTGTAGATCAACATAGTTCCTCTAAATGTTTAAATTCTTCAGAGTTCCTATATTTTGCAAGTCTCTAGTAGTTAGTTGCTGCTACTTTATTTAATGTTTCAGTGGGAGAATGAAGATCTGGAACTTTCCAGTTCACTCTTTTGCACATTTCTCAGATGATAGATAGATAGCTAGATAGACATAACACACATATATACCTAAATTTTTATTGGTTATTATTGTATGTATGTGTGTATGATGTGTTTGTTTCTGTGTGTACATGACATGGTGTGAGTATAGAGATTAATGCATCACTATGTGGATTCAGTTTTCTCCTTCTATGTTTATGTGGGTTTGGAGTTTCAAAGTGTAGCAAGTGTAGCAAGTGCTTTTACCCACCGAGCTATCTCACCAACTCTCCATTGTATATTTTTTGAATAATCATGTTTTAAGTCTTTTATCTGACCTTAGAGACAGGAGTACCCAATGAAAATAAATCTAAATGCAGATTCAAATATACTGTAAAATGTAGAGAGCGGTATTAATTTCTTAATCTTATAATATATAAATCTGAGAAAAGTCAGTGAAATTTATATAGCAAATCTATATTGCATATGAAGTACTACAACAGCATAACAATAAAAGAAAATAAAAAATATTATAAAAATAATGTTTCATTGGGGAATTTAGCTATATTCAACTCCATGTCTGCCTTTGGCTAAGTCATCCTACATTTTACAACTCATTTGCTTCAATGGTCACAGGCATTGGTTAACAAACTGGATGCTTCAGTTATCATTCATGGGTTTGAATCTCAATTCTGACCCTTGGTAACTCTACCTTCTTTAGAGAATCACGTTATTTCTCTTTCCTTATCTATAAAAATGTAATAATTCAGATGTGTATCTTATACTCACATAATAAGGATTAAATGAGTTACCTTTATAAAGTACCTACACTTTTATAAATTGCTTGACAGTGTCCTTAACTAATATTATCTTTACAAAAGTATAATAACTATGGTCTTCCAGAGTTTATGTAAAGTAAATGGAATAACTTACAATATCCTTATGGATTTTATTAATATGACATTTTGACTAGGCCATGAAGATGACCAGATTTTCTTCAAAAAACTGTTCTGCATATTCTTTTATATTTTTTAGTTAATATATTTATTTTTTTAATTTATGTCTCCTTGTGTGTATGTGTATTGTCTGCATGTATATAAGTGCACTCATATCATGCAATGCCCAATGAAGTCAGAAAAGGGAATTAGATCTCCTGGAACTTGAGTTACAAATGATTGTTAGCCACTATGTGGGTGCTGGGAACCCATGTCCTCTGCAAGAGCAGCCAGTGCTCTTAACTGCTGAAATATCTCTCTAGCTTCAGTGTGTTCTTTTTAAATTAATTTTGTTATTCTTTATGTGTATCAGTGTCTTGCCAGCATGTATGTAAATGCATCACATGCATTCTATAGCTACAGAGGTCATAAGAGGGTGTCAGATCCCCTGGAACTATACTTACAGAGAGTTATTTGTAGACATATGGATGCTGGGAACCTAACCTGGGTCCTCTGGAAGAAGAGCCAATGTTTTAAACTGCTGGTTCATCTCTATAGCTCTATATTCTGCATACTATTATGAAGGAGCTTTTGAATAAGATTAACATTTATTATAGGTTGGACTAATATGATTCCCTCTGGTTTTCTACACTAGCTAAACATTGTTTCTCTTCTCTCTCTCTCCTAGTCTAACTTTTCCTCCATGCCTTCTCCATTTGAAGTGTTCCTTTGCCCATTTCTGACAAAAAACCAGCATAATACTGAAGCAATAGACAGCAGATTCCAATCATAGATGAAGAAATATTGGCAGCTGATTACTGCTGGATGAGGAAGAACTGATTTTCCTTAAGAGAGGGACTCTAGATAGGCTGACTAGACCTCAGTAGATGAACTTGCACTGATGAACATCTGGGGACACTAACTTGACACAATAGGCCTTAACACAGATGACAATGTATAGATTCCAGTTGGGGGGGCCATGAGGTATGGTGTCAGTGGAGAAGAAGATATAAAGGTAATTAAAACTGATTGAGATGTTCTATATGAAATACATAAAACTTCAATAAAAATACCTCAAAAATTAACATTTAAAACACTAGAATTAGAAAACATATTGTCTTCCCACACTTGAAGGGTCTGTTTAACATAAAATGCTGTCAGTCTCTTGAGGCACAGAGAATTCTTTCTGCCAGCATACAAACTGGGGCAATGCTTTTGTTTTGTTTTACTTTACCCCTTCCCCATGTCTTTGGATTTATATTAAAACTTTGACTATTCTGGAGTCTTGATTGAGCCTGTTGGTCTTTGTACTACAAGTACATATGCTACTCCAGGTTCTCAGGTTTTCAAATTCAGACTAGAACTAAACTATCAATGCATCTTGCTCTCCAGATTGACAATCTGTCTTGCAGATTTTGAAACTTCTCAGTTACTATTATTGCATGAGTTAGTTTCAGATAATGAATTTCTTTTCCTGTCTATAAGTGTGTGTGTGTGTGTGTGTGTGTGTGTGTGTGTGCACAGTTGAGAATTCAAGAATACTATAAAACTTGGGAAGCGATATATGTGTTCCTGAACTGCTTTCCTCAGCTTCTTATGGATAATTCTCACCCTGGTATGGCTTGTGACACCCTCCATCTCCACAGTCACTCATCATACCTTGAACAGTTTTCAGGGTAGAACAAACTAGATTCCGAAGCACATGAGCAATACAAAGTGAAGTCTTGACTAACAATAAAGGAAGGAAATGAGGCAGAAATATCCTTTTTATTGTGACCTGAAACACTGATTGAAACCAACAGCCTTGGGGACAAAGTGTAGGACATAAGTATAATAAAGAAAGAAAAATGAGATTTAAACGTCTTTCAACTCAAGCCACTTTACCTGAATAGTAGAAGAAAAGAATAACAGAGACATGGACAGATTGGCAGGAAAGAAAAATAATGCTTTGGATGGCTTTCTTATATTCATTCAACATATTACCGACTTGAAAGAAAAGAAGGACAGAAAGAAAGAGGTATCAAAGCTAAAGCACAAATGTCACCACCATAGGGATAAGAAACAGTTTGTTTTGCAGCCAAATATGAATGTTCATGGCACAGGAACACAAATTCAAGTTACCCCAAATTCCAAGTTCCCATGTAGAAGCAATTTCATGCAGTTTTAATGGTAACAGAACACAGAAAACTCACTAATCAATATGCTTCTCAAATACATTGGTGGCGACGTTGTGGCGGATACAGCAAAAGAGAAGTCTCAGCTATTGGCCTCAGAAGCTATCTGCTGACACTCAGCCTTTTTGTGGGTGGAGGCTGGGGCTTCGTTAAGTAAATACATTCTGAAAGGTATTTAGCTATTAGTCAAAGAATGTTAACAGAAACAGAGGCAGGCAAGGAGTGGTTTTTTAGTGCTAAAGATGGCCCCAGATAATTTGTAAACAGGTTCTGAATCTGCAACATTCCAAACTCTCCATAGTCATTGAACTGCCAGTAGTTATCAGCCTTAAAGGACATTCAGTTCAAGATTCAGTTTTTACTTAAGGGGAGGGAGGGAGGGAAGGAGGAAGTGAGGGAAGGAGGGAGACAACGTGTGAGAGAAACAATCCTGTGGTACTCGGTTTTTAAGGACAAGGTGAACAGAGGTTTGCTATAACTAGGATGAGCTTTGACTTCAGACATGTGGATTTCTTTTTCACTTTATATTTATTTATTTGTTTGTTTGTTTGTTTGTTTTTGAGATAAGGTTTCAAGCATCCCAGTCTGATCCCAAAGTTGTTATGTAGTGAGGATGAGCTTGAACTCCTAATCTGCCTGCCTCCATCTCCCCGGGGCTGGCACTACAGGAATGGGCCACCCAGTCTGGTTTTGAAGGTAAGCCTTGAATAAGGCTTTTGGATAAAGAAAACAATTGAAATATCTTCAAACTTGAATCAATACATGTAGTTTTTTGTACTTAATTTTATAAACATTAAAACTCCAAAAGTTAATCATTGGAATGTAACTTTTTGTCAGTTTTTGAAAGACAAAAAAACACTTCATTCACTTCTATTGTAAAATTAAGATGAGAAAAATAGAAGCAAAGAAAATAAAAAATCAAGCAGCATACCAGAAGTCATAATGTGCTGCAAGAGAGACTGTTACTGCACTTTGGTCATTTCCTGTTCATAAGAAGATGGGTTATGTGACAGATATGGTGGGACATGCCTTTAATCCCAGTACTCAGGAAGCAGAGGTAGGTAAAATCCCTGTGAGATGGAAGTAGATCTGGAATGGTCAACATAGCCAGTTCCTGACAAGCTGGGGCAAGGTAGTGAAATCTTGTCTATAAAAACAATAACAGCAAAAATATATATGCTGTGTTTACTTTATTTGTCATATTAAAGCTATTTTTAACTGTTTAGTTCAATTCTTTCTACAATACCTTAAACCTAACTAAGGCAGGAGAATGAGAAGCGACTTGGTCAACACTCAGTGACAAGTTGATATGGATTTACTTTGTTATTGTTTCAGCTTGGGTGATATCCACCAATTAAGCAGTAATGCATGGCATATATCATTATTTTCCCATAAAGATGGGGAAGATTATAGTCCACCATGTTTTTCTTCATTAGTGAGTACCTGTCAAAAATAATTTAGTGAAATTTATTTAAGGGGGAAATGGTAAATTTATAATTTGCTGTGTCAGAATCAAGCAAATCACTCCATGAATGAAGATAAAAAGGAAAGACAGCCTTAAATTGAATCTTTTCAAATCAGTAAATCTTGAGCTACACTTTCATTTCCTAAGATATTAATTTTTAATTTCCATTGCATTTTTGGCTTTGATAGTTGCTGTTAAATCTTGTTTTTCAATGTAGTTTCCATCTCTTCTTCCTTGAAAATGAATAACCACTACTGCTTGTCCTTTCAAATTGCAGAGGTACAAAGGCTATGATACCGAGTTTTTGAAGGTAATGAAAAATGTGAAAATATCCTAATTTCCTTAGATATCATTTAGTAAAACTTTTTCATTTTGTGGATGAGGGAAGTGAGGTCTGGCAGAGTAGGTGACTTTCTTCAAGTCATCCAACTTGTCACTAAATTCCAGTTAAATCACCTTAGTTATATCTAGCATCCTCATAGCAAAATATTTTTTCTCAGTAACTTATTATGCAAAATTAGAAAGTAAGTAAAACTAAAGGTTTTTAGATCAGTATGCTGGATAGTGTTAGTTGTCAATTTGATTCACCTAGATAAAGGCAGCCTCCATTGGGTTATTGCCTACATTGGACTGGTCTGTGGCCATGTCTGTGAGCATTTTCTTGATTTTCGAGTGATATGTGAGGGCCAAGCACTTTGATGGCAGTACCACTCCTAAGCAACTAGTCCTGTGTCGGATAAGAAAGCAGGCCTAGCACAGGCCGGGGAGCCAAGCCAGTAAGCAGTTTTCTTCCATGGTTTGTGCTTCAGCTCCTACCTCCAGGTTCCTACCTTGGGCTCCCTCAGTGATGAACTGTGACCAGGGAGATGTAAGCCAAATAAACCCTTTCCTCCCCACGTTTGTTCTGGTCAGTGTTTGTATCACAGCAATAGAAAGTAACTTGGACAATCAGTGTTTTTAACGTCTACATTTGAACTAGACATCATGATTTTTGAACTGGTATGTGGACAGTATGCCAGATTCTTTTCCTCTTCCTTAATTGATTTTTTCAAACTAGTGGAATAATATATGGAAATAAACTTTGAAATGCAGTTTGGATAAATATATAAACTTCAATTTTGATCATTTCCCATAGATGATCCATAGATTTTCTTTTTTATTTGCTTTGAAGATTTTTATGTCCTGTATCCTGGTTTGCTGAAGTAGCTGGCAGCCATAAATGCATACAATTACAGAGTTACTTTTCTGAAGCACTCAAAAAATGAAAGAATAAATATGATTCTAAAAATATATGGTACTTATTTGTGTAAGCACCTGAAACATATAGTCTGCAGTCTTAAATTTGAATAACTCTATGACAAAATAAGTGTTGCCTTAAAACGCCTTTTACTCTTGATTGCACAGATTAAGGGAATTATTTGTTGATGACATTGTGGGGTATCTTGTCTTTATGTGTTTTTCCAGTCCATTGATATTTCTAGAGACATTCACTATGCTTTAAATTATAAAGTCACTAGAGGGCAGAGACCTTATTTTAACATTTTTGCCTCCATAGTATTTCAATATTAGATTGTATGGAGAAAATTGAATTTAAATTATCACCATATTAAGTATATATTTCATTAAAGAGATAGAAGAACTAAGAATCACTAAAAGCAAGAATAAAGATATAAAACCTGAAAATAAATTGCTGCATTTTCAATTTCTCCATTTCAGTGGAAGATCAACTTTTTGATGACAGGGTGATACCATCTCCCTGAAAGTCTAATACTTGGGAGCTGAAATAGTAGAGTTGCTAGCAATTTGAAGCAAACCTCTGGCTACACAGTGAGTGATAAGTAAGGAAGAGCTATATATCAAGACACACAGAGAAAGAGAAGAGAGGGAGAAAGAGACAGAGAAATAGAGGAGAAAGCCTTCCTGCAGAATCATAAGCCCTCCTTGGGCTCTAGTGTGACAAGTTTCTATACCAAACAACAACAGGAACAGAATAACACCTATTTGTTTTCTCCTAGAGACAAAGACTTTACTTGTAGTGTGTCCTTTTCATTTCAGTCTTTATTCTCTGGAACAAGTTTTCTCTTTACCAGATATAGTCCTGTTTTAACATTATAAAGCCCCCAAACCATAATATGTCTTTACTAGAAATTATTTCATCTGTTCCAACTGAAATCTAAACAGAATTTAAACTGCATAAGAAGACTTAATGGTAAAAACCTGAGAAAAAATTGTTAGGTAATAGTCCTTATAGTTAAAATATTAACACTATAGTTAAGTGGAAGTATGGTAGGTGTAGCTACTTGTAGTGTCAGTGTCTGTAGTAGTCATAGAGGCTTTGTCCTTGCCAGATGTTCTGCCGGTTCTAAGAGTAGAAATATTGGTGTGAGAAGATGGTTATTGGCCACTTACCTCCTTTAAGGAGAAGAGGGAACAAACCAGAAAGATAAGGTCTGATCAACACCCATTGAGAAATCGATAGGCACTGAGAGAGGGAGAATCAGTTTTCTCCAGGGGTGAGCTTCTTGGCAGGTTATTAATTCTCAAGAGTTCAGCCCTAAGGAAATGCCCATATTGGACCACTAAATCCAACCTGTTTATATACATACATAAGTATTATATGTTACATATATATTTAAAGGGACAGAAAATTGAGAGACAGTGGGGAGGAGCATAAGAAGTAGGAGGGGGTAAGGAAGGAGTGGCAGTGTTGAAGATATAATTCTTATTTATGAACTTCTCAATTTTCAAAAATTAAATTAAAATGAAAGAAGTTAGATAAAACTCCCTCGAGCTTTAGGGTTCGGTTTTCTTTGTTTGGTATATGTATAACAACTGCTGTTAGTGAGTAACGTGCACACCCTTGCTTCCTGGTTGGGTGCCACCAAGGATTGCATAAGCAATAAAAATATCTGAATTCTCCTTATGTCTTCCCAGTTCTTTGGTTTCTCAAAACAGTGATCCAAGGCTTTTCAAATATTGAGTTTGAATAACAATGGCCTATTGTATACACTCAGGAATATTTTCTCTCTCTACCTTACTCATGGAAGAATAAAGCATAACTCTGTACCTACTCTGTGCCACACTAAGCAATGGACATTCCTGGAGAAAAAGAACCCTGACCACTCATTTCGCTTTCAGTCCCTGATAGAAAGTCTCAAGTGGTCCATTGCTGCTGCTTCTCAATCTTATTACATCCCCTAGACCTCTACTTTCCTGAAAATCATCACAACATCCAAGAAACTTTAGCTGCTTCCTTTATCGTCTTTAATTTCAGACCACAGTTTTGTCTCTCATTTTTCTCTCTTTAAATTGTCATTATGAGCACACAAATAATGCATCAAGCCTTAATTTCCTAATTTGTTATCAAAGACAATTCTAGTGGTGTGTATTATATGCATGTGTATGTATATATTAAATAGACATGCATACACAGAATACTTTGATCTCTACTATGAATTTAATAAATGCTACATTATTATATAATTGTTAGGTTTTTTAAATTAAAGAATATTTTATTTATAATTTTTCTTTTATGTGTATGAGTATATTGCCTGCAGGCGTGTAAATGCATCCATGTCATGAAATGCCCACAGAGGTCAAAAGAGGGCATTTGATCCCCTGGAACCGAACTTACGGACATTTGTTAGGCACCATGTGGATGCTGGGAAATGAACACCCATATGGGTACTCTGCAAGAGCAGCCAGTGCTCTTAACTGCTGAGTCATCTATCCACTCCTCATTATTAGTTTTTTAAATCTCTTTTTTCAAATTCTTTTCTTTGATAACTATACTTATTTTCTGCTCCTTTTCACAACAAAATTTCCAATTGTTTTGACTTTACTTGGCTATCTTCCTCTTTACATATTTTAGCTTCTTATATTGATATAATTTTAAAGTTTATAAAATTTGTAGTACTAGAAAGAAGACACAAGTTCAGCACTTGTACAAGTCTGGTCATATTTACTTTATGGGTTCTTCACAATTTGTATGGTTCATATACATACACACATAAATTTTTATAAAGGGCTACTAGAGAGTAACTTGACAATATTATGCCTTTCAATAAAAAAGAAAAAAAAAAACTCTTCACTGTGTATTCCCTAAGAACAAGTAAAGTTTCTTCTATAAGTACAGTATAATTATTGTGAAAAAGAAATTCCACAATATAAAATGACTGTTCTAATGCACACTACATATTAAAATGTCAACAATTCAATTGACTTCCTACTATTTTTTAAATTTTTATTTCTTTTTAACATTCTAGGATCAAATCCTAGATCAGGTATTATGTTTAGTCATTATAATTAGTCTTCTTTAGTTTTCAAATAGTTTTTTCACTCAATTTTATTCACCTTTAAAAATTTGAAGAGTATAAGTTACTTTGAAGAAATATGTTTTATTTTGTATTTTCTGATAACTCATTATGAATAAGCCTTACTATCAAATTTTTGGTGAAATAACTACTGTTGGTTAATGTGATATCTGACATGCCTCTGATATATAAAATATTTCTTTTCCCTTCGCAATTTCATATTTTACTATTTTCTGTCTTCTCATTGTGATGAAAAATGGTCTATGTATGGTTTGATTTGCTTTTCTATTGATCCATAATGTTTCTGAGGAGGTAGGGACATATTTGGATTTATGCAGTCAACTATGAAGTCTCATTTTCTCTTGACCTTCTTCCAAAGAGGCTCTCAGAACACTATTCAGTATTTTTAGGGCCACCAATGATCTGTAACTTGACAAATACTGCAATTACTTTATGATTCTTATCCCATTTAAACTATTGGCCTGACAGTATGATTGAACACCCTCCCATTCTTGGACAGTTTTATTTTTCTTCCTGCCTTCTAAGATTCTTTCTCAGTTCTCTTTCTGCTTTGTTACATTTTACTTCTTTGCTTTTATGATGTTCATACTTTTATACTATATATTAATCCAAGAGTCTTATGTGCCTGCTAATAGAACACCTCATTTCAAAACTGACTTTGTTTTTCTCTTCCCCATAAGTTACACTGTATTTGTCCAGCTGTTGAAGTTGAAAAATTAATTCATTCCTGTATCCTCTCCTTTTTGCATTTCCTGTCTTTTTGGCAAATCTCATTGTTTCTACCTTTAAAATGCATTCAGAACCTGGCTACTTCTTATTATTCATAATGCCAACACCAATAACCAGTTAATTAAGATCTAACACCTGGATTTCTACAGTAGCTTCCTTACACATTTCCTGCTTTATTTTTCACAAACAGTACCTCTTTTTTTTTTCTTCACAGAATTGTCATAGACATTAACATTCTGCCAAATATCATGTCCCAGAAAATGTTGTTTCACTGCTTAAAAACCCTCAAAGTTTTTGTGTCTCAGAATAAGAAATAAAATGTATTTACCCATTTATTTTTAATTTTTATTTTATGTGTATAAGTGTTATGCCTGAGTGTATATAAGTGCATGCATGTCGTGCAGTTCCCAAAGTGGACAGAAGAGTGCATTGAATTTCCTGGAACTGGAGTTATGGATGGTTGTAAGTTACCACGTGGGTGCTGGGATTTGAACCCCAGGTCTTCTACAAAAACAGCCAGTGTTCTTAACTGCTGAACCATCTCTTCACCTCCTCCCAGTAAAATTTTTAACATGGTTTTACCATGCAAAACATGAATGATTTTGTCATGCTTTATGAGTGAATCATGATGTCTATTCCTTTAAAACTACATTGATAGACTCATTTCTTGTTCAGTGCTTTAAACTCACAATATGTCGCCCATGTTAGACTCCAGGGCATTGCTGGAACACACTAAGAATTCTTTGCTTCAGGGTGTTGGCACTTTAACATTGCCTGCCTGGCATAAGCATTGTTCAGACACCCGTGGAAGAAAACAAATTATTTAGAAGGACCTGTGACAGCAAATGTTGGAGTTATTTTTTTTTAACCTGTATATTACTAAGGGCAAGTGATAAACTGTAGTTCAGCAAAATGTCTACTTGATAAGAAAATAGATTTTTAGATATCAAAAATATAGGGAATTTTAAGCATTTAACCTGTTTTCAGTACTTGTCACAACAAGCCTATGAATTCCTGATAAAATATTAACAGTAGGTCAACAAGCTGGAATCAGGAGGATTAACTACTGATCTTGTATGCATTGGTGTCTGCCTCCTTGTTGTCTTATCTCTAAGAAGTTGCTCTGAGAAGTAGTACCTCATAAACATTTGAATGCCAGAATATTCATTATACTTAATTGCTTAACTACAGTTAGTCAGTTTGTTCTTCCTTTCAATTACTGGGAATACTTAAAATGTTTTCATAGCCTTGTCATAATTTTGACTGCAGAAGAGTTCAACATCCAAACAGAAACAACAAAAGTGATTACAAATCATTAGAAATAAGAGGCAAATTACTATGCAATAACTTTAAAGATACTAGATGTGAGGCAACAAAGGACAGTGATCCATGAAAACAGGACATGAATAAGGTACACTATTATAGTCTTAAAGTGATGCTTTGAAGTAATTTCTAGGGTATGTTAGTTTTCATAGTTATGACAAATATTTCAGAGAAAGAATTTAAAAGAAAGAAAGGAAACTTTATTTTGGTCCAAAAATAAAGAGGTTACAATGCACTGCTCTTGAACCCAGGAGGAGGCAGAATACTATAGGAGTGGGAGTATCTATCAGTAGCTACTCACTTCATAACAGACAGAAAACAGAAGAGAAAGGCTTCAAAGTCACACTTCACTAACTTGTTTCTTTCTACTGATTGTCTTAATGTTCTCACTACCTCTCTGTGTAATTGTATAAACTAGAACCAAGAGTTCAATATATGAAATGTGAGGTTTTTCATATTCAGATTATTCACTGTGTCATCATCCAGAAAGTAGAAAGAAAGGAGGAGACTAAAATGTTCCTGGAGTTGAGGACAAACAACTGACAATACAGGGAGAACAAGGCAGCTGAATTCCACGGGAAACTAACAATTAGTAGAGAGCAAGGAAGAAAGATAATCCAAAGAACCTACAATTTGGATGCCTTGAGTTTTCTGTAGACTATTCATCTGCACAGAAGCGTGAGGAAACTACTTGAACTTATGGGGGGAAGGCAGTGGGAGAAACCTCATTTAGATTTAAGAGTAGTAATTATTCCCAGTAGCCATTATGGAAGACCTTATGATTCCTGAGACCCTGAGTACTCAAAAGGTCTTGTCTCAGTAGTGTGGTATGGTTAGATAAATGCTGGATATTGTTTTAGTCCCATGTGCCAATTTTAAAAGCAAGAATATTTTATTATTTTCCTGTTTATTATGATATAATACTACAAAGATCATGCTATAAAACTACAAAAAATTTCTT
Source organism: Eospalax fontanierii (assembly GCA_035773235.1). Lineage (NCBI taxonomy): Eukaryota > Metazoa > Chordata > Mammalia > Rodentia > Spalacidae > Eospalax > Eospalax fontanierii. The sequence continues at coordinate 83,578,972 of CM069525.1, forward strand.
TAACTGAAAAGAACAAAAATCCAATCTCTGCTTCAACTGTTACAATTTCTTCTTTCTTGTACTCTTAGGAAGACAAAACTGATAAGATCTAGTACCAACCAAAATCGAGTATGACTTTATCTTAACTAATTTTAACTGCAGAAATCTTATTTGTAAATAATGCAATATTTTAATGTTCCAAGTGGCCCCACTTTAGGGAAAGACTGCATAATATTACACTCTGGAAAAATAATAGATATTTTTAATTAACTCCCTTCTGCAAGTAAGTTTTAAAGTATTAATAATAGTACATAATGATCCTGTACCCCAAAACTGAAAATTCATATTGCCTAACATCTAATCAAAAATTATAAAAGAAGACAAAGCAAAATGAAAATATCTCATGAGTATTAAAACCAGTCAATTGAAAGTAAACTAGAGATTACATAGATGTCTGATTTAGTCTAGGTAGATGAGTTATTATATTTAATTCAATCACTTAGAAAATGGACATGGGAAAATATTTTTTTCATAAACTCTATACAAGACCTTTAGAGATGAATATTTTAGTAAACAAGGCCAAGAAACAATGCTTGTGATTAACCCATTTAATGATTACAAAATACAAAAGAAAAAATTAGTCATCTTGAAGAATTGACATCAGAAATTAACTAAGTAATACACAGGAAGATAAACATTATTTTTTAAAGGTAGAACATCATATAGATAGATGATAGATAGATAGATATAACATATATATATATATATATATTTATATATGCAGAGCAACTTCAAGTTTCTTGTTATATTTATAATTGGACTTACTGAAGGAGAAAAGGAGAGAAGAAAGAGTAGTTAGAGAAATAAGGGTAAAACTTCCAAAACAGATGAAAAGAAAGAAATAAACTGTAGATATAAGAATTATTGAAAATGAGGCATGAGAATATGATGAAAACACCACTGTAACATAATCAAATGGCCCAAAACAATAAAATACAAAAGAAGTATTTGAATGTGGCCAGAGAAAAAAGAAGCATGTACAGTAGATATAAACTATAAGCATTGCATCAGATTTCTTATTAACAATAATACAATGAGAAAAGAATTATGTAATATGTCTAAGTTAATGAATGAAAACAAACATCTGCAAAACTAGAATTCTATAGTGAAAATACTTAAAAACAAAGGCAATATTGCTGAATACACTGCACATTTTGAATGCAGGAAACAGAGAAACCAATCTGGAACTAAGCGGAAAGTGTACTCTCTGATGGGGTAATGTTCACAGTGACTTAAGATGCTGTGTGTATTGCCAGGAAGAAATGTCTCCCATGGTCTTATACTACTTTGAACCTTGCAAGCTAGAACACCATCCTGCCAAGCAACATATGTCCACTCATGCAAGAAAGCATGATTGTTTGTGGTATAACCAATCACACTATGATTGGATATGAGGCTTACTCTACAGGAGTGAATATAGTCCTGGTACTATGGACCTGTTCATAAGCCTATGATTAGGGAGGTCAGAGTCTTGGGGCTGGGGGGAAGGGAGAATGTACTACTGATGTTTTGATAAATAGGCATGTAGTCAAACTGCATTCTAAATACTTATGTATATGCCAATAGATTTGTTTTGTTCTCAGCTTTGGTCAGATATACGTCTTTTTGCAGTGGGCAGCTGTGAATGGATAGACTTATAACTGGTCAAAGTGCAGAGCATGAGTAACTGTTAAGTGCTCTGCCCTAAAACAGACATTTACATCACCTCCTTCAAGGCCCAAGGAACACTGAAGAAGATGGGACAGAAAGAATATAACAGCAAAGAGCCACAAGATGGAGAGGACTTCTATGAAAATCTGTCTTCTTGGATATATGGCATAATTGTGACCATCATGAATATGAAACATTGATGGTTGCCTGCTTACGACCTGCTCAAGACTGGGCCCATCAACATTCTATCATGAATGAGGCAGAGACTCATGAGGCCCCACATCTCACTGAAGAGCTTTTTCAGTTTACAGTTGTCAGGAGAGAGGAAGTCATTTCTTTCAAGGATACAGCTACTGTAAAGGGATTCATGCTGAAGGAAATAACCCATACTCATGTAAGCACCCTTTATTAAAGGGTGACTCAGCAAGTCACATAAAATGACAATAAAACAGGAAGGGTACAATTTGGTAAGAAGAAGGGGTTCATCAGGAGTGAGAGTTGAATAAGAGAGAGTAATAAAAGATGAAGATGAGAATAGTACTTTGTACAAGTGTATGAAATGGTCTAAAACTGAGAGAAAATGAAAATAATATTAAGATGGAATAAAATATCTTTGCACACAATATCTGGACAAATTCAAAACCATCACATTTGCACCATAAGAAATGATAAATTTTTCAAGAAGAAAGAAATACCGAAATGTTAATATGGATCTTTGTAAATGAATGAAAAGCATGAGAAATGGCTTTCCATTTCTATCACCATACTACGGGGGTAAATGTCAAGTTTTAGCAAATTATTTAATTATCTTTAAAAGAAATTGTGTAAGTAAAAAAATTTCTTGCAAAGCATAGATAAAAATGAATCCCATAACATTAGGAGAGATGAAATCAAAGCCTGCTATCACAGCATTCTTATACTATATATGAAAATCAAAGTTCCAGACAGATTGAAGAGTTAAATGTGCATACTGCAGACTGAAAATACTAATAAATTATAAAGAAGTTATTTCTAATAAATGAGTCACGGTGGTTAAATAGAATCAAATATATGCCCCCAAATAATCTTTTAAAAAGAGAGACATGAGCTGGCTTTTGTGAAACCTACCTTTAACCCTAGCTCTCAGGAGGAAGAGCTTACATGGAGACCCTGTCTCAAAAAGATCAAAAAACAAAACCAGAAATGTTCTTAAACCCATATAATTTCTAACTGTATTCTAAATATTCTAAATATTTATCCTTATATTCACAGATAAATGTACCTCTCACAGAAGAAGCGTCTTTGTGCAACAGATGGAGACCAACATGTGATTTTTAAGTCACGTTGCAGTTGTACCTGAGTAAAGAATCACCCAGATTCTTAGTGTTCCTTTTCAGGCCGAGCGTGAACTCAAACTTCAAGAACTATCTGCTCCTTCTGACATCTCACAGAACTGTGCTCTCCAGCGAGATTTCACTCATCCTTTTATTGACCCAGTATCTCCTGCATGAATTGGGTACGTTGAAGTGAAGTTCCAAGCCCATCTCATTAAATCTTTTCCTTTGATCCCTAGGTCTAAAACATATTACACACCCAATTTCAGAAAGACTTCTCAAATCTTCTCTTTGTTTGAAGTTAGACTAGCATGCTGTTCCCAGCACTTTGATATGTTAATAAAGCACACCCACATTCATTCACTATCTTGGGTGGCTGGCAAGACCAAGGTACGTTTTAAGGGATTAATGCCAGGTGCTCAGGTTACAAGAGGAGTAGATGGCTCAGGGAACTTTTATTATAAACAGTAACGTTTTGCTTGCAAGGGTAAATAAAAGTCATTAGGCCAGATTACAGCCACATTGTAAAAGCCGTTATTACAGTTACAGAAATCCACAGCTAGTCAAAATGTAGAGAATATGTGATGGCGGGGTGTCCAGCACCACTTGGTACATCTACAACCCAACCATTATACCTAAGTCTCAGGGAATATAGTGGAAAAAGGTTCAGAAAGATTATGAGAGCCAGAGTGTGGGGACCTGGGCCTATTGCATAAAGGCATTGAGTGGGCAATGTGACCCCAGAGAGTGTCCTGGCCTGCTCTGCCTGAAGCTTTAACCTAGGTCATGGGAAGCCACTGCAGATACGACATCCTTGTTCCTCAGCAGTTGTTTAATCCTCCCCTCTCCCCCACAAAGATCACTGCACTGCAGACCAAAGCCAGGTTTTTGGGTTTTGTTTCTTAGTTCCTAATTTCCACATCAGCCTTACAACCTTCGTGCCTTTACTTAAAGACCCCGCCTTTAACTTTCCCACCTTTTGTAAGGGCCAGAAAGGGCTCCCTATTAAAAACGCCTGCCTTGTTTTCAATAAGTGAACTGCTGCCCACTGATGGAGTCTCCAAGAATTCTTCTCATTGCACTCTGGGCTGCCTGAGGACCTGTTCAAGGGCCCTCCATTCTCTAGGATGGCTGGAGCACAACAGATGTGCTGGAGATGGATACCCACCCACACCAGAGGATGAATGTGTCTGCTGCTAGATACTACCTTACAGATATGCTAGGGAAGATACACCAATGAACTCTCAAAAATATGGTTGCTTAAACAAGATACAAACCATGACAGCACAATTTGACATGCCAATGGAGATCGTGGAAATTTCACAGAGTTCCACTTCTAGATGAAGTACTGCAGGCAATCAATGGATGGGGATGGAGAAGGAGGGAGAAGCATTTCTGTTCAGAGATGAGCTCCCAGAGATGTTACCCTGTCCCAAGTGGTCAAACTTAAATACATGCACATAAAAGCAGCACTAATGTACTCTGTAATTTGCTTATATATATTTATATATGTGTTTGTGTGTGTGTGTGTGTGTGTGTGTGTGTGAAGAGCAGGTTAGTATTTTCCAGGGTATTATTGACCCTGTTTTCTAGTAGGTCTCTCTTCTATCTCTGGTTGGTTTAATTTACTTAACTTTATTTTCTGTTTCTTGTTTGCTATGGGAAGATCTCACTCTCTTGATATCACATCTTCTATTTCTGGTGCTTATCCTTTTTTAAAATGCATCTGCATTCCTCTTTGCTTGTACCATTCATGGCTCCTTCTTTGTTGGTGCCTTCTGTTAATCATAAAACCTAAGTCTTCTTCTATTCGCCAGATGCTTTTTTTCCAATCGAGTGTCTGGGTTCTGCTCAAAATTTTGAAACCTCATGCACTGCCTTAATTTCCATCCTTTCCCCAGTCCAGCACAATCTATTTAAATTGCTGTTGCTAAACTAAGGAATGACTTCGTAATTTCCAGTTTGTAAACCTGATAGTGAAGGAATATCAGCCTAATGATGACCAGACAAACTGACCATTTCATCTACCTATCCTACCTCCCTACTCCAGGAAGGAGGTACGTCTATTTCCCTTTTGTAAACCTGATAGTGAAGGAATATCAGACTAATGATGACCAGACAAACTGACCATTTCATCTACCTATCCTACCTCCCTACTCCAGGAAGGAGGTACGTCTATTTCCAAACACAGGGCCTCTAACCTAGTCATCTGGTTCCTTATCAAACCCCTTGCAGAAGATATCTGGTTCCCCTATCAGAACTTCCCATCACTCCTCTCCAGATTCTGGAAAGGAGCATGAAACTACCCTAAAAAGCACCCCCTTCTGAGATTCCTGGAAGGTACACACCTTCTAGTGCCCTATAAATTTCAGACTTCCCCCAAACCTGAGGCACAACCTCTATCCCCTTGGGAGAGTTGCTTAAGGGTGCTTACCCTGAATAATGAATAAAGTTATCTGTATTTTTTGAAATTGGTTTCTATTTCTTTATCACATTGACTTTTCATCCAGAAATTTAACATAGACTAATGAAAATTGTGATAAACATTCTACTCATGCACTATTTTATTCATTAAATTATTTACTAAGTATGTACTAAATAATTTGCAATGTATACACTGTGCCAGGCCTGGGTTATCAATCATGAGTAAAAACACAGTCCCTAATCTTAGGGAATTTACATTTCAGTGAAAATAAATGCTAACCACTAGTTCACATAAGTACATGCAATTTTGTGTCTGTGCAAAGTACAAAAAGAACAGAAAGCAGGAAACTTTGACATAGTCATTGAGGGAACCATGACTTATTGAATTTTATGAAAGAATATTCTTGTACTTGATAGGCAGAAAAGAAGGAATAGTGTGAAGATGAGACAAGACAAGTAGACAAGGTTCCAATTACAAATTATAATTTTGGTAAGTATATTTTCTTTTTATATTAGTGATGATAGAAAGTCATTGCAATGTTCTCTCTAAGATGGAGGGACATCAACTGCAGAAATTCCCTAGGACAGTCATAACAGAATTCCCCAAAGTTAGTGGATTATAAAAACTATTTTCACAGTTGTGAACATTATAAATTAAATATTAGGTTTTTGTTTTGAAAGCTCTAGATTTTTTCTTCCCCCTTCTTATATTATGTTGGTCATTGCTAATTTTGGAATGCTTTGATTTGTAACAGTATAATACCAGTCACTTCCTTTGGCATAATATTTCACTTCTGTGTTAATTTAATTCCAAATAAAGTCCTAATCAGGGAATTAGGTCTACACAGTTCCACCTGATACAGTTCAGTTTCTTGTTTCAAAAAGTTCTTACACTTATTATGTGCAAAATATTATCACTTCATCACCACATCCTCTACAAATCTCAACATATTTCAGCATCAACTTCAAATTCAAAATCTCATCTAAGTATAGGCAATACAATAAGTCACAAGAGGGCAACACAGCGGCTCACCCCTTTAATTGCAGCACTTGAGAGACAGATACAGGCATATCTCTGTACAATCAAGGCCTGCCTAGTCTACAAAGCAAGCTCCAGGACATCTAGAGAGAAAAGGACACCCTGACTCAAAAAAAAAAGTCAGGAAAATTATCTGCTAATCATCTAACTTAGAATTAAGTCAATTTAAATGAGAAGAGTGGCTACAGGATGGTGACTGTTCAAAAGTTGTGAGAGACTGCTCTTCTTTGATGACTAGAACTTGATGGTAAGACCCTAATACTGAGGATATCACACTCTTCAGTCATGAAAGATAGAGAAATCAAGTTGGTATTGACCAATAAATTTCTTCCCTATTGACTATCTTTCATAAGGTTCAAAGATGCTATGAGACTTCAGATGGGAAATATGACATCTTTACCCAGCTGTGATCCCAGTGACTTAAAGTAATAACTGACAATGTAAGATATATCCATGGGTATAATACTAGTACAAATGTTATGGGAGTAACCAATCAGTTTCTAATTGGATTTAAAGGCCTGTTCCATGGAAGGAAAGACATACTTGCTACTATAAATCTGGTCAGTATAGTATAGCTAAGGAACTGCAATAGGTTAGTGTTGCTCTCAGGTTTCATCAAAGAAGATGCTTTGTACAGCACACTCTGATTGATGCAAAAACTCAAAAGTGGTAAAGCATAAAACAGAAATGACTGTGAAGACTGTCTAACCAGAAATGGGATATATATATATATATATATATATATATATATATATATATATATATAAAACACTTTCCCTGCCAAGGCTTTAGGACTATCACAAAAGAAGGGGCAGAAAGATTATAAGAACTAGAAGAGTCAGTGAGGACCAGAGAAAAACAGTATCTTCTGATTATGTCAGGAACACTATACTCATGAAGTCTCAGCAACTGTGGTTGTCTGAACAAGAGCTGTACAAGATTGAGTCAGCATTCCAGCATGAATTGTAGAGAGGCACACGAGCCCCTACCCAAGAAGGTGATCTATTTTACATTTGATGGTTTCTGGGACAGGAAAATGCTGTTTTCTTTGGGGTCTGGAAACTGGTAGTTCAATCACTCTCTAGTGGGTGGCTTCACACTCATGAGTACATGAACAGCAGAAATTGAAGTCAGGTGCTTCACAAAAAGAGAGAGAGAACACAAAGTTTGGAGAAAGTGGAGTGATGGTGGATCTGGGAAGATTATTATATTTTGTAAAGTTAATTCTATAACTAACTTATAGATTTATATATGGGTGACAATGGTGGATGAAGGAAAAAGAAATGTTAAAAATGATTCAAAAGAATCTTTCATCCACTACTTCTGTTAAACCTCCTGTCAGTTATTTTACAACTTTCTTTAGGTTGTTCTTGTTCCTTTTGTTTCTTAACTACTTAAGAATTCTGTGTTCCTGTCTTTACTCCTTTCCTTTTTATAAATGTTCTACCAGGCTGATTTTAACACTCCTGTGGTTCAAATGATAATACTATGCTGTCAGTTCCTCTAATGGATTCAGGGTCCAGATCTCTCTTTTGAGATACAGACCCATAGTTTTGATTGCTGTCTAAGATCTCCAAATGTATAATTATCCTTTAGTTAAATGTTAGAAGGGTTTGTTATGTATGTCAAGGTGGTTGGAGTAGTGTTGATGAATTTGGCCAAACATTCTGACTTCTTCTGTGAAGTTAATTTTTTACATATGAGATTCACTTTAGTGAATTAAATGAAGAGATTTTCCTCTGTAATGTTAATGGGGTCAAGCTTCATAAAATCAGTACAAGGCCTTAACAAAAATTGACTGACTTTTCCTAAGTAAGAAAAATTTCTATCAGTACATTTCCTTTGAATTTGATTCATAGTTCTTCCTCCATCCAACTGACCTTCTTTCTGAGATGTTTGAATCATTTTCTCATCATGTTATCCAATCTTTTAATATCTCTCTATGTTTATATTTACATAAAATGTTGTTGCTATTTCTCTAGAAAACACAGTCTAATACAAATGGAATATATTTTATCTAATCATCTTAGAGAAAAAATAATTTTCTTGTATTCTCATTCAAATAATTATTCAAATTGCCCTGATTTTTCTCTTGTCAAATAATTCTATTAACCATCCAAGTGGTTATGATTTCCTGAGACTATCAAAGCTGTTTTTCAAATCTGTTTTCTTTCAGGGTTGGAGAGATGTCTTAGAGGTTAAGAATACTGATAAGTCTTGTAGAGGACCTGGGTTCAGTTCCCAGCACCCACATCATGGCTAACAACCACCTGTAACCATAGTTCCAGGAGATCATGTGCCCTCTTTTGGTCTCTGCAGGCATTGCATGTATGGATGTTGGCAAAGCACTTTGTACACATAGAAATAAACATTATAAATCAAACATTTTCACTTTTCTTTAACAATGCCAATTTTAAATGTTTCCCCATCCTTGTCTCACACCGAAACTATGGCAATGAATTTCAAATCATTTTCCACATTTAGATTTGTCACCACACAAAAGCACTTGCCTTAACAATGTGAAAACGGGATGTCTCAAATAGAAACTTGGCCATGTTACCTCTGTTCTAAAGCAAATCTCTATGCCTCAGCATCTTCTTTTTTTTCTTAATGCCGTCTAAAACATTGTCACACTTTATGCATGAACCAGTAACAGTGTCATCACTTGGGAGCTTATTAGAAGGGCAGAAGAGAAGACTCAATCCAAGACAAACGTACATTTTTACAAAGATTTCAGGTAAATTCTGTTCATTAAAATTTAAGCAAAACCTTAAAGCATAGTTTCCCAAAGCTAGTTAATGTCTATGATAAACCCAAGGGCCATTTTTTAAAAAGATTTCTTCTATCCAAAATCTACTGCATACAAATTTCCGGTTATCTATATTGTTATCTATATTTTTACAAAGTTTCTGGGAAAGTTTTGATGCAAGGTTTGTGTTCCCCAAGCTAAGAGTTTCTATCATAGATTTCCAACATTTCAGTCACATTTTTTGTGTTTTCTTATCTCATTTTTTTGTGTGCTTCTATGCCTGTTCACAGGAATTATTTTGCCTAACAGTCTTTTTCTTGATTTTCTCTCCAGGCAAAAATGTCTTATTCATCATTTAAATCCAATTCAATTTTCTTGAAGCTTTTCCCAGTTAAGTCAGAGATACTTTATTATTTCCCAAACACTTCCGGAAACTACAGTGGAACATTTTGTTATGCTATTTAATTACATCGTGATAGTTATGTATACAACATTATTCACATACTTTCTCCTTGATTAAGCCATGAGTCACAAATTTTTTACATATACATAGGACCCTAGAAAAAAATACCTTCTCACTATACAATTGGTAAATGCTGGTTGAATAAATGAATTTGTATCTTATCATGTTATTATGTTATAATAATCTTAATAGAGAAGTTTCTAGTACTTAAAATAAATATTTTCATACTATTAAAATAATACTGTCCATAAATTTTATTTTTGAGCAATAAAATGTTAGAATTCCTGGACTAGTTTCTTCTTTTCTGTTTTTTTTTTCCTTCACATCTAAATGATCTACTGCTTCTATAAAAGCATATGCATTTGTCTTTCTTAGTCTTGTCAAGTTTGATACATGGAGTATCTTTTGTGCTTACCAGGAAGGGCATTTAGCCAGAGGGTCTCTCTCATCTCGCTGTATGATATTCTTGTATCTTCCATTGAAAACCACAGAGCAAAATTGTATCATTCACTCTGAACGTTCTGAAGTCATTTCTGTTTCATGTTGCCATTACAGGGAATTTTTAAGCATTGCTTTAAACTGTCAAGTTAACAGGCATCTCTCTCAATAGGACAGAGTATTTCAGGGTAGCATTATAGTGTGTCATGAAGAGGATTGTCCTAAGAGGTACCTTATCATTTACATGATTTCAAATGGCCCCATAAATCATTTACTTCAGCTTTTACCATTCGATTTTTCCAGTGTTTGGAGTGGCCAATTAATACTGACTCTCAGTATCTCCATGAAAAATAAAATTATTAAGATGAAAGGAAAATTAAATGCAAGTTTTATTTCAAGTACATTTTTAACACTGAATTCTGTGAGTTAATTTGATCACCATTCCTTTTTCTAGTAGTTTTAGTTTTAAAGCTCAAGTTGGTTTACTGGGGCATCAGAGTCTTTTCATTATTTGACTCTCTTTTACTTGTTTCTAGGCAACTACCATGATGTTGTCTCATATGCATATTAATGATGAGCTTTTCCCTCCTGTGCCTTTTAAAGGAGATTCTATTGTATGATAGCTTTCTATAGTATTCCTCTACAAGACCTTGTAACCTTTCTTCCTTCCAATTACTACTCCCCCAACACACACACACACACACACACACACACACACACACACAAACATTGTCAGTGAATTTTCCTTGAAAGTTTTTTTTGTGAGACACATTTCATAAGCACTCCAATTGCTGGCATTTTCAAGGGGTTTTACTTTAACAAAAATGAAGAAGAAAGGACAAGTTTGCTACACTAGACATCTGCAATCAGATCGTGTACCATAAGACAGTGCCAAAACATGTTCAAATTATAATTAGTCAATAAGGAAATCAAGGCAACACTTTCAAGGTGGTTTTGATAAACAACTTAGGATCATCAAAAAATGAGTTCCTCACTCTCCCAAAAAAGAATAACATCTCTGCTTATTACAAATATGAATTATTCATTTGGCAGTTAGAGAATTATGAAATTCTCTGAAATAGAGAACTGCTAAGTTTGGAAGATTGTACAGTATAAAAGTATCACAGAATCTCTTTCAAATTTCAGTAGAAATAATGATATTTTACTGTTTTTATAATGAAATATTTGATAATAAGTTTGTATTAATTATAAATCAGAAGCTTTTTCACAAGCATAGCTTCATACATACAGTTAATATATTGCAGGGGAAATAAATTCAATTTCAAGTAAGATTACAAATTCAGAATATAGATAATCTTTTATTTTCAAGAAATGAAAGAGTAGAGCTCATGTGCATGTCAAGATATTGCCAATTGACAGGAACTGTGTCACATATTAGGAATCAAGCATTCAGGAAGTATAGGCAGAGGACTGCAAGTTGAAGTTTGTTAGGAGCTACATTGAAAGTTCAAGGTCAATGTGGAGCTACAGAGATAGGAGAGAAAGCAAGACATGAAGAAACTGAACCTTGAATTTGTGTTTATTTTAGTAGAATTCTTCAAAAACTTGGTTAGGGAATTTAGATAAGCTCAAAGCATACATTTTTAACTTTTACTATGTAGGCTTCAGAAGATAAGGAACAATACAATAAATAAAGACACTTACCCCCAAGTCAGTGAAACACGGGTTAAAAGTTCAGAAGAGGTAGATAACACTATGTGTTAGTGCTGTTTTATAGGACTTATTCTGAGCATTAAAAACTGAGTTGATTTTCAATATATGAAGAGGTGTAGAAAAATATAAGTTAAAAAAACGTGTAAAGTCAGTTGATAGTAGATATTTCTGACTAGAGCAAATACACAGGGCTAGAAAAGTCTTCATGAAGTCAGAAATGGATGCTACCTCAAAAATTATTTGAATATCGTATCCATGAAAATGTCTGAGTAAGAGATAATTCTAAATGAGAAAAAAGAAAGATCTTTCATTCCATGCAGCATTGTTTTTAAAAAGGGATATTAAAGTTATGAACTAGGATTATGAAAATAAATGAATAAAGCAGGACTCAGTAATAGATTTAATGTGGAAGCAAGGGAAACAAACATACGCATGATTTTAAAGTTATGAGGCTGAGCTATGAGTGAATATTATTTACCTGATAAAAAATAGAACTTTTGTTCACTAATGTGAATTATTTCCATGCCATTTTTACTAATTAGAATGTATATATTTGGTGAATGTCATTCCAACAGGAATATTGCTAAATGATTTCCAAGTTGAAAAGCTATATAAGAACTACATAATCCCCAAAGCTATTATTGCCTCAATTATACTAGGTATCTAATATTATGAAAACAATATTTGTAAAGTGGTAGAACTGATATGTTCCCATGTACTTTCCAATGTCAGTCTTCACTAACTTTTAACTTCAGGGCACTTTCACAAATTCAAGCTGGATCATATGGTATAGATTATAGTACTGTGAAGCTCTCATTCTTTCTTTCTTGTATCCTCTGACCTATCAAAATTTAAATGTTTTTTTTCTTTGCTTTAGCCGTCTTTTTCTCAGAATTCTACAGTAACTACTTATATTGCAAGCATTTTCAAAATCTGTGTTGAAAATAACATAATAGATTACTCATGTTAGAACAGTATCATGATCAAGTACAATTTCAATGAATCTGAGTGCATATTATGTTGCTATAGGGTGTGAGAAGTGCAGTGAAAGAAATTTAAGTTTATTCAAACTACTGTTTCCCAAACTTATGCATTATATGTCACAGAATGAAAAATTATATTGTCCCAAAGAATATGCATTGAGAATAAATTTTATTTATTTTTTTGCTTTCTTGGTCTGATTTGCTGTTCAGTAATAGAGTACCTGACAATGGATAATTGATAAAGATGAGAAATTTATTTTCTTATAGTTATTAGGCAGGAAAGTCTAAGATAAAGATGCTGAAATTACATTTGAGCCATCTTGCTATGTCCTTTAATGGCAGTAGACAGAAAGATAAGAGAGGATAAACATGTCCTCACATGACAAAAGAAAGAAAAAAAGATAGTTTTATTCCATAAACCTAATTTATAGTAACATTAATCCATTGATGAGGACTAGTCCCTCATAACCTAAACACGTTCCAAAAGACCACATCGTCTAACACTGTTCCATCAGTGACTGTGTTTTCAATGCATCAGTTTTAGAGAGGACAGATTCAAATTATACTGCCTGTCAATAGAGGTTTTGCATTTAATCAGTGGAGGCTAATCGAATGGTATGTCTCAATAGTACATTTTAAAATATTGTCCCATATCAGAAGGAAAAAACACTTTGAAAGAAAATCATTCTACTAGTCAAATGGTCATATGGTTCACTGATATATTAAGTCAAACTTTCTAACCACTCTTAGTAAGTATGAACTCAGGAAATTGTTTTGACATTCATTAATAATAGCCCTGTGTTTGTGTGTCCCTATTCTTGGCCATTTGCCAACTCTTAAGTCACTGTTTATAATTTTCTGCTTGGATATTGGCACTTAAAATATAAGCTATTGTACACAACTATAACTAAATTATAGAAAATAATTGGCAAGTGTTTTATAAGAATTATGAGAAACTTCATTCTTTTCCTGCCTGATAAAAAAGGAATGAAATTTGGTATTATACATTAAGAATAAGTTGTGTGTGAGAGAAAATTGTTGTTGTGATGGAGAATAAAAAAGAAGAGAATAATTTTTACTGTGTTTATGGAAGGGTAATCTTATATCATTGAAATTATATGATAGCTATAAAGTATAAATAAAAGCATAATAACTACAAAATATACCAGGGATTGTTGCAGAGATCTTAAGTGTAAGAGCAACAAAAATACCCAGTGCTAAGTGAATAAAAGCCAATATTATGAAAACATTCATACACACTGTATATATGCACATATCCATAATTATATTCATTTATATGTATTAACATATATCACATATTACACATAAGACATTCACCCCCAAGTATGAGGTCTTACCTGTATATAAAACTTGTTTATTAAAATCTATGAAGTTGAAAACCAATGGATTTTGTAAAAGTCAAATATGGAACAGAAGCTGATGGAGTGTATTGTAAGAGCCATTAAGAACATTAAGAAACAGAGGCTTTCAGGCCTCTTTGAACTTGCTCATGAACTTGTAACAATGGTGACAGAATGAACAAGACCCATGCCAACTCAGACAAAAATCCAGCATTGAACAGGGGAAGTAGGCAGCAGGCCCCAGCCCTAGCCAAGAAACAAATGACAACTGATTACTATAGAGTAAGCTAGAGTAGATCTTCTCTAAGGGAGCAACTCTAGATATGATGACTACATTCCAGTAGATAAACCTGCAGCGAGGGTCATCTAGATACAAATGTTTGACCCAATAGGAATTAACAAATATGACAAAATATCTGAAATAAAAAAAAACTGGAGAGAGAAGAAAAGAAAAACGGGAAAGATAATGGAGACACAATGAAAGCATCTAGAATGGTAGATCTCAGTAAATAATAATAAAAGAATAAAAGGACATTTTGGAGGACTGATCTCAAATTTTATGGCTTGTATTAGTTCATTCTAATTAGAAGAAATGAAATAAATTGTCCCAATATAAGCACAATTCTTCTACCAAAATGTGAAAAGTATGACACCATCCAGAAAGCCTTAACTTATGAGATAGAGTGCAAGAAGGCCAATGGAGGAGAGTTAAGCGGAGTATAGATAGACAAGGGGATCTGGATATGGTCAAGATGTATCATATGAAATTCACAAAAATTCTATAAAAACAAATTTTTAAAATATTTTAAATATGATGGAATGGAGTTTTAATAAAGAAAGGCAAAATATGTAATTCTTGAACAAAACATGAATTTATTTTCAAAACAAATATCTAAGAAGAAACCAGACAGAATGGATAAAATATCCATACAACTTAATAGTAAAAAAAACATGTGACTCAATAAAAAATGGACATAGTACTTGGAATAGATTTTTAATTTTTATTGATTAAGTATCTTTTTACTATTTGCCTCTCACCCTTGATATTTTAAACGTTTTACAAATAGATAATAAATAGATGAAAACATTAAAATCATTAGCTGTTATCAAAATATTAAATAAATCCAGAAGTGACTAATTAAAAAGAAAGAGAACAGAAAAGAACAAATTTGGGTAAAGAGGTGGAGAAACTATGACCTTTATACTCACTGCTGGTGAGTATATAAAATGATGTAACCACTTTGATAAATAGGCAGACAATTCATCAAAATGTTATTCTCACTACTTGAATATCTAGTTCAAAGAATCAGAAATATATTTGCATCAAAACTTGAGATGAATAATCATCTAGATTATGAATAATGTCCCCAGAGCAGAAACTGTCTGCAAGACTTTGAATTAATATATTTACATAAATCATTAATGTATAAATTTATTGCTTGCCCATTTTGATTGGGTAAATTTTTACATGTCCATTTAATGGAATATTATTCTATAATAAGAAGTTAAGAAGTGTTGCTCCATGCTAGAGCATGAAGGAACCTAAGAAACATATGTTTAATTAATGGAAAAGAAGTATAACATGTGACATATTGCATGATTATATAAATGTCCAAAATAAGGAAATCTATAGAGATAGAAATTATATTTGAAAGTTCCAGAAGTTTGGAGGAATCTATTCTTGAGAATGAAGATATTTTTGGAGGTATTGAAAACGTTCTCAAAATACATTTTAGTGACATTTCTTCAACTGTGTGAATATAATTGAACTATTGAATCATTTGTTTTGAATGAGTGAATTTTATTTTGATGAATTATGAAAAGATGCTTTATTTCTGATGTCATCAGGGAAACACAAATTAACTGACATTAAAACACTATCAGCCAGCCATTAGAATGATGAAAACAGAAAAATCTGAGAACCACAAATACTGACAATAACATAAAGGACCTGGGACTCTCATTCATTGCTAACTGGAAAAAAATGGCACAACCACTTTGAGAGAGAGATTGGTAGTTTTGTACAAAACAAGCATATACAAAACTTGTGTTGCAGCTGTGAACACAAAGGAATTAAAAACCTTGGAAATAACCAAGATGTACTTCAATATGTAAATAGATGATTGTGCTCTGTGCAAATACCATAGTATTATTCAGCACTAAGTGGAAATGAGCTTTTATGACATTAAAAACAATAATAAAGAATTTTAAATTATATTTCTAAGTGAAAAACTGGCATAATGGACACACTAAATGATCTTAAGTGTATGACATTCTAGAAGGGGAAAACTGCGGAGACACTAATAAGTCAGTTGCTGTCAGATGTTAGAGTATGTAAGTGGAGTCAAAATAAACAGAAAATAAAACTTGGAGCAATGGAAGGCATGGAGCAATGGAGCTGGAACTGACTTGGAAGCCTGCTCCCTCATGACTAGTTCTCATGGTTTCAGAGGATACTAAGCAAGCTGCTCAGGAAGAAAATTATTCAGTGATCCACACAGCTTCAAAGCCTAATAACCACAACAATGATGTGCACAACAAACTATCCCTATTGGTGCAATAGTGGTACATTTATCTTTGGAGTAATAAACAGCTGTCTAATTGGACTTAAAGTCCAGTCAATGGGAAGAAACTCATCTAAACATAGCCAAATACACATGGCTGGAGAAGTCATAGATTCTAGAGGAAATCCTACATCTGTCACATCTGTATATTAATGTAATTCCTTATTGTATTATATATATGTATCCTTATATATCCAGACAACTGTACAGCTCACCACTCATCAAAAAAGCTTCCTTTTGTAACAGATAAAAACAATTACAGAGCTATGGAATTGATAAAACATTAGGAATAAGTGTCTGTGAAATACCCAGCACTATGTGACACATTTGCAATTGCAACCTCTATACCTGAAGTTCAGGAAACATAGCCTAACAGGTGGCAGACATAATATTAATACATTTCTAAACTCTCACTGTGAACTTTCCTCATGAAACAGATGGTGGTTAACACAGAAAGCCACAACTGCCCAAAATATAGAGAATAAGATACTTCAGATTGTGTGTCCCTAGATATGAATCCTATATTAAACCACTCAAGGACCAGAAACCCATTGCAGAAGAATGGATGGAAAGGTGCTCATACGAATTTACAACAATAGTGACACAATGCACAAGACCCATGCAAGCTCAAACCAGGCAAAACCAAGCATAAAAGTGGGAAAATGGATAAGAAGCCCCAACCTTAGCTGAAGAACTACTGGCAAGTGTTTGCTCCTGGGTGAAGGAAAGTTGGTCTTCTTTAATGGGAAGTGAGTGATGGTAGATAGGCTGACCAGTTTCTAGTAGATGAACTCACACTGAGGGATATTTGGGTACACAAACTTGACACCCGAGGCCTTAACATGTATGACAGAATGTAAATAGGGGAGACAGTCTAAATATGTTCAAGATATATCATATGAAATGTACAAAAATGCAATAAAATTTTAAAAAGAAGCTGAAAACAGCAGAATGTTAATAAAGGGATAAAGATAAAGAAAATGCACAAGAGAGATGTACAAATCCAGCAGCTCTTACACGTAAAACCTGTTGTAGAGAATTTTCCTCATAATGTTCTTTTGAAACTGTGTAAACTCCAGACCAGTTATATTTCCACATCGGTAGACATGAATGTAGATATTTCCCAATCCTTACATTCAGCATCATGATATTATTTATTGAGTTACTCACTGTATCCTTGGGCCAGGGTGTCTTGTTAGTCTGCTACAAAAGAAGTATTAAAACCAAGATAAGAGTGTATAGAAGGAGACAAATTAGTTCACACTTGGGAGTCTAGAACTTCTTTTAGTTTCTAGACCCATCTCCTGTTAGATATTGAATGTACAAAAAAAAATCACTCAGTCTTTCTGATCCTCTAGGCTCTTGTGCATAAAGAACTGATTAAGTGGACTTCTATTTCAAATTAGTCCTTGTATGTTCACAACAATACTGAAGGGAAGCCACAGATACCAGATCTCTTAAGCAGTGAAACTATTCTATATGTTACTATAATAGAAGATAGCAAGTATTTCATCACACATTTGTGAAAACCCACAATGAATTTGTACCATCAAGATCGAACACTAATGTGGACTGTGAACTTTAAATAACACTGAATATAAGCATAGGTTCATCAATTATACCTAACATATCACTGTGATGTAGGACGAAGATGGGCTTGACTATATGTATTTGTTGAAGGAGCTCTAGGAGAAATCTCCGTATTTTCCCATTACTCATGGTGTAAACCTAGAACCTCTCTAAAAAATAAAAATAGTATGCATATTAATATTTTGTGATATTGGGATAGGCAATATTTTGTAGATATAGGAAACAGTAACTAAAAAGAAAATAATTCAAATTTATTTCTTCAAAACTAAACTAAAACAATCTAAAACTAAGGACTATAGTCTATAGCTTCAATTATCAAAACTACCATTAGTTACTGGAAAAAGTAAAGTCACATATTAGACAAAAATATTTTAAGATGTATAGTGCTCAAATGAAATATATTCATGCAGCACATATACCTGTGTCTTATATACTTATAGATCCTGATACAATACAAAGAATCCAATAAAACTGGATTTAAAACCTTGAAACACATTTTTAAAAAGATTTTAAAAAGCCAATACACATGAAAAGGAATTTGAAAACATTATATATCAAGAAAATGTAAACTAAATCCTAACAAGTTATTTAATATCCACTATTATAACTAAAATTAAAAGTACTGAAAAACTCATGGTTGGCATGGGTGAAGAGAATTGAGACCTTCATACATTGCTAATAGGAGTGTTAGATGGCATGCCTACGTAATAAATCACCTGAAATCATCTCATACTGTTAATATATATATATATATATATATATATATATATATATATATACTCTGTGAACAACCCCTAAGGATTTACTCAACAGAGATAAAAATATATATCGACCACTACACACAAAATCTCCTAAGTGTGAAATTATTCATAGCAGTTTTATTCATAATAGCCCCAGACTAGAAGAATAAATGCATGCCAATTGAGTGGAAAACAAATAGTGTTATATTCGTATAATAGAATACAATTCAGTAGCAAAACAGGAATTGATTATTAATACATTTACCAACATAGATAAAGCTGAAAAGGCTTTCATTGAGTGATAGAAGACAAACACAAAATTTGACTCTTTATAATTTCATTTATATTAAGTTCTAGAATTGGAATTCATCTATGAGGATAGAAAATAAGAACCATTCATAGACTGAGGTGTGTGATTATTTGGCAGAAAGAGAACAAAAGGAACCTTCTAGGGAGACAGAAATGTTTTATATTTTCATTTTGTGGCAGTTTTTCCCAGGGTGTATATTTATCAAAACTCATCAAACTGTACATTTGAAATTTGTGTCCTTTAATTTATGCAAATTATATTTAGAAAACCTTACTCAAGCATTAATACAAACAAAATCAAAATGGAAATGTTATTATAAAAGATCCCTGACTCAGGTCCACTCCTAACAGGGAACTTAGGACAATAAAAATAGAGACTAAAACACATATCACAATGTTTAAATACTTGTGGTATAAATCAAACTAACCTAAGTAACAAATAAAATATTTTACATATGTTGACATGTATAACTCCCTAACTGTAATGCCCAAAATGGACAGATATGATTTCCACATTGTTCTTGCATACTCCTTCATTGTCTAGGAATGTTGGATGAGAGACATTTAAAGTTTTGTCAGAATCATACATGGATGCGAATTTTTACCTAAATTATTTTTTCTTACTTTCATTTCAACAAAATCATGATTTTGTAATCATAATTTTATAAAAGTGGAACCCAAATGATGATAATGGATCACAGAATTTAAATATAGTCATTTGAATCATTTTCATCAACATACAAGGAAGACAAGATGAAATCATAAAAGATAATACTCTGTTAAATGAGGAAATGTCACTGGTGAGAGTTGAGGGATGTGTTAGCATTCTTTCTACCACCTGTTCTGCTATAATCCAGGAGCCTTAGGTATAGAGGTTAAATTGTATATGTGCTACTTAGGTTTAGGCATCTTTCAGACACTTATTCTCTGTATGTAGAGAATTAAAGACTGCAAAGAGTGTGTCTCTGCATAGGACTCTTATATTAAACCTCATCTACCCACAGTTCAGGAACCATTTCTGAGAAATCAATCTATAAGTTTAGTGAAAATGTATTATATTTTTATGTTAACATACAAATTATTGGACTTCACTCTTTAATCCTGATACATATGCTTCTTCGAATATTGTTCTCATTCATTCCTCTTCCCCTCTGCCCTGCCCATGTCCCCTTTCCCTTTACAGCTGGGTTCCTTTTGGTCGTTAGTCCCTAACCTCTTTATCCTATGTATTACATTATCCTGCTTCCTACTTCCCCTATTTCCCACTTCCCTTAAAATCCCTTCTTCCTTTCTCATGACCCTCTTCCTAGTTTCTTTACGTATAAACACACAAACACATACATAGACACACATACAAATCACATACACACAATTTTAAATCAAAGATTGATATATGAAGATACCATGTAGTATTTGACTTTCTGAATATGCCTTCTTTCAGTTACCAAAATCATTTCCGATTATATCCATAGAGAAAAGATTTGAAATGTTTTTGTTACCTAGGCAATTCTGTATCTCTAATTTTTAATGTGGGTGGAGGATATTGTAGCTCTTGAATGCTGGAGACTACCCTCTATTCTTTAACATATGTGTCTTTTGATCTAATAAGCTATTGTTCTCTGAGGTGTTGGGCTCAAAAGGCTATCCTGCCTGATCCAAGGATGAAGATTAAATACTAGCCTTTCTGATCTGTTTCTTTCTTCCCCAGGATCCCACACATTTAAAACTATTTATTTATTTGTTATTATTTTTAGTGTGTATTAGTACGTTGCCTACATGTATGTAAGTGCATCTGTGTCATGCGGTGTCTGCTGAGGTCAGAAAAGGGCATCCGATTCCCTGGAACTGGAGTTACAAATGGCTGTCAGCTGCCATGCGGGTGCTGGGAATCCAACCCAAGTCCTCTGCAAGAACAGTCAGTGCGCTTAACATTGAGCCATCTCTCCAACCCCAATCCCACACATTTTATGTAGTTTTTTTTAAAACTGTTAAACTTCTATTCAAAATATTTTCATGAGTTTCTATCAGACACAGAATGAAGTCCAAATTTGCCAGCCTTCCATTTAAGAATCCCTAAAACCTAACTTAAGTTTTCTTTGACAAAGTTTTCTTCTATTTTTGTAAAAAAAAAAAAAAAAAAAAAAAAAAGATTGAAAAATTTCAGATGAAGGGATAGGTTTTACTTGGAATCCTCTTAAACTCAGTCCTTTCTTTCCTACCTTTGGAAATTGTCAGGTAGGTTTAATGTTATTTAGCCTGCTTGACATTGATATCTGTTCCAGATTTGGCTCAAATCACACTTTTGTACTGAAACATCCTTTTTAAAAAATATTTTATTTATTATTTTTAATTTATATGTATGAGGGTATTGCTTGCATGTATGTAAGTGCATCCATGTTATTCAGTGAATGCCATGGAGATCAGAAGAGGGCATCAGATCCCCTGGAACTTGAGTTATGGACAGTTATTAGTCACCATGTAGGAATTGAACCTGGGTCCTAACCACTGAGATATCTCTCCAGATTCAATGAAACATAATTTGGAAAACAATTTTTATCAATATATTTTTTCTGTGAGTGTTAAACCATGTGTTACCTGTGCATATTAATTCATTGTTTACTAAATTATGCTGTCTTCCCCAAAACAAAGATTCTGTTTTACACTTCTTTATTTCTGTGAAACATATCTTATGCTTAATAAGTAATTAAGTTATACTTACTGGTAGAATAATTAACTAATAATGTAGTTTACTGAGCAGCAATCATTTAAACATAAATGCTTTCAGCATCGCAAGGGATTGCATTGTACTTCACAAGCATCTTTATATCTGAAGAACTGTCTATTCTCACCATAAGTAACTAATAAATTTAAGACACCTTTGAAATGCCTGTCTTCAAATTCTACATGCAATTTTTAATGACTGATAATGTAGAATTATACTAAAGAAGATTACAGAAGAAGTCAAGTAAACATTGAGTTGTATGTTCAATGAAAGAAGCCATAGGGCACGGAAGGGATGTTGCCATAATCCTAAATGGTTTCTTTGTGAGTTCATTTTACTTTAATTGCATTTCTGAGCAGCATCTAAGTTTACAGTGGGAGATAAAAGTATGGAAGAAAATAGTATAGTATTATGACTATTTTTACAGCCACTCTTTATTGGTTATTCACAATAAAAACCATAGCATATTCAGGGTGCATTAATAAAAAATGGAGACTATAAAAAGCTATTAAACCAAAATCTACATTATGTTCACCAAGAATGATATAGAATGGAAGTCCCATTTTTCTCTCCAATAAAGCATAAAGCAAACTGTTCAGAATCCAGTAGCTCAAACCCAAACTTCAAGTAGTACTCCCTACCATCCATATCACAAGATGACTGGAGACATTCAGAAAATGTCACATACCTTTTATGTCTTGACAATGTTAATTCACATAGGCATATGCTAAAGGGTCAGTTTATTTAGACCATTGCCAAAGGAATTCAGAGCTTTTTTTTTCAAAGATACTAACTCCTTTCTTCAAATATATAACACAATTAAGTTGGCTTCTAGCCTTACTGAATGATAAAAAGACTTCATAATGACCAGAATTGTAACCTGTTAGAACTCTAGATTTTTCATTGAGTTATTCTAATGTGAAGAAAGCTTCAATTATATTTTGACTCAAGTTGTTTGTGTGAGTTTTCCATAAGGCTTCAAAAGCCTCTTATGCTTTCAAAATTATATATTTCAGGAAAATACAGACACACACATATATACACACATATGTGTGTGTCTGTCTTCCTGGCAAACTGTTTCCAAATGAGTAAATGATAAGTCTCAATTATTTCTCCATGATGGAAATAATTCAACCAAGACGCTTATTCACAGAAACTGAGAGAGAGATGTAATAGTTCTTTTTCTTGTAACCAAGTTGATAGTACTGCCTTGTTGGAGATATTCCAAAAGGCCTTACCTCTGGAATCTTGCCTTCCTAACCAAGGATGATTCTGTTCTAAATTCAGAAGTGAAATCAAACCAATATAGTTTGCCTTGACATATTTGTGAACCTTCACAGTTCTTACCTGATTTATTGAGGAAAGGAAATTTGGAAGCACATGAAAGTTTACTCAAGGCTTTCTTTGCAATGTAAAGGCACTTTCATGGTTGTTTTAGATTTACTCTTGAAACTCTATAATAGATTATAAAACTTTCCTAGGTAAAGAGTTTCAGGATGGAAAAGAATTTATTTGAAAAGCTACGATGTTTTTCTAGCTGACAGTAAGGCTGGGAAAAGGACATTGACATGATCAGTCTTTTTATTAAGAACCTTGGATTTAACTAGAGGGAGAATAAAAAAAGTATATACTTAAGTTTAGACCTGACCACTTCTGACCTCTCTCTCTCTCTCTCTCTCTCTCTCTCTCTCTCTCTCTCTCTGTCTCTCTTTCTCTCTCGTCTTTCATTCCGTATGTATGTGTGTGTGTTTGTATATCCGTAGCTCTTGACTACCTGTAGTTCCTAATATATGGGTGGGACCTTGTAAAATTTCCTTCAACCATGTTGGTATACTCACTCCTGTTGTCATTATATAGGTCTGATTTAAGTCATCTATTGCTGAGATTACAGGTATGCAGCTTCCCTGTCATGTCTACAGTATATTACATAGCAGCAGACATCCTGATCTTTTGGCTCTTATAGTCTTTCTACCAGTTCTGTGAGGTTCCCTGAACCTTAGGTATAGGTGCTGCTTTGTAGAATGCATTGGAGCTGAACATTCTACAATCACTTATTCTTAGTATTTTGATCGGGTTTGGATCTCTGTAATTGTCTCTATTTCAAAAGAAGCCTCTTTGATGAAGCATGAGAACTATAATTATTAGTGGCTTTGAAGATAAGTACTTAGAGCAAATTAGAAATTAAATTGGTTTAAGGTCTTCTTTGGGCGTCTCAAACTCTAAGGTATTTATCTAGGTTTACAGAACCAGGCATGAGTTCCCTTGTATTTAGTGGATAAGTACATTTAGGTGTCTGTTAGTTGCCTCCAAGTTAAAACTGTTACTGTTGCCCCATGGGGTATATCTTATTGGGTTGGTCATTGTTATGGTTCATGGCCTTACAGTTAAGTATGACTATTGATTGATTTTCTCTTAACAATTTTTATAGAACTTTCCAATACTATTAAACCTGGTCCTAAAGGAGGAGGTTTGGGGGTCAGTTCTAGCTTGATTCTTCCAAGTCCTGTCTCCAAAGTGTATGCTATATTCAGCAAAAGAGTATTTCCTTCATAATTTGGGAAGTAAGGAAGGGAATGGCAATGACCTATATTGTTTTCTAAGTCTCTTGGACTATCCTGACCAAAACCATGAAGGGAGGTTTCCAATGACTGGCATTGCAGTTTTGTCAGATAGTCTATGACTCATAGAGGGAGCATTATTGCCTACTGAAGCATAACTACATTTAAACTATCTTGAAGTTAAACTATCTTTAAGTAAGTTTATAAAATGCCATGTTTCCCTATGGACTTTTCAGCATTCTTCCTATTATTTATCTTTGATTCCTCCTTCTCCCTTTGTATTATTATCTCTCACTCAACTCTCTTCATTATGGGAAATTAGAAACAAGTACAGGTGACCTCAGATGATCTCATATAACAGTAGTTTAAAAGAATGTGTCCATCACTAAAGAAAATGCAAGTGTTTTGTCAATAAGAATGATACCCTTTTAATGTGAGAAATGAAACTTTGACATGACATATTCTCATCTGAGAGAATGTAATATTTTGTGAGCATTTTTAATTTTTATTTGTCTATTTCCACACTAGCATTTTTTAAATAAATAATTCTTAGAGACTGTCAGCTATCTATCAACAACAATGTCATTTCCTGTTCAAACAGGAGTTCTGAACCTGCTAAACCATGGAGGAGACAGTCAAGTTACTGAGAGTGAAATAAAATAAACTTATCGGTGACACAAACTGGAACATCGAATCACTGAAACCTTGAAATATTACAGGCAACTGCCAGATTCCTTAAGGATTGCTCAGAACAGTAAAGTAGTCAAGCAGAAATTGTCAGCTTGGATGACAATGTGAGTGGATATGTGTGAATATAGTTGTGTGCATGTTATTGAATGACTATATAGTTAAACATGGAATATGTATGC
This sequence comes from Eospalax fontanierii, assembly GCA_035773235.1. NCBI lineage: Eukaryota > Metazoa > Chordata > Mammalia > Rodentia > Spalacidae > Eospalax > Eospalax fontanierii. The sequence goes on from CM069525.1 coordinate 83,604,457, forward strand.
TTTCAAACATGATCTTGGTTTCTTTGTTTTTGAACTATATTGTCTCAAGATTTATTTCTAAGAAATGAGAGCACTCTTTGTGAAGCTGGACAAATGATTTCTTATAAATTTTATTGAATTTTTGTGTATTTCATATAAAACATCTTAATCATCTTTTTATACCCCCTTCTCCTTTGGAAGCCTCCTATAGCCACCCCACTAGTGTGATTTGCGTTAAGGGTATTGTCTCATGAAATTTATCTTCCACGCCTTAGCGGACCTGGTCTGGTTAATCCGGCTGGATGAAACGGAAACTGATCTTCCATTTAGAGTGATTAATTTATTTAGGGCAATGTACAAAGTTACTGGTTACCTGCAGCCCGCCCACAAGGTATGGAACAGCTGGGTGCAGGGCTCTGAGTCCATTCCCGGCCAGAATTTCGCTTCCACTCACATGATTCTTAGGACTGCAGGGATGTGGAATGCTGCCTCCTGAATCTTGGCCTTCCAAGTGGACCTGGAGCCTGGGCATTTTTCTCCCCCGGTGGCTTCAATCCGTGCCCCTCCCCAGGACTCCCTGCCATGTTGTCTCCTCCTTCTCCCCACCTTCCTGCCCCCTTATTGGTCAGAAGGAGGGACTTGCCATGGAATGAACCAATAGGAAAAAAAAAAAAAAAAAAAAACCTCTGAAGTCAAGTTAGTATCCCTAGACATCCATCAGGGCAAGTTCATGCACTGGGGTATAGTTAACCTATCTAGAGTCCCTCCGTTTAAGGTCAGCTCCTTCTCAACTAGCAGTATTCAACTTCCAATAGTTCTTCAGCTAGGATTAGAGCCTGCTGCTCATGTCCATAGTTCTATGCAGGAGAAAACTCAAGATGTTAGATAGGGCTGTCTAAGAGAATCCCAAAATTACACAAGCTGTTGCCACAACCCTTGATTGCCTCCCAGAACTTGAAGGTAAAACTCTATTGCTAAAGACAAGACATGCTTCAGACACAGAATTTGGTTCAATACAGCTGAAATTATTATTATTTAACTTATAGCCTTTTTGTTTTGATCAGGTGTTTGTAGGAAGTTATCAGGGAATCTTCCTTATATGTATGTGACAATAGGAAAGATCAGGAACATTAAGAGCTATTGAATACACACCAAGACCATGGCAGACTTACAGAACTTTGGATGTTTTATTTCCTTTCTTTGGATAGATAAATAAGCTGTAGCATTCTCCTTCAGTTTTAGAGAAATAATAGAATGCATCACTAATATCCTAGCATTCATGACAAAACTATTCAATTTATCTGCATAACAATAATAATTCTCTGGTTTTCATTTTGTGAAAGGTAGAACTTGAGCAAATTTCTATGTTTTATGATCTGGTGAGCCTTTAATAATTATCTTAATAAAACATAATGAAACATCTCCTACTAGACATAAAAAAAAACAAAAATAAAAATTGCATGTTCTTCTGATTGACATTAACAATAATTAAATATACTGTTTATGGAATAATAGTAGGAGTCAGTATAATGAGTTTTATTTAAATTTATAATATACCATTCTTAATGTTAATTATGAAATAGATTGAGAAAGGTTAAAGAACTTCACAAGCAGTAGTTCTGAAGTCAGAACACAGGTCAGTTTGACAGGAAAATTTATGATTTATTGTTTATAGGGAGAAATATTTTAAAATAAATAATAATAAATTCTCTAGTGTTTTGAAAATGCTATAATGGAAGTATGACCATGGGTCCATAAAAAATTATCACTACCATTTAAAAGAAGAACTTTCTAGGAGAGAGAACATGTGATGTTTGTGTTTGTAGGTCTTGGTTACCTCACTCAGGAAGATTGTTTCCAGTTCCTTTCATTTGAATATTAAATTCATAATTTCAGAGTTTTTTAAGAGTTGAATATTCTGTTTTCTATACGAACCAGATGTTCACTGTCCATTCATCAATTGATGGACATCTAGATTGTATCCATCCAGCTTCTGACTATTGAAAGGGCAGCAATAAACGTGGATGAACATGTAAATCTGAAGTAGTGGATAAAGACTTTGGGTATATGCCAAAAAATAGAGTGAAATGACTATATCATATGGTAGATCCATTTCAAGCCCTTTGAGAATTGCCACACTGATTTCCATAGTGACTGTACAAGTTTGCACTGTGACCAGCATGTATAAAAGTTCCTCTTTCTCTACATCCTTGCCAGCTTTTGTTATTGTTTGGTTTTTGGATCTTGCCCATTCTGAGTAGGGTAAATGGAATCTCAAAGTGATTTTGATCTGTATTTTCTGATGAATAAAGATGTAGAACATTGTTTTATTATTTCTTATCCATATGCATTTCATCTTTAGAGACAACCTTCTATAGTTCCAGTTCCAGGGGATACAGTACATTCTTCTGCAATACACTCATACACATAATAAATATAAATAAGTAAATAAAACATTTAAAAACAGATATAATTGTGATGAAATATACTTTTAACATCACTACCATACTTATTTATTAAGTATTCTACTGTTTCAGCACATGTGTTAGGGTTTACAAGACATTTACTATAACCTTAAAATAATGTCCCATGATATAGTCAATTAAGGGTTTTTGTCCATTTTAATGATCAAAATGGATCAAAGCCTGTTAGTTCTGATGGATTGCAAAACAAGCAATCATTAAGTTAGTATAAACTACTAAATTGACCAGGCCATGGCCAATTGAGTTACTTTGTGGAGAACTAGACAGAAAGAGGACACAGTCTCTTATTGAGGTGATTATATTCAAAATCACTAAAACATTATTGTTATAATACCAAACTAAATTGATGAAACATGATGGTACTTGACACTTCTAGCCCTTCTAAAGTGCTCTATAACAAAGAGAAACAAGAAGAAGTCAAGCTTTGAAGATCGAAACCACAATAAGTAGCTTTAAAAGTTGGATCTAAAATAAAATGTCTTCATAATTGTTATACTTTAGAAATAGTTTTAAATGACTCCATAAGCCTACAAAAAGGAGTTATTCACGCAACCAACATATAGTGAATACTTTCCAGACTAAGTACTGTGCAATGAATAGTGCTTATAAACTCCACTTATGAACTGTGAGAAAAGACCTTATCTCTTGATAGCTCAATCTGTTTCAGTATATCTAAAATCACTATATTCTGAAAGGGACTCATTTCATTTGGGCATTAGAAAAATTATAATGTATTTGAAACATATATGAAGACCTAAAAGCATTTTCTGACCAGTTATAAATCCATAAAAAATTACAAATTTCAAATCAAAGAAACAATGGTTGCTACCACTTTTGTGTATATTTATCCAATAATTTAAAACATATTTTTATGATTTTCTGAGTCATTAAAATTTTTCAGGAAATACATCCATTTGAGAACATTTCTCTTCATCTTGTGATTTCCCCTCATGCTTTAAATTGTCATTATTATTAAAATTTGAATGCATGAGCCTACCACAATTAATTTAACTAAATCTTTGTTGTCAGATATTGACATGGTTGATATTTATTTGCAATTTTAATTATATTGTTATGAACAAGTCTGTATATTACAGTAAACTGTCACTGTCATTTGGAATAAATTCTTAGAAGTAGAATGTTTGTTTTAGTGCTATAAATACTTTCAGATCTTGGAATTAAACGGGAAACCTAAACCACACCCTCTACTTCCAAAGCTCAGGGATCATTTCAGAAGAGGGCACAGAAAAATATTAAGAGCAGAGGTGGTAAAAGAATACAAAGTAATTGTGCTCTGTGGAAACCATGGGGCAGTTGCACATAGAAACCCACAGTGTTGTGACAGCATGCATAAATCCTGTGACAGCCCAGGACAAACAAAATCCAAGGGATGGAGATGGATTTGGCAAGAAGCCCCAGCCCTAGCTTGTAAAGTCTGGGTTCAAGAGATGCAGCAGACAAAGGGACCATAGATTCTGCTCGGAGCTAATAGAGTCGGGTTTATTAAGAGAAGACCATCTGAGACTAGTTTCTCCACACTCAGGAGTGGAGAAATTGTAGCCCTCCTGGGGGTCTAGCCTCCCCAAAGAGATGGGAAAGACTAGCTCCCCTCATCTGGCTGGCTCCAGTTCTGGATGGAGAAGCTCCCTCAGGGAGTGTGAGAGGCTAACTCCCTGGGAGAGTGAGATCAGCCAAAAGCCTCTAGCCCTCTAGCCACCTCCTAGCTGGTAGGTAGGCCCTTTAATTGGGGAAGGGGTTGGGGTTCCCATGACATCTGATTGATGTTTAAGGTAAACTTCTGGCCAGGAAGCAGTCCCTTTTTTACAACTGTTCGTCAATCCTGGGTTGGGAATTTTAAACATTCAAGAAGTTGTAAAAGTCAGTTCCTTTCTCAGATCTCAGTGGGCTCTGAGAGTCTGGCTGGAATCACCAAGATGAGAACTGCTAGGGGGTGGGGATTGGGGGTTTGGGCCTCCAGTCACATCTTACATAGCTGAAAATTTATTGGCAATTCATAGCTACTAGGAGAAGGAGGATTTGATTTCCTTAAGGCTGTGACAACTGTAGGTTGACTAGACTTCAATGCCTTCTAAAGGAAAGTTACTCCCCAAATTCTGCATTTTTAGTTGAACTTCCTACAAGGCTGGCTGACCAATGGATTAGCACTTCCATGACTGTGAAATGTTTGGAATGTTGCAGATCCAGTGCTTATTTAGGATTATCTTGGGGCCCTGTTTAGCCCATAAATGTCCACTCCTTGCCCATTTCTGTGTCTGACCTTATCACTTTGTGATTGATAGACTATTTTAGCTTAAAAAAGAAACAATTGCAATGAGAGCATGGACCTTTACCCAAGACCATTTAAGGAACACAAGTTAGATTCCATAGGCCTTTAAAAAATGAAAACTAGTAATAGGGGACATGAAGTACGGGGTTGTAGTAGGGTGGCAGTGGAGATAGGTGAGGGACCTGAATATGACCAGAATATATTTTAAGAAATTTTCAAAGATTAAATAAAAATATTTTTTAAAAAGAGCTAGAGAAAATAATGTATGTGGGACTCATTCAACTAATGAGACTATTTTTTACCATCTCTGAAAAACTAAAAGTAGGTTATTTTAAGTCAAAATTTTCATAGTAATTATTTTAAAACGTCTAGGGACAGGTTCATGAATTAAGTGGAAAGCACAGACTAACAAATATATAATTGGAATATTCCATGTATCTATTGTTGATGCAAAATCATAACTGTCACCTCTAATGGGAAAAAAGAGAGATTATTCTGGACTCAAATATGAGTAACCCTGGATCAGGAACATAGATTCAGGCTATTCCAAATTCGGTGTTCCAACATGATAATGAAATGGGGCAAAAAGAGAGCATCCTCTAGAGGGTTCTTAGTCTCATTCATAAAAGAATTTAAGAATGGGCCCAATTGGAAGCTTTAGGACAATTTTATTGGAATTTAAAGAAAAATCCTCAAGGAAGGCAAGCTGGGGATCTCAGCAGCTGCCTGGAGGAAAAGAAAGCGGGGGGGCGGTCATGCAGGTTTAGAGCCTGCATGGAGATCAGACACGTGGTGGACTGGCAGCCACATGGCTGGGAAAAGGAGATTTAGAGAAAAGGTAGAGGAATACAAGACCCTAGGGCAGCCCACAGCTTTAGAGAAAACATGTTTAGAAAAGGGATATGAAGAAGAGAAGGAAGGATTACGCTTTTCTGAAGAATTCAAAAAAGCAGGCAGACTTACAGAGAGCTACATGTCTGTGGCCGCCAGAAGAACTGCACTGGGAGGCTGGATTCCAGGCAGGAGTTCACTGCCTCATTAACACACTCTGTATTCCGCCCACCTATTTAGTATAGCTTAAATTGAGCCCACCTTCCTAAGGGTGGTCCTGTGATCCGGTGATTGGCCAGTGAAACTGGAAATGTGGGTCTTTCAACAGATAAACTAAAGAATTTACACTGATTTGTGTAAAGATTATATACTATTAAACATCCTGTCTCTGTCCTGTTTTTCATTTATTATACTCGTAAACCTTCGGAGAATTGGAGATCTGCTTGATATAAAATTTTCTGTGATATTAAATTTGTAGTCCAGATTCTCTGGCTGATTGTTGAAATTTAAGTGCATTGCTGTCTGATGTTATCTACATATAATTAAACATTAGATTCAGTGTCTGGAAAACTTTATCAAAATAGGAGTCATCTTGTAATAAATAGTTATACCTCAGGAGACAGGTACAACATCAACTTTCACCTCCTTAATTTTGGCATAGAATAATATCCTCAGTCTGATGAACCATAAAATACATTTCTCTTACTTTTTTAAAGGAAATATTTTTCTTGAAAACATCACAAAATCAATGTTTATAAGATAACTATGTTCATAAAATGCCCAAAAGTTTATCATATATCTGCTTCTGTAGAATAAAAACATGTGTGTCATTCTCATGGATGACCACTTTAGCCTTTACTTGACAAACAATTTGAATGAACATAGTAGGAAATAAACAAGGTAGAACTTTACATAGCCATACAAGAAAATGGATTTAATCTTTCAATGTAAATATTTTAATTGTTTATTCCAAGAAAGAAAAAGCGCAACAGACAAAAAACATGACTAGCTAGATAACACAGAATCTGAGTTCATTTTGCACATAATGACTTCTCAGTAATTTTAATGTAACATATTTTTCTGCCCAGGTTGATATAAATATTCCATTATGACAAGCCATATTTTTATGGTAATTGTCTTCACTAATGTATCTTATGCATAAAAACTATTTAGCTTGTAAATTGCAAGTTTTACTTTACTTCATTCACTTAAACATAAAAAAACCACTAAAATACTCAGTTTGAAATATGTACTATGCTTTAAATATTTCACTTAGTTATATTAACTTTAGAAAGGTAACATTCCTAACAACAACACAGTTTAACATAATTTATAAAGTAACATATGAATATGGACGCAAGACCCATATGCATAAGCATTTCTTTTGTATTTTTTGTAGTTTTGAATTTCATTGTCTCAAAAAGCATGGCTAACAAATGATGCCAGCAATCTCATTTCATCTGTTCTATTTGACACGCTGTACTCCGAACAATATCCTCAGCGATTTATATTTCCTTCTTTTGTGGGTCTCTTTCTGTTTTCAAATTCATTTCGCAGTCAAAGAAATGATATACAGCTGTTTGCCTCCACATATAATTACCACCCTCCACGGGTCTGTGCTGATAAGACTAAGAAAATAAAGGGCTTTGCACTTATTTAGTTAAATTAATGATATCACACTCTCAAAGCAGTTCAGAAAAAGTTAAAATATTGAGTTTTTCATAACCAACAAATAATTATGAAATATAAGTATGAAACAAGACTGACTGGGCAAAGTTCAAAAGTTGAATGACATTGGCAATGATTTCTTTAATCACACAGCACTGGTCATAGAAATAAGCCATCATAGTTACTGCATCCATTGTTTCAGACCACCATCTGGTGAAGAGTTCAACTTGCCATAGTTGATAAAGCACAGAAATCATCAACTGAGTGACTCAGAAAGCAGAGCCGTTAACTTCCATTTTGTCTGTTTCTTTGAACCTCATACTCCTAAGGATTCTATATTGATGATAGATTTAAGATACTTGATTCTACTACTACTTTGATAGCAAGTATCTTGTAAGTTCTTTAGAATTGACTATTATACCAATACTAATTTTAAGAGGTTGAAACTGTCTTTCATTGACCAGAACTACTCATTTAAAGGAGAATTTCTAGCAGATTCTTCTAATTTTAGTGCAATATCCATGTAAAAGTGTCAAAGTTATTTTTCTACCAGAAAAACAAAATCAAATGAAGTTTTCTCACGGATTCTCCATTTAGTAATCACATTGACTTTTGTATATACATAGAAAATATATTCCTGTTGAGGCTAGAGAGATGGCTCAGTAGTTAAAGAAACTTGCAGCCCTTGCAAAGGACCCAGGTTCCATTTCCAGCACCTACACTAAGGCATCTTACAATTGCCAGTAACTTCATTTTCTGGGGATTTAAGGCCTTTCTCTGGCCCACTGCAGCCACCAGGCATGCACATGGTACACAACACCCATACACACAAAATTTATTTATTTAATAAATAAATAAATCTTATTAAAGTATATTTTTGTCATCCCAGAAATATATAGAGAAAAATAGAAAGAATGCATCATTTTCTCATGGTTAAAATCATCTTGTATTGAACTCAAAATCTTTACAATAGTAACTTTTGCCAAGACGTTTAAAAGCTCTAAGTATCATTTTTCTGCATCTCTAAAACAAGAATGACTGAGGGCCAGAGAGATGGCTCAGTGGTTAAGAATACTGACTACTCTTGCAGAAGACCTGGATTTGAGTCCCAGGATCCACATGGCAGTTAACAAAAATCCATAACTTCAGTTCTGGGGGATCTGATGCCCTCTTCAGAACACTGTGAGCATTGCACAACACTGATGCACTTACATACATTCAGGCAACATATTCATATATAAATAAAAATAAAAAATTTATAATAGATATAACTGTATTTACCTCACAGATAGTTTGTGGGTATCAAAAAAATACAATGTAGTGTCTTATCTGACATGTACCACACATTCAAAAATGCCAGTTATTCATGGTAATGATGATATGATATTAACTGAATTGATTCATGTGATCTGATACTTCTACCAATAAAATATGAAAATCAGTCTTTCTTCATATACATATGAGTTGAATGATTTTATATTATATATATTTATATTTATAAATATATTTGGAATATAAATATATTCCAAAGCCCTAAGTTACAGTTTCATGAGCAAAATAAAGGTTGCCACTGTAGTTTCTAGTTGTTCAGGTGATTCTGATATACAACTTTAGATAAGCTTTGTACTTGTCTAAGCAACAGGGAGACAAGTCAACAAATCTGAATAAAGCATTACTTCCTCTGTAAGCTGTAGGAAACAGTCTAGAAAGCCAGAGTATACAGAGCAGTTCCTTAACCATTAACATTTAATATCTAAAATAGCTCTAAAAATAGATAAAATTATCAACACATTTTATAGAATCAAAATGTTCATTGGTTAACTAATTTGTACAAAAATCACTCAACTCATGTGATGGAGTCAAATTTTGATTTTCAGTACTAATCTTTATTCTTTGTACATCAGTTTCAGTTTCCTGAAGTTTTGTTTTTCTTTCTCTCGTGCCAACTGGATGCATATTTGGTATCCATTTCTATAATAGTCCCCTAATTTTATTCCCAAACCAATTGTTGACACTGTGGCGAATTTGAGATACTGGAAAAAGTAGCTTCAATTCAAATTGTTAGCAATATAGATATATAAACTTGTGACAGTACATAATATCCACACTTAATTAAATAGAGAAAAGGCACTGATAACACAAACATCAATACCAAATACTGCCTTGGAAGAATTACTCAAACACGAGTAATAATAACACTGCTACATGGTTGAGATATTTGTCAGGCATGGGAACAGTTCCCTGAGTAGACTATGGATCAAAGAATGAAATGCTATTAGAGGACTTTCATTATTTCCATTCCTGGGCTATGGGACCTAGGTTAGTGTAGGTGATTTTGAATGATTCAATGTGTGTGGGGTCTCGCTAGCTGCCTGGCAATAATGAGAAGGAATGAGGCTTAACCACAGGTCACGGGAGAGACAGACAACCGGCTGAGGGGAAATGAGGTCTAACCACAGGGCATCAGAGAGATAAGCAAAAGCAACCATTCCTGAGACTTGAGTGAGCCCTCGAGAAATTAAAACCTAAACCCTCCCAAGGTATAATATTTGTGCTTATGCTTGCTATTTATTGATTGGATTATTAATGCCTCTTGTATTCCCCCATGTGACTGCCCTTATGCTGGATAAGCAAGGTTTGAAAATGTGCAAATATGATAGGACAATAAGAAATGGGGAAGTAGGCTTGATTGGGGGAGGGAGACTTAAAAGAGCTTGCTTGAGCTTTGCAAGGGGGAATCTGCGCTTGGGGAGAAAGCTGTATCATCTGTTAGAATTGCAACACAATAAAGAATTAAGACTTCTGCTGAAGACCCGGCTGCTGTCTCTTCTCTGGTTGACAGGACCCGGGCTTCGCCTGAGGAGTGACCTGGCCATCAGCCTCACTCCGGGTCCGTGCTGTATCTTAGCATAGCAAGCACGGGCTTGCTGTGCAGGCTGCATGCCTGACATCTCCTGGCTCCTTTCCTGCCAGTTGGCCACTGGTCTAAGGACAGGAAATCTCAAGGGAGGAAAGGACACATCCCTGATTCTCTGCGGGGGCGTTCCGTGGAGCCATCAGCACCACGGGAGGGTCCCTTGCAAATGGGAAAAAATGAATTTTAGTATTGGAAGTGTAAAATAAAATAATTTTAGAAGCTGCTAAGGATGATGGGGAAACTACAAGTGGCAAAATCCAATCCTTTAGTTTTTGTAAACTACTTTTACTGTACTAATACACATATAAAATATAATATTTTGAAATAAAATATACTGCTTGCTTTCTTTCATCTTTCCTTCCTTCCACCTGGTTTTTGAGCTTGGGTAACTTCAACTCAAAGAAATATAAAGAATTAATAAAATTAGCAAAAATTTATTGATCACTAACTGTGGTTCAATCACATACCTAAAGAAATTTATGAGTTACTATTTTACTTAACTCACATGAGTATTCTCTGATTTGTGTACTGTTATGATCTTCATTTTATAAACATAAGACTAAGGAACTAAAAGGCTGGAACTGTGTTGACATTGTCAAAGTGGTCTTGATTCCTAATGGTTCTATATCTAAAGACCATCCTCTCAATCTCTACTTTCTCCTGTGTTGATACTGTTAAGAGACCTTGTGAAAGAAATCCTTCAAGTCTCCTTTCTAGGTGAGAATTCTTTTCAAATAATGCTAGAAAGTCTTTAGATTTTTTTCTCAGTTTAAGTACAGAATATATCCATGTCATTTTCTCTGTACTTTGCTGAACGCATAATGTCAGGTGCTTGGTGTTTGAAAAGTGCAATTTCACAATGATAAATGGAAGCTAAACATATTCTTCATGGTTCATATTAATTTAAGGGAATTTTTATTGTAAAATTATCAATTACTTTATGTATAGTTTGTGTTTGTATTGTCAGGATACAAAAGTATGTAAGTGAGAAGTGAGAAGTAATTTTAAGTAATAATACATCAATCCTGGAAATATAAGGCCATATTTTCTTTAGGGAATGCTGCATTTTGCCAATTGAAAGCTCAATGACTTTGTGCTGTCAGCACAGTACAAAGAGTTATTCTCATTTTGTCTTTTCTCTCCATATGTTATCGTGGATAGAAGTGTTTACAAGGCAGAGATTTACAGAGCTCATAGTCAGCTGGATTTTAGCTTATATGTCACCCAGACTCATTTTTATCACACTAATGTCTATATAGTTGATAGCTGTAGTCAGATAACAATAGAAAAGTAATAGTGCTGACAGATGTATGATCGAGCTAGGCAAGTTATATCTTTTTAATGGATAAGAACTGTCCTTGTGAAGTATTTAAAACATTAGACTCAAAACAATGAGTTTCATTAGTTTAGAAACTAATGAATCAGCCAGCTATCACCACAGTACACATAAAACAATATTCTCAAAACTTTTACTCACATAGGACCCCCTCCCACCCTTCTGCTATTATGGGCTAACTAATGATGGTAGTAACAGGGATGAAAGACTGTCTCTTTATACAACATGAGCATGTCACACCCACTTGGTTCCATGTCTATCACAATTATGAATAGATGAGGTAGTACTGTGCTATCCCTGTCCTTTGGGCTTGAGAACCAGGTTTCTTAGGCACAAGGGCAAAACAGGGCAAGCGTCACAGTCTTTTCAATTTTTCTCCAACCTCTTGCCTAGACTAAATCTTTCTAGTTTCTTTGCTCAGGAATAAATAATACGGGTCACTCTAAAGAAAACAATGTAAAAGCCTCACTCCTAGTCACTCAGCAATCCCCTTTGTCAATGCTCCTGGAATTTTCAGGCTGTTATTAGTGTCTCCAATATTTTTCCTCTCTCCTAGAATGTGGGCACGGCACAGCTTTGCTTCTTTGCCTGCCTATGTAGTAAGAAGCTCAGTCTTTTCTAAAAGGACAGATTAGAGCTCAGCCAGAAAATGGCTGCATAATTTTTGCCAAACAGTAATAGTAACAGCAAAGAGAACACTTCTTGCCACATTATGGAAGGAATGAAGATATTTTAGTTTAGGAAAAGGATTATAAACTGTAAATAACAATCTACAGTAGAAGCAAATAATTTGTGTGTTTTTTAGTCATCTTATTGTTAGATTATATACTTGACTTGTTCTCTGGATTTCTTAACAGGAATTATATGTTAATGCCCAAAGCATAATTTTCCTCCAATCTTTTCTAACTACAAATCACAACGGCCACAGAATACTGATAGCTCCTTTTCTACTGCATTTTTAAAATCCTCTTTATGCTCATGTCATAGTTATTGTATTAAAAAATCTGTTTTATTTTTTATAAATAAACTTGGTGCTACATTTTTATCAGCCTTTTACATTCCCAAGCATTATGTGTATCTTTGCATCTGACAATTGCATTCTATTTATTAATTAGAATTTTTTCATCTTATATTTCAGTCCTACCAGATCAGTTCAAGTTATTAGAGATAGGAAATTTAAGCATTGCAGGCAGCAGTGACATCATGGTTACCATAGAAATAGCAATAATAATACTATGTTTCTCTCTATGAGACATTATATTGCTAATGTTTAAATCTTCCACCCGTGGGTAAAAAAGCTCACAAGCTCCCTATCATTATAAAACCTATACAATTCCAAGTATTTGCAGAATTTAAAAAGGAGAAGATAAAAGAAAGCAAGATGGGTTATTTATATCCAACCTGTCACCTTATAGAATGAGACACAGGTGCTTTAGAACTCTAAATGAAGATAAGGTAAATAAAACATACACTTGAACCTTAAAAATAAATAAAAAGCCTCATTGTATGTCACATATGGCAAAAATAAAATACATCATGTAAACCACATGACAGATAGTATAATGAAGACTTGTATATTTTACACACTAGTTTTATATTTCTTTTTATACCATTTTAACTAATGCCTGAGAACCAGAACATACCTTTAGAATATTTTCATTTTGAAAGCAAGGAAAAAGCTTACTCTGGACTATTTTCACTTGCCTCATGAATGCTTATGGCAAGCCATCTGCTTTTACACTGCATAGCTAGGTGTTTTCTTACAGTTAAGTTTCTAAGAGAAACTGAGAATAAAGATCATCATCATTCAACCTGATTGTGGCCTGGTAACAAGTTGCTACTGACCTTGTTAAACCTACCAACACACTTCAGTTTGTTTCACAAAATGGAATATAGAATTGTTTTACAATTTTAAAATTCTAATTTCTCTCTCTCAGGAAAAAGAGAGAGAGAGAGAGAGAGAGAGAGAGAGGAGAGAAGATATGACTAGGATTTCTAATGATATTGAAATAAGCTCTAAACTTGCCAGAATCTCCTACTAGCTTCCATAAATTAATGACTCTTTTAGTAATCAATAACAAGACATGATTTCCCACTGAATTCCAGCACTGCAGATCAATCTTCAGTTGCCACTATCCCTCGACTCAGTGCTCCAAAGATTTATGTCAGTGGAAAAACTGCTTTATTGAAATACAACGTGAATCTAATTGAGAACAATTCTGTGCAAATTGCACAGGTATGTAATGCTATAATTAATGTAATTAGAGTAGAAAATTGATTGTCACTACAAGTGCAATCACAGATGCTTATGCTATTTTCCAGTGATAGGATTATTGTTTATCAAATATGTGCTCATTTCAACACCAATATTGCTCCAATTCACAATAAAGCAAAACAAATAATAAATTGAAAGATCATTGGATGTTTGCAACAAGCTTTAAATAGCGATAAACTCATATCACAGCACTATGAGATAATTAATTTCAAGGGCTTCTGATTAATTCTGATCACCACAGATGGATCATACAGTGGTGGTCATCATTGATCACTGATGCAACATGAAATGAATTGTTATTTCCATAGACCATTTATTTTGTGCATATTGACAGAAACATACTCCCTCTGATCCTCTGGATAAGCAAGGATAGAAAATAGATGGTTTTCCTATTCAAATCACCACTTTATTTTGTCAGAGACAGAGAGATCAGTTGCTGTGCAAGTATAACCATAAACAAATACCTCAGCCTGTTTCTACAAAATATCATGCTTAGGAAAAGTAAAGGAAAAATGTACTCATGTTTCTGTTCTTATATCATACAGATCAAATCAAAACAATATTTAAAAAATTTCAGGCAAGATCAGTGTTTGCTCTAGCATTGTCTGAATCTGCAACTGGGGTATATATACTCAAATGGAGTGTGAGACAAGAGAGGTCTTAGAGAGATGGACACTAGCACAGGATCTGCAGATAAGTCAGCCTGATTGGTTTCAGGCCACAGATGGTGGAAACAAAAGAATTATCAAATTACCTTCTCAATTTTCTCATTGAAACGGCAATAACTGAGGACCAAAGTAGCCAGATGTTTTCTATGAGTAGCAACAATACCATAATGTTAAAGAGGCCTCAGAGGAATTTCACAGGATCCCAAAGAGGTACTTAAATACTCATGAAACTGTGAGTTTGGACTGGAATCTTCAAGGTATCTATGGCCACCAACTTGTGTGTGTGTTTGTGTGTGTGTGTGTGTGTGTGTGTGTGTGTGTATGCGTGTGTTGGGAATAGGAGGTTTAGTCAGGTTTATAAAGTACTACCAGAGATCTAAAATCTGTATAAATTCCTGATCTTTGTTTTCAAAAGGAGATATTTCTTAGAAAGACGACTTGAAATGGTTTTATAAATTTAGATATATAACTTTAACGTATTTACTAATTTAAATACAATGGAATCAAAACAATTTTCATCATTACCAAAAGAAAATGTGAAATTTAAATTAGCACAGTAACACCAGTGAGTATGAGGCCTTCTCAAATCCAGAGAAATGGTATTATTTGTTCTGATGAGATTCTTAAAGAAGGATGATGTATTTTAATCCATCTCAAAACTGAAACATGTTTCACATTATGACTTAGAACACATGTGTGTGAAAACATGAAGTTATGTTTCACAAACTGATCCTTACCTTAAATACATGTGATGTGTGCTGTTCTTTTCTATTCTTGTCTGCCTTATTGTAATTTTAAATTAGACAAATTGGGTAATTTTTATATTAGCTACCCATGATTTACTAAATTGACTTTAGAATCAACTTAGAGACAGGAAGAGACAGCTCTAGATCATATAGACTGCCATGTGCAGTAAAAGACTCTAAAAGCAGTAATTGTCAATTCTATCAAGTGGAAACATCCCTAATTTCTTTCCTCTTTCTCAAGAAGAGATACAACCCTCTATTAAAAGACAAAGCAGTATACAACAAACACAAACACAAAATATCACACCAAAAATGAGGAATGACAACCAAGAGCTATTCACTTCATTTCAGTATTCATGTGTTAATCAGGGAAAGACAAAGTACATTTACTATGCCATCACTCTAGTTTCTCAAGTGGCTTTATTCCAAGGTCAGAAAAAATACTTTCACATTTCACGTTACTACTGAAGTTATAATCTTCTCAGATGACACAAACAAAATATTTTTACTTCAACTTTTCTTGCTTATATCCTGTAGGATTAATTTATTTCTGCCATTCATTTCTTTTCCTAATTTAATTAAAATGTATGTAACTTTTGCCCCTATAAATAGTCATACACTTGACACACATAATCATTTAACTTATGATTTCGTACCTGGACAGTGTTAAATACTGGCAAATGGAAAACTTGATGTCAGCCAGGAAAATATACTCCAGATGGCTCTCTTCCAGCCTGAGTAAACTTGCACAGAGGAAATTTAGCAGTTGCAAAGATTGGCATGTCTCTGTAGTTACCCTTACTAGCAAGAAGTGGGATGATTGTATTGTAACATGATGCAGCCAAGGATATTACAGTATAGGGATGAAACCAGTTTTTGGAGTCATGACTCTAAATTGCTGAAGTCTACATCCAACTGGCAAGCAGATAAGGAGAAAGTCCATTAAACAGAAGAGAAACAATATCATTCAAGTTTCTTGGAGCAAGCTATCATTATAAGTAATGATTTTCCTCTTTATAGAAGATATGTGTGTCAAAAATGTGACTGTAAAACTAATTTTTGTAAAACAAATCTTAATTTTCTCTTTATTTCCATGATAAATTTGATATGAGTCCCCAGAAAGGGATAATCCAATAAACCAAATTAAAAAGTTTTGGTGACTAGCTAAGTTGGTGACCTGCTTACAGGCCAAATAAGTTGTTACCAGAGCAGTATACTTTGGAAGAGCTGAAAAATATCTCCCTGTTCCAAAGTACCTGTCTCATTGTTAACTCGTGATTTTATTGGAAGGGGAGGCGAGGCTTATTATTATTATTTTTTAAAAAGGGTATTTAAGCAAAAACTGTGCATACACTACTTACAGGTCCTTCAGAATTTAAAAAATTCCTTTAAATTAATATAATTTAATAAACACCTGATAAGTTCTAAGTCCTCTGCTAGGCACTGTAAATAGACATTTAGACAGATCCCTTTCATTCAAAGTCCCCTTTTCTACATGTAACTATACAAAGTTATTGTCATAAAGCAGAGATACAACCTCTTCATATGCTTTACCAATGTTTGAAAAGACATTTAAAAAGAATTCATAATGAGAAAAGTTGAGAAGTATGGGTTTGTGGCCAAATGGATGCTGAACTGCAGTGTATAGACTGGGACTATTTGTGGCCAAATGGATGCTGAACTGCGGTGTATAGACCGGGACTATAAGAAGTGGGCATGGAAAGGGGAGCTAGAAGTTATTCATGTTTCTTTACTAGTGAAGCAAAGATACATAGCATATAGCTACTGATTGCCAGTTTTCTGATTTGCTTTAAATACACTGTAAAACTGTATTTACAGAGATGCACAATTTGTAAGAACACAGACTTCAGAATATCACTGTGTAAATGTGAATTCTGGCTCAAGATAATTTGAGCTATTTATTCAACATTGTTGTACCCATTTTCCTCATCTGCTACATAGGACTTAATAGATTATTTCTATTTGACTTAATTTATTCAGATATAGTGCAATTATTGAAGAACAAAAAAGAATACTCTACAGATTGATAGATTTTCACAGATTAGTCAAAGAATACGTCATCATCCCCCCAAATTGCTCTTCATACGCTGTGTGCTCTCTTGCTCTTGTTAATATAAGACCTAATATTTAGTCCATTTTGTGCCGCTATAATAGAATACTAGAGACTGTGTAACTATAACAAAGAGGAATTACTGGGCTTGAAAATCTGGAGGATGGAAAGTTCAAAATCTTTGATTTGTCATCTAAGTAGAAATTATAGGGCAAGAGACTGTGTATGCAAAAAAGGGTAAGGGTAGGGAACTTGCTTCCATAACAAACCAATACTCTAGATAATTATATCGGTTTATGAATAACCTAATTACCTCTTGAAAGTTCTCCCTCTCAGCTGAGAGTGGCAACACACACAGATAAAATATCATAACCTGGAAGACTGAAAGAGGATAATAATTTAAGACCATCCTGGGATAATAGAGATTAAAGCTAGCATTGGCTAACTAGTAAGACTTTATCTTCAAAAGTAAAAACAGCAAAGCAAAAAGTAAATAAATTTTTCTTGCCCATGAGCTTAATGTAAATGAAATCACATATTATCAACTTTGTGTCTGACTTCTTTCACGGTTCTGAAGCTCACTCATATTGTTGAATAGGTATAAACTATTCCTACTTCTCTGCAACATTGAATTGTATGGACATAATAAAACCTATCAATCTATTTATTCTATATTAAATGGCCATTATGGTATTTTCTTGGTTTTGTTTATTACAAGTATTAGAGTTTTGTATATTGAAGTTAGCTCTTTTTTGAAAACTGTATATAAATTTGAGTTGGATTCATTCCCAATGGTGGGATTGGTGCATTCGTAATAGTGGGATCGCTGTATCTTAGCTGTTTACCTTTATTATATACTGGCAAAAGTTCTTATAAAACTGAAAAGAATTCTCATATATGAACAAGTGCTACTTGATAAGTTAAATAAGCACATCCAATGGAGAAGGGATAGTAGTTTTAACCAATGGTGTGATAAAACTTGATAGCTACCATGTAAGTGATGAAGTTGAGTATTTATCTCACACTATAAAATCTTACTCAAATTAGATGAAAGACATAAACACTAAGACCTACAACACAGTATGGTGGGAGGTACTTCATGAAACTTCATCTTGCAATTACTTCTTGATACCACACTAAATGTATAGGCAACAAAACCTAAATCTATAAATTGGACTTCATTTAAGTTATGAGCATTTTTCACTCTATCAGTAGAGAGAAAAGGTAAGCCACAAATGGGTAAAAGTATTTTCAAAACATATATCTGACTTCTAATTACGCTGATTCTTTAAAGGACACTTAGAACTCAAGAAACATCACCACAACAAAAACAACTCAATTCTACAATGGCCAAAGGACTTGGATATTTCTCAAAAGAATATATATATATATATATATATATATATATATATATATATATATAGTCAATAAACACATGAAGAGGGTCTACATCATTAATCATTAGGGAAATGCAAGACAAAGACCTCTAGCAGATACTGGTTCACATCTATTAGAATTGGTATTATCAAAACAAAACAAAAACAATTCTTAAATAATCAAATGTGGAGAAGGTATAGAAAATGTGAAACATTCATGATTTGGTTGTGGAAAAATGATGTGGTTCAGCTGTCCTTAAAACAGTAAGATAATCTTTCAAATAAAATAAACAGAATTACCGTAGGAACTGGAAGTTGTAATTCTGTTTACATGGCACATAAAACAGAATGAGGGATCAGAAGGGATATTTGTACAGTTATGTTCACACCATCATTATTCACAATATTCAAATGGTGAAAATAACACCAAGCTCCTCAATAGATAGGCCGATAAGCAGAATGGGGTATAAATATGCAATGGAATTTCATTTTTTTGTTTGGTTTAATTGTGTTATACTTTGGCTTTTTTGAGGCAGTATTTTCATACAGTCCCAGCTGGCAAGAAACTGACTATATATAGACCATGCTGTCTGCAAATTTCTCATGATCCTCTTGCCACTGCATTCCAGTGCTGTGATTATGGAGGTGAGAAAATACACCTGGCCAGAATATTATTCTTTTTTAACTTTAAATCCTTATTTATTTTTGTGATGTTTGTTCAATATAGTTTGATGGCATTTAGATGTTCTCTCTATACCACCTCCACTGCCCCTACCCAATTTAATGAACTCTCTTATATATAAGATGGCTTATATAGAGTTTGATTTGTGACCCCCAATGTTGTTCTGTGTGGATTCATCACTTGACCCTTAATCCTCTGTGAGATGAATAGCTGGTGAAATTTTCTCCAACTATGTATGTTTCCTCTTCACTCAATTGGTTTTTTTCTTTGCTGTACAGTTGTTTTTTCGTTTCACGAGGTCTCAGTTGTCAACTGTTGACCTTGATTCCTGAGTGACTGAGGTCAGATTAGAAAGTTCTTTCCTGAACATATCTTGTAGGGTACTGCCTATGCTTTTTTCTAAGAGTTTCAGCCTTTCAGGTTTCACACTGAGGTCTTTGATCCATTTGGAGTTGCCCTTTGTACAGGCTTATGAACATGGTTCTAATTTGATTCTTCTACATGTGTAGATCCAATTTTGTCAGCCTCAATTCTTGAAGATGCTTTCTAGCCTTCAGTGTATGTTCTTGGCAACTTGTCAAATACAAGTACTCATATTTGGGTTATCTGCTTTGTTCCATTGATCTATAAGTCTGTTTTGTTCCATTACTGCTGTTTTTATGACTATGCCTCTGTAATATAATTTGGAATCTAGTACTATAATCCTCCCAACATTGCCCTTAGTGCTCAGGTTCTCTCTTTGATTTTATATTCGAGGAAGCAGGTGGATCCAGGCAGGCTACTCAGGAGCTCTCCAGGAAGACGAAGGAGCACCAGCCAGTCAGGTACTCTCCCTACCCTCAGTGGTACTAGGCCAAGGCCTAAGGAGAGAAGAGGGGAAAAGAACTGTCAGAGTCCTACTATTCAGCATGAAGTTCTGAGTGAGATCTGGAGCACTGGTAGAAACTAGAAATGTTCCCAAAGCAGCGAGATTGGCATTGTAGGATTTGTGCAACTTACACCAGTTAGTCAGGCACTTTTAATGCATCCTTTGTGCATGAAATATTTATTCTTAAGTATACAATGGACTATTTGTCTGTAAATGAATAGTTGGGTATTTAGGCTTACTCTTGTAATCCCAGCACTAGAGAGGCAAAGATATGTAGATTACTATGAGTTTGAGTCTAGCTACAAGTTCCAAGTCAGCCTGGATTATACACAAACAGACTCTGTATTTTAAAAAAATTAAACTGATATTTCAAAGAGTCATTGCACTTTTTCAATTTTGACACAAAAATAAAGTCAAGTACATATTAAAACTAATAAAACAAGCATAAGTTCCATAAAATATTTAATGTTAGTTTTCATAACATTCTGTTGTCAGAAATCTTTTGAGTAATGAGAAATTGAAACAATAAACTTCAGAACGAGAAATAAAAGGACTTTTATGCAATTAAATGAATAATTAACATGTATTTTTGCGTGTGTATGTTTGTGTGTGACTTTCTCATCTTCAGGTTTTCAAAGGTATATATTGAGGGTTATTTTTACTAGAAAAAAATGAAAGTGGTGACAACATTCTGCCGCTCAGACAGAGAACCCGTATGGCAGTTGAAATGGACATCATCTAAAAGTCTCCGGCTTTCTCTCACATGAAATCTGGGCTCCCATCCTAATTTGCACATTATAGGAGGCCAGCTGGAGTTGAGGCTGATTGGAAGTACTGGCAAGTCCTATTTGCATGTCCATGTATCAGCTTCAAGGGAATGTTCTTAAAGTTATTGGTAACAAATGTGCTCTACTACCTCATCTCTTACTCTCTAAAGGTAAATGTGAATATATTCCCTATCTAAGGATTATCAATCTTTAAAAACATAAAAATCAAACAGGTAAGTATTGCATGCAAGGTACTGGAAATTTACGGTTGTTGCTTCTGGGAAGAGCTAATTCATTAAGGCGTTTGAGGCAAAGAATCTATTTAAATCTTGATTCTGCCATCGGCAATCTTTCTGCTTTTGAGCTAGGCACATACTTCTTTGTGCTTCAGTATTCGCATCTGCAAAATAGGAATGATGATGGCGTTCCTGTCATAAACTTTTTGTCGAGAATCAAATGAGTTTTGAAGATTTAATGAGTTAATACTGATGAAGTATTTATACTGAGACTCGAAGACTAACAGTTCTATATAAATATTATCAATTTTTATTTTATTTAAAATGCAATGCAATCAAAGAAAAGTGTGTAATGACTTCCATCACTGTGAAGAAATGTAGTTAAGATTAAATGGAGCTCATATAGAACAGAGTAAAATTTATAAAGCATGTAAGATTAGCACCTATTTCCAGTTTAGAAACAAGTTGATAAATTGAAGTGATGTATGTGTAGTATTTACCTTCTTTTTTCCAAACCAAGTTAAAAATATACCTGTCTACGTTCTATTTAATAAAATCTTTGCCATTACTGTACAGCTCTAAACTATTTCATATGATGAAATTGAATAATTGAGCTAAATATTACCTTTCCTTGGACAGACGCACATGGCCTCCTATTTATCTTGCAGCAGCACATAGGTTGAACCTTGAGGCTTATCACCAAGAAAATATCAACTCAAAATATAAACTTTGTTTGTGACCAAATCGAAAACAAGATAGAGTAGTGCCTTTTCTTTCTGCTTTTTTTAAAAAACTATGCAATTATTGAAGATGGATTTCTTAATCAGAATGAAAACTTGCTTGTGGCACGTTCTTTACCTGCATATGAATTTTATTCAGATTAGTACTCTTTTTCAACATTGTTTTATTTCAGCACAGTCACACAACACACAATATTTAAACACTGCACTTACTGAAATTAGAGGATTTGCATGGGAAAAACAATGGTAAATTTCTATTATCGAACACATTAATGCAAATACCAGAACTAAAACAGAGGTGCTGCTCTGGTTCATGAATTTATATATTTTGTGTGTATAAGTGTTTGACCTGCATGTATATAAGTGCACCACATGCATACAATACATGCAGAGGTTGGATGAGGGCAACAGATCAAATGGTACTAGAGTTAATGGATGATTAGCCACGATGTGGATGCTAAGAATTGAACATTGGTCCTCTGCAAGAGCAAACAGTAATCTTAACCACGGAGTCATCTCTTCATATCATCTCTTACATACAACTCTTAAAATTTAAAATCATGTTTCCTGATACAGAAAATCTACAGTAAGGAAGTATAACATTGCTCTGGGAATATGTAGACCAGAAATCCCCACACCTGATTGTAAAAAGTGAAGATCATTATATTTTTTCAAGAAGAAAAGACTCTTCAACTATTTGGAAAAATAAAACTGATTTACTCTCTATATACAGGTGCAAGTTGGTAGGTGGGGAAATGAAGAGCTGAAGAATAATTACCACAACAACAGGACATATGTTACCTTCCATAATGAACAATCTATTGAGATTTTCTTTAGAACTGTAGTTGATAGATTGAACTAGTATGGTGATGGCATATTTTTAATGAACTAAGCACTATTTTCAATTATTTTATCTCTCATGGAGTCTTTTAAAAAATCATGAAGTCTTTCTGGTTGTATTAGTCTGGGAGGAATTTTATAATAAATATTGAAGACAAAGTGGTTTAAATAGAAATATATATATTCATTCTTACCACTGTAGATTCAAAATGATGTCATAAGAGGGACTGATTTCATTGTATGACATGCAGATAGTCATAGTCTCACCATATCCTCTTGTGGTCAACTTCTATGTTGCTTGTTTCCCAGCCATGTTTTCTTATTTTAACACCAGTCAGATTAAATTTGAATGTACCTTGATGGGCCTCATTTTAATGTTATTACTTCTTTAGAAATGTGTTTCAAAATATACTCTTATTTGGCCTGGAGAGATGGCTCAGCTGTTAAGAGCTCGGACTGCTCTTGCAGAGGACTGGGTTCAATTCTCAGTACCCACACAGTGGCTAAAAACCACCTGCACTTCCAGTGCCAAAGGACCTGATGCCCTCTTCTGACTTCTGTGGACATTGTGCAACACAAGTGCACTTACACACATGCAGGCAATACACTCATACACATAAAATAAAGATAAATAATTAAAAATTTTAAAAATGCAGTAATGTTCAATGATATTCTAGATTCTGTTAAGGCTTCAACATATGACTTTGGAAGATAGGCACAAATTACACTGCTATTTTTATAAGCTTGCTAAGTATAGATTGGTGTCAGGGTTTGCTTTCCTCCCAATATGTGCATACATAACTGTTCAAGCCTACCTTGTACTTAATAAAACATACCTTATTCTTGCATCTTTTCCTTTTGTTTAATGACTCAGTTATTTTTTCATCTTCCTCTCATTTTGCTCATTTTCATATACTGATTCTAGTATATAAAATTCAAGGCACTTTAATTTTCATATATTCTTATATGTTTTACAAAACAATTGGCCAATCTATACCTTTTACATTTTTAATTGAATATTTGTGAATTCAACAATATATTTCGATTGAATTTAGATCCCCCACCCTATGTGTACTCCCTGCTTTATTATTCCCCAGCATCATTTGTTGAACATGCTCGCTCTCTCTCTCTTTTGCCCAGTGTGTATTTTTGACTCCTTTATCAAAAATAAGGTAGATTTAAATGTCTGGACTTAAATCTGAGTCCTCAGTTCTTTTCACTGATCAATGTCTCTGTTTTTATTCCAGTAATATTCTGCCTTTGTTACCATAGGTCTTTTGTATAATTTGAAATCAGAGCTGGTAATGACCTCAGGAGTTCTTTTATTGTTTAGGATTATTTTAGCTAGCCTGTGGTTTGTGTATCTCTGTATGAAATTTCCGTTTATTTTTCAATTTATCAGAAGAATTATGTTTGAATTCTATTGGGTGTTTCATT
The DNA here is from genome assembly GCA_035773235.1 of Eospalax fontanierii. Classification (NCBI taxonomy): domain Eukaryota; kingdom Metazoa; phylum Chordata; class Mammalia; order Rodentia; family Spalacidae; genus Eospalax; species Eospalax fontanierii. Next base: position 83,628,664 of record CM069525.1, read on the forward strand.
AAATCTGAATATTCTTTTTGGTAGGATAGGCATTTTTACAATATTAATCCTACTGATCCATAAGCATAATGGTTTTTACATCTTGTGATATCTTCTTCAATGTCTTTCTTCAATGTCTTAAAGCTTTTGTTATACAAATTTTTTATTTCTTTGGTTAGACTTCTTCCAAGACATATTATAGTTTCTTATGCTACCATGATGGGGATCATTTCCCTAATTTCTTTCTCAGTATGTTTATTGTTAGCATACAGCAGTGGCACTGATTGTGGGTGTTAATACTATATTCTGCTATTTTGCTGAAAGCATCTTCTCTAGTTTTCTGGTAGAGTCTTAAAAAGTATACTTTGACTTCTTCCTTTCCAAGAAATAATTAATAGATGGTAGATTTGTCAAAGGTCTTTTCTGAGTGTAATTATATGATCATATGGTACCTGTCCTTAAGTTTATTTGTGTGGCAGAATACATTTATTTATTTACATATATTGAAACATTGTCATATCTCTTGAATGAAGACAACTTGATCATGGTAAAAATACTTTGGGTTTGTGAGTATCATATTGAGAATTTTTGCATCTATATTCATCAACGAGATTGGTCAATAATTTTCTTATTTTGTTGGGTCTTTGTTTAGGTTTGGTACTAGAGTAATACTGGCTTCATAGAAAGGATTTGGGCATGTTCCTTCTTTTTATAGTTTACAAAATAATTTTGAGTACTAGTATTAGTTAATATTTGAAATACTGGTAGATTTCTGTGATGTCTTCATCTGGTCCTGGGGTCATTTAGTTGGGAGATTTTTAATTACTCCGTTTATCTTATTAGTTGTTAGTGTCTGTTTAAGTTATTTATTTCATTTTGATTTAACTTTGAAGGATGTACATATCTAGAAATCTATCTATTTCTTTTAGAATTTCTAGTTTAGTGGAATATAGATTGTTAAATTATGTCCTTTCACATTTCTGAATTTCCTCAGTGTCTGGTGTCATATTTCCCTTTTCAGCTCTAAAGTTACAGATTTGAGTCCTCTCTTTTTCTGTAAATATGGCTAAAGTTTTGTTAATCTTGTTAATGCTTTCAAAGAACCAACATCTCTCTTATTTGATTCTTTGTACAGTTTCCTTCATTTATATTTGTTATTTCAGTCTTGATCATATTTAACTCTTTCCATCTTCTCTTTTTGGAGACAAAGTCTCCCTGTAGCCCAACTGGCCTGGAACTCACTATGTAGACAAGGCTGACTTTGAACTTACAGAGATCTGCCTGCCTCTCCTTCCCAACTGCTGGGCTTAAAGGCATGTTCCACCATGCTAGACCCTCCATCTACTCTTTTAAGGTGTTTTTTGTTTATGGTTTTCCAAGGCATTCACGTTCATCATTAATTTATTTATATGGAAAAATCCTAATTTTCTGGTGTAGGTATTTAATTGTATGAATTTATTCTTATTGCTGCCTTCATTGTGTCTCATAGGTTTCGGCATGTTGTGTTTTCATTCTCAGTTCTTGAAATTTTTTAAAATTTTCTTCTTCATTTTTTCATTGATCCAATTTTCATTCAGTAGTGTCTGCATTGTCCCCCATATTTATTGTTCTGATACCTAGCTTTGTTTCTTTGAGGTCATATATAATACAGGATGATATTTAAATTTTTCTGTCTGTGGATACTTGTTTTGTGTCCTAATTTGTGGTCAATTTTGAAGAAACTACTATGTGCTCCTGAGAAGAAATTATATTCTATGGCATTTGGTCAAGTGTTCTGGATATGTTTGTTAGGTCCATCTGATTTATTGTCTCATTTAACTCCAGGGTTTCTCTATTTATTTTGACCTGCTTCCTGGTGACAGTGAGGTATTAAATGCATTCACTGTCACTGTGTTGGAGTCAACGTGTGATGTCAGATCTAATAAGGTCTCTCTTATGAAACTGAGTACCCCTGTGTATGGCACATACATATTTAGGAATGTAATATTTTCTGGTTTTATTTTTCACTTAAAGAGTATGAAGCGAACTTACCTATCTCTTCTGACTAGTTTTAGTTTCAGATCTACTTTGCTTCTTTCTTAGTTTTGTTTGCTTTGAATACCTTTTTCCATCCTTTTACCCTAGGGTGGTTTCAATCATAGATGATGTGGTGTGCCTTTTGGAGAAAGCAAAGAAAAGGATCCCGTTTTCTAATCCAATCCATCTGTATATTTTACTGGCTGAATTTAGACCATTAGTTTTGATAGTTATTATTGAATAATGTTTATTAATTTCTATTATGTTAGTGTTGTACTGCCATTCTGTTAGGACTCTTAGTTAACTGTTTTGGGATAATTTGTTTATTCTTTTTGTCTTCTTGAGAGTGTTTATTCTTTTCATATCAAAATATTCTACTGAATATTCTTTGTAGATCTGGTTTTGTGAACATAAATTCCTTAAATCTGTTTTTATCATGTAAAGTTGTTCTTTCTCCTTTGATCACAACTGATAGCTTTTCTGAGTATAGTAGTCTGGGCTGGAATCTTTGTTCTTTAATGACTTGTAGGACAACTTTTCAAGTCTGTCTAGCTTTCATATTCTCCTTTGAAAATCCACCTGTTATTCTAATGCACCTGCGTTCACATATGACTTGATTTTTTTCTCTCACAGTCTTCAATATATTCTTATTTGTTCTGTACTCTGAAGGTTTAGCCATGTTAAGGCACTTTGCTCAAGTAATACACTGAGTACAGCATCTGTAGTTAAACTGATATCTGACTCTAATATCTGTGCTTCTATTTCATGTGCCCAAATACTGATACATAACTGTATTTTTGTATGTGTGTATGAGTATGTCTATATGTGTGTGGTGTAGTGCATCTTAGTATTCACACACCTGTGCATGACATGGACATCGAGTGTCCTGCTCTATCACGTTTACTTTATTTCCTTGAGACAGGTACCTTCACTGAATCTGGAGACAGAATAAGACCCAACAATTCTCCTGTCTCTATTTTTCTGCACACCAGCACTGGGCTCTCAGGCACAGTCAGCTATGACCATATTTTTAAGTAGATTTCTTGGCATTTAAACTGAAGTCCTCATGTTTATGGAGTTGGTATTCTTCCAAGCCCCACTAGTTTGCTTCTTTATACCCACTAAGACCTTAGGCTGCTAAGGGATTTCAACATGAAACCAAGCAACATTTAGTCAGACTTGAAGAATACACGTTTCTTCCATGACTTTTTTTAATGTAAAGTGTCCCCGTACTTTGCTGCAAATATAATTAATATACTGGCCACTTGGTTGAGAATGGAATATGAGCTGAAACAGAATAGAGTCTCAATGTTTTAGGTACCTTTGTAAATTGGTTCTTTTATAAATTATAATATTCATCTTTTTCACATATACATACCTACCTATATCATATGAATGTGGAATTCACACTTTTCTACGTGAGCACAAAAGATACCAGAAATATCTCTCATTACGGAAATACAGTAGTGTAAATTAGGTCAGTGTCTTTGAAAACAGCAAAAGTTTGAGTATAAAACCAGGGCCATGATAGGATTCTCCTAAGACCTTATTCATTCATGTAACAATTACTTAAGGAAAACCTGTATAATGTCAAATCCTTGTTAGGTACCTGGGAGAGAAAATGAAGGTTTCTACCTTCCAGAAATTAAGAGTTTAATAGCAGAGAGAGGCAACATACTAGGATTCCTACACAAAACAAAATAATTAGTATTTTCATCAGGTCTGTGAGGGAAAAAGCAATAGTTCAGTGGGACGTAGACCAGGCATATAGAACTCCATAAGGAAGGAAGAGGAAATCAAAATAAATAAATAAATAAATTAGATTAATCTGAAAAAATGCTACTTTGATATTTTTATGTAATGAAAATAGCATTCTGTGTATTTCCTCAAAAGAAATGAGAAAAGAAAAACTTTTGTATCATTACCATGATAATACTGTTCCTTGTGCCATAACCGTGGGAAGTGTATTTTTGTTTGCACGAGGAAGAATTGCTCTGTGAATCATTCAGAAGGGTTGAAGCAATAGATAACAACAAGGATGGTTACAACTACCACAATGAAACCTTCCTATCATCAGGGGAACCTCAACACAAAGGAAACAAAGGTAAATGACTGACAGAGAGCTATCAAACTGCATTATAAGCAAAAGAAGATAATTTAAAAAGCAACACTAAGCAACTTAAAATTTCAGAGACTATCCTTAGGAATATAACAAAAGATGAAAATTTTCTGAATTTTCACTACCCCTCTTTTTTCAGTACTATCATTTGTTCTTAACTATTCTTGAAAAGATAAGTAAATAGGAATCAGCATTAAACAGGAACCTGAAATTTCTGATTTAAATATCAAGAGATAGGTGATAAAGTACTATATTTTCTATTTAGGATAAAAGAGAAAACATACTGTTAAAAAAGCAACAGTCTTCATTATCTTCTGTCATTTCTCACTGCAATCAATTGTTATGAATCACTGATGAAAATACAGGGGATTTTGATCTATATGACTAATCACAATAACTGCACACATAATGAAGAAAACATGAAAAAATGTGCAATGACAAATCTTAAAAAATATTTATGTCAATAGTTAACCTTTGTTAATTATATGTAAAACACTCTTGCAAGCTCATTATGTACCTATTTTCTTATCGAGTCTTCATATTTTACAGACGAAGAACTGAGACCCTGAAAGATTATATACTTTTCCCAAGGACACAGCAGGTAACTAGAGGAACAAGGCCCAAATACAATTCCAAGTATTATGAGTAAGAACAATTATTTGCTAGAGAAATGCTTATTCAGTAACTCATGTAAGTGCTTTATATGTATTATCAAATTACTCTTCACAAAAATATTTCAAGATTTGCATTATTAACTTTATTTTTAAGTTGAGGAAATGAATATTCAGTGATGAAAAGTCATATCTAGTATATGATAAGAGTATGATTAAAACCCAATTTACCTATACACCACATGCTACTATACAATGGAAATTACTGTCAGCACATTTTTTATATATATATATATATATATATATATATATATATATATATATATATTTAGGTTATGTTCTTCACATGTAACAAGAGTGATATGATATTAATGCAATGACACATATTAGTTGTCAGATATAAAACTGTAACATCACAAATGATGTATACATTAATGTATAATTAAGGTTAATTTTATTAAAAGAGGAAAAATAAACCCAGAGCAGTGTGTTTTAACTGCTTTGGACATGATTTCACACACACACACACACAAAATCGCACAATTTCCAATCCAATTTAAAGTAGTTTATAGCTACTACTCCCAGTATCTCATCACTAGATCTACTGTTGAAAAGTAAAGAATCTCCAAGAAATGCAAATGTGGCTGTTACATGTTAATGATGACCTATAAAAGTTAGTCCAAAGGTCCATAAAAATCTGGCGCTGAAAGATGAGAAAGGAAGTTGGCAAAAACATATGACTCCTATTTCAGTTTTCCTTAATATCTATATTTTATAAATTCTTTATCAGGGCAGAGGTGATGATACATTACTTTTTCACTGTGCCCATCATTCGAACACATATTTTTAGACATCTACTGTGTGAGAGGATCCTGTTGGGCTCTGTGCACACAAAGACCTATGATGCAGTTTTTCCTTTAAGGTTCAGTCAAGAAATTATAGATTATGTAAATAAATGATTAATAGAGAGTTAAATCATAGATAGATAGATAGATAGATAGATAGATAGATAGAGAGAGAGAGATAAATGATAGATAGAGAGATTGCACAGAGAGAAGAAGAAGGGTAGAAGGAGGCAAACTGGAAGTACCTTTCATGGTGAGAATATTTTCTATGGGGTCCTTTACAATAATCACATATTATCAAAAAGGAACTTTAGTTTTCAACTAAAATTAGATAGAAAATGAGTAAATGTGTCTTTTAAAAAATGGAACATGAGTGAACAGCATCAAAAGAGCATTCTGTTCCTAATTATAGGGAATCAATGAGTGATGTGATCAGACCCATACATTAGAACTAAATTTTAATGGGTAATGCTTAGAAGATAGCTTAGATGAGTAAGGGGCCACAGATAACTTTAAAAAATTGAAGTTTATCATAACCACTAAGAAGATGAAAGGAGTGGAGATAGTTCACAACCCTATCTGGTTCCTGATTTAAAAAGGAATGTTTCCAGTCTTTCTTACTTTAGAATATCCAAATGCACATGGCTGAAGAGGTCATATACCCTAGAGAAAACACTCTCTTTCTCATATGTCTAGACAAACGTAATTTCTTACTGTATGCTAAGTATGGATCCTCATATTACAGACGAGTATACCATTCACCAATCGTCAAATAAGCCTCTTTTTTGCAACAGATGGAGACTATTACAAAGTTCCACAACTTGTAACACACAGAGTAAATGTCTGTGAGATATCCCGCCCTATGTGACATATCTACAATGGAATCTAAGGCTCATGGAACATAGTGGAACTGGAAGTAGAGAAAATACTAATGAATCTGTCAAATCTCACCTGTGAAGCTTCCTCAGACAACAGAATGTGATGTATAAAGAAGGCCCTGAATAGTACTCCTATATTAAACATCACCCACCCAATGCTCAGGGATCATTGTGGAAGAGAGGGAAGAATGATTTTAAGAGTCAGGATGAGCGCATGATCATAAGGAAAAAAAATCTTCCAGGGTTCTGTGAACTTGCTCACAATAAACTTACAGAAATAGTTTCAGCATGCATAGGGCCCATGCAAACTCAATCAGTCAAAATCCCTAGCATAGAACTTGGGAAATGGGCATTAGGTCCCAACTTTAGCTGAAGAACTATTAGCAGTTGCTTACTGGTAGGTACAGGAAAGTTGAACTTCTTTAAGGGAGAGACTCTAGAATAGTTCACTAGACCCCAGTGGATGAACTTGCACTGAGGGACATCTGAGTACAAAAACTTGACCCAATAGGCCATAACATATATGGCACAGTGTATGAAATCTGGTGTCGGGGGAGGCTTGGGGGATGCAGATGGAGGAGGGTTTATAAAGATGATCAAGATATTTTGTATAAAATGCTCAAAAATTCAATAAAAATATACATTGAAAAATAAATATTTATATCAGGAAAAGAGTTTAAATGTAGTTGCCTGTTGCCCTAGGATGGAGGTTCAATGGCCCTTCCAGATATGCCAAATAAACAGTCAAATGCCAGGAATAAACTCCCTCTTTTGGAATTATTGGCCAAGGGTATCCAAAAAATCCTAAGTCAATACCTTCTGTTGCTATTGCTCTTGATTACCCATCAGAATTTGTCAGTAAAATCTTATTGATGAAGACAATACATACATGAGCCACAGAATATACTAAAGAAAGTAAACTGGAAACCTGAAAGCTTTATCTCTACTTGTTAACTTTCACAGCACGAAAATATTCACATTACTGGAAGGGAAAAATATTCATTAACTTTACACAGCTGTGAAGCCTGTGAGCTATAATAATGGTGACATGGCAAGGCATGACCACTGATACAAGAGTAGAACAAATGTTATAGGAGAAATCCATCACTTTTTACTGGATTTAAGGCCTGCTTCACAAGTTGATCCCATACCTGGCACTCTTTTCAGGCCTTTTCAGCTAGACCTACTACTAGTAGTCTGATAAATAATATAGAATTAAACTGACTCTAAATGACTTACGTTATACACATAGAGTAGTGCATCTTCAATTCTCATCAGAGATTCTTCTTGTAGCAGATGGTGATTAACACAGAGACCTTTACTTGATCAACAGGCAGAGAATAAGAGACTGTAGAGTGCTCAGTCCTAAATGAGACATCTATATCATACTCCTTCCTCCCAAGGCTCAGGGGACATTGTGGAAGAAGGGGCAGAAAGACTGTAAGAGCCAGAGGTTATTGATGAATATAAGGAAATTGTGTTTTCTGTATATCATACGATAGTTGCACACATGAATTAAACATCCTTATAACAGCATGCAAAAAGCCTATGAAAAACCAAACCAGACAGTGACCTATCACAGATGGAGGAGGAAGGTAGGCAGTCTCAGATCTAATTGAAAATCCGTTGGCAACTGATAGATGTGGAGAAAGGGAGTTGGTTTTAATTTCTATTGTGATACCTGGAAGACTGACCAGATTCCAAGTGATGGATCCACATGCAGTGGTATTAAGGAATACAAATTAGACTTGGGAGACCTGTTAACAAAGAAAAATACTAATAGAGGAAAGGAAGTTGGTGAGTAGCAGGGTGGGATTTCAGGTGGGCAAAAGACTCTAAATATGATCAAAATACATTGTATGAAATTCTCAACAAATCAAAAAGTATTTTAAAAAGAAGAGTATTTAGAAGGGCTCAAATACTCTGATAAACATTGGAATTCAAAATAAAACACAGATGAAAAGTAGTAGAATCAGCATAATTTGATGAACATAGAAATTCTTAAATATATGAAAGCAAAGATTCATTGCTGTTCATTCTTAAAGAGTGGAGAAAAGATGAGATTAAGGAAATGTAGATAACTATCACATTTTGAGAGCTTTACCTTAGACAGGTTAAAAAAAAATGCCAGGCTGAGGTGTTTAGTAGGCACTTGTAAATGCTTTAACTCATTCTGTGCTGGAGGACATATTTGTTTTATGTTTAAAAGTAAGAACTATAGTTACTTATTCAATTACTGCAGCTAATTATATGTCAAGCCCTCTATGAAACTGTAGAAACAAAAGACAGCCCACAACAAACAAGGGCTGAGCACAGATATGGAAGGTTGGCAGGAAGTCTTAGCCTTAGTTAAGGATCCACTGACATCTGGTGGATGCTAGGAGAAGGAGAATCCATTTGCCTTAATGGTGTGATGCCAGCAGGGTTGACCAGACTCCAAGGGATAGAATCACATCCAAGACCACTTGGGAAACATAGATTAGACATCCCAGGCCCTAAAATTGAGAAATAATAATAGAACAATTGAAGTGAGGGATGGTAATGTGGGAGTGGAGGGAAGAAGGGTCTATATATCACAAAAATACATTATATGAAATTTTTGAATCCATAAAAAAGCAACAAAAATTAGCTAAACATAAAATAGTACCTTAGAGGCTTAGAGGCCAGTGGTAGACTGCCTGTAAGATAGCTATTAATTCCATTCCTATCTATATGTGTATGCCCAGCCTCATTGAGCAATAGATCATATCCATCATGTTTGTAGAATGAAAGCTGCTTTACGGCCTTGATTTACCAGTTTGGAAAAGTGATACGAGTTCTAAGGCTTGATCATAAAAATGTTTTGCAAAATCTATGAGGGTTCATTTACTATGGTGAATTCCAGTTGTGATCTAACAAGTCAGATTACTATCATACTATGAGAAGCTCATTCCACATGGTAAAATTCCTGAAAATAAGAGTACTGATTAAAGGTAGAGAAAGAAGTCAAGGAGTCTTAAGACAATTGTATGAAAAAGCTGTGTTGTTAATTCATATTCCATATCAGTTATACAAATCAATGCCATGGATGTCAGAATTGAACTACACAGCTGTGATAGTTTGAAAAAGAAAAAAAACCTGATAGAAAAAAATTGATGTTATTTAGGATCATAAGTGTGGAGATTTGTTTCAGATAATGATCAGTTAGCCATAGTGCTTTTGGTTCCCTGTGTCAACACAGCGTATTACAATGAGGAGTACATGATACAGCAAATAAACTACCTTGAGGAGGTGAAGCAAGAGTCCATTATCTCTTAATACCTTTCAAATGTCCTCACTACCTAATGTCTCCCAGGAGGCCCAAATTGTTAGTTCGACTAACTGCCAAGGGCTCTAAGCCAAAGACTAGGCCTTTAACACAATGGGCCTTTGAGAGACATTCTAGATCTATACTGTACCACCAGCCAAGATGTTGGCCAACTTCTAGATCCACGAATTCTTAAAATATGAACATCATTAGTGTGAGTGTTAATTACTTATGTAAATGATGTAATAAACTACTATATAGCATTCAGTTTTAGAATGTATCATATGTACCAATAATTAACTAGAATGGAATATATTAACAAACTGGATGCCATAATGCTTTTAGAAAAGTAGGCATGTAAAAATTCATAATGCTATGTGATAAATATAAACTTTTGTCAGGGAGAGAACACAGAAAGTAAGAAAATGTATCAAAATTGAGAATTTTATTTATTGGTTAAGTGAAGAATCCAAGGAAATTGTTAACTAGTATTAAAAAGATATATTTTGCCCACCTCATTTGTTTGCTTAAATGGTTTCCATTCAGTTTCAATTTTTAATAAATGCAAGTGGTATTTAGAGAAATTACAAGCTATCACAAAAAGTTAAAGTGTAAAGATGTTTATGGCAATTTAAGAGTGTGAAAGCCATTTATGAGTTACATTTCCACTCAATAAAAATTCAGTAAGATGTATGTCAGTTATGAAAAATTGAAGAAAAATGAATTCTAAATGGTTTCAATTAAGCTTATATATGTCATGGAAGTTGTCTTTATTTTCCCATAAACTGTGCTTAGGAATATGTCAGTTCTACATAAAATATAATATGATGAGTAATACAGTTTCTTAGCATATGATACACAAATTGTAGTCAACAAAAAACAATTCAATGCCATATATCTATATATCTATATCTATATCATATCTTAGATTCTATGGGCCGTGTATGTTGGCATTTGAAACATTGTATGATAAGCCAAGTATCATTTTATTAGTTTATACAAGTTCATCATTGGTTAATTAATTAAAAATAATTCAGTATAGCATTTATGAATATGTTACATGCCAAACTTTACTCCAAATGTTATTATCTATGATCTGTCTTATTAAAACAGAGCACAATTTTCTGTAGGAGCACATCTAAAACTGGGTTTCTATTAATAAACAATAAGGAAAGAAATGATTTATAATGCATCCCACAATTTTTCTTGAATATTTCCTATCTTAATAAATTTTACTTTCATGTGAATATTGAAACAAAAACACAATTCTTGATTTTTCTTTAAAACTTCGTATTAAGTTGTGTGTGTGTGCAACCTTTTGCTATGGCATTTGTGTGGAGGTTAGGGGAAAATTTGAAGGAGTCACTTTTTATCTTAGACTATGCAGGCCCAGGGGATTGAACTTAGATCATCACTTTTGGCAGCAAATGCCCTCACATTCTGAGTCATTTCACTGGTCCAATGCAACCATTGTTTAAGAGAGAAGATCCCTATCTTAGACTGTCCACGAGTGATTTTGAAAACAGCTATAACCTTTTCTGGGTTCTGAAGATTCTGATTAAAATGTTTACTGTAGGATTATTTAATTCTGTTTCCTTTTGTGTCAATGTGTGTGTGTGTGTGTGTGTGTGTGTGTGTGTGTGTCCACTCAACCGTGTGTGTTCAAGAGGTCTGTGTATCTTCTTGATCATTCATCACCTCGTTTTTTGAGACAAGGTATCTCATTGTCTGAAACTCATTGTTTCAAGTAGACTAGCTCACAAGCAAGCCCCAGGGATTTGCCATTCTCTTCGCTGGGATTGTCAGGGCTGGGACTACAGGTGCGTGCTACCATGCCCAATGTTTTTTCTTCTTATCTGAATACTGGGAGTCTGAATTTAGGTCCAGATGCTTGCACAGCAAGCACTTACTTTGTGAGCCATCTCTTCAACCCCCTATTTCTACTATTAAGGATCAAGTTACCCAACATTTAGTTTAGATAACATTAGGTACACATGCAGCATATCTGAAATTATATGATAATGATATTAAAATTATTTTACTTTATACAACCAAAGATACTTATCTTACTTGAAATTTATCTTCAGTTTTCCTGATCTACCTTTGTGAATGATACATTTTCTTCTGTTTCTGCCAATATTTCCTTAAATCTATCAGTCATAACTTTCATTCAATCCTATTCCCCCTTTAAATCCAGATACCCCTGGGCTTTTCTTATCACAAATCTGAATTGAAAAACGTTAATTCATATCAATAAAATCATACTGAATTTAGGTGAAGAAAAATTAGAGCACCTGTTTTAAAGGAAGTGTGGGTTACCAAACTATGAAACCATTTCTACTTCATAGGAACTGTGAATGTGTTGCTGGCTTCATTGCTAATCTGTGATAAGCCTATCTATCTTAGCCATCCTGTGAATTCAGAGCCCTTAATCACCACAGCATCTAGGATCTTCAATAAGGAAATGTCAAAGGACATAAGTAAAGGGAGTCTAACAGAAGTGACCGAAGAAAACACGTAAATTCTGACATATACAGAAGACCAGAGAAAGAGAAGATAAAAATGTATTTCAAGGATAAATTTAAGCACCACAGCTTTTACCAAAGATTATTAAATGTTTATATTTGTAATGCAGCGAAAGTCTCAGAGTCAAATTCTAAACTGTTCATTTCCACACCAATCATCCATATTCAGATAGCTACTATTTTTTTATTTATATAAGAAACATTTATATGGGAATGACATTCTGAGTCATATTATGACAGTATATAATAATGATACCGTAGTCACAAAATGACACAATAGCTCAAGCCAAGCAAGCACTATTAATGTTGCTATTCAAATTAGAAAGCAAAAGGTTTGTCTCCTTTTGGGATAGTCCTTAATCACAACTAAATAGACATTGTGTTGTATAAATAACTTGGGATTTTTGTTGACAATTATTTTATTTGTCCCATATATTTAAGAAATAAACATTTCTCTTTCAATGAATGTTTGTAAACTGTGGATTGAATAACTCAATTTAAGATGAATTCACAAAATTGAACTAGGCAAAGATGTAGAAGTGTCCCTTGGGTCAGAGAAATAGAGAAATTATGATTATAATAAGATATGAATGATAAATTTTTGTTATAACAATGAGTCTATATACATAGCTTTCTGTGAGTTACATCATAAATCATATTTTTTCAAAAAAAGTATACAAGTTTATTTATTAAATATGTATGTAAAACAAAATCAGAGTAAACAATCTACTTCTTATACTTGTTGGTGAAATTGAAGTAGTTCAACCTAGTAAAAGACATTGTAGATCAGGAAAAAAAATTATTACAAATTAGCTATTCATGGTTAAATCACTTCTCTAGATCTCGTGTTCTGTCTCTGCAATTGAGCCACCTTAAATTTTCTTCCCAGAAATAATGAACAATTTTGCAGTTTTCACATAAAATGTAGGCATTAGTGCATGATAATCTTTAAATTATCTCATTTATTCATGGCTACTTCATGAAAAACTTCTGATAACTAAGAATTCTGGGGTTTCATAATTCAACTAGAATGTGTTAGTAAGGAGATAGACAAAGATTCTCAAATTTTTCTCAGTTCAATAAAATATGCTTATTATATTAAAGCAAATTTTTTAGGAACTTTCTAAAATTAGTAAATAGTTTTCAAATATAAACAAGAACAAGCAATCTAGCGCAAGCAAGACCACCATGCTTTAGCTACTGTCTCTACTCCAAACGGATTGCTTCTCATATATAATAGGCTTTTAGAACAATACTGATTACTAGATTCAATTTGACTGAATAGTCAAGCATCCACAATATCTGGTGGAAATTATTCTGTGTGTAATAGTGCAGATGCATATCCAGAGCTGGTGTTTGCAATTTCGAATAGGCGACACAAAGGAAACAATACTGTTTTCATTAAATGAGATGAAATACAAAGAACACATTTTGAATGTTAACTGATTGCCTTTTGTAATTAATGATCACGCACCACTGTAAAGAGTATCCTGACAAATAGCCATATCTAGATTATACAAAAGATCTCCAGCTGCTAAAATCTATAGGAGACAATTGGTGGCTCTGCACCTTAAACAAATCCTCTCTTGACTATCTCAGTCTGTCTTGGAAAAGGAGCATTTTGCCATTTTCAACTCTTGCAAAATATCATATGTTGATCAGTAATCCTATGGTAGATTTTTCTTTATCTGCATTTACTAAAATGGCAAAAATCAGTTTTGGAATGTTTAGTTTTGCTTCATTTCTTTTAAATATTTCCAGAGAACAACATGGTCCCTTATTGTTCTCCTTTTCTAAAACGGTGGGACAATTCAAAGTAACATAGTGTTCTTGTTTTTTCTCTGTTCTATCCGTGAAATAATTCCACATTACAAATGATCCCCCAGGTATGTTTTGTCATCGAGAGCTTAAGTACATACTTTAAGGCTGTGTTGGGGAATTCACTTTACTTCCTTGAACTTCTGCAAAATAATTTGTAATTGGAGAAACAGTCAGAATACGATGTGATCCCTTTTCTGTTCATCATGAGGGTCATGCACAACAAGCCTCTAACAAATGACAGGTCAACAACAGGAAAGGATAACACATTTAGTTAACCAAATTTTACTTGGAAAGGCAACTCTTCAAATTAAAGATGCAATGAACTAGGGTGAACTATAACTTTTCATTTTTGTTCAGGGAAGCAGAGGCAGACCTGTAGGGACAATATTGTAAAGAAATTATTTAATCTAATGAAATAAACTAGAAAAAAAAAAAACAGAAAAACCTGCTACATCATATTCTTCTTGGCACCTCGATAGAGCATTTTTTTTCCTTCTATGTGAGCAGTAGGTACCTCGATAAAATGAGAGTCTTGGATTGCATCATCAGACATGGTAGCTCAGAGATTTTTCTTCATAACCTATATAACATCAGGCAAGATTAGTATGATATCTGGGGATTTATGACATCCTTTGAGTTAGAATTGTTTTTGTAATCCCTCCCCTCTCAAATGCAGTAGAAGGATAAGAGGGTATGTAAGGGGGTGTCTATATCTTGGCAGATACAAGGGTGACCATCCAAATATTCACAAGCGGCAGAACAACAACAAAAAAACAACTGGCTACTAAGGCCACTCTCAAGATTGTACCCCCTACTGAAAGGCTGAGGCACTGCATGAAATTGGTTGCTTTCAGAAGTCCACTGAATCTCAGACTCAGAATCCTCACTTTCAGTGTCTGGTCTAAGAAATTGCTCAGTGAAGGAATGACTTATACAATCTGGACATAATTTAACCTAAAGACATTTACCTGAACTTGCCATTAAAAAGTTACTATTTATAATATAAACAAGCCCACTAAAGCTATGTGCTCCACTGTGACCTGGGCACCTGAGAGTAATCCCTGAGGACCATGCTTGCACTCTATAATTGATGATGAATGGAAGCATGTATAAATGCTTGATACATCAAAGTCATGAAAGCAGCATGCTTTTCACATTGGAAGCCATGAAAAAATTCAGGAATCTGTTTGTAGTTGTGTAATATTCTGTGCCCAGGGTTCAAACAGTAAAGTTCTCTGATAATATAAGGGTGTGTCCTGACTTCTAATTGTGTATTTTATGTTGGAGATACTGTTTCAAGGAACAAAGAACAACACCCTGGCTGGGGAGTCCAGTTCTGAGAGACACCTGAAGGAACTCATGCTTGACAATTCCTGTCTGCTTCTACACTTAATAACTAAGAGTCAGGCTGTTTCTTTGAAATGCATTAAAACTTTTACAGGTAGACGCTAAATTTAGAACAAAAGCACTTTTCCATAGATGCTTAGATTTACCTGTTTATTGTTTTTAATACTGTTGTTTCTCTTACAGTAGCCACTGGATAGTTAATTCCCTCTTTAAAGTTATTTCTATACAATATACCTAATTAAAAATATTTTTATTGTAAATCAACAAATAATCAACTACTTTTGTTTTTTTAGGTTTATTTATTTATTTATTTACTCATTTTCATATTATAAATTCACTTTATTATAGAGGAGCATGAGGTTACCTTAATGTTCTTAGAATAAATTTCTTTTACACACATGAAGCTTCAAGGCAAATAGAGGCACAAGTTAGGTAGAGTTTACTTGTGTACAACTGTGAATTAAAATGGAAATAAAATTCAAGAGAAATTAGATCATTCACATATGAGAAAGTTGGGTACAAAGTGGCAACAAATACGTCTTCTTAAGTCCAAATGGGATACCCCTATGTACTGACTAAATACTCTGAAATACTATCACTTTCTGACAAATGTATGTGGCAAGATGGCACAAAATGTTTTCTAATTAAAATTGCATACCATGAAAGTTAGGAATATAATTCTCAAACTGTCCCTGTCTTACTTTATGCTGTTGTAATATAACACTTAAGATTAGGTCATTTGTAAAGAAAATAAATTATTTACTTATAGAGGAAAGAAGAAATTGATTGATAGACTCACATCTGACAAAGGCCTCTTGATATGTCATTCCATAGTGGAAAGTGGAAGGACGTGAAAGAGGATGAGGGCCCAACTCATTTCTTTTTTAGTAATGCCCTCCTTTTGTCACAGCTCTCAAAATAATAACCACAGCAGTCCATTCCTAACTAATGATTTCTTAAAGATTTCTCCTCTGAAAACTATTTCACTGGGAATTAAGTTTACAGAATATGAATTTTTGGAGACACATTTATTACAGCACCTCCATCTTCACTAGTTACCACAAGATATTTCTCATTTTCAACAATGCCAAACCTTTCTAGCCCTGCCACTGGCTCAACAGTCTTCCCTCTCCCCTTGTCCCTGACCAATGTTATATCCTTTTTTTTTCCAATGTTGTATTAGTTACTTTTCTGTTGCTGTGATAGAAACACTGATCAAAAGAACTTATAAAAGGAAGAGTTTATTTAGCTTAGTTTTCCCAATGGGTAAGAGTCTATCATGGAAGGAAGACATGGAGACAGATGTGGCTGTTGAAGATGCAGCAGCTAAAAGTTCACAACCTCAAACAGACACAGGAAGCAGAGTGATTGGAGATTCATCTCTCCTAGCTCACCGCAGTGACGGCTTCCTCTATCATGGCACACCTTCAAAGACCTCCCAAAATAGTTGCACCAACTGGGATCAAAATGTCCAAATACTTAGAGCCTATGGTGGACATTCTTATTCAAATCACAATAAATACATATTTTTTACTGAATATTTTGTGCATTTCATATACCTTAATCATATTTAGGCACCCTCCCCCATCCCTACTGCTCATAGTCTTCCCCCACCAGATTTCTTGCATTTTGTCATATATGTTAAGGGCCTATCAGGTCAAGTTTGTACATCCATCTGTCCCTCAGTGCAAGTTCATGAACTATAGTCTAGACAGCCTATCTCAAGTTACTCCCTTAAAAACGATAAACTCTCCCTCACACAGCAGTAATCATCTGCCAATAGCTCCCGGCTAAGGTTGGGGCCTGCTTCCCATTTCCCAGTTGTATGCTGGGTTTTTGTCTGCATTTAAATGGGTGTTGGCCATGCTGATACCATTATTGTAAGTTCCTATGAGCAAGTTCCCAGAGGACTGGGAGATTCTATTTCCTTATGATCATGGACCAACCCTGACTCTTACAATCTTCCTGCCCCCTCTTCCTCAATGGTTCTGAACTTAGAGTGGGTGAGGTTTAATACTGGGGTCCTATTCATGGACATGCATGCTGCAATCTTGTTCTCCATACTTTGGCAAGTTCTGGTCTTTTGTATTCATTGCCCTCTACTGCATGATGAATCTTTGCTGATGAGAGTTGGAAGATATGCTTTTTATACTATATTCTGTGAAACTTAGGTATAGTAGTTCCATTGTAGATGAATCACTTAGGGCTGGCAATCTCACATTTATTCTCTGTGACCAGTTGTGGAACTCTGTAATAGTGTCCATTTGTTGCAAAAAGAAGCTTCTTTGATGAGTGGTGAAATATATACTTCCCTGTAATTATAAGGATCCATATCTAGCATACAGCAAGAAATTGCATTTTATTTATTTATTTCTCCATTAACTTGTAATCTTTTTTTTTTTTTGAGAAAGGGTCTCCCTATAGCCCCAGCTGGCCTGCAGTTCACTAAGGAGATCAGGTTGTCCTTGATCTCACAGAGATCCATCTGCCTCTGTTTTGAGTGTTCTCAGATTAAAGGCTTGTACCACCATAGTTGAGAGGAATCGATTATTCTTATTCAACAGGACTGAATCAGAATAACCCAACTTACTTGATAAGATGCTTATATTATTTGTCCTTCCATATATCAAAAGAATTTCACTTTCCCTTATAGCTCACATAAGAATGGCAAATAACCCTTTGTCATTTTAGGACAAGCTTCCTTTCACTTCCTTTCATGTGCAATTATATTTTTTCCTACAGAAATATTTTCTTCTGTAAATATATATCCCGTTCCAAATACAGTAAAAATTTTTCAGATGAAGACAATAAATCAGGCAAAGAAAGTGTCAGAATATATAACTCTCTCGCAATCCCCAGAGCTAATACCACCCAGTAGACAGAACATATATTTGTCCTATCTGCCTTACTGTTTACTACCTGACTCTGGCTATACAGCTCAAGCCATCCCATTATTGTTTTAAGCCACCTTAGAGTATTCCTCAGAGTTATTTTTTGTTAGCAATACTTATCTCTATTCAAAGCCTCCTTCATAGATGAACTCATCATGTTTTTCTACAATGAATTTGATTGCATACAGAATTATTTGGCCTCTACAAAAGGAAATCATCATTCTAAATGCCTAGTTATGTCTTTTCAATTGTTACAGGTAAAAACCCAACAAATTATGCAATCCTGTCCTGAATGTTAATCATTGAGACCCATCATTTTGTCAACCCCCCAGGTGTTTATCCTAATGAACTCTGGCAAATGGAAGTGACAAATTACTTTGGCTATTTTAAATCTTATCATGTACATGTTGATACTTTTAAAGCTTTGTTTTTGCTACTGCTCAAATGTACAGATCTGCTCATGCTGCTTAAAGACAATTATTAGCTGCTTTCACTATGATGGAAGTCCCAAAACAAAGAGTTGACCTACTTATGTATCTAAAACTTTTATCTCTTTTGCCAATTTTGGGAAGATCATATCTCTCATGACAACCTATTCAACTCCCATGGGGAATTCCTAATTAAATTAACACATTTGTTATTCAAAATTAAATATATAATGAAGAGGTTCAGTGGTTAATAGTGTCAGCTATTCATGGACCAGGTTTCAGTTCCCAACACCTATATGGCAGCCCACAACCATCCATAACTCCAGTTCCATGGTACACTCTTCTTGCATCTATGGGCATTGAACTCACATGTGCACTTACATATATGCAGGCAAAACCCTCATACACATAAAATACAAATAACAAATATAATTTAGAACTACATAAACAAAAAAGTAAGGATGAAGGAAATAACTGTTCAGGAACAAACTATACTTTAAATCTTTTAAAAAAACAACTTATACTTTAAATTTTGAAAACTGTTCCTCTAAATTACCCCTTACCTCAGTGTCCGCTCAGAGTTTAAAGTAAAATGTTTTACCAAAATCCATGGTTTTATCTAAACTCTCATAAGATCCAGCTAATAGCTGTATCCCCTTCCTTTCATTAATTAGAAATGAGGCTGTGCATCTGTGCTTTCTCATACAGTATTCTCTAGACTGCAGTGTAAATGGTAAAGTCAAATAAGAAGAGAACATTCTGGCACCAAAAAAGAGTCCCTTTCCTGAATTTCAACAACATAAATAAATATGCTCCTTGTATACTTTCTTCCTGCAATGCTGTCCTGGCTGTTTTCCAGAGACATACACAAAATGACATCATGCTGAACTATGCCACTCCTTCAGCACGCCGCCACCTATCCAGCCCACCGTCAGTGACCACCCATGGACATGCTTCTTCTTCCATTAAACAAGAGAACTCTGAGAATGACTTTTCTCAAAATTATTTCTATTACATACAGACATGCTCATTTATAAAACAAAAAGGTGGAATAGTAGAAATACCTATTACAATACAGATATAATCTGATCTAAAGACTTTTACCTAACTTTACAACCAAAAAGTTAATGTTTATCATATCAACAAGCCTACTGAGCTTTGTGCTTCTCCGTGACCTAGCAACTAAATTTATTTCCTCTGGACATCTCCTTGCCCTCTATGCAAGATAGCAAATGAATGTGCATTTGCATTATTTGCACATAAAAGCACTGAAAGCAGTGTGCTTTCCTCATTGAAAGCAATGAAAAGAGCTGAGACTTCAGTTTGTAGTTGTATGTATGGCATTCTATGCCTAGGTACCAAAGAGCAAAATTCTGTTGTAAGTGTGCGTCATCACTTCTGGTCTATTTCATGCTGGAAATACTGTATCAATAATTAATGAATAAGGTACTTGCTGAGGAACATAGTTCTGACAGGTGTCTCAAGGATCAAGTACCTGGCAGTTTGGATCTGCTCTTGGCCTCAATGCAAAGAGATAGGCTTTCTTTTTTTAAGCATTCCTTAATGTGGAATAGAAATGTTGCAACTCAAGATTTCAAATGAAAACTGCTCTTCCAGAATGCAAATGAACCCAGTCTGCTTATGCTTTTTGAAGATAACAAGCCGTGTACCATCCATGCCTAGTGTGTAACAATTATGGAAAAGATAACCAGCAAGCATACAATGTATGTGGAGAATGTACTTAATACTCCCCTATTAGGGAAAATATTTCATTCTCCAATTTTTTTACTGTTGTCTATAGTTCGGAGTATTAGATATCCTTTCCATGGGTCAAAAGAGGCCTAAATATATGAGTGTGAACAGAAAAGTAAAGGACAGAAATTAGATATTAGAAGTTTTTCCATTTTCATTTGTATGTGAATTTTAGTATAAATGTGGGATATAAAGTATTAATGTGAATCAAAAGATTTCAGTGAACAAGTTTCTGCAGTTCAATTATATATATATATATTGTAAATAAACTTATTAATTTTTTTCTAGACAACATTGGCATTTGGATGATTCTTAAATAATGTATTTCTTATTTATAGCCGCTAAATGGTTTTTGTAGCATTTGCATCATAC
The DNA here is from genome assembly GCA_035773235.1 of Eospalax fontanierii. NCBI lineage: Eukaryota > Metazoa > Chordata > Mammalia > Rodentia > Spalacidae > Eospalax > Eospalax fontanierii. The sequence continues at coordinate 83,649,534 of CM069525.1, forward strand.
AGTTCATTCCATCCATTCACTATACTTTTCTGAGTTATCCTATATGTCAGTATACGAGTATTGAAGTTATCTTTCTTCTGTGCTGTTCCTGTAAGTTTGCTATTAAAATACAGTTAACTGAAGAATAAAAGGATTCTGGTTTGTTTGACCTGCCTTCAGGGCAGAAAAATGCAATGGGAGAGAAGATTGCAGGGGATGAGCACCAGCTAATTCTGAGGCTTTCACTTTGGTATACTCTATTTTCTGAGCGTCAAGATAACAATGATAATACTTCACTTGCATAAAGTAATGGTTATTGACAAAGGCTCTTTCTTTAGTTAAACTTTAGTCAAGCTTCTGCACCTACTTCCAGTACCATGCATTTACTTCCTCATGAAATCCAAATTTATCCAAGAAATTTATCTCAGGGACAACTCGTCCTTGATATCTGCATATATGTTTGAGTTCTGTATCTTTCATCATCTCCCAAGTCATCATCTCAATCACTCAGGTATGTCTTCAGCAAGAATTCTGTAAGGCCAATTAAGTCAGAATCTCTCTGAAATTTTCTCCTAAATAATGCTCCATCTACTGTTTTGAACTCTATTCTGCTCCTGGAATACAGAATCCTACTTGTTTATGTTGTATTCAGATGTGAGCCCAGTCTCTGTCTTTCATTGTAAATTCCCTTTGCAGTGCTCTATACCTATCTCAATGACTCCCAGTAACACCTTTCTAAAATGCTTTTAACATATACCAGAAAATATGGCTTTCTTTAACAATTTGTAGCCTCATCTTATAATCTGCCTGCCACAGAATATGAACTAAAAATCTCATATTTCTTAATAGTAAGTTTGGCATATCATCCAAATTTTATCTTTTTCCACTAATAAATATGCCGTTGTGAACAGGTTATATATTTTGTGGATTACACATTTCTGCTTCATCAAGGATGTAGTCATATCAAATTTTATCTATTTTTCTTAATAAAGCTATCCATGTTATTACTTGTCTGTCAATATTTTAAGTTCATCCTATTAATGATTCATCAACACAAACATTAAGATCTTTGAAGACATGCTATACTTTAAAATTTATTTTTCACGTAGAGTACATTTTCATAGCTTATCAAATAAAAAAAACAAATCTTTTTTTTGCCTTTCAATTTCATTCAAAGCATAACACAGTTGTGCTAGACAAATGCCTTCTAGTACAAGAATCTGGAAGAGACAATCAATTCCATAGAGATAAAGGGAAAGATCTAGACTTCTATATAAAATGAGAATGAGAAAAACAGTGTTTGTTCTTTTATTCTTTCCAATTCTTTTTGAGATTTGCAAATGCATATGTATGTCATCTGGCATGCACACTGACAATTGTAAATATTTGTATTCTCAACCTTTACCCTATAGATTTTACAATTTTCACAAACCCACATATTTTAATATCATGGAATTCCTGTGAGAATAGCTTCATTTTAACTCTTCAAATATGCAGTTGGAATAATGTGCTATCTACTGAGACCAATATCTATAGTGAAATTTCCATATAAACTGTTCTCAGTGTTGCTAGGGAAATATACACGGGACACTATTTTGTCATAAATTTGTTATTGCTCATGATGAAATTTTTTAGTGTTTCTTGAAGACTATTAGAAAGTTAAAACATAGACATTAAACAGTTGTACTGGGAATCTGATAGACTTTTTATTAAAATAAAATATTTGAAAGATGATCCCTGAACCAAGATTTTAAACATGATTTTATTCTTACTTCTAAATGGCCATTTATCAAATGCTTATTAAAATGGCTTAAGAACAAGAACAGAAATAATGAATCCCTCATAAAGAAAGATTAGATTTTTTTCCTTCTTTTAACCAACTAACATTCATCATTCCTCTTTCTACTACACTCTTGTTTCCTAGTCAATTGATGCATTTGAACTCTGATTTTTTTTGCTTAGCCATCCTATCACATAAGATGAATGAAATCAATACTTTTACAAGGAAAATGAGTTCACTAATATTTACCTTTTTTTCTTTTCTTCTCTTGTACATAATCTGTTATCATACTGTACACCTTTCAAATGAATCTACAGTGCTGTCTGTTTAACAATGAATTGACAAAATTTTAGCCATTCTTTCCTTTACACAATTGAAATCATTTATTAATGGCAATGTTATAGGACAAAGAGGAAAACCAAAGCACAACATTTTTGAAGAGGAATGATAGCTACAATATTAGAGTCTTATTGGAAACAAATTAGAACAGACCTACTGGAGTTTAACAAATGATGGCATGCCATGAACTTATGATTGAACTTTTAAAGATGATGCCACTCTTTCCCAAATGAATCCTTATTGCAGTAATTTATTTTCCTGACATTACAATTGGCTTTTGTAGCACCAAATTGATATATCTTTTAAAAATTGTTTCCATTGATATTTTTTCAAATTAAAATATGTCTTTGCATGCTTGCTGGATTTAACTTCTCTTAGTATAAAATAAGTTGCAGATAATTTTAAAACATTTGTTGTATATCTAAAACTTGAAAATTACTTTGATACTAGGATGAAAAATTAACACAATTAGTTCTTTAATTGAATTTATTATTTCTAAGATAATTGTCGATAGTTAAAAGCCACTATATGGAATAAGGTATATTTACATTATTAATTTACATTTAAGTTACATATGAAAACAAATATAAATAGTGATTTTATTTTGCTTCAATAACATTTTACATATTAAATTTAAAATTCAAATTACTTACTCATAAATACTTAATATTCTCCTCAGCATTATTTACAATATTTTAGAAATTTTTCTGATCTTTTTCTCAGAAAACATTACTCTTCAATTTACTTAATTGTCACATAGAATTACATAGAAATAAGTCTGTGATGTTTCTAAAAAGGAGCAATGCATTTTAGAAGAAGAAAATTGATGGAATAACAAATATTTGACAGTTTTAAAGACCAAACAGTTTTTCAGGAACTAGCTGACCAAGCATAAGCATATTCCTTCTAGCTAATTTCATTCCAAGTCATGATAACAGTGCTGTTTCTTTATGTATATTTGGTGATGGAAGATTTGGTATAAAATTGTATTTGGTCATCTAGATTTTCTTTCTAAAAGATTTTTTTACTTGAACAAGTTAAAGTAGTAATAAGGATACTCATGGTGACAAGACATAGATTTCCATGCCCTTAAGCCAGTTGATTCTTCTCTTCTCTTTTAAATATGTAGAGAGAATGTACCTGTCTCTAACTTTTCACACCTCCTTGTTATCAAATGGAAAAATACACCAGAAATAAGATGATTCCAGGGTATCTCCAGGAAGAAACTGTCCACTGATAAGCATCTTAAAAAGAAGAATCCACCAAGCCAAGAGCAAGAAATTTCTATAAAAAATTATATACATATATATACATATATATGTATATGTATTTTTTTTTCATCCTCCTGGACTAAAAATCCCCAGATCCCTCCAGGAACCCAATGAAATGTCTGTGCTTTTCCATTTCTATGGACCTTCTGAATTTCCAAAACGTACTGTGTGCCTTCTTTTGAACTCCTTTTCTTTCTGATTAGAACTTGCCTGACAGTTCATATACCCAGTGTCTATTTTTATTTCTGTAATCTCTGAGAAAAGTTTCCTCACTTTGAAATGAGAAAGACATCATGCATACAGCACTATGGTTTTCACAAAGCTATTCCCAAGACAACCATCTTCTCAAACAACATACCTGCTACGTAAAATATTATAAATTTTAAGTAATCTGAGTTTCTAATAATAAAAGAGTTAGATTTTGAGTCTAAATATTCTGAAATTTAGGCGAAATTTCATTTTCCTCCATGATTTTGGAGTTCCATAAAATATTGCAATAACATTAATGATTACGTTCCATAAGCTTGTTACTCAAACTCCTGGCCCCATTATTTCCTTCTCTAGTTAAGCTTAGAGACTTTTTCCAGTACTCCAGTCCTCTCTATCCTCTAAACTAATTTTTTGTGTATGCTACAGTCTCATTTTTCAAATTATGTACTTCCTATGGGTATTCAAGTTTTATATCTCACCTGTGCTTGCTAGTTGTTCTTGTGTTTTTTAATTGCTGTGAGAAAAATACTGACCAAACTTACTTCATGAGAAAAGGGATTATTTGTTTTACAGCATAATCCATCATCAAGGGAAGCCAAGGCAGGAACTCAGAACAGGAATCTGGAACAAAGACCATGAAGGTAAACTGCTTACTGACCTGATACCCTGGTCTGCGATCAGCCCGCTTTCTTATACAATACAGGACCACCTGTCTGGGAATAGCATTGCCCACAATGGGCTGGGCCCTCCTACATCACTCGCCAATCAAAAAAGAGCCTCACAGACAAGGCCACAGGCCAATCCAATGGAAGAAATTCATCAAATTGACAGTCACCTTAACAGGTGTGTCAAGTTGACAACTAAAGCTATCCATCACACTAGTCTTTGTCATCTTGACACAAACTAGAGTTGCTAGAGAAGAGAAAATTTCAATTCAGGAATCGCTTCCATCAGATTTGTCTATGGTCATGTCTATGGAGTATTTTCATAATTGTTAATTGATGTATGAGGGTTCAGCTCACTGGGCAGGTGGGCCTAAGCTATATAAGAAAGGTAGCTAGAGATATGACAGAAGTAAAGTTTTCTCTAGGATCTGTGATCACTCCCACCATGTGTATTTGGCTATATTTACAATGCCACGCATGAGTTCCTTCTCATTCAGAGGGCTTTAAGTTCATTTGATAGCTGCTGGATTATCCCTTAGATAAAAGTGTCATTACTGCACCAGCCATTTTGGTCATTAGGCTTTGGAACTGGGTTGGACCACTGATTGATTTTATACCTTAGTAGCTTGAATAGTAGTCTCTGGAACTATGAGAGCTAGTCTTCAGGGAGAAGTCTTCCAGCTTAGTTCCAGCTTCACTGCTACAAGTCCTGTGTCCAAAGATTGTCCTACCTTCAGCAATAGGGTCTTACCTTCAAGTTCTAGGAGGTAATCAAATGCTGTGGCAAAGTTTATGCTATTTTGTGAGTCTCTTGACTACCCTGAACAATGACTCAGAAGAAGATTTCTCCTCTCTGGAACTGTGTTCCTTGTTATAAAGCCTTCAGGTGTACAAATGCACTCATGTTCAGACATTTTATGTGGATGGATTTTTCATGGCAGGGGATTGAGTTAATACATCTCTCTATGGATTTTTAAGCCACCTAAACTTTATCTCTCCTCTCTTTCAACTAGTCTAACCTCCCCATTAAAATTACCCTCCCCAGTTAAAAGTGTCATTATTTTCCCCATTGTCTCTAGACAAGTGAAATTTCTTACTACATGCTAAATATGGATCCTTATATTTACAGACAAGTATACCATATACCACTCATCAAAGAAGCTTCTTTTTGCAAAAAATGGAGGCTATTCCAGAGTGCCACAACTACTCATACACAAGGAATATGTGTCTGAGAGAAGTCTAATCCTAAGGGACACATCTGCAGTTGAACCTCTATACCAAAGGCTCATGGAACATAGCAGAAAAGGGAGTAACAAGAATAATAATACATCCCTCAACTCTCAGCAGTGAAGCTTCCTCATACAACACAGAGTGTAAGGCACACAGAAGGCTACAACTGGCCCTCTACAAAGTATGTGTTCCTGGATAGTACTCTTATATCAAAATTCACCCACTCCTGTCTCAGGGACCATTGCAGAAGAGCGGGTGGAAACATTGTAAGAGGCAGAGTTGGTACATGAACAGAAGGAAGCAGAGGCTTTCAGGTCACTGGGCAATTGTTCATCTGAGCTTTCAACAATGGTGATAGCACGAACAAGACCCATTTCAACTCAATCAGAGAAAAACCCAGCATAGAATGAGGAAAATGGGTAGCAGGTTCCATCCCTAGACTAAGACCTATTGGCAGCTGATTACTCCTGGGTGAGGTGGAGTAAATCTTCTTTAAGGGAGTGACTGTAGATAGGCTGACTAGACTCCAGTGGATGAACTTCCATTGAGGAACATCTGGGTACAAATGCTTGATCCAACAGGCCATTTAAATATGATAGAATGAATACATGAAATCCTATGGGGATTTTTATATATGATTATCTTTTTAAAATGGTGTGTGTATGAGCGCATTGTCTCAATATTTCTGTGAGTGTATTCATGTATTACAATGGCCACAGAGGTCAGAGAGGGCATCAAATTCCCCTGGAACTGGAGTTACAGACGTTTGTTAGTTGCCATGTGTGTGCTGGGACTCAAACCCATGTTCTCTGCAAGAGCAGCCAGTGCTCTTATCAAACTGTCCAGCCTGCTATAAAACATTCTGAGGGTAAAATATCACTATCTTATGTTTGAGTGTTAGGATGCAATAATCAGGTTGAGTCATCCTGTGTTCCAACAAAAATGAAGAACACGCCTTTCTGCAGCTCTGTGTTTCAGTAATGCTGATGTTCACCCAGTTCTCAGTGATCCGTTCATTTAGATTTGCATGAAACTTTGCCTCCATGTTTTCCATTGATAGAATGAGAACTTCTCCACATTCTAAGGGGCTCTTCAGTCAACTAATTCCTTTCTCTGTCAGCTCAAAACAAAGTTACCAAATATAAAACTTCTTAAGAATGTAATAAGACCAACAGAATCATACTTGCAATTTCCTTGCAACTTCAGCTAACTTTTACAGAAACTGCTACAGGACCACTATCTCTCATGATTATATCAAGACTTAGGATGTCTTAAATTTATTTATGTATTTATTTAGTGTGTGTATGTGCCTGTGTGTTGTGTGCTGGCACACACATTTCAATGTGCATATGGAGATCAAAGGACACCTTTCAGGAGTCCATTCTCTTCTGCCAACTTGTGAGATCTGCCAATCTATCTCAGGTTGTCAGGCCTCTGCACAAGTGCCTATTCCTGCTCATCCATCTCTTTGATCCAAAAATTGAAAAGTTTTATAAACAAAAAGTGGTTATGAATGTGCCTGAATTATCTGAACTTAGCTTTCCCATTTATTCTAAATAATGAATAATTCACTGAGGAATTGTTCATTTCACTATTGTGGAGTGTACCTTCATACACACTTCAGCTGTTGCTCAATGTTAGTATATGTTCCATGACACTTTTTGAAATTAAAAAAAGGAATTGCAACATTCATTTGATCCCAAAGGATTGTGTATTCTGAAAGTATATGTGTGTGCTTAATTGCAACAAATGATAAAATAACATAAAATCAAAGCTACCTAAAGTGATGATGAAAACCTTTTGATTTATACATTCATTCAAAAAGTATTATTTTCTTGGAAGTATTAGAGATTTAAACCAGGGCTATTTGCATGTTAACCATTCCCAGATATCTCTCTCTCTCTCTCTCTCTCTCTCTCTCTCTCTCTCTCTCTCTCATATTAGTATAATTATAAGTATGTGCATTCACAAAAAGCCAAAAATCTTTTCATAAACCTTACTTATATATTGTCTATAATGCACTACACAGTCCTGGTGCTTTATCTATATTGATCTGTTGATAATTATTGTTACTTATTTTTATTGATGCTTTTTAAAAAGATTGATTTTATTTATTTTTTTAAATTTTGTGGTGGGGGGGCTGAGTGTATATATGGGAAACACATGTGTGGAGGCCAGAAGAGGGTGTTGGAGCCTCTGGAACTACAGTTACATTAGGTTGTGCATTGTCATGTAGGTGCTGGAAGTAGAACCTAGATCGTCTGCAAGAACAAGTGCTTTTAACTGATGAACCATTTTTCCAGTCCATATTGTTGCTGTTTTCATAACTGACTCCTATCTAATGCATAAATTACTGAGCAATTTTAAAAGTTTTTCTTACTATAAGTGCCAAATAGTTGTTTTAAATTATTAGTAGTGACAATATAAACACTATATAGGCAAAACACAGAAAGTCTTTATGAGCTATCTTGATTTCAACAAAATGTGTTTTGAAAATCACTTTAATGACATATTAAGATTTGTTCACATTTTCACGTTGTTCTTATTCCCCAAGGTAAGCAGTTTCATATGCATAATAATGATTATATTGTTAGAATTATTTGAAATATTCTCTTTTACTATTAATATACATTTTATACCTTAGAAGTGTCCTAGGTAGTTCATCTTACAAGTGATCTAGGAAATGCAGCTTACAAGTCACAAGGAAGTGCATTTATTTTAATACATGGGTTCTGTTTTACACTACTATTCATTTCTGTATCTATAAAAATATATAAAATAATAGTTGAGAAAATTATTGTGGAACGTACAGGGTCATCTAATTAACAGAAATAGTACTTCTTATAACCAATTCTAGTGAAGTGTATTTCTGCTCTGTGTGTTTTGTGTACATGTATGTGTTCAAATTCTCTCACTTATCTAAGGTTGTTATGTGCATGCAAATTAACATTTCCATATGTACCAAATGTATGAGTGTGGTATATGTGTGTGTGAGGCATACACACACTCATGTTTTCATGTGTAACCTGTGCATGCACACAAAGATTCTATCATTCTCCAACTTATTCCACTGAGACAGAGTCTTTCACTGAGCCAGACTGTAAGGCAGCAAACTCCAGTAAGCTTCCTTTCTCTGTCCCCCAAAGTGCTGCGTTTACAGACAGGCACATAGCCATACTCATTTTTTTTTTTTTGTATTTTCTTTTCTATGTTTCTTCTTCTTTTTTTTTTTTTAACACAAGTGCTGGGATCAGAACTCAGGTCTTCATGCCAGGACATCAAATGTCTTTACCCATTGAACCATCATCACTCCAGCAATATAACAGTGTTTACCTTGTCAATATTATCTTGTCTTTTACTTTTTACAATGATCAGAACATATGAAGTAATTGAAGAAGAGATGTTAACCACTATACAAAAGTGAACGCTCATTAAAGTAGATTGTTTTGAATAAGGACAAAAAAAATCTGTTTCAAAGAGTGAAATGGCCACATGATTCTATTATACTGTACACTCTCCTTTTCCTTGTCTTCCCAGAGTATCCTTATAAATCAGTCTGTATTAAAAATAAATATGATGTTTATAAACTATATATTCATAAAATAACGACTTTACTTCAACTTAATATTTGGACCAAAAGATCATTATCTTGTGACATTATTCAGTACTACATGCATTATCTATTAATTAACTGGCACTTGTATTTCTGTACCATTTTTATGTACTGTGTTTTATTACATCATTAGACTTTATTTTTATATTCATAATTGCTGATAAGTGCTGGAGTTTTTAATGTGAAAGAAGAATTTGGTCATTAAAAATGGATAAAATCTTTGAGGCAGAATGTTAAGTAATTATTTCATTTCCAATTTTTAGATAGATAACAGGGATCCAATTAAAATGTATATTACCTCTTGTAATTTGGATATAGATCCTGTGATAAAGCATAACTACTAGGGTATAAGTAACTAACTGGGTGCCGTGCTTTTGAATAGCAGCACGTTAAAAAGAATAGAATCCCCATTTTTCATTTTTTCATAGAATTAAAAAAAATCTTTAAAAAGTTTTACCATCTGGGTATAAATGCTTTACTGGATAGGACTTAGCATGTATAAAGGAGCATATGGGGTCTGGTGGGGGTTGGGAGACGGATGGGGGACAGGGTCTAAATTTGATTAAGAACTGTTGTATGAAATGTTTAAACTGCAGTAAAAATTTTATTACATGAGTAATTAATTAAAAACAGTACTCATAAGGATAGTAAAAGTATTAACTTCTTTGGAAGGAAAGTCCTGCTAAAATACTGTTGCATATCAACAACATCCATAATCACGCATTTTAAATCTTTATTTTCAGAATAATCTGGTTCCATGCTTCCTGTTATCAGTAACAGTAATACTTGATAATTGACATTCATAATATTAAAGTTTATATACTCAAAATGTTGACAGATAAAGAGTTCCAAAGAATTACATATCAAATATGGCCTGATTTTTTACCTTGAGTGTCAGCTTGACTGGATTGAGAATTGCTGAGGCAATTAGTGCTTTCCTTGCATTTTTCTTGCTTCTATAATCGACTTCATGGTTACTATGAGGTGAAGAACATCCTCCACCACATATGTCTGGCAAAAAGAAATCCTACTGCACCAAATTCACTACACACCCAGAATATTAAAGATTCATAAAACCATGGAATATGGTACTACTTGAAAATTATTGAAAAAGTCCTTTCCTGCACCATTATCTTGTTCAGAATTGCCTATGATTTCCTATAACTGTTTTGGCATTTCAGGTTTCATATTGAGATGTCTGAAACATTTGAATTGATTTTTGTTCAGTGTGATAGATAAAGGTCTAATTTCATTCTTCCCCAGCACCATTTGTTGAATATGATGCCTTTCTTCCAGTGTAGATTCTTTGTAACTTTCTCAGTTTTCAGGTGTGCATAGAGTTTGGGTCTTCTATTTTGTTTCTGATATCTGTATCTGTATCTATATCTATGTCTATATGTTTTTATAGCTGTATCTATCTACAGTATGTTTTTGTGCCAATGTCATGTTGCTTTTATGACTATGCCTACAACACAAATTAAAAAATGATAACCTGAAATCTTGACCAACTATCTTTATATACCCAGTAAGAAAAGAACCAAGTCACATCAAATATACAAAGAGAATTGGACATCAACTGAATAAAGAAATGCTTTAGTTTCACATCAGAATCACAGATAACCAAAGAAATCGACACGCCAAGATCACAAGAAAATAATATGAAAACCCAAGTAGTATGTCCCCACCAAATATCACCAGTCCTATGCAAGAGTTCCACAAGGAGAACTCCATAGAGATAACCAGGAGATAGAGTTTAAAAGAACAATCATAAACATGATCAAAGAATTTAAAGAATACACAAACAAATCAAAGGGCTAGGAGAAGATAGGGATAAACTTCTGACTGAAATCACAAAAGAGATAGAAATATTACAGAAAACTCAGGCTGACCTGAAGAAGGAAGTGAAAAACTTAGTAAGTCAATTTGAAATGGCAGGAGAAACCCTTACCAAAAGAATGAATTAAATGGACAATAGAATATCAAGACTAGATGATAAAGCTGAAGAAATGGAGCACTCAAACAAAGATTATGAAAAATTAAAAAGGAAAAACAAGAGTGGAATATACAAGAAATGTTGGACACAATGAAAAGAACAGCTTTGTATATCATTATATATGAAAGGCATGCTCATGCAAATACAAGAAGCACATATAACACCAAATAGAGAGTGCAGAGAAAAAAAACCCATGGCATATTATAATAAAAACAAATAGAGAATTCTGAAAGCTGGGAAAGAAAAAACAAGTCACATATAAAGGAAAAACCATCAGAATTACAGCTCAATTTTCAGTGCAAACTATGGAAACCAAAAGAGTCTGAACCAGAATATTTCCAGTTCTAAATGACCATAGATACCAACTTAGCAAAAATGTCTATTATAGTTGAAGGGGAAAAATAATCTTCCACTACATGAATAGGTTGAAAGGAATCATGTCCAGAAAACCAGTCCTTCAGAGAATACTTGAAGCAATACAAAGATGAAGGAAAGGGCAAACAGAAAGAAATAAATGAAGGTATAACTGAGAAACCACAAAATGACACCAAAGATGCAAGCAGAATTTAAAATGAAGGGAATCAATAACACATCTTTCAATAATAATATTAAATATCAATTTACTGAACTCATCAGTCAAAAGATACATAGTAGTTGAATAGATCAAGAAACAAAATCCATCCTTTTGTTGTCTTTAAGAAACTCATCTCACCTTCAAGAACAGTTACTACCTTACAGTGAAAGAATGGAAAAAATATTCCAGGTAATCAGCATTAAGACACAAGCAGGAGATGCCATGCTAAAATCTGACAAAACAGACTTCAAACTAAAACTAATCAGAAAAGATAAAGAGGGTTATTTCATTCTGATCAAAGGAACAATTAACCAAGAAGATATTATATTCATGAACATATATGCACCAAATTATGGTGCACCCATCTTCGTAAAATAGAACTACAGGATTTAAGACACATATTAATACCAACTAACTAATAGTAGGGATCTTCAGTACTGCCTGCATTAGACAAGTTAACTGAACAGAGAATAAACAGGGAGACATATGAATTAAACAGTACCATGCATCAAAGGGACCTAACAGACAACTACCAAATATTCAGACAAAGTACCAAAGAAAAAATATACTATGCAGCACCCATAGAACTTTCTCCAAAATCAACCACATACTGGATCACAAAACAAACCTCAACAAATACAAAAAATTGAAATAATTGCATGCATTCAATCTGACCACAATGCAATAAAGCTTAAAATCAACACCAGAAGATGGCCTAGGAACTTCAGGAACTCATGGAGTCTAAACAATACACTCTTGAATGATCAATGGATCAAAGGAGAAATTCAGAAAGAAAAGTATTTCTGGAATTCAAACAAAATAACACTACAACCTCACAAAACATCTGGAACACTTTAAAAGCAGTCCTAAGAGTGAAGTAAACAGATCTATGTGTCTAGATTTTAAAAAATCAGAAGGGTCATGAATAAATGATTTAACATTTCAACTTGAGAATCTTGAAAGGCAAAAAGCAAATGAACCTCAAACCCAGCAGAAAAGGAGAAAAAGTAAAACTCAGAGTAATAAATGAAGTAGAAACAGAGAAAACAATAGAAAGAAAGAATTAACCAAAGCTGGTTCTTTGAAAAAATAAACAAGATAGATGGAATCTTGAACAAGTTATCCAAAATAAAGAAAGAGTAACTTCAAATAAACAGCATGAGAGATGAAAGGGAAAACATCAAACAGACAAAAAAAATGATCCAGAACATATAATAGCTTATATGCTATTAAATTTGAAAATCTTAAAGAAATGGATGCATGTCTAAAGTCATGGAAATCACCAAAGCTAAACCAAGGAGAGATAAGCAGCTTAAACCAACCTATAATGTATAAAGAAGCAAAAGCAGTAATACAAAACTTCCTGAACAAAAACATCCAGACCCAGATGAATTTACAGCTGAATACTACCAGACATTCAAAGAAGATTTATATGCAAAACTACCTAAATTATTCAAAAAGATAACAACAGAGGGAGTATTCACAAACTCCTTCTATAAAGCCAGCACCACTCTAATACCAAACCAGGTAAAGACAAACCAAATGTTTAATAATTATAGACCGATATGCTCAGTGAACATAGATGCAAAACTTCTCAACAAAACACTGTAACTTCATACATACACACATCAAAAGGATCAAGTCAGTTTGATTCAGGAGATGCAGAGTGGTTCATTATAATGAATCATAAGTAAAAATATGTTATAAAACAAAGTCAAAATTCACATGGTGATCTCAGTCAATGCAGGAAAGGTCTTTCACAAAAATCAACACGTATTTATTTTAAAAGTCCTAGAGGGAATTGGACTGGAGGGAACATACCTCAATATAATTAAACCCATATACAAAAAACTCACAGCCAACATTATTCTAAATGGAGAAAAACTGGAAGCATTCCCTTTGAAATCAAGAATCAGACAAGGCTGTTCACTATCTCTGCTCCTTTTTAATATAGTGCTTGAAACTCTTTCTAGACCAAAAAGACAAGAGAAGGAAGTTAAAGGAGTACTCACAGGAAATGAAGAGCTCAAATTATCCCCTTTTGCAGACGACTTGATATTATACCTAAGAGATACAAAATATTCAAACAGAAATTCCTAGAGATGAAGAACACTTTCAGGAAATTTGCACATTACAAAATTAATCTACAAAAATCAGTGGTCTTTCTATACCCCAATAACAAGCAATTGGGGAAAGTTTACATGGCAACATTCCCATTCACAATAGCCTCAAAGAAATTCTTGGAATAAAACTAATCAAATATATTAAAGATCCCTACAATGAAAATTTTAGATCTTTAAATAGACTAATGAGAAGACAGAAGGAACCCTCCATGCTTGGAATTGGAAGATTTAATACTATGAAAATGACCATCCTATCAAAAGCAAAATATAGTTTCAGTGCAATTCCAATCAAAATTCCCATGATACTCTTTACAGAATTAGAGAAAACATCCTTAAATTAACATAGAAGCAAAAGAGACTCTGGAAAACCAAAGCAGTCCTGAGCACAAAGAGCAATGCAGGGAGGTTTACTATACCAGATTTCAAACTACATTACAGAGCTATAGTCATAAAAACAACATGGTACTGGCATAAAAGTAGACCAATAGACCAATGAAATATGATTGGAGACTCAGTCATGAGTACATGCAATTTCAGCTACTTGAGATTTGACAAAGGGGTCAGGAACACTCACTGGAGGAAAGATAACATCTTCAGCAAATAGTACTGGCAAAACTGGATCCCCACCTGTAGAAGAATGGAACTAGACTCTTATCTTTCACCTTGTACAAACTCAACTCCAAAAAGATCAAAGATCTCAATGTGAAACTCTGAAACTGTTAGAAGAAAATGTTGGCAGTAACCTACAAGATATAGGTGTAGGAAAGGACTTTCTAAATCAGACAGCATTTGCTCAGGAATTAAGGTCAATAATCAAGCAGTAGGACCAAATTAAACTAAAAAGCTTCTGTATAGAAAATGAAACAACCAAGGACGTGAAGAGAAACCAACATAGTGGGAGAAAATCTTCACCATTGACACATCTGACAGATAGTTCACATCCAGAATATATAAACAGTGCAAAAAAACAAAGAAACAAGAAAACAAATGATTCAATTAAAATATGGGTTAAGGTTCTGAGCAGAGAGATCTCAAGTGAAGAAACAAAGATGGCTAAGAAATATCTTGGAAATTGTTCAACATCATTAATAACCAGGAAAATGCAAATTAAATCCACTTGAAGATTTCATGTTACCCAAATCAGATTGAATAAAATCAGAGAACCAATGATACCAAATGCTGGAGAAGATGTGGGAAACAAGGAATAGTCATTCAATGCTAGTGGTATTGTAAACTCATGCAACCACTATGGAAAGCAGTGTGGAGAACTCTTAAGAGTCTAAAATGAATCTACCATTTGACCCAGTTATACACCTCTGTATAGACCCAAAGGACTCATCTTATTACAGAGATACTTGTACATCCATGTTTGTTGCTGTTCTTTTCACAATAGATAAGGAATGGAAGCAACCTAAGTGTCCCTCACCTGGCAAGTGCATAATGAAAATATGGTATAGTACAATAGAGTTCTACTCAGTGGTAAATAAAGATGAAATCATGACTTTTGCAAGTAAGTAGATGAAACTAGAAACTGTTATGCTAAGTAGAGTAACACAGAATCAGAAAAACAATCTATGTTCTCTCTCATTTGTGGATCCTAGCACCAATTCGTTATACGTGAATATGTATCCTGATGTAACTGTTGGACCAAGGAAAATCGAATAGAATCAGGAAGGCAAAGATAAAGAAGGAACCTAAGAGAGACAAATAATATGAGATTAGTGTTAATATATGAGAAATAGTTAAAAGTGGATATTTAAAAGGTTGAAGAGAGCATGGGTTATACAATGAACTTTGTGAGTAAAGGGAAAGAAGAAGCTCAAGAACGTTGGGATATAGGAGACTGATATTCATGGGGAAATGGCAAAAATGGGTACACTTTAAATGGGGAACATGTGGAAGGAAGGTTAGACAAGGAAAGATAGATGATAGATAGATAGATAGATAGATAGATAGATAGATAGATAGATACAAAGAGGAGATAAATAATGCCCGGCTAGTATAAAACACCAGAGAGAATAATATCAGTTTAACAACACAATGATAAATTCCACTTACAACATCTCTATATGAGCCCATGTGCATAGCTCAAGGCTACATAACAAGAAACAGTGTCAGACAGGAGAAACTTTCTTTGAGCCACTTCCCCTGAAGGCTAGATCTCACAATTCTGGATAGCACTATGCAAGTAGTCAATGGAGAACATCAATCATTGGTCCAACACCAGCTTCACGACCAAATAACAACATCAGTGGCTGACACAGCATTTGACAATAGGTACATTTCTCTTGGGCCCAATCATGAGCTACTTAATTGATCTTAGAGTCCACTCAATGGGAGGAAACTACTGTGTATTACTATAATCATAACCAAATACAAATGGCTAAAGAGGTTATAGATCTTAGAGAAATTCCAAGTCTGTCACATCCCTAGGGTAATGTATCTTCTTATTAAATGCAAAATAGCAATCCTTATATTTATAGTTAATTATCCCAGTCACCACTCATCAAAGAAGTTTCTTTTGCACCAGATGGAGACTACTGCAGTGTGCCACAAATAGTCACACACAGACATTATCTGTGAATTGCCCATGCCTTAGAGGTACATCTACAATGCAGCCTCTATACCCAAGTATAGAGTATAGAAAAAGGGGTAAGTCACTAATGAATCTCTCAATTCTCATTAATGAAACTCCATCATACAACAAAGAGTCAGTAACAGAAAAAGTCACAAATGGCTAAATCATGTAGATTAGGAATCTGCAGAGTGTGCATCCCTAGACAGGACTCTTATATTAAGTTTCTCTCACCCAGGGCTCAGGGACTACTGTGGAAGTGGTGGCAGAAATATTTTAAGAACCAATGGGGAGGTGTGTGACCACATGGAAACAGAATACTACAAGCTCCTGGAGCCCTGCTCATACAAACCTACAACAATCATTTCGGCATGCTTTAGACCCATGAAAACTCAAGCAAACAAAACCTAGCATGGAACTGGGGAAATGGGTAGCAGCCCCCAACTTTTGCTTAAGAAATGTGGCCAACAGATTACTCTTGGGTGAGGATGAACCATTCTCCCTAAACCATGGTACTCTGGGCAGGCTGACGAGATCTCAGGGGATGAACCTGCACTTAGGTCCTCTAGGGACAATTCCTTGACAAAATAGTCCTTAACACAGATTAAATTACAGATGGATTGCAGTTCAGGTGCTATGGTGGGTACTGGGATTATAAAGATTATTAAGATTGATTGAGATGCTCATTATCAATACTCAATGAGCATTTATCATTATTATTTATTTAATGAGTATTTATTTTCATCTTTTTATATTTAGAAGTGATTTGCCTGCATGTAAGTCCACCCATGTCATGCCAAGCCCACAGATTCCAGAAGAAGATATAATACCCTCTGGAACTGGAGTTATGAACAGTTGTTAGCTGCCATGTAGGCACTGGGAATCAAACCCAGGAACTCAGGAAAAGTAGCCCATGCTTTTATTCCCTGTGCCTTCTCTCAAGCCCCCAAAGTGTTGAATTTTATGGGAGTTTTCTGGTATAGTTTTTGGTATTTCTTATGAATAATACAATATCTAAAAGTAGACATAGAGATCATTTGACAATATCTTTTCTGATTTGTTCACTTAAATTTTATTCTTTTGTCTTATTGTTCTAGCTAGGGCTTCAAACACTATATAGAAAAGGAGTGTGGATACTGAGTAGCTTTGTCTGATTCCTGATCTTAACTGGAAAATGACAGTGTGTGGGGAGGATTCTGACTAATTAGACTGGGTAAATGGGAGCTCCATAATAGCCTGACACTGGCCTAGTCCTGGGATGGAATGTTGAACAAGCGGGCAAGTTCTGACTACCTATACATGGTAAATGTAAGTCAATGAGCAGTGTGTTCCTGGACTAGCCCCAAAGGAAGAACATGAGAAAGATGGGGGGTTATGGCTAAATTACCAGTCTAGTTAGGAGGTCTCAGATATATATATATATATATATATATATATATATATATATATATATATATATTTCATATTTTTTTGTGAATGAATGACAATAGTAATCAAGGAAGGGAACAGAAAAATTGAGAGAGAGTGAGGGAGACATAGAGGTAGTTGAAGGGGGACTTGAGGGGGAAAGTGGGAAATGATGTAAAATCTATATTCATATATGGCATTCAAAAACAAAAATTTAAAAATTAAACTATGTACTGAACCATCTGAAATTCCGAACCTAAATAAATCTTTCTTTAAATTGTTTCTGTCAGGCATTTTGGTCACAACAACTATGAAAGACACCAATATTTTGAACCTCCTAGGTACTTGCTAAGGAACAAAAATTAACCTGAAACTGCCTTTTCTGTCAAATACTATATAGTCAGCTTCATGATAATAATATAATGCAAGGAGTTTTGGAACCTCAGAAAAATAAAGGCAGTTTTGTAGTTTGATAAGAAAAAACTTTATTGATCATCAAGAGGTAATGCTATGATGAACTTTGAAATATAAATACATTCCTTGTGTATTTATGTGTAAAGATGAAGAAACAGAATGGGTAGAAGTTGTAAAGCAGAATATCAAGGCAATGACAAAAATTCAGATTAACAAGAGTAAATGGTCATTCTTTAAATATTTTTATTTTTATTTTATTTTTAGTGGATGTGTATGAGTCTATTGTCTACATGTATATAAGTGCACCTGTGTTGTTAAATGCCTGTACACACGACAAAAAGGTGATAGATCCCCTGGAATTGGAGTTAGAGACAGTTGTTAGCCATGATTAGGGTGCTGGAAATTGAACCTGAATCCTCTGCAAGAGAAGCCAGTACTCTTAACTGCTGAGGCATGTCTCTAGTCCCATAAATGTTCATTCTTGACATTCATGGAAAATACAGTAGTAAAAGAAATCAAAGATGATCACCAGGGAGATTTTGTTGTTATTATTGTTGTTCTTTATTTACAGACAGTGTGATTTTAAGGCTTCCGAGGGGAAAAAATTAGACAAAATAAGTGTTTGAATATCACATAAATAATACCTATCATATTAGAAATTTATTTTAAAAAGTTATACAGGTAAAAAAATATCCACAGAGAAAGTGTTGGTAACTTATTTATTCTTTCACTTTCAGAAATATATAAAAAAGACTCAATCTCTCAACACTTACAAAGGTTAACCACAAATGGATTAAGGTCTGAAATGTAAGACACAGAAGTACTATATAAAATATCTGAAATACTTCAGAACATGACAAAGAGCAAAGATTTTGTGTGTGTGTGTGTGTGTGTGTGTGTGTGTGTGTGTGTGTGTGTGTGTGTGCAGGGCCCTAGAAGCACAGGAAACAAAACCAAAAATTAACCACTGGGATTATATTAAACTAAAAGCTTCTGCACAGCAAAGCAAACACGTATTAGACTAAAGAGACAGCCTATATAATTGGAGAAAACATTTATAATCTATTCATATAACAAGGAATGAGAAGCAAGAATTCCTTACAGAGTTCCAAAAATCAACATTAAAAGAATTAAAAAATGACTGATACCAATAAATAGGCATTTCTCAAAGGAAAACATACAAGTAACCAATATTTTTGTGAAAAAATATTCAGTTATTAATCACCTGAGAAACAGAAATCAAATCCGTAATGTAACAATACATTACCCTGTAAAAATGGCCAGTATCAAAAGTACAAACGATAGCCAGTGCTAGCAACCAAATTGAGAACAGGAAATCCTTGTATGCTGCTTATGGAAATGTACAACCATTTTGGGGAAAAAAAAGTATTGAAGTTTCTCAAAACTTTATGTGTTGTAGCTTTCCCATTATTTGGGAATATATTCAAAGAAAATTTATTGGAATGCTATTCACAATATTCCAGAAATAGAAGCAATCTAAGTTTTGACCAATTAATGGAAAAAATAAATAAAATACGGTATATGTGCACAGTGAGATACAGTTCATTAATAAAGAATGAAATTCTGTCATTTGCAACAATATAGGAGGAAAATGGCGATCATATATTGTGAAATAAGCCACACACAGAAGAACAAATACTTTATGTCCACCCTCATAAGTGTATTGTAAAGAAGTGGATATCATAGATGGTAAGTAGAATAGATTGATGAATACCAAGGGTTTGGGAGAACAGAAAGAATTGAAAAGGGAAAAGGCCAATCAATACATGCTAAACTAGAGTTCAATAAAAGTTCTGATGTATTATTACAAACTAGGAGGTTTATGATTAAAGTATTTTATGTTTCAAAATGCTAGAAGAAAGGATATTTGAAGCATGTCACCATAAAGAAATGATGTATATCTGATGAGATGAGTGTACTTAATCTGATTTACACTTATATACATAAATATCCATCAAAATAATAAGGTAATCTGTTAACATGCCAAATTTGTATGTAAAAGTACAAAAATGCACAAAAAACCATTAATTTAGCCAAATGTGACAGTGCATGTCTGTAATCCCAATACTTGGAATATTGAGCTAAGAGGGTCACAAATTCAAGTGATCCACAATGATAACAAGGCCAACATAGGCTACTCAGTAAGATCCTGTTTGAAATAATAATAGTAATCGGGCAAAGGGCAAGAAGATGGCTCAGGTGTTAAAGCACTTGTTCCATAATCATGAGGACTGGAGTTCAGATCTTTATTATCCAGATAAAATAAAACACTGAGTAGGTTTGGTGGCCTACATGTAACCCTAATATTAGGGAGAAAAGCTAACGGTGTCCCTGTGGCAACCTGACTAGCTAGACTAGCTGAAATTGTTGACCTCTATGTTGAGCTAAGGATTCTGCTTCAATAGACAAACTGAAGAGTAACCAAGGGAGAGACCCAACACCAACTTGAGGCTTTCATATGAACTTGCACTGGGAGTCAGAGGAAAGTAGATCATTGAAAATTCAAAATCAGCCTGTTCTACATACCAACTTCCATATCAGTAAAGGCTAAATAGTGAAACTTGTTCCCCAAAATGTTATTCAAGTGAAAACAAACTTTTATATTGGGGGGACAGAGCTATAGGGACTATGAACAATACAAGTTATCTAAATCCACAACTATGATAGCAGAAAGCAAATATATGGATATTTTTCTACCAAAATATAAACTGCAAAACTAAGGAGATCAAGTATTCCTGTCATTACTATCAAAGAAGATTTTGTTGCACTAGATGAAGACTACTACAGAGTACCACAACTAGTCACACATAGACATTGTCTGTGAATTGCCCACACCTAAGCAGCACAACTACAATGCAACCTCTACACATAAGACTCATGCAACATAGAACAAGGGGTAAAGAGGTCACTAATAAATCTCTC
Organism: Eospalax fontanierii; assembly: GCA_035773235.1. Lineage (NCBI taxonomy): Eukaryota > Metazoa > Chordata > Mammalia > Rodentia > Spalacidae > Eospalax > Eospalax fontanierii. Next base: position 83,670,650 of record CM069525.1, read on the forward strand.
AACTCTTATTAATGAAGCTCCCACATGAAACTGAAGGCCAGGAACACAAATGTTCAAAAATGACCAAAGCATGGAGTTTAGGAATCAGCAGACTGTGGGTCCTTTGACAGGTCTCCTATATTAAGGTTTACTCAACAAGGGGACAGGGACCATTTTGGAAGAAAGTGTGGAAAGACTGTAACAGTCAGTGATGATGTGAGTGACCATGGCTCATGAAATTTATTTTCCATGCCATGGCGGGCGGGGTCTGGTCAATCCGGCAGAATAAAATGGAAACTATTTTACTTCCATTTAGAAAGATTTATTTACTTAGGGTGACTCACAAAGTTATTGTTTAAACACACTGGCCACCATTTCTTTGGCAAAGTCTGGTGCAGTGCCAAGATGGTGCATGGCTCCTGTCCCATTCCCAGCCTGAGTTCCGTTTCCACTCACATGATTCATAGGATTACAGGGAACTGGAACACTGCCATCTGATTCCTGGCCCAACGGGGGCTTGGGGCCGTGGCAGTTTCCTCCTGCATGGCTTTTAGTAGGCTCAGTGCCCCTCGCCATGACTTGCCACCATGTTTTACACTCCTTCCTACTCCCTTATTGGTCAGAGTATGGGACTTGCCACTGAATGAACCAATAGTAAAAAAAAAATAAACCTCAGATAGAAACATGTATCTACAATACACTCCACCCCTTTCTCTCTGGAAAACAAACAAAACATAGGAAAGCAGTAACAGTCATATAAGCCATCACAAACACAAATGTTTAGACAGTACCTAAATAGACGTATCATATTCACCTCACAAACAATCACAGTAGTGTCTCTACTGGGGCCTATAACTTCCCCTAATACCATCGGGAATTAATCTTTTATTTTTTTATTCTAATATCAAACATGTGTTTTCTCCCTGAAGAGTGGGACCTAAATCCAATCATAAATATGCAGAGGGTGGACATACCAGATGAGCCTCTATTATACCTGTAGAGACATCTGACAGTGAAGCATGCAAGATCTGTTATTAGGCAGAGCTTTTCAGGACCATTCAATTATAGTGGTCTGCATAGCGCCTCTAGCACTATGAAAGCCATCCATCCATTTGTAGGGAGTTTTCAACTCAGTCCCAGCTAGATCTCACTATCCATGCTCGATCCATGTCACATCTTCAGTAATTGGGTCTTACCTTCCATTTCCAGTGTGCAACTAGCATTATAATGTGGAATTTCCTTTTGTTTTGGTAAAAGGGGGCTTCCAAGTCTCCCTTGGCCAACAGCTCATAAGGAGGGTCAACCCATGCATGGTACTGGAATTGATAGTTAACAATTATATAAAGTATCCTTTTACTCTTTGGCATCTATAGGCCTAGGCTCATACAGCCCCCGAATTTCACAGCTATACTTCATCCTTGTACCCTGTATGAGTTATATTCCATTCTTGTTTCTTCAAGTGTACTTGACATCTCTCAACTGGGTTTCATATCTGTAAGTCACTCAGAAGATAACATTACATTATACACACATAAGGTCTAACATAGCATGAAAATTAGTCAGTCCTTTACTGTCTGTAGTTATTGTCAGGAATCCATTTAGTGTCCCAGAGTTCTCACATGGAGCCTCCATGCATTCCTTTATCCTTGTTAACCTTGTTGGGGTTGGCACAAATTGCTTGGTCCTACATAGGGCCAAGGAGGAAAAAGGCTTCTCTTGCCCCTGTCACACTTGTTGTTTCCCAGGGCCAGGTAAATTCTGGATCTGATTCCTGGCCCCAGCCACACCTGTGGTCCCTCCATTGACCAAATGTGGCTGTTGGGAGAGGCCCTGGCTAGACAAACAGTCTCCACCCCTTGAACAGAAAGTCACAGGGGAGAAATGTACCCTGTTTACTCTCGGGGGGTTACCATCCATCTCTGGGATAATCTTTATCATCTGTGTCCATTTTGTGAACTGCTTGTCATTGCTTAAGGCCTCCCAGAGGTGCTTTAGCACAGAATTTGACTTTTTATCAATCTTTTCTTTAGGAACTTGGGCTAAACACAAGTCTCGCCACATTTGCCTACAAGTAACCCAAGCAGACCTCCTTTTCTGTTTTGCCTCCCTTATGCATCCTTAAGGTTATTCTGTTCTTCTACAGACATACTATACATGCTGGTCTAGGTTGCTTAAAGTTGTCAAGGCCTCTTCTACCATGTAAAGATCTTGTTTCACTAGAGGTCTCAGTACAAATGTTAAATCTCTATACCAATTTTGAAGTCCCTGTTTAATGAAGTCCCTCATTAAGTCTTAATGAACACAGTCCTATCTGTTCCAGTGAATGGGGTACCGTATATTGCTTTCCTCATACTCAGTTCTCTTGGCAGCACCTGTCCTTCTCATGTCATGCTTCAGCTTCTGAAATCAATGGGAATCTCCACTGGTGATGACCAAGTGTCTCCTGTGGCATGCACAAGCCAGTTCATCAGAGACTTCTTTCCTTTGTATTGCCTCAGGTTATGCAGTTTAAATCTCAAAGAGGGATGAGTGGTTATGCTGATCAGCTGTCCTGCCTCTCCAGCATTCAAGTTAATATCATCTGCTCCTCTGTCCCTTATTCTCAGGAACCAGATGACGAAAGACTTTTGCAGCTTGCTTGAATATCCTCCATATTTCAAGTAGCTCTAGGGCTGAAAGCCCTTTATTCACTAAATCCTTAAGTTCATTACAACCTCCATGAGCATGTTTACATTTGGATTTTTTCTTTCTTTGTGTTACAGATCGAACCTGAGAGGCATTTTTAGCTTCTTCTGGGTTGCTTCCTTCCTGTTCATTGTATATTTTCTCTTGTGGGTTCTCAGATGATATACTCTGGGCTTTTTTTTTTTTTCCTTTTTACTTTATTCATCAGTGAATTCAGTGGCTAATGTGGTAGAAGCCAGTCATATTTCCCTCTCTTATTTTAATCTCTCTCTTAACTCTTCAGTCTCTTTATGGGCTATAATCTCTGTTTGGGATAAGTTTTTTATCACACAGAGTAGAGGCCATGCTGCCTCAGACATTGTCTGCTGGAGTCTTGGCTTTTTCCCATCCAGCAGAGTTTTCAAAGCCTGCCTCAGACCCTCTGCTGTTTTCAGAGTATCACCATAATCCTTTGGTGATGTCCAGAGGCTCAGTAAATGGGCCACCCTGTACCAGCCACAAGTGGGCTATCATCCTGGCATTTCTCCCCCAGACATTGCTGGCTTTGGCAACATTATCTTAATTAGCCACTCGAGGATCCACTGTAACAGCCATGCCAGAATTCCATTTGTCTGCATTCCCTTTGCAGGTCTGCTGGAAGTGCAGCTAATGCTCTTAACTGCTGAGTTACTTTTCTGTTTGTGCAATTCAGATCCTGCTCACAGTGCCAATTGTCTTGTGAAATTTATTTTCCACGCCATGGAGGGCTGGTTCTGCTCAATCCAGCAGAATAAAATGGAAACTGATCTTCCATTTAGAGACAATGATTTATTTAAGGTGACTCACAAAGTTATTTTTGAAACATACCAGCTGCCATTTATTTGATAAAGTCTGGCATAGTGCTGTAGCAGTGTGCAGCTCCTGTCCCATTCCTGGCCTGAATTCCATTTCCACTCACATGGTTCATAGGACTGCAGGTACCTGGAGTGGTGCTCTCTGAGCCCTGGCCCTCTGGGAGCTTGGGGCCATGGCACTTTCCACCCACGTGGCTTTTAGTATTCTCAATGTCCCTCATTGTGACTCACTGCCATGTTTTCCTCTCCCCCCCCCTTCCTGCCCCCTTATTGGTCAAAGGGCAGGACTTGTATCTGAATGAACCAATAGTTAAAAAAAAAAAACCTCAGAGAGAAACATGTGTCTACAGTACAGACCATAACAAAATAAACTCCTTCAAGCTCTGGGGACCCTGCTCATATGGACCTACAGCAATTGTTTCCACATGCTCAAGACACATGCAAACTCAAGCAGACAAAAACACATGGAGCTAGGAAAATGGGCAGTAGTCCCCAATTTTTGCTGAAGAAATATTGGCAACTGGTTACTACTGGGGGAAGATGAGCAAATCTTAAATCCAGGGACTCTAGATAGACTGACTTGACCATAGTGGATGAACTTGCACTGAGGAACATTTGGAGTCACTAACTTGACACAAATAGACATTAACACAGATGAAAGAATGTATGGATTCCAGTTGGGGGGCTATGGGTAATTGTCAGTGGGAAATCAGGTATAAAGATGATTCAAATTTATTGAAATGTTCTGTTTGAAATGCACAATGATTCAATTTAAAAAATGAAAGAAAAGCATGAATTCACAAAGTTTATAAACAAGTTTGTTTTAGAAATGCAAGTTAGAGACATATTTACAACTTTTCTAATGGACAAACAAAAGATTCATTCTGGCAGTTTACTGCCTCTTCCTTTCACCTACACAGAATTTTCTTGTCTTTGTGTATGAATCAAGTTCCACATTATCCATTCAATCTTTCTTACGTATTCTAGCCCTCAGTGATATTCCAACACTTAACACTGGATACCACAATTTAGGATCTTATTTATTATGCCTCATCTCTAAATATCTGTATGTCTGTTTCATTTTACCAGTCACATCATGAGATCCTTGTGGCAAGACAACATTTTTGTGTTTCTATGGAATGAAGCTCTGTACTGAATACATTAAAAAATTATCCTTGTATTGAGTGGCTACATTATCCTTTCAAAACATAAATCAAAGAATCATGGAGGACATAAGCCCTCTTTCTCCAACTTTTAACAACAACAAGTTCAAATCCTTTCAGAAATATAACTGCCCAAAGTGCATAAATTTAATTATTTAAACAGTAAAACATAAGTTACATCTTTGTTTCTTTTGTAAACCACACTTAATAAAACAAAGCTTAAACAAAAATGTAGGTATTTTAAAAGATTTCATTTGACCAATACAGTTAAATCATGCCCTGTTTCTTGACTGTTTAGGTATTTTGTTTGTTTGTTTGGTGAAATTCTACCCAAGTGAGATTCTTATTCATGTAATAATTCACTTCCTATATAATGCATAATTAGTTACAGATAGTGGACTTCACTTGCTAAATTTTTATTTGACTCAGTGACAAAACCAGTCTTTACTTCTCTCTTGAAATCATTTCATTGATTTTACATTCCCAATGAACATTATCACTCTCCCACAATCAGACCCTGGTTTTAAATCCTTCTTTGTATATGCTAGCAGTAGTAGTATTTCCCTTGTTGTTAAAAGAAAGCAATGTGTCTTAATATACAGTAAGGATCCAGATCCATGTATCACACACATCCATCTCCATTATACATAGACAATCTTTTTCTGTCTTTTTCTCCATCATCTTCATTGTTCCAAATCTGTGTAACTCTGATTGAGAACTAGGAATATTCAAGTTTATATTTGGCCTTCAGAGATCTGATCTCAAATGTCACTAGTTTCAGGGTTCTAGTGAAAAAAAGTCTCAATTTTTTATCATTCCCATATCAATATGTAAGTTTCCATATCAAAAATGGGTCTCAGTGGGATGTTCCCTACATATAGACAATATGTACTTATTAAAACTAATTTAAGTTTATTTTAATTTACCCTTATCCAATTTCTGTTGGAGTATGCCACATTCATGTAAACTTTTTATTTTCCACATGACAAAAGGTGTGCTACTTATTTCTTATTGTCAACTTGTCTTATATTTGTAGTGTGTGGTGTCAGTACTTTAAGGAAGGAAATAATGTGGGACTAAGGCACTGATTTTGAAATAAATGAGATTTTTCAACCTGAGCATGGTGGTGCATGCCCATAGTCCCAGCATCCTGGAGACTGAGGCACGAAGATTACAAGTCCCACATCTAGATAGTGAGAATTTACCTAAAAAAATCTTCCTGAAAAGATTTTCCATTTAGTCTCTTAGGATACATAAAATAAACATACAGTGAGTCTGAATGGATATGAAAGAGATCTCAAGAAATGCATGGTGGCTGTTTTGCTGGTTATTATCTATTGTTTTCTACTCCCAAACAACTACCAATATCTATATTTGCACCTTTTCTTTCCTGCATTGCTTCCTGGGAGAGTGACTTCTGTGGAATAATTATCCAAATTCACTCATCAGATAATTTTTCATCAAGCTGAGCAAACATAAGGTCCATAAAGATATTTTAACTTAGAAGAAGACAGTTAGTCATTCATTCTTCCACAAGTGATCTTTACTTCAACACTTAGTCCCAAGAAATTCTTGAAGCAGTTAGCTGGGCAAAGTTCCTAGAACAAATCATTCCTTTAGGTTCCTGCTTCACTCACCTGTTATAATTCCTTCAAGATTAGTGTAGGAAACAACCACCAGCTATTGCTCATTTCTGAGTGACACATATCTGTCCCTAAACTCTCTTGATTCAGGCCATCTAGTGTATATCTAGAGTATACTATTTCCTCCTGAGTCCCTGACTGATACAACTGTAGACAGCAAGATTTGACTCTAATATTCTTGAGGTTATTAACAAACCTAAAGTACATCAGAATCTCCTAAGAAATAGTGAGTCATTGAAACAGGAAATGTAGTAGCATATAGAAAAAACTTGGCCCATCTTCTTACAAGACATTTTCAGGTGATAAAGGGCCTTCAATGATATAACCTTTTAGTAAGTATAGTTATATCTAATGTGTAAATTGTGACAGAGTATTGCTGCCAACATTGTGAAGAATTTTAACACTACTGGAAAGAGCTATTATACTATGATTATCTAAATTCACCTGGTAATATTAAAAATTCAATCTTGCTAATGCCACTTGTTTTAATTCTATTCTCACTAAGTAACATTCTGAATATAACTTTGGTTCCATAAAAGTGCCTATAAGAAAGGGATTATGCTGGATGCAAATTTCAAATATGTTAACAGCTGTTTTTTTTCTCATCACATGGAAAAAATAAAAAGTAATTCCGTTTTTGATATTACAATTTTGTTAGATGAATATGTTCCTGAGGAAATGGTCTGCTCTGTGTGTATTACTGACATCACATTTTTGATGGGGAGACTCTGGATCATGTACACTTCTGCCTGTGACTTCATTTTCTGATTTTTAAATTCTATATCCTAGTCCCTAACAGGTTTAGGAGCACTTGGAAGAATGAGAACTGCTAGAGTAAGGGAAGTAATCCTATACAAGACCTGTTTTTTGGCAGGACCTAGGAACAGGGCCCTGGTGAAGGACTCAAAGAAATTTATTTTTCTTTCAATAAATATTTTCATTGAATTTTTGTGCATGTCATATAACACATTTTAATGATATTTAGATACCCTCTCCGATTTGCATCCACCCCTGTCTGGCTACCACCAGATTTCTTGCATTCTGTCATATATATTAAGGCCTACTGAGTCAAGTTTGTGTCCCCAGATGTTTCTTGATGACTTCATCCACTGGAGCCTGTTCAGCCAACTTAGTGTCACTCCCGTTAGAAGACCAACTCTTCCTCACACAGCAGTGATCTGTTTCCAAAGTTGGTACCTGCTACTCATTTCCTCAGCTCTGTGATTTATTTTTTGTCTAACTGAGTTTGCATGGGTCTTGGGCATGCTGAAACCATTGCTGTAAGTTTCTGTGAGCAAATTCCCAGATGCCTGGAAGACTCTGTTCACTTATGATCATACCCAAATCCTGGTTTTTACAATCTTTCCACTCTCTCTTCTACAGTGAGTCCTGAGCCCTGAGTGGATGAAGTTTAATATTGGAGTTCTATTCATGGACAAATACACTGCAGTCTCTTGTTCTCTACACTTTGACCAGTTGTGGCCTTTTGTGTTCATTGATCTCTACTGCAGAGGAAACTTTGCTGATAAGAGTTGAGAGATGTGCTTGTCCCACCATGTTCCATGAACCTTAGATGTAGAGTTTCCATGGTGGGTTTTTCACTTATAGCTGAGCATCTTACAGACAATTATTATCTGCATGTGACAAGTTGTGAAACTCTATAATAGACTCCATATGTTGCAAAAAGAAGCTTCAAAGAAACTTATTTCCTGCTGTGTGCTAAAAAGTATCTTCCTCATTACCTGGAAAATAAATAAACTTAATCTATTATTTTTCAGTTACCAAACTGCTGGAGGCTCTGATACATAGTAAAGTATTTTTCTCTACCCATGCAAAGATTATTTCTGCAGTCAAGAGATGGTTGCCTGTCCCAATAACCATAAATGCATCTTTTAACTTCTTTTAACTTGTTCTTCAACTTCCTCTATGGTCCTGAGTATTGATTGTTTTCCACAAATACCAGTAATCATGATGTTTTATGTGTCTACACCATATTGAGTATTTTTCATAAATGTCAGTAATCATGATATTTTATATATCTCTACCAGTCTTGTCTATTTACAATTACTTTGTCCCTTAGATAGTTTATCTGAGACATTCTGTGATAATATGTTAGTTCAAATCTCTTTGATAGACTATTCTGAGTACTCTGTGGGTAGTCAGGGGAATAAAGAGACAAAAAATCCATTACTATTGTATAATCATCTCAGTCTCAGTCATCTATGCCTGTTTGAACAATTTCATATAGATGGAAATGTTGGTTCTATAATGTCCAAAACATCACTTCCTCTTCTTCTTTCTCCTTAACAACCTACAAATTTAGCTTCAATGCAGTTCTTTGATGTTAAAAACATTTGTTGAAGACAGATAATAATAATTTATCTTTACATAGGGCAGAGTGTTTTATTATAGCAAGAATAAAATAAAAAAGGCTTTAAATATTTGAAGGCTTTTCCCAAATCAACTGTGATGATTTAGGTATATGAGCATAGTTTTGAGTGAATTTCTTCTGAACACTTTGCATATGCTCTACAACAAGCTTAAAAATGTTTGCAGAAACATGCTTTGGCTTTAACTTAATATCTCTGTTTTTTAAGAGAAAAATTACCAATCAGTTAGAAGCAACCATGTACTCTACAAAATTATCTAGGAAATTTAAAGATAGTCCGTGAGAAGTCAACATTCTTTTGTATTTGTACTACTTATAAAAGAAGATATATCACTTATTTCTTGTTCTTTTCCTGTTTTTTTTCTTCAATGGGATTTCTAACTATCTTTCAAAAACAACAATTGCAGTTTCAGTTGTGTCAGTATTCACTTTTTGATATAGTGATTCCTGTGCATTTAACATTTTGCTCCTACCTTACATTAATTAAATTGCTATCAAAATCTCAATGCTCTGATGTACGTGTGCATTTTTTGATGTTTTTTTAATAAGGAAAAAAGATTAAGAGAGATCGAATAACTTACCTCAACTCTTACACTTGCTGCTTTTTGATTCGAACACAGATCCAATTGAATCCAGAGGCTGTGGACTTAACCACCATAGGATAACATTTTATAGCAGTGAAGACAGTTAAATTACCTTGATCTCTGGGAGAAAAGTGTCACGTGATTTGAAGATACTTAATTTTATCAATATTTACACATGTTCATCATTTGCTAAAGGTATATGGAACCAAACAAAATAACATTGAATGCTCTGTGCAGCATTAGTTGGAATAGTTAGGGAAACAAAGGACACTTGGTTTAGGCATATCAGTGATATAAATTATCACTTGCCTGTTACATGTCACAGCTAAATCACTCAAATATTCATAAAAATAACTTTTAAAATCATTAATAAATTCCTATTGTTCAGTATTCCTTAGTCTATTTATGTAGCGATAAAAATTACCATAGACTTAGTGACATATAAGCAACAGGAATTTATTTCCCACACTTTAGAAGCCTAGAATTCTAAAATCAGGTTTCGAAGGAAATCAAGGTTTACTTCATAGACACCCATCTTTTTCACTGCAATCACAAATGGCTGAAATGGAAAAAGGGTTTCTCTAGTACGTTGTTTATAAGGTCACTGTACCCTTTATAAGAAACCTGTTTTCATAATCTAATCACTTCTGGAAGGCCTGACTGCTTCACACTATTATCTTGAAGACTAGAACCTCAACAGAAAGGACTGAAGGTAAAGAGAACATAAACATTCAATTGATTGCCTAACAGTTGTGGAATTTTTATTAGCATTTATTTATGGTGGGGAAATCATCATGCTCTTTAGGTCAAAAAGACACAGAGATACATTTTCCATATAGACAAATGAACTGTGGCTGATAAAATCAGGTGTAAAAACACACTGTGTTTATGTTGCTATCAGATATTAAAAATAGAAAAATGTTACAGAACATGCTAGGAAGTTGAACTCATATTTTCTTAATTATTTAAAGCAAAATTGGAATTTAATAAGAAAATATTTTAACATATATTTAAGAAATAGTCATTAAGAGATTCAGAATGAGTCAAGTAAGAAAAATATAGTAGTGGTACCTGAAAGTTACATTTAAGTGTCTTAAGTATGTATATATGAGCTTTTGGTGGTTTCCATAGTTACATTGTTCACAGAGTTTAAAAAACTAAGGTACAGATGTTTTGGGTTTAAGACAAAGTCTTACTAAACCCAGACTATCTTTGAACTCATAGCTCTCCTGCCCCAGTCTCCCCAGTGCTAGGATCACAGGTTTGATTATCATGACAAGCTTCTAATACCTATACTTTTTTAATGTAACCAGTTGTAAGGCCTTGGACAGGATACTCATATTTTTTTGTTTCCAGTTTCTTAAGCATCAACCATTGCTGTAAATATAATATTCCTGCTCTGTTCTTCCTTGTTTTTGTTTATCCAAAATCTCAAACACTTGGGAATCTAAGAACTTTATGAAGAGAAATTTTAAATGTGTGAAAACATTTGTCCATATTCTTATCAGTCCATCCCAGTGGGTAACATGAATTAGATTATGTGGTATGTGTTCAAACAGAAATGACTTAGTAAAGAAATATTTAATAATTCCTAGCCAAAATATGAGTAGGGTTATATGACAAGAGAATAATTGTCAAATGATACAAAAAAAAAAACCAATGGAGAATGAGAAACTTGAGTTAATTTGTTGTCATCAAGTCTTGTGGTTACAGGCGTAGGACTGAAAACCACAAAGAGAATAAAAAAAATCCCTGTGACATTTAGTTTTAACTTTATTAGTGAATATTGCACACTTAGAATAATTACATGTAAATTTAAAACTGCAGTTTCCTTCTTATAGTTGAAGAATTTCAGTTATTGCCCAATTTATCATTAGTAGCTGTAATGAAGCCAACACTAGGCTCTCCAGGAGATGACAAATTCACTTTCCTATGTGACTTGGCCTCATGGGCCTGGCCAAGTTATATGCTGAAACACACAGTTGTCATCTTGAACTTGCTCTGCCAAACAGCATGTCTCCTGTGGGCAGATCTGAAGCCTAGCACATTACATTTTTTCCTTAAGAAGAATATTTGATTATTTGTGCTCCTCTAATTTGTTGCAAATAAACCAACTAAAACTCTTAGAAATAGAATCCGTAATAGTATTCTCTCAGTTTTGTCTGTTAGCAAAAATTCATACTAAACATTCTGCCTTATCTTGTTTACTAGTTTTCCATTAAGCAACACTTTCATAATATCTGGGGAGAAGCTACCCATCATATCTGCTATTTGCTCTCCAATAATGTATGTCATAAACATAGAAATCTTACCATGATTATGTGGAATTACTGCAGAGGAAGGAATTCTCATTAGAGGAAAAGTAAAGACATTAGATGTTGAAATCGTAAAGTCCCAAATGGATGTCTTTAGTTCAACAAGTAACCCAATTTACTAAACTAAAAGTGGCATGGTTTTGTCCTAGAAAATAAGCTTATGCCTATGTGCATAAGTGTGGTAATGAATACAAAATTAAACATGACACATTAAATTGAAATGAATCAGATGTGTAACTTATAAATAAAATTGTGTTGATTTTAACCTTTCCCTGATTACCAAATCTTGAAAACGTCAATGAGGCACCAGAGAAAAACAGTTTTCTCCTATTATTTGGCACATTTTATTAATCATTAAGTTATGGATGTGAAGGTAAACACTGTACTTTAAAGACATGTTACTATTTATATAATTTTCTTGAATATATTTTCCAGAACTCCAGTAGCTATTTAATTACAATATTTCTATATTATGATTCAAAGTACCTTACACAAATAAACTGCTACTACCTTCAAAGCTAAAGAATGTCATGAAGGATGGTGGCGACATATGTCTCTTTGAGTTAACTTTCTTGGGATTTTGATATTTGTGTTGGAATATTACCCCCCAGTGTCTCTGATCTGTATAATGCTAATTATATGCTACTATTAAAGCAGATTGCAAGAGACATTGACAGTTGGAAAGTCCTAATGACCAGCTGGATGGGAAAATTTCATGTTGTCAAGATGGTAAGTTTGCCAGGATTTTTACATTCCATTTATTTGCTATAAACATGAATATCTAAGCCTCCTTTTGAAATAAACTTAGCCTGTTAAATAATCACAATTATAATTTGAGACATCTCCCAAAGGGCAAGAGATATGTTTTATAATTTGAGAAGTTAATCTTTTACAACCTAAATTCATTCTGAACTTAGAGAGTATATTTTTGACTCAAACTTATTAAAATGTAATGTATGCAAATAATAAAATATATTTTCTAATATAATCAGTATTACAAAACATTAGGAAAATAAGTTTATGATTCAGAGGACAAAATTACATCAACTACATCATGTCTTTTTACTACTCCCTAACCCTAGCTATTGCAGGAAATATTTCACTTTAGCTAGTTTTGCTGACAAAACTGGCATTCATATAGAGCCTTTAAAATAATTTTTGGATATCACCTCATTTGTTCTTCATAACAGTTCATTTATGCATGATTTTGAGCCCTTGATTATTTATATTGGGAAAATGTTTTAGATAGCAATTTAAATATCTCCTCCTTTTCCTTCAACTCTTGAAAAATTTCCCACACTCATCCTCTGTTCATCTCATTGCATCCTTCTTCAGCATGTGGGTTTAATTATCTTCCCATCCATAACTTTACCAACAACGTTCCTGCAAACATTCCTGTGTGTGTGTATCCTCCCTTTCTTCCTTCCTTCATTTATTTATTTCCTTGTAATGTAGATTGCTCTGTATTTGGGATGAGGCTCTTGATCTTATCCTGCTTCCCATTTCAGTTTTAGTCATTTTGTGTAGCTACTCCTCATGTTCATTATATTTCTTAATATCAGTATAAAAGTATCAAAGTGGAGTTTTCCAACAAATATTTATTGGATATCTATTGTGGTGTGTATGCTTTCTTGGTGAAGAGGATCTAAATGTCAAGGGATTTACCACATTTATTCCAGAAGACAGACAATAAAATGGAAACAAGCGATATTTTAAGTGTTAGTAAATAGTAAGAACTAACTTATTATACTGAAAGATATAATGATAACCAGTTCATTTTCAATAGCTGAAGATAGAGTTTTGAGGGAAGTAGCATTTGAATGAGACTTAAAGGATGAGAAAAACGAAACAAGATTCACTCCCTTAAAGGATACTGACTCTCCCCCCTCCCTGCAGCAATAGGTTGCCAGTAGTTCCTTAGGTAGGGTTGTGGTTTACTCTCTTTCCCATATCTATACTGAGATTCTGTCAAGCTTAAGCTTGTATGAGTCTTATGCACACTGTCACCATTGCTGTGAGTTCATAGGAATAACAGTCCAGCTGTCTACAAACCTCTGTTTCCCTGTGGTCATCCACCACCTGTGGCTCTTATAATCCTTTCACCCCTCTTCTGCATTGACCCCTGAGTCTTAGAATGCAGAGCAAGTTTGATGCAGGCTCCCTATTCAGGAATAAACACTCAGCACTTTTGATAGGTGAACAAGGCTCAGGGCATGGACCCACAGTGAAGGGCATTTGGGGACACAAATTTGACTCTATAGGCATGTATATATGCATATGTATACACATATATGCATATATGTGTATATATATGTAATAGAGTACCCAGTACTGAGAACTAGGTGCAGGTAGTAAGGAAATTGAAGATGGTGGAGGGAATATAAATATGATAAAATATATTATATGAAATTTGCAAAAAGTGAAAAAAAAGATGAAAAGAATGGAGCCATATAAATATTTGGGAGAAAATTTATTCAAGCTGGAAACTTTGTATCAATGTTCCTGAAACAGAAATTAGGTGTTTGCATAAGAATAGCTTTTCAGACTACAGAATAATGAAAGACAGGCTGGAAAGAAATAAACTGGATGCTGAAATGAACTAAACCAAGAAGGAGTTTGTCTTTGAATTTCATGGGAAGGCACTAGGAGGCTTTTAACTAGGAATAACCACTGTCAGACTGATCATTTTGAATGTTCAAAATAGCTACTGAGAAAAGGACAGGTATATAAACATGAAGACCAACAATGGGAATTTTAAAGTAGTGGTATAGGTGATAGATAACAGTAACTTGGATTATGGTTCTTAAAGGTATTTGACTAGTATAAATAAATTTTTCTAGATGATATGATGAAACTTACTGATGATGAGACCAATAATTTGAAGGAAAGAGTTGAAGCAAAGATGACTCCAAAGCATAGTGTTAATACAATACATTCATTCTGGAAGCTCTGAGGGAGAATCTGTCCCATTACTCTACTTTCTAGTGATAACCCTTGATATTCCTTGGCTTATTATTGCATCACTCCATTCTCCTTTTCTATCATCCTATGATATTTGTGTCCATATTTAAGGTATTATCTCTTTATAAGTACAACAGCTATTAAATTTAGGGCCCACAATAAACCAGCATAACATTTCTTTTACTTGATCACATCTATAAGGATTCTACTTCCAAATGACATCAAAATACAGGCAAAGTTAAGACCTTAGTATTTCTGTTAGAGGGCTCACAATTTTACCTTAAAACAGATCTTTTTAATAGATTTTGATCTATATTGATATTATAAAAATAGTACTTTAAGCTTCATGTTTAACAGGCAATAAGTCTGAATTTTATAAATTTGGACATATAACCTTGTTCTTTAAAAAATATATGTCATCTCCAGATAATACTTGTCAAATGTAGGAAGTTCCCAAATTTTTATTTTTAGTAAATGTATGTTAGTTTGAACTTTTTTTGGCTTTTTGCCTTGTCTTTTAAAGAGAGACAACCATCTGTCTAATTCACTTAAAAAAGTATCTTGGCAAATAAAGAGTACTACTGACATGGAATATGAGATTTAAAGGGGCTCATATTAATTAAATTACTGACTCTAAAGATTGACAAAAGTGCCTGCTGATGATTGGAGTCATTTTGAATGTTGCCAAATACTAGGACAACCATCAGAGTATTTTCTTCTCCTAATGAAATAAAGCTAGTATCATCATACAAATGTCTGGAAGGAACGTACTGAGTTGTCACTCTACAATCAGGACTAATTTTAAGCCATTACCTTTAAGTTTTTATCTTCAGGAAATCATTAGGTCATTTTATGTGAATAAATGTCCAGTTGTTCTCTTCAATCTTTCTCATTTAGTGCCATGCACTGGACTTGTGAATTGAGGTCTTTGTAACAGGATTCTTCACTAGCCAAAAATAGATAATAGTGATGACATTAGGCCACTATATGTAATGTCTTGCAATCAAATAAAGAAAGGTGACTTTATGGAATCGCTTATTATGTGAGCTGTGAGTAGAAAATATATGGTTACAATCCATTTAATGAAGTTATCTTAGAACCCCAAAGTCCATAAAACCTGAATCATAAAATTTCCTTTCTGCTAAATCAAAGGCTTTTCATGCTTAAATATGAGAAAAGCAAATCCACTCATGCTATTCATAACCCTTACTGTGCAAGCTGTGGTTTTTAGTAAAACACAAGTCATTTGTGCATATAATAAGCAGATATAACCTCCTTTGCACTCCTGGATTCAAGTTGTTTACATTTATGAATCATCTCAATCAGGTAGCTACGCCTATAATTGCCTTTTTATCAATCCTAATCAGAAAAAACGTGTTCATTCGTTAGTTTGAGGTTTGGCTTTTAAGATCTGAATCATAATGGTTTGTAAATTAAATTTTCTAAAATCCCCTTTCACTTTTCAGATTCAAAGGAATACATAATGAAATTTCATAATTGGCCATATTGAGATTTCTATTGGAAATGAAGGAATTTCAGAGCTAGAAAAGATGTTTGGCAATACTTATTCAATAACAGAACTGGAAGGAAACCTTGGGTCTCTCAATACCCATTTTAGTGTTTTCTGTGCTGCCTAATACCACCTCCCCATATGCCCAATGCTTTATTTGCAGCATCATAGTCTCAAAGAAATCTAATTTGATTCAATTGACTGTGGTATATATTTTAAATCTCCAATTAGACAAAAAGACATAAATGACATCATTTCTAAAGTAATCACTCCAAATCCCTTATCAAACATAATTCAGTCTTTTTCACTGACATTTTAAGAAACATTCCCTGCTTTAACTATACCTTTGATCAGTCTTTCATCCTGATTAATAAGAATCTCCCTGGGATGGTTCCCAGAAAGGAAGTATGATGTTTTCCAAACCAGCTAATTGAATAGAAAGATTTTTCTCTGTTTTGATATGTGTTTCATTGTGCTATGCTTACAATAAGCAGCTTTTAAGATTGATTAAAGCTCTTAGCTTCAATTAAATTTTAATTAATCACAGCAGCCATTTATTGCTTTGTGTACCACAGAAAAACAGAGCTCATCTTTTAATTATTGATTCATTTCATAGCAGTGCACCAGCTGTACTACCTTTGCATGTCAACACTTCTGTTAAGTATGTTTTCAGCTTGCTCTGCTTTCCTTGTCAAAAGGAAAGATAATTTCAAACCATCTGTTAAATTGCCAACGTCAGTTTTCTTCAACTGATCATTCAGGGCAAAATAATCAGGCAGAAAGTAACACAGCTCCTTGAACATAAGAAGACCTCTCTGAGAGTTGAGAATGTCCCTAAGCTTTTGGTTTAATTGAGTTGCTCTTTTAAAAATAAAAATAATAGATCACTATTAGCTTAATCAGTGTATCTTTTTAATTTCATAGATTATTTTTATGCTACATGGGGAAAATATACTCATCATGAATATTATGGTTCTTTCAGTATTTATTTTTGCCTGTATCTGAAAATTTCCCTGTGTACTTTCAGGTATTTCAGATATAAAAATAAAAATTTCTTGATATTACCTTCATTGTAATTCATGAAGAATGAATGCTATAACAGAGTACTCTCATCATCATTAATCCTGATTACCAATGAAGAGTTTTCATATTATTCAATATTTCATATTATTGGCAAATCTACAATTAATTACTAAAAATGTTTCCTAGTCTTTTAAGAGAAAATGTTCTGTTATCAGTTAACATTCTGGTTTGGCTGCTGTAACTCAGAGATTCCAAGTAAGTGTTGTTTTCATCTAGAGAGAAGTTTTCTTGCGCACTGAAATCTTGGCAGGAAACTTCAAAATCAATAGGGAGCTTGGTTCTTTTTAACATATTGCTGCTTTGCTATCAATACATAACTACCACCTCCCTGCACAAGACAGCTGAATAGCTGCCACCATCATGTTTATGTTCCAATCTTCCTTTCAAATTAATGGGCCAAAGGTTGAGTAAATGACTTCTGTTCACATTCTGCTACAAGGCCATCCTTATATACTTGCTATGGATCCTGAGAATTGCAGTGTTTGACAATGTAGGCAGATGTCCAACAAAAATTCTAGTCATGTGTAAGAGGTCTCTCCCCATTCCATCTATGGAAATGAACATTAATAGTAACTCAATACTTCCTTTCATTTATGTTGTCATTTTTCCTGAGCTTATTCAATTATTTTATTTTGTCCTTTATTTAGACCTTATCACTTTACTCGATCCTTAGTAATATACATGAGGAGAGAGAATCACAAATGATCAGAAGGGGAAGAAAATATTATTACAATTAATATATTATTTTTATTTGAATGTTCTGGTTGCTTAACAGCCAAGATGACCAAGACAGAAAAACAATTAAGCCCCACTTTTGCTAGAAAACTTCATATTTGTACATACACTCATGATGATTTTCCTACCTGCAATGGCCTTGTTGTTCTTCCTTTCTGCCCAAACGCCCACTCACTACTCAAGTTTCATCTTAATTGTGATATGATATGGTACTTTCTCCATATCTATTACATGGGAAAATAAAAACTTTCCCACTAACTAAACTGATGATATCACCTATTTTGTTTCATTATGCTTTGTGAAAAGAATAATTTATTTTTTACTGGTTTATGTGTCTATGTTTCTCAGTAGAAAAAAATGGAGATTAAATCAGAAATAATTTTTTTTTCCCCATCTCCTATCCTAGGTGCTTGTATTTCCTACTTGATAAATAGCTGTTAAATTACATTAAACATTTTAAATGGGATATACTATTTTAAAGCCACAGACCTTTGAAAAGTTAAAACAATCAGTTCTTTCTTTCACATATTTAAAGCACTTTATACTATAAAGAGATTACTTGAGGAAATGTAAACTTTGTCCAAGTGATGAAATAAAATTTTCATGCAGGAATTTGTATAAAATATGCCAGTAGAGCCAATTTAGGTTGAAGGAAAAATATGTAGAAATTCCAATAACTTTACAGTTCAAAAAATGCTAAAATAGATGCTTCTTACCACAATAACAAATGGATATTATATTAATATATTGGGAAATTCAATAATACATGAAACAGAAATTATATAATTGAAGACATAATCATAAAAGTTTTCAGATCTTCATATACATAAAAACAGAAGTGCATAAATTTTGAACCACTAGAAATTACATTAGAGTTGAATAAATTGGAAAATAAAGGAAAATGTTAAAATGTGCAATAATAATTATATTTTCTATATATGAGAATGATACATAAATGAAAATAAACACGATTTTTCTAAGGCAAACAAAGTTGTAAGTTTTCTCAGAACAAATCTAAAATTAAATATAGAATATTTTATAATAAAATCATCAGAGGATAATTGTAGGGAATACTTAAAAGAATTATTCTAAAGTTCATTTTGAAAAAAATGATGTAATATGCCTGATAATCTAAAAATCATATACAGGGTATGTCTAACAAAATATTATAACCAATTTAAAGTTTACAATAATTAAAGCAACATGGTCTGTGAATTAAGCATCAACACATACATGATGGACTAGATCTTGAAAAACTGTTAAGACTCACAATTAATATTGGTTATAAAAGAAAATAGTGAAATTCAAGATTTCCTTCACACTTTTTCTACGTTTGAATTCCAATAAATTAAGGATATAACTCTTACATGGAACAAAAGCTCTTGAACCAAAGACAAAGCAAAATTCAGACATTAGAAAAAATACAATTAAAACATTTAAAGAAAAATTTAATATCTGTGATGATATGAACAGAACTATGTCTGTCCTCCAAATTAGTATGTTCAAAATTTAGCTCCTAATGTTCATATTTGAAACTTAGATTTTAAGAAACAAATAATATAAATAACATAAGAATAGGCCCTAATTAAATAGAACTCAAATCGGTCTAAGAAGAGATTAGACCACAAGCATGCACAGAGTAACTGGAAGTAAAGACCATATAGAAACTAAAACATTGAAAGAACACAACTCTGCCAACACATGGATCAGAATTCTTGCTTATGGAACAGTAAAAAAAAATGACTTTCTGTGTTCAGATCCAAATAATCAGTGAGGATTTGGTATGGTGTCCCTAGAAAACTAGTGCAGTGATCAAGCATTTTTTTTTTCTGTAAAGGAGGATTTAGGGCTATAGCTCAGTTCATAGAAAATTTATGTTATTCACAAAGCCCTAAATTTGATCTCTAACACTGTATAAGACCTAAAACTGAGTATAGTGATACTATCCAGTAATTTCACCACTCAGGAGCTAAAGGGCAATCTCAGCTACACAGTAAATTCAAATTCATCCTGGGGTACCTGAGACTATGTTTGGTCCCAGACAAAAACAAATAAATTAATAAACAATTCTATGGGAAAAAAGCCTGTCTAATCAGTAATTGATAAAATGCAAACTACATTGAATTACACAAAAATATATGTTTAAAGTTACTTTGGCTATGTTCATAATAGTTACAAATATTGGAATCAAACATTAATAGAGATTTACATTAATAGATTACAAACTTGAGACCTGTACATATAACTGTCTTCTCAAAATTTTTCATCATTTGTTTTTAGGATCATAGCCATTTTGACTAAGATGAGACCTCAAACTAGTTTAAATTCCTATTTCCCTGATAGCTAAAGATGTTCAACTTAAAAAAAAAAAAAAAAAAAAAAACTCCGCGATTTATAAATATTTTCATCTTTTGAGAAGTGGGTCTAGTTCTATGCCTCTATTTTTATTTATTTTTATGTTTCAAGGTTGTTATTTTTTCCTTTTAGTTTTTCTAAAATCTAGATACTAACACTCTTTCAGAGGTATAGCTGGGAAATACTTTTTCCACGTTCTTCAGCTTAGTTCTTTAAAAAATAGAAGCCATGAAGTAAGTGGGCAGAGGTAGGTGGCATGCATCTGAGAGATAATAGAGGAAGATTGAATATGAACAAAATACATTGTATTAAAATCTCTAAAATAAATATATATAAAATATAAATTTTATATATATATATATATAATGTGTGTGTGTGTGTGTGTGTGTGTGTGTGTGTGCAGGCCTAGAGAAATGAGTCAACAGTTAAGAGCTTGCAAAGGTCAGAAGAGGGCATTGAATCTCCCAGCCCTGGAGTGGTTGATGGTTGTTAGACACTCAGGTTCTCAAAAGAGCAGTCAACTCTTAACTATATGAATATATTACCTATACATAAAATAAAATAAATTACTGTGTATATTTATATATATAGTGATGCTCAAATAAGATTTACTCATCGAGTATATTTTTAACCAAAGAATTACCCTTTAAACATAATTCATATTTTACAAAAGTGTGTTAGTAATTATTCGCAAATTATATTGCCAAAACAAAACTTTTGGTTTCCACTCTTAAAATGAAAACGTGTCCCTACTACAGTTTAATTTGTCTCATTTATTCTTCCATATGCCCAGGTCCAAAAATTCTTTCCTTTTTTCACAAAATGTATCAAATTTTCCAACAGATCTTTCTAGGACTACTGTAAACTATATCTAGACTCCAACTACTTATCAAATATATCACTACAATTTTAATTCAAAACACAAGCATCTCTTCCCTGGAAAACTTCAAAAGCTTTTTAACTAGTTTCATGGCTTCTGCCCTTGGCAAGCTTACAGGCTACTCTCAGCATATGTTATTAAAATTTCTCTTGGGAGAGGTAGACTAAGCTTAGTCTGCCTCCATCCCCAGGTCCCTAAACAAACATACAAATTTCTCAACTCACAGTTAGGCAAATTCTAGCCAGTTTACTTGATTTTACTAACAGAGAAGTGGGTAAGGGGTTAGTACAGAATATGGGTGCCCACCTTCCCCTCCACAAGTTACATCAGTAAATCCATGAGGCTTGGATCTTGCTACTTTCCAGTGGTCGGATCCAAATGACCAATGGGGGAGGAGAATAGGGCCGGCTTCCTGGCACGCCCAGTTTAAATACTTTTAGCCCCTCCTCTTTTCACATCCAAGGCCATTGGACAGGTGTGGAGGGGCATAGGACTTTCCCAGCTCCTCATCTTTCCATGCAAGGTGTCCTGGATAATACCACTCAGTCAAGGAGAGGAGTTTGTCCATAACTCATGAGGCTTTTCCTTCTGAGAATCAGTTTACTTTACAGTCCACCCGTTTCTCAGACCGTTATATTCTTTGTGTCCTCCTCTTCTGCAAAAAATCCCTGAGCCTTGGAAAGAGTGGGGAGGATAGGTGTGGGACATGCTTTTTTTCCCCCCTTAGAAGGCAGTCTCGAATTCCTGGGTCTTATTATCACTTGTTTTAATGATATCCTTTCCCTTTTCTCCTACTGTAGAAAACAAAACAGAAACACAACAGCAATCAAAAGAAAGCAGTAACATTCATATAAACCATACAAATACTATTATAGTAATCTAACTGATAGGCATGAACACAAACGTTTGAATGGTTTCTTAGTAGGCGTATCACATCCATTGAGTAAAACAATTGCAGGGGTTTCCCCACTGGGGCCTATAACTTCCACTGTCACTGGGGGTCAACCTGGCTTACAGTACCAGATGTGGGTCCCCCACCTGGGAGCAGGCCGTAAGTCCAATTGGAAGTCTGTGGGTTGCACATACACTAGATGGGCCACTACTGCACCTGCAGGAACATCTTGCTTAACATGTCGATAGTGTAACATACAAGGTCCATCATCGAGCAGGACTGTGGGGGACAATTTTCCCCCAGCCTTCTGCATAGTGCCTTCTGGCACAATAAAGGCCATCCAACTGGTGGCAGGGAGTATCCACCTTAGTCCCAGCTTGATCTCTCCCTCTTCTACATCTTCAACAGGAGTGTTTTATAGTCTGCTTCTGGGGTGCAACCTGCTTTTAAGGCAACAGCCTTAAAGGTTTAGGGGGGCTCTAAACCTTCCCTGGCCAACAACTCATAGGAGGGAAACCCATCTCTGGTACTCAGATTTTCATTAATCAGCTGTATGGCTTCTGAAAGGGCTCTCTTCCATCCCTCTAGGGTTCCTTCTGCATTTAAGGCTCTCAACTGTTCCTTTAATAACCCATTTTTTTTCTTTCAATCAGACCTGCCCCAGTGGGATTATAAGGAAGGTGGAAATACCATTGAACCTTGGTATTCTAGACCCACGTTTGTACATCTGCACTAGTAATGTGGGCTCCCCAGTTACTATCAATCCTCCATGGTCACCAATGCATGACACTGAGCTGGGTCAGGCCCTTAATAGTAGTGTTACCCTTGCTTGTTTGCATGGAAAGGCCTGTGTAAGGCCTGTGGCAGTGTCCACACAAGTGAGAGCATATTTGTATCCTTTACTGACTGGTAGGGGCCTTATATAATCTATTTGACAGTCTCTTACAGGGGAGACAGACTTATGCACATGCCCACCATGGCATCTATCCTCCAGGGCCACAGGCAAGAACAAGCCTCACATGCCTGGACTGCTTGCAAAGTGTCAGAATATTATACAGGAATACCAGCAGCTTTGGCTATTTTCCATCCCATGTTGGCCCCTGTGGCCAGACTTTATATGAATCCTCTGAGCTGCTTCTAAGGGCACCTGGGGGCAGATATCCCTCACCTTAGTAAGGGCATCAGCCTCCTGAATCCTTGGGGGGCTCACTAGGTGGTGGGCGGACACGTGACAAACCACCAGGGGCACTAGCTCTTGTTCCACCTTACTATATATTTCCTTCTACACTTGTTCTCCCCATAGTGGTCTTCTTAACACCTATCAGTTCTCTTTCTCCCATTGGGCCATCCATAAGATTAGGCCCTTGAGCACCACCCAACGGTCAGTACAGATGGTCACTGGCCAGGGATCTTGCATCACTACTATTCACACTGCCTTTAAGTCACTCCACTGGTTGCTCTCCCCTTCTCCCTTGTCCAGCCATATAGTGTCCTTGTTCATCTGTATTGCCATAGCTATTCATTCTTGCTTAGCTCTCCTGCTGGTGCCATGAGTATACCAGGCATCAGCAGGAATTGGGGGACTCCCTTCTAGCACCTTAGCTGGTCTTGCTGGAGGGTCGCTTTGTCTGGATTGATTTCCCATCCTTGATCCTTCGGGTGCACTTGCATGTCCCCCAAATGGGCTTCCAAATCTGTAAGGCACTCAGAGGTCAACATTATAATACCTATATAGTGGAACCTTCTCAAAGAATGAGGGCAGAGTAATAGGGCCAGGTCCTGGGCCACCATCCCATGAGAAACAGTGGGGCTGTGGAGATAACCTCAGGGAAGCACTCTGAAGATCTATTGTCATCCATTCTATGTGAATGTAAATCGGTCCTGGGATTCAGTTGCTAAGGAGACACTAAAGAATGCATTAGCTAGGTCCACTGCTGCATGGAAAGACCCCATTTCCTGCACCAGCTGTTCCATTAGAAGTGCAATGTTGGGCACGGCCATATGGATAAGAGGCACTACCTTATTTAATTCTTTTTAGTCTACAGTCATTCTCCAGGAGCCATCTGACTTCCTGGTCATACAAGGCTATTGAAAAGGGTTTTGGGTCAGGTGTATAACCTCCACCTTCTCCAGCACTTGGATGTTCGCTGTAATTTCCTCTCGGCCTCCAGGAAGCCAGTACTGTATGACATTTACGACCCTTCATGGAGTGGGTGATCTGACTGGTTCCCATCTTGCCTACCCCTGAGTAATTGCTTTCACTATGTGCACCCTCAGCTGAAACTCTCCAATGGTGGTATGCAGGGTGTGTCCTATTAGGGCATCCACACCCAGAATGTTCTTTTGCAAGGGAGAGATGCATGCTGTGTACCCCTGGGCGGGGGGTGATAATTGCCCACCCCCAGAATAAGTCTAGTATGCTTTACCTGTATGGTCTTATCTCCCTACCCATCCATTGTCACTCATGAGCCCCAGTGATTTGGGGGGTTGACATGAATCAATGTGCACTCCACTCCAGTGTCCACTAGAGCCCATATGTTTTGTATATTAGTGGAGGACCAATAAATCCTTAATTCAACATGGGGCCTCTGGTCTCCCAGTATGACCCTCGCCCATGGACAATCTTGACCATCACTTCAGGGAAGTGACTGGGGAGGTTCCCGTCCCATGAGGCTCTCTTCCTCTGGAGTGGGGGGTGCAACTGGAGCAACACATGCCTACTGGTCTCTGGCCTTTCTTACTCTGGTGATGAATTGCTGGTCAGGTCTTAAAGCCTTCCACACAGTCACTAGTACTACATTCAGCTGTGTGGCATTTTTGTCCCTAGCAACCCCTACCTTGTGAAAATCCAGCCACATCTGTGTTCAGGAGACAGGAAGGGGAATTCTGTGGGGTTTCTGCCCTTTTCTGTCATGTCTACCTGCTTTAGCAACTTTCAAACCCTGTTTATGTGTTGGTCTAGATCATTTAAATCAGCTAAAGCCTCTCCTGCCTCATACAGTTCATAGCCCACCATGGTGCTCAACATTGACACTAGAGTTCCATACCAGTCTCTTGGGCCTTGTTGAATCAGTTTCTTACTTTAAGTCTCTGGTAAAAACAAATCTATCTGGGCCCATGAACTGGGCATCAAACACAACTTCCCTCATGCCTAGTTCCCTCAATAACACGTGCCATCCTGTATAGCTTTCCAGTTTCTGGTGCTCATGGGAACCTCAGTTGGAGATAACCATGCGTCTCAAATGGCTCATAAGAACCAATCCATTAGGGAGTGATTTCCCTTATACTGTCTCAAATTGTGAAGTCTCTGTCTCAGAGAAAGATGGGTGGTTATATTACTTAGCTTTTCCGCTTCTTCAGCACTTAATATAATCCCATTTGCTCCCATGTTCCACAGCTTTACAAGCCAGGTAGCTAAGGCCTCCTTCATGGTGTGTTTGAATGTCTTTCCTAGCTCTAACAGTTCTGTTGCTGAATATTTTCTGATTACCATGGTTTCCTGCATTAGGCTGTTGTTAAGACCTCCATCAGCATGCTGAACTGTAGATTTTCCCTTCCTTTGTATTAAAGGTTGAACCTGGGGGACTTCATTCCCAATTTCTAGGTCAATTCCTCCTTCATCATTGCCTGATTCTTTCAAGGGGTTATAAGTACTAGGGTCCCAGGATGGGCCTTGTATTATCAAACTAATCAGTGATTTCTTCCCTTTTTGCCCCCTAATAGTAAAAATTGACAAGCTAAAACTTCTATCTCCTTTTCTCTTTTGTCCAATTTTCTAGCAAGATCAGAGGCTAGTGCAGAAGAGGCAAGCCTCATGTCCTTCTCTTGACCTAATTCCTCTCTCACGTTTTGAGTCTCTCTCCAGGCTGCTGCCTCCACCTGAGATAAATCCCTTATGAGAAATAATAATGGCCATGCCACTTCAGCAGCTGCTTGCTGACATCTTTGTTCCTGGCTCAACGCCCTCAGGGATTGCAAACATTATTCTAAACCTTCTACTGTCCTCAAAGCATCGCAATATTCCCAAGGTGGCCCCAATCGATGAAGCAGGAATACCACTCTATACCACTTACCTGTGGATTGTCAACCCGGTATTTGCCCCACCCATTTCATCTGCTTAGGTGACTTCACCATAGTTATGTATTTCACTATAAATTGCAATATCCCTACAATGGCAATCACACACCCAGTCCTATGGGGATAGTACACCAAGTCAAAATTTCCTCTGCCCACACTCTTCCCTCACCCAATTGTTTCAGGTGTTGGTCTTCTCCATATTAGGGACAATGCGGTTGTTCCTCCCAAGTTCATCCATCTGTTTGTTGAATGCCTCCTAGTCACCAATTGTTATTAAAATTTCTCTTGGGAGAAGTAGACTAAGGTTAGAGTTTGCCTCCTCCCTAGGTCCTGCAACAAACACACAAATTTCTCAACACACAGGCAAATTCTAGCTAGTTTCCTTGGGCTTACTAACAGAGGAGTGGGTGAGGGCTTACTTACAGAACATTGGTGTCCACCCTCCCCTCTGCAAGTCAATTCTCAGGTGCCTCCCCCACCCCCATCTTCCCAGGCTCCCAATTAACAGGAGACAGACCTGTCCACCTAGGAGTCTGGTAAGTCAAATCCTGCCCACCGTGTCTCTATTTCATATCTCTGGCCCACTCCCTGTCTCCTAACAGATCTCTGCCTCAGATCTCTGCACTAGCTTCTTACAGACTAGCTATACTCCTTGGCATAGATTACACTTGCTTCTGATCTATCTGACACAGACCAACCCTCCTACTAACCTAACCAGACTACTCACTACCCTATCATAACAACCACTCAGATCAGTCTACTACCCTGCAAGAACTTGAACCATGCACCAATTTCTTTTCCATTTCAAAACCAAAGCAACCAATCTACATAAACTATATAAACAGAATCAAAAATAAATTAAACAAACACAGAATAGAAGTTCCCATAAGAAACATAACCAGCAAAAAATATCCATATGCCTAAATGGCAGTATAGAGACACAATTACTATGAAAAGCCATGAGAATATGTTCTCAGCAAAACCTACTAGCTCTGCAGAAGTGCACTACAATGAAAACCACTCTGAGGATCACAAGGACACAGAATTTAAAATAACAGTCATAAACATGATCAAAGAAATAAAAAAAAAACACAGGCAAACAACCCAAAGAACTCAAAGAGGAAAGGCACAAGCTGTGATGGAATCTCAAGAATATACAAATATGTGGCTTAATGAAATATCAAAAACAGTTCTTGAATTGACAAGTGAATTCACTAAAGAGATTGAAATAGTGAAGAATATCCAAAGGGAAATAAACAGGACATTGAAAATGTCACTAACCCAATTGGAAACAACAGTAGAAAGCCACACATGAAGAGTGAATGAAATGGAAAACACAATATCAAGACTGGATTACAATGTTGAAGATTTGGACTCCTTCAGCAAAGACTATGTAAAATTAAAAAAAAAAGAAAAACAGGAATGGAATACTCAGGACATGGATGACAAAATGAAAAACCAAGTAATCGAATTATAGGTATACAGGAAGGAGAAGCATGTCAGGCCAATAGCATTGAACATATCTTCAACAGAATTATAGAAGAAAACTTCCCTAAATTAAGGAAAGACTTACCTATAGAAATTCAAGAAGCACATAGAACATCAAATAGACATGAACAGAAAAGAAACTCCCCATAACATAACATACTAAAACATTAAATGTACAGAACAAAGAGAGGGTACTGAAAGCTGCCAGAGAAAAACAAGTTACATATAAAGGAAAATCCATCAGAATTACAGCTGACTTTTCAATACAAACTGTAATAGCCAAACGATACTGGACAAAAGTATATCCAGTTCTAAATGAACATGGGTGCCAACCTAAAACACTTTATTCAGCAAAACTATCTAACATGATCAAAGGAGAATGAAAAAACTTTAATGACAAAAATAGGCTGAAAGAATTCATGTGCACCAGTCCAGCCCTACACTGATTACTTAAAACAATACAAAGGACCAGAGAAAGGAATAAATATATCCAAGTGGATTCAGAAAGAAAACAAAGAAAGGTATAGTAATGGAAAGACAAAATAGGGCTACAAACACAAAGAAATTAAAAGGACAATACAGTATCCAATACACATCTTTCAATAATAGCAATAAATATAAATGGTATCAACTTCCCTGTCAAAAGACACATGCTAGCTGAATGGATCATGTAAACACATCTTTCTGCTGTCTTAAAGGAACTCAACTCAACTTCAAGAATAAACACTACCTTAGGGTGAAAGGATGGGAAAAATATTCAAAGCTCACAGCCTTAAAAAATAAGCAGGTGTTGCAATTTAATATTTGACAAAAAGATTTCAAATTGAAACCAATCAAAAGAGATGAATCTAGACAATCAAGAAGGTATTACAATCATGAACATATATGCACCAAATTCTGAAACACACAATTTCATAAAAAAGAGTACTCTAGGACTATAAAACACAGATTAATCCTAAACTCGGTAATACTAAGTGACTTCAGTAACCCTCTGTCTTCAATATATAGGGCAACTGGACAAAGAATAAGCAAAAAGAAATCTGAATTAAATGGCATCTTATATGAAATGAATCTAACACATTTCCACAGACTATTCCAGCCAAGCATAAAATTATACACTTTCTACTCAGAAGCTCATAAAAGTTTTTTTTTCTAAAATTGACCACATTTTGAGACACAAAACAAATCCCAACAAATACAAATATATCAAAATAATTCTGTGCATTCTATCAGATCACAGTGTCATAAAGCTTATAATCAACTGCAAAACAAGCTCTAGTAACTACATGAACTTATGGAGATTAAATAACACACTCCTTAAGGATGAATGGGTCAAAGAAGAAATTAATATAGAAATAAAGGTATTCCTGGAATTAAATGAAATTGAGAATGTACCACAACAGAACCTCTAGGACACCTTAAAAGCAATCCTAAAATGAAAGTTTAGAGCTCTTAAAGACTGTCAGAAAGAGCACATGTAAATAACTTTACAGTACAACTTAAAACTCTGGAAATGCAAGAACAAACCAACCACAAACCTAGTAGATGAGAAGAAATAACAAAAATCAGAGCAGAAATTAATGAAAAGGATACAAAGAAATCAATCAGCACTAAGAATTAGTGCTTTGAAAGTTTAAACAAGATAGACAGACCTTAGTCCAGTTAACAACAACAAAAAAGTAAACAGAAAAAGCAAAGAAAAAAATAAAAAGAAAGAGCAAATCCAAATCAACAAAATCAGAGATGAAAAGGGAGAAGGGATTCATCACAACAGAACTCCCCCTCCAAGAGAAATCCAGAACAGTGTAAGGTAATACTTTAGGAATCTAGGCTTCATTAAATTTGAATATCTTAAAAAATGCATCAATTTCTAAAACTGGGAACACCACTAAAGTTAAAACAAGAAGAGATCACCAACTTAAATAGACTGATAACAAATAAGGAAATTGAAACTGTAATACCAAAACTCATTACCAAAAAAAGCCCATGCCCCGATTGACTCATAGCAGAATTCTACCACACATTCAAAGAAAATCTATGGCCAATAATGCTTAAATTATTCAAAAAGATGGAATCAGATGGAGAACTTCCAAACTCTTTCTATAAAGCCAATATCACTAACACCAAAACCAGGTAATGGTATAACAAAAAGAAAACTATAGGCCCATATCCCCAATGAATATAAATGCAAGATACTCAACAAAATACTCACAAACCTCACACAGACACACATCAAAAGATTATCCTACAATGTAGGCATGATTCAATATAGGTAAATCAATAAATGTAATAAAATATATAAGTGGACTTAAAGACAAAATAACACTTAGTCATCACAATAGATGTAGGAAAGGTCTTTGAGACAATATAACATGTATTCATTTTAAAATTCATAGAAGGAGTTGTTCTGGAGTGAACATACTTAAACATAAAGCTATATACAACAAATCCAGAGACAACATCATTCTAAATGGAGAAAAAACTGGAAGCATTCTGGTTAAAATTGGGAACCAGTCAGGGATGTCCACTATCTCCACTCCTTTTTAATATAGTGGTTGAAGCACTTGAAAGAGTAATATGACAAGAGAAGGAAATTAAAGGAGTACTAATAGGAAGAGGTCAAGTTATCTCTATTTGCAGGATATGATATTATATATAAGAAATCTCAAAAATTCCACCAGAACACTGTCAGAAATGATAAATATTTTCAGTAAAATGACAGGTTACAAAATCAACTTAGAAAAACCAGTAATCTTTCTATATACCAATAATAAGCAATCAGAAAAAGCAATCAAAGAAACCCTCCCATTCACAATAACCTCAAAAAAATAAGAATAACCCTAACTAAAGATATTACAAATCTCTACAAAGAAAATTTCAAATCTTTAAAGAAAGAGATGGAGGAAGAAACTAGGAGATGGAAGGTCCTACCATGCTTACAGATTGGTAAAGTCAATATTGCAAAAATGACCATCTTACCAAAAGCAATCTATATATTAAATGCAATTTCAATCAAAATAGCAACAATATCCTTCACTGAGCTAGAAAAAAATCATCTGAAAATTCATATAGATTCACAAAGACCACAGATAGCCAAATCAATATTTGTGAAAAAAAATTGGGGTGTGGTTCACCATATAAGATCTCAGATTATATTACAGAGCTATTGTTGTAGAAAAAGCATGGTATTAGCACAAAAATAGAAATGCAGACCAATGGAACAAAATAAACAGGAAGACAAAAGACCCAATAAAATGGTGGATTATAGACCTGAACATTGAGTTCTCAAATAAAGAAATAAAAATTGCTAAGAAACACGTTAAAAAGTACTCATCATCAATAACAATTAGAGAAATGGAAATAAAAAGCCCTTTAACATTCCATCTTACCCCAGTCAGACTAAGAGCATGAAAAACACCAAATATTGGAGAATATGTGGATATTGTTGCTATTTTGATTGAAATTGCATTTAATATATAGATAAATGAAAATAGGCTGACATAACATTCATCCAGATGTTCTTAACACTTGAAATGTTTCAAAACTCTAGTAGATAATTTCAAATTTTCTTTCTTTTAAAGAAATAATCAGCAATAAGTAAAGGATTTATCTATACTCTGTTGTACAAAATATTCTTTAATTATATACTGGAAATAAATATTCAAATTTACCATAGTAGCATAAAAAGTTTCAGTCATAATGTGGCATATTTTCAGCTACTGTTCAACATGAAAAGTTCATGCTGATATAGTATACAGTAATTCTAATGAAGCACAAATTAAAGGCAGAAGTACACATGTGTTAATGTGGGAGGGAGGAAAGGAGTGAGTGAAGAAGTGAGAAAGTTCTTTGTCATAATTTTGAAGTGTTTCTGAGTAGTATTATAATTGAAACAGATTTTGTTGATTTCTCTAATTTTTAAAGCTGTTTTAGCAATGAAAAGAGAACTGCATATCTAGAACTTAAGAAGGACTAAAAATGACCAATAGAGAAAATTTTGCAACATGGAAGAAAATTTAATAATGAAAACTGTGTGTGCAAAATGTGAGCCAAAGAGAGGAAAGTGATACTATAATACAAGTAACAGTTGTTTTTATCTAGATGGTGAGAATATATACAAATTTTAAATTTCAGTACTTCTGAGTATTAACACATAATTTTATAGGCTGTGAGATACTATAGCTGGCTCGAATCAATATGGTAAAAACCTTCAGCTTTCAATGGACTTACAGTCTGCTGCTCATGATGGACTCATTAGAAATGTCCTTAAAAAGAGTCTAGAATTGATTGTGTCAAATATGAATGATGAATTAGGGGAATGGGATCATCCTCTCACTTCCTCAGGTCTTTCATCTTTTCATTTCCCAAGTACTCATCTAATATCTAAAGACAAATATTAATGCTATATATACATATGTCATATATATTCTAAATACACATACACTGGCTTGGGTACGTATTCATAGAATTTCTTTCAGTGGCTAACTGTAAAAGTTAAATATTCCTAAGCACACAGTTCTATGATTCCTTTGATACTAAGATGTAAGGAGAAAATAACAGCTTTCATAGCCAGCAAAAGGGAAAGCAGGTAGTCTTTGATACTGAATAAGAAAAGTTTCTACTTTAGTAATCCATAATTCCAAACTGGTATGTGCTGATCATCTGTATTAAACAGGAGTAAAATCACAGAAAATGTAAAAACCACTCTGCAGATAAAATTAAAAATCAAACAAATTTGCAATAATATGAAGTGATGAAATAACTTTTATTTATTTTGAGATATGTCCAGCCTCTCTCTCTCTCTCCCTCTCTCTCTCTCTCCCTCTGTCTCTCCCTCCTTCTCTCTCTTTCTTTCTGTACCCTATATTGAGGTAAAACCTTGAAACTCAAATACGCTAGATAAGTGCTCTATCACTGAGCTATAGCCCTGTCCCTTAACACAGGTTTTATGTTGCCAAATAATCAAACAAAAAATAATTAAATGAAACCAGAAAAGTAATAATTTGTTGCAAGGACTGCTTTGAATTTCACAACTATCCAATAAGGTTTGGGCTTAATGAGATGCTTTAAAAGGAACATTGTAATGTTTACTTGGGACAGCAAACTGAGTCAAGATTTTATCACTCCACTTTGAATTCACATCTTGCTTGATCTACAGAGGTCATTTTATATAAATCTACAGGTCTCTGACATTAATGACATTATCGAGACTAAATAGTCATTTTGACCTTTCAAAAAACAAAAAAAAAGATAAATGCAACACTGAATCAATAGTAATAAAAACTAAGATGGTCTATGCTTTTTATTTCAATGTGTAAAGATAATACATTCTTTATAAAACAAGCATTTTTTGTAAAACTTTTATTGAACTTTTGTTAATTCCTTCCCCACTGGCACCCTCCAATAACCCCTTCACCGAATTACATGCATTTTGTCATTTGTGTTAAGGCCTATTGAGGCAAGTTAGTGTCCTCAGATGTCCCTTAGTGCTAGTTTATCCACTGAGATCTAATCCGCCTCTTTATTAATAAGATCATCTCAAACTTATCTAATAGTAACCAGCTGTCAATAGTTCTTCAGATATGATTGGAGCCTACTACTTATTTTCAGAGTTCAATGCTGGGTTTTTGCCTGCTTGAATTTGCATAGGTCTAGTACATGCTGACACCCATGCTGTAGGTTCAGATGAGCAAGGTCCCAGAAACATGTAGGACTCTATTTCCATATGGTCATGTACAGACTCCCTGACTCTTACATTCTCTCTGTCTCCTCTTACTCAGTGGTTCCTGAGCCCGGGGTGGGTGAGGTTTAACATAGCAGTCCTGTCTAGGGATCTTACAAACTCATTCTCTGTACTTTGGCCATTTGTGTTCTTTTGTGTTCATGGTCCTCTGTTTCATGAGCGTTGAAAGATGCATTAGTGTTCACTCTATCCCTTGTTCCACTGTGTTCTTTGAACCTTAGGTATAGAGGTTGCATTGTAGATGTGTCACTTAGAGTTGGGCAATTCAGACAATCTCTGTATGTGACTAGTTGTGGAGCTTTGTAATAATTTCCATCAGTGGTAAAAGAAGCTTCTTCGATGAGTGATGATTGGAATACTTGTCTGTAAATATAAGGATCCAAATTTTGCACATAGTAAGAAATCACATGTGTCTAGAGAATTGAGAGCCTGAGGTTTTCTCTATGATTTATGACCTCTTCAACCATGTGCATTTAGCTATGTTTACATGAGTTTCTTAGTTTCCTCCTACTGAGTGTATTTTAATTCCAAGTAGGTAGCTGTTGATATCCCCACAGCTAAAAGTTCAGTTGAAGCCACAAATCCTAGTCTGGCTTGAGTGGAGGTCCCTAAAACCTAACAGAACTCTTCAGGCTTCTAATAATGATGAGTTGGAAGCTGTGTCTCAGTCACTGTTGATGTTTCTGGGTTCTCTTTTTGAGATCTATCTTGAAGCAGTGTTGTGGAGTTTCCCAGTCTGTCATTTACATGATGTAACCTGCTGAGCCATGTATTCCTTTACTTGTATTTCTGTGGCCAAAAATTCACTCAAAAACACTCTAGATTCTTCCAAACTCTGGTTCCTGGGTCAGATGCAATAGTACCTGGCGTTTCCTATAGTGCATTATAATACCTGATTCCTCAGATGGCCTAAACCAGTCTCTTCACTCCAGCAGAACAGCCTGAGACAAAATGAGATAACTGCTTCCCCCAAATTAACATATACTGGATCCAAAGCAACATGTACAGAAAAACTATTTTTATATTTTCTTTATTCTCCACCCAAAGTCTTAAAATGTTGCTTTTCCTGTCCTTTCTGTCCTCTCTGATTTATGTAATATTAAAAAAGCCATCAGAGCTATGATTGTTTCATTTGTAAAGGTATCTCTCCTTCCATTATTTAGTTCTTAAAAAGATATATTGCCCTATCTAGATGGCAAACTTCATATTTTGTTCTTCTAGGCCACTAAGCCTTTCTCACATCTTAAAGAGCTAGAAGCCTAAGCTTTCTAATTTCCCTCAATCTGGGTACACTCAGGTTTCAGGTAAGTGTGTCATGTGTTCCTATGATAATGGATTTCTTTTTTTTGTTTTGGTGAAAACAATTTTTAAACGAACTGTAGCCCCCTCCTTTCTTTCATTATTTGTTATCTGTAGTAAGATTATTAGTTTTAGTTTTAGTTTTGGCATTTCAAATTAAAATATAGATGTTCAAATATATAAATGTAATTTGTAGACGTATTAAAAGGCTTGACGAGCACATACTGCCTTATAATTTTGGGTAATATGGACTATTGCAAAATTCATTAAAACAATATATTTGGGTCTATTGTCTATTATGTTTCACAAAACCTTAAAATGTTAATTGTTTATACAAAACAGAATTCATTAGAATCATGAGATAAATATTTTCTTGAGCTATAAAATGGTAATGTTATATACATATATTTTGATTGTTTTCCTTCCAAAACATGCTGTAAATATATATATGTATATTAATTAAAATTTGTATTTCAATTGTGCAATAGTCAGAAGTAAGTCATTTCTTTTTTAAAATACTCTTATTATAAAACAGTTAAATGTAAGTTTTTAATTAAGGCAAGACTACCTGTAAAACAAAGAATACATATGTTTGCTAAAGATCTTTATGTTGTTTCCTTTTTACAGTGAGGATTACAGGAGATATAATCTGAAGAGTAATTACAAGAATTTGATTGCTAAAGACATTATGTATGCTTTTGTATGTAAATATTACTGTTTACATGAACTTATGCCTTAAAACTAGTTTTCTTGATATCAAATTGTCTTATAAGCAAATCCTCATGTAAACTGAAGATGTTAAATTAGCACAGGTTCTTTTTAGTTCATAGTAAAACTAAAGTTTAAGAAGAATTCCCAACTCCAGTAGATTAAGTAAGTTTGGCTTATGTCCAGTATGCCAATTAAAGGGAGAGAATAATGGCAAAGGACAAAGGAGATATTAAATCAATGTAACCACTGTAGAATAACAAGTAGAAATGACTAATGTCCTTGACCTTTCGAGAAAATTAACATGAGTTTTTAAATTTAAATATAAAATGATTCTTAAAGCAAAAGACAAGATTTACTTAAGTATACAATTCTGGTCAAGATATTATCTTGTTGATCCTTGTCTCTATTCTGATTCTATAACATGGTTCCTATTGTTTGAAGATATAAGATAATTTTAAAAGATGATTATTAATGTTTCAGAGTGCATTTTTTTAGTATGGTTAACTGTTCTCCTGAGATGTTAAATTCTTTATATCAATTATTAAAAAGATAATTTATGTCTGTGCTTTTAGATTTAGTTTGTATGTATGACATATATAAGTCTTAAAGATTATAAAGACATTTTTTGACCATTGCTGCCTCTGTAAAAAGATTTGTCAAGGTCCATATAATCACCAGACCTATATAAAAACAACTCTACATATTTAAAGGGAAAAAAATAGATCATTTTAAAAACTGTTTCAAGGTTTATAATGACATACTTTTATATATTATTTTAATGTGCTACATTATAGAAATATATTTAAGATAATAATTCTCTTTGATTTCAGTTTTAAAGAAAATATAGTATAGGTAAAAGCTTGTTAAATGATTCACATGCTTATGTTAAAGATAAACAGATGGCTACATAAAAATTAAAAAAAAAAGTCAAACTTTAATCTTCTGGATATCTCAAACCTTAACAAGAATTGATTTATTTTATAAAAAAAAAGTGTCTGTTATAATACATATCTTTCATAATTAGTTTAATTTTGTTAAGAAAACAAGACTTTTAATGTGTTACCTGTATTTATTATTGTTAAATATGTTATATATATATATATGTATTTCAAATATATAGATATAGACTCTTGCATTTTCATTTAAAATTATCTTTATATATATGTATGTATGTGTGTGTGTGTAGGTTAAAATATTTCTGGATTTAATGTGACTTTGTATAATAAGATAGACTGTTGAAAATGGGAAACTAATAAAAAGAATAATAGAACATAAAATATGCTGTAGAAAGTTTAATAAAATTGAACTTAAGGAAAGTAAAGGCGATTATAACCAAGTTGATTACAATATCAACATTATTAAAATTTTAAAGTTCAATATTCAATACATGAGGTAAAATTAATGCTTGATTCTCTGTATACAACAAAAAGAAAAAAGTTTTCTTCAATGTTAATTGACTTAGAAAATATAAGCTCTATTAAATTCAATTATGAAAATATAGTATTAATTGCAGAGTCTTCCTCAAACAATAAAGAAAAACTAAATGATTTCAGGTTCATCATATCAAAGACATCATTCAATTGGAGGAAAAAAAGATGGTATTCCATTATTTCTAACCTGTTTTTCTACTACAAAATTCAAGGATATGAACTTTGAGATTCATTTATGCCCACTTATTCTGAGAACTCATCCATGTGGAATTCAAAGATGCTGGATGACATCTTCAGCTTCACTAACAATCAAGTACCCCCAAGTAACTGAATACCTCTTACATATTTTTACTCCTTGAACTCTTTTATAGCTAGATATTTTTACAGATTTCTGACACTTTTCACTTTGTATATTTGAAAATTATAAACTAATGCTAATTTTGGTTTGAATTAAGCTATAAACAATATTATTTCCTTTCATTATTTGTGGTTTTTAAATGAATATTTACTAACCCAGATCCCCCACCTTACTCAAAACTAGTTTTCATGTTTAAAAGATGCAAACTTTTTAATTATTTGTAAAAATATGTCTTTCTAATTATTCATTATAATATATAATAATATACATATACTGAAATATATATATGTATATATATACTGAATACAATGAATCATACTTAAAGGACCTATATAACATGTTTCAATGTTTCGCAAATTGACTTCAATCTTATTTTCTCTAGATAAAGATACCCAAATATTTGGGTTACATTTTACATTTTATTATCTATATTATGCAAATCAATCAATCTCTAATAACAACAATAATCATGATACTTTGTACTTTAAGAATTGATATTCTTTGATTAAGTGAGCATCTAAGTTTATCTAGATAGTACAGTGAGCTGAGATTAAAAAGAATAAACAGCATATATATGCATATATATATAACTAATAAAAGGAAATGAATAACACTACAATGACACCTAAACTTCCATTTCAATTCTAATCATTAATAGAAAAACAAATGTTTAGTTATGCTTACAAGGGTATAAATTTCTGATTTCTAATGGGTTTGATCTCTTCTTTCTATGAATTTTATTAAGAATTGGTATGTAAACAAAGACATTTTTGTTTAAAAGATTCTAGGTAGTTATTTCATTTCTTCTATAATATGTTTTTTGTAATGGCCTAGGAAAATGGAATAAAGATTTTCATTTTGCTGTTTGTCTTTGACCTTTGCCCAACTTTGTGAAATGCTTGATTCTTAGTGGTTATCATAAACCTGGGAAAATGCTTAATTCTTATTGGATGCTTCAAATTGTAACCAGTCACCGCTGCTGAGACCCTATAAAAAGCTTTGCTCTGAGCATGATTGAAATTCACTTACTACCAAGATAAGTAGCCCCAGCCAGTCAAAAATAAAATACATTCTTATTTCATCCACATGGTGTTGGCTATTTTATCTTGACCCATGACATTTTTCACTTAATTTCCAAACTCATTCTGGTATGATACCAATATAATAGAACAGATCAAGACATTATTAAGAGATATGAGCCACTAGAGTTAGAGATAGTCACTCCGCATGAGATTATAGCTTTAAGGTTTAACTCTTCAAAAGAAAAACCAAAAGCTAGAAGATGATAAATTTGTTTTAAATTCTACAAATATATATAAAATATTTTTAAATGGAGGGGGCTAGATAGATGGCTTAGCAGTTGAAAGAAGCACTAACTGTTCTTGCAGATGACCTGGGTTCAGTTCCTAGCAACCACATGTTGGCTAACAACCATCTGTAGCTCCAGGTCCAGGGAATTTTAGAACTTCTTCTGATCTCCATGTGCATTGCATGAAATGGCTGCACTTATATAAATGCAGGCAATGTACTCATACACATACAATTATAAAATAATTTTAAAAATCTAATTATAAAAATAGTTTATAGAATACAAACAAGTGTAAATACAGGGTGATACAAAATCACTCATTTTTGTAAATGTTTGTTTCCTTAATCTGTTACAATGTTCTTGATTATTTTAATTTCAAATATAACAATCTTGTTATTTGTAAAATGCAAATGTTATGCCACACACCAAAGACAAAAGGAAAGAAAAAAGTTAGATCATGATGGCTAATGGTTTTAATATGATCAAAGAGTGTCTTACTTATTGGCTTTACTAGGCATTCCTCTCTCCTAAAGACTGCTATTCTTTCCTGCTACTTAGCATCATCTACATCAGATACTATGAACCATTTCCTAGAAATATGGAAATAAATATTTGACTCCCACACTCACAAAATGTGACACTTGGTCAAAACAGAGAAGTGTGACTAAGAAGTCCCAGAAAAATTAAACATCTTGGAGGGTACTTCCGGCAAAGCTCACTAAGTTATTAGTACTTCAGTGACTAAAGAGTGTTTGGAATGCTGCAGAACCATACCCTGTTTACAATTTATCTTGGTCCATTTTTTACCAATAAAGAGACACTCCTTGACCACCTGTTTCTGACTTAACATTGTGACTAACAGAAAACATAACAAAACCAAAAACCTTTAGGAATATTTTAACTTAACAATGCCCTAACTCCCACCAGCCAAAAGGCTATAAATGCCATCAGATAACATCTGATGTCTATAGGTCTATAGCTGATATTTCTCTTTTGCTGTAACTGCCTACTTAATATTTCCGCCAATGTATTTGAAATGTGCCTTGATTTTTGACCCTTCTTTGCTGTGTTACTATAAAAACTTCAGGAAACTACTTCTATGCTGGAACACAGAATTTTGGGTAACCTGAATCTGTGTTCCTGGGCCATGGTCACTCATGTTTGCCTCCAGAATAAACTCTCTCTTATTCCTTTTGAAAGGAAAGCTGTGCTTTTGCAACAACACTCCCATCAGTAGAGAATCAAAATGTTAACTACAGAGCCAAAAGATGTTCATATGTTCAAACACAGTATCTAAATACATCTTGTTAGGTTTCGGTATATATGAAGGGAGATTGACGGCCGTCTTGTCTCTCCGCTCCATCTTAGGCCTTAAGTTTCTACTTCCCCATACCCAAGTTTTGAGTTACTATTAATCAGATGACTCCCTACCCGACCACGTTTGGGAAACCCCAGGACAAGCAAACAAGGAACCAGAGGGTGAATAGACCAGAATCATCCTATAGAAACAGTGCCCGTAGAATAAACAAGCTCTGGACCAATCAACCTAAAGGTCAGAATGTTTGTGGTTTCTCCCTTTAAAAGATACTGAATTCTTTACCTGGTGTGGTAGTTTCCCAATTGTCCTAGGGGACTGCAGCCTGACTAGCCACTTAATTATTAGCTTTGTATGCCAAATTATTCAATAAATTCTGTTTTTTACAACTTTTATTGTCATGAAATTTGTTCCTGAGTTTCAGACCCTAACATCTTGGGGCTCATTCGTGATCAGGAACATAAACCCCAACCCATGGGAGCACCAACGAAGCTGGCACAGGTGAGTTTTCTCTGTTTGTTTTTACCTTTGTGATTCTTTTGCTGCTAGTCCGGACAATCTGGGGCTCAACAGAGATTGGGCAGATGGCTATTGATCTCAGAGCCAAAGGAGGAAGGGGCACTCCCTGACTCTTCACCTGATAGGGAGTCAGGGTCAGGCCTGATGTGGAATCCAGGCAGACTGGACCCAGACTCTTGGACAAGCCTGATGAGGAACCCGGGCTGGCCAAACCTTTTTGGGTCAGGGACAGGAGCAATCTTTTCAGCTCACTCCATGCACTTTGAAAAAGGAAAAATGAGAAACTCTATGAGAATGATTGAATGTCTGAGTCGATATGTTATAATGTATGAAAGATGAGAGAAAATAATGTATAAATAATCTTAAAATTTCTGATATAATAGTTCAGTCAAATAGTCTGAAGAACAAATATATGTTTAGTCAAGGTTTATTCAAGAATGTTTGGTTTTTGCCTAAGCTTTAGCCGCATAGCATACAGTAATTAAAAGTACCATATTGGTGGAACTAACCTTCTTGGGTGTTTAACAACCATACTTAGAAGTCTATACTAATCCAGTCAGAAGGTTTTAAAGGGACAAATTTGTCTATTGCCCTCCAAGGTCAACTAAGTTACAGAAGACTATAGGGCATCTCTCGAAATGTCCTGTAATTGTGATGAGTCACCTGTCCTCCTATTCAGAGAGGTCGTGGAGATCCAACTAGAAGGACTCAAACCAGTGTCCAGTCTGCAAAGAGGAAAGTCAGTACAGGAAAATGTTTCCATGATGCTTCTAAGTGAAGTCATGGTCTAGCAAGACTTTCTGACTTATCTTCACATAGTTGGAACTGGTAAAAATAAAGGTCAAGGGAGCCAGGGGCTCCTCTGAAGTCCATGTGACCCCCCCTGAGGAACAGATACTCAACTGACCTTAAGAGTCAAATGAAATTGGTTTATATGGGCCACTTGTGTGATCTTAAATACCCAAAGGAAAGTATAACCAAAAATTAAAGTGATTAGTATACTTCTTTAAGAATACAAGGAATTATACTTTCCAGACATTAGGTTTAAGTGAATATAAGCACTAATCATTATGTTCTAAACAGAAAATGCTACTCAGATGCAAGACTTCAATTCTTGGCCCACTTCAACACTGCAGTACATCCTGAGGCCAAGAAAGGCAAGCCCACCATTGTTCTAACCTAAAAATTAAGTGATAACTAATTTCTTTTCCCTTCCTGTTTAGAAGCCATTTATTACTACGATTCTAGTCACTCCAGCAAATTACCAAGGTGCCTGAAAACAAATTCTGACTTCAAGACTCTCAAATTCAGCCTTGGCAGACAAAAAGAAAAACAAGGGGGAATGCAACAGATGAATGCTGTTGAAAGTACTAAGCAAAAATTCTAATGGACTTTGAATTGGACATTTGAAATTTTCCCTGTTCTGACTATTTTTCTTCCATCTTCCAGGCATCAATCATGGACTTTCTTTTCTCCCTACAGCTAAAAGTTATGCAATTCAGGTGTCTTTTAGATAGACTTACTGACTGGGTACCCCAAATTGCCACAACCTACATCCCTACTCAGCTTTGAGGAAGCCAGAGCAGTCAGTGCCCCAATTCCCTATTGGCAATTTGGTAACCTCTACAGAGGGTAATGTGATAAAATGGAAGGTGGAAATTAACTATGCAGTTTAGGGTAAAAATACCCCTCAAAATGATAGATAGTTCCAGACATCATACGGCCACATCCCTGAAAACCTCACCTGTGAGGGAAGCCCCCAATATTAGACTTCAACCTTTCTAAATTGTTTATGACTCCATTTCATGGTCTATAGGTACCTCAATGGATCAGTCTAAGTCAATAAAAAACTACTTCTCACAGGTTAAATTCTGCATGTGCCTTTCTGATGGACTCCCTTCTTGTGATATACCAGGGGAATGGCACTGTAGGAAATGGAGATGTGAGTCCATAGCTCCGTGGTTACTATCTGAGCAAGATGTTTGGATATCTCTTTAAACAGGCCCCCAGTGTCTCTCCAACCCGAGCATATGGAAGCTGACTATAAATCAAGCAAGTACTTAGTTTCTCCTAAGGGGACCTAGGTTGCTTGTGACTCTGGCCTTACACCCTGTATTAACCTCTTAATCCTTGCTGAGGCATCAGATCTCTGC
Source organism: Eospalax fontanierii (assembly GCA_035773235.1). NCBI lineage: Eukaryota > Metazoa > Chordata > Mammalia > Rodentia > Spalacidae > Eospalax > Eospalax fontanierii. The sequence goes on from CM069525.1 coordinate 83,713,059, forward strand.
ATACTCATACACATCCTCCCCCAAGTATATTAGAACTCAGGAGAGGGAGGTAGGGAAATTCTAGGGCTCTAGGAAGCACCCAATGGCCCCAGGAGGCAGGGCTGACCACTGTCCTCGTGCCCCTTCTAGTAAGCTTAGGAATTACAGGATCAGAGGGAGTGGGAATAGCAGCTCTTGTAACGCTGGACCAGAACTCTAAGCTCTTGAGTAAACAGATCTACCAATACCTTTCTGAGTTAGAAAAATCAGTGGACCATCTGACAATATCCCTGGATTCCTTAGCAGAAGTAGTTCTCCAAAATAGAAGAAGGGTAGATTTACTCTTTATGTAACAAGGACGACTTTGCACAGCTTTGGATGAGCAATGTTGCTTCTATATAAACTACTCGGGGGTCATAAAACAGTCCCTAGCCGAAATCAGAAAAAGATTAAAAGAATGAGAGGACAATAGGGTTCAGCTCATGTTATTTTGCACCCAATATGCCCACTTGAACCAAGCACCTGATGCTTATGATAATATAGAACTCCCCCAGAGACCCTAATTGCGCCATCTAAACTGTTTTTTTTTCTCTCTCACTTCTGTAAACTGCTTGGCTTAATGATTTAATCCAGTTACCACTCCCAGGGAAGAATGAAGGGGGACAGACAGCCATCTTGTCTCTCCCCTCCATCTTAGGGCTTAAATTTCTATTTCCCCATATCCAAGTTTGGAGTTACTAAAAATCAGGTGACTCCACACCCAACCACATTCTCAAATCCCAGGGCAAGCAAACCAGGAACCAGCAGGTGGCAAGATCAGAATCATCCTATAAAAACAGCCCCCTTAGAATAAACAAGTTCTGAACCAATCAACCTAAAGGTTGGACTGTTTGTGGTTTCACCCTTTAAAAGATAGCTGAATTCTTTACCTGGTGTGGCAGCTTCCCAATTGGCCTAGGGGACTGCAGCCCAGCTAGCCACTTAATTATTAGCTTTGTATGTCAATTTATTCAATAAATTCTTTTTTTGTTACAACTTTTATTGTCATGGGATTTGTTCCTGAGTCTCGGACCGTAACATCATACATTGGTATATCTCAAAGCACTCAAAATTAAAAAAAAAAACCTAAATAATATGATAATCTAAAAACTTTTAAGTGAACTAATTTATGTCAAATATGTAGATTATTAGAATAGAATGTTAGCATGTGTGTTTTCTAACCGGCATCTATTTTCGGACAGGTTTAACTCAACCACCTACAGTTTGATAATTCTTTGTCAAATTTTAAGGAATTTGAATCAAACTAAAGACTTGAATTACAACAACTCACAAAATGAAAGTGCACAAGGGAAGAAAACATCTTTTAGTTCTAAAAATCTATCAGCTAAAAGTAGGCTATGGAGAAAACAGATGATTTCAGATGTTGCAGCTGTCAACTTCAGTGGATTAACAGCTGAAATAGAGTTGTCAATGAAGCAATGAAATGGAACTAAGGTGGAAGTTTTGCAAGTTTACTTGATTTAAAAGTCTTTTTATGGCAAGAATTAATGCTAATGGCTCAAGCCAGTATACTGATTTATTATCATCTTCAGATCTCTCAGAACTTGTGCTGAAGACAGTCACACAGTAAATAGATGCCATAGTTTTGTAGTATAGATCACTATTCAGGTTTTAATTATAAAAATATATCATAAGGTAGGGAAACCTAACAATCAGACACAACTATTTTTCTCCTAAATTTTTCTTTTGAAGATCACATCCCAGCCATGCCAAAAATTTCTAATTTTAGATGCATAAAGAAAGAGGCTGAAAACATCTGTACAAAAGTACAATTCTTCTGAACCCCAGTTTTTCAGATCTATGTGTTGTAAAGACAAATCATATAAAAGAAAGTACAAAAGCTAAGTTATAGTCATGCAATTATATCTTCTATTGTTTTGTCTCGAAAGACATTTTTAAGCAGCATGGCTCTTTCTCTTGAATAAAACCTGTCATGTTATCATTAGAGGATCCTGCTAGATCAAATTTTTTGCATCACATACTTCTCCCTCTGTGCTGTGTGCTGTTAAGCAAAAGAGTCTGAATCAGCTAGATGTGACTATCAAACATCACAGGTTTTAGTTCCTGTATCTCTTCACAGAATTCCCAAATGTCTCTTGAAAAACAGAACTGGCTATTTTAGTAATGATGGCATGTAATTCTCCTGTCTTATTCAGATAAGGTAATTCCTAAGTACCTAAAATTAGCGTTCCATAAACAAGCTCTTCACTGATATAATCCTATTTGAAGGTTCATGAAGGATCTTATGAAAGAATTTATCAGAGATAAAATTAAATGACACATGGTTACAACAGATTAATCTTGAACTGTCCATATTTTCTTACCCATGCCACATTTTCTGCTCCCAGTGTTCTGATGATAATTAAAGAGCAAGTGAATAAAAATTAGGATAAAATACACAATAAGTGAAGCAACAAAATCCCACAACCATAAGAAGACACCAAGAAAGAGGAAAAGAAATAGGAATGAGAAATAAAGGAATTTTGCTGCAAATAAGATTGAGATTTGAGCAGGTAATGTTTATACAAAATTTGTATTTTAGGGGAAAGATCTCAGTAAAGATATCCTGTAATTCAAATCCCAAGTCATGATCACAATTAAAGTCATTTGAATAGCGATAACAAAAGGAAAAAAACAGGAAGCCTTTGGCTGACACCTCAGGAGAGGCTTATTACTGGGCAAAACTAAGCTATCAGTTTCCCCCACCATTGAGCCATAAGAAAAGCAGAGTTTTGTTTTTCCCTACAAGTTCTTAGTTGCTTCATCAGTGATTTCAAATGCTCCCCCAATAAATCAGTTGTATTTGTATGTATACAAATATGCATTCTCTGTGGAAAAAATGTCATGTTTTATTTCTGGAAAGTCTTAGCTTATGAGTAATTTTAGCATGCTTTGCCTGAAGGTTACAATAATGGCTGGTTTCAGCACTTGAATTACAAATAAATATTTTGAAAACATAAAGCAAAAAGAGTCTGTGTAGTTGAACTGTTTGCCATACTACTTAGTACTTGGCGCCTAGGTTTGTGGTAGCTGTTCACTTTCTTCCTCATTACAATTTTTAGAATTTTGAAGATACCTACTTTTCCTTTGGTTTTAGTGGTCTACACTCCCTACCTGTAATTTCTCCTTTCATAACTCTTGCCTTGTCTCCTCATTTTTTTTTCTTTAACATTGTCCTAAATTTTAACATTTAAATATTCACATAGATGATCTTTCCAATAAATAAGACTCTCTTTTCCTGGACCTTCTATTCTTTTCTAATCCAGTTGATTGCTTTACCTCACTCACTGAAATTCATGGTCATACCTTTTGTAATGGCCTAGGAAAATGGATAAAGACTTTCATTTTGCCATTTATCCAGACCTCAAAGTCTGCTCGTGCTTGACCTTTGCCCAATACCTCCTAGCTGCACACTCTGGGAGGGGCATGTGAAAATAGCTAATTCCTTCGGCTGTTTGTGTTAGGAATGTGCACACGGAAACTGTGAAATGTTTATTTTTTATTGGATGCTGCAAGTTGTAACCAGTCCCCACTGCCAAGACCCTATAAAAGCATCTTTCTAAGTATGATTATGGTTCGCTATAAGCAGCCCTGCCTCTTTGGAAATAAAATACCTTGCTAGTCTATCCACACGGTGTTGGCTTTTTATCTTGACCCATTACAACTTTGATATTAGTATCTTATTAACTATGACCACTCCATCAATTCTCTGTCAAACATTTCAATTTTTAATTATCAGCATGTTTTTTCCTAGTTAACTTCATCTTCTAACTTACCTCAGTAATTCTTAAACATATCTGAGACTTAAATCTTTGATCTTACATTTTCTCCATGTCTTCAATTCCTTTGAATACTCCCTTCCCTATAGAGAAGACTATATAATGAATTTTGTGCTTGTAGCCTTCTATAATTTCCTTGTTTCTCTCTCTTAAATATTTTTACCCACTTAGGCTATCAAAATTGTTTCATCAAAACTTTTAATTTGCATATACTTGCCCCCGTGGTGCTGAACATGGTCATAGAAAACACACAACCACATGGAATAGTCACATTTAATCCATGAACATTTGTCACAAATAGGCCTTTAATGATGACTAGATTTCTTGTCCTATTTTCTAGTGTTGTCACTCTCTCACACATGTGATCACATATGTGATATCTTCCCCTATTTTTACAAATCTCTTAAGCGATTCTTCTATCCCCATTCTCATAAAATTTTACCTCCTATTCTATTCAGAAATCAGAATAACTAGATAAAAGCACTAATGCTTTATCACTTCCTATCCACATGCATTTGTATCCACATATTCTACTTTCTTTTGATTGTTTTTTGATATATTAAGTTCTGCCAATTTCATACACTATGTATTGGTCATATTTACACATCCTCCCCTATCTGCACCCCTCTTAAAGACCCCCACCAGATTTCATGTACTCTGCTGTATACATTAAAGCCTATTGAGCCAAGTCTGTGTTCCCAAATGTCTTTCTGTGTGCCCATTCACTGCAGCTACGTTAAAGCATCTCATGTCACACTATGCTTCTCCTAATACCCATAGGTTGCCAATAGTTCCTCAGATAAAGTTGGGGTTTCTGATCCACTTCCCCACTTCTAGGTTTGTATTTTCCCTGACTTTGAGCTGCATGAGTCTTGTCTATGCTGTTACTATTGATGTGAGTTCCTATGGATAACATCTCAGCTATCTGGAAAACTCTGTTTCCTTGTGCTTTGTCATTCACCACCTCTGGCTCTTACAATCCTTCTGCTGTCTCTTCCTAAATGGTCCCTGAGCCTTGGGTAGAATAGGTTTAATATAGGTGATTATTCAGGGATAAGCACTCTATACTTTCTTTTCTCCCTCTTTCATATATATTTATTCATAAATTCTTCTTTCATATATTCATATATATATTGTTCATTTCATGTAATACATCTTAATCATACTTAGACCCCCTCTAGTACCTGTAATCCCCATAGCCCTCCCATTAATTTCATGAGTTCTGTCATATATACTAAGGTTTATTGAGTGAAGTTTATGTTCCCAAATATCCCTTGGTATTATTTCATATACTGGAGCCTGATCAGAATTTTTTATTCTGTACAGTTTGGCTACTAGTGGTTTTTTGTTTCAATTACCATGGGCTGAAAATGGGTTTCTCACTATTCTATTGGTCATGTCCCAAGTTCTTTCTCCCTTTTGTATTTTCTCTGTCTTATCATTATAATTCAAATACAACCTAATACAAATATGTTTTATTTATTTGCTCTCCACAGTATATGTCTTTCCAAAAATACACACTTTTCTTACATGTAGACATTTTTGTGTTTTTATACAATATATTTCTGTGAACTTTGAACATTACTTGGAACATGGTAGACTCTCATATAAAATAAATGATTTTTTGTCCTATTTTACTACCTTAGTTCCTTTCTTTCATTTTTTTTCCTTTCTTTCTATTTCCTTTACAGTATGCCCTTCATCTTGATCATGGGCTTTGTGGATAGTTCTCTACTGAATTTTCATTTATACTTCCTTTTCTTCCAATGGGGAGAATTCTAGGAGAATTATTAATGAAAACTTCTAGGTCACTCAGTGAAGATTCATGTTTGCTTTCCAATTTGGAAATTTTTTTCAAGTTCATAATTATGTTTTTCCCCAGGATTTGTTTTATTTCTCTAAAATTTTCAGTGTATAAAATAGGCATTATCAGAAAGCAGTAAGACAATAGCTTTTTTAAAGCTATAAAGGTGTATTGAAATAATGAATTACATAGCCAAAAAGTTCATAATTATGTTTCTAAAAACTTAAACCTTGGGCTGGAGCCATGGTTCAGCTATGAAGAGCACTCGCTGCTCTTACAGAAGAACCAGGTTAAGTTTCCAGCACCCACATGGCGCCTAACAACTGTCCTTACTTCCATTTCCAACCACATTTTATGGCCTCTGCAAGCACTGTGTGCACAGGTACACCTACATGTATGGGGGCAAAATAATCATAAACATAAGATAAAAATCAGTAGACAATTTAAAAAATTTAAACCTTGAATTTGGAAGTTCATCAATTTTTATCCTGTTCCAGAAATTACAAAACATTATAGAACATTTGTTTTAGAAATTCAAACTCTGACTATAGAACACTACACATTAAATATACTGGTATTTATTTTGTTTAATAGTGAATATAAGTCATATTTTAATTGCAATACACTAGTTCCAGGAGGAGCTTAAGGCACAGGGGTCAAGATATTGAAATAAAACCTTTTCATAAAGAAATTCAAGTCACTTTGACTTTCCTGAAGTACAAAGAAAAAGTATTTCAGGTAGAGTGAATGTTCAGTTGATGTTATTTTCTCTAAAAAGGAAGTGTGGTGGGGGGAGAAATGTACGTATCCTAAAACTTTGAACCTTGACAATATCATGGGGTGTAGATAAAACTGATATAGAAAATGAAAAGGGATGAGATCAGTCAATGGTTTGTTTCTTTCAGGCAAAGAATTTTAATCTTAAAATTACTGGGTTCCAGCAACAAACGTTGTTATATAAACTTCAATGAAGAGAAAAAGCATCAAATCTGTGATTGTACAGGTCAAGAAAAATATAAAGACTCACAATTTTAAACAAAATTTCAAAATCAGAAACTAAAAGTTGGGGTTCAAAATCAAGAACAATTGACATCAATGGGAAAGAAAATAATTCCCATAGGATACTTTATTAAATTGTTATATTTCACCACCCTATAAATATTCTCAAATACACCTTAAGTTTCTGAACTTTTATGGTGGTATTTGCAGACACTCTAATTAACATGAACTTTGAACACTAAATACACATATTTCAAGTTTTTGAATTTCCCATTTTTCTTCATTTCATTTCTTAAGATATTCTGATCCATAGAAATCAAGCTGCATTTAATATTAATTTGCTGGAGGTTGAAATTGTACATGCAAATTTTTATTATTAGTCTGCATTATACACAGCTAACATCTTGCACAATTGTATTTAGGAAACAAATAGCATTTCCTTATTTTGTGAATTTTTACAATTAAAATTTTATTAATAATAATATGTAGCCAGGCATGGTGATACATGCCTTTAATCCCAGCACTTGGGGCAGAGATGGGTAAATCTATGTGAGATCAAGACCATCCTGATCTACATAGTGAATTTTAGGCCAACTGGGGCTATAGGGTGACTCTCAAACAGCAAAATTAATTATTTAATTAAATATTAAAGAACAATGAAGATTAAAAAGAACAAATTCAGATTATAGTAATATCTGATAGATACACAGAAATCAGAATTTGATCATTTAGCTTGAATTTTTAATGCTAAAGAAATAAATTTCAGGACAGACAGTACCTACACTTAAGACATATATTTATGAGAGTTAGGCACAGTTCTTCTTAGTCTCACTTATCTTTGCCTTAGATTCATCTGATATTGACTTGTATAATTCATTTATTTTTCATTTAAGTATTATTATAAAAAAGATATTCTACTAGTCAAAATTATGAAAGGAGACTTAATTATCCAAATATAAAGTACAAAACAGAGGAATATATTTACTAAAAGCTTTTAGTCAACTTTCACACAATGTTTTTTAGTGAACACTTAACAAAAGTATATTCTGCATAAATATGCCTCACCATTAGTCCAATGGTATTTTCTAAAATATCATGGTTTGCATCCTATTTTAAACTTTAAATATGTATATTTAAAGATATAATAGTGTTTTGCATACATGTAAATAACATAATGGTTACTATAATGGAGCAAACTTACATTTCTTATCATTTCACATAATTATCCATTTTGCTACAAAAATACTTAAAATTTACTCTTGTAACAAAAATCCTGAATGTAGCACAAAATTATGAACTAGACTCCTCAGATGGTCCGTTAGTTCTCTAGACTTGTTCGGGTAATACAATTACCTTGTACCCTTTGTGCAACATCTTTTCATTCTATTAAGCCCTCATTCTTTATCATTAAGTTTCAACATATTTTCAGATTCCATATACTAATGAAATCATAAAGTATTTTTATTTCCGAATGTGGTTTATTTATTTAGTGTAATGTTCTCTAGATTCACTCAGGATTGTTGGGCATAATGCAGGGTGGGCCTAGCTGGGAGGAAAGGCGGAACGGCTCTTGTGGGCATTGTGTTCCTAGTTGTGCAGCCAGTTTCTGCCCAGCACGTGGAAAGAACCTAGTCCACATGGGAACAAACTATGATTGGCTGTAGTCGAAACCCCACCCAATAAGTTGATTGGCTAACCAAACATATAAGATACCATATATTTCCTGAATAAATTGAGCTTGCAGCAGAGTACCACTGCTGGTTTCCCGCTCAACTCCCTGAGCTGGTGTCTTGATTCCACACCTACTCACTCCCCCACGACGGTGGAGACCCTTTGGTCCCTCTCCAGCTGGTACCGAGTGCAGGGGTGCTGCTGCCACAAATTCATGCAACCTGGGTCACTGAGGCTTCTAGTTTGACAGCAGTTTAGAAAACTGAAAAAAAAATCTGTCATTCCACCCACTTGAAAACAGAGTAAGTACAAGCAATACCCTGAGACCTTCCTGAAAATGCGAGAATGTGACAAATGTGAGAATCCTCTTCTTGTAAAAAGCCTGATAATATTTCCCAGCACTGATGCAAGTTTGCACGTGCATGTGCTAGTTTACCTATTGATCAATCAACACATGCCTTAGTTACTGCCATATTTTGGATATTGTGAAGAATAATTAAATAAACATGGGAGTGCACATGTCTTTATTAACTACTAATTTATTTTTATTTTTTATTCCAAAAAAAAGGATTTCTGAGATATGTGGTAGCTCTATTTTTAATTTCTTTATTAATTTTCATATTGTTTTCCACAGTGGCTGCACCATTTTACATGTGTAATAAATGTATTTGAGAGTTCTTTTTGCTCCCTACCCTTGGATTTTTTGTTACTCCTGGTCTTTATGACAGTGGTCATCTTCCCAAGTTGATGTCATATCTCTTGTGTGTCTGATCTATATTTCCTTAATGAATTATGAGGGTTAGCAGTTTTTAACATAACTTTTGTTCATTTTTAGGTATTCATTGAAAAAAAAAGTCTGTTTGGGTCCTCTGCTGATCTTTAATTGGGTTTGTAAGAGATTATTAATTTTTCAAACTTTTGTCTTTTAAGGGGAAAGGGTCTCATTTTCAGGAAGGTCTCAGGGTATTGCTTGTACTTACTCTGTTTTCAAGTGGGTGGAATGACAGATTTTTTTTTCAGTTTTCTAAACTGCTGTCAAACTAGAAGCCTCAGTGACCCAGGTTGCATGAATTTGTGGCAGCAGCACTCCTGCTTATTAGGGGTACTTGGAAAGTGCATCAGGGGCTTTCTTCTTTCCTGTTTTTGTTTCCCTCAAAGTGCAAGCTCAGACATTCTTTCCCGTTAGTGTTGAGTAACGCTGAGATTAAAGGTGTGTACCTGCTCCCTTCATCCTGTATCTTGATAGCTGCTGCATGACTGAGCTCTATAGGCAGGTGCCCAGAGCTACTGGGGAGACTGAGTCCTGGGATGATCTTGTGGAAGCACTGTCACATCGATGACACTGGTCACATGTTCACTGTACAAGTTAAATGGATCCAAAGCCGTGGTCTGGAACTCTGAGAGACACTACAGTATCGCAGGCTCTTAGGGCATGGATGAAGCTGTGACACTGTCCCTAATGAATGAGGTGCAGCTCCAAGTTTTTCTGCAGAAGAAGAGGACCTGGGTTCACTTGGAATTCTGTTCTTAAAACTAAAAGGTTGTATCAGCAGCTCTTGTAGCTTTGGCTCTTAAGCTCTGGAGAATACGACATATCAATGAGTAGCTTAGATTCTGCAGCCCAAATGTTACGGAAGCAAAGACTTAAGAACAGCAAAACATGACAATTGTTTGGACTCTGTGGGATGGGGAGCAAGATGATCACTATTTTTCTCCTCAGGAAGTGAGATGCTTAAGCAGCTCAAAACTCACGTATCTAGTCCGTTTTCAGGGAGATAAAGTAATGCGGTTCTTTCATTTTTGTTTGATACATAAGAAACTATGTGAGCTCAGCTCTGAGGGCGGAAATGGAAAATGGTGCCAGGGTTCTGGGTCTCTAAAAGAAAGTGTTCCGGGACAGCTCAGGTTTCAGAGCCTAGTTGAATTAGTGGCTGGGATGAGAAATCAAACATTACCACAACAACTCATTCCCAGGGAGCAGAAGACAACAGTAGTTCATCACGGAGGTGAGACATCATGGTGAAGGAGGTGTATTAAAAAGTTGCAAGGAGTAGGGGTGGAAATTACAACAGCTATTTGACACCTAAAGCAGGACACACAAGTAGTGTTTTCAATTCCAAGACAGCTCATGCCATTGAAGCTTGGACCACAAAATGTTGGGTACCATCTATGTTCTTTCTTCAGAGTGGTGGGAGTAGAGCATGTGGTGACAATGCCCGAAAGACTTAAAAGACACCAGTGTCAAGGACTGCACATGTTTGTGGCAACACTGAGTACAACTGGAGATCTCCTTCCTGACCATCTTTCCTCACAGAGAAGTATACCCTCTGGTTCTGAGCTCATCTTGACTTGGTTACAGAGTGACAGAGTATGGTGTTTCCTTTCTTTTGCAATGCAGCAATCCTGGGTTTCTGTGTACTAGAGGATTTCTATCATCCATTTGCTTTTTTCTTTTCAAAATATAATTGTGTTTTTGTCTTTTTTGCTGAATGACTAGAAGAGACAAATGTTAGAAATTTCTGATTGACCCTCTTGCTGAGATCACTCCTAATTTCTTTATCTTGATAAACGAATGACTTTGCCAGGTGGAAGTTTATTTTACTTTTATTTGTTTTTATTTTTTCTTATATGGCTTATACCCAAAGTATAATTTTCTAAAATCATGATAACTCTTTTTGGCTCATAGAGAACATTACAAATGTAGATTGAAAAAATATTCTGGGAAGTAACCCATTCATCAAAACCCATATCTGTACAGCCAAGGGAATTCTAACTGTCCTAGCTTATACATTTCATGCAGTACGTTGTAATAATCCATTCTATCAGCTTGGTCAACAGTTCTGTAAGAAATGAGTGCAGAAGACTGATTTCTTTTCAACCTCAGTATAAATCTATTTATTACAAAGAAGTAGGATGAGAAGATGACAACCAGAGAACTCATAGCACAGGGAAGAGAGAAAAAGCATTCTTATTATATCTCCTCTAAATACAAACATTATAAAATAGATCTGATTCATGTACTTTATATATTTCCTCTGAAGTACTTCAAATCTCTCCTATATTTTATGTCCTGCTCACTTTGGAATTTTTGTTTTTATGATAGCATTTGTATGTTTTTACCATGCATTGGTTTATATTTTCATTTTCTAGATATTTACTGAGTGTTTGCTTTTGCCACATGATACTCTTGGTGCTGAACGATACACCAGTGAGCAAAACAAATAAGGTAATCATCAGTTTCTCGATATAGGGAAACCTGGATTTATTCATCACTTCATTCCCTGAAGTGACTACTATATAGTATGTGATAAAAAGGAGTAGTGGGTGCCAAGGAGGGTGAATGGAGGAACAAGATTGCAATCGACTACAAAGGGATATAAATAAACACTTTTAGAGTTAGGAGAAATATTCTAAACCTATTTCCTAGTTTCATGACTACCTGTATTTGTTAAACCCCTATATAGCAGTATACCTATGATAACTGAATGTTATGCAAATTGCATGACGATAAACTAGGTTTAGAAAAATAACGACTGAATTGAGGGAATGCAAACAAAAGAGTGTTTATTTTTTAAATGAAGATAGTTGCTTAGAGGAGGAAGGGGTGGAGGAGGAGGAAGAAGAGCAGGAGGAGGAGGAGATGGAGGAAGAGGCAGAGGGAGATTGATAGTGGGAGGGGGCACATAAAATGGTTTAAAGGATGACTAATGATGTTTTTAGTTTTGACCAGAGTAATAGTTGTTAGCATCCTCCCCTCAGAATACTTCATTAAACCACCAATCATTTCATATGATTTATCTCTGTCTGTGTTTTTTTTTCACAAAAGGTAAAAAAAAATACTAAATACAAGTTAATTATAAGTATTCATTGAAGGTCACCCACTGCAGTGAAGTACAGGCTACACATGGAAAGAACTTTGATGATTAACTTGTCCAACATATTCAGTTTACAAATGTGCACCCTGAGAACTAGATACTTATTTAATAAGATCATCTAATTAGTTGGTTACAGTCGTGAGACTACATTTCTAGACTCACTGTTTTGTGATCAGAAGGCATCTGAGGCAATAGAAGCACACTTGCTTTCCACTAAAGATCCTGTAGGAATTTGATAACTTATGGCAGTCTATTCAATTGTTTAGTTAGATTAGGTGCTTGGGGGATGGAAGATAAAGATTTAAACAAATTTTGTAAAACTGGTTTCACTGATAATGACTTTTTGTTAAATATAAATGACTAAATTTTTATCATTTTTGCAGAGCTTTTGTGACTTCTGAAGGGGATTTCCATAAGGAATTGAAAATACACAATAATTTGGAGGCATACATCATTGAACTTGAACTAATTTTTAATGTTGCAAAAATATCATGCTGATTACACATAGTTGAAAATTTTCAACATGGAATACATAGAGATTTAAATATTGCACCTCATTGCTAATGATTATTATTGCCCTCAAAGACCACCAATATATATTTTTGTGAAGTTATGTGCCATGGTTATATTTCTGTTAGCTAAGATTATGAAACGTGAATTTAGTTTTTATGTGTGCTATTATGTTGCTATCATTTAATGCGTTTAGATTATGTTTTCAATTCTTATGAGGACTTTTCTTGCAATTAAAATTACTCTCCCAATTATTTAGTAATAGTGCCATAAAGTAGTGTTATATGCCTCCATTGAACTGTTACAATGCAAGAAATTTTACAGAAGCATAAATTTGCATTCAAACTTTCTTAAGACATAACTCTTAAAAATAAATTACTATGAAAGCCAGTCATTATAGTACATGCCTATTTAATGCCAGCACTCAAGAAGCAGAAGCAGGTGGATTTCTGTGAGATCACTGCCAGTCTGGTCTACATAAGGAGTTCCAGGCTACTTGGGGTTACAGGGAGACCCTGCCTCAAAAAGATGAAACTAAATTAATTACTTAATTAAAATAGAAACTTAAATGCTAGGCATGCTAGCACATACCTTTAATTTGAGCACTTAGGAACAGAGACAGGCAGATCTCTGTTAGATTGAGGCCAGCCTGGTCTACACAGTGAGTTCCAGGTCATCTGGGGTTAGAGGGAGACCTTTACTCAAGAAAAATAATTAACAAAAAATTAATTAATTAGCTAATTAAGATAACCTAGTAAAATATAATTGAACACAAATATATAAAATTAAAAATAATTATATGTCAAGAAATACATACTAGTTCCCAGTTAAAAATACCCCACATAAAATTCAAACAGTCATTAAATAAATAGTACTGGTTTTAATTTTTTGTTTGAATCCAAATTAAATCTAATAATGCATCTATACTTTAACTAAATTATATTATTCTAGCATACTCTAAATTCAAGACTAGTACAGTGTGAAAATTATTAGTCCTATTTAAAGGAGAGACTATTTGGTTGGGTTTTCTAAAATCTAGGTAATTTCTTAGAAGAGGTTATTTTTAAGAGAATCTTCTATAGAAATCTGAGATCCTTTTGATCGTAACAAACATCTATGTTCAAATCATACAAAATAAAATGCTGTAAGGAATAATCTGTACTCAGTGATTACCTTGGTCATAAAGTCTGTGTTAATCTAGCTAAGACTTCAGTAACTCCCTATTCCAGTCTGTCTTATATGAACATTTTGACATACAGAATGCTAGTTATCAGAGTACTTCAGCACTCCACCAGGCAAATTCTGCCTAACTGGTCCATTAATTTTAACCTGTCACCTAAATGTCTGCACTCTGTTTTGATTTTTGTTTGTTTGTTTTACTGCTAATTTTAGATTTTAACCTTGTATATGCTATGATTTATGATAGTCCTACAAAATTCTAAATTCTAAATCTTCCTATTCTAGTGAATGTGACTTCATTTGAAATAAAGTCCTTACAGCTTGCTGAGTTAAGATGAGGTCATTAGTATGGGTATGAACCCAACATACCTGCCTTTAGAAAAAAGAGAAATTCGCAGCACAGAGGTTTCTATGCCCAGTGGGAAGGGGATTTAATGAGACAGACACAAAAGACACAGGAAGGATGTTATGTGAAGATAAAGGTAGAGATAAGAGCATTAGATAACAAATTTCCATTATTTTAAGTCAGTCTGGGGTACTTTATTATGAAAGACCTAGAAAATTAATATACCGCCTTAGGCAAAAGATAGCAAAATCTACACAGTGTTTCTATCTTGAGAAGAAAATTTAAAATGTTTTTCTCAGTAAATCAAAATGATTTGGATATTCTGGTAGAATCACAAAAATTCATCCCTTATCAGGCAACTAGCTTAGACCTTAGGGTTCATGTTTTATATCCAAACAATTTGATTTAATGATCCTTTGAAAATGGATTGTAATTTGTTACTTTTAAAAATGTGTCAATAATAAAATTTTCATGATCTTTCCAGAAAAGGTCATGAAAACTGGACCTTGAAATTAATATACATTTGCATGTCCAGAATATATTGTAACCCAACAAAGGCATGTTCAGTTTTGGTTTGTCTTGATTTGCAAGTTTAGTTTGATAGTTATGTTCATTCACCAGGACAGGATTTTTATTACCAAACAAATATTGGTCTTTGTTCTAAAACATCTAATACTTATTTAAATAATAAGCCATCTTTTCTTTTGCTTCTAACTTAAAGGTATACATACACAACTTTCAGTCCCCTATTTGACTTTTGCTCCTGGTGACCTATTTCGAAGCCAAAAGCACAGATGAGAATAATTTGTCTTGTTCTAGCTCGTAGTCTTCAATCTGATTCCATGCATGAATTTACCAGCTTCCTCATGAAAAAACAGTGTTGCTTTGGAGTAAACACATTCTTTCATTCTCTATGAAAATACTATCATTTGTGTACTAATTAAGGTCTTCAGTATGTTTACAACCTGAAAACTGCATCAGATTATGGAGTTGCTGCAAGATTTCTGTTGATTTTAGTGGGAGTTGCACAAATGGAATGATGGTCAAAATCTGTCCTAATTACCAAGCCTTCTGAACCATATTTTTGCCATCTGAGCTCTAAAGAAATTAATGTAACTTTTGGATGATGCTAAATGTTAACTGGCAACATTTAATAAACATATTTGTTCAATGGTTTAAAAGTACATTTCCTATGGTGGAGCTAATTTATTTTGTTTGTAGAAGAAACAAAACAAAAAGAATTAGCGATGTTTGTTGTAAGAGTTTCACTGACAATCACTTAGAGACCTTAATGAAATATTACCTAGAATATTTGTTTGTGAATATGATGAAATATTTGGAAAAGATATCTAAATGCTAGCAAAATGATTGTTTTCCTAATAATTATACATCCTTATGCTTGAAATCTCTCTCTTAAACCTACTTTCCTTTCATCCTTGCAACACCACTATCATGATAGCCAGTGAATAACAGATGAAAGAAATGCTGAGATCGGACTTCCTTATTTTGCTTCCTTCTTCCAAAAGTAATCACAGAAATAATCTTTTTTTTCTCCATGTGTTTTTTATTGGAATAAATTACATTAAGGATTAAACATAATAATAAAATTAATACATTCAAGTATATATCACATAATCACACTAAATGCAAAAAATACCTTTCTAGTCTGAGGGAACTTAATTATAGTTGTCATAATTTTATCATACAATATACAGAGCAATGAATTTGTTAAACTCAATTTGTGTCTGCCCATTATAACCTCTTAGGCTTGCTTATGCAAAATAAATTGCTATAAGATGCTTCAAAGAAACTACATTGATTTGCATACTAAGGAAACTGCTTTTAAATGTTATATTTAGTATCTCATTAATGCATTTATTTCTAATTGAGATCACAATAAACAATGTTGTTTAATTAATAAATTTGTTACTTGAAAGTTTTAAGGCAATTGTAGCAGTGGAAGCAATAGGTTTTAAAAAAGATCATGACCAGTAAGAAAATGTCTGCAGCCAACAGACCCATATTTACATTTTCAAACTTCTACTTTGTTTTTTGCCATGCGGTTTATGTCTTCCAATTAGTTTCAGATTCTAATTCTTCCGAATAATTTCAAATAAGGAGTACACTGATAAAATATATGTACAAAGTACTATCCTAGGTATAGTGAGAAACCCTTAAACAATAATCTTCAAAAAATTGTGTCTCAGCTAGGTATGGTGGCAAATGCCCTTAATCTCAGCACTGGGGAGGCAGAAGCAGAAGATCTCTGTGTAATTGAGGCCATGGAGATCATGTTTCAGAGAGAATAAGAGAGAGAGAGAACCTACAAGTAAACAAACAAAAAATGTGTCTCATTACCAGAGCAGACACCTGTCCTTATGTAGTTCAAATTGACCGTAATAAGGACAATAAAATACTTTTCAGACAACACAAGGTTCACTCTTCTGTAAACCTAATTCATAAAGCAATTAAACATCAAAATAAGGCCTAAAATGTATCATTTGTTACTAATGGTACTTATTGGGGCAGGGGATTTTTTTTATTGTTGTTATGACACGCTGAATAAAGACTGTACAACCAATTAGTATTTGCAGAGAAAATCTTAGTCAAACAAAAGTACCTCTTTACTTTATTGTGTATAATGTTCCTATTTCCCCTTTAAACAATAGCAGGAGAGCACAACATTGATCTCATGTATTTAAAATTTATAATAACATCTCAAAACTAAATTAATAAAATAAAAAAACAAAGGACAAGCAATCATATACTAGGTAATAGAAATGCCAGGAATGAGATATTTTCAAGCATTACTTCAGCTTAAAATTTTCAAATTTTTTTATTCAATAAGAGACTAAAAAGACGAAAAAAAGTTGACAGTTTCTATTAAGATTGGACACTGCCATTACATCAAAGTCAGAATAAGATTCACACTGATTAATTTCTATATAGTTTTATAATAGAAGCATATTTAATCTCCTTAGTGACTGTGTCAATATTTTCACATTTAGTCCTATTGTAAAGTTCAAGGGAAGCAAGATAACATTTTGAAACAGTGCATACTATATTCTTCATTACTGCAAATTCTAAAGAATTTATAATATAAAAGGTAATCAGTTAGAGGATAAGCTGCTAATAAATTTTGACTGAATTTTTTGATAGGTGAAATTTTATATATTTTCAAATCCTGAACATGATTCCACAGAGATATTACTAATTTTCTGAAATATAATTTAAATGGGTATATTATCCAGACTAAACTGATTTTTCATTATTGAAATACTAGATTTCTGGGTTTGCAATACAAATGTGTCTTCAAAGAAGCCTATTACTCTCAGAGTTACATGTAAACGGCATTTCACTTTTATATTCTCAGCATCACAGAGGTATATTTTAAAATGATATTAAATCAATATTCTGTGTCTATTATTTGTTCACTATGCATTTAGCACTGCCTTGATCTCACCAGGGGTCCTGTCTCTAGGTGATCATAAATGTTCATTATCCATTCTATGAAGAGAGTTTTACATAATAATTCTGTTTAGCATTCCCTCCCTACCATTCTGTTTGTGACACACGACTTTTAGCTTTATACAAATGTGGTTAGCACTACTACTTTGGATGCTTTATATTATTCCAGGAGAATTCATTACTTTTTATGTGTGAGCCCATACTTTTTATATTTGGGGAATTTTCTCTAGCTTATTGTTAACAATAAGCAGTAACAATGCCTTTCACATAGAAAGGTTCCATGATTATGCTACTTTTTTTCTTTCTTTCAGCTTTATAACACATAATAATTATTTATTTACCAAAGCAGTCAGAGTACACAAAGGTCAAGAGTATGAACTAATTCTTCTAGGTTATATGTCTAGTCAAAATTTCCATACATCTTATAATATAAATAAAGACAAAAGACATACTGCTCCAACATTAAAAAAATGTGTGAATTTGTCTTAGAAAACCGGACATATTGGGCTATAGATTTAGAATCAACTTCAAGATTATTCCACTCCATCATGACTCAGACCTACTTCAGATTCAGAAAAAAACTTTTAAATTAACAGTCATAACAATGCACTCAAATCACTACTTCAAGGGTCACATCTATTTAGCTTAGCTATTTAGAACTAGGTTACTCTATCCCCATCAACTCTCCTTTGGTCTTAGTCCCTTCCTGCTGCAGCTGCCTGAGAACAACCCACTAGTATGGTGAGTAAACCAGATCCTGCCCACCAGGTTACCATCCCCCAGCTTTGGAAACAATTTCATTTCCACTGCTATTTAAACCAACTATTCGATACTCATTGTCCAGGCCTGAGCCTAGACTCCTTTGCCCTACTGGAGAGCTACTGACTAGCCAGCCTGGGACCATCTGTTTGTTCTCTCAAAAACAACAACAACAACAACAACAACAAAAAAGGAAAAACTTGAACCTGGCCAGACCAACTAACTACTCATACCTGATCAGAAAGCAAGTAAACTATGTCAACAATAACAACAGAACCAAACTTCAGTTCAACAAAGGCAGGGTAGAATTTCATATCAGACACACAAGTAATCAAAAAAAAAAAAAGAGAAATATCCATATAACCAGGTCACAATGCAAAAACACAGATAATATGAAAAGTCAAGATAATATATCCCCACCAAATACCACAAGATATATTGAAGTGTTCTAAAATGAGAAGTACCCAGAGGACCCCTAAGACACAGAACTTAAAAGAAAAATCATAACATGATCAAATAATTCAATGAATTTATCACAAAGAATTTTAAAAGAATAGGAATAAGCTAAACACACATATTGACAGCTGAATTAAATGACAAAAGAAACTCATGATTTGAAAACTAAATTCTTAAAAGAGATAGAAATATTGAACAAAACTGATACTCAATAAGCCAATATTAAACAAGAGAAAACCTCAGCAGCAGCAGAATGAATTAAATGGAAAGCAGAATATCAAGACTGGTCAATAAAGTTGAAGAGTTAGGTCACTTAAGGAAAGAATATAAAATATTTAAAATAGATGCATGGAATATGCAAGAAAAGTGGGCCACTAGGAAAAGACCAAATTTATACATCATACACAGAGAGGAAGAAAAAAAATCTCACATCAGTGGCATTGACCAGATCTTCAACTGGAATATAGAAACAAATTTTGCTAAATTAAGAAAATACATACTGATACAGATACAAGAAGCAAATAGAACACCAAACAGACAGGATCAAAACAGAAACTCCCTACTGTATATCATGGTTAGTAGTGGTACTTTTTATCTTGTGGGTAATCAGCAGGTGTCAAATCAGAATTAAGATCTGCTCCATGGAAGGGAACTCATATGTAGTACTATAAACATAGCCAAATATACATGACTGGAGAGGTCATAGATCCTAGAGAAGAACGTAGAGTGGTTACATTCCTGGAATAATATGATTTCTTACCTTATTCTAAATATACATCTTTATATATACAGACAAGTGTACCTCTCACCCTTCATCAAAGAAGGTTGTTTTTTCAGCAGAGACTATTATACAGTTCCAGGACTGGTTAAATGCAGAAAATAAGTGCGTTCATGAGATGGTAGATCCTTTGTGACACATCTTTGATGCAACCTCTACACATAGGATGAATATATCTCTTTTAAGATTCCTTATACACACAGCAAACAGTGATTAACACAGAAACCCACAACTGTCCAATGTGCAGAGAAAAAAAAGGATACAGTATGCTTATTGCTAAATGGGATAGCTATTTCAAACCTCTGCCTCCCACACTTCAGGGATAATTATGGAAGAGTAGGCAGAAAATTTGTAAAAGTCAGAGGAGGTGGATAATAACCGGATAACAGAGTCTTCCAGGTAAATGATCAGTTACTCATGAAGACTAGCAAAAATGATGACAGCATGCACAAGTCCCATGTAAGCTCAAACCAGACAAAATCCCAGTACAGATACTGGGATATGGGTAAAACATTGCACTACAACCTAAGGAACTTGTGGCAATTAATAGCCTACTGGGAGGGGGAAAGAGAGTGTCTTAGAAGGGATGGGACTCTTGGTGGGCCCAGTGGATGGACCCACCCTGAAGGATATTGGAAGATGCAAAGAAGACTCTATAGGTCATATATATACATATATAACATTAAATTTGGTGGGATGCAATGGTGGGATCTGTGACTAGAGGAAGGGATCTGGATACATCCAAAGAAAATAGAAAACTGAAAAAAAATTTAATACCCCCAAATAAAAGATAAACACTAAAAGTACATAACAATGAGAGGGTATTGAACAGTGTAAGAGAAAAGCAATAAATTACATATAGAGGAAAACCCATCTGGATTATAGCTAACTTGTCAGTGCAAACTATAAAAGCCAAAAGAGCCTTAATCAAAGCATTCCAAGTTCTAAATGGTCATAGATTCCATCCCAGAATACATTATACATCAAAATGTTGTAACATATTCAATGGGGAAAGAAAAACCTTACGTGTTATGAACAAGCTAAAAGAATTCATGTCTACCAAAGAAGATTTACAGATTCCACAAAAAAAAAAAATACAAAAATTTGAAGAAAGGAATGATCATACCCATGAGACTACAGAAAGAAAATAAATGAAGCAATAATTGTGGAGACAGAAAATAGGATTGATTACATCATCAGAAAATAAAATGACAATAACCAACACATATTTTTCAACAATAAAGTTAAATATCAATGACCGTAATCTTCCAGTAAAAAGACACAGACTACTTCAATGGATTAAAAAGCAAAACCTATCTTTCTGTTGTGTACAAATAATTAATCTTTCATTCAAGTAAAGGGTGAAAGAATGAAAAAAATATTTAAAACAAATTTCCTTAAGAAGCAAGCAGGAATTGTGATTCTAATATCTGATAAAATAGACTTCAAATTAAAACTAATCAGAAGAGATAATGAATGTCCTTTCATTCTCATCAAGTGAACAGTTAACCAAGGAGATATTATAATCATGAACATATATACATAAAAATCTGGTGCACCCAATTTCTTAAAAACACTACTATTGGAGTTCAAGAAACAGAATAACCCCAAGTCAGTAATAGTAGGTGACATGAGTACCCAACTCTTTCCAATATACATGTCAAATGGACAAAGAATGAACAGAGGAATATCTGGAATAAATTATACATCAAATGGACCAAACAAATATCTACAAAATATTCCACTCAAGTACCAAAGAATACATATTCTACTCAATCCCCCACCAAAGCATCTTAAAAAATAGTCCATATCCTGGGACATAAAACAAA
This sequence comes from Eospalax fontanierii, assembly GCA_035773235.1. Lineage (NCBI taxonomy): Eukaryota > Metazoa > Chordata > Mammalia > Rodentia > Spalacidae > Eospalax > Eospalax fontanierii. The sequence goes on from CM069525.1 coordinate 83,734,551, forward strand.
CCTCAACAAATACAAAATATTGAAGTAATTCCATTAATTCTATAGGACCACAACACAATAAAGTTTAAAATCAACATCAAAAGAAGCTCTAGTAACTACATGAATTCATACCTTAATAAATATTTGAAAAAAGAATTCAAGAACATATCAAAATATCATTCATTGTGATGTAATTGACTTCATTTGGAGATGCATGAATAGATCAATATATAAAAATTAAAAGCTGCGATACATTACAGAAACTCAAAGAGAGAAACCACATAACTGTCCTAATAGATACCAAGAAGGACTTTGACCAAATACAATACCACTACATCCAACATCCCTACAAGAAACCTACAGACAATAGCATAATACATAGAGAAAAAATGAAACATTCCAATTACGATAAGTGCCAAGACAGGAGTGTCCACTCTCTTATTTCCTATTCAATTTAGTACTTGAAGTCTTCTTTTTAGCAATAAGGCAATATAAGGAAGTAAAAGTGACACAAACATGAAAGGAAAAGGCAAGGTATACTTACGTCCAGATGTTAGGATTACATATATAAGAGACCCTAATGACGCCAGCAGAAAACTCCTTGAAATGAACACTACTTTTAGCAAAAGTCAGCAGCCTTCCTGGATAGGAATGACAAACATGCTGGAAAAGAAATCAGAAAAACAACCTCATTCACAGTAGCATAAGTAATTATTTTAGAATAAACCTAATTAAGAAAGAGAAATGATTCTACAGAGAAAACTTAAACTCTGAAGACATTTAGGATGACAATAGACTGGAAAAACTTGGAATGGCCATGGAATTGAAGAGTAAATATTATGAAAATGGTCATTCTCCCAAAGTAACCTATAGAGTCAATATAATTTCAACCAAATATCCTGTGTCATTATTCACAAATATGGAAAATATTACTTAAATATATATGGAAGGAAAATAACACCTGGATAGACAAAGCCATCCTGAGAAAAAAAGAATTCTGAAGGAAGTATTACCATACCTGATTACTAGTTATACTGCAGAGTCATAGAGTCATAGCAATAAAAAAGACACCTATAGCAGTGGAATACAATAGAGGACCTACACAAAAGTTCACACTCTTAAAGCCACCTCATTTTTGACAAAGATGCCAAAAATATGGACTGGAGAAAAGACAGTATCTTCAACAAATTGTGGTGGTAAAACTAGGTATTTACATGTTGAAGAAAGAAACTTTTATTAAAAATATGAAAATACATAAAAATTCAAAGTTATTGGGGCATAAGTGATGGCTCAATAGTTAAAAGCACAAGCTGTTTCAGCAGAGAACCCAGGTTCAGTTGCCACCACTCACATGGTGGCTAGCAACTGTCTGTAACTCCAGGGAAGGCGACACCCTCCTTTGACTTCTGTAGGCATTGCACGACATGAATACTCATACGTACAAATAAGCCATACACTAATACACATAAAATAATAAAAAATAAAATAATCTGGAAAAGCAATAACAAACCAAACCCAAACCCAGCAGACAAGAGTAAATTACAAAAATCAGATAAAAAATAAATGGATAAAAAACAAAAATACACTACAAAGAATAAATGATTTTAAGAGATGGTTATTTGAAAAATATAAACAAGATAGACAGACCCTTAGTGCAGCTAACCAAAATACAGAAAGAGTAAATCATCGTCAACAAAGTAAAAAAAAAGGGGGGTGGGGAGAAACATCACTATACACACCACAGTGTTCGAGAACCCTTTAAGGGAATATTTTCAAAAACCATATCCACTAAATTAGGAAATCTGAAAGAGTAGGACATATTCATAAACTCAATGGAAAAAAAGTTCAACCAAGAAAAGATCAATAGTTTAAACAGACTCATAGCAAACATCCAAATCATAATTCAAACATTCTCAACTAAAGAAGTCCAGTCCCAAATGAATTCACAGCAGAATTTTACCAGACCATCAGAATGATCAACCACCATTACTACGTAAATTATTCAAAAAGGTAGAACCAGAGGGAGAATTTTCAAACTCCTTCTATAGAGCTAAAATTACTCTAATATGAAAACCTCAGAAAGACATAACACATAAAGAAAATTATAGGCCCATACCTATAACGAGCATAGATGCAAAATTTCTAAAAAAAAAATACTTACAAATCACATACAAACACATATCAAAAAGATCACCCATGATGATCAAGTTGGCTTTATTTCAGAGATGTAGTGAATGTTCTACATACATAACTCAATAAACAGAACATACAAATGGACTTAAATACAAAAATTAAATGATCATCTCAATAGACCAGAAAAAGACTTTACTAAAATCCAACATACATTCATGATAAAAGTAGTAGAGGGAACTGTACTGAAGGGAACATACCTCAACATAGTTAAGGTTATATACAACAAACTCACAACCAACATCATTCTTAATGGAAACTTGCACCATTCCCTGCAAAATGGAAACTCGAACGGTTCTCTGTAAAATCAGTAGAGCAATTACATACTTCTATCATACAATGGAACTGAATACACATTTTCATTCCAACACAGAAGAATGGTTGCACAGTGAGAAAATACTGGAATAAAATGAGATTGGAAACCATCAGGAAAAATACCAAAACTAGTAGCTCCATGTCTGGCTCCTGGGACTTCATTTCCAAAAGACTTAAACTGCTCAGCCCATCCAGCTTTCTGCATGCCACAGACATCACTCTCTTGGGCTCATAACTCTTCATCCAGCAATTCCTGGCAGGTGTACCACAGCTATAGCACCTCCAAAGTCTTGAAGTCTCCACTGATAATAAGGCTTCAATTTCACAGCTTCATGCAAGTGGCTGTCAGGTTTTCTTAGTTTGTCATAGCCTTCTTAGAAAGGCAGCAATGCCCCTGCTGCATACTTCTTGGCATTGGCTGAACTCTGAAACAGAGGGAAAGAAACAGTGATACCTTCATTCTTGCATTTTCATTCTGATTAAGCCAGCACTTTATGAAAGACACTGCCAAGTTTAGCTGCCAGTCTGGGATGGATCCTGGCCTACTTCAATCACAATAGCAGCTTTTCTAGGCTATGATTTTCTAGGAGCCAAAACATTCTCAAGTTGGAGATTTAGCTGGGTGTGGATTTTCCCTGAGTTTACTTTTTCAATTGTTTGTCATAGGAATCTGGAGGATTATCCTTAATGACTCTAATCTCTAGAATCAAGAGAGCACCTCCTTCAACACGTCTGGACTCCAATATTATTAAACTTTATAGTGCTCTCTTTCTCTCCAAACTACATTCTAAATGTTTTTCTCCCCATTTGCTCTTTTTCATGAACATATCCATAATATTCACCATTAAAAACTACACCATCATTACTGCTTTAAGATGTCTTGAAATTTCCTCCTCCAAAGAAATTAGTCAAATCCTTTTCAACCAAGCATCAGGCAAGTTCTTAGACTGTGGACAGTGAGGAGCCAGACTCTGCAAAAATGCCCTCTTTCCTGCGTAAGTCCTTATTTGTCCCTGGAGCTTCATTGTTTTCAGCACTACTTTCTTCCACGTTCATAACAGACCACCCCATTCAGCTCTGATTATAATATTCAATTGCTTTTTTAGTCTAAACTTCCAAAGTCCAATTCCCTCTAAGACATTTCACATGAATGGATGTTGGATTTTGTCAAAGGCCTTTTCTGCACGTATTGAAATGACCATGTGATTTTTGTCTTCAAATTCATTTATATGGTTAATTACATTTATTTATTTACATATATTGAACTATCTTTGTATCTCTGGAACAAAACTGACTTGATCATGGTGCGTGATTTTTTTGATGTGTGTTTGTATGTGGTTTTCAAGTATTTTGTACAGAATCTTTGTGTCTGTGTTCATAAAGGATATGGGCCTATAATTTTCTTTTTGTTGTTTTGTCTTTACCTGGTTTTAGTATTAAAGTTATATAGGATTCCTAAAAGGACTTTGGGAGTTTTCTGTCTATTTCTATCTTTTGAATAATTTAAGAATTATTGGTTGTAGTTCTTCATATGTCTGGTAGAATTCTGCTGTGAATCTGTCTGGATTTGGGCTTTTATTAGTTGAGAGGTTTTGTATTGCTATTTCAATTACATTATTTGTTATGGGTCTGTTTAAGCTGTTGATCGATTCTTTGTTTAACTTTGTTGGTTTCAGGAATTTAGTAATTTGTTCTTTTCAATATAGTACTAGGGACTATTGCTAGAGCAGTAAGACAGAAGAAGGAAATTAAAAGAGTACTAATTGGAAAAGAAGAGGTCAAATTATCACTATTTGCAGATGATATGTAAGAGATCCACAAAATTCCACCAGAAAACTGCTAAAAATTATCAATAACCCCAGAAAAGTGGCAGATTACAAAATCCACTTACAAAAATCAGTAGCTTTTTGTATACCAAAAACAAGAAATCAGAAAAAGCAGTCATGGAAACTGTGCCATTCACAATAGCCTCAGAAAATATAGGAATAAACCTAATCAAAGGCATTAAAGATCTCTACAATGAAAATTTTAAAAATTTAAAGAAAGAGATAGAGGAAGACTCTCGGAGGTGGAAGGACTTACCATGTTCATGGATTTGTAGAATTAATAAAAAAATGACAATTCTACCAAAAGCAATATATAGCTTCAATGCAATGCCAATCAAAACCACCATGACATTCTTCACAAAGCTAGAAAAAGAATCCTAAAATTCATATAGAATCACAAAGACCCCATATAGCCAAAGAAATCTTGGACAAAATGAGGAACTCAAATTTCCTAATCATTGGTTTGCAAGTTGGTGCAACTACCAGAAAATCAGTGTGGAGAACTCTTTAAAAATAAAGATAAATTTACCATATGATCTAGTTATATCACTCCTGAGATATATCCAAAGTAATCATCCTATTGCATAGATGCTTGCACAGCCATGTTGTTGTTGCTCTTTTCACAACAGCTAAAAAATGTTAACAATCTAAATGTCCCTCAACTGATGAACAGATAATGAAAATATGAGATATTTGCAAAATGGAGTGCTACTCAGCAATAAAAAATGAAATTGAGGCTGGAGAGATGCCTTATTCGTTAAGAGCTCTGGATGCTGATACTGAAGACCAGAGTCTGAATATCAGCTCCCACACTGCAGCTAAGAACGGTCCATAACTCCAGTTGCCATCCTCTGGCCTCCATGGGCACTGCACAACATGGATGCACTTACGTACATGCAGGCATTACACTCAAACACAGAAAATAAATAAGAAAAGGAAAATGAAATCATAAATTTTGGAGGTAAATCAATGGAACTAAAAACTGCTGTACTAAGTCAAGTAACAGACTCAGAAAAACAGATGATGTATGTTTCCCTCATTTGTGGATATTAGTTCCAAATACTTAGATTTGAGTATATATATACTGATGTAATTAGAAGAGTCAGGAAAATGGTAAGGAATCATGGGAGTAAAGGGGAAGAAGGAGCTCCAGAGAGGAAGATCGTAAGAAACAGGTGTTATCAAGGGGGAAATGCAGTAAGCAGGAGTACTTAAATAGGGAGGAAATTTACACTGGGAGACAGAAGAGAGAAAAGTAATACTTAGGTGGCATGAAAAAACAGAGGGAAATGAATTATGTCAAAGTACTACTGAAAAATGCACTACATGTATGTATGTGTGTGTATATATATATATACACACATACATATACTGCACATGTACAGTTGGAGGCTATGTAACAACAAACAAGCAAACAAACAAACAAAAGAAATAACAAACACAAAAAGAGTGCCAGACATGAGAAACCTCCCTTCAAATAGTTGGTTAGGGTAGTCAAGATCAAACAACCTAGTAAATGTAATATTTTATGCCTGGTATATATATATATATATATATTTTATATTCTATTGTTATATAATTTAATAATCATTTGCTGAATATATTCTATATTTTGTATGTTATATTAAGTCCTGAGTATATAACAAAATAAACCGACAATTATTACATAGTTGAAGAGAAATGTCTACTCATAATATAAAGAAAGTGTTTGGGCTAGGTAATAAATGTTAAACACTGGGAATTTTAAGAATTAAAAAGAAGAAAGAAAGGAAAAAGAACTGTTACCTGCCCTATGAAATCACAATTTAGTGACACTGTCAGTTTTTAGATTTTATATAATAATAATAATCATTGATAGGAAAATATGAATTGATACATCTTATAGAATTAGAACAGTACCACAAAGTGAAACTAAGTTCACTAAAAAGACTAATCCTGCTGGGCAAAATAAATAGACATAAAAATTAGCAAGGTAGAGGAGAATTGGTGGAAGGACAGTGGAATTAATACTTACCAAGGTCAAAGTAAGCTCCTTTCTATTTGGAATAATCCCTCTTCCACTCACTTTTGAAATTGAAATTCCCCTGTGTTGCTGGTTGGCTATAACTATGGTATCTAGATGTTCTGTCAGCTTTTCATTAAGTTGGACAAATGCAAATTCTAGAGTTACCACATCTTTTCCAATACAGTTTAATCTAACCCCAAGTGGACAAAGGAATGGTCTGTTAGTCACAAATAAGAAAAGAAACTAGAAGGAAAGCTCAAAGTAAACCAACCAGGAACAAATAGCTATTTATGTGTTTACTCTGTAGGAGGCCAAGGTATAAGAACTGTTGTAGAGAAAAATTCACACGTATAAAAACAGGCATAGTTCCCCAGAACTGTAGGCATTGTGAGAAGTGGGGAAACAGGGTCAGATCTCAAAATAGGTTAGCATTTGATCTACTAATTTCTAAATTCATGTTGACGGTCTAGGCGTTCAGGCATTTTGACAGAGATTTCTCAATCCTTGGCCACATTTCCCACACTCGGGAAATAAGCAATTCAGTTGAAAAGCTAAAGCAGAAACATAAATAGCCATAGTCCAAGGCGAAACACGAGTATTTCTAAAGCAGAGAAATAGAAATATAATGCTCCTGGATTTAAAAGAGAACGGGAAAAAAAAAGATGAAATAAAGTGAAAATAATCAAGAAAAACTTTCTGGAGGAAAACACATGTGAGTTCAACTAAATATTGAGTAGGATCACAGAAGGTAATGCAAAGGGATAAAGAGCAAGCCAGTCCGAACTGAAGGAGCAGAGGTGCTGAGAGCAGTGCAGACAGGTTACAGAATGCTCCTGGAACAATGCCCTGCTTGGTCAGAGGCTGAGTTATTTATGAGATAGAACATTAAAGGGTAAGTCCAGGCTACATCTTAGTTATTAGAAAAATTTATTTATTTTGATATTCAATGAGAAACCACTGACTTTTTAAGGAGGTAGTAATGCAGTGGAACTATACTTGGGAAAGATTAATCTAGAATGGCTTCCGGCCTAACATAGTCTGTCTCTCTCTCTTCTTGGTTATTAACCAACAACAGACTGTGGCTCCATGGACCTCAGATTCACTTGGATGTAATATTAGTATTACAGGGAAGCACTTAGATTCATAAAACCACAGCCTCAGAAAAATTGAGATACAGATTGACAATGGAAAATAGATTCATTTAATGTTGGCCAAAGCCAACATGGAGAGAAAGACTCCTAATTTCTTACTGCACTTTTTTTGGAGCTAAATTTAAATTTTACAGAGAATATGAAACAAGAACCAGGACCTATGCACATATATGTTACCAGAACTCAGTGACTTCTTTTCCTGGGAGGCAAGTTCTCACTATATCTGGCTTTAAGGATTCAGTCTTTCCTTTCCTCCAATGTGGGCTTCCGAGAAAATTTCAAATCTTTGGGGGTCTATTGTTTCAGTAGTCTAACAGCTAAAGAGAGGAGCACAAACGTCCCTCTCCAGAATATCACCTTTCTTACGAAGACAGTTACAGGAGCATATTTTGTTTCATTAATGTAGTCTACTGTTAATGAGATAAACTAATTTCGTTAATCAGACTGATTTTAGTATTCCTTCTTCAGTTGCCCAGTAGAATAACTGGCAAACCTATGTCTCAGAGTTCCACTGGGAAAGCTCAATGTAAAACTGTCCCAAGATTAGCTGGAGATATGCATTTGAAGAGACACATGACAAAAAATAATTAAATCTAGGCCAGATTGATGAGACACATTTTTAAACCATGTCTGTACGTAGGGAATAGACAGAACTACAAATGAGTTCTTTTTAGGGGGCACATAAGGAGCTAACCACAGCCGCAAACTATGCCAAAACTTGCAAAGATTAGCAAACAAAAATATTAGGGGAGTTATTTGCAATTATGGAGTATAGAACCTCTCTCAATCCTGGAGAGATGAGAAGGTGGACCCTATGGTGACTGGTATTGTATCTTCCCCATAATCCTCATAAAGGGTGTCTCAAGATCATATCTAATTATGTTTAGAAATTAATGGACTATATCTTATATCCAGAATTTATGACAAGATAAAATTGATGCATGCCAGACTATATATATATATATATATATATATATATATATATATATTTCTGTTTCAGCTCTAGAAAACTTGAGTTTTAACAGATGTCATCAAGTGACTTAAGAAGCACTATTATCAAGCTATGACAGAGAGCTGCACTGCTGTTTGCATGCTTTGCTGACTGTAATGCACCTTCTTTTTATGACAACAAGCTTTCATAATTCTGTTTTTACAATGACAGGTATCTATAACAAAACACATAACTTTCTGTCAGAAGAAACAGACAGAAGATTGTATAAAGCTGACAAGGATTTTCCCCATGAATATGTAAAAAAAAAAAAAAAAAACGACAAAATTATCTTTGACTCATCCTGAATAATATGTAGAAACTCGTACTTCCCTGTAACTACACAAATATTTCCAGTCTTGCCACGCCCACATTTAGGAAACACTACTAAATGAAAGCATGAAAGCACACATACAATGAACACTTACAGATAAACATATGTGAATACAGTGCAGAGGGGACTTACCTCTCATGTGCCAAGGATGGAGAGTTGCCTTATCATTTTATCATTGGCAAGAAGCCAATCAGTTGTTCAGCCCTAATGCGTCTTTAGGAGTCTCTTTCTATGGACAGGAAGTAAAAAGTCTTAGGTCAACAGTTTTATAAGTTTCAGAACTACTTTTCAGTGCAAATGACGAGATTAACCTAAGAAAAATCTAGGGGTTTTCAGTATTTTTTTGATGTATAGAAAATATCTTTCATATATAACAAGTACACAGTCTCTTAACACCTTTCTCTCCATCATCTACGTGCATTCTTAAAAATTTTTCGTTTTATCTCCCTGTCTGGCTTCCACAGCCCCAAAGTCCCAAATGCAAACTCCTGTCCCACATTATATATTCATCACAGTCAGTGCTCTACATAGCCTAAAACAATAAAATCAAGGCAACAATGTCACTTGTCAGTCTCTTTGTGCATAAGATAAAATGATGCCATCTGTGAGACAAAGTAATATGGGGTAATGAGTCATCTTCAACTCCTATAAAATAGCCTTGTCAGTCTGGGCCCAGGGAGAAAATGAAGACAGGGAAGTAAGAGAATCAGGGCACTAGTGATTCATTTCTTAATTTATAGAAATGTGCATTTCCTTTAAGCTGATATGAGCAGATCAACTGACAAACATGCTATGCACATCTGCACTTTCATTATACCTGCTAAGCACACCTGCATTTTTATGATACTTTTCCTGAGGCTATCATAGTATCAGGGCCAGGAATACATTAGTAAAATTAGAAGAAATGCCATGAAGCAACTTCATTCTGCGTGTAAACAATTAACAGTCCATTAAGGAGAATTTCATTTCTGTGGGTTCCTATCCTTTCTTTGACCAGAATTAAGGTGGGTAATGAATTGAGGAATCCAACATGAGGCTTAGGAGTGTCTCAACGGGTGCAACAGTGTCTGGCTTCGAGTTATATTTTAGCATACCTATTGCATTATAATCATTTACAGAATTATCCATATTTATTATGGCAGACCATCTAGAAAAAAATACTTTTCTAAATTCCTTTCACAGTGCTACTTCTTTAATATGCCTGTCTCATTTGGGGGTATAAGTTAAATAAGCTGAAGATATATAGACATATTTTAGCCTCTGGCAAATGTTTTAGCAAAAGAGTTAGTAAAATTAAGAAGCAGAAGAATTAAAGAAGTTTTAAAGTGGGTATATATTGAAAGCAATGAGTCCTACCCACAAAAAAAAAAGAGAGAATTGCAGTGGACAACAGCAAAGCCCCTCACCATAGTCTCAATCAGATTTTGTTTTAATGACGTTCATCTACTTAATACATTGACAAGTAACTAAGTGAGGTTGTCTCACAACAAAATACTGAATTTTTATTATAAATTAAAATACAAATACATACAGATACACATGCACACACACACACACACACACACACACACACACACACACACGCACACACATTCCAGTGGCATGGCTTTCCAGATATGTCCAGTCTTGCCATATTTGCATTCAGAAATCACTACTAAAGGAAAGCACACACACAGTGAACATTGTACATATCTTCTGGGCATAAGTACTGTTTTATGTATTTAGCATTGGCAAGAAGATATAAACGTCTAGTGCACATAGAGAATATATATATGCACGTATAGAAATAGATGTAGGAAATATCTGTATATGTTGCACTGACCCACTTAGAATTTGTGAGGTTCTTTTTAAAATATTTTTTCGGAAGGTAGGGTGAAGTGGTATAGTTTTCAACTTTACGTGAACTAGTGTAACCTGGGAAGATGGAGCCTCAACTGAGAATTTCCTCCATCAGAATTGTCTGTGGCTTTGTCTATGAGGCTTTCTCTTAATGCTTGTGAATGCAGGAGGCCCCTGCCTACTCTCGACAGTGCCACCCCTAGGCCAAAGCCCGGGCTCTATAAGAAAGGTATTTGAGCAAATCAAGAGAAGCAAGCCTGGAAGCAGTATCCTTCCATGGTCTCTGCTTCTGTTCCTACCTTCAGGTTTCTGCCTTGAGCTCCTGCCCTGAATTCTCACAGTGATGAATTGTGTCCTGGGAGTTGTAAGCCAAAATAAACCCTTTCCTCCCAAGTTGCCTTTGGTTATGATACTATGCCAGAGCAACAAAAAGTGAAGGACTGCAGAGATGACTTCACATTTATGAGCAAAAGTTTCTCTTGCATATGACCCTGGTTCAGTTCCCAGCACCCAAATGTTGACTGACAATGATCAGAATTTGAGTTCCAGGGGATGCAACACTCTCTTCTGACCTTCGTGGGCACCAGCCACACACAGTGCACATAACGTACATCAGGTAGAATATTCAGACATATAAAATAAATAAATCTTTGAAAAAAAGACCTATTAAATAAAAATACATGTTTAAAAGTAATTAAGAGAGAAATGTTCTACAATCTGAAATTTCTCTTTTTTCTTCTGTTTAAGTTTATGACAGATCAATCCATTATTGTGTTAAAGTGTTATTTTATACATAAATTTTATTGATATTTACATTAAATAGCATTATATTTAATGTCATTATAAAATACATTATATTAAAATACATAAAGCATTTAGATTAAAAATAAATAAGAAGATATCTATATATGTGTATATAGACAATTTGTATATAATGTACATATAGAAAATACATATATATTTGTACATAGACATTTGCGTCTAAATATTTATTTATATATATTTATGTGTATGTTTTGCCTGCATATATGTAAGTTCACCCAAGCATGTAATGCTGACATAGGTCAGAAGAGGTCATCAGATACCCTGGAACTGGAATTAAACATGATTTTTGGCCACTATGTGAGTGCTAGGAACTGAAAGCAGTTCTGTTGGAAGAGCACCCAGGGCTCTTAACTGCTGAGCCATCTCTCCAGGGCCACATCTGAGATTAAAAAGAATTATTTACTATGTACAAATGTTCAAAAATAATTGAAGTGAAGTGGCTCTGTGGTCACTCCTGAACTATTGCTGAAGCTGTTGACTCAGGATATAGTTTTAACTTCTGCTGTACTGCAGCAGGATTTATTGGATTATTTGGCAGCATGTACTGAGTCGTCTTTATACTAAGCACTGGGAAATAGGCAAAGGATGAATTAAATGGTTTTCTACTTTCTAGAAGCTCACATGCTTCTTGGGAGACAAATGTATAAATGGTTAGTCTCCCTGACATTCATTATGTGTCATAAAGTATTTATGACGAGTATTGTGAAGGCCTACTTTGCTTTATTTATTTATCTAAGTCTCAATACAGATGTGATTTCATGCACCATAGCATGTTGAATCACTTAGATGGTAGTGACTACTCTTTTCTCTGGCATCTTCTAACACATATTGTTTGTATTACTTATTAGATAGTTAATGTGTACAATATTTTGTTGTTATTTAATATTTTATGAATGTTAAAAGACCAACATTGGGACTAAATAAATTGTTCAGCAGTTAAGAGTGCTGTTCTTGCTGAGGATCTGAGTTCAGTTCCCAGCACCCATGTCAGGTGGGTCACAACTACCTGTAACTACAGCTCAAGGAGAGCTGATACCCTCTTCTGGCCTCCACAGGAAATTATGCTCATATGTATATACCCACATTCATACACATTTGCACGTACTTAAAATGAAATAATCTTTAAAAGGCCAACATCCATAAGAATAAAAATAAAATCTTAATTTTGCACAGGGTGAATTTCTGAGGAGACTAGAGTTGTTTATCTTAAAAGTATTTTTATGGTGTGTTATTAACTTTGACTACTCTAAGGTACATTCATATGGGGAGCAAATAAAACTCCTCAGTTTTATGTATTCCCCCCAAACAGAGCCAGAACCAGTAATTACCATTGAGAAATTAGTTGGGAGATTACTTCCAACCAAGTTTGAAGACATTACTAATAGAATTTATTTAACATAGAATGAGATACTGACTCAAGAAAGAAAGCATGAAGTGCTTGATATTTGTAACAGTTAATGAGAAAAAAATGAATCAACTGAACTAAATGAACCTCAGAGATGTTTTCCACTGAAAGATTGTGTTTTTTAATCTGCTTTGTTTTTTCAACTATGCTATGAATTTCCCCAATTTTTATATCACTTTACATCTTTGTCATTTAGTCTGGGTCAACACAGTTGACCAAATATTTGTTGATCAAAATAGATCTTTAGATCTATGCAATGGCTAATCCTGGTTCTGAACTTGACACATCTTAGAAAAGGGAACCTCATTAGAGAAATTTTCTCTATCAGACTGAATAATGGGCATCTTTGTGAGGCATTTTATCAATTGTAAATTGATGTAGGAAGGCCTTGTCCACTGTTGGCAGTGCCATTTCTAGTCAGGTGGGCCTACGCCAGATAAGTAAGCTAGTGGAGCAAGCCAGTAAGCTGCATTCCTCCATGGTCTCTGCTTCAGTTTCTGTTTCAGTTCTTGCCTCGAGTTTCTGCCTAGGCTTCCCTTAAAAATGGACTATAAACCTGTAAGCCAAATAAAATCTTTCTTTCCCCAAGTTGATAGTGGTCTGTGTTTTATCACAGCAAAAACTAAAAGGAAAAACAAAACAAAACAAAACTAGAATGATCTCCAAGGAAATAAAACTGCCAATGATCGACATTACTCTGTGTGTGTGTGTGTGTGTGTGACACACACACACACACACACAGAGGCCAGAGGAAGGCATCAGGTGTCACCTTTTTTCCTTGAGATAGTGTCTCTTATTGATCTTGGAGTTGGGTCAGTGGCCAGCGAGCTCCAGAGATAATCTTGTTTCCACTTCTCACGCTGTTGAGTGCTTGTGAGACCATGATTAGCTTTTTATACAGATTCTGGGAACTTAAGCTCAGGACCTCACACTCAAAGAGCAAGTGCTCATACCTGCTGAGCCCTATACCCAGAACCAATTTGAGACAAATTTTGAAAAATACAACTACATTATCAATGTGGTTGAAAAAGTAATCACACTAAATATTTAATATACCTAAGTATTATGCAATTATCATTAACAATACTAGTATATTAACAATAATATGCATGAACAGTAGTAAGGCAACAACAGATGCATTAACATTGATATTACTGATATTTACAGTAAATTAATATTTATTAATGTTCACACATTGATGTACCACAATGATTATATACTGAATTATCCCATGCAAGTAAATAGAAATAAAATGAACTTGAACGAGTTATACATGCACAGATCTATGGAAAATTAGAAAAAAAAGAAATTGTGACATGTTGTTTGTCAATAAAATTAGCAAATGAAAAGTTTTAGTGGAACAGGAGTATGTTCAGAAAAGCTATGAAAACAAAGCCAACTAGTCACTATGGAACTAATGAATAGCCAACTGATGTAATTTCAAAAACATCCACTGAGGGTGAAATGTCAAAACATCAATGTAGAGATCAGACATTTAACTTCAACTAAGAGAGAAGTACAGTTTCAACTCAGTACACCTCAGTATGAGAAGGGCACTCATAAACTAACCTTATAGTGTCTAAAACTCTACCCAGAGAAATAGGACTCCTGGAAAACAAACTACTTATAAGCATTTTAGGCTGAAATTTCTTTTCCAATTTTTCCTATGTATTGACTGTCTCATTCTAGAATAATAATATAAACAGAGTACATGAAGGAATTATTTTGTGTATGTACAGGGAATGTTGTGGGGGAACCTATATGAGTAACGCAGGACTGAAACATTTGATTAAGAAAACCATTGAAATTTATAGAGATATTTTTAATGACTGGTAAAAAACAGTAAGATTTCTTTCCAAGAACTGGATTAAATCTAAGGACTAGCATAGCATTATCTCAAGGTAGCACTAGAGTATTATTGCAAATGAAAGGCAACTTTGTGTAACGAAATTGGAGGGAGAATTCCAAACCTTATAATACACTTTTTAAAGATATGAGTTAAAAAGCAGAAACATAACAGTGAAGTCCAAAATGGTAGCTAATACTATTCATTGCTAAGAGGAGAAAAACAACAAAACCTCACAGTAATCTAACCCATGCCAGGTGGCCTGGATCAAAACTGGGGATGTTAAAATGATATTAACATCCCATTGTTCTTTATCTATTTACGACCCAGGGGGCTATGTCTGCAGTCAGAGGAGTTAAAACAGGACAAACCTGAGCCAGCTTATGGTTTCACATCATGAAATACGATATTCATTTCGTTTGATACTTCTTTTTTTTCCTTCCAATCATTACGCCACATTATTAACTTAAACAAGTGTTATTTATTGAGTTTCTTCAAGTATTATGTGATTTATAAACATTTTCTTTTTTGAATGTTCAAATTTTCATCTCTGCTTTACAGAGAACGAAATTCAAAAATTGAAGTAATCAAATTAAAGTAACTTACTGAAGATCAGTTGACTGAATTAAGTATTTTTTTGGCCTCTGAGAACAGAATTCTTTCTACTCTGAACCTGTTAAGTAAATATTAAGAACTGCATTTTAACAAGATTCCCAGGTGGTTCACATGCACATTAAATTGAAGAAACTACATATCATGCTGCTTTCCTTCTGTTCCTCTTACCAAACCATCTTATCAGTCTCTTTCTCTCTGTCTTATTGTCTTTCTCTGTGTCTTTATCCTCCACGTGTATGTATGTGTGTGGAGAGAGAGAGAGAGAAAGAGAGAGAGAGAACACACTAGAAGAGAGGAAGTGGCACACATTATTATATATTTTAAAGTTAAGCTCATTTTCTTGGCACATGCTTAAAGTCCTAGCACTTGAGACGTGAAGTCAGGAAGGTCAGGAGTTCAAGGCCAGCCTCAGTTATATAGCAAGTTTAAGGCTACCGTGGTCTACAGGAGATCTTTTCTCAACATCAGAAAGGCAGAAATATTAATGCACTTTCTTTTTTAACAACGTATGCAAATTTTGAATTCACCTGTTAATTGTGCCCTTTGAAATAGAAATATATCATTAACATTCTAAGTGACTACTGAATAAAATAATTGGAATGAAAACGAAGCATATTGAACTTTAGAATAGTTTATAGAAGAGTATAAAGGAGAAAGTATAGAGACATGAGTAATTTTTATAAACACAGAAGCCCGGGCTTGCTGTGCTTCACACTTTGATAATAAGTACACTACCAATTACAAATGGTTTTTGAATGACTGTGGCTTTAGAAATCCTACCAGCTGTAATAATTACAATCTAAGCTTTTGTGGAGCTATTTTCACTGCAACTGCAAAAAAGACAGCATCATGGGAAATCCTGCCATTTCCATACATTCACCATCATTTTTGCTTGCCAGCAAACTTTATTTCCAGGTGCTTCATGTCTGCAATCCAAAGTGATGTTAATGAGAAAGAAAACTGAATGAGAAATAATCTGCATTTGGTCTCATTTTTCCTCAATAAAGTTTCTGTATCATAAACTCATTTCCTTTACCTATGCATCCTAATGTATATATAACTTTAAAATTAAATAGATTTGCCCTAGTTGAAAATTCTGCTTTTATTTCAGTCTGAAACTTCATGCTGAAATTTGTTGAATGCAATTCCTGATATAGGAATTTAACATATTTAGCATGTCTGATTCTTTTTCCTAAGACTAACACTCTGAACTCATCTCCCAATTTTTTACGCAGAGATATCACCAGAGGCTACTGTAAAAGACAAGAGTTTAACTCAGGGGATCTTGGGTATCTGTTGAAAATCCCAGTTGATGACATTACTGATTATCTAATACCATACTATATTAACAAAAACATTACACCTAATTCAGTAATAAATGCCTACAATTTCAATACTACTAATAAAATAACACTAAGTAAATTTTAATCATATATTTTGTTAGCAGGAACTTGAAACACCATAAAGATAGAATAAACAAGCAATATTACCACTAAGATATAACAGTTATTACCGTCTAGCCAGATTTCATTTAATTTTTTATTTCAATGTACATGTGTATATTGTTATAACATGGCTGTAAATACCTTCCCATCCATTCCATTTGATCTAACAGTCATATTCAAACCATTTTACAGAACTGCACATTTGGTTTTCTATCAAATTTTGAAACAATGTATTTCCTCACAGACATATCCATCATTAAGAATTTTGCATAAAACGCTAGCTCTCAGGCACATACTTTAACAAAGCAAATTCCATAAAACCTTGAAATTAGGACAGCATTTTGCAACATGATGATGTCCCAGCTGCATAGCAGAAGGAACACAGATAAGGACCTCTTCTCCTTAATCTCATTTCTTCAGAGTGTTGTATTTATTTCTAAATATGATCCCCAGAGAAATCTGTTGGGCCCTTTTGCAGTCAATTCTCTCACATTCATCGAGGTCAGTGTACTTAGAGAAACATAAGTTTTGTTTTGCTTGTACTTTTTCTCTCTGTAAAGCACAGTTGCCCTTCTTGACCCTTTCTTGGCAGACTTTAGATCGCAGCTGTTTTTACTGATGGAGAAAGAGTAGGATACTCTGTTGTGCTCAGGTGTTCCTTTTTCATTACCACTATGTGGATTCAGGCTGTCAGACATGGCTTTAAGACTGTGACAACTGAACAGTTGGTAGACAACAGGTACAGGTGGGCTACCAGTCACTTGCATTTAATTTGAAAAGGGCCTATAATCGTCCTTCACCTGTAATGATAAAATAGCATGATAAGAATGAGTTTTGTTAAATAATCTACACTCTTTAATATTAGAGCATGAATTGGAATATGATGATGTGTGCTTTAAAATATAATAAAATTGCACATGTATGCAATATACATTTGCTAATAAAAGTAAGGATAAGATACAAAATGTTTTAATATTTTTGCTAATTAGGTTTTAAAAAATTGTATGAAATCCTTTATTATAAGCAATAGCATCAAACCACCTGGGAAGGTAGTAATCTTATATTTGGCATTTCTAGGTATATTACTTAATTGTTAATAGCTGAAGCCAGTTTCCAGGTTTGGTGTATGCCAAAATATCAAAAAGTAGAGAAATGGTGCTTACTTTGTGTTGGACAGAAAGCTAAATCAAAAAGGAAGGGGATGGGGGTCTTAATATACTCTTCAATATCATGCCTTTCTGTAATTAAGTCCTACATCTTAAAATTTCCCACTTGTACAAATAATGCATTCAGCTGGGACCAGAACATCAAAATTCATGTAAATGGGTAACATTTAAGACTTAACCATATCACCAGCAGATATAAAGTTATTGACGTAACACAACAGTAAGAACAATGCTTAGAGTTATGCCAAAATGCTTACTGCTTTAGAGAAATGATGCCCAAAGTTCAGCTGGCAGACTTGGAGTGGAGAAGTTGACCACTGGTCCCATAGACTTTCAAACAATACTGGCCATTGCCACTGCTCTTGCTACATATATGACAATAAATAGATGAGTCATAGAAATAACAAGGAGAAATCAAGCTAGTACTGACATTAAAGTTTCACCTCTGTGGGCTAGCTTTCATAGTGAAGGTGGTATGCATGCTACTTGAAGATAACAAAATAATCTTTAACTTTGTCCAGTTGTGAATCCTGCATGCTTCAACAACAACTGGTCTGGGAAAATATAACATCTGGTGCAATAGTGACAGAATATCTGGGGAGTAAACAATCGCTTTCAAATTGCATTTTAAGATCCACTTTATAACACAGAGCCCACACCTGACATTGGCATCAGGCTTAGGAACATGTGGCCACACAGGAGAGCCTAATAATATCATTCTACTAAATAGACATAGTATTAAAGCAACTCTCAATGACTAATTATTATACCCATAGATTAATGCATCTCTCAACTATTAGCAGAGAAACTACAGTGTGCAGAGGATGCTGATTATCATAGAGAGCCATAAATGGCTAACATGTAGAGAACAAAAGGCTGCAGACTGCTTACCACTGAATAGGACAACCACATCAAACTTCTGCCCCCCATGGATTAGGAATCATTGCAGAAGAAGCAACAGAATGACTGCAAGAGCTAGAGGTGTTAGGTGAACAAAAGAACGAGATAGGAAGTTATTTATATGCTTTCACAGCACTAGTGACAGAATGCACAAAACCCATGTAAGCTCAAATCAGACAAATTCTCAGCAAACACAGGGGGAAGTGGCTAAGAAACCCCAACCCTACCTGAAGAACTATTTGGAATTGATGACTTTTGGAAAGAAGAGAGTCAATCTATTAGGGCATGATTCTTGGCAGATTAACAGGGTCCAGTAGAGGGACCCATAATGAAGGACATTTGCAGACACAAATTTTACACAAATTTATATATGTTAATATATAGAGAACATATAAAATTGGGCAGGTGGTAGTAAGGGTGGGTTGCAGATAGGGGATGGTATCAAATATTGTAGGAAATCCACAAAAATCAATAAAAAGGGCAAAAAATATTTAAAAAACATATCTCACAGGGTAGGAGGAGCAATGAGCAAGAGAATAAACAAATGAATGAGAACAAAGTGTTATGAGACATACGCATGAAGATGTGAAGATGAATTCCATCCTTTCCTATGTTAACTGAAAAATACTAGGAAAATTATTGATATTTTTACAAAGAGACTTCTGATCTCTGAAATAAAGTAGACTTTATGGCTTTAATTTCTAGTACTTCATTACATGATGCTGCTGCAGATGGATTCTGTCAAACACATTTTGAAGAATGCTGTTTAAAGGAATTGGTTCTTAGACTTGGAAGATCATAAGAATTGGTTAAACTAGAACTTCCCAAATATAATGTATATGCTAATCACCTGAAATGTTTTTAAAATATAGAACATTATTGAGCAGGTTTAGGTTTAAATTTACAGAGTTTCTCTCTTCCTCTATGGACCTGTCTCCAAGAGTGTGTTTGACAGAGATGAAGCCAATATAGTCAACTATTTTCCAACCAACCAGTGACTTGAGGGGAAGGGTCTAGTGGAAAAGCAGTGAAAGCTGGGTAGGAGATGTGGAAGCAGTGCAGCTGGTCTCCACCTTGGGTGTGTGTGCCAGACATCCACTACACTTCTGATCAAAATGCTGGCTCCCCCATACGAGATTTCTGTCTCTCTCCCCAGGGATGAATCGTTTGTAAATAACTCTGAATAAGCAGGTTTCTCTATTTGGAGAACACTCTGTTCACTCAATTAGTTCAAACACTGAGGGGTGGGGCTGAACACCAGGCCTCACTGTGAGAGAATTCTTAAGACAGAATGGTGTAGTCAGCAGAACTGACTCACAAAAACAAAGAATGCTTCTGGGAAAAGGATTTATGTGGCTGCTGCTAATGTGGGGACCAGAGAAGAAAAGAGTGTGGGCAGAGGAAATTTTGATATAGTGGCCTATTCCCATAGGACTGATGTGTGTGGTGGCCATTGCGAGGATAGCACAGTTTATATTGAAATATGTAACTAAACTACTAAACTGAATTCGCCTAAGCAGATGAGATCGGTGGGGCAAACACCAAGGTGGCAATCCATGTGTAAGTGGTATGGAGGGGCACACCTGCTTAACCGATGGGGGCCACCTTGAGAGTTTGGCGATGCTTTGAGAACAACAGAAGGTCTAGAACAGACTCTGCAATCCCTGGCAGTGGCTTGCCAGAAGCAAAGATATCAGCAAGCCACTGCCAAAGTTGCTTGGCTACTGCTATGCTTCGTGAGAGACTTATCTCCTGCTGAGGCAGTAGCCCAGAGAGAGACCGAAAGTATGCAAGAAAGATTGAGAGAAAGACATGAGGCTTCCTTCCTCAGTACTGGCCTCTGACCTTGCTAGCAAATTGGATAAAGAGAAGAAGAGATAGAAGTTTTAGCCTGGCACTTTTTTTACGGCTAGGAGGTTGAAAAGGGAAGAAAAACCAGGTGAGGTTGATAATACAAGACTCATCCTGGGAAGAATCAGGCAGTGATAAGGAAGGGAGCAAGTCAGAAGAAACTAAGAGTGCTCCTTGGGTTCGATCTGTAACACAAAGAAAGGAGAAATTCAGATATCAGAATGCTGAAGGAGGCCTTAATGAACATGATAATTTAGCAAATGGATTGGAGCCCTGGAGCTGCTGGAACTAGGGAAAACATTCAAACAAGCTGCAAAAGAGCCTGTCCTGAGAATATGGGACACAGGGGCAGATGATATTAGCTTAAAAGTTGCAGAAGCAGGAAAGCTGAGCAATACAATTGCTTGTCCCTCTTTGAGATATAGGCTGGGTAACCTGAGACAGTACAAAGGGAAGCAGTCTCTGACAGGCTGGCTTGTGCAAGCCATTATAGATACCTGGTTATCACCAATGGAGATTCCCATGGATGTCAGGAGCTGGAGGACAGTAAAAGGGGGACAGGCACTGCTGAGAGAACTGAATATGAAGGAAGCGATATATGGTACTCCATTCACAAATCAGATAGTACCGTGTTCACTAGAGATTTATTGAAGGACTTCATTGAACAAGGACCTCAAAATTGGTATGGAGGTTTAGTGTCTGTGCTAAGTCCCCTACTGGGACAAGATCTTTTCAGGGCAGTAGAGGCTTTGACAGATTTAAGTGACCTAGACCAGCATGTAAAGTTTGTCTGTAGAAGAATAGAACAGCCTAAAAATATTTAAAGGAGAAAAACCAGAAAACGAGGTCTTCTTAGGTTACTCATAGGTAAATGTGATGAGACTTGTGTCTAGCCCAAGTTACTAAAGAAAAGATCAATAAAAAGCCAAATTCTGTGCTAGAACACCTCTGGGAGGCTTTAGGCCCTGAGCAACAGTTCACAAAAGGTACACAGAGGATAAAAATTATCCTAGGGGTGGATAAGAGCCCCCTCAGAGTGAACGGGGTACATTTCTCCCCTGTGAATGGCAATTTGAGGGGTAGAGACAGTTTGCCTGGCCAGGGTCTCTCCCAGGAGACAGGTGTGGTCAATGGAGATACCACAGGTGTGGCTAGATTATCTGGCCCTGGGAAACAACAGGGACAAGAGAGGCAGGAGGAGCCTTACTCCTCTTTGGCTTTGTGTAGGAACAAGCAGTTTGGACCAGCCCCAATGAAGTTGTCAAGGATAATGGGATGCATGGAGGCTCCATGTGAGAACTCCAGGATACAAAATGGATTATAGATGATAACTAAACATAGTAAAGGGCTAATTAAGTTATATGCCATTATACCCAACATGGATCTCATGAGAAAACAGCTGATACAAATGGAAAGGAATTTTCCATGCTATGTTAGACCTTGTGTATGTATATAATGTTGACTTCTGAGTGTTTTTTTCAGATGTGAAACCCATTTGAGAGATGTCAAGTACAGCTGAAGAAACAAGAATGGAATGTGACTCATACAGGGTACAAGGGTGAGGTATAGCTCCGAAATTCTGGGGAGCTCTATGGGCCTAGGCCTATAGATACCAAAGAATAAAAGGACACTTTGCATAATTGATAACTAGCAATTTCAGTACTAGGCATGGCTTGACCCCCTCTCCCCCATAAGCTTTTGGTCAAGGGAGCCTTGGAAACCCCCTTCTACACAAAAGGTAGTTGCCACATTATAATGCTGGTTGCACACTGGAAGCAGACGGCAAGGCCCTATTACTGAAGACATGGCATAGTCTGAGCATGGAAAAGAGATCTAGCTAAGACTGAGCTGGAAACTCCTTGCAAATGGTTCGCTGGCCTTCATAGTGCTAGAGGGGGCTATGCAGATCGCATGTGAGAATGGTCCTGATAGCTCTACTTAAGACAGATCTTGTGTGCTCCACTGTCAGATGCCAACCAAGATGTTCCTGCTTGTGTGAGAGAGGCTCATTTACTACGTGCACCTCCAGCATTTTTATAACTGGATTTAAGGCCAGCTCCTCCCGGAGGGAACACACATCTGATATTAGGAGAAATGTCAACTCCCAGTGTTGATGGGGGGACTTATAGGCCCCCACAAAGAAGCTACTGCAATTGTTTGCATGATGAATATGATGCGCCTACTTAGGTACTGCCCAAGGTTTTGTGTTTATGCCCATAGGTTAAGTCATCCAGTATTTGTGTGGATGTTACTTTTGTTGTTGTTGTTGTTTTTACAGTTGTTGTGTTATTATAGTAGAAGGAATAGCTCTGAAGCCAGATGATAATCCCCTGCCACAGTGGAAAGAACATGATCCTACACCTGTTATTCCCTCCTAAACTCCTTGTTCTAGAGGCTTGGGTATTATTGTGGAAGATGATGTTGTAAAGTTTTGTGAGAGCCAGAGAAAAAAGTGGTGGGGTGTAGGGGTAACTTTAAAGAGTTTCTGTCAGCCTCAAGGGACATGCCTCCAAGAATGGAATTGACAGAGATGAAGCCAATCAAGTCAACTATTTTCCAACCAACCAGTGACTTGAGGGGGAGGGTCTAGCTGGAAAGCAGTGAAGGCTGAGAAGGAAATGTGCAAGCAGTGCAGCTGGTCTCCATCTTGGGTATGTGTCTGAGATCCACCACAATTCTGATCAAATTGCTGGCTCCCTCATATGAGATTTCTGTCTCTCTCCCTGGAGATGAATCCTTTGTAAGTAACCCCAAATAAACTGGTTTATCTAAATGGAGAGAATTCTCCATTTACTCAATATGATCAAACCTAGGAAGATGGGGATGAACACTGGGCCTCACTGCAAGAGGAGAATTCTTAAAACAGTAGGTCAGGAGTGGGCCCTAAAATTCTGAATTTCCAACAAGCTTGAAGTGATGGTGAAAAGGCTGTTCAGCATGGGTTGGCAAGGACATTTCCAAAGAATTTATTGAATATAAGCAAAATATTTTCCCACTTTAAAAGGATACATCTATAATGTACCAAATACATTTAAATTCTTTTGGTCACTTCCTGTCATAAAATCTGTTGACACTGATTTTTATAGAATGGATGCTGGTTTATATGAGAAATGACTCCATATGCTCAAGTATTTGAAGACCTGGTCCATAATTTGTGATGCTGTTTCAAAAGAGGGCAGCGTTTAATGGGACCTTTGAGAGATATGAACTTGCAGAAGGAAGCATGTTACTAGGGGTGGACTTGAGAGTTTATAACCTTGCCTCACTTCTTGTTCTCTAGTTCTCCTCCTCTTCTTGCTTGCAGTTCAATATACAAGCTATCAGCTTCCTGGTCTTCCTGCCCTATTTGCCTCTTACTAACATGTCTTTCTGCTGTGATGGACTCTTATCCCTCTGGAAATGTAAGCTAAAACAAACTCTTCCTTCCCTAAGCTGCCTTGGGTCATGATGTTTCATCACAGTAACAGAAAAGTCACTAATATAGGTGCAGTTTCCAGAAATATTACATAGGTTCTGAAGAACAGCTCTTGTAGGCATCCCAGAGAATGGATGAAAATATTTGTCAGCTCTACTGCTGACAGAAGAACACTATCTGGACACCTAAGTAACTCAAAAATTTAAGCATCAAGAAAGGAAACAACTTAGTTTAAAAAAATATCAGCAATCTTTTTCTAGTTTCATTCTGTTGCTTCAATAAAACACTCTGACCATAAGCAACATGAATAGGAAAGGGTTTATAGGCTTACACTTGCGGGTTACATCCATCAACAGAAGTCAGAGAAGGAACCTGGTTACAGGAACCATGGAAGAACAGTACTTTCTTATTCACTGGTTGATTTTCTGACTCATACTTAGCTAGCCTTTTTAAACAATCCAGGATTAACTGCCAGAGGAATGCCACAGACTACAGTGGGCTGGGACTTTCCACATCAATTAATAGCTAAGACGGTCTCTCACAGACATGCTCATAGACAAACCTGAGCCAGGAAATTTCTCAATTGAGGTTTCTCCTCTCAGTTGACTCTAAACTGTGTCAAGTTCATAATTAAGGCTAACTAGGACAGATTTTAACAGAATATTCTCAATAAAAGAATTAGAAAGAGCTAATAAACATATTAAAACATTTAACATCATTAGTCCTGATGTAAATATAAATTAAAGTTACTTTGAATTTCCATCGCATCTCAGTCAAAATGGTAAAAATCAAGAACTTACAGGACAACAAATTATGGTGAAGATATAGGGAAAGATGAACCTTTATTCACTTCTGACAGGAGAAAAATTTGATACAGATTCTATGGACGGAAGGTTATGTGGTTACTCTCATTGAGTTTCTGTAATAAATCACAGTTATTAACTTCTGTATACTAATAAAACCATGTATCTCCAGAATGAAGTCAATTTGATCACAATGTACAATATTTTGATATGTTCCTGAATTTAGTTTTCAAGTATTAAGACTTGATATCACTAAATTCACCATAGATATTGATCTCTATTTTCTTTAGTTGTCTCTTTATCAGGTTTTAGTATCATCATGAAACTGGTTTCATAAAAAGAGCTTATTTTTTCTTAATGTATTTTGGCTTAACCTAGAATTTTAATGGTTCATTTTGTGTACTGACAGGGTTAGAGGATACACAGAAATTAGTCAAAACATTATTTCTGGGTATGTGGTATGTCTGTAAGAGTGTTTTTGCAAAAGATTACCATGTAGATTAGTAAACTGAGTAATTATCTGCCCTCATGAACCTGAGTACAGATCATCTACTCTGTTGGTGATCTAGCTAGACTTTATAAGATCAAAGAAAGAAAAATTACCTCTCCTTTGAATTAGGACAACTGTCTTCTGCTTTAACCTTTGAGCACTGGGTTTTAAGGTTTTGGTCTCCACAATTTATATTCACTGCCTTGCCAGATTTTGGTTTAGGAATTATACCATCAGTTCAACTGATTCTCACTTAGACTGCATTATATCACCTAATAGATAGCATGTCCTGGAATTTCTTAGGCCTCCATGATATAACATCACCCAATCTCCATAACAAATTTCTTTCTCTCTGTCTCTCTCTTTCTCCTCAGTCCCGATAGGCCTAGACCCATACAGTTCCATCACAAATGTAGATTCATTTAATTGTCTTCACAATATTTGTTTTTTGAAAAAAATAACCTGGTTTATCATTACAAGACTCTTAGTTGACTTATATTTCCCCTTGATAGTTGCACAAACCTTCTTGCTCCTGATATTTGTTTTACAATTGTTATGTCACTACCCAAAGTTATAATTTATTTTATATGTTGATTTTCATATAATAACATTGTTCGTTCACTCAGTTTCAGTGGACAAAGAGTTAATACATTTCAGAAATAAAGAAAAAATTTTATTCTGTGTGTTTCCCATAAAGTATTGTGCAATGCCCAGTGCAGTACAAGAAAAGTATAATCATAGTTTTTTACTTACAATTGAAATCAATTTACCATCTTCAATTAAAAAATTGCAAGTATGAAGTGTTTTATAATAGTTCATGTCAGTAAAAGAGAAAAATACTCATTGTCTTACTTTCTTTTCACATTGATGTGGATAAAATGTCCTGGTACAAAAGTTCAATAAAAAAATTAATGAAAATAATATCCTGGGAAAAGCAACATAAGGGAGAAAAGGTTAATTGGCTCAGGGTTCCAGTTTGTGGCAGTTGGTCACATCACATCTGCAGTCAAGAGCAGAGAGCAAAGAAGTAATAGAGGATATGTACAGGCTAATGTTCAGCTCACTTTCTCCATACTTCCACATTTCCGGATTGCCTGGCCAAGGAATGGTTCCACCCACAGTGGGTGAGTGTTCACACTGTGACAGTCTGAATGAGAATGTCCTACATAAGCTCCAGGTACTTGGACACATGGTTCCCAGTTCCTGGTGCTGTTTGCATAGAACTGTTAGAAGGTGTCACCATGCTGGAGGAAGCATGTCGCTGGGGGTGGGCTTTGAATATTCTTAAGTCTTGCCACATTTCCAGTTTGCTCTGAGTCCCAGGTGTCTTTTAGAAGATGTGAACTCTTGTTTCCAGCTCTAGCCACCTACTGCCACCATGACTCCTCAGCTAGTATGGGCTATCTCTATACAACAATAAGTCAAATAAACTCTTCCATCTACAAGTTGCCTTGGTCATGGTGTTTTATCACAACAAAAGAAAAGTAACTAATAAATACACCCTCTTAAATTAATGTAAACATGATAAACTTCCACAGATATGTTCACAGGCCAATCAAATCTAAAACAAAATCCCTCATCTTATACCTATATATAAAAAAGAATAACAGAAAAATATAAAAGGATAGTAATAAAAATACAAAGGAAGGCTGGAAGAGAGTAGAAAGGAAATAAAAGTGTATGTCAGGGCTGGGGATGAAGTTCAGTGTTAGAGTACTTGCCTGACATGTATAAAATAATAGCTTCTATCTTTAGCACTACAGCAAGGTCTAAAATAATTAACTATCATCAATAAAATTTCCTTCCATATCTATAATTATCTTAAAAGATGAATGGCTAAATTGATTTCAAGGAATAAATGCAAATATTTACTTCCTATAAGAGACTCATTTTAGACTTAAGGACACACAAATAACACTAAATAATAGATGGGAAAAATAAATGAAGGTGTCAAAACTATATAAAAGGAAGATAGCACCTTCAACAAATGATGTGGAGAATACTGAATATCAACATGCAGTAGTGTGAAACAGAGATATTAATTTACATTGTAAACAAAACTTCAATTCAAAATGCATTAAAGACTTAAACATAACGCAATTGTAAAACTTTTAGAAGAAAACAAAGGAAAGACTTGGCGTTATGCATTGGACATGAAAGCAAAATATTGACAATAAAACAAAATCATGCAAGTGTGATTACATCACACTAACAAACTTTTACACAACAAAACAACCAACAGTAACAACACATACACACACTACACCCCACATCACAGCAAAATCATCCATTATTATACTTGTCCCAAAGCCAGAAAAAGAAACAAAAAAATTAAAGAGAACTATGGTACAACATCCAAAATACATTTTGATGTGAAAATCCTTAACAAGATAGCAGGTATTGTACTGAACAGCATGTTGAAAGAATTATACAACTTTACAGAGTAAGATTTATTCCTGTGATTCATAAATGTTTCAACATTCAATGTCCAATCAATGCAGTACACTAAATGAACAAAATGAAGGACAAGAATCACATAATGGTCTCAACAAATGCAGAAAAAGTATTTGAAAAATTCAGTATTTATCATTTAAAAATGCTTAACAAACTAGAACAAGAAGGAAAGTACTTTAACATAATGATACTTTTTAAAGACTGTTTCAGATTATGCTCAGTGATGACAAAAAATTTCCTCAAAGCTCATAAGGCAAAGAAGATTGATATTGCCAGTTCAATGCAACATAGTACTAGAGTCCTTAATCAAGTAATTATGCATGAAAAGGAAATAAAAGACATGCAATCTGGAAAGTAAAATTAACCCTGTTCACAGTATGAACTTATACATATATACAAAATCCCCCAAAATTCCACAAATCTCTGTAAATATAATGAATGAGTTCAATAATTTTGCAAGATACAAAATCAACATGCAAAAGTTAATCTGAAAAGGAAACTAACAAAACAAATCTATTTACAGTAGTACCAAGAAGAATGATATACCTATGAATAAGTAATCAAAGGGATCAAGTAAAGTTACCTATACATTCAATACGTTCTCTATAAAAAACTCATTAGAATAGTTTTTCAGAAATGAGCTAGTTCTTTCTAATATACATGAAATGGCAAAAAATTTCAAAAACAGTAACAATAATGTTGAAAAAAATTCGAAGTCTCACACTTCTTTATTTTTAATCATATTATGAAGTTTCAATAATTAAAATAATGTGATGATAGTATTAAGACAAATGGAACAATGGAACAGAAGAGATAGCTAAGAAAAAAACCCTTAATAATGCTGGATAATATCTTTGCAAAGTGTTTCAAGTCAACTTTATAGTTATAGGTCATGTTGCCTATCAGATAGTGCTTAGAAAACTTGATAGTGGCACCACATTCTGTTCTTCTAGAGTTGGTCACAGTCCCTGTTTTGCTCTTATCATCCTAGATCCTAGACTACCCTCTTGGTCCACATCGGAACATTGCTTCCTGATCCCCTGTACTCAGCCCTGCACAAATTTTCAGTCTAGTATGTTAGAGCCTTCACAGACTGTCCTCACCGGCAACATGCCTCTGCCTGTCTTAGACAACCCATCTTCCCTGGCTGTCCCCTCCCCCAACCTGCCTTGGATTCCTGTGACCAACCTTCTTCCTTGGTAAGTCTGATCCTGCCCCCTGCTTCTTCATGACCCTACCCCCTGAGTAACTCCATTCTTCCCTGCCCAATGTCCTGTTCTCCTTCTAGACTTGGGCACAAGATGCTTTTGCTCATAGCACATCAGATTACTGGACTATACTCTTAGTCCACACCCGCCCACTGAGTCCCGATTCCCTGTACTTAGACCGACGCAATTTTTTAGTCTACCTTGTTAGAGCCTTCACAGGATGCCTCCACCTCCAATGTGATCTGCCTGCCTGAGACCAGCCATCCACCCTGGTTGTCCCCAACTGCAACCTGCCTTGGATTTCTGTGAGGAGGCTTCTTCACTGGTAAGTCTGGTCCCACCTACTACCTTTCAACTCCCCTCCTACCTGAAAAACTCAGGTACATCCTGTTCTCCTAGCCTTGGGCACAGGCCCACACATGCTCTTAGAACCCCAGATTGATCCTAGACTACTCTCATAGTCCAGACCCATCCACTCTGTCCTGAATCCCATATTCAGACTAGCTCAATTTTCCAGTCTAGTTTATGAAAGCCCTCATAGGATGTCTCCATCCCAATCTTGCCATTACATTCCTAAGGCAATCTTTCACTCTGGCAGTCTCAGTTCCCAATTTGCCTTAGATTCTGAAGACCAGCCTTCTTCTCTGGTAAGTGTGATCCCGCTCACTGCATCTCTAATCCCCTACTGCCACAGCAAATCCATATTTAGTTCTCCATCTAGCCTTGGGCACAGGCACACTCTTATTCTTAGGCCCCAGATTTCTGAACTTACTTACCTCTTACCTCTGGCATAGTGTGAGCACTCCAAATCACATGCTGCCCATTCCCCTACATTTATACCCTCTGCAGTCCCTCCCACTGCTGCAGGGCTAAGTTTCTGCGTCCTTTTGTAGGGGCCAAGACATTTGCAGACTACCTGAGAAAACCTGAATTTAGACTCTGCCTAGCAGTTTTCCCAAATTGTGCTGTGTCTGCTGGCTAGAAGGACCCAGACGTTAAGAGAGAGACTTGGAGCATCTGATCTCAGCTACCTGTGCCTCTGCAGGAAGTCTGTAGGAGCTGGACTAGAGCCATCTTGTCCCTCCAATATAAAATCAAAAGAGAGAACCTGAAGTCTTGACCAACCTGATTTTCTTACCCAATACGAAAACACCAAGTCATATCAAGTATACAAAAAGAACAGGCCTTTAACTGATAAAAGAAAGGCTTGATTCTCACATCAGAATCACAAAAAAAAGAAATTCACAAGATCACAAAGAAAAAATAACAGTATGAAAAACCCAAATACTGTGGGTTTTCATCAATTGTACAGAAGAGTTCGATAAGGAGAAAGAACTCCATAGTGATAACCCCGGACACAGAGTTCAAAAGAACAATCACAAACATGATAAAAGAATTCAATGAATTTAAGGAACATACAAACAAATCAAATAATTAAGAGAAGATAGTTATAAACTTCTGACTGAGTTCACCAAAGAAACAGAAATATTAAAGAAAACAGGTTGAAATGAAGAGTGAAGTGGAGAACTCTGTAAGCCAAATTGAAACAACATGAGAAAGCATCACTAATAGAATGAATGAGATGGAAAACAGTATATCAAGACTGGATGATAAAGATGAAGAATTGGAGCACTCAAGAAAAGATAAAGACATTTAATAAAAAAACACAGGAATGGAATATACAGGAAATGTGGGACACAATGAAAAAAAAAACAAATTTATGCATCATAGGCATAAAAGAAGGAGAAGAATCTCAGGATAATGATATTGACCAGATCTTCAACCAAATTATAGAAGAAAATCTCCTCAAATTAAAGAAAGACATGTCCATACAAATATAAGAAGCACATAGAACACCAAATACACAGTACCAGAAAAGAAACTCCCCAAGACATATCATAGTAAAACTCCTAAGCATACAAAGAGAGAATACTGAAAGCTGCCAAAGAAAAATAAGTCCAATATAAAGTAAGACTCATCAAAATAACAGCTGAATTTTCAAAGCAAACTATGAGGACAAAAGAGAATAAACCAAAGTATTCCCAGTTCTACATGCCAACCTAGAATACTTTTAACCAGAAAAAAACTATCTCTTATAGTTGAAGAGAAAAAAAGTCTTCCATAACATGAATAGGCTGAAATAATTCATGTTCAGAAAACAGTTCTTCAGAGAATAAAGTAATACAAAGAGCTAAAGAAAGGAACAACTATACCCAAGGGACAACAGGAAGAAAATAAATGAAGGTATAACTGGGGAAATACAAAGTTAGACCAAAGATGCAAACAGAATTTAAAATGAGAGAAATCAATACATATCTTTCGATAATGACTTTAAATATCAATGGACTGAACTCCCCAGTCAAAAGATACTGACTAGTTGAATAGATAAAAAAACAAAAATCCATCCTTTGGTTGTCTGTAAGAAACCCATCTCACCTTCCAGGACAGATACTACCTTAAGGTGAAAAAAAAAATATTCCAAGCAAATGGCACTAAGAAACAACATTCTAATATCTGACAAAATAAATCAAACTAAAACTCATCAGAAGTGATAAAGAAGGTCACTTCCTTCTGATCAAAGAAACAATTAACCAAGAAGACATTATAATCATGAACATATATACACCAAAGTCTTGTGCACCCAGCTTCATAAAATCATTACTATAGGACTTTAAGACACATATTAATCCCAACTCACTAATAGTAGGGGACTTCACTATGCCCCTGTCTCCATTAGACGGGTCACCCAGACAGAAAATTAAAAGAGACATCTGAATTAAACATTGCAATACATCAAGTGGACCTAAAAGACAGCTACTGAATTCCACACAAGCACCACACATTCTATTCAGCACCCCATGGAACTTTCTCCAAAATTGGCCACATACTGGCATACAAAACAAACCACAAAAAATACAAAAGAAAAAAATTGAAATAATTCTTGCATTATATATGACCACAATGCCATAGTAACTTCAGGAACCCATAGAGACTAAACAACACATTCCTGAATGATTAATGGGTCAAAGCTGAAATTAAGAAAGAATTAAAAGTATTCCTGGAATTAAACAAAATGAACAATACAACACAACAAATCCTCTGGGACACTTTATAAGCAGTCCTATGAGGGAAGTTTATAGCTCTAAGTGCTTACATTAAAAAAGCAGAAAGAGAACAAATAACAATTTAACACTGCAAATCAAGAATTCTGAAAGCCAACAATAAATGAAACCCAAACACAACAGACTAAAAGAAATAACACGAATCATAGCAGAAATTAATGAAATACAAAAGAAAACAACACAAAGAATCAATGAATCCAAGAGTTGGTTCTTTGAAAGGATGAACAAGGTAAACAGAACCTTAGTCAGTTAACCAAAAATAAATAAATAAATAAATAAATATATAGATAAATATTAAAAAAAGAACAACTCCAAAATCAGAGGGGCAAAGGGGAAACATAGCAACAGACAACAAAAAGATTCAGAATATTATAAGGGAATACTTAAAAAAACCTATATGCTATTAAATTTGAAAACTTTAAAGTAATTACTACACATCTAAAATCATGCAAATCATCAAATCTAAACTGAGAAGAGATCAACAGCTTAAATAGACCCACAAAAAAATAAGGAAATTGAAAAAATAATACAGAATTTCTCGACAAACAAAAACAAATTAAAAAAATAAATAAATAAACTCAGGGCCAGATGGATTCACAGCAGAAATCTACCAGACACTGAAAACTCTATATCAAATACTAATTAAATTATTCAAGAACATAGAAACAGAGGGGGAACTTCCAAATTCTTTCTATGAAAACAGTATCACTCTGATATCAAAACCAGGTAAAGATATAACCAAAAAAGAAAAATAAAGACACATATCCATAATGAACATAGGTTCAAAAATACTTGCAAACCACTTATACACACATAACAAAAAGATCATCCACCATGAGCAAGTTATCTTTACTTTAGAGATGCAGTGATGGATCAACATATGTCAGAATTCATAAGAATGGACTCAAAGACAAAAAAAATCATATGATTATCTCAATAGATGCAGAAAAGACCTTTGATAAAATTCAATGGGCATTTATTTTAAAAACCCTAGATGAAATTGTACTGGAGGGAACATACCTCAACAGGATTAAAGATATAGATAGATAGATAGATAGATAGATAGATAGATAGATAGATAGATGATAGATAGATAGATAGATAGATAGATGATAGATAGATGATAGATAGATCCCACAGCCAACATCATTCAAAATGTAGAAAAACTGGAAGCATTTCCATTAAAATCAGGAATAAGACAAGGCTATCCACTATCTCCACTCCCTTTTAATATAGTGCTTGAAACTCTTGCTGGAACATTAAGACAAGAGAAGGAAGTTAAAAGGTACTCACTGGAAAAGAAGTCAATTTATCCCTTTTTGCAGGTGACATGATATTATACCTAAGAGATGTCAAAAAATCCAACAGAAAACTCCTGAAAATGATTAACACTTACAGTAAAGGGGCATTTTACAAAATTGATCTATAAAAATCAGTAGCTTTTCTATATATAAATAAAGAGAAATTGGAGAAAGAATACATGGAACCCCCCCAATTAACAGGAGCCTCAAAAATATAAAATACCTCAGATTATACCTGACCAAAGTCATTAATGATATCTACAATGAAAATTTTAAATCTTTATAGAAAGAGATTAATAAGTACACCATAAGATGGAAGGACCTCCCATGCTCAAGAATTAGAAGAATTAATACTGTGAAAATGACCATCCTAGCAAAAGCAATGTATATATTCAACACAATTCCAATCAAAATCCCCATGTTATTCTTTACAGAATTTTTAAAAAAACACATCCTCAACTTCTTACAAAGGTACAAAAGACCATGAATATCCAAAGCAGCTCTCATCACAAAGAGCAATTCAGGGGGATTACTATACCAGATTTCAAACTACGTTACAGAGCTTTAGTCATAAAAACATCATGATACTGTCACAAAAATAGACCAGTAGGGCAATGGAATATAATGGAAGATTTTAACATGAGTACATGCAATTTCAGCCACCTGATATTTGACAAAGGGGCCAAGAACACTCACTGGAGGAAAGACAGTATCTTCAGCAAATGGAACTGACAAAACTGGAATTCCAACCTGTAGAAGAATGAAAGTAGACCCTTATCTTTCACCTTGTACAAAATCAGCTAGCAATGGATCAAATACCTCAAGGTGAAACCTCAAAATCTGAAAATGTTAGAAGACAATGTTGGTCTTAACCTACAAAACACAGGTGTAGGCAAGGAGTTTGTAAATCAGATTGCAGTTGCTCAGAAATTAAGGTCAATTATCAACAAGTGGGAATTCATGAAACTGAAAAGCTTCTGTACAGCAAAAGAAACAACCAAGGATGTCAAGAGAAAACCCACAGAATGGGAGAAAATCTTCACCAGTGACACATCTGACAGAAGTTTAACATCCAGAATATATAAAGAACTGGAAAACTAATATATATTGAAACCAAATGACCCAATTAATAGATGGTCTAAGGATCTGAGCAGAGAATTCTCAAAAAAAGAAACAAAAATGGCTAAGAAGCATCTTTAAAATTTCTCAACATTTTTAATAATTAGGGAAATGAAATTTAAAACCACTTTAAGATTTCATCTTACCACTGTCAGACTGGCTAAGATTAAGAGAACAAATGATACCAACTGCTAGAAAGGATATCAAGAAAGAGGAACAATCATTCACTGCTGGTGGGATTAAATAATACAGAGAACTCTTAATAAAACTAAAAATGAATCTACCAGTTGAGCTGGTTACACCACTCCTTGGCAAAGGACTCATCCTATTGCAGAGATGCTTGTGTATCTATGTTTGTTGCTGTTCTTTTCACAAGAGCTAAGGGAGGGAAACAACCTAAGTGTCCATCAACCGATGAGTGGATAATGAAAATGTGATACATTTACTCAATCAATTTCTACTCAGCAGTAAAGAAAGATGAAATCATGACATTTGCAGGTAAGTGGATGGAACTGAAAATTTTACCCTAAGTGAAGTAACAGAACATCAGAGAAACAAACAAACAAACAAAAATATGTTCTCTCTCATGTGTGGATCCTAGCACCAAACCCTTGTATGTAACAATGTATCCTTCTGTAATTTGAGGAACCAGGAAAATAGAAAGAAACCAGGGAGGTACAAAGAAAGAAGGAACACAGGAGACAACAATAATAGGAGATAGCTGTTACTAAGGGAGAAATAGATAAATGATAAGTGGGGGTTATTTAAATGGAAGCAGGGAGGGAGTGTTATACAAGGAAATATGGGGATAAAAGGAAAGAAGGAGCTCAAGAGAGGTGGGGCCTTAAGAGATTGGTATTATCAAGGGAGAAATGGGGAAAATGGGGGCACTTTAAATATTTTAAATGGGGAAGTCATGGAGGAAAGCTTAGACAGAGATAGAGAGGGAGAGAGGGAAAGAGGGAGAGAGAGAGAGAGAAAATAAATAATGCCTAGCTAGTGTAAAACACCTGAGGAAACCATATTAGTCTGTCAATCTAATGATAAATTCTACATATAATATATCTTATTGGGTCCATGTGCATAGCTGAAGGCAACATAACAAGAAATAGTCCCAGGAAGGAGAAACTTTCCTTTGAGTTGCTGGCAAGGGTGGTCCAAGAGACTCCCAAAATTATATAGCCCATTGCCATACCCCTTGATAGCATCCCACAACTTGAAGGTAAGACCTTATTGCTGAAGACAGAAAATCAGAAAATACTTAGGATACCAGATTTGGAGCAATGGAGCTGGAACTGACCTGGAAGCCACTTCCCCTGAAGGCTAGCTCTCATAGATCTGGAGAGCACTATATAAGTAGCCAAGAGAGAACAACAATCGATGGCCCAACACCAAGTTCATGGCCAAATGCCAACATCCATTACTGGCACAACTTTCAACACTGGTGAAGTAGCAGCAATTTTATCTTGGAGCCAATTGATAGTTACTTAATTGGTCCTAGAGCACACTCAATGGGAGGAAACGCATGTGTGGTATTGTAGTTACAACCAAATACACAGTGTTGGAGAGATTATTGATCTTAGCGAAATTCCCAGAGCTGTCATATCCACAGTCTAATGTAACTTCTTACTAAATAGAAAATATGTATCCTTATATTTACAGTCAAGTATCTCAGTCACCACTTATCAAAGAGGATCCCTTTTCACCAATCAGAGACTACTAGAGAGATCCACATCTGGTCACACACAGACATTGTCTGTAAATTTCCCATGCCTATGTGGGAAATGTGGTTTCTACACCCGAGGCTCATGCAATATAGAACAAGGGGTAAAGAAGTCATTAATGAATCTCTCAACTCTCGTTAATGGAGCTCCCTGTTACAATAAAGGGCCAGTAACATAAAAGGTCAGAAATGGCTAGGTCATGGAAATTAGGAATCTGCAGGGTAACAGTTCTTAGACAGGAAATGTATATTAAGTCTCACTCACCCAGGGCTCAGGGACCATTGTGAAAGAGGGGGCACAAAGATTTTAAGAGCCTGTGAAGTGGTGAAGTGGGGCATGACCATATGGAAATAGAATCCTACAAGTTCCTGGGCCCCTGCTCATATGAACCTACAGCAATGGTATCAGCATGCTCTAGACCCATGCAAACTCAAGCAGACAAAAACCCACCATGGAACTGGGGAAATGGGCAGCAGACTCCAAACTTTGTTTAAGAAATATTATCAGCTGATTACTTTTGGGTAATTTTGAGCTAGTCTTCCGAAACGGAGGACTCTGAATAGCCTGACTAGATCTCAGTGGATGAACCTGTAGTGAGGTCATTTGGGGACACTAACTTGACACAATAGACATTAACACAAGTGAAACAATGCATGGATACCAGTTGTGGCGCTATGGGAATGGGTGCCAGTGGGAAAAGGGGTAAAAGGTTGATTAAGATTGTCTGAGATGTTCTGTATTAAACACACAATGACTCAGTAAAATATTTTTTAAAGATGCATAATGTTACTATTTGTCAAAAAATGAAAATGAAAACTCCACTAAGATCTGTAAATGTAGTCCTGTACCTCCTTAGCCAGTGAAATGTCATGTATTTGATTACGCAGCACAGTCAAAATAAAACAATGAGCTACCACCATGCACCTGTCAGAGTAGCTAATATCAAATAGACATAGATATTAAGTGTGGTGAGGATTTGGAAAAATCAGTACTATTAAATTTGTTGTTTGTAAAATAGTATAGCTACTATGGAAGCATAGTATGTATCTTGAAATATTATAAATAGAATCTATACATCCTACATTTAGGTATGTAACAAAAAGAGCTGAAATGGGGATGTCAAAGAGATATTTCCACAGTTATTTAACAGAAGCACTGTTTACAATAGCCAATAAGTGAAAGCAACACAAATACCCATGAACGAATGGTTGGATGAAAAGTACATTATATAGATGAATGTTAGACAGCTAGATAGATACATCGGTAGATGATAGACAGATACAGACATATGTATATATAATTGAATGTTATTGTTCATTCATTTTTGAAAAGAAAAAATAATCTGTTGTGAACAAATTGTACATGCATTTAAGCAATCTCAATACTTGGTGAAGTAGAGCCAAGAGACTCACAGTGGGTTTGAGGTCAGTCTTCACTATATAAGTTCCTTTCTCAAAAAAGAAAATAAAAATGAATAAAATTCTCTAACATTATACAGTTTGGATGACACTTGAAGCATTATGTTATTTAAAATAAGACACACATGCAATGCAACACTGTATCATTTCACATTCCACTTACATATGCAGTTTTAAATAATTAATTGAGTTAAGGAAATGACTATTAAAAACCTATTTAATATCTCAATGGAAGAAAATATCAAACATTTTAAAGTTAAATGTCTCCAATATGTATTTTTGTATGAGTAACTCTGAAATACAATATAAATCAATAAGGAGATGAATGGGAGGTAAAATAGAGATGGAAAGGGAAGACATTTTTGTTGGAAAAAATTAATAGCTGTATAGTTAAAATACTTGAATAAACAACACTGTGTAAAAATGATCAGTTTCCTTTGATTTGTTAAGCAGTTCAAGCAGAAGTAGATTGCTTAGAATGGTATTATCTAAATATTTTAATATTCAGTTAACACATTCATATCACTTTGGCATAAAATCTTTAAGGGATGATAAAACCGATAGAAATAGCTCATTCCAGAAATCAGCTATTATCTGCAGCCTCCCCTGGTCATCTTCAGAGCCCTATAACACTATTCTCTGACCCTGAGACCAGGGTCAATTCACAATTCTCAAAAGTTAAATTACAGCACTGATTTCAGGGAAAAGATAATTATATTCTGTTTATAATGATGTGGCCTTGAAAAATAGCTGGGGTATTAAGAAAGAAGGCAGAGGTCAGAACTATGCTGTTAAGAGAACAAAAGCTGGCATTTACTGAAAAGCTATTCTCTAACTAATGTAGAACAGGGAAATCAGTGCAGACATGCACATGTGCAACACTCAATACCTTTTTGTTTCAAGTGAACTCTTAAAATCTCACCCAATTATCTAAATCTTGGCATTCATACAGTTTTCTCCCTGGCCTCTGGCAATGGGATTTTATTCTGACATGTTTCTGTCTGGAGAAAAATGTGTTCCCATGACACCAGTTTTGATTGCAGCTGTTTCATGATTGTTACAAGTTCATCTCAGTGTTCTCTCACAAATGTATGTGATGCTGCCAGGTTTGCAACTCTAGTGTTCAGTACACACGGTTGGTGTTTATATGTTCTCCATCTGACAGAGTGGAGCTGATGAAATCTGTTAGAAATGGTGACTATTCTGCCAAGTATTTGTCAGAATTCTCTGAGAAACTTCCAGAATACCCATCTAGCCTCAACTGACATCCAGCGTACTCATGTTGCCAGTTCCTTCATCAACTTGAAGGGGCATGGATTTCTGACAGCACGCTGATTCATAACAGATTTCATCTGACTAAGGAAGAAGCCCTTCAAAGAGATAATAATCAAGGCATTTTTGCAGAACTAGTCCAAATCTACACTAAAGGAGAATCAAGACAAAATG
The DNA here is from genome assembly GCA_035773235.1 of Eospalax fontanierii. Classification (NCBI taxonomy): domain Eukaryota; kingdom Metazoa; phylum Chordata; class Mammalia; order Rodentia; family Spalacidae; genus Eospalax; species Eospalax fontanierii. The sequence goes on from CM069525.1 coordinate 83,773,731, forward strand.
TGAAAGGAGAATTTAGAAACTCTTCACATGATTGAGACCGAGTTATCCTAAAATAAATGGTATACAAATTTCTTAAACTAAGTAGAAAATAATTAAATAAAACAACACCTTTTTCTTTTCGAAATTATTCAAATAAAATGTATTTTCATTCTTATTTCACAAAAATCTCCACGACTGTTATTTCCTGATGTATGCATATCTATCTATCTATCTATCTATCTATCTATCTATCTATCATCTATATGTACATATATACATATATACATATATATATATATATATATATACTCTTTTCTTTTATACTTATAGATATAAGATTCAGGTATAAGCCCTTTCCAAACAGATTGTCTTTCTTCTAAAGCATATAAATTATGACTTTGGCAAAACAGAGAGCATTTTTAAATGCCACTATTGGAAGAAATGAAAGCTTTAGAAATTGAACAAAATGACACAGAAATTAACCTTTTTGTTAAATGTTAAATCAATACTCAGACGCCAGTCACCTAAATATAAACCATGCCTAAATCCAGTGAAGTCTCTCATCTTCATTTCCTGGCTTTAGTTAGTAATTCCCATATTTCTGAGTTTTAATTGTCCATCAGTGATATGCTTCCAAATTTAATCTACTTTTTGGCTATGGAATCAGCAAAACATTTTTTCCTTTTCTACTGGATACAGCTGCAATAAACTGGATGCATGAATGGCATGGGGAATGCCACAGGGAATGTCTTCCCCTTCACGACATAGAATAGATCCTTACATGATGATTGTTTTCACAGACCCAAAATAAAACTGTCAAAGCCAAAACAGAATCAAAGCAATGCTTTCCAAGAATAGTTTTAGCCAAAGGTGTTGTCGATGATATGTGATAACCACTAGTTAAATGAGTAGGAAAGCAGCAACATTCAGAGGGCTTATCACTATAATTTGCCTATTAAAAGCATTCACAAAATACACAAGTTGTTGAGAAGTTATTAATGTGAATCATTTAGTTTTAAAATCTCTATTGTCTTGTGACAATTACAGGCTGTTCTAAATACTGTTAATATTATTCAATTGGCCTTAGCACAAGAATGAAATTTCCCCTTGTGTAGAATTTAAAATATTTAATTTTCTCTATGTAACACCAGTGACTTCATTAAATTAAAAGAAGTACTTCACAATAAGAAAATGGAAAAGTTACATATTTTAGATGTCTTACACCAGCAAATGAAAGTCAATAGAAGTTGAATGCATATGATTAATAGCAAATCAAATATTTCACTTAAACTGACTGGCTAATTTGAGAAAGTAAAAAAACAAATTTTTTACACTGAATTCTTTATAATGATGGGGAAATGTTCAAAAGTGAGAAGATAAGTTGATACTTATCAGCAATAACTCCTTGTCAGGGGAAGCTGGCTAGGTAGACAAATCAAAGTTGATGAGCTCTGGGTTCAGGAAGAGACCCTACCTCAAAAAATACAGTGAAGATCAGCTAAGCAAAACACTCAGTGTCCAGGACTCTAGACATACACATCTACACACACACACACACACACACACACACACACACATGCACATGTACGTGTAAACATTCATACACATATATTCATAGGAAGAACTGAACAGTTACAGATACTGAAGGATGATAACCATAACTTGGGAAATAAATGTAAACCTATATGTGTGAAATAAAGCAATGAAGATTCTAAATATTAGGGTAAGAAACAATCACTTAAACAGGTATCATACAATATTAACTATATATGTTAAGTTGTTTAATTAGGTTACATACAATTAAGAAATTCTTTTGAAAGGAATCAAGGTCACTTAGGCCTCTTTATGTTTAGACAACATAGTGCTATTTTGGATTTCCAACATGAACACTGCAAAACATGGCTCACACTGGGTATCTAGGGATCCCAAAAGTAAACAATACTGTAATTTGTTGGGTAATAAGTTTTGACAAGATTTCTTATAAAAAGTCTCTAGGGGGCTAGAGATGGCACAGTGGTTAAGAGTACTGACTGCTCTTCCAGAGGACTTGAGTTTGATTCCCAGCACTGACATATTTGCTAATAACCATCTGTTATTCCAGTTCCAAGGCATCCAGCACCCTCTTCTGACTTCTGAAGACATGTCATGACACAGGTGCACTTACACACATGCAGGCAATACACTCATACACATAGAATAAAAATAATAATAAAACATAGGAAAATTAAAAGTCCTTGGTACCAAAGGAACATGTTCTTGTTCAGGGGTTTGCCTACACAGAAGACTATACTCTCACCTGGACAAAATAAAACATGTCTCATCTGCCAGTAGTTCCATGAATATACTCTAAGATGTTTCAAAACCTATGGCCTCCAAACTTGGTCTCCATATTTTTAAATAAAGTAGATCATTTAGAAAGTGCAAAGGTAAATTTAAACAGGAACTGATGCTGATAGCATATGTGATTGACAGGAGGCTCATATCCAAGGTATGGCAAAACACTTGAAAAGGTGATTCAGAAAGCACATCACACTAAAAGAACTAAGAGCCTGCAGAGGCTTTTTGAACAGAGAATATTCAAATGGCCAGTAGCTACTGGATAATGCTTTCAACCTTACCAATCACCAAGGAAATGCTGATTTAAATCACAAATTCAAGTCATAAGAAGCGAACTTGCATGTCAAAGCCTAAAATGACTCCAATGATATTCCAAAATTTTCTGCAGAATTTTAACTAGTAATCATTGTAGTAAAGAATCATCTTAGAATCTAAATTGGCATCTGTGAAAGTTAAAGGTACACATAACTTATGATGCACCAGTTCCACCCTTGTACCTAGAATATGTAGAATAAAGAGCAGCATTGATTGAAATAACCAGACTGAAATAATCTAAATAGCTGTCAATCATAAAATGAATAATCTGTGGAATACTCATCAAGATGAGTGCTATTAAGTAAGAAAATGAACTCATAGCTATTTACAACAATACAGATGAATCTCATAAACACAATGTTGAACAAGAAATGGAAGGCATAAACTTCATACACTGTAACAGCATTTGGAGAACAGTTAATATAGGCAAATATAAACTATAAAAATTTATAAAAAATATATACATATATATGTACACATATATTAATTGGAAATCTATGAAAATCACCAAAGAAATGTTTGGCATTAAAATATAATTGCAGTTATTTCCTGGAAGGAGAGAGTTATAATTAGAAAGGGCCATATAAAAATAGAGGTGGGGGCAACATTTTATTTCCTAACATTGTTTGCAGTCACATTGAAGCTCACTTTAACATTATTCATTTAACTGTGCATATACATATATGTGCCTTTTTCATAGTTGTATCACATTTCACAATAAAATGTTTTTAAAGGGTAAAAAGCAGGCTGGAGAGATGGATCAGTAGTTAAGAGCACTGAACTGTCTTGCAGAGGACCCAGGTTCCATTCCCATTACCAGCATGATGGTTAAAAACCATAACTCCAGTTCCAGGGGATCCGATACCTTCTTCTGACCTCCATGAGCATTGCACCACATGGATGCACCTACCTACATGCAAGCAATACACTTGTACACATAAAATACAAATAATAAAAATTTAAAATATAAAAAGCATTTCAGTAAGTAGGAAAACAAGAAGATTATAAATACACACCTACAGAGTTATTTGTAATTGTGTTAACATTATGTAGCTTATATTTTTGTTTAAAAACTGATAATATATTTATATTCAGAAAGCAGTTATGTCAAACCATCTGCAAGAACAAACAGTGGGCTCTTAAAAATGTAGTTTAATGATTCAGAATGTGGTCACAATGATGGTAAAGACTGTTATGAAACATATATAAAGAATTACAATAGAATTAATTCATGAAAACATATATCTGGCACCATCCTTGACACTGGTTCAAGAGAGTTTAACTGAGAAGTGAAATAAATTCTAGATGTGAATGGCAATCATTCATGTGTTGTGATCTGGGGATGAATAAAAAAGGAGAAAGGCAGCCAAACACCAGAATTCATCACGCTCTTTTTTTTTTGCCTGCAGATCCATTGTGATCAGTTGCCTCATACACTTTACACCCTGTCTGTCTTACTTTTTGTTGCTGAGAACAAAATACCATGACCAAGGGATTTTATAAAAGGAAGAGTTTATTTGATTACATGATTCTAGAGGAATCAAGAGGCATGGCAAGGAGTCATGCTGGCAGGAGATGATTGAACATTAGAGTGGAGGCTAACGTCTTGAAACTGGAACAGGAAACAGGTAGAAAGGGGAAATCTGGCAAGGCTTAAGAACTCTTAAAGCCTTCCCCTAGTGACTCACTTTTTCCAGCAAGGCCACACCTTCTAAAACCACCCCAAACCACTCCACCAACTGGTGACAAAATGTCCAAAAATTTGGAGCCTATGGTAGATATTCTCATTCAAACCACCACACTGCCACCCCACCATGATAGACTGTATTCTCAAACTCTGAACCAAAATAGATCCATCTTTCCTTAAGTTGTTTTTGTCAGATATATTATCCCACCAAGAAGAAAAGCAGTTGGACTAATATCTAATACATTTGTCATATCACAAACTAGGTAGAAATTTTTCTAATGTAATTTATTTGCACCCTACAGAAATTGTCCTCAGGCTAGGCATGTCAGCACAGGCCTTTAATTCCAGCATTCAGGAGGCAGATGCAAGAAGATCTCTCTGAGTTCAAGGCCAACCTGGTCTACATAGCAAGTTCCAGGCCAGCTGAGGCTACAGAGAGACCCTGTCTCAAAAAGACCAAAAAAATACAAAATAAAAATAAAAATAAAAAGGAAAGAAATTTCCCTTATTTCAGTTACAGATCTGAAAGACACACCTGGAGAGATGTGTGTGTAGGGGGGGGAGTGTTTGTGTGTGTGTTTAAACTATAATAAACATATTTTCTATTCTGAATGTTTATAATGGAGCTTAAGTAGTTGTATTTTTAAAAGTTCGCTAGTAATTTTGATATGTAACCCAAATTAGAAATTGTACCTAGATTTCTAGCACACTAGCAGTATTAACCACTTAGGAGGTTCTAGACAAATTCTGGTTAGTCAAATCATGATAAAAAAGTATAATCTACAGAAGTTTCATTATTATGAAGTATAGTTTCAAAGAAGGAATTTATATTTCATGTTACATGTGAGAAAACTAAGAAATTTTTTTGCAATGCTGCATAATGAGTGATATAGTATCACATATGGAATTAGGAACAGTTTTCCTAATCATATTTAAGTCTCAAAGTTGATGGTAGAATTCCAGTTTGATTTTGTATTAGCTATTGTAATACTTATTAGAATAATTTACATGTTCTATGAATTAGCATGCATATTAAATATTTCTATAGTTGGTTAGACTAATGCATAAATTGCTTTAACTCAGCAAACTAGTAAACATTTTTAATGCAATTTCATGAGTCTTGCACTTGGAAAAATTTCTCATAGAATACATCAATACTTACTATAGAAGACCAGACACATACATTATAATTATCTAGGATGCTCTAATATTTAATACAGATTTGATGCAATTTCAAGAAAATTTAAGAAATGTACATATTTTGTACTTTATCATTTTCATTCATGTTTAATGCTGTTAGAACATAATTTTGAACAGGGAATTTTCATTGCTTTATTCATTATTTCTGATTGCCTTTATACTTTTGTAATCATGTTCTGTTCTCTTTCCAAAGCATTCATTAATAATACTATTTTGATGTAAACATTCTTTAATGACGATTATATCCCAGTGATTAAGCATATTGCTCACAGCAAACTGTATATTTTATAGATGGGATAATTCATTCCAACCCTTTATCTATGTTCCTTTCATTTACTTATTTCTTATATTTAAACTCATCCCTATGTATTGCATCACTTGCAATAGATAATTTTATCATCTGCTTTAAAACTAACAAGTTAGTCTTGCTTCTATATTGCTAAGGAAGTGACAACAGAATAGTAGGCTCAGGTCGTCATTTCAAATATTGCCTGATGACTAACAAATTATTTAAATATATGAGGAATATCAGTTAAGAATAAATGAGTTGCTTTCATTTTAGAAAGACAAATAGACTCAAATATGTTTTCCTTCTGAAAAAGAAAAATAATATAGAAATCAAACAACATTCTGATTTTTTAAAAACATTTAATTTTATTAAATTTATCCATGTGCCAGGAAATTAAGAATCTCATGTCATATATTTAAGAAGGCTACATTGTAACATTCTAATACGCTATTCTCTCCAGAATGAACTTGGATTTCAATTCATTAAGCAGCACATGTGTCATGAATTTAAAAATCAAGTGAATTGATTTTATGTTAAGAAGGAGCAATAATAGAAACTTGATTAATATATGCAAATAAGTAATCAACCAAAATGTACAAGGTACTGTACTACGTACTATAAGGAACACATAGCAACTTGCCTTAATTTGGTTACACAATTAATGAAATAATAGCAAATGTGTAATGAGATTCTGATAAAGAACAATTATGCATATGCAGCTTCCTTTATATCTAAAGCACTAGTTCAAAAACTGGGTCAGTTTTGACTATTAAGACAAATTTGACAATGTCTTGAAGTCTATTCAGTTATCACAGTGTGGCATGGGTGACCAGTGCAACTAAAAAGTAGTGGGAAGACACTGTAAAGGTTCTGCTGAACAGTGTATAATATACGTAAAAGGCTTCCTTTCCCCTTAAAGCATTAATCATACAGTCCAAAATGTCAGCAGTACCAATTGAGAAATCCAAGTTAATATGAAAAATTTGCATAAAATCAAATTCTTGTTATTCAATAAAAATTCAGGTCAGCTACCTCCTTTAATCCTCTGAGTATGAGTTGAGAATGCAGAACAACAGATTTTTATATATCTCAATGCAAGATCTGAAACTACCCTGTACCTAATCACACTGAAAAATTATATATTTTGAGAACAATAAGGAAATACTAAGAACTAAGCATTTATTAGTATTATTAGTAGTAGTATCATTTAAAAATAATTTTATTGAATCATTATTTATTTTGTACAGAAAATCTCAATCAAACATAGTCATCTTAATATTCCTTTCTCCACTGGCATGCTCCCATAATCCTCCAACTGGAATACATACACTCTTTCATTTGTATTAATGTCTATTTTGTCAAGTAAGTGTCCCCAAGTGACCTGAGTGAGGGTTCATACACTGAGGTCCAATCAGCCTACCCAGAGTCCATCACTTTAGGAAGACCAACTCATTTTCACCCAACAGTAATCAGTTGCCAATATTTCTTCAGAAAAGATTGTGAGCTGCTACCCATTTTTCTAGTTTCATGTTGGGTTTTTGTCTTCTGAGTTTGCAGGGGTCTTGAGCATTCCAAGACTATCACTCTAGGTTAATATGAGCAGGTCCCCAGGAGCTTGTAGGATCTTCTTCTCTATGGTCATGCCCCTCTTCAATGGTTCTTACAATACTTCTGCCCCCTCTTCTGCAATGGTACCTCATTCCCGTCTGAGACTTTATATGAGTCCTGTCCAGGGACCCACACTCTTCAGATTCCTAATCTCCATGCTTTGGTCATTTGTGATGTTTTGTATTACTGGTCCTTTGTTGCATAAGGGAGCTTCATTAATGAGAGTTGAGATTCATTAGTGTCTTCTTTACCTCTGGTATATTGCGTGAGCCTTGGGTCTAGAGGGTTCCCTGCAGATGTACCACTTAGGCATGGGCAATTCACAGACAAAGTCTATATTTGGTACTCTCTAATAGTCTTTCACTGGTGAAAAAGAAACTTCTTTGATGAGTGGTGACTGAGATACTTGACTGTAAATATAAGGATACGTATTTTACATTTAGTAAGAAGTTACATTAGGCTAGGGATATGACAGCCATGGGAATTTTGCTAAGATCAATAACCTCTTTAGCTATGATTATTTGGCTGTTATTATAGTACCACACAGTAGTTTTCTCCCATTGAATGGGCTCTAAGACCAATTAGGTAGCCATTGATTGGCCCAAAGATAAAAGTGTCACTACTGCACTAGTGTGTAATGCTGTGCCAGTCATCTATATGGGTATTTGGTCATGAAGCTGGTGTTGGGCCATCGATTGATGCTTATCTTGATTTACTATGACAAAACAATCTGACAAAAACCAACTTGGGGAGGAAAGGGTTTTACTCACTTATATCTCCTGGGTCACACAGTTCATCAGAGAGTCCAAGGTAGGAACTCAGGGTAGAAACCAGGAGGCAGGGGCTAAAGAGCAGGCCATGGGGAAATGCTGCTTACTCTCTTTCTTCCCTGGCAAAGCCTGTCTTCTTATACAATAAAGGACAACCTGCCCAGCGGTGGCACCACCCACAGTGGGCCGGGCCCTCCTACATCACTCAACAATCAAGAAAATACCCTACAGACATGGCCACAGGCCAGTCCAATGGAGGAATTTCCCTAATTGAGACTCCTTGAACCCAAGTGTGTCAAGTTGACACAAAAGCTATCTAGCCCAATTGACCCTGTTAACTTGACACAAAAACACACCATTATTATGCCACAACCTTTCCATTTCTTGTCCCCAAGATATGATGATAACATTAACATCACAATATAAGACAATACAGCCTTAAAAGCCCCACAGTCCTTAAAAATCCAAACACCTAAAAGTTCACAGTCTCTTTTAAAAGTCTCTTAACTGTGGACTCCCATAAAATCCAAAACACGTACTGTTTTATTTCAAAGGGAAGAATCAGGCATACCTAAACAAAACCTAAGCCCAGAAAATAGCTCAAGGCTGGACATCTGGAATTCACGCACGATCTTCTAGGCTCCAAGGGGTTTTGGCAGCTCCACTTCTCTGGCAGCTCTGTGGCACAGCACACACAGCTCATCTTGCCGACCCAGGCAGGCTCCATTCCACAGCTGCTGCTATCTTTGGTATTTGTCCCATGATCCTGGCATCTTCAAGAAGTTGGGGTCTCCACTGAAACTGAGGCTGCCTCTTCAACAATGGGCTCTCATGAACTCCCCTAGTGCAAAGCCTCAGATTATCTCCATGACCCCTGCAATCCTTGGGTATTCACTACAACTCAGGCTGCACTTTCACCAATGGCCTTTACCGACTTCTCATAGGGCCAAGCCTCGTCATCTCTCTGTGACCCTTTTACACTTTGAACACCAGAACCATGGAGGAGAATCTTACACATTACCGAGTCCTGCTTCCATCCTGAGATGGAGGTTCGGGTCCCCTCCGAACCACAGTTCTGAGTGTTGACTCTCAGAAAATTTTTTCCAGAAGATTTTTCCATGGGGATGCTGGTCTCTTGTTACTTCCAGCTGATTTTCCAGCCCCAGCTAACCAATTTCAATTGTCCCAGTAAAACAGAGGTTTCACTTTAGGTTTTGGTCTCTTCTTACTTACAGCTGATTCTTAAACTTCAGTCAACCAGAAACCACAGATTCTTAATTTACATTATCATACAAACAGCCCTGATTGTCAATGCTTCCCTTTGAAGCTTCACAAGCCAGGCCACCATTGTCTATATCTGTTTTCAGCATAACTGTTTCAAGCTCTACAGCAACAGACTCTAAGCACTCAATGGCTTTTCTAGTCCAAAGTTCCAAATGTTTCCACAGTCCTCCCCAAAACACCAAGGTCTGGTTTGTCACAGCAATACCCCATGATCCTGTGTAGGGTCTGGCCCCCTGCAGCCCTTCTCTCTTAGTGCTAGGCTCTAGGCCAAGAGCTAGCAGGATGTTGTCAGTTGCAGTTCTGAAGTAAACAACTTGACCTTTAAGCTAGCCCTCAGTTTACATCAGGTGTGCAGTCATGTGGCTGGATGTTTCCTGAGAACCTGAACTTTTAACCTCCTGTAAAGCCCCGCCCTCAGGGTATATAAGGCTTGCTGCCGCCCAATAAAGTCAGTCATTCTCCTTTCCTCCTACGTAGTGTGTAGTGTCTGTGTCTCTGCTTTATATGTGCATCATTCAATCCGCAGCCCTCCGCCGATCCAGACTCGGTAGATGAACGAAGACCGGGCCTTACAGCTGGAGGTTTCCACCAAGATTGGAAGAGCGGAAGCTACAATCCTGGGACCAATTTTTGTCTTAATTTGCTTCTCCATTGCTGTGATAAAATATTTTGAACACCACCACCTGCGGAGGAAAGGGTTTATTTAACTTACATCTCCTAGGTCAGAGTTCATCACTTAGGGAGCCCAAGATAAGAACTCTGGTCAGGAACTTGGTGGCAGGGGCTGGAACACAGACCGTAGAGGAACATTGCTTACTGACTTGCTCCCTTGGCCCTTGCTCAGCCAACTTTCTTGTACATTACACAACAAACTGCCCAGGGGTGGCAAGGCCTACACTGGGCTTGCCCCTCCCACATCATTCAGCAGTCAAGAAAATACCCCAAAGACATGGCCACTGGCCAGTAAAGTGGAGGCAATCCCCAACTGATAATCCCTCAGACATGGTGTGTCAAGTTGATAGTAAAGCTATCCAACACAATGCTCTCCCTTGGCTACTTGTATGGTGCTCTCCAGAGTTGAGTGCTTGCCTTCAGGGGAAGTGGCTTCCAGGTCAGTAGCAGTTCCATTGCTCCAAATCCAGTTTCTGAATTATGTCCTGTCTTCAGCAATAGGGTCTTACCTTCAAGTTCTGGGAGGCAATCAAAGGCTGTGGCAGTAGCCCATGTAATTTTGGGAGTCTCTTGGATCACCCTGGCCAACAACTCAAATGAAAGTTTCTTCTGTCTGGCATGGGTTCTTGTTATGTAGCCTTCAGCTTAGCATATGTGCTCATGTAGAGATACTATATGTGGAATTGCCATTAGGTTGTTAGACTAATATGAGTCCCTCTGGTGTTTAATACTACATAGGTATTATCTGTTTCTCTCTCTCTCTCTCTCTCTCTCTCTCTCTCTCTGTGTGTGTGTGTGTGTGTGTGTGTGTGTGTGTGTGTCTTTCTGTCTCTTTCTCTTTCTCTGCCTGTCTAAACCTCCTTCCATGCCTTCCCCCTTTAAAGTGTTCTCATTTCCCCCACTTCTCCCTTGATGATACCAGTCTCCTATTGCCTCACCTCTCTTGAGCTCCTTCTTTCCCTTCATCCCCATATTTTCTTATATGACCCTCCCTCCCCACTTCCATTTAAATACTCCCCTTTTATCTATTTCTCCTTTAATAACACCTGTCTTCTATTATTCTTCTCTTAGGTTCCTTCTTTCCTTTTACTTCCCTGGTTCTTTTCCATTTTCCTGGTTCCTACAAGCAGGAAATTATTATTATTATTATTATTATTATTATTATATTACTTTTATTTATAAATTTGCATGTGTGCTTATGGCACATATAGTGCTAGTAAACAGATGACAGAACAAAGGCATCACTCTAGTAGTACTCACTAGAGTACTATTTGTTCAATTTGTTCAATAGGTTGTACAAATTAATGATCTATGGACACTATGGATAGTAAATTCTCTAGTCCTTTCTATGTATTTGGCTTATGAAAGTTGAGCCTTCCATTAGTCTGTTCTATTTCTGGATGATTCAGCCAGAAAAATAGGCCTTTACATATGAGGAAATATATGAGAGATACTGGACTGGTACTCCAGCTGTTGAGAAAGATCACTCATTGCAGATGTTGTTGCTCAATCAGATACTTGGCCAGTGTATGAATTACCACTCCCATGCTGTGTTTATTCACTACTAACATTTCATAGTTCCTTCTATACTTGGCAAAACTGTCTTTGTCTGATATGAACTGGCTCTCATAGGAGGTTATACAACCTTTACCAGTAATTCAGTTATCAACCAATCCAGGAGACAAAAGGACAGCTTCCTTACCACAATTTGTGCTCAGGAACTTTTAAGCTTTCACGCTACTCCATCCCTAAGAGCCTCTATGGAAGATCAGGTTAAAGCAGATACTACTTAAGGCTAAATGCTTGTTCAGGCTCCTCTCACCCTCTTTCCTATTCTGTGTTTTATTTTTTTTCCCAGAGATATATTGTTTCAAAAATATTATCTTGCCAAATTCCTGTTTGAGACTGTTTTTACATAATCTGAATAACAATATATATAAAAATTTACATAGTCAGGGAGCATAACAATATACAGAGAAAATTCATGTTTTGTGATCTACACAGAAGTAGTAGATAAGACGTGTGGTCTGTACCAGACAAAGAGTTCAGTCAGATACTTGTACAAAGTTGGGATCCTCTGAAGACTCTATTTTTAAAGAACAGATACAGTAGAAAAATCCTCTCCATCAACAAAGGGAGATAACAGAAAGCCTGGATTTTATGAAGTAATAAGGATTTCTACTCCTATAAAAACCCTGACGATTTCACTCTACAAGGATTTAGAATACAAATTTATATTGCCTGTGTGGCCTAGGGACTCATCAGCTGAGGCATCACTATAACTTTTGTCTGGGTTAATACATGGATGATAATGAAATATGGCAGATGCATAAGGGACTCTAAGGAAAATTTCCCATGCTGTCTATGTAGAAAAACTAAGTCTGAAGAATCATGTGTTTGTAAGTAAATGAAAATGAGAATAAGTGAATGAGTTCAGTAGATAGATCCAAACTTATAAACATGTATACATTTGTAGGTTTTAGCATTTGCCTAGGGACAGAAAAATAGAAAAATTGTCATTGAAATAAGTCAAGGAATAGATCTGAAAATTGTGGATTTTGGTCAGAAATCCTATGTGTGATTTTTTTAGGCCTAGTATAGGAAATGACAGAGTCTTTACCTGGCAGAAATTGTGTAAATACTGTCCTTCTGGCACCAGACTCAATGAACAGTTAATGCAATGAATTCTCTGAAGGAAGTTGTAATCAGAATTAAGGTCTCTCCAGCTGCAGCAGCCATGCAGTTTTAATATACTGTGTTCCTATCCTGCATTCCTCCTTTCAGAATCATCTTTGCTGAGATTATCAGTAGAGGTCTTCCATAGGAGCCTTTCGTCAAAGACTTCTGATAGGAAGGAATGGTTTTACCCCATTCTTACTTAATATTCAGGCGTTTTCTACTTGAAGCCCTTTCCTCTCACCTTCCTCCAATTCTTGTTCTAGAAAGCATAGGAATCTTTTATTCAAGGATCCTTTGATAGAAAAAAGAGACTCTACGTCTGTGCTGATCCAAATGGTCTTTGAGTAGCATGCCAACCCGCAGGGAAATATAGAACTGAATTCATTCTCTTGGGCTCCTGCCTATACTCTCATACTCTCAAGGTAGTTATTAAAGGCTTTGCTGCTAACTTTTATTTCAGCCTAGTGTTTTAATCATCTCTCTCAACACCTTAAAAAAACAATTCTCTCCAACTCTGACTGAGGTCTTATCATGGTCTAGATAAGTATATATTACATATTTTGGTGTGCCATTGTAACTCAGTGAGTAAAAGATAAATTATTAATTAAATGATACTGTGATATGAGACATAAGATAAAATTATATCTTTATTTTAAATGAAGTATTCTGAAGTACTTAATAACAGCCCTCTGGGGTTGAATTTGGAGGCTTATTTACAGGACCTGCCGATTTCCATGGTGTAAAGATTCTAGCCATGGGAAATCTACCTACCTTTGTAATGTCACAGAATGCAGTATTTGGAAGAGATGAACTCAGTTATTTCTAGTAAGTTGATTCCACACCAAACTTTTATGCTATATATTAAGATTGGGATACACTCCCTAAATTTATATACTGGAAGCATGAACCTCAGGGCATTGGTGAGGCAGGAAATGACCATTTGTGACTGGGATGATATTTACAAAGCCCTCTCACATACATTGTCCTATAGCTACAAGTGAGCTGGTTATTGCAAAAGCAATAAAACTGTCATAAAGAGATTCTGTTGTTCAGAATCTTCTATTCATTGCATAGAATCACCAGAATTTCTGCCACGTTATTATATAATGCCAAAGCACTTATCACATGCCAAAGTCATGCTCTTAAACTTCCCACTTCATGAATCATGAGTCAATAAACTGTTATTTATACATTGGTCTGTGGTATTGAATTACAGTAACAAGAAACTAAGAACAAAAAATATCAATCATTAATTACAGATGCAGTGTGTATCTCACTGTGTAAAGCACAGCTATAAAGTATACAGAAAACAACAGATTCATGCCAACAGTGCAAGGAACAAATTCATAGTAACACCTAAATAAACATATATTTCACTCACAATATTAAGGTATAGTGATGATAGTGAAAATTAACTTGCACTTTCTAACTTGGAGTGTTGTATTTTTTTTAGATGATCAAAGTAAACTCCTAGCATTTAAAATAATATAACAACATGAGTTAAGACTGAGATTTTTTTGACCACATGTCTTTAATATCACACTTACAACAGATAGGTAGTTGTACAAGTTGGGAAGGTAATTGTAGTAAGTCAAGGAAAACTCCGTACAAAAGTCTTATAATTGCTGAATTTCATTCAGTATACATGTGTCCCCTAAAGTTCATTTCTCACTACATTCTCAGGAATTAGAATTCATGTCCATTATATAATCAAAAATGTCTCTTAAATGTTAATGAATGGAAGAAATATAGAATAAACTACCCCTTAAAACCAATTTTGATAACTAATTAAATGACAGTGTTTAAGACAGGGTGTTAATATTATTAGATGAATTATGTTAACAATTAGCAAAATTTACACATTTTAGAAGAAATATTGTGCACTAAATATCTTTTATTATCACATTTGGGGACTTTAATCACTTAAACAATAGATGATCCTCACTGATAATTATAAGCACTGATCATAATAAATGAGACACATAACTAAAGTAACTGATAGTCTTTATCATAATCTTTATGAACAAAATAGTTCCAAATTCCCTCAAAAGGATCCTTCTTTTGCTTTACTTAACATAAGCAGTTACACATTATTTAATTATGCAATTATTACCACACATAAAGCATTTCATGGTGAGTCAGCTACTACTTTTGAAAGTTCATTAATGGACTCAGTGAAGAATTGAATTTATATAGGAAGATGAAAAATGATAAATTAAGTCACTATTTTAGTTGCACATTCTTATTTTGGTCCTTCTTGGTTCTCACCTTTCAGCTAAACAAACAGAAGCATTAGTGAGAAAAAGCTCCTGCTCCTGTATCTTCATTCTTATTGGGAGATGAAAATCATTAATTAAACTAGCACCTTTTGAAAATTCACCAACTAGGACATTTTTCTTCTTTCCTTTGGATGGCACATATTAAGTACTAGAAATCAAGTGCTCATATGGAAATTCTTCACCATAGTTTGCAAGTGTGCATAGATATCTAGGATATGTGTTTCCAATATAGATTCCTGGGCCTCACACAGTTGGTGATGATTCAGAATGTAGTATCAAGAAATTGGTTTATTGAATGCATGCCTCTCTCCAAAATTATTCTGATCCAGTCCATCTGTAGAAAGATTAGCTTTTCAAAACCAGTTCTAGAGTTTCCTGAGCAATGCTTGCTTGTTTTTAATAGACTTGTTAAGAAATAGGTGCAAAATGCATATGGTAGAGATCCTTTGTTTTTTTTATGAACTCAAAAGTATTTTTGATAAAATTAGATTTATGGGTCAAATAGCAGGCTCATTGTCCAAGTGATGTTTCATATATTCCAACCACTCAGCTATCTAATTACTAAATATTATATGTTTAGTGTTGTAAATGGCCCATTAAATCTGTCATATTTTCTGTACTTACCATGGTTAATATATCAATCTGTGCTAGTATTAAATCCTGTCTAGATTATTGCAATAGCCTTTTAACTGTCTCCCTTTCCCAACCTGCTCCTTTCTTTCATTCTTCAGTTTCTAGACACGGTTCAGATTCCATACATATATTTTAAAAACCTAAACTTCCAAAATACTCACAATATTCCCTTGTTCTCCAAACAAACTTTGCTTCCTTTAGTGTTACATGACTGTTCATTAATACTCTCCTGTATCCCAATCCTGATTTTTCTATTCATCGAGTTTTATAAAAATTAACACTTCAGGTTAAATTTTCAGATATACATTAATAACATATTTTGCATTTCAAAATTAGTAAATAACAATGCAAAACATTTAATCATTTTGTATTCATGAACGATTAATAGGTAAATAAATAAGAACAGTAGAGTCTGCTCAAAGGTATCAGACTTTTGGCACAGGTCCAGTTACTCATGTCCCAAACTCCACTCAAAGAAATGCTTCCAATAATATGGAACTCATATAAAGAATATTGTATTAGAATAACTTGCTTTCTTTTATATCATAACATATCAAAAACATATTTCATGGACTGGCAAGAGGTTCAATAGGTAAAGGCACTTGCCACCAAATCTGTCGACCTTCAGTACCAAGACTCACATGGTAGAAGGAAAGAACAGACTGTTGAAAGTTCTTCTCTGACCTCCACATATGTGCTGTGGCATGTGCATGCACATAAATAATAAATAAATAAATTTAATAAAATTTTTAAAAACACATTTCAGAGTGAAAAATCTATTTTGACAGAATACTTCACATAAATATATCTTGAAAATATCTTTTGTATAGGGGCGGGAGATAAGGCTCAATGATTAAGAGCACTGGCTGCTCTTGCAGAGGACCCAGGTTCGATTTCCAGGACCCACATGGTGGCTAACAACCATACATAACTCCAGTTCCAGGAGATCCAATACCCTCTTATTATCCCCATAGGCATTGCACGACACAGATGCACTTACATACAAGTAGGCAATAAACTCATACACATAAAATAAAATGTAATAATAATAAATAAAATACTTTTAAAATATGTCTTTTGATTGTCAGAGTTTGACTCAAAAAAGTAAATACCCACATCTAGAGCACATTTAAAAAAAACCTCAACTATTTTTCTTTGTACTTTGCAAGTAAATTATTCCATATTAGCAAGTGATTTGTTTGCCTTCATTGGCTCAGAGAAAATTATATATGTATTTCAAATATTCTGAAATTTGAGTGAGTTAACTCTTCTACCTATCTGTTCCAGGAGAGAATTTCAACAAAGGTATTTTAAATAAAGACAGACAATAATATTATTTATGTATAAATTGTAACAGAAAAATCTCAATATTCAATATGAATGTATTTGTATCATGTAAACTACAGGGAAAAGAAATTGAAAGATGCCTCATATCACAGTAGGTGGCACATCAGTCTCATAATCTGATTGTCCTGAGTTCAAACCTCAGAGGGAGCAATCGTAGCTTTGGGCCTGGATAGCTAGCTCAACATTTATGAACATTTACTGCTCTTTAAGAGGACCAAGACTTGGTTCCCAGTATGCACATGGAAGCACAAAACTGCCTGTAACTCCAATTCCAGGAGGTCTTACGCCTTCTTCTGGCTTCTGCTGGAATTTATATACTAGTGTATGTACATGCACACACAAGTGCGCACACACACACACAAAAATAAATAAATCTTTAAAATGGAAAATATATAAGTGCTGTGATTATCATCGTTGAAAATTAACACATGTATTGATGGTTATGAGATTGAACCTGATTGTCAGTAGCAATAGAGGAAGTGGTCCTCAAAACAGAGGAAAAGGCCTGAAAACGAGAGGATTTTAAAGAGTCTCTCTTATAGTATGCCCATGCCCAGTGCTAAAAATTAAATGATGACTAATAACCAATTAGCAGAATCACCAGGAAGAGTTGAATCTCCTTAGTAATAGAATTGTAGTTTACCATACCAACAAATAACCATGGAATGTAGGTTTCTATGGTAGCCAAGGAACATGAAGTGCAGTGTAAAAAATGTTCTAAATTCCAACTGGAATTACAGAAACAAGGACTGCTGCAGCGTATATTCTTCCATCCTTGATGTCTTTGTATGTCTTTAAGTAATAGGCAGGTAATGTGTTTGGCCTCCTTCCTCTTCCTATTATATGATTATTGTGTTTCACCTTCGTTTTAGAGAAATGGTTTCTTACTGAATCTGATTCTCCTTGAGTCAACAAATAGAGGTCCATTAATCTCCAGGGATGCTCCTTTCTCTACTTCTCTAGCACTGTGGATGTAGTTATATGCCACCATGCCCAGAATTTTTAAGTGGAATCTGGAGATTGAATTTAGTTCTTTATGCTTACTTTTGAAGCAAGTATTTTACTGACTGAGCCATCACTCAAGCCAAACTTTTGTCTCATTTTGTTATAAATCCATATGTTATGTTATATAATATATATTTTATTGAAGTTTTGTGCATTTCATACAATATATTTTAAAATATTTAGACCTCCTTTCTATCTGCACCCCTCATATCCCACACTGGATTTCACTCATTCTGTCACATATGTTAATGCCTACCAAGTCAAATTTGTGTGTTTTGTGAGACAGTTTCCCTATATAGTTCAAGGTGGCCTGGAAGGATGGATCTACATACCACAGGCTGGCCTCAAACTTGTGATCTTCCGGCATCAACTTCTTATGCCAGGAATACACATATGTCACATCATACCAAGGCTCATTTTAATTTTATACTCATAGATTCTTAATAAAAAAACAAGATAAGACAAAAATTTATAAATGGATATGAAAATTAAATTTTAGTGGTAGAAATGTGACATCTTAATGGATTATGGTCATGGGTTCTTCCACAAGAAATACAAATTAACAGAGTCTGAGTCTTTTAATGTCAGAAACCCAATGAAAAGTGAATGATGAAATTTCCAAGAGATTAAGATTTTTTTTTGGTAAAAACAGTCAAATAAAATATGACAAAATTTGATTCTATATTGATCTCATGGGTAAAAAAATGTTTGTCTCTAGAAAATCTGCTTTATCCTCTGTAGATTTCTCACAGACATATAATGACCAGATAGAAACAATGTCTCTAATATATGGGTTTCTCCCTTACTTCATCTATTTAACATGTTTTGCAATACATTTTGCCTTGTGAAGATAGGGTTCCCATTGCAGTCTTGGGTGACCTGGAACTCACTGTGTAAACCAGGGTGCCCTCAGTCTCATACAAATTAACCTGCCTCTGCTTCCAGAGTGCTGGGATTAAAGGAATGCACCACCATGCCTAGAACTTTAGCTAGGTTTTAATTGAAATTATCCTCTTACATAAGCCCCTTGGGTTCAAGTTCTTTACTTCCAAATGAAATGAATCCTCATTAGCCATCTTGACAATGATGGAAAAAGAGAAAGAGAGAGAGAGAGAGAGAGAGAGAGAGAGAGAGAGAGAGAGAGAGGAAGATGGAATTTAAAAGAAATTAAAATCAAGAATACTACATGGAGCAAAGCACTCTAATTCTCATTCAAGTTGTTTTCAGATTATCAGGTAGAAAATGAAAAGGTATTGTAGCATAATATTTCCTTTTTCTAACATCACACGCCCATTTAATCATTTAATGTTGTAAGTAAAGTTCTGTGAGGTATAATTTATGGTGAATAACAGCATAACATACTATATAACAAGTTAAAAAAAAAACCTGTCTATGGGATTAGCATTTTAGCACAGAAGTAGTACACTTGTCTGGAATAAATCTGACTGTATAAATTTATCTGAATTCTTTAGATCCTTATTGTGCGGAGGCTTACACTGCTATTTAATGATCAATGCCATATTCAAATATTATTAGTTCATTTAAGCAAATAATGATATACTTTAAAAATGACACACACATAAGGCACATTTTGGATTTCCCCATGATTTTTTTACATTTCTATTACAAACTAAATATTAATCATTGCATGCAAAAGATTTTTAAAGATCTATGCCACTCTCAGGAAGTTTTATGTAGGCACTAAGTCTTTAAGTTTATTTTTTTCCCACTGCACATCTATGTGAAGATCAAAGAACTAAACAGGTTGGTCTCCCACTGCTCTAGGAAGTCTATCAAAATTCACTGCTTCCCACAATCATCCTCATGCAAGTTAATGCTACAGTTTATTTTTAGTTGTATATAGAAGAATTAAGCAATCCAGACACTCAAATGAATTTTGATGTGACGTTCTCTGCACAGGAGAGTATATAAATATCTTGTTTAGTTGGAGGTGAACATTCAGCCATTTTCTGTCATTCATTCACTGCAAAAAGAAGCTTCTCTGATTAACAATGAGAGTAGTATTTGTCTATATATGAATACAAATATTTAGAATGTTGTTTGTTGCTCTGTTGGTTTGCTAATCCACCACTTTCCTGGGCACATACCAAAGGGACTCTATATCCTAGTTCTTAGATAATTACTCAGCTATCTTCATTGCTTCTATATCCACAATACCTAGGAAATTGAATCAGCCCAGATGTCCATCAACTGTTGAACAGATAATGAAAATTTGATATATATACACAGTGAAATTTTATTCTTTTGTGAAGAACAATGAAATTACAAAATTTGAAGGTAAATGTATTGAACTGAAAAAACAAACCTATACTCAATTAGGTGATACAGCCCAATGGAGGTAAACACCACATGTTCTTCCTCATATGTGGATCCTCGGCTAGAATTTCTAAGTTAGTGTGCTCAGCTGGAGTTCCTGTAAAGGCCAGAAACCTAGAAAGTGTCCATTGGGAGGATTGTCTAGATTCCTTTCTGCTGCTGTCATAACCCATTTTGGCCAAAAACAATTTAGAAGAAAGTTATTTCAACTTACACATTACAGTCTATCATTGAGGGAAGTTATGGCAGGCACACAGTCAAGAAGAACTCAATGACAGGTCTGCTTGCTATTCCATGCAACAAAAAAATGTACCACCAAGTAACTCATTCACAGCCGAGGCAGTAATCAGAAAACCTCCTGCATCAATTAACAATCAAGACAATTCCCCACAAACATGTCCACTGGCTAATCTGATCTTGGCAAAACCTCAAGTGAGACTCCCTTCTCAGATGACTCTAGATAGTGTCAAGTTGATAGTTATAAAGAGTGCCTTAAGAAAAAAAAATAATAGTGAAATGCAGAGAATAGGAAAGTAGAGAGGCTGGAAAGATTTAAGCAGAGAGATACAATGGTGTGATGGAGAAATAGAAGGCAACGAGGAGGGAGTATGAAGTCATATGGAAGATGAACTACCTGGTTGCTAAAGTAAAAAGTATAATTTATTTTTAAAAGTACTCTTAAGTCATTTTACACTTTATCAAAACACCACAACTATTACCACAAATGATTGGAAGAGTGTACTAGAAAAAAAGAGAAAAATGTTTCTGAATCAGAAAACTAAGATTTTTGTTTTCCATTTTGAATTTGTATTGTTTTTCTGCATTTCATGTAATTGGTCTTAATGAAGCTTAGACCCCTTCTCCATCAGCTCCCCCAATACCCACTCCCACTGGCTTTCTTGGGGTCTCCTCCACATTTCCCAGTTCAGTGCTGGAATTTTTTCTGATTGAATCTTCATGGGTTTTCTGCATACCGTTAGCATTGTTGCAAGTTACTATGAGCAAGTTCCCATAGGTCTGGAAGACTGCCTTCATACAATCATGCAGCCACTCAGGTTCTTGCATTCCTTCTACCCCCTCTTACACAATGGTCCCTGATCCATGGGTATGTGAGGTTTAATATAGGAGCTGTATCCAGGGGCAGAAACTCTGAAGCTTCTTATTCTCTACACTTTGGCAAGTTATGACCTTTTGTGTATGCTTCATCCTCTGTCTTAGGAGGAAGCTTCGCTGATGAGAGTTGAAGGATGTTAATATTCTCTCTATGCCTTATTCTACTATGTTTCATGAGACATAGACGTATAGACTCCATTATATACGTGTCACTTGGGGCTGGGCATCTCTCAGATATATATTCTCTGTGTATGACCAGTTGTAGAACTCTGTAATAGCCTCCATCTGCTGTAAAAATAAACTTTATTGGTGAGTGGTGTGTGGTATACTTGTTTATAAATATTGGAATCCATATTTAACATATAGTAGGAATTTCATTTGTGTAGAGATATGACAGAGCTAGATTTTGCTCTATGCTCTATGACCCTTTCAACCATTTGTATTTGGTTATAATTATGGTGCCATCTCTGACTTCTCTCCCACTGAGAATGTTTTAATTTCAATTAGATAGTGTTGATTACCCACTAGATAAAAGTGCCACTATTGCATCAATAGAGATTGTTTGTTGTGGTTATTAAGCTTTAGAGCTGGGTTGAGTGATTGGTTGATTTTTCTCCCTTAGCAGCTTGCATAGTATCCTCTGAAACTATGAGAGCTTGTCTTCAGAGATGAGGCTTTCAGGTCAGTTCCAGCTCCATTGCTCCAAGTCTTGTGTCTTCAGCAATAGGGTTACTTCAGGTTCTGGGGGTATCGGAGGTCTGTGGCCATAGATTTTGTTATGCAGGGAATCCCTTGGACTACCCTGACCAACAAATCCAAGGGATGTTTCTCTTGTTTGGTATTGTGTTTCTTGTTTATATAGCCTTCATGTATAAACATCCACTCATGTTAAGATATCGTATCTGTATTTTTCAGGAGGTTTTTGAGTTAATACATTTCCCACTGTCTTTTTACACCACCTAAGCTTCATTTATTACTCCTCGTTCTTGCCCTGCCTGACCTCCATCCTCCCTCCCTAGTTTAAGCACCCCCATTTTCCCAATTTTCTCTTGGTAATATCTGTCTCTTATTATCCCCCCTCTCTTGAGTTCATTCTTTCCCTTTACCCCATGGTTTCTTCCCTTTTCCCTTCTCAGTTGGATGCCCCTGTTTTCCCTGTTTCCTTCTTGGTAACATCTGTTTACTACTACACTCCTTTCTCAGGCCTTTTTTTTCCCTTTAACTCTGTAGTGACTTTCCTTTTTCCTCCGTTTTAACTATACACTCACATGTACTAAGATTCACGAATGACAGAGAACAAATGTAGCTTGCTTTACTGAGTCTGTGTTACTTCACTTAGTACAACAGTTTCTACTTCCATCCATTTACCAGCAGATTTCATTACATTGGGTAAATGTACCACATTTTAGTTGTTCATTTGTTAGTTGAGGAATATTAAGTTCTTCCTATTTCTTAGTTATTGTGAAAACAGCAGCAATGAATGTGTATGCTCCGGTATCTCTACAGTAAAATGAGTCCTTTGAGTATATGCCAAGGAGTGGTATAACTGACTCATATGGTAGTTTCATTTTTACTTTTGAAAAGAGTTCCCCACACGTCTTTCCATAATTGGTGCACAAATTTGCATTTCCACCAACAGGGAATGAGGGTTCCCCTTTCTCCACATCTTCACCAGCATTTGATGTCTCTTGGTTTTTTGAGCTTAGCCAATCTGATTGGGGTAAGACGAAATCTTAGAGTAGTTTTGATTTGCATCGCTCTGATTACTAAGGATGTTGAGCACTTTTTAAGGTGTTCCTTAGCCATTTTTATTTCTTCTTTGAGAACTCTGTGTTCAAGTACTTAGGCTGTCTTTTTATTCTTTTTTTTTCTTATTTCTTTGTTTTCTGAGTTCTTTGTATAATTTGAATATTAATCCTCTGTTGGATATGTCACTGGTGAAGATTTTCTCCCACTCAGTGGGTTTTCTCTTCACTTCCTTGGTTGTTTTCTTTTGCTATACATAAGCATTTTAGTTTAATGAGTTCCAATTTGTGAATTGCTGACCTTAATGCCTGAGCAACCGGTTTCTGACTCAGAAACTGATTTCTACACCTGTATCTTTTAGAGTATTGCCTAGGTTTTCTTCTAGCAGTTTCAGAATTTCAGGTTTAATATTGGGGTCTTTGATACTTTTGAAGTTGGTCTTTGTGCAGCATGATTGAAAAGGGTTCTATTTCATTCTACAAGCTGAGATCCAGTTTTGTTAACACCATTTCAAGATGCTTTCTTTCCTCCACTGTGTGTTCTTGACACTTTTGACAAATATCAGGTGGCTGAAACTGCATGCACTCATGCTTGTGTCTTCTAGTATGTTCCTTTGATCTACGTGTCTGTTTATTTGTGCCTATACAATGCTATTTTTATGATTGCTTGTGATTTTTATATAAAAAGGCTACCGATTTCAGTAAATTGATTTTGGAACCTATCATTTTACTGAAACAATTGATCATCTGTAAAAGTTTTTCTGGTGGTATTTTTGGGATCTCTTATGTATAATATCATATAATCTGCAACCACTTGTAATTCCACCTCTTCGTCTCCAATTAATGCTCATTTAATGTCCTTTCCTTTTCCTAATCTTCTAGCAAGACTTTCAAGCAATATATTGAAAAGGAGTGGGAATAGTGAAGAGCTTTGTTTGGGATTTTAATGGGAATGCTTCTTATTTTTCTCCATTTATAAAGATGCTGGCTTTGGGTTTCCTGCACATAGCTTTAATATTTTTTGAGGTATTTTGCCTCCAGTCCAATCCCTTATAGAACCTTTAACAAGAATACATGTTGGATTTTGTCAAAGGCTCACATTTTCTGCATCTATTGAGATTACCATGTGGTTTTTGTCTAGGTTCATTTATATGATTTATTACATTTATTTACACACACACACACACACACACACACACACACATATTGAACCATCCTTGCATGTCTGGAACAAAGCTGACTTGACCATGGTGGATAAGCTTTTTGGTGTGTATCTGTACAAGGCTTGTGAATATACTGTTGAGCCTCTTTTTATATATGTTTATTAAGTATATGGGCCTATAGTTTTCCTATTTGTTGTTTCCTTGCTTGATGGTATTAGAGTGATATTGACCTCACAGAAAGAGTTTGGGATTTTTCTCTCCTGTCTCTCTTCTTTAATAATTTAAGAATTATTAGTTGTAAATCTTTTTTGAATGTCTGATAGAAGTCTGTTGTGAATACATATTGGCCTGGACTTTATATAATTGGGAAGGTTTGTATTCCTATTTCAATTTCCTTATTTGTTATGTGTCTTTTTAAGCTGCTGATCTTTTCTTGGTTTGATTTTGGTGGTTTCTATTAATTTAGAAATTCAGCCACTTCTTTAGATTTTCAAATTTAATATTATACATAGGTTTGTAAAATATTTCCTTATAATGTTCTGTATTTTTAGTTTCTGTTGTGATGATTGCCATTTCATCACTGATTTTCCTAATTTGGATTTGGGTTTCTTTAGTGGGGATAAGGATCTGTCCATATTGTATAATGTTTCACAGAACCAGTTCTTAGATCCATTGATTATTTGTACTTTTTCCTTTGTTTCTATTTCATTAATTTCTTCTCTGATTTTTGTTTTTATTATCATGTGCTACATTTGAATTTTATTTGTTCCTGCTTTTCTAGAGCCTTGAGTTGTACTGTTAAGTCATTTATAAGTGTTCTTTCTGATTTTTAATGTAAGCACTTAAAGGTATAAACTTCCCTCCTAAGACTGCTTTTAAAGTTTCCCAGAGGTTTTGTTGCGTTGTGTTGTCCTTGTCATTTAATTCCATTTTATTTATTCTGCTTGTAGCATTTTCTCCTGTCATTTCAAATTGATTTATTGAGTTTTTCAATTCCATCCTCATTTCAACTTGGGTTTTTTTCAGTATTTCTATCTCTTTTGTGAATTCACTTTTCAAGTCCTGAATTGATTTTGTTATTTCATTCAGGCACATATTTTTATTTTCTTGAGCTTCAGTCACCAGTTTATGCCCATCCTCTTTGAGTTCTTTGAGTTGTTTGTCTGAATGTTTTTTAAAGTCTTTGATCAAGTTTATGACTGCAGTTTTAAACTTTGCATTGTGGGGTTCCTTGGGGTGATTCTCACTGTAGTACAATTCTGTAAGACTGTTGGGGTTTGTGAAGGAGAGAGTCTCGTTTTCCACATTGTTTCTGTTTTTACATTGCTGTTTGGGCATATGGATATCTCTTGCTTGTTGTGTGTCTGATAGGAAATTCTATTCTACCTTTGTTTAGTTGAAATCTGTTTCTGTTTTTATAGTTGATGAAGACTGGTTAGTTTTTGATGAGGTGTGAAAAGTGGGCAGGTTTTCCCTGGGTAGTGTGTTAGTCTGGGTAGTAAGGAGGTCTGTGGCAGGCTGTTCAGGAGGGTTGCCAAGGGCAAGACAGGAGTGGGAACAACCTATGGAGGGGCTAACAAACTAAGCTCCAGGACTGAGCTAATTTGGATTATGAAGTTAGTCGGGAGATCTGAGGCAGAAGAGCAGGAGTGGGCCTGGACACAAACGTAGTAGAGGAAGAGTGCTGGGAGAGATTAGAACTCCTCAGGTTTCAAGGGAATCAACGCATAATGGATGGGATTTGACTCACCAGAATTGTAGGCAGGTCTGTGGCAGGCAGATCAGGAGACCAAAGGCAAAGTGGGGTCTGGGGACAGCTGTGTTGTGCATAATAAAGTAAGCTTTATAACTTGAAGTGCAGGGAGAGTGGGAAGTTCTCCAGGGTGCAGGGGAGTCAAGGCATAGTAGGCAGGATCTGACTTACCAGGATAGTAAGCATGTTTGTGGCAGGTAGATCAGGAGGCCAAGGCCACAGTTAGGGTAGGGACAGCTTGTGGAAGGTCTAATAAACTAGGCTAAAGGTTAGGAAGTTAGTCCAGAAATCAGACGCAGAAAAGTAGAAGTGGACCAGGGTCCAAGGCTAAAAGGAGTACTGAGTTCAGGGAGAGAATATTTTACTTATCTTTTAGTGAGACTCACAACCTATGACCCACCAAGTCCTCAGCCCAGGAGAAAGTGTTCATCCTTTCTATAACATTCTACTTGTTTTGATTGACATAGGTCAATGAATTCCATATTTATCCAATAAGCAGATAAATAAAGAACCATATCGTATCTGCATCCCCCGTAACTCTCCTACTGGATTTCAAGTATTCTGTCCTATTTGTTAAGTCATAGCAAATATGTGTCCCCAGATGTCCTTCAGTGTGAGTTTATCCAGTGAAGCCTGGTCAGCATATCTAACATATCTCCCTAAAGAAGACCAACTCTTCCTTACCCAGCACTCTGCCATCCAGGGCTCAGGGACCCTGCAGAAGAGAGGCTGGAAAGCCTGTAAGATCCAGAGTTGGTGGATGACCAGAAGAAAACAGAGCTTTGCAGGTGACTGGGAACTTGTTCATATGAACTTACAGCAATGGTGACAACATTTCCAACACCCATGCAAACAGCCTGTAGAGCTTTTAGATTTCAAAATTTTGCATCTAAACACAGCATACAAGAAGTCATGTATATTTGGAAAGCGTGACTTAAATCAGCTACTGGTAAACATTTCAAAGGACTTAGAGTTCCACAATCAGGAAAATTATTCTAATAATCCAGTAAATTCATGTGATGATAAGAAATATCCATTTATCTTTTTATTTAAATCAGTTGTGAAGCTTGTTACATTATATGTTGAGGCTATCAGCATGGATTATTCTACCTCAAATTGGCATCTTAAATGAAAATAGCAGATATATGATTAAGGTATATACTCTAATCTTGATTTTCTAAAGAGTGATTTCATTACATTTCATCTAAAGTTTTACATGTAAAAGCATAAATAATTATGCTATCATCAAAAAGTTTATGTTTGGCTTACAAAGTAGTCAGTTTCCATATGCCTTTTTTACAGCTTCTTTGGTTTGCTTGACAAATATTCCCCACCCTTTGTTTGCCTTTCCTGTATCTTCGCTTTCTTCCCTGCTTAAAACTTTCTACCATCATTGTTCTCTAACTATACTTTCATATCACATCACTTCTCTTAAGACATCTCCATCTAATGTCCCCTTCTAGTTTCCTGGCTTCTATAGGTACTTTCAGTTAAACACACAAATCACGAAGATTCAAAACTAGGATCCACATTCCACATATGAGAGCAAACGCATAGCATTTGTCTCTCTGGGACAGGGTTGCCTCACTCAATATATATGCTTATACTATATATACAATACAATACATTTACCTGAAACTTTCATTTTTCTTTATAGCACAATAAAATACCATTGTGTATACGTACCATATCTTAATTATCTGTTTATCATTTCATGAACATCTGCTGATTCCATTGATTACCTATTGTGAACAGAATGGCAATGAACATGAATGAGCAAGTATTACAACAGTAGGTCATTAAGTCCATTTGATATATGCCCAGAACAGGTTTAGCTGACTCAAGTGATATTTCTGTTCTTACCTTTCTGAGGACACTCCATGCTGGTTTCCATAGGGGAAGCAATAGTTGGCATTCCCAGCAAATGTGAAAAAGTATTTTTTACTTGCATTCTCAGCATCAGTTTTTATAATTTGGTTTCTTGATAATAGCCATTCTAAGTAGGGTGAGATAAAAATCACAAAGTAGTTTCAGTTTGCATCCACATGTTGAGCAATTATGTTCAACATGTTTAAATACATTTTTCAAATACATGTAATTCTTCTTTGAGAATTCTTGTTTAAGATCTGTAACCTAATTTTAATTTGTTTGTTTGCTTTCTGGATTTTTAAAAAGTTCTTTGTATATTACAGATGTAAATTCTCTGTCAGAGTTAGAGTGAACGAATATTTTTCTTTCATTCTGTACTCTGCCCCTTCCCTTAAACGACAGCTTCCTTTGATAGACAGAAACTTTTCAATATTTTTATGAAGTCTAATTACTGAATGTTAGGCTTATTTCCTGAGCAATAAGCTTTATTTAGAAAACCCTTACTTTTGCTTGTAGCATAATATTGATCTTCTCTTCTAAGGGTTTCAGAGCTTCAGATTTTAGCTTGATGTCTTTCATCCATTTGTAGTTGACTTTTGTACAGAGTCATGGATATATCTACTCTGATTCTTCTACAAGTATACATCCAGTTTTATAAAATCATTTCTTGAATATACTGTCTTTCCTCCACTGTGTGCTTTTTTATGTTTTGTCAAAAATAACACAGTTGTAAATATAAGGATATATATTTAGAATACAGAGTAAAATACTTATGGTTGGTCTAGGGATACGGCAAAAGTAGATTTTTCTCTAGGATCTATGACCTCTTTAGCCATGTGTATTGGGCTATGTTTACAATACCACACAAGCGTTACCTCTCACTGAGTGGGTCTCATGTCCAATTAGACAACTGTTGATTACTTCTAAGATAAAATTATAAAGCTTGTACCAGTGGAGATTATTTGCTGGGCCAGTAGTTATGCTTAATAGACTTTACTCCTGGATGGGATCTCTGATTGATTTTCTCTCTTGGCAGTTTGCAGTTTCTTCTGATACTATGGGACCTAGTCTTTGAGAAGGAGTCTTCCAGATCAGATCCAGCTCAACAATACCAAGACCTGTGTCTGAAGTACGTTCTGTCTTCAGCAGTAGGGTCTTACCTTCAAGTTCTGGGATCCAATTAAGGGTCATGGCAGCAGCCTGTGGTTGTGTGCGTGCACGTGTGTGTGTGTGTGTGTGTGTGTAATGTGTATTTTTGCAGTAGGGCTTTTGAACTAATACATTTTCCTCTTGCTTTTCACATCACCTAAGTGTTATTCCCCCCCCCGATAAAGATCACCCTATTTTTTTCACCAGTTAAACTATCACTCATTTGCCTCTACCTCTTTTGATTACATCTGTTTGCTGTTATCTCCCTCACTTGAGCATGTTCTTCACTTTTTACCACATGGGTCCTTTCTATTTTCCTGGCTTCTGTGGTTACAACAGGATACATACTCACATCTAAGGATTTGGAGCTAGGATCCACTAATGAAACATACATCGGACTATCCAGGATCTTTTACATTTTGATATATATTTTAAGATTTTTTTATATTTCTATGAAAATAGCATGGAGAAACATTGCATTGAATCTATAAATTGCTTTTGGTTCAATGGTCATTTCTCTTATTTTATTATTGAATCTTTGAGATTCTCATACAATATAGTTTGATGGAATTTAGATCTCCTCCCCTATCCTCATCTTCCTCCACTGCCCCCCACCAAATATAATATATGATGGCCATTTTTAAAATATTAATTCTATTAATCCATGAGCATTAGAAGCTTTCCTTTAGAGCTGCAAAATTTACATTGTAGAATACATTCACTTCTTGTTAAGTTTACTCCAAGTTATTTGCTTTTGTTTTGGTTTTAGGCTATAGTAAATAAGTTTCTTCTTTAATTTCATTTTCAGTATGTTTGCCACTGGTATATAGAAAGAATACTGACTTTTGAATGTTGATTAGTTATAGAAACTTTCTGGTGCATTATTTAGATTCTCTAAATGAAAGCATAATATCATATGCAAAATGTGATAGTCATTTTTTCTTCTTTTTTACTTTTATACTCTGTATCTCCTTTTCTTGTCTTTATTTTGGGGGTAAGATGAATGTTCTTTTAATTTTATATTTTTAATGATTTTTTGTACAATATATTATGATAGTACTTAGATCTCCTCCCTTATCCACACCCAATTTAATTTTTGATCTAGTTAACACTTTGAGTGATATATAGAACAAGATTGGGGATAGAGGACAACTGTTTCATTTTCTTGATATTAATGGAATTCTTTTTGAGTTTTTCTTCATTTAATATAATTTTGGCCATGTGTTTGTCACATACACCCTTTGTTGTATAGATGTGCTTGCTTCAAACTTATTCTATGTAGGATTTTCATCATGAAGATATATTAATTATTTCAATGGAATTTTGTACCTGTTGAAGTGACCATGTGATTTTTTAACTTTAAGTTCATTTGTATGATTTATTACATTTATTGGTTTTTATATGTTGAGTCATCTCTGCATCTCTAGGATTAGGTAGGCCATGTTGATCATGTTGATCTGTTTGATGTGTGCCAATATTCAGTTTGTAAGTATTTTCTTGAGAAATATTGCATCTATATAGTTCTCCTTTTTGTTGTGTCTCAATCTGGTATCAGTATTATAGTAATTCTACCTTCACAGAAGGAATTTGGGAGTGATTCTTTTATTTGTATTTTGTAGAATAATTTGAGAATCATTGATTGTGATTATTTAAATGTTTGATAGAATTCTATGGTGAATCCACCTGTTCTTGTACCCTCTCAGTCAGATGATGTTTTTATTACTGCTTCAATATCCAAGCGTCTTATAGGTCTGTTCAAATTATTTTATTTCATATTTGTTTAACTTTTGTGGGTCATATGTACCTAGAAATTTACCCATTCATTTTATCATTTATAAATTTGTGGGATACAGGTTTTAAAAGAATGATTTTTTTCCTGATTTTCTTGATATGTTGTTTCTTTCCATTCATCGAGAATTTGTTTTAATTGTACATATTGTGTGTGTATGTGTGTGTTTACAAATGCAGACAACATCATATTTGTTCAGATTAGAGCAACTTGTGGGTATATGTTCTCTTTTTCTACTATATGGGTTCTTGGCTGTAACTCAAATTGTCAGGCTTGCAGGCAAGTACCTTTATCCACTGAGTCATCTCACACTCTACTTTTATTAATTTGGGTCTTCTCTCTTTTCCTTAGTTACTTTGGCTAAACATTTGCTGGATATCCAGCTTCCATTGCTTCTGCCCTATCCACTATGACCCAGGAACCTTGCTTTGGACATATAGCCCATGCAACCCAGACCCTGGAACCTATTAAGAAACTCAGCATCTGCCCTTTAGCGCCATCCACTCATCTTTATTCCCCAGGAATCTCCTTAAACTACTCATTCCTCTGCCTGGCCTGGGGACTCCTCCTAGTCACCTACACGGCATTGGAAAAGGGCACACATCCTTAGCTCACTTTTCCGTCTCAGGCCCACTCATGCCAAAAGACAAATGTAATACCTAATTTCATATCTCTAGGCCTCACTACAAAGCACAAACAGTAAACCTAGAAAATATTTTCACTTTCAAATCGATCCCCAATTCTCTGGTAATGGTTTGCAAAGAGAAAATTTATATAAAACTGAAGATCTGAAATTCAAAACAGTGATTACAGATCTACACAAATTTACAGGAATTTTAAAAGAACAGCAGTATACTGATGAAAAACAAGAAAACAGAAACACATAGTAGTGAAGACAATTAAAGATGTGAAAATTGAATTCAATAGAGAGAAATCCTGAAAAACACCTAAAATTAAGTGAAACTAGAAATGAAAAATTCAGTAAGTCAACTAAGGAGCTCAAAAGAAAGCTTCACTACCAGAATGGACAACACACAAGGCAGAATGTCAAATCTGGAGGAGAAATTAGAGGAATTTGGACACAACCAAATAAAATGATTACTTAAAAAATCATGAATGGAATATGCAGGAAATTTTGGACACCATGAAAAGACAATATATGCTAATTATGAGCTTAGAAAAAGGTGAAGAAATGGCAAATCAGGTACAGGAACACTCAGAAGAAGGAATAGACCAGATCAGAAAAAAAGACGCCACATTATATGATCATGAAAACATTAAATATACAGAAAAAAAGAAAGGGTATGGAAAGCAGTGAAAATGCCCAAATCACATGTAAAGGCAGGCTTATCATAGTAGCAGCATATTACTCAATATGAACTTGTAAAGGTTCATCATATCTAAATGGGAAAAAAACTTTCCATGATGAAAATATGCCAAAGGAATTTGTGACCCCCAAACAACCCCTACAAATAATCGGACTATTTTGGATGAGATAGAAGGGCACAAATCAGGCTACAGAGGTGGGGAAATAATATGTTTTAGAAAAGAAAATATGGAAAGTATAAGAATACAAACACTACCACAAATTCAATTTTAAAAACCAATACATATCTTTGAAAAATATTCTGAATATTAATAGCCTCAATTTTCAATTCCAGAATAAGAAGACATGGAATAACAATGGATTAGAAAATAAGATATACATTTTTTGTTGTCTAAAAGAAACACATGTGACCACCAAATACAGACATTCTTAGATTTAAAGTATTTCAAGCAAATGGGATCAGGAAGCAGGCAGGTATCACTATTCTAACATCTAACAAAATAGATCTCAAGCCTAGACTAATTAGAAAAGAGAAGGAAGACCCTTTAATTCTGATCAAGGGAATGATCCACTAAGGGAATTTTTGTAGTTTGACTGAGAAATATTCCCCATAGGTTTATGTGTTTGAATACTTGGTCCCCCAGTTGGTGGTACTCTTTGGGAAAATTGTGGAATTTTCAAGATGTGGAGCCTTGCTGGAGGACATATATCACTGGGGGAAGATTTTGAGAGTTTATAGCCTTGTCCCAGTTCTTACTGTCTCTGCTTTGTATATGCAGTGGAGATGTGATCTCATAGTTTTTGGCTCCTTACACTTACTGCCATGTTTTCTTGATACAGTGGGCTCTTAACTCTCTGGAACTGTAAGCCAAAATAAAGTCTTTATTGTAAATCTTGCTTTTGTATATACTACCTTATCATATCATCAGAAAATTAACAAAAAAGGACGTTACAGTCGAAAACATACCAAACTCAGATGCACTCAATTTCATAAATCAATCATTATAGTAGATATTAAACCACAGACTAATCCCAACACTATAACCATAGGTGACTTCCATAGCCTGTTTTCACTAATGGACAGGCCATATAGAGATACATAAACAGAGGAACATAAGAGATAAGTAACACTATACATCTAATGGATACTTATAGACTATCCTCCCAAAGACTATAGAATACACTCTTTTCTCAGCAGTCCATGGAGGTTTCTCTACAATAGACCATATATGATGATACAATGTAAATCTCCAGCAGTATAGGAAAATTGAATTAACTCCATGAAGTCTATCTGTTCACAAATAAATAATCCTAGAAGCCAATAGCAAAAGAAACTACAAGAAATAATGAAATTGGTGGTGATTAAAAAGCATATTATTAAATGATAAAGGAGTCATTGAAGAAGTAAATTCTTGGAATTAAATAAAAATGAAAACACAAAACAACAGAACCTCTGGGGTACAATGAAAACAGTATTAGGAGAGAGGCTTGCCGATCTTAGCTCATAAAGGCAACATAAACAACAAGAACTACATCAACAATGACAATAAAAATGGGGCCAGGCATGGTAGCACATGTCTTTTTTAACCTCAGTACTTGGGAAGCAGGGGCAGACAGATCTCTGTGAGATCAAGGCCAGCATGGTTTAGACCAGCTGCCATAGGGAGAACCTGCCCCCAAAAGACAAATAGATGAATAAATAAATAAGCAACAAATAAATGTTAAAAAATCATAAGGAGCTCACATAAATAATTTATTGATGCATCTCAGAGTTTGGGAAAAAAGAACACAAATTACAAATCAGTAGATGGGAAGAAATAATTAACACTAGGGGATAACTTAGCAAAACAGAAACAAAAACCCCCCAAAGAATAAATTAAAACAAAATGAAAATAATAAAACGTATCAATAAAATCAGAAGTTAATTCTTTTAAAATGTTTCTTTATGAAATTATACAGTTTTTCTTAAATTTCAACTTAATTTTCCTATTGTATAATCATCAGGAAATTCTTCATTTGCCATTTTCATAAGGCACCTTTTGGATTATTTGACATTTTCTGTTCAGAAACTGTATTTTAAATTCATTAAACAAAGATTACTGGCTCATGTATCTAGAAGTCTAAACATAGAAAGCTATTGAGTTTTATTTGATTAACATTTCTGTCAGTGCTTTCTTTTTACTGTGCTACTTTGTTCCTCATATTGACTCTCTTAGTGATGGTAAATCGGCTACTTCATGTAATTCCAGGAATATTTTAAGCCCAAGAGGAAAATGGAAAGAGAAATGTAATGGGAACAAAGAAAGAGGAGTGAGAAAGAAAATGAAAAGTTTGAAAAAAGTTGAAGAGGGGAGATGAATGGAGGAGAGGAGAGAGGAAAGAAAATAAAATCCCACATCTTCTATTACAGCATTTTATGAAGTTATTTGCTATCAACCAAGTATTCTGGACAGAGGGTAGAAAATTCAGACAGGCTTAAAAGCTAACTAGGGCCTTCTTAAATAAAAATAAAAGGTATCGTAGAGGAGAAGGTTGAGTCCCAAATTTTAGATTATGAGCCTTGTTTTGCTGCTTCAAATTGGGTACCTTCTGTTTCACTGTAATATATTAAAGTAAACAATGTAACTGTTTGGGAAGATAGCTACACACAGAAGATTCCAGTTTCATATAAATTTCTTTTATGAAAGAATTATCACTATTAAGCTCTTTGATCTATATTGATAAACTTCTAAGTTTAGAAGAATATACTCTCCTTGTAGTAAGTGATTTGTCTCAAGAATGACAATAAAAAATATTTTCCTACAATGAACAGACAAATCAGTCAGAACTGCAATTTTTTATTTCTAGAAATAACTGTAGGTTTTTGTTTTTTGGAACTTTCACATGATATTAATGACCAAAGGAGGATATTTAATTGATGTGATTGCAAACTAAGTACATTTGCTGTGAATGTAATAAAGATTTCAAGAAAATCAGCATTTGTGAGAGTGCTTTCTAAATTACTGTTTTCTATTTTAAAATGTCTTTTATTGTTCAGTTTAATTTCAAATTAAAGTATATATGTCTACTTTCTATGAATATAATAATACAAATTATACAATATTTATCTATGCCCTTAATTTTAATTATAATATTAGAATTCAATTGGGAAATTGGATGAATTAATTTTAAAGTATCTGAAAAGTAAATATTGTAGTGTAAGTAAGATAATCTAATGTAAATTCAACACTTTGGTTGGGGAACATAGACTGAATCATGTGGGTTTTACTTACAGCTTTAAAGAATAACTAATAGGGATGAATATAAACAAGGATAAGTAAACAAGAACATTACTATGCAGACATTTATGAGCCATTAAGCATAATCATAGCTAGGGAAATAGCTTCTGTTGGCTAGAGATAACCACTCTGAACTCAGTCGCATAATACTTTCAATGACAAACTCAAGAATATTTATATTACAAGCAGAACAAAATGCGGAATCTATGCACAATATGAAATGGAAAGCCAAAGAATAGCAATGCCCATTGCTAGCAGACTTCTGATTAAAAGAAAGATAAAGAAATAATCTTCAAAAGATAAACAAAATAAAATATATCTTGAAAAGATATTTCCCCCATGGGAAACTTCCCTAAGATGTCAGTCACAGTTTGCATTCACAAGAAAAATTGACGATCCTAGTTGATTCAAATAAAATTATCTAATTTTATAGTTTGCCACCATTGCATGAAACAAAATCAATGGATGTTAATCAGACAAATCATAGTCAAACCATATCAAGATAAGATAACTCTCATTTATTTTCCCTTCGATCAATTTTAGGATTGCCAGTTCATTTTAATGAAACTGTTTAAAAATATATAAGGTTACATAGAACTCAAATTGAATTTGTATCCTCTGTTATTTCTGTATATGAATAAGAAAACATTTTTCAATTCAACATTGACTAAAATTGCAGGTCGATTTCTTTTCTGGAGGTTCAAGAACTTCAGTACTACTATCTAAGAGAATCACTTGCTTTAAGAACCTTATTCTAATTAAAAATATAACAGACAATTTATTTTTGTTTTTTGACAAGTGTTAAACTATTTCTAGAAAATAAATAGATTCCCATTGTGTTCTTTAATTAGAATCCTCATAATAAAACATCCTAAGTAACATACAACTAATTTACCTTAAAAATAATTTAACTAAGTAAATGATCATAGTTCAAAACAGGAATTGTTCCAGTTCACAAAAAACACATAATATTCATTTCTATTCTTAGGTTACAGTTCTCTACAAAGATAAGAATGAATTAAAAGTTATTGTTGATTTGGTGACAGAGAAAATTTTGTCATTTTTCATGTATAAATGATGTCAAATTTAGGCAAAATGCTATTCACCATCAGAAATAAAATTTTGAATGAATGAAATTGCCTATGCTTTACCAGTATAGTTTTAGGAAATATATTCATGGACTGTGATAAGAGAACTATGTCTAGTGATTCCTTGAAGATATCCTTTGTTTACCATATCTTTAAAAGGTCAGTTGTCCTAAAAGCTAAAAGTTAATAAGAAACAAAGTATTCTTTAGAACTCGCAGGAAAAAGACTTGAAAAGGATTATTTATATCAATTGGCATTTTTAGATTCAATTATTAATTGACTATCAGTTCTAGAGTGTTTGATATCACACTGAGCATAGCAGCTTTTCTTTGCCCTTATATGTAATAACACTGTGTTTAATATTTTTTTCTTCTATCCTCACAAATATTTTAGTACATATTTTTAATACCACATTTTATAAAGATATAGAAGGTAACCAAAATTTAAAATGAAAAACTTGTTTGTGGCCATATAAGAAATACAAAATTCTGAATCTAAATCTGGATAATCTGATTCAAAAACACAACATTCTAACCACCACACTTCATTCATAGACTTTTAACCATGTGACACAGATCAGGAAAAATGAATGGGTACAGTTGTTTTAATTAAATGCCTTGAAGTCAAGGATTTCTTCCTCTCTATGGTGCACATGTCAAATGTGTTTGTTTCCTTCAGAAACCTCCCTTGCCCTGTACTCAAAAGTATGTGTGAATGTGTGTACGCAGTTTACATATCAAAGTACTGCAAACAATATTTACAGCATTGTAAACAATGAGATAAATTGGGCTTGTATGTGTGTGGTATTCTACATCTATGGATCAAAAAACAAAATTCTTTTTTTCCCACTTAATACTACCTTAATAAAGAATGAGCAAGATCTTTGCTCTAGAGCCCAGTTCCAAGAGACATCTGAAGCAACATGTTCTCACAGCTCAGTTCTTCTCTTGGCATTAAAATGGATATTAAAAGTCAGGTAGTTCTTTCTTAGCCATTGCCATAATGCAATATAATACACCATATGTTCATCGGAGAAATTAGCTTATGATTTTCTTTCATGTAGGATCTTTGACTGCTTTTTGTATGAGAGTAATACTGACTTCAGCTTCATAGAAAGAATTTGGAACTGTTCCTTCTTTTCTGTCAAGCATAATAATTTGAAGAGTATCATATTAAGCCTTTGAAAGTCTGATAGAATTTTGTGCTGAATCCATCTTGTCCTCAGCTTTTTTTCTTGTTGGGAGATTTTAGTTACTACATCTATCTTATTGTTTGTTGTAGGTCTGTTTGAATTACTTATTTCATCGTGAATTAACTTTGGTAGGCTATATGTAACTAGAAATTCATCCATTTTTTTAGATATTTATAATTTTTTAAAAAAGTATATGCTTACAGTTTTCTGATTTTCCATAGGCCCTATTATAATGCTTTTTTGTCTCTGATTTTATTAATTTGCCTCTTATGTCTCTTTCTTTTGATTACTGTGGCCAAATTTTGTTCATCTTGCTAATTTTCAAATAACCAACTCTTCATTTCATTAGGAGTAACCAGCAACTTTCTTATTGGAATTTAGTCAAGCTCACAAGTTAGAGCCTAGACCAGGCACTGTTATCAGAGTCAAGAACCTGTAGCTAGAAAGTCACAGGCCATAGGGGAGAACTTTTGACTATTATTCTGCTAAATGAACAAAATATTAAACTGAGTTTTAAAGGATTATTTTCTTACCTTGAAATTATGCGTCTTCCAGCTCTCACCAGAGAAACTTCTTGCAGCTTCTGTGATTAACACAGGATCAAACAAGTGAACAAAATGCAGCAATCATTATGGAAGAGAGGGCAGAAGAATTGTAAGAGACAGAATTGTAGATGAATACAAGGAAACTTTTTCAGACACAACAGGGCAGTTAACTGTATGAACCCCACAGTTTTGTAAGGGCATATGCAATTTCTGTGCAATCCAATGTCAGATAAAAACCCACTATGGAGGTAGTAGTTGAACAAGAAGTTCCAGCTCTAAGATTACTATAGCCAATTGATAGCTGTTTGGAGATGGAATAACAATCTTCTTCAACAGTATAATGCCCTGTAGATTGACCATGCTCCAGGGGACGGATTCCCACTCAAGAGCAGTTGTGGAACACAAACTAACTTGATAGACCTTAAAAATAATAGAAGACAAGAATTGAAGGGGTCATTGTGGTGTATGTGAGAGAAAATGGGGGAAGGTTTCTGAGTATGATCAAATGCAGTGTTTGAAATTCTCAGAGTCAATGAAGATGTTATTTTAAAAGAGTAAAAGACAACAAACACAACAAAAACAAAATAATCTGTAGCCAGCATCTTATTTGATGGTAAAAGACAAGGTACGTTTTGACTGAAATAAAAATTAATCTAAATATCTTCACTATCTATTTGACTAAAATAAAAATAATCCAAATATGTTCAAATATTGAAACAAAGTCCTGCTGAAATGATGGTGTCATATTTTTAACTCTCTCATTATAATGAAGCTTAGTAAGAAGTTAAATGAAATTCTTAACTGAGGGAACAGAAGAGTATCCCTATCAAAGAAAATTATTTCCTGAAAATTTTGAGTAAAAGGGTATCAAAGATAGAAGAGTCTATTTACTGAAGTGTTCCTTTAAAATCTACTTTATTACTGATGCAATAATATAGCAAAGAAGAACTGGTATCACCAGTGAAGAGTGTACAGCAGAGTAATGGAAGCCAACAGTAAAACTAGCTAAAAGGAATCAATCCAAAGTGCTGAGAAAACAGCAAACATCAAATCCCTGAAATAAATGTAAAAGTAGCATTTGATACTCACCAGGGTTGTATCAAGTGTATATTAATTTTATTTAGTTAAGAGTTCAAAATGCACATTAATATTTGAGGATAAGAATGTTGATTATCAGTGAGGACATAAAGTCTACCTTTGAAACAGTAAGTATGAAACCTCTTGTTTTTTTTTTTTTTCATGTAGGGCTAGGATTTTTAAGAATTGGACATACCTATCCCCATCACAATAGCCTATAATAGATCTAAGGACACGTGGCAATGTCAACACAACCCATCAGCTATTAATGTCATTAAAATTATAATGCAGAAAAGCAAAATACAAGAACATTTAATAGTCAAATTGTAAGTATCCAGAGTTCAGAAATAGTAATGTACCACCACTGAGTTAAATAAGTCAGTTTCCAATAAATATTATATATCAATTTGCAAGATTATTTTACTCAAATTCAGAAGTTTAGAATTTTACATATTCTTTTGAAACTTAAATATATGGTGCTTCAAACATACTTTTTTATTTAAAATGTGTCTAAACAGTTTTCACCCTCTTACTATCTGTCCCTGCTCACTCATTTTATTATTTCTTTCCAGGGAATCTGACACACTCTTCTGTACTCAGTGGGTTTTGTATGACATAGGTGCACTTGTATATATTCAGGAAATACACTCATAGACAAAAAAATAAAGACGAATAAGTAATTTTTTAAAGTATCTAACTTTCCTGCATTATCACCTCACACAGACAAAATCATGTACTCTATCACATCTAATAATCATTTAACTATTTTTAAAATTTTTATTGAAGATTTGTATATTTCATACAGAACATCTATATCAGTCTTAATCATCTTTATACCTCCCCCACTGGCACCCTCCCATATCTGCCTCACTGGAATTTATACATTCTGTCATTTGTATTAAGGCCAAATTAGTATGCCCAGATGTCCATTAGTACAAAATCATCCACTGGGGTCTAGTCAGCCTATTTAAAGTCCCTCCCTTTAAGAAGATCACGCAGTAATATTCAGCTGCCAATAATTCTTCAGCTAAGAACAGCATTTGTTGGCTATTTCCACAGTTCTCTGCTGGGGTTTTGTGTGCTTAAGTTTGCATTTGTCTTGAGTATGCCAATACCATTGCAGTAGGTTCATATGAGCAAGGCCCCAGAAGCTTGTAGGACTCTATTTTTCTTATGGTCATGCATTTCTTCGGTGGTGCTTACAATCTTTCCACCGCTCTTCCACAGTGGTCCCTGAGCCCTGGGTTGGTGGAGTATAATATAAGAGTTCTGTCCAAAGACCCACATTCTGTGGACGCTTACTCTCTAAAGTTTGAACATTTGTGTCCTTTTGGGTTCATGGTCCTCTGTTGCATGAGAAAGCTTCATTGATGAGAAATGCATCAGTGTCCTCTTACCCTTTGTTCTATGTTCTGTGAGTCTTGGGTGTAGAGGTTGCTTTGTAGGTGTGCCACATAGAGTTGAGCAATTCACAGACAACATCTGTGTGACCAGTTGTGGAACTCTACAGTAGTCTCTGTTGCAAAAGAAACTTCTTTGATAAGTGGTGACTGGGATACTTGTCTGTAAATATAAGGATCCATATTTTGCACATAATAAGAATTTACATTTGTTTAGGGATATAACAGCCTTGGGGGTTTCTCTAAGATCTATGACCTCTCCAGCCGTGTGTATTTGGCTGTGTTTACAGTACCATACATGAGTTTCCTCCCATTCAGTGGGTTTTAAGTCCAATTAAGTAGTTGTTGATTACCCCCAAGATAAATGTACCACTAGTGCACCAATGGCATTTACTGTGCCAGTCAATTATGTGAATATTAGGCCTTAAATCTG
This sequence comes from Eospalax fontanierii, assembly GCA_035773235.1. NCBI lineage: Eukaryota > Metazoa > Chordata > Mammalia > Rodentia > Spalacidae > Eospalax > Eospalax fontanierii. The sequence continues at coordinate 83,815,073 of CM069525.1, forward strand.
GGGCTGGTCCACTGATTGATGTTCTCTCTTAGCAGCTTGCATAGTGCTCTCCAAAATTATAAGAGCTAGCCTTCAGGGGAAGTGGCTTCCAGGTCCATTCCAGCTCCATCATCAGCAATAGGGTCTTACCTTCAAGTTCTTGGAGATGGTCAAGGGCTGTGGCAATAGCCTGTGTAATTTTTGGAGTCTCTTTCAGTACCCTGGCCAACAACTCAAAGGGAGGTTTCTCCTGTCTTACACTGTTTGTTATTATGTAGCCTTCAGCTATGCACATAGACTCAAATAGAAATACTGTAGGTGTAATTTGTCAGTAAGTTTTTGGACTATGTTTTCTTCTTGTTTTTGTACTAACTAGGCATTATTTATGTCTCCTCTCTCTCTCCCTATCTAACCCTCCATCCACACCCTGTTATTTTTATCCTTAAACTAATAGTTTAAGCTGAATTTCTCCTTCCTATTTTAAGATAAGAAATGTACCTTTCACTTTATGTCTTGTACTTGCCTATAAACTTCAATTATGTTGGAAAATTATGAATACCTGTATTTTTATGCTTTATTATTATTATTATTAATGGTAATAACTATTTTACATATTATGATTATATTTTAATTGGAGATTAATATATATAGAAAGGTTATGTTTTATTTGTCTATTTTTATTATTTATTCTTATTCTATTATACCATGTCTTCATTTTCTAGAACATGTTAATTAATGTTTTTATATTTTCCTATAATTTTGTAGAATTGATTTGTACTTTTATGATACTCCATTTCAGATTATTTAACCCTGATTCTGAATAGTATTATGTTCTTTTTAGTATTATATTTTTTTGGCTCAAACCCTATTTTGAATTTTATTGAGTCAGTATAAACCTATAGCCATTATAAATCTCTTCTAACTGAAGCAATAGTTACTTTACAACAACTAGGTCATGTCTAAACTTTTGTTACTAAGCTGACTATATAGTCTTAAGACACACTCTGACACAATCTTCTCCATTTAAATAACAACAAAATCTCTATGAAATGTATTAAATTCAGTTATAATTTGCATCCAATTTGGCTGTGTCTTTTTGCTTAGTTCGATTTTGATTTACAGAGACAGAATCTCAGTTAGTATTTCATGGTGGTTTGGAACACACCATACATCCCAAGCTAGCCTTAACACCAATAGAGTCATCCTGTCTCAGATACTATGTTTCTAGTATTTCAAAATGAACCACTACAGTTATCCAACCTTATTGTTTGATGACAAATTTCACTAAGTTCCTCTTATCAACCATTAATATTCTCCCTTTTAGAGAACTGGACATAAACTCTTAGCTCTCACTGATAATTTAAATCTACATGCATAACTGAAAGATAAACAATGGAAGTATTTGAAAACATTTGTATGCTTTTTCATTAAATTGATGTTTTAAAATACTCACTTATAGCCAGGGGTGGTTGCACATGCTTTTAATCCTAGCACTTGGGAACAAGAGGAGGGCAGATCTCTGAGTTCAAAGGCGGGAATTCAGCAAAGCATTTCTGATTTGATTTTGTCTTCTTAAACACTAAAACAAACTGCCTCATATTCTTTGCACAATGGCTATTATTTTTTAAAGATAATTGTTAATATTTGAAAAGCAAGATATATCTTCCTTAACTTTCTCCTGTGTCCAAATAGATGATGAATTATCCTTCTATTATTCACAAGAGAATGGGAAGTATTACAATTCATAAGCCACTTTAAAATTTCTAATCATGATTCATAAAAGTAAATTAAACTTCAATTATATTTTATTTCATTTATTCTCCACCTACAATAAACCATAAATTCTTTGTATGTTCGCTTTGTCAGATACAACAAAGAGATCAGAGCTATTTTAAAATATGCAATTTGGAGGAATGTTATAAACTTTTATTTTTATTTAAAATAACTTTAATAACTCTTTGAGAACTTCATAGAGTTTTAATCAAAGCATTTTAATCATATGCTCTCCCCCTCCCAATTCCTTCCAGATTCACCCCAATCTCCCTGCCCACCTAATTTCCTGTTCTTTTTATATTCTCCTATTGAATCCAGTTTACTTGGGGGATGGCACCGACTCTGGAGTCAACCTACCAGGGCTTGCACCCTGAAAAACAGCTGACCCTTCTTCTCCCAGCAGATATCAAATGCCAATAGCTCCTCAGGTGCAGATGGAAATTTGTGGCCATTTCCCCCATTCCTTACTGGAATTTTTTTCTGTCTTAACCCTTCTCAGGTCTTGTGCATGTTGACACAACAGTTGTTAGTTCATATGTGTAACTTCTTATTGTGTCTGGAAAACATGTTTTCCTTGCAGTTGTATTCAAGCTCTGCCTATCACAATATTTCTGTCCCATCTTCCTTGACGATTTCTGAATGTTGGAGGAATAGTTGTGATATACATGTCCCATTTAGGTCTGAATAGTCCAGTCTATTATTTTCTGCTCATTGATTGGTTGTGGGTATCTGATAATTGACTTCTACTTCAAGAAAAACTTTTTCTGATGAGGACTGAGGGATACATTAATCTACGGGTATTTTATTAATTAATGACTTATTAATCTAATAAGTCATTAGAACTCAATTTTAACACTGTATTCATTTAGTAAAGTATTAAAAGTAGATCGTCTTCTAAGGACTATGACTTGTCTGACTGCAGGTTCTTGTTCCTAATACTAGTGCTAATATGGGTTTCATTACTTAAATGCAGTCAGAGGGTGATTGATTAGCTCTATAATGTTCATGCCATCATCATAGTACTGAGCATGTCTTGCTAAGCCAGTCATTGTTATATCTCACCAGGCTCATATTTAGGTAAGACTGATGACTACATTTCTCCTGTGATAGCTTACATAGCATCTTCAGCACTATGAAAGTTATCTAGTAAGAATGAATCTTCCAGGTCTGTATTTCCTTGATTTTTTCATGTTTCATGACTCAAATATGTGTTGTCTTCAGCAATAGAATCTTACTGTCAAGGTCTGGAGGGTAACAAAGATCAATACAAACAACCAGTAATGTTTGGGTATCTATGGGATCCCACTGGTCAACAACTCAGAGAGGTAACCCATTCCTGATACTGGGGTTTTTATTTGCTAGGATGAAGTATCTAGTTGGAGTATTCTTGTCTTATTAGGTACCTGTGGGGAAAAAGGTCTCTCAACACAACCCCCCTCTGTTACTGAGCAGGAACTTGTTTTGTGTACATCCTGTTTTGTTCACCTCAGCTCTAGGAATTGTTTATCAGATTGAGCCCAGGAAGTTCCGCCTCACAGGCTGAGAACGCCCTGACCCTGTCTTGAACCCCAGACCTCATCCTTGAGTTCCTTCCTGCCAACTTCCTCCCTCTTATGCTAGGGGGTATATAAGGGGGAGAGAGAAAAGGAATAAAGAGTCTTTTTCCATCCAGACCAAGAGTGTGTTGTGTCTTTCTTAATCCCGATGTCCCTCGCAGACTCGGACCCAGGGCCGTGCAGGTGCGGCAGGTACCCCCTTTTAAAGTAGTTTTGTATAGGTATATATTTTAGAGAGCTTCCGTGATAGCATGTTTCCATATGATTTTCAAATGGTCTTTAGGATTTTGAGTTAAATCTCATGTGACATAGGCTAGTCTCAACCTCTTGAAATTTCTGCCTCCTAAGTAATGAGAATGCAGATATGTGCCATATTCAGTTTGTTATAGGCCTTCTGAAAGCGCTATGTATATTTTAAAGGGGCAAAAATAAATCTTATTCTGTATTTTATAGTATTATAATACCCAAAGCTCAATATTAGAAATTTGTTCATTGTATAAATGCTATAACATTATATGCATTCATATCAAATGTTGAGTCAAAATTTAATCCTAAAAATTCTAAGTAAATTAGAGGCAGTGAGATGATTCAGCTGATAAAGGAGCCTGCTATGAATGTTGGATGATCTGAATTTGCTCCCTGGATCTCACAGTGGAAGAAGAGAACTGTCTCCACAATGTTGCCCTCTGACTATCACACACATGCGCTAACACACACACACACACACACACACACACATCCCACTATATATATATATATATATAAAATCTTTTTAAATTATAGAGGAGAAGACCTATCATAAAGTTAAAAGTTAGATGTTATCCATGACAAAAATCTCTAAAACATGCAAAATAAGAAAATAAACCAGCTTCTCAAATCACATAAGGGAATTTCTTACAGTACTTCTAAATTCTTTGAGAATGTTGTACAATGTATTTTGACTTAGTTAATCTCCCCCTCTCAATTTCTCCTAGATCCACATCCACCTGCCTACCCACCTAACTTTTTTGCCTTACTTTATTTTAAAGCCCATTGAGTCCAATTTGGTTGCCCTATATGTTAGTGTAGTTCCACTTATACACAAAAAGTAAAAATAATAAAATTATTTTCCAAAAGAGTCCATATTAAAGTGTGAGTAGATCTTGGAGGAAGCAAACAAAGGAGTTGTGGTGAATGTGATCAAAATACACTGTATGAAATACTTAAAGAATTTTAAAAACTATTTACAAAACAGAAAAATAACATAGACAGCATCTAAATTAGAAAGCAAAAGCAAAAGGTAACAGTGACTACTACATATGTTTAGAAAGTAGAGAACATTTTCAACTAAATCATAGGAATGAAAAAAATATAAGAAGTTACAAAATATGTAGAACCAAAACTGATAGAAAATGCATGTCAAACTTTGCTTCATTAAATGGAATAAGTATTTACAAAGAACATTTAAAGATCTAAATTGTTGCATTAGAAAACATCTAAAAGTTAAGGAATTGGTTTCCATCTTAAGATACTCAAAAAGAAATCAAATATCCCAGTACTAGGGATGTAGAGGCAGGTGGATCTCTGTGAGTTCAAGACCAGTCTGGTCTACCAATGAATTGCAGGCCAGTGAAGGATACATAGTAAAACCCTGTCTTCAAAATAAATAAATGTTTAACAAACTAAATAACCAAATTAGTAAAGAATAAAATAACTTTTAAAGGAAAAGAGCATAAATTAGTAAAATATTAGACATGCAAAAGTGAGCTCAAAAACACAAAAAGTGGTTTTATGAAAAATTAAACTCAAGTTATTTAGAAAATTGAAGATTAAGCATGATAAAAACGAAAGGGGAAACATAAGCCAAAAAGAAAAAAAAAGTGGGGCCTAAGTGCAGAATAGCTTGAACAACACTTTTCTAAATATTTTAGAGCAGAGGGAAAAAAATGTAAGCCAAACATATAATTTTCAACACAAAATGAAAAGCCTATTTTAAAGTATTTTATTTATTATTTTAATTTTATGTATATGAGTATATTGTCTGCATGTGTGTGCGTGCACTGGTGTTGTGCAATACCCGTGGAGTCAGAAGAAGGCATCTAATTCCCCTGGAACTGGAGTTACAGAGAGTTGTTAGCCACCATGTGGATAATGGAAATCGAACCTGGGTCCTCTGACAGAGCAGTCAGTGCTCTTAACCACTGAGCCATCTCTCCAGCCCCTAACAAAAATACTACTAATAAGTGTAAAATGCTTTCAAAAATTTGTATTTATGCTATGAAATCTATTCCTTTCCACAAAAAGCCAAAAGAAATAAAATATACCATTTCCCTTAGACATTTTCACAGAACTCAATAATTATATAATGATAATAATAATAATAATAATAATAATAATATATCCAAACACTACTAAGAAAAGAGGGTTTAAGGGGTAGAGGCACTTGCATATAGGCCTAATGACCTGAGTTTGATCCCTAGATCCCACAAGGTGGCAAGACAGTACCTACTCCTTGGGGCTGGAGAGATGACCCAGCAGTTAAGATCACTGGCTAGCTAATCTAGCAGAGGATCCAATGCCCTCTTCTGACTTCCATGAGTATTGCATGACATGGGTGCACTTACATACATGTAGGCAATACACCCATATACCTAAAAAAAGCAAATAAAATATTTTTTAAAAGAGAGTACCTTCTCCTGAGAGTTGTAATGTGATGTCAGTATGTGAGTGTATCACCTGCACACTTGCACAAATAAGTACACATAGGGCCCCGCCTCGCCCATGCCCTTCTCTCTTAGTGCTAGGCTCTTGGCCAAGAGCTAGCAGATCTTGTCAATTGCAAAGCTCAAGTAAACAACTTGACCTTTAAGCTAGCCCCACCACAACTTCCTTTTTCCTGTCTGCACCTGTGTGTCATCAACAGAAGATGGCTCCTGAGAACCTGAACTTTTAACCTCCTACAAAGCCCCGCCTCAGGGTATATAAGGCTTGCTGCCTCTCAATAAAGTCAGTCATTTTTCCTTTCCTCCTACCTAGTGTGTGTGTGTCTGTGTCTCTGTCTTGTGTGTTTCATTCAATCTGCAGCCCTTGATCCGGATTAAGTCAATGAATGTAGCCAGGGCACTACAAGTACATGCAACTAAGACGAAAGTTTAAAAAAAAATTCCTGCAGAAGAAAAACAAGGACTATTGCCTACCTCAACTGAATTTAGCATAAACCTTTAGCAGTACCAATGAAAATAACAATCAACAATCTCATTTCTGAATGTAGATATACCTGTCAAACAACACATAGAATAGATGGTAATTATTCTTAGATTTTGCCTTTTCAACACTTGGTCATTAAGTAAAGTTTATTTTTAATTCCCAAGTCAATATAAAGAGCACATTTGACAACACTGATAGAAAAATGAAGGACAGTGAATAGCTAACATCACTCAGGAAGCATATTTTCAGCATATTTCCCTATCTTGTTTTTATGCTCATCATGTAAACAAGTATCCATCGGCTAATATATTTAATGTCACATTTTGTCCAGATTTATGTCCTTTTTGTTAACAATATTACTTTCAAAATTTACCTCCAAGCACACTGTTTTAGTAGTTTCTAGTGCTCCTAAGTATCCTAAACTAAGCCATTGATGTGTTTTAAGATGTAAATATATGCCAGATTAACTTTATCCAGATGTAAATACACAAACATTTCAAATGTATTAAGAACTGCTCCTCCCATCATTGGTGCTGTTATAAATTTACTACATTCCATATTTCTTTACTGAAAATTTCAATGAAACATTTTGAAGAAGAGAAAAAAAAACAGAAAAAAACTATTATTGTCAGAAAAAGTCAATTCCTCAGTTTCTTTCTTTGGAGGCCTAAATGTTTCATAATACAAGTCTTCCACTTCATTAATTGGATTTATTCTAAGATTTTTTTGAGGCTATCATTAATGGGACCATTGTCTCAGTTCCCTTATGTGTATTCCTGATTTTAGTGGAAATGCTTTGACTTTTCTCCATTCAGGGTAATATTGGCTCTGAATCTGTTGTATATTGCTTTAATTACATTGAGATACTTCCTGTGTATCCTTAGTTCCACCAGGACATTTATCATGAAGGGATATTCAATACTATCACTCACCATTTTTGCATCAAATGAGATGATTATGTGTTTTTTTTGTACTTGAGTCTACTTATGTAGATTATATTCTTGATATACATATGTTGAGCCCTCCATGAATTTCTGGGATGAATCCAATGTGATTTTGATGGGCGATTCTTATGATACATTTTTGAATTTGGTTTGCAAGTATTTTACTGAGAATTTTTGCACTCATGTTTATTAAGGAGATTTGTCTATAAGACAGAAGAGCCTCCTATGCTCATGAATCTGTAAGATAAATATTGTGAAAAATGTCATCTTACCAAAAGCAATCTACAAAATCAAAACTCCCCACAATCAACTCAAACTTCGTAGGGAAACACAAAATCTAAATATAGTCAAAACAGTCCTTCAGAATAAAAACATTCAAGTTATTACTACAGAGCTGTAATAATAAAAAAAAAACCAGCATGGTGCTAGCATAAAAATAGACTCCTTGATAAATAGAAAAGAACTGAGGACCCAGATTTCAGTCCATGAGCTTATAGCCACTTAATTTATTACAAAGAGGTCAAAAATAGATATCGGAGAAAACAACATCTTCAGCAAAAGGTGCTTTTCACACTGGATAGCTATATATAGAAGACTATAATTAGACTCTATCTCTTACCATACACAAAACTGAACTCCAAATAGATCAAGGACATGACGCCATGAATTTAATAGAGTAAAAAGTAGGGAATGTATTTCAAATTATATACAGAGAATAGGACTTTCTGAATGGGATCCTGATAGCAAAGGCATTAAGATGAGCAGTTAACAAATATCCCCATACAAAACAATAATCTTCCTGTACATCAAAGGACATAATGATCCAACTGAAGAGGCAGCTTACACAATGAGACAAATTCTTTATAAATTATATATCTGACAGAGGGTTTAAGTTCTAGAATATACGAAGAACTCAAAGAGTAAACATCAATAAAACAACCAACCCAATTAAAAAGTAGGGCACAGAACTAAGCAGAGAGTTCTTAAAAGAAAGAACATATAAGGCTGAGACATATTTTAAGTATTCAGCATCCTTAGCTAATATGGAGATGCGAGTTAAAACTATTCTGCTATTTTGTCTTACATTAGTCAGAATGGCTAAGCTATAAAAAGACAGCAAATGCTGGATTGGATACAATGAAAGAGAAACACTTATTCACTGTTGGTGAATTTGCAAACTGGTACAACCACTATGTGAATCAGCGTGAAGGTTCCTCAAAATCTAGACATATACCTACCCCCCATTATCCAGACATTACACTTTTGGACAAATACACAGAAGACTCTATATATTATTATAGAGATAACTGCTTATCTGTGATCATTGCTGCTGTATTTACACAATGGTAGATTGTTCAGCTGTAAAGAAAAAAAATGAGATTTGGAGCTAAATGAGTACGGGGGCAAATAATCATTCTGAATGCAGCAATTCAGACCCAGAAAATCATTGCATGTTCTCTCTCATGTGATGTTATTTTTGAGTCTTTAGATAATGTATGTTTAAATTGGAGTTCCCATAGAAGCCAAGAACAAGTATGGGGATATGAGCAAATGATTTCAAGGCATGGGAGATAAAATGCAGGTGGTGTGAAAGGGGAAAGTGGAATAACTGAGCAAGACTATTTAAGTGGAATAGGGAATGGGAGGATAGTATAGAGGAAGGAGTATGGAGGAAAGACAATTAACACTTAAGAGCTTTGGAAAAGCCATAAAGAAACATTTTACTGAATAAGTTTCTTAAAATGTGTACATATACATATATAAAATGTGTTAAAATGCAGCTACTCTATAACTAGGGAACAATACAGTGTCTCCCTCAGACACCAAAGGCTATCAAATGAAAAGTTCACTGCCAGATATGAGTTACCTGTTTTCTGGTTGTTGCACTCTAGAGTTCCACAGACCCTTCCAAGCCTTGTAGAATATTGTAATTGTTCTTGATTTTCTATTCTCCAGTACTTGCTGCTATTGCTGAAGACACCACGCAGTTGAGTCATAGTACATGGAATATTCAAACTGGTAGAGCCCTGGAAGCTTTATCCCTACTGGCTAACTTTCATAGTGTGAAAAGGTTTTGTGTATGCTACTAGGGAAAATGTCATCAACATATCTACCCAGTGGCGAATTCTGTGAGCTACATTAACAACTGCCCTATGCAGATAGGAATACTAGTGCAATAGTGAAAAAAAATACGAATGGCAGTAACAAAATACTTTATGATTGGATTTACCGTCTTAGCCTTAAGACAGAACTCATGTCTGGCACTGTTAACAAGGCCCAGAACCCTTGACTAGTAGGTCACAGGCCCTAAAGGATAACATACTTCTGTTTTTCTTCTAATTGGACCTAGCATTAAACTAACAATGACTTAACATTATGCACAGGGAATAGTGCATCTTTCAATTTTCATCACAGAAGTTTCTTATTGAAGTGCATGGTGATTAACACAGAGACACGGAGCTTATCCACATACAAAGAAAAAGAGACTGACAATTGCTCAGGACTAAGTGGGACATCTGTAGAGCACCCTCCTACCAAGGCCCAGAGATCATCATGGATAGATGGAGTAGAAGGATTTTTGAGAGTCAGAGGAAATAGATTACTATGTGAAAGCAGCAACGTTTTTTTTTTCCAGATACAGCAGGGAAGTTGGGCACATTACATTGCAGTGCCTGTGACTGCATGATCAAACTGCACAAGGGCAATGCAGAATAATCTCAGCATTGATAGTAAAGGGGGTCACAGAATTGCAGCCCTCGCCAAAAACTATTGATAGCTGATGGCTGCTAGGAGAAAGACAGTGAGAGATGTGACCCCTGAGAGATTATCCATGGTCTACTAGGTGGTCCTACATATGTACAAATACAGGCAACACTAAGTAGTCTCAGTAGCTTTACAAAAAGAAAAGACAGAATTGAAAGAGAATGTTAAGTGACAGAAATGATAGGGGGAAAATTAGAAGGGAAGGAATGGAGAATATATTTGATCAAGACACATTATATGCATTATGAAATTCCCCCCAAATACAAAATAAATAATAAGTAAAAAATAAATTATTAGTTACTGACTTATTATGTCTGAAAATCCATATTATAATACAACCTGAAAAATACTGATTGCCACTGCTGATCAGTTCACTGAAACATGAATGATAGTTTAAAGAAAAGGGCAAAGCCTTTCAAGTTAACTTCTTAAATCATGTTTATGTCACCTTGTATACAAATGTAATTTCATACTTGTACAAGGAAGCTATAACAAATGTTTCCACATTTAGGCAAATATAAGATTATAGATTGTTTTGGGAAATGATCTTGTTTCTTTTGCCCTTGAGACTTCTAGCTATGACTCCTTCATTCAATGAATATGTTTTCATTGCTTATAATGGGTCAGCATTCTGTATAATGATAAGGATAAGAAGAACTATCTCTGATCTGACAGAATTTATTAGACCATTGTAGATATGTACAATATGAATGTAACCTAACAAAAATTAAATAAACATAAATTTCATGTGTATATAAACAAAGTAAGTTATAATGAAAAAGCAGCTAAATTCCCAGGATTAACTAAAGATGGTTGTGAGAACAACAGTCCCATTTTCACCCATGGTAGCAGGAAGTGAAGAGTTGGAGAATATGGGGAAAATGATCATTTCTACCTTCTGATTGTCATTGAACTGATTTTATGTATCAAGCATTATGTACTCAGTAGATAAACAAACAATAAACCTCAAACTGCATCTAAGCCTTTATCCTGAAGCCAATATTTAATATGTATTTCCATCTTCAAAATAAGCATAGAAATTGTGGTGAATAAAACAATATCCACTTACCATAATGTGCCAAATCAAATGATGGAGAGGACAGAATCTGCAAAAATGCATTAGTATGAAGACATGATGTGCTTTAAAGTGATGTATTGTGAGCTTTCTTCTGTGAACCTGGCTCTCTGCCAGGTATAGTAACAATATCCTATGTACCAAATGGTATATTTGACGTAGAGTAAACTTTATTCTAAATACTGAAATATTTCAGTATTACTTGTGCTTTTATCTCTTAATTTTTCAAAGGTTTTCTTAAGTAGATTCTCACCAGTCAAACTTCAGGTGTCTTGCTATAATGTATAAAGATAGCAGACTGATCATGAATTATGATTCCTTAACAATAATGGTCTTGCTTTAAAGCATTGTCAGGTTAAATGCAAATTCCATAATAATTCATTTCTTCTTCCACTTCGTGTCTTCCCTTTGTCGTGCCTCGAAAATCATGAACACTGTGTGAGATGCACCCAGGAAATCTTATCTGTTCTAAAACTATGAAGCTATTTTTTCATGATCATGACAAAACCTTGACTGTGGAAAAGGGTCAACTTGTTCTTCACACAGATATGTGAAAGGGAAATCTCTGAGGATGTAAAGCTTTTATACTGCATTGCGATTACCATTTTTAAATAGCTATATTGAAAAGCATGGAGAAGAGAACTGTAAATTCAACTTCTCATTTCCTACATTTAATTAGGAAACAAATTCTTGAACTTAACTAAAGTTTTGGTGTATGTTTATTGATTATATTTTAATTTTGTGTTATGAAAATGCCTTAAAATAATTGTGCCAAAATTTGTTAGTGTGTTAATTTTTGTGTAAGTAAACTGCTTATGTTTTATATATTTTTTCCAGCTTATAAACATAAAAATCATTCAACTATCAATACTTATCATGCACATGTGATAAATATTATCCATTCAAGGCACATTAAAATTCCTATGCATAATTCTATTTTGAGTGATATGCATGAAATTCACATTTTCTTTGGGAAGATAGACATCTGAGAGTACTGTGACTACTTGTAAATTTATCAAAGTTAGAGTTACATTTAAACAAACATATAAAATGCAAAAAACCTTTCATTTCTTTTTTAAAATAAACGAACAAAAGGATTCACATGACTTCATAAAACCTGGACTTCATAAAACCTGTTGACTCAAAATCTTTTGAAATAGCTGAAAGTTTATGCTCAGTAAACCTGCATCTGGTAATCTTTCTTTTACATCAAATTCTTATGATGTTCTGCATGTACTAGGACAATTTACATCTGAAGGAAACTGATCAAAGTTGTGCGTAATTGACATGACTGTTTAAGAAAGTTGCATTTTTCCATGTCCTAAAAATTAGACTCTATGTTGGAGGGAACAGATGGATCTAGTCAAGCTGCTCCAGAGTTCCCTCAGAAGGACGGTCCAGAGTTCCCTCACAGGCACAGATTAGGCGAGATTAGATGCTCTCAGGCCCTCTATTAAGGTCTGGGTCCCTCTAGCCAGCAGGCATAGCACAATTTGTGAAAATTGCTAGGAAGAGACTGAATTCAGGTTTTCTCAGACAGTCTGCAAAAGTCTGGGCCCTGACAAAAGGTCACAGAAGCCTAGTCCTGAAGCAGTGGTAGAGGCTGCAATTTGGGGAGCTCACAGCCTGCTAGAAGTAGATTTGGGGGGTTAAGAGTAAGAGCGTGCTTGTGCCCAAAGCTAGATGGATCACAGGATTTGGCGATGGGTGAGGTTGGGAGTTGCTGCACAGGTAGGGGCATGGAGTCACAGTGGGCAGGATCAGATTTACCAGGGAAAAAGGCTGGTCTCTAGAATCCAATGCAAGTTGGAGGTGGGGACTGCCAGGGTAGAAGGATGGTCTCAGGAATGTAATAGCAGTTGGGATGGGGACACACTTTGAAGGCTTCAACATACTAGACTGAAAAATTGAGCTGGTCTGAGTAAGAGATTCAAGATGCAGTGGGTGGGTCTGGACTAAGATAGTACTTTATGGATCAGGGATGCTAAGACCAGGAAGCGCCTGTGCCCAGGGCTAGAAGAAGAACAGGACATGTGTGGGGAGAGGCAGGAGTTGTTCTGGTGGGAGGACAGTGATAAGGCAATTGGTAAAATAAGACCTAACAGTGAAGAAGCCTGCTCACAGAAGTTCAAGGCAGGCTGGGGGAGTGGACAGCCAAGGTAGATGAGGGATCATAAGAATGCAATGTCAAGTTTGGGGTGGGGACAGCCTGTGAAGGATCTAACAAACTAGATTGAAAAATTGAGCTTATGAAAATCAAGAAAGAAAATCTGAAGCCTGAACAAGCAGTTTTTCATATCCAATAAGAAAATATCAGAATCACAAGCAACAAAAGAAATCCACATGCCAAGATCTCAACAAAAAAATAATAATACAAAATATCCAAATAATATGTTCCCATCATAGATTACCAGTCTTGTAGAAGGTATCCCCATAAAGATAACACAAGACACAGAGTTTAAAAGAAAATAATAAAACTGATACAAGAATTTAATGAATATAAAGAACACAAAAATCAAGGAACTAAAAAATAATAGGGATAAACTTTAGACTGAATTCTCAAAGAGACTTAATTATTAAAGAAAACTCTGGTTGAAATGAAAAAGAATGGGAAAAACTCAGTAAGCAAATTTGAAATGACAGGAGAAATCCTCATCAAGAGATCAATGAACGGAAAAAAGAATATTAAGAATGTATGAAAATGTTGAAGAATTGCAGCAATCAGGCAAAGATTATGAAAAAGTTAAAAAAAAACATATGAATGGCATATGCACATTATGTGAAAGACATTGAAATAAACAATTTTAAATATCATAGGTATAGCGGAAGAAGAATATAAGACTAATGGCATTGTGATCTTCAGCCAGACTGTAGAAGAAAATTTCCCAAAATTAAGGAATAACATTCCCATACAAACACAAGAAGCATATACCATACCAAATAGACAGAACCAGAATAGAAATCCCCATGGCATATCATAGTAAAAACCTCAAGTGTACAGAACAAAGAGAGAATTCAAAAGAAAAAGAAAAAGTCACATATAAAGGAAAACCCATCAGAATTACAGCTGACTTTTCAGTGCAAACTATGAAGGTCAGAAGAGCCTGGACTGAAGTACTCCCAGTTCTAAATGACCATAGATGCGAACCTAGATTAGTTTACTCAGCAAAAATGTCAATCATAGTTGAAGGGAAAATAAATCTTCCATGACATGAATAGGCTGAAAGAATTCATGTCCAGAAAAGCAGCCCTTCAGAGAATATTTGAAGTAATACAAAGCACTGAAGAAAGGAACAACTATATGCAAGGGGCAACAGACAGAAACTAAATGAAGACCTAACTGAGGAAATACAAAGTTAGACCAAGAATGAAGACAGAAATTAAAATGACAGGAATCAATACACATCTTTCAATAATGACTTTAAATATCAATGGAATGAACTCCCCAGTCAAAAAATACAGGGTAGTTGAATGAATCAAGAAACAAAATCCATCCTTTTGTTGCCTGAAAGAAACCCATCTTACCTTCAAGGACAGGAACTATCTTAAGGTAAAAGAATGAAATAAAACATTTCAAGCAAATGGCACTAAGAAACAACCAGGAGTTGCCACTCTAATATCTGACAAAACAGACTTCAAACTAAAATTAATCAGAAGAGATAAAGAAGGTCACTTCATTCTAATCAAAGAAACAACTAACCAAGATGATATTACAATCATGAACATATATTCATGAAACTCTGTGCACCCAGCTTCACAAAACACAGTAGTATGGGACTTTAAGATACAGATTAAACCCCTAACTAATAGTAGGGGACGTCAATACTGTCTTCATTAGATAGGTCAACCAAATAGAGAATAAACAGAGAGACATTTGATGTAAACAGTACTATACATCAAATGCACCTAAGAAACATCTACTGAATGAGTATTCCACACAATCACCAAACAATACATATTCTATCCAGTACCTCATGAAACTTTTTCCAAAACCAAACACATACTGGGTCTTACAGCAAACCTCAATAAATACAAAAAAAAAGAAATAATTAAATGCATTCTATGAGAACACAATGAAATAAAGCTTAAAATCAACACTAGAAGAAGAAGCTCTAATAGCATTATGAACTCATGAAGTCTAAGCAACACATGCTTGAATGATGAATGGGTCAAATGAAAAACTAAGAAAGAAATAAAAGTATTCCTTGGATTCAAAGAAAAGGAAAATACAACCCAGTAAAACCTTTGGGATACCTTATAAGCAGTCCTAAGTGGGAAGTTTATAGCTTTAAATGCATACATTAAAAGATTAGAAAGCACACATAGAAATGAGTTAAGACTGCAACTAAAAACTCTTGAAAGCTAACAACAAATAAAACCCAAACCCAATAGACAAAAAGAAATTTTTAAAAAGTCAGAGCAGAAAGTAATAAAATGAAAGAAAGATAGAAAAAAAGAAAGTGAATCAATGGTTCCAAGAGCTGGTTCTTTAAAAAAATAAAACAAAATAGACAGATCCTTGTCCCAGTTAACCACAAAAAGAAATAGGAACTCCAAATCAACATCAGAGATGAAAGGGGAAAATTCACAACAGGCAACAAAAAGATTCAAAACATTATAAGGGAATATTTTAAATATCTATATGCTACTAAATTTAAAAACATTAAAGAAATGGGTGCATAACTAAAATCATGGAAATCACCAATGCTAAACCAGGAAGAAATCAATGACAAACTGACCCATAACATAAGGAAAGAAAAACAGTAATGCAAAACCTCCCAACTAAAGAAAGCCCAGGCCTAGATGGATTCACAACAGAATTCTACCAGAGATTCAAAGATCTATCTCCAATACTACTTAAATTATTCAAAAAGAGAGAAACAGAGGTAGAACTCCCAAGCTCCTTCTATGAAACCAGCATCATTCTAATACCCAAACTAGGTAAAGATACCCCAAAAGAAAATTATAGGTCTATGTCCTTAATGAACATAGATTCAAAATTTCTCAACAAGGTACTTGCAAACTGCATACAGACAGACATCAAAAAGATCATCCACCATGATCAACTTAGCTTTATTCCAGAGATATGGGTGTGCTTCCATATGCATAAGTCAATACATGTCATAAGGCACATGAATGGACTCAAAAACTAAAATCACATGGTCATCTCAATAACTGCAGAAAAGACATTTGCCAAAATTCAGCATTTATTTATGCTAAAAGTCCTAGAGGGAGCTGGACTAGAGGGAACATACCTCAACATAATTAAAGATATATACAATAAATCCACAGACAACATCATTTTAAATGTATAAAAACTGGAAGGATTCCCATTAAGATCAGAAACCAGACAAACTGTCCACTACCTCCACTCCTTTTTAATATAGTGTTTGAAACTTTTGCTAAAGTAATAAGACAAGAGAAGGAGTTTAAAGCAGTACTCATTGGAAATGAAGAGGTCAAATTAGCCCCTTTTGCAGATGACATGATATTATACCCAAGAAATGCCAAAAATTCCACCAGAAAACTCCTAGAAATGATTAAAACTTTCAGGAAAGTTGCATGTCACAAAATTAATCTACAAAAATCAGAAGCCTTTCTATACACAAATAACAAGCTATTGGAGAAAGAATACAAGGAAGCATCCCATCCACAATAGCCTCAAAAAGTTTTCAGAATAAATCTGACCAAACACATTAAAGTTCTCAATAATAAAAATTTTAGATCTTTGAAGAAAGAGATTTACAAGGATACCAGAAGATAGAAAGACCTCCCATGCTCAGGCATTAGAAGAATGAATACTGTGAAAATGACCATACTACCTAAAGTAATATATAGATTTCAATGCAATCCCACAGAATCAGTAAAATAAATGATGTATGGTTTCTCTCATTTGTGGATCATAGCATCAAACCGTTATATGTATGTAACATAATGTGACTGAATGAACTAAGAAAATGGAAAGGAACCAGGGAAATAAAGAGAAAGAAGGAACCTAAGAGAGAAAAATAATAGAAGACAGGTGTTACTAAGGGAGATAGATAAAAAGGGATATTGAAATGGAAGGGAAGAGAGAGGGTTATATGAGGACTTATGGAAATAAATGAAAAGAAGCAGCTCAAGAGACTTGGGGCCGTAGGAGACTGGTATTATCAAGGGAGAAATAGGATAAAAGGGAACACTTTAAATGGGAAGTCATGGAGGGATGGTTAGACAGGAAGGGGGAGGGAGGAAGAGAGAGACAGACAGAGAAAGAGAGAAAAGAGAGAGAGAATACTTAGCTAATGCAAAATATTGTAGGGAATCATATTAGACTAACAACATAATGACAGATTCCACATATAGTATCTCTACATGAGCCCATGTGCATATCTGAAGACTACATAACAAGAAACATTGCCAGACAGGAGAAACTTTCCTTAGAGTTGTTGGTCAGGGTGGTCCAAGAGATTTGCAAAATCACACAGGCTATTAACAAAGTCATTGATTGCATCCCAGAACTTGAAGGTAAGATTCTATTGCTGGATTTTGAGCAATGAGCTGGAAGTGTCCTGGAAGCCACTTCCCCTGAAGGCTAACACTGATAGCTCTAGAGAGCACTGTGCAATTAGCCAAGGGGGAACATCGATCAATGGCCCAACACGAGCTTCATGAACAAATAACCACATTGATGACTGGTACAGCAGTTGACACTGGTACAATAGTAGCACTTTTATCTTGGGGCCAATCAATGGTTACCTAATTCTTCTTAGAACTTACTCAATGGGAGAATACTCATATGTGGTACTGTAATCATAGTCAAATACACATGGCTGAAGAGGTCATATTTCTTACAGAAATCTCCGAGACTGTTTCATCCCTAGGCTAAGGTAACTTTTTACTAATTCCAAAATATGTGTCCTTGTATTTATAGTCAAGTTTCCCAGTCACCACTCATCAAAGAAGCTTCTGTTACACCAGATGGAGACTACTACAGATTACCACAGTTGGTTACACACAGACATTGACTGTGAATTGTGCATGCTTAAGTTGCACTTCTACAACGCAGTCTCTCTACACCCAAGTATCACACAATATAGAGCATGTGATAAAGAGGTCACTAATGAATCTTTCAATTCTCATTAATGCAACAAAGTGCTAGTAACGCAAAAGATCACAAACGGCTAAATCATGGAAATTAGGAATCTGCATAGTGTAGGTCCCTGAACAAGACTATCACATTAAGTCTCACTCACCCAGGCCTCAGGGACCATTCCGGAAGGACAGAAACGATTGTAAGAATCAGCGAGGAGATGTCTGACCATATGGTAATAGAATCCTGCATGCTCTTGGGACACTGCTCATTTGAACCTACTGCAGTCATTTCTCCATGCTCAAGATCCTTGCAAACTCAAGCAGATAAAAACCCAGGATGGCGTTGGGAAAATGGATAGCAGACCCCAACCTTTGTTTATGAAATATTGACAGTTGTTTACTGTTGGATGAGGATGAGCTAGTCTTCCTAAAGCAAGGGACTCTGGCTAGGCTGACTAGACTTCAGTGAATGAACCTGCACTGGGGTCATTTGGGACAGTAACTTGATACAATAAACCTTAACACAGATGAAAGAATGTACCGATTCCAATCGGGGGGGCTATGGGAAGTGCCAGTGGAGAAAGGGATAATAAAGATGATTAATATGATTGAGATAATTTAATAAAAATTATAAATATAAAGCATTTCACCAATTTCAAAAAATATAAAGCAAGAGAGAAAAAGTGATATTAGATTTACATTTTGTTTTACTAAATATAATCGTAGAGCAACAAAGGGGTGTTTGTGTCATGAGGACATGAGGCACACCTTCCCAATTTTCCTGAGGTCCCTTTCTTGGCTTCATCTTAGATCTTCTCCCAGGTTTCCGTCACTTTGCTGTCTGGGACATATATCCCATAGATACTCTGCAGTGTTCCCATATCAGCATTGCCATCCCAGTATGTTGAGGAATTCTAAACATTAAGAAGTGTTTGGTAATCAGTAAGTGCATTCTTCAATGTGTATTTTTTTTTTCACTACAACATCCACCACATTGCTTATTTACATAGTTTTTTGTAGTGCTGGAAAAAAATCTGAAATTGATTCTAACAAAAACTTTCCACTACAAAAAGAATTAAAATCTGTAATTCCTAGGGATTACCAATGCAATTGAATCTGAGTTTATTTTTCTCACGGAAATATTATGAGAATATTTATTTATATATAGAAATTTATTCAAATCACTGGCATCAATACATGGTTACTAAAATTGTCATCTTTGATTAATGTATTTAATTTTAGTAAAAATTCTGGTTTGATAATTAAAATGTTAAAATTATCTCTTTAACCTTTATTTGTTCACAAAGACTGTATTTTAGGGTTTTCTCATAGTTAATCCTATAATAATTGCATCATAACTCAATTAGGAGGAGTCTCACATACCTGCACTTCCTAAAACTTGGGATATAATTGTGGAAATATTAAAAACTATGTTTATCTTCCTCAGATACCAATGAGGTCCTCAAAATACAGCACTCCAGTATTTTTAATTAAAATAATTTACAAGCAGCATAAACTAAGAAACGCCAAATAATATGGAAAAACACTCGTTATGAAAAATCAAATTTTAATTCGATTTTTTAAAAAGTGACCATCTAATAGAGATCATTTCCCATGGAAAGTCTTTCAGATAAAGTTTAATTAGTGGAAATAGAATCAACAAAGTACAAGATCAAAGAGCACTGGCATCTGCCCTGCTCTTACAGCTTTATTAATAGATTCCTTAGGATACATTTTAATTGTCTAATTTTACATAAGGTCATATGATTTTAATATCTCTTTTTAAAAGTTTATAAATGTATCTATCCAGTTGTAGCCATAAATTTTAAAGTATATGAACAAATTACTGTAGCATCAAAAGCTGTGAGAATTTTTTTCTATCCAAAATACGTTTTATTCACATCCATCTACATATAATTTCTGCAAATTTCAGAGGAAAGATAAAAAATTATTCTTTAAAGCCTTCCCATATTGTTTCACGAAATGTCATTTCTATAAATTTGTATATCTCTTCCATTATTTCTATTTTAATCACTTCTTAGTCATCATGATTGTCGGCTAGCATCATAAAATCTATATTCCTTATAGACAATTTTGACTGCCAGGTGGCCTCATGAATAGTTACGCAAGGAAATGTTGAGGGTGGCTTCAGCTTCTGCTTTTAAAGACAGTTTTTTTTAGCCATAGAAAGGAACTCTAACAGGAGCCAAAAAGTAACAAAAATCTGCTTCAAGTCATTATGGATTAACTGTAATCACAATCAGTCTCCTAAAATAAAACAGGAAACAAAATAAAATGCATCAAACTGCACTGTTTAGAAACAGGTCAATAGGCAGGAGAAGACTAAGTTTCAAGAGATCAGAAACAAAAAGAGAGTATCTACGGTTACTTTGGCTCTGACCCAGAGATGTACTTTCCATATCAAGATATTCAGAGAGAAAAACCCTAACAGAGCAGGACAGTTTCCTTAAACACAGGGAAACAGAAATCAGAGTGTGAGAAAAATGCTAGAAATGAAATTTATAAGGCTGCTTATTGGACAGAAGGGAGATTCACAGATAATAGTTTTAAAAATCTGCACAGAGACCTGTTTTTGCTTGTTTTCAATATTATCCATAGAGTAAAATAATGTTAAGCGAGGAAAACAATGACTGAGAATCTTTACACTGAAGATGTCACATAAACAGATGAGAAACTCTTAAGTGAATAGCCAGAGCATTCATGAGGGACCAAAGCAAAGATGGGTTGTACAACAAGGGATAAGTTAGTGGTAAAGTAAAGGTTATGCTGTAGCCACTCGAACAAAGCTTAAAAGGAAATACTCAAAATGATGGAGATGTTGCATAAGTAACTTAATTGTCTCTCCTAGAAATTTAAGGGATTTTAAGGTCAGAAGCTAACACTCCACAAAGGAAAATTACATAGCACATCATCTCATAAAAAATATAGATGAATGTGGAAGAAGAAAAATATGACCCAGAAGCAAGAGAAAGAATAGTTTTTGCTAACAGAACCTGAAAATACAAATGACGGGATTAATGATGAACAAATAAGAATTTTAAAATAGTTACTGTAGCAGGGAGTGCAGGTACATGCTTTTAATCTCAGCACTCAAGAAGCAGAGGCAGGAGGATGCCTTTGACTTGGAGACTTGCCTTGTCAACATAGCAAGTTCCAGGTCAGCTAGTGTTACAGGGAGACCCTGTCTCAGAGAAAAAGATGAATGAATGGATGAATAAATAAATAAATAAATACTAGCTATCATAAAATGTTCAAAGATTAGAAACAAAAGACATAACTGGAGAGAAATGGAGAACAGAAAAATGAAACCAAACTTTTACAGTTGAAAAATACAGTATCTATACTAAAGATACAAGGACTGGGCATAATTTAGGAAAAACAATACAGAACAAAAAGTTGAAGACAAAGCAATTTTCAAAATTTTAGCATACAGAGAAAAAATGACAGAAAAATTCTTAAATGAATATTAATGCCACATAGAAAAAAATGTACATCAAATTAAAATACCTATAATTGAAACTTTGGCATTTTTACAGTCAAGATATGTACAAAGGTTCAAGAGCAAGCACAATTTCTCAGGTTCAAGTAGAATATTTGAAATCCAGAGGACATTAAATGGTATCATCAGAGAGCTGGAGGACAGAAAACCATCCAAAAAGAAATCTGCACTGAGTGTAAGTATTCTTCAAATATGAAGGCAAAAATATGTTGTCCAGAAAAAGAGTTAACACCAAATATTCACTATGAAGGAGTCAAAATTTCTTCAACAAGAAAATAATACCCAGAGGAAACTTTCCTATAGTTAAGAATGCAGACCTACAAACATAATAAATTCATAGATAAATATACAAAATTAACTGATTTTTTAATTCCTTATGAGATAATTGAATATTTAAAATAAAAGAAATATCAAGCAATGTTACCATTTATAATATTTATTGAAGAGTATACTTCTATAATGATCTCATATTGTGCACTATTTTGTAATAGTATCTGAAAGTAGACGGAGAATATTAAATACACACACACACATATACACGTGTGTGTGTGTGTAACACTCTAGAGTAAAATAAATGAGGTATGTCAGAAAATAACAGAAATTCAAAACTCAGCTATATGAATAATTATATTAAATATGAAAAATGTAAGCACTGCAATTTGAAAAGAGTAGATTTTTTAAAAAATATCCAACAATAAAAATGTATAACCTAATATATGAATTTTAAATAGTATTTAGTGGTTTCTGTGTAAAGAAATGGAAAAAGATACACCATGAAATTCTACTTCATTAAATAGATGGAGTAACTGTATTAACACCAGACAAAACAGACTTCAGAACAAAAATGACCAGGAAAGAAACAAAGGAACTTCCTAATACCAGTAAGTCAAATAAGCCTTATAATGTAACTCCTGATGCAAGTACTTAATTGGAGAGTTTGTGATACAGTAGAAATACTAATATAATGGCACAGAGAAGCAGACAAATCCAAAATTGTCATTAGAAATACAAAAATTCCTTTCTTTATAATCAATAGAAGTAGACAGAAAATTAAGAAGCCTTCAGAGAGTTTAAGAAATACAATAGATCAAGGTGTCTAAATTAAAATTTTCTTACATACCTTCCCATCAAGAGTGCATATATATGATTCAAGTTCATATGACATATCCACAAACCGAGTTGTAAAATTTCAATTAAATACAAAACAGTAGAATAGCAAAGGCAATATTCTCTAACCACAGTAGAATGAAATCATAGATTAATAACAGATATACATTCCAGGTCATGCATAACTCCAGCAGCAGTGTCAGAGGACAGGGTTAGAGGCCAGAAGAATAACTGGCAGTAAGGCATTAATTCTAAACAGTATAAAAACAATAGCAGAAATAGAGAAATAATATTCTGCACAAATCATGAAATAATTTCAAAATTATCCATGTAAAGTAGAGAAGTTGGATGTGAAATGTTGGACATAATGCAAGGTGGGCCTAGCCAGGCCACCTGCTAGGAGGAATAAGAGGAATGATTCCTGTGGGTGTGGGGTTCTGCTTTGGCTAGTGGTGAGACCAGCATCTGGAAAGTTCCTGCCTACCTGGGGACAAACTTACTATTGGCTGTATTTGAGACCCCACCCCATAAGGTCATTGGCTACCCTGACCTATAAGAACTTGTGCACCTATTCAATAAACGAGTTTGCAGTGCCACACACTTGGGCTGCTTCCCATCAAACTCCCGGAGTCTGTGGCTTGACTCTGAGTCTACTCACTCCCAACCCCTTGGGCTGGCCCCCAGCAGTGAGACACGACTGTAACTGACATGATGATAGTGAAAGGTTAAACAGGATCATGGAAGGCTTTAAGAATAGAGAATAATAATGCTTTATTAATGTACATAGTATTTTATATATCAGCAAAAATATTTTTTAAATAAAACCAATAGAATACCTTGTTCAAAAATGATAGAGTAATACTGTGATTCCCAGGGATTACGAGGTATCCTGCAACCCTGATCCCATGAAAGCACTCCCCAGTTCCAGTCCATTCACACACCTGACACCTCACCTACTTCACTGTCCAGTAACAGAATAGCATCTTAAAACTTTGATCCAAGGTAAGCAAGTTCAGAACTTGTTCCTTCACCTGACAACCACCAAATCCAGTTTACCAACTTGAGAATGTGCGACATGCTGAAATCACCACCCTAGGTAAGGACCTTCAAGTTCAGCTTGTACTCCATTCACCTCCACTTGAGGAAGTTATCACTACTCATTTCAATTGTAAGCCAAAGACCACAGATGACCATCAATAAATTTCTGAAGACTGTCAAAGAGACTCTTCCAACTCTGCAGAACATTTGCTCCTGCACTCGGGAGTTTTACCTATCCTTAGCTTCTCCAAGATACCCAATTCATATATCAACACAGTTACCCCAAAACTGGACCCCAAGTACCATTTAGTTTGTCCTTAACCTTACAGGTCTGGGTAGAATTAAACAAAAATACAAATATCTAAGAGTCAAAAATGAGAACAGATAATAAAACCAAGAGACAGCAACTAACTGTAAATGCATAGGTCCCATTGGATAAACAAAAACAATATGAAAAACTAAGACAATTTGTCTCCTCCAGGAATTAGTATTCCAACTTTAATGTTTCCTGAGAAAAGCACCTTAATTCAGGCTAATTTCAAAACAGTAATTATAAATTCAGAGAATATATGCATAAATTCAAGAATGAAGACAGCAAAATTAGAGTTCAATGAAATAAATATATTAAGACAGAATTTAATAGAGAAATAGAATTCCTGAAGAAAAGCCAAAATGAAATAAAACTTGAAGAACTCAGAGTATGAAATAAAAAAAATAGTGGAAAGCTTTGCCAATAGAATGGAACAAGTGAAAGGGAGATTATCAAAGCTTGGAGACAAGTGAGAGGAATTGGGGTGCTCAGAAAAATAAATGTTAAGTTTAAAATCTCAACTATATCAGGGACTGAACTTGTAGAAACTCTGAGACACAATAAAGAATCCAAACGTATGAATATACTTATTCAACAAAAACTCTCAATGATAACTGTCTCAAACACCCAATAAAGAGACACACATTAAAAGACTGATTAGATCCATTTTCCTTCTGCCTCTAAGAAAATGGAACCAAGAAACAGGCAGTCACAGATATTCAAAAATCTAATGCAATCGACTTCAAATCAAAATTAAAATAGATGAGGAAAAACACTTCATAATAAATAAAGGAAAAACTCTCGAAGGAGTCATTACAGTTCCAAACATTTATGCAACAAACACAGTGACACCACATTTCATAAAATAAAAATGATTAGAATGGAAGAGGGTAGGATAGGAGGAAAAAGAGCAGGGATGAATGAATCTTGGAGGGCTAGGGAACCCAGATGGAAATGTGATGCCACAGAAACCCCCTGAGAAATAGACAAATAATGTGTACGCATAATTACATCTATATACTCAAGGGATGTTTGGCAAGAAACACATTGCCAAGACAGAAGAGACTTCCCTTTCCTTGGTTGGTGAGAGTGGTCCAAGAGATTCCCAAAATAACACAGGCTATTGCCAAAGCTCTTGGTTATCTCCCAGACCTAGAAGATAATACCCTACTGCTGTTGGACTCAGCACAATGGAGCAGACACTGACCTAGAAGCCTTCTGCCTGTAGTTTAGCTCCCATAATGCTAGATGATAACATGCAAGGGAGACAATCAATCAATGGTCCAACCTAACCCTAAATTCTAATAACCGTAACAACAAGCACAGCACACTACATCTATTGGTACATTCGTAGCACTGTCATCTGGTGGGTAATCAACAGCTATCTAATTGGACTTAATGCCCTCTCAGTGGGAGTGAACTCATGAGCAACCCTGTAAACTTAGCCAAATACACATGGTTGGAGGGTACACAGATCCCAGAGAAAACCTTATCTCTGTCATATCTAGAGAAGTGAAATTTCTTACCATATGCTAAATGTGGATACTTTTATTTATTTACAGAATATAGTCGTGTCCATTGCCATTATGTCTCACTACTTGGGGCCAGCCTGAGTGGACTTCAGAGGGCCAGCCCAAGGGGTTGAGGGTGAGTAGACGCAGAGTCAAGCCACAGAGTCAGGGAGTTGGACGGGAAGCAGCCCAAACGCGTGGCACTGCAAACTCGTTTATTGAATAGGTTCACAAGCTCTTATAGGCCTGGATAGCCAATGACCTTACAGGGTGGGGTCCCAAATACAGCCAATTTGATGCTGGACCAGAGCAGAATGCCACACCCACAGGAATCATTCCTCTATTCCTCCTAGCAGGTGGCCTGACTAGGCCCACCTTGCATCACACCCAACAACAGACAAGCTTACAGACCACCACTCATCAAAGAAGCTTCTTCTTTGCAACAGATGGAGGCTACAGAAGAATTCCACAACTGGTCAGACACAGGGAAAATACATCTGAGAGATGGCTGGTTCTATGTGATGCATCTACAGTTGACACATCTGTACCTAAGTTTCATATAACATAGCAGAATGAAGACTAAAGAGAAAACTAAGGCATCCCTCAACTCTCACCAGCAGAACGTCCTTAAATAACATAGTGCTATGTACACAGAAGACCATATTTGGCCAAGTCTTAAAGAATAAGAAACTGCAGGGTGTGTATCCCTGAATAGAACTTCTGTATTGAACCTCACCCATCCATGATTCTAGAGAGCCTGACCAGTCTCCAGTGAATGAATTTGAACTAAAGGACGTATGGGCATAAATCCTTGGCTGGATAGGACTTTGCATGTATGGAAGAATACATGAGGTCCGGTGGGGGATGAGATGAGGATGGATGGGGAGGATGTCTAAATTTGATTAAGAACCATTGTATGAAATGCATAAAACTCAGTTTTAAAAATTAAACATTAAACCACAGATTGACAACAAAAGTGACACTAGGTGACCAGCAATAGATAGGTTATTCAGAGAAAAACTAAACAGAGAAATTCTGAAGGAAAATGATATCTTAAATCAAATGGATCTAACAGAAATATACAGACCATTCCACCTAAACATTATAGAACATGCTTTCTTCACAGTTCATGTAATCTTCTACAAAATTAGCTACATATTAAGACACAATGCAAGTTTCACCAAAAATCAGAAAATTGAAATAACATCCTACATTCTATCCGACAATAAAGGAATAAAGCAGCACATCAACAGCAATGGAAAATACACAGAATGTACACAAACACAGAAATTAAACAAACATCACGGAATAAAAATGAGTCAAAGAAAACTGAAGAAGGAAAATTAAGTTCCTGGAACTGAATGAAAATGAAAGCACAGCATATTGAAATCTGTAGGACAAAAGAAAAAGGCAGTCCTAAGTGTAAATTTTATAGCACTAATTACTTACATCAAAGAATCTGAAACATCTCATATTAATATCTTAATGATAAATCTAAATGGTTAGTAAAAACAAGAAAGATAAATACTAAAAATCAATAATCAGGAAGAAATAACAAACATTGGGGCTGAAATTAATGAAAAAGAAAAATGAACATGCAAATTCAAAGAATCAAAGAACAAAGAGTTGGTTCTTTGAAAAGATAACAAGCTTGACAATCTTTAGCCAAATTTATAAAAAGAAAGGGAAAGGGGACATAAATTAATAAAATCAGAGATGAAAGGGTAAACATACAAGATGTACCAAATAAATTCAGAGGTTCATAAAAGTATCTTTTAAAACTTTATGTTCAACTAAATTGGAGAACGCAAAAGAAATTCTACATATACTGATATAATATATATATGTATATATATATATAGATATATATATATATGTCAGCTAGCAAAGATAACTCGAGATGAAAGAAATCATTTAAATCAATGGATAAAGAATGAGAAAGAAGCAATAATTTAAAATATCATGACCAATGAAAGCATAGGATAAAAGATATAGGGCAGAATTCTACCAATGTATCAAGGAATTAACATCAATAATGTGAAAATTATTCCATAAATTGGAAATGGAGGAAGCATTTCAAAATTCTTTTTACAAAGCCAGTATTATCCTGATACCAAACCAGACAAATATCCACCAAAAAAGTGAAAATTATAGGCCAATTTCTCTAATGAATACATATGGAAAATCTGCAAGTAGCATGTTTTCAAACTGAATTCAAGAAAGCATAAATATTTTTATCTATTATGCTCAAACCAGCTTCATCTCAGAGATATAAACATGGTTTAACATACATAAATCAATAAATGAAATCCACCACATAAACAGATATAAGAACAGGAACTTCATGATTATCTCATTAGATCCAGCAAAGTCCTTTGACAAAATCCAACATCCCTTCAAGATAAAAATAATGGAAAATCTAGGGAGGCATATCTCAACATAATAAAGGCAATATACAACAAGACCACAAGCCAATATTATCTAAATGGAAAAAAACTCAAAGCATTTCCACTAAAATCAGGCACAAGACAAGGATATCCACTCTCTCCATTCCTATTCAACATAGTGCATGACTCGTTAGCAGACCAATTATATGAGTGAGGGAGCTAGAGGGGATACAAATAGGAAAGAAAGAAGCCAAAATACCCTTATTTGCAGATGATATGACTCTGTATATAAAAGACTACAAAGACCCCATCAGAAAAGTTCTAGAGCTGATAAATATATTCAGCATAGTAGCAGAATACAAAAGTAGCATGTAAAATCAGTAGCCTTCTTGTACAAAAATGTCAAACATGCTTAGAATAAATTCATTTAAATAGTATTATTCATAGTACCTGAACAGCTAAACCCAATAAATTTTCTTGGAATAAAGCTTATCAAGGAAGTGAAAACATGTGTATAAAAAACTAAAACATTGAAGAATGAATTGAAGAAGTTGCCACAAGAAAAAAAGACTTGAAATGGTCATGAATTGGTAGGACCAATATTGTGAAAATGGCCATCCTAACAAAATCAATCTAAATATTTAATACAATCATCATCAAAATTCTAATGCAATACTTCAGAAGTAATTTAAGTGGAAATGTTAACTTTTGCATGAAAATAAACCCGTGGGCAGCCAAAACAATGATGAAGAATAAAATATGTGCTAGAGATATAACCATCCCCAAATTTAAGTACCAGTACAGAGATATAATCAAAAGAATATGGTATTTGTATATAAACAAGCACATAGGACAATAGAAGAAAACTGTAGACCTGGTTACAAATCCAAACACCTACAATTGCCTGATTTTTGACAAAGAATTCAAAAATTCACATTGGAGAAAAGATAGGATCTTTAAGAAATAGTACTGTTCAAATAGGATGGCTAAATATAGAATAATGAAACTAGATTCCTATCTCTCACTTTTCACAAAACTCAACTACCAACATGTCAGTGATGTCAATATGACTCATGATACTCTGAATCAGAGAAGGATGTAAGGAATGCATTTGAATTACATGCACAGGAAATGACTTTCTGCACAGGTATATGATAGAGATGCATCAAGACAAACAAATGACAAAGGAAAACTCATAAAACTAAAAATACGTTCAGCAAAGGACACCATCATATGAGTGAAGAGGCAGTCTATAGAATGGGGAAAGAATCTTACATGTACATCTGATAGATGGTTAATATCTAGAATATACAAAGAACTTAAAAAGTTAACACTAAGAAAAGTAACAACCCAGTAAAAATTGGGACAAGAAAATAAATTGCATTTTCAAAAATGAATAAAATTGCTGAGAAATATTTATTTTAGTTTTTAACACTATTACTCATCAGGTAAAAGTAAATCTAAACCACGTTGAAATTTCATTTTACTCCAATAAGAACATCTAAGATTAAAAATGACAAAATACAGTATTGGAAAATGATTATTGATCTGGAGAGATGGCTCAGTGGTTAAGGGTACTGGCTGCTCATTCAGAGGACCTGAGTTCAAATCCCAACATCCATATGGTGACTAACAACTATCAGTAACTTCCATTCAAGGGAATCCAATGCTCTCTTCTAACCTCCGTGAGCATTGCACCACATAGGTGCACTTACATATATGCAGGCAATGCACTAATACACTTAAGTAAAAATAATAAGTAAAAAGAAAATAATTATTAATCTCCTTTAAGATAGTAAAGTTCAACAATAGGTGAAGAAATAGAAGAGAGGCAATACAGAAAAACTAATAGCATATAGGTCTGTGCACTTTATCTCTGCCACTAACTGTGTGATTTCGTGCACATTAACATCTCAAAACATTATTTTCTTCCTAATATAGAGTTAACAATACATGTCTCAAACCAATATTGTAAGAACTAAGACAATATTTGGAAAAGCTGTGAAATAATAGCTCAGAAACTTTATTAGGAGGAATCATATCCTTGACAATGATTGCATGCATCCCAACCTTTCAGTTACATGCAATCACCATAGGAGAAGTAGACTGTTCACTTTAAGGAACTACTTAGTGAAACTGTGTAGTGGAAGTGTTTGGACGTATACATTTTTCCATGTAAAAAGCATAGAGAAATAATTTAACAAAAAGAAGAAAATGAAAGGAAAAGAAAGTACATTAACACAATGATATTATGCAAAATTGAGCATAGAAGTAAATGTCCTAATCAAATTCATGTTTATGTAACACAAAGATGTGCTGAAATTCTCACTTATGAAAACAAAAATTCCCTTGAGAATGAGTGGACTAAACAGCCTAGTATTAATTTTCTTTACCTTAAAATTTGTTAGAGAAGTCAACCATTTTAAGAATTCTAATTAAATTAATTTTTGAATGTGCTTGTTTTCGTTTGTTTTTGTCAACATGACACAATCTATAATCTTATAAGAGGGGATCTCACCTGAGAAATTTCTTCTGTCACATTATCGTGTGACCATGTCTGTGAGGCATTTGGCATTTTCTTAACTGCAGATTGATATATGAGGACCCAGTTTACCATGGATGGTATCATCCCTGGGCAGGTGGGCCTGGATTGTTAAAAAAAAGTAGTCAAGCAAGCCAGAGGAAGCAACTCAGTAAACAGCATTCCTCCATGCTTACACCTTCAGTTTTTACCTACAGGTTCCTGGGTGAGATCTTGCTGTGACATCCTTCAGTGATGCACTGTGATGTGAAAGTGTAGTGGTTTTAATGAGAATGCATCCCATAGGGTCCAAGTATATGGACTCTTGTTCCCCAGTCCATGGCACTGTTTACAGATGGTCATGGAACCTTTATAAGGTGTAGCCATGCCGGAGGAAGCTTGTCACTGGGGAAGAACATTAAGAATGTATAGCTTGCCCACTTCCAATCTGCCTCTCTCTGCTTTCTGTACCTGGTTGAAGGTGTGAATGCTCAGCTTTCTGATCTGGCCGCCTCTGCTGCCATGTCTCCCCAGTATGATGGACTCTTATGCTCTGGAACTATAAGTCAAAAAATCTCTTCTTTCTATAAATTGCCTTGGTCATTATGCTTTATCACAGCCACAGAGAAGAAACTGATAAAGAAAGTATAAGGCAAATAAACCATTTCCTCCTCATAAATAAATAAATAAATAAAATGGCAATGAATGCTAGCATGGGTGTAGGAAAATTTAAACACATCCTCATTGCTGAAGGGATAGCACACGGGTACAGCCACTATGAAAATTTGTGTGGAGGATCCTCAAAAAGCTAGCAATATGATCCAGCTACACCACACTTGTGCATATACCAAATCTCTCTGTGCCGTACTATAGAAATAATTCCTCCTTCATGTTCGTTGCTACTCTATTAAGAATATCCAGAAAATGGAAATAGATTAGATGTGCATCATTCAATAAATGGGTAAGGAAAGTGTAGTACGTTTACAAAATAGAATATTGTTTAGCTATTGAGAATAAAATTCCAAGGGGTTGGAGGAATGAATTGGGAGTAAAGAGCACTGGCTGCTCTTGCAGAGCACCCAAGTATCCACATGGTGGCTAATAACAGCCTGTAACACTAGTTATAGGGTATCCAATGCCCTCTTCTGGCTTCCACTGGCATTGCATGACATGAGTGTACTTACATTCCTGCAGGCAATACATTCATATACAAAAAAATAAAAATAATAAATAAAATATTTTATAAAGAATCAAATTCCAAAAATCACATGTAAATTAATGGAGCTGTAACTATTCATCTGAGTGATGTAACCCAGACCAAGTAAGACAAGCAATGCATATTTTCTGTTATATATGGACGCTTATGTTTAATCTTCCGACGTGTGTTTAATTTAGAAAATCTACAATGGTCAATGAACTACTAAGAGGCTTTGGATGAGGGCTTTGAAGAGAGGTAAAACAGAATGCAGTGATGTAAATGGGAAATAAGGATTTATATAACAGTAAGACTTAAATGGGATGGAGAATAGGAGGTCATAGTAGAAGAGGGAGTACTAGAAGAAATAACTCACATTAAAGGCCTTTTGAAAAAAAATCATATGGAAGCATACTCCTGTAAAAGTATTCTAAATTGTAACATACAAATACATAAAAATAGCTTAAATTACATTAAAACAAGAGGAGTTTTGATTCCAAAAACAAGTAAAGCACAAAGCAGTAAAAATATAATAAAAACCCTAATATCCATTCATAATTTTAAAACTTGTTAGTGAAATTAGAAAAGAGAATTTATTCATTCTAATGATGAACAATGGAAAATATACAAAAATATTTTCATCTAATATGCAAATTCCATCCCTGTACATTGAAGAATAAATTAAGGATATCCATATTCATAGGAAAATCTATACAAAACATTGTTGAAATTCTAACCTCAAAAGTCATACTATTATGGAAAGGAAATATAAAATACATTGAGATTCTGTCTAAACACAGCCAGAGTGGCTGTCATCAAGAAGATAAACAACAGCAAATGCTAATAAGAATACAGGCATAAAGGAACCCTTGTACACTACCTAGTGGGACTGTAAAGTAGTACAGCCATTATGGAAATCAGTATGGAGCTTGCACTGCTTTTGAATAAATGTCTCCCTCAGGCACCAAGTTTTTGGACATTTGGTCCCCAGTTTGGAGCCCCATTTGGGAAGAGTTATGGAACCTTTATAAGTTATTACCATGCTGAAAGAATGGTAACTGTGGTGCAGGCTTTGAGAGTTCTTAAGCCTTACCACATTTCCAGTTTTGCTCAGCTTCCTCTGCCTATTTGAAAATATGAGCACTAGGCTTTCTGCTCTGGCCATGTGTGCCACCATTTCTCTCTGCTATGGTGGATTCTTCCCCTCTGAATAAACAAAATAAACTTTTCCTTCTATAAGTTGCATTGGTCATGGTGTTTTATCACAGCACCGGTAAAACAATTAATATAGAAGTTGGTACTACAGAGAGGTTGTGGTTGTGAAAAACCTGAGTACATGGGTTTTGGGAGGAACATGGAAGACTTTGAAAGTTTGGACTAGAAGAGCAGTTGAATAGTGTAAGCAGAGTTTAACTGTCCATTGTCGTAGGAGCCTGGAAGGAAGTAGTGCTGAGAGCAAGGTATTTCCAGTAAGAAATAAGAACCTAAATAGCACCTAGGATATTTTAGCAAAACATCTCATTGCCATCTGCCCACAGCCTAAGAACTTGCCTGAGGTTAAGTTAAAAAACAATGGATTAATTTCTTTGGCAGAGTAAATTTTAAGACAACCTTGTAGGATGATTCTGGCAAGGTCAGGCAGGCTCCCGGCCAGCTGGCCTAGAACAAGCTAGAACCGATATTGAGCATGCGTGCGCAGTGAACACTTCCGGAGACTGAGCAGCTCCCAGGCTAGCAGCCATCCAGGACTAATGAGAGCAATGAACTTCGGATCATCAGTTGTTCAGGACCTACCAGAATGAAGCAGGTCAAACGACTAGATAAAGACCTCCCCTAAGCCTGACAAAAGTATAAATCCTGTTCCTTTCCAAAATTAAACGAGATCGTGGCTCCACTTTCTCCCAGGGTCTGTGACGTTGACTCTGTGCCTCCTTACCCCCGCCCCCGAGGGACCCGGCGGCCATGCTAGCTAACACAACCTAACACAGAATTGATGAGTGGCTGTTAATGGTGATAATGCAGATCTACAGTGAAAAACAGAAAATGGGCCATAAAAAAATAGAGAATGTACAGTTGGAAAAAAAGACAGCACCACGAAGCTTAAAAATGTTGGAGTCAAGGCACAAAAGGAGAAGCTCCCTTTGTTAAGCAGATTAGAGCCATTAAGGAAAACACTCCAGATTTGCACTCAAACAATGGAAAGAATACCCTCAGGACAAGAACCCATTCCTAGTATCAAAATCTGTAACAGTCATATTTTTCTTAATGGAATAGAGGTGATTTTATAAACATATAGGGACATATTAGATTTGCTCATAGGACAGAGTCTGCATAGTTTCACAATGGCTTTGCCACCTCTAGACTTTCTCAGTTTATGAGTCTGGATGTCTCAGTACTTCCAATTTGATACTGAAAGGCACGGAGAATTCCTGGAGATCTGATGGTCTTCATTCTATGTTAGAATCCAAAGAAGTTGGTTCTAATATGTATGAAAGAATACCACAGCAAAAAGAGAGATAAACTTTCTTGTGAGAAAGAAGACACCAAGTAGGCAAAAAGCAAAACTCCCTTCTTCAATGTCCTTTTATATAGGCTGCCATCAGAAAGTTCTTCCCACATTTAGCATAGATCTATCTTATGGCTTCAGATAGTCTGATCAAGAAAGTCTCTCTCACTTCAGTTAATTCCAGATCCAGTCAGGTTGACAACCAAGATCAACTAAACACAGATACTTAAAGAATTACCTTATGATCCTGCAATACCATACCTGGGTATATACTTCAAGGACTCTCAGTAAATATAGTACATAAATGCCAGGACATCCATTTTTATTGCACCACTCTTCACAATACCCAAGTTATAGAACCAGCATAGGTATCCATCAACAGCTGAATGGATAAAGAAACTGCAGTATATACACATCAGAGTTTTGAAAGATACACATATGTTGTGCCTCACATGTAGAATATATATGTACATATATATACATGTACATCCAGATATACATATATATGTGACAAGAAAGTAAAGTGAATCTATTTAGGGAAAGTAAAGTGATTAATGGGTATGTGGGGGGAATCAAAGAAGTAATGGTTGGTGGTTATGAAAAATGTACAACAACCAGGTATTAAAACATAAATACATTGTTTTGCATACTGTACTATTTACTTTCTTATTGCTGTGACTAAATACTTGATCACAAGCAACTGAAGGAAGAACAGGTTTATTTTGGCTTACATTTCCAAGGGAAACCATCCATAATATTAAGAAAGTCATAGCAACAGAAACTTAAGACTACTGGTCACATTTCATGCAGTCAGGAAACAGATGGATGAATGCCAGTGCTGAGCTAGATGTTTCCTTTTTACTCAGTCTGGGGCCCCAGCCAAAAGAATAATTCTGCTTGCCCACATTCAAGTAAGTCTTACAACTTCTGTTAACATAATCTATATAATCTCCCACAGACATTTCCTCAGTTTTCTCTACTAGGTGATTTTAGATCCTGTGAAAATAGAAAGTAATATAAACCATCACACACACACACACACACACACACACACACACATACACACTAATTAATAAAAATGGGATGTACTGAGTATACGGTTTGAAAGATTCAGTATTGCTGAGGTGTTAACACAGGAATGCAGAGCAATGAGTAGGCTCTTAGATCTCTATTGAATAGTTCAATTTGTAATTTTTAAAAGTCACAAGCTAATTCAAAGAGAAAACCTAAGGGCTGGAGAGATGACTCAGTGGTTAAGAGCACTGGCTGCTTTTGCATAGGATGCAGGTTCAATATTTAGCACCCACATAGTGGCTAACAACTGTCTGTAACTCCAGTTCCAGGGGATCCAATGCACTCTTTTTGAGATCCACGGCCATTACACAACATGGGTACATTTACATGCATGCAGGCAATACAATCATACATATAAATGAAAGTAATAAAATGTTTTTGAAGAGGAAATTTGATTCTTTCCAATGCTGATACTGAAGCATTTTATTAGATATACATACAGAAAGAATTGAGCATAAGTTTATACCACACATGAAAATTATTCTAAATTTACTCATAGACCTGAACAAAAAGATAGAGCTAGAAATCTATGAAAGCATGCACAGTTAAAGTTTTGATTTATCATTTTATTATTACAAAAGAAGAGGACAAAAGAAAATTATGCAACAAAAAACTTGGCTATCTACACAAAAGAAGACTTCTTTGCAACATAGAAACATATAAAGTGTTCATAGGAAGTGAACAAAAAAGCATAAATAATAATGAAATCATCAATAAACTGTGAATCATAAAAAATAACTTTGGCTCTTCACTGATAGGAAAATGAAAAAAATATATATCAGATTGGGAAAAAGCTCTATCTTTTGGAAATCAATCTTAGAACTTATAACATACAAATATTTCTTACAACTCAAAAACCATTTCTTTGTGATGACACTTCACAAGAGAAGATAAGTGTTGCGGGGGGCAATTTAAACTCTTGTACATTGCTGTTAGAAATGTTAAACTTCTTATCTTTGGAAACTAGTTTGATTTCCTGCAGCCAGATTTGAAGAGATGTGTTTATGAAGGAACATTTTGGGTTGTAGAAATTCTGATGGTTACCCAGACATACATATGTCAAACTCATTGAACTGTCACTTACAATGTGTATATATTATTTATTTAACTTGTACATTATAATTACTTAAAAAAAATTATATTGAACTTCTCCCACGCATGGCTCAGGAATCATTGTGGAAGAAGGGGTAGAAAGATTATAAGAGCCAGGGCTGGTTCATGAACTCAGGGAAGCAGAGGCTTTCAGGCCACTGGAAGAGTGCACATGTGAATTGTTACAGTGGTGGCACTGAGCATGGGACCCGCACCAACTCAAATTGACAAGGGCCCAGAGTAGAGTGATAGAAATTGGTGGCGGGCCAGACCTGGACTGAGAACTATTGGAGACTGATTACTACTGGGAGAGGGAGAGTATACCTTACAATGTCTAGATAGCCTGGTCAGACTCCAGTAGATGAATTTGCACTGAAGGACATCTGGGTACAAATACTTGACTGGATAGGAATTAACACATATGGTGGAATACATGAAGTCTAGTGGGGTACTGGGTGATGGATGGCAGGGGATTCAAAATTTGATTAAGAACTGTTGTATTAAATGTATAAAACTCAATGAAAATAAAGTTAAATTAAAACTAAAAATCAATCTCAATGCAAAAAAATTCTCAGGAAGCACCTGAGATAAAAGTTGGAAAATACTGGATAAAGCAGACAATGCTGATCTTTTATTTAATAGTGATTATTTGCTACTTGAATCACAGCATAATCCTTGAAATCTAGTCCTCCAAAACATCACTCAGGGGTAATCCCTGAAAATTCTAGTTTCATATTAGTAATGTCATAATTATGATAAATGTTTTACAATGGGTATTTTCAGTGAATGATGCAGAAATAAAATTCTATTGGAAAATTATGAAAATTCCGTCATCACAAAAAGTGACATTAAGAATGAAACTTCTTTTCTCTTGGGTATTGTCCTTTCTGGTACAGTCATCTTATGACCTAGATGAAAAGTACCTCAGGGTCAGTGTTGTTATAGTGAAGACATCAGAGCAAAAAACTGCAAAGAATTGGAATTCTTGATTATGTCATTGACCAGACTGAACTACCTACACAGTCTGTAATTACTCTGATCTTCTAATAGCAAAAATAAATTTCTTCATTTTTGTAGATCACTTTTATTTAGTGTTTCTGTTAACTGGTAAACTATTGCTATTAGGAGGTAACTTACTAAGAAATCCAAAAAAAATTAATAGATGTATATTTTCACTCAGCAAGCAATACATTAAAAACATTAACAAGGTAGGAATTGAAAGTAAACTACTACGGCTGGAGAAATGGCTCAACAGTTAAGAGTACCAGCTGCTCTTGTAGAGGACCTGAGTTTGGTTCCCAGCACCCACATGACTGCTAACAACCATGTGTAACTCCTGTTCCAGGGAATCCTACTCCCTTTCTGACCTAATGGGCATTGCATGACATGAGTGCACTTACATATAGGCAGGCAGTACACTCATACACTTAAACATTAAAAGAAATAAAACATTAAATAAAAGGAATCAAACTACTGTAAGAACCCAGCTTTGACTGAAATTGAACAGATGTAATTTCAAATAAAATAGCATAAAAATTTTAGCATGTGTCGATGATTTATATTGATTTTAAATTTGATAGGATTTCAAAATCACCTTAGAGGCAAATCTATAGGGCTGACAGTGAAGGATTTTCTAGATTAGTTTAATTGATGTGGAAACCTCACTCAGTTACCAGATTGAATAGAAAGGAGAAAGAGAATGGAGTACTATCATTCAATGGTTCCTTCTTCCTGAATATGGACATGGTTTGAAAAGTAACATTATGCTTCTCTTGCCATTCTTTCCCTGCAATGATGAACTTCCTTTTAAAATGTGAGTTAAAATAAGCCCTTCTTTACTTTAGTGACTACTGTCAGATCTTTTATCACAGCAATAAGACAGTAAGTAACTAATACAGAAAAATCATATGAGAAGTGGAGTCATTGCTCTGATAAACCTGGCCATGTGATCCTTTGGCCTTTGGAACTGGTCTGCAGGAGCAAAGAGAAAATATTTGAAACACTGGGCTAAAAAAAATCCCTTGGATACTTCAAGCAGACCTTAGTGGACCATTCTGATCTGAGGTCAAAACAAAAATGTGAGAAATATGGACAGTGAAAGTTCATAGCATAAGGTTTCCTAAAAAAACAAGGACTATATCAAGAACTGGGCTGGTGGCTAATCTTACTACATTCTATGGAAGAATTTTGGCTGCATTTTGATAGTGTACTAAGAATTATACTGAAGCTGAATTTTGAAGAAATGGGCTAATTTCTTTGGCACAGAAAATTTAAAAACAGCATGGCACTCGGGGTGTGGCAAGACTAATTCTTAGTGTTTTTCATCTCTACCATGGCAGCAGAAAAAGAAGAATGTGAAGCTTATCAAAGAAAGTTGTATAGACAAGATAAGACTGACAAAGCATCTGCAAAGGTTAAAAAAAATCTCATTCTCTGTATCGTGACAATAAGAAGAGTGCTGTGAAGATAAGACTGAATTCATCAAAGTCTGAAAGTTATAAAAAAAAACACATTACAATGTACATTGTTGTTGCCATACTCTGGAGGGGGATGCAAGGTCTCCACGGAGAGGCAGTGAGAGACGCAGAGTCAGAACACAGACACCAGGGGCTGGGTAGAAGCATGCAGAGGACCAGCCACTGAAAACTCGTTTATTCAAGGAGGTGCAAGGGGTTTTATGGGTTTGGTTAGACAATCACCCTCTGGGGTGGTTCCCAACTGCAGCCAATAGTAATCTGTTTCTGGGTAGATCATCTTGGTACAGGTTCTCTCCAGACTGGGCAGAAGCTGGTGTTATGCCTGGCTGCTGCAAAGCTGAACACCATGTCCTCAGATATTTCTTTTTTCCTCATGGCAGGCGGCCTGGCTAAGGCCCATCCTGCATTACACCATACACATTGTATTAATAAATTATCATATATTTTTAAAACTCAGTGACAGGTTGGCTTTGGAGCCAGTATTGCTCCACCATTTTAGATTCAAGCATGCTTGTCTTCATGCATCCAAAAAGACCTCTTATCTGGGAATGGGATGCCATCCTGCTAAATCTGTCACAGAGAGGGAAGAGAACACCAAAGCAGCCTACAATAAAAACATTATGTACTTGAGAACAACTAGAAGTTAATGTGTATTTATTCCATGATATCAAAGTATGTGCAGTGGGCTAGAGAAGCTGTAGGTTAATCCAGGGACAGTGTTCAATTGGTAACTCCAACTGACAGTTTTAATTTTCTCAGTTTATTTCTGCTGGATATTATGAGATCCTGATTTGGTGATGTTACCTCTATCTGTTGATATTTGTTATTTTTAATTATAATCCTCATTGGAGGGATATTCTGCTCTGCCCAGGATCTGTTGATCAAGAACTTCAGCTGACTAACTTAAAAAGATTTCCTCTGATAATTTCTTCTGGATGCTTAAGGACCTGATTTGTGATGCTTTATTTTTTGTCTGTCATCCTGTTTTCTATGTTTCTGTTTATTCTTTTATTCTGGCTACCTAAATACTTAATAATCTTACTCATCCAAAACCAAAAGTATGGCTAGTATAAATCTTACTCTGGACCATACAACACACATATTTATTTGAAAGGAGAAAGCCTGAACCGAGAATACTGTAGAAGTGGTCCCCTGATTGAAAATTAACTATGTCTGAATGTAACTTTATAGTTTTATCTATCAGGTAATACAGATGCCCCTATGGCTGTGAACTAAGAAGACGAGGTGTGATGATTGGCTTTGATTGTTAACATGACATACTTGGGAAAGATGGAATCTCAATTGAGCAATTTCCTCTATGGAATTTGTCTTTGGGCATATCTTTGCGGTATTTCCTGTAAGCAGAATTCCTCCATAGTCCATGCTTCAGTTCCTGCCTCCAACTTCTTATCCTGAGGACCAGCCTGAGTCATGTCTTTCAGAAATGGACTGTTGCTGTACAATGTAAGATGCAATAAGCCCTTCCTTCCCTGATTTGAATTTGGTCAGTGCTTTATCACATCATTGAGACTTAATATGAAGATGGCGGCAGTATATGAAAAATCACATTACTATTTTTTCAGGCATGAAAAATGCAAGATTGACAGTGATTATGGAGTCTTAATCCACAGTTTCAGTGACATGCTGAAGCTAAGCAAAGTGTGACAAGTGCCATAGTCCTGTAATGAGGATCTAACGTTCATTGTGAATACTTGTGAAAATGAGTACTAAGTTGCATGGAGACATCAGGATATTGGAGATAGCAACCTAAGGACATATTCTGAGAAAAGCTGCATGCATGAACTGCAGCAGTCTCAAAAAAGAATTTTTGTGTGCTGCAGGCATCAGAGTTGTAAAGACTTTTGGAAAATAGATGATTCCATCACGCTGCAGGTTTTAATGTTTGCCATGATGTCTTTTCGTCTTGCTTTGATCTGACCTTTCTTTACTATACACCTACCCATCCCTTTGGGATTTGAAACATTGTCAGAACTGTTAAAGACTTTTAAAATTTGGCTAAATGTATTATGCACTATGAGATGGCCAAGAGGTTATGAAAATAATTTGTGGAAACGTATGGCTTGCAAGTGACATATTTGAGTGTCAAGTTAACTTGGGTATTTGTAATGATTTACATTGATTGTCAAAACTACAGGATATAAAAATCACCTTGAAGACAAATCCCTGTGTGTCTTTTTGACTGGTATTCTAGATTAGGTAAATTAAAGTATAAAGACCCACCCTAACAGTCTGACATAATAAAAAGAAGAAAGTAAGCATTTCTGTTGACTGGCTGTATACTTGCAGTTTCATGCTACTGCTGCCATGCTTTCCCTGCTATGGTGGACTTCCACTCTGCCTTAGTTACTTTTCCATTGCTGTGATAAAATGCTCTGACCAAAGGGAATTATAAAACAGTTTTTTTGAGCATATGATTCCAGGGGAATTAGAGTCCATCATGGCTGTGAGGTATGGTGGCAGAAGTTGACAGAGCAGGAGCAAAAAGCACAGGATCACATCTTCAAACAGGCATAGAAAACAGCTGGCTACTGGAGATCCAGTAAGTCTTAAGAACTCTCTTAGACAAGCACACCCAGTGATTTGCTTCCTCCAGGAGACCGTACTTTCTAAGACTGCCCAAAACAGCACCACTGACTGGGGACAAAATATTCAAATACTTGGAGCACATTTTCAAACCATAATCTAAACTGAGACCTTTTTATTCTTTAAGCTGCTTTGGAGAGATATTTTATTGTAGTATTGAGACAAGTAACTAATACACTTCATTTTAGTATTTTGTGCACACAGGTACTTTGAAATGCAGAATGCTGATAATTATCCTTGTTGGGAGACTATATGGGGGGATTGCCAGTGGGGAAAGATGATTAAGACTAAGATGTTCTGTATGAAACACAAAATGACAAAATTAAAAAAAAAATTTTAAACATTGTTGAATGAGACAAGATTTTTGTGAAAAATCTGAACCTTTTCAGAGCAATGATATGGACATATGTGAAGCATACAAAATAATAAAATTATTAAGAAATATGTAGAATTTATTAATTATGGCACTATTTTAACTTTATAAAATATTTTGATCAAAAATTCATTTGATTTTCCACATGCAGTGACAGATACAAAATTTTAACTTTAGCTGGCTGTGGTGGCGCATGCCTTTACCAACACTTCGGAGGCAGAGGCAGGTGGATCTCTGTGAGTTTGAGGCCACCTAGATCTACACAGCAAGTTTCAGGACAGCTGAGGGCACAGAGAGAGATCCTGTCTCAAAAAGACCAAAAACACCTTTATTTATAACATGATCATATGCCTCATAATATTTTGGTAAATGTTTGACTGCACATATGATGATGCTACAATAAATTCATAACAGAACTGACCAATATTTATTGCCTATTGCCAACATTTCATAGCACACTGTGTTACTCTCATGTTTGTGTTGATATTAGTACAAATAAAACACATTGCCAATTGTATAAAAATTTAACATATGAAATTATATACACTGCATAATACTTGATTTTGATGACAAATATGTTACTGATAGACAAATTCACTAGACTTCTGTATACTTTCAATCATTATTTTAGAGTATAATCCTACTTATAAGAAAATGTGTCATGTATTAATGCATCTTTTGATTGAATAATTTTCTCTTGTGTTTGAATTTACATGTTGTTTTTGTTCAGTAAGTTTCAAGGAACAACGGGCTATAATGGATACACATTATACATCTATATGTAAATATCATATAGCCTAGGTATGGATTAAACTATACCATGCAATTTATGTAAGTATACTCTATAATGTTCACATAATAATGATTGCTGGTAGCTGCTAATTTTCTCCACATATCCTGTAATTAAATAATATGTGGTTGTACATGCAAGGTGCACCTCCTCTACACACTTATGAAAATTTATCTATACTGAATAATGATAATGCCATTTTATCAAATACTCCCTGATGTATATATATCATAACATTTTTCCACCTTCTTTGCAGGTTTAGAAATAGAGAATATCACAAAAAAGAGAGGGGACTCATCGTGTAGTACTTGGTGGAAATTATCAAAAGGAATTAGAAAAAGAATTGCAATCAAGATCAGTCACAGAATGATCTTTGGTCCTTTAAACCAGACAACCAAAATTCATCTCTTTCTAGAAGAGAAAAGAAAATGACA
Organism: Eospalax fontanierii; assembly: GCA_035773235.1. Classification (NCBI taxonomy): domain Eukaryota; kingdom Metazoa; phylum Chordata; class Mammalia; order Rodentia; family Spalacidae; genus Eospalax; species Eospalax fontanierii. Next base: position 83,858,362 of record CM069525.1, read on the forward strand.
ACATGCAGTAAGTTAAAAATCATATTTAGTTTACCTGGAATTGTGCGAAATAGATCTGTTGTTTTTCTAAAATCTATCTCCAAAGAAAAGAAAGTGTGGCTAGATATGCAAAAGCATACTGAACAATATATTTTAAAAGAAGAACAATGCATTTAAAAAGAAAAAGAATAGAAGAAAGATATTCTCACCAATAAATAAGGAATTGAGACAAGAAAAAGTTAAAATTCATAATTAAACAATTACATTTGACTTATTAATGTGGACCCTAAGGCAAACTAATTTCATTTGCAGAAATGGATAAATAAGATGACTGAATCACAGTTTAGTCTTATTTAGATAAAGGAAAATGGAAATCACGATGAAAAAGCAATGTTTTATCAAAAGAAACTCTGGATGAAAGAATTCAAATGACTAAGTTTTTTGTTTTGTTTTTTGTTTGTTAGCAACTGAACAGTAAAATGCAGAGTTCTACCCAAGAAAGTAGTGTTTATATCTACTCTAACCTCTCTAAATTTCTAAATGGCATTTGGAAAACACACAGGCAAGGCTGTTTTTCTGTGGTAGAATATATGCCTAATATTAACAAGGCCTTAGATCTGGTCCCAGGCATCACAAAAATACATACAAATAAATACAAAAATGAAGTACAAAGTTCAAGATGCACACTTATACCTATGTAGTACAACTTCCAAACATATTTACGCATTGCTAGATACCATTTAAGCAACTGATGTAGATCAAAATAGGACAAAATGTCAATTTCTAATAAAAATGTTATTTTTTTCCTACATTTTGGGGCTAAAAATCAAGTGTAGGACTTTACACATACCAGGCAAGAACTCTACCACTGATCTGTACATCCAGTCTGAAAGTTACTTTATAAGCTAGTTATATACATTAAAATGCTGAGTGAAATTAATCAGCATGTATTCCCTTACTATTTTTGTTAATTTTTGTTCATAATTTTGTAAATATTTTTTAATTCTTTAAGAACTTCATTCATTGTATTTTGATCATATTCCCTCTGACTTCCAACTCTCAGATCCACTACCACCTCCCTACCGAATCAACTTCCTGCTGTTTTTTTTTCTTCTCTATCAAGTCCAATTTGTAATATCAAAATTCTCTTGAATGTGTAACCTGTTCTAGAACATGTTCAACCTACCAGGGGTTATACCCTTAAAGAAAACTGCATTCCTCTCCCAGAAGCATTTGAATGTCAATAGCTCTTCAGCTGTGGATGGGATTTCATGTCTCCCTCCCCTTGTCATCCTAGGATTTTATTTGGCTTGAGTTTGAGCAGGTCTAATACATGCTGATACAATTGCTATGAGTTCATATGTACAACTGATGTTTGGAACACGCTGTTTTCTGTCTACCACCTCTAGCTTTTACAGTCTTTTCATCCCATCCCAGGAAGATTTCTAAGTCTTAGGAAGAGGGCCAAAAACTCCAGTCACTTATTCTCATCAGGTTGACCAGTTATGGTTCTTTGTTAATTGCTCTCTACAGCAAGACATTTTTCTAATGACAGTTGAGAGATGCACTAATCTATGGATATAGCTACAAGTCATTAAGAATCATTTTACTATTATTTATATTTTGTAGAATATTAGCAGCAGGTTCTCCCGTAAGTCCTATGACCTATTTTAACCACAGTATTACCCTTCCCCGACACACACCCAACAACGGTGCCAGGTATGGGCTTATTCTCATTGAAAAGGCCTTAAAATAGTCATCAGAGGATGACTGGCTACTCCATCACTATTGCACTAATGGGCATATCTTGCTAGATCAGCTCTGATTATAGCTCATAGTATTCACCGCAGGGTAAGGTTGATGATTTCTTTTTTCTTCTGTTAATATGCATAGCACTTTCCATCACAATGAAAGCTAGTCAGTAGTGCTGAAGCTTCCAGGTCAGTGTCTGCTTGATTTTTCTATATTTTTGTGACTACAATATTCATTGTCTTCAATATTAGAGTTTTACTTTCCAGTTGTGGTAGGTAACAAAGAGCAATGACAATAGCCTTTAATGTTTGGAATGTGGGAGGGAAATCTCTGGGATTCTGCTGACAACTTCAGGATTGGTAAACAATTCTTGGTAAAGAGTTTTTATTTGTTTGCTATGATGAGGTGTTTAGTTGGGTTATTGTACCCTTAATTACAGAATACCTTCATTTAAACACGGTTTATATATAAATATGTATATTCAGGAGTTTCTAATGTAGACGTCCATATGCTTTTCAGTAGGCCTTTAGTGTTAGTTACTTATTCCTCCTCACATTCCAACCTCTGTTTTACACACCTTTCCCCCAGCCCATTTGTCCTTCCTATTCTTTTATTCCCTCCCCCCTTATATCATTGTAGTCTATCTCCCTTCTCTTGAAAGGATCTTCCAGTTTCTATGGCCTCTTACTATTTTCCCAACTTCTAGGAGTACTCCAAATGAAACACACACATGTAAGCATTCAAAGTGCATCCACATATGAGAGAAAGCATGTGATGCTTGACTTTCTGGGTCTGGGTTACCTTATTCAGGATGTTTTTTCTTTTATTTCAATATGTTCCTTAGCTGTGTCACCTCACTAATAAAAGTTCTATATTTCAGGCTCTTGCTCTGTTCTGAATAACAGTGGCTGAAAAAAAGCAACTCATTCTAAAGTTTCCTGGCAGTAATGGCTTACCATATTACTCCACCACTTCTTTCTGTTTCCCATGCCAGAGTATCATTTTAATGGACATTTCTGGGTGCATTCCCTTTTGACAAAGCTTGGAAACTATGAAAAGTGTATCTAATATTCATCTCTCATTATTCAAGCCTTAGCTTTTCACACCGATTGTGCCCTTAGATGAGAAATTAGCCTCACTATGCATCTTTGGTGACTATGAGGAGAGTTGTATAGTATTAATTTCAAACTGAGGTTAGTTTGAAAATTCAGTTAGAGGGGCTGGAGAAATTACTCAATGATTATAAACATTTACTGTTCTTCCAGAGGACCTGAGTTTGGTTTCCAGCACCCAAAGGGTGGCTAATAACCATTAATAATTAAAGTTCCAGGAAATCCAACATTCTCTTCTGGTTTCTGCAGAGCATTGCACACACATGGTGCACTTACATACATTCAAACAAAACATCCACACACATAAAATAAAAATAATAAAAATATTTAAAAAGAAAACTTACTGAGAAACTGTATGTAAAAGTTCTTTAAAAACACCAGCTTACTACACAGGTATAGGGCAGTACTTCTCTCCTAAATCCTCAGAGCACAGTAGTTGCCTTATCTGAGGTGTCACTTTCCATAATTTCTTTTCTCTGTTGTAAAATTATGAACCAAAAAATTAAATTGTAAAAATCCAGTGCTAGGAAGTTCGCTCAGTGTGTAAAGCAATTGTCATGCATGTATGAGAACTTGAGTTCAAATTCCCAAATCTCATGTAAATATCCATATTCATTAGCACACATCTGTAATCCCAGAGCTCCTTTGATAACATAGAAGGTGGGGATAGGAGAATGTCAAGAAGCTCATAGGCCAACTAATATTGTGTAGGCATCAGTGAACAATAAAGAAACCCAAACACAATTAAAAGCAAGGACCAACTTCTGAGGTTTTCCTCTGCTCTCTCCATGCAAGTCATAGCATATGAGCACCTTCACTCACAGATACAAACATCTCAGGTAGACACCCTTATCACACATAAATACATAAAGATAAAAGTTCCAGTAATAAATAATTCATAAGTTTTTAATAACATTTGTTATACTGCAGTTATAATTGTCTTATTTTATTAGTAGTAATTTCTATTAGACTATTGTTATATCTAATTCATAAATTATATATGAGCATAACTATATATGAATTGGAAAGAAAACAAAATAAATGAGGTTTGGCATTGTCCGTGGTTTCAGGTATCCACTAATGTCTTAGAGGACATTCTTTGTGAATAAAGAGGAATGTTATGACTCCAATTAGGATTCACAATTCAAACCTTTGAATTATAACCAGTGACATAAACAGGATAAAAATACTTTTCATGTACTAAATATGGAAATATAATGCATTTCATCGGACCTAAGAATTTCTGTCTCACACCACATATTTTAGAAGAACATGGTTACATGAATACAAAATAACTTTTTAGCTCTCTATCCTATTTTTATGGTAAACATAAACTAAATAAGTCTGGCAGAGAATTTGTTCATGTAAGTTTCAGATATCCATCTCACTGAGTAAACAGTACATCAGTTTGTATCAGTGCATGCATATGTAATAAGACTGAAATATTGGTAATTTAATATAATTTCAGTGTTTCTTAAATACGTATTAAATATCTTAGGAACATGTGATAGAAAGGATATGGAATGATCTATTTGTGTTTGTATATTTTCAATGTATACTCTTACTAAATGTTATGCATTTTGTATAATTCATGTCAATCTCATTTAGAACTCCCTCCTCTGTCTGCTCTCCTGATCCACAGCCGCCCCCCACAGGATTTCATGCATGCTGTCATACATGTTAAGGCCTATGGAGTTAAGTCTGTGTGCTCAGATGTCCATTAGTGTGTGTTCATTCACAGGAGCCTGTTCAGTCTGTCTAGTGTCACTCTCTCAAAGAAGATCAACTCTCCCTCACACAGCTGGTGGAAGACCTATCTAATCTTAAATAAAATTTTCAGGTTGCATAAGTTCTTTTTATTTTTGTGGTCAGGGGTTACAACTTTAATAATAAACTAGTTTTGGATATAGACATTTCAGAACCACAAGCATTTACACAAAAATACTCACTACCATATAACATAGCTTTGGGGTAATTTTTCTTAGTTACATATTTTTCTAGCTTTATTGATATGGATTTGGCAAATATTCCGACATACTCAAGTTGTGTAACTTCATGTATACTTTTCATGTACATATATATATATATATATATATATATATGAAGTGATTACCATAACTAAGCTAATTACAGCATTACAGAAATTTCTTTACATAACTTTTATATATAACATTTATTAATTTTCTTCTTTGACAATTTGATACATTCATATAATGCTTCTGATTATTCATTATCAACCCACTTTCTATCTCCTTTGCACTCCTGTCAATCTCTCTCCTCTTTACAAGTCTCTTTCTTACATCTATGTCTTTTTGTCTTATGACCCACTGAGTTTAACTAGGGTTGACTGTGCAACCATGGGATTGAAACTATCCACTAGAGCCTTGTATGCTCACCTGTTAGTACACAGGTGAAGACAATGGCAGCCTCTCCCATAGAATCTCCTAGTGGCCAGTGGTTCGTTAGGATGTGTTATTGTCTTGTTAATACCTCACTAATTCATGCTTGACTGATGACAGACCCAGTCTTGTGAAGGCCCAGTATAGGCAATCTTAACTTATATGTCAGATCATGATTGCAATGGCAGTGTGATGTCAGAGCATAGCACTTCAAAGTCTTTCTCTTTCTCTTTCTCCTTATCATCTAGCTTTTAGATTCTTTCCATCCCCTCTTCTGAAATGTTGTCTGAGTCTTAGAGGGTGTATTTATATGAGTAAATGTTTTATGTCCAGTTATTAGATTTTATTTTAAAGTTAAAATTCATAGATTTGACTTCATTACTGATAAATTCCCTAAAATCAGCAGAGTCCATTTTTAAAAGCCTTCATTAGGTATAAGACAGGTTGCTTTACAATATAGAATGTGATTGTTATGGATATATTCAATGAAATGTCTAATCATCACCACAATCTCATTTCAGAACATTTTCATCATTCCCCTCTATCTAAACTATATAATGTCCACTATTAGATGTTCTCCATTTTCTCCAAGTGCTCCAGAGACTGAGGGAAGAAAAATAAAGAAGAGATAAAGTACACAAAGTTTAGTTACAAAAGGTAAATAGTTAATGAGATCTAATATGTAACATGGGGTTTCGACCAAACAATACTGTGCTTTATACTTTCCATTTTCAAAAAGAGTAGATCATAGTTGCTCTTAAGAGACACAAAAATATAATAAAGTACTAATAATAATTAACAATAATAATGGCAATGTAATGAAACTTTAGGAGCTGAGACTTATCTCTATAGTCTCCATAGTGCTGATAATTGCATGAGTACACACACAGGAACTCATCCAGTTGTATGCATTACATATATACAGATTTTTATGTATAAATAATACTTCAATAAAGTAAATTTGAAATAAAATAAATAATAGAAAAGAAATAATACTTTGCACAAAGTTGGTGGCAATAAGTATTTATTGAATAAAAAAGGCAGTGAATTTAATGAAAAGAGATGGGACTTCTGAAAGGAGTCTAAAGCACACTATAGGAAAACATTATCAAAACAAATGTACAATTCTCCAAGCATAAAATGGATGTGAATACTGCAGAGGAGGAGTGTGATGTGAGTCTGATCTAGGCCTACAAAGGCAGAGGCTATTTTATTTAGAAACTTTGAACCTGTTGTGTATTGTTTATTTTAAATTAAATTAAAGCATTTCTTTGAGAATATTCTTTTAGACATATATTACAAGGTTTTCTAGTATCAATGTAACAGCCACAAAGTATCATAAACTGAAATTAGTAGAAAAATAGGGGGAAAGTGAGAGAGATCATTCTGAACTTCATTTCTATCATTTATGTTAAAATTCTTAAAAATTTACTTGGAAAAATTCATGTTAATTTTTTGAGGTAAGCATAGGCATGTGTATATTAACATTTATGTTTTCTCCAGTTCTCCCCCCCCCTCTCTCTATATATATAAGCAAAGGGAATTTTTCGCTTTCCTATACATTGTATAATTTGCAAGGTAGGCAATACAGCTCAGGACAAGTCTGCATATGATCTGAAAACTTGTCATTTTTATTGGTGCTAACATTACAGACTACAGTAGTAATGTGAAGTATCTCTAGAACTCCTGCAAAAAGTGTACTTTGAAGAGTCAAAGGATTTAAACTCATTTTTCTAATTGTGAATAAGCTATAAAAATTTCCTTTGTGCACACAGACATAATACAGACGTTTAGAATTTAAAAGTTACAAGGGCTACTGCAAATCAAGATATTCAGGGAACTACAGAGACACAACGCTAACAATCTGGATATCAATGCACATTGTTAATATGAATTCTTTTCATTTGCTATGTCTACAGATGCCTCAGCTTCACTGTGCTCTTCTTTTTACCCTTGTCTGCTCCCATCATTTTCTTGTAAACTCATATTTAACTGATTCTTCACCTTTGATCAATCTTGATAATGCATTATTTCTAAATCACTTTTATTCTTAGAAATCATTTTCCTTTTTCTTTTTCCATTTACAGGAGCGTCTGGTTTTTGTCAAGCAGATGAAACGGAGAGCAATAATTTTTGTTTCAATGATAAGAGTACTTACGGCTACTTTATTAAAAGATTTTTCCACAAGAAGGTAAGGTATTTTATGTGAAAAAAACGATAACAGCAATAATACTGCAGATATAGTAGTAATGGTATTATTCCAAATCTGTACTAAATTCTGAGCTCTAGTATTTCATTTTTCCATGTAATTGCTTTTACCATTACATTAGGAGTATAGCTTATTCATGCAAAAGCTATTACAGAAAAATGTAAAAATTTTTCATTATGATTGGGCATTCCATTCTTTTGTTTCCATCGTTTCTTATTGGCTTCAATATATATGTATTCAGTGAAAGATTAAAACATCTTATTTATTTATTTGTTTGTTTATGTATTTATTTCTGTGTATACGGGTTTTGCCTGTTCGTGTGTAACTGTACCTGTCTCAGGCAATGTCCACAGAAAGGCCAGAGTGAGCATTGGATATCCTGGAACTGTAGTGTTTGCTGCCATGTGGGTGCTGGGAACCCAGGAGCTCTGCAAGAGCAGCCAATGCTCTCACCCACAGTGCTATCTCTCCAGACCACCATCTTTTTGTTTGCCTTTCTATTCTAAAATAACCTACTGCTTTCTCAAGTTGACTAAAACCAGGATCCATTTTCTTACTCTTCCCTTACAAGTAACTATAATTATTATTTTCTTTTACTGAGTGTTGACTTTTTAACTATTTTATCATTTTGGGTATTTTTGTCCTACTGATAAACATTTTTTGAACTTTTTAAAATTTTCTTCTCTGTTAATCAAAGTTGTTCCTTTATGACATATTCAAACTCCATAAATTTAAGCTAACTATTTCTTTTCATTTTTCTTTCTCCCTCTGCCTCATTTTTTGACAAGATTTCAGTACACAGGTCAAACTGGCCTTGAGCCACCTGTAACAATAATTTTTAAATTTTTCAGTATAGCACATATAGGGAATATATCTCTGGAGTTCACACTGATTGGTTTCAGTGATATCACATTTTAAGCTGAAAAAGGAATGAAACCATAGTATATAAACATTTTTTCACAAATGATGATAATTTCAGTTCCATTTATTTGTGCTCCATAATCTTTATTAAATCCTTCTCCTGAAGGGCCCAAAAGGATCCTATTGTTTAGATTATTTCCACTTTTGTGAGAAATGTGCCTTTTGTACCTTATCAACTCAACACTAACAAATAATATTTGGAATATATATTATCAAAATTGTCTTAGCCTCAAAACTTCTTGCCTCTGGCAATATACAAAGAAAAAAAAGGCTAATCAACATTTTTTAGTTTATAAAATAAAAAGTTGGAGAGATGGATCAGTGATGAAGAACACAGGCTGCTCTTTCAGAAGACCTGGGTTCAGTTTCAAAACAGCACCCACATGGTAGCTAACAAATGCGAGTAACTACAGTCATAGGGAGTTACACACCCTCTTCTGGTCTCTGTGGGCATTGTATAACATGGTGTACTTACATACATTCAGACAACACATTTAAACACAGAAAATAAATTTTTAAAAATTTAAAAAGGTACAGAATAGCCAACACTTTGCAGATACATCTATGTTCATAACTGTAAAACACTCCAGTAACCACCTGTTCATTTCTCTTTCCACTCAAATGCATGACACGGTCACAAGTAAAGAGCTCATGTATGATCAGCTTGGCACACCTTTGTGTGTTTATGTAATTTTGTATTCATATTTGACTTCAGATCCTTTTAAAAAATAAGATAGCTTCTGTACTGATTACAAGCATATTGGCCGGTTGTTGCTGTTATTTCTGAGACAAATATATTGATACTACACTGTTGTAGGTTGTGCTTCAGTAAATCTATGCAAAACATACGTTCCTCTAGTTTCTCTTGCCTTCTATTTTCCAGCTTCATGCTATCCCCTAGAATTCATTCACTTTCATGATTGCCCCTGTAGAGTTTCAGGAACAACAAAGCTTCTGTGCTCATTCAAGTTGCTTTGGAAATCTTCAGTAACAAATGAAGCCAAAGTGCAAATTTGTTTTCTGCCTTTTAATACAGTGAAAACATGCAGTGTGCTGAACTCATCACGTACTTTTGAAAGGACTGCCCTCCCATACTGTTCTCTTTCTTTCTCCCTTCCTAAAGGACGCAGGATGCTCCTGTTTGGGTAGATTCAGGTCACATCTAAGCCTGATCCTTTCCTGATTACTCACAAATAAATCTTCCTCAAGTAAAGGAAAAAGTCACACAGTCCTCCTACAGCATTAAATTTGTAATCATACAAGTCATAAAATTCAGGATTACGGTTCCCACGGTAACCTGCCTCTTTCACTACCCTGTGTGCTTTACAACAGTGTCTTTACATTTAAAGTGTTTTTCTTACACCACACTCTTTCTCTTAACACCAGCACCTTGCAACAGCTGTCTGGTTCAGTATGCACCTTACAATATAAGCAAAGACTTATTAATTTTTAAGTCCACTATAATAAAATAAATGAAAATAACTAATAGGTCTGGTGGATAAAATAGAAATAAGATTCACATTATAACTGATTCTAAATTGCATTTCCTCCTTCAGTCACTAGGTTTCATTCACTCAAGGAATCAGCTCATGTGCTGGAAGTCAACTAATAAGCCATTGAAATTGACCTACTTTTTATGTTTAAAGTATTTTTTGACATCAGAAAATAGTTCTAAATGTTCTGAACTTTTCTCCTTTTCCATAGCAGAGTACATGTGTGATCCTTTCAAAATGTTAATTTTTATTATAAACCATCATGTTTGATTATCCTATCTTCTTAAATTAAATTATTAAATGCAAAGAATATTTTTAATCTCTTTAATTCATTTAGAAGCATGACTACATGATTTTAAGATTTCCACTTTAGTATTTGATTGGTGACTATGGAACTTTTGCTTTCAATATAATTTAAATGTCTAAATTCAACTTATTCTCCAATATAATTAATCTGAACAGCTGATTACTCTCCAAAACTGAAACAAAGACTCTAAGTGTCTGTCCTTAGACTTTTATAATGACTTTTCCTTTATTATTTATAATTTTATATAAACCCTAGGAATTCTTTCAAATGTATTGTTCATCAGTATCTTGACAGGTTGTTATGTTCATGGATTTCACTTTTTCTTGGTAGTTTTTTTCTCAGATGCTCCTATTTTAAACAGAGATTATTATAGTACATCCGTAACCAGAATCTCTCTGGTTTGGAAGTAATAAAAATCAACCCTGAATGTGATTACCTGATATATTTCAAGATACTAAATTTGAATTTCAAAGCACTATTAATTTTGTGTGTGTTTTCAATATTGAATAAGATTATATTTACACTAAAATTATAAATTATCTGCAATTCAAATTTATATTGAAATCATGTATTTGTGAACTTTGATCATAAAGTGTGCAAAGACTGGATATAGCCACAAAGGGTAGCAATCTGTCCTTTCTACAAAAAATTCAGATTGATAATGAATTCAGAGTGAACAGGTGAAGTATGTGCCTCCTAAATGATACAGAAACATCCAATTTCTTATGACTCTGTGTGCCATATGTAAGGATTGTAGGTGCCATAATGTTAAGCTGTCCAAAAAGATAGGGGGAGTATAAAATTATGTACTTTTTGTGATTAGAGGAAGTCTTAGAAGTCTTACTTACTGTATAATATTTTCACAAACTCTTTTCCACATATCTTCTTCAAAATGCAAATATTTCTGGGTTAATACCTGATATGCCTGAAATAATTTATTTCTCAGAAAGATAGCATAATATGGAAAGTATATTTTATTAGATGTTTTTCCATTTGACCAATAATAGAAGAAAACAGGAAAGCCTGGGACAGTGGAGTGCAGGGTCCATAGGAAAAAGAACATATAGGAAAGTCAGCAAGTGGCAGAATATAGGAAGACTGAGCTAAGCATAGTACAAATTTTACCCACCCACAGACACACCCAAACTATAGTCCCATCATAATTCCAGGTCCAAAACCCTTTAGTACTATGGTACAATAAATATTGCTGTCTCTGGAGCCATAATGCTTGGGATAGAATCTAAAATCTATCTCTTTTACAAAATGAGGGTAATATTAGTATCTATCGCACAGATTTGTACAACTATAAAATGGTTTGATTAACATAAAACATGCTGTCTAGAACATAGAATGTCCAGTATGTGTTAATACTTTTGCTGATATCATCGTTACCAAGAAAACAATTTTTAAACTCATTGTATATATTTGTAGTATCTATTTTTCTAGTTTTTTTATTTCATTGAGGTATGCATCTATCCGATTTATTTAATGCTGAAGATCTTATAGTCACTATGCTAAGAGAAAAGAATAGCATGAGGGGATCTGCAAGCTTCCAGTCATTTCAGCTTAAGATCCTTTTATGCCCTGCCCCCTAAGTCTCTAGTACTTAGAAAGGATTGTTAGGTCAAGTTTCCCCAGCTAATTCCTTTTTAAGCAATCTTAAAGTTAGTAATTTAGTATTATTAAAATAATAATGAAAAATATTTAAATAAATTTGAAAGCATATTCTCTACGCAGATGTGGTGGTGCATGCCAGTAATTCCACCAGAAAGGAGGTTAAGGCAGGAGGATTGGAAAATTGAATCAAATCTATTCTACACAGAAAGTTCCAATCCAGCCTCAGTTAATGTATCAAGGCTATGTCTCTAAAGGAAAACAAGTAAACAACACCTCCACATACCACATTCTATACATGTGATAAAAATTAAATATGGTTCCTTAATGATTTGCTAGTTTCTCTACCAAACAAAAGTGCATGTTTGGACCCCTGTGACATCACTTCCCACTCATGAAATTTATTCTGGCCCTGTCCACATTACCTAATGCATACTCTCTTGTCCATCAATAAGTCCCTCTACTGCCTTTGCTATGTTAAACATGCATGAGAATCTGCCTTGCAGAGACACATTCAAACTCACTGCACAAACACAGATATATGTGAAAATTAAATGCAAAGACAAGAAAAGAAAGACAAATAGAACATTATATGTCCTTTTGATTATTACCTTATTCAGTAAACTGGTCACGACTTACATTACCATTGAACGAGATAATGCGTAATGCAGTAAAGAAGAGAAGAAAGAGAAACAGCATATCAGGTTTTTAACACTTTTAAACACTTAACTTTTAGCTATATCATTTTTACTATGAGGTTATCATAACATTTTGATATTTATACAAGAGGTTCAAATGGTAAGGCATAGATGATTATAATAGGTAGTATATTTCTTAGGAAAGGAAGATAATTTCAAAAATCTGTAATCCTTTTAAAAAATATTTTTAGAGGCTGGAGAGATGGATCAGAAGTTAAGAACACTTGCTGTTCTAGCAGAGGATCCAGGTTCGATTCCAGGCACCCACATGGCAGCTACCTACTGTCCTAACTTTATTTCCAGGGGATTCAGCATCCTCTTCTAACATCCAAGAGCATTGTAGGACACAGGTGCAGTTACCACAGATGTGTAGGCAATACATTCATACACATAAAATAAAAATGATACATAAAATACTTTTAAAAATATTTTTTTCAAATCCAGCTGAACATTGCTAGCTGTTTGTGAGTTTCGTTGTATTATATACAGAGCACGTCAAGCAGTGCATTCTATAAATTCATCAGTACTTTTGCCTGCATTGTCATTGATATGGCAACAGTCCATGAAGAGTTTCCAGGAAAATACAAATTAAATGTCTTAACCTGTCACTACCTCAGGACTAGGGTCCTAGGACTGACAGCTATAAAATTTGAGGAAAAAAAATGCTCATCAGATTTTACTTCTTAATTCCCTTGTGCATCTATATAGAACTTCTTGTTTCAGCTAGAAATGTCTCTGGTTAAATCAAGAGTTGAGATCTAAGGCTCAAATTGATTTTCTGCCTAATGTATGTCTTCTTGTGCATCTTTCATCTACTTACATAGTTTAGCCATATTTCATCAGCTTACTGATACATAAAAATGACATAAGAGTGCCTATTCCTCAGTTGTATTTGGAGGTTAATTTCCTGCTTGTGTGCAAAAAATGGACAAGAATGTTGCATTACAATTTCCAACTTTCAATCTATACAGTAATACTTTCTGGTATACTGTCAACTCTCCACCTCAGTCATGATAATATGTCTCCCAAGTTGGCACTAGAAAGATATGAAATTGAAAAAGATTCAAAATCATAACATATTCTGTGCTCATTTGAAACATAATTTCATCCTATTTTATCACCTACCCACCTCTAAACCTTATTGTCTTTCTATTCCCCAAAAGACAGGATTTTCTGCATCCTATCTTCATGTTACCCTAGTCATTTTCCAGAATCTACCAAAATACAAAATATGTTGTAAATTTGTAATTTCACAGTAGTTGTTTTCTGTGTAGTTTGTCACCTCTCTCAAGACTCTGTATTCTCACCCCTTTTGTATTGTTTTGATTTGGTGCTCCTTAAAAACAATGTCAGTTTGGATCTCAACTACCTCATCTATAACAATCCAAGATTTTCTGGAAGTTAGAGGTTCTAAAAACCTTGCATGCCAAAAACACTGCCTCAGTGAAGAAGCCAATTTTCACACTGTACCCTGAAACTCAACTATGTATTTATTGGAAGTCTACTTTCAGTGCACTGTTTTATCTGTAAGGCACACATAAATTTTTAAAAGAACAACAGTGAAAGACAACTACAATTGCTCATATCATGAACTAGATGTATTTTAATAAAAGTAGACATGAATTTTCCCATGTTCCTCACTTGAATTTTAATGTATCAGATAACTTATGAAAAAGTTTATACATACTGATTCAAGTCTAAAGGCAACCTGGGTCTCAGTACTTACTGAGAATTTCACTTATCTTCTGACTGTTGTCTAAGGGAGCGGGAGGGAGCCTCTTAAGGAGATCTGGGGTCTTACACCTTATTTTAGTTACTTTTCTCATTGATAGCACCAAATTCCTAACTGGAAGCAATTTAAGGGAGACATGTCTTATTTGGGCTTACAGTTTGAGGTAATACAGTCCAGCATGGCAGGAAAATCATGATATCAGGAGTGTGGCACTGCCAATCAAATTATTTGTGCAGTCAGGTGGTAGAATGCAGACTGGAAATGGAGTATGGCAATGAAACTTCAAGACCTATTCCTAGTGAATCACTTCTTCATCTGAGGTTCCAACTCCCTAAGTTTCCACATCCCTCCAAAACTGTGCCACTATTAGGGGACTGAGTATTCTAATACATGAGTCTGTGAAGGGACATTTCCATTCAAATGACAATGGTACCTATTTAGATTTTCACCAAATTATTTTGTTTCTCTTTGCTAAAATTTACTTCTCCCTCTGTAAGTTTCAGTATTTTCTGGTTCATTACATAAAAGTTACCATGCATCTCTTCATCTCTTTATTTTATATCTTCCAAAATGTTTGCATATATCTAGTCTTCTGGATTTTCTTCCTTTGTTTTATTTGTCCTCCTGGATTTGTATATTTTTAGCTGCCTTTTTTTCTCTCATAGACTATGGGCTTCAAGAAGGAGCTTAGATAAACACATGTGATCATCCAGAAGTTCTTGGATGTAATTTAGTCCAGGGAATAATCTGATTAGATGTATATTTAATAGAACTACCTCAGGCAGTAGTGAGAACAGAATAATTTTGAGGAAAATAAGACTAGGGACCAGTTGAACAGCTGGCCGAGAGCAGTAAAGACTAAACTAAAGCTAAGGTAGCAAAGTCAAATATGAAAAGTGTTAAAGAGAACAAGACAGCAATGAGTGGTTTCAAATTAAATATAATAGCTTGTACCTCCATCAAAAGCTGAACTAGCAAAGACAGAAGCTTGGAAAATGAAATACATAAAACAGAAATTCTGTGGAGAGGTTGAAGCTGAAAATATAGGTTTGTGAACCATCCATATAGATATAATGCAAAGTTAGAAAGCATTTCCTCTAAATTAATGCTAAAATATATTATCAGATAGAGATTGTAATGTTTGATTTCTTTTTCGGTGACTTTGGAAGTGTCTAAAGTGGGATTTTGTGTATTTGTTTATGAATATAAAACAAGTAAGCCACCATCACTATAGGAAAGTGTTCTCAGCTATACATAACATCATTATGTATATCATAGAGTTTTGTATATGGATAATATTTGTGTTATAATGGTGTCATCTTAATTCATATTCAAGTGGAGCAGATGAACTCTGTCTCTCAAAACATTGATTACTAAGATTAATTCTGGATGTCTCACTTGCTAGGCACCATATATGATTCACCATACAAAAAGTGCTTTCCTTAATATACAATCAGATTGAAATTTAGTTAGAGTGCATTTGATATACTGATATTTAAGTGTATATATGATATAATGGTAATTATAGCAAAAATTATAGCAAAATATCTGCATACCTTTGCTGGACTTTGCTTTAATGCTTCCAGGAACTATGAAAAGAATATTTTTCTTATGTGCATTTTCATTTATCTCATGTGTATGAAAATTATCTTTTCAATAAGGTAAAAGCAACAAGCAGGTTTCATACATTTTTGAGTGAGGTAAATGTTGTTCAGTCTAGCTTATTTTAATAAAGAATTTTCATAAGTTCAAAGTAAGTTTTTTAAATATAAGGAATACTATATATTTGCAAAGGAAACTAACAAATTATAGCATTAAGAAACAGCACAAAACCCCTATTCATCTCAAAGTTACAAATTATTTCTGGACATAACTCACTTCCCATTAAAATTATGTAAAATTCATTCATTGCCCATTGTTGTCTTTCATCTCCCAAATACTGTTTTATTAAAAACTCTTTAATATAAATCGATTTAATTCTAAGTAAAGAGAAGTACATTCATTGCTTTTTGATTGGCACCATTGTTAAGCATTCATGTAAGTGGAACCACTGTCAGAAACTCCCAAGTTCAGCTGTGCAACAGCTTCTCAATTCACTGTCTCCCACTGAGATCCTACATGCTGGAGCAAACATAGTAATTCATTATCTTTTCTGGCTCAACAGTTGAGGTGTGTCTCAAATTCTTAGACTGTTGTATCCCAGCCCAAATTCTTCTGATAAAAATGGGTGTGATAGTGAATATTTCTACAGATTCAAGATCACAGTTCCCTCTTGATGACCATTACTTTCCTGTATAACTGGGTCTTAAAACATAATTTCTCCAAAGTTGCAGTCTACTATGTGATCACTCATACGCAAAGTACCTGACAACTATTATTAACAGAATTACACATTTGTATTAATTTTTGAATATTTTGCTTTTTTATCAAAATATGTACTTCAAAAATGATAATTATTATATCACTTGGGAAACTACATGTTCTTTCATGTACTGTCTTCCTCTTTCTTTTTACCTCACAATCTACTTGTCTATAATGTCACAAACTACTTGTTTACAATGTTTTATTTGTTTAGATAATGAAGATTTTAATTACACCAAAGTACAAGTTCAACTGTAATTTGCCATTAAAATTATGAATTCCAAACTATTCATGATTGAGTAACTCTATGACTGATGGGTTTGAAAACAAATTATTGAAATCAGTTTAGAATGATTCTATGCATACCTAACAGAGTTGTACTTGGTTGAAATAAATTTGTTATCATGTGCTTCTTAGCTCTAATATCCTTACTCTCTCTAACTCAGTGTTCAATCAAAAATAGGAATTTTTTTTTACTGACAATTGCCACAGAATTATTATCTTTCTCAACATCAAATGGCTGTCATACTTATACATTAAACACCTAACATGTTTTGTGCAAGTACACACTTTACTGTGTTTTTTGTATAGACTTTCTATAAACTCATATTTATAGATCTTAAATAATCCTGAGATTTATGGATGCTAACTTATAGTGTATTAGTACTACACATCACATCATAGAACTTATTACTACACATCATGTCACAGAACATAGATGAGAAATAGCCCAAAAGGCTGACATTCTTTGGCTAGGGTTGTTGGGGGCCCCTGCTCAGGGCCAGCCCAAGCGGACAAAGGGTCTCCACTGAAAGGAGGTGAGTAGGCATGGAGTCAACAAACAGACTCCGGGAACTGAGTGAGAAGCATGCAAATGGGCTAGGTGCTGCAAACTCAGTTTATTCAAGGAAGTACAAGGGGTCTTATAGGTCTCAGTAGGCAATCGCCTTATGGGGTGGGATACTGACTGCAGCCAATAGTAATCTATCCCCAGGTAGATCATCTAAGTGCAGGTTCTTTCCAGATGCTGGGCAGAGGCTGGCCACACAACTAGCCAGAGAGGAGCACCACACCCACAGGAGCCATTCCTCTAGTCCTCATAGTAGGTGACCTGGCTAAGATCCATGTTCCATTGTGCCCTACATGTCTTCCTTTTTGTTTTTATTAATTGAGCAACCCTGGGAAGCATGATTCTTTGTCATGCCATTGTTGGCTCCAGGCCTTTAGGGTTCACCTTAGGTGACATGCCTGTCTTAGGTTGCCTGGGCTGTCGGGGACTTACCCATCATTGACTACCTGCCATCCTGGTGAAGTAACCCAGTGGGTTCACTTTTGCAGGAGGTGCCTGTCTTAGGTCACCCCGATCACTGAGGTCTTACCCATCATTGGCTACCCGCCATTCTGGTGAAAGAACCAAATGGGTGATGCTTGTTGTGCAGGAGGGTAATTTGGGTGGCATGGGAGGTTTGCAGGAAGGCTCCTGTGGCATGCATGAGGTTCCTTGCAAAAGGATGCTTTTGTACCCTGTAGAAGACTCAGGAAGAAGTGAAAATAGTTAAGCATTGTAAAGAAGGTGGTGTTATTAAGTGGCCAGTTAAACGGAACTTGTAACATCAATGTCTGTGAATCTCTGCTTTGATGCAGTGCTTTCCAAAGGCAACAAAAGGTCAGCAGGGCTATCAAAAAGGCCACAGCAAAAATACCTCAAGTTACCAAATTGAGGAGCAAAAAAATGGCTGAGATCCTATTTTGTCTCAGCAGATGGTGCTGAAGCCCCTTGTGTTAAAAGGGTCAGTTGTGCCTTTTCAAAGCTATGCATTGGGGCAGGGGGTCTGCCAAGGGAAAAACAGAGGGAACCATTGAGAAGCCATTCAACTTAATCCTCATGGCCGGTGGCCTGGCTAAGGCCCAAGAGCCAGGTCCCATGAATTTTCTGTACTCACGATTCCTTGGTGGTGGTGGCATCTGCTGTGCTGGCAGGTGCATCCGTGGCAGGCCTGACATTTCTGGCAGGTATACAGATGAGAGAGGATAAGATTTCTGTAAAGATAAAAGCATATCTTCAACCCTGTGTTAAGAGTGGGTGAGGTCCCTTCCATTCATTTTTGAGAGGGTCTCTCCAGAGGACAAGGGGCAAGGGGGTAGTGGCTGGTTGAGATCTCCAATGTTTATAGGCTGGAGAGAGTCCTACTTTGTCAAAGGTAAGAAAATTAAGGGTGAAAAGAGCTTCCACCAAGGTCAAATGGGGATCCCTGGATGTCATTGCAGTTTTCTGCTTCATAATGAGTTCCTTGAGGGTTCTATTAGTCCTCTCCACTATGGCTTGGCCCTGAGGGTTATAGAGGATGCCTGTTTAATCCCCCAGGACTTTATGAAAGACTTGAATTGGGCAGATATATATGCCGGGTCATTGTCTGTCTTAATCTCCTAGGGTACACCCATGACCAGCATAGTGGTTTTTGTTGCCTTAATGGCACAGAATGCCTTCTCACCTGAAAGAGTGATAGCAAAAACAAATTTGGAGTAGTTGTCCACAATGACATGGACATATTTAAAGTTGCCATACGAGTGTATGTAGTGACATCCATTTGCCAGATGGCATTTGGCATAAGGCCTCTAAGGTTAATTCCCTGTGGCTGCAGTGGGCCCAAAGGGACACAGGCTTTACATGCATGGATTAAGTACTTACATTGGCTAAGAGAAAGCTCAGGGTAGAGGACCTGCTTGTTAGAGGGGGAGAGATGTAATCTTTGGTGTAAGCATCTAGCCTTTTCCAGGAGCTGCAAGGTAGTGACAGCAATAAATTTATCTTCCTGTGCATTCCCATGAACAATGAAGCCAGGCAGACCAGTGTGTGAGCATATGTGCTCAATGAACCAGGGATGCTATTTTCCATTAGCATTTTTAAGGAACTAATGGCAATATCTATTGGTTTATGAGAGGGTCATATCTTTCTAGGGTAATTGAAAAGAGTTGGTGAGATATCTCCTGTAAAAGTTTTTTTGCTTGTTTGGTCAAAGGGATTTTCTGGGAAGGATTATCTGAGGTTTTAAGAAGGTCAAACAGGGGGAGGAATTTAGCTGGAGGAATGGGCCAAAAGGGCTTAAGCCAATTAACTTGGCCACAGAGTTTATGGAGGTCATTGAGAGAATACTTATCCTTTATTACAAGGCTTGGTGTGAGGGGTTGAATCAGTGGAAATTATAAATTCTAAAAACCCAAAAGGCGGTACAGTTTTAATTTTTTCCTTGGCTATAGTTAAACCTAGTTTTTTAAAGTCTTCAAAAATTATTTTGAGGAGATCCACAAGAACAACTTGTGAGGGTTGAGCGATTAAAAGGTCATCTATGTAATGTATTATGAGGCATTTTGATTTGATTCTCTCTGTGGTGGTTGACACAAACAATTGACAAATGGATGGGCTATTTTTCATACTCTGAGGGAGGACTTTCCATTGATATCTCTTAGCTGGGACATTATGATTAGGTTCCCGGACAGTAAAGGCAAAGAAAGGCCTGTCCTTGACCAACAGGGGGATAGAGAAAAAACGGTCCTTAATGTCTAATGTGACTATATGATATTTAATAGGAATGGCTCCAGGATGGGGGAGGCCAGTTTGAAAAGAACCCATCTTTATCATATTTTTGTTGACCTGGTGAAGTTCCTGAAGTAATCTGTACTTATTATTTTTCTTTGAAATGATAAAGATGGGGGAATTATGGGGATAGGTGGAGGATTCAATAGGGCCAAGATCAAGCTGTTATTGCATAAGGGATTTGAGGATGGTCAGTTTAGGTTCTAAAATAGGCCACTCTTCGACCCATATGTGGTCTGAAGTATCCCACTCAAGGCTCAAGAGAGCAACAGAAGGTCGGACAGTGGCCTCTAGAATTGGGGGTATGGTGGGGTGTTGGATGGCTTATTGGAGTTGGGTTGCCCTGAGAGGTCGATGGTGTCATGGGGATAATGTCATCATAAAAGGCCTTATCGTCCATAGTTATGACAACATCCATGTCTGTGAGGATGTCTCTTCCCCAGAGGGTATTAGAGATATTAGCCACCAGAAGATGAAAATCCCCTGTGTTGCCATCATAGTCCTCCCAGGTGACTGTCTCCTAACTTGTCTAGTGGGCTGTTGTCCACTAACACCCTGGATGTTAGGCCCAGATTTACATGACTAATTGGTCATACCGAGTGCATCATTGGCTGAGATTATAGTTACATCTGCACCTGTGTCCACAATGCCCTTAAATTCAATGCCATCCAAAGAGACCAAGATACGTTGGGTTTGGTCATAAAGAGGGAGAGTCCATCTTATTCATAACAGGAGGGAACCCTCTTATGGACATGGCTGAAGGTTGCCCCTGGGGGAGTTTAAAGTCATGCTATTGGTGGGTTTAGTTTTGCAATCTTTAGCCCAATGGTAATACTTGTAACATTTAGGGCAAGGGGTCTTGGGCTTCAGGTTGGATCTATCAAACTTGGGGCAGTTCCATAGAAGGGGCTCTGGTTGGTTGCAACCCCAACAGATGGGTGGTTGAAGGGTAGGTTTCTGCCTAGTGTAAGGGTCTTGATGGAGGCTGTCAGGGCTTTGAAGGGGGCAGCGATGGGATTAATATCCTTGGTGACTACGATCCAGTTGTGGAGTTCCTCACTGAACACAGCAGCAATAGCATTATGAGCCACCATGGTGGCTCCCTCCCAGGCCAGTTGTTTGACTAATGCATCCCTGGCGGGGCCAGGTGGGGTGCGGCGGTTCACATATTATGTCACATGTGAAAGGAAATCCGTGAAACCTTCACATAGGCCTTGGACTAAATTATGGAAAAAATGTATCTGGTTTCTGTGGGAGGCATGCCTTAAGACCTTGGAGGGACAAAGATTTAACTTGGTCAAAATAGGCATGAATTCCCACTGTGGTTTGGGCCATAGGGTCTGTATAGGGGCCCATGCCAAGGAGCATGTCCAGGAAAACCAGTATCCCCAATTGGAGATTTTGGAGGCCTGTGATTCAGCCAGGTCATTATAGGCAGCTTTCCATTGAAGGAATTCCAGTGAGGAAAGGACCACTTTAAAGAGTGAGTACCAGTCATAGTAAGTCTGGAGGTGGGTGGCCCACTGTAAGAGGACCTGCTCAAAGTACGCAGAGTCCACACCAGACTCCTGAGCCGCTTTGAGAATGAGCTGCTTTCACGTCAGTGAGGGGAGTGGGGCACCAGGGCCTAACTGCTACATCTGGTCCTACATTAATGGGGAAAATTGAGAGGGGCAGGGTGGCAGGGCTGGAGATTGTCCTTGCAGGGGGTATTGATGGGAGGGCTGTAGGGCTTGCCCAGTGTGGGGCAGGAGGAGCGGTTGGTAGGGTGTGCCCAGGGCAGGGTGGGTTGGGTGGGTGTTGCTCCGTTCAAGGGCTAAGAAAAGCCTGAGCCTGTAATAGCTGTGCTGTTTCTCCAGCCCTCATTGGGGAAGGGGTGCGTGCTGTTTTATCCTTGGAGGATTCCTCTTTCTCATCTGAGTTATCAGGAGGGGCGCTGACAAAGACGAGGCTTGCAGGGTCAATTTTTGTTCCTCTTTATAACTTTCATTATGGGTGTTAATTTCCTTAACTGAACAGCCTTTAAGGCTGGCGATTACAGCAAAAAGGATAGGGAAGAATGGAGCAGAGGGTGTGTGTCCCTCATGAACTTCATGCTTCCTCACGAGAAAGAGACTATGGGACCAAGTGGAGTCATCCCAAATGTTTTGGTGTTAATCCATGGGGCTAGGATGACAGTTTTGTTCCAAAAACTGTTAAAATCTTTTTGTTTCACTTTCAATCCATGCTACATGAGAAGGGCTCTAAGTGCTTGTAGCTGTGGCACTTCCTGGTGGAAGGGAAGATTGTTCATTACAGCTGAGTGACAACTAATGAAATGGAGACTCAAGGCCACTATAATCACTACACAAGCCAAAATGGATAATATTGGGGCCCATTGAGACTTGCAGCCAGAATTCTGAGGGCCCCACTTCCCTGTGCCTCAGTGGAGGACCTCTGTGGGTCTCCATGTCAGCCTCTGTGGGAGTTCCATGGCCAGTATCCAAGAAGCCTCACAGAAGGTGTGCACTGGCTTCTAAAAGTTCTGCAGTTGCACCCAAGAAGCAGTGAAGGACATGCACACCAACTTTTAAATGTTCCACCGCTTCATGGGAAACTGGCTGGCATCAGAATGCTCACTGAAGCATTAGCAACTGTCCAGAATGTAAGAGGGTTTGGCGAATTAAAACAGGGGGAAATTAAAACTTAAAGAGTTCTGAGCCTGCTCACTGGCAGGAAGAAAGTTTGTAAATCAAATGTGGGAAAATCAGCCTTCCCTGTGGCCAATTGCCCACACAGTGTTTCCGGAAAGGCTTAGCTAATAGCCTGCCTCAGTTCCAAAACTGGGAGGGGGGTCAGGCCCTCATATGATTTGGCAGGGATGAGCCAAAAAGGGAGGGGTCAGCATGGATCTCAGGGACCGTGTGATGTGTGCTTCCTTTGGGATAGGGAGACAAACACAGGAAAGGGGAAAAAAGGGAAGGTGTCGCTCGCTCACCCTCAAGGACTGTCAGAACACAGAGGAGCCTACTCACTGACAGTCAGACTGGGGGCTTCTTGCCAACACAGGAGGGGGATGGAGTCCCTGTTCAGGCACCAGATGTTGGGGGTCCCTGTGATTGGGGCCAGCCCGAGGGGAAGAAGGGTCTCCGCCATTGGGGGGTGAGTAGGCATGGAATCAACAAACAGACTCCAGGAGCTGAGTGAGAAGCATACAGATGGGAAGCTCCTGCAAACTTAGTTTATTCAAGGAAGTGCAAGGGGTCTTATAGGTCTGGTTAGTCAATCGCCTTATGGGGTGGAGTCCCAACTGCAGCCAATAGTAATATGTCCCCAGGTAAATCATCTCAATGTAGGTTCTTTCCAGATGCTGAGCAGAAGCTGGCCTCATGACTAGCCAGAGGGGAGCACCACGTCCATGGGAGCCATTCCTCTAGTCCTCATAGCAGGTGACCTGGCTAAGGCCCATCCTGCATTTTGCCATAGATAGGGTCTCACTCCTGTACATGTAAATATTATATATTTACTGAGTTGTTACACTCTAAAGAAAAAAACCCAGAAACCACTAGGTCTGAATGTGATTTTATTAAAGCACCAAGATTAAAATAAATCCTTACAACAAAATTTAGCGCTAAATATTGCTTTCCCATTTCTCTAACACCAAATACTTAAGCCCAGGTTGGAAAAGTAAGATGAGTACTTCTGCTGTAAATACTCATTATTGAGCCTTAATTTTCACTTGAATGTATTCCTATGCTGGAATTTAACATCGATAATTTTCTTCTTTTTTTATAAATCAGATAAGAGGATTTTAAGAATTTGAAAGGAACTTTTTAAACTAACCAAAAAAAAAATTACAGTGAAATTATTGTCTTTTATTAGGGAATAACTGGTCAACATTTTCTAATTCATTTCTTAAAGGAAAGCTGCCAATACTTGTTAGGAATTGAAATTATGTTTTATTAATTCCTATAGTTAAAGAGTAAAGGACAAGAACAATGAACGGGAATTTAATCAAAACACAAAATTACAAGTCAAGAAATCCTTTTTTAAAGATATATTTTTATTTGTAATCATGTTTTGTGTGTTTGTGTGTCAGCATAAATGTGAGAAAAGATACCCGTGATTCCAGAGGAGAACATCAGATTCCCTAGACCTGGAGTTAAAAGTAGTTGTGAGCCATCCTATATGGGTGCTGGGAACTAAACTAAGATTCTCTCTATGAATAATACATACTCTTTAACAGCTGAGCCATCTCTCTAGTATTGAACAAATTCTTAAAATATAGCTAGAGCATAGACACAGCTGGCCATCTGTTGGGCATAATGTAAGGTGGGCCTAGCCTAAGTCCACCTGCTGGGAGGAATAGAGGAATGGCTCCTGTGGGTGTGGCATTCTGTTCTGGCTAAACCAGCACCTGGAAAGAACCCACCTACCTGGGGACAAACTTACTATTGGCTGTATTTGAGACCACACCCCACAAGATCATTGGCAATCCAGACCTATAAGAGCTTGTGTACCTATTCAATAAACGAGTTTGGGCTCTTGGGCTGCTTCCCATCCAACTTCCAGAGTCTGTGGCTTGACTCTGCATCTACTCACCCTCAACCCCTCAGGCCGGCCTCGAGTGGTGAGACATGATGGAAATGAACACGACTATAACTGGAGCCTGGAACAGGGACCCTGATCCCCTTGGTGAGTTAACCCTGGTTCGGTTCGGTTTTGTGTGTGATTTGATCCTTGGGGATGGGCAAGGATCCCCTCCTTTTGTTTCCCTTCCTGTATCTGTCTACCTATCCCGAAGGAAGTACACTCTGCCTCAGGGTCCCTGAGATCTCTGTTGGCCCCTCCCTTTTTGGTTCATCTGGCTGGAATCAAGTAAGGGCTTAATCCCCTCTAGATTTTGGGAACTGAGGTGAAGCTATTAGCTAAGCCTGTCCGGAGGAGACATCATGTGGGTAATAAGCCTGGGGAAGGCTGGTTTTCCCATCTTTGATTTTAAACTGCCCCAGCTTGCTCCTACAGAAGGGGCTACCACTCAACACAAGCTGCAGCAGGACTGAGCTTGCCCTCCAGGTTCAGCCAGTTTAACACCCCCCCCCCCCCCGCCGCCCCTCCCAGAGAGGAGAGGCAGCTTTCCAGCAAGGACCTTTCATATGTTAATTGACCCTGCCTGGCCTCTAAAAACTGGCTAAAACCTTCTGGACAGTTTTTTTGTGGGTTCAGCCCAGGGAACTCCAGAGGCTGGAGTGGAAATCCACGGAATTCTCCCAGTGGGTTGTGGGGCAGCCGGGCCCCCAACACTCTGGCTACATGTCTCTTTGGGCTCTGGTATTGGCAATTTTGGCTTCTATTCTGATTACAGCGGCCTTGAGTTTTTACTTCATTAGCCATCATTTGGCCATAATGAATAGTTTCTCCTCCCACCAGAAAATGCCACAGCTGCAAGCAATTAGAGCCCTGATTTTACAGCAAGGCTTGAAAGTAAAACAAAAAGATTTTAACACCTTTTGGAATGAAACCTTTGTCCTGGCACCATGGATTAGCCCTGAAAATGTTTGGGATGCCTCTATTTGGTCCCACATTCTCTTTCTCGTGAGGAAGAGTGAAATTCATGAGGGACACACTCCTCCCATCTCATTTTCCCCTATTCTCTTTGCTATAATTGCCAGTCTTAAAGGTTCATCAGTTGAGGAAGTTATTAATACCTATAATGAAGGTTATAAAGAGGGACAAAAATTGAGCTCGCGAATCTCATCCTTGTCACATAAGGAAGAAAAATTCTCAACTTCTAAGGATGAAACAACAACCACCCCTTCCTCAATTAGCCCGCCCCCCCAGCCACATTCCCCAACCAGGCCTTCCTAGACGACCCAGAGCCAGTTGCCATGGTGCGCTGCTGCTGATGGAAATGCACCCCACCCACCCTGCCCTGGGCGTGTCCTACCAACTGCTGTGCCTGCTCCACACTGGGTAAGTCCCACCACCCTGCTGCCTCTTTCAACTTTCCCTGTTAATGTAGGACCAGATGCAGCAGTTAGGCCCTGGTATCCCACTTCCCTCACTGACCTGGCTCTCACTCGCAAAGTGGCTCAGGAGTCTGGTGTGGATTCTCCATATTTTGAACAGGTTCTTTTTCAGTGAGCCACCCACCTTCAGACTTATTATGATTGGTACTCACTCCTTACAGCAGTTCTTTCCCCATTGGAGTTCCTTCAATAGAAAGCAGCCTATAGTGATCTGGCTGAAACACAGGTATGCAAAAATCTCCAATTGGGTATACAGGTTTCCCTGGACATGTTCCTTGGCACAGGCCCCTATACAGACCCCCTGACTCAAGCCAAGGTGGGCATTTATGCCTACTTTGATCAAGTTAAATCTCTGTCACTTCAAGGATTTAAGGCCTGCCTCCTACAAAAACAGATACATTTTTCCGTAATTTAGTCCAAGGTCCATCTGAAGGTTTCACAGATTTCCTTTCACAAGTGACAGAATCCGTGAACTGCCACACCTCACCTGGCCCTGCCAGGGATGCATTAGTCAAACAATTGGCCTGGGAAGGGACCACCAGGGCGGCTCATAATGCTATTGCTGCTGTGCACAATGAGGAACTCCATAAATTGACTGTGGCCACCAAGGATATTAATCCTGTAGCTGCCCCTTTGAAGTCCTAGCAGTCTCCATCCAGACCTTAGCACTTGGCCAGAAATCTACCTTTCATCCACCTATTTGTTGGGGTTGTAATCAACCAGGGCACTTTCAATGGACCTGCCCTAAGCTTAAAAGGTCCAATTTAAAGCCCAAGACCCCTTGCTCTAAATGTCATAGAGGTTATTATTGGGCCATAGATTGCAAAATTAAATCTGCCAATAATACACATTTAAAACTCCCCAGGAGCAACCCTCAACTCCGTCCATAAGTGAACACTCTCCTAAAATAAGATGGGCTCTTCCAGTCTATGACCATACTCCACGTATTTCAGTTTCTTTGGATGGCACAGAATTTAAAGGCATTGTGGACACAGGTGCGGATGCTACTATTATCTCTGCTAATGATGCACTCTGCATGACCAACTGGGTTTATAAGCCTGGACCTAACATCCAGAGTGTTGGTGGACAATAGCCCAGTAGACAAGTTAGGAGACCGGTCACCTGGGAGGATTATGATGGCAACACAGGAGAATTTTACCCTCTGGTGGCTAATATCCCTAATACCCTATGGGGAAGAGATATCCTTACAACTATGGGTGTAGTTATCACTACGACGATAAGGTCTTTTATGATGACACCATTGGCCTCTCAGAGTGATCCAACCCCAATAAGCCATCTGACGCTCTGCTGCACCCCCAATTCTAGAGGCCACTGTTCGACCTTCTGTTGCTCCCATGAGCCTCGAGCAACTTCAGACCCCATATGGGTCGAACAGTGGCCTATTTTAGAATTTAAACTGACCATCCTTAAATCCCTTGTGCAAGAACATCTTGATCTTGGCCATACTGAGCCCTCTATCAGTCCCCATATTTCAAATCTGCCATGGATGCAGTTGCAAATACAGCAGGTGCCCCGACCACAGCGGAACCACTGGATTCATAACCACACCCCCTCCTTCTTACTGTTCATGCTTCCACTCCCAATTCTGACTAGGGCTGATGCTCAGCCATTTTTTCGCTCCCTAATTTGGTCACTTGGAGCTTTTTGCTGTGGCCTACTTGATTATAGGTCACAAAAGCATTCTGCGACAAGAACCCTTGCACATGCCACAGGAGCCTTCCTGCAAACCTCCCATGCCATCCTAATTACCCTCCTGAGCCACAAGTATCACCCACTGGGTTATTTCACCAGAATGGCAGGTAGCCAATGACTGGTAAGATGCCGATGCCTACCCAGGCAACCTAAGACAGGTACTGCCAGCAAATGTGAACCCCTTAGGTTAATTCACCAGGATGGTGGGTAGCCAATGACAGGTAAGACTCCAGTGGCCAGGGCAACCTAAGAGAGGGACCATTGCCTAAGGTGATCCCGAAGGGCCTGGGGCCAACAATGGCATGGCAAATAATCATGCCTCCCAGGGTTGCTCAGTTAATAACAACAAAAAGGAGGATATGTTGGGCATAATGTAAGGTGTGCCTAGGTTAAGGCCACCCACTGGAAGGAATAGAGGAATGGCTCCTGTGGGTGTGGCATTCTGCTCTGCCTAATTGTGAGACCAGCACCTGGAAAGAACCCACCTACCTGGAGACAAACTTACTATTGGCTGTATTTGAGACCCCACCCTATAAGATCATTGGCTATCCAGACCTGTAAGAGCTGTGTACTTATTCAATAAACGAGTTTGCAGTGCCACACTCTTGGGCTGCTTCCCATCCAATTTCTAGAGTCTGTGGCATGACTCTGCGTCTACTCATCCCCAAACCCTTGGGCAGGCCCCGAGTGGTGAGACACGAGGGAAACGGTTACAACTATAGCCCTCAACAAAGCTATGATGTAGATATTGACTACCTTTAACACAAGAATGAAATAATGTGTTACATGCATTTCCTGGCAGTAGTAATGGGCACGTGGCACCTGGTCTCCCAAGCCACCTAGCTCAGGGCACATGCTACTATGCTACTTGGGGTATGATGTCTTATCACTGCTCCACTTGAATAGTGAGAAAGGTGTGAAGGCTGAAGTAACAAGAAAAAAAAAGCCAACCAGAACCTTGATCACAGAAAACAATAACAACAAAATACACAATCTATCTGTCTTCTTGAGTGAAAGCAAAAGACAATTTTCCCCAATACTGATGTCCCTCATACAAAAAATTCAATATCAGCATGTTGACTGTTGCCTTTGTTTGCTGTAAAGCAGTCAAAATGCTCCCTCTTGTAAGTATAATCATGTTGACAGAGCAACAGAGACAGGAGAATAGGGCCATCATATTCGAAATAATGGCCTGCCTGAAACTATGTAGACCTTCCTTGAACTTGAAGCTGGGGTCTCTTCCCATGAACCTGGATTTGTGGTCCTGTCCTGTGAACCTGGAGCTGTGGTTGTTTCCCATGAGCCTGGAGCTGTGCTCCCTTTTTGTGAGCTAGAGATGTGTCTGTCTCCTAGAAACCAGAACTGTGGTCCTCTCTCGTCTGTGAGCCTAGGGCTATCATTGTCTCCTGTGAACTGAAATTATGGTCCCATTTCAAGAGTCTGAAGCAAGGGCCTTCCTGTGAACTGGAGCTGTGGTCCTCTCCTGTGACTGTTTAGCTGTGATCCTCTTCAGTGAACTGGAGCTTTAACCCTCTCCTGTAAACCTGTAGCTGCAGTACCTCTTGAAAACCTTGAGCTGTGGTGCCCTCCCAAGGGTTGGAGCTGTGAGCTCCTCCAGAGTTCAAAAGTTGTGGACTTCTCTTGTGGGCTCGAGCCATGGTCCCTTCCTGAGAGCCAGAGATGTGGTCTCATCCCAAGACAATGCAGTCCTCTTCTATGAGCTGGACTGTGGTACCCTCCTGTGATCCTTGAGTCCTGGTCCCCTTTCATGAATGGGGAGCTGTGTTCCCCTCCCATGGACCTAGAACTGTGATCTCATCCTGTCAGTCAGAGATGTTGTTCCAAACTGTGAGATAGTGCTGTGCTCTCCTCCTGTGAGCCAGAGTTACTGTCCCCTAATGTAACTTGTAGTTACGGTCCTCCTGCTATTAACCTGAAGCTGTGGTCCCCTCCTGTGAGCTGGAGCCAAGGTCCTCTTCTTCTAGCTGGAGCTGTAGTTCCATAAACCAGATTTGTGGTCCCCTCCTGTGAGCTGGCATCCTGGTCGGTCGCCTACAGTGAACCTGGACCTGAAGTTCTCTCCTCTGAATCAGGTGCCATGATTCCTTCCTGTCCTGGGGCTGCCCACTTCTGTAACCTGTAGTTGTGGTCCTCCTCCTGTTAACCTTGAGCTGAGGTCCCCTCTTGTGAGCTGGAATTGTGCCCTCTTGTGAGCTACAGCTGTGGTCCACTCGTGTGAACAGGAGCTGTGGTTCCTTCTTACGAGCTGGGACTGTGGTTTCCTCCTCACTGTTCCCGCATGAACAGGACGTGTGGTCTCACCCTGGGAGCTGGAGCAGTGATCCTTTATTGTGAGCTGGAGTTGTGGTCCTTTCTTGTGACCTGTAGTGGCAGTTCCCTTCCATAAGCTGGAGTTGTGGCCAGGTCCTGGGAGTTAGTGTAGTGACCCTTTACCAACAGTCACCGTTATGGTCTCCTCTTGTGAGCCCATGCTGTTGTCTCCTCCCATGAAATAGTGTTATGGCCCGGCTCCTATGAACTGAAGCTGTGCTTCTCTCACATGAGCCTGAATCGGTAGCCTAATGGTGGAGCAGAGTAGAGCATGGAGGACTTCCTATTGCTGGGCAGCAGTTTCAGTCTTCTCCGAATGACTACCTTCCCCAAAGTTCCTTCCCCTGAGTGCCCAGGTTGTGCACTGTAGAGGCTTTGCCTCTTTGGCTGGGGACAGAGTATGCCTCTGATATTTGAAGATACTGTTCTTAGGAAGACTGATTCTCTGCAAAGAACATCCCATCTTCCTGAGCCCCAGCAGTAGTTCTCAACTTCATATGTGGTCCTGAGTATCCATGCCTTGAGGTTGAACCTCTCCCATTGCCAGGCACCCACAGGTTTTCTAATTTTCAATTGTTCTTCTAAAGCCCCAGTATCCCTTTTTCTATGCCCTAGTCAAACTTCTAAAGATAAAAATTACATTCTGTAAAAAGTAAAAACAAAGAATAGAAAGTTCTATAATAACTAAACTAACATAATCTTCAAGCTAAAATTTCGTAACTATATCTTAGAATATAAAATCAAAATTCTGTATGCCTGCAATATTTTTTGAATATTATTTTCGGAAAAAAAACTCTACTACCAAGTTTCAAAAATAATGTGAAATTCGCCACGCTTCCTATAATGTGAGGTTGCCATTCACCCCCTTTCCAAATTTTCAAACCTATACACATTTTTTGAATGTCCTTATGTTACTTCTAAAAACAATGCTAATATAATATTTTTAAATAAAAAAGAACAAAATGAATATTAATGTGCCTGGTCCGATGCTTGGAACATAGTAATCACTACTAAAATTTATCACATCGTCTTTGTTCCTCTTCTTTCAGCATCTGTTTTCTGCTCACATATC
Source organism: Eospalax fontanierii (assembly GCA_035773235.1). Taxonomy (NCBI): domain Eukaryota; kingdom Metazoa; phylum Chordata; class Mammalia; order Rodentia; family Spalacidae; genus Eospalax; species Eospalax fontanierii. The sequence goes on from CM069525.1 coordinate 83,889,658, forward strand.
TTTTTGTACCATCATTTGGCTATTTTAAAGTATCTGTATGTTGCATGTCCACACCCATTTCTAACTAATCAACTCACCCCACTAGTATTCCTGTGTCCATGAATTTCCTGTATTGTTTCTTAGAAACCCTGTCTCTAACACTTTTTTTTTCTTTTGCAAAGTATCTCATCAATTAATTTTCACTTAATGATTAACAATGCTTCATGGCTTAATAAATAATTCCTCACAGAGCTATATCTTCAAGGGAACTATTAAGATCTCAAGGAAAATGAGTTATTGCTTATTGAAGGTACCAATAGAGAGGTCTTCGGGGTTGTAATTCTGTTACTGGAAAGTGGTGTCATATTAAGTTCTCTCCATCTATACTCATGTACATTTTTATATTCTACGGTGCTTTCTGAAACATTAAACATGTATCATTGGGTGTAATAAAAGACAAGACTAACACAGGTATATGCAAACAATGAAAATGCCATATGTTCCCTCTCTGCCTCCTTTGAGGTTAACAGCAGTAGTCTTTAAGTGCTTCTGTTCTCTAACTGCTCCCCCTCTTCAGCAAGTGTTGTTAACAGTAGTTCTGTTAATAGCTGGCTCCGTAGCTAATAGGTTTCTTTATTTAGGATATGTGAAAAAGTTTGCCAACTTCATGGTTTGAGGAATGCTCTCAAAGATGCAGTGACTAAAATTTTCATTGACCCCACTGACACATGAGACCTGCTAGCTTCACACCAGTCTAATTAACACCCATACCATTTCCTGAGAAAACTGATTGTACTTCCAACTTAATCAGGCTTCTAGCAATAGGAGTGGTAAACAAAAAAAGTAATGTCTGAAAGCTGATTTTAAAGGAACTTTTTCTATTCCTTGGGATTTATCTTGTTGATAGAGAATATAATGCTATTTTTTATCTAGTCCAAGCAGCTCATTTTCAAAACCCTGTTACTCTTTTGTTTCTGTTGTTCCTTCCACCTATAAGGCGCCTTCTCTCCCCATCAGTTATTCAAATCAACCTTGAGATGCCTTATGACCATGGAGATGAGAGCTAACTTATACTACCATTTTATGCTCTACAGACACTGTGTTCTAAAGATAAGCTAAGGAGACATTTTATTAATGCTCACTGTTTTTCTCATTTCTTTCCTACTACAACCTGAGAGTTACATAAAATTATCCTTTTTTTTATTTAGATGAGATGTAAATTGGCCTAGGCCAATGTCATACAAATAGGAACAAGCAGAACTCAAATTAAAATCTGAATGAGTTGCCTGTCTGAGGACACCATTTACTTAAATGAACCTTCTCCAAGCACATGAACTCACCTGCCATTGCTTATTCCATCCTTGCAGCATGTACCCAAATTTCTCAAATATTGGCCTATCTGGATTCAGAGAAAATATAATTAAGGTACTACTGTTTCTTCATCCCTCCAAGTAAATTATTCAGTATTTTGAAGAATCACATACCTAAAAGAGGGACCTTAAGCATTGTGATAATTGGGGCTGGACAGATGGCTCAGTGGTTAAGTGCACTGGCTGCTTTCAGAGGATCTGGGTTTGATTCCCAGTGGTGACTAACAACTGTCTGTAATTCAAGTTCCAGAGGATTCAATGTCCTCATCCACAGGCATTGCACAAAACAGGTACATTTACACACATGCAGGAAATACACTCTTATACACACAAATATATAAAGAGTTGTGATATTCAGCCTCATCCATTTATTTCTTTCCTACGTAACGGTGGGATGTGAACTGCTATCAATAAATAGTGATTACCCTAAAGTACAAGGAACCTCAGAAGCCATGAGAAACAGGGCCTGGAAGGAAGTGGAATACTTTCCATGTACCATCATAAGAGTTTGATGTTTAGTAAGTCAAATCCTGTGGATAATGTGTCAAATTTGTATATTTTTGCACATGAAGTCATATCACTAAATTGGATCAACAATGGGCAAGCTTATGAGAAAGATAAAAATGGGCCTTCTCAATCCATGCTTCCTTTGATTTTGTATTTTGCTAAACTTAATTCAACAGTTATCCTTAGAAAATATTGTTTTCCGTTTTTCTGAGCACTTTCCCATGAAACCTTGACAACAGTGTTTATGCGTTTGTGATTAGTAATGCATTCACTCTGATAAAGATCACTGCTGTGGTTTGAAGGTAAAATGATCCTTATAGGCTCATATATCTGAACATTTTATCTCCAGGTAGTGGTGCTGTTTGAGAAAGTTGTGATACCTGTATGAAACAGATCCTCACTGAAGGAGGTAGTAGACCCCTGGAAGGTGGACATTGTGATTTTTATATCTCAGCTCCACTTCCTGTTTACTCTCTGCCTCCTGATTTCCTATGCAATCTGACCAGTCAACCTCCCACTCCTGGCTCCATGCCTTTCCCGCCATGGTGAAATTTATCCCCGAAACTATAAGCTATGATAACCATTCCTTTATTAAATTGTTTGTTGTCAGATATATTCTCACACCAATGAGAAAAGTAAGAAAACCACTCAGCAACATTGTCTTCATGACTAACTAATATTAAATTTGAGCCCTGCAAAACACAGCTACTTAGAACAGCTAGTAAAGGTACCTGTTGCAAAGCTGAGTTGAATCCCCAGGACCTACATGATAGAAAGAGATTACTGATTCCTTCAAGTTGTCCTTTGACTTCCCCGTGTGCATCATGGCATGTACTGCCTTCTCTCCCAATACACACTAATAGTATTAATGATAACAGCAACAATAAAGAATGAAAAATCTTTTAAAAATTGGGAAGAGAAACTTATTTGGCATTTTGGAGATAGCTCAGCAACTGAGAACACATACTGCTCTTCCAGAGGACCAGAGTTTGGTTCCCATCCACAATGTCCATATTCACAACTCTCTGTAACTCTAGGTCCATGGAAATATGATGCTTTCTTATGGACTCTACAGGTACCTGTAGTCACATGCGGAGAGCCCCACACAGACATATTCACACACACTTAAAAATTAAACATTTATTTTAAAGAAATTTTTCAGAAATTTGGGTTCTGGCCATGTCATTATGAAATATTTCACATGCACACTATCTGCTCAAATGTAGAATAGCGTCCTAAGTCTTCTCCACCATTAAAATGTGATGCATTTCTCCTCAAAAATTGTTGTAAATGGGGCTGGAGAGATGGCTTAGCAGTTAAGAGCACTGATTGCTCTTGCCATGTTAGATTCCCAGCACCCTCATGGCAGCTAACAACTGTATATATCTCCAGTTCTGGGGATCCGAGACTCTCTTCTGGCCTCCACGTGGCTTTGTACAGCTTGGATGCACTTACATGCATGCATGCAAAACACTCATACACTTAAAATAAAAATAGGTAAATAAAAATATTTTTAAAAATTGATATAATTAAGAGAAGAAGCAACAAATAAAGCCCAAATATTAAAATCTATCCTTCTGACATTTTGTCTTTATGCTTGCCTCGAGGTGCCTGGAATTGTCACATGATGCCAGGGACCCAACATTATTGCAAATGTTGATATACGGCACTACACTTTGCTTTTACTGAATCATTAGCACAGTAACGTATGGAGCTAAGAGGATCATACACATTCAATGTAATTTACTTCCATTCTGTATGCAAAGTAACTTTATTTTGTCCCTTGATTTGATTGTCTCCTTTTCCTCATGGTGCAAAATTCTGATTCATTCATTGGTTCCGAGCTTCTGGAAAATGTCTCCAATTAGCATTCCGTTGACCGTTTCCAGCAGAACATCGTCAGAACCAGGACTGTCTATCAAGCTACTTTTCTTCTTGTAGCAAATCTGAAAAGTGAAATATGGTATAATTATGCATTATAGTAGAAATAAGAGGGAAAATCTAATGGTTGGAATATACTGGAAGATGTGTGGGCAAATTTGAGTAGTGAAGGGAAAATGAAATTGTTTTGCTTTCAAAATGGCAAGCCCTTTGAAGAAAGGGAAACAAATTCCAATTTGTTTTTCACTTTTTAAAATCAATGTCCTGTCTGTCTGTGTAGGTACACAAATATCTGGTCAAATAATTATTTGAAGAGATATGACAATAAACATTTATTAAATATTTACATGATAGGCATAGTGTGACAAACACCATTGTTTCACCACATACATACACTAGTTAAATGTACATAAAACAAGAGACTATTTATATTCATTATACAAAAGTAACTCTATTTGTATGGCGTAGGTGCTAGGAGGAGAGTGGCAGACTGGCTATTCTAATATATGCCTGTATGATCATTGTACTGTAAGTTTCCCAGGAGAACCATTTTTAAAGTCTAATAGCTACCTCCTTTTACCATGTACAGAGTAAGATAATTAGTTTGGTCAATAAAATCTTTAAAAAGCAGATGTTCATAGACATTGTGTGACTTGGAATAAAACATAGGAACTGCCCAAAATCCTAAGAAAAGCTTGGCTGAGTGAGAATTAAGGAAGTTACCTGCTTTATATCAGCCTAAAACATAAGACTATTGTTTTAAAAATATTGTCATCATACTCTGTAATTTAGTTACTCTTTCCCAACTTCTTTTCTTCCTGTGAAGCATATTTTTACCTTGGAAAAATGATTTAAGAGGTTAGTTTTATTAAATGCAAACATAAATTAATGAGGTTTTCTAAATGAAAACCAACATAATATATTATTCTTTCATTTAATTTCATCATAATGCACTTTTAGTATAATATTTAATGGAAATGATTAAATACAGCAGCAGAATAATCTATCATAGGTTGCCTCCCAAAACATTTTATTGTAGTAGAGATCTGTTCAATCTATTAAAATGTTTCACAAGCAGATGGATAGAGGGAAAAGCGCAGAAAAAAATTTAAAATGCCATTAATAAGATCTCTAGTGAAGTAAATAGTGATGGGAAGATGGTTCCAGAAAATCCTGATTGTAAAAAAAATTACACTTCTGCTTAAGAAAATTAATCAGTATTGTATTGGTGACATATTCACTAGGCCCTGACATTTCTTCTCATCCTTCTCTTTTCCCAAACAAAATGTAAAGCCAGGAAATTTTGAATACTGTTTGTAAGGTTTGGGTTTGGTTTTGGTTCAGAGTGAGACCCAGCAGAAATAGATGAGAGACTCAGGCATGGGAATTAACAGGACATTTATTAAAGACACAGGAGTCTCAGCAGTGAGGAAGCTAGGGGCTCCTCCTTGGCTGCTTGGTGGGCTTTTAAAATGGGGGAAAGTAGTTAACAAAAACCAGTCTATAATTGGTGTCAGGAAGCTTATCTTCTCAGGAAGCTTATTTTACCAGTGTTAAGGAGCTGCAGTCCCTTTTCACAGATGCTTGTGAATTCTGGAAGTTTGACTGGAGTTGCCAAGGTGTCTGTTAGTCCTCCTGTGTCCTGGAACTGCTGGGGGGTTTCTCCTCAGTCACACCTTATACTGTTTATGTGTTATGTCAAAGAATCTACTCTTCTATTCCACAAAGTGTTACATATTCAGTCATATACACACAGAAACATACAAAATCTGCAAACATTTGAGTAAATCAGTAGTACTAGCTCTTTGCTTCAAATACTTTCACATATATCCAAATAGTGCTTTGTGTCTTATAGAATATATGAGGAAAGTGAAGAGAGTTCCAGAATAAGTTGATAAGGCAGTGAAATAAAGTATTGAAAAGTAAAGATATATGATGTTCCTATGTGGCTCCGATGTTATAAATTTCATCACAACACAAGTAGTTTAATGCTATCTGATACAAATGGTAATAGTCCTTGCTACAATGGCTAAGAGACTATAGAAAATAAATTAAAGCACCTAAATATAGGCTACATCTTATGGCATGACACCAAACATTCTAAATTACATTATTGGTCATGAAATAAATGGGATTAGAAAGATTCAGAATTTGTTTCCAGAAGATATATTGCAGTTATTCAATTTAATTCAGTAGTGACTAGCCATTGACTATCACCATAAACACACACACACACACACTCACACACACACACACACACACACACACACACACACAAAGTTCAATATTATGAGGGGTGCTACTCAAGGTGAATGAATTACTGACTGCCTTCAAAGATTTCTTAAAGTTAAATTGTTCATGATCACAGATAAGACATATACAAGTCCTATATTATTAAACACCCAGGGGTAGCTGAAACTAGTAATCACTTGAAGTGGGTTGACTTTTGCTAAAGATCGCATATGCCTTGGTTAAAGTACATGAAGAAATCAAGCTAAAAACTGGGCAGGAAGTGTCCTCTCTGTTGGATAAACTTCAAAGTGTTGGAAAATGCTATGCAAGGTACTGAAGAATGGTTATCAATAATCTTACTCATCTGAGGTCTCTATGTATAACAGAAACTGACCAGATAAGGTAAACCTAGGTAGTGCAAAAGTGGAAAGCCTATTATGGAAGTAATTATCCGCTTAAAAAAATGATTTGATGCCTGCTCCACAGGAGGGAACTTCTGTCTGGTACTATAAACCTAGTCAAAAGTCAGCCACTGAAGAGGTCATAGGCCTTAATGGGGAATCTACTGCTGTAGTTTTTCAAGAGAAGATGAAGGAAAAGTATAAGAATATAAGAGCTAGAGGAAGATGGTTAGAGAAATGTGGACTACTGGGCATGAAATGGCTGCTGCATTAAATTCACAGCAACTGTAATCACCTTGATAGGGTACCCACAAGACTGTGCCTGTAAACACCCTGAAACTGGAAAGGGATCCATTCATGGGGCCCCTCCCATCTCTGAGGATTAATACACAGTTAATGGTTGATGGGAGAGGACAGCATTTTCTTCAATGGTATATACACCTGTAAAAATGCCCATGTTTCTGTAAACAATATTAATGAAACTAATTGAGTCACCAAAAAAAGACATGAAGGTAGAGTGGGGGCTACTTGAGAGAGGAAGGGGATTAGTAAGAATGAGGAAGACAAGAGAGTGTAATTAGCAGATAGATGTGATCAAAATATTTTATGTGCATGTATATAAATATAATTAAACACATTATGGTGCGTAACTAATAAATATTAATAAAAGTAATTAAAGGAAATAAAAGTAGTGGTTTGACATCCTGATATATGCTAGAGCATATTATTATGTTAGGTATTCATGCTTGTATAAAAACCAGTTACAAATTTTAGTGGCATTTATTTTGCCCACTAAGATTCAGATAGTAGTTGACTACTCAAGTATAGTTTCAATTTTTCAGTTTAATGAATATAGTGGGTACTTTGAAGCATTTATATGTTGATTCCAAGTCAACTTGGCCTAACTGGAATAAGTTGGCAAACAGCTCTCTCTTCTTAGTATGTTTCCTCATGAATCTTGTTGTCTAGACAAGTGTTTCTCATAGCAATCACAAAACTGAAATACAGTAACTCCAACTCTAGAAGTGCTTTCAAGCCTATTTTTATGTCACATTTTCTAAAATAACATTGGCCAAAAAAGTAACATATTGTAATCTTGATTAAAACAGATGGAACTGCAAAGTTTATAGAAAAATATATGAATACATAAACTTATTTTTTTAATAGTTAGTTACTTTTTTATTTTATGTGTATGAGTGTATTGTCTGCATGTATGTAAGTGTAATGCCCAGGGAAGTCAGAAGAGAGTGCTAGATCTCTTGGAACTGGAGTTACAGATGGTTGTTAGCAGCCATGTGGGTGATGGGAAGCAAACCCAGGACCTGTGCAGAGGACTGCTCTAGCAGAGGATTCAAGTTCAACTCTTAGTATCCACATCAGGCATACCACAACCATCTGTAACTCCAGCTACAAAGTTTCTGATGCCCTCTTCTTTTCTCCATGGGTACCAGCACACATATGTACACACACACACACACACACACACACACACAATTAGAATTAAAATCTCAAAAGTCCTATGTAAATTGCATGCAGATATTATTTTTAATTTTTTTATGTTTATGAGTGTTTTGCCTGCATGTATGTTGATGTAGCACATGTAAGCAATTTCTATGGAGGTCAGAAGAAGGCATCAGATCCCCTGAACCTGGAGTTAGTGATAGCTGTTAGCTTCCATGTAGGTGCTGAGAACAAAACCCTGGTCCTCTGTAAGAGCCAGTGCTCTTAACTGCTTAACCATCTCTGACAATCCCAAATAGTATTATTCTATTTGTATTTCATGTGATATATTTTTGTGGGTTTTTTTCAACTTAAAGTCATGTTGCTTAAGTAGCTGTAACTCTTCTATTTGACTTCCTGCACATTATTCCACGGCTTAAATATTCTAAAACTTGATTCTTATTTTGCTAATAAACTTTTATAAGCTTTCTTTTATGTATTAGCAATGACTCTAAAAATAAAAATTATTGTTGAGATATTCTTATATAAATGTGAGAGAATTTCTCTAGTACTATACCTAGGGCTCTTATTGTCAGGTCAAATCAAATATGCAAGCATTGTATGTTGTATCTCCAAATACACTATTATTGCCAGTGTTGCTTCTAAATAATATATGTGCAATTACTGACATTTTTATAAGTAGAATCTTCATATTCTCACTTATCCTATAGTTCTGTTGGTAAGTGGTGGCTTAGTGCATTTTTTTTTCTTAGTTTTCTCTTCTCTCAGCACTTCACTGAAATTAGGAATTTTTATTTCTTTTATTTTTGATGAAAAATATATGTTAAAATCACCAGGACCTAGTAGTACTGTATTTTAGTGAAGATTTTTTTATTGCCATTATAATCTATTTAATGGTTATTGATTTATTCATGCTTTCTATTTTAATAAATCTGGGTAATTTACTTTATCTAGGAAATTAAGCATTTAATTGAAGGTAAAATTCAATGAATTTAAATGCAAATATATTGATATGATATTGTTCATAATATTTTAACTTATGTGTGAATGAAACATAGATTTTTATTTTTCACTTGGTATTTACCTTTTCCTATTTACGAAAGTATTGAACTTGTCCATTTTAAAATGACCTGTGGGATATTTATAGAACAAACATGCAAAATATTTTGGAAAAAAAACGGAGTAAATTTTCTTGGAGAAAACTGAATCTCTAGGAGGAGCTTTAAGTTGTGGCACAGAATTGTGTCTTGCTGCATGATTATAGCCTAATTCTCAGAGCAAGCCAAGCCCGAGCGCAGTCAGGGCAGCATCGGCACTGAGGAGGAACAAGCAGCCAGCAAAGCTGAGGAGAGAAAGGACAAGGAGAGCATTGCCATGGAGATGGAGGACACAAACCTTGAAGAAACGACTGAGAGTTAAAAGAATGATGAAGAAGTAACCTCCACTCCTGAGGACAAGTTGAACAAGCAGGAGGGGGTTAACAGCATGCCAGAGGACAGGACCAGAGAACAACACAACAGTGGAAGAGCCACCCACTGACTGCATGCCAGAAGATAGGAAAGAGTAAGTGTTGCCTTGCTTTATGTGTCCTCAATACTTTTTTTAATGGAAAAAAAAAAGAAGTTTTGGTTAAGAAAAACATTGTGAACAAAAGTTCCATTACCCTTAGCTTAGCAACTTCATTTTCCTCTTTGAAACTGAGAGTTCTTGATAATAAATTTCATTGATATTACAGTGTCTTGTTCTCACTTATTTATGTTTCAATGATACGCTATCAATTCTTTTACTTATAGCATTTTATAGCATTGTGTATGTTGTACACTAAATTATTGAAAATCTTCATTTCTTTCCCTATAATGATTATGTATTGGGGGAAGGGGGCTAGAGAGATTGCTCAGCAGTTAAGAACACTGGCTACATTAGCAGAAGACCCTGGTTGGAATCTCAGCACCCACATGGCAGCTAACAACAGCCCATACTCCAGTTCCAGGAGATTCAATGCCCTCTTCTGGCCTCCAAAGGCACTACTTGACACAGGTGCACTTACATATATGCAGGCATAACACTCACACACATAAAATAAGCAAACAAATATTTTCTAAAATGTTATGAATTTGGGGATAGAGAAATTGCTTGACCAGTGAATGCAAGTATGTGTATCTGAGTTAAAATTCCTGACATCCAGGAATGGTGATGTACACCTGTACTCTTAGTACTGAGAAGGAAGAGGTAAGAAGATTCCTAGAGCAACTTGTTCTTTTAGTCTTGTTAAACTGGTGAGCTTCTGGCTCACTAAGAGACTGAGAGACTCTTTCCCCCTGTCTTAAAAGGTGAAGTGCAATAGAGGAATCCATATGCACACATACACATACATGTACATACACATAATATGTATACTTGAGATTCATACATAAATATGCATGCACACTTGAATACACCACACACAACACACATACATACACACACATATACACACATATCAGAAAATGATTATGGGGCTGGAGACATGCAAATCAATATAAATTTAGAATATGTGTATATGTTTGTTGTATATGGATACACGCATATGTATGAAAATATGACAAATAATGTTCATTTCCTCAAGAAAATGTGTCCATTATGGCAGAGGTTAGGGAGGTATGGTAACAGTGGTGACTGGAGCAGAAAGCCCAGCAATCACATCTTCAAGCAGGCATAGGAAGCAGAGAGAGACAGTAAATCTGGCAAGTCTCAAGCACTTTCAAATCCTTCCCCCAATGATGTACTTCCTCCAGCCAGGGCATACCTTTAAAATTTCCAAAATGGTACCACAAACTGAGTATAAAATGTCCAAATACTTGCAGCTTGTGCAGGGCACTTATTCAAATCATCACAATAAAACTAAAATTTGAGGATAAATTCTACCTGTAAGTACAAATATGCTTGTAATATATTCCTCTCAAACAGCTTGAAACATCTCAGAATTCTTAAAAAGCTGGGAAAACACTAGTTGTTTGCAATCAGTTACAGACTCAAGTAAATGTCTGGCATAGAGATGCACTTGACTTAGTGGATGAATGAATGAATAAATGAATGAGTGAATAAATAAACTTTAAAAATAATCCGTATAAATTGAATTTATTTCTCCTGTCTCACCTTTACCAACCACGGGCTTTACCTTTATGTTTTCTAATGTCAGCTGACTTAAGCCCTGCTTCCTGAGTGCTGCCACTAAAGGCATGCACCCCCGTGCCTGGTAAATTTTTCAAGTTTTAAAAATACTTATATGCCTTAATTTTCCATTCAAATGTCAACAGTTTCATCTGGTTTCAGTTAAGGAGACATTAAAGATATTGTATTGGGTTCGTGCTTTTTTAATGTGTTAAATTTGTGAAGGAAATTGGAATTGCTTATTTGATATTTTTAACATGCTTTTATACATAAAAGAACATGTAACCACTGTATCTATGTATCTAGTAATATAACTATGTGATCTTTGTCCTCTAATTCTTAGGAATAATGAATAGTGTTGATTAAACTCCATAATGGTGAACCATCTTCATATGCCTAGAATAAAATATGCTTAAGTACGGGATATTACTACTATACCTAACAGCTTGATTTACTTTGCTTATATTTCATTTAGAATCTGGCATCATATAAATAAGTAACATTGATTTGTAGAACATTAGAAAGACTAAATCCCAGACCATACTCCAACTTAAATAAATCCAAAGTTCAGGTGGAGCTTAGGCATGATCATTTTTAACAATATCCCCAAATGATTATATTGTGCACAAAAACTAAGAATCACTGATCTACTTTTCGTTTGTGTTTATCAAGCTTTGATATGATTATATTATCTGCATAAAATGAGTTGCAGAAGCTTTAGTATTTTGATGTAATATATGAATTATTTGTGAGATGGTGAACTTTTTCCCACTGTAAACAAGCATAGAGGTTATTTGTAAAAACCTAACTAACTGCTAGCATTTTGAACAGAATTGCAAATCAGTCCATTCACTTAGGAAAAGCTGCTCAGTTCCAGTCATTCAAAAATTAAAACAAAAACAATACCATACCTTTCTTTTCCATGACCATTTAGCAAAGTCTAGACAAATATGTAGTCATACACTGCTTATATGAAAAAAAAAGACTAAGCATTGTATACAGTATTCTACCCAAAATTAACTTGAAAAATTATATCTATAGCCTTTCACCAGTAATCTCACAGTCAGTTATCTCATGTTTATTTAATTAGAAGATAAGGTATACATATGTGTAATGAGAAGTTTTCTGATGAGGCTGCATCTAAACATGTTCTATGGAGGTCCTATAGACTGTGTGGCCTTTATTGACAACAAGGACACCATAATTTTGAAAAAGTAGAATGTGGAAAGGCAAGAGTAAAAATTATTTTAGGGCTGTCTTCAGTGTTTTAAGAGCCATTAACCTTGACATTTACTTCTGGCTTAACATTCTCTGGGCTAATGGATAAACTTCTCAGATGTCACTAAGCCTAGCCTTCATCAACTCTAAGGTTAAGAATGTGGTAGGATAACATGTGCAAACTTATAGAAGGCATTCTCCCACTTTGGGGTAGCCCATCTACTGATACTTCCTCAAATTGGTAAGTTTATTGTTTCATGTCTTTCTTTTGATATATGATTTAAAAGCCTATATAATGTCTTCCAAATTAGAAAGTGACTTGAGTCTGTGTTCTTGGACCACGGTAACTCATATTTAGTTCAGAATAAGCTGCCACCATATTTCCTTTAAACGTGTTAGGATTTTATATTAACATTGTTACAGTAAAGAATTTTATGCATCTATGAAAAAAATTTAAAAGTATATGCAGTGGGCAAGAAGGATTAAAAGTAAAAATACTAATGTTTAAAACAATGTGAATAGTAAACCTCATTTTCAAATAAGTAAACAGGAAAGAAAAATTTCAAATATACATATATCTGTTTGCAAAGAAAAAGATACGGAATATCAATTTTTGTTACTTTTTGAGGCAAGGTCTTGTTATATAACTCAGTGATCCCTGAACTGACAGTCATCTCCTACTTCAGCCTTTGAAGTTCTGGCATTTCACATATGCCTGAACAAAATTTTAACAGACTACTTAGGAAATTAGGATTAAGTATGAAATAAATAATGATTTTTCCCAAAAACCTCTGTTTATGCACTTAGTATTTTCTATATCTAATAAAAATTTTAAAGTAAGATTAAGAATCTAATACTCAGTTCTAATGAAATAATCAGAAAATGAGAGGTAAAATTCCCCCTACCACAAAAGTCGTTCTTCTCTTTCTCTGAACAATCATAACCATTTCTAGAATACTGTTAAAACATTTTTTGCATAAATATGTCTAATGGCATATTGAATGAAGCTAAATTTAGTCATTTGACATAATATAAATTAAGAGCAAGGTTTAATTGAGGAATCTCAGCATCAATAAGAGAATTCAAGAGGTTTCTTTTCCATTAGTATCTAAAATATTTCCTCAGTCTATTATAAACATTATAATTATTCCCCAGAGAAATAGAACATGCCCATTCCACTCCTTGTTTGGGAGGAAGAATAAAAATAGCTTTACCAAAGGCAAAGAAATATGATGAGCACCAAGACTGAAGGCATGAACTCCAACTGTTTAAAGAAATATGAGGATGATAAGTTCAAGGCCATCTTGAGCCATACTGTGACCTCCAGGTCATCCTTTGCTGTGTGAAATGAACTTGAATAGAAATAAACAAGGAAAGAATGGAGGGATGAAGGGAAGGAGGGATGAAAAAGAGAGAGAGAGACAAAGAGAAATAAAGACAAATTTTAAAGTTTTGCATTCCACTTATTTAATTACTAACAGAATTGAGTAACATTCTATTGGAGCTGAGAACATGGCACCTCAAAATGGGACACCTTTACATTGTGAGAATTTTAAACTGAAGAGGATTACATGGGCTTTGATAATAATATCTTTCTGACCTTCCTCCAAAGCAAGTAATAGAAACTTTATCACCACCCCCTCAAGCTGTGTCATAGAAACTAAAATTATTTTCTCCCAAATCAAACCATAAAACCAAGAAAAGTCACTTTTCCCTTTCTCTTTTATTCCTAGCAAGGTCCCAACCAATTCTCAGAAGGAAGGAACAGACCACAGAGACTAAGAATATGAACAAAAAGGCTTATAATTTCCTCTACCTGCCTGGGATGTTGCAATTATGGAATTCCATTTCATTCAATCACGTTTCTATATAGCTACCCATTCTTCCAGAAACCTAAGTAAAGATAAAAATTATGGTATATATTCAGATCTTCTCTTCCTTTAGAAACCTTCTTGTCAGGTGAAACCTTGATTAACTAGATTTGCTATGCTTTCATATTGTTATAGGAACATTGGCCAGGACCCGTATGTCAGGAAAGGAATGGCAACATACCTTTCCTTCCTTAGAATTCCATAAGTCTAAATTTAACATTTCCTTTTTTTATAAGCTGGCTACTTAGGTCATTTTCAAATTTGATACTATATTGTCCACAATTTTGCCTGCTGGTCTAGCTATTTTTTAAATTAAAAAAAAAACCTCTATCTTTTGTTCATTTTTTCATTACAAATATTTTAATTTTTATATGTTGATTTTAGCCTACTTAAATATATGAGCATTGACTTTTATATTCTAGATATAAGTCATACTACACTTCAGAAAACTATATAAATTAATCAGATCTGGTGGCTCACATTTATAATCCCATTTATAATCCCTATGGCAAAGAATTGGAAGTTCAAGACCTGTGTGGGCTACAGGGTGGGTTCAAGACCAACCTGGACAATTTAGGAGATTCTGTCTAAAAAATAAATGTAAACATGGGGTGGGAATGGTAGTATAGCCTGTGTGAGGGCAAAGATTTGGGGTCTATCTTTAGTACCAAAGGAAAGTTTATAAATGAATTCATTCATTATTTTTAGTGCCTTTGTGATATCTCTCGAATAAGGGTTTGAAACCTACAGCTATTTAGAGGTACATTTTTCCTGTTATTTCAAAACCATCTATCATTTTCTACTAGTGACAAATGCCAGCCTTATTTACTAATTTACACCTGTTAATTTGATCTGTTTATGGAGTCTTTATATAATCTATTCACTTCTCTTTTTTATCCCAATTAAAAAATATTTTTAATGAATTACTCTGTGTTTCATACAAAACTTCCCCATCAGTCTTAGTCTTCTTTATATCCTTTACCTCACCAGCACCCCCCCACTCATAGCCCCTTAACTGGAATCCATCCATTCTTTCATTTGTGTTAAAGTCTATTGTGTTAAGTTCGTGTCCCCAACTGACCTAAGTGAAGATTTATCTACTGATGTCTAGTCAGCCTACCCAGAGTCCTTTGCTTTCAGAAGACTAGCGATTATCACCTTACTGAAATCAGTTGCCAATATTTCTTAAGCAAAGGTTGGGGTCTGCTACCAATTTCTCCAGTACCATGCTGTTTTTTCATCTGCTTGAGTTTGTATGGATCTTGAGAATGCCAAAATTTCTGCTGTAGATTCAAATGTACAAGTCCCAGGAGCTTGTTGGATTCTTTTTCCATATGGACATGCCTCTCCTCACTGGCTCTGACAATCTTTCCACCCCCTCTTCCACAGTTGTCCCTGAGCTCTGAGTGAGTGAGACTTAATAATTCCAGTCCAGGGACCCACACTTTGCAGATCCCTAATCTCCGTGATTTACTCATTTGTGGCCTTTTGTGTTACTGGTCCTTTGTTGAATGTGGGAGCGTCATTAATGAAAGTTGAGAGATTCATTAGAGTCTTCTTTATCCCTTGTTCTATATTGTGTGAACCTTGGGTGTAGAGGCTCCATTGTAGATGTGCCACTTAGGAATGGGCAATTCATAGACAATGTCTGTGTGTGACCATCTGTTGTACTTTGTATTGGTCTCTCATCTGGTACAAAAGAAGTTTCCTTGATGAGTGGTGACTGGATACTTAACTCTAAATATAAGAATACATATTTTGCATTTAGTTAAAAGTTATGTTAGTATAAGGATGTGACAGACTTGAAGGTCTTTCTAAGATCTATGACCTCTTCAGCCGTGTGTATTTGGTTATGATTATAGTAGCACATGAGTGTCCTTCCATTGAGTGGGCTCTAAGACAAATTACGTAGCCATTGATTGGCCCCAAGACGATTTGCATAGTGCTCTCCAGAACTATGAGAGCTAACCTTCAGGGTAAGCAGCTTCCAGGTCAGTTCTAGCTCCATTGTTCCAAATCAGCCTATGACGTATGTCCTGTCTTCAGCAATAAGGTCTTACCTTCAAGTTCTGGGAGGCAGTCAAGGGCTGTGGCAATAGCCTGTGTAATTTGGGGAGTCTTTTGGACCACCCTGGCCAGAAATTCTAAGGAAGATTTCTCCAGTCTGGCACTGTTTCTTGTTATGTAGTCTTCAGCTATGCACATGGGCTAATGTAGAGATACTGTATTTGGAATTTTCATTAGGTTGTTAGACCCTCTGGTGTTTTATACTAGCTAGGCATTATTTATCTCTCTGTTCTCTCTCTCTCTTTCCCTGTCTAACCGTCCTTCTTTTAAAAAATATTTCATATATTATTTTTAATTGTGTGAGTGTATTACCTGCATGCATGTAAATACTCCTGTGTTGTGCAATGCCTATAGAGGTTAGAAGAGGGTGCTGGATCCCCTGGAACTGGAGTTAAATATGGTTATTAGCCACCATGTGGGTACTGGGATTTGAACTTGGGTCTTCTGCAAGAGCAACCAGTGATCTTAACTGCTGACCCATCTCTCCAGCCTCTCTGTTCACTTCTTTCCCAGTTCTTCCTGAATACCTGGATATGTATATGACCACAGCTTCAAAGTATGCAATTATTGTATATTACAAATTCTCATTTACTTTATATAATGTTTACAAATAGCTACTTAGGGAATTCTATATTTTGAAAGATTTCACAAATTGAAAACCATTTTCTATTTTTGGTCTATAGTATGCTGTAAATTTAGCTGGTATTTCTCTCTGTATTTTTGCTACTGTTTCATTCAGCAACAAGTCCCACTCTCTGACCAATAAGCGAGGAAGGAAGGCTGGTAGACAAGGAAGATGGTGGCCAGCAACAGCAAGTGGAGGCATGGAGGAGCCTCTCACCCTTAATGCTTCTTTCTCATCCCAGGCACATGGAGAAAGGATCGTGCCCTGGCACCGCATGCACGGGATGTCAACAACCTGGATGGCTGCCATCTTGACACAACCGGCTATGAGTGGTTGAAATGGAACTGGAGTGAGCCCCGGGGTGCCCAGACTCAGCGTTAGCAAGAGGGCTGCTGAGATGAGCCTGGGAGTCTAGGGCACAAGCCCAGGTGGGAGCCGCCATAGGAGCAAATATTCAAAGGAGAACTTTATAAGTCACCTCAAATAATTTAAATCCTCTAATTAGAGGACTATTCTCCCTTTTATTCTGCCAGATTGGTGAGAGATTGGGACCAAACCCTGCCCTCCAAGGTGCCGGATGAATTTGTTACAACGTATGCTTTATAACTTGGTGAAGATATTTTCCTTCAATCTATTACTTTTCAAACATTACTTGTAATTAATATCCTCCACACAATTGATTCTTTATGTAGAAAGCATATAAAAATGAGCCCTTTCCTTATTCAGTTATGATTTCATTTTGTTCTTTTCAGTTGGTTTTACTTTTATTTATGCTGATATATAGAAACAAAGTATGAAAACCTATAATTTTATTTAAATACTCTGAATTCCAAATGCCAGGTGTCCTGGAAGCTGTAATAAAGAACAAAGCAGAATAGTTACATATGTTTACATAAATATAATATAAATTCATGCAATAATCTAGTTAAATGTAAATCATGTCATTTTTTCAACACTTTTTACTCATACAAAATAAATCACATTGAATTATTCATCAAAAATACCAATATTAATGATTTTGTTTACATAAAATGCAAATAGGTTTTATTTTTATATAACATATTTTGTTTTAAACTTCTGTCATCTTTTACTTGTCATGGTTATTTACAAGAAAATAGTTTCATTGCTTAGTGATTTTAATTTCATAACAACTAATGTCAGTATAAGCTATAATCTTTTTATTTAATCATTCTACATTAAGTAATTAACCATATAACAAAAATATACAACATTTACAAGGCAATACTAGCTCCCATCAGCATATACAAAGGATTAGTTATGAAAACTCTACAAGAATAAATAATGCATAATTTATCAATTCATCAATTGGTATTTTCCAAGTATCTAGTTTGTGGCTGTTCTTTATGAAATTAAGCAAATTTAATAGTTCATTTCAAAATGAAGAGCACATTATAAAATGTTCAATCAAACAGAAAACCTAGCATAGAACTATGGAACTGGGCAGAAGGCCCCAACCCTAGCCAAAGAATTATTGGCAGCTGATCATTGCTGGATGAGGGAAAGCCAGTCTTCTTTAAGTGGGTGACTCTAGATAGACTGACTAGACTCCAGTGGATTAACTTGCACATAGGGACATTTGGGCACACGAACTTGAAATAGGCCTTAAAATATATGAGAAAATTCATGAAATCTGGTGTGTGTGGAGGACTATAAGGGGGTACAGATAGGGGAGAGTGTCTATATATGGTTGAGATGTATTACAAAATGCACAAAAGTCAATTACAATATACATTGAGGAAAAAATATATTCTCATATATCCTTAAATTATTTTCCCATAAATTTCCTTCTACTGAATTCTATGCTCTGTATGTCATATTACCAGGCATAATATTGTCTTTCTCTTTCCAAATTTTCATCAAACCTACTTCTAATCCAAAGGCATTCTCTGTTAACAAGATGCATTAAAACACTGTATGTATGCATGCAAAAGGAGGACTCAGAATAATTCCCCTTGTATTAAGGGTTATATCAAACAGAAACTGAAAACTAGACTAAACTGTAGGGCTCAATGATTTATCTGTAATTTAAGATCACTTCTCTGGTCTGGTCAACTGCCCTTTCTGTGTTACATGAACATACAGTCTAGTATCATTTCAGCTCTACTGCTAATATCAACAATTAATTAAAAACTGGCAACCAGTTTTTCCAGTTACATATTCTGGTTTAGTTATTTAATGATGCGGATGATTAGATGACAAGCATACACCCTATTTTATTCCATTTGGAGCACATTCCCCTAAAAGAAAGTCCCTGTGAGCCCAAGAAACCCAAACCATTCATGAAGTATATATTGTGGTAATTTTTCATTAACCTCTTTGAAGTATATTAAGAGAGGAAGAGATCATGACTCAAATTTAAGTCTTCTCATGGTACCCAAGAGTTAATATGGACAAGATTGTCCTGACACCCAGCTCTTCATAATAGAGAAACAAGAGATTAGCTGTGGAACAACCAAGTAAACATCAGACACTGAGAGGTCAGATTTAATGAAACCTTTCACCTCTAAGTTGTTAGGTTTACTGATTTTAAAAATGAGCTATCTGAATAATTTGATATCAAGTAAATTCAATGAAAGGAATAGACTCACAGTGGGCAATTAGTGTTCCTAAAAGTTTTGTAACTTCCACTGTGCTTTAGTTTCCTCTTCTTATAGCAATAAAACGACCTCATATAAAAGGACTTTTATAAGAAGTAAGTGGACTATAAGAAGTAAGTGGACTATTTTAGGTACTTAGCATAAAACCTGCTTTGGTAAGTACTCTGTAAATGTTGCTGAGCATCCTAGTTACTGAGGAACACTGAAATCCCTAGAGAGCTTGTTAATGTGCAGAATTCCAAGCACTTTCCTGGTACTTTTTCAATGCAAGCAAGATAAATGCCATTTTATTAAGGATCTCAGGGGATTATAATATAAATACCCTAGGAAATTGAGGAACACTAGATTAATCTCTTGGAAAAACAGTTTCTCTAACACACTGAGTCTTTACATATATATCAGACTGTACAGTGGTATGTAGACCTCAAGTTCATCATATCAATTATTTAGTACAGGGTTCATGGAATATAAACTTCAAGTACAACAAAAATAAAGAGGAGTATGAGTGCTTTGCACAGTTATTATATCTTGCTCTCCACTGTTAATAAGCAAGTGCCTAAAAAGTAGGCTTCATGATGTATTAGGAAGCTTATATTCTACTTGCAAGTTCATACTGAGTACTCACAGAAGCATGTGCTCTAAGAAATACAGTGATGTATGCAGATGTATAATCTAGATAATACTTCCAGAAAAGCAAGAAATATCATAAAAAAATCTCAAATTACTTAAAGGTAAAAAATGAAGAAAAAAGTCCAGTAACATAAAAAAATTCTGTGAAATTTAAAGAACTGTTTAAATATAAACAATGCATGGAAGTTTCCCAGGGCGAATAGAGGGTAAATACTATGAAATGATTTTCACATTATGAAAGTCATCAATGCATTCTCTACCCCTATCAAGTTACAATGCTGAAACCTGCAAGCATTTCTGCATTCTGTAAAATGATCCTTGGAAACCCCCATCATTAAATTGTATCTAATGAGTCTGGCATGACTCATATGATAATATAAATATTGTACCATCAAGTTCTTCATAGAAAATGGGCAATGGGATCAGAACCTGATAAAAATGAAAAGTTACAGAATTCAATGCATTGTGGAAGTGAAAGTCTATGCAGATGAGTAATGACTACAGCAATTCATTCTTAAGGAACAAAGCTCATAACATCATTATTTGTTATAGTAACACAGAGAAAAGAACTGTAGCTACTGTAGAGATATCTTGGTATATTTCATTCAGTCTAAAATTGTTTTTGTCACTGTGTTCAATAATTCTGTTTTCAACAACTCCCAATCATGGTATCAAAATCAGAATCATATTAATTATTCAAACTAGAGCTGTAAAAAGAGAATGCTTAAACTGATGCAAACCTGCAAGTCAGGACTAGGAAGCATTTAACATTCCAGAATCTCCCCAAGCTGTCGTTGATCTGTCTTTTGTATCCTGTGTCAGTCTCCAAACAGAGTGAAGGATGCATGATGTTTTTCGTTCCCCTCCTGGTTTTAGTCTCAGTCCCTTAAACTGGTTCATCAGCCTATTATCTACTGTGTTCTAGACCATGTATCCAACATTGTGACAGCTGAAAATATTTGAAGAGTAGTGACATTAGAGTGTTGGTCAGGTTTAGGTTTGAATATCAGTGTCAGCAATTATTGGTTATGGAATTTGGGGAACTTATTTAACTTCTCTAATCCAATTTTGTCAAGCTGTAAGATTACAAATAAGACAGCATGAACATAAATGGCAACTTGTATTCAGGGTTTAGGAACATGTCTCTGTGAATGGTAGAGAGTGTTCCCTCAGTGCTAATTCTTATGTTATCTTCAGTTTACTGCCTGGCACCTAACAACTTCCTGGGTTTGATTATTTGCTTTGATCTTTCCCTTTCTGAACCCCTCCCCTAATTTTAGTATCTTTTTCTGACAGTGACAAAAAGAGAAATAAGTGACTGGATCATAATAAAACATAATCACACCTAAACACTTAACTAACTTGTGAGAATTACTTAACTAATCCAAGATAAGCAGCTAATTTATCCAGATAATCCAAAATATCTAACAAATCACTAGATAGAATTTCAGAAAATACTATTCACTGGGACATTTCTTCTTGCCTAAAATTTTATCCAAAACACTGCCCTACCCATGACATACAATTTAATTGATAAAATTAGCCTAGCCATATTATTGATTATTATTAGTACTAGTCTAGTTACTTAGAATGTCTGTTCTTGCTATGATTTAAATACAGGGATGGTTTTATATCTTTCTTGACCAATGATTTTCCCAAAAGATGGTCACTAAAGAAGCAGAGGTTTCATGTCACTTCGTATATTTACTCCTCCAAAATGGCAGCGTTCTGGACAGGATGTACACAATTCTGGAAAAAGTATAGCAGTGCAATCACAAGGTGGGGACTGTCATTGGGGAAACTGAGGTTCCGTTTTTGGGTTCCTAGTCTCATTAACCAAATACTTAAAATGCACCTCAAGAATGATTTCATTTGTGTTTGAGAGAAAAACAACAGTATAGACAAACTAAAATTCCAGCAGCTGCCAAGAGGAAAGGAATGGAGAGAAAGTCATGTCTTCTAAATTACCCATGGGAATCAGAGAAACACTGAGAAAGCCGAAGCGTCAGAGAAAACATCTTTAGGAATACCAAGCAGTGGTTCTGAGTTCAAAGGGCACCTCACCACAGGCTCTAGTATCCCAGGACAAAGGGTTCTACCAAGCACACATGATTAAAAATCGAAATAGGGATAACTTATTTAAAAAGGAAAAACACTCTCAAGAATAAGAGTGGCCCAGTGGATTTAAAAGAGAGTTTAATATTATTCAGCTATATGGCGTATGGCCCTTTATAGGCCTCGCTTCTCCTGTTTGTAGTTCACTATTTTTTTCTTCTAGCACAAGCTCTGTTCCTTAGATGAAGCCCTCTAGTTTTCCTTTGTAACTGAATTATTTCATATGTTAATTTTGATATTTCAGTTTCTCCACAATTCTTTCACAGGATCCGAAACATCAAGAAATCATACATTGCTTGCCAAAGTTTAATTGTGCATCTTTCTACCAAAAATACCAAGGTAAGAAAATAAAAGAAATAAAATAAATACCTTCATAGTAGTTATATTATGTGCTTTATTTTATGGAAAATGCAAGAAAAAAGATGCACACAATCTCAGTTTACCATCTAGAAAGTGTTCATCTAGAGGACTTTCTAGCATCCTTCCAAGAAGATTGCTCTTCAGAATTATTATCAGTATTTGATGAAAATATCTGAAAATTCAATCTCCATTCTTTATGGATGCTTAATCTGAAATGTAAATTTTCTGAAATTCAGGAGAAAATAATTATATTGGGGACTCATTGCTACATAAGAGATACTAAAGTGGTTGACCTTGCTCAGTATGTTAATTTACAAGAGGTTTAACTAAAAATGATAAAATCCAAAATAAAAGATGCATAATCAGCTGGATTATTTCTGTTTTCAAATGAAGATAATTCACAGCAGCTAGTATGGTTCTCAATGTCACTGGGAATGTATGCTTCTCAATCCATGTGCCACTGAATAATTCTCAAGCCAGGACCTTTTCTTTATGATTCAAGTAACTGCTTGTGCTCCAGCAATCACACTGCTTTCCAGTAAGCATGTAGAAAGGAGAAGGAGCATCTCTTATGACAATACTTTCTGAGAAATACACATCATATTTCTGCCTAGCCTCCACCAACGATGCAGTTTCAATGAATTGATAAAGAAGTCAAATAACAGTAAGTTGAGGAGCAAATACATAGGAGAAAATGGGAGCAAGGCAATCATTGGTAAATTTAGCTTTTAGAGAAAGGGGGAGACCTGAGACTGGAGAGATGGCTCAGCAGTTAAGAACACTGGCTGCTCTTACAGAAGACCCAGGTTTGAATCCCAGCAACAACATGGCAGCTAAGCACCACCTGTATCTCCATTTCCAAGGCATCCAACACCCTCTTCTGATCTCCACAGACATTGCACAATACAGGTGGGTACACTTACATACATACAGGCATAACATTCATACACATAAAATAAAAACAAATATATCCACAATTTAAAAAAATGAAACAGATGAAGAGATGGCTCAGCACTTACAAGGACCCAAGCTCAGTCTACAGTACCCACATCAACCGGACTACAACTGCCTATAGCGCTAATTCTAGTGCATTGGACATCTCAGCCTTTGTGGACACCTGCACTCACTTATATATTAACACACATACACACACACACACACACACACACACACACACGCACTCACGCACCAAATATCCATTGACACACATGATTAATTTTTTTTTAGTGTATGTTACTAAACATACACTAGAAGTCATGTTGCTATTTTTTTTTTCAACTTAGCAGCAATTTATGGGTATAGACTACTAGGAATTAGTAATTGGAAATGAAACAACAGAAAAGCTGATTTAAGAGACAGAAAATGGTGATAATTTTCTGAGAAAAGAAAATGAAATGAGAGGAAGAAAATAAGTAGAAAAATATCAATCCTGAACAGAAAAAAAAATGTTCTTTCTAAGTTGAGAGGGAAAATTGAGCCCAGTTCGCATAGCTCAGAGGATGAAAGACATCCCAACAATTTCCACTGCTGGATCCCTAGCATATCTTTGAAATGGGAAAATCACAAAACATGACTAAGAGACACCCAAAGTCAAACATAATGTTCAAAAGCTATTTCCTCAATGCATCTTCTGATTCTCCTCAACTTGAGATTCTCTCTTCAATCTCTGTTTCTTTTGCACTGACATATGCCCTTATTTTATCACTTTTCTTTTTAAATTTTGATAATCTATAGTTAATTATATATAGGGGTTAACTTTTATAATCCATTGTCAAATCTGGATCTTAATTAAGTTCATTCATTTAGTAACCCCATGAAAGTAGTTCTGGTCCTTTAATGATGCTAAAATATTTGTGCAGTTAATGAAGGAGCCAGGATAGTCCCTTCACATATTTTAAATATTTTAGCTCTTTTATTGAATTTGTGTGTATTACATACAAAACATCTTCATCATCTTTATAGCCTCTTCCCCACTCACCCTTCCATCACCCCTCCTGCTGGAGTTCCTGCATTCTATCATTTATGGTAAGACTTATTGAGTTAGTGTGCCCAGATGTTCCTCAGTGCAAGCTCATCCACTGCAGTCTAGTCAGGTTGTCTAGAATCACTCCCTTAAAGAAGATCATCTCTCCCTCACCTAGCAATAATCAGCTGCCAATAGTTCTTTGGCTAAGATTGCAGCCTGCTTCCCATTTCCACTGTTCCTTATAGGGTTTTTGACTGCTTGAGTTCGTATGAGTCCTGTACATGCTGACACCATTGCTGTAGATTCATATGAGCAAAGTTCCAGGAGCATGTAAAACTCTGTTTGCGTATAACCATGCACATCTACAATGGAATCTTTACACCTTATGCTCACAGAGCATAGTGGAACAAGGAGCACACAGAATTCTGATGCATCTCTCAACTCTCATCAAGGAAGCTCCCTCATGCAACAGAAGACAATGAATGCAAAGGGCAACAAATGGCCAAAGCATAGAGAATAACTCTGTGGAGTGTGAGTCCTTGGACAGGACTGCTATATTTTAATAATTTTAACCATGGTCCAGAGGTTCTCCAAGTAATTTACCTATCCTTAGACACCCCAAGAAAATCTCTAAGTCAACCAATGACCCCAAATATTGCACAGGTAGTCTTCTACTTAAAATGGCTAGACAGAGTATTTTAACTTTAAGGTGATAAAACAGTGATAGACTGCACATATCATACCTGAAATTTTGTGTGTACATCTTCCTACAGCCTAGGAAACTGCCAGGAAAATACTCTCTCGTGGGGCTAGGCGGTGGAAGGAAACCATGACTCCTACTCAGCCATACAATCATGAAAGTAAACAAACCTTAATCCTCTACAGTGCATGATGTTGCTATCATTCTTTTGATATTTTGTTTGTGTTTTTGCATGCCATTATGTCTACAAAATACCTCTCTGTATTTGCACATAAGATTTTGGATACTTTATTATAAAACAGTTTTTTGTTAAATGCTTTTGCCCTATTGTAGGCTAATGTAAATCTTCTGAGCACATTTAAAATAGGCCTGGATATGTTATTTGCTAAGAACATTTTGAATTTACACTGTTTTCTTCTCACAATGGATTTATCAGGATGTGACCCTGTATTAAGTCAAACAGACTTTGTAAATGTTTTCTTTTTCTCTAAGTACAAACCACTCTATCTGTAAACAAAATCAAGTCAGAAGTCAAAAACATAGACAACTTAAAACAAAAGGAATTCTGTCTCATTACCAAGCCAATTACTGAATGTTTGGCTTCCCTTAGCAATGACATGAACAGTAAGAAGCCATTGATGTTTAAACTCAAGCTACATGATCTTACAGAAAACAGAAAAGAAAGAGCAGCTACAGCAACAGGAAGATCATGCTGTGCTGTGACATTCTGAGACATAATGGTTCAGTTTAAATTTACTAGTTCATGCATCAATAAAGGCCAAAAAGGCAAATAACAACACATGCAATGACACCAAATAAGAACACTGAGTGAGGTACAAGTCATTCAAGTATGAAGAAAGAGTCTGTGGGTCATGGATAGGTCAAAGATTCATCTTATCAGTCATTCTCATTTTCATTGAATATACCTGAGGAAGCTCCTTATACATACAACAAATCAAGTGATAGTTTCACTTTTGTACCACAAACATATAGAAAATTTTAACCATTTTTGTATTCACAAATAGAGTCAATCAGAGGAGAACATTTTAGAAAAAAATCAGTGTTTCTTTTTCACCCCAAGGTGAGAAAAAAAAAAGCAGGAAAAAGTACACTGTGGTATTAAAAGCTCTGATTATAGCAGAGTTCTCATACATGAAGGTTTATTATAATTAGATATTTTTAAAAAACAAACATCTAATAAATCCAACTGAAAATCTAATGTGCGCTAGAATCAAGACTTAACTTTTGCCAAAGATAAAACTGAAAAAGCTTAATTAATTTTTGTTCTCATTAAAAAATAAATAAAGGTAGGAATCTAAGTAACTAATATAAATATAACAAGTAATTTTTCATCTAGAATAAAATGTAATTGAAAATTTTAATGTTCAAGTCAGGAAATAATTAGCAATTTCTTTTTAATGTCTATACTTATAATGATAATTGTATAGTCACAGAATTTAGAGACTTAATGATTTGATAAATCAGTCACTTTATTCATCTTAATTCCTTACATACACTACCATTCCATAAACGTTGAATGAATGATCAAAGCAAATCAACACCAATATTTTGCACAAGAAAGTGACAAAGTAGGTCTGAAAAACAAGTTAAACAAGGTTTGTGGAGATTTCTAAGTGGATAGGAGCACATACTGAATAAGCATGAGGACCTGAATTTAAGTCCCCAGTACCTGCATAAAAAATGACAGGCGTAGGGGCTTGAGAGACCACTCAGTGATTAAGAGTGCTTAATGCTCTTAGAGAAAAAAAGAGTCCTGTTCCAAAAACCTACACAGCATCTCACAACTACTGGTAATTCCATCTCCCAGGGGATTTAGTGCCTTCTCCTGGCCTCTGTGGGCACTTGCACACATGTAGTGTACACACACACACACCAAAACACACATACACAAATAAAAATAAACTCTTTAAAAAGCCAAACATAACTGTGCACACCAATACAATCAGTATTGGGTATGGGAAGGTTGTATGTTTGTGTGTGTGTAGACAGGAGGTTTGCTGGAGCTTGCAAGCCATCAGTGTAGCTGGAATAAAGCAGCAAGCTTTGGGTTCAGTGAGAAACCTTGTCTCAAGAAAGTAAAGCAGAGATAGCAGATACCAGATGTGTTTCTCTGGAAGCCACATAGGCAATACTCCTCCACACATGTAAGTATACACGTGTATATGGTTACACACAGACAAAAGTTAAACAACTTGGCAGACATCATAAAGCTGTTTAGTAGGATATGCAGTATTATGGTTCCTAATCACAATGACAGTTTTAAAAGAATATATCTTTTGTAAGAACACAGTGCAGAGTATCTCTCTATCAGGGCGCTATAATATCAATGACCTGTGAAGAAGGTAAAGGCCGTGTAATGAGAGTAATAAACATACAACATGACACCCAGCTTGCATTTACTTTCTCTATGCCACTGCTTTTCTCTCTGTTGTTGAACAAATGTACTAGATAGGAGAATTGAAGAGAGCCCTCCTCATCCCACAAATATTTATTGAGCATTTCTATTGTGACAGACATGGTTCTAGGTCCATGAAATGCATCAAAGTAAAAAACAGAAAAAAAAATGTGTCCTTGTGAAATTTACATTACAGTACTCTTAGAGATAAAAATTCCCTCAACATTACTACACATAAGCAAAATAAACAGAAGGCAGGTAAAAAGATTTTACATACCTTTATGCAATGCACTTGCAAGCAAATTTAATTTAGTTCTTATGTCCTCCAGAGTACTTTACATTTACTACGCCCCTATACAACCTTCAAGAAAATTAGAATGTAAATCAGACTCATCCCTCTTGCTCTTATATTATGTTTCTGTCTGTGACTGTCTCTCCCTTTCCCTCTCTCCCTCCTCTTTCCTACCCCGTTCTCTCTGCCCTGCCACAGTGCCCTCTCATCATCCCAGCCCACAGAAGACAGCAGAAGCAGGCAATGTCTTAATGGACATCAACTTCAAGTCAAGTTTCAAGCACTCTGAAAGAATGCTGATTGCTGTGGTTTAAAGGGGAAGATTACAGTTAGATACGAATTTCCAAGAATAAACTTGAGAAAGAAAGGCACTTAAAACTGAAGGCGTGTTCAAAACCAAAACACCCTTTACCATTTGGATGTTTGTAAATGTAGAAGTGTTACTTCAATGATTTTCTTGTGCTTCTAAACTAAGATATATAGAATAGCAAAATATGATGATACAAAGAGGGAATTTCTTTAGAAAGTCAATCTGTTTTGTAGGTGCGGTTATACTGTAGACATATATACATTCACAATGGAAGAACTAAAGCATAGCTGTTTGTATCAAATCAAATTTGAATCCAAATTTGTTGAGCATCAATTTCATTTGGCAGCATTTCTGTTTTTGAGTTCTGATTAATATTTTTAAATTAGTGTTTAACTGATTTTTTGTGAATTTCATAGGATATTTGTTTATCCCTTATCTGCATCTGCTTACTATCCCTCACCAAATTTCTGTTTTCTGTATTAGAGAAAGAAAGAGAGATGGAGGGAGAGAGAGAGAGTCTACTGAAGCATAGTCTACCCACTGAGTCTCACTCTTAAACAAAACTCCCCTTTCCATCAGCAATTAGTTGTCAATAGTTCCTCAGATAGAATTACGGTTACTTCCTCACTTCCTCACGTCTTTTCTGTGGTTTTGTCTGTCTTGAGCTTACATGGACTGCTGAGCTGTGTGGAAAACTCTGTTTCCCTCTGGTCATCTACCTTCTCTGGCTTTTACAATCTTTCTACCCTTCCTTCCACAGCAATACTCCATTCTTGGGAGGCAGAGGTTTCATACCTGTGTCCTATTCAAGAATAAACATTAGACATCCTTTAACTCCCTGCATGTTAGCTGGTTGTGGTTCTCTGTGATAATTTTCCTCTGCTGCGTAATGATACTTTTCTGCTGCAAGTTGATCTATGGGTATAAAAATAAGTCATGTGAAATTAGTTTAATACTGTATCATTTAGCAGTATACTTGTATTAGGCTTTCAGCATAGCCTGTGGGATGTCTAACATCAGGTTCCTAGACCTCTTATCAATGTCATGGACAGACTCCATCCTATGAAGTGGACCTGAAATACAAATATACAAAGAACTCAAAATAATGAACACAAAACCCTGACAACATGATTAAAAATTGGGTTAAGGAGATAAACAGGAAGTTCTCTAAAGATGGAACTCAAATTGCTGAGAAATATTTTTTTAAATATTCAACACATTTAGTCACTGGGGAAATGAAAATTAAAACCACTTTGAGATTTAATCTTACTTCACTCAGAATGGCTAAGATCCAAGAAACAAACGATGACAAATGTTGGTGAGGATGTGGAGAAAGGGGAATGCTTATCTCCTAGCCTAGCCCGTGTGGAAATGTATGTAGCGATTCCTCAAAAAGCTGGAAATTTATCTGCCATATGATCCAACCATATCACTCTTGGGCATGTACCTAAAAGACTCTACATCGTACTACAAAATACTTGTTCATCCATGTCCATTGCTTCCCTTTTCATGATAGCCAGGAGTTGAAAACAGCCTAGATGTTCATCAGATGATGAGTGGATAATGAAGGTCCTGTACATATGCACAAAAGGATATTATTCAGCTCTTTAGAAATTTAGGATATTTGCAAGTAAGTAGATAGAACTGATAATAATCATCCTAAGTGAAGTCACTCAGACCCAGAAAGTCAAATGTCCCATGTTTTCTCTCATAGCTCAATGATAGCTTGGGTACATTGCTTTTTTCAAGTTATTGATGTTACCTAACTTAGGAAATAAAAATTTATATGAAGAGAAGAAAAGTGTGCACAAAATTTAAAATATCTTCTAATATATATTTATCTGAAATCATATTATTGAACAAACCTCAACTGTACTGATGTGATGAAAAGCAATCGACAGAAATGAGTCATATGCACAGTACAGTTAGTTGGCTGAATTTAAAAAAAATTGTGATTCTTATTTTAATTGACTCTTTGTGATTATCAAGTGTTAATAGCTCCATTTTTTAAAGTTTACTGCCATTTGTGAAAATAAAAACAATCAACAAATCAACAGGTCTTATCATTCTTTAAAACAGAAGCCAGTATGCTTAATTCTTTAATTATCTAAAAGTATGCAAATACATTATTAAGCCTCTACTTTTAAAATTAAATAAATAGATGGTAAGTACAGGTTTTATCCTTGCACATAATTTGAGACTCTTACGCAATATGATTTTCTAGATGTTTCTTAGTATCACAAATATAAGGATACCTCACTTAGATCATTGCTCTGAAAATGAAATTCTTTTAAATAAGCTGAGTTTTTTTTAACTAAAAAGGACTTATAATTAACATTTCCTTAGACCTAAAGTTTATCCCAAAAGGTTAAATATTAAGACAAAAGTTAAATTTAAACCTATT
This sequence comes from Eospalax fontanierii, assembly GCA_035773235.1. Classification (NCBI taxonomy): domain Eukaryota; kingdom Metazoa; phylum Chordata; class Mammalia; order Rodentia; family Spalacidae; genus Eospalax; species Eospalax fontanierii. The sequence continues at coordinate 83,920,231 of CM069525.1, forward strand.
TAAACATAGACAAATGGAAATGGTGCACATAATTATTATTATAAAATAATATATTGTTTTGAGAGTTGAAATAAATTAAATAGGGAGAAATGGGGGAATGTGTTTTAGGGGAAAAATCAACTTCATTATTTTTCAAAGGTAAGATTGATGAATGAGAAGGAAGTATGTGAAAATTACCTGGATGAAACTATTAAAATGAATGTAAGAGTTTACAATGTAACTGATGACTGTAAAAAAATTATATATATATATATATATATATATATATATATATATTATTCTGGACAAAAACATAAAGGAATGAAATATTCTATTTAAAGCAGAAACAAGACAACATGTAAAATATTTAAAATGGATCTTATTTAATATGGAAATATCTATAAAGAAACACTAAGTATTCTACAATCAGATATAAAAGAACATGCAAATAAATTTGAAAAATAATTATTTCCTTAAATATAAAGTACTCTCATAAATCAGCAAGAGAAAAATTCACAGCAGTTCAAAATGGACAAAAACTTAAAATATAATGTTTAAAGTAATATTTTAATATCAAAAGTCCATTGAAAATAATTCTCCCATGATTAAAAGTAAATGTCTTCATTATTAATTTACAAATAGGAAAATCAGACTTACTTACAATCAGTATAGTAAAGGTACATGCATGATTTCTTTTGCTATAAATGATTGCACCTTTTCGAAGATACTTTGGCATAGAAAAACAAAATTCTTCATTTCCAGATACACTGTATATATGGACAAACTTGTTCACAGAAGACATAGTTATTAAATGAAAATTTCACTGGCAAGTTTGGGCTGCATCCCTATGAGATACTGTACACGGAGTTCACTGAAACCCTTACTGCCACTGCACTAGGTTATCCAGCAGAACAAGATGGTAAGATTGTTTTGCTGAAGCCACCATATATTTTGATTGTAGGGAATGGAGAAATCAGTGTGGAACTGAGCTGAAATCATTCTTTCTGTTGACTAGCTTTCACAGTGCTGGAAGGGACTAGACTATGCAGGGAGAGAAAAATCATCAACAGTGTTATTCAGCTGCAATACTAGTCACCCGCCCATTAAGACGTGCCCACTAATGTAATGATGGTATGACTATTGTGGGGGTAATCGAGAGCTTTCTGATTGGATTTGAATCATACTCCACAGGAAGAAATTCGTGAATAGTACAATAAACCATATCAAAAAGTCCACAGCTGGGTAGATCATATCCCCCAGTAGGGAAGCAACTACTATTATATTATTAAATGGACATGTATCTATCAAATAAAATTCTGTATGTTTATGCTCATATATTAATGCTATTGTCAACTTTGTTCAGAGAAGCTTTTTTGCAATGTGAAATGATTGTTACAGAGATTCATAACTAGATAAAGTGATGAGAATGAATGTTGAGTGTTTGGCCCTAAATGATACATCCATATCATCATCCCCAAGACTCAGGAACCATCACAGAAAGGAAGTATAAATTATGCAAAAGCCAAAGGAAGTAGAGTGTTAGAGAACATTGTCTTCCAAATATGGCATTGCTTTGCACACATGAACTCACAGCAACTGTAATTACTTGCATAAGCTCTGGACAAGACGGAGTCCATCAACCTTTCTTTCTGGAAGTGGAAGGGCTTCACAGTCACCACCCCTCTTCTGAGGATTTATAGGAGGTTAGCTCCTTGAAGGGAGGAGATGCTAATGGGGTCCCATCACTTCATGAGGGTGTACAGGAAGATAATGGTTGCTGGAGGAGGAAGAGACATATTTTTTTGAATTGCAAAGCCACTGCTAATTTGTCCATATTCTTGTAAGCAACTCTAATTAAAGCCATTGTGCCACAAGTAAAAAGGTGAATAATTGGGGAGAGGAAGGAGATCAGGATCAGTGGGAATGGGAGGGAACAAGACAGTGTAATACAGGGTGTTAATATGATCAAAATTCATTATATATCTATAAGAAAATGCCGCCATGAAGCCATTATTATGTATAATAATATATGATAAGAAAAAAACCTCCATTTCATTTTATTCAATAACATCATTCATCTTTTATGAGTTTCAAGTAAATAACATTTGCATTCTTTAGAAATAGTTCATCCCACTATTGCAATTATAAAACACATATGATTGACTAAATAAATGATTTATTTGATCAATACTATGCACACTATTAAAATGGTAAAATATGTTCATTATATTTCCAGATATTTAAGTATATAAACTATTTCTACTTGTGTAGCACATTTTCCTACTTCTTTTTTATTAAATGAATGATTCTTCATGTACATATATTTATATATTTTTATATATTATATATGTAATATCAATTCCTCAGTCATTTTATTTTATAAAAATATTAATCATACATTAAATAATGTGTAAATTAATAATGTCTAAATTTGTTTTCATACTAGTCTGTAATAAATGATGTCTAGGTGATATTAGAGGTTATTAAAATGTTCACATTTAGGTGACTTCTCATACTCCACGTTCTGTACTGTAGTATTCTAATCCCAGAAACAGGCTATACCAACATTGCCCCATTTATAATAGTTGAACTTAATGATTATCCAACTTTATGATGTTGCAAAAACCATATGAATACAGTGTTTGAAACTTTTTATGTTTATCTTCCCCTGGCTTAGGGGTACGCAGTACAGTCCTCCACTTTCTTGTATGCTAGACAATAGCAGAGAGTCACAGCTCCCAGTCCATCACATATTTACTAAGGGGAAGAACAAATACTCTACAGTGCACTGTTGCTAAAGTATGCTGACCCAGGGGGTGGGTGTATTAAATGCATTTCAATTTACTGTATTTTCAGTTTATGACAGGTTTATCACAGCATAACCATACAGTCATTCAGGGAACATCTTCACTTACTCGGGAGAAACAGTACTTAGAGCTCATTTTGAACTTCAAATATATAATCTTTGTAATAAGCTAAATCAAATCCAAACAGGGGGAGAAATTCTGGACATTAAAAAAAAAACTATAGAAACCATGAAGTAAACATTTCAAGTAAAGGATTGGAAACAGAGGTTAAAGTGATTCTCAGCCAATCATTTGCAGTTACAGTGGGGTTTTCATGGTTATTTGGATAATGATGGAAAAATATACTATATACAAACATACTGCTCTAAGTTTTAGGTTATTAGATTTTTGTCATAATTTTACCCACTTGTTTTTCCATGTAACCTGCCACTTCTGTTGTCAGTGTATTTTCCTTTTTTTTCTGAATATCCTCCTTTCTAATTTGTTGGTTATCATCTCCTATAAACTGGAATAAGCATATAGCATTTCATAGGAATGTCCTCCAACAGACAGACCATGGACAGATGCCATCCTCCCAAGTTTGGTTGTGCCAGTTTGCCTAGGATCATCATAGCTAAGCTTGTTGACTGCCATACTCCATAAGGAAGGAGGGGTAGAGAGTCACAAGATCCTCCTACCCAACCAATTGGCTTTAGTTGCAGGAGGGGCTGGGGCTAAGGATATATAAGTCGAGGAAACCTAAGGAAGGCTTTCTCGCCATTTTATGCAGCAGCAGAAAAGGCACCATCCATGCTTGGTTGAAGAATTACCAGTGTAGCCTTAAGGGGCAAGCACCCACACTTTTGTAAGAAAGCCTTCATCCACTGCTCTTTAACTCATTGGTTTCCCAGACTGAAGTTCAGTCAAATCATACCTCCATTTGTTATTGCTACCAAGGGAGGAGGGTACAGGTGTTGTTTACGCCTCTCAAGAAGGAATTGTAGTTACATTTAGCATAGTTGACAGGATACAACAACACTGAAGATGAGTTTGGGAAGAGTAGTGATGCTGTCCCTGATATGGGGAAGGAGAGCAGCCACCAAAGGGTGCTGAGGGAGAGGAGAGTGTTAGCAGAGGAAATTTTGACATGGAAAGAATTTCAGCACTGGAATGGGTAGTGCAGTGTAACTAAGGGGAGGCTACCTAAGTAGATGGTGTCATTGGGGAAAATCCTGGGATGGTAGTTTTCTAGGATATATAGAGTGACATGCTTGCTTGTCCAGGAGTTGGGTATACAATGGGAAAATGGAGATGCTTGGAGAACAGCCAAAGTTCGAGAGCAGATATTACAAGCCCTGGGAGTAGCAAACCAGGAGCAGATGTATCATCAAACAGCTGCAGAGGCAGCCTGGCTGCTTTGTAGGTGAAAAGACGTTTGTCCCAGGCTGATTCGGAATCCCAGGGGAGGGAGCCTGAAGGTGTAAGAGAGGAATCACAGCAAGAAAGTGATATGAGGTTGCCTTCTTCCGTATTGACCTCCAAACTAGCAAGTCAATTGAATAAAAGAGAAAGAGGGATGGAGGTGTCAGTCTGACAATTTTTACAGCTAGGGGGCCAGAAAGGCAAAAGAAGGCCTAGACTAGATGAATAATACAAGGCTCATCTTGGGACCACAAAACTTGGAACACACGGAAAAAGGTAGGTAGTGATGAGGAAAAGAAGAATCCAGAAATAGATTAAGATCTCCCTTGGATTCTACCTTTAATACAAAGAAGAGAAAATCCATGGTTCAGCATGCTGATGGATGCCTTAATAATGTGGTGTGACAGAATATAGTAATCAGAGAATATTCAGCACTGGAGCCATTGAAACTAGGGAAATCTTTCAAACAAGCAATGAAGAAACACCTTTCCACCTGGCTTGTGAGGCTGTAGGATGTGGGAGCAGATGGAATTAGTTTATCTGCTGCAAAAGCAGAAAAACTGAGTAATATAACTACTGATCTGTCCTTGAGACACAGACTGCATGACATAAAGCTACTGCTTCAGAGTAATCTCTCTGATGGATTCACTCCTGTGTGCCAGTAGAGATATTTGGTCATCACCAGTGGAGGTATCCATGGATATAAGGTCATGAAGGACAATAGAGGAGAGGCAGACACCACTGAGGGACATAGGCATGAAGAAAGCAGTGTATGACATCCAGTTCACTGGATCAGATAAGATTACATTCATCAGAGATTTTAAAAACTTGATTCTGCAGGGACATTGAGATTGGTAAGAAGCTTTAGTGGCTTTGCTAAGTCCCTTAGTGGGGCAGGATCTTTATGAAGTAGGAATAGGCTTTGGCAGATTAAAGTGATCAGCATGTAATGTACGTCTATAAGATGGTAGAGCAACCTAGAAGAGACAGGAAAATGGCAAAACAGAGAGAGAAGTCTGTTTGGGTTACTTGAAGGCAAATGTGGCAAGATTTGGGTCAAGTCCGTAACTAAAGGAAAGATTGACAAAAAGTCAAATTCTACACTAAGGAACTTCTGGAAGATTTTAAAGCCTGATGAGCAGTTCAAAGAAGGCATCTATGAAAAATAATACAGTTACAGAAGATAAAGTGTGTCCCAGGAGTGGATAATATTTTTTTCCAGATTAAACAGGGTACATTTCCTTCCTACAAAGCATTACAATAGGAGTGGAGACAGTTTGCCTAGCCAGGGCCTCCCCAGCAGCCAGGTATGGTCAATGGAGAGATAACAGACATGGCTACAGCAATGGGGCAGACCCAGGGCCTACCTGAGGATATGGAAATGGGATGGTTCAGAGATAAATTACTAAAGATTATGAAGAACTAAATTAATATACTGAACATGGACCTATTGTAAAAAACAACTGATACAAATATATACATCTTTCTATGCTCTATTAAAATTTCTTTATTTTGGATTTATTATCTTCTTAGTTTTGAATTTCTGTGATCACCTGACACTTGCTTGGAACAGAAGTCAATAGATGTTTAGTGTTTTACCAAGGTTATACTTGTAACTCCACTATTCACTGTGGGATGATGCTTCAGGACAATGTATTGTTTTGCCCATCCTTCAAAAGAGGGTTTCATTATGTAAATGGCATAATGTTAACCTCTTTGTATTTTGCAGGCATGGAAATCCATTTGAAAGATATTTAGTTACACCTGAAGGAACAAAGATGGTAAATATATACACAAAGAATATAAGGGCCAGGTACAGTTCTGAAATTCCTGGGCACAAGTGATATTCACCAGGATGGTTTGGAAAAGTCTAAAACAACCTGGACTATAGATTCTAAATAGTAATACATATATATATATATATATATATATATATATATATATATGAAAATTAAAACATTAATTTACCCATCAGAAATTATGTGATGGTTAAATGAAAATTTCAGTGCCGGGGTGAATTTCCCCCTTATGAACTGTTGACTATGGAGGCTTCAGAGGCCTCCAAAATGATGAAGATTATTGCCACTAAAGTTAGTTGCATTCCAGAACTAGAATGTAAAATCCTATTTCTAAATATACTGCAAGATGTGAGCACAGATGAGGGGGAAGTCAAGCTAGTTCTCAGCTGAGAACTTCCGTGTCAGTCTAGTGTCAGACAGATGGCACTATTCAGATTATTGGGAAGGAACTGTCCCCAACAGTTCTTTATAATGGACCCTATGTACCATGCTATTGAATTGTCAAGCAAGATATAACTGTCAATGCAATAGAGGCATGACTAGTGCATGAAGATCACATCACTTTCAAATTGATTTTAAGGCCTGATCCTCAGGAAGGAACACACATCTGGTACTGCAAGCCAAGTCAGCCTCTATTGGCAGGTGGACTTATAGGTCTTAGGGAGAAAGCCACTGCAATTTTTTTTGTTAGATGAATGTGATTCATCTGCTAAGGTACCTTCCAAGCATTTGTGTTACGCTTATGTATTATTACAGCAGTCAGTGTCCATTTAGATATTGTGGTGTCTTCATTTTCATTTGTATTTTTATAGTAAAAGGAATACCACCAAGAAGGGCCAAAAGTCATATCCTGTAAAACAGATGTTGAAAGGCCTGCCTAGGATAATCACAGCTAAACTTGTTGACTGTCATGCTTGGCAAGAAAGGAGGGACAGGGATTGTTTTAGGAAATTCCCAACCAATCCATTGACCACAGTTGCCCGAAGGAGAGGGACTAAGGATATACACACTGAGAAACTTAGGGGAGGCTACCCTGCCATTTTGGGTGACAGCAGGGAAGCCAATATCCATGCTTGAATGAAGACTTTCCAGTGCAGCCCTAGTGGGGAACAGCCAGATTTCTAGAAGTAAACATTCACCCAGTATTCTAAATGGAAGCCCAGTAAACTCACTGGTTTCTCAAAGTTCAACTGAGTGAAATCATACCCTGGTTTGTAATTGGAACCAAGGGAGGGTGGAGCAAATGCTGTTTACACTATTCCTGAAAGAATTCCACCCACTTATAGTCAAGTGTGTTTAAATGTTTAAATGCCACTTATACAAATAATAATGATAAAAATGATAAACTTAAAAATCACCACATTGAAATGATGATAAGAATTATTTAATAACCATTAATTGGTCTTTATGGTATATGAGAGATTATATACTGTATTTCCTCAGTATCAAAGCATTACTTTATAAATTGTGTGTTAATTACAAAGGGAAGGATAATTATTTTCTTTCCAGTGGAGAAAACAGACACACATCATTTTAATGAGATGATCAAAGATAGCATCACTGGTGAAAGGACACTTTTAGGACAAATTTAATTTATGATGGGTCTGTCAAAAATGTATAGCCTGTGTACAATAATGAGGAAACATGAAATAGATTCCAATTGAGGAACATTCTACAAATTGCATAGCCTACAACAGATAAAGATTGCCTGAGGTAATAGCCTAAGAAAAAGAGAATGAAGTCACCTGATAACTGAACTGAATAGTCTGTAATGTTGAATTATTTTACTTAGTTTTTAAAATTAATCTTTATTTTATATGTATGAGTGTTTTGCCTGCATATCTGTGCACATGTGCTTGCAGGCCAGAAGAAGATGTTGGATACCCTGGATCTGGAGTGAAGGATGGGCTTTAGCCTCCATGTGGTTGCTGGGAACCAAACCCAGATCCTTTGCAACAGCAGTATGTTCTCTTAACCACAGAGCTACCCTTCCAGTTCCATCCTGTATTCTTACAAAGGACATTTACTGGAGCAGATGGGAAAATGTGAGTACATTCCATATGCTCAAAACTAATATTGTGTATATTATCTAACACAAAAGATAAAGGGCATGTGGCAAACTGTTAAGAAACTTGGTAAATTGTGTTTAAAGGATAATAGTAATCTTTTGTACTTCTTTAAATTTGGAATTGTTTAAAATTAACGTTAAAGAATAGTTAAGGAAAATATGCCTTTTATTTTCTTCTAAATGGTGGTGGTGGTGTGTGTGTGTGTGTGTGTGTGTGTGTATGTGTGTATGTGTGTCTTTTCAGATAAATTTCTTGACCTAATATTTTATTTCCAATGAACACAATTACAGGTAAATTCATAATAACTTATCTCTACAATATTGACTTGAATATGCATATATTTCTTCGTATTACACTGCAATAGAAATGAACATATTATTCTTTTCAGTCATAAGTCTAAGTACTTGCCCCATTTTTCACAACTTCTCAATAATGAATAAAACATTACCTGAAAGGAGGTTAATATCAACAAACTATATAGAAACTGATCAAGATTTCTCAGCCTAAGGATTCATATAAAATATACTTTCATCTATTTGTACTAAATTATATGTTTCAGTCACAATCAAAGATGACCTTCTAACACATGTCATCATAACACTTGGTAATTCTGTTGGTGAGAAAAAATTTAAAAATGTTTATATAATTTAAAGTATAACTATGAAAATTATTTATTCAAAGATAAAAAATGTTTAATTTAAGTAAATTTTCGACATGTTTGCTGACCATTGAGAGCTACTTATAGTACTAGAATTAGACACTACTACTCAGGCTCCAAGGAAGTAATTATATTCTCTGTCTCTCCTGTTGAACAATGTTTCTCCATTCAAAAGGAAAATCAGCAAGATTAATTCCCTTGTATGATTTAGACAAAAAAATTGAAGTAGATTTAGACTAAAGAAAATATGATTCATATGGATCCGTGGCACTTAAACAAAAATAATCAAAAAATTTTGAGACTGAAATTATCTGCCTGATGTGGTAGGTAAAACCTATCATCTCAATGGAAATGGTTTTATTATATTAATATTGAGAAATTATTTCATTTATAAAAATAATTATGATTTGTCATAACAATGAATATGTATACTTGAATATCTGATTTAATTATTGAGTAAACATTTTAATATATTGGTTTTGCTGATCATATTGCAATCCTAATTTTCCTTCCATCAAATATAGTTTTCATAGCAACTTTAGTCATATGTATTCAGAATAATAATTATGATGATTCAAATATAAGAACAATTACAATTAATTGAGCAATTACTATTAATAAACACACACACACACATATATATGTGTATATATATATATACACATATATAAAATGATGCTCATGTCGCTGACACTTAAAGGTATTTTATATATCTATTCATTATTTTTCTAATGACCCTGTGGAGAAGATAATATTTCTCCATTTTTGAAATGAGTACACTATATGTTAAATTATCTTCCCATAAGAAGATACTTAGTGAGAAGATGGGAAACTTGAAACCAAGCAACTTTCTTATAATTTTAACAATGCAATAAATTTCCTCAGTTAATGAATGTTTCTACACTGTTCTGTTCATTATGCAACTTCTTTGTTCAGTCACTTACAGGGGTTAAAATAATCTTCATTGTAGTATTTAACATCACCTAATCAACAAGGAAATTAATGTATTTTCATAATGGCTTAGAAACAAGATAAAATTAATTAATTTAGTCATTACTGACTCCAATGAACTAAATATACATGTAACACCCAAATTTACCTTCTGACGTAATGAACTCCAACATGATGACATTAGAAGTTGGGACACTTGGGAAGTGTTTAGGTCATGAGATGAAAGCCCTTATGAAGAGGATTGACAGCCTTCTAAAGGAAGCCTCAGGGAAGTTCCCATTTCATTGTTTGAGGATCCAATAAAAAAAAACAAACTCTACATTTGAACCAAGAATTGGGCCCTATGATAACCAAATCTCCTTGAACTGTTACCTCATTTTCAAGCCTGCAGATCTGTTAAAAAATATATTTGTGTTGTGAATAGATAACCCAATTTATTGTCACCTGTCATAAAGATCCATGTCTAAGATACTGGCATCCTCAAGAAACCATATCTTCAACGTTTTCTTTACTGCCTGGCATGTCAGCACCATCTTATATGTTGTTCCTTTGGGTTTTAGGAAGAATTCACACATCAATTCGGTTACCTTTCATGAAGCAAAAAGTAAGATGAAATTTTACATGCAAGTGAATTTACCAGGAGAATTTCCTATGAAATGAAGGTGGTGGGTAAAAGGCAGACGCCAGGAGAATTCTTTCAGCGCATTATACATGTCTGACAACTATTTCTACATTACTATGTTTTGGGGAGCTGTAACCTTAAAAGACTAAGGAATTTAAAAGAAACACAAGTTTAATTGTTCGTAGTTTCTCAGGTGGAGAAGTCTAAGATCAAGGTACCTTCTGGGTAGGTTCAGTAGACTGATAAAGCCAATATTCTCTGAAAGGGAAAATTATCGCATCCTCATAAGGAAGAACAACCAAGTGGAACATTGCATGAAACCTTCATAAGGATCTTGAACCCATTCATGATGGGGGAGCTTTCATGGTGATCACCCCTTAAGACCTATTTTCATTTTTCTTAACTTTTTAATTATGTGTATACATGTGTCTCATGTGTCTCTGTGAATTTGTCTCTGTCTCTCTCTGTCCCTCTGTGTGTGTGTGTGTGTGTGTGTGTGTGTGTGTGTGTATCCATGACTTCAGGTGCTCATGGATGCCTGAGGAAGGTGTTGTATTCTCTGGAACTAGAGTTACACATAGTTGAGAATCATCTGAGTCGAATGTTGGGAACTGAACTCAGGTCCTCTGCAAAAGCAATGCAAGCTTTTAATTGCTGAGTCATCTCTCTTGCACCCTGCACCCTCCCCAACTCTTCTTACAATCACATTGGACATTAAATTTGAGCACCTGAATTTTAGAGGGGACATCACCAAACTGCATAACTAATAAGGGGAAATGTGAAAGAAAAGTTATTAAATAGGAAGAATATCAGAGTGCAGTTCAACATCTACATCCCACAAGAGTGGACCTATGGAGAACACTGTATTCACACAAGACAGCCCAGAGAAGCAGAAATAGAGGGCTTCATGTTCACATCAGTGTGAGATCTAAGTAGCATGTTTATATCGTCACCATAAAATCTAAGAGAATAATTTCCCATTATTGTCTGTTAAAAGGGTATAAAGTCCTTATCCAGAAGTTCTTATATCTTACAGGTCATAATTAGATTCTGAACTGATTACTTGATAGTTTTGTTTTGTTGTTAACCCAAACTGCTCTTGAACTTGTGATCCTCTTTCCTCAGCCTCCTGAGTGCTAAAATTGAAAGCTGGTATCACCCCACCTAACAGTATAAAGTTAGTTCATTCACTAGGTCCACTAAAATCTATTATGTGCCTGAAATGGGCCTTTAAAATGCAGTTCTTTTAGAAACAAGGACTGTGGAACATATGAAAGGCTGGGAACAACACACACACACTACATAACCTAAAAATCCCTAGTAATTTTTTGCTATAGAAACCAGCAAAAGGAATCATAAGCAGGATAACACATATAACAGTTTACTGAAGTCTCAAATGTGTAACTTCTTTTTTCAATAAGAGTGATTCCTCATGAGAAAGAGCCAAATTATTCATATGAAAAATATCAAACTAGTAAATTGGAGTGCCTCAAAATCTCAAGTCAATTTTTTCTTGTTCTTATCAATACAAGACACTAATTAGGTTTCAGCATGGAGTTTAGTGGAATTCATATTTTAAACAAACTTTCTCAGGGTTTCAAAAGAGATGTTTCAATTTTTTAAGATCATCCATTCTCATCTCACTCTTAAGTTCCATATTTTTTCACCTTCCATGTATAAACACTTCAGAAAATATTTCCCTAAACAGAAATAATAAATTTATGGGAATAAGAATCAGGGTGATATAGTGAAATCTAATGTTAAAAGAAATATAGAATTGAGTCTGGAATCCAGGATTTAGACAGGTTATGAAGCTTAGAAACTCTGGTCAGTGTCATCACCTTTTTACTTCAACCCCCTTTTGAAACCGGAAAGCAATGCTTACTTCATCAATTTCTTGCAAAGATTTAATGTACTAATCAATTACAAAGTAATACATAAACTACAACATGTATATAATTTTTAAATTAGAAGCAAATAGAAACTAGCCAGTGACATGATATGAATTAAAGTATATTATAAAGCTATTGCACACTGAGTTTGAGTATGTGAATATAAAGTTAGCTGAAAGACTTAAACAATAAACTGCAATATATTTTCCTTTTCTGGATGGAAAACTGGACACTGGAATTTCTAGATTAGTCTTCTAATCTGATCAACCATGGTATATATTAAGCCCCACCAATCTCTTCAAATCCACAAAGTTCAAACCATACAATTACACAGGGTGAAATAATACCAAAAATAGCATTTTGTATTAAATCTAACAAGTTTCAAAAAGATGTTACTGTGCTACCTTTACTTTCACAAGTCAATTAGACCAGTGAGTCTGTTGAATTTTTCCTGTTCATTAAGCCTTGCATGTGTTCTGGATCAATGACAGATTTCTTACTTATAACCTTACAGTAAAGAATAAGCACATTACCTATTGCAGTTATTCCTAACCTCACATCTGCACTTTGAAACTATGCAAATCACGATGAATTTTCTAATCATGTAATGGTCATTTCATGGATAAATGACTAAGATTGATTCAATTTTTCAACTAGTAAGCAGAGACATACGCCAACTCCTACAAGACGAGCAAGGAAAAAACCTGTTTTAAATAACCCATTGAGTCCAATTAGAGAGAACTGTGTTGGGGCATCCAAGGGGTATCAGAAGTGGGAAATGGAGGTGCATATGATCAACATACACTGCAAACATGGGTGAAATTCCAAAAAAATAAACAAAATTGTATCCCCAAAGTACCCATTGAGTCCAATTAGAGAGAGATGTGTTGGGAGAATGCCCAAAAGGAATTAGAATAGAGGAAGAGGGGAGGAGATATGTTCAGTATACACTGTATCATGTGTGAAATTTTTAAAGAATGATTTAAAATATTATTCCAAAATGAAGAAACTTTTGGCAATTACTCTATATTTCTAATCTTCTAGAATTAAAATATATCTGGTTGGAACATATCCTATTGGTATGTCTCCAGCATTCACCCTCTAAAGCTATCTCCATGCTTGGAAAAAAATATATTAAGATAGAGCTCCAGGATTCCTGGCACTTTGAGCTCAACCTATGGACTTAGTTTGGGCCTTATTCATTTGTCCCTGTTGGGACAGAGCAACTATCTGGACATGTGGCAATAGATTTAATTTTCATGGTAGGTAAATTGTTAAATGTTCTCAGCAGAAATGAAAGCAAATATCTACTGTGTTTCCCTGTGATTCTACTGTTTGTATGTCTTTGTCCCAAGAAGCAAAAATTTTTACAGGATGAACAAGAAATTAAAGAAAATTTTAATGCGCAAGAGTTATTTACTTAAAATGAAAAATTAACTCACCTACTCATCTTGTTCTTAAAGGATACAAAGGCCAAGCATGATGACAGAAAAACCCAATAATCTCATCACTCGGTAGGTGGAGGCAGGATGATCAGGAATTTAAAGTCAGACAGCAAGATATACCAAGTTTAAGAGCTGTCTGGGTTACATGAGATCCTGGCAGAACAATAATCCCACTTCTAATAGTAGTAGTAGTAGTAGCAGCAGTAGTAGAAGTAGTAGTAGTAATACATGACTGTCTGAAACATGCTTAGACAATAATTATTATACATACGTTAATGGAAAAAGGAGACAGGAAATTTGTATCAAAAAAGCCGTATTGATTTCAGTAATTTAGTTCATTGTTATTCACTACGGAAAGGTTGTTTAAATCTTGTGATCCATTGCTGTTAGTAGAGCCACTGCAAAATCTGCCCAGTTCATTTTCATTGCCAGGAAAGAAAGAATTTTATTCCAATGATTTTTTGTCAGAGAGAGTGATGGGTTTAGCAAAATGAAACTCATGTTGCTTGAATTAACTACATAAGTGGCGAGGGACTTCCGAGTACCTGCAAGCCTTTTATAATAAGACAGTTTCATCCCAGTTGCTGGTAGTGAATGCACGCCATTATTTTATTTCAGTCACTGTATATCAGCAAAATACAGTAATCAAAATAATAGTTATCACAACATAAAGCTCTTTATGGGCAGCAGATGGCACTATAAGAAACCCAAAAGAGCATACTCAGAGGTTTCTAGGAATGCTCCCTCCCTAATACACTATTCTTCCCCTCCAGTTCCTCAAAACTTTTAAAAGTCGAGCTTGACCTACCCTCTATACATTCTCTCAGGCAGACTGGGGATCTATTTTCATCACTTTAGTTACACCTGAGCCCAGGGAATCTGATCTACTGGCCTCGTCATTTTAATTTCATTGTTTCTTATTAACCATACGATCTTTTAACTTAAATTATCTTCTATGATCTATATGCTAGGACACTGGTCAGAATGTGTCTACTCTCAAACTGCTATTTATCGCCAGCATTGCAATGATTGAATAATTGAATGGGAATAATTTCTGAAATCCCCATATTACCTATGCCAATTTCCAGGACCTAGCATGGGTCCACATTTTCACAGACAAGGTTCTAATCTAAACCCTACTTGATCTACCCCAAAGTAATTAAAGCATCCTTTTTCGTCTACTGTCTCCTCTACTTATATATTGATCCTCCAATACTTACTGTTATTATCATGAATTTTGTTTTTTTTTCTTTTTTAATTGAATCACTGTGTATTTCATACAGAACATCTCAATCAATCTTAATCATGTTTACACACGCTATGTGTACTATGGGCATTCCCCCATTGCGCCCCAACTGGAATCCATACTTTTTTTTTTTTTCATGTATTAAGGTCTCTTGTGTCAAGTTACTGTCTGCAAATGATCTCAGTGCAGGTTCATTCACTGAAATTTAGTCAGCCTACCCAGAGTCCCTTGCTTTAGGAAGACTAGCTCGCCAACCACCCCCAACAGTAATCAACTGCCAGTATTTCTTCAGCAAAGATTGGTGTCTGCTACCCATTTCTCCAGTGCCCTGTTGGGTTTTTGTCTGCTTGAGTTTTCAAGGATCTTGACATTGGAGAAATGATTGCAGTAGGTTCATATGAGCAGTTTACCAGGAGCTTGTAGGATTCTATTTCCATATGGTCAGGCACCTCCTCATTGGCTCTTAACATCTTTTCTGTCCCTCTTCCGCAATGGTCTCTGAGCCCAGGGTGAGTGAGATTTAATATGAGTCCTATCCAGGGACCAACACTATACAGATTTCTAATTTCCATGGTTTAACAATTTGTGACCTTTTGTGTTACTGGCCCTTTGTTACATGAGAGAGCTACATTAATGAGAGTTAAGAGATTCATTAGTGACTTCTTTACCTCCTGTTCTATATTGGGTGATGTTTGGGTGTAAAGGTTGCATTGTAGATGAGTTGCTTAGGCACGGGCAATTCACAGACAATGTCTATGTGTGACCAGCTGTGGCACTCTGTAGTAGTCTCCATCTGGTGCAACAGGTTTGTTGAGTGGTTTCTGAGAAACTTGACTGTGAATATAAGGACACATATTCTCTCTCTCTCTCTCTCTCTCTCTCTCTCTGTCTAACCTTCCCTCTAGGTGTTCCCCATTTAAAGTGTTTAAAGTGTCCCCATTTTCATCATTTCCCCCTGAATATCAGTCTCCTACAGCCCAACTATCTGGAGATCCTTCTTTCCCTTATCCACATAGTTTGTTGTATAACCTACCTACCCTGCTCCCCTTTAAGCACCCCCCTTTTATCTGTTTCTCCCCTTGTAACACCTATCTCCTGTTATTCTGCTCTCTCAGTTTCTTCCTTTTTTCCCTTTACCTCCCTGATTCCTTTCCATTTTCTTGGTTCCTGCAGTTACATCAGGATACATACTCATATATATGGGTTTGGTGCTAGAATCCACAAATGAGGGAGGACATATGTAGTTTGTTTCTCTGAGTCTGTGTTACTTCACTTAGCATAACAGTTTCTAGTTCCATCCATTTACATGGGAATTTCATGATTTTATCTTTCTTTACCTCTGAGTTGAACTACATTGTGTAAATGTACCACATTTTCTTTATCTACTCTTCACTTGCATTTTCTACTACAGCCTTTATATATAAAGATAAGGAAGTTTGGCTAAATTTCCTTTTGAGGATGGGATGTAAGTGTGGTCGACCCATCCTTCAAGGTCCCCAAAACAAACCAAGATATGATTCCACTAAACTAACGTGTTTAGTGTCTTTACTTACTGAGAAATGAGTGAAGCGTTCCTTACAAGTATGTGGGTGTTCCCAGCCTAAGGCTACATCCAGAAAGTCTTCACCCAAGGCATGTAGTAGAAAATGCAAGTGACCAGTGGATAAAGAAAATGGGGAGACCCCCATTTCTTTTTGCCCAGCCTAGGTACCCTTCTAGCCCTTTCCCCAGGCCATGTGCAATTAGGGCTGAATTACCCACCACTCTTTGGGAGGTGTGGCCGAATACTCAAGCAAGGGTTCCAGGACTCTTCTGTTCCCTTCTTCTAAGTGGGATCTCAGCAGTCAATAATCCCAGCTGTGCTGGTTTTTGATTAGTGAGCATTGCTGGGCTCAGGAAAATGGAATGGAAACTGTCCACCTTAGAGGACCGTCCTGTATAACAGAGTATTACCCAAATAGCAAAAGTTCATACCACAATTAAATGCATATCTTGCATGTGCTTTCTCTTCAATGATTCTGATGATGGACAAACATGAATGTATTTGTATAATTCAAGATGAATTTCACAGCTGAATGTGTTCCGGTGATTGCCTTGGTGAGACTCATTTCATTATTTTCCAAAATTTGTGCATTCTCTTTTTCCATGGTCCCAGGAGCCAAAGATAACACAAGGAAATTAGCATTATAACAGATTTATCCAAACATATCTGTCACTGAAGAAATGGAAAAGGTGTAAAACAAAATGCTTTTACTAATCTGTATCATGTTTCAAGGTAACAAAAAAGCAAGGAGATTGAATACTGAATCACTGCATGGTAGATATGCAAATTTCATTTTAAAACCTCATATTCACTGAAAAGACCTTGTTAATAGTGTGCTAGAAATTAGCCTCCCATCAAAATACAGCATGAGATGACTACTAAGGATTTTACCAAAATTAAAATCAGAACACTTCTCAGTCAAAAAGGAAGCCTGCCATATGTCCTCTAATAAGCACAGGCAAATTAAAATATTAATTCAAGTGGATGCCCATTGTGTTGAGGCCTCAAGAGAGTGCTGACAGTTTTGCTTACAATTTAGTAATATATCTGGCCCTGTGACTTAAAAATCATTGAAACCTTGTCTTGTGTATTTCCCAGTAGCTATTTCAAAGTTGCTATGAATTCTGAAAGGATTTTTATTGTTTTTTTGTTAAAGAATCTTTCTCATATTTCTCCATGCTGAATTTTCTTATACTTGAAAGTCAGCTTTCACAAAGAATAAAAATACTAAGGACATTTTATTAAAAGGCTAATGAAGAAAGTAGTTTTCTTTATTTCCATAGGTAATTGGTACACCATCATCTGTTGTGCTAATAACATACACTAAGCATTAATTAAAACACACGTTGGTGCTTTCTTCTTTTGGACATGTTAGAGAGTTGGTTGGTCTTTGTTAATTTTAGCTTTTGGATAAAAGACTGGCATTGACTTGGCAGGCATTAATTTTTTGCTTCATATAGCTTCTAAAGCTGACGTATTATTGTCAGGAGCTCTTTTTAAGATTTGCAAAGTATTATTAAAGCACTTGATCTGCACTCATCATAGAAAAGAGTGCATATAATTTACTTGTTTCTCTATGCAATAAACATTTTCAAATTATAAATGGAAATTTATTATTTTCATTTTGAGTCTGACTTTTTCTTATGATCAGTGTTTTCTAGCTAATAGGCAAAATTGTCAACAAGATCCTTAGTTCAAAATACTTCCTCCTCAGAGGAATTTTTTTAAATTCCTGTTACTAATCTTTAACAGCAATTTCAAACCAATTTTCCTTTGGAAAACACTACTAAAATCAATAAGAAAACATGTAGTTCATGATTTCTAACAAAGATTATGTTCATTCTTTTAACTTTGAACTATATTATGAAATAGTCAAAGAATGTGCATTACTCAGTAAATATAGCACTAGTTCAAGAATCCCTCATGTGAAGGTGAATCTCTGTCTTCTTGGCTGAATTTAGAATCACCACGGAGACACACCCCTGGCCATGCCAGTGAGGGTGTATCTGGAAACATTTAACTGTGAAAGGCAGACCTACCTAGAATGTGGGTGGTCCCCTACTCTGGGCTGGGATATCAGCCTGAAAGAGAGAGAGAGAGAGAGAGAGAGAGAGAGAGAGAGGATACACCCAGATGAAACCAGCATTCATTTTTCTCTACTTCCTCATCTGGCCAGGTGTGAGAAAGCTGACTCATGTTCCTACCACCACAGTAGAGAGCCATTCTCACTGTCATGCTTTCCCTGCCACCTTCAAATCTTGAGCCAAAATAAATCATTCCTCTCTTAAGCTACCTCTCCTCTGGTATTTCGTCACCGCAGTGAGAAAAGTAACCTACTCCACATCCTCAGCATGGTTTATAATATTTTCTCCTCTACTTTTAGGTAACAAATCACATCCCATAAGCAGAATTTTCTAATTCTTTGAACAGTCTGTGACAGCAAGTAGCAGTGTAACAGGTATTGGCAAATGCTGTGGCTATGCATCAGTGCGGATAACCAGAGAAATTCTAACATCTTGATATTACACCATTTACACATAATATTTGAGCAGTGTGACAGAGTCAGAGTCATGAAAATGAGTGAGTGGTTATCAAATGTTTCCCACCAACTTCAAACTGGAACAAATATAAGATTCCTAACCCATATATGCCAACTCCTTTCTTTTTCGCTTGACACTTCACCTTCAGCCTCTTCTCTGTGGATAGAAAGAGGTATCTTTAGTTTTTTTCTTTCTTTACAGGCCTACATATTTTCAGTCCAATTCATCTACTATTGTAACTTTAAGTGTTGCAGGGTTTTTTTTAAGTCTCTCAATTTTAATTTTTGCACCAAGCATGCAACTCTAGTTTGCAACTTCCAACTGAGCTTTCTCACGCAAATTATCGGCAACTGTCTCAAAAATTCTATGTATCAAAATTGGGATTTCTTTTTCCTTCCAAAATCAAATGTCCCTTATAACATGAATATTTGTTTCATATAGCTGCAAGGGTTGGAGACTTTGGGAGGCTCATAACTAACCAATTACTAAGTTCTATAATATTTTTTGCTTAGGATTGACATTAATTACTTTCTTCTTATTCCTACTACCATCCATTGTCAAACTCTTATTAATTCAGGAATGATTTATTACAACAGCCTCCTAACTAATCTCCCAACCTCTAGTCTATATTCTCTATAAGCTACTCTGAACTCTGCTATTCTATTAAACTCTAAAAACAACTGTCTTTTGTCAGTAAAACATTTGTCATGTAGACTATTAAAGCTAAGAATAGGTAAGTATTCAATTTGGGCAGTACTTCCCAAAAGTACTTCTCACAATTTGTGAGGTCTGCTGGAAAATAAAAATATAAGGCTCCTTATTAAATATTATTATGAATTTAAGCGATGGAGATAACTTCCTCAGTAACGTGCTTACTGTACCAACCTGGGGACTTCAGTTTGATTCCCAGAACCCATGAAATAAAGTCAGGCCTAGATAACAAGCCAGATCTGGGGAGGGAGGTATCCTATTCAGGGAATATATTTCTGATACGTTATCTAAACTGAGCAGCAAACTGTCTTCTAATACCTATGCTGATATTCAGGAACAAAACCAGCTCCCAGCCTTAATCAGAAAAGCCTCTCCTCCTTTAAATGAACAGTAGTAAATTCAGACTTATGGCTGCCCAAGATGCAGAGAATAAGTGACATTTGAAAGTCCAGTCATAAATAAGAAGTTACACCACCAACTAAAAGACTCGAGGGGAAAGGAAGTTTGTAAGAGACAGAAGATAAGGTGAATGACTGAAATGTCACTCTTTAGACTCCATAGAAGTACTGCAATCATTAACTCACACCAACCCTAGTTACCTTCACTGAGCCCACACAACTAGCCCTATTAACAATCAGCAAACGAAGGGAGAGGGGTTCAGCGGATTCTAATATTACTTCCGAACTATTGGCTATTGATAGATTCTGAGTGGAGGAATCACTGTTTTCAGTTGCGTACATACTGATTGATGGGCCCACACCCATGGCCAAATAAATGGCCCTTTTAAATCTCAGTGGGTCACAAAACAAAATGGGAAAATGTGAATGTGAAAGATTTGTGGAGAGGGGTAAGGTGGACAAGGGTGGTAGAGAGGTTGGGGGTAAAAGTGATTATATGTGCAAAATTTTAAAAAGATCTGTAAATAAATAAATTTTAAAAGCCAGGCATGACAACGCACTTCAAATCCAAGTGCTAGGATTAAAGAAATAGGTAGATCCATGGGGCTCACTGTCCAGCCAGCCTACCCTACTCTGTAAGCTCCATGACAATAAAAATTTGTCTCAAAAAAACATAAGAAGAAGAAAGCAAGAAAAAGAAAATAGAAGATAGGTGATTCCTGAGGGTCAAAACAACACACAATATTGACCCTGTGCCTCCATATAAGAGTCCAAACATACCCACAAGATATGTGCACCCACAATATCACACACACCATACACACACACACACACACACACACACACACACACACAGTCATGAATTTCAAGAGAGCAACAGAGCAATAATAAAGTGAACCAGATTCAGGGCACTTTTGAACAATGGTGCTATTTGACTGTATTGGTCACACCTTCATGAAGTTGTCAGGGCACCAAAGAACCACCTGGTTAGCTTGATTTCCAAGTAGATTCTTTTACAGATTTCGGTGGTCTGAGCAGAGCATAAATATTCACTCTAACATGAATCCCATGAAACGTGGAAGCTATTATCAGCTGATTTGCACTTTGAGAATCACTGACTTGTGGAATTATGACATAAAACTAAAGCTTCTGGGGAGAATAAGGGCAACAGCTCAAACTATACTGTCAAAGAGTGCATGGAAAATTTTAATAATTGCAGGAACATTGTGAGATGAGTATGCGGTATTGACATTAGTCAAAAACAAAATGACATCAATTAGAAACTGAGTCAGTTACCTAAAGGACTAAATTCACTTCATTATTATAAATCTCCAAAGGTGCTACTATTGCTGCTCCATCTTAACTTCAATATTGCCACAAGTTACTTATTCCACAAAACACTATATGCTTAAGAGGTGGTTTGTAAGCAGTGTTTATACTGCATTTCCTTCTATGTATCCATTCCTAAAATGCCCATTTGTTTATAAATTTTTGTTAGTTTTTGGTTCTTTTTATTGTTTTTTTCGTTTTATTTTATGTTTTTGAGTGTATTTCCTACACGTATGCAAGTGCACTCATATCATGCAATGCTCACAGTGATAAAAAAGGTGTCACATTCCCTTGAAATGGAGTTATGCACAGTTGTTAGTGTTATGTGGGTGCTGGGAACTGAACCTGGGTCCTGGGCCAGAGTAGCCAGTGCTCTTAACTGCAGAGTCATCTCTCCAACCCCTTGTTTGCTTCTTTGAAGACAGGGTCTTGCTTTGTAGCTCTGCTTAGCTTGGTCTATGTAGCTCTCAGGCTTGCCTGAAATTCATGTCAATGTCCTACCCCAGCCTCTTAAGTCCCTACACTTATAAGCAAACAACTAATATATCCAGCTGTTAAAATTCAATTCTAACTTTATCTCCAACATTTCAAAGTTTCTTGTTTCATGGAGCATAAAGTTTTAAAGTTGGAAGCTTGCTTGTAAATAATCTGCTGTGCTTTTTCTCACATTTGATTAAAACAAGGTCCTTAATTTAATTTTTTTAAAGACAGAGTTAGTGGACAAAGATTCAAGTCCCATCCTTCCCTCTTAACTTATAAACCCAGGTTCTTCCCACTGTACCACTCTATCCCCAGTGAAGTCTTTCTTCTCAAACCCTATGCCATATACTCATTTCACCATCACTATGGCTTAGGACAGTGTTCCCAAAGATTCATGTCCTTAGAGTTTTTAGAGGCTTAGCTCTTAGTATGTGGTGCTGTTTAATTTTTAAAAGGTGAGACTTAGAATGCCCTCTTCCATTCATATGAGGGCTTGCCATGGAAAACTAGATTGGGACATCAGCATCTTATCTTCCTCTTCCTTATCTCTCTGGCTCTCATGAAGTGAAGAGTTTGTTCCAAAATAAACACCCCACCATGAATCTGTGCTTTAAAACAGTCTCAAAGACAGCAAAGCCGAAAACCATGAACTGAAACTCCTTGAATCCTTGAGCCATGAAATAAATCTATTATGTCAGGTATTTTATTATAATAATGAAACACTTACCAACACATCTATTTAGTAAATGTATAATGGGGACTTCCTTTTTCAATAATAGGCTGATATATGCAACAAGGAAAATGATGGTCTCTGCTATCACATAGTATAAAAATCAATGTAACTACGTTTTATTTATTGTATGTACATCTTGTGATTTTCTGTAGCTGTTAGGCCTTTAGAATCATGTTTTGTATTCACAAAGAAACTTATTACTCTTTTAAGAAAGTAATTTTGTTTTCTCCTCCAAAGCCAGCAGAAAATACGACTGTCAATCCTTTATTTGTGGAACTATCCTGCAAAGTGAAGAACATTTAGGAGCTCTAGTCTTCATATACAATATTATATTCAAGTCATTCTGATAATTGAAACTTCTTTCAAACATTTCTACATATCTTCAGTTGGGTAGAAAAATCTCTGTATAAGTTAAAAGTATCCTCAGTTAAAAATGTTTCCTTAGTATGATATTTTCCATGTACTATATAACATTTTTTTGAATCATATTGTTATAGAAACTCCAAAATAATTTCATAAATGATCTGAGAACCCAGAATGAATAGTGTACTGACTATTCAATCTCATGATAAGTGACTAAAAATAAAACATTTTATATTGCTAGAAGTATAAAATATAAGAGTAGCATATATACTATGGTATATATGAACTCATAAGAACTCATTTATAATTTAAAATTTATCTAATTATAATTAAAATATCCCTAAATATTCTAAAAGATTTCTCTTTCAAACAGTTTTTCATATTCTTCTATTCTTTATCATGGTAAGTACTGTCTGTCTGCATTTATCATTTGCAAGGAAGAACCATACATAACCTTGATTCTACCCTTCAGGTATTTTTTCAATAAAATCACTATTCTTTCTAACTTAATAACGAAGCTAAATGAAAAAGGAATCAAGATTAATGATTACTTATCATAGTCATAAACTCTAGTGAAAAGTACAGATTCATTTCTCAGTGTACTTCTTCAAAGATTATTTTATTTGATTTTATAATTTAATTTTTAAATATGAATATATTGAATATGAATATTCTGATTCTACACAGGTTGAAAATTTGAGCCACAATATTATAAATAATATGCTTATAGATATACATCTGGAAAATGGCAAGGCCAACAAATAAATATCTGTCCTTAGCTCTAAATTCAGCAAACTTTCCACTACATTTCTCAGAACCTTCCCCATCCTATTCTTGTACATCTCATCTTTTCTGTAGCACTAGTCACTTCCTTTCATATCCAAAAATATGCTCAAATACCAGTATTGAAAAAGAAAAATTAGCAAAAAATCCCACCTAAATTCTGCCTTCCTTTCCCTTAAAGCCTCCTTGTCTTTCTCTTCTCTTCATGACCAAAGTGAATGAAAAATAAACTTATTGTTTTTCACCACTCAATTATTCTTAAATGTATTATAATCTAATTTCTGTCACAACACTCCCAAGGGTGCTCTTAACGATGTTACCACTGATTTACTTTTTGCTTTTTGAGAATACATTTTTTTGAATTTTTGAGAATTTCAGACAATATATTTTTTTATTGTTTTTTAGATTGTCTCCTGTATCTGTACACCCTCTTATATCCCCCACCAAATTACTATATTTATATTCTAATATATAATTAAGGTCTATAGAGTCATGTTTTTGTCCCTAAATGCCCTTGGATATTTATTCATCCACTGAAGCCTTGTCAATCTACTACAAGTTTCACTCTTAAATGAGACTAAATCTCCCCTTCCCAGAAGTCATCAGTTGCCAGTAGTAACTCAGATATAGCTGGGATTTCTTATCTATTTCCTCCTGCCTATATTGGGATTTTTTCTGGCTTGATCTTACATTGAACTTGTGCATGATGTTCATATTGCTATGAGTTCATATTAGTAACTGAGAAGCTCTGTTTCCTTGAGGTCATCAACCACCTCTGGCTCTTACAATCTTTCCACTCCCTTTTTCACAATGATACCTGAACCTTGAGAGGCAGAAGTTTAATACAGATGTCCTATTCAGGCATAAGCAATCCACAGGTTCTTAGTCTCTGCACATTAGCCAATTTGTGGTTTTCTGAATTAATCACCATCTGCTATATAAAGAATCTTCTCTGGTGAGAGTTCATAGGTACATTAATCTATGGGTATAACAGTAAGTCATTATAAATCAGTTTAATACTATATCTATTTTGCAAAATACTCGTATTAGGTTTTTACCATGATATGTGGGCTCTCTAACCTTAGGGTCCTATGTCTTATGTTTGATTTCAAAATCTGGTACTTATGATGGAGAACTTAAATGCAGTTAGAAAGCAGTTGATTAGTCCCATAACAGTCATGCCACTATCGCACCAGTGGGCATATATATCTTCCAGGCCAGTTACTTCTGTAGCACATAGGATTCACAGCTGCGTAAGAATAATACTACATTTTTTCTTCAGGTAGCTTGCATAGCACCTATGAGAACTACAAAAGGTAGATTGTAGAGATGAGGCTCTGAAGTCAGCACAAGCTGGATTTTTTTTGTTCTACAGTACATGTATATAGTGTCTTCAGCAACAGAGTCTTGTCACCAAGTTGTACCAGTGATTTCTTAATCATCAAATTCTACTTATTTTACACAGTTTTCTTAATATTCATTCTTCTTACAGCAGTTCACACAGGTAATCCATATCCTCTCTTACTGTAAAATATTCCTTCATTGGCTACCAGGAAAGTACATTCTCCTAGTTTTCCTCATATGTGGTTTTTAATTCAATCTAACCTTTTCAGTTCAATCATCTTCTTTGACCTAGATTTTAAATGGAGACCAAACAAAGTTCTGCCTTTCTTCATGGTTCACATCTGTTCCTTTAGATAGTCTCAGGCTTATACAGGGCTCCTATTACAATCTCTCTACAGATCAGTGACAACATCCTCATCTTTTTAATTTCTAAATATATATTGCATATTGTTCCATGAACAATTAAAAATGAATGATGATGCAACAACTGAAATAATTTTTCTTCAATTTAAATTATACCCCATTTCTTGTATTACCAAAATTATTTTCATCTCAAATTGTTATGAAAGTTCTATTGATATCACTTCTGCATTTTTTATAATTTTATACACAAATTTACATTCTGACCATCTTAGTCCAGGTACATAATAACTCAGAGTTGTGCTATGTACAAGCAAAATGTGTTATTGATATCTTATAGGAGTATTTTGCAACAAATTTTGTGATATATATAAAGGTTATTAAAGCTTATAAAGTAAATGTCAACAAAATTCAGAGTTGCTAATGTTTATATGATATTTTCATAAATTTTATGAAAAGAACAGTTTAATAAAAGCACTATATTTGGACATTGTAACTCATGTCTACAATCTCTGCACTTTGCAAGAGGCTGAAGAGGAATAGTTCTGCAAACTTGGGACCAGCCTGCTCCAAAAAAGTAAGACTGTCTCAAAGAAACAAGGAAAAGACAAAACTAACCAACAAAAATTGATTGTAATGTGACTGAAGCATGCATTTGAAAGACGTATGCTCCTCACTGATACCAGGTCTTTTGACAAAGATCATATGTTAAAGAAGCAACCTTGAGAATGAACTCAATGACTCATTTACCATCTACTCCAAATGACATTTTTCCCTCTCTGCACTATTAACTTTTACTAAATGATTATAAATTATGTAGCTTTCTGGAGGAAAAATGTCTTTCAAGAAACACCCAATCCCTAGAGTTGTTGGAAAAAATAAAGGGAACTCTGGTATATCTAAGAAGTTGATGTGTCATGTATAGAAATTTGACAAGGAACATTGATGCAATTCCCAGACAGAAGAAGCCATCTGAGTCTACCATACCACCCCCATCAGATTTAACACATTCTGTCATATATGTTAAGTCCTATCTGGTCAAGCATTTGTACTCAGATGTTCCACAGTGAAAGTTCATTCACTGGAGTCTAGTCAACCTATGTAGAGTCTCTCCTTTAAAGATGTACTCTCCCTCACCCAGAAAATCAGTTGCAAATAGTTTCTTGGCTAAGATTAGGATAGAATAATGAATATTAAGCATATTTAGAACTTATAGTTAAAGATTGTATTATTTGGAGTTTTCCAAGGTGAAAATAAAATGATTCTTAGATTTAAAGTTATAACTTTCAATGACCACGTTAAAAAAGAAAACAATGCAAAAAGTTGGTAGCAATTACTTAATGCTCATCCTAAACCATAATTACATATACAATATACTTAGGTTGAAGGAATTTAAAAGTTAAGCCAAACCATATATAAAGCTAAAGTAACTCTCAAACACTGCCAGTGGGAGTGTAAACTGACACCCACTGAGAGTGAAAATTGATAAAAACACTTAGATAAGCAGTTTGCTATATTCTGTTAAAGATTAGCTTACACAGCTTTTATAGATTAACAGTTTTGAGGAACTCTTGCACATTTACCATGAAAAAAAAATGAGAATATTTATAGGAACCAAATGTTTAATAATAGTACATTGGATACATAATTTGTGGCATATCTGCAGAGCAAAATAATCTACCAGATCAAAAGTAAAAGAATGAACATAAAAATATTTTAAATTGAGTGAAAAAATAGTCTCAAAATATAACACCCACTATTTCCAAGGCTGGAGAGCAGGAAAGCTTACAGTCGTATTATTTAGACATGTATTGCATCAATGTTCAGTCAGCTGAGTTGAAAAGATACTAACCAAAAAAATGACATAAAAAGCATAAAACATATAAGCAAACAGTGCAAACTAAGATACCGCTATTGCTGCAATGATGGTGTGCATAAAACACTCCTTAAAGATTTGTTTTATTATTTGTTATTATGTGCATGTGTATATATCTGCATTTGTGTACGTCCATGGAGGATGGAAGAAGGTGTTTGGTCCTTTGGGCCTGGAGTTGCAGAATGCTGTGAGGTGCCAGACTTGGGTACTGTACCAGCAGTAAGTCATCTCATCACTGGTCCATTTCTTAAGCCCTGATATATAAAGTTTCTCTTTTAAAAATATTTTATTATATCTTTGTGCCTTTTATATAATCCATGTTAATCAAATTTAGTCCTCCTCTCCCATCTGAGCCTATCATACCACCCCCATCAGATTTCACACATTCTGTCATATATGTTAAGTACTATCTGGTCAAGCATTTGTACCCAGATGTTCCACAGTGAAAGTTCATTCACTGGAGTCTAGTCAACGTATCTAGAGTCTCTCCTTTAAAGATGTACTCTCCCTCACCCAGAAAATCAGTTGCAAATAGTTTCTTGGCTAGGATTAGGGCCTGTTCCTCATTTCCCTTGTTCTTTGCTCAGGTTTTGTGACTGAGTTGGCCTGGATTTTGTGCATGCTGTCACCCTTGTTGCTAGTTCATTTGGGCAAATTCCTGAAATCCTCTCTTTCTTCATGTTCATACACCAACCCAGGTTCTTACAATCTTTCCAACCCCTCTTCCACAAGGCCCCGAGCTACTAATGGGTAAGGTTTAATATAGGGATTCTATTTTTAAAGAAATGACAGCAGTAACAACAACAAAACTTACCAGCACAATTCATTATAAATTTTAGAATTTTCCCAAAGAAATAAACTTAAAATCCAAAAATCAAGCACTATATGCTATTACTCATGTGTAAAATGTGAAAATTTTTGGTCTCATAAATTTTGAGATTTGTATAGCTATAACCAGAGTTCAGTAGAGTAGAGGGGTGCATGGAGATATGGAGAAGTTGATCAAGTTATTGAGTTATAGTTAGGTAGGCACTGCAGTGACTATAGATAATAATAACAGACTGGATTTCAAAAAGCCAGAGGAAATATGTTTTTCCATAAAGAAATGATAAATATTTAAGACAAACATTAACCTAATTTAAATATTATATGATATGTATATTATTGAAATGTCACATGGAAACTCACAAATATGTACAAGTTTCATATTATGTATCACCTAAATGTATCTTTTTAATATTTTAAAAGCAACACCAGGTTTAAAAGAGGTTATGTTCAGAGAAACTCTTATATGATATTGTTGTATGTATCAGAGAATTCAGTTTGAAAATCAGCTTGACATTACTTACTAAGTTGAAAGATACACAATTACAACTCAGGAATTTTAATCCTAGGCACATATTCTGAAGAAATTCCTCACACATGTGCACAAGGACAAAAAAAAAAAAAGCTTGAGAATGTTAATTGCAACTGTCCCAGACCAGATTGCTGGTAAAAAGAGAGCGGAAACAAAAGCTCATGTACTCAGACTTTATTTGAAGAGTATAATCACAGGTAAACAAAAGTGAGAAAAAAAGTGAAGTGAAATATAGAAAATAGGCCATAATTTTTTTTGAAAAGAAGTGAAGTATAAAGATGGGAGAACAAATATATTCTTAAGCTGAACGCATTCACAGCTTCTCAGCAGCAGATTGTTCAGTCTCATACAATGTCTTGAAAGGCCACAGGAAATAATCTGATCTTTAAGTGTTGGAGGAGAGAAGAACAATGATATCTGTATATCTGCTCCATCCTTTTCCCATCAAAGATTGCTCAACAGAACTTCCCTTCTGTCTACGTGGTATGTCACCTGATTCATCCTAGTGTTCAATGTGAAAGAAAGATGCCCCTTAGATTACTGTGATTGACACATGGTACCATAGTCTCTGCTTGCCCTTTAACATCACATGGATGCTCCTTAGTTTGCTTTGAAAATTTTCATTAGCTTTATGGTCATATAAACTCTATGAACCATTGCCAAGGAAGCATGGGTATGGGGAAGAGTTTGGTAGGAGAGGCTAAAAGATCAGAACTAAAGCATAGAAACTGAGGCCGATTCAGAATCTCTAACATCATAAGGAAACCATATATGAAATAGCCAAATGTCTCACCATAATAAACTAGCTAATTAATTCAGAGAGTTGTTGGATAATAAATAGCATGCAGTTATAAAAAGAAGTGATCTATAACAATACATACTAACACTGAAGAATCTGTGAACTGTCATTTAAGCTGGTAACTGAAAAACAACTGAGAAGTATGATTCTATGTCTCAAAGCACTCAAGCAATTAAAAAACAGCAATTTTGTAGATGTAGAAGCAATAATTATAACCAAGAAAATTTTATTAAACATTGTAGTTTCTACCTCTCAAAGAGAGCTACAACTGAGGCATGGAGCTGACAAAGAATCCTTAAGTTTCTAGTAATAATCTAACTCTCAAACTAGCTTAGGTGTACATGGGTATTAGTTTTAATATTATTTTTCAACTGAAGATCCAAACACAAAAAAATCTCAAAATTAGATTTGTGATACCAAATGTGTTGTCTCATGGCCATAATCCTTTCAACTCCAGAGGCTTAGACAGAAGACTCTCAAGGCACAGTCTCTGCTACTGAGGGAGATATGGTCTCAAATAACAACAACAACATCAAGAATAAAGTTTATGGTGCTTAGTCAGAAAAACAAAGACATTTCATACTCTGACTTATGAAATCACTACGGTCTTCAGTTACTTATTAATTTGGTATATTTTACAGTATTTCCAAAACAAATTAAACATCAAAATGTATTTCCAAGTTCTGAAGAACCATTGCTCTCTAATTTGACTCTCTGCTTTGAGCATTTTACTCTTCCAGTGCATCCTTCCCCAAACCTTCACCTTAGCTTCCAAAACAGTTATCTGGCTGTGCTATCCCTCTGTTTTTAGACTTTCTGTGGTGTCTTAATCTTCTGCTAGCATTCTTATTCTTAGATGAAAATCTGTCCCTTCCCTGAGAAAGCAACACATTTCATTAGGGTGCTGGTTACTTTTGTTACAAATGCAATCTCAAAATATATCCTGATTCTCTTGATTAGTCAGAGAGAAACTGGGGAGATGCTGATTAGAATAATATAATACTTAGGACTCCAGAAACACATGGTACCCATAAGTAAGATCTATAAATAATAGTAGTTTATATTGAATTGAATTATTCTGATAACGTTAAGTTAAATTTGTACAGACTTTTTCCACTTGGAGTCCCTTATTATATTTCCCTTTCTGTAATGGAAACTATTTCAGGGTCTTTATTTTTGTCTTTTTTGAGACGGGATCTTCCTGTATCCCACCTGGCCGGGACCTTACTGTGTAGACCAGGCTGGGCTTGAACTCAAAGAGATCTGCCTGCTTCTGCCTCCCGAGTGCTGGGATTGAAGGCACCCAGGCTTTCAGAGTCTTTTTTAAATGGATTATTCTGAGAAAATATTTTATGAGGCTGAAGATATTAATTAAGGGATTAATTAATTAATCAAGTCCCACTCCTCCTCACCACTATTGATTTGGATCTACTTTAGCCTACTAAAGACTTCAACACATTTTTCATGCTGCTACTATAATATTTACATTCAAATATGGTTTATAACGTTAATTAATTAAGAGATTAGCAGTAAAGAGCACTTACTGCTTTTTCAGAAGACTATAGTCCGGTTCCCAGCTCCCACACTGGACAATTCACAACAGCCTGTAACTCAAGTTCCAGGAGGATCTGATACCTCTCCCTTCAGCAGACACCTATATTCATGTGCACACTCAGATACACATTTAAACATAATTTAAAATAAAATAACTCTGAAAAAATAATAAAGTTAATAAACAAAGATAATGCTCTAGATCTGCCAAATTCATAATTGCTATGTAAACCAGCCATTCCTATTTTTATGACACAGTTTACCTACATAAACTAAAATAATATGATGATGTCTTCTTTTCTGGCCATCAAATGCTTGCATTCATTTCTCATTTCCTACTTACTCCTTAAAATCTTCATTTAAGGAGCATGTCCTTTGGGACGACCACTTGCTTCATATTCTGTGTGCATTTTTTTATTAAAACTTCACAGCAGAGTGATGAAGTAAACAGAATTAACCTCTTAAGTTTAAAAAATGACAAAAATAATGTTCAAATGAATTAAATAACATGTCCAAGATCATACATACAGTAATTATTGAAACCAAGTTTAAAACAATATATTCATAAAGGAGATCAAGAGATGGGTCAGTGGTTAAGAGCACTGGCTGTTCTTGTAGAGGACCTGTGTTCCAGTCCCATCACCCACATGGCAGCAAAAAAACATCTGTAACTCTAGTTCTAAGGTATCTGACACTCTCTTCTGACCTCTGTGGGTATTCCATGACACAGGTGCACTTATACACATGCAGTCAATATACTCACACATATAAAATAGAAATAATAAATAAAACAATATATTCATAAATTAAATATTAAAAGATGCATTAAAAGATGTATTTGATTGGAAGGACATTAATTCTGAAGCAATTCCCATTTCTCCACATCACTATTGATTTGGATCTACTTTGGCCTACTAGACACTTCAACACATTGTTCATACTGCTATCATAAAATTTACATTCAAATATGATTTATAAGTGTTATGTATGTTCATATTTTATCAAATATCCAAAATAAAATTTGAGTTCTACAAAGATTGGTTGTCTATATAGTTTTTCTCTCCCACAGAAGCTTGCATACATTGTAAATACTCCAAAAAAATCTATTATTTTTCATTTAATCTTACTGAAACATAATATAGTTCCTTACCCATTTCTGATGTCTAGCAATCTCATTGTGAAATATTTCTCTTATTTTTGCATGTTATTAAGAATAAATACCAGGAATCTGTAGGGTCTTGGAAAACAGGTTTAGTTTGTTACGTAAATGAGTTGGAATGGAATGTTGAATGTTGCAAGTGTTTATATCCAGGACAATGTGTGGCAGGACTAAACCTAGGTCCACAAACTCACTTTTGCTTTCCCTCTAACTTTTTCTTTCCCTTCTTATCAGCAGCAGGAAGTCTTGTTCCAACTTTTTGTGTTGTAACATAAATTGTGGTTTTTATGACTGTAGTCACTTGTAAGGGGTGCTAGTGATGAAGCAGAAGGGCCATAAAACAAGTAAATATGAAGAGGAATAAACGCTCCTAGTTTGTATTTCAAAATGCTATCCTTACTCCTCATTCTCCATAGCCTAGTAAATATTTGCACCTCCATGAAGGAAGTGTACTTCTCTCCTGGCTGCTCATGCTAAAACACAAACACAAACACACACACACACACACACACACACACACACACACACACAGTGGGAAAATAGTTCTCTGTTCTGAATTTCAGTCTATGGGATGCAATTTTATCCTGAGGGATTTTCCTCCTTTCAATACCAGATCTCGTTCCCTCTTCACTCTGGATGGTTTTAGCCTTCTGTACAATCAAAACATCCCCTTCACAGGTCTTAACTAAAAGAAGCAAGTGGAAGCAAATTAAATTGAAAGCTATATGTTTTGTCTGTTCTTTTGGCAGCTAATACCTCCCTGTGTATCCTACTCTTTCTCAGAAGTCCTGTCTAGTCTGCTGGGTCTAGCAATTTATTTCAAGGAAGAAAACTGTTGCTGAGTGAGGCTTGTATCCTACATGATTATTCTCTTGTTTCTATATCAAAAACTATTGGTTTTCTTAGACCTAAGATCATCGAAACATATAAGAAAGTAAAAGGAAGAGTGTTTGCATTTCTGTTATCTCTTAGGCACTGTTTTAGAAAGATTCCTCCTCTTTCCTTACTTTGATATTTGATTCAATATGTTTTTTTCCCCAAATGCCTTGGTTGATTGTCCTCGGGCATGGATTTGTTTCGTTTTAAATCTAAAGCACCCCTATGTTTTAGAAGTCAGAGCTTGTCTTAAAGTGTAACCCTTCCTTATTAAGGAAGAAATTCAGTTATTTCAGAATTTAAGTCCAAGTCCAGCATCCAGCTCTAACATGCAATTATTGCACCCCCTTTCCTCTCATCGTCCTGCAACAAAATCAGTTGTCCCATTTAGGGCTGAGAACTCTGGAATCTTTTGTTCTCTGTATAGTTAGTAGTTATGAGTCTCTGTGTTAATCAATCACCATCTTTTGCAAGAAGATTCTATAGTGACAGTCTATAGATGTATTAATCTGTGTGCATAATGGCAAGTCATTACATACTGGGTTAATTCTATCTCAGTTTAGGAGAATAATAGTAGGCTCTCCCCTATGGCTTATGACCCATCTAGTCATAGGTCATTATCCCTGATCGGTTATGGTCTCTATCATGTGAAGCAAACTTTAAGTCTTATCAGAAAACTCCCATAATATTTGTGCCATTTTTCTTCTCCAAAGGCTCAAGGATCATTGTGGAAGTGGGTGCAGAAAGATGATAAGAGCCAGAAGTAGTAGATAAATTCAAGGAAACTGTTTTTGAACATGACATCAGAGTTCTACATGAGAACCTCTAGCATTTATTGCTCATGTGAATCTATAGCATTTCTGAGAGCATTCAAATGAGCTATGCAAGTCCAAGTCAAACAAAATTCCCACCTGAAGGGGAGGAATAAGTGAGAAGCTGTTGGCAATTGATAGGTGCTAACGAAAGGAAGTCAGTTTTCATTAATGGTGTGATGTTTGTTAAGCTGACCGTACTCTAAGGGAATAGGCTTATAGCCAAGATTATATGGAGAACACAAATTAGACTCAATAGGCCTTAGAAAAAGTAATAGAGGACATGAAGTGGGGTGGGGGACAAAGGAGGTGAGGGAGGAGGTGAGAAGAGAAGGGCTTATGAATATGATGAAAATATATTTCAAGAAATTCTCAAAGAACAATAAAAATATCTTCAATAAATCAAAATAACATTCTGTAGTGCATTTTAAAACCCACTGCCCTCCCAGCACACCAGTACCACCTTTCAAACTATCAGTGTCTTCTGAGAATCTGAAAATTTCCTTCATGACTTGCTCCTGGATAACGAAGGATCATAATATAACTAAGGCTATCTTCAATACTTTTACCATGGCACAACATACACTTATTTGTATTTTGCCACTCTAGTGCTGTGATAGGATAGGATGGTAAATTGTAATCACAGGTTATTCTGTGAGAATTGCATAGGAAACAAGGTTAAAATGTTTTGTGCCATTTGTATAAATATGACTATAACCTTCTTATTCCCTGTGCCATAAAAACTCATCATTCATTTTTAGACTTTACTATGCTAAACGGTCATTGACAATATATTGTTTTTAGCTATTTGCCTAGTATTACTATCTAATTGTCCCAAATTTTTTTCATAGTTCTTCCTTAAAATCAAAGGTTTACATACAGTTATTGAGGGTCAATTAAGCCTCCAGATTTATACAGAAATATTACTCATGAATTTATTTACATTGGAAAGAAATATTTAAAGAAGTTTTGTGCTTTGAACCTATACAAGAAAGACTTTTAGAAGTCCAAAGATTCATGATTTCAAGTTCATGCTGTCTGATCATTTCTGTGTATTTTCTTTTTCTTCCAAATATAAGGCCATCATTCAAACCGTCCACTTTTATTTGCAGTGTTAATGTGAAAAGTTACTGTTATTAATAGCAGTTGGCATAAATTATACAAAACTTTCATAATTTACAAATAGGTGATCTCATTTGACATCACAGCACAATCTAGGGATGATTAGTTAATGTCATTCTTTGCGGATGCATCATCTCTTGTACATAGGGAAATGACAAAACTTAAAAGCTACATAACTGAGTGTTGAGTTAAAACACAGAATTTCCTGAATTCCAGCCTCATAATCTGTCCATATATTTCTTCACAAGTAAAATGTACAAGATATAAATATTCATATAACCTGTGATCAAAATATTATCTACTACATCAAAGGTACAACAAGTGTCAGTAAAAATTTATTACCCCTGTTACCTAAAGTTAAATGCTTAGAAGAAAAAACAAGATGCTTAATTGTTTTGGTTTTCTCTCTGTATTTTTAGTTTTGTTCTTGTTGTTGTTGTTGTTTTGAGAAAGGGTTTTCTCTAAACTTGATATTAATCTCACCATCTTCCTGCCTCAGCTTCCCAGTGCTGAAATTACAGGTATGTTCCACCATGCATGACTAATTTCCTTAATTTTTAAAGCAATAAATAATATATTGTTTCTGAAGGCCAAAGTTTAAAATATGCCTATAAATGATATGTTTTTTTTTCAGAATGAACAAACACTCTGAAAGAAAAGTGCTTAGAAAAAAACAGAAAGGAACCAGATATCCTAACTTAGCAGATTACTATATCAGTCTTGAGTTTCTTCTGCTTTTCTTAAGCACTATTTAAGGAACAAGGTTTCACTCAGTAGCATAGGCTGGCCTTGAGTTCTTGTCAATGCTTCTACCTTAGCCTCTCAAGAACTAGAATTATAAGCATCAGCAACTATGCATTTCTTTGTTCATTTCATAGATGAAAATTTATGCTTTGATGCTTCCCATCAAACATTTATTCTCCCATTTTACAACCAAATTTTCATTCCCAAACTATAACAGAGAATACATAAAGGAAAGGCAGCTAACTTTCCATACATGGAATGAGACAAATAATGAGACAAATACCATCCAGAATATGAAGATGATGGCTTACAAGAGTGTTGCTGCTGCCACTCTTCCAGTCTGCAACCTTTCTCTCAACCATGCTGCAGTTTCATCTCTCTGGACTTGCTTGGAAAATCATTTGCTGCTTTAGGCTAATTACATGCATTGAGTAGCTCTTGTAGATAAGAAATAATTCTCAGAAACTACAAATAGGAAATGTGCTCTCTATTGAAACTGGTTTTCTATGCTGTGTCCTTCTAAGGAAATTAAAGGAAAAGGAAGCAGAATTTTAGTGTTGATATGGAATAATTGACAAGCACTTGAATAGATGCTTTCACCTATGGTTTCTGTATTAATACTCAGAGTAAACCTACAAAGAAAATTTTATTGTTTCCGTTTTTCAGATAAGGAAATTAAAAATCACAAATGTTAACTAATGTCAAGCAGATAAATATCTTAGCAGAGTTTAAATCTAACAGACACATCCCATATTTTTTTGATTTTTTTTTCTGTAATGTCATATTTTAAAAGGCTCCCTATTCACAAGAATAAATTCACAATAAACAAAGTAAAAGAAGACATTCAGAAAAATCCAGATGCCAATACAGGTCTGGCTTCCAACTTGGCTTGAGCAAAGGTCAAAGGCAGAAAAATGGCAAACGGTATGTTATAATGATTAGATACACTCTTCAAAAATTAGTAGAAGAAATAACAAAATACAATTACAATAGTCCTGGTGAGCTAGTCAGAACTACATCCGTGCTGTCATCATATACCCCTCCCCATATTAGGCTCAGAAGCATTCTGCTTAGAGTCCAGAACTAGCCTGTTGAGTTATCCAGATCCTTTCCTAACTACTGCCATCCTGACACTGACACTCAGCCATATCTGTGATTGTCCACCTCACATAGGAAAACAGCCTGGAATCACCCCTTTCACTCAAAAAAAAAAAATCGAAAGTGAGGACCTGAAGCAAAGACAAAATATCTGTTCAACCTGATCAGAAACCAACTAAGATATCAAAACGATGAAAACAGAACCAAAATTCCATATAACAAATGCAAACTAGAATTTCCTAATAGACACACAACCAACAAAAGAAGACCAGGTCACAATGGATAAACATAGGTAATATGAAAAATCAATATAATGTTCCCAGCAACTAATTCCATCAGTTCTATAGAAGTGTTTTACGATGAGCGGTAGCCAGAACTCCAGAATACGAAATTTAAAAGGATCATGAACATTATCAAAGAATTCAAGTACTTAAAAGAATACACAAACACCTCAAGGAACTCAATGAGAATAGGAATAAACTCCTGACTGAAACTCAAGAAAATTCAAATATATGGCTGAATGAAATGGCAAAGAAAATTCAGGATTTGAAAAGTGAATTCACAAAAGAGAGAAATGTTTAGGAAAACTCAAGTTGAGATGAGGATGTAAGTAGAATAACCCAATTAGAAAAGACTGGGGAAAGTCTTGTCGTAAGAATGAATCAAATGGAAAACAGAACATGAAGACGTGAAAATAAAGGAGAACTTGACAGCTCAAAAAAATACGAAAAATTTTAAATACAGAAATTGAAGTTATAGTAGCTCTGGGCTGCAACAAAAAGATAAAATTTATGAATTATATGCATAGAGGAAGGAAGGGAATTTTAGCTCAGTGACAGTAACCAAATCATCATCAGGATTATAAAAATAAATTTACCCTAAATCAAGGAAGACATTAACCATACAGATACAAGGAACTCACAGAATTCCAAATATACGGAACCAGAAATAAACTTTCTATGATATATCATAGTAAAAGCACAAAATATACAAAACAAAGAAAGCATACTGATAACTAGAGGAGAAAGGTAAGTTACACATAAAGGCAAATTCATCACGATAACAGTTGAACATTCAATGCAAACTTTAAATGTCAGAAGATCCTTCAGCAATGTATTCCAAGTTCTAAATGACCACAGATACAATCCCGTACTATATTACCCAGCAAAACTGTCTCCCATAGTTGAAGAATAAATGTAAAACATTCAATGATATAAAGTCTAGAAGAGTTTATGTCCAATAAACGAGCCCTACAGAAAAGACTAGAAACAATACGAACAAATAAACAAATAGTCATATCCAAGAGGCTACAAAAAGAAAACACCTGAAGCTCCAATTACAGAAACAGAAAATAAGACTGATAACACAAACAGAAAAAAATACAGTACACAACATGTTTTTCAATAAAAATTATAAACATCAACAATTTCAAGTCCCTAATCAAAAGACAAGGGTTAACTGAATGGGTTAAGAGACAAAAATCCATCATTCTATTGTCTATAAGAAACTCATCTTCAAAGATAGGCACAGGCTTACAATGAAATAATGGAAAAAATATTACAAGCAAATCGGACCAAGAAAAAAGCAGGCATTGAACTTGATACCTGACAAAATAGATTTAAGCTGAAATTCATCTAAAGAGATAAAAACTTTTACTTTATTCTTAACAAATTTTAATAATCCAAAAAAACATTACAAGCATAAGCATATATGCACCAAACTCTGGCACACCCAGTTTCATAAAAATAGTACAGATTAACCCCATACCAGTAAGAGGAGGTTACTTTAATATCCCACTTTGTCCAATAAACCTGTCATCTGGACAAAAATGGACAAAGATTGACAACTGAATTTAATGATATCTTACATCAAATGGACCTAAGTGACACCTACAGAATATTTCACCCAAGAAGCAAAGAATGCACATTTTACTTATCAGCCCATTGCAATTTCTCTAAAATAGATGATACAATGAGGAAGAAAATAAATCTCAACACACAGAAAAAATAATTTCATGTGCTCTATGAGACCACAAGGCAATAATGCTTAATATCAATAGCAAAGGAAGATCTAATAACTACAAAAACTCATGATGATTAACCAACACATAACTGAATGATGAATGGGTCAAAGAAGAAACCAAGAAAGAAATAAAAATGCTCCTTGAAATAACTGAAAATGAAAACATAAAACACTAAACATGGGACACACTAAAAGCAGTCCTATAAGGGAAGTATATAGCTCTAAGTGCCTACATTAAAAAAATCAGAACAAACACAAATGAATAACTTAAAGATACAACTCATGCATATGGAAAAGCCAGAAAAAATCCAATACAAATCTAGAAGATGAGATGAAATAACAATTAGATATGTCTGTAAAATAGAAACAGAATAATTAGATATGTCAATAAAATAGAAACAGAAAAATACAGAAAAAAAATCAATGAATCTAAGAACCAGTTACTTGAAAAGAGAAAATAGACAGATCCTTAGTCAAGCTAACCAAAAGAAAGAGCAACCCCAAATCCATAAAAGCAGAGATGAAAAAGGAAACATTACAACAGACAGTAGAATACGGAATATTACAATGGAATAATTAAAAAATATATACCGTATTAAATTAAAATATTTGTAAGAAATGAATGAGTTACTAGATTCAACCAAACTACCAAAGTTAAACCACAATGAAATCAGCATGGACGATGTCATGTTAAGAGGAAGCTCACAGGATGAGATAAAAATCTTTGCCAGCTATATGTCTACTAGAGGATTAATTTCCAGAATATACAGAGTACTCAAAAACAAAGAATCAAGAAAACATATGACCCAAATTGAATCATGGGATACAGATTGGAGAGTTCTCAAGAAGAAACAAAAATGAGTAAGAAATACTTTAAAGGTTGTTCAACATCCTTAGTAAGTAAGGAAATGCAAATTAAAATATTTTAAGATTTCACTCTACCCCATTCAAAATGACTAAGGTTAAGAAAACAAATAGGCTGGAAAGATGGTCCAGCAGTTAACAACACTGACTATTCATGCAGAAGACCCATGTCAGAATCCCAACACCCACATGGCAGCTAATAACCTCTTGTAACTCTAGTTCCAAGGGACTAACACCCTCTTCTGACCTCCATAGGCATTGCATGATATGGGTGCACTTACATACATGCAGTCAATATACTCATAGACATAAAAGTAATTAATAAATAAAATATTTTAAAAAACAAATGACAATTGCTGTTGAGGATGTAGGAAAAAAGAGAACCCTCATTCACTGTTGGTGGGATAGAAAACGT
The DNA here is from genome assembly GCA_035773235.1 of Eospalax fontanierii. Classification (NCBI taxonomy): domain Eukaryota; kingdom Metazoa; phylum Chordata; class Mammalia; order Rodentia; family Spalacidae; genus Eospalax; species Eospalax fontanierii. Next base: position 83,960,379 of record CM069525.1, read on the forward strand.
GTAACCACTGTGGAAATCAGTATAGAGAACTCTTAAAATCTAAAAATAGATCTACAGTATTATCCAGTTATAACACTCTCTGGCATGTACTCAAAGGAATCAACATCCTGCTCCAGAGATGCTTGCTAAGGCATGTTTGTTTCTACTCTTCACAATAGTTAAGAACTCGAAACAACCTAAATGTCCCTCAACCAATGAGTGGGTAATGAAAATGTGGTGCATTTATACAATGGAGCTCTACTCAGTGGTAAAGACAAAAATCATGAAATTTGCAGGTGAATGAATGGAAGTAGAAACTGTTATACTAAGTAATACATCCTCAGTCAAACAAGTAACACATGTTCTCTCTCACTGGCAGATCCTACATCCAAATACTTAAATGTGAGTATATATTCTGATGTAAACAAAGGAACTAGTAAAATAGAAAGGTGAGAGGGGAAGAAGCTCCAGAGATGGGAATAGTAGGAGACAGGTGTTATTAAGTGGAAAATGGGAGTACTTTAACTTGATAGGGAAGTCTATACAGAGAGAGAGAGAGAGAGAGAGAGAGAGAGAGAGAGAGAAGAAGAAAAAGAAGAAGAAGAAGAAGAAGGAGGAGGAGGAGGAGGAGGAGGAGGAGGAGGATAAAGTGATAAACAATTATTAGGTGGTATGAAAGACCAAAGGGAAATATAGTATATACTACACACACTTAAAACACACATATACTACACACACTTAAAACACACATATAAACATGAGTGAATGTGTATAGCTTAAGGCTATATAAAAGAAATTACAGTGCCAGGCAAGGGAAACCACCCTTCAAGTTGTTGCTCAGCATAGTCCAAAAGAGTACCCAAATAATACAAGCTATAGCAACAACCCCTCATTGCTTCCCATAGCTTAAGGGTAAGACTCTGTTGCTGAAAACATGACACACTTTGGACATAGGACTTGGAACAACTGAGCTTGGATTATCCTGAAAGCCTCCTCCCTGAAGACTTGTTCTTATAGTATCAGACATGACTATGAAAGCTGCCAAGGGAGAAAATTGATGTATGATCTTACTCAGCTGTAAAACCTATGAACCACAACAATGACCAGGACATTTTTATTGATGTTTCTACTTATGCACCAGTGTTACGTCTATCTTCGTGGTAATCAACATCTGGTTAATATGTCTTAAGACCCACTCACTGGGAGGGGATTTCATGTGTGGTACGGTAACCATAATCAAGTACACATGACTGGAAAGGTCATAGACCCTAGAGAAGAACCTACTTCAGTCACTTCCCTAGACCAATGTAATTTCTTACTATAGTCTAAAGACATATCCTTATTTACCAGACAAGTATACTCCTTACCACTCATCGAAGAAGGTTTTTCTTGCAACAGATAGACACTACTACAAAGTTCTACAAATGGTCAAGTGCAGAGAATAAGTAACTTTGGGGTGGTAAGCACTAACATACATTAAAATGCAACCTCTACACCTAAGGCTCAGGGAACTTCATCAAAGAAGGGACCAAAATAATGTAAGAATCAGAGGATGAGACACCTGCTGCAAGTCAATGCATTCTATACATGATAAGGAAGATGTACCAATGAAATCTCCACAATATAAGACCTACATAATGAAAAAAATCAGTTGATATGTGAAAGTGAATGGGGGGACATTTATAGAGTTCCCACCTCAAGATGAGTACCTACAGGCAATCAACGGATGTTCAGGAAGGAAGAATCTTAGTTTTCTTTTCTAATAGAATTTTTAATTGAAAAATCATCTATTCTATTCTACTTGTCAATATGCTTCCTTAGAAGAAACTGCAATAATTAGGTTTTCACAAAAATAAAACTGATGAGATTTTAAGAACTCTCCAACTACATGAACTGTCAATTATGAATAGCTCATGATACTACTGTAGTAAAAATATACTTGTTTATTAGTCTTCAGTGATAAAAATGAAAGAATCAGTAACTAGGTGAAACTATATTCTCTTACATTAATCTTATGAATAAAAAGAACAAACTTGCAAAACATCAATTTTTTCATATTTTCATAGCTTGATATTAAACCATTTCATATAATATGCTATGACAATTATAGAGATCTAGGACCATATTAGTGATTCAAGAATATATTTGGCAGTTAGCAATTCAAATGTTAGAGGTAGTGATATTGGTAGACCAACAATGAATCACTAGATGGGAAAATATTTTCATATTCCCTGTAGATACCTGAGTTCTTTTTCAGTAATTGAAAAGAAATACTGTCAGGTTTATACCATTATTCCATACAGATCAGATAACTCAGGTCTTTAATATATCAAACTATCATCATGAACAAGAAATGTCTGGTTGCAACTAAATATATCATTTTTTCAGATGTGTTTGGTTCATGAAGACACAATCTTATCTTTTAATAGCAGAAACTACATTTCAGTAATAAAGGTTTTCTTAATTATAGAAATTGTTCCTTTATCTTTAGAGGTCTTCCAAATTGTCATTACTAGATAAAATCATATTTTATGAAGCATTTTTAAATATTCAGTTCACATATGTTAGAACTAATCTTTTAAGTATATTTAAATTAATCACCAGGTAACATTGAGGGCAAAGGCTATGCACAATGTATTTGTATAACGTTTTGTTCATAATAGATGCTCCATATATGAGTGGTTCCATAGTCAAGACTATATCGCAAGCAAGAGAAATATTTCAAATGAGTCTGAGAATAAATGAGCACTCAAGTTTTTAATTGTAAATTTTATTTATTTATTTATTTACTTATTTATATGACCACTTTGTGAGAATTGGTTTTCTCCATCTACCTTGTGGGATTTTGGGATCAAACTCAGGTCATCAGGCTTCACAAGTGCCTTTTATTCACTGAGTTTACTTGCTGACCCAATATTTATGTTTTCGCTTTTCTTTATGTGCGTCAGTGCATTGCCTGCCTGTATATTAGTGTATCTGTGTCATGTAGTACCCTCAGAGGTCAGAAGAGGGTGTTGGATTCCCCTGGAACTGGAGTTATGAACAGTTGTTAGCCACAATGTGGGTGCTGAGAATCAAAGCCCCGTCCTCTGCAATAGCAGCCAGTGCTCTTAACCATTGCACCATCTCCTCAGCCTTGAATTCATGGTTTTCTACCAATGAAAATTACAAAAGTAAATCTGTGTTCACATAATACTGGCCTTAGACTTAATTTTATAATGTCTTCTCTCTGCTCTCTCACATATATAAATGCAAGATATATAAGTAAACAATGTTCACGTATAAAAAGAAATATCTTCATCTTTGACACTGTTTTCATCTTTGATTATCTCTCTTTCGTTTCATTTTTTTCCACAGTAGACATGCTTTTTTCCAAACGTCAAGAAATTCTTCACAAAGAGGTAAGCAGGATGTGCTCAATACTTAATCTCTAATACAAAATTATTGAGCAGTTGGACCTAATGGAGCATAATTAGGCCATGATGATGAATGAGTAAATGTTTTAATAGCATAGTGTATGAGGGAGTTCCATAAAACCTAGGGTAAGGGGGTGTCTTTTGATTTTTCTGGTCCTTTCTATGTATTTCTATCACAAGTTGGCACAGGATGAAGGCCCTTGCCAGGTACTGGTTCCTATACATATTGACTTCCTTCTTCTGGTATCGTAACCTCGTAATATATTATCTAGTCTGAGCAAGATGCACATCTATAATCTCATTACTTGGGAAGGAGACTTAGAGTATTGTGAGTTCCAGGCTAGCCTGGGCTATAATGAGATCATATCTAAAAAGAATTTTTAGAACAACCAAAAATTACATAGGCTGTGATATTCTTTTACAACACTACAAGAAACTAACATATTCACCCCCTCTTTACTTCCCCTTTTATTCTCTCCTTTATACATTCTGGCTTCCTCTCCCAACATCCATATATCTCTTCTCTTTTATTTCTTTCATTCCTTTCCATAGCAGTACATTTTGTCCTTCATGTTTCTGTATGTCTGTATTATATCATTGTAATGCAATACTACAAAATGGATAAAGAAAATAAATTTATTTGTCTCAATTATGGGGGCTGAAAAGTCTAATATCAAGATGTTCATGTCTGGTGATGGCTTATATGCTACATCACAACATAATAGGGGCCATGGCTCGGTAAGAAATTACATTAGAGATCAAGAGTGAACGAATTTGCCTTTGTAACATAGACATCTTAAGGTTAACTAGTTCATTTCCTCAGGAAAAAACACTGTTCCATTCAATGTTCTTATTTTCTCAGGGTCTCTTAAAAATCCAACATCCTAATACCTTTATATTAACAATTTATTTCATCCTGAGTTTGGAAAAAGATATTCAAATCATAGCATTTCCCAATCTTCCACAACTGTTTTCCTTCCTTTCCTCATATTCTTCCACATATTTTTCTTGGTACACACACACACATACACACACACACACACACACACACACACACACACACACACCATGCCCCCTACCATATATAAGCTGACAGATAATCTTAATGTACTGAACCAAATGTGTGTCATACCACATATATTAAATGTTAAAATAAATGTCTAAAATTGTTAACTACAATATTAAGAGTTGTCAAAGATGGAAATCAGTTTCAAATGAGATTTTATTTAGGTAGAGAGTGTGCCTAATATGCTTCAGGCATGCAAATTCCCTTCTACAAGTGATTTAGTCACAGGTCTGGTCAGATGTGGTGGCACAAGTCTATAATTCCAGCACATTGGTACCCAATCCAAGATGACAGCAAGTTCAAGACCATACTATGATACCAAATAAGACTCATCAAAAACCAAAAAACAATAAGAAAGCCCAGGTTTTCAGCTAAGGACCCTCAGCCCTCTTTCTATTATTTGTTGCTTAATCTGGGGAAGAAACAATTTCTAGAATTTAAGACAAGGAATATATGTTTCATTCAAAGAAATGAAGAAGCTTTGTAGAAGTTTTTTGTTCGACTTTGAACTATCAAAACAGACATGTGAATTTAAAAAAAGATATCGTTATTGATTTTTTTAAAGAAAATTTAAAAAATTAGTACATACACACATACATGTACACAAATATACACACACATATATATGTATATATATATATATTTATTAAAAGAAAAGAAAAAAAGATATGCTGGAAAGTCTTCATTTAATCATTTTCAGCCTATTTTGCTTTTTAAACTTATTTTCTTAATGTTTATTTTTTTATGTTTTGTTGTTAGAGCAGTTTTAGATATTTTAAAGAATTGAACAGAAACTATGGGGTTTCCCTCTAGCCCTTCCATGCCTCCCTCACTCCTTAGCCAGTTTCCCTTCTTACCAGCATTATAGGTGAGTGTGGTACATTTATTAGAACGTATGAATAAATATTGCTGTATGTCCTAGTTACTTTCTACTGCTATGATAACACAATTACTAAAACTGACAAGGGGAGGAACAAATTTATCGTATCTTACATGTCCCAGGGTCTTGCCTCCATGTTCTTGCCCTGAGTTTCTGCCCTAATTGCACTCAGTGATGAACTGAGACCTGGAAGATGTAAGATAAAATAAAACCATTCCTCCCCAAGTTGCTTTTGGTCACAGTGTTTATCATAGCAATAGAAAGTATCTAGGGCAGAAACTGGTACCAGAGAGGGATATTGCCGTAACGGATCTGAACATAATTGTGTCTGTGAGGGTTGTGAATTTCTACAGTTCTTTGTTTATTTGGAATACCAGTGTGTTATAATATATGCTTTACACATATTTTCTATTAGCTTGTGACTTGCTTTTTCAATGTCCTCAAAATTTTCAGAGAAGATTTTTAAAATCTTTATTAAAAATATATATCCTCTTGGGTCTGGAGAAATAATTCAGCAGTTAAGACCACTGGCTGCTCTTGCAGAGGACCCAGGTTCAATTCCAAGCAGCAACATGGCACCTAATAACCATCCATAAGTCCTGTTCCAGGGGAATCCAACATCCACTTCTGACCTCTGCACACACTGCATGACATGGGTGCACTTGCAAGCATGCAGGCAATATACATATGCATAAAATAAAAACAACAAATAAAGTGCATAAAATTATATATCCTCCTTTTTAAATATTTTTTTTCTTTATACCTTAGCTGAAGATTTATTGTTTCTCTTCTGTGGATTTTGCTTTAAGTGTTGTGTCAGGAAAGTCACTGTAATACACAAATTCACCAAGATTTTGTATTATGTAATCTTGTTCAACTTTTGTAATTTTGTGTTTTACATTTGAATCTTTTATCTATTTTGAGTTAATTGTTATGAAAGCTGTAAGATTTATCTAGATTCATCTGTTTAACTTACTTGTTACTCCTTGTCAGTATTATACAGGAATACAGTAAGTTTTACTCATTTTCATCCCCTATTACCCTGTCTCCTCCCCACTGAAACTATTCTTCCTAAGATGCCTTCCTCCTACTTTCAGGCCTTTTGTGAGTCGAATGGCTGATTGTATGAGCACGGACGTGAGGTTATTTACTGAAACATGGGCAAATTACCAGTGGTTACATCAATAAACTGACACCCCTTCCCCCATGCACTATTAAATGTCAATAGTCCACCAGGGAGGCATGAGGACTCATGAGCCCTTTCCCTTTCTATGACAAAATGAGAATGGGCCCAATCTTGTACAGATCGCATGTGGATAAGCACAGCTGCAATGAGATCATGAGTGCCATGACCATGTAATGTCCAGAAGACATCTTTTGCCAACACCGCCTCTTCAACTCCTGGTTCTTCTATTTAGTCTGCCCTCCATTCAGGAATGTTTCCTGAGTCTTAGAGAGGGTGATATAGATGACCCATTTATGCCCGAGGACTCCACCATCCCTGTTTTTGGCACTTTGAGAACTTACAAGGCTCCACATTAACTTCTGCCTGCTTCAATAAGTTTTTCTGATGAAATGAAAGCCGAGAGCAGCACTAATCTATACATATAAGCACGAGCATTTAAAAGGCAATCTGAACACACGTGCACTTCGCGAAATGGTGGCAGTGGGTTCGCCCATAAGAAATATGTTACTGCTGTCCTTAAGTTTTTGAGCAAGTGTATAGTATGAGCAAGCCTCAAATCCATCAGAAAGCAGTTAGTTACCTTGATATCTTTCAGACCACCGCTGACACCAGTGAACCCCACTTGCCAGGATGGTCATTATTGTAACTCACAGCTGGGTAACATAGTTGATGCTTTTTCTCTCCCAGCAGCCTGCATAGCATTTTCTGGTACAATGAAAGGCAGCCAGCAGGGGGCATTTTACAGCTCATTTCCAGCATTATACCTTCATGTCCTTTGTCAACAGTGTGTAGTATCATCAGCAATAGAATCTTATCAAGTCCTGTTGTAAAACAAAGGGTAATGACAGTAGTCTATGTTGTTTTGTTAGTCTCTGGGGATTCTTGATGAACAAAACATAGAAGGTATCCCACACCTGGCAGTGGCATTTTCATTTAATGACCCATAGCTGGCTTCTGGAATGATCATTATCTTCCTCTTTACCATGTAGGGTACCTCTTTTGACTCTTGCTTTAAATTATTTTATAAGATTATTAAATAATATACTTCTTTATGTTTTTACATACAGTCTTGGTTTTGGTTATCCCTCCCCTTCGCTCCACCTTTGCCTTAACCTCCAAATCTCCTCCCCCTTAAATACCTCTACTTCTAGTATTCCTTGTTCCACCTTCATGTCACCTGTGTTCTACTCTCCTCTCCCCTCTCCCTTTAAAGCCTTTCTGACCCTCTACCATCCTGAGCCTTTTCTATTGTCCTGGCTTCCACATATAGTCCAAGATAAACACAAACCTAAGATTTCACAATTAACACCAACATAGGAGTTAAAACATGTGACTAGCTTCTTTCTAGGTCTGAGCTACTACACAATTATTATATCTAGTTCTGTTCATTTACCTATGAATTTCATTTTTCTTAACAGATGATTAATATTGCATTATGGAAAAGTACCATATTTTCATTATTGAATCATCAGTTGATGAATATATAGGTGGGTTCATTTATGCAACTACCCTGTGATGTCTACACAACACAATTTGTTTTTATTCATTTGCCACCTCTGGTTCTTACAATTTTTCCACCTGCTCCTCAACAATAATCCCTGAGCCTTGGGAGCAAACAGTGTGATATAGGTATCCCATTTAGAGATGAACATTCTCCAATCTCTTAATTTCTGAACATTGATCAATTGTGGGTGTTGATGTTACTAGAACTCTGCTTTAAGTAGAATCCTCTCCATGGACAAAATATGGTTCAATCTTTCAGAGAACTGGCTGCTTTTGCAGAGGACCTGAGTTTGGTTCTCACCACCCACATGGCAATTAACAAGCACCTGTAACTCCAGATTTAGGGAATCATATGTCCTCTTCTGAATTCCATGGGCTTTGTACAATACAAGTGAACTTACATATATACACACAACACACTCATACACATAAAATAAAAAAAATAATAAATGAAAATATTTTTAAAGTTTTTTTAAAGAAGAACCCTCTCTAGTGAGAATTGTGATCAACTTTGGAGAAGGCTCCATGGGCTACTGAGAAGAGAATTTATTCTTTGGTGTTTGGGTGGAATGTTATAGAAATGTGTTAGGGCCATTTGATTTATTATTTAACTGTAGGATTTCTCTATATATTCCTTTTTTCTGGATATCTTATTGGTGAAAGTGAGCTACTGAAGTCACTCACTATCCCTGTGTTACAATCAATATGTGATTTTAGATCTTACAGTGTTTCTTTTACAAAATTGTGTGTTACTATGTTTGGTACATTTATATTTCATAGGATCATAATATAATCTTGGCAAAGTTTTCCTTTAGTGAGCATGAAGTGTCCTTCCTTTTCTCTTATGATTACTTTTAGTTTGTAGTATATTCTGTAAGATATTAGAGTAGTGCAGGAGATAGGTGTTACCAAGTGGGTTTGGAGAAAATGGAGGCACTTTAACTGGGGAGGGGGGAGGAAGCATTGCGGAGAGGGGAGAGATACATAATATTTAGGTGTGGTTAGGTGTGATGAAAAACTAGAAGGACCTATATTCGTTCATAAACCTACTGAAAAATACACAAGCAATATCTGTTCATGAGTGCAATTGTATAGCTTAAAGTTATAACAAGAAAACTACTGACGGAAAGAAGTTTCCCTTCAAATTGTTGGTCAAGATAGTTCAAGCAACTCCCAAAATAATACAGGCTATTGCCACAGCCATTGGTTGCCTTCTTGAACTTGAAGGTAAGACCCTATAGCTGAAGACAAGACATACTTCAGAAAAAGGACTTGGATCCGTGGAACTAGAACTGACCTGGAAAGTCTCCTCCCAGAAGACTAGCTATCATAGTTTCAGAGGACACCATGCAAGCTGTTAAGAGAGAAAATCAATCAATGGTCAAACTCCAGCTTTAAAGCCTAATAACCACAACAATGATAGGCATAAGAAACTATGTCTATCCATGCAGCAGTGGCTTTTTTATCTAGAGAGTAGTAAAAAGCTATCTAATTGACTTAAAGCCTACTCAGTGGGAGGGAACTTATGTGTAATACATACAAAATACACATGGAGTGGTCATAGATCCTAGAAAAAAACCTATATCTGTCATATCCCTAGTCAAATGTAATTTATTACTGATGATAAATATGTATCCTTATATTTACAGGCAAGTAAACCTGTCACCATTCATCAAAGAAGCTTCCATTTGCAACAGATGGAGACTGTTACAGATTTCCACAACTGGTCAAACACAGAGAATAAGTGTTAGTGAAATCCCTAGGCTATGTGACACCGCTACAATGGAACCTCTATACCTAAGTCTCAGGAACAGGGGGTAAAGAGAATACTAATGTATCTCTCAACTCTCACCAGCACAGCTTCCTCATGCAGCAGACAGTGATGAACAAAGAAGGCCACAACTGGTCAAAATGTAGAGAAGATATTACAGATTGCGTGTCCCTGGATAGGACTCATATATTAAACCTTATACACCCAGGACTCAGGGACCAATGCAAAAGAGAGGCAAAAAAGATTGTAAGATCCATGGGGTTATAGATAATCACAAGGAAACAGAAATTTCCAAATTTTTGGGCACTTTCTCAAATGAACTTTCAGCAATGGTGACAGCATGCAAAAGACCCAGAAAAACTCAAGCTAGACAAGAACCCAGCATGAAACTGGGAAATGCACAAGAAGCCCCAACCTTAGCTGAGGAACTATTATCAACTGATCACTGCTGGGTGAGGGAGAGTTGATTTTCTTTAAGGAAACGACACTAGATATGTTGAACATTGTCCAAGAGATGAACTCATACCTAGGGACATCTGGGTACACAAACTTTACTCAACAGGCTTTAGCATATATGACAGAATGCATGAAATCTTGTGGGTAGGCTATGGGAATACAGATAGGGGATAGACGCTAAATACGTCTAAGATACGATATATAAAATACAAAAATCAATGAAAATACATATTGGAAAGAAGATATTAGACTAGCTACGCCTGCTTGTTTCTTCATTTCACTTGCTTTGAATAGCTTTTTCAATCCTTTCACCGTAAGGTGTTTGCAGATATTGATGATGAGGTGTGTTTCTTGGAGAACGCAAATAAATGGATCATGTTTTCTAATCCAGTCAGTTTGTGTCTTTATAGGGGAACAGGGAACCTTAACATTGAGAGTTACTGTCAATCAACAGTTACTTCATCCTGTTATGTTGCTGTTCTAGTGATGCTTTCTTAGACCCCTGTTAGCTGTTTTGGAATTGTTTACTTATTCTTTGTGTCTTCTTGGGTGTGTTTAATATTCACTTTAGAAAGGAATATTCCATCTAGTATGCTCTAAAGATCTGGCTTCCTGGAAATAAATTCTTTAAATTTGTTATTATCATGGGAAGTTTTTCTTTTTCTTTTGATTACAACTGATAGGTTTTTTTTTTTCTGAGTATAATGGTCTGGGATAGCATTTCTATTCTTTCATGACTGTAGGACATTGGTCCAACCTCTTCTGGCTTTCATAGTCTCTATTGAAAAGTCAGCTTTTATTCTGATGGGTCTGCCTTTATATTTGACTTGATTTTCTCTATGGCATCTTTGAATATATTTTCTTTGTTCTGTAGATTTAGTGGTTTGACTGTTGTACAATGTGGGAAGTTTCTTTTCAGGTCTTGTCTACTCTGTGTTCTGGGTGCCTCTTGAAAATTGATGGTTTTGCTTAGATTTGGGAAAATTTTCTTTTATGATTTTGTAAAACTATTTTCTGTGCCTTTGACGTGTCTTTCTTCTCATTCTTTTATACCTATGATTTTTAGGTTTGGTCATTTTATAGTGTCCTAGAGGTCTTTATGTTCAGTTTCCGGGTTACTTTTGAATTAATATTTTCTTTGACTCATGGATCTATTTCCTCGTCTTTAGGATACTGTATTCTGTCTTCCAATTGATCCCATCTACTTGTGAGGCTTACCTCTAGGCTTTCTTTGATTTTTTGAGATTTTCAAGTTTTATTTCAGTTTGACTTTTCTTCCAAGATTCTGTTTATAGGATTATCATCTCATATCCTCAAATTTTTGGTACATCATTCAAATGTTTGTGTTTTTATGGCCTTCATTTAATCTTCTCTTCATATCCTCTTTGAGTTCCTTGAACATATTTATAATTTCTATTTTGAAATCATTGTCTTGTGTATCAGCTTGTTTGCTGTTCTCAGGAAACAATACAAAGGTGTGCTAATTTGGGGGGACTGGAGGTACACTGTGTTTGTTACTCATTCTGTTTGCATTTTGTGATGGGATCTAGGCATCTGAAGCTATATCTTTGGAGGTGTTTCTTGGTGTATATATCTGATCTTATCTCCATTGGTTCTTACTGTTGTTTCTTCTTACACCAACTTGTCAGACTATGGCCCAGCTGAGTGGTGTTTGCTGTTCATTCTTGAAATCAATCCATGTTGATGTGAAAACGTGGTATAAAAATTGGTCCCAGTTCAGCTAGGTATAGGTGCAACTTCTTAGCACAAGGTTCTAGAACAGACTCCATGAGGTCTTAAGAGAACAGTTTGGGCTGGTTGGCTGCTAGGTGAGTATGTTAAGAGACAGGTCAGTTTTGACTTTTGGTTGGAAGGTGGCGATGATTTGAATTTGAGATAACTGAGAAAATATGCAAATGTAACTCTTGACTGAGTTTATCTGGGGTGATGTACAGGTTTTATAATCCCAGCTATGCCTGAATATCTAGGGATGGCCTCAAACATCGGTGAGATTCCTTAGACCATAACAAACAGGGCAATGTGAAGGCTGTGAGACTGAACCTAGGATTGGAACACTGGAGCTGGGGAACTCACAGGTGTGGTGTGTATACTGGGTTGTGTGACCCTAGCTATGCCCAATAGCTGGAATAGTAGACAGGGAATACTAGGGTTGGGGAACAGTGCAGCAGTGAAAGCTGGGATTGGGGAACTCAAATTTGTATTGGAAACCAGAGGTCTGTGGAGTGTATATTGCTGCGTGATCCAAGCAAGCCTGAGAGCTGGGGTAGTTTTCAAAGAATGAGAGTGTTGGAGGAATTCACAAATCGAGCAGAACTTGCAGAATTAGGAGGTGCACAGAGCTCCATGACCTGAGCAAGCCTCTAAATTTCTAATTTCATTTTCATTGATTGTTTACAGGAAAACAATTGCTGCATATTAATGTTTTGTTCTTCAACATTACTATGGGAATTTTTTTGTTGATGATGATATTTTGGAAGACTTTTACATAGTGAATCATTTCACATACGAACAAAGCTGGTTTTCTTCTTAATCTTTATAACTTTGATTATTTTATTTATCTTTTTACATTAGTAAGGGCATCTGGAATGATTTTGTTTAGGAAAGGTGAGAAAGAACATCCTTCTCTGCTTTTGATCTCAGAATACTTCTAGTTTCTCACCTTAAATCAGATATTAACTGTAGGATTTTTATTTGATAAAGGTTATGTTAAGCAAGACTCATATACTACACAGCCAAGCCTGACCTCAAATTACTACACAGTAATTCTTCCTCAGTCTGCCCAATACTAGGATTATAGATAAGTACTATCACATCCAGTTTAATCTTAGATTTTTTCTAGATTTTTAAATTAACTTAAGGGCATTCCCCCACAATTTCTAGTTTATTGAGGTTTTTGTTTATGAAATGATTATTGATTTTTGTCAAATGATTTTTCTGCATTTATTTCTATCATCATAGTACTTTTATTCTGTTTTGTTTTGAAACAGTGTTTCATGTTTACCAGATTGTCTTCAGACTTGCTATGGAGCAGAAGATGACCTTGAACATCTCATTCTCCTGCTTGTGCCTCCCACCCATGTCATGTCTTGGAAATATAGATACTTGCCACCGTAGTTTATGTGTTGCTAGAGATCAAACTCAGGTCCTTGAAAATGTTAGGCAAGACTTCTACCAATGGAATTATACCCAGAGCTAATTACTTAACCTGTTAATGTTATTAGTTGCATTGACTGATTTTTCAAAGTTTGAGCCAGACTTATATACCTGAAATGAATCATATTTTGTTGAGATCTATCGTTCCTTTTATACAATGTTAAATTCAATTTGTTAATCTGTTCCTTGTTGAGGTTTGTCATGACTTTTCATAACCCATATTGCTCTATATTTTTCCTTTCTTATACTAGCTCTGTACGTGTTTGATTAGTATATTCTTGCCAAGTAGAGTCAATTGGGTATATTTCCTTGTATTTCTCTTAGTCAGATTGCAGATAATCGGTATCAATTCCTCTCTAGTAAAATGAACTTAGCCTGATAATTTCTGCTTTGAAAGACTATCAATTTAGTTTTTGTTTTTGAAACAAGTTTTCACACGTGTACTTAGAACTTGAGATCTTTCCATCTCAACCTCCCCAATAGGTGGGATATCAGGTATAATATACCACATCTGGCTCTAATTCCTTTAATTATTATGTTCATACTTAAGCTACTTGCTTGTCCTTGTGTGAATTTTGTAATGTAGTTCTTTCAAAAAATTCATTAATTTCACCTAAGTTTAATTTCTGAGCACAGAGGAACTCATATTTTGTTATTGTCTTTTGAGGGTCAGATGCTTTAATTTCACAATTTATTTCAGGATAAAATCATTATTCTTTTGTAAAAAATGTTTATTAATTCACTGAGAAGGTCTTACAGAGTATTTTGATCACTTTTATCCCAATCCCTTCCCTTAACTCCTCACTCATCCACCACAAACTTAGTGTTCTCTTTTTCTTTTTTTAATTTAACAATCCATTGGCTGCAATTTATGCTGTCCATATATGTCTGAATATGAGGACATTCACTGGAGCATGGTTGACCTACCATGTGTTACACCCTTGAAGAAAATCTGTCTCTTCCTTTCCCAGAAGCTGTTAACTGTTCATAGATGTTCTACTAAGGATGGAGAGTTATTAACCCCTTCTGACTGCATATTAAATGTTGAATAGCTTGTCTTACGGAGGCAACCATAACTGCTGTGAGTTCTTGAGTGCATCATGCCTGTCATATCCAGAAAACATGGCTTTGCTCTGGTTCTCCCTGACAATAACAATTTTTCTTTCCCGTGTCATCCACCATGGTCCTTGAGGTTTGGGCAAAGGGTATAATATATATATATATATATATATATATATATATATATATCACATTTGTGGCTAAGAACTCCATGGACAATTATTCTTGGCACCTTGACCACTTTTGTGCTTCTATGTTAACCACTATCCACTTCACAAAGAGTCATCTCTGATGAGATCTGAGAACTACACTAATCTATGTGGAGAGAGATATCAAATTTTGAGGTAGTCTGATGCTGTGTCCATTTAGCAAATGACAATAATATCTTCACCTCTGGGAACTGCATATTCCCCAACTATGGGTTCTTAGTCAGATTTGCAGTATCAAGCATGTTTCCTCCTTTGGAGTAAGACATGTCTAATCAGAAAGCAGCTGTTTACCTGGATAACATTCCTGCCACTGTTGATGATAGGATATGACAGAGGGTTGGGAGAAGGACAATTAACATTAAGGAGATGGATAGATGATAGCTTGATAGATTGATTGATAGATTCATATGAAATAGTTTATTTGGAGATTCTCTACACAAGTGATTATGATCATCCAAGAAGATGTAGGCTGACAAAGTCCATTGTTAGGTGTGGGATAACTCAGAAGTGTCCTGGAGATTCCACAAACAATGCAGGCTGTTGCTACTTTTCTTGGCTACCCATCAGAAAATGAATACATCTCACACATTGGTCACAGGACATGAAGAAATCAAGTTGATACTAACCAAGCAGCTTCCTTCATGCTGGCTAGCTTTTATAGTACTTGGAGGTGTTATGAAGCCTGGTGGGGTGAAAAAGTCATTGACAGTCTTACCCAACTAGGACCTCTTTGAATTACAATAATTATTGGCATGGCAAGATATGCCATTGAGTGCAATTATTATCCTTTTAATATTTATAGCATAAGAAGTGATAGCTGTCCTTGCACTTACTACTTTTTTCCTTGGGTCGATTACATAGAGATTTGTCAAATCTATTATATTTTCCATCTGCCAGTTTTGGCTTTTGTTGACTTTTCTCTAACGATGTCTTCTTTCCAATTTCATTGAATTTTATTCTAATTTTTATTATTAATCTTTTTCTATTTAATTTGTATTTCAATTGATATTCCTTTTCTATTTTCCTAAGGTAAAATCATAGATTAATAATTTTAATAATTTCCCCCATTTAATATATTCAACAAATGTACAGTGCCCTTGAATTGCCACATTTGCTACATCCTGAACATTTTGATACATTTCATTTTCATATTGATTTTTTTTATCTTGGACATCTGGGAACCATACCTCTAAATATAGTTATTTTGTAATGTTAAGGAACTTGATATAAAGCAAAAGGCTCTCTCTGGGATTCTCCTTATCTCCATAAAGATCATATTACAAAAGAGAACATTGTTGCCTTTTGTATTTCCATACTTCAATCCTTACTCTGAAGTCAAATTGTCCCCAAAACAAAGAAAGATAAAAGGGGAGGAGGACTGAGAAATGTCTCTATGCCCAGATGCTGAACCTCACCTACCAGGTACTTTTGTTAATTTCTATGAACCTTGAAGGCACCAGGAAATTTTTCTTTTGTTCCTTCAATTAAAAATGCTTGTAAAATTTTCCTAAGATATTTTTTCCCTCATGTGTTACTCAGAAGTGTTTTGCTTAACCTACAAGTCCTCTGAGACTTTTTCACTGATTTTTTTTTTATGATTAATTTCTTGCTTAATATATTTTTGTGGCCTGAGATACCGTAATTTTTATTCCTTTTATTTTCTTTCTGTTTACATTATATATCTGTTCCAGCATCCTTTACATGTGATTTTCCATTAGTATTTGTTCGAATTTAGATCTGAAATATTTCCCTAAAGGCTCATTTGTTAAAAGACTTGCCTGTCATCTGATGGGCTTTGGGAAAATATATTAATTACTTTTCTCATTGCAGTGACAAATGTGGCTTAAGGAAAGGGTTCATTTTGACTGATGATTTAAGAAGAAATACAGAGTTCTACAACTCACAAAGGAAGTTGTAGTCTCAGGGAGGGAACCGTAGCTGACAGAGTTAAGACACACAAATGAGGAGAATACCATAACATGTAGCTAAAGCTGTGAGTCCAGAATGGAAGCTGGAGCTAACCCAGGATAAGGTGTACTGGCATTGGTGGTGTCTGAAGCTTCGGACCCAAGGCTAAACTCCAGTTTGGTGTCTAGGCACAGTGAGCTCTATAAGTCATAGCAGAAGCTGTGGACACAGAAAGGAGACTGGAGCTGGTCTATACTACTGTGCACAGGCATGAGAAATTCCATAATTCCTGGAAGAAGCTTGTGGACCCAGGGAGAGGGCTAGAGCTGACCCAAGGCAAGACACACAGGCAGGAGACTTTCACAACTTAACACAGAAATGGTGGAACATCCCCTCCTAACACACACACACAAAGGACCAAGGCTTACACAGGGTAAGTGTAGGATGGCTCTGGCAAGTCCAGGCAGGTTTGCGGCCTGCTGGCCTACAACGAGCTAGAACTGCTATTGAGCATGCGTGCACAGTGAACACCTCCTGGGATCGAACCTGGGGCAGCTCTCAGGCTAGCAGCCATCCAGGACCAATGGGAGCAATGAACTTCGGATTGTCAGGTGTTCAGGACCTACCAGAATGAAGCACGTCAAATGACTAGATAAAGACCTCCCCTAAGCCTGACAAAAATATAAATCCTGTTCCTTTCTAAAATTAAATGAGATCGTGGTTCCACTGTCTCCCAGAGTCTGTGACGTTGACTCTGTGCCTCCTTACCCTCTCCCACAAGGGATCCCGCCATGTCAGCCAACACCTGGTGCCTGTGGCAGTCAACAGGTAAGGTACATAGACTTTCATACTCCATTACTCATGTCAGAAGATGCAGGAGCAGGAAGGATGCCAGAACAGATGTAGAGTAAAGCATCCAGATTCAGGGAGAACCACAGCAGCACTGGAAAGATGAAAATGTGGGGATTGAGCCAGAACTGATCCAAGGTAGGGTGTCCAGAAATGAAGACACACAACAGATGGGAGCAGAGATGGGAAAAACCACAGTGATTTTGCCCTTGGACAGTGAGTGTTATTGTACACAGTAGAGCAATTAGATCAGAGAAGTAAGTAGAAGGAATACGAGTAAGAAAATAAGTCAAATTAACTTTGTTTGCAGATAACATGATTCTATGCTTAAAAGACTCTAAAGATCAATCAAAACTCTTGGCATTGACAGACAATTCCAAAAACTGGCCAAATACAAATTTAACATGAAATGTTCAATGTACTTCATAACATGTCAAAAACATTCATACTGAAAAAGAAATCATAGTAACAACTGCATTTACAATAAGTACACACACACACACATACACACACACATACACACACACACACACACACACCACCTTTGGAACAAACTTAATGAAGAAAGTGAAAAGGATTATACAGTGAGAAATTTAAGACACTGGAAAAAGCTATTAAGGAAGCTATTGTAAGATGGAAAGACCTCCCATGCTCACGGATCACAAGAATTAATATTGTGAAAATGCCCATCCCACAAAAGACAATCAATATTTTCAATGAAATTAGAATAAAATATCAAGGATCATTCTTCACAGACGTAGAAAAATAATCTTAAAATTTAATCAGAAGAATGAAAGATGAAGTGTGATAGTATGATGCCACATTAAGGTGATTTCTGAATAGAAACAGTCTGATTCCCAGCATCAGTTGAAATCAAGAATGGGACAAAGATTTTTTGAGAAGTTGATCCTTCAGATTTGTAACAGAACTATGCTTTCAAACAAAGGTCTTTCTCTTTATTGAAACTATTCATTCTGCATCACATGGGAAAAGAAGAACTTTTCTTTTCAAAGAATTATGTCCTTCTGACACCTATTAACAGCTAACAGCATACACAACCAGAGACTGATATTTTCTATCTAATCCCACCTGCTATTTGCAATACAAATGGGATAATCCATTGCCTTTCAATTAACATTCATTGCTTCCGATGATTAATATTTTCACAACATACACATGCACATACACACATTATTATGGGTCTAGGGCAAGGAAGGGTTATGAGGAATTAAAGCAATATAAAGTTAGAAGGGGAATTCAAGGCCTTAGCTTGTTTACGTTATAAACAAGCTAAGATAGTGTTCAATGACCTCAAATCATAAGATTACATTTTTGGTTGCAAGATTAGGTGAAAGCCACTCCCAAAATGAAGGATAGCCAAAGCATTTTGAACAAAAAGAGCCCTGCACTGCAGGAAGTATCACATTACCTGATTTCAAATTATACTACAGAGCCTTAGTAATGAAAAAGCACAGTATAGGCATGAGAAATGAAACATTGAGCAATTGAATAGATTGGAGAACGCACATTCAGCTTAAAATGGATCAAGCACCTCAACATAAGACCTGATACGCTGAAACTGTTAGAGGAAAATATAAAGAGTATACTTCAGCTTATAGGTATAGGTAGGGACTTTCTGAATAGGTCCCTGATAGCACAGGAAACAAGACCAACAATTGATAAACAAGATCTCATGAAACTCAAAAGCTTCATATAGAATAAGAAAAATCTTGGCCAACTACATATCTGAGAGTAGGTTGTTATGTAGACTATCCAAAGAATTAAGCACTGAAACCCATGTTTTCCAATCAATAAGTGAGCTAATTAATTAAGCAGATAGTTTTCAAAGGAAATAAAAACACAAATAATCAATAGATATTTGATAAAATGTTCAACATCCTTATTCACCAGGATGCAGATTATAACCACGTTGTTATTCCTTCTAACACCAATCAGAATAGTTAACAGTAAGAAAACAAATGGCAGCAAAGCAGTGAATGAGATAACTCCTGCCCAGAAGGTCTTGTAACACATGTTCTCTGTTGTATGTGGATCATAACCTTAAAATATTTAGATATGTTTATTTAAATTGGAATGTCTGTATAGATCTGGATGCAAAAAAAGGTGTTGAAGGAGGCCTTAATTGGTGTGGTGATGGTAGAATACATGCAGTATGAAGATAGAAGTAAGGAATACGGGTGATACCAAAGTTTAACTATGGATGGAATTGGAGAATTGGAGAGAAGGGATTCAGGGGGGAGAGATAATCAAAACTTCAACATCTATAATGAAGAAAGGAAAATACACTAATTTAAAAGCTAATGAAATTGTTATTTAAGGCTGGAGAGTTTGCCAACTGGTTAAGAGCACTTGCTACTCTTGCAGAGAACAGGAGTTTTATGCTCAGCACCCACATGGCTGCTAGCATTCATCTGTAAATCCAGTTCCAAGGGATCCAATGCCATCTTCTGGCCTGTCTGGGCCCCAGGAATACAAATGGCACACTTCAGGCAAAACACTTATACACATAAAATTTTAAAAAATAAAATCTTTAAATATGTGTGTGAGTTTGTGTGTGTGTGCTGTAAAAGACTGTGAACGGAGGTACCATGTATCTATGGATAATGCCAATTCTAGAAGCCATGGGTTATTACATGAAAAATTCAGTATCATTACTATGACACCCCAGAAGAGTGTTGGCTAGGGAGAAAAGTTAACAATGTTCATCCTAAGCATTGGACCTTACGTGCTATAATATCTATTTGCTAAGCAAGAGGTGCTTATTTATACAATAGTGGTATGACTATTATGCG
The DNA here is from genome assembly GCA_035773235.1 of Eospalax fontanierii. Taxonomy (NCBI): domain Eukaryota; kingdom Metazoa; phylum Chordata; class Mammalia; order Rodentia; family Spalacidae; genus Eospalax; species Eospalax fontanierii. Next base: position 83,980,648 of record CM069525.1, read on the forward strand.
GGTATCAACTGATTTCTGATTGATCTGAAGTCTGCTCAGTAGGAGGGAGTTCATGCACCATACTGTGGACCTAGTCAAAGTTCTATAAGTAATTTGGGAGGTCAAAATAATTAGGGGTAGACTTGCTTTTTTTTTTTTGCTAAATAGATATGTCAAACTACCTCCTAAATATTTATGTTTAGACCAATAGGCTAGTTGTTCTTAAGCTTGATCAAAGAAACATTTTTTTGCACTGAATGAGGGTTAATGCAGAGGCTAGTGACTAGTCATGGCACTGAGAACAAGTGACTATTGAGTACTTAGTCTTAAACTGAACACTCATGAATCATTCTCCAAGACACAGAATATTTCAGAAGAGGAAACATAATGACTATAGGAGATAGACAATAAAACTATGAATTGTGGGCATGACATGAGCATAGCACTTATGAACTCACAAGAGTTGTTGCATGCATAGAACCTATACAAAAAAGTGCTCATAAACACTAGGTCATAGTTGTGGAGAGGCACATGGTACCCCATCCATGGGATTTAGAAATGTTAAAGAAGAAGAAAAAAAGTCTTTGTCTTCAGTAATGTAGTCATTGTTGAATTATTCATGTTTCAATAGATAGCTTCACATCCACGCCAGTGAAAAAAGTCCTGTTTAAGCCCAACTTTTCACAAAGCAAAAACAATAACAAAACAAAAAAAAACATATTTTTAAAAAGTGGAATGAGGATTCGGTGAGAGGAGGGAGGGTGCAAGAAATGGAAAGGAGAGTTTGAATGGATAAGTGTTACCAGAATGTATTATACAGATGTATGAAACTATCAAAGGAAAAAAATAAGAAAAAATAAAGATTATGGATAACAAAACTACAACACTATTTCTCCCTTAAGTCTCCTTTGTTAGAATATTTTATCACAGCTACAGGAAAAGAATCTAAGACACAAACAAATGAGAAGAACCATATAAGATGCAAGAGAAGCTATAGTTTCTTACAATTATATTTAAAATTTCAAAAATTAAACTGTTAAAGTGTTTAAGTCTTCTTTTTCTGTCTGTTATAAAAAGGCATTGACAGAATGTAAATACAATATATCTCATTAAATGAGAGTATATTCTTTTATATTCTTTGTATTTCAGGAAAAAGTAGGATATGATTTATAAACTGTGTGATAAGTTTCTTCTAGCATTTACTTAAAGGAGGAGATACTTTCACCTAACATCTAGCCTAGTAAATCTCATTTTATAAACAAATATTTAATACAGTAATGATAAATTTATACATACATTAAAGAAAATCTCTTGAGGTCCTTAATTAGACTCAGTTTTGATTTGACTTAATTACTGATACTTAAAAAGCTATTTAAATGACATTTCAGATATCTTCTATGATCTCAACATTTAGTGGCTGAGTCTGGCTTTCTAGTTAATCAGTAAGGATGAATTAGTATTAATTTTTCTTTCTAAATCTGTGAATGAGCAAAGTCTAAAGCCAGAATATCTGTAAGCAAATCCTGACCTGTCCTCTGAAAGTTTTTAAACCTCTTGACCAAGTGATTTAAAACCTCTATGCTTCAGTTTCTCTGTCTCTAAAAACAGAATAATAGAAACTGCTTCAAAGAGTTTACCGAATTAAATGAGCTAAACTTTTAAACTTTTAAAATTCTTGGCACATACTAATCACTATACACACTTTCTAAAATTTTAAATTAAGAATTAAAATTGACAAAATTCCCTGAATTATTTTAGGCATCCACGAAATGAACAGTGGTTACTTATATGCACTATTTAAGCACCTACAGTATTCCCTAAATTATGACAATGGTTGAAGTTTCATGTAAGACTTATTTCATTGCTATGTTCATTGCTATGCATTTGGTACATATTCATGTAACAAATACATTATTTTATATGTTATCAGAAAAACATAAAATTTACTATTAAGGAAAATAAAGGCAAACAAAGTTCAAGTTTCTTTACTGTAAAATGTCACATGGAACTGGAATATAGTATGGACTAGTTCATAATTCCATATCAGATGACCAGGATGATCTTTTGAGCATGCAGTTCCTGAGGATCCTACTGTTATTATTTGACTCTACTGTTATGATGTAGACTCAGTCAACACTGAGATTCTAGCATGTAATATATGCAGATCTATGTATGAAGAATTATATAGACCTGATTGTCTATAGACCACTTTAATATGAGTACACAGTCTACATTTACAAGTGGCAGAGGCCTTTGAACTTATTAGGTCATGCTATCCCCCAAAAATGTTATTGGATTTGGGGCCTGTGAGTCACAAAGATCCTGTTATTATATAAATACCCATTTCTATGGTCATCCTAGCCTGGCTAGTTGTATACATGATAGACCTGGGTGTAGGGAACCTCATTTGAGGAACTTTCCCCATTGAGTTGGTTTGTGACCATGTCTGTGGGACATTTTCTTTATTGTGGAGTGATATAGGAGAGCTAAGTGCATTATGGTCAGTGCTGTCCCTTAGTTGGTGGTCTTGTTTGTATAAGAAAGCAGGCCAAGCATGGACTAGAGGAGCAAACAAGAAAGCAGTATTCCTCCATGGTCTATGTTTTAGTTCCTGCCCTGAGCTCCACCCTGGCTTCTCACCATAATGAACTGTAAGCTGGAGGTGAATTAATCCCTTTCCTTCCCAAGTTGATTTTCCACAGCAACAGAAAGTAACTAGGACATCTCTGTATTTCCCACTTCCCTTTAGTTGTCTTCTCATCATTCCAGTTTTAGTCTTAAGACCTATAAACACAAAAAGCAGAAAAGACAGGAGCATAGATGTCTGAGGGTGTTCAACTGAGAATGAACTATAATGACATATATGTAGGAAGATGAATGGCTAAAACCAGTACTCTGTATGCTAATCTAAAGAAAATTTAAAACTTGATTAATTAAAACTCTATCTATTCAATATGTACAAGGCAATATTCTGATATAAACATATACTGTGCAGTGATTGGCAATCTGAAATTACCATAATCATGAAATGATTGCCACAGTCATCTGACTACGCTATGAATAAGGACCCCAGAGACTTCCTTGGGACCAACTGGTATAAACAGCTGTGATCTTAATTTCAGAATGATATTTTATCCTTCACATTTTATTGTCTTGAGTTATTTTGTCAATAATCATTGTAAGCATGTATTCAGGTACAAGAAAAGGCAAGGAGGGGCTCAAAAAGAAAGAAAAAATGTAGCATTTTGATAATTCAACTACAGAGAAACGGTTGTCTCAGACATTTTAATGATTTTCATCAAAAAGATAATATGACAAGAAATGGAGGGAAGGAAAAAAAATTGACTCTTGTCCATTATTGTTGAGACTGTAACTTAGCATAAATATTATGAAAACTATTTCAGAAGTTCCTCAAAAAATTTAAAATTGAGCCCTCATATCACCCATAAAACTAATTTATGTGCATATATGTTAAACAATTGAAAATAATCTATTGAAATAACAGCTGTACCTTATCCTCACTGTAGTATTACTCATAATATGTCATCATCCTAATTGGTTATCATTAGATAAATACATTTTATAAAGTGTTACACACATATGTATGTAAACAAGGGAATACTATTCTGTTTTAAAAGACAAGAAAGATTGTAATGCAAAATAATATATATTAACCTAGAAGACATCATATTAAGAGAAATGCACTAGACACAGAAAGAGAAATGCTACGTGAGTTCACTTATGTATGGGATCTAAAAAAAATAGAACTCATAGATGTAGAGAAAAGAAAATAATTGTTGGCAGGAGTAGAAGAAAGGGAGAGGTTGAAAACTGGAAGATGTTCATCAGTGTGTAAAAATGTTTGGTGAGACAAGATGCGTAACATCTGTAGCTGTGTTATACAGCTAGATGAGATAACAATGTAGTGATGGGTTATGTACCTGAAAATACGTGTAAGGGTTGGTTTATAACAATTCTTTTGTGCCGGGTGTTATGGTGCATGCCTTTAATTCCGGCACTTGGGAGGCAAAGGCAGGCGTATCTTTGAGTTCAAGGCCAGACTGGTGTACATAGTGAGTTCCAGGTCAGCTGGGGCTACAGGAAGACCCTGTCTCAGAAAAAGAACAAATGAATAAGAATAAGAATAAGAATAAGAATAAGAATAAGCATACAGATTGTTTTGTGTCTGGAACCTCCAAATGTCTTCAGTTTGTTTAGTTTGACAGTAATCTTTCCTGAGTTTCCTATTAATTTTGTTACCAATTAGATCTCAGACTCCTTCCTTAAAATTCCATTGATTCAAACCTGGACAATGAAAACCACTGATTAACCCATGAAATAATAAATTCTTTTCTAAAATGACATTGACAGTGGCACAATCACATTCCAAATACATGTGATTTCAGAGTTTATGTATTTTGTCATTGTTGTTCTTTTCTACACTATATGCTATCTTCTTAAGCATCATAAATAACATAAATCTTTTTACTTTGATTCCCTAATTTCATCTTTCTCAGTGTTTTGTAATTTCATAAATACAATGATATTCATTAAAATCCAAACAATTTATCAGCTGAGTATCCTTTCTGAGAAATACGCTTACTAACTGGATATTGGATATTTTCATATCCATAACTCAATGATAAAACTTAAAAGAGCCCACAATGATTTTCACTACTGCAAAGAAAGAAATAATGCAAATAAGGAACAAAAATGCATGAAATTGATTTAGAATTGAGTTTATTAATAATGCTAGATGCTGTTTCTTTGAAAAAATAAGAAAAATTCCTCTTACACAATTTAATAATAAATAAAAGCACAGGAACAAATAAATTACAATATGAATAAAAAAGGTATCATAATTGTGGTTACCAAAAATATTCAGAATGGCATACTAATAATAATTATATGAATATTTTTAGATTTCTAAGAGTTCTCCATAGTGATTGCCCCAGTTTGCAATACCACCAAAAATAGATGAGGGTTCCCTTTTCCCCACATCCATGTCAGCATTTGGTATCATTTGTTCTCTTAATGTTAGCCATTCTGACTGTGGTTTTGGTTTGTATTTCCTTTGTTACTAAGGAATTTGAACACTTTTTAAGGTGTTTCTTTGCTATTGTTTTATCTTCTTTTGGAGCTCTCTGTCTAGATCAATACCTCATTTTTAATTGGGTCATTTGTTTTCTTGCTTCTTTATTTTGCTTTATTTTTATTGTATTTTGTATAGTTCGTGCAAAGCATCTTAATCATCTTTATATCCCCTCTTCCATCTATACCTATCATACCCCCACTATCATATTTAATGCATTCTGCCATATATATTAAGTTCTATCAAGTCAAGTTAGCGTACCTAGACACCATATTATGGATAGTAATCCTCTGTCAGATGAATAGCTAGTGAAGGTGTTCATCCACTCTGTGGGTTTCTTCTTCACTGATTGTTTTATTTCTTTGATGAACAGAAGGTTTTTGTTTAATGAAGTCCCATTTGTTGTTTTTTTTACTTTAATTCTTAAGTGACTGATGTCCAATTTACAGAGCCCTTTCCTGCATGTATGTCTTGTAGGGTACTGCCTATGTATTCTAACAGTTACAAACATTTCGTTTTTCACATTGAGGTCTTTGATCCATTTGGATCTGACTTTTGTTAAGAGTGATAAGTATGGGTCTAATTTCACTGTGCTACATGTGGAAAACCAATTTTGTCAGCAACACTTGGTGAAGATGCTGTATGCTGTTTTTCATCCCTTATATATTCTTGGCACATTTGTCAAATATCAGGTTGCTGTGCACGTCTGTTTGAGTCTTCTATTCTGTTCCATTGACTAGAAGTCTGTTTTTGTGTTCATATCATGCCACTTTAATGACTACAGCTCTGTAATACAGATTGAGATCTGCTATGATATTCCCCCAGCATTGTTCTTTGCACCAAGCACTGTTTTGGCTCTCCAGGATCTTCTGTGTTCCCATATCAATTTCAGGATGGAATTTTTCTGTGTCTTTGGTTAGGTTTATCTCTAGATATTTTTTGAGGCTACTGTGAATGAAATGTTTCCCTAAAGTCTTCCCTGATTGTTTGGTATTGGTTTGCAGGAAGACTACTGACTTTTGTAGAACCATTTTGTAAAATTGACAATTTAAGTGAAATGAATGAATTGGTAAAAGAAAACCTTTTTCAAAATATTAAGTTTATTTTTATTTTGGGAAATTCATACAGGAATATTATATCTGAATTATTTACATCTCTCAGCACCTCCTCAATTTGTCTCATGTTACCCAATTCCCTCCTAATTACCTGTCCTTTATTTTGATTATTATGGTTGGATATGCTTACATTTATAAATATACATATAGATAGATAGATACAAACATCTATATATCTGTATATCTCTCACTATATAGAAAGATCTATAGATAGATATATGTTCTAGTCACTTTCTGTTGCTTTGATAAAAACCCTGACCAAAGCTTACTTGAGGAGGGAGTCTGGCTAAAAGCTCACAGCCCATTATCAAGGAAAGTCAATGCAGGAACTAAGGGCAGGAACCTAAATCACAGAGAATGGATGAAGGCTGCTTTCTGGCTTACTCTCTTGCCTATATTCAACCTGTTTTCTCATACAACACAGTAACACCTTCCCTAGGTGCCATCACCTACAATAAGCTGGGCCCTCTCACATCAGTCAACGATCAAGAAAATACACACAGACATGGTCACAGACCAATCCAATAAATGAAATTTCTCAGTTGAGTTTCCCATCACCCAGTTGTTTCAAGTTGATAACTGAAGCTATCTAGCACAACATATATATGTTTCTCTCTCTCTCTCTACATATATATATATATATACATATACTTTCTATGTATATATATATATATATATATATATTATATGGAAAAAGAGAGAGAGAGATAGATGTATGTCATTGAAACCATTTAGTAGTACTCTAGTGTACCTGTGTTTAGGGCTGTCCATTTGGTATTAGATGATCTCTAAGGGAGCTAGCCTTGAGAAAATTGATCCTCCCTCACTCAACATTAATTGATTTCCTGTAGCATTAATCTTGAGGTGGAACAATGTGACATTTCTCCCATCCACCTTGGCATGACAACTGATTTTGTCATTGTGTAGATATTGTTAAACAACCATTCTTAGGAGATTTCATTGGTGCAGATTCCCTATCATGTCTAGAATGCATTCATGATCAGCAGGTGTTTTCTTCCTCTGGCTCTCATATTCTTTCTGACCCCTCTTTCTTGAGGTTGCCTGAGCCTTAGTTATAGAAACTGCATTGTAGATGTGTTGCTTAAGGCTGAATACCTCAAAGTTACTTATTATCTGCAAAGACTAGTTGTAGAACTGTGTAATAGGCTCCATCTGTTGCAAAAAACACGCCTTTGAAGAATGGTGAAGAAGTGCCTTGTATCTAAGGATTTGGAACTTTGTTTATTTTTTATTTTATGTGTATGAATGTTTTGCCTACATGTATATAAGTGTACTCATGTGGTGCAGTGTCCATAGAGTTTGGAAGAGAACATTGGATCCCCTGGAACTGGGGTTGTGAACAGTTGTTAGACACCACATGGGATCTGGGAACGAAACCTGAGTACTCTGCAAGAGCAACCATTGCTGTGAACCACTGATGCATCTCTCTAGCCCTAAAATTAACTTTTAAAGCTGTGTGAACAAGAAATATGAAGTCTTAAAAACTGTTATAACTGTTTACAAATATCGGTAAAATCTTTGCATAGAGAAAACACTATGCACAGATGGTTTTACTGACCAACTTTTGTTAGGCAGAATTTTGGCCTCTGATCTTTGCCTTTGATGTTATAACTTCAAATATGCTATGTTGAAATTCAAAGATTTTGCAGATGTAATTAAAACTGCTAATTAGCTTATGCAAGGAAAAAGAAAACTCCTTCTTGCAGCTGCATGGTACTGAATTTTAGACACAAGTTGATAGCCCTAAAAAATGGATTCTTCCCTAGAAGCACCTGAAAGGAACACAGTCTTGCTGACAATGGTTTTAGTTTTCAAATCAAACAGCAAATATGAGCTCTGTGGGCCTGATCTATTACTACAGACCTATAGTAAAATGCATGGGTACTATTTTAAGCTGCTATTCTTTGGTAATTATTTGCCATAAAAAAATAATATATGACTTTCTCCTGGTGAGAATTCAATCTTAAAGAAAATATTTTAGGAGAAGAAAAGAAAATGAAGTCACTCACAACCTTATTTTATGAGGTTGGGATAACCTTAATACAAAAACAGAGCAAAGAATGTAAGAGCTGATCCTTTAAAATTGAAAAATTAAAGAAGGCCCAACCATTACCCTACTCGCTTGCTATTAAAGATATTTTTCTATACCGGCTTCTTACCTGCAATTGTGTCATGCTATGAACAGATTCTAAATTGAGATGACACTCTGAAGTCCTAATCACTGGCTCTTGGAGATTACTAACAGAACCAACAGAACCGGGACACATTTATAATCCCACAGAGCCTGATGCACATGCATATCTCTGGGCTCCTTACTTTTGCTCTTGTCCTATTTAATCCTAACACTTCATCTGGTTCAGAGACGTCAAACTAACTGTATTCCTAGTTTTGACAAAAGTATGCATAAATTCATTTTTGTTTACTTCACAATCATGTTTCCTTACTCTGGATGCAGCTGTGAGAACTGAATCCAGACAGCTGACGTCCCGAGAAACAAGATTTTTGGGAGGGTTATAGGTTCTAGTTACAAGAAGTCCATGAAAAGATCAAAATCACTCAATTAGGAAAACGAGATTGCAATGAATATATGAAAAATAGTAGTGGGGGCTGGAAAGATAGCTCAGAGGTTATTATTGCTATCTCATGAAATTTATTCTCCATGCCTTAGTGGGCGGGGTCTGGTTAATCTGGCTGGATAAAACAGAAACTGATCTTCCATTTAGAGAGACTGATTTATTTAGGGTGATTTACAAAGTTACTGGTTACCTGCGGCCAACCCACAAAGTCCACGACAGACGAGCGCAGGGCTCTTAGTTCATTCCCGGCCAGAATTTCACTTCCACTCACATGATTCTTAGGACTGCGGGGACTTGGAATGCTACCTTCTGAGTCTTGGCCTTCCACGTGGGCCTGGGGCCAGGGCATTTTTCTTCCCGTGTGGCTTCAATCCGTGCCCCTCCCCAGGACTCGCTACCATGTTGTCTCCCCTTCTCCCCACCTTCCTCCTCCCTTATTGGTCAGAAGGCGGGAACCAATAGAAAAAAAAAAAAACCTCAGAAAGAACTTCGGATTTACCATACACTCCACCCCCTTCTCTCTGGAAAACAAACAAAACATTACAATACCACAATAGCCATAAAGGAAAGCAGTAACATCCACATAGACTATCACAAACACAACTGTCTAGACAGTACTTAAGTGGATGTATCATATTCACCTCACAAACAATCACAGTAGCTTCTCTACTGGGGCTTATAACTTCCTTTAATACCATTGGGAGTCAATCTTTTTTTTTTTCATATCAGACATGTATTCCATTCCTGAAGAGTGGGCCTTAAATCCAATTATGAATATGCTGAGGATGCACATACCAGATGAGCCTCTATTACACCTGTAGAACATTTGACAGTGAAGCATGCAAGATCTGTCATTAAGCAGAGGTTTTCAGGACCATTCTCCCATGGCAGTCTGCTTAGCGCCCTCTAGCACTATGAAGGCCAGTCATCAATTTGTATGGAGTCTTCAGCTCAGTCCCAGCTGGATCTCTCTTTCCATGTGCAAGCCATGTAACATTTTCAGTAATAGGGCCTTACCGTCCATTTCCACTGGGAGACGAACACTATAATGTGGCAATTGCCTTTTGTTTTGGTAGAGGGGGTTTTTCAAGGCTCCCTTGGCCAACAGGTCATTGGGATGGTCAACCCATTCCTGGTACTGGAATTCCTAGTTAGCAGTCACATAAAGTGTACCTTTACTCTTTGACATCTGAAGGTCTAGGCCCATAGAACTCCCAGAATTGCATAGCTATACTTCACCCTTGTATCCTATATGAGTTACATTCCATTCTTGTTCCTTCAAGTGTACTTGACATCTCTCATTTGGGTTTCATATCTGTAAAACACTCAGAGGTTAACATTATATACAAAAACAAGGTCTAACATAGTGTGGAAAATTAGCCAGTCCTTTACTGTCTTTAGCTATTGTCAGAAACCCATTTAGTGTCCCAAAGTTATCATATGGAGCCTCCATGCATTCCCATATCCTTGCCAACCTCGTTGATGTTGGCCCAAACTGCCTGGTCCTACATAGGGCCAGGGAAGAATAAGATTTTTCTTGCCCCTGTCACACCTGTTGATTCTTAGGGCCAGGGAGACCTTGGATCTGATTCATGACCCTAGCCACACCTGTGGTCTCTCCATCGACCACACCTGGCTGTTGGGAGAGGCCCTAGCCAGGCAAATTGTCTCCACCCCTCGAATAGCCAGTCACAGGAGAGAAATGTACTCTGTTTACTCTGAGGGATTTATTATCCACCCCTGGGATAAGCTTCATCCTCTGGGTACCTTTTGTGAACCGTTTCTCAAGGCTCAAAGCCTCCCAGAGCTGGTTTAGCACAGAATTTGGCTTTTTATCAATCTTTTCTTTAGGAACATGGGCTAAACACAAGTCTGTACACATTTGTCTACAAGTAACCCCAGCAGACCTCCCTTTATGTTTTGTCTCCCTTACACATCTTTTAGGTCTTTCTATTTTTCTACAGGCATACTTCACATGCTGGTCCATGTTGTGTAAATGTGTCAATGCCTCTCCTGCCTTGTAAAGCTTCTGGCCCACTAGGGAATCTAGAAGGGACACTAAATCTGCATACCAATGTTGAGGTCCTTGTTCAATGAAATTTCTCATTAGCTCTCCGGTGAACACAGTCCTATCAGGCCCAGTGAAAGGGCTACAGTATATTGCCTTCCTCATGCCCAGTTCTCTTAACACCACCTGTCCTTCTTGTGTTGTACTCCAGCTCCTGGAATTCATGGGTGATGACCAAGTGTCTCTTGTGGAGTGCACAAACCAGTTCATCAGTGACTGCTTTCCCTTGTATTGTGCCAGGTTATGTAGCTTAAATCTCAAGAAGGGATGAGTGGTTATGTGGCTCAGCTGTTTTGCTTCTGTAGCATTGAAAATAATTTTATCTGCTCCCCATCCCATATTCTCAGGAGCCAGGTGATGACAGGCTCTTTTGCAGCTTGATTGAATGTCCTCCGTATTTCCAGCAGCTCTAGAGCTGAAAACCCTCTATTCACTAAATCCTTACGTTTGTTATGGCCTCCATCAGCATGTTGACATTTAGATTTTTTCTTCTGTATTACAGGTCGAACCTGAGAGGTATTTTTAGCTTCTTCTGGGTTGCTTCCTTCCTGTTCACTGTTGACTTTCTCTTGTGGGTGCTCAGCTGGTATACATACTCTTGTTTTTTTTTCCTTCTTATTTAATTTATTAATGATGCCAGTGGCTGATGCAGAAAGGTCAATCTTATTTCCCTCTCTCATTTTAATTTCTCTCTTAACTCTTCAGTCTCTCTCCGGGCTATAATCTCTGTTTGAGATAAGTTTTTTGTCACACATAGCAGAGGTCATTCTGCCTCAGCCATTGCCTGCTGGAGTCTTCGCTCTTTCCCATCCAGCAGAGTTTTCAAAGTCTGCTTCAGACCCTCTGCTGTTTTCAGAGTATCACCATAATCCTGTGGTGAGGCCCAATGGCTCAGTAAGTGCGCCACCCCATGCCAGCCACTCCCATCCTGGGATTTCTCCCCCAGACATTGCTGGCTTTGGCAATATTAAATTAATTAGCCACTTGAGGATCCACTGTAACAGCCATGCCAGAACTCCATTTGTCTGCATTTCCTCTTGCGGGTCTGCTGCAAGTGCAGTTAGCACTCTTAACCACTGAGCTATTTTTCTGTTTGTGTCAGGCAGATCCTGCTCACAGCACCAATTGTCTCATGAACTTTATTCTCCACGCCTTAGAGGGCGGGGTCTGGTTAATCCGGCGGAATAAAACAGAAACTGATCTTCCATTTAGAGAGACTGATTTATTTAGGGCAATTTACAAAGTTACTGGTTACCTGGAGCCCGTCCGCAAAGTGACGACAGCCGAGTGCAGGGCTCTTACTCCATTCCCGGCCAGAATTTTGCTTCCACTCATATGATTCTTAGGGCAGCAGAGACTTGGAACACTGCCTCCTGAGTCTTGGCCTTCCACGTGGGCCTGGGGCCGGGGCATTTTTCTTCCCATGTGGCTTCAATCTGTGCCCCTCCCCAGGACTCACTACCATGTTGTCTCCCCTTCTCCCACCTTCCTCCTCCCTTATTGGTCAGGGGGTGGGACTTGCCATGGAGTGAACCAATAGAAAAAAAAAAACTCAGAGAGAACTCCGTATTTACCATACAATTGTAGAATACCTAGGTTTGAATCACAGCACCCACATGATGGCCACAGCCATCTGTGACTCCAGTGAAAGGGAATCTGACACCCTCTTTTCTCCTCCACAGGCATTCCACAACATGGGTGTACTTATACATATGCAGGCATAACTCTCATACACACAAAATAAAAATAAATAAATAAATTCTTAAGAAGAAAAATAGTAGTGCAATAAATCTAGTGGTGGATATAAAGGGTAATCCCACTTGACAGAAATGTACCTGTTTCAAGAATTCAAGGTTACTTTAACATCAGTAAACCAATAAAGTAATTCAACATATTAACTTTAGTAGGAAAAGAAGGAAGGATTGAAAGCAGGACTATTTCAAAAGGTCCAGAGAATAAATGAATCTTAAAACATTAACCATTGTGCAAATGGTAGCACAATTATTAGAAATCTCAACAAACTGGGAATAGAAGGATGCTGCCTTTGTGTGAGACTGACAGACATGACTGCCTCGGCTTAAGGATGGAATCTCATTCTTTGCTGATACCTCAAGAAAACAAAATCAATGACAAATTATGGCCTAAATCAACCATGCAATTCAATCTAAAAAAGAAGAAACTGAATGTGGATTAGTGCACAAAGCATACTGACTGAAAGGGATGCACGAATGTGAAACTGCACACTAGCCTCAGAAGCAAAACCTTACATCTTCCTGGCTTTGGGTATTTTCTTTCTTTCATGCCACGGAAGCCAAAAGACTGGTATTTCTTTTCCACAGACTGCTTCCTAAACACTATGCCCCATGCACAAGCAGAAGAAATGTTGCAGAGAAGCAAAGAAGAATCTGAGTTTCTCCACTTAGTCATTCAGCATTAGCTCACACACTTGCTGTCCAATCAAATGTTTGCTGTGAGTGCCCAAACTTTGACATTTTAACTGGATATTGTTGTCTACAAAGTTCATGCCTGACAACAGTGTAACTCAGTAGCAAAATTAAAATCTCAAAAAATATCATATTCCATGTAGGTTTTGAATACGGCCCCATTCATAGCTGTCTGGGGTACATGAAACAGCATGTTGCCCACAAATCGCAGTTTGAACATGCCTTGATACTTCATCAAATGCAGGGGGGCAGAAGAGATGGCTTGGTGGTTAAAAGCATTTGCTGTACTTGCAGAGGACCAGGGTTTAGTTCTCAGCCTTCTGTTCCAGGGGCTCGAATATCCACTCTGACCTCTACAGGCACTGCACACAGAGGTGCACTTACACACATGTATGCAAAGCACTCATACAAGTAAAATGAAAATAAATAAATAAATAACGTAGGTAGAAAAATAGATCATTCATTTTGAGGTCATTGGGTCTTCATTCTGAAGGTGCCTATTTACATAAGCTTTCATTAAATAAATATGCTGTGCTTTTCTCTTGTTAACTTACCTGTTGTTATAAAGGTGCCAGCCATAACCATTTGTGATGGGCAGGAAAGAAGCACCCCCATTCTTCCATTTCCTCTCTGTTCCTTGGTTTTTCTTAGGGAGACATGGACAACAACAGGCTATAAAAATGATTCCATCCATGTCTAGTTTAGTGAATGACTGAGTGTATTGGGGATTACTTAGAGGAGTATGGGTGAAGGAACATGCACGACTCAAAGGCACCTTCCAGAAACCTACCCAAGCACAGGCAGCAACTCATGAAACCTTCATTTCTGAAGTTAACTGAGTGAATTGAAGGCCGTTCAGCAAGTCTGAAACTCTGCCCTCCCTAACAGTCCTTAGTGCAATATAACCTTGAGGAGAGTATTTGTGAGTCTTGTAATTTTCAGACACTTCCTATGACACATTGTTACATTCTAAGTTTTGTAAGTTGTGCTTATTTCCTGAGTTTTAAGGAGCATACTTTTTGGATGTAGTCTTTTAATTCAGAGGAAATTGTTGCACAATTATTCTTATGACAGTTTTAGGGCAAAAGTAGTATATATCTTTGATCTCACTATGAGCAGTTTAAGTATTTTTACACATCTTCTTTAGGAGAAATACCTCCTTTAAGTCCATCATTCACTTTTAAATTCAATTGTCTCCTTGCTGTTTAGAAGTTGTTTATATATTCTGTATACTAGATCCTTATGAGACCTATAGTTTGGAACTATTTTCTCTTATTGTGTAGGTTCTTTTGCCTTAGCAAAAAAAAGTGTTATTAGCAAATAATTCTTTCTGGAGCACTGTGGTTTTGAATGTTTAAGAAGTCAAATTTCAAATTTGTCAACATTTTTCATTTCAATTCTTTCCTTGTGTATGCTTTATATGTATAATCTTAAAATACACTGCAAAATTTAAAGTCAAGAAATTTATACCTATATCTGGGAGTATTTAAAATTTAACTCTAGTATTTGGGATGTGGATCTATTTTGATATATACATTATATAAAGAATAAAGTGAGAGGCTGGTTTCATAATCGTTTTCAAAACAATTAAACTGGACTTCCACCTTACTCTATTTATTGAAGAAACTGTTTTCCTCATTGAGTCATCTTTGTAATTTCACAGAAAATAAACAGAACATACATATTAGAGTTTATTTGTGTACTTTTGCCTTCTAGTGTATTATTTATTTCTTATACCTATCTTTATTTTAGTACATTATAATTATGGTACTTTTGCAGTACATTCTGAAATTTGAATTGCGAGTTCTTTAATCTCTTTTCTTTTTCGGTATTGCTTAGGCAATTTGTGGCTTTTCTCATTTACATATGACATTGAGTACTGCTTTATTTAGTCATTGTAATTTTGATAGAAATTCCATTGAATTTATTGAAAGCGTTGCTAAGCTTTCTTAGTGTTGCTAAGATAATATGGAATCTTCCATCCCACAACAATAATGTGTTTTTCAGTTGTTAGAATCTTTAATGTCTTTCAGCAGTGTTTCATTATTTTCAGAGTACAAATACTACCATTTGGATACCCTCTCCAAAACTAATGTAAGATTTTATTATCACTATGATGGTACTGTGAAGTGAGTCTTTAATAAGTGATTAGGTCATGAGGACCTAATCTAATCTCATGAATGGATTATGGTCATTTAATTTAATTATCATGAAAGTGCCTTTCTTACAAAAAGTAAGCTATCTCTCTACCTTTCACTCCAATTTGCTATTTACTTTTTCTCTATCCAAACAATGCCTTAAAAAATGTAATGTAGCATGAAGGTCCTTAGTATATTCTAATACATTGAAATTTGAATTTTGGAACCTCTATAACTATGAAAATATACTTACATTCTTTTCTTCTATATTAGAGCATAAATCATGTTAAGAGAATTCCTTTACTTTCTATGTCTTCTGTTCTTTTAGGTCTTATTGTAAATGGAATTTCTATAAATCCTTTATATATCTTTTCCCTCCCATAAATAAGAATTTATTTTATATGTAATATCATATGTAATTTTATATTTTATATGTACCTCTCACCTTTGCTTAATTTCATTATTTAACTATATTGATTTTATGTGGAAAGTGGATATACAATTAAGCTTTCTGATATAGAGAATCATGTCATCACATATAGGGCTAATTCTATGTCTGGCTTTCAAATTTGATGGCATTTATTTCCTGTTTAATTGATCTGGTTAGGACTTCTAATTAAATGTTGAACTGTAGTAGTTAAACTAGACATCCCATTTTCCTCATTTTCTTATGGAAATAGCTTTGAGTATTTCACAATTTGAGATTATTTTATTGGGAAATTTTTGAGTTTCTTAGATGTGTAAGTTTATGTCTTTAAATATGAATTATTTGTAGACATTTCTTCAAATACTCTTTATGTACATTTATCCTTCTCTTCCCCTTTTGACTATCATAATGCTTGTTAGTTTTCTTATGGTGCTGAATTGTTCTCTGAGGTTTGATGGCATTTTTCGTTATCTCATTTTCTGTCCACTCCTCAGATTTGATATTTCCATAGACTTTTCTTGAAATATGCCAGGTCTTTCTTCCAACTACCCTATTATTAAAATTCTCCAGGGAAATTTTATCACAGATATTGTGTGTTTAGCACTGGAATTTGTAGAGGATTCTTTTTTATACTTTTTCCTCACTTTACTGACTTTCATTTTTTTTTTTTTTGGTTTATAATTGTTATTTTTGCATTTAGGGTATTTTTTTCTGATTTTTCTCTTTAACTTCCTTGGGCAGTTTCAAAGACGTTAAAGACAGCAAATTCATTGTGTGTTTATTTTGAAGAATAACTTCTGTTGATATATTTTCTTCCCAGTGAGTATGCTCTACTTATTTGTTTCTTTACATTCTCTCAAATTTTTGTTGTTGTTGATGATGATTATTGGGTTTTTGAAATTGTCATGTAATAACTCGGGAGACTGATTTCTTCCCCTAAGTATTGGTGTTGTTACCTACTGGGGCCTACAGTTGTACAAACTGTCCAGGGATTATCCTTATCTTTTTGTTATTACTAAGGGCTCATAGCCCTAACAATTGTCCATTCTGCTCCTGATTCTAATCCTTACATGGCCTTCTACATTATAATTTACTAGAAGGTGATTTTTGCTCCCATTTAAGTACCATATTTTAGCAACAAGTACATAGGTATGGAGAAACACTTGATGGTACAGTCCTTGCACTGCTACAAAAAGCACCATGATGTGCTTGTGTTCCTCTAGCCTCTTGTTATAGTCAAGAGTGGACTTTGATAGGGATGTACTGTTATTATATCCTTAAAGGATATTGTGACTTTCTGCTACATTCTACTGTCTGTAAGCTTTTAATTTTTAGTGGAAAGCAGGAAATACAGCCTTCTGGCAAGACTTGGGAAGGTATAATATTAGTGATTTGAGGGAAATGGAGAGGTTTTGAAATAACTTCTGTATCATAGAATAGAGGCACATAGGGAGAAATAATTAAATATTGACAGATAGTGAGACTTTATTTTAGGGTTGTGATGATAAATTTATTTTATATTACTACTGAATTTTACATTTGCTTATTTTTGCACAGATAGATACAGTGCTGAAGCACTGCTGATATGTTGACAAGAAGGACACTAATGAGATGTGCATAAATGGGATATAAGGATGCAAAATTTCTTAAAAACAGTGGCCAATAAGATCTAAGTAATCTAGTAAAGAATCTAGGAAAATAAGAGAAGAAAGTTACTAGCAGTGTCTGTGTAGCTGAGGAAGGATATAGTACATTACAGGGTTGTTAGAAGAAAATGACACAGGAGATATAGAAGTGTGCCATTTCAAGTTAATGTTATAAGCTTTGGAGAATTGAAGGGGACAACAGTTTCTATGGGGAGGCATGAAGTGAATACTGAAATAGAATGGAGGTAAAGATGATCTCAAATGACACAGTGGAGCAACTGAGGTGCTTGCTTGAGAGGTCCTTCATTTCATAGGCACCATGCTTTGAAATATATTCCGACAAAATAGAATTAAATAACCTCTAAAAAGGTGACTGACATAATCTCTAAGAAGTTGACTTGAATATACAATTGGCTGAGCCCCATGACCTTTATAAGAAAGTTATCATTCTGTCTTTTTCATAGTCAATATTATTATGGAAAAAAATTCTGAAAGCAATATAGTTTGTTTGGTATGTTTTTCCTAATACTGTGTGCTTTTTCTTATATTTCACTTAAACATTCATGATTATCCCTTATCATAACTAAGAGTGAATTACTCAAAAATATGTTATTGTTATTAATTAACCTAAAGTAGTAGTGCTCAAATAAAGTTTAATTATTTGTAAAATTTTTAGATCAATTTCAAAAGATAAAAATAAAGCAGAATGCTGCCACAAGGCATGACTAAGATATCCAAAATAAGAATCACCTCTCCGCTTTACATCAATTTTCCCATATCTGATGAATGAGAAAATTCTACATTTGAATCACAAATCACTTATAAAATAATTTTAGAAACTTCAGAAGAAAACATTCAATTCAAAAGATTTATAGATTAACAATTGTGAAGTTTTAGAAGTTACTGTTGTTATTGTTTTGAACTTAATAATATTTATCTCTCATAGTAGACAAACATGTAATCATAGTGATTAGAGAAGCTATAACTGATAACTTTGAAATTCTTTCCAAATAATGAAAATTGTTAAAGAGAAGTAATTTTCATTTTCATCCAACAATTTAGTTCTAATCGTTTTAGCAAGATCAAGATAATATTATAAATTTTGGGAAAATTTTCCAACTGTTAACTCCAGTCAATGTACATATAATTATCTGATAAATATGTCAATTAATTTACTACCTATGTACTGTATTGAAGATTGCATATATATTTATTATATAACTGTAGTCATTTTCTAAGCGAATAAAGACAGACATTGCAGAGAAGAAACACATTCTCTAAGAATCTTAAATCAAAATACTCTCTGTTCCCCACCTCAACATCTGAGGTCTTCTACTAGAAGGGCAGCAGGAAAACTGAAGAAGTCTAATTTCATTTATGTTTCAGTTACAGTGAACAACTTACATATTGTACCAAATATTCAAAATTCTTGTCTAACTACAAGTTTGGTGTCACTGTGTAGTTCTTTATGTCATTCAGATTAAGTTAAATAATATGTTGGATAATATTGAACTGA
Organism: Eospalax fontanierii; assembly: GCA_035773235.1. Classification (NCBI taxonomy): domain Eukaryota; kingdom Metazoa; phylum Chordata; class Mammalia; order Rodentia; family Spalacidae; genus Eospalax; species Eospalax fontanierii. Next base: position 83,999,670 of record CM069525.1, read on the forward strand.
GAGCTTGCAAGCCAGGAATATTTGTTTGAAATGAATAGTTGTTTAATATCAATATCTCCATATTTCAAACAACCCTTTCAGGTGTCTGCTTCAGGAATTATTAATATTCCCATATAAAATGGAAATTCATCACCCAATGTAGAAATCTATTCTTTTGTGGCTATTAATCCTTATTTAAATCAATGTTTATTTGGTTTTATATTTCAAAGCTTAATCATACTTGGATTTATAATATAATTAGTGAGAGACAACTTTCCTAGTATGACTTATTTTAGCATGAAAGATTAAAAGATTTAGAATAGTTCTGTGACTTCATTATCGTATCTAGTTCCAAAAGACTTTAAAATAAGAACTACTGGATTATTCAATGATTCAGTATTCAAGAAATATGATTTAATAGGGATTTCAATTTCACAGATAAAGTAGATTTGATATTGCATCCATGTGAGTGACAGAGAAATTAATGATTGCTGTATATTTACAAAGAAAAGACAGCTTTCTTAACATACTTCTTAGTAATGAAACACGGAGGTAGAACTCACATATGGTCATCTAAAATTTATTTTGTATAAGCTGAGGTAGTTTGACCAGTAGACATGAAAAGAGAAATGACTTGTGTAGAGTGTTAATATCATCTTATTATGAAGTAGTTCAATTTGTCCTCACTCGTTCCCTAATTAATGAGGTCTTAGGCAGAGAGATACTAAAAATGGTAGCATATGAAAAAGTAGCAAACTTCTGTGCTTCAGTTTCCTTACCTTATAAAATATTCATAGTAATACATTAAGTGTCCAAAGGCAAGGACCTTTCAGTGTCCTTTATCTTTCTATGATCTTTGATTCTATAATTATTAAAAGAGTAAGGGATCTCATTAAATTATTTCCTAGGACCAAAATATCACTGCATCAGAATTTTTGAATGGCCTACAATGCAAGTTTATTTGTTTTCATTATTTGGAATATATACAATTAATGAGTACTTGACTAAAAATAGAAGGATTAGTTATAGATTTTTATGACTAGCTAGTGAATTCATGTTTTCAATGGTGAGTATACAAATGAATTGTAAACACTAAGATGTAAAAGAATACCATTGAATTTTGTTATTGGCAGTAGCCACACTCACAGTCAATAAGCTGTATCTCACTTTTCTTAAAATGTTACATTGTTTTAAGGTACTAGACATAGAAAAGTTCAGATCATTTCCTCCAGCCCATGAATCTACTCATTGTAAATAAGCTTAAATCATCATAAAAATAGGGTAGTTAGTGAATAGTTTTTCCAAATCTATCAATGCAGAGACTCAACTGGCAGTCTACTACCATGGTGATCCATGCAGAGTGAAAATTTCCAGAATTTTGTTCATTTTTCCTCCTAGGTAGGTAGTGTAACTGTCCAGATCATTTTGATGCTATATTGGGAGCTATTATAGAACTATTGCACTTGGAGTGTGGGCATATCTGTGATTTTCTTGTAAGTTCAGTCAATTAGGTCATCAACAAATATCTGATTCAGTAATAGTGACAAAAACAAATATACAGCCTAAGTTTCAGTAAAATTTTATTTTCTCCACTCATTGTTTTGGACTTATCAAGACATTCATTTAAGAAAATTGTGTAGGACATTTCACTATTAACACATTTTTATACCTAAAAAATTAAAAATAAAATACAGTTTATGTTCTCAAATCTAATGAATATACCTTAATTTAAATAGACAGCGTGAAGAACATGGCTGCTTATTGACAGTTCATGTATAGTTTTTACTTAATTTTAAGGATGTTTGTCTCACTTTTAGGCCCGGTTTTATTTCCAATAGGGTCATACTGCACCTTTATAATTTGGTACAGTTCAATTAACATTCAGGAAATAGCTTAAGTAAATGTAATAAGTTTCAGTTGCAGTATACACAATTATTTTCTTTTTAAATCTTTGTCTGTTTTAATACAGTACCGTATACTTGATTAATATTATATACTTTGAAAAAGAAACATGAAGTAAGGCTACCAACCCTATGTCCAATTCTACAGCATCTGCATATTAAAAGACAGCTGAATAACAAAAAAAAAACAAACCAAACAAAGTCTTGTTTTTGTACCTTTTTAAGATACTTTGAATTGAGTTCACGTTTGTTTAAATATTGTTTCTGGATCAAAAATTTTTTTGAAATGAAATGATACTATGAGATTATAGTGCTATGAATCCATACCAGAATACACATTTGGCATTTCATCTTGATTGGAAAAGTGAAAAAGTGGTTCACTTGGAAGATTCAAATATTATTTCTTACTTGGCATAGCTCTGACTCTGAGATGTATCAGTTGCATATAACAAGAGCCAAATCACCCAGTTGGAAAACTGAACAACATGATCCAACTTAACTAATTCAATTTTAGGCTTATTTGTCAGCTATAGAGAATATATCCAGTAGTGGAAGAAGAACTTTTAATTAAAGATTTCCTCTGCCTATACTCTCCTTTAATAATTGTCTTTGTGCTTTAGAGTACGGTTGAAGTTTTTGACTTAAACATTCCTCTTTGCACTAGACTGATCTTTCAAATGAAGGGTTACTTCCCCCCTCCCCAAAATATATTATTCTATAAATAATTAGTTTTAGCATTTACATAAAAGAATATAGCATTTACCAGGGAAAATTAAAGTGTCAATGCCTTTTGAAAATGAAAGGAGAATCCTAGGTCATACCTGCTTTTCTTAAATGAAATATTACTTTCCAGAAGTACACAAAGCCTTGCATTTGTGTTCTGGTTACAAATTAATTCATTCAAAAAGGATAACCAGAACTCCCTCCCATAAGCCATGCCTTCCACACACTCACCAATCGATTTCATTTGTTTTTATAGATATTTAATAAACCAGGGAAAACAATTTCAAATACATCATAATCAGTCTTCATGTCAGTAGTTTCACTATATTAATTTTCTTGGCTAATGATCAATATAATTCACTTCAATGTACAATATGATGGGAATAATTAAGGGATCAAAGTTTCTTTGAACTAAGTATTCCAACCTCAGGGCTAACAAAGTCTCTAGATGTTTAATCTTAACCAAATAAATTTTAAATACAAAATGAGCTATCATCATATGATATTGGGAATGATGAAGTTTTGAGATAATTAATTTCATACTCATTATTCAGTTCTTAAAAGATGCTTTTGGCAGCATGCAAGTTGGCAGTAAGAGAAATTTCTAAGATGAAAAAGTATGCATATGTCAAAAGTTTTATAGATCATAGAATCCTTCAACCATCTGATCATTGTACTAGAACAATTAGTGAGTTAAGCCATTGAATTAAGATAAAAACTTAATGGAAAGATCATTAAAATTACAATTTGAAGAAATCAGAAAGCCTCAATAAGATTCACAGTACAGTCAAGAGAAACACTGCGTTTGCTGAGAGAAACATTGAGTTATCACTCTGATAACTATTTTTAGCCATGTCAGAGAACCAGAAAACAGTGCTTGGAAGTTTTAATACTACATGCCTGATTATAAGAGGATCATCTATTTAGGTATATTTTTTCTTAAAACTTTATTACTCTAACATTTTATTTAATAGTCAATCCTCTATATTGATCTATATTTTAAATTATACTAACAGGAGAAACACACACACACACACACACACACACACAAACACACATACACACCTAATTTTAACCTTATAGAGATACCCTAACTTTCAGAATCATGCTACTAAAGATGAGACTTTGAGAAATGTTAGATTAGATTTAATTAAGCTATTGAGAGTAGGCTCTCATCATTTGATCAGTCCTGGTATATGAGGCACAGGAGTGCTTGCTTTGTCTCTTTCCTTCCATGATATATTGGTATACATTGTGAAGGTGGCCATCTTTAAGACCATACTGATACAACCTCAAACTTTCTAGTTCTGTACCTGAGAAAGTTTTCTGTTGTTTAAGTTTCTAGGTGTATAATATTTTATTATGGCATCCTAGTCCAACCAGTACAGACTTGCATATTGAAAAGTGTGGTACTGCAATAACAGATACTAAAGAATAAATTGAAGTTACTTTGGGTATACACTAGAAAAATTTTCATATGCATACTTGGAATACAATGTTAAAGGTGATTCTGGTGAAGACAGGGGCAAAAACAAGAGATGCTTTTCAAAAACATAATAGAAGGCAATACTTGTTATAAAAGTGCAAGGGATGCAGTTAAATTGTGTGAACAATAAAACTGGATATTCAACTGTAGAAATTTTTAAGCAAAGTGCTGGAGCAACAGTTTTCCCCCTAATTTCTTTTGGCGAACGTGAGAGGTAAAAAATGAAATGAGGAAGGAATTTCTAGAAGAAAAATGACCAAAATTTGAACACATGGAAAATTCTTAGCCTATCCATATTAAAAAGATGAGCAGACTTGCTCAGAACAGAACCCTGGGAGGGTGATCAAGGAGAAATTTGATTATATATATATAGAAATGCTGCTAGATTGACTTTAAGTAAATGGAGACAGGAAGGCATGACAGAAGGCTGCTATAATTTTGGACCTAATAGGACATGACAATAGAGTTACTGGCTACTTTAACTTTTAAGAATAAGTTGGAAATGTTACCCAAAGGTCATCACGGGGGTCATTGTCTTGGATTTAAACAAGATGGATGATTTTAGTCCAACATATTGTGGGGAAAACTACTTTATAGAGCCAGGCAAATGGGGCCATCTGGAACTGTGAGAGGGAAGAATTGGTTAAGATGACGTCATGAAGGTCTGTCCTTCATTATAGAAATAATCCCCCTTGTAAAAAAGGTATAAGAGAGCTCTCCCTGTATCTGCCTCTTACTATATCTATCTCTATCTCTGACACTTGAGGAAAATATGAAAATATGAAACTGCAAGCCAAAATCTGGCTGTCTTTGAAAACTAAGTTCAAATTTTCAGGTTCTAGAATTATAAAAATTTGAAATTTTTTACTTATATCATCTATTGTATAGTATGTTATTATGGTAGTCCAATTTAATGTATTTTTACAATAAATACAAAATCTTTTATCTAGCAATAAAGACACACAGGTTTTTTTGGTTTGCATCTATGGGGTCATTTGTTTGAATACTTGATCCCCAGCTGCTAGCCACTACTGGTTTGCAAGGATATGGAATCATTAGAAAGTAGAACTTTGGTCCCTTCTATAGCCAAGTTCAATTTTCAGGCTACTATCTGCAGCCTGAAGACCCAGTGTGGGAAGCTGTTAGAGAGCACATAGCTATTTAGCTGGGATAGACTATAAATTCTCTAGTTTATTTGTTGAAAGACCCACATTTTCAGTTTCACTGATCAATCACCTGATCATAGGACCACCCTTAGGAAGGTGGGTTCATCTTAAGCTATGCTAAATAGGTGGGTGGAATACAGAGTGTGTTAATAAGGCAGTGAACTTTTCCTGCCTGGTATCCCGCCTCCCAGGGCAGTTCTTCTGGACCCAGCCACAGACAGCCACAGACAGCCACAGACATGTAGCTCTCCATAAGTCTGCACGCTTTTCTGAATTCTTCAGAAAAGTATAATCTTTCCTTCTCCAGATCCCTTTTCTAAACATGCTTCTCTAAGGCTCTGGGCTGCCCTAGTGTCTTGTATTTCTCTACTTTTTCTCTAAAACTCCTTCTTCCACCCATGTGGCTGCCAGTCCACCACGTGTCTGACCCCATGCAGGCTCTAAACATGCATGACTTTTTGGCTTCTTTTCTTCTCCCTCCATTCTCCTCCTCCAGGCAGCTGCTGAGATCCCCAGCTTGCCTGTCTTGAGGATTTTTCTTTAAATTCCAATAAAATTGTCCTAAAGCTTCTGATTGAGTCCGTTCTTAAATTCTTTTATGAATGAGTCTAAGAACCCACGAGAGGAAGCTCTCATTTCACTTCTTTCAAAGCCACCTCACATTCTTGCCACCACACTTTTCCCATCATGATAGACTGTATAGCCTTGAACTATAAGTCAGAATATACCCTACCTCCACTAACGTGTTTTTTTCAGGCACATTGTCAAAAATAAGAACAGTATGTAATACAACAAATTGGTACTCAGTAGGAGGTCTGTTGTTATGATAAGCAGATCATGTGGTTCTTAGGTCTTTGAAACTAGTATGGGAGAGATGTGAGAGATTTTGGAGCTATGAGCTAGAAATTAATGCATTACTAATGGCTAATTAATGCATCATTTGGGTGGGAGTTTAGAAAATCAGAATGCCAGAAGACATGTGGAGAGAGGAGGCCCAACTTTTGTGGTTTCAGAGGGAAACAAGGCCTCTTTTTGGAACTAAGCTAGGGATCATTCATACCTGGTACATTCTGGCAAAGAATCTGGTGGCATTTTACCTATGTCCTGAGAAGTTGAATGGGGCTGAATTCAAAAGTAATGAAGTAATTTGTTTGGCAGAGAAAATTTCCAAACAGGATAGCATACAGGCTGTGTTATGACTCCTTCTCACTGCTCTTATCATTACCCCTTACTACTCTTAGGCAGGTCGACAGTGATAGAGCAACAATGGGAGCAAAGTGATGAAAAATGGCCGTTAAACAGGGGATAGAAGGAGTTAAAAGTTATGGACAAGTTGAATGATGAAAAAACAAGTGTAATTGTTTAGCAGATTGGAATCATTTGAAAAAATGTTTTTCTCTGTGTGGGAACTCTGATGGTTGTTTTCAAATATCAACTTGTCACATCTTTAAATCACCTGAGTAGGGAACTTCTATTGATGATGTGTCTGGTCAAGATGGCCTGTGGCTGTGACCATAAAGGAATGTCTTAATTGCCTTAATTCACATGCTAAGATGCATACCAAATGTGGGTGGCACCTTCTGATAGCAACCCAGATAAAAAAGGACTATTTGCCTGTTGCTCACTTGGCCTTCACTCTTGTTAATGAGTTCATTTATTGTCACTACTGCTTCTTTCTTCACTCATAGTAGAAGCAACTTTTCTGAGCTTCCAACATTGACTGAATACCAGTGGGTCTCCAAGAACCACCCAGGACTTCAACACCAGGTTGGGACTACTGTGACATCTAGCCCTGTAGACTGAGCAAATTCCTGAGGTTTCTCAGGTATGAGACAGATTTAGTCAAATTATGTCAGTCATATTGCATAGGCCAATTTAATAAATTCTTTTAAATGAGTGCATGTGCACGTGTGTGTTTGTGTGTGTTTTCATTCTATTGTTTCTATTCCTTTAGAGATTCCTAATGCAGGTGCCATAAGGGCAAGACTGCACTTACTGATGCCTCCAACTTGTGAAAATGGAGTCAGCCTGAACTGAGAATGCTTCTTTAAGGAGTTCCCTTCAAAACAATTATCTAGGAATGTGTTTCTAAGATTCAGCCATCAAGGTGTACAGAGGCCACCTCAGCTTTGGTCAGACTACATCTTGATCTGGTAGTAGGACTTGGTGACGTTGTTCACTTCATACTGGTTTTGGAAGCAATGAATGATGCGTGAGTAGAGGGGAGTCATGAAGGGTTTTACCACTGTTTCAGTCACTGAACTCAGGCAGTGTGTGGCAGGATCAGATTCCCTTTAAGGAAGCCCTTACAGGCCTCTGTGAGAAGTTGTGAAGTTAAAGCCCAAGTTGCTGTGGAGACCCCAAGATACTAGCGATGCTGATAAGAACAGGAGGTAGAAAATAGCTAGGCAGTTTAGGGTAAGAACCTAGGAGAACAATGGCCAGTTTCTTTCCCATCTGAGAGCTGGAAATTCCTTGGATCTGCCAGTAAACTTGTCCCTACCTGAGGTTAGAGATTCCAGAACTGTATAATCCAAAGATGTCTCTGATTCCATCATATCCAGAGGCTGGGGAGTTCAGTAAGGGGAGTTTGGTCTTTTCCTTATGTCTCTTTTTCCTGAAGTAGTACACTGTCCATGGAAAATATGCTAAGGATGTGACCAGGACCACAAGGGACCTGGACACCTGGAATGGGAACTGGACTCACTAGCTCATCTTCCTCTTCCTTCCTAATTCCACTAAATTCTTATTAACTCCTGGGAATGAGACTCAGTGTTGCTCCATTCCAGTGCACCCTTCCTGCTGTATAGGAGCTCTGCTTTCTCTATCCTAAACTCCATGTTATAAAATGCTCCTTTCTAAAATTCACCCTCTGTGGTCTGTGAATTTCATTCTGGGAATTCAAGAGACAAGAACTCAATAGCCTCTAACTTGACTTGGCTTTGGTGGCCCTTGAGTTTCCAGGACCCTATCCTCTTAATATAAGCAATACAGAGCCAGGAAAAGCTCTGTCATTCTCAAAGACACCCTAAAATTTCTGTATCAATGCCAAAAATGTTGGATGTCTGACCAGGAAAACTACAGGTATGTACTAAAATAAACACAGGAAAAAGGCTGTATGTACTGCAGGAAACAGAATTGCAGGGGTGGGACTACACACGGCTGTTGGGAACCGAATAATTCTGTTTTGAGCCCATGGAGTGGCCCAATTTGGTGTTTGTCATGTTGTTTATTCCTTGCTATTTCCCTGTTTCTCCCTTTTGGAATGGGAATCTTGACTGTATGCCATTTTATATCAGAAGGACACAATTTGGGTTTTGATTTTACAGACTTTTACATTTAAGAGATTGCCTTGAGTCTTAGAGGAGAGTTAGAATTGACACTTTTGAACAGTGTTGATTCTTTTAAAGACTGTAGAGACTTTTGAAACAGAAATGAATGAGATTTGCATTATTAAATGGCCATGATCCTATGGGAGTCAGGAGAATAAAGCTGTGGTTTGGATGTGCAATGTCTCCCATGAGCTCATGTGTTTAGCTCTTGGCTTCCAGTTACTAGCACAGTTTTGATAGAATGTGGAACCTGAGAAAAGGATGGTTGTAGGCCTGATCCCACTTCTTGTCCATTCTTTGTTTTCCTTCTGAGTATACAGTGTGATCGGCTCACTCAAGCTCCTGCTACCATACCTTCTCTACCACAATGGACTGTACGCCCTCAATCCAAAAGTCAAAATAAACCCTTCTCAGGGATTTTGTTACAGCCATAAGAAAAACAATTAATACTCAGGCCAATAGTTTTATCAGTTGAATGAATTATGCATTTAGTGTGTTTGGAAGTTTCGAACTGTTGAGAGTGTGACCATTAGGACCCTCTGTGAAAGATCTTTCCCTCATCCAATACACTGGCGGCCTTACTTTGCTAGATGTCTTATCTTTTGTCCATTCAAAATTTTACTCAAGATTTGTTATGTCTGTTCTTCCAATTTATAATCTCTATTGGAACATTTCACGCTTCTTCTCTACTGTGTTGGTTCCTGCAAGTTTACATTGGCATCAAGAAGACAGTGAAATCAGGAAATATTTGAAATTACTGTATAAAGTCAGCATTTTTTATCTTAACATCTTACTAATTATATATTTGCTACTATTGTAATCCACATGAGTGCCTATTTAAGGGAACATGTGTCATAAATTTGTTAAAGTATATGTTTGAATATTGGCCATAGCATGTGCTTATTTCTCAAGGGATGTAATTACATTTTAGTTGGATCATATCCATCTCTGCTTCTCCTTCCCTTATTTTCCCTATATCTAGCCAGTACCTGTGTAATCAAATTCCTGGGAAAACTAATTGTTTCATTGCTCAGTATATATATTTGAACTTAGTTTTTCATGGCAATGTTTTTGTTGTTGTTTTGTCACAAGTATAACCTTATATTAAGTCTTAGATAAGTTAGATTGGTTTTAATTATTTTGTAAGATTTGATAAGTGCTCTCTAGATTGTCTGGAAAATGATAATGACAATTATCAGTAAACTTCTGAACCAATACTTTGAAGAAATACATTGTTCATATTCACTCTAAAAGTTTTTTCTGATAAGTATGTAGCCTATCAAACAATCATAATAACATAACATTGCATTAATAAGAGCTGCTTTATATTTCACACCATATTAAAATCTGACTTTTCCACTATATACTATACATATGAATCCGTTGCAAAATAAATTAGTAGCATATTTATTTGATGTGCCTAGTATTTATAAACTAAATAAAAGCTACATAAACATAAAAATAAGAAGTTAACAGTGGTAGAAATTGGAGAGCAACATCAAATTCTGATCTAAATAAACAATGAAAAAATGGTCATAATTTTTCAGATTATGTTTTTGGAGCACCAAAAAAATTAAGGAAGTACTTGAAACAATGGAATTGCTGGATTTTCAATAAGAACAATAAGCCTTGTGGAAATGTCACTTATTCCAGTCCCATCCTCTGCTGAAAAGATCTGCAATACAGGGAAAAAACAATCCCCATTCTTTGTACTTGAGAGAGCTGAACAGAGCTCATTTAGAAGAACTGTAATTATTTTTTGTTCTAGTTTGTCTTGCATTTGTCTTTATTTCCCCTTAATTCATAGTTGTCTTAGTGTCAGAACTGCTTCTCAGGAAACATTCATTGAAACCATTTACAGGCAAATATAACAGTAACCTCTACCACATATTTTAGGTGGTATTTGGAGCAAACACAGTAATAAAAAATTGGGGATAAAAGCCTCGGGGATGAGATATTATTTTTTTATATATATATTCATTTTGGGACAAGGTCTCCCTGTAACCCTATTTGGCTTGGAACTCACTTTGTAGACCTGTATGGCCTTGAACTCGTAGAGATTTCCCTGACCCTGCCTCAGGAGTGCCGGGATTAAAGGTGTGTGCCACCACACTGGACAAGAAATTCTTAATGTTTTGAAAATCACTAATGCATTCCTAGGAATTTAGAAAGCCATTCTTGTCACTCCTCACATTTCTAAGAAGTTCTATCAAGACCCTAAGTTTTTATTTCGTCCTAACTTTGACTCTTTAGAGAAACAGGAAGTAAAGGCTGGGAATGACCTACAATCAGACTAATTAAATGTGGAATGTTTGGCTTACACAGAGAAGCACTATGGCAAAAACTAAATTTTTGGTTACAATTGCTCAAGGAACTATCTGTGGAATCACTGAACTACCCTAATTAGTATCTCTGGAACAATATTATACAATATTGAAAAGACATGGCAAGAGCAGACATTCTGGTCATGTGTCAGAGCTTAGAACTAAAGTTTTCAGTATTTCAACATTAACTATAGTGAAACATTTGGGACTTTCTTGAGTTCTCTTTATCATATAGAGAATATTTGCTTCTATTCCTAGACGAATACTTTTGCCACACAAATTTCAAAATTCGTTAAATGTTTTGTGTAGAAATCAAAGCTCACATATATTGCTGGTGGAAATCCAAACTTGTATAGCCACTATGGAATATATATTGATAGTTCTTCAAAAACTTAAACATGAAATTATTACATGTAAATTTTTATAAGGGTACACAATACCCTGATGATTTTTCCAGTAAATTAGCCCTAATTTAAAAAATGAATTTCTCCATTATGACTACTTTAAAGTCTTTCTTTCATACCCATTCATTATTTCCTGAAATATTGCACAAACCCATGTTACTTCAAAAGTGCCTGTTACTCTTCATTTACCATCATTTTACACTATCACATTTAGGGTGAAAAAACAATGAGAAAAAAAACCGATAATCTGTCAAACGATTAGGTGTGAAAAAAACCCTTCTTAACCAGATAGTTTTATATTAGAATATTTTCAGTACGTAGGGAACATATCATTTATTTTCCATAGAAACTGTTTCAAATCATGGGAGAAAAGAGAATAAGTATTCTTTACTTATAACATTAAAATAACACAATTTTGATGAAAACTGACAAAATACAGAGTTATGGACCCCAACTGTGATCTGGAGTTCACAGAGAACTCCTGTGAACCAGGAGCTGCAGTCTCTTTCTGTAAGTTGGAATTATGTCTTCTCCTAGGACCTTGGAGCTGTGGTGCCCAACCATGAGCCATGGTTCCACATTCTTCTACAGGTCAGCTGACTGTGGAGCCGACCGGAGGGCGGAAGACTTCCAGATGTTGGATAGCAGTTGCATCCTTCTCTGAGTGGCTGCACTCCCCACAACCCCCTCCACAAAGGTTCTAGGTTGTCCATGGTAGAAGCTTTGCTTCTATCTTAGGCTCATGGTTGAGACAGGGAAGGGTTCCCTCATTTGCAGATTCTAGTTTTAGGAGTAGTGATTCTCAGGAAGGAACTTTGCACCTACTTTGATGACCAGCTATGGTCTTAAGACCACATGTGGTTCTGGGTGCCCACCCAGTCCTTGATGTTGGACCTTTCCCATTCCGAAGCATGAAGAAATTTTCCGTCCTTTATCTATCACTCTTCTATTGCCCTAGTGTACCTTTACCCATGCCCTACAGAAAGTGTAAATCACCTAATTGAAGTTCTAGAGATAAAAATCATAGTCTGGGAAGAAATAAATAAATAAATTGACAAAAGTAGCACAAAATAGGAAACAAATTATTTATACGACTGAATATTGACACAAATAATCCTATGAACAATGCTATTTTGTAAAATCTATGCATAAATTGAAAAAAGTCACATCATTAATGAGTATTATTATCTTATTAATATAATAGGAAACAAAATAACCACCAAAAGAAAGTCAATGTAATTCAATACTGATTCATAATAAAAAGATGAGAGAATGACAGATATGTACAGATCTTTTCTTAATCTGATAATGGAAACTATTTAAAACTGAGATTCAGCACTATACTAAAAAATCAAATAGACAATTCTTAAGTAGCAAAAAACAGTGGGAAATGTATTGGTCCAAAGAAATAAAGATGGCTAAGAAGAATCTTAAAACGTACTCAACACCATTACTTATTAGGGAAATGCAAATTAAAACCACTTTAAAATTTCATCTTACCCCAGTCAGACTGGCTACGATAAAGAGAAGAAATGGTACCAAATGATGGAGAGGATGTGGGGAAAAGGAAACACTCATCACTGCTGGTGGGACTGCAGACTGGTACAACTCATATGGAAAGCAATGTGGAGAGCTCTTAAAAATTTAAAATGTACCTACCATCTAATCCAGTTATACCACTCTTTGGCATATACCCAAATGACTCACCCTACTGCAGAGATGGTTGTACATCCATGTTTGCTGCTGCTTTTTTCACAATAGTCAAGAGACGGTAGCAACCTAATTGCTATCAGCTATTAGTCTATCAACTGCCCAGAAGATAATGAAAATGTGGTACACTTACATAAAGAAAGAGAAAATCATGAAATGGATAGAACTAGAAAGTGTTAAGCAAAGTGAAGTAATACAGACTCAGAGAAAACAACAACAACAACATATGTTCTCCTTCATGTGTGGATCCTAGCACCAAAACCTTATATGTGAGTATGCATCCACAGGAACCAGGAAAATGGAAAGGAATCAGAGAGTGAAGGGAAAGGAGGAAACTGGGAAAGAATAACAGAAGACAGGTGTTACTAAGGGAGAAATGGGGAAAATGGGGTTACTTAAAAGGAAGCGTGAGAGTGAAGGTTACACAAGAACTATGGGGAGAAAGGGGAAGAAGAAGCTGAAGACAGGTGAGACCATAGGAGACAGGTATTATCAAAAGAGAAATGGAGAAAATTAGGATATTTTAAATGGCAAGGGCATGGAAAGAAGGTTAGACAGGGAGAGGGAGTGGAGAGATGTCTAACCAGTCTAAAAAAAAAAGAAGGAATCACGTTAGTCCAAAAACCTACTGAAAAATTGCACATTCAATATCTCTGCATAAGTCCATGTCTATAGCTGAAGGCTAGATAACAAACCCAGTGCCAGAAATGAGAAACCTTCTTTTGAGGTGTTAGTCAGGATGGTCCAAGAGACTCCCAAACTTATAAAAGTTATTGCCACAGCCTTTGATTATCATCCAGAACGTAATTGACCCTATTGCTGAAGACAGGGCATTTTTTGGTTGCAGGGTTTGGAGTAATGGAGCGGGGATTGACCTGGAAGCCACCTCTCCTGAGACTAGCTCTCATAGCTTTGAAAATCACTAAGCAAGTTGCTAGGACAGAACATCAATCAATGGTCCAACCACAGCTTTATGAGCTAATAACCACAATAATGACTGGCACAGCAAAGGACACCAGTGCAGCAGTAGCACTTTTATCTTGTGGGTGATCAACCATTGTCTATTTAAATTTAAAGCCCACTCAATGGGAGGAAACTTATGTGTGATACTGTAAACAAAGTCAAATACACATGGCAGGAGAGGTCATAGATCTTAGAGAAAGCCCCAAGGCTGTCATATCCATACGCAAATGTAAATTTTTACTATCTGAAAATTATGGATCCTTATAATTACAGACAAGTTACACATCTACTATGCAACCTCTATACCTAAGGAACAGAAAACATAGTGAAACACGGGTTGGAAATAATATTTATGCTTCTCTCAACTCTAACCAACGCAGCTTTGTCGTGCAGCAGATGGTGATTAAGCCAGAAAATCACAACTGGCCAAAGGAAAAAAAAAAGATTTTAGAGTGATTATTCCCTGAATGGGATACCAATATCAAACCTCTGCCACCCAAGATTCAGGTACCATTGTGAAAGAGGGGTTGGAAAGACTGTAAGAGCCAGAGGTGGTGTATGATGACAAGGAATCAGTTTTCCAGACAGTTGTAAAGATACTCATATGGACTTAACAGCAATAGTAACAACATGTATAAGCTACACACACACGCAATCCAGGCAAAATCTCAGCATAGAAATGGAGAAGTGGAAAAGTAGCCACAACCTTCGCCCAAAAACGTGGGCAACTGATAACTACTGGGAGAGGGGGAGTTTGTTTCTTTAATGGTGTTACACTAGATAGGTTAACCATACTCCACGGAATGAACACAGACAGAAAGACATTTAAGGACACAAACTTGACTTGATAACATTTAATATATGTGACAGAGTATGTGAAATCTGGCAGAGGCATATAAAATGGGTACAGATGGTGGAGGGGTTCTAAATATGATGAAAATATATTGTATAAAATTCTCAAAAATTCAGTAAAAATATTCACATTCCAAAATCAAATGCCAAATGCATTTTTATAATGTCAAAAATGTTTTAGGCAGTTCATTAGTAATAGACAGCTAATTATTTACTTAAGCTGTCTAGGGTTATAATAAAGTA
Organism: Eospalax fontanierii; assembly: GCA_035773235.1. Classification (NCBI taxonomy): domain Eukaryota; kingdom Metazoa; phylum Chordata; class Mammalia; order Rodentia; family Spalacidae; genus Eospalax; species Eospalax fontanierii. The sequence goes on from CM069525.1 coordinate 84,014,753, forward strand.
CTTTAGACTGTGTGGCTTATAAATAAAATAATTTTATTTTCCACAGTTCTGAAAGGCAGTGAAAGATCCAGACACGGGTATACTTGGTATCTGGTAAGAGCCCTATTCCTGACATACCTGTACATGTAAATAGTACCTTTTTGCTATGTTCTTATATGGGAGGAGGAATAAATGAATTCCTTTGGGATAGTTTTATAAGGACACTAATCACTCTCATGAAGAATCTGTCTTGACAATCTAGTTACCTACTGAAGACTGTACTTCTTCATACCACCACTTTAGTTACTAGTTTTCAACATATGAATTTTTTGAGAACATGGCATCTGGTCTCAGTACTTACCAACGAACCAAACTCCAAAATAAGAGAATTGAATTGAAACTTGCAAGTTTTTAATATCTGACCCTAAATTTCATGTTTTAGAAAATTTATCTCCAGATTAATCTGTTCCGTTCACTATAATTGCAAATGGGATGTTTTGGATGTGATTATTAGATGAGGTTATTTGGGTGGGACAACAATTATGATACTTTGTCTCATTCTGTGAATCCTTTTTCCATGTTATTATGCAGTAAGAACACTCTCTCTGGCTTACTTAACAGATGCGTGCCAAAATCATGCTTCTGCAATTCCCAGTCTCACAAATGTGAACCAAATAAGCTTCTAGTCTCATGGATTTTGTTATAGTGAGAGACAATGTACTGAGGCAGTGTATATACTCATGCTTATTTGAAGATACTTAATATAGATAACCATAAAGATTCAACTAAAAAAAACAGTTAAATATATTAGATGCATCCATGTATACCAGAGCACAGTTTACTTTATTTGGGAAGGACCACAGAAAAAAATAAATTAGTCTTTGGGGCCACTGGGGTATGTATTGCAGCTATGCAACTCTAATAGTCTAAGAGCAGCAATAGACAATGAGTAAATGAATGAGTCCAAATGTATACTGATAAAATTTCATAATAACAGACTACAGGTCAGTCTTGACTCAAGGGACATAGTTAGACTCTTGAAATTAAAAATTATGTTCTCCTAAATTCAATAATTACTAATTAGAAATTAAAGAAATCATGATGCTTATCATTAGACACCAAGAATAACATTCATAGAAAATAGGCAATTCTTATATGCTAGAAAGTGTAAACTTGTATTTGAGAGCCACATACTAAGTGAATGAGAAATGGTGGTCTTTGATAGAAAGCCTGTGTTTCATGATATCAATTCTCTCCATTGAATTAAAGTTAAAGAAATTAAAACTGTATTTTTAATGATAAATTATCTGCAGTTCAATAGGGAAAAATACACAGGAGAGGAAATAATTTCTGACCCCAAATGAAGAAATGTTGTATAAAGACACTGTGAAAAGCTTTTATTTTAATGTCTTTGGCTGGAAATAACAAGAATTATTCCCAAAATATGGACATATATTGGCTAATATTAGTGTAAATTTATAGGTAGCTTTAGTTTGCCTTTGATTTAATCTAGTTTTTCTAGTCCATTTCTCAGACATTCTTAAAGCCAATAATGTTGGATTGGGAATGATTGAGTAGGGATATTGGGTCCTGAGTAAGATGTAGCTTCTGGCATGCATGGACTAGGTAGAGGACAGTGATGCTTTAAAACATCTATAATGCATGAGACAGTGCTCAGTAACAAAAAACTGTCCACCTCCAAGTGTCAGTATGGATGAAACTGAGAAACCGTGTCTTATGATCTCTATGAGTTGTATGCATTCATATGCAGAAACTTTCATTGGTGCTTGACTAATAGAACAAAAAAATTTCTAGACTCTTAAAATGAGTTTAAAGCAGTCTATCTTTTTTCATAAATTGTAATATGAAGTAAGTTTCTAGTTTTTGAATGAATCGTAGTTTATGAATGTTTTGTCTTCTTAGTGAGTTTGCCTTTTAACCAATATACTTTTTAATATGTTTGGCTTTAAATTCTATTTTGTGTGCTCTTATCATTATTCCTTTAGTTTTTGCATTAATATTTGAAATGCATATTTTCACTTATTTTCAATATTTCACTATCATTTATTTTAGGTATGGACTTTTTCAATGTGGTTTTAAAAATCTAAGTTTAAGCACTATCTTCTAATGTACATCATTAGACATTTAATGTTTACTGTGAAAATTAAATATTTGGATGCATTTCAGGCATCATACTTTTTGTGATGTTTCTTCTTTAATTAGTGATTTCTTTTGTCTTTTTCTACTGTTCTGTGAGAAAACCAGGTTTCTTTTAAAGACTCCCCATCTCATTAATTTGTTTCTATTCATTTTGGCTAAATTTAAAAACTAATCATTAAATTTTGTAAATTGTACAGAAAATACATTTTTACGCATTTCATAAAACTTGACATTTCATCTCTGGAGGTCAGTGTTGCCTTGGAAAGACAGTGACATACTTCTGAATACTATTTATGATATTTTCAGTGTTTGAGAAAGAAAGCTTTCAATGTTTAGTCCAACTGTCATCTTGAAACAGATTTAAGACTTTAATTCTAAAACTTTCTCCAAAGATGTTGATTGCAATGGGCACAAAGATTTATGTGAGAAAAAAAAGATTATTCAGAGAAAAATTACTTATAAAATAAAAGAGTCCATTTAAATTTACCAGTAAGGAAATAGCTTGTAGGCATATGGCAAAGTATTGTTGGTCAGCCAAAAGTTTATTTTAATTTTTTAAGGTTTTTTTAAGGTTTTTACATGTAGTTGTTTTGGGTGTGTATGTGTGTGTGTGTGTGTGTGTGTGTGTGTGTGTGTGTGTGTGTGTGTGTTTGCTCATACATGCCAAGTGATGAATGTGGAGAATGTAGAACGATCCAGATTCTTCGGTTTGATCTCAGGTCATCCAGCTTGCTAGCAAGTACCTTTACCTGCTCTGCCATTTCACCTACCCTCAAAGGTTACTTTACAAAACATTTAATTTTGTGAAAAGATGTTGATAATATAATGTTAAATGTAAAATATCTTGTATGAATTCTGCTTATGAAAAAATTAGGAGGATGGAATATATCAAAACACCAATATGAAATACATTTGAATGAGAAATTTAACTATTGTTCTTTTTTCTGTGTTTCTATATTTTAAAATACAAGATTTCATATATTGAGAAATAAGTGAAATGAGTCATGTGTGGTGGTGCATAGCTTCGATTCTAGCACTCAAAAAGCAAGGCAGGAGAAATGAAGTTTGCAATCAGCTTGGGATAAACAGAGTTCAGGGTCAGCCTAAGCTACCGAGTGAATCCTATCTCGATAATTTTTTTCCTTACTTGTGAGAAAACCACAGTGGGTATGAATGAGTTCTCAGTTTATACACACTATGGTGAGTAGCTGATATCATTTTTGTTCTTCATTTGATATTTGCTTTCAATAAAATTGTTTGGAGAAGCCATTCTCATCTCCCTGTCACCTTAGGATCCATCTACTCTGTTTTTCTAAGTTATTTAGCTCCCTGTGTTCATCAATCACCTATGTTTCTAAAACTTTGACATTGTTGATAAAGAGCATTTGTCTTAATCATCTCCATCACAAGCCCTACTTAAGTCTCCTACAAGTACTCATAGGTTGGTTACTTTTCTGTTCTTGACCACATGGACAGAATGTGGCCCTCTCCACATTTTGTAGAATGACAAGGAATTCTTAGGCCAATGGAAGTTGTTTCTCTAAACTCTGAATATAAACATCTATTTCTATCTCATGTTTCTGGTTTGGTTTAGAAAGAAATCCTAGAAAAGGGAGGCAGAGAACATTTCTGTTCTCATCTCTATGTCTTTTCAAGTTGAATTACGCTACTCCCTCTGCAGTGGTTTGAATGAAAAATGCCTCCCATAGGCTCATATACTTCAACACTTGGTCCCAAGTTGGTGGTACAGTTTGGAGAGGTTATGGAACATTTAAGGGGTGCATACTTGCTGGAGAAAGAATGTCACTTGAGTTAGGCTTTGTGAGTTATCACTCCATGTTTGTTCTCTCTCTCTCTCTCTCTCTCTCTCTCTCTCTCTCTCTCTCTCTCTCTCTCCTGTCTATGGATAGAAAAGACATTCCATGCTTTCCTTACCATTTTGAACTCTAGTCCTCTGGAACCATAATGAAAAAATGTACTCTTTTTAAAGTTGCTTTTAATAATGATATTTTACCACAGTAAAAGACAGGAACTATATACCATCAAATGTCTTCTAATAGGAAGTATTACTCCAGGCCATTTTTATTAGTGTTCTACTCTTGTTTACTTTTTACTTTTTTCTCTAGAATGTGGGCTCTCTACTTTGGGATAAGAAAATTGACTTCGGCTCAAGATAGATTGATAAGGAAATACACTCAAACTTCCAACTTTTTCAGAGTTTAGGTCTTAGAAACTCAATATTCCAGGTTTCTATAATTTAAGTAATTTCTCAACTATCAAAATCATTATTTAAATAATTTACCATTTCTCAAAACAATGAAAGGGACTATATATATTGGGAAGAAGGGAAAATCAAAGTAATTTAAAAAAAATTGAAATGTTACTCGAGAGATATTCAAACATGGAAATAAAAAGACAGCTATTTTTTCATTGTTTCTTCTCATAGAGATCAGAATACTTTTCCTAAAATATGAATATTGGTTTTTTAAATGTCAATAAATTCTCCCAAGGCCCTTTTAATGATAGGCAAGCACTCTGAAACTGAAAAAAGTGAGCCACACCCCTTAGACTTTTTTTTCTTGAAGCAGTTTTCCTATGTACCCTAGGATGCCTAAGTTCACTGTGTAACCCACATTGTCCTCAAACATGATTCTTCTGCCTCACCTGCCCATGTACTTGTAGCACATAAATGTGCCACCAACCTGGCATTTTCCCTACTTATCATTTGATTTTATGATTCTATGATTTGGCTTATGCTCTTTGCAGACTGAATTGCCCATCCTATTTTCACAAGCAAGGGAAATAATACCCATACTTCAAAGCTCAGCACCAGTGTCTGATCAAAGCCTGAGTAAAGTCTTCTCTGATCTTCTCTCTATAGCGTTACTGCTTTAAAAAAAAAAGTAGTTTTCCAGCTCTGTACAAAGTAAAGAGGCATTTGGAATTCCTTAAGCATCCATTCCAGGGCCCCTTCTCTTTATTCTGTATTCTCTCTGGAGGCAGCCCGATTCACACCTTAGACTTCAATTATGCTAAAAAGTCCCAAAATAACACTTCTAACTGAAGCATTTCAGGTGACCTACAGGACCTCATGTGCAGCTTAAGTCCATTTGGATGTTTCTCAAGCACCTCATTCGCACATACATATTCATATATCCCTTCATGTACTTGTTTAATATGAGATGAAAATGTATCTAACTGGCCACTTTTGAATTTATGGTGGCTTTCCTCCTGCACCATCCAGTGCCATCACCATCAGAATGCATGTAAATAGCTCATCTTTCTTATTCTTACATCCTGCAAAAATGCAGATATCCTTAGTATCTTCCAATGGGCAGCTTAGCTGTGCTTCATTCAGTGAGCACTTCAGCAACCATGAAGAATTCTTCTATACTGGATGTGGTACACTGTAGTAACTGCAAGCTTTGAAAAAAAAAAAGCAATGCTATATTTACATTCCAACTCTACCACTTTTAACTACATGACCTAGAACAAATCATTTGTCCATTGTGACCTTCACATCTCTCATCTACAAAATAATACTTAGATAAACATTTGTTCTGTGGAAAAAATAAAGGTTCATGTGTAGTACCATCAAGCACAGGGACTCATGCGTTTAATATTGGTTTTATTTTCCTTTGTATTTAATAAACATGTTACTTAAATTTCATATATATTTGATAGTTTTCTTGTGAGATAGGGTCTCATGTAAGCCAGGCTAATTTCAAATTCATGATGGAGCAGAGGATAGCCTTGAAGTCCTGATCCTCCTGCTTCCCAAGTGCTGGGATTATGACTGTGTGCTCAGTTTATACTTCTATCTTAGCATTTCTTGTAATTTTCTTCAGCGTAGTTGTGCATCTTCTTCTGTTTCTTTGATCAGATTTTAAGATGATTCTTTTTTAGAGAAATATTTATTTTTTTATATATGTGTGTGTGTGAAAGGGAGAGAAATGAGAGAGAGAAAGAGAGAGAGACAGAGAGAGAGAGAGAGAGAGAGAGAGAGAGAAAGAGAGTGCAGAGCGTATACATACAGGTAGGTGTCCAACAAGGCCAGAAGAAGGCATCAAAGCTCCTGCAGCTGGAGTTAGAGTTGACTGTGAGCCATCTGACATAGGTGCTAGGAACCAAATTCAGGTCGTCTGGAAGAACAACAAATACTCTGAACCACCCATCTCTCCAGTCCCAGATTACAAGTTTCTTGATGGAGTACAGTGTATATTTTGAAACATAGAGATCCCATGTATTTGTCTGTTAATGCCTTTGAATGAATGAATAGACTAATGAATGAATTAAAAATAGGGAGAGCAGATTTATAACCATTTTATCTTTTTTGGTAGTTGAATTTTGTCAAGTTTCTTTTCAGTCAAGTAAATTATTTAACACAAAAAGCATTTATTTATTATATGTTGATTTAAGGGTTTATATTGATAATATTTCAAATGAACAAACTGAGAAATCATATATTTTAAAAGCTTGTTCATTCATAATCAAAGAAATCTTTTTAGATTTCTGTTTCAGATAGAATCTCAGTGGTTAACACTGATCTTTATGGAACTGTTTTTCATAGATTCTCAAATTTTATGAGGTTGCTTATTTGCTTATAATTTAAAATTTTGTCCTATTGCTGTTCCGGTAAACCTATCCACCACACTACTGATTGACTGAAAAGTTATCAAACCATAGTAAGAAGTCCTATTGTGTCACTTTTTAACCTAAGCCTTTGTTTATTTGTTTTTAAGTATGTTGGTAACTAAAACTGAAAGTTGCCTTGGCCTTAAGTAAGGTAAAATCTACTTGCCTTCCGTTGACATGTCTCAGAAATTAAGTAAGCTAATTGTGTGGCTCTTTTCATCATATTGTCCCCATTAACTATAATGTAGGAAATGAACCTCAAAATATACATAACTCCAGTCTCTGCTGCATGATTTACTCCAATATTTTCCCAGAAACTGTGATGGATTGTAAAAAGCAGAAGACACCCACTGAAATTTATTAACAAGCCAGAAAGCAGCTGTTCTGGGAGCTGCAAACAAAAGGAAATGTTAAGCTTTTGAATAGCCCTTTTGTTTTTTGAGATCCACTACAAAAGGGCTTTATTGTAACCTTAGTTTTGGATGTTTGCCTTCTTGTAGACTGAACGAGATACTCAAAGAGCAGATGGAAAATTTGTACTTAGCAGTGATTACCAATGTGAAGCCTCGGGGTGACCATGTTTTTTTTTTCCTATACAAAGTGTTCCCAGCGGCTTTCTGTATCTTTTGGGTTACTCATTCCCCATCTCCTGGTATTGTCTGTGGGGCATAAAGGAAGCAGCAATTTCTGGAGTTCAAAATGAAGGAGAGATTGTGTAGAATTCAATCTGGTTAGTCAGGCACATTTTAGAAGGGAGAGATTTGTGTTCACATTGCCTGAAAGGAATTTAGAGAAATGTTATTTCTAACATTACAAGAATCTTCAAGGCCTGGGTTTGTGAGCCTCATCTAATTATTCCATCTCTGAATTTTTTCCCTTTTCCAAACACTTGAAGCATATTAAGCCTATCACTCATTTTACCCTTGTATACAGCCTTGTAACAATCATTATTTAAATATTCTATTATTCATGTCTCTGTTGTGATCATAAAGTCCCTGTTTTCCAGGACTGTATCCTGAACATCCTTATATCTATCACGCTGTTTCTAATCAAAGGTACATTGCTATTTCAAAAATATTACAGGGTACAGAAAATTTATGTAGATTGACTAAGCAACAAGTGTAAATTCACTGTTTTAAACAATAGAGTGCATTATTTGAGCAGATCCATGTTTCTTCTTCACTGTAAAATTTCTAAATCCTGTTCAAAATAATTTGTCACCCAATTTTAAAAATATTACTTATACAACAAAGATTGTTTAAATTAAGATATTCAAAGCCCTATTCTCTCTTTCTCTGTCTCTGCCCCACCTCTCTTTCCTGTACCCCAGCTCCCAGTGACAGACAGGAGAAACTTTCCTTTGAGTTGTTGACCAGAGTAGTCCAAGAGACATCCAAACTTCCACAGTCCATGATTGCCTCCCAAAACTGGAGCATAAAGACTTTATTGCTGAGACAAGACATACTTTGGAGACAGGATTTGGAGTAATGGAGCTAGGACTAGAAGCCATCTCCCCTGAAGACAAACTCTTATAGCTTTGGAGAAAACTATGTAAGCTGCTAAGGGAGAATATAATTTGATGGTCCAACCCCAGCTTTAAGGCTTAATAACCACACAAGTGATTGGCACAGCAAACCATTTTGGTGCAGTATAGGCATTTTTATCTTGGAGGGTAATCAACAGCCACCTAATTGGATTTAAAGTCCACTAAATGGGAGGAAACTCTTGTGTGGTACTGTAAACATAGCCAAATACACATAGCCGGAGAGGTCATAGATCTTAAAGAATACCCCAAGGCTGTCACATTCCTAGACAGATATAAATTCTCATTTCTTTCCTATCCCTGCACACTGAGCATTCCTACAAGTCTCTTCACCAGACTCATGAATTTTGGGTTTGTCTTGTGAACCATTTAGTTTGACCACACAATCACTTTTACAATTTGATTAACACTATATGTTGAAACCTGATGGAGACAACAATGGGTATATAACTGAAAGCAATGATTTCCTCTCTCACTGAATCTATCAACAGAAGATAGTTCAGCAATGAATGACCTGTTGAGTTCCTCCTCTATTCATGTCTGATTGTGTGTGGGCCCATTCTTGTGCAGACTCAATACAGGCATCTGCAGCTGTTGTATGCTCCTGATTGCAACAACTGTGCTTTTTCCCAGAAAGTAACACTTCAAAGACCTTCTCTTAGGTTTCTAGCTCTTCCATTCCTTCTGCCTCTTCTTCTACAGTGTTCCCTGAACCTTAGAGAGGATGGTATGAATGACTTATTTAAGGCTGAGTACTCATCTGGCCCTTTATCTTAATACCATGTGCAGCTGTGAATCTCTGCATTCATCTATATTGACTGGAAAGAGAGGCTTCCTGATTAATGCTGATGTGAATGTTCAAATACTGCTATAAGCAAAAATATTTATAAGACTGCTCCATATAATGGCATTTTAGCTAAACAGCCCTATTCAGTTTCCCCATTAGGTCTATGATCTCCCTTGCTATGGACTTTTGATGAAATTTACAATACCAGAAATGTATTCCTTCCTCTGAAAGGGGGTGTCAAATCCAATCAGAGAGCAGTTGATTAACTCCATCCCACAGTGCCACTCTTATACACATCTAGCTTGATTTATTGGTTTTATAGATAGTAAGATCACTGGTGTCGTTTTTCAACCAGTAGCCTGAATAGCACCTTTTGGACCTATGAAAATTAGCCATATGGACGGAATCTTACACTTCAATTCCCACATGGTTTCTGTATATGAGGAATAAAAGGTGTGTGGTATAAGTAATGTCACTAGGGTCTTCAATATTTCATAGGTATCCCACATTGAGAACTGGAGTTTATGTTTACTATCTCATGGCTTCTTGGACCATCTTTTTCCAGGTAACCCGTAGTTTATCTCCCTTCAAATTCTTAAAATATAAATTATATTTTAAAATTCAGTTATGAGATAGTAGGTTTCTGCATACTTCTTTCATAACCATTTCTTTTTATTTAATCCAGTGCACCTTTATCTCTTCATCCTTCCTTGTTTACACCTTTTCTTCCCCCTTGTTGTCCACTTCCACTTTCATTACCTATGTTCTATTATCTCCCCTCCCTTAAGTTATCCTCCTCCCAAAGACCTCCTTCTGGTTTCTTGAATTCTACAGGTACTCCATGTAGAATATACAAAGGTAGATATTTGCAGCTACCATTCACATACGAGTGAGAAAGAAAATGTGAACGAAGAGATATCACAATGTAGTATATACATGTATGAAATTGTCAAAACTAAATTAATCTATGAAAGTCAGAGTGAAGTAAAATAAATCAGCTAATGTGCCTAAAGGCCTAAGAAAAGTAGAATATACCGAACCATAACATAGTAAATAGTGAACATTATCAAAAGAAGGGCAGAAATCAATGACATGAAAAGAAAAAAAAATCGGCAGAAAAGATAAACAAGATTGGCAAACCTTTATGTCCTAGATGCTTCCTGTTGCTGTGATAACACACTGACCCAAACCAACTTTGGGAAGAAATTCTTACTATGTGCAAAATATGGAACCTTATATTTACAGACAAGCATCCTACTCAATAGTCATAAAAGAATCTTCTTTTGTAATAAATGGAGTTCCACAAGCGGTCATTCACAGAGATTGTCTGTGAATTGTGCATACCTAAATGGCAGTTCTACAGTGCAACCTAAGGCTCATGGAACATAGAACAAGGAGTAGAGAGAATACTAGTGCATCTCTCAGTTTTCATCAGTGAAGCTTCTTCATGCAATAGAGGGCCAGGAACAGAAAAGTTCATAAATGACCAAATGGCCAAAGCATAGACAGTAAGAATCTGCAGCGTGTAGGTCCTTAGATGGGACTCCTATATTAAACTCAACCCACCCAGAGCTCAGGGACCATTTCAGAAGAAGTAACTGAAAGACTATAAGAGCCAGGTGCATGACCGCATGGAATCTGAGTCCCACAGACTTCCTGAGACCTTGCTCATATGAACCTATAGCAATCATGTCACCATGCACAAGACCCATGCAAACTCAAGCATCAAAGAAGAGGGTTTTGAAGAATGTAGGAATGGAGGACGGGGAAGAGTACTATGAAATTCTGTCTTCTGGGCATGATACAGCTTTTATACATGGGAACTCATAGCCTATGTGCTTAATTGACAAGACACGCAACAGATTAAGCTAGTCAGAAGTTCAACATTGATCGGGTAGCCCTGCCCATGTTGAGGAGCTATTGACACTTGATGGTTACTACAAGAGGTAGAGTCATTTTTCTTTGGGGGTGTGGCCACTGATGGGGTATGGGTAGTACAACTGAACTCAGTGTTACATAAAAAAAAAAAAACAAGTAGACGTGAAGTTTGATGGGAGAAATGTTGGAGCGATTTCAGCAGAGTTCAAAGGAGCAAGCAGAGCATGGATATGATTAAAATGTATATTAAATACATATACAAAATTCTAAAGGAAAAATAATGTTTTTGTAATCATGCTTCTAGGAGGTTGGGGAGATAACTCAAACGTTAACAACACTCCTGCTCTTCCAGGGGACATGAATAGTTCAGTTCCCATGTCAGATGGTTCACAACTGCCTTTGACTCAAGCTCCAGGGGATATAACACCCTCTTTTGGCCTTTCAAGGGTACCTGCACTTATATGTAAATATTCATACACATAAAAGCACAAATACATAATTTTTTAAAATCAGTTTTTATATTGTTTGAACTTGCATAAGTATTGTTCAGGTAAAAATTTCCAAACCAACCTAAGGAATGTTGAGTGAGGATATGTAGCATTTGAACTTCTTTTCTTGGGTTATGTCACTCAGTATAATTTTTTTCAGTTCCATCCATTTACATGAAGATGTCTTAGTTTCTTTTTTTCTTTAAAGCTAAATAAAATTCCATTGTACATATGTACCACATTTTCATTGTCCATTCTCCAGTTGATGGACATCTACCATGATTTCATTTACTTGCAATTGTGAATTGAGCAGCAATGAACATGGATGAACAAGTATCTCCATAATATTATACAGAGTCCTGTGGGTATATTTCAGGAAGTGGTAGAGTTATATCATATAATAATTCTATCTCAAGCTTTATGAGAAATCTCCACAACTATTTGTATAGTAACTATATCAGTGTGTATTCTCACAAACTGCAAATAAGGATTTGTCTATCCCACATCCTCCCTAGCATTTGCTGTCATTTGGTTTCTTGTTGATAGCCATTTTTACTGAATGGAATCTCTAAATAATTTTGAATTCCACTTCAAATAATGATGTTCAACACTTTTCAAAGTATTTATTAGCCATTTATACTTAATCTTTTGTGAATTTTCTGTTCAAATCTATAGCCCATTGTTGGAAAGGTTATTTTCTTGATGTTTTGGTTTTTTTAGTTATCTGTGACATATATATGCATGTGTATATGTATCTCTTGTGTCAGATATAAAAGTGGCAAAAGTTTCTACCCATTTTGACATCTGCATCTTCACTAAAATATTTCATTTTATGTCCAGAAGATTCTTAGTTTAATGAGGTCCTATTTGTCAGTTGTTGCCCTTATTTTCTGTGGTACCAGAGACTTAGTTGAAAGTCTTTATCTATGTCCTTTTCTAGCAATATCAGAATTTTATAATTTAGATTAAGGTCTTTGATTCATGTGAACTTGATTTCTGTGAAGGGTGAGAGATAGGAGTCTAATTCATTCTTTTACATGTGGACAGCCAGTTTTATGAAGATCATTTGTTAAAGATGTTATATTTCCTCCACTGTATATGATTTGTGTTTTTAAAAAAATAGGATGACTATAGCTATGTGGACTTTAAATCTAGGTTTTTTATTCTATTCCATTGATCTATATGTCTGATTTTTTGTGACAGTAACTGGCTGTTTTGTTGTGATTATTGATGCATAGTTTAACTTGAGAGCAGGATTGTAATGCCTTCAATATTATTCTTTTTGCTCAAGACTGTCTAAGCTACATAGGATCTTTCCCATACAATTTTTAAGATTTTTTTCTTTCTCTGTATAAAATGAATGATGCTGGAACTTTTATTGTGATTCTAGTAAATTTATAAACACTTTTATATAGAATAGTCATCTTCACAGTATTTGTGAAATAAAATCCATGAACTTTGAGGGTCTGTATATCCTTTATTGTCATCTTCAGTTTCTTTAGAGTTTTAAAGTTTTCATCATAAATGTATTTTACCTTCTAGGATGGGTTTACTTAGAGGCATTTTTTTTTCTTTTTAAGCTTTCATGAATGGGATTGTTTCCTTGATTTCATTCTAAGTGTTTTTGTAATTGGTATATGGAAAAGTCACTGATTTCTGTATGTTAATTTTGTACCCTGCAACATTGCTGAAAATATTGGTTAGTCCTAGGCGTTTTCTGATCAGTTCTTTATTGTATGTTGTGAAGAACATATTACATTATATATTAGAGCATGTCAGGCATAGCATCGCAGTATGTACAAACCAATGTACTTGGACATTTTCTTTTCATATATGTATCTTTTTTATTTCCTTCTCTTGTCTTACTACTCTAGCTAAAGACTTCAAGCACTGTACTGAATATGAGTGAAGATAGTGGACATCCTTGTTTGTTCTTGCTTTTAATGGGTTGATTCAAATTTTTGTTCATTTAGGATAATGTTGGCTATGGAGTATTCATAGATTTTCTTTATCATATTGAGTTATGTTCCATTCAACCCTATTTTTTCTAGCACTGTCATCATGAAGAGTTTGTGAGATTTTGTCAAAGAACTTTTCTTCATCTGTTGAGGTGATAATATGATTTTGTCTTTAAGTGTATTTATATGATTTATTACATTTATTTATTTGGGTAGATTGACACTACTCTTGTGTGTCTGGGGTAGAGCCAACTTGTTCCCTATGAATGATCTTTTTAATGTGGGTCTCTGTTTTAAAAATATCTTGTTGGGAATTTTTTCATCTTTGTTCATTGATCCATAGTTGTCTTATTGTTGTGTGCTTATCTCATTTTGGTATTAGACTAATATTTGCTTAACATATGGAATTTTGAAATAGTCCTTATATTGTTTTTTTTTTAATAATGTAGTAGCATTCATTGTAGTTTGGGTTGAAAGCCTGTTAGAATTCTGGTACAAATCTATGTGGACCTGGAATTTGTTTTTTGCTATTTTAATCATATGAGATACTGTTATATCATTGTTTCAGCTTCTTTACTTGTTTGTTATAGGTCTGTTGAATTGCTGATCTCATCTTGATTTACCTTAAGTTGGTCAGATGTATCTACAAGTTCATGTATCTCTTTTAGATTTTCCAATTTTGTGAAATAGTTTTATAAAGTATGCCTTATGATTTTCTGAATTTCTTTGATATTTTTTATGATATCTCCCCATTCACCTTGAATTTTTAAAAATGATTTTATGTGTTCATTTGTGTACATGTAGATCAGAGCACACCTTATGAAAGTCAATTCTTCCTTCACCCTGTGGGTCCTGGAGATTTAACTCAAGTTGGCAGGCTTCTTGGCAGACACATTTACTCATTCAGTCAGGTTACTTACAATCTGCTGAAGATTTCTAATATAAAGTTAGATGAAAGTTCTTTAAGATAGAAATTTATGCATCGATAAACCCAGCACATAGAAGACTAAGGCAAGAAAATTGCAAGATCAGCCTTGGATACAAAGCAAGCCCCTGTGTTGGGGGAGGGGACAAAAACAAAAGAAATTAATTCTTTTCATTTTGTTTTGCTCTAAGGTATAATGCTAAAATTGATTAAAAGAGGGAAAGGAATTTACATTTACTATGAAGAAAATCCTGTAAACATTTATAATGACTTCCAAATAGAATGGAGTATTTCATAGAGCTGATATCTGCTTGTTATTAGCATGTAGAAATGGTTAGATGATAGTGTTTCAGGGAATTAGTAATAGATAATATTATGCCAGGCAGAAATTTTACAGTTTTTTCATCTCTCAGCTTCCATAAAATATTCCGCTGACATATTCCTGAGGAATCAGAATTAAGAAAGGAATGCAGGAGCTCCTCCATGTGACATCTATGTAAGGTATTCATTTTTAGATATTTATTAAGAATTTTATGATCGAGGTTTCTGATAAAAAACATATATATAGCTTAAAATGTTCTTGGTATCCTCACATTGGTTTTCTTGTTAACACCTTGTAACTCCTGACCTTTGCCTACATAGAAGGTGTAATGATTCTTTTGTTAACAACTCTAGTTTGTTCCCAATTGAGGGATTTTTCTCTACAAATCACAGCCGCAGTACAGCATTAACACATGTCACTATTTCTGTCAAATCCCAAGACCATGTATTTTACCAATGCTGAGATATTTTTACATGCAGATTGATGGCTGGATAATTTTTTAGCTGAAGATCATTAATAATTTTTATGGTGTTATAATTTTCTTTCTGTTCTTTTCAGGATACAGTTTGAAGATATGTTAAGTGTCACTTTAGCTGCTTTGTAACAGGAGAAAATGGGTTCTGTGGTAGAAATAACAGATAAATCTCTGAGTGCTAATCATGTTTCTGTTGAGAGATAATAGGATCTAGCTATCGATCTATCTCTGTGTATATCTAATTATATATCTACCTATCTTTCATCTATTTATCAACTGATCAATTGATTGATGCATATATGAAACATTATGGAAATTGTCTTACCTGGTTATAGTGACCAAGAAGTCTTATGATATGCCAACCATAGAGAACCAGGAAGGCTGGTGAGATAATTCAGTTTGAGGTTAAAAAACTAGGAATCATGAAAACCAGTGGTCTAAGTTCTGGTCTCAAGTCTGAACATTGGAGATCACAAGAGACTGATGGAATAACAGCTCAAGTTCAGCAGCTCAAGAACCAAGTGCTCTAATTGCTCATGGCAGGAGTGTGTGTCCTGTTTCAAAGAGAACAATCAAATTTTGTCCTTTCTCTATCATTTTTTTTTCTATCTGACACTAAGCAAGCTGGATGATACTTTCCCATATTGTTGAGAGTGCTTCTTTTATACTCAATCTGCTAAATGATGATATTGATTCAGTTTACTGTCATTCCAGAAATACTCTCACAGTCACACTCAGAAATAATGTTTGACTAACTATCCCAGCATTCCTTAAGATATTCAAGTTGACATATAAGTTAAACAACTCAAGTCTAAATTTTGTCAAATTTGCTCCTGTAACATCTTGTCAAACTATAATTAATTGGAAGTTAAATGTAATAATAAAGTCATAATTCCATCTAGCATAGTATTATTGTCTTACATACAACAGAAAAAATTCATTAAGCAGTTCTACAGAAGGGGAGATAAATCCTTGAGTGATTTTTACTCTTTGCATATCCTGCAATTTGAATAACATTGTAAAAGTGTCAATATCTAAATAAAGAAATAAACCTAATTCTCATGTTATATAATGGAATATGAGAGAAAATAATGATATTTGCTCAATATATGTGTATATGAACACAAAATTTTAAAATAATGATGAAACACTTCTTATAACTGTAGTCATCTAATGTCTGATATTTTTAGTTACTTTCTTATCTTATTATTCTACATTTTTTGCTGTCTTATGCAAATACCACATGGGACTGTGGTTCTTTACCTGGTAAGATAACCCAAACCTCTATTTATGAAGAATCTGGGTCATTTATGATCCTGTCTGGATTTACCTGTTATATTTTTATATTTGATCTTGATTACAGGATATGATAATTCTAAGAATTGCTTTGAGGACACTTCTGCATTCCAGGTAGCTTTTCCTTACTTCCCTAGTGGATTAGTAGCAGTCCATTCTTCTTGGGAGTCCCGATCAGTAACCCCTGCCATCACAAAAGTCACTTCTTTAATTGCTGACTTAGACATGAGGGGTCTAAAATATCTGGAGGACAGACTTCCATTGGAACAATTATTGTGTCTGCAGGTGAAGTTGTTTCCCTCTGAAACAAAGATGTTTAGGTGAGAAATCATGGGATTCAGATGTGGAAATATTGCTAGTGGGTCTCTATAGGCTAGAGTGAGTGGTACCACTGTCAATTGCAATCCTTAATTTCTTGATATGGGAACATTGACTATAGCAGCTACCATATACTATGTACCAATTCAAAGCATATATAGCCTTCTAGAGAAACCTGTCCCAGACATGCTAGAAGTGAGGTCTTAAAAGACCATATTACTCTTCTATGTAAACAGTTGTGTTGGGATGATGGGGAACATGAGAAGACCGGTGAAATCTGCGAGCATAAGGCTATTATCATATTATTTCTGCTGTGAAGTGAGTTGTGTTGTCAGAAGCAGTATTGGTTGGAATAAGATCATGTTGGATTAGTCCTTCTTAGGTCCATGGATAATGTTTTGGTGAACCTATGCTTACAGTAAAGGTAATATTATTTTTTGCCTTCAAAGTTAAATGCCTGTTCCACAAAGAACAAACTTTTATTTATTTCATGATGGAAACAGTCTAATGCATTACATTAATTTCTCACAGTCAGATGCCCCATCTCTTCCTAATAAGTCTGGAGTAGTTACTACTCATATTAGGCCTACTCAGTTTGATTCCATCTTTATAGTGAGACAGTGTGACATTTTGTAATGGGAAGAGTGATCAAGTCTCTGCAAAACCAAGACAGTTTGTCTTCTATATCCATACATTCCATATCCATGGATTCAATCAACCACATTTTAAAAATTCATCTTTACTGAACATACACTATCATTTCTTTCTTTGTCACTATTGCTTTATACAGTATAACAACTGCATAATATTTCCATTGTATAAGTTTTTAAAGTCATGATTTAAACTGTATAGGATGAGCTCTGATAACATGTAAATACTAACCTAATTTATCTGTTGATATTGATACCCACAAGGTAGAGTCAAAGGCCCAGGAATCAATTCCCTGTGGATGCTAAAGGAAGACATAATAACATAGGCCTGGGAAGTTGATGCATTTCTGAAAGAAGATCATAAAGGTATACTACTTGCTTTGCATGCTGAAAGAAAACTGCTTCTGGTGTTGCCTTTAGCAATTGGTCACTGGCACTTTGAACTCTGTTATCCTGGGATACAATTACTTCCACTGCATTTAAAGTTTTCCATTGAATCACTATGACAAATCCGAAGTTTGGATTATAGGGAAGGGCAATCACCGAGCCTTTCAAAGATACTTGAGAGCCTCTCTTAAACTTATTTCTCAAAATTTTTGTAAGTGGTATATCGTATGAATTTTCCCAATGTGTGTGATTAGGTCTTAAATGACAAATCCACTCCAAATATCCAACCACTTTATATTGCTTGTCTTCCTTTGTGTTGCTTAATCCCAGGAATGCTTCACTTTGCTTATAGTGAGATTTCTTACATCCATGTTTCAACTAACCAGTCATGCAAGTATACGAAGCCTTTTCTAGGTCCGTAAACCGCAACATTCGATCTAAAATCTCTGCTTAGTGGTCACATATGTAAATTTTGAAATTCAAGTAGTTCTCTTGGATTGTAGCTCATATCTTCATAAGACACATGTTCCTCAGCATTTGTAGCATCACGGAGCTTGCTTCTAGTTACAGCTCTAGAAGTAAAAAAGAATTGTGTGTGGAATTAGGCACAGAGGAGGAGAATTAACACTGTTTTGCTTGGCAGCTCCTCCAGGGGAAATCATTATCACTTCCTTATTCCTCAGGCAATATAGGAATCCTCTTGCAATGTGGTGAAAAGACTGATATCACTGTGTATATGAAGCCAATGCTATTGGGGCTAAGTGTGTCACAAAAGTTAGAATATGCTATTCCTTTTCTAACCTCAAATCAAATGTATCAACACATTTTCTTTTAGCTACTGTCAAAATTGGTCCATAGTTGGCATGGGTCTTGTGCTTGATGCCACCATTGCCCCAGGTTCACATGCGCAAGTTTCCAGTGATGTGAAAACCTCTCCCTCCCTGTGTTCATGAACCTCATAATCTTTGTGCCCCTTCTTCCACAACTGTCCCTGAGCCGTGGATGGGAGAGGTTTAATATAGAAGTCATATCCAGGAACACACACACTGTAGTCTCATTCTTTAAAAGTTGTCCAGTTGTGGTCTTCTGTGTGCATCATACTCTGTTGTGATAGGAAGCTTCACTTGTTAGAGTTGAGGGATGCATTAATTTTCACTCTACCCTCTGTTGCACTATGTTCCATGAGACTTATGTGTAGAGGTTCAACTGTAGATACGTCACCTGAGATTGGATATCTCTCACAAGTATCTTCTCTGTGTCTGATGAGTTTTGAGATTCTGAAGTAGCTTCCATTTGTTGCAAAGAAAAATGAAGCTTTTCTGATGAGTAGTGTATGCTATACTTGTCTGTAGCTGTAAGGATCTATATTTAGCAAGAAATTTCATTTGTCTAGAAATAAGAAAAAAATTAGGGTTTTCTCTAGGATCTCTGACCTCTCCAGCCGTGTGCATTTGGCTGTATTTTACATTGCCAACCATGAGTTCCATCCCATTGAGAGGGCTTTAAGTCCAATTAGACAGCTGTTGATTAACCCACAGATAACTGTATCACTACTAGAAGTAGTTTACTGTACCACTCCTTATGGTTAATAGGGCTTATGGTTGGGTTGGACCTCTGATTGATTTTCTCCCTTAGCACTTTATATATTATCCTCTAGAACTATGAAAGCTAAATTTCAGGTAGAAGGTTCCCAGGTCCATTCCTGCTCCATAGCTATAATTCCTGTGTCAGAAACATGTCCTGTCTTCAGGAGTAGGGTCTTATTTTCCAGTTCTGGTATATAAGCAAGAGTCCCGGAAATAGCTTATTATTTTGGATAGTCTCTTGGATCACTCTGACCAACTACTCAAAAGGAGGTCTCTCTTGTCTGTCACTATGTTCCTTGTAATACACAGTTCCTTGCCAGGGATACATATACACTAAAGATCAGACACTGTATGTGCATTTCTCAGGGGGTTTCAGAGGCAACATGTTTCCCTGCAGCTTCTCTAGCTCCCAAGATCCATTCATCTCTACTATCTCTTCGCCCATATGACTTCTCTCCCCCTCCCCAGACCAAGCACCCCCATTATTCCCTCTCTCCCAAGTAACACCACTTCCTGCCATCCCACCTTTCCTGAGTTTCCTCCTCCCACACCATGGCTCCCTGCATGTTTCCCCTTTCTCCTCTCCAGCCAAGCATTCCCACTTTCCCCACCTCATGTCCCATGCTAACTCAATCAGACAAGGGCCCAGAGTAGAGCAAGAGAAATGGTTTTCAGGCCTGCCATGGTCTGGGAACTATTGGAGACTGATTACTTCTGGGTGAGGGAAAGTAGGCCTTATCTACAGTCTACATAGACTGACTAGACTCCAGTGGAAGAATTTGTGCCAAAGGATATCTGAACACAAATGCTTGACTATATAGAATTTAGCATGTGTGGCAGAAAATGAGGTCTGATGGGCGCAGGGGAGTATGGATGTGGGAGGGATGTTTAAATTTGATTAAGAGCTATTGTATGACATGTACAAAAACTCAATAATTGTTCTAAAAATAAAAAAGGTGATGTAAAAGAGAACTTATTAGCCCCTTTTACAGTGTATGCTGTTAAAAACCACAATTGAATAATTAAATAATGGGTCCTGAGTGTGGATGGTCCTTTATTTTTGCTTCTCCATACTCTAAATGTAGCCACTACTATAGGCCATTCTGTTTTTACTGATTTCTTGTTACCCAAGTAGCTTCATGGCTAATGTCCTCATCTCTTTTAAACCTGTGCTTTAATATATCCTCTCAGTAAATATAATACTGAAATAATTTTCATGATATATTTCTTTCTCCTTTTCATGTTACTTGTCTCTAACATATTATTTGACTTTCCTATTTTGTTAATTATTGTCTACCTTCCCACTGGAGTGTACATTCCATGCAGTATGTAGGTTTTGTCTTCTTTCTTGAATGTATAAGTGAGCCAGGACATAACAGGCTGTAAATTAGCATTTGAGGAATAAATGAATGAAGTAATTAACTCTAAAATTGCTCTTAATAAGAGAATGTGTGCCTCATAATATTGTGTAAGGACTATTGCTTTTTTAAGTTAGCCAAACTAGGATTTATTTATTGCTCTGTGTCTTATTTGCTGTAAGACCTTGAACAAAATATGTATATCTATAAAAAATGAGAACAATTATAAGATCACTGTTTATTTTAATTCTTCAATAGTACATTAAATTATAAATGCTATATAACAAAAATGATATTAAATGACAAAAGTATATTTAAAGTATGCAGCACATATCCCACAGAGTTGCCAACATAATTCCCCATATAATTCCTATCATATTACTATATTGAGTAATTTTAATCACTATTCCCTCCCTTCCCCTCCATCCTGCCATTATTCTTAGGAATGATCTTCAGCACATAAAAATTTAGGTTAAAGTGAGGTTGGTGAATATGGAAGACACTTTTTCTTTTATATGAACCATCTAGATCTTAATAAAATAGGTAACAGCAAGCAATACCTGCTAATTTACACAAATAACAACGCAGACTACTGTTACCTAGGGAAATAAGAAAAATCAGCTTCAGAGAGTATGTGAACCCAACATATAAATAGTGACTAATGCATTTCTCAATTAACATCAGTGAAACTTCCTCATGCAACAGAGGGCTATGAACACAAAAGGTCACAACTGGTCAAAGGATAGAGAATAATAGACTGCAAAGTGTGGGTCCATGGACAGGACTCCTACATTAAACTTCATCCACCTAGGGCTCAGTGATCATTTTGGAAGAGGTGGTGGGAAGATTGTAAGAACCAGGGATAGAGGTGTATGACCATAAGGAAATAGTCTTTCTTACAGGCTCCTGCGACCTTGCTCACAGGAACTTGCAATGGTGACAGCATGCATAAGACCCATATAAGCTTTATCAGACAAAGACCAGAATAGAACTGGGGAAATAGGCAGTAGTATACAATTTGGTGATGAACAATTGGCAGCTGATCACTGATAGGTGAAGGAAAGTTGATCTTCTTTGAGGGAATGACACTAAATACATTGAACAGGCTCTAGTAGATGAACTCAAAGTGAGAGACATCAAAGTGTATAAACTTGATCCCACAGGCCTTAACATATTGGCAATATGCATGAAATCTTATGGGTGGGCCATGGGGGTGGTGCAGACAGGGAAGGGGGAGCTAAAGATGATTAATAATTACTGTATGAAATCTACACAGTTGAATTAAAAATATATTTTTTAAAAATTGTCTATAAAGTTCTTCATTTTGCTGAATTTTTTTGAATGTTATTGTTGAGAAAATTTTCCTGTGCTTTGGTGGCAGGGTTTGGTCCCACCCTCTGCTCCCAAATCGACTGAACAGAATGGAGAAAATGCCCTCCAATTAGAGGATTTTTAATTGGGGTTGACTTACAAAGGCCTCCTTGCATGGAGGGGTGGGGAAGATGCCTTAGTATTTGGAGAAGAAGCTTATTCTCTCAGTTCTCTCATCGGCATTCCTTGGCAATATGGCGCCTGCCTTTGATAAGTGCACCGCAAATTCCATTCCCAAGTTTATCCACTCAGTGCGTATCCTGCTGCCTGCTGCACTAAGAGGGCAGCCGACCAAGTACTTTACTTCTTGCAGGTGTTTCCACATGGCTTTTCCCAGGATGGGTAGTGTTACTGCTCTTTATCCATGGGACCCTCCTCCTGGCCATCAGGTCACTGTGCATTGTTCCTTTTTTATTTTCCTCTTCCTCCTCTGCCCACCTCCTCCAGCTCCTTATTGGTCAGAGGAAAGGTCTTGCCATTGAATGAACCAATAGCAAAATACAGAGGGAAATTCCAGCTGAATTCATTCTACCTCATGATCATATTTAGATTCCATCCCTTATCTACATACCCCAAAGACCCCCCCCTTTACACTGGAATTCATGTAGTCTGTCATATATATTAAAACCTATTGAACCAAGTTTGTGTCCCTGAATGTCCCTTGGTGTAAGTCCATCCTCTGGAGCCTGGTCAATTTACCTAGTATTACTCCCTTAAAGAAAAGAAACTCTTCCTCTCCAAGTAGGAGTCAGGTGTCTCTGGTTTCTTAGCTAATATTGTGGCTTCTTATCAGTTTCCTCCACTTCTATTCTGGGATTTTGTCTAGTTTGAATTTGTCTGGTTTTTGTGCATGCTGTCACAATTACTGGCAGTTCACATTAGCAACTTCTTAGCCACCTGGAAATCTCTGATTCCTTCTGGTCATCCACCACCTCTGGCTCTTATACTCTCCTATCCTCTTATGCAATGATCCCTAAACCCTTGGAAACAGGTTTGATATAGTTGTTCTACACAAGGACAAGCAATCTGCAGTTTCTTATTCCTTATACTTTGGCCAGTTGTGGCTTTCTGGATTAATCACCATCTGTTGAATGAGTAAGCTTCACTGGTAAGAGTTGAGAGATACACTAGTATTCTTTGTGCCCCTGTTCCACTATGTTTCCTAAGACTTAGGTATAGAAGTTGCGTTGTAGATGTGTGACATAGATAGAGCTGGGCATCTCATACACATTCATTCTCTTGGTTTAACAAATTACAGAATTTTGTAATACTCTATATCTGTTACAAAAAGAAGCTCTCTTCAAGAGTGTACAGAGGTATACCTGGCTGTAAATAAAAGGATATATATTTAGAATACACTAAAAAATGACATTGGTCTAAGGAGGTGAAAAAAGTAGGTTTTCCTCTAGTCATATGTATTTGGTCATCTTTACAGTGCCACACATAAGTTCCCTCCCACTGATTGGGACTTGAATCCAATTATATAGCTGTTGATTGTCACCAAAATAAAAGTGTCACTACTGCACCAATAGAGATAGTTGACTGGGACAATCATTTTGACGTTTATTAAGCTTTACAGCTGGCTATGAACATTGATTGTTTTTTTTTTCTCTTGGAAGATTGTTTAGTATACTTTGATACTATAATGGTTATCATTCAGGGCGGAGGCCTCTGTTGGGTATAATTCAGGCTGGGCCTAGCTAAGCCACCTACCAGGAGGAATGAAGGAATGGCTCTCGTGGGTGTGGTGCTCCACACAAGTTGGTTGTGGAGCCAGTTTCTGCCCAGCACCTGGAGGGAACCTGATCCACCCAGGAACAAACTGTGATTGGCTGTGGTCGGGACCACACCCCATAAGGCTGCTGGCTAAAATCCTCCCCATTAAGGCTATTGGCTAACAAGATCTATGAGACTCTCTGTTCTTTCTTGAATGAATGAGTTTGCAGCAGACCACCACTGCTGGCTTTCCGCTCAACTCCCAGAGTCTGTGTGTTGATTCTGATCCTACTCAACCCCCACTACGGAGGAGACCCTTCAGAACCCCTCGGCCTGGCTCTGAGTGCTGGGACCCCCAACATATTGGCACCCAAACAGGGACTCTGCCCCCTCAGCATTGGTGAGATGCCCCCGGTCTGACTGTCGGCGCATAGGCCCCCAGTGTTTTGTGTGCTGTTTGGTCCTCAAGAGCAGAGGAGGACCCCTCCATTTTGTTCCCCTTCCTGTGTTTGTCTCCCTACCCTGAAGGAAGCACACCCCCCTCCTTCGACTCTGATGATTTATGCATAGCAATGCCCTAGCCAGTCACATAGCTAGGTGGCCTAGCTTGGCTCATCCTGCCTTATACCCAACATATCCCCTTTTTTTGTTTTTATTAATTACTTTGATTTTTAGCCAAAAAGGAAACTGGCTAGTATTCCTTGGGATCTTTTTACCCTAATCTGCCTAACCACATTCTATCTCCTATTCTTACCACATCACGCTCTGAAGAGGTCACCCCAATTGCCAATACGGAATTTGGGCAATGACCGCTCTAGCTTCTTTGAAAGCTGAAAGGGCATGAAAATTGGAGTGGCAATGGAGTACCCCATCAGTGAGTTTACTAAAAGACCCTTAAATTAACTGTAGGTGGAAAAGAAAAGTCCTTAACTGGTGCCTAGGAGATGGGAAATAAAGGCAAGGGTAGATAAGAAACCAGAAAAGTCAAAACAAGGAAAAATTTTAAATGTAGGTTCCTCCTTGTTTTGCTCCTGGTTGCCAAAGCTTGTCTTGAGATTTCTGAAGTCAGGACTTGTCCTCAGGCACTTCGATAGCTTGTTGGAATAGCCAGAACCAATACAAGTTCCCTCCTAAATGGCTTCTAGACAGGGAAAGAAAAGAAATTATTCAGTGGTTAGGTCAGAACAACAGTGGGCTTGACTTTCTTGACAGGAGGTATGCACTACAATGTTGAAGTTGGAATCTCTGGTTATATTGCCTGCTGGATGTTTAAGATCATACAATTGGCCCAACTAAACCAACTTATTTTTGCTTTGAAAGTCAGTTGAATATCTGTTCCTCAGGGGGATCACATGGACTTAGAAGAAGCCTCTGCCTCCCTAGGTCTTTCTTTTATCAGGTCCACCTGTGTGAAGATAAGTCAGGAAGTCTTGCTACACCATAGCTTCTATTAGAAGCATTTAAGGAAACATTTTCCTGTGCTGACTCTCTTCTTTACAGACTGGACACTTTTAGTGGAGTCTCAATGACCTCCCTGAACAGGAGGACAGGTGACTCATCACAGTTACAGGACATTTTGAGAGTCGCCTCTTAATCCCCTGGAACTTAGTTGACCTTGGAGGGCAAGAGACAAAAATTTGTCCCTTTAAATCCCTCTGACCAGATTAATATGGGCCTCTAATATGTTCAATACCCAAGAAGGTTAGTTCCACCAATCCAATACCTCCATTCACCATATGCTATACAGCTAAATCATTTATTCCCTCCTCTGAGATGGAGTTATTGAGCAATCCATGTTCATTGTTAGAATCCAGTGAAACATGCAGCCAAAATGCTGGTAAAACCTAACATTCCAGAACAAATCCTAACCAGACACACATTTTGTTCCACAAAGCCCCCAACCACCAATCCAAAACCTTAAGATTACACATACACAGTTTTTTTCTCATCCCTCACACACCATAACATATCAACCAGTTGAAGGAAGCGCTCTCATGGATGTGGTGCTCCACTCTGGTTGGTTGTGGAGCCAGTTTCTGCCCAGCACCTGGAGGGAACCTGATCCACCCAGGAACAAACTGTGATTGGCTGTGGTCGGGACCCCACCTCATAAGGCTATTGGCTAAACTACACCCCATAAGGCTACTGGCTAACAAGACCTATAAGACTCTCTGTTCTTTCTTGAATAAATGAGTTTGCAGCAGACCACCATGGCTCACTTTCCACTCAGCTCCCGGAGTCTGTGTGTTGACTCTGTGCCTACTCACCCCCAACTATGGTGGAGACCCTTTGGTCCCCCTTAGGCTGGCCCTGAGTGCTCAGACCCTCAACAGGCATCCAGGTCAGTTTCTGCTCAATTGACCCAAGTCCTATGTCCAAACTATATGCTGTCTTCAGAAACACGGTCTTACTTTCATGTTCTTGGAGGCAAATCAAGGGATGTGGCAATAGTCTGTGTTATATTGGGAGTCTCTGGGACTGCTCTGACCAAAAACTCAAAGAGAGGTTCCTCCTGCCTGTCACTGTGTTTTTGTTACAGAGCCATTAGATATACACATGCACTCATACATAAAAATGTATTTTGTATGAGTATTTTTCTGTACACTTTTGAACAAATACATTTCTCTCTGGTCTTTCCCGTACCATAAGAGTTACTTATTTCTCCTTTCCCTCACTGTGTATAAGTCTTCCTCCTTCCTCCAGAGTTAAAGTTTTACCCATTGATAAAAATCTGTCTCCTGCTTTCCCTCTGTCTCAAGTTCCTTCTTCCCCTTTACCTGCATGGTTTCTTTCAACTTTTATGGCTTCAGTGGCTTCATCAGGCTATGTACTCATATCTAAGGATTTGTTATGACAGCTGAGAATTTGGATGGAGTTAAGATCCACAAATAGGAGAGAACATACATAGATTTTTTGTTTGTTTGTTTTTCTTTTGTTTTTAGTTCCTATTACTTTACTTAGTAAAAAAGTGTTTGGTTCCATTCATTTACCTGCAAATTTCAGGAATTTGCCTTGGTTTGCATCATCAAGTAGAACTCCATTGTGCAAGAGTACCACACCTCCATTATCATTCCTCAGTTGAAGGACATTTCAGTTGTTCCCATTTCATAGCTATTGTGAAAAGAGCCGCAAGAAGCATTGCTGAGCAATGAATATTTGGGGTATATGCCAAGAGTGATACAATTGCATCATATGGTATACTTATTTGTAGTTTCTTCAGAGTTCTTCACACAGATTTCCACAGTGATTGCACAAGTTTGCCATCCCACCAGCAGTGAATGAAGGTTCTCCTTTCCTCCCATCCTCACAAGCATTTGAAATAATTTGTTCTCTTAAAAATAACATCCCTTATAGGGTATGATGGAATCTTAAATTAGTTTTAATTTGTATTTCCCTAATTACTAAGACTTCTGAATATTTTAAATCTCCCTTCCTATTAGAATGTTTATCCATTTAGACCCCCTCTGCCATCTGTACATCCCGTAGCCCCCCACTGGGTTTCATGCCTTTTGCCATATTTGTTAAGGCCTATCCAGTCAAGCTTTTGTACCCAATTATCCCTCAGTGCAAGTTCATCAACTGGACTCTATGTAGCCTATCTAGAGTCACCCCTTTAAAGAAAAGCACCTCAACCTTACCCAGCAGTGATTAGTTGCCAATAGTTCCTTTTTTGATGTTGGGGCCTCCTGCCCATTTTCCAAGTTCTATGCTGGATTTTTACCTGATTGAGTTTGTATGGGTCTTGTGCAAGCTATCACCATTGTTGCAAGTCCATATGAGCAAGTTCCCAGAGGCCTGAAGGCCTGCTTTCCTATGTTCGTGCACCATCCCTGGCTCTTACAATCTTTCCACCACCTCTTCCACAATTGTCCCTGAGCTGTGGGTGGGTGAGGTCTAATATAGAATTCCTATCCAAGGCCATAGTCTCTGAAGTCTCTTATTCTCTAGACCTACGCCAGTTGTGGCCTTCTGTGTTCATTGCACTCACCAGCTTCACTGGTGAAAGTTTAGGAATGTCATAGTATTTTCTCTATATGTTTCTCCCTTTGTAGCATGTGTAGTATCCTCCAGAACTATAACAGCTGGTCGTCAAGGAGGAGGCTTCCAGTTCATTTCCATCACCATTGCTCCAAGTCCTGGGTCCAAGGTATGTCCTATCTTCAACAATAAAGTCTTACCTTCAAGTTCTCTGAAGAAATCAATTTTTATTATACTTCCTAGCCATATTTAAAAATATATTTTATTGATTTTTTGTGTATTTCATACAAGAATTATTAGACATATTTAGCTCCTTCCCTATCTGTACCCTCACTAATAGGACTTCATACATTTTCTCATATATGTTAAGGCTTATCAGCCACTGAGTCAAGTTGTGTATTCGGATGCCCCTCAATATGAGTTCATTCATTGGATTCTGTTCAGCCTATCTAGTGTAGCTCCCTTAAAGATCAATACTCCCTCATCTAGAAGTGGTAGCTGCCAATATAGTTCCTAATCAAATTGTAGCCTGTCCATTTTCCCATTTCTATGCTGTTTTATTTTTTGCCTGATAAAGTTTGCATGGGTCTCGTGCATGGTGACATCACGCTGGAAGTTCATAAGAACAAGTTCCCAGGAGCTCTGTTTCTTTGTGGTCATACATTGTTTCCCCTGGATCTTACAGTCTTCCAACCCCCTCTTCTGCAATGGTTCCTGAGCTCTGGGTGGGTAAAGTTTAATACTGGAGTTCTGTCCAGGGATCCACACTCTGCAGTCTCTTAACTGCTATACTTTGGCCAATTGTGGCCTTTGTGTTTATGGTTCTCTGTTACACAAGGAAGCTTCCATGGTGAGAGTTGAGAGATGCATTAATATTCTCTCTATATCTTGTTGCACTGAGTTCTGTGAGCCAGCTGTAGAAGTGACAATCTAGATGTGTCACCTAGAGTTGGGCATCTCACAAATACTTATTCTCTCTGTGTGATCACTTGTGGTACTCTATAATAGTCTACTTCTGTTGCAATAAGAAGCTTCTTGGATAAATGACTACTGGCATACTTGTCTGTATTATAAGGATGTATATTTAACACATAGTAAGAGATTGCATTTATCTAGGGATGTGACAGAATTAAGGCTTTCTCTAGGATATATGACCTCTCCAGCTATGTGCATTTGGCTATGTTTACAGTATCATACATGAGTTCACTCACACTGAGCAGGCTATATGTCCAATCAGACAGCTGTTATTTACCCCCAAGATAAACATGCCTGTACTGCACCAATACAGTATTCTGTTTGGGTCATTGTTGTGGTTATTAGTCTTTAAAGCTGGAATTGGACCACAGAATGATTTTCTCTCTTATCAACTTTCATAATGTCCTTCAAAACTGTGAGAATTAGTTTTCAGGAAGGAGGCTTCCAGATTAGTTCAAATTCCATTACTCCAAGTCCTATGTCTGAAGTCTATCCTATCTTCAGTAATAGGATCTTACCTTAATGTTGTGGGAGATAATCCAGGGCTGTGGCAATAGCCTGTTTAATTTTGGGAGTCTTTAGGACCACCATGACCAGCAACTTTAAGGGAAGTTTCTCCTGTTTGGCACTGTTTCTCATTATGTAGCCTTCTATAATAAACATGAATTCCTGTACAGACATGGTAGAGTATTTTTCAAATAGATTTCTCTACTATTACAATTCCCTGTGTTTTTTCACATCACCTAAGCATTATTATCTCTCCTCTCTCTCCTCATTTCTAATCCTCCCCTTCCATCCTCATTTAAAGTACCCTAATTTTCCTCAATTCTCCTTTGATAATACTTATCTCTTATGATCCCCCTCTCTTGAGCTCTTCTTCTACTTTACGCCCCTGTTTCTTTGTATAACCCTCTCTCTTCCCTTCACAGTTAAATCCCCCCATTTCACTCATTTTACACTTGATAGCACCTGTCTCATAACAGTCTCTCTCAGGCTCCTTCTTTCCCTTTACCTCCCTGATTACTTTCCTTTTCTGTCTCCCATAGCTACGTGCTCACACACAACAGTTTGGTGCTAGGATCTACAAATGAAGTCGAACACATGTTGTTTGTTTTTCTGAATCTGTGTTACTTAGCTTAATGTAACAGTTTCTAGTTCTGTCCATTTACCTGCAATTTAGGTGATGTTTACCTTTCTTTACCACTGTACTAGTAGAACTCCATTGTGTAAATTTCCTTCATTTTCATTATCCACTTGTAAGTTGATAGTCACTTAGGTGGCTTCCATTTCTTAGCTATTGTAAAAAGAGCAGCAACAACATAGATGTACAAGTATCTGTGCAGTAGGATGAATACTTTGGGTATATACCAAAGAGTACTATAAACAGATCATATGGTAAATACATTTTTCTTTTTCAAAGTTTTTCACACTGCTTTCCATAGTGGTTGCATGAGTTTTCAATCCCACCAGAAGTCCAGCAGTGAATTCACATTCCCTTTTCTCCAAATCCTCTCCAGTCCTGATATCATTTGTTCTCTTGATCTTAGCCAGTCTGACTGTCTGACTGGAATAAAATAAAATCTTAATGTATTTTTGTTGTTTTGATTTGTTTTTTTTGTTGTTGTTGTTGTTTGTTTTCTTTCTCCACCCCCCCCCCGGTTACTAAGGATGTTAAACACTTTTAAAGGTGTTTCTTAGCCATTTTTATTTCTTCTTTGAGAACTCTTTGTTTAGATCCTTAGCCTATTTTAATGGTGTCAGTAGATTGATTCTTTGTTTTTTGAATTATTTTTATATTCTGAATGCTAACCCTCTGTCAGATTTATAGCTGGTGAAAATTTTCTCCTACTTTGTGGTCTGCCTCTTCACTCAATTGGTTGTTTTCTTTGCTATACAATTTTTTTTAGTTTAATGAGTTCCCATTTGCCAATTTTTTACCTTAAGTACTGAGTGATGTCTGATTTAGAAATTCTATTCTTGCACCTATATGTTGTAGGGTAGTGCCTATGTTTTCTTCTAACAGTTTAGGTATTTCAAGTTTTACATTAAAATCCTTGATCCATTGGGAGTTGATTTTTGTGCAGGCTGATAAATATGAGTCAAATTACATTCTTCCACATATGAAGATGCAGTTTTACCAGAACCATTTATTGAAGATACTGTCTTCCTCCAGTGTGTGTTATTTACACCTTTGTCAAATCAGGAGCCATAAATTCTATGTACTCATGTTTGGAACTTCTATTTTGTTCCTTTTATCTACATGTCTGTTTTGTGCAAGTATCATGCTGTTTTCAGGGCTATAGCTCTGTAATCTAGTTTGATTACATGCTGGTAATAACCCCAGCATGGCTTTTTTGTGCTCAAGATTACATGGGCTATCTGGGGTCTTTTGTGACTACATATGAATCTTAGGATTCTTTTGTGTATGTGTGAAGTATGTTTTGGACATTTTGATTAGAATTACATTTCATCTGTAAATTGGTTTTGTTAGGATGGTAATTTTTACAATATTAATTTCACAAATACTTGAGCACGAGGAGTCTTTCCATCTCCTATTGTCTTCCTTGATCTCTTTCTTCAAAGACTGAATGTTTTCATTGTACAGGTCTTTGATGTCTTTGGTTTGAATCACCTCAATATACGCAGAAAAGAGCTTTGACAAAATCCAATACACATTCATGACAAAAGTCCTAAAGGGAATTATTAGACTGGAGGGAATATACTTCAACATAATTAAATCTATACATATCAAACCCAAAACCAACATCATACCCCTACTCCTATTCAATATAGTCTTTGAAACTCTAGCTAGAAAAGGAACTTAAGGGGATACTGATTGCAAAGAAGAAGTCAAATTATCCCTATTTGCAGATGATTTGATATTATACATAAAAATCCCCAAAATTTCCAACAGAAAATTTCCAGTAATGATCAACACTTTCAGAAAAGTGGCAGGATAAAAAAAAATCAGTTTATAAATGTCAGTAGCCTTTCTATATACTATAAACAAACAATCAAAGAAATATAACCCTCCTTTGAAATCACTGGAAAGCTGTCCCTGTTGTCATGTGCCTTTAATCACAGAACTTAGGAGACAGAGACAGGCAGATCTCTGTGTGATCAAGGCCCACTTGGTGGTCTACATAGGGAGTGTCAAGACAGCTGGACACCTTCTCTCAAAAAAATTACATGAAAAACTACAAACTGCACTATCTTGTCAGTTTCATTACTTTAGATTCACACTTCAATTTTGATTTAAATACACGAGCAGTTTGGTCATTCACTTTGATCATAAGACCTGACTAGGAACAGCCTTTTAGCTGTTTTTAAAATTCAAATCTTCAATCTTAGAAGACCAGGATTTTCCATCAGTGATGATACAACATTTTAAGACCTTGCAGATAATTCCACCAAATATTTCTAGAGCTATTTATGAAGTGGCATCATCAGTAAAATAAGTTTATGACCACTTTCAAGAACAATACCTGATTGACTGTCTCGATTCTGTAGTTTTTGAAAAAAAATATGTGTATTAAAAGGCTACAGTTATACCTTAAATATGCTGTTATAGTATTTTTTAATTTGACTTTTGTCTTGAGGGCTCTCAAACTTTCATCCATGTACTAGTTCTAGAATGAAGTCCAATATAGATGTTTTTAGCAGTCTCAATGGATTTAGATCAACTATTTCAATTATTTTGATTATAATTGTTAAATCTATAGAAGCCTTTTGAATGGCTTGTACTGTAGGACTTTGGTAGATATCATTGCATATAAGTATAAAAATATAATCCTCATTTAATTACCATTTTCTCCAAGGTATATTAATGATATCCCTAATCTGGTGTTTCCTCATTCTACCCTGTTTTTAATTATTATATACATTCGATTTCTCCTCGTGTCAGCTTGTATTGAATTAAAATTCTATCTTTCAGAGGTGTTTTATTTTCTATGTTGATCAGGGAATAGACGTCAAGTAGCTTCTCTTCTCTTGAGGAAGAGTGTCTGGGAACAGGAAACAAGTGATAGTTGGCTATTTGTACCCATCCCTTTTATTTTGCAGGGCTTTATTTCATTTTACCTCTAACCTTTTCAAGTGGAAAATAGAAACGCAGTTATTTTACTTACCTCAGAAACACAACATACTATCTCTGAACCTATACTCATCTTCCTAATGTTACCATAATTATTATGCTGAGTCTGAGCTTGCACCTAAACAAACACCTTGCAAGTCAGGTTTGACCAACCAGAAAGTGGTTGGGTATTGTGATAACATTCATTCCACAGAATCCTAGAAAGGAAGTGGGTAGAAGGCCACAGTTCCAGGTGAGGGACTATTGGAAACCAGTGACTACTGGAAAGAGGGAAAGTCAGTTTTCCTTAAAATCAGTTTTCCTTTAGTTTGTGACTCTCGATACATTGGTCAGACTTCTGTGGATGGAACCACACCAAAGGGCATTTGAGAACTCAGGTTTGACTCAAGAGGCATATATATATATATATATATATATATATATATATATACATATACATATATATATGTTATATATATATAATTTCTGAGAATTGTATACAATATTTTTGATCTATCATATACGTATATGTATACATATAGATGATCAAAAATATTGTATAAAATTCTCAAAAAATTAATAATAATCTTAAAAGGTAAAACACAAAATATGCATCATACATATATGTACATATAATTTCAGGAATTAAGTAACTTGTTTTCTATCAATTTCTCATTTTTTGTTTTAGCAAAAAAAGAGTCCATTTGTATTAGTTCTCTGATTTTATAATTTGCCAGAGAATTAACATAATTTTATTCTTGTGTGATCAAATATTATTCATTAGAAAAATGAAAAAAGTGTTTTTTGCATATGTTTATGCTTTGTATAATATGTCTATACATATTTGTCTGTGTATGGGTAAACCTGGGCAATGTTTGGAGGCCAGTGGTTAATGTCAGGTGTCTTCCTCAATCTCTTTCCACCTTATTCTTTGAGTCAGTGTTTCTCAATTGAAATTAGACCTCTCTGATTATATGGCATTCTGGCTATCTCGATGTCCCTGTGCTCTCCTATCTCCATCTCCTAACATTGTGCTTACAGGTGGGTTTCCATGCCCACCTGTGTTTGTTTTCTATTGTGGATGTTGGGAATCCAAGCTGTGATCCTCACAATGGTATGACAAGTGTTTTATCCACTGAGCCATCTTCTCAGTCCATCTCACATTATTTTAAAGATCACTGGTGGCACTTCTTAATGAACAAACATTACACTGCCAACTACTAAAAGTTTATATGTTCAATGTAAGGAACAGACAATGGGGCTACTTTAGTGCATAGAAATATACAATTCCCAGCTCATGACCTAGCTTTAAGAGTTCAAATACAAATAAGCTCCATTTCATAAATACAATTCCTAATGAATTAGTATCTATAATCTTGGTTCATTCTAACAATACCTTAAATGTTAAAGTGGATTTGTTGAGAAAAGAAGTTTTGTCATATTTCTTTTAGAAATTCCCAAAATAATGTAGCATGTCATTCTCACTGACTTTTTGGACTGAATTATACTCACATTACCTTTCCTCTGGTTCACTATGCTATTACTGGTACAATGACTCTGCCTATATGAGTAAAATTTTATTACACTCTTATCCTTCACTGTTGGCTCTACCTTGGCAGTCAATTTTAATTGTACCAGATGTTGTTTTCACAAAGCTCAATTCTTCTGCACAGATAATTGCCCAGCTGACCAATTCTTCCACTCAAAAAATCACCGTCCCTCAGAAAGTATTATATTCAGGGAATAATTTCTGAAGCAAGAAAACCAACATGTTTTCAGTCAATTTGTAGATGAGTATTTTACTAAGGAGATTTGATCTTCATACTTCAGAAAGTAACTGCTTTATCCTCACTAGTCAAAAATGTTCTCTATTAACTGATTTCCCTATTTATGTATATCATTAATTGTATCATCATCATCATAATACTTCATATAAAACTGCAATGACATAAGTCAATGAAACAGATGGTCCTTTTGAAGGTAATGGAATCAATGCCATTGCTTTTTGTATCAACTGCATCATTTTTTTTTTTTACTCTTTTCAAGTAGGGGAAAGAAGTCAAGGTTTATACATCCAATGACTCAACTTCCCCCATGGGAAATGAACTAGGGAAGAAAACCTACTTTTACCAAGCACACATTCTTCTATTCTTTCTTCTGCTTCTCTGCCTCTGCAAAAGGCTTGGAGGATCATATCACTTATTTAAAGAATAGCCTTCTAGTAACTTCAACCATCAAGAATTAAGAGGCAAGTTTTTAGAAAAAGCCCATACTTATTCAATTTTTTAAAACTTCAAAATAATTTCTCCTTCCCCTAAGTTTTCATTGCTTTGTACTTCTACTTTTTAGTAGTACTTACAATTATTTCTTGTTACTTCAGTTATTTATGCAAATATGCTGTCTTCTGACCAACCTGAAAGATCTTTGAGGACAGATTCATATCCAATTTATCTTAACTTCCACAATGCCACTTTCTTCATTTGTGTTCTATAAAGTACTTTTTCTCTTTCCTTTAAAGCCCCATGAAGGTTGTAGAAAGGTCAAGACAATGAGGAAAAGGCTATTTGATTTGTCCACTTTTTCACTAGTGCTTAACACTTACACATGCTCTTATTGTAGGTATTTTTATACATTTCTTATATTCCCAACTGCACCAACTTAAAAGGAAGCTTTATATGTTCCTTGAGGGAAGGTTCTGTATGTTGCTCATCTTTGTACCTCTCAAAGCCTTTAAGTAAAATCCTGTACATAATAGGCATATATATATATTATAATTGAAAATAAATCAGATTAGAATGATAAATAGTAGACCACTGCAAGACATGACAGCTGACAACAAAGAAAGGCAGTAGAATATAAAAAGGAATTTTTATTCATTAAACATTTATTATATTTTTAAGTGTGCTGTGTATTGAAAGTAATAAGACTGCCATTTCCTTCAGAATATAAAGCCAATAATTATAATCCAAAGCTGTAACAGATTGTTCCCTATTGATATCTCGATTGCCTGAGCTTAACACAGTACATGGGTTATTGGAAAGAGATCTTCAAAATAGAAAACTACTTTAAGCCAATGAAAGATTGAAAACTAAAAGAAGTAAGGTTATATTAAGTAGAACACACCGTACTTGAAAAAGATGCATTATTAACTATACTTTCACAGATTTTAAATGGTTATAAACTAAATTTAGGATGTTTCCTGATATTCTCTTTGTGCTGAATTCCAAATAGTTCATATTCAAATAAGTATGAATATTATTGTATACAAAATGATCATGTTTTCATGTTTTAAAATACAATGAAGTGAATAAACTTTCAGTTAATGACAGCATACACTATTGAAGCTAAAAAATTCCTATCTTCAAATGATGGCCAAACCATAGTAACATTGCAGCCCAATGTACTATTCACATTTTTGAGGTGATGCTGATGTAAGGAACCCACTTAACTGGCAATCACATCAGAGTGTTGCATATGAAATTATATATGATGCCAAATAGTTGATAACAATAGTAAAAAAAAAACTTGTTTTATGAGAACTGTTTTGTTTTTTACTAACCAGTTTAGAATGTACAAAGACAGTTTACTCTAAATCAGTATGCTTGTTATATTATCAGCTGCCTCATACATTTTCTGTTTACTAGATCTCTTGATTGCATGAAGTGGCCATGTCATTGGTAGACTTGTGACATTATGTCTTGAATGAGTACACTTGATGATGTGAGTACAACAATAAACTCTCTAAGAGTTCGTAAAACACACATGTTGTTAAGTGGCACAACATCTAAGCAGGTGTTTATAACAACAATAATATTAATCATTTAAGCTTTTCTCTAATTTCTTTTTGGTATTTCTGTGTTATGTTATTCCTTCTGAATTTGATTAAGTATTTTGTTCTAGCACAGTTAAACAATTTCCACCAGATCACAGCCATGAGTAACTACTCCAATATTTGATAGATTATCACAAGCTTACTAGCTGGTTGCTAGAATATTCAAGCACAGCCTTTTGGAATAATTCTACTCAGAATTTAAGATTAAGAAATTTAATTTACTATTATCTACTTTTCTTTGGAAATGACTGGAACAGTATCAGAATACCAATGAAATGATAGAATATCTGTGAAAGGGATAGATTAGCACTAGTTAATGTTAATGAGCTGAAAATATTTAACAGTATTATTTAAGCATTGTCTAAAAGAAAATGCACAATAAGAAAATGGCCCTGATTTAGGTATCCTTTAGAAAATGGGGATTGTATGGCAGTCCAGATGGTCTTTTGTATTATAGTTTATTAGTTGACTAAAAGGTAAAAGTCAATGGCAATTTGTGTTGCAATATATACAATGTACTGCTCAACAGATACAGTAGACAGGTATTATACTAGCATTGTAGAAACAAGTTTATATCTCTGCTTAAAATAAATACCATTCACCATAGAAAATTGTGTAGTATCAGAAAAGGACAAATAACATTATAAAAACCATTCATTATCCCCAAACTCAGAAATTTCAAATGTCAATATTTTGACATATTTTCTTACTCTGTGTTATATGTATGTGCACATGTGTATGCACTTTACATGATATACACTTGAACCTCATACATAGTATGTGCATGTATATACAAGTGTGTATATATATATATATATATATATTTATGGTGTTAATTATCAACATTTTACTGCATCTAGATCACTTAGGTAATAAGCCCCTGGCACATTTGTGAGGGCTCATTCAGCCTCAGGGCATGTGTATGAGAGATTATTTTAATTACCTTAATTGAGGTGGAGAGACCCACACTAAAAATGGATAGTACCATGCCCTGAGCTCAAGTCTATATAAAAAGGAGAAAGCTAACTGAGCATAAACATTATCAAGGTAGATGCTGTGGGTCCATATGCCTCAAGCTCCTGCTGCTGTGACTTCCCTGCTCTGGCAGGCCATAACTTAAAACTACGATCCAAAATAAACTGTTCCTCTAAGTTGTCGGTATATTTAATTTCAGTAACAGAAAATAAACTAAGACACATGGCACACATGTACTTAAAGAATGTTTCGTGGAAAATTCTTTCACCAGTTATGGTAATTTTAAGTGCTTGTAAGTGTATAGAGAAATAAAATTTATTTAAAGGCCAGAAAATGTTGGATTTTAAGTGTTGAAACATTAAAGATTATTGGGACTTTTGAACTTAGACTAAATGCATTTTATATCATGAGATGATCATGAGCCTATAAGATCAAGGAGTGGAATGCGGTGGTTTGAATGAGAAACGTCCTTTATTGGCTCCTATATTTTAACATTAGTTTCGCATTTGGTTGTGCTGTTTGGAGAAGTTATGGAATTTTGGAACATGGAGAAGTACAACCCTGGGAGTGGGTTTTGAGAGTTGATCACATTGCCCTACTTCTAGTTTGTTCTCCTGGCCTCTGACATGATGAGCTGTGCTCTGCCAGCTTTCTACTCTGGTTTTTTACTGTCATGCCTTCCTTTTCATTATACTCTTCTGAAACCATTTGCTCAAAGAGCCTCACGCTCTATAAGTTGTTTTTGGTCAAGATGTTTTACTGTTGCAACAAAAAGCAACTAATGTAGTTTTATAACATGGAGACATTTATGTACATATTCACAGTATTGGTTGTTATTCTGTCTTGTAATACTCCAAAACAGAAAACAACTGAAGTGCTTTTGTTAGAGAGCAATTAGCTATGTAGCAGGGATAGACTATAACTTTTCTAGTTTATCTGTTGAGAGACCCACATTTCCAGTTTCACTGATCAATCACCTGATCATAGGACCTCACTTAGGAAGGTGGGTTCACCTTAAGTTATACTAAATAGATGGGTGGAATACAGCATGTGTTAATGAGGCAGTGAACTTTTCCTGCCTGGAATCCCGCCTCCCAGGGCAGTTCTTTTGGACCCAGCCACAAACATGTAGCTCTCCTTGAGTAAGTCCCCTTAAGAGTAATTCAGAAAATTGTAATTTTTCCTTCTCTTCTTCAGATCCCTTTTCTAAACATGCTTTCTGTAAGGCTTTGGGCTGCCCTAGCGTCTTGTAGTTCTCTACTTTTTCTCTAAATCTTCTCCCAGTCATGTGGCTGCCAGTCTGCCACATGTCTGACCCACATACAGGCTCTAAACCTGCATGACATTGGCTTCTTTTCCTCTCCCTCCATTCTCTTCCTCCAGACAGCTGCTGAGATCCCCAACTTGCCAGCCTTGAGGGTTTTTCTTTAGATTTCAATAAAATTGTCCTAAAGCTTCCGATTGGGTCCATTCTTAAATTCTTTTATGAATGAGATTAAGAACCCACTAGGGGACACTCTCTTACACCCTGTTTCATTTTTACAGTTAATCGATGACTAGTGGAATACTATATAGCACTTAAATGTGTGAACTTGATCTTTAAGTAATGAATATGAATAGATTGATATAAATTAACGAACTGGATATTTATATATCAATATCAATAGATCTCAAATCCTTAATGTGTATAAAACTAAAGTTGAAGAATGATACATATGACACTGAACATTTTTGAAGATAGTGTAAAGAATACCCCAAAACTTTTCATGATTAAGTATTTGTAATATATAAGAGCATGATCAGAAGGATACACACCCAATTCATGATCACTGAGTATGAAGGAAGAGGAAATGGTTTGTAATATTTTGTTTTCAAGAACAAAACAAAAGCAGATGGGATGGAATTGTTTCATAGCAAGAAGATGGATAATCATGCTCATGTTTTATTGTTCTTGAAAAGTTCCTTCAACTTTTGATTATTTCCATAATAAAGCTTCAGCTCTTATTGACAGAAAGAATACTATTTATCAATATTTTGCTTTTTGAGAGAATGTCTCACTCTGTAGCACAGGCTGTCCTCAAACATGATTTTTCGGCATTATTCTTCAGAGTGCTAGAATTCTTAGACCAACTTAATATTTTTATAATCAAGCAGCATTTATAGTTTATTGCAATGACGAGCATACTGTAATCAATAAAATAGACATTATTATTTATGAAGAATTCAGATTATGTAAGTACTATTCACATAAAATAATAATTCATTATGTACTAAAAACACAAATTAGTATAGTGATGGGATCTTGTGTGTCTTATTTAACATGAGTCACTGAAATATGCATGTGCCTATATTCATGTATGTGTGTGTAGATATTCATTCATACATGTATATATTCTTTTACAATGTGTCCATCTATCCTGCCATCTAGCCATGCAATCATGAATTACTCTAGTGCAGTGATAGTGAGGAGACATATACATTACACCTGATAGTGTAAAACCTTTCTTGAATATATGCCAGTACTATTTATTGAGACTTCAAAATGTATATTCCATTTGGCGAATTCCTCTTCTAGTAATTTACCTTAGAAAAATGATGAATGTTTTTACAGAATATTTATATTTATTGCTGTAATAAAAA
Source organism: Eospalax fontanierii (assembly GCA_035773235.1). Classification (NCBI taxonomy): domain Eukaryota; kingdom Metazoa; phylum Chordata; class Mammalia; order Rodentia; family Spalacidae; genus Eospalax; species Eospalax fontanierii. Next base: position 84,055,057 of record CM069525.1, read on the forward strand.
TGAAAAATTGAAAATAATTTAAATGGTCTAGAGTATGTTCAAAAGTCTCAAGTTCAGTTAAGACTCAAGGTATCATCTTAACTGTGACACACACAGCCCTGTAAAATCCAAAACAAATCACATATTCCCAATATACAATGACAGAGAATAACATCTCGGTTGTAAATGGAAGGAGGAAGGGTCTATTGTGGAAATACTGGACCAAACCAAGTTCTAAAGCCCGCAGGGCAAATACCATATCCTGTAGCTCCATGTCTGGTGTCTGGAATTTTAGTTTCAAAAGGTTTATAAGGCTCAGTCCCTCAAACCTTCCTGTCTGCTACATATATCTCTTTCTAGGGTCGGTTCTACTTCCAATATGCAGTTCTCCTTAACAAATGTCTCATAGCTCTTGCATCTCCAGCATCGTGGGGTCTCTTTCACAACCCAGATGTTACTTTCATAGCTTCACAGAATGGTTTTGCCAAACCTCTTAACCTCTCATGGTCTTCTCACAGAGACTCCAGCACTGTTACATGTTGCCTATCCTCAATGTCTCTTAGAAACAGCAGAGGAAGAATCCAAGACATTCCTCACTCTAGTGTCTTTTAATATCCCCAAAGTCAGTAGCACATGAATGAAGTGCCAAGATGAGCTTCCACCTTGTCTTCAGACCATATTAGCAACAACTTTGTAATGTTGAAGTAATTACTTTGTAAGAGCAAGCAATCTCTTAGGCTTTCTCCTTTCACTAATTGGAGCTTAACAATTAGGGTTCTTGTCCTAAGTGCACCCTTTCTAGATACTGTGAATAGCAGGGGGCCTCTCCTTCATGGCTCCAATTTCCATAATTACAGCCTCTATTTCAGTATGTGCTTTGGCTGTAATATTCATCTTCCAAGTGATCTTTTTCTCCCCAAATAATACATTTTATATTTCTTTTTAACCTATTTACTCTTTCGAGACCCATATGAGTAACCAGTGATAAGCATTCCACAGATTCAGTGTTACGCTGTCTTGAAATTTGCTCCACCAAAAATTATTATTGTTATTATTGTTGTTGTTATTATTATTTTAATTTAGCCTCACTTAAATTTTTAGGACCTGGGTAGAATTCATTCAGATTCTTTGCAAACACATCACATGAATGGCTTCTATCTCAGTTACAAATACAGTCTTTTATCTATTCTAAAAACTTCTTAAATATTGCCTCCACAATTCACATTACTTTCAGCACTTCTCTCTTCCAGACTTCAACTAGAATGGCCTATTAATTTCTGTTTACAGCATTCAACAGATTTTCTAGTCCAAAATCCCAAAATCTTCCATATTCCTCCAAAACATAGGTTCTTAACTTCAACAACTCCACTCCCTGGTATGAACTTCTGTATTAATTATACAACTGGCCAGAAAGCAAAGAATAACAGACTGTGGAGTGCCCAGCCCTAAATGAGACATCAGTATCATAATTCCTCATTCTAAGGCTTAGGAATCATCATGGAAGAGTGGGCAGAAAAACCATTAAGAGTCAGTTGTAAGTAATAGATAACTTGTGCAAAGCAGTGTCTTCCTTACGTAAGAGGGTATTTGCATATAAAAACTCACAGTGGCTCTGTTTACATATATAAAACCTGCACAAGATCAAAGCAGTCAAAATTCCAAAGTGAATAGGGGAAGGGTCCACCAAGTCACACCTGTAGCTGAAAAACTCCTGGCAATTGAGGATTACTGGGACAGGACCAGTCAGTTTTCTTCAGGGACGCAGCCCCTTGTACGTGTTCAAGGATGAACAACAGTGGATGGCTCCACACCCATGTACATACACTGGCAGCACTAATTTGATTCAGCGGATTTAATAAAAAAGAGTGCATGGGTTTGGGAGGGGGAAGTGGTAAGAGGGTATGGGAGAAAACTGAGGAGAATGGGGGGGGCGCTGCTGGAATTGATCAAAACACAATGTGTACATTTATGAATTTCTCCAAAAATAAAGTATATGTTTAAAAATATCTGTGAAGTTAAAAAAGCCCACTTTTACAAATATGTATCTAATGTGATGGTAATAACATTGCATCTTTACAGGGGTATTTGTGTATCAATTAATAATGAAACATTTTCTCAAGAAATTTTAATAGTCCATGGTTAAATATGAGGCATTTTATATTTTTACTAGATATTATGCAGGCTAAAATATATCTAGCTGACCAGCTTGCCCTTAAGGCCAATTTTAGCAGCTCTGGTGAATGAGGCAGCCAACGCTTATTTAACCTGAGAGAAATTAGAATCTGCAAGGTTTTCAGGAAATGAATCCAAGATGGTTGTATTTTCTAAATTGCCCATGTATTTTCAGTCCATTCAGGCAAATACTGCCATCAAGAACTTACTATGTAATTTGAAAACAGGAAATTGGCATGCATTTCTAAAATAAACTGATTGGTTGTCATAAAATACATTTGTGCCAGTCCACCCAAGAGTAGTTTTAAGAACAAAGTTTTTTCTTGCTTCTCTATAATGCAGAAATGCAAGACCTTCAGTAGACAATATGGTAATGTTTGTAAGTAAAATGCAAATATTCTGAGATAATGTTGAATTAAGTATGAGTGTCATCTTTGAATAGGAACAGATCAATATCATTTTAGGAGTCTACTGAGCATAAAATATAGCAAGCATTAAATTATTCATAAAGCTACAACTATTCAAAGCTAAAACGTAAGTAGCCTGCCCTCATCATAGTAAAAAACTATCCAGAACTTTATAATCTTGCCAAATCACAGTAACAAAAAATTGGATTAGGGATGTCTGTAGCAGGAAGTGTGAACATTTGATGATAGTCTAATCTGATTAGCTAATTTTTACACCAATAAAATCAGTCTTCTAGGCAGTATTTAAAAGGAATTGTGGCTGATGTAGTTGAAGAATTACTGAAGAACCATTAGAAGCAAAAGAAAGTTAATACTTAATATATTTGGCTTCAGATTACTAGATTTAGCCTGAATGCTGTAGTATTTGCTTTTTTCTGAGCTAGCATAAATATACTAGGGTTACATATAGTGGAAAATGACATTATCTAATTATGCAGAATTTTTATTTTGGTCAGAATATATAGCAGGATAGTTTCAATATGAACTTTAAAGCATTATAATATTAACTATAGGAACAATGTTGTATCATGGATCCCAAGAACTTACTCAATTTACACGACTGAAATTTTACATTCATTGAATAGTAACTATTCATCTCCTCTTCTCCACAGCCACTGAAAAACCACTATTCTACTCCTCCATCCTATCAGACTATTGTAAATACTGCAGAGAAGTGAATCCATGCAATACCTTCCTGTCTTTTGGTTAATCCATGTAGCACAATAATCTTCAGATTTATAAATGCTGCAGTTTATTATGAAATTATTTTCCTATCTAAATCTGGAGTGTGGTGTGAATTTCTTTTCTTCTGAAAATTTCAAGAGTATTATGTTGCGTTTGTATACATTTTATTTCTGTATCGTTGATGTCTGTGTTGGGTTATTTTTTCATGTATTTGCAGTCATGAACAATGCTGTAAGAAACATCTATGCAATATTTTCTTGATTTCAACTTCAATTCATTTGGATAAATACTCAAATGTGGGGCTGATGAATAATACTGGTTTTTAAATATTTGAATGAACTTCCATACTAGTTTCCATAGGTACTGCACCTTCTCACAAGCTTCTGATTTATCCACAGCCTTGTCAACATTTACTATCTTTTATAGTTTAGTAATAATCATCCTTAAGTACAAAAATTAACTCACTGTGCTTTGATTTGCATTTCTTTATTAGTGATACTGAGCATCTATATTATCATGTCTGTGACAAGGATGCCAACAAAAATACACAGTGGATAAGCACATTCTGTTCAATACATGCTGTTGGACTAAATGTGGATATCCAAAAACAAACAAACAGAAATTAGACACCATTAACTTAGGTCATACATGAAAATCAATCCCAAATGCATTAAAGGCTTAAAAATAAGACCTGAAACTATAAAACTCCTAGACAAAAAACATATGGGTAAAGCTTCATGATCTTACTGTTGGAAATTTCCTCACAATGTCACTGAAAACACATCATGCAAAATAGTTTAGAAGGATGACATCAAGGTCTAAAGCTTCTGCGCAACAAAAGAAACAAAAGGGTCACTGAAAAGAAACCCTACAGAATAGAAGAAAGCATAATTCAATAGCAAAGCACGAGCAACCTGTTTCAAAATGGGCAAAACACTCTGAGATTTCTCCAAAGGATTGGGAATGTTCATGTTTGGTCTGTGATTGATTTCTGCTACCTTTCATAAAGGGGCTACAGTTTTATAAGGGGAACAACAGCTGCACATATTTTTCTCACAGGGCTGTTGTAAAGATAAATTGGGGAATGGTTTTAAACTTTTGCCCTGAATGTACAACATAAATTCAAGTTAGGAAATAGACACAAATTCACCTGTTCAGTATCGAATATCCACTAAAAGGAGAGTTCAGGAAGGCATGTGGCAAATATCTGATTGTCATTTCAGTCACTTGTTCCTAAGCTTACATGTTGTAATTTATTAAGGAGAAGGAAGTGCAATATAGCAGACTGCTTTCTTAGTACTGATAGAGATGGTCATACTGAGTTTGGATGCCTGCCGTCTTGAGGATTATGTACTGTAAGTTACTTACCTTTTTCAAGCCTGTAGATATGATCACAAAAATTGTGATTAATTCGTAAAATCGTTATGAAAATTTAAATTATTAACTGCATTAACAAATACTAGTGAATGGTCTACTATAAACACTAATAGATGACTAATTTCATTATTATATTAGCTACTTGTCTCCTTACTGTGACAAAATGTGTGACAAAAGCAACTTAAGGAGGGATTTATTTTGGCTCACAATTTGGAGCCAAATACATAACAGAAAAAGCATTACAGCAGGAGCTTGAGCCAGGTGGTCACATTGCATTTGCAATCAGAAAGACAAGAGTAATAAACTACTGTGCTCAACTCATTCTTTTCTATTCAGTTTTAGATGTCATTCCATGAAATGATACCCTCTTCAGTCAGGATGGATTTTCCAAGTTCAACTAATCTAACCTTGATAATCCTTACAAGCATGCCCAGAGATTCGATTCCAACAAGTAGATAATCAAGATTAACTGTCAGAATCATTACCATGCTGTATTAGATAGAAGTTTCCAGATAAGCATTGATAACATTTACATATCTACAGAAAAATTATTAGAAAGAATGGACTCTTGTAGGTCTAAATTTGTGAAGCATAGGCATTTCAGGAGTTACAGCCAAAGATCAAAGGCCTAAATTCTGAGTCAATGTAGGTTCAAGCTGAACACCATACACTTGAGATACACAAGAGCCAATGTTTAAATTGAAGTCTAAAGAAAGAGGAAAAAAACTGATGTTTTAGTATTATTGCGGTCAGGCATTAAGAATTCTTACTCAATGGAACTTCAGCCCATCCAGGCTATCAATTGATTGTATAAGACACAGCTACATTGAGGAGGGCAATCTGCATTACTCAACCAAATACAATGTTAATTTCATTCTAAAACACACTCACAGAAATACCCTAAATATGTTTCTTTGTAATATCAAGCATCTTAATTGACTGAGAATTTTGTGGGACTGTTTAGTTTTTATTGTTTATTGTTACATAATTTTAGCAAAGTGCTCAGTTATTTGACTAAATTAATTGCCTTGTCCCTTCGATGTAGTCAGTTCAGGCTATAGTTAAATGGAGTGAAAATTTATAGTCTAGTAATTTTTAAAATAGGGGCAAAACTCTCAAATCCAGAAACTCATCATGATACACTACTATGTTTTAAAGTCTATAAGCAATCCTCCCCACCATTAATCCTAGGATTGTATCAAAGGACTTTGATAAATGTGTCAAACAAATAAAACATTAAAATTATAACCAGTGTGAAATTTTATTTTTATTTTTCATCAGCATGAGTCAATGATTTAGGATGAGAATTAAAAATGTAATTTATGGAATGTAATGTAGGTTAGAACTTACAAAGTATGTGACAGTATCAAAGAATGCATGACATAAAAATCACAATGAAATTTTCTGAACTTTAATTTTCTGACTGGGTAATTAATATTGCCCAGCATACCAAAGCTGCAGACAAATTATATTCTTTTAATTGAACACATCGTCCTTTCTTACAAATTTTTCAAGAAGTAATCATGAGGATTCAAATTTTGTACAGATGGCTGATTATTCTTTAATACCTAAAACATGGTATTAAAGGGAAATTTATAAACCAAGCATACTAGTGAACAAAACCATGAAAAATTATATACCTTTAAATCTAAGAACTTGTTCTATACTTGAGAGAACACAATCTATTGCTTTTCCCTTACTCTCAGTTCATTTGTTTGATATATGATCTTTTAGTTCAAAGGGTTAAGCATATACCTGGGAAATCCCAGGCTTTTGTTGCTAAGAGCCTGAAAAATTAAATATGCTTGGACATTTTTTTAGTTGTTCTAGCCTTAAGGGAAAGGGAAGTTTCTGGGAAGATACCAAAGATAAGATAATATTTTTAGGCAAAAGGCAAAAACTAGAAGCCCTAATAATGTTTATAATCTAAATAAATAATCAAAAATAGCTATCATTTATTGTATTCTTGCTATGTAGTAAGAATTTTAGCAACTGTCATATTCATAACATTCCTTCCAAATATGTATCAGTTATCACCCTTACCTCCAACCCTCCACCACACACTCAGCTTTCTCCCTCTACAAATGAGGACTCTGCAACTTTGATATTAAGTAAGATATTAAGAGCTAAGGCCTAAGGCCATAAAGCAGACTCAATTTGAAAATAGTTTCACACAGTGCTAAAACTCATTATGCCACTCTAGTTCTAAAGAAGTAAAGAAGTACAAGCATACTTATTTCCAAAGCAGTGTTGCCATTTTCTTTGAGGAAAAAATGTTTTCTTGATTTATTACTAATTATAAATATTATACATATTTCTATTGAACCAAGTATATAGAGAAAAATGGAAAACAGAAATAATAAGTGATTATGTCAGAAACATTATGATTCTTTTCATGGTTACTATACTACACTACCCAATCTTCGTCAAGGATTTATCCTTCAAAGAAATCGATAGGTTCTGACTGTCTCCTTTTAGGCCCAACTGTATAGGAATTTTCTTAGCTAAAGAGAGACATCTAGCATAAAGATATAGCTCCTTCCCAGAAACAGTCTTGAACAATGATGAATTATTTTTCAATTATAAAGACTTCCCTAGCAGCTGGACTTGATGGTAATTGTCGGTAATCTAGTTCTTGAGAAGAACAGTCAGGACAATCTTGGGTTCAAGGTCAACCTAAAACAAAGAAAGATGGAGGGCAGGTAGAAAGGATGCAGAAGAGAGAGGAAGATAAGAACAAGGAGGAAGAGGATTTTAGTCCCACTCCCTTATCCCTCAAATCTGGTGGACTAGTAAAGGTCATTTCTCTGAAGGTAGATGTCTCCTCAGGTCAATCTTGCATTCTAACTTGTCCTTTAACTCAATCATGTATGTATTTTTCCTTTCTCATAAAGGAGTTGAACTTATTTTGACAATATACAGGCCAAATTATCACATGGTATCCCATAAATACATACAATGATTATAGGTCAATTGGGAAATAGAATATTACTTAATTAATGGACACCCTGTATGCCTGTATGCTCATATTCCCTTGAGAGAGACTTCTATGTGCAGAGTGCACACAGTCTGTGGTAGCACTGGTTTATTAGGGATTTGGGATTGGGGTGCATAGGGGTAAAACAAGAGACACACAGTGCATTAAAATCTTAAGATTATAAAATTATAAATATTATAATATAACATAAATATTTTTCCATAGTCTACACTGTCTCTTACAACATTATTTAGAAGGGTTATGCTGTAATTTTTCCATTGCCTATAGGTAAGTTTATCAAATCACCAATACTGAGGTATTTACACATGCTTTGTTCTAAACAGGATATCCAACAGTATCCAAGTCTATCCTTACAAAATAGTTACTACCTCACAATGGAGAATCTTTGCCTACAATATTGTAAGAAAATAATGTGTGGGCTGGAGAGATGGCTCAGCAGTTAAGAGCACTGTCTGCCCTTGAAGAGGACCAGTGTTCAAATCTCATCTTCCACATGGTGATTAATAACTATCTGTTACTCTAGTTCCAGGGGATCTGACACCCTCCCCTTCTGACGTTTGTGGGCATTGCACATCAAGGGTGCACTCACATGCAGGCATTACACTCATGTATATATATATATATATATATATATATATATATATATACATATATATATATATATATATATATATATATAATTTTTAAAAGAAGAAAATAATGTAAGTGACCACTACCCATAATGGCACAATGTACCATCTTGAGATGATGCACTAAGAATTGCTTCTTTAGTATTCCTGCCAAACTTGCTTAACCTGAAACTCATCGAAAGTAACATTAGATCAAACCAAGTTACCAGCCTGTAAGCTTGTATGGGGAATTCGGGATTCTCTCTGAGTTTTTTTCATTCCTATTGGTTCATTCCACAGCAAGTCCCACCCTCAGACCAATAAGGGGGAAGGAAGGCAGGGAGAAGGGAAGGAAGGAACAGTGAGCCGGGGAGCAGCAGGATTGCTAAAATCCACATGGGAAGAAAAATGCCCCAGTCCCGGGCCCACACAGAAGGCCAAACCCAGGAGCCACATCCCAAGTCCCTGCTGTCCTAAGGATCATGTGAGTGGAAGTGAAATGCTGGCTGGACATGGACTAAGAGACCTGCTCATGGCTGTTGGGAACTTGGTGGGCGGGCCGCTGGTACCCTGCAATTTAGTAAATTTCGCTAAATAAATCTCTCTAAATGGAAGATCAGTTTCCGTTTTATCCAGCTGGATTAACCAGATCCCACCCACTAAGGCGTGGAGAATAAAATTCATGCAACAAAGCTTCAATAAAGTCTATGTTGTGATGTAAAAATAAAAGCTTTAGGAAACTTTTTAGATATATGAATACCAGATAGAAGTTTAAACTGAATATTATGCCATAAAGCATTTTTGTTAGGACAAATGACAAAAATCAATAAGATCTGTAGACTAGATGACTGTATTGTATCAATGTCAAATGATTTAATATCAATGCTGTAAAGGAACTCTTGTTCTTAGGAAGTATGCTCTAAAATATTTAGAGAAGAGGAGGAATCACATCCGCAGTTCACTCTGAAAGTATATCAGAAAATGTGTTCCTATGTGTGTGTGTGTGTGTGTGTGTGAGAGAGAGAGAGAGAGAGAGAAAGGAAGGAAGGAAGGCGGGAGGGAGGGAGGGAAGCAGGGAGGGAGGGAAGGAGGGAGGCAGGGAGGGAGGGAGGGAGGATTTCAGAACAGAGAAAAATGAACTATGGTGGAGAGAGGAGGGAGATAAGAAAGAAAACATAAAATAAATAAATGATGAGTGAATAATAATACAGGAATACCTATGCTATATCATATAAGCTGCAATTTTACCAAAGTATATATAAGTTGTATTTAATATTGTTGATAACATCTAATTTTATGTGAGTTTAATTTACTTCATTGTCAGATATATCACTGATTTTATATATGGTATCTGTCATTGTTATAAAGCTCTAAAAGATCTTGTTCACTGTCAGGCTACATAGATAATATTTATGTATACATTCTTCTAAAATATTTCTGTTTTTCCTCAATTTTAAAGTGTATTTTTGCATTTTTTCACTTGAATGGATGTGCATGCATACAGGGACACCTGTTCCACAGCATGTGTTTGGAGATCACAGGATCACTTTTGAGAGTCAGATGTGGACCCTGGACTGAATTCACATCATCAAGCTTGTTCCAAGTACCATTTACTGCTGCGAAATCTTTCCACTCATTCTTGAATTTTAATTTAAAAAATATTGGTGTTAATCAAGGACTTAATTTATTTTTTATTAGTTAGTGGTGTCAATACCGTATATTGATTACACTATCCTTTAAACATTTGTTTGAGATGTAATATTTTGCATTCTAATTTATTATGTAGTTCTGTTTTTAATTCTGTTTTAATTAATTACACTAACTGTTTCCACATCACTTTTGTATATATTTTACTTAGTATTTTTACATATTTGTATCGGAAACATTGCATTATCTTCATATTCAAAATTATTTTTAACTGACACTCTAGTTACACATATTTAAGAGGCTCATGTAGTGTAAGAATATATGTATACAATATGCAAGGATCACATCAAGATAAGCAGCCTGTCTATCCTCTCACAGGTTTATTATTTGTGTTGTGAACACTCAAAATTCTTTCTTCAGGCTATTTTCAAATAGAGAATGCATTAGTTACCTTCAAAATCTCTTCAGATATCAAGGGATATGTTATTATTCTCATTTGGAATGTTGTAAATTTGAATTTTACCTCTTTTCTTTACTAAAAAAATCTGAAATTCCTCTTATCAAAGTACATGGGTCAAAGTACATAAATGTACAGTTCCCTGCCTTAAAATTTTTGCTTCTACCATTATTAATTCTCTCATTTTCATTTACTTAAAGTTAGTTTTGCTCTAATACACTGAAGACTTCAATAAAATTACTTTTATTTTTCATTTGTAAAGGAGATAGTATGGTGCATGTACAAAGATGTGCAGATGCATGCTCTTCTGGGTGCCCATACGGAGGCCAGAAGAAAACAACTTTCTCTATGGTTCTCAGTTTTATTGTCTTGAGATAAGGTTTCTTACTGAACTGGAAGGTCACAATTTTGGCTAGACTCACTGCCATCAAGCTCCAGGGATCTGCCTATTGTCACCCACCAATTTGAGGATTACAAACACACACCCATGTCCAAAGTTTTTGTGGGTGCTGTGGATTCTAATTCAGAACATCATGCTTTTACAGTAATCACTTTTACACAGTTGGATATCTCTCCAACCCCTTATTTTGTATGTTTTAATAAAGAAATATTTACTATTAATTTTTCTAAGTATATCTTGGAGCACTTCTTTTAAATTTTGACATATAGTGTAATCTTCACTGTTGTTTTCTAAAAAGTCTGAAATTTTAGCTTTTATTTTCCCTCTAATTCTATAGCTAATAGTTTAGCAAAAATAATTTTATTTTCCAGGTAGTTTCATATTTATCATTAATTAATCTTTAGGAATTTGTTTCTAGCTTTCCTGTATTGAGATCACTGTACTGTACATTGCATGAATTCTGTACTTTGGAATTTACTAAAGTTTAAATGATCATGTAATATGCAATCACTATTTTAAAATAAATGTTCAGGTTACATTTAAAATAATTTGTGATCTCTTTGAGGATATACATTAATGAATCTATCTGTGTAAATCTTAGTCCAATTGATCTATCAAAGATTGATGATAGATAATAGTATGATTTTTGTTTCATGAAATAAAATACCTTTATATTTGAGCAGTATCTGATTTATTTAGTTTAATAAAATATTGGTACATAAAAGTTCATCTTCAATGTAAATCATTCAGTGTGTGTGTGTGTGTGTGTGTGTGTGTGTGTGTATTTGTAAAGTGTAATGCCTTTTCTTATAATATATAAAAATATGTCTACGAAACTATGGAATTCCCTTTTAGGTATTTTAATTTCATACGTATATATCCTTACCTGATCTAATGCATTCCAATAAACAGACAGCCTAACAGAGGCTTCCATCTGGAAGAAGCATCCTCACTCTATAAACTGCTTTCGACTAGTTAGTATTTTAAATTAAAATGTGGTAGTGTTTGAAAATTTCACTGCTTCTTGCCTTCTTGTATAAATTCCAGTTGGTAATATATGATTACCTCAAATTTTTTTACAAAAAATATTTACAGAAAAATCATAGGAAAATTTAACACAGTGCCTCATAAATGTTAAATTGTTTATCATTTAATCATTAGTGGGTAAAAACAGAGTGTCTGTAGCTAACATGGAGAATCTTTAGCGAAAACGGAGAATTTTTAGTTAAAATGATGAGTAACATCTTATAGTATAAATATCACTGGTGTTCTAAGAAGGAATCTGGGAAGTCATGATGATGATTGTGGTAAGAGTAGGAGGACCAGAATAGGAAGAATTCATAAGGTACTTGAATATATGCTATACATTCTTACCGATGTTTTAGATATAGTGTCTGTATTTATCCTGAGACTTCATAAAGTAGGTAGCAGTATAATCTCCATTTTCCATTGAGGATACTCAGATTAAAAAATAAGTTAAGTAATAGGCCTGTTCTTGACTATGATTTAAATCCTTGCAGAAAGATTTGAGGGTCTCCACTTCCATTACCATTGATGAAGATCCTAATAAAAGAATCCAAGTACAAAACTGTACTGACTTTGAGAATATAACATAGGAGCCAAAAACATAGGTTCAGGCCCTGTACATACAGAGTCTAAGAACCCATTTTACCCTTCAGTAAGTCTATGACCATAAAGCAATTTTCTCAGCTCTTCTGAGCTTGCATTTCTTAGCTATAAAAGGAAAAAAAAACTCCTTAGAATTGTGAAAATTCAATAAAACAACACATACATAAAAGCACTTAGGGTATTAGATACCCTACCTGTTATTATACATTTTATGTATAAATAACAATATATTATATATTTTCCATTACAATATTAAGACATCATAAAATTGATTATGGAAATTAACAGGAAGAGTGAGGAGTAAGCTAGTTATGGTATATTGCTCAAATTTCCCCAAAATGCACTATTATATGTTATTAAAGAAAAACTTGAATTTGCTTTGAAATTGACCAAATATATGAAATATAGTTCCACCAATATTCTGAACTCAATATCACTACCGAAAATTGTTCATCTAAAATAAAATTATGAATTCTATTTTTCAAAAATATGCTATTTTTTTCTAAAATGTTTGCGTTAAAACATGCAAGATTCTCAATATATAACTGTATTTGTATTATAGATCATATATCTATTACATATGCATTTTACATATATATAAATGAATCTTTTTTGAGAGAAGTTTTTACTATGTAGTCATGTGTTACATGCTGGGCTCAAACTTAAATTCTCATGTGTCAGCTTCCTGTGTTATGAAGTCACAGACATGTAGCACCACACCCAATTCTAGTTCTATTTGTTAATAAAACTCTTAGTTTTTTTTCTAACATTTTCTTCTGAAGAGGAAACTGATATTGTATAATAACTATCACAATAATGTGAGAATATAATTGATTAGTAGTAGGAATCAAGAGTCAAGAGGAGAGCTATTATCTCAGATGCATATTCTCAATTATTTGATTAGTACTGCATTTATTTTATATTCTATTGTTTATAGCTGTCTTTACCAGTAAAAATGTAAATGAACAAGTTCTACTCAGGAATTTCAATTTTGGGGGGATGGGATTTCCTTGAAGGAGGAAGGGTTAAGGTCTTCTGACACGTAGTTTACAGAATCTAAAAACCTGGGACCTACATGATTTAAAGAGAAAACCAACTCCTGAAAATTTTCCTCTGATCTCCACAAAGATACAATGGCAAGTGTACAAATACACAACACACACACACACACACACACACACACACACACACACTGATCCTTTACATGCAGGAAAAAAAAAACTATGCTCATTATCTCTGTATTTAGTTTTTACTTATTCTTTGCTTTGTCATATAAAGACGTTTTTAAAAATATCAAAAAAGATCTGCTGATATCCTATTGATAACTAGAAGTGGCGCAAGGTGATAAACTCTCAAAACCCACCCCCACTGATCTACTTTCTCCAGGAGTATAAGTGGGAAACATCTTTTAGATTACTTTGGATTTGAAAGGAGCACCAAATATATGAACTGAAGAAACAGAACTGATAAACTGTTGGAGTTATGTGTTAAAAATGATGAGCTAAAGTTAATGAAAATAGAACAACATTGTATAAAGCTAATAATGAAGAGCTGATCATATATTAAAAGAGCAGGTCAGGCGGGGTCATGGTGAATACATCCCACTTAATGATATGCTAATCATGAGACAAGCAAAGATCTATCAGGATGAACTGAAAATTGAAGAGAACTATGAATATACAACAAGCTGGGTGCAGGAATTTAAGAAAAGAGATGATATTAAATTTTTAAAGATTTGTGGTGATAAAACATTTGCTGATCACGAAGAAGCAAAAAAAATCCATTGATAAGTTTGCCAAGGTCATCAGTAATGAAAACTTAATTCCAGAGCAAATCTATAATACTGATGAAACATCACTATTCTGACATTATTGCCCCCAGAAAGACATTGCTGATTTGATGAGACAGTCGTTACAAGAATGAAGGATATCAAGGACAGAATAGATTTGCTGGGATGTGCTAATGCTGCAGTCATGCTTAAGGGTAAACTTGATATGACTGACAAAAGCTGACATTCTTCTTGTTTTAAAAGAGTGACTTTCTTGCCAGCCCATTATCACACTACCAAATGGCATGGACCACCAGGGACATCCTCTGTACTTGGTTTCACAAAGCTAGCCTGAGTAATGAGTTTAAGACTATCATAGGGGTGGTGAAATGTTTCAGCAAATGAAAGTACTTGATGTGCAATACTAATGACCTGAGTTTAACCCCCAAAATCCACAGTGAAAAGAGGGAAGTTACTCCTGAAAGTTGTTCTCTGGCCTCCACAAAAGATCCACTACCTTTGTGCACCTGCATGTGCATACATGCACACAAAAACCCACACACGCATTAAAACAGCTATCTTATTCTTAGATAACTGTTTTGATCTTCTGCAGCTGAAATTTTCATCATAAGTATTTCTGTGCTAAACTTTCCCCAAAATATTGCTTCACTTATTCATCCATTTGGTGAGGGAATGCTTAGATTAACAAAGAACAAGCATGTCCCCAGCAATGAACAAAAGCACGAATGTAAAAGGCTTAAAAAGCAGGTTAGCATGCAGACTGCTAGCAATGTAGTTGCCAATGCATGAAACACATTTACTAGAACATAGTTGTGCATGCCTGTACCATTCTGACCTGTGACAATATTCAGTAATAATGATAACAAGGTACATACCTTGAAAGAGTTCATATGTCAATTGAGAAACAAATGTCTGACATCTTTACATATTCAAGAAATATATACCATTAGAGTCCATCAGTAAACCAAAATGAGTGGTTATTTTATATATATATATATATATATATATATATATATATATATATATAAAACTTAAAGTTTAATTAAGATTTTAACATTAACAATGAGACTGTAATTGTTTTTAGATTAATGATAGAAGTGTTCAAACCATACTGAGCCAAAGTATTCATGATATTAGTAGTGATTGTGATGATATTGATAACACTAAACAAAAAACTGCCTGTAGTAAAGATGTGCGATATGTTTATTGAAGCACTAGAATAGTATGCATTCATAATTATGCTAGTTTGTAAAATCAAAAAGGGAGTTCTAACACACACACAAGCATGCATGCACACATGCAGAGACAACTTTGTCAATGAGGCAGATAAACCTGGGTAACACATACTTGAAATTCATAGCGCAAAATACTTCCTTGTCCCTAGGAAATCAACCTTCAAGTCATTCACTTGTTCCTGATGTTTCTTCTTAGGGAGAAAAGTAAAATAGAACATACAGTAGCTGGAAAATGCTGCTGTTGTTTGCTGTTCGTTAAAACTGATGCAGGTATTCTCTCCAATCCAGTGTGCTGTTTAGATACCTCAAACACATTAAGAAAATGATTGCTTATCAGTAGTACATAAATTTAGAGTCAGGAAAGATGCTGGTGTCAAACAAGCACAGATTGTCCATCTGGGTGGTTGAGATAATGACACATTTGCTTTCTGATGATTCCGTGTACATAAAATTTGTTTCATCTTATAAAATATTTAAAATATTGTATAGAATTACCTTTAGACAAAATGTCTAAGAAATCCCAGTGAATTTCATGTTTAGGATTGAATCCCACTTCCAGGATATCTCATTATGCAAATCAAATATTTCAAAACTTTTAAATCCAAAATATGTATTGTCCCAAACATTTCAGATAATGAGACTAGACCTTTTATGCATACAACTATTATTCAGTCCTTAAAATAAAGTATATCCTAATATACACTGCATTTAGATGAAACGTGAAGATATTATGCAAATGAAACAAAACAAGTCAGGCACAAAAAAGACAAATTCCGATGAGATATGTAGTACTAAAAGCAGTAAAATTCATAAGGACAGAAAGTAGAAAATGGTTTTCAGTGGTGGGAAGATCGAGGATATAGGGAACTATTGGTTAATGGTATTATAGCTTAACTAAGGCAGGTCCTCAAAGGCTCATGGACTGAAGAATTTGATCCTTGTTACAACAGTGTGGTCTTAAAGGGTGCTTAGACTAAGAAGGCTCATAAATCTACTGATGAGCTTATTAGTAAATGGACTATCAGGTGGCAGAGTCTAGTTGGAGGAAATGCATCATTGTTTAACATGAATTTGCAGGATATTTTAGGCCCTTGTTCCCTTCCTTTCTCTTCCTTTTTTTTTCTGGTTTCCATGACATGAGCAGCATCCCTTACTGCAACTTCCACTATAGGCTGCCTCACCTCAGACCAAAAGCAATGTATCCAGCTGACCATGGACTGTAATCTTTGAAACCAAGAGCCAGAGGAAACAAACTATTTGTTCTTTACATTGATTTTCTCAGATATTTTGTCACAGCAAGAGAAAGTTCCCTAATACAAATGGGTCTTAGAGTCTCAGTTTGAAATGATGAAAAAGCCCTGGAGATGGATATTGGTGATGGTTGCACAATAATGACAAGGTTCTTAACACCATGAAATTTTACACTTGAAAACTTAAAATAGCGAATATATACTTATGCTGTATATTCCCATAATGAAAATATTATCAACATCACTTATAGATTGGGAGGGCACCTCTTAATTCATGCAAGACATGATATGAATGAAGGTTGGGGAAGTATTTATTTATAATTGCTTGGAACACTTTCATAGCATCTTTATATTTACATGAGTGCCTATACATGTATACAGGTATTCTAGTTTATATAAGACACAAACACCAATAAAGACAACTAAGTATAAAGTGTGAAAACATAGATAACCTAGCAACAAATATTTAGAAAATGTGGTTTTTGTTTTGATATATTTGAGTTTTGTTTGAATTTCACGCAAATAAATTGGTTTTAACAATGGTATAATTAAAAATAGAAACATTCCATTTTCCATGTAGAGTGTTGTTGCTTTCAGTTAATCTTGAATCCTTGTAAAACTACAATCCAGTGATCTAACTATTGTGTCATTTCTCTACAGCTTTCTATCCCCATTGCCATTAACTACTTTGTGTGTGAACTCAAAAGGTAATCAAGAGAACTTGTAAAGAAATAAATTTTAATTTGCTCTGTTAATAGAGGAAACTATTTCTGCTAGCTTTTCAGAAAGACCTCATTGTGTTTCTTTTGTCTTTATTTCAAAGCCTACATATGTATAGATCACATTTCCACATATCTCAATGAATTGTGAGCACATATAGAACAAGATAACATATATATATACAAAATAACAGAATGTAAAATATTTAATATAGTGCCTGTCACTCCAATAAGTAGTAGTTCTCTTCCCACTATCTAGTTAATATTATAAGCTGTCTATATGGTCATATATCTTGGAATTTCTAGTATGGTATTAATATTACTTTTGTTGCTTTCCTAACTTCACAGCGTATTTCCATATATCATAATCCTACAGTCAATACTCAGAATAGAGACTATGGCCTGATATGGCATACACTTCTCAAGTAATAAACATTATTAATTTTGCATACTTAGTATATCAGTCATGTATGCTGTATGTGCATCATGCCTTAACTCTCCCAATATCCTTATGAGAATTGTTCCTGTAACTCCCAGGCATAAAGCTAGGCTCTAGGTGTGAATGCTCACCCATGTTAAGAAAAGGACAACATTATGTACACACACACTATATATGTATATATACGGAGAAATAAATAAATATATTTATAGTTTGGGTTAAAGCTGAGGGGCGATTCCCATACCATTATTAAAATTTATGAGGAAAAAATGAAACAAAAGCCAAAAAGTATACAGATGGATATTTATCTGTAGGCCTTAATAATAGCTAGGAGACATTCTTTCTCCTGGGAGGTTAAGTCTCCCTGCTGGCACTAGGGATCTTGGAGTGAATAATTAACATTCCCAACGTGGTATATCATTCAAGGATTCCAATTTCTTGTGCCTCATACAGCCTGGTGTTGTGGCGCATGCCTTTATTCCCAGCACATGGGAGGCAGAGGCAGGCATATCTCTGTGAGTTTGAGGTCAGCCTGATCTATATAGTGAGTTCCATGTCAGTTGAGGGTACAGGGAGACCCTGTCTCAAAAAAAAAAAAAAGACCAATTTCTTTTTCTGCCCCTTATAAGATGAATTCTATAATTACCATATAATGGGCTTTAAAAATAGATCAATTAAGTTGTCTGGAGTCATATACTTGGAGAGGTCTCCTGACTCGCCTTAAGATGATTTTTTCCAACACTTAGAGATTCATGTCTCTGCTCATAGACTTACATGAAAACATACTTTGAACATGTACTTTGAACAAAGAAGCCAGCAAGTTTTATGGCAGAGTCACTATCACACAGTAAATGCATTTTGATTCCTCAGTTTTATGTTTCTAAATGAGTGTTGATTTATCTCTAATGATAGTAAGGACCAATTGGAAAAATTATTGTAAAAAGTCCATATTTAAAGTATAAATCCTCGGAAACATAAATATGGATACAGAGAAAGAGACACTGAATACTAGAGATTGTACTTTGAAAGGAATTGACAAGAAAAAGTCTGATGTTGATAATGGCTCCGTTATAATCAGTTGCTGGAGTTAGTTTGACAATCAGGTACAATGCAGAAGGGCAGACATTCTCAGGAAAGGTTAAGGTTTCCTTGGCAACTATCAAATGCATTGTTAATATCCCCTAGGAAGTTTTTGGTCAATAATGACTGAAATGCTATAAAACTATTTTTAAACTATCTTTTGAGTTAATTCTATTCTGCTTTCAAAATCTTTCCCCTTAAATTTACTTTAATTGCTTAATTAATGGTTATTTGGTGAAGGTTATTGAATATTCTGTTGAAGGAAAGGTTTTGACTCTTTCTGTCAAATAGAATTAAAGATGTCAATGAACATGTAGCTGTTTTGAAAAGATTTGAGCAAACTCTAATGTAAAGGAGGAATCAACCCAGGAAATATTCACCCAAAGTTACAATTACAAATGTCTATCTAAAGTGATTATTACTATTAATTATAGAATTTTCATATTTGCAAACGTCTTAGCAATTCATTTGTATTTAGTTATCCCACATATCAATTGAACTAAGACACTTAGTAACTATCTTCATTCCATGATGAAAAATTTAAGACCACTGGGTATAGTTGTGTAAGAATCTAATCCTAGTACCCAGGAGACAGAGGCAGGCAGATCTCTGTGAGTTAGAGGCCAGACTGGTTTACATAGCAGTTCCAAGCCAGGCAGAACTACATAGTGAGACCAGGTCTCAAAACAAAAAGGAAAGAAAGAAAAGAAAATTAAGGCCAATTAAAGGTAATCAGATAATTCCCCCATTTATTAGCAGGTAATCATTAACAAGTATTAACAAGAATGAGAAGAGATGAAAGTTAGTTATGGCATTAGAATTGTTATTCAATATTTCAGATGCTCCTCAACTCTATGATGAGGTTACATCTTCAGAAATTCACGTTAGATTTAAAATATCATTAAATTGAAATTGTATTTAATATTTTTCATCTACCAACAACTATAGCTTATTCTAGTTTATTCTGAATATGCTCAGAAAACCCACATGAGCAGATATTTAGGAAAGTCTTCTAACACAAAGCCTACTTTACAATATATATCATACACGTTCACAGATGGGTGTTTTGTTGATACGATGGGATACAAACACAAACATCTCTGAGATGCTTGCAAAATATTACAGTGTGGAGATATGGGTTGCTAATTCTTCTGATCATCTGGCTAAGTGGGGACAGCAGGTTACTCCTTGTTGTTCAACATTACAAGCAAGTATCATATTATACATCAATAATCTGGGAAAAGATTGAAATTTGGAACTTGAAGTATGGTTTCTACTGAATGTGTATCACTTTCACACAATTGTAAGTTTGAAAAATTGTAAGTCAAACCCTTACAAATAAAATGATTATAAATCAAACCACGATGCCAGGTAATACTTGATATCATTCTTAATGTCCTAAGACTATGGTAGCAGACAAGATAAAGCAGCCACATCTCCACACAGCCTACAGACATGTGAGAGTACTAAGAGACCTTTTGATATTCAAACAATTAATGAAAGCTTTATTGTTATCTTCAGCTGAAGTCATTGAAGGCTTCTGTGGTATTGGCTCTCATATCTACCTGGAATGGACAGTTCTCTTAAATTGTATCATCATTCCAATAATACACTTTACTAAGACTATTTTCTTAGTAAAGATATTAAAAGTATGTCTATTTTCACTAGAGAGAATAACAGTTAATATGACTTGTATTATTATTTAACTGTTACCAAATATTGCCAAGAACACATTATTGATTTATAAAAATTATCTTATACAAAGATACTTATCTTAGAAAGGTAATTGAAAAAGCATCTTCAGTAATGTAATTCCAGTTTTTAACTGTTTCTTAGTAATAGACAACAGAATAAAGTAGAAAGAAAAATAGAGAGGAATAAATTTATTAATGAATTATGTAGCTACTTAAGTCTTGAGGCACATATTGCTTTACTTATAAGTGGTCTTATCCCCATCCTTTCTCTTTTTTTTCTGTCTTATAATCACCATGAGAAATACCTAACTGCTTCCTGTGTTGAGGCACTTTTTTTCCTAAAAATAAATTTTCCCCAACCAATTTGTGTGTCTGAGAAATCAGCCCTTTAACAGTGTAAACATTTTCTTTTAATTGCAAGATTGGATGTTTTAAATAACTCAAAATACATACTCTTCTAGAAAATGTGTGATTATTTAAGCACCAGTATGTTCAGGATGTTAACAGAAACCAAACAATTAGAGAAGATAGCAAGGAAAAGAATTAAACTAAGATGCTTAACTTGATTTCTTTTCGTCTCTTTATTATTTTTTAATAGGAATTGAAAATTTAATGTTCTTAGGTGTTGAAAACAGTATAATGTTAACTCTATTCTCTGAATGTATTTTGACTACTACTAACAAAAATGAATTTCATTTATGTTTTAGCACTAGAAACACAAATTTCAAGATAAAAAATACTTCATCTTCATAATCACCAAAAATAGTAATTAAATACCAAGAATGATCATGTTTTCATACTAAACTGGTTAGAAATGATAGCTACCTTCAGTGGTATCATTCACCTACCACGTTAAGCACCTGGTACAGTGCCTAGAACACAGAAGCTGCTGAGTGCCTGTTCTTTCATACACCACTATATCTGAAAACTCATCCAGTACTTCACCATAACTGCCAAATTATTGTGTTTTGAAGAAAGTAGAGTTGGTCATGATCAAGACAGAAAAATAGGAACATGTGCTGTGGTAGCTATTCATGGTATCTAGACAGAAAGAAGGATCTGGGTAAGCAGTTAGCTAGACTTGTGGTAGATTAGTTGGTCAAACAAATGTCGGAAGCAAGAGAAAGAAATTGCAGAGGAAGAAGAATTTATGATGCCATAATCAAGGTTGAATGTGTCTTCAAGAGATATCAAAGGCTATTAAAAGGCATATTTCTCACAGTGGCATTTCCTGGTTCAATATATTAAGTCACAACACTGCTATTCTGAAGCATCTGCTCTGAGCAATCAGCTTCTTTAATCAAACAGTCCAAAGGGATTTCCTCTGACCAAATCGCCATGTTTTGTGTTATGTGACATTGCAATATAGCCTCACAGATTGAGGAACCTAATGCAAAAAGCAACTGGATTTGCACTGAGACCATAGACAACCTTACAATAATGAAGCAATTGAGTTTGGCCAATCAGGAGAGTTTTGTTTTGGATGACAGTCCCAGCTTAAGTACATATGTGGTTCATTTGTGAGGTGAAACCATTAATGTGCCTGGGGGTATGAAACTCTAAGAACCATGGGAAAGGCTGGAAGATAATAGATCTGGAACAAATATTGACAGACTCACAAAGAAAAGGCAGTGTACTGAATACATAATGTAAAGAAAAAACATGAACTTGAGAACTGAGAGCATTTAGCAGCAATAGAAATTGATAGACTCATTGTAAAAAATAAGTGAAAGCAGAAGTTACATCTTGAATCAATTATTTAGTACTAGAGCTTCTTTTGGAGCACTCAAGGATTGTCGTATCCTAAATGTGATCTTTTCGGCCATCAGTGAGGACAAACTGTCCAAGTACTGAAATGGTTTCTTGCATTTCCTTACTTTCTGACATATCCTTACAACATTCATATTGCCTGAGGAAAACTGAGATTGCTGCAGTTCCTTTCAACATGAAGCTACCAACAAACACATTAGAGAGTATCCATCCATCCAACTGTTCATATCCTCGTTACTGTGCCAGTGCTATCCGTCAGAGAAGGGCAGATTACAATTCACCTCAAGAGACCTGAGAACTCTGTTAATTGAAATGCTTATGGCCATAAGAAAATCATGTATATTGAGATTTAAAGCTCAGATGTCTTAAATTTCATATACTTTTATGTCCATTGATAGGGAAAACATTATATGATATATCAAAGTCCTGTGTCCCTCTCTGTAGATGGCTGATCTCTGCCCTTCTCTATCAGAGGACACCCCCTTCAGGTCTATAGGTTACTGTTGACAATTTGTCCTAGAGTCAGATGAAGACACATTCCCCAGAAGTCCTTCTAGAATTGGGTCATACACTTGTGCTAAAGCTAAAGCAACATTTTCCAGAAGAATGGGACTTCCTGTAATATCTAAGATCAATTAGGGGTCACTTTCTGTGGATGATAATAGGTTCATCCTTACTAGGGACGACTGATACATGGATAAATTTTGGGTTCCTGAGGTCTCAGGGGTTCCCAGTTCCCAAGACTCCAATGAACAGTTTAGGAGGGTACAGCATAAGATTATTCCAAGAACATCCTGGGTACTGTGTCACAGCCTAAATTTGTTTATTCAAACTTAGCTATGGCTTATATACTCTTCTATAGGATAAGAATGTATCATAGCCAGCAAGCCAATCTCAGAACACCATGTGCCATCTATCTCACCTCAGCTCATGTGGCAGATCCAGGTGGGCAAACAAGTTGGCCCATGATGCCTGAGCCTTGCCCTGAAGTTAAAAGACAGGGTGTGCCTGAGTCACGAGTCAACCAAAGTATGCTCACAGCCATTGTGCCTGGGTATGCGTACGACATGTCCATGTCCAAGACTGATCTGCACCCATATCTTCCCATTCTGTTTTTATCTCCATGAGTTCTAACAATATTGCAGTGGTAATCACAAACTTAGTCTGTCGTTGTCTAAGTGATAACATATATCTCCAGAATATACATAACAGAAAAAGGCATAAAGCAAACATCATTAGAATACCAGGAGTAAACCATGGCAGCAAAAACTTTTGACTTGGAAAAACAAATCAGCCATAAAATTCACCACAGATTTACCCGGGACTCAGAGTTTCCTAAGATTTTTTATTTCTATGGTAAAATTTATTATTAGGGCCTTATGTTTACCAGCCCAGGGTTGCTAAATGTAATGGATAAGATTTTTATACTCTGTCAATAGGTTTTTATGTTAAACTTTATATGGGGTCACACAAGCAAAGGGAAATCTCCAATCACAGATGGTTGTAATCACATTAAAAAGAATGTCTAATTGTTCTTGTTGTAAGTCATTTTGCTGTTGATGGGTATGAACTACCATCCTAAGATGATCACTAATTTGTATGTCCTTGGAAAGTGTATATGCAGTGATGGCTGACAAATTGTTGATTGTCTATGCAGTCTGTAATCCACTGTGTCAAAGAAGTTGCAGAGATGGCGGCTCCATCAATGGCCATGATGATGGTTATAACCACAGCCACAATTATTCCAGGCACACAGCCTGGTCCAGACACACAGCTTGGTCCAGACCAACGGGGACTTTCCAAGGGTTTGTCAAATTAACTGGGATCCAGATCACTGCCAGTGTCCGGTCCCTGAGCTTGTTGGCGAACTGCCAGACTCTTAGAAATCAGTGCAGCACAGAGGAGAGCTACCAGGAATGGGGCAGATGCCAGGCCAGAGCTTTTAAATCTGCCCATGTCACCTCATGCGAGGCTCTATTGTGAGGTCACCTCTGGGGTCTTTGAAGTCAGTTCAGCGGGATCTCCTGCAATGTCAGCCTTGCCATCTTGGCAACTGGTGGGTCCGCCTCTTGAGCAGATCCATGGTGGGACATTTCTCACTGGGATCAAAATGGATGGAGGTTCATCCTGCGGAAACATACATGCAACACCTCCATTCCATAGTTAGTAGAAGGGCAGGACCTTGGGTCTATAATGTCAAAGGATCTTTCCACCTTACCAATGGCAATTCCAAGGGGCCAGTGAGGGGTCCCCAGTGCCAATGAACAGGGATCTTTGCCTCTTTATATGGTGAGGGGAGGGAGTATAGTCCTCCCACTTTTGATTTTGTAGTTTGATTTTGTAGAAGATCTTTTAAAGATCTATGAGCTCTCTCAATAACTGCTTGCTCTTGGGGATTATATGGTATACCAATAACATGGGATATTTTCCAAAAAGAACAAAATTTTTGAAACTGAGTATTGGTATATGTCGGCCCATTATCAGTCTTAATTTGGAAAAGGATGCCCATGATGGAAATACATCAAAGAAGATGCTGGCAAACTTTTGATGCCGATTCCCCTGTCATGGGGGTTGCCATGGCATAATCTAAGTAGGTGTCCACGTCATGTGAAGGAACCTGAGTCTCCCAAAAGAAGGAAAATGAGTGACATCCGTTTTCCAGAGGGCATTAGTTTTAAGGCCTCAAGGGTTAATACCAGCAGGCTGCAAAGGGCTTAATGGTAGAAAATGGGGAGTAGGATTTACAGGCATGAACAATGGCCTTTGCATTGGGTTTTAGGAATAGAGGGGAAGACAAAATGAAGGCTATATATGAATTGATGAAATTGTGAATGAAGTGGAACAGCTTGCATATGAAAAGGTACAGAAAAGGTCCAGGCCATATAGCTATGCATCACTAATTAATCGGCCTCTTCATTAAAGGTAGCCAAGAGGCCAGGGAGACCCGAATTAGACCTTACATGTTGAACGAAGAGGGGCAGTCTACAGGATTCAATAACATTCTTAATGGCAAAAATAAGGGTGTCTAATGGCTTGGCAAGAATCAAATTGCTGAAAGCAAGGGGAAGAAGAGGAATCATAGGAGCGCAATATTGGCTGTCAGTGAAAAGGTTAAATGGTTCTTCAGGAACTAGCGCACAAGCTTAATAAATAGCAACACTTTATACTGTATAGAGCCTTTAGGGAGGGGGAAGAAGCAGAGTTCCTTTAATTCCGAATCTGAGCAATAAGAGATCAGCGCTGCTCCTGCCTGGGAAACATCAGTAAACACAAGATGAGTTTGAGGTATAGGTTGAGAAGAAGTAGGTATAATTGGGGTCCAAGGATAGAGGGGCCTCCTGGAGAGTGGTTAACAGCTTGTGATTAGGGTAGTGA
Organism: Eospalax fontanierii; assembly: GCA_035773235.1. Taxonomy (NCBI): domain Eukaryota; kingdom Metazoa; phylum Chordata; class Mammalia; order Rodentia; family Spalacidae; genus Eospalax; species Eospalax fontanierii. The sequence goes on from CM069525.1 coordinate 84,080,826, forward strand.
TTGTGTGGGGTCCCTGTGTAGCGCTCAAGCGCAGCGAAACTATCATTTCTTAAAATGCAGTCGATACATTCCATTTTTAGGGGCAGCAGTATTTTCTCAGGCTCAGTGGCAAAGAGACGAGGAGCTCGGGCCCTGATCTGTCTGATCATATGTGTCAGAACCTCAACTTGAGAAGAGATCTTATGGGCCTTATGATATCCGAGACATAGCCATTCCAGAGAGCCCTGTTTCTGACAAAAAGCAGCTAGTAGGTCGTTGAGAGAAGAAAGTATAAAAAAATCCAACACAAGACAAAGGGGATCATAACGATATATCATAGCTTTAGGGAGAGCATTATTAATAGCCTCCAAGGCTGACTTTGCCTCAGGCATAAGGATTCTCTAGGAAGTAGAGTCAGTAGGCCCTCCCAGGCATTGGAATTCCAAACCAGCCACATAGATGGTTCGGTTCAACTGTTTACCCAGTTTTCTTCTGCACAGTATCTGCACAAGAGCTTCTGCACCAGGCTTCAGTCCGTGGCTGCTGGTCTTTGCGCTTCTGTGGACCCCTGGGCTGCCAGAGCAAATCCAGCCACAACCGCCAGTCATGCCCGGGTGCCGGCCTCCAGCGGACACTGCTGGCCCGCGTGCAGGCAGCCAAGGGACACAGCAAGCTCCCCTGTTGTTGCTTGGCCAGAGAGGAGCACCCTCCCCCCTTTGTCTGAGTCAGGAAGAGGGTGGAGAATGGCCAGGGCATGGGAAAGAGAGAATGCACTACAGAGGGTTGCAGAAGCAGGGGCAGTGGGACCAGGAGGCATAGGCAAAGGCACCTTGGCCATTGGCGAGTAACTCAACAGGACCAGAGGAAGAATTAGAAGCTAGGGTCCTGGGCAGGGTAGAGGCTGGAAGGGAGCCTGTGACACGGTTTCGTTTCTGAGGCCAGCTCTGAGTATCTCCAGTGCGAAACACAAGATCCCAGATCTCAGGGTTGAACAAATTAGTGGTATCTATCCAAGGAGCAATAGAAGAGATGGCCTCCCAAAATTGGTCAGCCTGCTTTGAAGATATTTTCAGGCCTTGAGAAAGGACAGAATGGAGCGAGAGGTAGAGAATGGAGGAGGGCGAGCTAAGGGGAGGGTAGATTCCCCGTACTCACAACCGTAGAGTGGTTCCAACACCAAACTACAAGGTTTGTTTCTAGAAAGGAAAAATAGGAATTTATTGAAAGTTGCGGTCTACCACTAAATTACATCGTGTGAACTTACGCTTAAAATGGAAAAGAACTTTTCTTTCCTTTTTTTTAAAATAAAAAGCTCAGCTGCGCATATCTTTCTAACTATGACCACATGAAGAATTTGAAGCTTTTTGACAGTAACAAGCAAAACCATGGTAAGAAATCAAAGGATGCAGATTTCTGGTCAAACAAAAATCTATTCATAAGTATCAACTGTAGAATTAGGACATGAGTGAATTAACTGCTGGTATTAAAATGGCAGCTCAACTTCGTTTTCCTATTTGAAAGCACCAGAAAAGGCAAGAAATTATTTGCTATATGACAATTTGCATTAGCAAAAAGTCAGACACCTCTACGGTCATTTCACAAGAAATCATCACATGACCCTAGGTAACCCCAAAAATGCTCTTTTAAATTTCTATAAAAATCTCCTCCAGCTAAAAATCCTAAATGAGCCTATTCTAATATATGTATTACTCTGAATTATAACTTGTTTTATCATAAAACAGGTTGCAAATTATGACAAGATAAGAACTATTATTATATTAGTAGGCATAATTTTCTATATCATCCTTACTAACCAATTTATGTATACCTTTTTAAAAAACTGCATGTAGTTCTAAACTCTTTATAATATATTGGTTTATAATTTTAGTTTAAGTGCTATTACATCTGGGTAGTTTTTTTCAGAGTGGTATCTTGTATTGGGCACCAAATATGTTACTGTGGAATTAGAGTTTCGTTTTCTAAATTCTTGGTCTTGTTGATAAAAGAATTTAAAAGAAGACTCTGAAGGAATTTGAGAACCATTATTGGAGTTTGAGAGAAAAATTTCAATAGAGCAGAGAAGCTATAAATCTTGTCAGTTTCTGGCAGGATAGAGATGGATAAGAACAAAAGGGATAGCTACACTTTTTGAGTTACAGTTCAGGAAAGTAGGCAGATTCAGTGATGGAAGACAGAAAGCATCTGCATCGGGGGAGAGATGTCTTCTAAGAGAAAATGAGATTCCAGAGCATCAAAGAAAGCATGCTTAGAATGTTGAATGGTATTTGAAGCAAGAATAGAAAGTGGGAAAAGGGGAAGTTTCCCTTTTGGATTTAGAATGCAGAGAAGTGTGAAGATCTGTAAGCAACTATATCAGAGGAGAGGCTTTGGGAATTTATAAGTACCTTATCTCATTAAGGAAATAATCATTCCTCATATCTTCTCAGCATATCTTTTGGTATAACAGCTTTCCAAAAGAGTTGTATCCTGATCAGTTGATTGACAAGACAGGCTTACTAACCCTTAAGACAAGGCAAAATAGGATGTAATGTTTAGGGCATATTAGAATATCAAGTCTCCACTCAGGTCCAGAGGTAGAATTCAGATTTGGATATTTTAACCAGGGAGAAGTAGCTTTTCCTAATGGAACTCAACAAAGGCCTGATGCCTCTGCCTTTTCATATGTTACTGTAATTTTTAATCAGGAACAAAATTGATTATGAGGGAAAGTTTTCTCTTCAATAGCCTCTAATTTTGCTAATGTCTGTCCAGCTATCTAAAATTAAAAAGACTTCATAATTTAAGAAAATCAAATTTAATTTAAACAATTCTCATTTAAAGAATCATTTCAAGAATAAAATTTGTCATATGTCCAAGATTTCCTTTATTGTGTTTAGTTGTAATTGTTATTGTTTTACTTCTAATTGATATATGTGAATTGTATACATGGGATATCATGATTTTCAATATATGTATACAATGTCTAATGATAAATTCAGGGCAATATATATATATGTATATATATATATATACATATATATATATATATATATATATAAATCACTAGAAACAATGACCATTTCTTTGTGTTAGGAACACTTAGTATCCTCACTTTAACATTATTTTGAAATACATAAATACTTAATATTAAGAATGGTCATACCTATTTGTTAAACAACTCGAGAGGGCAAGTGAGATGAATCAGTGGCTAAAAGCACTTGCCATGCAAATCTGATGATCTGAGTTTAATCCCTGGAACCTAAAGTGGAGGGAGAGAACTGACTACTGAAAACTGTCCTCCAGCTTCCACACACGCACTCTGTTAGACATGCACCTGCACCCACGCACATGCTTCATACACAGAGGCATAAGCAATAATAATGTAATAAAATTTAAAGTGTTCTAGAACATATTCCTCTAATCTAACTGTAATTTTATATGTATTACCCAATACTTTGAGATTGCAATAAGTCTTTTAACATCTGCAACTCATAGAATAGGAGATTATAAACAAGAAAATTAATTTGTCTGGAAAACCTTTTCCTTTTACAGTCAAAATGATTTATCTGGGTATATGCAATACCCCTTCTATTTGCTGCTACGGTTCTCCACACCCCACTTCTGTATCAGTTACCAGGATATAATAAAAATAATTTTAAAACACCTTAGCACCAAGGTCTTTGGTGTCCCTGATGATTTAGTATATCCTTTCTCCTTCTTTTCTCCTTCTTCTTAACTGACTAAAGCTACCTCCATTTATTAGCACAGAGCTCTGTTTAATTGTAGTCTTTTCTACAACTAAAACATGAGAGTGTTCCCTAAATCACCTCTATTTTAATGAAAAATGACTGAAATATTTTTTGAAAAAGACCTCTAGAGCTTGGAATAAATGCTTTCCTTGGTGTCTCTTTCTCCCTTTTTTATACTTCATTTACTCCATGCATTCATTCTTTCATTCAAAGTGGTTTTCATTAAATGTGCCAAGTAATGTTCAAGGCACCAAGACTGAATGAATGAATGAATGAGGAAGACAAAAATCCTTTGTCTTATGGAATTACAGGCAATAAAGCTAAACACGCATCTACACACATACACACATTATATTCTATGTGTTGATAAGTGCTGAGTAGAGGAAATAGGCTACAAAAGAGATAGAACCTTATAAAATTGGTGAGGCAAGGTCAAAACTCAGTTACATTTGTGTACAGACTTAGTGTGAAGGTCACACTTGAGCAAACACCAAAGAAACATGACGACAGAGTCAAACATCTATTTTGGAGAGAGCTTTTCACAAAGTCAGGTTTATGACACTCCTTTTTCAGGATAATTCCATGCTTCGCTAAAATTGGAGAGCTGGAATTAAAATAAATGGAAATAGGTACCAAATAAATAGTGTGGTAACCTTCTAAACTGATAGTGACCCAGATCTGTCCAAACTCCCAGAGTAATGGTAACCCTTTTAATTCTGTATAAAGAGGAGTCACCGTGGAACTGGAAAGATGGCTCAGTGGTTCAGAACACTGGCTGCTCTGGTTCAGTTCCCAGAGTGCCAAACAACTGTAACTTCAGTTCTGGTCACAAGGAGCATTGCATGACAAGGGTGCACTTATGTATATACAGGCAATATACGCATGCACATAAAATAAAAAAAGTAAATAAAAGAAGTCATCTTTGCTGTCCCAACTCCAACCATCACCAGCTAGCTAAATAAGCAGGAAGACTCTCCTGTTGACCATCCCACATTAGCTGTTGCTTTCCAGGTAGTATTGTTCAGCCTATAGCTTCATCTGTCACCTATAGGCTGTGTGCCTAGACAGTTGCCAATTAAAGAAAGAGTCTAATTTGTCACCTGTCTGAAGATAAAGTAAGTATCCGTGCCAAAATGCTTGCATTGTCTTCAGAGTACTAATTAAGTTGGGCTCACAAGCTTCTTCATATATCAGAGAACCCAGCCATCTCTCAAATATGCCTTGACAAAATGCTCACTGTGTGGTTGTAGTTTATCTTTAACATCAGCTACCAATAGTGTGTATACATGTGTATGTGTGCGTGTATAGTCTTTGATGAAATGATTGCTGATACACTGAAAAGTACAAACATAAAAATATTCAGTGTAAATCACAGGTAATTTGGAAAGTTTTACCAAATATGAATTTGTTATTTCCTCTGAAAAATTATCACTTCTAGTTTGTATCATTCTTCCATATTTAGGTGAGTGTTTTAATTGGTAACAAAAATTTTCAACTCTTAATTTTGTTCCCCACCAACCACAGAATTTTCATCTCTCATTATCTCACTGTAATCAAATGTTAAATCACTAGACTAACTGAAGAGGAGAATACATATTTAACTCCAAGGTAAATTTAGCAATGTAAAATCAAATCCCACATAATTAATGTAAGAGTAGAAAATGAAATCTTATATCTCATCTAAGGTCACAGAATAGATCCTTACAAAGCAAAAGAAATTCCAGAAAAGTAAAAGAGAAGCGTCTGTAAACTAGACCAACTGAATATCAATAGTCTTTACCTTTAACATATGAATTTATGTTTCATTTTCCCTGTTAATAAGATGATCAGTGGTAACTTAGAACTGCTTCTTTAATGAGTAAAACTACACATGTACAAATTGCATTATGTCAAATGTATGTCATGTCTCAAAAAGGTGCCATAAGGCACTGAAATAAAATGAAAACACAAATATATTCCAAGTCACGTAGTTGCAAAGGGCTGAAATGAAAGCACTGCTGCACCAGTATATGGATTAATGTTGCCTTTTGCTGTCAGTTCCAGCAAACACTACATCAAATTTGTAGCTAGGGCTGATTCATGTTATAACGTTCATTCTCAGATTTTTGTCTCCAGAAAGCCTATTCCACAGTTTATGAAGCTGGGTAGACAAGAGTTATGCATAACTTCAAAAGGCTAAGGGACATCACATTCACTGGTATGGATCAGTGGTCAAATAGTTAATTCTTTTCCTCACAGAAAGAAGGAAGGTTTTTTATTTTTTATTTTTTACATTCTTTTCGTATATACTGTGGATCTGAGAATATAGAGTATTGTCTATCAGTTGGTTAAAGAATATTGCAGTACACCTCTTAAAAAACAGACAGCAGAAAGATTTATTGCATTTCCTTTAGTAATTCCTAAATTCTGTAATTGATCAGACATGGTTAAGAATAAATTGAAAACCCTAGGAGTACAAATCATTAAACATGCATATATAATACCCAGATATCCCCTCCAAACATTGGGATTAAAGAGAAGAGACTATGATTTCTATAGAGAAATGTAAAAATCAAAACACTGTCTTTTATCTGAAGTATAGACTACCAGAAGCATAAGCTTAAGGGATTTGAAAGCCGCATAAATCAGTCAGCTAACTGAAGCCAGCTGACCTACCTGTCAGGACCAAAGCAGGAGGTACTGCTGAGGTCTGGTGGGAGACACACGGGGTGGGGAAGCTCACAGGGTCTACAACACGCCACAGTAATTGCATTGTCACCTTGCTGGTCTGAAAGTGAGTGCAGGGTGGAGCTCAATATGTTTGTTGCTCACGTATTTAAGTTATAAGAAGTAGTGAAATAGTTCTCTTCCCACCCCTATGTCTGTTTCCATTTTAATAAGGAACGCCCTCAGATTAAACCTCCTCTGAAAATAACCCGTTTCACTATATAGAGAGCATTTATAAATTTAGGATTCAGCTATAAAGCTCAAAAACATAAACACAAAACAAAACAAAAAATCCAACCAAACAAAAAACACCAGCATATAAAGACATACGCCAGCATGGTGGTACCACCTGTAATCCCAGTGGAAGTAGGAGGATTTTGACTTCCAAGCCAGCCTGATATACATGGCAAACGCTGTCTGTAAAATTTAAAAAAAAAAAAAAGAATTTCAGTTCAGTTTAGCAGTGGTTCCTGTTGTTTCTGGTATTAATAGTGCAGCTCATTCTGTAGCCAAGATATTTTTTCTACCTTCCACTAGGAGGAGCTGCAGGATACATAAGAATCAAGATTTAAAAAGTCAGAACTCTAGTTGCCAGGCTAAGGTTTCTGAGTTTATATTCCAATTTTCTTTAAGGAGGCATCATTTTTGGAATTCCACAAATACATTTCAGTCAATACTATTTGAGCACCTCCAATAATGAGAGACACAGAGATAAGTGACATAGCCCCTGCTCTTAAATGGCTTATAAATTAGAAGTAGGACATAGGAAGTAGGGAGATGTGAACAAAGCATGTCTGAATTACCTGTATGAGCCCAAATAGTAAAATGAAGTACACAGCAAGCAAATGTGAACATAAAGTGATATTAGATTGCTAAGAAGGATAAATCATACTTAGATTTGAGAAGATGCAGGAATTAAGAGACTTGTAGAGAGTCTCCGCACTTTGACTGATAGGAAGCATGCCAGGCTTACTGTGGGGAACTCTGGGACAGAAATCACTTAAGACTTTAGAACTTACTTTGGCTGTGTGGTTTCAAATACCCCAAATATGGTCACCTTCTTAGTGCAGTAGGCAGTGAGTCAGTCTCGTCATAATGAAATGCCCCAAACATCAGCAGATGGTCAATAATTATAGGAAACTTCCATATGTCAGGCACCTAGTGCCAGTCATTCTCACACAGGTAGATCTTCCACAGTGGAAGTAAAACCTAAGATTCACTTCCAAATACACAAGTTGGAGAAGTCATAGATCCTAAAGAAAACCCTACCTCTGGCATATCCCTAGACAAATGTAATTACTTATTGTATACTAAATATGGATCTTTGCATTTAGAGAAGTAGAATTCAAAGACGCTCCTTTTGGCAACAGATGAAGACGATTACAGAGTTCCCCAACTGGTCACACAATCAGAATAAGAATCTGTCAGATGCCCAACCCTTAACGGAACATAGCAGAACAGGAGATGGAGAGAATACTAATGTATCTCTCAACTCTCATCAGTGAAGCTGCATCATGCAACAGAGTATAATGCACCCACAAGACCACAACTGGCCAAACTGTAGAGAATAAAAGACTGTTAGAGAGTGTGTCCCTGGACAGGACTTCTATCTTAAACCTCACCCACCCATGGCTCAGGGACCACTGCGGAAGAGGGAGCTAAGATTTGTATGATGTTTAGGTCTATGTACCACTTGGAGGGTATTTATCAGAGCTTTTATAGGGCACTATAAGAGGAAAACAGTTACTTGTGTATACTTGACCAAAGAATAGTGTATCTCTATCATGGAGGGAAGATCATCCTGTTCCATGGAATGTACAGCTTCAGGATGGACACATATGGCATCAGGAGAGTTGAATGGAACACCTGTCTAGTCAACCAGAGGAGCCAAGGCATCCCTCGTGATCAGTGGAGTGATATCTATATTGTAACCAGATCACCTACACATCCTGCAGGATGTTTTTGAATCTGATTAGCATTTGAATCATCAGACTTTTATGAGTATTGCAGACTTGCTTCCATAATTTGTGAATTGGACTGGTACAGCCAGTTGAAACTTGGATAGAAAAAAAAAATATTGCTTGCCTTCGGACTGCATCTACATCAGCTGCCACTGGGTCTCCTAACCGGAATTTCAGTTAGAATCAGAATATCAAGTCTCCTATGTCAGAGAACAGTCATAGTTCAAATTTCAGGCTCACTATCCTCCACAGTTTTGCCATCCATTTTTCATAGTAATTCACTCATGTTATATAGTTTCTGCTCCTCTAAAGACCCCTGGCAATACAATAACTTTAGCATGCAGCATAAATTTTAAATTAGTGCATAGAAGCATTATGTGATATTAGAGTTCAATTCCATAAACTACACTGTTTTCATCATATGCATCTCTGACATACCAGCTAAACATAAATATTCATTTAATTCATCGTACACGTGTTTCCAGCGGCATCAACTCAGTCGCTAGGGGATGAAAGGGTCAATTAGGTCCCAATGCTTTCACACACAGTGAGCTTGGGAACTCAGGGAAATCTGAGTTCACATTACTGTTCAACAATGTTTCAGCTGTGTGCATTTAGGCAGAGTTTAGCAAGATTTAACTTTCGCAACTGTAATATGGGACTATTAACACCTATATTGTGTAAGTCTTGTCAGTGAAACATTTAATAATTAAGACATTCTCTATTTTAAATTGCCCTTTCCTGTACATTGTATAATTTATATCTAGACTTTCCCCATTTTAATTAAATTTTTGGACCTTTCACACAATATAGTTCAGTTTTATTTAGATCCCTTCCCCTTCCTCTGTCTGCATCCCCTGTATTGCCCCTGTCCTTTTTCATGTGCAGGATTACAGCTCTCTCTCTCTCTCTCTTTCTCTCTCTCTCTCTCTTTCTCCTCTCTCTCTCGCTATGTGCATATATATGTATATATATATATATATATATACATATATATATGCAGTCTAATTTGTGTCCCCAAATGTTCTTCAATGTGAGCCCATCCACTGAAGGTTCATGAACCCATCAAGGATCATGCCCTTAAAAGAGACTGTCTCTATCCTTCCCAATAGCTATCAGTTTCCAGTTCCTCAGGTAAGGTTGGAGCTTCTTACCCACTTCCTTATGTCTATGCTAGGATTTTGTCTGGCTTGAGTTTAGATGGGACTTGTGTATGCTGTCAGAATTGCTGTGAGTTCATGTGAGTAATCAACTAGCTGTCTGGAAAATTCCATTTCCTTGTAATCATCCAAAATCTCTGGCTCTTACAATATTTTTGCCAACTCTTCTGCAATTATCCTTAAGCCTTTAGATTCAGAAGTTTGATATAGGTATCCAAATCAGGGATAATCATTCTGTAGTCTCTTATTCTCTGAACCTTGATCTGCTGTAGGTTTCTGTGTTAATCGTCATCTGCTGCATAAGGAAGCTTCTCTAGTGAAAGTTGAGTGACACATTTATCTATGGATATAATAATAAGTCATTAGCAGTCATTTTAATATCACACACACACAGACTTTGAAAAATAATACTATTGGGCTTTCCCCTACGCACTATATGACCTGTCTAACCTTAGGTTCCTAAGCTTGATATCAGTATCAGGTATGGGCTCCATCTCATGTAGCAAACCTTAAATGTAATTAGAATGTAGTTAGTTATGCCCATAATATCCATGCCACTATTGCACCAGATGTCATATCTTGCCAGGCCAGTGATGGCTGAAGCACAAAGGATTCACAGCTGTGCAAGCTCAGTGATTAATTTTATCTTCTGGTAGCATGCATAGCACTTTATAGGACGATGAAAGTTAGCAAGTAGAGGTGAAACTTTGAAATCAGTACCAGCTTGATTTCTCTTTGTTTTTTTCTATGGCTCATGTATGCAGTTTCTTCAGCAATGGGGTCTTATCATCAAGTTTTGGTAGGTAACCAAGATCGGGACAATGGCAATATTGTTTGACAGTCAAAGGGACCCCTGGTCAATAGCCTCAAGAGAGAGTCCATTCTTGGAATTGGGTATTATTTTGTTAGCCTATGGTATTTAGTAGGGGCAATGCCATCCTTTTATAAGATAACTCCTTTTGATCTCTTTTTTTAATGTATGTGAATCTACATTAAGTACGTTCTGTATTGGTAGATTTCTATACGGATTTTTCTAAAGGTCTTTACTCCTATACTCCCTCCTCTGCCCTGCTTTTCTCATTTCCCACCCTAATTAAGCCTTTCTACTCCAATTTCCCCATTTCTCCCTTTATATTTCTGCATTCTATTTTACCTCCCACTAAGCCTTCTCAACCCCTTGGCTGTTTGTTTCCTGGCCTCTCTGGATTTTCCCATTTGAAACTTGTATAACTAGGATTTCAAATATAGCATCCAGCTATGAAAGAGAACATGGGACTTTTGTCTTTCTAGGCCTGAGTTACCTCACTCATGATGACTGTTTCTAATTCCATCCATTTGCCTGTGAATTTCATATTTTTGACAGCTGAAAATGGCTGTAATGAACATTAGTGCACATGTTTCTCTATAGTCAGACATAGAAGTCTTCCCAAGCTTGGTATGGATGGGTCCAACTTTGATGAATATCCACATTGATTTCCATAGTGGTTGCACCAGTTGACAATCCTACCAGTAGTGGATAACAGTTCTTGTTTCCCCATATTCTTCCAAGCTTTGATCCTTGTTTGTTTTTTGAACCTTACCCATTCTGAGGAGGGAAGACGAAATCTCAAAGTGGTTTTAAATTACATTTACACTATGACTAAAGATGTTGAACTTTTTTTATTTCTCAGTCATTTTCACTTCATCTTTTGATAAGCCCCTGTTCAGCTCCATGCCCCATCGTACATGTGACTATCCGATTTGACCGGCACCATTTGATGAACATGCTTGTGTTCAGTGTGTTTTTGTTGACCCTTGGTCAAAAATCAGGTGCCTATAAATGCTTGAACTTGAATCTGGGCTCACGGTTCTATTTTACTGATCAATGTTTCTGTTTTTGTATCAGTATCATGGTGTTTTTATTACTATAGCTCCATAGTATATTTTGACATAAGGGGTAGAAATGCTTCCAGCAGTTCTTTTATTGTTCAGGATTATTTTAACTACCATAGTTTTATCCGTTTGTTTCTATATGAAATTTGAGGGATTTTTTTCAATTTCTATGAAGAATTGTATCAAAATTTTAATGGATATTGCATTGAATCTGTAGATTATTTTCATAGGGTGGCCATTTTCATAGTATTAATCCAACCAAATCATAAATATCAGAGGTCTTTCCTTATTCTGGTATCTTCTTCAATGTCTTAAAAATTTTATTACGCAAGTCCTTCACTTCCTTGGTAAGATTTCTTTCAAGATATTTTATGATATTGGGGGCTATCATGAATAGGACTTTTTTGCCCATTTTCTCTGTTTGATATTTGTATATAACAAGACTATTGATTTTTGTGAGTTAATGTTTTTTTCCTGCTATGTTGTTAAATGTGTCTGTCAGATCTAGGAATAGTCTTGTGGAGTCTATAGGGTCTTTTTTGTATAGAAGCATATCATCTGCACTTAAAGATACTTTGATTTCTTCCTTTGCAGTTTGTCTCCACTTTATCTTCTTCATTTGTCCAATTGCTTTATCTAATACATCAAGTACTATATAGAAAGAAATGGAGAGCATGGGTATTCTTGTCTTGTTACTGAATTTAATGGGCATGCTACGAATTTTTCTCCATTTATTATGATGTTGTATGTGGACTTGTCTATTGCCTTTATTATGTTGAGATATAATTCTCTCTATCCCTAGTTTTTCCATAACTTTTACCATGAAAAAATGTTGGATTTCATCAGAGATTGTTTTCTGTGTCCAGTGAGATGGTCATGTGGTTTCTGTCCTTGAGACTCTTTATGTGGTAGATTATATTTCTTGATTTACATATATTCGTATATTGAACCATCATTGTATCTCTGGAATGAAGCTAACTTGATCATGATCGATACTCTCTTTGATTTTTTTTTTTTTGCATTCAGTTAGCAAGTATTTTATTGGGGATTTTGTGTCTATGTTCATAAAAGAGATTGGTCAATAATTTCTTTTTTGTTCAGTCTTCGTCTGGTCTGGGTATCAGAGTAATACTGACTTTATAGAATGAATTTTGGAGTGTTACTTCCTTTTATTTTTAAGGAGTAACTTGATAAGTATTGGTATTAGTTCTTCTTTGAACATTTAATAGAATTCTGTGTCTCTAATCCTTGGTCCTGCTAAGTTGGGAGATTTTTAATTACTGCATCAATCTCATTGGTTTTTATGGGATTGTTTATATATTTTATGCAATTTTGATTTAACATTGCTAGAGCATACATATCTAGAATTTTTACATGTATTTTAGATTGTCCAGTCTAGTGGAATACAGATTTTTAAAGTATGTAGTCATGCTTTTTGGAATTTCCTTAGGCTTTTCTGGTAATGGTCCCTTTTTCATCTCTGAGTTTATTAAATTGAGTCCTCTCTCTTTTTTTTGGTTAATTTAGGTAAAGGTCTATCAATCTTGCTCATGTTTTCAAAGAACCAACTACTCATTTCATTGATTCATTGTATTGCTTTTTTATTTTCTATTTCAATTATTTTTGCCTTGATTTCATACATCTCCTAATCTGCTACTTTTGAAGTATTATTTTTTCTTGGTTTTCCAAGGGCTTTATGTATATCATTAATTTATTTATATGTTATATTTATAATTTTCTAGCCCAGACATTTAAAGCTATAAATTTCCCTCTTATGAAAGTCTTCATTGTATCCCATAGGTTTTGATATGTTGTGTTTTCATTTCCATTCAGTTCGAGGAATTTTTAAATTTGCATCTTGATTTCTCCCTTAATATACTTTTCATTCAGTAGTGTGTTTGTCTTCCATGTGTTTGTGTACTTTTTCCCAATTTTACTGTTTTTTATATCTAGCTTTATTTCTTTGTGGTCAGACAGAAAAGGATGTCATTTGAATTTTCCTAAATTTTCGGAGACTTGCTTTGTGTCCTAATATGTGGTCAATTTTAGAGAAAGTTCTATGGACTGCTGTAAAGAAAAGTGCTCTTTGGTGTTTATGCTCAATATCCTGTAGATATCATTTAGGTCTTTTCATTTATAATGCCAATTAATTTGAGGCAGGCTTTTGCTACTTAGTTTTTGTCTGGTTGACATGACTGTTGATGACAGAGGGGTATTGAAGTGATTCACTATTACTGTGTCAGAGTCAACGTGTGTGGTCCATATATGCTTAGGTTTGAAATATCTTCTAGGTATATTTTTCCTTTAATGAGTATGAAGCACCTTCCCTATCTTTTCTTAATAGTTTTATTTCAAAGTCTATTTTGTCAGATATCAGAATAACTATACTTGTTAGATTTTTAGATCCATTTGCAAAGAAAAGCTTTTTCCATCCTTTCAAGTTATTGATATTGATCATTGATGGTGAGATGTCTTTCTTGGAAGCTTCAAATTGATGGATCCTATTTTCTAATCGAGGCAGTGTATCTTTTAACTGGGGAGTTGAGATGGTTAATATTGAACCTTATTATTGACCTCTTTTATTAAATCTCAGTTAACTTTTATGGAATAATTTATTCTTTGTGCCCTCTTGAGACTGTTTAATCCTTTCTTTAGACTGAAGTATCCTATTAAGTACTTTCTGTAGAATTGGTTTCATGGGCATAAATTCCTTAAATCTGTTCTTATCATGGAAAGTTTTTCTTTCTCTTTCTACTACAACTGATAGTTTTGTTGGTTATGGTAGTCTGGGCTAGAATCTGTGTTTTTTAATGAGTTGTGCTACATTGGTCCATGACCTTCTGGCTTTCATTTTCTCCATTGAAAAGTCAATTATTATTCTGATTCACCCAACTTTATATGTGACATGATCTTTTTCTCACACATATTTCAACATCTTTTCTTTATTCTGTACATTTAGTGTTTTGACTATTATATGATCTGGGAAGTTTTTTTGGGTCCTGTGTGCTTGGTGTTCTGTATGTCTCTTTTCCCTTGGTGACTATCTCTTTCCCTAGATTTGGGAAGTTTTCTATGATTTTACTAAAAATTATTCTTTGCCTTTAACTGGATTTCTTCTTCTATATCTATGTTTCATATATTTGGCCTTTACCTAAGTGTCCCATAGGTCTTGGATATTCTTTTCTGGGTTATTTTAGATTTGACATTTTCTTTGATTAAGTGATCCATTTCATTTTCCCAACCTTGTCTTAAAGATCTGATATTCTGTGTTCTGTTTTCTACACTTCCTTTCTGCTCCTTTCTTCTAAGATTATTATTTGAGCTACTGACTTAGTCATTTCAAGTTTTAATTCAATTTGGCTTTTCTTCATAGATTGTACTTCTTTATTTAGCTCTAATTTCATGTTTTAAACTGTTTTAGTTATTTCATTCAATTTCTTTGTGTTTTCATCATCTTCATTACATATTATCTTCTTTGGTTTTTTTAACATATTTATAATTGCTATTTTAAATCATTGTATTTTGCAACCACTAGATTACTATTCTCAGGAAACATTACAATGGAAGTGTTCATTTCTGCAGTAGACATATTATCTTGGTTATTTGTGTTTGAGTTTTTTATAAGAGCTAGAAATCTGGACTAATGTGGTAGTGTTTCTTGGTATGGGTAAGTGTTGTTATCTTTGTTGACTATTTATATCCTTACTCTTCCCCAGCTTGTCAGTTTATGGCTCAGCTGAGTAGTGCTTCATGTTCAATTTTGGATCCACTTTAGGTTGATGTGCTGATGGAATGAAAAAAGTGGTCTCCATTCAGCTAGAGATAGGTGTACATTTTCAATTGAGATTCCAAGGTTGACTCCATGTAGTCCTGGATCAGCAGGGTGGGCAAGGAGCTACTAGGTTAATAGGATGACTGATAGGTTAGGCTGGGGAAACTCACAGGTCTGGGGTACAGAAGGATCTTAGCCACCCAAGTAGACCTGAGAACTTAGATTGTGGGACACAGAGAAGTTTTGGGAAGGAGAAAAGAGCTCCAAAAGTGTGGAACAGGGAGGATCCCAGTCACTCAAGAAGACCTGAGAGCTGAGATGGGTCAGATAGTGGTACATGGGGAAGTTTCAGGACAGGGAAGTCAGGACCACAGATGTTGCTTAAAGAATTATCCCAACAGCCTAAACTTGCCTGAGGGATGAGATGGTGGTGTATAGGGAATTCTCATGAAAGAGAAATGTGGATTGTAGGTCTGGGCCAGGCAAGAATCTAACAACCCAATCTAGCCTGAGAGATGAAACAGCAGAAGGTCTCAGGAAGGAAAGCCCTGCATTTTCCACATAAGCTCTGTCTATGTAGCCATAGTTGGCCTTGAACTTGTGATCCTTCTGACTCAACATTGCAAGTGGTAGGGTTACAAGTATGACTGACCACAATTGGCCATTTGTATCCTACTATGTTTTCTCTTTTGTATATATCCAACTAACTTTTAATGGTTATAATCAAGGTGAAAATAACTCTGAAATACTTACTATCCCCAAATGTTAGGAAAAATATCCTAATCATCTTGTTGATCTTAGTTTCCCCAGAGTGGTAGGGTGTAACTATATTGCTGTTAGCCCTTTTCCTGCTCAAATATTTATCTTCTCCTTACATACAGGCAAATAATTAACCTTGAAGAAAGTAAGAGATTTGACTTATCCTTCTTACAATTTTCCAAGTAATGTGAAGTGTGAATATGGATACTCCTTTCAATTATAAAAATGCTTCTATTTTTAGGATTTCTTTAATGCATATGTATGTGAACATGAATGGGTTTATGTGCACCACACACATACAAGGGCCTTCAGAAGCCATTAAAAGTGTGTCAGATCCCCTGAAACTGGAATCACAGGTGGTTGTGAACTGCTGTTTGTATGCATGCTGAGAACCAAACCCAGATCATATACAAGAGCAGTATGTGTTCTTAACTGCTGAGCCATCTTTCTAGTCCATAAAAATTTTTCTTTATAGAAAAAAATGATTAGCTTCATTCTGGGTACCAAAAACTAAACTGATACAATAAGTAAATTCACTAAGACACAGTTTTAAATCACATTCATTTTGTGCACGTGTAAAAGATTATGCATTTTTTTTCGTGTAGAGGAACCATGGACATAAAGACGTTGAATGTGGCTTTTGAGTCACAAAGCTATGGGAACAATAACATTCAATATAGTATATATTTTTAATTTTTATTATATTTCACCTTTTGTGTATGTATATCTGCACATGTGTGCATGCCAGGGCACACATGTGGAGAACAGAAAATAACTTGTGGAAATCAGCTCTCTTCTTCCTCTCATGTGGGTCATGGGATTAAATTCAAGTCATCAGGCTTGCTGGCAGATATCTTTACTCACTGAGTTGTCATGATAGTCCACTATTGCCTTATTTAACAGCTATCTTCGAAAAAGGTATTAGTTACTCTATAACAATGGTGCCAGAACTGCGGGAGTAATCATATCTTGCTTGGAAGGTCACTATTGCAGTATCTAGGATCCAAATTATTTGATTATCCATGTTTCAGTGGATGGCCCTACACCCAGAAGCATATGAACAGCAAAAACTGGATTCAGTGGGTTGTTAATTATTTTTTTAAAGAGGACATGAAGTTCGGAGAGTAGGAAGGTGGAGATGAATCTGAAAGGACCTCAGGTGAATATGATAAAAATTATTGTATAAAATTCTCAAAGAATTAATTTAAAAAATTTAAAGTTAGTGAAATGTTTTCTGGTTGGTTTGAGACTGATATCTCTTTTGATTTTATTGCTGTATTTTTAAATTACTTTATTAACTACTGGATATCCATAAGGTTACTCTCATCCCTGCTCAAAACTTTTTACCTGAGTGTTCTTGCTTCTTTTCAAATGTGATCTACTAGCCCTTCACTTTTCTTAAAAGACGGTTGTGAAATTGTAGGCTTTCATATGGCACACAATATTCCCTCGCTTCCTTTGGGTTAGACATCCCTTCATCCCTGGAGCATACTCTATGCTCCTCCCTGATTTAGCCTTTCCATCCCTAGTAGTCCACCTTACTTCTTTCATTTTACCTGTAATCTATTATTACCCTTTCCCTTGTCATGAACTCCCAAAGCCCCCTTTCTACTTTCTTGGTTTCTACTTATACTTCAAGTGAAACACACAAAATATTTGAAGCTAAAATCCTTATATGAGAGAGAGCATGTAGCAATTGTCTTTCTGAGCCTGAGTTACAATACTCGGTATAATATTTTTTAGTTCTGTTCATTTACCTACAAATTTCAGGATTTCAATTTTTTTTGCCGCTGAGTGATATTCTACTGCTCAAATGTATCATTTTCTCTTCCTCACTCATCTGTTGATGAGCATCTGTGTTAATTTCATTTCCTAGTTACTGTGAATAGAGCAGCAATTAACATGGACATGCAAGAGTCTCTGTAGTAGGATACAAAGTCTGTTGGGTACATGCCCAAGAATGTTTTGACTGGATCATATGACAGTTCTAGTTCTAGTCTTTTGAGAAACCTCCAGATTAATTTCCAAAATTGGCTGCACTAGTTTACACTTCCAGGGGCAGTGTATACGCTTTCCCCTTTCACCATATCCTGCTCCACAGGAGGGAATTTCAGGCCTCATCCAAACCCCATGGCTAGGGAGGTCATAGACCCTATAGTAGAACCTGTTCTTGTTATTTTGTTAGCTGGTCATGCTGTCAGCTTGTCTTCGAAATATTGATGCTTCTACCTATAGACCTAAGCCACTCTCAATCTTGGTCCAAGAAGCTTCTTTTCATAGTACATATTAATCTATGAAGGGGCACATACCAGGTCAAAGTCCTGAGACTAAGAGACTTAGTACTTAGCCCTAAACCGGACGTCTATATTAACCCCCAATCCCTTGCTGAGAGTCGGGGAACATCACAGAAGAGGAAAAAGAATTTAAGAGCTAAAAGTTGAGAAGGGGAACTGTGAAATGCTATATTCTTGACATACCATGGCTATCACAATCATGAATTCACAGCAGCTGTGGTTATCCACATAAGACCAACACAAGATCAAGACAGTCAGAATTCTGACATAAATGAGGTAGATGATCTCCATGATCTATCCCTTACTGAAGAACTATTGCCGTCGAATTGTTGCTGGGGAAGGGAGAATCATTCTTTCCTGAGGATATGTCCACTGGAAGATTACTCATGCCCGTACCCATTCACATATGGGAAACACTAACTGGACTTAGTGGGTTATCAAATATAACCAGTTGGGAGGGATTTGTGTTAGTGGAACTATGGGGAAATTTGGAGAGTGAATTGGAAATGAGAGTTAGATATAATCATATTTCATTATATGCATGTATAGTTTCATAAGTATTGGAATAAATTTTTAAGTTTGAGTTTGATATGGTGTGGCATGCCTGTAATTTCAGCTCTTAGCTGAAGATGGAGGACTACCGCAGGTAAAAGGCCAGCCTGGATTATGTAATGAAGTATTGTCAAAACCACAGGAAGAAAAGAAAAAAAGAAAGGAAGGAAAAAAGGAAGGAAGGGAGGGAGGAAGGAAGAGATGGAAAGGAGAAAGGGACGGTAGGAGGGAGAGAGGGAAGAAAGGGTTAGAATTGCCTTTGCCCTTCTGTGTTTTAATATTAATACAAAAGTATGATTAGCGATTTTAATACCAACATTTCAATTAGTTTGTGGATAGTTATATACCCATAAAGCCATAATAACTATCAAAACTATATATGCAGCCATCAAAACAAAAAATATCTCCGCATTTATTTTATTATGATGGTTATTGTAGTGTTTCATGGCTGTTTTTTAATGTATAATTTTATTCAATTTTTGTGCATTTTATACAATACATATAATCATATTTAGATTCTCTTCCATTTCTGAAGCCCCCATAGCCCACCCACAGGATTTCATGCATTCTGTCATATGTGTTAAGGTCTATCAAGTTGTGTACCCCGATGTCCCACAGTATGTGTTCATCAACTGGAACCTGTTCAGCCTATTTAGCAGCACTCCCTTAATAAAATATCAACTCTCCATCAAACAGCAGTGATCAGTTGCCAATAGTTCCTCAGCTAACGTTGGAGTCTCCTGTCCATTTCCTCAGTTCTATGCTGGGTTTTGTCTGATAGACTGTACATGGGTCTTGTGCATGTTGTCGTCATTCCTCTAAGTTCATATGAGCAAGGACCTGGAACCTGTAAGAAAGAATCTGTTTCCTTATGGTCATGAAACTCCTCCTCCCCTAGTTTTTACAATCTTTTTGCTCCCACTTCCACAATGGTCCTTGATCCCCGGGTGGGTGAGGTTTTATACAGGAGTACTATTCAGGGACCCCAAAACTACAGTCTGTTATTCTCTACACTTTGGCTTGTTGTGACCTGTGCATGATCTTGTGCTACATGAGGAAACTGCACTGGTGAGAGTTGAGAGATTCATTAGTATTCTCTGTACTCTCTGATCTGCTATGTTCCATTAGGGATGGGCATCTAACAGATTCTTATTCTCTATGTATGACCATTTGAGAAACTCTGTAATAGTCTCCATCTGTTTCAAAAAGAAGCTTACTTGATGAGTGGTGACTGGTATACTTGTCTGTAAAGGATTTGTCTTTAGCATACAATAAGAAATTCCACTTGCCTAGGGATATGACAGAAGTAGGGTTTCCTCTAGGATCTATGACCTCTCCGAAGCCATGTGTATCTGGATATGTTTCCAGTGCCACCCATGAGTTACCTCCCATTAAATAGCTGTTGATTATCCCTCAGATAAAAGTGCCTCTACTGTACCAATACAGTTTTCTGCTGTGCTAGTCCTTGTTATGATTATTAGGCTTTAAAGCCAGGGTTGGACCACTGATTAATTTTCTTCATTAGAGGCTTGCATAGTATCCTTTGATGCTACCAGAGCTAGTCTTCAGTGAAGAAGCTCCAGGTCTGTTTCAGCTCCATTGCTCCAAGTCCTATGTTTGAAGTATGTCCTGCCTTCAGCCTAAACTTCAGGTTCTGGGAGGCAATCAGGACTGTGGCAATAGCCTGTATTCTTTTGGGAGTCTCTTGGACTACCCTAACCAACAGCTAGAAGGGAGGTTTCTCCTGTCTGGCACTGTATTTCTTGTTACATAGCCTGTAGCTATACACATGCACTCAAGTACAGATATTTTATGTGTATTTTCAGTAGAGTTCTGAAATTGTTTGCTTGGTGGGGAAGTTTCTTTGTTTGTGTTATAGATAATTAACATAGTTCTACACCCTTATCGGATTTTAAATATGCTATGCAGTATTGTCAGATATGGTGTCATGCTGCATAGCTAGCCTCCAGAATGTAGCTATGTAACTAAAACTTTCTGTCCTTTGTCTATCCATTGGAGTTTAAGTTTTCTGCTCTTTTTATAATTTGTTTACACTCTGTACTGTACTGTCCCAGATATGTTTCAAAATATGAAATATTGGTACATACCTCAGATTTACCTGGGCACTAAAATCCCAGGGCTCCAACTCAGGTCTGTATAAATGGAATCCTGAGGAGAAACCTACATTTTACCAACTAATCATATACTTTTAATGTACTTCCTCTAAAGTTGGATAATCACTATTGCACATTAAAGGTGGATTGACCTTGAATCTAATAAAGCTTTAGGGCCTTTAATTTATCAAGTTCCTCCTAAAACCCTTTATGTAATTTTAATGGTAAATATTATTTTTATTTTAAAAACTTCTCCTCTAAACCACATGTTTCAGTGCCCACAATACCAACAATCATTTCTACTGTGGATTTTATTTGCAAGAATGTCAAATTCAAATCAGTGAAATTTTCAGATGACCATAAAGTTTACTTTGACACATGTCCTTAGGGTATTTGCATTTTAGTCATAATCTTCTGAAAAATTATATTTTTATCTCTGAAGGAATAAATTCTGGAACAGAGGAAATACTGGTACTATGCCATGAAATGGCACAAACATACCTCAAACAGAAGAGAGCTGGCAGTAAATCTTCTGCCTTCTTGCAAGGTTGGTCATGGAGCTAAATATCCAGAACTTGCTCAAGTAAGTTCATTAACACTGAGCTGTTTGCATCTTCTAGTTTTTCTTCCATCCTACAAAATACTAAGGAAACATTGTGGAGACAGGGGTAATGAAATGATATTCTAAGCTAGTAAATTTGCCTGTAGTCAAGTGTGTTTTCCTTAGAAATGTGGAAGCTATGTCTAGCAGTATAAATTAACTGGATGAGAGGGTGACCCATGTTCTAAACAGATGCCTCCACATACTAAGGCACAATGACATTAAATCAGTCATCTGAAACATACCACCTCACAAGTTAAGCTCTTAATTAAGAGGAATTTTTTCCTTGAAAAGAGAAGAGAGAGAAGTAAGGAAAACTTTGGCATAGGGACTTTCTCAGAGAGAAAGAACCTCCAGAC
Source organism: Eospalax fontanierii (assembly GCA_035773235.1). Taxonomy (NCBI): domain Eukaryota; kingdom Metazoa; phylum Chordata; class Mammalia; order Rodentia; family Spalacidae; genus Eospalax; species Eospalax fontanierii. Next base: position 84,102,704 of record CM069525.1, read on the forward strand.
CTTGGTGAGAGAGATGGAAATAGGACTTTTAAACAGTGCCTTGTAATATAAGCATAGAATTTTCTTTGTGTTGGCAAATGCTATCACTGAGAGAGAATTACATATAAGAACATCTTAGAATGGAAAATGATGTGTTGTGGTACTTTAAGGGAAAGAAGTAGTTTGAATTTGAAAGAGAATTATGTGGAAACTCACTGCTATTACTTAGAATTCCTTTGACAATTAGAAGTGGACTGCTGTTCACACTGACAGACAATGGATCATGGTGGCCAAGATGACCAAAGTATGCCTTTCATATCCTGACCACTCACTATCCCAGCGCCCAACATTTCAGGTTTGCAGAAATAGTACAATATAATAATCTCAGTGTTAATAAGTCTTAATGATATACTTTATCACCTCACAGACCTTAACAAATTAAATTATTTATGTTCTGCTTATTCTAAATCATATCTGTTTTTCCATGATCAAAAATCAAGATTGCACAGCTAGCTTAAATTTTTATATTTTAAATTTTATTTCTTTGAAAGCCACCCTACTACACGTATTTACAAATATTCAAAGAACCAACTATTATCATTATGGTTGGGATGTGGCTTGATTATGTCCCTCAGGTTTTCACATGTCAAAATTCAATTGCTTTCTTTCGGTTATCATGGGGGTAAAGACTTAATCTAGGATGTATAGTACTGTAGCCTTTAAATGCTGATCAAGATTAATTGTCACTGAAACTCATTCAATTTAAATAATGATGACTTTAAAAGAAAAGACAGAATATATTAAAAGAAATACACTGATTTAAAAAAAAGAAGGGGCAGAGAAAGAGATGAAAGGAGATGCACATATGTGTTCCCTGTCACTTGCCACATGGTGGCATTTCACCTAAACACTCTGACATCAAGAAGGCTATCACCAGATATGAGTCCTAGAAGATCCAGACCTGGGATTTAAGTAAAACCTTTTTTGTTTTATAAAGTTACCCACTTCATTATTTCATTATAATTATGAGAAATAGACTAAAACAATGAACAAGTTTTAGAAAGTGGGTACAATCACCCACCCCCATCTAAGAAAGCCACTTTTCAAATTAATATATAAAATACTAAAATAACTTATGTAATAAAGAAATGTAGCTTCATTTAACTACAGATCTTCTGATTCTAAAGTCTCAATTCACTCACTTTTGTGGGTTTGCCCATTAGAATTTAAATGATTCATTATTCATCTTTGGCACAACATGTAACTATTGTGGAAAAGGGATGATCATAACTCTTCCACCAATCTTGAGCTCACTTGAGCCTTCCACAGCCAATATACCAAGGGAAAAGGATCACAGTGGTAATCTTTTATTTACACAGAATGTGCCTATGCTCAGCTTCACATATCCACATAACAGCTGAATACAGTTGCTTCAGCATCCTATAGACAGAAAGATTATTTTTCAGTTAAAGGAAAACCCATAGGAGAGATTTGAAGAAAATGTAAACTGTTTAATTTGTGTTGAAAAAACTATATAAAAATTTACTTCTAAGAATTATGGGTGGACCAGTTGACTTATTTTATAGTCTAAATACCCACTATCCTATTTCCTATGATAAAACCAAATCAACATTGTGGGACATTCAAAGGGACCAGAGGGTAACCTTCTAGTTTCTAAACAGGAGTAAGAATTATATTTTGGAAGACAAAATAGGAAACTTTGCATGGTAAGCCAATTAGTGCTCTACAATTTATTATAAACAAAAAGCAAAGTCTGGATCAATTCCAAAAGCATATTATCGAAAGCAGTATCCTACTTGTATTATTACCAAGTAATGTTCCAAAGTCAGCTCTAACACTTCCCTCAATAATCCCCACATTGACTCTACCTTTGAATTTCATACAAGTTGTGTGTTGCTTATCTAAAATGCTTGGAACCAGCGTACTTCGTATCTCATTTTTATAATTTGGAATCTCTACATGTATATATAAAATCATCAAAAGCAATCAAGTAATAATGCGGTGGTATCAGGGTCAAATGCAAGGGTTCCTAACTTGAGTACCATAAATGCTTAAGGAATTAGATGTTTAAAGGGCTCACCCATTTTCCCATAAACTACTAAGTAAAAACTTTATGCTACTAATATTTTCATGTTTATTTTATTTATTTATATCTGTGTGAATTCCACTGGTATGATGGTACTTTTTATTTATTTTTAATTGAATTTTTGCTAATTTTATAAGTATATTTTGATTAATTTTAGATTCTCCTCCTCAATCTGCATCACCCTCTAACGCCCCTGCCCAACTTCATGTACTTGTTTTATTTAAATATATATACATATTGTATGCCTATAGAGTCAAACTTTTATCACCAAGTGCCCATCAGTGTGAGTCCATGTAGTGGAGCATGGTTAACCTACATTAGTCTTACCTTACATGAAAATCTCTCCCTCCCAGCAGTCATTGGTTGCCAATAGTTCATCAGGTAGGGTTGAGATTTCTTACCCACTTCCCCACATCTATGCTGGGATTTTGTCTGACTTGAATTTATGTGGGATTTGTGCATGCTGTCACCATTTTTGTGAGTCTATATGGAAAACTGACCGGCTTTCTGGAAATCTTTGTTTCTTGTGGTCATTTACGACTTCTAACACTATAAAATCCTTTTTTTTTCAATATCTTCCACAGTTATCCCTGAGCCTTTGTAGGCAGAAGTTTTGTATAGTTTTCCTATTCAGGGATAAGCACTCTGCAGTCTCTTGTTCCTTGCACATCAGCCTGTTGAAGGATATTATTTTTAAGTAACTCCTTTTAATTAGTGCATATGCCATGTATAAAATTATAGATTTCATTATGGTCTTTTAATTAATGTCTGTCATGTGCGTTCTTCAACTTCATTTCATCAATCCCCTCTCTTGCTGCTCTGGTCACTCTCAACTGTGGGTGCCTTATCACCATGTAGATTAAAAACTATTTTCATCCTTCATGTTTGTTTTGGCGGGACAGGGAACAAACATACAAAATGACCATGGCCAGGCTGCTCTTTTTTTTTTATGTGGGAAAAGCAAATTGATACAGACCACCCAATCTCATTTATATAAATTTTGATTTTAGACATCTTTTGGCATGCAAAGGAAAGATTTATTTACAACTTTTTCACATACTTAGCTTTGGATAACCCTTCCCATCATCTCTTTCTCTCCCCCAGGTACTTAGTTTGGACTCATGCTCCCCACCACTCTCCTTAAACATACCAACTTAAACCCTTCGACTCCAATATTCTCCCTTCCAGTTTCATATCACATGTGTTATATTTCCCTCCATTAAAGCTCTTTTTTCTCCTCTTATAGGGCACTTTCTACTTTCCTTACATCCACACTCCCTCTCACAGAGATATATATTTGTAAAAATTAGAAGCTAAAATCCACACGAGAGAAATCATGCAGTGCTTGTCTTTCTGAACCTCGGTTACTTCATTCAATATAATATATTTCAGTTCTACCATTTCCCTGAAAATGGCATCATTTTGTTTTTCTTCAGTGCTGAATAAAATTCCGTTGTGTGTATGTACCACATTTCCATTATCCATTTACTGGAAATCTAGGCTGATTCTGTTTCCCATCTATTGTGAATAATAAACAGATGAACAAGTCTCTCTATAGTAGACTTGAGAATCCTTCAAGTATATTCCTAGGAATGGCATAAATGAGTCAGTGCTAGGGTTTATGGTCATTACAGTTTAATTTTTTTTTTCTTTTTTTGTCGTGCTAAGGATTGAACCCAGGCCTTCTCATATGTAAAGAAAATATCATCCTACAGAACCTTTCTTTTATGTTTGTTAATGAAATGTAAATCCATGATAATGAATTACTAGAAGTTATGACATTACAAGAGAAACACGGAAAAGAATAGCTCTTTTCTGAATGGCAAGGATGGAAGAGTCAAATTTCAAGAAGTATTTTGAGACATACAAGAAATTTTCATTCGTGAAAATCTGAAGAACAATTACTTTAATTCATTGACACTATGACAGGGTCAACTGTTCATTTATTTAACAAATGCATTTTCTGATATTTGTAAATATTATATTATTACAATATATAATATAATATACTTCAGTGTTGATACATTGAAAAATCTAATAAGTGAAATGTAATCTTATTTTCAAGAAAGTGAAAACATAAAGCCTCCATGTAATGTGTAGTAAAAATTGCTGAAAACTTTCTATAGTTGCATAATCAAAAATCACTTCAAGGAACAAATGTATTCAAGTTACTATAACAGGCCAATTGCTACATTGGCAATTCAGGCAATCAAAATCAACAGGTTTCCTAATTAACACCTTCCCAGTGTTACTTTTCCTTGCAAATGCCATTCATATGGAATCACTCCATTTCTACTGCTAGTTTTCGAGAACTCCATTGCCTTTACTTTATTTCCCAAAGGACTGTCATTAATCTAGTCCCTTGAAATTTTTTGTACATTTCTTCATGACAATGACATCTAGATTCTTGTGTAGAAATTTGTAAATATTTGATCCTAGATTCCTGTTGCAAACTCTGTTCTTTCTTTCATTTGTGTGATTTTCTTTTAATGATCAACTAATCATAAAAAAAGCGCTTAATCTATAAGGTGAATATATTTGTTAATTTTCTTATTGTTTAGAATACCTTAAGGAACTGAAGGGAGAAGTGTTCTGTAGTTTGGAATACAGCCCATCAAGGGATACAATCCACCAAGATAGATAAGGTCCAGCAATGGAACCAACTCCTGCCTGTGGTGTGAAGAGGTTATAAATTATATCTTAGCACATCAGGAGGCACAGAAAAGGGGAAAGCCAACTACTATTCTTTTTTGTTCCTTTTTTATTAAGGTTAATGTTTTAGTCTATAAGATGGGGTCACCCACACTCAGTGCAAGTCTTTCGCCTTAGTTAATCCCCTCTGCCAAAGCGCTCACAGAGCCATCCTAAGATGTGCCTCATTAATGCCTTAGGTGTTTCTTAATCTATTTAAGTTGACAAAATTAATCATCACAGTGAAAAAACAGGAATTTTTCTAAGAAGTAGAATTAAGAAAGTACAAAAGAATAGAGAAACTGTCAGAAGAATAAATTACAGTAAGTGAAAAATCTTTTAAGTATACAATCACATACAAAGTTCAATATGATAAGGCAATAGAGACCAAAACCTGAAAGAATCTTGTATATATGTAAGGATTGCTAATGCATGAATAGAAAGTATGCATACATTGAAATTCATGCTATGCATCACAGTTATACAGCAGAGAAGAGCTTTGTAGAATGTTGACTTCCTTCACTTTAAAACAAGCCTTTAAATACATTTCATCATTACACATTTTAGATTTGTATGAAAATTCTGCCTCCATATAAAAGCCATCTATAACAGGCACTTCTCTAGAATTCAGTCCAGTTATTTTTCTCCTAGCTGTGTATTTTTTCTTCCTGCTGAACCTTTATTGTTAAAGAGAATTCAACCCAAAAAATAGTTTATGAAGAAAAGAAGCCAACTGGTTTTCTAAGCTATAAAGGTTAAAATGATTCTATGAAACATTTCCCCTAGAAGCTTTGTAAGCAACACTTTTCTTCAAAATTTTCTGACAGCTGTTACAACATGAAACCATATGCCTTTTATATCTCCTAAATAAAAATGACTAATTTGACTTATTAGCACTGATTCTCTAGAGACAGAGCTAAGGGATTTTCTGCAGATTTATCTAGTTCTTATTATATTTTAACAATGTCTGCTTTTACACCAAAACAATTTTGCTAGCCATCTGTTTGCAAATAGTCGTGAAGAAAATTACAAACCATACCTTTATGTCTTTCGGGTATGTTTTAAAAGTTAAGTATTTGGCTTGATTCATATCACAAATCTCCTCAGAATTATATGGTTGTACCTTAGAGAAAGAGCAGATGATATCCCCAGTGTGACTCTTAAGGAACAGAACCACCACATTAGAGTTAGAAAGACCGCCCCCCCAGAGTCCTCTATTATCCAGCTCCCCCATTTTACAGCTAAAATCTTAAGGACCAAAAAGGTCAAACATCTTGACCATTGCTACAAATTTATTTGCCCATAAGAGACAAACCTGAAAGCCTAATTTCCTGACAATATGTTATTTACATCAATCCTACGCTTCCACTGGAAGTCTTTTTGGTCTAAAGAGACTCACCTGAGGATATGTAGCTAATTACACCAAGAAGTTTAAAACAGGACTGAAAGTTAATTAAGAAACAAAGGATTTGGAGAGATAGTACAATGGCTGGGCAGTAAACTGAGGGCACTGCTCTGGCAGAGGCCTCAAGTTTGGTTTCCAGCACCCACATTGGGCAACTCGCAACTGCTTGTAACTAGAGCTCTGGGTGATTTGATACCTGTATCCTCCACAGGCATATGCACACACATAACTAAATATAATAAAAATAAATTTTCATAAAAAATGAAAGAGTCTGTCTCATACAGCACTAACCTAATCCCAGAGGGCTCCCTGACATGACTGCTTACTGGATATTGTAGAATATTGTAGAGATATTGTAGAATAGATATTATCATGAGAATTTACTGTTTTATTCAACCAGTGGTCAAGCAAATTAGGTTTCTTATTTATCTTCATAAGAGACAAGACACATCCACAGAACTACGGTGCGTCTCAGATAGAGGGGGTTTGAAAGAACTTACATAAGAATATGGGATTGGGTCTTGTAATTTGAGAGATGATCCAAAACAACAGAGGTTCCATCAAGACTGGACACCATGAGAAAGGTTATGGTTAGGTTTCTTAATAATGTGTCTATAAGGAATATGGAAGCAGATTAGGTCAAAGGTATAACTGGTAAGCAATTGATTCATTTCATTTGAAAGAGGAAGAGGTCTTTGGAGGTGCTTGAGTTCAACAGTACTGTTACTCTTTTCTCACTCACTAATGGTCTCAGAGTGACACTGTTTAGTGTTGATATTCTGTGGTATTCTCTAACAGAACAAGAACTAACTACATGTGACAGTTCATCCTGTAGTAATATGAATAAGAACTAAAAGTAGCTATCACACCAATTCTTGATTAGCAAGAGTTACTTCTTAAAATTTATCAATGAGAGGCATGGTAGCAGATGCCTCTAATCCTAACACTATGGAGTCACAGGCAAGCCTATCACTGTGAGATTGCGCTTGCTTGGTCCATAAAATGAGTTACAGCCCAGCTGAAACTGTCTCAAAAAGAAAGGGGGGAGGGGACAGGGAGTGGCTGGAGAAATGGCTTAGTGGTTAAGAGCACTGGTTGCTCTTGCAGAAGACCTGGGTTCAAATCCCAGCATCCACATGGTGGCTAACAACAATCAACAACTCCAGTTCTAGGGGATCCGATGCCCTCTCCTGTCCTCTACTAGCACTGTATGACACTGGTGGACTTACATACCTGCAGGCATAACACACACACATAAAATTAAAATAAATAAATATTTTTAATTAAAAACATCTAAGTCATCTAAGTACCAACATTGACAACATAAATGAACAAATCAGTGATTCCCACCCAGGTGCAAATATTACTTACCTAGCTCTCAAACTGAACACATAGGTCACTGCAAATAGAACTTGGGAACAGTCTTTTAAGAAGCCAAATCACAAATTGAAGCGGGAAAATGCAGCGTTTACTATCTGTTCTTGCAATAATGACAGCACATTGGAAACACGATTAACTCAATACCTAAAAGAATTAGATTTAAATTCTGTCACAACTTTTTCGTAACTATATGACTTCATAGATATGTGGCATTGATATTCTTAAATTTATAAAGGATTAAGTAAAATAATATCAATTGTCCTAAGAATTGCACAATTGGACCATTTCAAAATGTTGTTATTTTTATTTTTTATTCTTAACAATATGTCCCTTCCCAAGCCTTCCTGAATAGCCCAGGATCAATTGCCATATCAAACATTTCATCATGTCTAATCACTCAGGTTCCGTCTTGGCTTACTACAAAGACTACTTAGATCAACTTTTTAAGCCTTAGTAAACAAACCTTCACCTTTGTTTCAGGTTCACATCCTGACTGTGTAAGTTAAAAGATAGGGGATGGCAAATATCTCTGACTGTGAAGTCCCTTCCTTGGAAGTACAAGGGCCTGAGTTCAGTCCACCAAATCCTACCAAATTCACATGAAAATGTAAGGTGTGATAACATGCATTTGTAGTTTTTGCACTGGGGAGACAGAGAAAAGATGATCCCTGGGGCTAACCTAATTGGTGAGCTTCAGGACATGGGAGGATATCCTCCAGCTTCCACATGCATGAGCATGCACATTCTCCTGCACACACACACACACACACACACACACACACACACAGAGAGAGAGAGAGAGAGAGAGAGAGAGAGAGACAGAGACAGAGACAGAGACAGAGACAGAGACAGAGAAAGATGAATATTGTGGGAAAGTTTTCATGTGGGAAAATTTCATAAAACGAACAAAGATAAGTCTGGACTAATAAATGTGTCGGGGAAAGTAAAAAGATACAATGTTCAAACTTACTGAGCTCATTCCAAAATACTGACCTTAGGAATGTAGTGAATTTTAATAATTAGCATTGATAGATATAAGCAGTGAAGAAGCATCATTAAACTCTATATGGCTAAATGCTGACGGCCTACAAAGCTCTGCTTCACTAGATACAAATTCTCTAATTAGAAAAAAGTAGAAAGGAGAGAGAGAGAGAGAGAGAGAGAGAGAGAGAGAGAGAAATAATTCTGAAAATGAATAATAGAGACCCAAAGAGTAATTTCTTAAAATTCTAAAAATTCTTAGACCTACTTTACAGAAGGTTAAGGAAGAAGCCTTAAACCACCAAGCAGAAAGTAAATGGCATTCCCAGCAGCAATTATTTAAAACAAAGGAACAATCCCTAACCTCCTGAATTGCCTTTGGTCATTTGAACACCTCAAGTCCTGGGGGATATTTTAAAGTTTCACAAATAACTCCTGACATTTTTTACCTAGTGAAGTCTTGTTTGCCTTTCTAATAAGCTTCTAATAACTACTATAGAAAAAAAAATTTCCTTAGGTTTTTAGCTATTAGTATCGTCAGAGTTCAATTGTCCAGGAATATATTTGAGATGGGCTCCCAGATATGTAACAAAAAACTGCCAATCTCTAACAGGAATTCTGTTAATATTACAATTTCTTGAGATGCACACATCATTGTAACAACAAAAGCATGAACGTGGAACGGAGTTTGAGGAAAAAAATATCTATTAAATGAGGGCATTGGAGTTACTCTGTGAGGACTGTTCTGGCTCTCACACTATTTGACTTAATAACTACTTCAATGGTATATAGAGTAGAAGAAGGAAAAAATGTCAAGAAAAATATAATGTCAAGAGCCTCATTAACTCTGTTGGCTAGAAACAAGTGCTAACAACCCTGGAGCACTGGGTCAAAGTACGATTGTTTTTTAGGCTACTTGGTTGTTCGGTGTCTAGCCTGCAACTCCACTTAGCACTCCCACAAAGCCATCCTATTGGTCATGAGGGAAATAGCATGGAAGAATCATTATAATAAATTTTTACTGTAAGGAAGAGGGCAGACATTTGTGTTATCTAGCTTCTTATGTGGCATTTTACAAGAGACTTAACTGTCCTTCCTTCACATGAAATAAATGGAATACAAAGCTTGGTACTCACAGACATGACCTGCCAGTTGATGGGAGGTTACATGCATATGGTCAGGAGAGGGGTTGTGGATATTTGCTAATTCTCCTCTCACGAATATGTTTACCAGAAACTAATTGTGACTATTCACAAGCCTGCTATTAATCACTGACACTGTTAATAATTAAGTGATACACACGCAAATTACATAAGTCATACTGTAAACAAACATTAAATACTAAAGACCCATCTCATCAATTCTTATTTTTGTCACATTTTATAATTATTTCTATTCTCTGGGTTACTTAAATTTATTCTCTGTGTATAATTGAAATTTTGTATAATACAGTAGTACTATGTATGTCTTTCCAACTCCACACCCAGTGCTATATGAGTAGCTTAAAAAAAGCCATGGTGAGTATGGAAATTTGTACCACAGAGGCAAAATTCGTAAGTAAAACAATTTATAAGAGGAAAGATTTATTTTGCCTCATAGTTTCATTCCAAATTCAGCTTACCCCATTGCTTTGTACCTGTGTGGAGGCAGAACATCTTGGAGGTAGGAGCATGTGGCAAAAGACTCTGCCTTGATCCTGGTAGCCAGCAAACAGAAAGGAAGATGGAAGAGGGCAGATATAAAATATGCCCTTCAAAGCCATACCTTCAGTGACCTACTTCCTCCAGCTAAACGCCGCCGCACCCTAACAGCTTGTTCCATAAGAACCACTGATGAAGTTAGCATCTTCATGATCTAAACATCTATCGAAACTGCTGCTATTTTTGAACCATGTCTTCAACACAGGAGCCTTTTTAGAGACAGTTAATAGTCAAACTATGTATTAAGCTGTGTTCGCTAGAGGAACAGAACCAATAGAATTGGTATATATCATATCACAAAGGGGAATTTTTTTCGACTGTATTGTAAGATGCTAGCAGAGTAAGCAGACAGTGGTTATCAATCAGCACACTGGGGAAGTGGAATACCTCAGCAGTCCCATTCTGGTGCTGAAGTTTGAGAAGATTCTTGAGGAACTATGGATCTCAGCTCAATCTTAAAAAGTCAACAAAAGATTGGGTTCTGATATCAGTGAAGGACAGAGAAAGCAGCAGCTACAAGATACCTACACTCACCAGGAAGAAGTGAAGGAAGACAAGCAAATTGAATTACTTTTTCCTCAGATCTCTTCTAACCTGGGCCATGCCTGCCTAAGCATGCTGCCACCTGTGGGACAGTCTTCTGTCCTCAGAGAGTCATTCCTGCAAATGCCTTCACAAAGCTGCCCAGAGGCATTCCTCTTAGTTAATTCAAGTCCCAATCAAGCTATCAGTCCATATTAACCTAAACCAGAAATCATCATGGTGAGAATATTTACACCATGATAATCGTAAAACTAAATAATTAATTTTTTCCCAGATCCTTGGTTTGTAAGCATTTATCAGCACACCACTAAGTAAATTAAAACTGAACAAGTGAGACCATACTAAAAGAAAATTCCTAACACTATAGCCAAGATTGGTCAATACACACATGTACTTAATATATAATTATATATAATTATCTTCTATTTTAATTTTTCAATTAATATACAACTATTGGTCCTGATTCAAATGAAGGCTTTTATAAAAACAAAAATAAATTCTGAAATATAGTCTAAAATGTTTTATTTAGAAATTTTAAAATCTAAACTACTTTACCCAGAAGGATCACTTAGAACAATTTATCATAAGAAAACACTAAATGATACAGCCTTATATATACTAATATACATATGAATATATACTCAACATATTGTAAAAAATGATAAATAACATAAATTTACAGTGTAGGAATGTGATTCAGTAAACCATAATATATAATAGGATATGATATATTGAGTAAAATCATGCTTTTAAAGAAAGTTTAATGCCAAGGAAGAAATGTTCCAAATATTAATAGCACTTTCTATTGGATTGCAAAATTTAAATAACTCAGTGTTTTACATAAAATGTGTCTGTTCATTATTGAAGTGATAGAAAAACTGAGATCAATAAAATGTAATGAAATAACATTCATAATTGCACAACACAAAGAAAACTATTTTAAATTAAATATTTTGCAAACTATCTTGCAGACTTTCTGAGAATATGTATTCTCAGAAACACATAAAGACACTTTCAAACAGAATCATCTTGTAAAGTACATGTAATATTATTTTTAAACATTTTTCATGTTGTCTTAAAATCTTAATGGATAATTTTACCTACCATATTTTCTTATTTAAAATATCCTGTATATATACATATATATATATGTGTGTGTGTGTGTATGTGTTTTAATGAGTATAAAGCAGTTAATCTCTGAAGGCAACCACCAATAGACTATCTATGTGAACACTAACTAGGCAATGACTCTTTACAACCAAAGAAGAAAGTAGAAGTGACATTGTGTGAGATCCAAAGTCTGAAATGTAAGGGTATATACAACTTCTCACTTCTGTGTTTTCAAAGTCATTTGCAACCTGGTAAGAAGTTCAGCTAATCTCAGAAAATAAAAGTAAGTAGAGAAGCCATATCGACATTGAAGACCTAGGATAGCATGTACAGAAGAAAGGCCCAGTTTTTCTAATAATATCCTAAGTGAACCCATGTCTAGTCATGCCCACCAAGGCATGTGAACAAAGCTATCTTGTCTCACCATCCTATTCAACGTCTCAGTGACTAAAGTCTTAAATAACATTACATGGAGCAGAAGAACCACTCAGTTACCACACCTTCCAAAAAGTGATGACAAATAAATTCTGCATTGGCTTTGAAAATTTAAGAAGTAAGAAATAGCAAAAACAGAGCCTGTATTTTTCATGAACTGTGGAAAAAAGTATTTTAAAGACACTATATATGTGTGATTTTGTATACATTCAAATGTAGGCATATATGAGTTATTTTCTGCTTTAATAAATAACTCTTCTTGTCCAGTACATACTGTAGTCTGTATAATGTGCATCTACTTTAGCAATTCATATTCAGTCTGTGTAAAAGAAAGAAAATTTGCTGGCATAAATTATGTGTTCAATGTAAGTCAAAGAACAACACAGGCTCATGTAAATACTTCTATTCACATAAGGAAACCAAGACCTCAAAGAGTAAGTAACTACCCCAAGTTTACCCATGTCAAATCAGTAGTTGATAGCGAGTTAACACTTGAAACCAAGTCTGCGACTCCTAGGTCAGTGCTCCTTCTATATATCATATTGTCTGTTTAAAACTTTGTCTTCTTGCTTCAGACAATAGTGGAACTGGAAATACTTTTGTACCAGAAGATAGATGCATTCTCTACTTGACTAAAAACTACGAGAATCATAAATCTTACAGAATAGCCTGTTTTTTGGGGATTTCTAGTTTGATAGATTTCAGCAGGTCAGAGAAGTTCAGACATGTTGAAGAATCTACGGATAAGTACTAAAAATATTACTACTGGGAATGGAAGCCCCATGACAGAGAATCTACTTGCTTATCCACCCAGCTCAATTTATTTAAATGTATGGAACTATCATTCTCATTTGAACACTGCTGGAGTTAGCATGAGTGAAACCAAACATTGAGAGTGGTAGAAAAGGTATATCTAGGAAGAAGGAACTTCAGTTGGGGAATTTTCTCTATCAAATTGACCTGTAGGATGTCTGTGAGGCATTTTCTTGATTGTTGAGTGATGTGGGAGGTTCCAGCCCACTGTGGGGGGTGCCACCCCAAGGCAGGCAGTCCTGGGTTAAGAAAGCAGGCTGAGCACAGACCAGAAGAGCAAGCCAGTAAGTAGCATTCCTCCATGATCTGTGCTTCTGCCTTCAGGCTTCTGCCTTCAGGCTTTTCTGCCTTGAGCTCCTTCCCTGGCTTCCCTCAAAGATAAACTTTGATCACAACCTGTAAGCCAAATAAACCTTTTCCTGACCAAGGTGGTTTGGGTCAGAGTGTTTTATCACTGCAGTAGAAATCTAATTATCACAGTGGGAAAGGAGAAAAAGAAATTATATATATATATATATATATATATATATATATATATATATATATATATAAAACTAATCCCTCTTTTTTGTCCTGTGAGCTATGAAATCCAAAGAAATACTTCATACTTTTAAGGAAAGGAAGTCTGATTCCCTTGCAGGTAACCCTTGAACATACAAAGAAACTCTTTCATCTTAAAGTTTCTTCAGACTAACCTAGAACTACATTACAGAACTTGAAGACACCTAACTTCCCCTCCACTTTTCTTCTCATAGGCAATATTTATTGCATTTTGTTAAAAAAGCAGTATAATTTCATAGCACACAACTAGAAAAAAATAAGCCATTCCAATTTTGTCAGTTATTTTATATTGAGAAACATAGTAATTTTGCCTGTAAGTCTAGAAAGATCAAAAGAGGTCCTGGTTGGTAAGAACAGTTTCACTTTGTGTTCAAATGAGACTGTCGTCACAAGCACTAATCTACAGGACCACAGAAAGGGCCTAAGATTAGCTTTGTCAACAGCAAGACATTTACAGGATGCTTAAAAGTAAAAAGAGCCCACTGGCTTCTGAATTCTGTGAAACAGGAATATCAATATATGCCAGTACACCTCACTGATGACCAGGTACTGCCTCCATCATGAGAACATTTTCCTGCTGCGGAAGCTGTCTAGTGCTAATGACACAGAAATTGTACTGCTTCCAAAAGGAAACAGGAAAAATAGTGTACTTTATAAAATAGAGAAGTTCAAGTTAGCTGCCTTAATTTTTTTCAGCATGTCTATAAAATTACTTCACAATACCAAATACAATCATGTAACACAAATGCCATGCCCTTATCCTTCGGCTACAGGGGGATTCTAAACTTCCTCTGATGGAGTTCTGGTAATCATATAGGAAGTAAGAACTATAGTTTTTCCTTCTTCTTTGACCTTTCCATATTTACTGAGTATGAATGGGGATTCTGGTACAAGGAACACAAATGCTATGTTGTCCACTACTTATTTGTCTTATGTCAGATGTTTTGCAGAGTTTTCAGAGCAAAATGCTCCTTATTCTTACTTGTGTTTTAACAGTTCCTATTAGGGGGATGCTCCTCCTAGACAATGTCCATGTTTGAGACATAACGAGTAGAGTTTTACAGGTAAAGTCAGGGACATCTTCTGACTTTCCTGTGGTGGGGGGCTTTACTTTGACAGCTTGTACTTCTCCTTCCCTTCCCAAAAGTAGTCTCTGTATGTTCTTTATAGGCTATTTATTTCATTTTGATATAGACCCTTGAGTTTCTTATTTTTCCTCTAAAAAGAAGGGAAAGCTTTTAAGAGCCTTCTGAATAACATTTGAAAAATCCAGAGAGAGTTTGCATGTGTCAAATCCCTCCCATACATATAAAGTAGTGTGCAAAAAACTAGGTTTACCATCAAGAAAAAAGTAACTTCACACAAACAAAGAGTAATCAAGCCTCAGAATTTGCTGCATGTAATACACTTTAGTGAGCGTACACAATTTTAAAATTCATATTATTTGTGAATACTGTGAAGAGGAGCAATTATGGAAAGTTGTTCTGTCACATTCTCACCTTCTAGTGAGGCAATTGAAAGTAATCAAAGACATTGTACTCTCTACAGCATTTCTAGTTGACTCAGTTTCTCCTTAGAAGAGAAAATTATTCTTTCCCTTTAGTAGAAAGCAAGATTTTAATCATAAAATCATCAAATTTAGAGTTGGGAAAGTCACTGGGACCTCTGAGTACAAATAAGACTGTATAAACCTTTTTGCTAAATTCTCTTTAAATAATCATTTTGGATGCAAGGAATAGAAGGATGGCACAGCAGTTAAGAGCACCTGTTGCTCTTCCAGAGGATCCAGGTTCAGTTCCCAGCACCCACTTGGTGGCTCAAAACAGCCTGTGACTCCAATTCCAAATAATCTGACATCTTTTTCTGGCTTCTTCGGGTACTCAATGCACATCGCGCCCATGCATATATATGCAGGAAAAACACCTTTCAACCTAAAATAAAAATAAATTGTTTTAAAAGTTTTGTGGCTGGGGGTGTCATACAGAGTAGTGTACTTACCTAGCAAGTAGGAGTCCTGGGCTCAATCACCAGCACTGAAAAAAATATTTTCATGCTTCATAAAATCACATGAAATGCAGTGATAACCCTGGAATCAGAAAATGCTGTTTATGCATTGAAAAAGTATCGCAAGAAGTCAAATAGTATGAAGAGCCCTGCAATGAGCGTCATTGCTGACCCGCAGGGTTGCATTTATGAAAAAGAGCAATGATATATGTACTAGATTTGGAAACATGAGTCCATCATCAAAAGCTTCAGGGTATACGTAACTGCAAAATGCTAAAGCATAGGGAGAATGAAACTTTAAAAGGAATATGCAACACTTAATTCCAAATGTAAACATACTGGATCTACATTTTCAGGAAAATATAGAATACTTTCTTAGTTTTTTAGACTAGTTCTCAGTTATAGGGATAGGACACATCATTGTGTGTCACACATGTCTTTTTAAAAAATATTTTTATTGGTTTGAGAATTGCATACAATGTGTTTTGATCATATTCAGATACCTTCCCCCTTCAACTCTGACCTTACTACCTTCTCCAACTTGATGTCCTCTATTATTGTCTTTTTAAAGGCCTATCAAGTCTAATCTGTGTTTCCAAAGTACTCTTTGGTGTGGGTCTGTCCCTTGGAGTCTGGTCCCACCTACCGGAAAAAAAAAAAAGGACTCTCTCTCTCTGCTAGCTTCCATCAAATGCCAATAGATCCTCAGCTAGGGCTGGAGCATCCTGCCCACCTTCTCCAACCATGCTGGGCCCCTGTATGGCCTAGGTTTACACAGGCCTTGTGCATTCTTTCATAAGTGCAATGAGTTCACATGTGCTAAATAGACGTAGTATTCACCTGACTCAATGACAATTTTGTACCTCGACATTAGTGCATCTCTCAACTCACGTAAGAGAAGGTTCTTCTTGCAACAGGTGGAGATTAACACAGAGGCTTACAACTGGTCAACACGCAGAGAATTAGAGAGTTCAGGGTGCTCAGCCAGAAATGGGACACCTGTACCGCATCTTCTCCTCCCAAGGCTCAGGGATCATTGTGGAAAAGGAAGATCAAAGATTGTAAAAGGAAGAGGCGGTAGATAAATTCAAGGAAACAAATGTGTATGGAAACTTCAGGGTATTTGCACATATGAACACGCACAATGTGGTTTTAATAGAACTTAAACATGTATGTTTACAACTGATTTACACAATATTTTCCTTAATAATTTTGGGCCAATCCGTAGAGTTCTTCACTCATTTCCATGTCAATATGATTTCCCTATAGGGTAAGATAAGTTTAGCAAGGGTGCAATGCATTACCAGACACATATCCATTTTACACATGAAGGATGTGATTTATTCATTGAGCTAACAAATGCTTTCAACGTTTCTAGATTGTTTTGGGAACCATGCCAGATACTCTAAATGCAAAGGTGGTTAAAGCGAGGGCTCTGCCCTCTGGAGAGCTCATAGGTCCAGGTTGGAAGGTAGACTTGTAAAAAAGTGAAGTGAAATCCAAAGGGATGAGTGTTGGTTCAAATAAATGGAAAGTGCCAAGGAAATGTTGGAAAGAAAAATCACTTCTCCTGGATAAATCAAGGAAGACGCCACACAATTAGGTTAGTTGAACTAGGGGTTACAGTGAGTTTATCCAGAGAGAAAAACGATTTATTATTTACTCTCTTGGAAGGAGGGGGGTATTAGGTTTTCTTTCTGTTTTGTGATGCTATTTTAAAGGGGGGCAGCACAGCAACAGGATAAGATTTCGTTTTTAGAACGTTATTTCTGGGGGTTGAGGGTGTAATTCATTTTCCTGTCATTTGTGAGGTCCCAGTGTTAGCTTCTTTACCTATTCATTTTGTTGTTGTTGTTTTGTCTGCTTTTGGATTTTTGAGAAAGGGCCACACACTCTAATCTATGCTGAACTGTAATTGATTATGTAGCCAGGCTAGCCTCAGACCCGTGATGAGCCACCTGCCTCAGCTCTGAAAGTGCTGGGATTACAGGCATGAATCACACCTGTGTTTGAACAGAGAAACTGGAAGGTGGAATTCCAATAAGAATTTTTATAATTGTAAGAGTCAAGGAAATAAGTAGTGTCATGGCATAAGCCTGTAATCGTAGATCTCAGCCAGCCTGGGCTACATAGTAAAACCTCAGTTGAAAAAAAAAAAAAGAAAAGAAAAGATGGGGCATGGTCCAAGTCAGATACTGTGAGAGCCATGTCTACAGGAATGAAAAGCCTGAAATGATATGAGTGATATTTAGACAATACAATAATCCACAGAAGCTCATTAGTGATAGGATTCAGAACAGGAGAAAAGAGAAATTAACTAAAAATGACTCTCAGTCTTTAGTTTGGTGATTTTATAGGCTATGATATTAATAATAAAGAAAAGAGCCTGAGAGATAAAAACAGGTTTCATTGAGAGAAGATAATGAGTTGAGTTTTGTACATTTCAGGCTTGAGATCATTCAATTAGAACTGTTCAGCGGAGACACATACACAGTCAGATTTCAAGAAATTAGTAAGGCAATCAATTATAGATTGAAAGTCTTTGATTTATAGCTTTTAGGTAACTGTTCAGGCCTGCATGAGACTGTGCAAGAAAAGTGGAAACAGAAAGATCCAGGCCAGAACTACAAGAGATATCAGACTAAGACCTGAGGACTGGAAAAGGAGATGAAAAGCTAGGAACAAAGAAGTGTAGGTGGACGGACATGAGACAAGAAACATACTTTGGCAAGGGTTTTAAGAACAAGGACATTGTCGCAAATAGTACACTTGCTAAATAAAATTTGAATAAGCTTGGAAAAGAAGTCACTGGGATTGGCAAACAGGGAGTTATAAGTAATCTGAGCACAATCTCAATAGCATGGGAAAAGCTGACTTCAGGAATTCATTAAACCAGAAGACATAAAGGATGCCCTTTAACTATAAGGAAAGGGAGTTTAACAGACAAAATATTAAGATACTGCCCATTCCCCACAGGAATCATTGTTGGGCCTACCATAAGCCTCAAGGAAGTTTTCAAAACTCCTCATAGAAGGGGAGATGCATTAAAGGGAAAACCTCTGCTCTTTTGCTAAGGTCCTCTGTGTCAGTTAGTGCATTAGAGTCTTATAGAGGCATCTTCAATGTTCTACTTTTTAAATATTTTTATTGCTTCTAGAATATTAAGCAATGTATTGTGATCATAAACAGAACCCTCCTGTGTTCTGTTTCATGATGCTATGCTTCCTTTGTGATTGATGCCTGCAAACCTTTCATCCCACACTATTGTACCTACCTCCTTTAGTGTTGCAGCTAGCGGACGCTGAGGAGAGGAGAAAATGCAAAGCTGTTAGAGAAAAGGCCTTTTTACTACCCTTTGTTTCTGAGACCCTTCAGTTCCCTCTCAGTGACTGCCTTTCCCCAATGCCCAGTCCTTGGTACCACTCTTAAAGCTTTTGTGAAAGAGGAGGAAACTCCAGAATTCTCTTTTGGACAAGTTCATTTATGACATCTTTGAGATAGTACTCACAATGCTTCAAGCAACATTTTGTCTTTCATTTATCTACCTTCAATGTGTGAGTGTATGTGTGTATGAGTGTGTGTGTGTGTGTGTGTGTGTGTGTGTTTATAAAGAAAACTAAGTGTTGTGAGTTGTTTCCCCTGCAGTGAGCTAGGATTGCACTAGAAAAGCAGACTCATGCTGACATTTTTTCTTCTTGTAATTGGCTTTGTGACCTTGAACAAGTCATTCCTTTTTTTTGTCCTCAGTGTTTTCAATTTTTTAAAGTGAGTGACTCTTATAATGTGATGGTCACACTAAGAAGTCATTATTGATAATTGTGGTAGAAGGTACAGAAATAGGCATACTATAAATAGCAAGCAAGAAGCAGGTAACTTGTGTGGCTATTTCTACAGTCCAAAGTAGTGTAGTATAAAAATGTGTACCCTACTGGAAGTTGCCATAATTTTTTGCGCGAGAGGCAGAACAGCGCAGTGGTTAAGGTTCTTGCCACCAGGTCTGAAGACCAGAATGTGGTTCCCAAGAACCATATGGTTGAATGAGAGAACTGACTCCCAAAAGTTGTCTTCTCTCTCTCTGTCTCCCTGTTTCCCTCTCTCTCCCCCTCCTCTCTAATAAATAAATGCATATTTCTTAAAGCCTGTATCTAATACGTGCTAGTTTGGGATTATATGAAAATCAGTTGAGTTTTCTGATTCTCAACCTCATCAGTTCTAACATAATTTATGTATACCTCTTTTGTAAAACACAGATGTAGAATTTTTCAATATGAAGTAGTGGGGGAAAAAACTACATGAAGCAGTAATGTATCTGTTTATCAGAACTACATAAAAATCTTTAAGTCATGTCTTCATATGGAATGATATTTCAGGCCCTTGTCTAGGTGAAAAAGAACAGATGCCACAAACAGAAAATCTCATTTTCAGGTATTTGATATTCTAGTAATAAAGAATTTGGTTAGAACCTTTTTACCTATTGGTAGAAACATTTGGAAAGAATGAAATGTTGCTAAATTTCATCAAATTGCATATATTAAAAGCATATATTCTAATGAATACTGTGTTAATCTATTTGATTTTCTCACAGACACATTAAGAACAAAAAGCACTTTAAGGACTTTTCGAGGGGCTGGAATGTACTCCACAGACATCATGAATACACTAGGGCAAATACAGAAGGGCCCATACTGAATAAAAAAAACATATTTACAGAAGTGTGAGTGATAGGTTTTTGTTGTTCTTGTTGTTGTTATAAGATTCGTTTGCATAGAAGACCATGGCACACAGAACAATTTTGTAACTACAGATACTGCATTTCTTAGCACTTCTAGGCTGTGAAAATAAATGGAAAAAATTAAGAGCAAGCCCATCTTTCTGACAAAGGGAGACAATTGTTTAAATTCCCTGTGCTCACTTTCTAAATATTACTCTGCTGTGCTAGCTTATCTCTTGGCCTTAAAATAGAATCTTGCAAGAACCATTTACATCCTAATGTAAGTTTCTTACTATAAAGCAGGTGAAAATTAAATATGCAATCCCTAGGTTCGAAAACTTCAAGATAGATTTCTAAGGCCAACAGTAAGACAATAGTTCATTTCCTTAGGTTAGCATACATTTGAATATATTAACAGTTTCTCCACCCATCTCACACCTAAACAGCCACACTCCTGTACAAATCCCTCTCTATCATCTGTAAATAATGCAAATGATTCCAGGTTCTGAAGATGCCAAGATAGAAATTAGGCTTCTTTGGCAATTGCAGTAGCTTTTTCAGGTAACACAAATTATCATTTAAATGTCTGGTTCATCAAATATAATATGGTATATAAGGAAAGAAGTGGGAGGCAAAAGGTGGCAGAGAGAAGCATTTGAACTGATTTTAAAATATATCTCCTTTGAATGACTAACACAGCATTCCAAGGCTGAAACTTGCCATTTCTTAAATGTTTTGCAGTAAAAACATATTTACAACCTATACTCAGTATGAAAAGGTAACTATGAAGAGGAGGTGAGACAGCGCCAAACCTTTATTTCACATGTTTTTTGTTTTCTTGTGTTTTGTTTTATTTTGATTTTTTGTGTGTGTGTGGTTTTTTTTTTGTTTTGTTTTGTTTTGTTTTGTTTTGTTTTGTTTTCATTCTTGGCTTGGGCTTTTAAGAACCAAGCTTAAAGTTAAATGCTAGCTCTTGCATATTCCAGGTGGAATAATAAGTAGGTTTTTAGGCTCTATGAAAAAGAAAAGAAAGAGAAAATATCTGTGGTTCTTAGTCATCATGGAGAAATCCTGTGGTGAGATATTTAAGTATAATGTTTTGGGCATAGACATAGCTTTCTCTGTTTCTATCGTGCTTGACTGAATAGTGTTTCTTTGTTTTCTGAAGAAAACATAATCACAGTAAACAATGTTTTTGTCCTCTTGAAAGATACTAATATCTTTGATTTTCTTAAGATTCTTTTTATCTTTATTTACGTGCATATATCTCTCTCTGTGACTGTGTACCTCATGTGTGCCTGTGGAGATCAGAAGAGAGCATCAGATGCCCTAAAACTGCAGTTATTCATGGTTGTGATCAGTCTTTCTGAGTGCTGGCATCCAAATTCCAATTCTCTACAAAAACATCAAGTGCTTTTAGACACTGATCTGTCTCTCTAGGCCTTTTCTTCTTCTTCTTTTTTTTTTTTAAAAAAAAAAGAACATTTAGAGAGCCAAATATTCTCATGGTTATTTCTTATATATGTGCATATCTCTGCGCGATAGGGAGAAGAGGAGCTAGACCCCTTTACAGAACAGAGCTACCAAGAGGAGAGGCTAATGATAAGTAAGGAAGAAAAACCTAGGTAGAGTGCTGGTTGAGTCTAAACAT
The DNA here is from genome assembly GCA_035773235.1 of Eospalax fontanierii. Taxonomy (NCBI): domain Eukaryota; kingdom Metazoa; phylum Chordata; class Mammalia; order Rodentia; family Spalacidae; genus Eospalax; species Eospalax fontanierii. The sequence goes on from CM069525.1 coordinate 84,124,775, forward strand.
ATTTCAGGTAAACAGGTCCTTATAATGCTGGCCACTCAAAACATGGACAATGGAACATAATTGAGATTCAACAGCAACCCACAAGACAAGGAAATTTCTTACATTTATAGACTTCAGAATGGAGTAGTGTCTATGCTTTGAAGGCAGGGGCCTCTGAGCTTAAAGAAGAGAGGTTTTGAAATTTAAAGGGGAGAGATCTCTGAGTTTAGCAGATTAGTGAAGGTACTAGATGAGACATAAAACTGTAATTTATGGAATGTAATTCTATTCTCCCATCCTCCCTTTTAGCTGTTACATGCTAGGAGTTTAGCAATTTGGAGAGGGTAGTAGATAGGCTCTATCCATTCTATAGGGTGGTCTCTGAGATCTAAAAACTAGGACTTGCCTAAGGTCATGTAGTGTATTTACTTAATGTTATTTGCTTATAAAAATGAGCTCAATTCATATTGACTTAATACAGAAATATTTTGTCTTTAGCACACATAACTAAAAACATGCTAGGATGGGGATGGGGGAAAAACGGGGTGTGAGCTTCTTCACCCATGGAGAGATCCAGAGATTGAAGGATGTCCTCATCATGCCTCTTTCTCTTATCTCAGTCTGCTCTGTTTTCCTCTGCATTGCATGTGTTCTCAGGCAGGCTTGATTCTGGTTGCAAAAAGATAGTATCCGGGAAACTCCAGTTTATTCTCTATGCTTTGGACAGAGTACTTTATTTTCCCAGTTAACACATATTAGTCTGACTCTGGCCATAGATGTGGAATATGTTACCTTAATTTGTTTTCTGCTATGACAGAATATTGCAGTCTGGGTAACTTATAAACAACAGAAATTTATTTCTTATAGATCTAGAAGCTAAGTAACCCAGTATCAAGTAGCTGATATCTACCCAAGGCCTTTTTTCTGTATCCTAGCACAGCAGAGAGTTTCTTAATCATGTGGATGAGAGAGAGGGACTGTGTGCTCAGAACCCCATGTTTTTATAAAAGCATTAATCCCATCCTGCCATGTATGTAATAACGCAGGATGGGCCTTAGCCGGGCCACCTGCCATGAGGAATAAGGGAATGACTCCTTTGGACGTGGTGCTCTGCTCTGGCCAGGTGTAACATCAGCTTCCACCCAGTGTCTGGAAAGAACCTGCACCCAGATGATCTGCCCAGAGACAGATTTCTATTGGCCGCAGTCGGGAACCACCCCGTAGGATGATTGGCTAACAAAACTCATAAAACCCTTTGCACTTCCGTGAATAAATGAGTTTGTTGTGATTCGCCCTCCGCATGCTTCCACCAAGCTCCAGGGGTTTGTTTGTTAACTCTGCACCTCTTACCCCCTCATGGTGGAGACCCTGTGTCCTGCTCCAGCCAGCCAAAGCAGAGGGACCCCAACACTGGAGTCCTACCTTCAGGAGCTCATCTAACCTTAATTATCTCCTCAAGGCCACACTCCAAATACCATCAGCTTATGAAATTCATGATTTCGTTTCCAATGCTGGAATTTTAGGGATTCAAATCACAGAAATGCTGACTGGCCAGACCTAGGTCACAGTGCCTCCCCTTGAAACTAAGGACAAGATGTTGTTATCCCTACCCTAGGTTCCATGAATTCATAACAAAAAAAGACATGTCTCTAAAAGGAAAATCAGTCTGCAATTACTAGAAGAAAACAGCTACTAAGCATGAAACACACACACACACACACACACACACACACACACACACACACACAGCTATTACACAAAGATTCAAAACCATATCTGCTTGACTGAAAAGTATTTCCACTATGCTCTATTACCTCTATCATTTTTCAAATATCGTATACATTTTCTTTGTACCCTTATAACTCAAAAATAACCATAAAATATAATCGATATTATTAAAGAAATATCTCTATCCATTGGATACACGGAGTGATAAGAGAAATACCTGGCTTGTATAAAAATACTATTAAATACTAACTGATTCAATGTAAGAAGTTAAGGTCAGAAGATCTCTTATTAACAAGAACTTTTGAGGCAGGAGAGAAAGGGAAGGGACTGGTGTAGAAGGTTTTAAACAAGTGCTATAAAATTAACATACCAAAAATCAAACCTGATAGCAAAAAGGAAGACAGGAAACCACTCCCCATCACCCACCACTTTAGCCCTCCAAGTTCAGACTTCCAAAGTGTAACACACAGAGCAGAAAGGACAAAGCTCACACTATGTAAATGACTCCAAAAACCTGTGCTGTGCACATGACTAATAAAAGCCCTAATCCTTTATGTCTAGGCTCTATTGAACCTGCTTTCTCCCTGCTCTATTCCACTTCCTCACTTGGAAATGTTTTCTTTCTTAACAAAGTCTCTTTCTTTGCTTGCTAGTATCACTGTCTTTGTTCAGTCCCCACTTTGAGGACAGAAGAACTCAAATTTCACAACAGATGCCCACCAAACCCCAATATCCACCGATAGCACTTTGAACCACTTGCTGTCTTCTGCACTTCATTCATGACTCACTTTTTAATTCTTCATCAGTTCATGTCAAGAATTACTTATGCTAAATTCTGAAGGGAATGGTTAAAAATAACACTGTCCCAGATCTTATCTCCAGGTAAATTGAAAATTAGTTGATGCTAAAATATGAGAATGGCAATTATGTCACCTTCTAAAAACCTACATTATAAATTTTGTATCAAATTTCTCAAGTACCATAGAAGATAATAGAAAGAAAAACCCATCTCTGGAGAAGTTAGACAAGGCAGATTTTGTATAGAAGTTGATAGTATTTATGATAGGTCTTAGAAGAAATGGTACAGCTTTGATGCAGGTCAATGTGGAGGTGGAGGGAATACCACGAATCAAGGAAAGGAATGGAGAAACTACAGAGGATGGTGAAGAAATGATTTCTGATCTGAAATTACGTGTGTGTGTGTGCGTGTGTGTGTGTGTGTGTGTGTGTGTGTGTGTGTGTAGTTACATAATGCTATATTTGCTTTAGGAAGACTACAAAATTGAATCTCTCATCTTTCATTCCAAATTACGCCAAATGTTTAGTTTCACTTTCAGTTTAAGAAAATGCTGGCCCAAAGCAATGATTACTAAAATTCCAGTTTCCAGGAATAGGTTAGAGACACTTTCTCATTTTGATTCTTTCTTTTTCTTTCTTTCTTTCTTCCTTCCTTCCTTCCTTCCTTCCTTCCTTCCTTCCTTCCTTCCTTCCTTCCTTCCTTCCTTCCTTCCCTCCTTCTTCCCTTACTTTCTTTCATGATATATGGTTGCTCCAGATAGCACACATAGGCCTCAAACTCATTATGTAGATGAGAATGGCCTCAAATGACATTCTCCTGCCTCAGCCTCCTGAATTAGGATTACAGATTCTGTTAGTTTTCTAACAGGATTTCTATATTGGTCAGGCATTTCCAATTCATTTTTCGAGTTTAATGCAATGTTTAGGTTAAATCCTTTGAAATCATTAAATACCAGATAAAGACGCATCTCCTATACCTATCATAATCACATCATCCCATTTTCGAAGTACACATGGTTTTTAAAACCCGTAACACTTGCTGATAATATCACTCCTTTCCAAGCCACCATACATAGCTAATACTATTTAAATGTTTTCAGTTGTAACTTGCTTTAAGATAGTGATCATAACAAACAAATGGCCTATGGTATCTAAGCACCTACTGTATTACAAGATGGTATTAGATACTATCAGGAACATAAAAATCAGCAATTTATATCATACACCTTACCTTTAAGTAGGCTTAACGTTATTGAGCCTATAAATATGATTAGGGCTGTTGTTTGGGATTGACTGAATGTCGGTATCAACATCTCTGGATTCTCTACCCTTTCTACTACTTGAGTTCAAATTTCCCTGTTACTCCATTACTCTTTCACACTTTTCTACAATCTCAGAAGAAAGCACTTCTTCCTTTAAAACTTCACACTAATAGAACCGGAATGTAGCTCAGCAGTAAAGCATATTCAAGACTTTTTTCTGTCGTGAGTTTGAAATGCTCGAAATGAATACACTGTATATTTCCACAATGTTAGAATTTATGGATTAAAAAATTCACAAGACTTAGCTTTTTCAGTGACAGTAATTTTTCATATACTCTTCCTACCTTGGAAACCTCCTGAGGATAATGTAGGCTCTTTTTTAAAAATCTTAATTACTAATATTAATTCTCATATCACACAGTAATATACCTATATGCTTATATGTATTTAACAGAATGAATTCAAGTTAAAGAAGCTACAACAAAGCCTACAAAGCTTTAGAAGTGGACTGAGAAACAGTATGCACTGTTCAGATAATAAACCAGAACCGTGCTTGGAGGGAGCTGCTGCAGGAGCTACTGAAGTCAGGTTTGAGAGTGAACCTGTAGAGCTCAGCTGCAATATGAAAGACCAAACCTGGTCCAGAACAGGAAGATGAGTCAGGAGAAGGGAACAGTGGGTCAAGTCCACACACCTAACAGTTGGCAGGCAGGCAATCTAATTGGCTGCATAAAGAACAGGGTACCTGACTGAACTGAAACTTCAGGTACACACGGAAGTCCTCGTCCTTGACACACACCAGTTTTCAGATGATAGGTTGCTGTGGGGCCATGCCATCATTGCACTTTGTGCAGTCTTGGATAGGGAGTTAGGCTCACTTCTTGCTCTTTCATGTCCAACTAGATCATGGTTATAGGTTCCTTGATATGATTTTAATATACTTATGTGCCTCTACAATATCAATTCACCCCAATAAACTTATAGGCTATCTTCTTTTCTATTATCAGGAATAAGTCATGTATCAATCTGTGATGGGTGGTGGTGCCTGATAGATTTATTATTTCTGGGTCTATACAGGGACTGCAACCATCCTTTCCCTTTAAAATGCAGTCAAAAGCTGCTTGCAAATTGATACCCTATGGCAAGGCACAGCCTGCAAATCACTGCTTAATATAATATGGAGTAGGACATAGTCTCAACATTTCAACATGCTTCATTCCCAATACCCGCCTATCACCAAAGCACTCTAGTATTTGTGATGTTTCTCTGTCTCTCTCAGTTTTTCAAAAAATATTTTATATATTATTTTTATCTTATGTGTATGAGTCTGATGCCTGCATGTGATTAGGTATTGGGCATGCATCAACATCTCTTTCAATATGCTCTGGACTCTTGGCCTTTAAATAACGCTTTAGTCTTTCAAGCAGGTTCCAAAGATTTTTCTCTCAGTTGTTTCCTTTTACCTTTCCCACCACCACATCTAAACTCCCTCAAATTTCAACTAGTCTGAGAATTTTGCTTCAGTTTGCTATTTCTTCTACAACATTCTACTTTACCTTCCATTGACTAACACATTTTTCAAAAGTGTGGGCTGTAGCATTGCTTTGTTCCTTCATTTTGTTGACAGAAGCCACATTTCAAAATGATTTACTACTCCCTAATACATAGGTGTCTTCTCAGATCTTATTCCTTTCCAGTATCTTTTCAAAATGTAACGAACAACAGTGATTAGACAACATTTTATGAAATTCACCTTACATGGAGTTGGATGACACCTTTCCTTCTTCTCTAAATATAAATAACCCTTTCTTATTGGCTGGCTTCTCCTCCCATCATACCCAAATGATAAGCCCTAAGACTCAGTCTCACTTTATTTCTGTATTCTCCTTTAGAGAATACATCCATTTTTAAAGCTACAACTATTTTCATTATAACCTCTAAAGGAAGCTAAAATATCAGTTTACTGCCCCCAGTTAAAAATCTTTCAAAAACTTCCTTTTATAAAGGCAATTAACAGATGCTGGAAAGGAAGGAGTCTTGAGGCCTCAGCCCTCCCTGTGGAGCTATTTGAGTTAATGGCTGCTAGGGGAAGAGGAAACATTTGCTTTTGTAACATACCACTGGTAAGTTGTCTTTTCTCCTGTAAATAACCCTTCACCCACGCTCATGCAACTCAGCGGTTTACCAAAAAGGAAAAAACGAAAATGAAAGTTAGAAGTATCAGGAGTTGGAAAGAAAAAGAGGATCAGAAAGGCAAGAGTGGGAGGGGCGCCAAGGGAGGTCAATAGTAGATGAATAGTATCAAAAGATACATATATATGAGACTATCATAATGAAGCCCATTATAATATATAATAAATATATGCTAATGTATGTACATTCTTCTTGTTGTAAGAAGAGTACAATTTAAGGATCTTCTGGTGATTTTTTTCAAGGCCCTCCATTATCTAGAGCACCTTCCTCTCAAGCTTCATGCCATGCTACTGTGTCCCTTGCTCAGTAAACTGAAATCACTCTGGACTTCTTTTTATTTCTCCAACCTACCAAGGTTTTATCCACATCCAATTCTCTTTGTTACCTCTTCTTAAAATGCTATTCCTCCTGGCTAACCCCTTTGCATCTGTCACTCCTCTGGAAAATACTACATTGTACATAGAAGTTTCCAGAAAGAAAATGCATCTTGCATTTAACCTTTGGCAAGGTTGATTACCTGATTAAAACAATGATTATGAAGAGTTCGAATGCTGCAGGTTCAAAGCCTGACTACAGTTTATCTTGGGTTGTCTTTAGCTCCTGCATTGTCATTCTTTGCCCCACTTCTATGTCTGACTTCAGTAGTCAGGTAGAATCTTTTGGAATGTATTAACAACAGACTACTTGTTTCCACCAACTAAAAGTATCATCAAGTAGAATTTGAGTCCAGTAGCAGAGAATTCTCCACTTTTCTATAACTGTCTGCTTAATGTTTCCGCCAGCGTATTTGAGAAGTGTGCTGATTTATGATTTTCTTTATTCTGTTACGATGAGACTGTGTTCTTAGGCCATAGCCATGGTCACTCATATTTGCCTTAACTCTTATCCCCTTTGAGGTAAGAGTTGTGTTTTGTGTTAATAACTTCCTCCCAGAATTTATTTGACTACCCAAATTGAAATTGACTATCCTTCCTAGAAATTACTGTGACTTGTATTTTTTATAAGAATATTTTCCTTAATTCTGTCTTTCCATCTTGACTACAAGCATTTCACAGGTAGGTGCATTGTGTGTCTCGTCACTCTAACCTCAGTTATCATTAAAGATTTGAAGAATGATTATAATAGCTTCTAATTTCTCATTCCTATCTCCTATCTCGTCTCCAGTTCCCTATTCTTCATTTATTGAACATACTGTGTCTCAACATTATCTGACCTCAAAATATGATCTCTTATCCTAATATATTAGCACTGATACTATAATAACCTCCCTCGGGCTTGAAATCTAGATGTTACCTTTGACTTGGCTTCTTCTCTTTTTCCCTGTCCACTTTTTACAAAGCAAGAAGAACACCTTAACATTCTCTGAGATATCATTTAAAGGTATATTTTTGTTCACATTCAATAACACTCACCAGCACCCTGTTTCAGATTGCCTTTACATACAGTTTAGTGTGTTATCTGTAAATTTTTGATTCTGTACCCCATCGAGCTTTTCAACAAATGGTCCTTTCAATGTATATAATACTTACAGATCAGCAAAAATGTAGTGTCCTTCTCCATTCTTTTCTATACTTTAACAATCCAGGTAAAATTTATACTTCCCAAACATGTCAAGAATAAACTCTGTGCATCTGTGTTCTCTGTGCCTGAATAACTTTATTTTGCCTATTCATTATCTAGGATTCTCCTTAACTTTTTCTGATCTCCCACACATAAGTACCAGTTCTAACCACCACCAACAGCAGCACCACCACCACCATAACCTTGTCTTGTAGATATCTACTAGGAGACAGAATACTTAATTATAGAAACTTGCATATGTTTACTTCTCCGGAATGCAAGAATCTGTACACATGAAAGTAGCAGTAATAATTAGTATACATTCCCAGCATGTGCATGTCATATTGACTTTGTGTATTAGGATGTTATACATGTTATATCATATGTATTAACACAATAATACAGAGGTTACAAATGTTAAAAGTGAAGTCACATGTGGTTACACACACCAGTAATCTCAGCATTCAGGAGACTGAAGCAGGAGAATGTCATTCAAGGCCAGCCTGGTCTACACGGTGAGACCTTGCTTCTAATAAAAACCAATAGATAGTAAGCAAACAAACTGAAACTTTAAAAGCATGAGTTAAGACAGAAACATGACTAGAAGTTTTAGCATGTACCTCCTCTCCTCTCAGTCACTTGATTTTTACACAACCCTGAGCTGTTGTCTGCATTTGTTTTGATAATCTGTGCTCTGTTTCACACTATTGTCGTGCAGACCAACGGACAGTAATCGCGATGATCCACCCCTAGAACACTTTATTCATATTTTGCTACCTCATATAAAAAGTACCTAACGTTTTCTTGTTTGTTTGTTTCTATGGCCGTGTCATTTGAAATTAACAAAATTGTTAATGATTACTTCCAATGAATATTTACCAATTGCCTATAGCATACCAAAAAATTGGTGGCTCCTGCAGTAACACCAGTGAACGATGTAGATAAAATCTCTCCTCGTATCACCCTTATATCCTGGGATAGGGAAAGGGAAAAATAAGTTAGATACCTGTATCAAGTTACTAGAAGTGGCTTGAATATGTATAGTCAAAGTGAGAAAACAGGCTTTTAAATTTGTGTACCCTCAAGTCCTTCACTGATCACATTTAAGTCTGTAATATAAACAAAGAATTTAATAACTCTGATTAAGTTTCTTCATTTGTAAAATAAAATTAGTAATTCTCTTAGGGTTGACTTGCAAGAATTAATAAGGTAATATACAAAGGTTCTCTTTTGAATTTCTGACCAGCAATATTTAAGAAACACATTTTGCAAAATTTTCATAGCTAACCCAGCATACATGCCAAAATGTGTCTCTATTTAGAGACATTTACAATATATAATACTAGAAATAGGATTTGGGAATTCTATTTTCAGTTCTCCTTAATTGAATAGTTTTGAGGCCAGATTTGAATGTGAGAGGAATATACTTTGCAAAATGTTAAGAAAGTGCTGTTTGGAGATAATTATCCACTCAAGATAAGAAAAATAATTGCTGTTGACAGTTTACTTATTTCATAAATTTCCCAAAAGACGAGGAATTGGCAATCATTGTTACTGAATATTTAATGCCTTTGAGGCACCTTTGAGCACAGATTAGACCAGAGTAACTGGAAGCAAACATAAAACTATGTTTTATTTCTATGTAAAATGGCCTCAACCTACAGACTGAAGGTATTTACCATGTGCTTCTTGTCAGTTTTCCATATGAAAGATGGACACAGGTAGAGTAAGGAATAACAAGGCTTCTGTTGCCAAATTGACCATAGAGATAAGTAAAGATGAAATACAAATATCCAGGACAGTAAATGTCTCAATCAGGCAGCTAAAAGTGACTCAGGTGCAGGAGTGTAAGTTCCAATATGGCTTTTGAGAGCACTCTAGTGTTTAATGAAGAGTAGTAACAATTATGAATATGCACATAATTTTTAAACACTTTATTTTCTAATAATTACAATTGAATCAGAACCCATATACCTATTTATACCATTCTTAATTAATGTCTTTTGGATGTTTTGAAAAATGATTAGTTTACAAATCCACGTGTTTTCCCACCTTCTATTTTATAATTTTATTTTCAAAATCCTCAGAAAAAAATTAATAATTACAACATTGAGTCACTTAGTATTTTCTGAATCTTATCTGTCTTATTTTTGATTATTTCTTTACATTAAATCTAGGCATCATATCACTCAACTGTAAGGAAATAAATAAGAAGAATCCGTATGTGTCAATGACATTTTATAATCTTTAATGTTCATAAACCTTAAGCCTCATGACTAATATCATGTCACCCAGGAAACTGTGCATGAAACTTCAGAAACACTAGACCAGTTCTTTCAAGTTCAGTCTCTCAAAGTCTGTCATGAAGGTTCAAAACCAGAAAATAGAAATGAGTAACTGAAAACTCCCCTTTGATACTCCAAGGATGGTGAATTAGCTGTTGAGTCACATAATGTTTAAAGAAAATTACCAATATAGTGAGCAATTTATTCCCACTGCTAGGGTAATAAGTTTTACTCAAAGAACAGCAATAAATGGAAGGTCGACTTTTATTTTTATTCATGAATGCAAGAGGATCACCCTAAGTTCAAATACAGCAAAGGAAGACTTTAGTTATGGTACAGAGTTGAAAGAAAGTGCAACTCCGCACAATCATTTAATTTCAAACCAGCGTTGATATATTTTGACCATGTCTCAACAGTATACTTGAAATGAATCATAGTGTTATGTGCTAGGAAATGATAATACAGAAAAGTAATTAGTTGGCCAGGAATTATAGAAACGAAAATAGACCATTATCAGTTTTATTTTGAGACTAAATATGAAAGTGAGTTTGGCTTTCTAGACTTACTAATGTTAAACTTTATTAGTCATTTGAGCAAAGTCATTAAGCATGCCTACTTAAATATTTCGCATTCATTAAATTTATTCACGTAATGCATTTTCTTTCTACTGCTCTCCCCCTTCCCCACCAGGATCTTTTCTTTATTATCTTTCATACTTTTATATAATGCATTCTTCATTCTGATTATTCTCATCCCCAACTCTTAACCCCCCACCCTGACCCGATCAACTCCCCCTCCTCTTTACAAATCCTTTTCCCATGTTCATTTCTTATTGTTGTCTTTTTGTGACCACTGAGTTTAACCTGGATTCATCTGTGTGAACATGGATTTGGAATTCTAGTGAGCAATGAAATCCCTTCCCAGCAGCCTATATCTTTTACCAGTAATTCAGCAGGGAGGAGCAGGGGCCCATGAACTCCTCCCCCATCGATATTTGAAAGATTATAGGCCAATAACTGTAGCTTCTTTCTGTGAGTGAGGTGGCATTCTTTAGCTCTTATACCTATCTTCAGGCTCTTACATTCTTTCTTATAATTAAAGCTATATTTTTTTCTGCTTCAGATAGTCACAATGTCCTCCAGATTATACGCTGTTCCTAGAGTTTCTCACATTACCAATCAAGAGTTATCATCACAATATTAATCGTAACAATTTTTGTCATTGAAAGTGTACCGACGGTCTACTAGCTACACAGTATAGAATCTCAATCTAATCCTCACAACAAAACTATATGGTCAACACTGATCTTAGTTCGGTGTTTTTATAACAAGATACCACAGACTGGATAACTTATAAAGAAAAATGCTATTCTGTATGCTTCTTGGATACTAAGAAGTTGGGGTCTGGCATCTGGCAACAGTTTTTTTTTGCTGCATCACTCCACAACTGTGATGAAAGAGACACATCAATGTGATGAGAGGAAAGGAATCAGATACCATTTTATCAGGAATCCATTCCCACAATAACTAATGCAATAAATAGCCCACTCCTTCAATATTAAAATTAATCCCTTAATAAAAGCAGTGTTCCTGTGACCTAATCTCCCCTCAAAAACCTTGCCTCTCAACACTATTGTCCTGCAGACTAGGTTTCTAACATATGCTTTGCATAGGGATGCACATTCAGTACTATTATCATCCACTTTGTATAGATGAAGATGTTGAGGTTGATATTAATTTGAGTAATTTATTCAAGGCCAAATATCTAGAAAATAATAAAAATTGGATAAGTTTTTGTCCACCTTATGTTTAAATCACATCACAATTCCTTCATTTCTCTTTACTCAGAGTGCTGAAATTACAAGTGCAGTTACCACCTGCAGTTGTTAATTGTTTTAAATTGATTTGCATATGCAATTTTTATAAGCTAATCATTAAGACCTTGGTCACTGCTATCTCCATTACTGCTCCTTCATACCTAACATATTTCTGAATAAATAAACGTATTCTATGTAAACAATAAATGAAAAATAACTGACTAAACAAACAAATAACTAGATAAAAAGATTTCCACTAACTGGAGTATCTACCAGCTCCGGAATGCTGAGCACTGAGATGGGGGATGTGGTGGTTTTGTGTCATGATTTCTTTTTCTCTATTTCCCACCCTCTCTCTCTTCCTTCCTTCCTTTCCTTTTCTTCCTCCCTTCCTTCCTCCCTTCCTTTGTTCTTTCCTTTTATTCTTTCTTTTTTAAAAAAATTGAGACAGCTTCTTAGGCTTTACTTCGCAACCTTCCGGCCCAGGGTACCCTGGAACTCACAGAAATCCTTCTAGCTCATTCTCTCAGGTTTGCAGACGTGAGCCATCATGCCTGGCTCTCAGATCATGATTTCTGCCAGATTTATAGCAAGATTTAAGTGCAAAGAAAAAATTAAGCAGAACAAACAAAACAAGGAGATTTTTCTTCTCCCTCCAGACCCCATATTCTCTAATACAGACATGAACAGCTCTGGGAGGTGTAAATTCACATATTCATTTTACCTTAGCCTTGTTATTTCAAGGAAGACTTAAAAATGAATACCTCTTAAGAATAACAATTTGTAAGGAAAATCTGAAGAAATGATTCTGTTTGTGAATTTTTTGTGTGTTTTGGGAAAGATGAGCGGCAAATTATTAGTAGACTGGTAAATATTTAATGGTTAGTTCAGAGGTTAAAATGGCGATTATATTTATTTTTTAAACATAAAGTTTTCTCTGGAAAGGTATCAATATTTAAAACATCCTTTCCCCCCAGGATGGCTTATAGCATATTCTAGATGACTCAGATTAAACAAATGTCTCTGAGTTTTTCCAGAGTAAACATTTCCCAGAGGCAGAATGCTGTCCTTGGCCCAGCCTTTTAACACACAAAGCTACTTGAGCTTTTCCAAAAAGATAAGGGAAAGGACAAGAAGGCTGAAGAGAAGGGAGAGAAATCAGAGATACAAATTTTTAATAAACAAATTAAATATTGAGCCCCTTAAGGCAAAGGAGTAACTTTGGTTTTGTGTTTGTTGTAGAAAGACCTTCTCAATAATTTTCTAGAACAACCACACATCGATGAAGCCATAGGTATGTGAGCCTTGGACAAGTAGGAAAAAAAAAAAACAAAGCATCACCAAGATGCATAAGAACACTCAAAGGAAGCAAAAGAATGATGAATAATGAACAGCAAAGCATGCAAGTTCTGCAGTAGCTAAAGAAGGAAATATTACACTGAGAATCAAAAATAGACTCTTGACAAGCTGTTATAATTATAGTATCAGTCAGCAACCAGAGAAAATATTTTTTTTTGCTGGAGCAGGTCTTTAATGTACAGACCACTAAGGCCATGAAAACAGGAACAGGCAATAATACAGAAAATAATGCCAACACTTAAAATGGTCTATCTTCTAGGTTTTAAAAATAAAATTTCCCTTACTAGTGAAATCACTTCATGCAAGTAGACTGTGATCTGATTTTGTTCATACAATAGATGAATTAACATTTCTTTTTCTTGAGTTCTGACAATTTATTTTAATTGCAGATATACGACTTTCACACAGTAGACCTCGATAGCTGGCAACTAAACATTCAATCTAACACCCTCTTCTTTGCGATATCTTTCATTGTTGTACTAAAAATACAGCTTTGTTTATGCTTCTCTGTATGACAGAAAAGTTAAATTTGGGGCTTCCAAGATGGCTCAGTGGAGAAAGGTGCCTGCAACCAAGTATGACAACTTGAGTTCCGTCCCCAGGATCCACATGGCAAAAGGAGAAAACCAACTTGATAAAGTTGTATTCTGACATCCATATGTGAACTATGACACAGACCAACCTCTCCCCCAAGAATAAATAAATATAAATAAATAAAGGTACCTTTTACATGTAACCCTGAAAACCATTTTAACACAAATATAGTGAAATTATGGATCTGCAAAATGTCAAGCTCAATGATTCAACAATGGCACAGTCCACTTGAACAAACTGATGTCAAGTTCATTTGGGTAGAGAAGGGAAACACAAACACTCTCTAAGTCATAAATGTGAAAGAATGGATGACACTTGCATGTTACAAAGTGGATGACATTAATAAACAGACTGAACTCTATCAAGCCCAAAGGTTTGCTTGGAATTAATGAGTATAATATATTTGAAGAGATGAAGGTTGTCTTCCTAATACATTTGTTTGTGAAAATTTCCAAATCTAATCAAGAAAAACACTTCCTGTCAGGCCAAAAATTGGCAGTCGAGAACTTGGGCTTCAGAGTTATATTGTTGAAGGAACTATACATACCAGAGTCATAGTATTTAGTAGGAAAACTGACTATAGGTTTCACAATCTTAAGTATTACAAAATAGTTTGGAATTTCTGCTTATAATCATATCCTTTAGGTATCCCATAGCCATTAAGATTTGAAAAACACTGAGTTCGCATTTATTCTAATTTTCTTCTGGGTTAGTCCTTTAATTTTCTAAGAAACCATTCTAATCTTCCTGTGTGAAAGGTTACTACTGTGTGAAATTTGTTCATTGTCCTAGTCTCAAATCATCCTAATTTACAAAGTTTTATGGGATTAGAAATAGCCCTAGTTTCTGAAAATGGGCTTTGTGTTCTCTGCAAATCCAAATGTCCATCATTTCTAATCTTATAAGACTTTATATATTGGAATCATTATTAATTGCAACAAAAGGAAACCTTGCAAAACATAGGTGATCTTCGAGCAAGGATTAGCCACTCTTGAATATATAGTGAATCTGTTTTGCTCTCAGCAGTAGGCAGTATTCAGGTAAAGGCTATGTCAAGGTCTTCTATGTATGTCAGTCAAAAAGGTTAGCTGAGGGACTGCAGAGATGTCTCAGTGGTTAAGAGCACTGGCTGCTCTTGCAGAGGACCTGAATTTGGTTCTCAGCACCCACATGGTGGTTCATAGTCATCTGGACCTCCAGTTTCAGGGGAATCTGATGCCCTTTTCTGACCGCCATTGGCATTGCATGACACAATTGCACTTACATATATGCAGACAATACACTCATGCATGTAGAATCAAATAATAAATAAAATGTTTTTAAAGTTTTGCTAAGACATAAAGTACTAAGATGTTGATACTAATTTCAGACTTTAATTATCTCATAATAATTACACATTTATCAAGTGCAGTGTGATACTTCAGTATACACAGAGAGTGGGTATGCCACTACTTCCTAGATGGCAGAACTTGTTTACTTGATCCATAGATATGTAGTAATCTTTTTTAAACATTTTCATTACTGATAGTCAAAGTGGAAAGTCAAACTTAGTATTTAGAATAAGAGAAAATCTCAGTGAATGTTTGTTTATATCACACACACACACACACACACACACACACACACACACACACAATATTTAACAGTTTTTCCTGAGCTTAAAAAAAGTAATTCCACCACATCTGATGAAGACATGGCAGTCAATTGCAGAACTTTGATAAAGTAGTGGTTTACAGAAAGCTCAGAAAACTTCTAATGGCTTTCTGGTGAACTCAGTTATCACAGTGTCTTTTAAAGCATGCGCAATTTCTATTAATTATAGTGATGCCCATGCTGAGAGCAAAACAGATCCACTGTACATTCCAAGGTGGCTGCTCCTTGCCAGTCGATCACTTATACTTCAGAAGGTTTCCTTTTAATACAATTAATGATGATGACAATGGTAGAATTAGTAGTAACAATAACAATAATAATAATCTGTAATGTGTACTCAACACATTCTATAGCTGGAAAATTTTCAAAAGGTTCAACCAATATAATTTTTTGACAGTGAAAACAGGGTATCATATTCCAAAGGCCCAATTAAATTTTGATAGTTATTTGAAAATTTTTTAGACTCTTGGTCCTAGAGACATCCATGAACTGCAAAACTTCTTTAACAAATAGCTATGTAACAACCATGGGCTTACCACAAATTTATTTATCTTCTACTATTTAAATTATAGCTATTTCCTATAAATTATATTAAAACAATTCCCAAAAGAGATACAAGGAACTTAACCCCATCACTCTCTACTGAGTTTTATAAAATATACTTTCTTTCATTTTCTATTAAAAAAATGAATATTTTCTCCTTAAGCAGATAAAGATTACCAAAATTGCCAGTGTGTTATTGGTACCTATGCTAGCTTCAGGAGTAAAGAAAATACACTTCTTTCCATGAATACCATGAAATCAAACATGTTTTTTGAAATTCCAAACATGTGGGTCACAGACTGAATCAAACTGATCTTTAACAAGATAAAAATAAAATATCTAGTATTCGCCATATATGTTTTATTTTAGTATTCCTTTCCTTTAGTATGTTAAATATCCACTTCTGTTCCCAAATTAAAATTGTCATTTGGTAATGTTTTAGATGTACATTATTTTATTTATCCTTATTTCCCTGGAAAAGTAAAATGAAGGATTTTGATTCTCTTTTAAGCCTCTTTTTATGAGTCTACGATTATAGCTTACCTTAGTGTTGTTCCTGTTACTTTGATAAAATACCCTGGCAAAAGCAACTTAAGAAAGAAGGGATTTATTTAGTACACAATCTCAGGTTATAGTCCATAATTGCAGGAAAGTCAAGGCAGCAAGAAACTAAGACACCTAATCACATCACATCCCATAGCAAAGAGCAGAATGCAATGAATTAATGTATGCATGGTAGTTTCCAAATCTTTTTCTCCACTCATACAGCCCGGAATCCTCTGCTAGGAAACTGTGCCACCCTCAGTGACTGGGTCTACCCACATCAATTGATATAATCAAGATAATCACCCACAGACAAATCTGATCTAGAAAATACCTCGTTTAGAATCCGTTCTCAAGTGATTCTAGACTGTGTCAAGTTGACAATTAAAGAAAGCTGTCACATAGTACAGGCATAAATGGTTGACCTTAACAGCCTATATAGATTACAAAGGAAATACAAGTTTAAAGGAAGGACTTCCATTTTTACGTAAATATTTCGCCTGCACTAGCAACCAACTGTAAAACTGTTTTCACAAAACAAAATTATAAATCAATTTTAATTATGAAGATCCTAAAGACTGTCATTTTCTGAAGTATAGGGTAAGTTTAAACTGAAAAAGTTTAATGAATACTTTTCCCAATAAATAACTTAGCATTGCCACTGATGAAAACAGAAAGAAAATTTGAGGAGAGAAAACACTCATTTTTCTAGGTCTGAAAATTTTGAGTTTTTATATCTAAAATGACTATTAAGCATTTTTCAATTCCATGACTATTAGAATACATTTCAGAAAAACACAAACATAAACAACTATTACGTGCTTATATAGAATTTTCCTCTAGTTTTTATAAACTAGTATTTCAGATTAAGATAAAGCTTAAAAGTCCACTTACTGAAACTAGTAAAAGCGTTTTATATCATCCTTATCATCATCAATCCAAAAATATGCTACTGATAACTACTACAGTGTTGGTCCATTATGACTGTCTTAACAAAATACCATATATTTAAACAATAGAAATTTATTTCAATGTACCATTGAACTTGTCACTGATGCCAGTATCTCTGGTATTTGCCAAGACTATTTACAAACCTCAATTCTTTAATTTACTTTATTTATGCACTCACATTACAAACAATTATTCCCGCAGTAAAATATACTTTAATTGATTGAGGAAAGAACCCTATTTTTTTCCCACAAGGTGTCTCACAGCCCCAGGTCACCTGGAACTCACTATGTAGACCAGACTGGTCTCAAGCTCACAGAGCTCTGCCTGCCTCTGCCTCCCAAGTACTAGGATTAAAAGCATGCACCACCATGTCCAGCATGGGAAAGTTTTTTTTTTTCCAATTGGTTTAGTACATAAAGACCTCCCTCCATAGCTGAACCTGGTGGCCCATGCCTCTAAGGTTAATTCGTCAGGTTAAGAGGACAGAAGCAGGAAGATTGCTGAACATTCATCACCAACATAGTGAGTTGCCAGCCAACCAGAGTTTTGTAGTCAGATTCTGTCTCAGAAAATGTGTGAACTTTTCTTCATAAAAAGAAAATGAAGAAAATGCAGTGTTTACTTCTCTCTCATCACTGGATTAGAACTACCTTACATGGGAATGTTCCAGATAGCAGAACACCTTGGAATGAGCAACCTAAAGTACACTGTTCTCTCGCTTTCAGGAGCTACTAACTCTATGAAAATCTGGAAGCATAATTCATTATAAAAAACACTACACAATATTAATTTCATATAGCAAAATACAATTTTATGACATCATTTGATATCTTGTTTTCTTAGTAACTCCAAGTATAATCCAACATGTGAATTGGGATTCTACTCAGCTAAATATGTTTCTTGTTTCTGTCTGACGCAGTACTAAACACTACAGATCAGACAGCTTTGCATGACTTTGGTTCAGAAATATATTTTTATACTCTTAAATGATGATCAGTTCAATAATCTCTGCCTCCAATGATATTTCAAACTTCTATAATGCACAGATCAAATTGGATTTATATTTCTTTTTTATCTTAATATATTTCAGTTTCTGAAGTGAATTTTAGTAGCTCATTTCACTCTTCATACAAATATTACAAATTTGTGTATATTTGATGACTCTACATTTCTAGCATTTCTTCTATGGAACATGAGGTCTGCTTTCAGACAAGCATATTTCAAATTAATTCATGCCAACTAATGCTGAGACTTGAGTTGAAGTTTCTCATTCCTGTATTATTTCATAGATATGACAATCATAATCAGTTTCTGAACACAAAGTGTAGGCAATTTAGAGATCTAAAATTAGTATGAGCAAATTATTTAAATGAGTACTGCATAAGAAAGAGATTAATCAGGTCACAAAAATGACTGGAGTGTCCCAAATCTGAAGTCTTACTTATTTCCTACTTCACCAGCAAGCTAACCAAGGGTAGTGCAAATCTTACTTTTTGAACTTATGAAATACGCATATAAATAATGTATTTTAAGTAGACAGATAGGTAGATGCATGTGTATATGTATCAATCTGACATCCATAGTCAAATACAAGCAATTTTGTCAATTTTTAATGGAATTAAAAAACGTAAGTGGGGTACAAGTACCACTTCATTAAAGCTCATACCTTCTCTACTAGCTAAGAAATAAGTCCATCATATTCCCATTTGCTCTCCTTGGACTCTTCCTGCTGAGGCTGTCAGAGAGCATCTAAATAGCTGAGTGCGGTGAGTTAGCCAAATCCCACTGTTGCACCCATAGGCCTGCTCTGGGACCACCCCTAACCCCCACTGCAGTAGAGTTCACACTTCTATGCTAGGTGGTAAGAACCATCCCATTCTGTTCCCATAGGCCCTCCTTGGGCTTGGGCTCCTTCCTGCTGAACCTGCAAAAAAGCAGCTAATTAGCTGGGAGAGTTAGCCAGATTCCATGATCCCCAGCTTTGGAATCAGCCCCAGTTGCTACGCTGTAGGGATCATACCTTCTCTGCCTAGCTACTTAGAACTGCTCAGCTGATCCCCATCACCCTGACTTTGGCCTAGGCTCTTTCACCCTCCTGGAGAACACTTTACCAGCCTTACTGGATTCATACAGTCCGAGAGAGAGAGAGTATTCATACTCAATCAGAAAGTAACCAAATTTTAGAAACAATATAAACAGAATCAAACTTCAACTCAACAAAAGCAGACCTGAGATTGATATCTGACACACAATCAACCAAAGAAAACCATTATATGCCTAGAACACAACAAAAAATCAACAAAAAAGAATATGAAAAACCAAAACAATAAGTTCTTACTAAGCCCCACCAGTCCTACAGACGTGTTCTACAATGAGAAATACCGAAAGGAACCAGAGGACACAGAATTTAAAAGAACAATCATAAACATGAACACATAATCCAACAAATTTAAAGGACATACACCCACACAACTCAAAGAATTCAAAGAGGATGGGGACAAACGCCTGACTGGAGTGAAAGAAAATAAAAACATTTGAATGAATGAAATGACAAAGACAATTCATGATTTGAAAATGGAATTCACGAGATAGAAACATGGGAGAAAACTCAGGTTGAAATGAAGAGGGAATTGAAAACCTCGATAAGTTAATTAGAAATGACAGAAACAATCCTCACCAATAGAAATGGAAAACAGAATCTCAAACTGGCTGACAGATTTGAAGAATTGGGCTGCTGAAATGAAGAATATGAAAAATAAATAAATTAAGAAAAACAAGAATGGAATATGCAGATAGTGTGGGACACCATGAAAAGACCAAATTTATAAATCAAAGGCATAAAGAAAGGAGAAGAATTTCAGGCCAATAGCATTGCCTAAGTCTTCAATAATATGATATGAGAAAATTTCCCTAAATTAAACAAACACATACCCATGCCAGATACAGGAAGCACACAAAATACCAAATAGACAGGACTAGAACAGAAACTCCCCCATGACATATCATAGTATAAACACTAAATGTACAGAACAAAGAGAGAATACTGAAAGCTTCAAGAGAAAAACAAGTTACACATGAATGAAAACCTATCAGAATTGCAGCTGATTTTTCAAAACAAACTATAAAAGTCAGAAGAACCTGGAAGAAAATATTCCAAGTTCTAAATAATCATAGATGCCAAATCAGAATACTTCACCCAGCAAAACTGTCTGTCAGAATCAAAGAGGAAAGAAAAATCTTGCATAATACAAATAGGCTAAAAGAATTCATGTCCACCAAACCAGCCTTACAAAGAACACTAAAAGCAATACAAAGCACCTCCTAACTATCAAAAGCATAGGTTCATATGGATTCATGACAGAATTTTAACAGACCTTCAAATAAAATCTACAATCAATATTACTTAAATTATTCAAAAAGATAGAGAGGGAGAACTTCCAAACATCTTCTATTACACAAGAATTGCTCTAATACAAAACCCAGGAACACACACTCACACACACACACACACACACACACACACACACACACTGAAGAGAGGGATGACCATACCCAAAAGACTACAGAAAGAAAATAAATTGAATTATAATTACAGAAACAGAAAATAAGATGAAAAAGACAAACAAATTAAAATGACAGTAACCAATGCACATCTTTTAATAATAGCTATAAATATCAATGGACTCGCTTCCTCAGCCAAAACACACAGACTAGTTGAATGGAATAAGAAGCAAAATCCATTTTTTTGTTGTTGTCAAAAAGAAACTCATCTCAAGGACAGTTAATATCTTAGGGTAAAGAGATGGAAAAAAAATCCTAAGCAAATGGGACCAAGAAATAAGCAGGGGTTGCTACTCTAATATCTGACAAAATAGACTTCAAATTAAAATTAATCAGAAGAGATAAATACAATCACTTCATTCATATTAAGGAAACAATTGACCGAGAAGACATTACAATCATGAACATATACACACCAAATTCTGGTGCACCCAGTTTCATAAAAAGAATACTACAGGACTTCAAGACACAGATTAGTTCCCACTTAGTCAAACCAGGTAACTTTAGTACCTAATTATCTCTAATGAATTGGTCAGCTAGACAAAGAATAAACAAAGAATCATTTGAATTAAATAATGTCATACATCAAATGGACCTAAGTGATGTCTATTGAATATTCCACAAAAACACCAAAGAACACATATATGCAACCCATGGAAATTTCAGTAAAACAGATCACATGCTGGGGCACAAAAAAATCTCAATAAATACAGAAAAAAAGAATTAATTTCATTCACCTTATCAGACCACAATGTAATAAACCTTAAAATCAGCAACAAAAGAAGCTCTAGTGACCACAGAAACTCATGGAGATTAAACAGCATACTCCTGAATGATGAATGAGTCAAAGAAGAAATCAAGAAATAAATAGAAATATTACTGGAACTAAATGAAAATAAAAACACAACACAACAAAACCTGGGGGCAAATTAAAAGAAGTCCTAAGAAGAAAGTTTATAGCTCTAAGGGCATACAGAAAAAAGAAAACTCAGAAAGACAAATAAATGACTTTATGGTACAACTCAACAATCTGAGAAAGCAAGAACAAAGCAAGCTAAAACAAAGTAGATGTGAATAAATAACAAAAATCAGAGCAGAAATCAATAAACTAGAAAAAAATAAAACAATACAAAGAATCAGTGAATCTGAGCTGGTTCTTTGAAAAGGTAAACAAAATAGACAGAACCTTAGCCCAGTTAACCAAAAGAAAAGAAGAGCATATCCAAGTCAACAAAATTAGAAATGAAAGGGAAGGCATCATCCAAAAGACACACAAAAATCCAAAACATTATAAGACAGTACTTTCAAAATGTTAAAATCTATTAAATTAGAAAATGTAAAAGAGATGGATGAATTTCTAAATTCAATGGAACCACCAAAGTTAAACCAAGAAGAGATCAACAACTTAGGTCATAACAAATAAGGAACTGAAGCAATAATGAATAGAGCCTCCTAACTATCAAAAGCACAGGTTCATATGGATTTATGACAGAATTTTAACAGACCTTCAAATAAAATCTACAATCAATATTACTTAAATTATTTTAAAAGATAGAGAGGGAGAACTTCCAAACATCTTCTATTACACAAGAATTGCTCTAATACAAAACCCAGGAAAACACAAACACACACACACACACACACACACACACACACACAAAGAAAACTCTAGACCCATATCTCTAATGAACATAGATGCAAAAGTTCTCAGTGAAATACATTAAATCACATAGAGATACACATCAAAATGATCATTCATCATGATCAATTTGCTTTATTCAAGAGATACAAGGATGGTTCGATGTGTAAGTCAATAAACATAATAAATCATATAGACTTTAAGACAAAAATCACATTATTACCTCAACAGATGCAGAAAAAGCCTTGGACAAAATCCAACATGCATTCACGCTAAAAGTCTGCAGGAATTAGACCGAAGGAAACAAACCTCAATTTAATTAAGACTATATACAACAAACCCAGAGTCAACATCCTTATAAATGTGGGAAATGAGAAGCATTCCCATTAAAATCAGAGGTGGATTTTTGCTGTCTCCACTCCTTTTTAATAAGTGTTTGAATCTCTAGCTAGAGCAATAAGACATGAGAAGGAAGTTAAATTTGGTACTAACTGGAAAAGAAGAGGTCTAATTATACCTCTTTGCAGATTTTATGATATTACACATGAAAAATCCCCAAAATCCCTTCAGAAAACATCTAGAAAAAACACTTTCAGTAAAGTGGCAGGTTACAAAATAAATCTACAAAAAGCAAGCAAGCAGAGAAAGGTTTCATGGAAACATTTTCATTCAAAATAGCCTTTAAAAATCTAGGGATAAACCTAAACAAAGATATTAAAAACATCTTAAATGAAAACTTGAAATCTTTGAAGAAAAATATTGAGTAACAAGCAAGGAGATGGAAATACTTCCCATGCTCATGTATTTCTAGAATTCATATAGTTACAATGTCCATTCTACCAAAAGCAATTTACAAATTCAAAGCAATACCAATGAAAAACCCCCATGATATTCTTCACAGAATTAGAAAAATCCACCCTAAAATTCAAATGGAAACACAAAAGATCCCAAATAATCAAATCAATCCTCAGCACAAAGAGCAATGCTAGGAGGATTAATATACCAGAACTCAATCTATATTACAGAGCTATAGTCATAAAAGCAGTATATTATAAAAACAAAAACAGAGTTGTAGGTTGATGGAATAAAATTGAAGAACCAAACATGAGTGCATGTAATTACAGCTACGTGTCAGCCACATGACAAAGGTGCCAAGAACAGACGCTGGAAGGAAGAGAGCATCTTTAACAAGGTGCTGGCAGAAATGGATCTCTGGATGTAGAAGAGTGAAATTACATATATACCTAACTCTTTATACAAAAACTCAACTCCAAGTGAATCAAAGACCTCAATTTGAAGGCTAAAGTGCTGAAACTGTTAGAAGAAAACACAAGATGCAGGTACAAGAAAGGACTTTCCAAATTGGACAGCGGTCACTTGGGAATTAATGTCAACAAGCTACAAATAGGAATTCATTAAATTAAAAACTCTTTGTACAGAAAATGAAAGAAGTAATTGAATAATCGACACCTATAAGAAGCAGGCCACAGAGTGGGAGAAAATCACCAACTATACATATGACAGAGGGTTAATATTCAGAATATACGGAGAACTTATAAAAATAGTTTCAAGAAAACAAATGATCCATTTAAAAAATGAGATATGAATCTAAACAAGAGAGCTCTCAAAAGAAGAATTCAAATGACTAATAAACACTTTATCATGTGTTCACCATCCTTAGTAATTAGGGAAAGGCAAATCAAAACCACTTTCATGTTTCATCTAACCTCGGTAAGAATGGCTAAGATCAAGCGAGGCCATCTATTTCAAATTTCTGCCTCCCAGTCTCAGGGATCATTGCTGCCATTGATTTCCCACAGTTCCTCGGATAGGGATGGAATTTCTTATCCACTTCCACATGACTATGAGATTTTGTCTGCCTTGTGCTTATGTGGTACTTGCTTGTACTGTCACAATAGCTATAAGTTCATATGAGTAACTTCCCAGATGCCTGGAAAATTCTGTTTCACTGTGATCTTCTACCACCTCTGGCTCTTTTAATCTTTCCAACCCCTTCTTCCACAATGATCCCTAAGCCTTGGGAGGTAGAAGTTTAATGTAGGTGTCCAATTCAAGGATAATCACTCTGTAGTCTCTTATTCTCTGCACATTGCTCTGTTGTAGGTTTCTTTGTTGAACACCATCTTCTGCATAAGGAAGCTTCTCCGGTGAGAGGTGAGGGATGCATGAATCTATGGATATAACAATAAGTCTTTAGGAGTTGCTTTAATATTACATCTATTTAACAAAGTAATAGTATTAGGCTTTCCCATATGGCCTGTTTCTAGCCACATGTTCCTAGATCTGATATCAATGTCAGAAATGGAGTCCATGTCATGAAGTGGACCTTAAATCCTATTGGAAAGTTATTGGTTACTTTCATAATATTCATGCCGCTGTTGCACCACATGTAATATCTTGTCAGACCAGTCATTCCTGAATCGTGTACTTATGGCTTGTTAAGGTTAATGATTAATTTTCTCTTATGGTAGCATGCATAGCGCAGTGCAGCACTATGACAGCTGGTCAGTAGAGAAAGGCTTTGAGGTCAGTACCAGCTTGATTTCCCCTTGTTTTTTCTATGGCTTATGTATGAAGTGTCTTCAGCAGTACAGTCTTACCATCAAGTTCTGGTAGATAACCAAGAGAAGGGGCAATGGCCAGTATTGTCTGAGGGTCTGTTGGACTCCTGCTCAGCAGCTTTAAAAGAGAGAATACATTCCTAGCACTGGCCTTTTAGTTTGCTAGCCTATGATATCTAGTAGTGGCAATGTATCATGTTATATGGTAACCCTTTTTAATATCCTTTCATAATGTATGTGTACAGAGTTTAAGAAGATTCTATAATGTCAGGTTTCCATATTTAGTATATTTAACTGAGTATGATAGTAGATTTTAAGTGAGTATTACTTCCTGGCTTCATAATATTCTAACATTTTACTATGGTTTTGTTTTATTTAAGTGCTGGGGATTAACCCAGGGCCTGTTTCATGTTAGGCAAGTGCTCTACCACTGACATAAGACCTCTGCCTTTGATTTAATATTGTAAGTTAAAAAGTAGGTTTCCCAAAATACCAGCGATTGCTTAAAAAAGAAACCATATTTAAAGTTGTAAACCCAGTATTTTGTAATAGTCATGTTTTGGATACTTATTTGATGAAATAATTAGACCTTTCCTCTTCCTCATGCAAAGGAAGCTTACTAGAATTTTGTGAGGAAAATTGTTATACTTCATAGTTCTACTACTACATAAACCTCTAAGTCAATATAAAACTACATCTACATGGTAGAATAGAATTACAGCTTTTTTCACAAAGAAAGCCATGATATAGTGAGGTAGCAGGGGAAATTCTGTTACAGAAATTTGTACTTAAATAGGAAAAGAGGAATTTCAGAATCAGGTTTTGCCATCACCTAGTAGATATTGGGTTTGGTGGTGGCAGGCACACTGATTTTAAATGCTGGCTCTGGTGAAAGAGCCTATTCATGGATAGCAAATCTCCAAACTCAGAAATGTGATATTAGTAAGGAATTTGGTATTATTTTACAAATAAAGGACAAAAAGTCAGAATTTAATGTAGAATATTTTTATTAATACAGCAACTCATGACCAGGCATATTACCACAATAGCCTGTATTAAGCTTTCTGTTATGCATGGCAGAGTTTAGAACTTAAGTGGGCTTGCTTTCTGGAAAATTATCTTCAAGGACTTTTATTTTTACCAAGTAGCATTATTTCCACCTCTGTAACATGGCTGTTATGGATAATAGATGATACATGTCACTCAAAGAGGCTTTAGATGCTTGGAATGTGAGCAAAGGGAGCTTTGATGATTCTTTGTAAAGTTTCAGTTTTTAATTTCAACCTTCCTATTTTTAATGAATGAGAAGCATTCACTCTTGCCTCTGAAAATTACCCTAGTTCCAATTCTCCTTTTTTTTCTTTTCTTTTTCTCTTTTCATTTCTTTGTCTTTTGTTTTGCTTTGCTTTCTTGAGGCAGGGTCTGGCTATGTAGCTCTGACTGACCTGGAACTCACTGTGTAGTCGAGGCTGGCCTCATGGTCACAACAGTCACAGTGTCACCACCCCTAAGTGCTGAGATTACAGGTGTAAGACAACACACCTGGCTTCCAAACGTTCAATTTCTTGATACTGTGGAAAATGTAAACTAAATACGCTGACTTTCCTATCAAAGGGTTTAATAAGAAAAAAATCACTATTTTTTAAAGAAAGTTATATAAACACCATTTGACAAAAATTCCTCCCAAGTCAACATTTATTGAAATCAAAATATTATAGTTTTATTCTCCCAAGAAACTGTAGTGCTCTGTATTAGTCAATCACATGAAAACATGAGACTGACTTCTGGTTACTCTGGTCAGAGTGAGGCATAGGACCACCTGAGTTAAGAGTAAAAACTCAGTGGTATCCACAGGGAGTTCTTGCTTGTCCAGTTCTGCTCAGCTGTGTACTCTTCTGGAGAAGTAAAAGGTTTCTGTTGTTGTTGAAGTACTTTAGATTGTGTTGTCATTTTTCTGATTCCCCAGTCTCATTCCTAAGAGTTTGGAACCCAGTGTGTAGCTCTCTCCCTGTAGCCCAGGGGCCTAGGGGTTGATTTCCATGCTGGGAGGTACATCATACTGCCTTGTTAAAGCAGCCTTTGGTATGGAAACACCTCCTGAGGTTCTGTTAAATTTGATTTAACAGAAATCCAAAATCAGAAGTAAATTGATAATGTGAGTATAAAGTCCCTAAACAAGCACTGTGGTGACTGGTAAATTCATGTATGAACTAAGAAAGAAAAAGTTGAAAGTTCTAGTACTCCCTTAGTAGTCAGGACATCCTGGAGGTTGTGTAAGTGTGACTGGGATGACTATCCAAACATGAAGCAAATATGAGCTCCCAATCTGAGGTTCCAGTCTCCCATGAGGAGCATGAGCAGAGACAGAAGAAGCAATTCAGTGCAAGAAACCTCCTTGTGGACTGTAATAGAGCCTATCTGAAGGATGCTGTATTAGTGAAGGTTATCCAAAGGAACAGAACTGATAAAATGAATAAATATATAGGGATTTAGCTTATAGGATAGAGTCAATCTAGTACAACCAAGACTGCACCACACTAGAGAGGCTGAGAATCTGGTAGTTACTCACTCAGTGAGGCTGGATGTCTCAGTAGTCTAAATGTGGTGCTGAAGGCCTGGAGGATTCCTGGAGGTCTGCTAGTCTTCAATCTATATTGTAATGTAAAGAAGTTGGTTCTACTGTCAGCAAAGGAACACCACAGCAATAAGATGAACTCAGCAGTGAGAGAGAAGGCAAGCAGGATAAAGCAACAGATCACTTCTTCACTGGCCTTTTACATGGACTGTCAAAAGATGTTAACACCCATATTTTAGGTGGGTCTTCCAGCTTCAAATGATCCAATCAAGAAAGTCTCTCTCATTTTAGTTAATTCCAGATCCAGTAAAGTTGACAACAATGTTTAGCCATCACAATTCATCCCATATCAACTTGTCAACAAATTGCATCTCCTTACATCATGCTTAATTTTCAAATGAAAACGATGGCAAGTTCATAATTCCATCTAACACAATGGAACTTTCCTGAGTACAAACACAAATGCATTATATATCTTGGAGTAGGTGGTGAAAGGTCTTTGAGGAATGCTTAGTCCTTTACTATCTCATTAACTAAATATGATATACACACACACACATATGAACATATTCTTAACCAAAGAGGAGAGAAACACTCAAGTCAATTATGATCCTCATTTCTGTAACTGGTTACTGGTTACTCAGCTGTTACTTTACTACCTCTTCCGTATTTCCTCCACCATCAGTAAGCACCTATGCAAGTCGTGACACTTTCGCTGAAAGAGTGACTCACACCTTCATCCCTAAAGAGTCCAAGTCATTTGTTATTCTATTTTGATTGGGCTGTTAGATTTTCCCATTGACATTAATCACAGTACATGGTAATACCAAAAGATGCCCGAAGAATTCTCCTGCATTGCAGACATAATCTTCCTTACCTCCGTTGTGGAGAAACAGTTCAATTTCTCCCTGGTATTCTGGATCAGTTACCCCTCCCAATACTAGTATTCCTTCCTTAGTGTATTGACTTAAGGGCATCAGAAACTTAAAATGGGTAGGAAGAAGTCTTAACTTCCAGTCCAATGGAATTTTTATTCTGTCTCCTAGCAGAAGAATTACCCCTTCTGGAGCCAAAACTTCTAGGCCAGCAGAGCACAAAGTCACAGGTACAGGAAGCAAAACTCTCCCAGGGGGTCACTAGGGATGATAGTGAGTAGAGCCATTCCCACTACCCTTGATTCCTAGATCTGTTCAATTTGGCTGCGGGAGAAAACAGTACTATATGCTAGACACAAAGCATATATTGCCTTCTGGAAGACCCTGCCCTAGTCCTCCAGGCCACTTCTACCTAATAGGCACTGTAACTGTGTCTTTAATGTCATTCCACCATTCTATCAAGCTAGCTGCTTCAGGATGTGAGAAACATGGTAAAACAAGTGAATTCTATGATCATGGGCCCACTGTCTCACTTATGTGGCTGTGATGTGAGTTCCCTGGTCACAGGTAATGCTATATAAAATACCGTGATGATGAATAAGGCATTCTGCAAGTCCCTGGATGGCAGTTTGGCAGAAGAATTACATGCAGGAAAAACAAATTCATAACCAGAATAAGCGTCTATTGTAAGAACAAAGTACTTTCCTTTCCACGATGGAAGTGGCCCAATGTAGTCAACACCCCAGGGAATAGTGCCATTTTGTGGATTAATGTTGGTCTCCCTTGTTGGCATATTTGGCACTCAGCTCAGCCTTGGTGAGTGGGAATCTATGCTTTCAAGCCCATGCATAACCTCCATTTCTGCTACAATGGCCACTTTGTTCATGGGCCCATTGAACAATGACAAGGATTGCTAGAGAAAGGCTGTCCACAGGACAAGTCATCTAGTCTATTTGATTACTGAACTCATCCTGTGCTGAAATCACTTTCTGATAAGCATTTAATTGAAACACAAGTATCTTCACAGCCTTTGCCCATTCGAAGAGATCCATCCACATACTTCTTCCCCAAATGTGTTTCTCACCAATGTGTT
This sequence comes from Eospalax fontanierii, assembly GCA_035773235.1. NCBI lineage: Eukaryota > Metazoa > Chordata > Mammalia > Rodentia > Spalacidae > Eospalax > Eospalax fontanierii. The sequence continues at coordinate 84,154,364 of CM069525.1, forward strand.
TCTCACCAATTCTCCAGTCATGCTCCTTCCAAGTCCTTAACCATCCTGCCAAACCATTGACTACATCTCATGAATCAATATATAATCACGCATCCATCTCCTCCTAATCAAAATGCATGACCATGATCACTGCCCAGAATCCTGCACACTGTGAAGATTTTCCTTCACCAGTGTCCTTCACAGTTGTTCCAGAAATTGGTTATAATACGACAACTGTCCACTTATGGGCAGTGCCTGCATAGCATGCAAAACCATCCCATGAAGCCATAAATGCATGCTTGATAACAGGAGGCACTGCAGCAGGGATAGGAACCACAGTCATTTGGGCAACTTCTTCATGTAACTTGCTTGTGACTTCAGGGCTTGCTGGGGCCCCATCACATATATACCATCTCCACTTGATAATGGATTATGCAAGTCCTACTTTAAGACTTGGTTGAATAGATAACACCCAACTCATGATGTACAGCTCAGGTTGCATGGTAACTTGGTGGCCCATTGTCAAATGTTTGGTTTCCACTAAGGCCCAATAACAGACTAAGAGCTGTCTCTCAAACAGAGAATAGTTGTCTGCTGATGAAGGTAAAAGAGGTTTGCTCCAAAATCTCAATGAACTTTGCAGTGATTCCCCTAAGGCGGCCTGCAAGAGATTCCAAACAGTATCTCTATCTGCCACTGACACTTCAAGTACCATCGGGTCTGCTGGATCATATGGCCTAAGGGACAGAGCAACCTGCACAGCAGCCTGGATCTGTTGAAGAGACTTTTCCTGTTCCAGTCCCCACTCAAAGCTAGCTGCCCTCCGATTCAATTGATATATAGGTCATAGTAACACACCCAGGTGAGGAATATGCTGCCTTTAGAATCCAAAGAGGCCCATTAAGCACTGTGTTTCTTTCTTGGTTCAGGGAAGGGACAGGTGCAACAACTTATCCTTCACCTTAGAATGAATGTCTCTGTATGTTCCATACCACTGATCTAAAATTTTCACTGAGGTCAAAAGTCCTTGAATTTTGGTTTTGAATTTATTTCCCATGCTCTTATGCGCATATGCTTTACCAACAAGTCCAGATTGTTTGCTGCCTCCTGCTCACTGGATTCAATCAGCATAATCTTATCAATATAGTGGATCAGTATGATATTTTGTGGAAGAGACAGGCAATAAAGATCCTTTCAAACTAAGTTATGGCACACTGTTGGAGAAATCATATACCTGTGAAGAGAACAATAAAGGTGTTCTGCTGGCCTTGCCTGCTGATAGCAAAGTTGTTTCTGGTGTTCCTTGTGGACTATAATGAGAAGAAAGCATTTTTCAGATCAATAGCTGAATCAGGTACCAAAATGTACATAATAAAAGACTATAGAGTGTGTGCCTCTGTATAGACTCCTCATCAACCCAGGGCTCATGGACTGTTGTGGAAGAGGGGATGCAAAGACTGTAAGTTGGTGCATGATCATAAAGAAAGCGAGTCTTCCAGGTCTCTGGGGAGCTCTTCATGGGAACTTACAGCAGTGGTGTCCTCATGCACAAAAATCATGTAAACTCAAATAAAAATCCAGCATAGAACCGGGAAAATGGGCAGCAGACCCCAACTTTAGCCAAAGAACTATTGACTGCTAATTACTGTTGGGTGAGAGAAAGCTGATCTTCTTTAAGAGAGAGACAGACTAGGTAGGCTGACTAGACTCCAGTGGATGAACTTGTACTGAAGGACATCTGTGTACACAAACTTGACTCAATAAACTTTAACATATATGACAAAATGCATAAAATCTGATGGGGGGGGCTGGGCGTGAAGATGGGGAAGGTGTTGTAAAGATGATTAAGGTATTTTGTATAAAGTACACAAAACTTCCATTCAAAATATATATTGAATAAATAGATATCTGTGGAATTAAGCTGAATTTTACTAAGCACACTATTTTATTACAATTATCTAAAATGTCTATAGCCTATTACTTCCGTAATTCTGAATTTTGATTTTGCCACAATATCTGAAAGTCATTGACTGACTAGTTAGTTATCACTTAATATATAAGAAGTATACTATATGCCATAAAGTCCTCATAAAATTGACCTGATTTTGTGCAACATCCTTGATTTTTTTAACAGAATTTTTGCATATTTCATACAATACATCTTGATAATTTTTAGACCACTTCTCCTAAATACTCATCCCTATAAGCCCCCCCAACTGGATTTTATGTATTTTAACATATATGCTAAGGCCTATCGAACCAAGGTTCTGGAGTCTATTCTTAAAACATCAGTCATTTGACCAAAATTCACCCCATTTTGTTTCTTGCTTATCTTCTTGGCCTGAGACATTTGTCTTTACATGTCCCTAGATGGGGATTTACATCATTGGTTTCTCTAGTTCTTGGTCCTTCAAGCATTCACTTTAATTAAACCACCAGTTTTATTGCATCTACACTTGGTTAATTGAAGGTGCTGTGTATTTTTAGCTTTCAAAATTGCATACAGCAATTTCTCATAAGTTTTTTGCAATGCACATATTCCTTGAAAAGTTCTAACACAACAGATTCACCATTTGTGAAAACAGCCACTAAACTGCACAAAGTGCACTATGTCCACCTACCCAGAAAATCTTGTAATACAAAATTATTGAGATGATATTTAAAGTAATAAAAAATGTATGTCAAATAATAACATTATAATTTTAAATATGAAGACTGAAAATCTTATAGTGTTTCTATTATCCATTGCATCTCAAGAAAGCTCATAGCCAATGTCATGGAGACCAACAGGGAGAACAGGATAAGTTTGTCCATTAGTGAGTAGTTTCTTAGGATGTAGGACTTTTTTATGTGTATATTGCCTGCATGTGCATAAGTGCACCCATATCAGAAGAGGGGGTAAGATTACCTGGAACTGGAATTATGAATTATGAGTTATGAATGGTTGTGCATTGCCATATGGGTGCTTGGAACTGAACCCAGGTCTTCTACAAGAGAAGCCAGTGCTCTTAACTGCTGAGTCATCTCTCCATCTCAAACGATGGACTTTTATTGTTAAAATTGGGATGATGACCAGCAAATTATTATGAATGACCACATGAAGATCAAATGAAGGAAGTGAATAGTTCTACTGTCAAGAAAATCAAAGCAATCTTATTATATTGGGACTAGGCCCATTCTCCCTACTAGCCTAATAAGTTACTGATAACCCATAAATTCATTGACCACCACCCCACTTTGACACTAACCCATTCTAACTGTTACAGGGCTTGCATCTACCCTTCTAAGCTAGGATGACCACTTGATCATCATCTTCCAGTCCGGGGACCAAGTCCCTTTGCAGTGCTGGAGAGCTCATGAATAGCCTGCCTGAAAACACTTCAACTCCCTGCCTGCCCCCAATAAAAAGAGTGATAACTTGAAGCATAGACCAACTACCTATTCATAACTGAGCAGATAGTAACTAAGCCACAACAACAATAAAAAGAGAACCAAACTTCAACTCATTAAAAACAGGCTAGAATTGCATATCAGACATTTAACAAAAGAAGTGCATATGCCCAGATCACAATAAGAAAACACAAACAATATGAAAAACTGAGATAATACATTCTCACTAAATCCCACAAGTACTATAGAAATGTTCTACAATGAGAACTACCAAGAGAAACCCTAGGGCACAGAACTTAAAACAACAATCATGACATGATCAAATAATTCAAGGATTTTAAATACACAGAAAAAAAGCTAAAAGAATTCAAAGAGAATGTGAATACACTCCTAACTGAAGCTCAAGACAATACGAATATATGACTGAATGAAATGAAAAAGACAATTCAGGATTTGAAAAGTGAATTCACAAGAGAGATAGAAATACTGAAGAAAAAAAAAAACTCAGCCTGACATTAATTTGGAACTAAAAATCTCAGTAATCAAATTTGAAACAATAGAAGAAAACATAACCAGCAGATTGAAAGATATGGAAAGCAGAATATTTGTTGGGGTCCCTCAGCTAAGGGCTGGCCCAAGAGGGACAAAGGGACTCTGCCGTGAGGGGTTGAGAGATGCAGAGTCAACACATAGATCCCAGGAGCTGAGTGAAAGCATGTGGAGGGCGAGCTGCAGCAAACTCATTTATTCAAGGAAGTGCAAAGGGTTTTATAAGTTTGGTTAGCCAATGGTCCTATGGGGTGGTTCCCAACTGTGGCCAATAGAAATCTGTCTCTGGGTAGATCATCTTGGTGCAGTTTCTCTCCAGACACTGGGCAGAAGCTGGTGTCACAACTGGCCAGAGTGGAGCACCATGTCCACAGGTGACATTCCCTTATTCCTCATGGCAAGTGGCCTGGCTAAGGCCCATCCTGTATTACGCCATACATATCCTCCTTTTTGTTTTCATTAATTAAATGACCCTGGGAGGCATGGTTCTGTGCCAAGCCATTGTTGACTCCTGGCCCCAAGGGATCACCTCAGGTGATGGTGCCTGTCTTAGGTTGCCCCATTAATTGGGGTCTTACCCATCATTGACTACCCACCATCCTGGTGAAAGAACCCACAGGGTAATGCTTGTCACTTAGGACGTTTATCAAGATTGGCATGGGAGATTCATGCAGGAAGGCTCCTGTGGCATGAGAACTACAAAGAGAAACCCTAGGGCACAGAACTTAAAACAACAATCATGACATGATCAAATAATTCAAGGATTTTAAATACACAGAAAAAAAGCTAAAAGAATTCAAAGAGGATGTGAATACACTCCTAACTGAAGCTCAAGACAGTACAAATATATGACTGAATGAAATGAAAAAGACAATTCAGGATTTGAAAAGTGAATTCACAAGAGAGATAGAAATACTGAAGAAAAAAAAACCCCAGCCTGACATTAAGTTGGAACTAAAAATCTCAGTAATCAAATTTGAAACAATAGAAGAAAACATCACCAGCAGATTGAAAGATATGGTGAGGGTCCTTGTCGAAGAATGCTTTTATGGCCCTAACAAGACTCAGGAAGAAGTGAGGATAGTTAAGTATTGTGAAGAAGGTGGTGTTATTAAGTGGCCAGTTAAATGGGATTGCCCTGTATTGCTAATATCCAGGTTTGGTATATTTGGGAGAAAATATTTGGTATTTCGGGGGGAGGTTCAAGGCCTGGATGTAGGCCTGGAGAATTAGAAGTGTTCATGTCTGAGAAGCTCTGCTTTGATGCAGTGCTTTCCAAAGGCAACGAAAGGTCAGCAGTGCCATCAAGAAGGCCACAGCAAAAACATCCCAGATTACCAAATTGAGGGGTGAAAAAATGGCTGAGATCCTACTTCATCTTAGCAGATGGAGCTAAAGTCCCTTGTGTTAAAGGGGCCAGTTTTGCCTGCATTGTTCCAGTGGCAAGTTGGAAAAATTAGTCTTTTTCAAAGCTATGCATCAGGGGAAGGTCTGCCGAGGGAAAAGTAGAGGGAACCATTGTGAAGCCAGGTCCAATTAATTCCCTGTACTGAAGGGATAGCTATGAAGGGCAACCCTGTGGCGGGGTTGGATGAATACATAGCCGGGAAAATGGGGCTATAGTGAGACACAAGCATGGGGGTAGCTGGACAGGGCATCACTGCACACAAGTCATCAGCCCTAGACAGGAAAAGGGAGTGGAAGCATGAGCAGTAGAAGGAGAGGGTGTGGTTATGGATCCAGTGGTTTCGCAGTGGTGGGGAAATCTGCTGTGCTGGCAGGCTCTTCCATGGCAAGCTTGATGTTTCTGGCGGGTATCCAGATAAGGGAGGATGAGGTTTCTGGAAAGATACAAGCATATCCTCGACCCTATGTTAAGAGTGGGTGACATTGATTTGCCAGATGGAATTTGACCTAAGGCCTCTAGGGTTAATTCCCTGCAGCTGCAGTGGGCCAAAGGGGGCCAGCAACATGCATCGCTCACTGCCCAGGCTCTAGAGAATTGCTCCGGCCAAGCCACGGAAGCCGCAGCATCTGTAAAAGCCAAGGCTGCTAGTGGAATAGGCTGGCTGGAGGGCATGACCAGGGCAGAATGGGATGGGAGTGGTGTGTGCACCCTCGCAGTGTGCTGCTCGCCCAGACCCTGCAGACACTATGCCGCAGCAAGTAGGAGGGCTGCTGCAGTGAGCCTTGAAGCCTAGGGTGTGGGCAGCAGGAGCAGTTGAAGCTCCATCCAAGGGTTAAGAAAAGCCTGAGCCTTTACGGGCTGCACTAACTCTTCACATTGTACTTTGGGGGAAGGGTGGGTGTTGTTTTTTCCTTTTATTTCACTTTCAAGCCACACTGCAGGAGAAGAACCTTAAGAGCCTGCAATTGTGGCATTTTCTGATGGGGGAGGAGTTTGCCCATTATGGTGTGGTGACAGCCAATGAAATGGAAACTCAAAGCCATAATGATCACTACACAAACCAAAATGCCTAATATTGGGGCCAACTGAGACATACAGATAGAATGTTGAGGACTCAAATGTCTCATACTTAGACTTCCATGGGTTGTTATGCCATGGCCATTAGCCCACACAGTGTCTGGAAAAGCTTGGCTGATAGCCTTGCTTTGGTTCCAAAATCGGAGGAGGAGGGGTCAGGCCCTTATGTGATTTTCCCGGGACTTACCAAGAAGGGAGGGGCCAGCATGGGCTTTGGGACTGTGTGATGAGGTATGCTTTCCTATGGGAGTAGTGAGACAAACAAGGTCAAGGGAAGAAGGAGGGGGTCACTCGCTCACCCTCAGGCGACTGTCAGCACACAGAACACAGAGTGTCCTACTTACTGACAACCAAGGTGGGAGTGTCTTGCCAATGCTGTTGGGGGGGGGCAGAGAGTCCCTGTTCAGGTGCCAGATGTTGGGATCCCTCTCCTCTGGGCTGGCCTGAGTAGTTTTCAGGGTCTCCGCCATGAGAGGGTGAGAGGCATGGAGTCAACACCACAGACCTTGGGAGCTGGGTGAAAGCATGTGGAGGGCAAGTTACAGCAAACTTGTTTATTCAAGGAAGTGCAAAGGGTTTAATGAGTTTGGTTAGCCAATCGTCCTGTGGGGTGATTACCAACTGCAGCCAATAGAAATCTGTCTCTGGGCAGATCACCTCAGTGCAGGTTCTCTCCAGACCCTAGGTGGAAACTGATGTTACACCTGTCCAGAGCGGAGCACCATGCCCACAGGAGTCATTCCCTTATTCCTCATGGCAGGTGGCCTGGCTAAGGCCCATCCTGCGTTATGCCATACAGAATATAAATACTGAACATAAATTTAGAGAATTGAAGAAGTAAAGAATAGGACAAACAAATTTAACGCAGAAATGGAATATTCAAGGTATGTGGGACCAAATCTATGCCTCACAGGCAAAAAGGAAACTCAGATCAATGGCGTTGACCAGTTCTTTAACAGGATCTAAAAGAAAACTTCCCTAAATTAAGGAAAGACACAGCCATACATATATAAGAAGCACACAGAAAGCCAAATAGACAGGACCAGAAGGGAAACTCCCCATGGAATATCATAGTAAAAATACTAAATTCACAGAACAAAGAAAGGGTACTGAAAACTTCAAGAAAAGTTTTTAAAGGAAAACACATTAGAATTACTGCAGACTTTTCAATGTAAACTATAAAATCCAGAACAGTCTGCAACAATTCATTCCAAGCACTAAAAGATCATAGATACCAACTCAGAATATTTTACTCAACAAAACTGTCTATCATAGTCAAATGAGAGTCAAAACTCCTGCATGATACAAATATACTCAAAGAATTCATGCCCTCCAAACAACTCCTACAGGGAGTACTCAATAAGCAATACAAAGAACTGAAGAAAGAAATGACCATAGACATGAGGCTACAGAAAAAAAGAAACAAAGAAAGAAAAGGTATAATTATGAAAACACAAAACAAGGCTAAGAACACAGATATAAAATGAAATGACAGAAATAAATATGCATCTTTCAATAATAACTTTAAATATTAATTTTATTGCCTCACATCCCCAGTCAAAAGACACAGGCTAGCTGAATGGAATCAAATATAAAAATCCACTCTTTTGTTACCTACAAGAAATTCATCTGACCTTCAATCCTAGGCACCACCTTAGAGTTAAAGGATTAAAAAGAATCTTCCAAGAAACAAGCAGGCTTGCTATTCAAATATCTGACAAAATCAACATTAATCATAAGAGATAAATACAGTCACTTTATTCTTAGCAGGGGAATAATCAACTAAGAAGACATTACAAACAGGAACATATATTCATCAAGCTCTGGTGCAGCCAATTTCATGAAAAGAATACTATTCGATTCAAGACACAGAATATCCCAACTCAGTAATATTAGGTGACTTCAATACTGTACTTTCTACAACTGAAAGGTCATCTTGACAGAGAATAAACAGAGAAACATCTGAATTAAATGATATACATCAAACAGACCAGTCATATACAGAATATTCCATGTAGTAACAACAATTACATTCTATTCAGAAGCCCATTGAAGGTTCTCTAAAATAGACCACATACTGGGATACAAAAATCCTTAACAAATACAGAAAATTGAAATAGTTACATGTGTTTTCTATTGAACTACACTGCAATAAAGCTTAAAATCAACATCAAAAGAAGCTCTAGAAACTACCTGAACTTGTGGAGATTAAACAACACACTTCTGAATAATGAATGGATCAAAGAAGAAATAAAGAGAGAAATAAAAATATTCTTAGAAATAAATGAAAATTATAGTACAACAAAACAAATCCACTGGGATTTCCCTAACGGGAAATTTATAGCTCTACAAGTCTCCATTAAAAATTCAGAAAGAGCACAAATAAATTATTTAATAGTATAACTCAAGTATCTGAAAATGCTGGAACAAACCAAACCCATACCTAGCATATTAGATGAAATAATAAAAACCACCACAGAAGTCAATGAAATGGAAACAAAGAAAACAACACAAAGAATCAATGAATCTAAGAGCTAGTTCTTTGAAAAGATAAACAAGATAGACTCATTCCAGATAACCAAAAGGAAGAGCAAATTCAAATCAATAAAATGAGAGATGAAAGGTAAAATATCACAACAGACACAAAGAGATGCAGAATATTATAAAGAATACTTTAAAATCCTATACTCGATTAAGTTAGAAAATCTAAAAGAAATAGAAAATTTTCTAAAAAAAAAATTGAAACCACCAAAGTTAAACTAAGGAGAATCAACAAATTAAAAAGACCCATAACAAATCAATGAATTGAAACAGTAATACAAAGCCTCCTGACCTAAAAAGTCCAGGTCAAGACTGATTCACAGCTGAATTTTACCAGATCTTCAAAGATCTACAACCAATACTACTTAAATTATTCAAAAAGATGGAAACAGAAGAAGTCCCAAAAACCTTCTATAAGGCCAATAGTATTCTAATACCAAAACCAGGTAAGCACAACAACAAAAAAGAAAATTATAGGCCCATATCCCAGTGAAGAAAGATGAAAAAAATCTCAATGAAATACTTGGAAATCCCAAACAGATACACTTCAAAAAGATCATCCACCATGATCAAGTTAGCTTTAACCCAGAGATGCAGGAATGTTTCGATATCATAAGCCAATAAATGTAATAAATCGCGTAAATGGACTTAAAGACAAAAATGACATGATCATTTCAAAGAAACAGAAGAGGCTTTTACAAAATCCAGCATGCATTCATGATAAAACTCCTAGAGGGATCTGGACTAGAGAGAACATAGATCAGAATATTTAAAACTATATACAATGAACCCACAGCTAACATTCTAAATGGAGCAAACTAGAAGCAATTCATTTAAAATCAGGAACTAAACAAGGCTGTCTACTACCCCCACTCCATTTAATATTCTACTTGAAACTCTAGCCAGATGAACAAGAGAAGGAAATTAAATGGATATTGATTGGAAAATAAATCAAATTATACCGATTTGCAGATGATCTGATACCATATATATATGTAACAAAAAAAATCCACCAGAAAATATCTAGAAATTATCAACACTTTCATCCAAGTGGCAGGATACAAAATCAATTTTACAAAGTTTTTAGACTTTCTGTATATCAATGATAAGCAATCAGAGAAATAGATTAAGGAAACACTTCCATTGACTATAACCTAAAATAATACAGCCCCAGGGCAAGAGAGATGGATAAGTGGTTAAGAGCACTGGCACTGGCTGCTCTTGCAGAGGACCAGAGTTTAGTTCCTAGATCCCACATGGTAGATAACAACTGTCCATACCTCCAGTTCCAGAGTATTCAATGCCCTCTTCTCACCTCCATGAGCATTGCATAACATGGGTTCACTTACATATATGGAATCATGAGCAAAAAGAGTAATCCTGGATGTATTAGGCCAGATTTAATTTATTTTACAGAGCTATAGTCACAATACAGCATAGCACTGAAACAAAAACAGACATGTTGATCAGTGGAACACAAAAGAAGACCTAAATATGAGGGCACACAAATCCAGCCTCCTGATGTTTGACAAAGGTGCCAAGAGCATGCACTGGAAGATATACCGTATGTTCAACAAATGGTGCTAGGAAAACCAGATATCTAAGTATAGAAAGCATGAAATTAGACCCATATCTATCATCCTGCAAAAAAAGTCAACTCCAAATGTATCAAAGCCTTCTTTGTGAAAACTGAAATTCTGTAACTGTAAGAACAAAGCATAGGCAGTGCCCTTCAAGATATAAGTGCAGAGAAAGGACTTTTTAAATCAGAATTTATTTGCCCAGGAATTAAGTTCAACAATTGACAGTGGGATGTCATTAAACTAAAATTCTTCTGTATACTAAAGGAATCACTCAATTGAGTGAAAAGTAAGGCCACAGAGTCAGAAAAATATCTTTACCAACTATACAACTCACAGAGGCCTAATATCAAGAATATACAAATAACTCAAAAATCAAACAATCAAGAAAACAAACTTCCCAATCAAAAATGTGCTGTGATATGCATGTTTCAATTTGAAAAATTCAGAGTGGTCTAGAAACTCTGAATAAACAGCCATGGGTGGTCAGGGGAAGCATTCTGGGAGGGGTGGTAAAATACACTGATATGAAAGGAGAAAGGAGAATATTAAACTAGGTAGGATTAAACAGGGTTAGGAATGGGAGATCAGGGCAGACTAGAGAATTTGGATAGGGATAACTAACATTTCAGACCTTTAGAAAAAGCCATATGGAAACTTACCACCCTAGAAGCCTATTAAAGTATATACATACACATCATCAAAAGAGATGAAAAGAAATTATCCTATAGCAGGGGCACATTTCCCTTTCTTGACCTAATGGGCTATATTTTTCAATGCCAAGAATGGACTCATTCTATATAAGCTCTTGACCATGGGTTCCACAAACTTCAAACAATATTGACCATTGCCCTTGTGCTAGATTACCAACTAGAATTCTATGGTAAGACACTATTTCTGAAGATATTACATACATGAGCTATAGAATAAACATGGAGAAATCAAACTGGCGCTGACTTCATAACATCATCTCTAGTGGTTAGCATTCTTCATGCTAGAAGGATTCACCCAGAGATTTATCCTGTGAAATACAACAAGATATTCCCACTGATACAATAGTGATACAAATATTGTGGAAGTAATCTACCACTCTTTAATTGGATTAATGTCCACTTCTTAGGATGGAGCCCATATGTGACACTGATATCAAGCTTAGGAATCGAAGGCTAGACACATCACAGGACATAGGGAAGAACCTAATATCACTTTTCTTCTAAGTAGTTATCAAGTTAAATTGACTCCTAATGACTAATTATTAGACCTATGGATAAACACATCTTTCAGCTCTCAACAAAGAGATTTACTTTTGCAGCATATGCTGATTAACACAGAAACCCACAATTGACCACTATGTAGAGAACAAGAAGCTGAAGAGTGCTTATCCATGCACAGGACACCCATCTCAAACTTCTCCCAAGGCTGAGGGATAATTGCAAAAGAGGGTTGGAAATATAACATCCAGAGGTGGCAGATGACCACAAGGAAACAGAGTTCCAGGTAGTCAATACATTACTTATATGAACTCACAGCATCCGTGGAAGAATGCACAAGTCCCATACAAGTACAATCCAGAAAAACATCCCAGAATAAACTTGAGGAAGTAAGAAGCTCCAACCTTACCTAAGGAAATTGTGGCAACAGGTGACTGCTGGGAGGGGCAGAGACAGTACCCTTCAAACATGGGACTTATGGCATATTAACCAAGCTCTAAAGGCTGATCACACACAGGAGAACATTTGGAGGCATAAATTAGATGGTACAGGTCATATATGTAATACACACATTAAATTGGGTGAAGGATAATAATGAGAGATGTGGATAGGTGAGGGGACCTAAACACCATCAAATCATATTGTATGAAAATAGCAAAAATTCAACATAGGCTATGGATCTGAACTATTCTCAAAGAAGAAATAATATGACTATGAAATGCCTTAAAAAGTGTTCCATTTCGTTAGTGACTAGGAAAATGCAAATTAAAACTACTTTTAGATTTGATCTTACCCCAGTCACAATGGCTGAGTTCATGAGAACAAATGACACAAAATGTTGAAAGCACACAGCAAAAGCAGAACTCTCATTCACAGATGGTAGATTGAAAATTGGTGTAACGTTGATAATTTTCTTTTATTGTTGATTTATTTATTTATGTATAATATTTTAATTGACTCATTGTGTGTTTCATAACGAATATCTCAATAAATCTTAATCATCTTTATACTCTTCCCCACCAGCATCCCCATAACCTCCCAACGGGAATCAATCCACTCTTTCATCTGTGTTAAGGTCTATTGTTTCAAGTTGTGTCCACCAATAAACTCAGTGCAGGTTCATTTACTGAGGTCTAGTCAGCCTACTCTAAGACTCCCTTACTTTAGGAAGACTAGCTCATCCTCATCCAACAGTAATTAATTGTCAATATTTTTTAAGCAAAGTTTAGGGTGTGGAACCCATTTCCCCAGTTCCATGCTGGGTTTTTGTCTCCTTGAGTTTGCATGGGTCTTGAGCATGCTGAAACCATTGCTGTAAGTTCATGTGAGTGGGGTTCCAGGAGCTTGTAGGATTCTATTTCCACATGGTCACATTCCTCCTCACTGGTTCTGTCAGGTTTTTTGCCCCCTTATCTGCAACAGTCCCTGAGCACTGGATGAATGAGACTTAATAGAAGAGTCCTGTCCACGGACCCACACTCTGCAGATTCCCAATCTCCATGATTCAGTCATTTGTGATCTTTTGTATTACTTTCCATTTGTTGGATTCAGAAGCTTCATTAATGAGACCTGAGAGATTCATTAACATCTTCTTTCTGCTCTATACTGTGTGAGCCTTAGGTGTTGAGACTATATTGTAGATGTGCTGCTTAGCCATGTGCCATTCACAGACAATGTTTGTGTGTGACCAACTGTGGTACTCTGTAGTAGTCTCTGTATTGTGCAAAAGAAGCTTCTTTGATAAGTGGTGATTGGGATATTTAACTGTAAATATAAGGAAACGTATTTTGTATTTAGTAAGAAGTTACTTTAGCCAATGGATGTGACAGCATTTGGATCTTTTGAAAATCTATAACCACTTCAGCTATGTGTATTTGGCTATGATTACAGTACCACACACAAGTTTCCTCCCATTGAGTGGTCTCTAAGACCAATTAGTTAGCCTTGTTTGGCTCCAAAATAAAAGTGCCACTACTATACCAATGTCAAATGCTGTGCCAATCTTCGATGTGGTTATTTGGTCATGAAGCTGGTGTTGGGCCACTGACTGATGTTCTCCCTTGGCTACTTGTATAATGATTTCGAGAGCTATGACCACTAACCTTCACAGGAAGTGCCTTCCAGGTCAGTTCCAGTTCCATTGCTCCAAATCCAGTCTCTGAGATATGCCCTATCTTCAGGAACAGACTCTTACCTTCAAGTTCTGGGAGTCAATCAAGGGCTGTGGCAATAGCCTGTTGTTATTAAAATTTCTCTTTGGGAGAGGCAGACTAACTTAACCTGTCTCTCTCTCCCTGCTTGCAACCCAAAGGGTCCCATTCCCCCAGGCCTCGCAACAAACACACACAGTTCTCCAGTCACAGTTCAACCGGTTCTAGCTAGTTTACTTGGGCTTACTAACAGAGCATTGGGTGAGGGGTTACTTACAGAACACAGGTGCCCACCCTTCCCTCCACAAGTTCCATTATTAAGTCCACATGGCTGGGATCTTGCGACTTCCTGGTGAACAGATCCTAATGGCCCCTGGGGGAGGGGAGAAAAGGGCCTGCCTCCTGGCGCCCCCAGTTTAAATACCTTTAGCCCCTCCCCTTCTCACATCCAAGGCCAATAGACCGGGCGGGTGGGGCATAGGATTTTCCCAGCTCCTCATCTTCTGCTCAAGGTGGTCTTGGGTGATACCACTGAGAGGGGTGTTTGTCCACCTTTTCCCTCGGAGAAGCAATTCACTCTACACCTGTGTAATTTGGAGATTCTTCTGGAATATTCTGGCCAATACCTCAAAGGAAGGTTTCTCATGACTAGTACTGCTTCTTGTTATATAGCCTTCAGCTATGCACATGGGCTCAGGTAGAGATATTGTATGTAGAATTTGTCATTAGTTTGTTAGACTAATATGATTCCTTATGATGTTTTACACTACCTAGGCATTCTCTCTCTCTCTCCCTCCCTCTCTCCTTCCCTCCCTTACTCCATCTCCCCCTATCTAATTTTCCCTCCATGCCTTCCACAATTAAAGTGTTCCTGTTTTTCTGATTTATCCCTTGATAATATCAGTCTCCTAATGCCCCACCTTGAGTTCCTTCTTACCCTTTATCCATGTAATTCCTTGTATAACTCTCCCCCCTCCACTTAAATACACCTTTTTATTTATTTCTCCCTTAGTAACACTGTCTCCTATTAGACTTCTCCCTTAGGTTCCTTCTTTCCCTTTACCTCCCTGGTTCCTGTCCATTTTCCTGGTTCCTGCAGTTACATCAAGGTGCATATTCCCATATAAGGGTTTGGTACTAGGGTCCACAAATAAGGGAGAACATACATAGATTGTTTTTGTGAGTCTGTGTTCATTTAGCATAATAGTTTCTAGTTCCATCATTAACTTGAAAATGTCATGATTTTGTCTTTCTTTACACTGAGTAGTAATCCATTGTGTAAATGTACCACATTTTCATTGTCCACTCGTCAGTTGAGTAACACTTAGGTTGCTTACATCCCTTAGCTATTGTGAAAAGAGCAGCAACAAGCATGGATGCACCAGTATCTCTGCAATAGGACGATTCCTTTGGATATATGCCAAGGAGTGGTAAAACCGGGTCAAATGGTAGGTTCATTTCTAGTTTTTTTAAAGAGTTTTCCACACTGCTTTCCATAGGTGTTGCATGAATTTACAGTCCCACCAGTAGTGAGTGAGCATTCCTCTTTCCCCACATCCTCTCCAGCATTTGGTATCATATATTGTCTTGATCTTATCCAGTCTTGCTTGGGTAAGATGAAATCTTAAAGTGGACTTAATTTGCATTTCCCTATTAATGAAGCTGAACTCTTTTTAAGATGTTTCTCATCCATCTTTATTTCTTCTTTTGAAAACTCTCTGCTCAGATCCTTAGTCCATCTTTTAATTGGATCACTTGTTTGCTTTATTTTTTGCTTTTGAGTTCTTTATATATTCTGGATGTTCAAACTCTGCCAGATGTGTTGCTGGTGAAGATTTTTCTCCCACTCTGTGGGTTTTCACTTCACTTTCTTGGTTGTTTCTTTTGCTGTACTTTTTAGAAATTTTTTAGTTTAATGAGGTCCCCCTTTGTTGATTATTGACCTTAATTCCTGAGCAAATGTTGTCTGACTTAGAAAGTGCTTTCCTACATCTATATCTTGCAGGTTACTGCCAATGTTTTCTTCTAATAGTTTTGGAGTTTCACATTTAGGTTTTTGGAATTGAGTTTGTACAAGGTGAAAGAAAAGAATCTACTTCCATTCTTCTACAGGTGGAGATTCAGTTTTGCCAGTATTATCTGCTGAAGATGCTGTCTTTCCTCCAGTGAGTATATTCTTGACCCTTTGTCAAATATCAGGTGGCTGAAATTGCATGTGCTCATTTTTGAGTCTTTAGTTATGCTCCATTGGTCTACTGATCACTTTTGTGCCAGTACCATGCAGTCTAATGACTATAGCTCTGTAATATAGTCTGAAATCTGGTATAGTAATCACCCATGCATTTCTCTTTGTACTCAGAGTTGCTTTGGCTATTCAGGGTCTTTGTTCTTCCATATGAATTTTAGGATTAATTTCCTAATTCAGTAAAGAATGTTATGGGGATTTTGATTGGGATTGTCTTGATGGACAGTATTTTTAAATTTAAAAAGGTGAGGCTAAACTGATGGCTCAATCATTAAAAGCAGTGGTTGCTCTTGAAGAGGACGTGGGTTCAATTCCCAGCATCCACATAGTGGCTAACAACTGGGCATAATTCATATTTCAAGAGAATCAGACACCCCCTTGTGAGCTTTATGGGCATTGCACAACACAGTCTACTTACATACATGCAGGCAATACACCCATACACATAAAATGAAAATAACATAATATTTAAATAAATAAATAAATTTTAAAAGGTAAGTAGCTATTTAGACATCTGTCTTAACACTGTCAAATTTGATAATCAGTTTAAGAGAGAATAATATTACAGTCATTTGTGAAACAATGTCATCAAATAGTTAAAGTCATTAAGTTCTAAAATAATTTTAGAAAAAATGCTTTATTAAAGTAGATTGATAAGCTATATTATGTCTTGAATGTGAAGAGCACCATTCTACATTTAATTTAAGATATCCAAAAATATCAAAAAGCTGAAGAAAGATACTCAAAAATATGTATATATCTTCAATTTGATTATTACTGTAATCTATTATATTGAAATCATAATGTAGCATTTTTTCTATAAAAGCATGGTTCCTACTGTAATTCAAAGACCATTACACATACAATGAAATTCTCTACATGTTTCACATACATTTCCTGTCACATACTAGGATACAGTATATGATACTACAATTTTTAGGTAGCCTGTATGTTTGGGGCAAAAGAGAAGAAAACTGTATTGTTAAAGTTTTAAAACTGTAGGAAGCAGCATACTTAAATTTTAACATTACATTAAAAACTAATCCTATTTTTTTAACATTTTTTATTTCTCTTTAACTGTTAATAATGTATAATAAACTATTTGTAGGTAAAATAGGATAAATCTGTTTCCAAATATCTAAGATACCAAAAAAGTGAGAGAGACAGATCAAAAGTAGAATAGTGTTAATAGTTGTGGGAACTGGGTGATGGTTACATAGACCTAATTATATTATTCTCTTTTTCTTTTTAGGCAAAATTTCTGTATCTTAAGTCATTCCCATTACTATATCAAAATACCACATTTTGCGAAATTTATAGACAACACAAATGCATTCCTCACAGTTTTGAAGACTAGAAATTCCAAGATCAAAGTACCAGTAGATTCAGTATGTGGTTCAATCTCACTCTGTATTTTCAAGACGGTACCTTCTTGGTGCATCCTCATACACAGGAGAAGGCAAAAATGCAAGAGGGATAATGGTTATAGGTATCCAATAAGATATTTGGGTATTTGTCCTGTTCATGAGGATAAAGCTGCCATGACTCAGACACTAAGTCTTCCGTCTCCTGACACTATCACTTGGAGAATAAAGTTTAAGATGAACGTAGGAGGGACCCATTCATTCAAGCCACAGCATTCTGTAATAAATTTTATTTTTATTTTTTAGCACAATTCATCTTATCTTCATGGGACTAATGCTAGTGAATGTGGTTCCATGATGAAAACTTAGTTCATGTAAAAAGTCACACATTCTTTTCTAAATTTAACAATGAAAGAAAATTATCCTAAAAATTATATTCTACCACAAATACATATCTACTGAACACTAGTGTTAATATTAGTAAAATTTTTGTGAAATCCTATACTTGAAGTGACACAATTGCTGGATTTATGTCACAAAGTTGCAGAGTAATCCTAGAATTAAAAATTTCAATGCATATTTTTTTTAGTTTTTGTGCATATAAGAGATCTTAAACTTAGACGCCTCTCCCATCAGTACCTTCCCCATAGTCCCCACCACCATCAGATTTCATGCATTCTGTCATATATGTTAAGGTCTATCCAATCTGTTCAAGCAGCTCATGGAACATAGTGGAACAGGGGAGTAGAAAGAATACTAATATATCCTTCAACTCTCACCAATAAAGCATTCTCATACAACACGATGCACACAAAAGGCCACAACTGGCCAAATCTTGGAGAATAAGAGACTGCAGTGTTTGTGTCCCTGGACAGAACTGCTATATTAATCTTCCTAGGATCAAATTTAAGCAGTTGTTCCTTGATACAAATCAATCATCTGTTTACTTGAGAAATATTCTAGAAACTATGATACATAATAAAATATATATGGCATTGACCCAATGTCAAAAATGTTTGCAGATCAAAGGAAGATATAATATTAGGATACACAGGACAACAAAGAGTTCAAACACTGAACTACAGGGTCCTTTGACTAATTATAAAGGAATTTAACAATGGGGAAGTTTTGTAAAGATCTCATATTGGAGTTTGGAGTAACAATTGTCTTTTAGGAGGCTGGTGAGATGGGTCAGTGGGTAAAAGAGCTTCCAAATAACTCTCATGACCTGAGTTTGATCCCAAGAACCCACATGATGGAAGTAGAGATGTGTTTACTGCAAGTTGTTCTCTGACACCCACAAATATACTGTGGCACACATACATGTGTGCTCACACACGCACACACACAAAATAAAGCAAAAATTAAAAATGGTCTTTGAAAAGTGAATAAAATTCATGAAAGCCAAAAAATTTACATTTCATGCAAAAATGTTCAGCATAGGCAAAAATAAATAAAAAATTTTCATGGTCAGTAGGTACTAAGGAGAAAATCAAGCTTAAAAATCAAAGATATATAAAGTGATAGCCACTGTAGTGACAATAAAAGAAAAACATTTTTATGCACTACTCTTAATATTTTGCATATACTTACCTCTGTTAAATACGTACTATTAGTAACTGCCCCATTTTTGTAATTCAGAAAGTTGAGGCACACAGAGATGGAATGATTTGAACATGGTAATGGAGTAATAGTCCAGCAAGGCTCTGAAGCCTGATCATCTAGATCCAGTAAACATGCCCTGACTCCTATGCCATACCTCTCAGGGAGAATGGGTAGGTGGTCCTGTATTGCATAAGAAAGCAGATTGAGCAAAGGCCAGGGGGGCAACCCAGTAAGCAACTATCCTCCATGCTCTGTGCTCCAGATTCCTGCCCTGAGTTCTTGTCCAGCTTGTCTCAGTGACGAATTGTGACCTGGGAGATGTAAGATAAAATAAACCCTTTCCTCCCCAAGTTGGTTTTGGTCAGTGTTTTTATCACAGCAATAAAAAGTACCTAGGACACACACTAAGTCCAATTAGTGCTGCCCACAGGCACATGTGCATGGAGTAATCTGCGGAGGCATGAGGAACCTACCAATGGCTGGTCATTCCCCTCCCCCACAAAGAAAAATGACTTTCCCCTCCCTCAGCAGCTACCAACTGCCATTAGCTCCTTGGCTGAAGGTATGGCATTTGGAGTCTTTCCACTTTGCATCATGGGGTATTTTTGTTTGTTTGTTTTGAAACAGGTCTGCCTGTAACCCTAGCTGGCCTGGAACTACATTTGTGGGCCAGGCTGGCCTCTGTCTCACAGATATCCACCTGTCTCTGCTTCCCAAGTGCTAGGATCAAAGGCATATATCACTGTGCCTGATCATGGTGAACTTTTAAACTCTCTTGATCTTGTGGTGGTCCTGTGCAGGTAACCAAAGTTACTGTGAGTTCATGTATGTAATACCCATATCATGTCCAGAGACTAGACTTTCACAGCCTTCCTCCTCATCTTCTATCTCTTTTTTCTTCCCTATTTTCCACTATGATCCCTAAGCCTTGGGGTGGGGATAAGAGGTTGATAAAGATGTCTCATCTATGGCTGAGCCCTTAAAGTCACTTACTGTCAGTATTTTGAGCAGTTATGGCGTCCTGAATTAAACACTACATTGTAGTAAAAACCTTCTTGGACCAAGGTGGAGAGCAGCACAAATTTATGGATATAAACATATTTAGAATTCTGTTTTACAACCTGATAATTTACCAAAACTACACCAATTGGTTCTCCCCTAGGACCTATACTTTCCTTATCCGTGCATTTTGAGCATACTAACAGTACTGGCTATGAACTCTCTCATGTGGCCAGGCCTCAAACATAATCAAAAGAGCAGTTGATCACTCCTGTAAGCAGTCTTGCTACTATTGTAGTAGTGCTTATATATTGCCTGACAATCCGTTATTGTGGCATGGAGTGCCCAGCAATAGGCAAGACCATCAATTTTTCCACCAGCAACATATCACCATATACAACACTTATGAGCACTATGAAAGCTAGCCAGCAGGGAATTTACTGCTCAGTTTCAAGGTTGATTTCTGCATGTCGTGCAACTGAAGTGTATGATGTCTCCAGCAAGAGGCTTTTATGATTTTGGCAATGATGGGCCACTTAAAGAAACATCAGCAACCTCTCTTGTTTGGGATACATCTGGAGCCTCCCTGACCAATAACTTAATAGGGAAGTAACCTGTGCTTGGTAGCAAGATTTTCACTTAATAACCCATGTGTTCTGTGAACAGCACTGTTGGCCCATGCAGGATAGCTCTGCTCAAACTTCTCAGTTTCTTAAGTCATACTTTAATTAATTATGACCTAGTGGAGTTCCATAAGGCTTCTTCATGTATCCTTAATTTTGGCTGACACATCTCCTACCCTGCATTTTGCCAACCTGTTACCCTCATTTCCACTTAAAACTTTAGTTCTCAGTGTTCCCTCCCTTTGTTCATTCACAGTCCAGTGTTCTTCTATCCCCTTTTATTATATATTTTTACATAGGTTGCAAGTTCATGAGTTCCCATGTAGACTCTACATGCACACTTTATCTTGTTTTTCCCTTCCTTCACCTTCTATCTCAATTTGATTTTCTGTTGCTGTTATAAAGCACCCACTAAAACAAATCTCTAAAGGAACGGGTTTAGTTCATCTTACACGTTATAGCCCATAATCTAGGGATGTCAAGAAAGGAACTCAAGATACAAACCTAGAAGAAGGAACGAAAGTAGAGACCATGGAGAAACACTGCTCACTGGCTTACTTCTCCTGCTTGCTCACTACCTTTCTTATACAACCAGCCCAGGGGTGGCACCACTCACAGTGGGCTGGTCTCTTTTATATACGTAGCTGAGTTTTATGGTAGTTCTGTTTTAGATTTTGAGAAATCTCCAGAATGATTTCCAAAGTGGCCACACTAGTTTACATCCCCATAGTGTATAGGTATTCCCCTATCACTACATTCACCCCGGCATTTGTTTTCATTTGTGTTCCTAATGATAAAGCATTCTGACTGAGGTGAGATGGGATATTAAATTACTTTTAATCTGCATTTCCCTGATAGGTGAGGATGTTGAACACTAAACATCATTATTTTCCACTTGTATACCTTCTTTGACACCTATGTGTTTAGATCAGTAGCACATTTTGCAATTGGGCTGTTTGTTATTTTGATATTTCATTTTAGTACTTCTTTGTATAGTCTAGACACTAATCCTATGTTGTATGTATACATGGCAAGGATTTCCTCCCATTCTGAGGGGCTGGTCTTCACTTCACCTACAGTTTCCTTTGTTGTACAGAAGCATTTTTAGTTTCCTGAGATCACATTTGTTAATTATTTGTCTTATTTCTTGTGCTATCAAAGGCCTAACAGAAAGTCCTTACCTGTGCCCACAAGTTCAGTTACCTCCTTACATGTAGCTATCCAGTTTGATGAGCACAGTTTGTTAAAGATGCTATCTTTTCTCCAATGAGCATTTTCTGGCCTCTGTCAAAAAAAAGGAGGCTGCAGAACTATTGATTTGTATGTCCATCCTTAATTCTATTCTATTCATCAATATGTCTCTTTTTATTGCAGTATCATGGTGTTTATATTACTATGGCTCTATGGTATAGCTTGATATCAGGTATGGTGATACTTCCTGCAAAATTGATTTTGCTCAGGATTTTTTTAGCCATCCTGGATTTGTGCATCTCCATGTAAATGTTTTGATTATTTTTTTCTATGTATCTGAAGAAAGCCCCTGGTATTTTGATTGAGATCCCATTGAATCTGCAGATTGCTTTTGGTAGGATGGCCACTTTACAATATTAATCCTACCAATCCATGAGTATGAAAGATTTTCCTTCTTCTAGTGTCTTCCTCAATTTCTTTCTTCAGCATTGTAAAGTTATCACTTAAAGGTCTTTCATTCCCTTGGCTAGGTTTATTTCCATGTATTTTATTTTTTGTGTGGCTATCATGAACTATGTCGATTTATTTTTCAGTATGTGCATCATTGAAACATAGAAAGACTACTGACTTTTGTTTGTTATTTTTGTATCCTGTCAATTTTCTGAAATGATTAATGAGCTCTAAAAGATTTTTTGGTGGAGTCTTTATGGTCTCTTATGTAAAGAATGCTATCAACTACCAGGGGAGTAAAATGAAAGAAGAAGCTCAAGTGAAGGCATGGAGGTGGGGGGATTGTAATAGGAGACAGGTATTCTCAAGGAGAAAATGGGGGTACTTTAACAAGGGAGGAGGAGGAAAGTTAGATAGGGAGAGAGAGGGGAGAAATAAATAAAGCTTAGGTGGCATATAAAGCCAGAGGGAAATGTGTTAGCTCAAAAACCTACTACAAAAATACACATAATATCTGAACATAAGTGCATGTATATGCCGAAAGCTATATAACAAGAAACACAGTGCCAAACAAGAGAAGCCTCCCTTCAAGTTGTTGATCAGGGCAGTTCAATAGACTCCCCAAATTACACAGGCTTGTGGGTGGGTCTCCATCTCCAGCATGGCCATTGTGCGCCAGCCGTCTTAGAGAACAGAGGGTGGTCGAATGGGTCCTTAGGCAGCCCAGAGTGTGACAGGAAGAATTCCCAGGAGACTGCATCAGTGGACAGCTCATTTATTGAAACCAAGGCAGGGGTTTATATAGGGAGGCCTTTCTGGCTGTTACAGAAGGCGGGAAAGTTAAAGATGGGGTCTTTAGGTAAAGACGGGAAAGTTGTAGGGCTGACGTGGAAATTAGGAACAAGGAAACATAACCCCCAAAACCTGGCTTTGGTCTGGGGTGGTCTTTCTGGGTGGAAAAGAAGACTGAGGGACAAGGATGTCATATCTGCAGTGGCTTCCTGAGACCTAGGTTATAGCTTCAGACAGAGCAGGTCAGGACACCTGCCGTCCCTTCAGGGTCTCCGGGGGGTCACACTGCCAGCTTGATGTCTTTATGCAATAGGCCCAGGTCCCACACAGGCTGTTGCTATAGTCCATGATTACCTCCCAGAACTCGAATATAAGACCCTATGACTGAAGACAGGACACACTTCATACACAGGACTTGGAGAAATAGTTCTGGAACTGACCTGAAGGCCTCCTCCCTGAAGACTATCTCTCATAGTTCTGTAGGATACTATGCAAGCTGCAAAGAGAGAAAATCAATCAATGGTCCAATCCAGCTGTAAGCCTAAGAATCACAAAGATCGGCACAGTAAGCTATTGCTATTGGTCCACTAGTGTCAGTGTATCTTGGGGGTAATCAACAGATATGTAATTGAACTTAAAGCTCTCTCAGTGGGAGCGAACACATGTATGCCAATGCACACATAGCCAAAAACATATGACTAGAGGGGACATATCCTAGAAAAAACCTTATCTCTGTCATATTCCTAGTCAAATGTAATTTCTTACTGTAGGCTAAATATGGATCCTCATATTTACAGACAAGTATACCATTCATCAGTCATCAAAGAAGCTTCCTTTTGCAACAGATGGGAGACTATTAGAGTTCCACAATTGTTCAGACACACAGAATAAGTATCTATGAGATGACCAGCCCTGAGCGACATATCTAATGCTCAAGGAACATGGCAGAACAGGGGATAAGAGAGAATCCTAATGCATTATTCAACTCTCACCAATGAAGCTTCCTCTTGCAGTAGAGTACAATACACACACACACACACACACACACACACACACACACACACAGAAGACAACAACTGGCCAAAGTGTAGAGAATAAGAGACTGCAGAATTTGTGTCCCTGGATAAGACTCTAATATTAAAACTCTAATATTAAAACCCATGGCTCTGGGAACATTGCAGAAGAGGGGGAAGAAATTGTAAATGGTGGTACTGAGTTTAAGGAACTTGGTGTCAAGAATGTAACTTTACATTGACTCAAAGAACAAGAAATCTAGTGACTCCACAGTTTCAGTAATTCTGTAGTCTGAAAACAGCAGTGCATTTAACTGACTCTCAGCCATTTTCTCATATCCAGTGACACAATGTGCTGGATTGTGTCACAGCATGCTTTATTTTATTAAACTTTAAGGAGATAAAAATAGTGCAAATATTTTAACCATCATTTCCATTGTTTTCCAGTTCAATATACAAATCAAATAGTTTATTTAATAAAGTAAATTCTGAGAACAAGAATAAAGATATAGAATCTAACATACCTGTGATTAATGGATTCATCTCATTTTTATATTACTTTCTATGGTATATTTAGTATTACTTCTTCTATTCCTTTAATTTTATATGTATGAGTGTTTTGTCTTCATGTATGTAAGTGCACCCATGTTGTGTAATGCCTATGGAGGTCGGAAGAGGGTGTCAGATCCCCTAGAACTGGAGTTACAAATGGTTTTTAAACACTATATGGGTGCTAGAAAATGAACCCTAGTCCTCTGCAGGAGCAGCCAGTTCTCTTAATCACAGAGCTGACATTCACTCCCTTATTTAAAAAAAAATCTTTTATTTACTATTTTTAAAAGATTTTACATGTATGAGTGTATTACCTGCATGTATATTATTGCACCTGTGTTGTGCAGTGCCTGTGAAGGTTACAAAAGGGCATTGGATCCCCTGGAACCGGAGTTACAGGCAGCTGTCAGCCATCATGTGGGTACTGGGAATCAAACCCAGTCCTCTGCAAAGACAATCAGTGCTCTTAACCTTTGAACCAGCTCTCCAGCCCTTATATTAATTCTAACCTTTATACATGACTAATCTTTGGTCCTCTTCCTGACTGAATTTAATTTTTGCCCTACTTTATTATGTGCTAGAAGTATTATCATTCCAAATATTCTTTGCCAAATCCCATTATTAATTCTATTGTAATATAGAGTATGTACATTGTTTTATCAGAACTATTTTTCTGAATTCAGGTGACCAACCACCTTACTTTGCCCAAGACTTTACTTTTTGTGGTAACTGTGGACAACCCCTCAGTTCTGGACAAACTAGGATAGGTGATCAACCTACTGCTTGATACAGCTTCTAAAAAGTTAGAAATTCTAGGACAGGCTCTCTAAAATTGTGTATCCACACATTTATTGAAATAAAACTACTGATGTGCAGGTTAAAAAGTATCTTGATGCTTCTCTTGGAAAAATAAATCATGCTAGTCAGAACTAGATTTTAAATTAAAGGTAAGAATTTATTTCATTTGGACTTGTAATAAAGGAAAAATGACAAGAATAGTTAGTACATTGATAAAGAAAATCAAGCTGACATAAACATTTCATTATTACAGAATATTATTATAAAACATATTTGAGATTAAGAAGTTAAGTTGTACATAAGACTTTGATAAATGTAGAACAGAAGGCATACACAGAAAAGCTGGTTACATGCAGATTTCTATGTCCAAATGGACACTTTTATATTTAATATTGCCGAGGTTTTTTGATAAGGCCTGAATCTTAAAAGGAGAGCTATTTTAAGACTATACAGAGAGCCACCTTCCATACATTTCCTTGGCAAAGCTTTACCACAGATGAAATGAGAAGCAGTTAAAAACAAAGCTAAGCAAATAAATAGAAAAATTAAGAGACAGAAAAGAACCAGATGAGAAGTTACTTTGCTTTTGATGTGTTCTTGTTTTCAGGAATATGACCTAGACTGACAAGTTTTGTATGCAAGGAGACCAGTGTTTGCTATTGTTGCTGGCTATGACAATATTCTCTCCAAGGTGGGGCCTGTCCTATTGGCCTTCATGGGCATCAGCAGCAGGAAGAATCCTGTCGGTGCTAATAATAGCAACATAGAGAAGACTGGTAAATATACAAGCTGCTGGATATGTGTCCTGGCTTTGTTCATTTTCATATATCAAATTTTGTTTTCTTGTTGTTATTTTTCCAATAGAATATGTTAAAACTGAGCTGAAATTTGGAGAACTGAGATTTAAATCCTGGTTCTAATACTTGATTGACCTTATAATATTAGGCAAGCACATTCACCTTTCAGTGCTTTATACTAGAAAGTCACTCCATGACCTCTGTAATCATCATTCAGTGACTTTAAGTCAAATTCAAAACATAAGGAAATTGCTTGTACAATATTATCTGATATCAAATCCCTCCATATCCCTATGTATACTGAGACAACATAAAAAAATTATAATTGATAAGGCTCTGGAAGACTGCCTGGACTTATACCCTTCCTTATACAAATCCTTTCCTTCATCTGTCTAATGGGAAGGTTAAGAGTCCCTAACCTTAGCTGGTATGTGGTGGCACAAGCTTTTAATCCCAGCACTCCAGAGGCAGAGGCAGGTGGAACTCCCATGAGTTCAAGGTCAGTCTGGTCTACCTAGGTAAGTCCAAGCCAGCTGGGTTTATCAGGAGACCCTGTCTCAAAAAAAAAAAAAAGTCCCTCACAGGTTTTATTAAAATCAACTGAACTAATTTACCTAAAATCAAAAGGGCACTACTGGTTAATTTTTAATACAGGAAGGAAGAATTAATGCATTCATTCAGACATGTCTTTTCTAGTAGGAGATGTGTGGAAGGACACAAATGGAACAATGAACTTTTTAAGTTTAATGCCTTCTTCCTAGTTTAAATCGAAACTATCCACACCCTTAGTTATATTCCAGCATGAGGATTCTATAACTTTGAAAAAATAGCCTGGGTGGCTTATTCTTACACAGCTTGCTTGTCCCTAGTTTTAGAGGTCCTGATTTAGTTGATCAGGGATAAGGTTGAGAATTTGCATTACCAACAAGTTTCCAGGTTGCTATTAGTATCATTCACCTGTGGATCATTCGTTGAGAGTCACTGTATTGCATAAGCTCTTCATCATTTTTCATGACCAGAGAACTATTAGAAACTACCTAAATTGGGTGTCTGAGGGCAGGATCTCTTATTCATTATATTAAACGGAACATCTTGCTAGTTTGTCTGTGACTACCAAGATACCTGATCATACTTCAAGAACTACTTATCTAGTAAACGATGTTGTATCTTGCAGTGCTTTAGCCGCAATGGCCTTTTATCTGTACTTAAAATAAACTCAAGGGTCTACCTCAGGATCCGTGTAATTCTAATGATTTAGACTTGGGAATTTATTTTCCCA
The DNA here is from genome assembly GCA_035773235.1 of Eospalax fontanierii. Taxonomy (NCBI): domain Eukaryota; kingdom Metazoa; phylum Chordata; class Mammalia; order Rodentia; family Spalacidae; genus Eospalax; species Eospalax fontanierii. The sequence goes on from CM069525.1 coordinate 84,181,957, forward strand.
GATTTTCATATGGCTGACTTACCTTTTCTTTAAATTTTCACCTCCACTTCATGTGTGTGAAGAAGAGATATTATGTCTTACACTATTAAATTTCATTAAACATTTGAGATGAGAAACTTACTTTACAAATCATACTTTTTATATGATGAAGCCACACTTTCCTGAGCCACTCTCCAGCTTACCACCTTTAGTTTTTTTCATATGAGTTATCCAGTCTGTAAATATATTGTTTAAACCAAGAATTTATTTGCTTATTTCTCTTCTCACAGCATGTAAGTTCCATGAGCTTGGAAAATTTTAACAACTGTATCTCAAATATCTAAGAGTGCTATTATCATTCCATCTGGAGCAAAAGACTAAATTATCATGTTATCAAAACTAGCAGAGAGCCACATTTCCCTCTAGATTTGATATTTTAGTCTTCCTTAATCCCTGTGATGTGAGGACCCTACATTGGAGACTCAAGAAATGAATGTTCCATGAGGGCAGAATAACTTTGTACTATTAATGTAATGACCTATGTACTATTAAACAAAGTGAACTCAAACAAAAAGTATACAGGATTTTGCTAGTTGCATGTGTGTTTGTTGAGCCAAGAACAGAATATTACAATGAGTGGAGGAAGTTCTAATTACCGCAAAAAATAACAAAACTAGTTCACTAGGTGAACTGTTCTTCAACAACAATGCTGCTGACAGATTTTGTTACCAGATATTCAGCCTACAGCACAATGATGGAAGGGAAGCCCTTGTCCCTCTATCTGTGGAGTGGGTCTCACAGGCAAACAGTGAAAAACCACTACACTCAACTATCTCAAAAAGATTCAGAAAGCACATGGAAACAAAATAATGATTTGCAGAGGCCTTACATCAGAAAGCCTTGGGGTTTACTAAACTTGCTTCACAGATTTTGATCCTTCCAAGTGAGCAAAACACTGCCAGAAAAGTACAATGACAGTACACAACATTGACTCGCTTGCTTATTTTGTTTGTAAGACACAAATTCATAGTGTGGCAATGTCAATAGCTCACAAGGTCTTTAGGAATATATACAGATACTGACTTGTGGTGAAGAAATAATGGGTGGTTCATTTTAGATGGAACTTTTCATTTTCCATATTTTTAGAATAATCTTCTGGCTCTTTAGGCCCCCAAATTACTTACTGACCTAATGTAGTTGAATTCCCTTATATCTAGTTTTAAGCTCTTCAATCTAAACCATGAGAGATAAGGAGCTGTTCTTAAAATCTCTGATAATTTGGCACAGCTTTAAGAGACATGCATGGAGCCGTGAAGAAGGAAGGTAACACTACACTAGGCAGCCAAATCAGCTGTGTTGCATCCCAGGCCAATGGGTGACAGATGTTGCTGTCAGACCACCCACACAATCAAATCATTTGGCTGCTCTCTCTTTCTTTCCACAGAGAGGGGCTTTTAATGAACCCACAAATGACAAATTTCAAGCAGTTTTCTCTTTAGAGAGGAATATGTTTCATCTATAAATAATGCCAAAAGAATTAATCTTTTGTCACTTGTGTTTATTTCTCAAGTGGCTGTTAGCCCTTGCTGGTTTACAGCTTGGTGTGACAATAGTACAGGATACGTTTACTTTTTTTCTTTTCCAAGGGGAAACCAGCCTTCACAACAGTGATATCCTGGATGTTTTCCAGAAAGAGAGCTTGCAAAAATCACACCTGTGACACTAACAGACATCAATTTCCCTCTGGTGGTTGCTTGCCAACTTAACTCATCAAATAAACAAGGAGAGAGCTCTCAAGCCTTTCTACATGGACACAGGACATTTGCTTTTAAATGGTGATTCAAGAAATGCTAAATAATACCCTTTATCTGGAGGAGATAGCTAAACCCTCAGACAACTGTAAAGATTATTTTGAGTATCCTTGGCACCTGAGGCTTGAGTTCTGGGAGTTATGCAAATTCCGCTGGAAGCTAAACAAATTCTTATCTCCAGTCTGCCAGTGTGGTTGTATTGATGTATCTAAGGCTTTGTCTCATGCAGAGTCACACATTCCACAGCCTAAATTGATGGCAAGGTCATTCCTTCAAATGTTTGAGGGGACAACTTACTTGCTGTGCTATGCCAACTTTAAATATTAATTCAGTGACCAAATTCAATTTAATGTCATTTCCATACATAATAAGTTGCCAGGTTCCCTTACTTTATGGAAAGTTTACAGGGGTGTGTTAGTTTCCTTAACCAGGAGAGTGGAGGTATTTAAAAATAATTAAAAGAAAGACCCTATGATCCACAGTGGACATGAGGGTTCATTCTCATTGTTCAACAAGAAATTAGGGGCAACTGGTGTGTGTAAGAACAGCTGTTATAGGGCTGGAGAGATGGTTCAGAGGTTAAGAGCACTGACTGCTCTTGCAGAGGACCCAGGTTCATTTCCCAGCACCCTCATGGTGGCTAACAACCTTCTGTAACTCCATTTCCAGGGAATCTGACACCCTCTTCTGACCTCCTTGGGCATTGTATCACACGAGCGCACTTTTATGCATGCAGACAAAACACTCATACATATAAAAAATAAATTAAAAAAATATTCTCTGTGAAATTCAGGAGTTATTCTGAAGGAAAATGACATGAAGGGAAATATTAAAAACTGTGTCAAATGCAAGGTGTGGTGATGCACGCCATTAGTTCTAGTACTGCAGAGGCACAGATAGGTAAATCACTGTGAGATGAAGGCAGCCTGGTCTGCATAGCAAGGTCCAGACTATCCAGACTAGCTAGGGCTTCAGGGAGACTGTGTATCAAAAATTGTGTGTGTGTGTGTGTGTGTGTGTGTGTGTGTGTACATATATAATGGGAAAAGTTACACTGTGAAATGGGGAATGTTTAAACATGACCTTAAAATGTAGGTAAGATTTAAGTTTCCAAAAATAGGTAAACATGAAAAGTTGGATGGTCATGATAAAGTAAAACAATGGTGATAGAAAAGACAAGGAGAAGGCAGAGATCAGAGTATGTGTGTTTCATTGATTTGTGTGTACAACATGTACACATATGGCTGTAGCATAAGTACAAGCCAGAGAGTCCTTAGTGACATGTAAAACAAGAAAGATGCTTTGAAGCTAAATCATAAAAGGTCTTGAATACCAAACTGAGGAGATTCAATAGTGGGGAGATACTGAAGGTTTTTAAAGAGAGGGTTATGGTCCCTTTAATGAATTTGAAGTGGGAATGAACTGTAATGTGATGGGTGATCAGGATTTAATGGAACACTAAAACAAGAAAACTATTTGGTTTTGTCATTCTTTGCTTTTGTTTTGAGACAGGGTACTGCTATGTAGGACAGAATGGCCTCAAACTTTCGATCCTCATGCCTCAGCCTCCTGAGTACTGGGATTATAAGAGAGTGGCAGGCACCATACACGGCTCCATAGTTTACTGTTATAGGGAACTGGGTATGAAAAAATTAAGTTGGAATGTAATTCCATAGTAATTAAAACAGACCCTGAATATCTACATTCAGCATGTTAAATTTTTCCTTCCTGTTCAGCAACTTCTATGTAGATGAAGTATGAAGGCCTAAAGTAAAACATGTTTTGCCAAGTTAGTCTTTTTAATATTAATCTGTTCCTTGGAATATAAAAGAAATTAGCCACACAGGGGAAAAGGCAGATTTATTTCATATATTTTGCTGCTTAGATCTTTAATAATAGAGGTCATATAAAGAACAGAACTTAAACAACCTTACTAGACTGTGGAAAAGACAGAAGTGATAGCTTCCAAACTCACATACAAAAAGAATTATCTTGAAGATTTCAAAGGTACCTTTCTTCTGTGACCCAGGTCATGAATAAAAACAGAAAAATAGTCCTAAAAATAGTTCCCACTTTATTTGATGGAGAAATTTTAGTTAAACTCTTGAGCTTGCTCTTGAGTAAAATAATAAAAAAAATGAAATAGAAGGCAGGAAATGGTATTTCCATTGTTGTAAAGCAGCTACACAATGCCCAAGGAAAGAAAAAGAATGACTCTAATATAAAAGTCTTGGATTCTGGCAAGCTGTGGATTATTCATACTATTTGGTTCTGAGGGTCATAGAGTGAACCATATGTCAGTAACAGCATGCTGAATGCCATTTTTTTCAGCCTAAATGAAAATCTCCAACATAATTACTTGGAAATGGTCTCTGCTCCTTTAAGGTCTGCAGTTGTCTTTCTTTCATTTTCTTTACTGTCTTTCAAAAAACTTTTCACAAAATTTGTAAATATGAAGAGTAAGTTGAGTCTAGTCAACAGTATATGTTTTCAGGATGTAATTCTTAGAAGTGGCTATTTAAAAGGCAAAATGGTACATAAAAATGAAGAAGAAAGAGAGGGAAAGAAGCATTGCTTTAAACTTCTGGCACCTTATTATGTTTATTTAACAGTGTCCACGTTAAGAATGAAGCATTATCATTGTCTTTTGCTTTCCTGTTATGGTTCTTAGCTCAATAAGGTCCGGCTTCCTTATTTTGTAATACTAGGAATGCTGCTGCACTCAGTCATCAGATTTATTTTTGGTAACTGTATCCTGTTCTCCATCTCTAAGGGCATATTATCAAATTCTTCAAAATGATTCAGGGTGTGTGATTACTTCTCAAGCAGTTTGAGCAACATAATAGGACACAACTATTTCAATAACTAACCATAGGCAAACGGAAAAGTAGTGCCCTTATTTTCTGCCTGGAAGCAAGTGTTACTATATTTCTGTGTCTTTGGTGAATATTCACGTGCATTTTTCACAGTCTTCAGAGTTTTTTCCCTATCCTTATCCAATCCCTCACAAATAATGGTCTCGAAGTCAAGCATAAGCAACATATCTTTCATTAGATTAGAACAAGCGCTACTGACACTTTAACAACAAGATCTACCCTTTTTGTAGTAGAAATGAGTTATACTGAGTGAGTCTATATGTTTCTGAATGTATATCCACATGCTAAAATGTGAAATCCTTTATCTAAATAGAAACACAGCTACATTTGTGCTGTTTATCCATCTAAATGTATTCAACAATTATTTGTGTTTTATACAGTACTGTACGTAGCAGACAGATCTGCATACTGTAGAGAGGATGAAATGAAGAGTACCGCACAGGCTGTTGTCTCAAGACTTATGTAATTTTTCAGGGCATAGAGGATGTGGTAGTATATGATAAATATGCAAATGTCTAAAGTGCAAATGAGAATATAAAGACAATAGAACAACCCTGCTGGAGGGGACAAATCATGAATTGCAGCTGGAACAGACAAGAACCTGGGAAGTGGAAGCATTTCTGGGTGCTACAGAATTTAAGAGAAAGTACCTCCAAAAGCAGAAATAAGAAAGAAAACGATCCAGCAGAAGCAACAGCATCTATGTATAAAGCATGGAGGAAAGAAAATCTATGGTACAATTGAAAAAAGACCAGTGAGGCAGTCTGATAGAACATAGAGTTTACATCCTGTGGCAGTGGACAGTAAAAAAAAGAAGGTTCACTGAAGCCACATCACGGAGTACATGCACCAGAATGAAAAGTTCACAATTTATATTCAGTGATGATATGAAGGTTTCTCAGGACAACTCAGAGAAGAACAATGCTTTACTGTATTTATTTATTCATCTGTTGATCTTTAACATTCCATATTTCAGAAGGAATTCAAGGCCACCAACAAAAGTAAATACAATATAATGAGACAAAATTACAAAAAGAGATAATGATCAAGAGAAAAAGCAATACACAAAATAGCCTAATGACACCAGGAGTGAGAAGTACACAAACATGAGTAAAGAATATTTTATACAGTCATTAATTGTGAGGTGCTCACTCAGATCTGTAGTTCCAATTTATGCAAGGATTTAATATATGAACAGTTGTGTTAGCATTCTGTGATGGGATAGGGTTCATTGTCAACCTGGCAAGATTGAGAATCACCTAGATAACGTCCTGGCATATCTGTAAGAGATTGTCTACTTTAGGTTAATCACTAGGCACACTTGTGGGAGATTATCTTCACTGTGCTAAGTGAGATGGGAAGACCGCCACTGTTCGTGTCTCTAAACCCGGTATGGGATTCTGGAATGTATGAAGGGAGAAAGGATGGTGAGCAGCAGCATGCATTTTTCTTGCTTCCTGAGTGTGGGCGTGATGTGACCAGCTGCTTCAAACTCCCAGTGCCTTGAATTTTCTGTCTTGATGTTTTTATCCGTGTATATACTCAACTGTTTGAACATTTGTTCCCCAGTTGGTGGCACTGTTTGGGAGGTCATGGAAGCTTTAGGAGGCGTAGCCTTCCTAGAGGAAGTATGCTACTGAACGTGGCCTTTGAGAGTTCATAGCTTTGACTCACTTCTGGTTTGCTCTCTCAGTTCCAGATTTGTTGTTGCAGAAGTGAGTTCTCCTGTTCCAGCTGCCACACAGCTTGCTGCAATGCCTCCCCACTATTATGGACTCATTCCTCTGAAACTATAAGCCAAAAGAAAGTCTGTCTTCCATAAGTCACTTTTGGTCAAGGTGTTTTAATCACAGCAACAGAAAAGTAACTAATACAGTTTTACAGACATAATAACCTGAAATAAACTTATAAAGTGAAAAGATTTGAGATCATTGTTTTGAGGTTTACATTTCATAGTTGATTAACCACAATTACTGTGAGTCTGTGTTGTACAACATAGGAAGGACTCATGCAAGAGCAAAATCATTCAGTTCATGGCAGGGATACAAAAGAGGGAAAAAGAAACAGCGAGTCTCACAATTTCCATCAAGCACATGCCCCCAACAACCTAAGAGCTGACATTAGGCCCTACTTTTTAATGTTTCCAGTTCTTCACAAGAGTACCAAACTGTTGACAGAGCCTTTAACTCATTAGACTTTAAGAGACATTCCAGATCCAAACTATAGCAACTGTGAGAATTGGCTTTTGTGTCAAGTTGAATATGGATTAAGGAATATACCACAATCTGACAAAACATGTTATTTTGTTACTATTAAAATGTTTTCAGAAGAAAATAACATCTGAGTCTCAGTTGGCAAAGTGGAAAAAAATCCATCCCAATGTGGATGGGGACCTGCTACACACTCATCTACTGTCATACACATCAGAAATCTAATCTTCCCAGCCCTTGGGCCCTAGGACTTATAGAAACAACACCACTCTCTGGGTTCTCAAGTGTTTGGCTTTGAGCTAAGAATTACACAGTTAGGTTGCTGTGATTTTAGTCTATCATGCATCTCAGAATCTCCAGCCTGCAAAGCTTTCCATGGGAGTACTCAGCCAGTATAATCTATGAGAAAATCCACTAATAGTCCCCCATTTTACATTTATATACATATGCTATAGTTTCTGTCTATCTGGCGAAACTGGACTAATACAAAGGCCAATGATACATCAAAATTATACTTTTCTAAGGCAGTGACACAAAGGAGGGATTAGGGAAGTAGACAATGTACATACATTAAAAAGTGTTGAGAAAACTATTATTATGGCAAGGACTTCAACAACAGTAGTAGAAAAAGATATTCTTATGGAATCTGATTTCCTTTACTAGAAGTCCAGCAAAGAGGATAAACTATTGGTCCTAAACAGATTGCAAATAACAAATTACAAAGATGTATAAAACATTTGGTTCTATATTCTGTCTGCTAGATGTGTTTTCTTTAGGGTACATATGTTGCACAATTAATTTTTTTCAAGAAGTTCTTCCCTAAATGTCCCCAGGCAGTTGGCAGGTTAAAGTCCTCTGTGACCTCTGTGTATAAACAATGGCATATTGAACTGTTACACTGTGTAGTACCTTTCAAAGTGGACTACTTTTTGCAGTCTGAATACTAGCAAGCCATTAAAGAAAAAATGTTCAGTTAATAACTTGTTTCTTTCAAAATAAATAAAGAATATGCTTCTCTCCCTTTTTGTGTGCTCACTTTCAATATGAAGTTATATGATTCTAGCACCAGGGGAAAGAGGCAGCTTCCGAAAGCTACAGCAGCACCAAAATCAAAAAAGAGAGTTATAGCAACAGTGATACAGATTTGTTTCATTTTAGAATACCTGGACAAGGCAGCAAATCTATTTGAATAACAGTAGTTATATCCTCTTATGAGAGCCAGTTATTCCCTACTGGGGCTAAATTATTCAGAGGCAGGGGCTTGTAGAAAGGGAGGGTAATTATCTCCAACAACAGGACATATTAATCTTTCCAAGCAAAGTATCATTTTAGGTGCACATGCATATGCACACCACTCCCCCCCCCCACATATAGACACATAGATCCAAACACATATACGTACACTCTATATTTTCAGCTACACTTTTTCATAATGTACTACAGAACGTTCCTTTCTGGGTTAATCACCATCTGTTGGAGGATGAAGCTTCGCTGGTAAGAATAGAAGGATATATTAATATTCTTTCTGATCCCTGTTACACTGTGTTCTCTGAGCCTTAAGTGTTAAGATTGCAGTGTAGATGTGTCACTTATGGCTGGGCACCTTCCAGAAACTTATACACTACTTTTGACAACAGAGGAACTTTTTAATAGTCTCCATCTATTGCAAAAAGGAGTTTCTTTGATGAGTGGTGAGAGGTACATTGTCTGTAAATATAAAGATACGTATTTATAAACTACATTCTTCTAAGGATGTGACCATAATAGGTTTTCTTCTAGAATCTATGGCCACTCAAGCCAATGTCAAGTTCCAGGTGGCCCATTAAGGACTGTGACAATAGCCTGTGTTATTTTTGGTGTCTCTTGGACTACCCTGAACAATAACTTGAAGAAAGGTTTTGCCCTGCCTGAAACTGTGTTGTTTTGTTGTGTGCCTTCATCTATGCACATGCATTCATGTATATTCTGTAAGTGTATTTTTCAATAGAACTCTGAACTAATACATTTCTTTCTAGTTTTTCACCCCAACTAAGCATCACTTATCTCTCATCTCTCCCCCTTGCTCTCAATTGCATCTCCAGTTAAAATATCCCCTATTTTCCCCATTTCCTCCTTGATAACACCTGTCTCCTACTATGCCCCTCTCTAGCTCTTTCTTCTCCTTTACTCCCATGATTCCTTTCTATTTCCCTGGCTCCTGCTGTTACATCAGGATATATACTCCACATCTAACGAATTGGAGCTAATATCTCAAATGAGAGAGAAAATATATCACATGTTTTTTCTGAGTCGATGTTACTTCACTTAGCATAAAAAAGCTCTAGTTCCATTCAATTACTTGCTAATCTCATGGTTTTGTTTGTTCTTTACTACCGAGTAGAAGTCCATTGTGTAAATGTAGCACATTTTCATCATCTTTTCATTAGATGAGGGACATTTAGGCTGTATTTATTTCCTAGCTACTGAGAAGAGAGTAGCAACAAACATGGCTGAGCAGGTGTCTCACTAGGATACTGAGTCTTTTGGGTAAATGACAAAGTACTGGTGTAACCAAATCTTATAGTAAATTTATTTATTTATTTATTTATTTATTTTGGTTTTCAGTAGTTCTCTGCACTGACTTCCACAGTGGTTGTACCACTTTTCAATTCCACCAGTCATGAATGAGGGATCCCCTTTCCCTACATCCTCCCTAGCATTTGGTGTCATTTATTCTCTTGATCTTATACATTCTGACTAGAGTAAAATTAAATCTTAAAGCAGTTTTATTTACATTTCCCTAATTACTAAGGATGTTGTATACTTTTTAAGGTATTCCTTAACCATTTTTCATTCTTCTTTTGAGAACTCTCTGTTCATATCCATAGCACATATTTTAATTGGGTCATTTGTTTTCCTGATTATTTTTGGAGTTCTTTGTATCATCTGGTTATTAATTCTCTCAGATGTACCACTGGTTGTTGTAGTAACTTTCTATTGCTATGATGATCAAAATGACCAAAACCAAATTGTTGAGGAAAAGGCTTATTTGTCTTTCAGCACAGTTAATTATGAAGAGAATCCAAAGCATGAACTCAGGGTGGAAACCTGGAGCACAGACCATGGAAGAATGCTCCTTACTGGCTTGCTGCCCTGTCTCAGCCTGCATTCATATACAACCCAGGACAACCTATCCAGTGCTGGCATTGCCCACAGTGGGCTTGTAATTTCCATATTATTCAACAATCAAGAAAATGCCCCCAAAGGCATTGCCACAATCCAGTCCAATGGAGGAAGTTCTTCATTTGGGGTTCCCTCTACACAGGTGTGTCCAGTTGACATCTTAAAGCTATGCAGCACACTGAGAAATATTTTCTCACACTCTGTGGTCTTCCTCTTCACGTAACTAGTTCTTTCCTTTCCTGTACAGAAGCTTTATAGTTTAATGAGGTCTCATTTGTCAATGAGCGACCTTAATTACTGAGTGACTAAAGTCTGATTTAGAAAGTCTTTTCCTGCCCCTATAACGTGTAAGGAACTGCCTAGGTTTTCTTCTAACAGTGTCAGCATCTGAGGTTTCACATTGAGGTCTTTGATGAATTTGGAGATGACCTTTGTGCAGGGTGGTAGATAGGTGTCTAATTTCATTCTTCTGTAGGTGTAGATTCAGTTCTGTCAGCACCATTTGTTGACGATGCTGTCTTTCCTCCACTGTGTATTCTTGACATCTTTGTCAAATAGCAGTTGGCTGGAATGGCATGCCTTCATGTATGGTCTTCTATTTTGTTCCATTTATCTGCAAGTGTTTTTTGTTGTGCCAATGCTATGCTGTTTTATGACTGTAGACCTTTAAAATAGTTTGAATTCTGGTATGGTATCTGTCCAGCATTGCTCATTGTGCTCAGAATTTCTTTGACTATTCAGTCTTTTGTAATTCTATATGAATTTTAGACTTTTTCTTTTCTATTTCTGTGACTAAAGTCATGGAGATTTTGATTGAGTGCATTGAATCTGTAAGTTTCTTTTAGTAGGATGTTCATTTTCATAATATTAATTCTTTTAATTGATGTGCACAGGAGGTCTTTCCATCTCCTTGTATCATCCTTAATCTCTTTCTTCTTCAAAGATTTAAAGTTTTCATTGCAGATATTGTTAATGTCTTTGACCACGTTTATTCCCAAATATTTTTTGAGTCTATTGTGAATGGAAATATTTCCATGTCTTTCTCAACACTTGTTATTGACATAGGAAAGACTAGTGACTTTTTACAGTTGATTTTGTGCCCTGCCATTTTGGTGAACTTGTTTATCTTTTCTAGCTTTTTTTTTGGTAGGATTTTTGGAATCTCTTATGTATAAGATCATATCATCTGCAAATAGGGATCAGTTGAGCTTGTCCTTTCTAAAAATAACCTTTTAATTTTCCTTCTTTTATTGTGTTGCTCAAGCCAGAGTTTCGAGCATTGTATTGAACAAGAGTTCAGATAGTGGACAGCCCTGTCTGTTTCCTGACTTTAATGGGAATGTTTTAAGTTTTACTCTATTTAGAAGGATATTGGCTGTGGATTTGTTGCATATAGCCTAAATTATTTTGAGATATGCTGCCTCTAGTATAGTTCCCTCTAAGAATTTTATCAGGAAGGTATGTTGTCAAAGACCTTTTGTACATCTATTGAGATGATCATGTGATTTTTGTATTTATGTCCATTTATATGATTTATTACATTTATTCACTTAGGTATGTTGAATCATCCCTGCATCTGTAGAATAAAGTCACCTTATGGTGGATGATCTTTTTGAAATGTATTTATATGCAATTTTATAGTATTTTGTCGAGATTTTTACATATATGTTCATTAGATATTTGGACCTATAGTTTTTTTGTTGTTGTTGTTGTTTCTTTACATGATTTTGTTATTAAGAAAATTCTGGTTTTATAGAAATAACATTATAGAAATATGTCCCTCTGTTCCTGTCTTTTGGAATAATTTAAGAAGTTTTCTTTATAGACCCTCTTCGAAGTTCTGGTTAAATTCTGCTGTGAATCAACGTGGATCTGGGTTATTTTTTAGTCAAAGGGCAGGAGCTGGAGAGTTAGTTTAGCAGTAAAGAGCACTGGATGTGCTTGTAGAGTACCTGGATTCAATTCCCAGCACTCGCATAATAGGTAACAATCATCCATAACTCCAGATTCAGGGAATCCAACATCATTTTCTGGCCTCCACAAAAATTATATGGTATACTTACATACGTACAGAAAATCATGCACATAAAAGAAAAATAAATATAACCAATTTTTAAATAAACAAGGTAAAAATCATCTATCAAAAAATAATCTATCAATAGGGCTGGAGAGATGTTTAATAGCACTGGTTGCTCTTCCAGAGGACCTGAGTTTGATTCCCAGCACCCACATGGCAACTAACAACAATCTGTATCTTCAATTCCAGGAGATCTGACACCCTCTTCTGACCTCCATGGGCATTGTATGTCAAGGTTGCACTTACATACATGGAAGCAATACACTCATACACATAAAATATAAATAATAAATAATGTATATTTTAAAATAATCTATCAAATTTCTATCCTTTGCTAACTCCTCTCTCTCTTTCCCTTAACAGGCAAGATGCTTAAGATTGTTCTTTCTCTTTTTGTCCTATTTCATTACTTCCCCAAAATTCTGAGAACTGCTTACCTTACTTTCACTACTATCTCTCTCCATCATTAATTCATTGCTCTAGATGAGCCAAATAAAGCTTCAAGATCCCTCCTATCCTCCACCTATAGTACAGATGTCTTGTGAAAGGAACTGGTAGCAATGCCTCAGTACTCAAGAAGCCTCCCAACATTTTCCCACCTGTATCACCACACTCTAGCCTGTTGCTCACAGCTTGCCATAATCATTGTTTCACACCCAGATTCTCTTTCTGCTTTCAAAGAACATCTGTTAGTTCAAGTTATCTTACTATTTCAGTTTCATCATCTGAGACTGCTTCTCTGATCACTTTAAGTTTTATGCTCTGGAGCCTGTAGAATATATCATACCAAAACCACACAGTCATTGACACCATTCAAATACAGAATGTTGGCTTCTGGTTTGCCAGAGGGGGTAGGGAGATGGATTTAAGGTTTTCTTTCTTTTTATGCTGTAAGTTACCATTATTTTATCTTCTCATGGTTTCAACTACCATTTAATTTTCAAACTTCTCTCCTCAGAATCAAACCTATATATCCCACTACCAGGAACACGTTACCCTTTGGGTATCCAATATCAAACTCAGACTCAACATGTTCAAACTAAACTCATCATTTCCTTTCTAACATTTTATTCTTCTGATTTCCTTTTAGTGGTGAATGAAACTATCTCATGGTCTATGTGGACATTGATGCCAGAATGGTTTATATGATAAACCAGAATGGATGAACTAAAGATATATAGCAGACATAGAATTGAGTTTGTAAATATACTTATATTCCTCATCTATAAAGTCTTAAATTAGTTGAACTTATTTTGTGTAATAATATAGCAATTCAGTAGCTATCATTTAATACATTTTATCTTGAGTAATACAACCATGTAGCTACAATTTTTTTATCATATCAAAACACCCAGAATCTTTGACTATTAAGACATGGCTCATAAATAATACATTAGTGATTATTAGATAGAAGTAATAAACATAAGACATCTTTTTAGGGTAGCTGTCCATGAATTTTTCCAAGCATAAATGTTGGACAAATATCATCCCACCAAATTAAAACATGAAATGTTCGTATATGATAACACCCTGGATCAGTGCCTTGTCACACAGTTCCTAAACTTGCTCTAAACCTTCAACTCTATACATTATTTTATTTTTTAAAAATTTATTGAGCTTCGTATCTATATCAGTGGTAGAACACTTACCTGTGTGTATAAGTCCCTGTGTTCAAACCCCAAAACTACAAAAAAAAAAGACTAAGAAAGAAATTAAAAAATATGCAAGTTACTATTTTGAGCAAGAAAGTTCCAGCATGTTACAAACAATGGACTTAGACTTTTGTGTTCTCTTTGCCTAACAGGTTTCCTACTCTAATTTTCTGCCCACTCTTCCCCCAAAGATTGCCCAAAGCAATGGCTCACCTAGACTCCTTGTCAGGTAGCTTATGTTTGGCAGAAGAACCTCTAACAACAAGATGCATTTTTTTGAAGGTGGATATAAACGAATAAAAAAAGAGCTGGTAATTTCTTCTGCTGCTGCTTCTACTTTCCAGTGCTTGGCCTTTCAGAAGCTGGGTTTCTCCAAGATTATATCATTACAAAAGCAAGCACTTCTTCCTGGATCTAGCTCTCTCTGGACTTTAGCAAGTCTCTTTTTTTGTCCTGCCCTTTCAGGTCTATTTTCAATATATTTTCTTTATTCTCTTAGCCCTGCCTAAAACAATGTAACCAATCTTTCTTTAAAGTATCTTTATTCAACCCATCTATATAACCTCTGTTCCATGATGGGACCTTGAACTGATATAGTCTCATAATTTACAGACCTCATATTCTATTGTGGCATTGGACTAGTTTGTTTTCAATTGCTAGAATAAAACCCTGACCAAATCCAACTTTGGGAGAAAGGGTTTATTTCATCTTACATCTCCTAGGTCACAGTTCATCACTGAGGGAAGTCAGGGCAGGAACTCAAAATAGGAATTTGGAGGCAGGAACTGAAGCCCAAGTCGTGAAGGAATCCTGCTTACTATCTTGTTTCCCTCCCTGGTCCATGCTCAGCTTGCTTTCTTACACAACCCAGGATCACTTGCCCAGGGGTGGCACCATTTACAGTGGGCTAGGCCCTTACATGTCACTCAAGAAACAAGAAAATAACTCACAGACATGTCAGTAGGCCATTCATAAATTGAGGTTCCCCCTTCCTGGGTGTCAAACTGACAAATGAAGCTGTCCAGCAAAGGCAGCATTATAAAGAAAGGACATTGAGACATCATCAACTGCATACTATAGAATAATACAGAGAAATATATGTTAAATGAAGAAATTATAAACCAAGATACGAGAAGTTGTGGTGAGAAAGCTGATGATACATTGTTTTTAACAGAATACAGCAATGAATCACATGGTTTTTTTTTGTCCAAAAAGTACTTGATTGAAGAAAAAGAAAATCACTGTACAGTTTGAATATGAACTGTGTCCCATAGGCTGCTCTGTTGAACACCTGCCTCCCAGCGAGTGGCACTTTTGGGGCGGCAGTAGAAACTTTAGGAGTAAGGCTTAGTTGCAGGATAGAAATCACAGGGGGTGTGTTTTTGAAGGTTATACCTAGACCATGGTGTCTTCTCTTTCTGCTTTCTGTGAGGTGCATAGTCTCTGCCACAGACTCCCAACATGATGATATTCTTCCTCACTATGAGACCATAATCTATGGCATTGAAGACTATAGACTGAAATTTCAGTAACTGAGAACCCAAATAAATCTTTCCTCAAGTCATCTCCTTAGGAATTTTGCCACAGCTAAGAAGTCTAACTAACTCAGTGTGACTTATTGAACATATTTCCTTAATTTATATTCATTCCTTCTAAAACATTTATTGTTCATCTGCTAGGTTTCCATAACTGTTCTAGAGAATGGAGGTACCTGCCAGAATCTCTGAGTTCATACTGATAGGAGAAACTTTAAAGAAATTCTTCTTTCTACTGTAAGTCAAATTCAAGGTTTGTTCATACATTAATTTGCATATGCCACACAGTTACAGGGTACCAAAAGGTCTAAGATCAATTACCAAAACAAATCGTATATAAATATCCAATGTTATTTTAATAGCCACATTGGAGAACATTATAAGAAACTGAAAATTGTCTCAACAATCTAAAACTATCTTTTTGTGATGAAGAACAAACATAATAAAATACATGAAAAGAACTCCCAGAAAGTAAATGTTAAAATCAAATATATCTCATTTTATATACAATTGTATTCACAGACTATAGAGACTGAAAAAAAAAAACGAAAATGCTGTGTGTGTAAGATAGAAGAATGTTTTCATCTTGAAGGTGGTGCATATTAATGTACTCTATGAAAGCATCTGTCTCATGATTTCATTAGGAAAAGACATAGAAGAGGACAGTGGGAAACCAGTGTTATCAAGGGGGAAACTGGGGAAACAGGGATACTTTAACCACAGAGGGTATAAGGAGATAAGGAGAGTTTTACAGGGGGAGAAAAAGGAAAGATAAACAATGCTCAAGTGATTTGAAAACACAGAGGGAAATGTTCAAAAGCCTACTGAAATATTCTCTCTCTCTCTCTCTCTCTCTCTCTCTCTCTCTCTGCTTACATTTGTATAGCTAAAGGCTATATAACAAAAACACAGTGCCAGACAATCTTCCTATTAGTTATTGGTAAAGGTGGTTCAAGAAACTCTCAAATGACTACAGGCTATTGTCACAACCCTGGTACATAAAGGTACGACTATATTGCTGAAGACAGAACATACTTCAGACACAGGTCTGTAAGATGCTCAGCCTTAACTGATACATCTACAATGCAAACTCTACATCTAAGACTCATGGAATGTAGTCGAAAAGGAAACAGAAAGAATACTAATTTATTTCTCAACTCTCACCAGCAAAGCTTCTTCATGCAGTAAACGGTGCTTAACCCAGAAAGCCACAACTGACCAAAGTGCAGAGAATAAGAGGCTACTGAGTGCTTGTCCCTGAATAGGCTATATATATATATATATATATATATATATATATATATATATGTATATATATACACATATCTCCTAGATAAAACCTCTGCCACCCAAGTCTCAGGGATCATTGTGGAAGTTGCAGAAAGATATAAGAGCCCAAGGTGGTTAACGACCACAAGGAGACAGTTTTCCAGACATCTAGGAAGTTGTTCATATAAACTTACAGTAATTGTTAAGAGCATGTACCAGGGCCATGCAAGCTCAAGACAGACGAATCCCAGAACAGAAGTCAGGGCGTAGGTAAGAAACCCCACACTTACCTGAAGAACTGTTGACAACCAATAACTATTGGGAGAAGGAGAGGTTTCCTTTAAGGGTATGATTAATAGGTTAACCATGCTCCAGTGGATGGATACACATAGAAGGACATTTAGGGACACAAATTTGACTTGATAGGCCTTAATTATACATAATGAAATGCATGAGAACTAGTGGGAATATATAAGAGGGATGCAGATAGGGGAGGGAGTCTAAATATAATCAAGATATATTGTATGAAACTCACAAAAATTCAATAAATATTTATTTATAAAGAAAATATAAAATGCACATTAAAAAGAAAATATAAAAAGTTTGAAAGAAGGAAGGAAGTAAAGAAAGAAAGAAAGAATAATAAAAGAAACAAAGACACCTAAAGAAAACAGATCAAGCTATTTATTCAAATATTTACCCAATAGCTAATATGTGCCGATAATTATGCATACACTGTGAGGAATTCAAAGGCTGAGGAGTAGGCTAAAACCTCAGTCTTTTATGTGCCTACACTTGAATTGTAGGGCCAAGTCAAAGACATACAGTTGACAAACGCAAGGAGAAAATATCAGTCCTAAAAAGGCACAGTCTAGATTTTTGAGTTCCAAACAAACTTTAGTCAGTCTCCATACTGAAGGACATTCCATTAATAACATGCTTCAGAGAAGATCAATATGTGCATGAGGCTTAAGTTCTAGTCACTATCCTTTTCCTCAGCCATCTCTCTAGTTTCAATTTATTGAACAGGGTTCAAAAACACTAAAGAGACCAATGTATCCTTTCAGAAATGTTTAATCCATCACTGTGTTGATCCTGAAGAAAGTGTTTGACATTGTTCAACAACCAATTATATACATTGAAACTATAATATCATATGGGGCCCAAATTCCATCTGGCCAATATCTATAGTAACAGTGAACAGCAGTCAATATTTACAAAGAATTTCCAATTAGTCAATTCAATTGAGTATTGCATGCAGATGCAAATACCATTATTAAACAAATTCTATTGGGAGACCCACTTTCATAATGTGCAAACACCTCCACATGAGCACATAATCAGGCTTACTCACAACCTGTCAATTACTACATTATAGTTATAAAATTTGTTTCTCATTCTGTATGGTTATTTAATCTAAAATATTCCTTTCTGGCTGTATTTTGTTTAATCTACATATTCGACTATGTGTAAATTTCCAAAGATCACAGAAAAATGTGAGAGACTAATAATGGAAATCTAGCCTGTGATGAGATTCAAAATCATGGGGTGTGAATTATCTATACATAGATAATTAGACACTCATTGTATCTTCCAAATTTTTTTTCATTCCTGAACTTACACAGAAGTTATGTCTTTCTTTATTCAATCTCAATGAACCAAACATTTATTATTGTTTTATACTTGCAGCAATAGACAACATCACAAGTTACCTGAAACTAGTCTAGGTCTAGCTTTATCATGACCTCCTAGGTTACAATTGATTATTTAACACATTTGGACATTGTTCTTTTATGATCTAATATTTTTAAGGTTTGAACCCTCATTGCTGCATTTTAAATATTATTTTAACATGAATTCTCTCTGTGTTGATGCACCAGTTTCTATCTATGATATAGATAATAAAAAAATATAAAGGTATACAAATCAAAGGGCTCCTGAATAATGCCTCAACCAAGGAAAGGTAGAAAAAATGATTTCCATTCCATTCTGGTAGGTGCCAAATAAATAATTGTCTAAATGTTCTTTGATAATATAGAGGCAAGCTAAGAACATATATTAATATGCTATTCTGTTCATTCATTTTATGTACTAATAATGTGCATCACAGTTTTCTAGATGCTATACAAAGTGCTGTTGTGTGACGCTGTTCCTGGGGAAATGTGATCAAATGCATATTCATGCAAAGAGGAAATTTATGACAGACCAAATAACTGTACTGTCAAATCCAACTCAGTGAATCAGTATGTATTGGAGTTACTTAAAGAATAAGGGAAGAGAATGTTTACATTCAAAGGCATCTGCATCACCAAAAGCCCACTCAGCATGAGTGAGTACTTTTGAAATCTGGAACACTAGAACTTTCTGCAGGACTTTCCTGCAGGCAGCTGACCAGGTTGAAAAGTCTCCACTTGTCAGCAGTCATTACTATTTATATAATCTTGGAGTAGAAAGAGTTACATAAATCTGATAAGTTTGAGGGACTTTCTAAGATTTCTGAATTGTTTACTTTCTGAGTCTTTTAAGACTCTTTTTGGAACTTCCTGAGTTTTAATTCACTTCTCTCCAAGGTAGAATGTTTGAGTTTGTAGGAAGTTACTACTCAACAGGTAAAACATATGCGAATCCGTACTCTTCACAAACATTATTCAGAATGAATTTTAATAGAGATGTATGTAAAATAAAATAATATAATAACTGATAATACATTCTAAATTGTATATAATATGCCATAGAATACATATAAGAGAACCCAGCTCAGATAATGAAAATTAAGGAAAACCTGAAGTGGTTGAATATTGAATTGACCTTTTTCTAATTTGAGATAATCTCACCAAATGGTTCTTCAAAAAAATAATTAACTTTCAGCTGGATGTGATTTGATATGGGAACAACATAAAAGCAATTGAATTGTTCTTTTCTAACACGAAAGATCGGCAGAAGAGCTCCATCACTTTTATAAGAGAAAGAAAAACTATACTTCATCTTGAGACCCCTTCCTATTTTCCAGAGTATGATTTATATCTTCTGCCACCAAACAGTCTGTTCTGCCAGGCATTGTCCTATTAAATGATAGAGTAAGGTGAAAAAGCATTTCACATGAGCATGCAAAACAGTGACAGTTTAGATTATACACTGAGGTTAGTGAGATATAAATGTGATTGCTTAGGGTACCTTTTCAGGAAAAGAAAACTGATGATCCTTTACATTTCTTGTGGGAAGTAGCAATTTTGAACACATAAATCTTAGCCAGTCCTAGTCAAAAGACACAGGATTCCATTATAAACAAAAGTTCCTTGCCCAGCTCTTCAGGGGACTATTAAACACGGTTTATCTTGGACCTCAGTGCACTTCTCTCTTTTGAAGATCTTTGAAAAATTATTCTATATGTTTTTTCTAGAGTTTTAACACAGAAAAAGCCATAGAACTGATTCACCTAACCATCTACTAATTATATCTGACTTGTTTGTCACTATAAGATATGATTATATCCAAAGAAATAGTTACCTGATAAAATGACGATCTGAATTTATTTGAAATGGAGCACATAAATCTCCTGTCCTTGGTATTACAACATGATTTTTTCTTTGTCCCATCTTTATCTGAAACCGGATTTCTAAAACTTAGAGAGAAACTTAGACTGTGTCAAAATATTATTGTTGAATTATCAGAAGCTGCCTGTTAATTTTTCTCATTCTCTCATAAATTCAATTAAAACCTGAAGCATAGATCAAATTAAAATGACTTGCTTCATTATCAAACACCCAGCCATCCAGCTGTTCACAATATTAATGCTAATACATTTCATGTACAATAGTATTTTCTTATGTTCTCTGTAGGTTCCCTCATGTCTGTAGCTGAATTACTTGTTATGTATGTGCTTATGGCCGCCTGGCATCCTGTTTCCACTATTTCTGCCACTGAAACAAAGCCTCATAACAGGTATATCCTGACATTGGTGAATCATAACTAAATTCACTCTGTTCCCCGCCCCTCCCCCGGAGACAGATCTCACACCAAAAGAAAAAGAAGGTGAACATCTGTAAAAGCTTCACTAGAATTCATTTTTATTAACAAATGCTATGACTACAGTCCTCCAAATATAAGTCGACCATGGCAGACATTGGCATTATCAATAAAAAGTGAACTACCAGATCGGAATGAAGAGATGGTAAAATATGCTGCTTCCTTTAGGTGAACATTTAAAAGATGCCGACAGAACTACACTAGTATTTGTTTATACTTTCAGAATGATTTAAAAATTTTGGATTAATATATAAAGATGTACATGTACTTTACAGAAAGAACCACTCCATTTAAACATTGATCACCACTATCACATGTTAAAATGCTACTACTGACAACTACGCATGAAAGTAAGAAAAGTCAAGAGATAACATTATTACCAATGAGCAAAATTCAATGATTGGGGAGGGGTATGGAGAGGTGGCTCAGTGGTTAAGATCACTGGCTACTCTTGCAGAGGCACCACGTTCAGTTTTCAGCACCTACATGGTGGTTAACAACCATCTGTAACTCCAGTTCTAGGGGATCTGATTTGACCTCTATGAGCATTGCACACACATGGTGAACTTAGATGCAAGCAAAACAGTCATGCATATAAAATTAAAATAAATAAATAAATGTGTAATGTCTTTTAGAAACTGGATACAATTCCAACTGCTTCACTTCTTCAAAATAATCCTCTCCCTAATTGCTGCATTTTTGCTGCCTTCTGGGTCACCTGAGTCCTCGTGTGCAGACTGTGCAGCTTTGTGCTATCTTTAGTAACTGTTTCCGATGAACAAATAAATTTCTGCCACAAATAGCTCTACATATTTTAACAACATCAGTTACTACTCTTTATCTATTTAAATGTTAGGCCCACTCCAACCAACCCAAAGAAAAAAGCATTTTATACAAGTGCAATAGCATGAAGCAAAAACAACCTGTTATGTACAAAGACTTTGATCACTGCCAGAAGAGGAATTGGGAAGAAATGCTCCTTGAGGGAAGGAAATTTTCTTGGCTTTCAGTTATTTGCCACCTGAACAATTTTGCAAGTTACATAGGTAATTTATGGTACAAGTGATTCAACATATATAAAGTAGGCACATGAATATTAAAGCTAACTCTAATGTATGCTAGGTATGTAGTTCATTGGTACAATGCTTATCTAGCATCTACAAGTCCCTGGGTTCCATCCCCCAGAACTGGAAGTGGAGGGGGGGGGCAAGCAAAAGAACTGAAAGGAAAAGGCATTTAAATGAACATAAGCTTTTATCCATACATAATTACCTATTCATTAAAAACTTTTCACAGTGACATTGTTTCAATATGTAACATGTTTCTCAAAGTATGAGTTCAAAAGCATATTAGTTACATTCATATTTTATCACTTATTAATGACTTCTGCTTTCTTATGTGATATCTCAGTGTTTAAATTATAGATACCTACATCAGAAAGCTCACATGATGCATATCAAAAAGATGATTCTTGGAGCTCATGTTCTATCTGGAGAATCAGAATAGAGTACACAAGAATGCATTTGGCAAACATCCACATTTAGACGCACAGCAAAGTCTAGCCATTTTACCAGAATAACATCTGTGTCTGGTGAGCAAAACAAGAGTAACTCCTGATCAAAGGTAACTATGATCTGGCACATGTATGGCTAAAATATTTGTATCAGTGTTATGTAATACATATCTACCTGTTTAGGATGTTCTAGAGAAAGATTTCTGTAGCCACATACACTTATGAAACCAGAAAATTAAATATATCTTTTGAAAAGGTGAAAATTAACATATTAGTGGTTCTGAGAAGTCCTGCATAAAAAATAACACTTGTTTAACTATTTCCCAAATGTATTTAACTGTAAATCTCTTTATTGTCATAAACCTACTGACATACTAAGGAATGTGTGTATTAATATAAGTTTAAAACAGTATCCTAATGTTTACCTGTTATAATACGTTATTGGTAATCGTTTATTAGATAATGGTATTATGTCTCTAGTTTATCATTATTTAAAGAAATCAGCTATATATATGCAAGAGAACAACTTTGGTGAAGCACTGGAAAAGAGAAATAAACAAATTACATGTGAAGTTTATTTTTTCAATAAATTATTCAATTTAGTAATGTCATTATTAATGTTATAAGTCTCTTTAGAATAAGAAGTCCATCTGGGCATTGTGGTACACACTTTTAATCTCAACACTCAGGAGGCAGAAGCAGATGGATTTCTGTGAGTTCAAGACCAACCCCCTCTACATAGAGAATTCAAGGCTAGCTGGGGCTACATAGTAAAACCCTGACTCTAACAAACAAAAAAATAGTAATCCAACAACAACTTAGCTGACAAACTATGGATTGTAAAATAATAAAATTCTGTTCAGTTGTTTTGTTATACTGTATTTAAAGACTGTTTCATAAGTGATTATATAATAATTTGGAAGCTCTAGAGGATCAATTGTGGCCTTTGAAGTTAAATTCAGATTTTGTTTACAATGGTTTTATCATTAATGTGGCATCTCTTATTCTTGCACACAGGACGAACTCTCTGTTATCTGGTAGCAAACAGACTACTGTGAGGAATGATTAGTGAGATGGTGAGCACTTGTTCACCCTCACTCGAGACCGCTTAGCAACTCTCCAAATTCAAGATAGTTGGAAACATTCTAAGAACATCTGAATCTGTCTGCTCTAATTTTATCCAAGTAGCTTTCCTTCCTCCTATTTACAAATTGTAGCCAAAAGTACAAACTTTCATCTTTTAAAGATAATGTTTCCAGCAGGTATAACTTGCTATATTTGTATAATAATTCACCTGACCTCATTCAATCACTCTTGCCTAGTTCTCCAGCATAACTTCCCTCATTCATTAAGAATCCCTAACTTCTTCATAGAGTTTTAAATAAAATAAAGCTCATTTAGTAAAGACTTGGAAACTTTTAAAATATGAGAATGAGTGTGATACAAGCAATAACAATATAAGGTGGAAATCATTTGCTTTAAAGACAGTATCAAATATTATAGAATGCTCCATTGTGAAAAGCAGTTAGCACAGAATTAGCAATCAAGGCTTTTTGCCAGTCTCCATCGCAGCTGTTAAAACTTGTTTAGAATCTGAGCATGAGAAAAGCTGCAGCAACTGTAAGCTACAGTGGTTCATCTGAAATACATTTAAATTTATGAAAAGCACAACAAAACATCTGCAAAGGAAAGAAAGCACTGGGGGAGGAGAGCCTAGAAGGGCAAGTTAGTCAGGTTTCCCAGAATTATATCACAGCCTGTAAGAGAAAAAAATTTATATTTTTTTAAAAGAAGGTTTCCCCAACAGCTGCCAGAGACAGAAATGTAGCTGCCAAGAATTAAAGGAATCAAAGAATGAAAGGACCCAAGGGATTTCTGTTTCATAGTCTCAGAGTAAGGACATATATCGGAATGCAGACAGGTGCTAATCTCTAAGTTGAGGAATGAGTAAAGAAATGAAAAATGGGGTGGGGTGGGTCATATGACCAGCTCAGAATGGACAAAAAATTATACTCCGTATCATGCAAAGGATTCATCACAATGATTCCCAAAAAAGAGCTTCTAAGCAGCAACTGAATTCAATAGATGCTAAAACACCAGGAACTTGATCAGAAAGATGCACGGGCACATTTTTACAAGAAACAAAAAGAGTTCAAAGTCAAGGAAAATTATATGCAGAATTCCAAGTATTGAACATTATTAAAGACTAATATACATTTTAATCAAGTTCATGGGTAAATTAAAAAACTGTATATAGGAACTGAAGAAGACTTCAGCTATTATTAACGGGTTATTACTGCTTCATTTTATATCAGCCAAGTGATTCAGCTTCTCTTACTCTTCTTTGTAATGTTCTGTGTCATTCATGGAACAAAGAAATGGCAAATGGAAAGTTCCCAACATATATGTCTGAAATTTTCACAACATAATGTAAACCTGTTGATTATCTTCCCATCATTAAGTGTTTAGTAGTAACTTTAGACATCCTGTAGAAATAATGTACAGAATATTCAATACACTTAGTCTACAAGGAGTTATAAATCTAACACTATACTGGATAGCTATCATTGCCTGTTTTCTAATGTATTACAAGTCATTGTTAGTAACCACTGTTCTTTAATTTTTGTGATATATTCATTTATATTATATGCTCTATGTGTGTTTTGCCTGAATGTATTTTAGTGCACCATATCTGTGGCAATCTGTATGGAGACCAGAAGAGGACATCACAATCCTGGAACCTGTTTTAATTATGGTTTTTAGCTGCCATGTGCTGGGAACTGAACCTCAGTACTCTGCAAGTGCAGCCAGTGTTTCTAACTGCTGAGTCATGTCTCCAGTCCCACTACTATGCATTTTAAAGATCATATTCTTGTCAATAAAAGTCCAGATAACTTGCTTAAGGCTAGACTCCCTGAGGTCAACAAAACAGAAGTATTATTAAGTTCCATATAATCCATAATATTTTCCATGTCTTAATAAGTCTGGACAACTACTGTATTGAGTAATATTTTATTCCTTTTATCAATTGAAATTTGATAATTTCATACATTTTGATCATATTTAGATCACCTTCCTATATCTACCTCCCCCACCCATTTTCATGTACTCAAATGTGTGTGTGTGTGTGTGTCTGTGTGTGTGTCTGTGTGGTGTTTATTAGAGGCTATAGAGTCAAATTTGTGTCCCCAAATGTTACTCACCTTGGATCCATCCACTGGAACCTAGTTAACCTACCAAGAGTCACACACTTAAAAGAGACTGACTTTCCCCTTCCCAGCAGCCACTAGTTTCCAATAGTTCATGAGGCAGAGGTGGGGAATTTTTACCCACTTCTCCATGTCTGTGCTGGAGTTTTGTCTGGCTTGAGCTTAAGTGTGACTTGTGTGCGCTGTCATTAATACTGTGAGTTCATATGAATAACTGCCCAGGTGTATGAGTAATTCTGCTTCCTTGTGGTCATCCACCACCTCTGGTTCTTACAATCTTTCTGCCACTTTTTTGACAATGATCCCTAAGACTTTGGAGGCAGAAATTTTATATAGGTGTCCAGTTCAAAGATAATCACTCTGCAATGTCTAATTCTTTATGCATTGGACAGTTCTGAGTTTCTGCCAGTTGTTGAAGCATGCAAGATGTACAGTTCTGTACAGTTAATAAAGATTTTCTCCTCTGGTAATATGCATAGCACCTTCCAGCATCTAAAAAGTAGATTATTTAATCAAAAGAAGTAAGAATAAGGGGAAAATTTTACAAATTTATCCTGAGTGTTTATGGAAAACCTATACCCATATAATAATTTTTCCTTAACATCAGTTTCCCCACATTCCAACATCCTCCACATTCAGGTGAATCTATCATTGCTGAAACTTCTCATAGTCACTATCTCTATACCTTCACCTAAAACCCTCATTTCCAGTATTTTCACATTGCTTCCTAGATTGATTCCTAAATCCTTCAATTACTTTGTACCTTAGCTCAACTGTCATATAATTTATCGAGACTTCTGACTAGTCCCAGCCTATACTTAACTTTCCATGATTTTTAATTCCCCCTGTACTAGTCAGCAACTTAAATAAGATTAAAATCTTGGTCATATTTGAGGGGAAAAACACAAAATTAAGGCTTGTTGCTCCTGAGAAGACATGGGTTATTACATGAATGTTACAGTACAAAACATGGAATATCTACCTACAAGATATTAACCAGGGACATCTCAGAGGTCTACTACCACTGCCAAGGCTCAAGGAATATCATGGAGTAGGAGCAGAAATGAATGTAAGAGCCAGAGGATGAGGGTAAATGATAAAAATGCTATATTTTGGAAATGGTGTAGCACTCATGAACACACAGTTGCTACGATTACCTGCACAAGATCAAGCAATTTAAAATTCTGACATAGATGGAGGAGGTATTCTCCAGGCCCCACCCCTTACTGAAGTACTATTGGCAAGGCATAGTTGCTGGAGGTAGGAGAACAACACTTTTTTGAAAGTTTCCCCATTGATAGGTTTCCCCTACTCTTGTGGATCGCCCCACACCTATGAACATATGGGCAACACTAAGTAGACTTTTATAAAGAGTTAAATGAGGGCTAGAGAGATAGCTCTGTAGATAAGAGCACCGGCTGTTCTTGCAGAAGAACCAGGTTCAGATTCCAGCACCCACATGGCAAGTAGCAATCATCCCTAACTCCGACATGCTCTTCTGTCCTCTGTGGATGCACTTACAAATATGCAAGAGTAACACTCATATACATAAAATAAAAATAAATTAATACATTAAATTTAAAAAGGAAGACAAGAAGTTGGGAGGAGGACATCTGAGGGATAAAGAAGTCGAATTAGAGGAGGAAAATGAGGATGAATACAATCATATTTTATTTTATATATGTATGAAGCTCCCGTGAATAAAGAAATATTAAAATAGTGAAATAAGGCTTGTTTTATGAATAGATCCTCCTTGAGGACAAGACACAAAATTGCCTTTGCTCTCCTGTAATATCCACTGCAGTAGTGTTCCTATAATTCAGCCCAAAGGACCTACTAAGTGTATCACTTTACTCATAGTACTACAGTTATTCACGATGGTTACAAATAAGTAGGTTTTTTGTTTCCATATGAAGAAGATTTGTAAAAAAAAAAAAACATTTCTTCATACACAACCATATGCATACACAATTTTTTTTTCTCTTCTTATTTAGTGCCATAATGTGATAATGTGTTTGTACTGTTCATCTATGATGAACAAGCTTCTTGAATGTTAGTATCTTTCCCTGGAGTTCTAAAATTTCTCTAGTAGAGCTTCCTTCCAAGTGCCCATTTTTATTTTTTATTTATTTTTTTATTTTATGTGTATGAGTGTACTGCCTGCATGTAAGTGCACCCTGTGGAGGACAGAAGATGGTGTCAGATGCTCTGGAACTGGAGTTACCAATGATTGTTAGCTGCCATGTGGGTGCTGGGAATCAAATCCACATCCTCTGAAAGAGCAGCCAATGCTCTTAACCACTGAGCCATCTCTCCAGCACCATGTATCCACTTTTTAATACAACCTTTTTTTCCGATCTTATAATAGTTGATATACAAAATAAGGTGTTTTACAATACATACAATGAAAACATAGATTTATGACTCTTACAAATAAATTAGCAGTATTTAAGTTCAACAATTATTGGAAGTTCAAATGTATAGAGGAAACAGTCAAATAACAGACTCTAATCTTCAGAGCAATAGGAACACGGCGGGAATTAGACTGACAGTCAAGAATCTGTCCTTAACTGAAAAAATGAATCTGGCATTTGTTGATGGTTTATTATGATATTGACTGGGCCATTTGACTGTTTTAGACTTCCTTCTTACATATTCAACAGCTGAAGTCTTGCTTCCTAAAATATGGGTCAGGGGCTAGTAACATGCATATCACTGGGGAATTTGTTGGACATATAGAATAACAAATCCAATCCAACTAAATTGAGTTCATTGTTCACAAGATAATCTAGCTGATAGACACATTACAGTTCAATAAGCACTACCCTAGATTATGCGACATCTTTATGATTAAGACTATGATTTTTCATCGTTTTTATTTATACTTTTTTAATTGCTGTCATAAAGTATTAAGCTCAAGCAATTTATGGGATGAAAGAGTTATTTTGGCTTATGGTTTCAGATGGTCACAGTCCATCATGGCAGGGAAGAAAAAGCATAGTGGATTGGGAAATGGTCATGGGAGAAACAGCTGCTTCTTCACATCTTGGAAGACAGGGAAGAAAGAAAGAAGAAAGAAAGAAAGAAAGAAAGAAAGAAAGAAAGAAAGAAAGAAAGAAAGAAAGAAAGAAAGAAAGAAGAAAGAAAGTTGCCACAATCAGGGATTGGTGTAATCCTGAAGAGCTGACCCTAGTGACCCCACCTGTGGCAGTGAGGCCCTACCTCCTAAAGGCTCCACAAAAATCAAATAGTACTACAAGTGAAGAACTGAGCATTCAAAATGAGTGTCTAGAGGTCATTTCTGGTTCAAGCTCTTACAACATTGTATCCCCTACATGTATTATTGAGTCTAATAGATGGTATGCATTGAAACTTTTGAAATAATGAAAATGGAGAAAGGGCTATGCTTTATTATTTCTCTAGTCCTTTCTAAGTGTAAGAGTCTGATCATATGCCAAACTTAAACTGGTTGATCTAAATATAGACAAAATGAACTTAAAATTTAATCTTGCTTGGTCATTAATGTCTCTGGTCTATTTTTCTATTCATTAATGATTTTAAAACGTGCCAACCAAAAGCACATCATTTTAAAAGCACACCACTTTTTAGCTTTAAAACACTGAAAATTCTGTTTCTTTTTGATAATACACCACCTCCAGCCCTTATAATCTGTCCATTCTCTCTTCTGCAATAATCCCTAAACCTTGGGAGGCAGAGGTTTGATATAGGTGTCCTAATCATGAATGTGTACTCTGAAGCCTCTTATTCTCTGCAAAAGAAAGTATTAACAACTGATGCTGCTGGGAAGGGTGCAGTTAGTTCTGGTTAAGAGTTAGACTCTTTGTAGGTTAACCAGACTCAGGTTAACCAGTGAATTCACACTGAAGGACATTTAAGGACACAAATTTGACTCTCCCTCCCTATGTGCGGGGCAGGAGAGAGAGAGAGAGAGAGACAGAGAGAGAGAGAGAGAGAGAGAGACAGAGAGACAGAGAGAGAGAGAGAGAGAGAGAGAGGAAGAGAGGGAAACGAAGGAAG
This sequence comes from Eospalax fontanierii, assembly GCA_035773235.1. Taxonomy (NCBI): domain Eukaryota; kingdom Metazoa; phylum Chordata; class Mammalia; order Rodentia; family Spalacidae; genus Eospalax; species Eospalax fontanierii. The sequence continues at coordinate 84,211,314 of CM069525.1, forward strand.
GTGCCAATAGGCGAGGAGATTAAAATATGATCAAAATATAGTGTTTGAAATTTAAAAACTCAACTAAAAATAATGTTTTACACAAAAGCACTGAAAAGTATCTGTGTATATGTGTTTTTTTGTGTATAGTCTTTCTACAATCAGTATTTGTATCTAGTCACTGAGGCCTAGAGTCTTGGAATTAAAAATGTTCAATAAGATATTAGAAATGAAAAAAAAAACTTTATCTTTGGTGAGCTGTTTTTATAGCTCCTGCATACTAGCAGACTTTAAATAACAACAAAGAAAAAGAATGTATACCATTCTGTACAGAGACTGTCAAAGGTTGTGTACTGGATTTCTTGTTTCATTTCCACTACTTGTCTCTATTTTTCAGAGAGTTTAAATAATCTCTTATCCACTACTGTGCTTCTGACTCACTTGGCTTTCACAATTCTCTGAATATAAATCACATAAGCTCATATATTCTCTAACAAGACTCAGTCATTTCAGTAACATTCTCAGAACAAAAACTGAAGAAATATTCATATTGCAATCATATCTGCAAATATGATTCTGCCATTTCAGTCTCACAATATAGAGATTGTTTTCCAATTACCACTAATTCTGAAGAGGAAATATCTGAATTTGGCAACACTGGATGTCAGATTTGAAGACATCCAAAAATACATATGGGTTTTCACTGAGTTCTGAAAAATCCTCATAAATGATTACTTTAATTCCTAGCTGCACTTACTGGATAAAGTGAAGCCCTATACAAATGAATGTGATGTGCTATTTGTACAATTTCCATGGCTAATAACAGTGTCTTTCTGAAAATCTCCAATAAATTCCAAGTCTTTGAGTTTCAGAAAGCTATAACCTCATCATTTCTGTCTGAGCGAACTTTTCACCTTTGGGGAACTGTGGGAAGACCTGGTAGAGATGACCACACAAACAAAGCAATGGAAATAACACGATTTTTTAAAACCTTGTATATGTTTAACACCAAAATACTGCTTTTGCTTCAGAGCACAAGGCTGAATGTCAAAATATGATAAGGACAGCCTTTCTGAATGACGTCTTTGTGCTGCAGTCTCTGTGTTTATTAACTGTGAAATTATGATATTAGTTGCATATATTCTTATGTGTTACAGTCCTGAATAGCCTTAATGCATATATTTTGAGGTTGAGTCTGACTATGTAGTCTGAATGCCATGGAACATGTGATCTCCTTGCCTTAGTCTCTTGATTCTGGAATTACACTGGGTGTCACCAGGCCTAGAACTAACTGGTCTTAACATTATAATATAAACTCTCCAACTATTTGTCTCTAATGCTTATATAAATATTCCCATAACTGACCTTTCTAAAAGAATGGTGCAGAATTGAAAACTGATCTCAGAATGCTAGTAAATCCATTATGGATGAAAATAATGACATTTGTTTATTACTTCTAAGATTCAAGCATAGTCTGTGCCAGAATATATAATAGCTTATAGTTAAAGCTTTGCTAGGGGGAAGATATGACCCAGATTGCCACAAATGAATTTGCAACTTTGCTACAAAGCAAAGCTTGCAACTAATTCTACACACAATATTATTCACACATTTTGAAGCTGTTAATGTCTTAGTCACTTCAGGCTCCTTTAACAGGAATACCATATAATGTGCAGCTCAAGGAATGCATTTATTTGTCACAGCTCTGGCAGATGGAACATACAAACGTTCAGTATTAGAGTGTCAGCCTAGCCAGCTCTGGTGAGCATAATATCTTAGTTTGCAAAAAGGTGAGAGAGAGAGAGCAAAAGACAGAGAGAATTTCTCATTTAATATTGGCAGTAATCCTATTCATGAAGACTCGAGTCTCATGATCATTATACCCTCCCAATACCTCTCCTCAAATCACTATCACATTGGAGTTATAATTTCAACTAATAAATTAGAGAGGAGTATATTGCTAACAATAATGAATATAATCAGGATAATACACACACACACACACACACACACACACACACACACACACACACCTCTGAATCCCAGCCATTCATCCAAGAAACATTATTAGGTGTCCAGTGTTATTTTCCTAAAAAGAAGCTATTTTGTGGAAAACTAGGTCCGTGCCATCTTCTTTCCTTGAAATCAAACTCTGGAATTGATAGTAAGCAATAATCTTTAAAATTACCTAACATCTTCAAAAATATAGTTGACCCTCTTTAAGTACAACTCGGACAGGACGTACTAAAGTGAGTCCAATATTTTCTAACAGTTACTATTTTTTAAAGGACCACATGGTGGTAGGTTTCAGACCACAGGAATGGATCCTTTTACAGTGCTACAGTCTATTAATTTGAGAATCATGATCTAGTCAAAGCTAGTAGTCAATAGATGCTTCCTTCTTGCTTCCAGATTCACATAACCCCAAGCTTTCCTTGACTTGTGGTAGTACTGTTCCAGTCTGTGCCTCTATCTTCTCATCGTCATCTGTCATCGGTCTACATTTCCCCATTATTTTGAGGACAGCAGTCACAATGGATTAAGACCCACCTTCTTCCCATATAAATTCATATGAACATGCTTACATGTACAAAGACCAATAGAAGCGTCACCTTAACAGTTACCAAGGAAAAGAACTCCCATATAACTTTTTGAGGCACATAATTCAGTCCATGACAGTGGGGAAAATGATATCTAGATCCTACTTTAGGAAATATGTATTCTTAACTCTTCTATTCAAATGTTGAAAAACTATTCAATCACACACTATCTCATAAATTTTGCCATATTCTTGTAAAAACATTAACTAAATGGGAAACATGATAAATTCAAGCACAGAGGTTCATTCTACTATTTTACATTATGGCTATTTAAATATCTTTAAAATCCCATACTACATTAATACATATCCAAAGACTAGAATCAAGTACCTCCTCATTAAAGACTAAAACCACATATGTCACAGGCTCCATGTAGTTAATGCCTTTAAGCGGACAGTCTGCTATAGTCAGTACTGACTGACACTTCCAGGTGGTGTACAAGGGAAACTGCAGGGAGGCTAGTATTTGTTGCAATCTGGCTGCAGGGCAAAATAGATCATAAAAATCAACTTTTCAAAAGTTTCTTCTTTAGGTGATCTCAATGCTTCTTAATTCCTTTCCTTCTTCCCTTTAAATATTTCTGGGAAAAGTGAGAACATAGCTTTTACGACTTGACTAAACTGTAATTTATACATGGATGTAGCTATCATATGAAATCACTATCCCTACTGTGAAATGACAACCAGTCACACTAGCAGAATTGTGCAGGGGGGTCTTAAGAAAAGTTCAATGCTAGGACAAGTCTTATAATAAGGCCAAAATTGTACTCTTATAAAAATTAATGATGAGTCAATGTGACATCACAAGGACAATGCTTTCTAGAAGAATTTTTACAATATTTGACTGGTAGATCTGACTAAGTTAAATGCAAAATAACAGATAGCTGTGGCATTTGCTATTACATAAGAATGAATGGTGGAACATTTACTTAAAAGGAAATCCTTAATTATACACTAAATTATTGTCCCCCAGATTTAATACATTGAAATCAGAATTCTCAGTATCTCAGAATGTCACTAAATTTGGAAACAGGGCCTTAAAAAGGTAGTTGGGAGGCAGAGGCAGGAAGAGTTCTGTGAATTTGAGGCCAGCTCTGTGAAATTGAGTACATAGTGAGTTCTAGGCCAGTGGAAGATACAGGAGACCTTGTCTTGAAATAAAAAAAGTAATTGAGGAATGCTTATTGATATACAGTTATAATCCCAGGAAGGCCAAAGCAAGAGGATCATAAGTTTAAGGCCAACTAAATCAACACAGTAAGATCCTGTCTCAAAGTACACAACATATTTTTAAAACAACTGAAATTAACTGAGGTCATATGTGTTGTCCATAATTCAATATGAGGGCTTAATAGAAGAGCAGAGAAGAGGGGAGGTGAAGAAAGGAGAGGGGAAGGGAATCGAGAGGAGAAGGGAGGGGAGGTAGAAGAAGGGAGGAGAAAGATGAAAGAGAGACAGAGACAGAGAGAGGGGAGAGAGAGGTGGGGATTAATTTGAGAAGGAACCCATCTACAAGGAAAGGAAAGAGGCCTCAGGAGTAACAAAACCTGTTACTGACTTGATCTTGAGGACTTCTGGTCTCTAAACTCCGACAGAATATGACTTTGTGTTTCTTTTTTACTCAATGTATATTTTTAGTGAATTTGTGAGCATTTCATACAACACACCTTTAATCATATTTAGACCCCTCCCTTATCTGCAACCCCCATAGTTCCCTGTCAGATTTCATGAATTCTGTAATATATGTTAAGGCCTATTGAATCAAGCTCCTGTTCCCAGATGCCCCTCAATGTGAGTTCATGTTCTGGAACCTGGTCAGCCTATCTAGCATCACTCCCTTAAAGAAGACTAACTCTCCCTCCCACAGCACTGATCATGTGTCAATAGTTCCTCAGCTACGGTTGGGGCCTCCTGCCTATTTCCCCACTTCTATGGGGCGTTTTTGTCTGACTGAGTTTGCATGAGTCTGGTACATGCTGTCACCATTGCTGTAAGTTCACATGAACAAGTTCCCAGAGACCTGGAAAACTGAGTTTGTGATTTTAAGAAACATTGCAGCATATTATTAGGGCAGTGCTAGGAATGTAGTATGCTTACTTTCTGACCTCCGTGGCCATTGCACGACATGGGTGCACTTACAAATACATGCAGGCAATACACCCATAAACATAAAATAAAACAAAAAAATAAAATAAAATCTTTTTAAAAGAGTCCCATTTTCTAGCAATAGTAGTTCTGTTATTGCTAGAATTTTTAAGAATAGAACAATGAACATAGATTAGAGATAAACTCCTATAATATGGCAATAGGGAGAATCACAAATTTGAGATTATCCTAGGCTACATAGTGAGACCCCCTCATCTCAACAAAACAAAAGTCAATTAATACATAGAATATCTGAATATTATGTGGTTAATCAATTTGTTAGCTATGAGAAATTGTGCAGGTCATTGAACTTCGAATCTCTGCTTACTTAACTATAAAGAAGATAACAAGCCTTGTCTTGATTATTGCAATGTTATGAAGATCAAAGGTGATAGGGCGTGAAAGTGCTTTGAGGATGCCAAGCTTTGTAGAAATATAAAGATTATGCTTTAGCAAAGAGTAGGCATTGTTAAATGTTTATAGAAGGGTCTTTTGTCCCCCCATATTAATCACAGTTTGAAGACTAATTATGAGTTAATGAAATACACAGTAGAAATTGTAAGGGAGAATAAAGGAAGGCCACAGTCTCTAGATGCACTACAGCATTTAAAATATTAGCTTTTTAAGAAATACAAATATTGTACATATTCTCTCACATCCGATATCTCAAATTAAATTTATATGGACTCATACATACGTGTGTGTGACATGAAAGTAGAAAGGAGACTATGAGAGGGGAGAAAAAAATCTTTCCCTGAGTGGCAGGGAAATAGAGGATCATGGGATGTGGGTGACATGAAAGCAGAAGGAACAACTATATTGGGAGGATGAAGGCAACCAGCAAGAGATGTGGAAGGGAACATGGAATAGGGTAATAAGAACAAAGTAAAATAACACATATGTACAAAAATATTACAGTGAAACCCGTTACTTCATATGGTGATACACAATTCAGTCATCTGGGAATGGCAAGACTGCTGCCATCTTGCAAACAAAGGAGCAGTAATTACCCACACAAGACCTGTAGAAGATTGAGCCTATTAACATTCTCTCATAAGAATAAGAGACTGCAGAGGGTGTGTCCCTGGATGGGACTCCTATATACAACCTTTGCCATTCAGGGCTCAGGAACCATTGAGGAAAAAGATGCAAAAAGACTTAGAGTCTCCTCTCTGCATGGTGGATGACCACAAGGAAACAGAGTTTTCCAGGTGACTGAGAACTTGCTTATTTGAAATACAGAAATGGTAACAGCATGCGTATGACCCATGCAAACTCAGACAAAAACTCAGCATAGAAGTAGGGTAATAGGCAGGAGGCCCCAAACTTAGCTGAGGAGCTACTGGCAGCTGATCACTGCTGGGTGAGACAGAGTTATTCTTCTTTAAGAGAGTGACTCTTGATAGGCTGACCAGGTTCCAGCACATGAACTCGCATTGAAGGACATCTGGAGACACGAGCTTGACTCAAGAGGCGTGAACACATATGACAGAACTCATGAAATCTAGAAAGGGGTGCTATGGGAGGTGCATTTAGGGGAGGGCATCTGGGCTAGATAGTTTTAGTGTCAACTTGACACACCTGGGTGGAGGGAGCCTCAACTGGAGAATTACCTCCATTGGACTGGCCTGTGGCCATGTCTGTGTGGTATTTTCTTGGTTGTTCAGTGATGTGGGAGGGCCCAGCTCACTGTCGCCAGTGCCTTCCCTGGACAGGTTGTTGTGTATTGTATAAGAAAGCAGGCTGAGGATGTGTCAAGGGAACAAGCCAGTAAGCAGCATAATACTCCATGGTCTGTGCTTCAGCTCCTGCCTCCAGATTCTTGCCCTGAGCTTCTACCTGGGTTTCCTTAATGATGATGTGTATGACCCGGGAGATGTAAGCGAAAAGAGACCTTTTCCTCCCCAAGTTGGTATTGGTCAGAGTGTTTTGTCACAGCAATGGAGAAGCAAACTAGGACAGGGACTAAATATGGTCAAGATATATTGTATGAAATGAACAAAAATTCAATTAAAAATTTAAAAATCATGTAGAGACAGAAGAAACACAAGTTCAAGGCCATCCTCAGCTGCATAGCTACATTGGGCTACATGAGACCTTGTTTCAAAATAAATACTGAAAACAATAAATTTTTAAACATTGTTAACACATAATTACAGTAGATAGTTATGGAGTACAGAAGGATTATGTGCATTGAATACCTCCAGATCATATCAACATGACTCATGTTTCCATTTCCCTGTCATCACTTTGTGTTTGGAGATTTTATGCTCCTCACTATTAGTTCTTCATATAATATGTAATAGATCATTAGAATCATTTTTATCTCACTGTATCTTGGTACATAGTATCCTATTGCTTCTGTCCATTTGTTTCTCAATCTCTTGAGTCATATGTTTCTGGCTTTTGACTCTTTCTATTTGAGTACCACAAGGATATTCATGGTTTCCTTTCTGAGACATACAAAACATCTTCAATCAGTCTTACTCATCTTTATACACTTTTCCTACTAGCATACTCCATAGTCCCCCAACTGGAATCCATACATTCTTTTATCTTTGTTAAATTTCTATTTTGTCAAGTTAGTGTCCCTCAAATGACCTCAGTGCAGGTTCATCCACTGAGATCTAGGCAACTTACCCAGAGTCCCCTGCTTTAGGAAGACTAGTTCATCTTTACCCAACAGTAATCAGTTGCCAATATTTCTTAAAGAATAGTTGGGGTCTGCTATCCATTTCCCCAGTTCCATGATGAATTTTTGTCTCCTTGAGTTTGCATAGGTCTTGAGCATGCTGACACCATTGCTGTAGGTTCATGTGAGCAGGGTCCCAGGGGCCTATAGGATTCTACTTCCACATGGGCACACCCTTCCTCACTAGCTCTAACAATCTTTCTGCCCCTTCTTCCACAATGGGCCCTGAGCTCTGGGTGAGTGAAACTTATCATAAAAGTCCTGTCAAGGGACCCACACTCTGCAGATATCTAATCTGCATTTGTGACCTTTTGTGTTACAGGCCCTTTGTTGCATGAGGGAACTTCATAAATAGAGCTGAGAGATCCATTAGTGTCTTCTTTACCCCTTATTCTATATTGCGTGAGCCTTGGGTGTAGTGGCTGCATTGTAGATATGCAGCTTAGGCATGAGGAATTCATAGACAATGTCTGTGTGTGTCCAGCTCTTTGTAGTAGTCTCTGTCTGGCACAAAAGAAACTTCTTTGATGAGTGGTGAGTGTGATACTTGACAGTAAAGAAGACTGCTCACAGAAGTCCAAGACAAATTGGGGGAGGGGAAAGCCAGGGTAGATGGAAGGTCACAGGAATTTAATGGCAAGTTGGGGGTGGGCACAGCCTGTGAAGACTCCAACAAACTATTGAGCTGGTCTGAGTATGGGGTTCAGGATGCAGTGGGTGGGTATGGGCTAAGAGTGTAGTCTAGGATCTGGGGTGCTACGAGCAGGAGCTTGCCTGTGCACAAAGCTAGAAGAACAGGACGAGGGAGACTCCTGAGACATCTTTAAAACGCAATAAACACTTTGATAGATCTCACTTTTTGAGATTCCTTAGTAATCTTCTTAAATATGGTGTATGTATCCTCATTCCTCTCTCAAGCTTGTTAATCCAATGTACAAATATCTGAACAAAAGGCAACAGCTAATCTAATAACATCTATATTGCAAATTAGATTATTTTATTAGAAATACTTTTCAGAGGACAGAACAAAAGCTGGTTTATCTGGCAGGCAACATAAGGAAAACAAATTTGCATTTTTATTAAGACTTAAAAATTCTGAAGAAGGGGAAGAAAAGCTCTTGAGGTAGACGAGGTAGTGCAAGAGAGGTTCAGGGAGTCCTCTAGGTGCTTCCTCTCTCCTAGGATATATAAGCAGTTAACTGCTGACGGGAAAAGGGAGACATTTTATTTTTATTTTGTGTGCCAATGTTTTACATGCATGAAAGTGAATACATCACATTCATGCAATACCTTGCTGGAGGCCAGAAGAGGGTGTTGTATCTCCTGGAACTGAAGTTACAAACAATTCTTAGCCATCGTGTTAGTACTGAGAACTGAAACTGAGTCCTCTGTAAGAGCAGCCAGTGCTCTTAACCACTGACCTGCCTCTCCAGCCCCAGGAAAGAGACTTTTCTGTAGTGATGTAGCTGGCTTTAATTCACTCATGCTCCTGAAAGTAACCCCTCACTCATAATTCCTGTAAATAACCCCAATTAAATTTACAGAATCACTGAACTACACTTAAATGAACTAGTTCCTCTCGTCTGTCATTAATGCCCTGTCTGAGATAAGCAGATATTTGTTCACATCTCCACAGGAAAAATCACCAACATATGATAACTAAAACAATAATAATGGATAAGAATAAAAAGGAAGAAAAAGAAGGAGGAAGAAGGAGTACTGTCACATAATCTTTGGCTACTCCAACTCTTTAAACCTTAATTTCCTTTATTAATCTGCTTCTTGTTACTTTAATCAAATACTAGAGGCAGGAATTTGTATAAAGAAAAGATTTTTTTATTTAACTCCAGTTTTAGAACTTAAAGTCCAAATTGTATGGTAGCGGCATGTTGTAGATCCCCCTTGGTTGTGTCACATCATGGGGAAATAATCCGTGTATTTCTTAATCTATAAAACAGACAAAAGTACAATTGTTATAGGTTATTAGACATATTCATTGAGATATTAATGAATGTAAAGGAGTTAATACATACTTCACACAACATGGGTGCATGGTAAATCCTCAATAAATACAGCAATATTAATAATAGTTTTTATACAAGGTCTTGCTGCTCAACTTAGTCTGGGCATGAACTTATATGTCCTCTTGTCTCAGCCTTTCAAGTACTCAAATTACAGAATTACATATTACTAAGAATCTAGACATCGGGGCTGGAGAGATGGCTCAGTGGTTACGAGCACTGGGTACTCTTGCAGAGGACCCAGTTTCGATTCCCAGTACCACATGGCAACTTTCTATAACTCCAGTTCCAGGGGAATATGATACATTCTTACCTCCATGAGCACTGCACGACATGGGTGCACTTACATACATGCAAGCAATACACTCATACACATAAAATAAAAATAATAAAATATTTTTGAAAAATAATCTAAAATTCTTTTCTAGTTTGCCTTCAATTGCTATGACAAAACACTCTGACCAAAACCAACTTGGGGTTAGCTTACCTCTCCCAGGTCACATTTCATCACTTGGGGAGCTCAAGGTAGGAACTCAGGGCCAGAACCCGGAGGCAGAACCTGAAGAACAGGCAGGCCATGGAGGAATGCTGCTTGCTGGCTTGCTTCCTTGGCCCATGCTCAGCATGTTTTCTTACACAATACTAGACAACCTGCCCGGGGACAGTACCAGCCTCAGTAGGATGGGCCCTCCCACATCAGTCATCAATCAAGAAAATACCCCACAGACATGGCCATGGGCCGGTCCAATGGAGGTAATTCCCTGGTTGAGGCTCCCTCAACCCAGGTGTGTCAAGTTGACACTAAAGTTACCAGAGCAACATCATATAAGACACTATCAATACTCTACACTTTCCCAAGCCATAAATACGTGATGTCCTAGCACCCTCAACCTCCTTTAAGACTTACAGAATGATTATAGAAATGCAAAGCTTATAATATGATTATAGCAAGGAAGCTGGTTCAAACAGAAAAGGATGCACGTGATTTTCATATTTCTGAAAGAGTAGTCAAAGACTGCATTTACACTGCCAGGCCAAATTGAATGACACATCTCACCTTTGAGTTCTCCATTAGTGGAACCAGGTGGTCAGGCATAATGAACCAAAGCAAATCTGATCAGACAGTCACAGATCAGCATTTGAGGTTCAAACTGTGTTTAAATAGGAAAAACAACAGAATTTAGGCCTGGAGATGAAGAAAAGGTGAAAAGATGGGATGACTCGCACTGAGGTAAAGGTGGAGTCAGACACAAAATGTGCTGTCCAGCAGGTTGTTCTTAGTCCTGGCTTAAGCACCCTTGAGTGTGAGGGTTAGGGAGTGACAGAAATATGCAGTAGAAGTGAATGATATGATGTTCTCCAGGTTCTGGAGGAGACAGAAGAGCTCCTTGATTCCCAGGGAGTTCTAAGTATTTTAAAATCCTCTTTCTCTACATATCCTCATATTTCCTCATATTTCTACATATATATGACTAAAAAGTCAGCTTCTAAATATATAACTAATGCTTTCACAAGTCATAGCAGTGGCCATTGACCTAAAGTTGAACTTTGCTTTGATCTTACTGTATCTACTATTGTTTTATTTTAATTGTACATATTTGGCATATATAGTATCTTGATATACATATCTCAGTATACATGTACATAGGTGTTTATCACAGTCAAATAAATGAACATACTTGTTGTGTCATATTCTTTCTTTTATAATTTTTATTGGATTTCTGAGAATTTCATACAATAGGTTTAATGGTACTTAGATCCCCTCCCCATTCCATACCTCTTCCCACTGCCCCCTCACCCAATTCAATGTACTCCACTATATAGGCAATATCACCTATAGAGTCTGATCTATATCCCAACATGTCCCTCAGCATGGGTCCATCTGGTAAGGATCTTAACCTACCAAGAGTCCCATCATTGTAAGAGACTGTCTCGTCCCCTCCCAGTAGCCATCAGTTACCAAAGAGTTCATTAGGTTGAGTTGGGATTTCTTACCCACTTCCCCATGTCTACACTGGGATTTTCTCTGGTGTGAGCTGGCATGAGACTTGTGCATGCTGTCACTACTGCTATGAGTTCATAGGTATAACTTACCAGCTATCTGAAAATTTTTTCCCTTATGGTCATCCACCACCTCTGGCTTTATGGTCCTTCTGCCACTCTCTCACAATGATCCCTGAGCCCTAGGAGGAAGTTTGAAATATGTGTTCTATTCAGGGATAAAAACTCTGCAGCCTCTGGCTCTCTGCACACTGACCACTTGTGGGTTTCCGTGTTAATCATACACGTACTACATAAGGAAAACGCTATAGCGAGCATTAAGACATACAGTCATCTTTTATGTGCAGGATGCATTGAAAATGTGCCACTTAAGGCTAAGCATCTCACAGACAATTATTCTCTGTTTGACAAGATGTGAAACTCTGTGTTAGTTTCCATCTGTTGAAAAAGAAGCTCCTTTGATAACTGGTAAGAAGTACACTTGTCTGCAAATATGAGGATGTATATTTAGAATACGAAAGAAATTGCATTGGTCTAGAGATGTGGGAAAGGTATGCTTTTCTCTAAGGTCTATGGCATCTCCAGTTATGTGTATTTGATTGTGGTTGTAGTACCACACATAAGTTTCCTCCCACTGTAAGGGCCTTAATTCTAATTAGACATCTGTGATTACCCCCAAGATAAAACTGCTCCTACTGTACCAATACCAATAGTTGACTAGGCCAATTTCACTGCTGTTTATTATGCTTTACAGCTGGAAAGGACCTTTGGTTGGTTTTCTTCCTTGGTAACTCGCATGCTATCTTCTTTTTCAAATATTATATTCTGTTTCTATTAGGGTTGTTTACGTATCGTAACATACTGAAAAGGGGAAAAAGAGGACTTGATGAGACTAATGAGGGACACATAGTGTTTATCTTGGGCTATTCTAAGTGTTTTGTACATCATGGTCTCATTTGATCCTCCCCATAGCTCTGTGAGGTACTAGCCTTACACTCACTTTCTAAATTCTAATCTGAGGCACAGTGAGATCAAGTGATTTGATGTGGTGAATCCAGGATTCCAAATGAAGCATTAGATCTCCAGTTTCCCTAACACCAGAGCTAAGCATCTAGTACCGTCTCAATAAATAATTTCCCAATGAATTAATAAATAAATGTTGACTCTTCAAAGACAAGGCCAATGTATGTGTATACCTTGATTTTTCAGTTCTCTAATTCTTTTCCCACAATTAATGCTGAAAAATACTTGATACTAAAGATGGAAATAAGAACTAGATTTGATGCCTAATAATTCACACTTACCATATCTACAACAGCACTCTTTATTTTGATTTTATTCGTGTGTATGTGTGTGTGTGTGTGTGTGTGTGTGTGTGTGTTCCCTGCATGTATGTAAATGCAATGAAATGGGTGTTGAATCCCCTGTAACTGAAGCAACTGATGGTTGTTAGCCACTTGTGGGTGCTGGAAACTGAACCAGGATTGTTCACAAGAGCAGCCAATGCTGTTAAATGGAGAACCATCTGCCCAGTCCCAGAACTCTCTATTCCCTAAATTTGACCCACTTTCACCTCTGACTTCAGTTAATCCTATTGACTTAATCTTCAAAATATTTGTAGAACCTAGCTGACCAGTTCTCACTACTCCTATTGCCATCATTTTCATCCAGGTCACTGTTGATGACCTTGTGGATTCCTGCAAGAACTGTTTCTCTGCCTCCATATCAGTCTCTGTTTTAGCAGCCTGAAGTATTCCATTAATAATCTTAGTCAGAGCATGTCTTTTCCATGTTCACTTCCATGCCTTCTGTATTAGACTAAACGACTATACAGTGGGTCACAGGCCTCCAATAGGTTTCCTTCCACTCCAGCAATTGTTCTCCCTGGCCAGATCCCAAAGGTGTCTGCCCATCCCATGCTCACTGCACCCATCACACTGGCCTATGTTCTGTGACTCTTACTTACAAGCAATGTTTTCCACATAACGTCTCCAGCCACGTTTTTTGTTCCCACTGCCATATGGTTCAACCCTCACCTCTTTCCAAGTCTTTGAATGTCACCTCACTGAGGAATAGTAAGACTACACAGTTTAAAATTTGCAGTCTGTTTTACTTAAATTTTCTAAAGCTCTGGCCTTAAAGTACTGTTCTTACATTTTCTGTTATTGTGATAAGCCACTTTGACCAAAACCAACTTGAGGAAGAAAGGGTTTATTGCATCTTATACTTTTGAGTGACAGTCCATCTTTGAGAGAAATCAGGCAAGAACTCAGAGTAGGAACCTGGAGGAAGCAACTGAAGCAGAGACCTCAGAAGAACGTTGTTTACTGGCTTATTCCCCAGGCTTGAGCTCAGCTTGCTTTCTTATACAACCAAGGACCAGCTGCCCTCAGGTGTCACAATTCACAGTGAGCTTGGCCCTCTCATATCACTCAACAATCAAGAAAATGCCTCACAGACATGACTACATGTCAGTTAAGTAGAGAAAATTCCTCAATTTAAGTTCCTTCTTCCCAAATGACTCTAGTTTGTGTCAAGTTGATAAAAATTGACCAACATAAGCATAGAACACCGTCTACTGCTGGGGAAAAGTTAATTCCTATGTCTCATGACTAGATTGTTAACTCTTCAAGGGTAGGTCTTTTTATCTGTTTTATACCCTGATATATTCCAAAAACCTGGAAGAGTACTTGAAAAAACTTAGCACTGGTATTTCTTTGTAGTTAGGCGTGTTGGATTATACTTGTAATCCTGGTACTCAGAAGATTAGGGGGGTGAATCACAAGTTCAAAACCAGTCTTGACTATGTAGCAAGACTCACACAAAACACTAAATCCATAAACATGCATATGCGTATTACTATATTACATATGTCCTTGTTAATTAGATAGGAAATCCTCACAGGAAATACTGGTGAACATACCTTAGGTTAAAGCCAATCTATGTAGTTGTACTTAAAGCAGTATTGGAAGTTAATTCAGGCTAACAGTAAGGTGTTGGGGATGGTATACACCACTACTCCCCCACCTCCATTACTGGAATTCACTCACTGCTAGTATAAGTATATTCACGTTGTGCAGGTATATTCTATTTGAAGTCCTATAGCATACACAAAGCAAATCCACTATTCAGAATAAAATGTAAACTAGCACATAAAATGCCAAAATAAAATACCGCTTCTAAAATTGTATCCTACAAATGAGCATATGAAAATAGATGTTTCCATAAGTTAACATTAAAACCAACGTATTTTGTGCTAAACTCACATTTTTAACTTGAAATTTTTGCATTTCTTTTTCTTTGTTGTTAAAAAAAACTAAATCACAGCCAAGTGGCATAAGACATTTTCATTCATAATTAGTTAAAACAGATTCATATTGCAAAATAGAAGATAGACATTACAGAAAATGAGAACGTACTACCAAACCTTCACATTGACACCCAATGACCTCTTATGCTAACTCAGCAGAGAGTATGTGCTTTAACTTCCTTTAGAAATGCATATATACAATAGGGGTGTTTATACATATGAAAATGTGCACGTGTGCATGCTCGCACGTGCCCCTGCACGAGCTTGTGTGTGTGTGTGTGTGTGTGTGTGTGTGTGTAAGTGATGATAGGGTGGAATCCAGAGCCTCTTGAGTGCTAGGCAAGTGTTCTGCACTAAGTCACATCTTCAGCCCTGTGGGTATATATTTTGATCAAAACATGATATTATTTAATGCCTTCTTTTCTCAAGTCAACAATCTGTACCTTTCAATTTCAACAAATTTCATCTTTTCTAATTCTAAACTAACATAGAAATTTCCCTCAACTGAATAAAAAAAGTCATTTATATCTCTTTGTTAAAAACAGTATCTAATTTAGAACAACTCAATAGAAATTGCTTTAATCTAATAACAGTTTATAATTCTTTAATATTAATTTTTCTTTCTAATATTTTTGGTGAATTCTGGAGATAAAATCCAGGAACTTGTGTGTGCTAGGCAAGTGCTCTATCCCTAAGCCTCATACCTAGTTCCTGCATTATTTTGTATTTTAAAATTTCTGACCAAAACACTCTCTTATATGAGAATAGTTTGTTTCATCAATGTGAACACCATTTAAACTATTCATTAAATTCTTTAAAAATTTTTTATTATTTTTATTTGTGTGTATGAGTGTATTGCCTGAATGTATGGAATCACCTGTGTAGTGCAAAACCCACATAGATCAGAAGAGGGTATCGAATTCCCCGGAAACTGGAGCTATGGACAGTTGTTGGCCCCCAGGTGGGTACTGGAATACAACCTGAGTCTTCTGCAAAAGCAGCCAGTGTTCTTAACTGCGGAGCCATTTCTCCAGCCCCTCGATATAAATTCTTAATGACTCATTGAATGAAACTGTTGAATATCTATTAAAAATACAAGATCTACAACTATAAACATAAGAGAAATTTTGCTTAATTATAAATTCTTTAGATCCTTGTTAAAATCTTTCAGTTCTGGGGCGAGAATATAAGCTCCTTTGTATAGTATTTGACTCGAAAGCACAAAATCCTGGTTTCATTCCCAGATTCAACAATTAAATTAAATTAAAATGCAAATTAAAATGAATCACAGTATCACAGAGCAACTAGCTTATGCTAATTTTTTCTTTTATTTCTTCTCTCTCTGTCTCTGTCTCTCTCTGTCTCTCTTTTTCTCTTTTGTTCTTTTTGAGTCAGTGTCTCCCTGTATCCACAGCTGGCCTGGAATCCACTATATAGATCAGGCTGGTATCAAACTCACAGAAACCCACATGACTCTACCTCTCAAGTGTTGGAGTCAAAGGTGGGCACTACTATGCCCCGCCTATTTCTTTTCTTATCTTATTTTTTTTTCTTTTCTTTTGGGCATGATCATGCTGTATAACCCAGTCTGCTCTCAGGGGCAAGATCATCACACATCAATCTCTGGAATGGTGAGATTATACCAAGAAAATTTACTAAAATTTTATTGTTGTGGCTATTACTGATCAGAAATTGATTTTTATGCTTTCTTTTCTCTATTTACTTTATAACAAACCTATATTGTGTAAGATTTTCTGAACTTTTTCGGTTAAAAAAGTGAAATGGGACTGGAGAGATAGATCAGTTCTTAAGGTCACTGGCTGGTCTTGCAGATGACACAAGTTAAGTTGCCAGTACTCACATGGCAGCTAACAACCTTCTGTAACTCCAGTTCCAGGGTATCTAACATCCTATTCTTGCCTCTGAGGGCACTGCATAACATGAGAGCACATACATATATACAAGCAATGCACTCATACATATAAAAACAAATAAAAATTTAAATAAATAATTTTAAAGTGAAAATTTTCTGTTATTCTTGGTTGTAATTGTGTTTTGTGATAATATAATCAAGGCACTGGAATTATGAAAAATATACATTTCATTTATTCAACAACTCTTTTAATTTAGTACTCTTTAAACTTAGATGTTTATTGCACTCAAAAATAATGCTGTCAGAGGGTTCAGTGGTTAAGAGCACTTATTACTCTTTCAGGGGACCCTGGTTCAGTTCCCAGCGCCCAAATGGTGCTGAACACCCATCAGTAACTCCAGTTCCAGATCTTCCATCTTCCTTAGGCTTTCCTGGATACCACACATGCATGTGGTACACTTAAATACATTTAGGCAAAACATTCATACACATAAAATAAAAATTAATAAAAGCTTTAGAAGGGTGTGGTAGTGCTTACCTTTAATCCCATCACTGGCGAGGCAGAAGCCAACCAGAAATACATAGTGATGCTCTATCTCAAAATATTAAAAAAAATACTGGACATCCCATTATGATGATTTTCTGAATAAATAAATTGGAAGCATACAATGTTTACAAAAATCAATAGATCATATCATGCTAAATGTGACTGTGATTTTATACTGTATTTTCAAGTCAATATCACTGAGGAAAACCGAAGGCACATGGAGTCTCTGTATTATTCATTACAACTTCATATGAATCTAAAATGTTTGCAATTTTTTCACAGCTCTATATTCACAGCAACAGTTTTTATGACCAAATGACATTAACAGTACTTTTTGCCTTAAAATTTTATTTTAAACAAGCTTTTGGAGACTCTAAAAGGCACAGGTGCATTTTGAGAAAACAATTGTATTTGTTCCAACTTCAAAATAGGAATAAATTTTATTAAACTGACAATAATAAGACTAGCCTTGATTTTGTTTCTGTGGGGATTTTGGGGGTGTTGTTAATAACAATCATTACATCTATGAGTTAACTGGGCCATGTTAACGTTAAATGAAATGGAAATAATGTAAACTCTCTCCTTAGATAATTCCTTAAGGCTTAAGGATTTAGGGAAGTACATTTTGAGAAAAGGAAAGAAATAAGCTGTACAGAGACTCCATCTTTTAAATATTTCTCTAAGGGAAAGGGAATAAATAAATTTGAATTAATAAATTTGAAATAAATAAATCTGAAATGAAAAAAATTTACAATCAGGGAAAATTTTGATAAGATACTTGATTATAGAACTCACCTAAAGTCCCATCTCTGTATTTCTACAAGGACAGAGAAATAATCATATAACTTTCTGAAAGCATGGATCAGGAAATTTAGAAGAAGGCAATTGCTTGTAGAATTACCTAAACTCCTTCTCTCTTATAAATATTTGCAATGACTGATAATGAGAGAAAAACTAAGAAAATTTAGTGGAAGAACCAAGGATCATGGTATGTGTCTAAACCGTAACTGATTGGATAAGGTAGAAGATGAAAGGTCTACTGATGGAGCCTCCCTGAACCGATGGGATAGTTGGCAAGTCATGAGGATTTCTCTTCGGTTGAAGTAACAAAGAACATTCTGAGAGTAATAAATATCGGAGAATCAATCTTAACTGGCTGATTTGGATTCTATATGTTTACGTTAGTGAGGATGTCAACCAAGAACTTTCTAGATGTTTTAAAGCCTAGGAACTGGGTGTCATAGGACTGGTTGAAATAAAATAAGCTAAATGTTGTCTCTCAAGTGTGTTTTGGGGTGCCCATATTAGGGGAAGAAGATATAAGGATAAAATATTCTGGAAGGCATAAATATCAGTGATTAGACTCAGAAAATGACTGAATAAGTTTGAATGGAGTAAGTTTCCTTACTCTCACTATATTAGAAGTACTACAGGAAGGAATCTTAGTTCAGGACTTCAATCAATCATGTGCCAGATGACTTAAAAGCATTTTTGACAATTTTATGTATGTCTATACTGAAGTTTGGTCATTTTTATTCATTCTCTCTCATTCCAACCCCCATGGAAATCCTTCTTCCCAGTAAGGTCTTTTCTACTTGGATGTCTTTTTTTTTTATTCACTGAGTTTAATTATGTTTGATTATATGACAATGAGTGGGGGATTACTTCCGCAATGTGAATGACTTACTGGTAGCTATATCACTAAAGAAAATAGCCTCCCCTTTCCTAACATTCATTAACTACCTACAGTCCCTCAGTGATGAATGAGGCCTCATGAGCTGCCCCACACCACCTGATGTAATGGTGACAGGCATGATCTAGTGCAGGTATTGTTGGGAGAATGTCAGCTGTTTTGTTGCACTCTACTTCAACCTCTGCCTTTTATATTCATTCTGCCCCCCCTCTTCCATGCTGTTCCCTGAGCCTTCAAACATTTACTTTTCTGAAACTAATCTATTCTTGCATTACATCTCCGCAGATACCATTAAGGATACAGGAATTATTCAGTCAAACTTTAATTTATAATTTGTGAGTCTCTGCATATATTGTCTTCAAAATTTTTCTGGCCAAACCCCATGTCTATGTGATACATACCTCACATACTAGAGGAATGACAGTTTAACTTGTAACTGCTTGTTTGTTTTGAAACAGATTCTCATAGCACAGAATGGCTTCCAACTTTCTAGGTGCCAAAGGTAAACTTGAACCCCCATTCTCCTGCTTCCACCTACTGAGTGCTTGGGACTGCAGATGTAAACCACCATGCTAAACTCATAATACAGTCATTAACAATCACATTTGGACATAATCTCCTAGCCTTTATTTCTTCCATAATCTTTTTCAAAACTTCACTACATCAGGCAGATTATTTAGTTCAATTCTGTTTCAACCAATCAGGCTTATAATTGTTTCCAGATTTTCATTTTGACAAAGTTTCTGTCTTCATTTTCTTTGCCACTGTCTTCAAAGAGATCTTCTAGTGAAGGCATATTTCTTCTCGAGGGCTTTCTGCTCATATTCTTATTTTATTAGAAACATCCAAGGTTGCTAGCATAACTCAGAATTCCTTCAGCCAACTATATCACAAGCTGCTTTCAGACGTTTGCTTTTCCCATAATGATCAATATTCTTCCAATATTCCATATAGAAACTTCCTGTGAATTGAAACAGTTAGACCGTTTTTAACCAGTTGTATTGTAAGCCAACCTAATTACCTTTACTTTTCCAAATAATATTGTCTTTATCCCTACACACACTTTCATAGAGACTCCAGAGGAGGAGACTTAGTGTCTCCTTCAACGAATCACGTTGCATCTCTACTTCTTGATCTTAAAATTTTCAAAAAAAAAATTACTATCCTCAGACTCCTGCTTTATCAGAAACATCCAGGTAATGAAATTAGTATAGTACTTCTTCAATTAATCATGTTTGGATCTTCTCCAAGACCTAAGCATATTTCCAAAAGATCTGTCCCTCTGCCCATAAACTCATTCTTGTAGAAATGACCAAAGAATATATTTTAGTTCATTTATTATTCAATCAGCGTGCTACCTTCTGGCCTTTAAATTTACCTTCTGACCAAATCTTATAAATCTCTATTTCTGAGTTTGTTCAAAAAGTTCTGTTCTTAAAGCCTTACTGTATCTGCCCCTCTAAAAGGAAGGACTTTAGTTGATTTATCCTTCAAATAATCATGTTCTGACTCCCTTCCTATTGTTTAGTTACTACCAAGATATACTTATATCAATCTCCCTACCCACCAACTTTCTGTGAGGATGAGCAAGTAAAGATTCAACAATCTGAGAAAAGCACAAACTTGAGATGAGGTGAAAATGTGATTGCTTGTGAGAGAATTGAACTAAGTTCCCTTATTTGGACATGTCTACCAGAGTAATCTTCTGGGAACAGGAAGTAAAGAAGAAGTAAAGGCCAATCAGCAAGGTCAAACTGTGGTTGTTTGAAGTATTGTTGAATTAAATTACTTACTTGGCATTCGAGAGAGACAGATAAGGTCTGGAATAAGAACATAAATTTGTGAAAGATATAAAAGCCAAAGGATGGTAAACTATCCTGATAGACTCAGAAGAAACTGACTAAGGTTGTCAACAAGGATGGACAAATGAAAACATTCTGAGAAATCTAAATCTCTGGGTATCCATGCAAATATGAGTGTTTCAATGATCTGATCAGATACTTCTTAAAAGAAGAAACATAAGTAGCAAACAAATATATTAAAATTACTTAATACCATAGATCATCATGGATATTCACATCAAAATTATAATGAGATACTATCTCACCTCAGAATAGCTAGTATCAAAAGATACTAACAACAGAAAATCAAAAAAAGAGATACTCAAAAAGATGCAGAGAAAAAGGAACACCCATATACTGCTGGTAGAAATGTAAATTATTAAAACTATTTTGTAAAAAAGTATGGAAGTACCTAAAAACAAAAACAAAAATAGAGTTACTGTGTGATCCAGCTTTCCCACTTCTGGGCATATATCCAAGGAAGTGAAATTAGCATCCAAAAATAACTGCATGCCCATATTTATTGCAGCAATATTGACAATAGCTAAATTGTGAAGACAACATAGGTACACATCAGCAGAAGAATAGGTAGATCCCTGGGAGGCAAAAGAGAGGACTACAGGAAGCTTCATACCAGCCTAGAATGCATAATGAATATGAAGTCAGTCAGCAATACATAGCACAATCTCGCAGAGGCAGGCAGATTTCTGTGAGAGCGAGGACAACATGGTCTATAATAGGAAGTTCAAGGTGAGCGGGGGCTACAGAGAGAGCTTGTCTCAAAAAATGGGGGGCATAAAGAGGTGACTCAATGGGCAAGAGCACTTTCTGCTTTTCTAAAGGAAACAAATTTGGTTCCTAGTACTCAAATCAGGTGGCTCACAAATGCCTGGAATAACTTTAGTTCCAAGAGATTCAATACCTTCTTCTGGCCTCCATGGGCATCTGTACACAAGTGTACACAGACACATACACATAAATAAAAGTTTTAAAAACTTTTTTATCCAAAAAATTTTAAAAATCGGTAAATAAAATATAATACATACATGAAGATACATGTATAATGAGATTTTATTCAGCTACAAAGTAATGAGATACTGTCATTTGTAGGAAAATATATAGAAGTGGAAGATGTTATATCAAGTGAAAGAAGGCAGACACTGAAAGACAAGTACTTCATATTCTTTCTCATATGTGGATGTTAAAAGCTAAAAATGCACCTAAATATAGTATAACAATGATTAGTAGACAGTGGGAAGCATGGAAGGACGGATAAAAGGAGATCATATTTGCTTAGTGCTACTACATCTGTGTATTAAATAGCACAGTGAACCCCATTAGTAGAGAAGTAAATATGTTCATCAGAATTCAAATTAAAAATAAAAACATTTATTTTCCTTTGGGTGCCTGTTATAATGAAGTCAGTACATTAGAAGGATAGAAGTTTCTAAAGAACTAAAGGTCGGGGCTGGAGAGATGGCTCAGCTGCTCTTGCAGAGGACCTGGGTTCTGTTCCCAGCACCACATTGAAGCTAACAACTGTCTGTAATTCCCAGGTCCAGGGGAATTTGAGGACCTCTCTTTACCACTGTGGGCATGTCACGACACAGGTGCACTTACATACATGCAGTCAATACACTCATACACATAAACAAATAAAAATAATAAATAAAATACTCGAAAAAGAACTAAAGGTCAAAAAGTGTAATCACCGGTAATTAGCTGAATGATGTTGAACTCAGTTGCCCCTCCTGGTCATTTCTGTGAAGGTATATGGAGATAGGGTGTAGGTAAGTGTATATACATATGTACATACACTGTATTAGTGTGCTTATATACTTGATTTTAAGTTTGAGTTCTGCATATCAGAGAAAAATAAGATATTTGTCTTTCTGAGTTTGAATAACTTTGTTCAACATACTGATTGCCAATTTCACCCATTTTCCTGCAAACGTCATGATTTCATTATTCTTTACAGCTTCATAAAATGCCATTGTGCATAAGTACTATTTTTTATTCATTTGTATGTTGATGAATATCTAGGTTATTTCCATGTCCTTGCTATTGTGAATAATGTACCTATAAACACTCATGAACATGCACCTATGAGGTAGGATAACTTAGTGTCATCTAGGCAGATAAATAAGAGTGAGGGCCTAACGAGATGGCTCAGTGGGTAAAGGTGTTTGCCGCCACGCTGGACGACCTAAGTTCGATCCCCAGATACCACATGGTGGAATGAGAAAACAGGCTCTCAAAAGTTGTCCTCTGATTTCCATACCCACATACATACACACAGAAAACATGTCTAAGATAAATAAATAATGTTATAAAAGGAAAACAATAATATAGCAGGAATATATTATAGTAATTCTGCTTTCAGTGGTGTAGTTCTCACGTGTTCCTGATCACAAAGAGTAAAGCTATTTCATCTTATGCCCTTCCCAACTTGAGTCAGCTTCCTGCTACCTAAACCCTTTGTCTCATCAAGAACATGCCAACCTATTCTCCACAACTGACTGTCTTGGACTTTGCTTACTCCGGGGCTATTGGAGGCCACATTGAAATTCCCAGACCTCTGGATATTCCCTAACAAAAGAGTCTCTGTCTAGGTAGCACTTGATCCTGTCTCTTCAAGTCCTAAAATGTGACAAAATAGGATTTCTCGTGACCAGTAAACTTTCTGCTGGAGGAATCACTGTCTCACTAACACCTGTAACTGGATTTGAGGCTTATGAGGGCTGTAGGCTTTGCTTGATGGTAGGACATTTTGGGTTCCATCTGGCTTTCCTTTGCAAGCAGTTTCTTGTAACGCTTTCCCCACCAGGGAACCATAGAGCTGAAGTTATGTTTAGCATGCTTCCCAGAGTTTAGGGTTTTTGTTTTTATTCTTTTTCTGTATCCTTTCACTGCATTTGTGGATTTCTAAAGACACACTTTTATTTGCCTCTTTAGGATAAGGGCTATTTTTTTTCATATTCTCAATTTCTTGTTCACCATCTTTCACAGAAGCAGCCTCTAGTCTGCCATATTATTTGGAACCCTCAAGGGAAAGCTTTCTAGAGTAAATTACAAAGAGATAAAGAAACTAGAAAAATGATTGAATGAAAGAGAATGAAATAAATTGCCTTCTTCGATAATGGCAAATGAGGACAGAATGTATTACAAAAGGTAATGGTCTGTGAGCAACTTCAAATATTGTTGATTGAACAAAAAATGAAATAAACATCTTCCTCTAAGGAGCTTCTGGTTCACAGAGAGTAAGAAGACAGAACTCTAGAGGAAAAGAAGCTAAAGAAACGTGGTCACAAATGACTTCATAAGCCTTAACATATATGACAGAATGAATGAAATCCTGTGAGGGGGCCATGAAGGGTACGGATTGGGAAGGAGTCTAAATATAATTAAGATCTACTGTATGAAATGCACAAAAATTCAATAAAATATACATTGAAAATAAAAGGAGTATGGTCAAATGTGAATTTTTAAAAGAAGATCTCAACTTTGTTTCCTCCCTTTGGTGATTTTCTAAAAGGATGAGTTTGTGTGTGGAGGAGACAAATTAAAATCAACTTTCTAAAAAATTAAAGATTTGAAACCAGGTCTGAAGATAACTGAAAGAGAATAGAGAATTTCTGTATGCATATTTGTTAGTGGATGAACAAGAAAGATATTGGGACAGAACATTCTTGAAGAAATAAAGGTTTTGTGAATGCTTAAAAAAGATCAGTTAAGAGTTGGTTCACTAAGTGTTCCTAGTTTACTCCTGGAGTAAGTAAATGAGGACAGAGGATTACAGTAAATATAAATATCTGAGGAGATTAGAACATAGTATTTGGAAAGACAAACTGAACTAGAATCTCTATTGCCATTAGTTTCTGAAATTTTGTATAAAAACAGAAGAAACCACATCAATAACTGGCATGGCAAACAATATTGGGGCAGTAGTGGCACTTTCAACCTGGGGGAAATCAACAGCTACCTAATTGGACCTAAAAGCCACTCAATGGGAGGAAACTCATCTGTGGCACTTTAAAAATAGCCAAATATACATGACTGGAGAGATCATAGGTCCTAGAGAAAACCTCAAGGCTGCCAAATTCCTAGTCAAATGAATTTGTTTTTACTGTCTGATAACTATGGATCCTTATATTTACAGAGAAGTATGTCAGTCCCATCTTACCAAAGAAGTGTCTTTTGCAACAGTTGGAGACTACTACAGAGTTCCACAACTGATCACACATAGAGAATAACTGCCTGTGAGATGCCCAACTCTAAGGTACACATCTACAATGGAGCCTCTACGTCTACATCTCATGGAACATACTGGAACAATAGGTAGGGAGAGTTTTAATGCGTCTCTCAATTCTCATCAGTGAAGCTTCCTCATGCAACAGAGTGCAATGAACACAAAAAGTCACAAATGTTCAAAGCATAGAGAATAAGAGCCTGCAGAGTGTGGGTCCCTGGACAAGACTCCTGTATTAAACTTCACCCAACCAGGGCTCAGATATCATGATGGAAGAGGAGGTGGAAACATTGTAAGAGCCACAGAAGGAGGTGAATGACCATAAGGAAACAGGGTCTTACAGTTTCCTGTGTCTTTGCTCATACAAATTTACAGTCATATTAGCATGTGCAAGAACAATGAAACTCAGACAAAAACCCAGCATAGAACTGCAAAAATAGACAACAGGTCCCAACATTAGCTCAAGAACTATTGGCAACTAATTACTGTTGGATAAGAAAGTGCTGATTTTCTTTAAGGGAGAGAGTCTAGATAGGCTGACTAGACCAGAGCTGATGAATTTGCACTGAGGATGTTTGACCATATTAACTTGACTTGAAAGGCCTTAACATATATGACAGAATGCATGAAATCTGGTGGGTGGCTTATAGAGGCCCAAATATGGAGGAGGTGTTATAAAGGTGATTAAGACATTTTGTATGAAATGCACAAAAATTTGATAAAAATACGCATTATAAAAAAAAGCATAGAACATAGCCAGGCATAGTGTTGCATGCATTTAATTCCAACACTCTGGAGGCAGAGGCAGGTGGATCACTGTGAGATCAAGGGCAGCCTGGTCTACATAGTGAGTTCTAGGCCAGCTTGGGCTAAAGGGAAAAACTGTCTCTAAAACAAACAAACAAACAAACAAATAATAAAGAAAAGGAAAAAAGGAAAAGAAAATAGAATGTCATTGAAGAAGTAAAGGAAGTTTCAAAAATGTGATTGATGGAAGAAATATTGAATAATCCCTCTCTTTGAGTTTCTTGTAGGGTTTGCATTTTCATGGAAGAGAGTAAAAGGTAGAACTTTCTGGAAGAAATTAACTTCAGAGAGCAGGTTCAAAATATTAATAAATGATGAAGAACTAAGTAATTACTCAAGTCTCATGGTTTCTTTTCTGGTGCAGGGATGTGGCAGGATATTATAGGAAACTACAGTGAACTCAGAACATGTTACAACATGATTGATTTGAAGAAGTCCCTGAGTCAAATTCTCAAACCCTGGAATTTAAGATACAGTGTAATTATGAGATAAGAACTTTCTGGATGAAGCAAAAGCCAGTGCAGGGAGAGGTGCCTCAGACTGTGGTTTGAGAACTGAATAAGTCATAACTATAGACATTTCTGCAAGGGTATATTTAAGGACAAAATACTCTATGGTAAGTAAAGGTCAAGATATTTTAACTGATCTGAACATGTTAGATTAAAAGAGAACTGCAAATCAGGTCATTTGCACACACATACACACATATTCCTATATATGCATCAATAATAACTAAAGAGGTCACAAAAGTGAAACGGAGTAGGGAGAACATGGGAGGAGTGGAAGACAGGTGAGGGAAGAGTGAACGTGTGTAAATACAGAATCCATGTACGAAATTCTCAAAATGAATACTGAATTTTTTTTAAACAGGAGAACTGATCTTAGGTATCCCCCTTGCATGTTTCCGTTACTATACTGGAATGAACACAGAACAGAGACATTGCCTGAATATTGATCAGAATATTACTGATAGAAGAACAGCTATATTCTCTACATTCTCTGTTCCAGGGATTTGTCTCAATGTATTGGACTGTGGGGTAGGAGGGTAAGGACAGAAATTTCTTGAAGAAATAAAATCATTTGTGTGATAAATAAATAATTGAATAAATAGGAACTACAATAATTCCTCTGGAAGATTCTGTGAAGGCTGAGAGATGAGAACAAATATTTCTTGAAAAGAGGTGTGTAATGGGAGACAGTTAATCAGAGGTTGTCACTTCACAGGGGCTTATCATACGACAATGACCTTACATTTAATTTGGTGATAAGTAGAAGGATTAACTCTTTTCACTATGTGACTTTTTGTTTATATTTTTCAAGTCTGGAATACTTCACTACTGCTGATTTTAAGCCACATAGTGGGAATTCTTTACTTTTCTGTTTCATTTTTCAGGTATTTTTTATGGTTTAACATATTTATTTTTATGTCAAGCTTCTGAGATAAAGCATGTAGGAGTTAGATAGACACTTGTTAGATTAAGTTGTTGGATACTTATGGAGGCCATGTTCAAATAGAAATTCTTCAAGAGATAGAAATTCTCTCATGAACATGGCTAATGGGAAGTAGGGTTACAAAAAAGGATCTGGTGACAAAGTTTGGTTCATTCCTGATGTTAAGGACGCTGGTCTAATCTCAACTTCTGTAGTATAATAACAAGAAGTTTCTCATTCATTCTCAATTTAAATCTTGTTCAAATAGTTGTTAAATTCCATGGAATCCGACTCAAAGTTTTTTTTTTTTAATAGTGCATAAATGGGGTTGGAGAGATGGCTCAGCAAAGAGTACTGATAATACTTGCAGAGGCCCCAGATTTGAGTCGAGTCCACAATCCACATGGCAGCTAACAACTGAATGTAACTCCAGTTCTAGGGGATCTGACACCTTCTTCTGACCTCCATGGGCATTGCATGATACAGGTGCACCTACACACATGCAGGCAATACATTCACACACATAAGTAAATAAAATATTTTTTTAAAATACTGCATATTAACTCACAGCAATGGTGACAGTATGCACAAGTCTCATGCAAGCTCAAACCTGACAAAATCCCAGCACAAACATAGGGAAGTGGGTAAAAATCTACACCCCCGCCTGAGGAAGTATTGGCAACTAATGGTTGCTGGGAAATAACAATCAAAGGATGAGAAGCAGAATTGGAAGTGAAGGATTTCACAGACAGGCAAGACATCAAAATGTGAGCTGAATTTGTTTCAGTGGCCTTGGTGAACAGTTGGAAGGAACTAGAAATTTTTTCTTCATCTTTATTGAGCTCTATGCTCCATGAGTTGATATTTACAATGCATTAAAGAAGAAAATAAGTATGAACTCGGTCACACCATTCACTAGGCTTATTTTGTGCTGGGAAGTTGGTGTTTAGAAAAATCATTAATGCAAACTAACCAGAATCATTTTCAATCCTGAGAATTTTTCCATAATAGGACATATTATTTTTGTATTCCATTACTTTTATAAATGTCATTGCTAATCAGATTTTGTAAGCAAACATTAATATACTATATATTATTAAAAAAAACTTAAGACCATGGTAAAAATCTGGACCTGGAATTTTTCTGAAGATAAACTCTTATTTAACATACTCTTTAGATGAGTTTTTGATTATAGCAAGTTGATGGTTTCCAGCACTTAAGAAAGCTAGCTGTAGAGTCTCCATGCACATACCATATCTTATGAAGAACAGAATCTTAGAATAATAATAGCAAATCTTATATTTCTTAAAATTTCACTTTACCTTAACCTCATTCTTAGAGAATTTTTCAACTACAGTTAACTATTTTCTGAAGAGTATAAAAGCTTTATCTCCTAGTTCCAAAAGGAGATAGTACTATTAAAAGTCAATTTTAAAATATAGATCTTGAAAAAAAATTGAGGTATCACTTGTATTCTCTGAAGGAACAGGACCAAAATTTTAAGTGATTTTTTACAGAAGTAGTAGCAAACTAATTAGTAGAGCTACAATTAACCCAAATCTTAATTTCAGTTACTCTTTCCAGTAGCCATGTGGATTGAACTTTATGACCAGCTAACATGTTACAGATTTAAGACATTTGGAATTTTCTGAATGACATTATTTTGTGAACTTTGGTTTCCTCTGGGCATGGGCAATAACTGGTAGTACAAGTAGACCCATAAAGTTGAAAACTTATCTATAGCAAGATATGAGAATTCCTTACATGGAACTTTAAAGTTTGGTTGACTTTTGTCTCTTGTAGGCACTAGTTTTTACTGGAAGTCTCTGGCCAAGTCAGTGAGCCTGCTGGTTTCTTAAGTTATTCTTCTTGCTTAGTTTCTCAAAAGCATGTTTTGGGGTGAAAATAACATATTATCTTGGATTTGATTCAAAATAATCCAGTGTCCAGGGATATTTTATACTTGTACAGATAAAACAAAATTGGTCATGCATTGATAATCACTGAGGCTGTATGATGAATGTGTGGAGGTACAGCATACTCCTACAGCTGTTTCTACATAGACCTCAAACTTTCCACTAAAAAATGTTTGCAAATAAGATTATTTATTTTTAATATATTATGTATATGAGTGTGTTGCCTGCATGTATGTAACTGTACCTGTACAGGGAAATGACCTCAGAGGCCAGAAGAGAATGTGGAATTCCCCTGGAACTGAAGTTACAGACAGTTGTTAGCCACCATGTAGGTTCTGGGAACTGAACCCAGGTTCTCCGTAGAAGCAGACAGTACTGACTCATTGTTCCAGTTTCACAATTATTTATTTATAGAAGACATGGTTGAAGGATAGTACGAACTGAGTAGCACATAAAATACTAAAGCTGAGGGCTTATCTACACATTTGGTAGATTTTACTTTCTTCTAATTTTGCAAATGTGACTATAAATGAACTTATTTTAGATGTCTTAAATTAATATGCAATAGAAACAGCAGCAATAACCTTGGTATGGTGGTGCACACCTGCAACCCCAACACTCAGGAGGCAGGGGTAGGAGGGTCCCAAGTTGAAGGTCATCTTGGGCTATATAACCAAACCCTGCCCCTCCCCCCTAAAAGAAGGAAGAAGTAGAAATGGTAATAAACATAAATGGACCTTTCTGTTCTGAGTTGAATAAAGAGGAAATTGCAGATCTTATGTGAAAGAGCCAATTTTCACCAGGTGCTGCTCAATCTATGAGTATAAAATTTACCATAATTTTTATTCACAACTTTGATTACTAGGGAGGAAGCCACATTTGTAAAATAAATAATGGAAGTGATGAGACCCATAGTGGACATAAGGAATAAATGTATTTTCATGATTTTTTTGTTCCCGCAGAACTTTGAGAAATCCTGGAGTTGGTGCATATTTTCCAAGCAGTTAGATGCTTCTGGCTGTGCCCTCTCTGCCCCTACTGTTAAATTATTTTCATTCAGGCTGGTGTTAATGCCTCACTGTTGTAAAATGAAAAGATAACCAATATCAACATAAAAGCATTTCTTTTTTTCAACTTGTTATGGTAAAATATAACAGGTTTACACAACTTAATGAAGCAGATACATATCTAAAGCAATTATGATGAGGTAAAACACTTTTGAGATAAAAAACCAAGGTTAATCCACTAGAGTTTTGCTAGCCAACTCATACACTATATTAATCCCAACTCCATTCACGAGAAAAGTGGACTCTGGGCTGGCTCAGATGGCTCAGAGGGTAAAGGTGCTTGCCACACAAGCCTGACAACCTAAGGTACATCCCTGGAAATGAGGTAAAGATAGCAAGAGAAAAAAAAAAAAAAACCTCCTCCACAAAGTGGTCCTCTGACCTCCACATGCACATTGTGGCACACATAACCACATGAATTCAAATCATACACAGACACACAATTATACATATAACTTTTAAAGTGATATCTATCCTACTCCTTAGGGTAATTAGTTTTCATTTACAACCTTCTCTTCCAAATGCATGTTTGCAAGGATGACTTTAGTTAGGTTCCCTTTTGCTGTTGTTGTTTGGTCAGTTAGATTTATTTTGGTTTAGTTTGTTTTGTTTCATTGAGACTTGTTCTCATCCGCTGTCACGTAGTGTGATCTCTAACTCGTGGTTCTCCTGCCTCAGCCTTCTAAATGCTTGAACTACAGGCATCTGCCACCATGCCCAGGTTCTCCACTATCCATGCTTAAATTAATTTTAATCTGGATTTCCCACTCCATTGTTTTTTTAACCTTGTAATTGTTTTGTTGCAGAAACTGTCTTTTGTCTTCTAGACTGCTCTGCTGTTTTGAATTTTGCTCTCCACTGCATCTCCTATAAATCAGCAGTTGATTGTTCATACTTGAATTGATTTAGGTTTTCATTTGTCATGCTACTTTATGTATACACCTCTGTCTGGAGGCCTAAAATCTTTGGTTGCCTTTTCTTATAGGATAACTTTCTTAACCATCAATGCCATCATGCCTGAGGTTGAAGCCACCTGCAGATATTTCTGTGGTCAGAAGTATGTTCTCTAAAATGGAAAGGGACTCATGGGGGAAATATTCCCTGTGTTCTTGTATATCAATAAATTGCTCTGTGGCCTTTACATTTGAACATCAGGGTGGATATAAAACTTTTGCCGCGTATTTTCTTTACTTGGCTGTATAAAGTATGCAACCTCTTCTCTAACAACATAGAGTTTTGCTGCCAAAGTCTAACGATAATCTGATTTCACCCTCATTTACAAGTCATTTTGATCCTTTGAACAGGAAGGACTTCCCTCTTTAAAGTCCGGTAATTTTGCTAGAATATATTTTACACCATTGATTAATCTTGGTCAGGTGCCTGTTCGTACTCCTTTAATATGCAGTATTAAAATACATTTCAGGGAAGTTTTTATTGCATTGTACTTTTTGCAGTTTGTTTTGTTTTGTCCCCATAATTTTCTTCTTTGGGGATTGAGAACTAGTAGAAAGAAAAAAAAATTTGAACAGCTGCTCAGGGCATCATCACAGGGATGAATGAAGAATTGCCAAGCAGTATTGAAAGCCCAGTTGAGATTAAATGGCATAAATTTGTAGTAGAGCCAATTG
Organism: Eospalax fontanierii; assembly: GCA_035773235.1. Classification (NCBI taxonomy): domain Eukaryota; kingdom Metazoa; phylum Chordata; class Mammalia; order Rodentia; family Spalacidae; genus Eospalax; species Eospalax fontanierii. Next base: position 84,243,113 of record CM069525.1, read on the forward strand.
GCACATTTCTCCAACTTTCTGTAGCAGAACTCAGCACAAGCAAACAAAACAGATGTTTGGGTTTATCTAGTGCTGTCTATTGGCAGAGCAGATAGAGAATAAGGTCAAGGAGTGTCAGATCTAGGTGCTAGTCAAAATATACTTGAAATACTTATCAAAATGTTAGTTGTGCAAATAAGCCCAAACTACATTCTATATTTTCAAGAAGATCTCTAATAATATATTTTATTTCCTATAGAAGAAACTGAAATATATAACTGAAAATAATATAATTACTTTTGAAGAGTATTGGCCATACATAAACAAATCAGAAAAAAAAATGCCATCAAACTATTTCTCTCAGTTTTTTTTTTTTAATTTGGACATATATACCATTTTAGGGTTTCAGCCAGATCATATGGGTTTTTTTATCAAATAATAAAGTCAATGAAAACAGTGACTTAAGAAAAACAGTCCTTGAGACTTTTTAATGATTTACCTAAAACAACACTGGCAAAATTGTGCTTCAAATTTCTGTCAATATTGTCTATAGAGTTATATGAGACAGAAAGGATTGATCCCCTATGTAGCCCAGCTTGGCTTGGAACCTGACATCCTTCTGCCTCATCCTCCTCAGTGCTGGGAATACAAGTGTCTAGCTTGGATTTACTTTCTGAAGCAGGGTATCTTAACTACCTTTTCTGTTGCTTTGATAGAAGCACTAATCTAAGCAACTCGTAGAAGTAAGAGGAATCATAGTCTATCATCATCGTGGTGAGGAGGCATGGTGAGGCAGCTGGAGCAAGGGCAGAAACCTAAGTACTCACATTTTCCAGCAGGTACAGGAAACAGAGTGACTAAAAATCCCGCAAGGCTTAAGAGCTCTCAAAGCCTGCACCTAGTGATGCACTTCTTCCAGCAAGGCCACACATCCTATAACTTTCAAAGAGATGCCACTAACTGGAGACAAAATGTATGAATATATCTAGCCTATGGAGGACATTATCATTTAAACCACCACATGGGCTGATTTATATTTCTAAGCATTTTTTATTATACACTGAGCTTAATGTAATATTGCACACCATTATAATGATAAAAATATATACAGAGAAAAAATAAAAAAGTTTTCTTCCCCAATAAGAATGGTAAAAATGCCTCTTGAAGAAATTATTTCTTATTCTCCTTTAAGCTTTGCATTGCTCCCTATTCTTTATCCATGACATTATTTATGTTTGCTGATTGGTTTACTTTCTTCTACCTTCCTCTTAACCATTAGTGTGATGATTGGTATTGGTTTTTGACTGGATAGCTTCTAGAATCACCTAGGAGACAAACCTCTGCACATATCTGTGAGAGATATTCTAGATTAGGTTGACTGAGGTAGGAAGACCCATCCCAAAGGAAGAGAGCACCAATACACTGGTTAGGTACCTACCCTGAAGAAAAAGGACAAGAGAAACTGAGCAGCACCATTCACCTCTCTTCTTCCTAATTTGAGATACCATGTAACCAGCTGCCTCACACATCTGCTGTAATGCCTTACCCACCATATTGAACTGTACCCTCAAACTGGGAGACAAAATACACCATTTCTTCCACATGTTTTTTTAATCTGATATTTTGTCACAACAATAAGAAAATAATACAAGTGACAATATATGATTCCAAATTTATTATCTTTTGGTGGTGATTGAAACTCCAGCAATTAGATACCCAACAGATCCAACTGATAATTTGAAAGAAGTCTACATTCAACTCAAAAAAGTCTCATGTAAGGAGCTGTAGAGATTGTTTAGTGGTTAAAAGCACTGCTTGCTCTTGCAGAGGAATAGGGTTCGGGTCCCAGTACCCATAGGGCAGCTAACAACCATCAGAAACTCCAGTTCCAGGGGATCAGATTTCCTTTTCTGGCCACTGCAGGCATTTCATACTTGTGGTACATTTACATTCATGCAGGCAAAACTCTCATAAACACAAAATTAAAGTAGATAAATAAATGTTTTAACTCATGTAAGATTTATTTTCTTGTTATTACTAAATACCATTTTCTCCAAATTCTATTTTTTAATGTGTGTGTGTGTGTGTGTGCGTTCATACTTGTGTGTACATGTGGAGACCACATGTAGATGTCAGGTGCCTTCTTCGGTCACTCTCCAACTTATATTATTGGACAGAGTGAACCCTGAGGTTATTGACTCAGCTAGGCTGGATGGCCAGCAAGTGCCAAGGACCCTTCAGCTTCCATGGCCCCATTGCTGGAACTACAGGTGTGTGCCACCAAATCCAGCTTTTCTTTCTCCAAATATTCATAGAGTGGTGCAGTCAATATCCATCTCATAATCTCAGTCTCATTTTACTTGCTCTAAGATAAAGGTTAGCTGTTATACACTTGTGATCTTCCTACTTCAGCTTCCCAAGCCTTAGGATTAAATGTATGTATCACTATGCCTGACTAACCAAGAAAACTTAGAGATAGACTCTCATGTAGCTCAAGTTGGTCTTGAATATGCTATGCAGCCAAGAATGAGGATAACCTTGAACTCCTGATCCTTTTGCTGCCACCTCCAAAATATGAGGATTAGAGTATAATATAATTTTTTCATCTTTTTCAGGAGTGAAATAAAATAAAATAAAAACCTCTTCTCAGAAAGATGGAAAACACAGACACTCCTTTAAATAAGTCTTACACAATCCCATGGCAGGGGAAAAAGAAAAGTTGCAACTATCCGGTTCTTGCCTCCAAATTCACATAGGCTGCCTGTCTGTTTATTCATAGGATGGAGCATAGAGCTACTATTCACTACGTAGGTAGGTCACTATAGTCTATTTATTTTTCTATGCCTCTGTTGTAGCATAGGGATAATGTACAATGTTTCTCATTGTCCCATTTTAGACAAGACACACCACAGTCATTTCCTCTCCATCAACATGGCAAAGTGTCAGGAGGAAAAAAATGTCTCAGAACTTCCTCTTCTGATGATCTTCTTTCTTTTCATTTCTTCCCTCTCCAAGGGAATATCGAAACTATAGGCAGTGCTTCCTTCTCTCCTCTAGCACTCACTTATGAACCTCTATAAATGCGTCTTACTCAGCACAACAACCGCCACCCTCATTTATAGCTTGGTTGAGGAGTGTATGGGATCTGGCATACAGAATCTGATATATTTGTCATCACACCTTAGAACGAGTTCCTTGCAATACTTGATGCTTTCTGAATATAGAAATCCAATACTTCATACTTCTCTCTCCAACTTGATGATTTTACAGTAAGAAACTGTGATTGAAAAAAAAATTAAAATCTTATAATAGTCTACCATTAAGTAAAAGAGGAAGCATTTCCCTAATTTTTCCCTGTTGCCTGCAAAACATTCTACCTCCAAGGCCGGTAAGAGTAATCTAACACCTCGAAACAGAAGTGTTCTGTGGTCTCAAATAAATAGCACTGTGGAAAGTATGGGACAGAACATTGAATAATGGGGAAATTTTTAAGAAGAAAATAGTATTCAATTATTGCATAATATTAACAAACCAAGCCGAGGTGCTTAAGTCTCTCTCACCAGTGTCAGTAAATCAGCTGTTAGCTTAGAACTCCATAACAAAAGTCAGTTACTCCTGTGCCCAGAGACATAATTGCTTTGAGATCTTGCCAGAAATGCATGAAGAATGACAGGGGATTGGCAGCGCACATGGTAACAGACTGCTTTAAAGCAGTCACAGTTAATACAGTGGTCTATCATGCTATGAGAGGTAACAGAGTAACCCATACATGGAAACAATTCCCAGTAAGATTTAGGAAAACGGATGCATTCTGATTTCAAGATAAGCCTGGGATGGTGATTAAATAATCAGTTTTTTCCCAGTTCCTTGATAAATCTATGCTTTCTGTTCCTTGATAGGACAGGACATGTTACAGTAATTATTTAATATTATAAAATGACCAAGTTGGCAGGGCGATCCATTGTTATAAGATGCAGTAATCGCAAAACTCACACCTGCATACGTTAAGCTTTAAGAGAAATTGCTATTCTACTTTGTACAAAGATTCCAAAGAATAAAAGGTATAGAACAAGTTGCTGCACTGAGGCTTACATAAAAGAAGTCCAGGTTCATGTGTCCAGTGTGTATAGAACATAGCATACATTAAAGTTCTGTTTCAAAATACACTGTATTCCCTCCTTGAGTTCTTTCCTTATATACATATATTCACTTTGCTGTCTCGTGAATTAGATATGTGATAAGAGCCTTTAAATATATTTAGCACTTTCTCTTTGGGGTTCTGTATACTTTCTGTGTTCATATTAAGAGCATAATTAGCATTTTTTTCTTTGGAGTTCTGTATACTTTCTGTGTTCATATTAAGAGCATATTGATCGACATATGTTGGAATCTTTCCAGATTTCTGACTACTATGATCATAAGCACCATGACAATGGAGTTTAGTAATAACCTTCTCCAAGACTTCTGTTATGCTTCACTGTACAGCATTCTTCTATATTCTTCCCAGAGTGACCTTGAGTCATTCAGTTTACAATGTGCTGCTCCTTTCGGGCTCACTCTGTCTTACACAGAAAAAGAAACTCCTTGGTCCTCTCCTTAAATTTCTTCTTTCACTTTACTTCTGAATCCAATCCTGGCAATTCTCCAAATGAAAGTCATTTTGATTCATGTTTTGGGATTTCCTGGAATGATTGTCAAGTGAAACAAATTACACTCGGGAGCTTCCCTCTTATTTGCCCCTATGCTCTTATAAATTATTATGATCTGTGCAGAGTGGGTGCTGGTAAACAGCAATTCACAACTCAGTGATGATATTCATGTGCCAGGTGCTTAAAATGACTAGAGACAGCCTCAAATAATGGCACCACTTCTTCCACATTGAGGGTATATTTAGTAGTCTACAAATTCCAACTCAACACATAAAGTACCAATTATTTATATACAAACCATTATATTTGGCTCTTGCCAAATAATAGAACCTGATTTTTGTTTCAGGACTTAGGCAGAAATCTTTTAAAATCAGATTTGATAGAGACCTGTGGTGGTTATATTTGTCATCTTGTTAGACCCTAAAATTACATAGGAGACTAGCCCCTAAGCACACCAGTAGAAATTACTTAAATTAGTTTAGCCTCTCAGAATGCCAATGAGGGGTTATCTTGATTATATTAACTGAAGTGGGAAGAATCACCCTCAAATGGGCAGGCTGAACACAAGCATTCACTTTCTGGTTCCTGACTTCCTTACCATAGACACATTGCAACCAGATGCCTCAAACTCTTGCTACCAAGATTTTCCCACTATAATGGGCTATACCCCTTTTTCCCTAGAGTTACTTTTATCGGGACATTTTGCCACAGCAAAAGAAAAAGTAACTCAAGACAATCCACAACCTAACATCAGGGGGAAAACTAATTTCTATATTCTTTTAAATTTTGTTTTCCTGAATAAATGAATTATAACTATAGTTTTGCCTATACCAGAGAGTTCTAGCCAATAAGATATAAAAGGGAATGTGGGATAATATTCCTTGGAAAATTTTTGCTTCCTGATAATAGGAACAGGTAATAAACAGGGAGACTGTTACAGTTCCCTTGTCCCTTCTTCGTACCTTAGGCTAAGAAGAGATGCTTAGAGTTTTCAACAATCTTACAACCATGATACAACAGCTGTGAAGACAAAATATCAACAAGACAATAATGAGACACAACATCTCTGCCTTTGATGATGATGTTGAGGACATGAATCAATATCAGTCACTATTTACCTACAGACCTGCACAATTCAAACTTCTTGTTCTAAAAAGACTTACTGGCATAATAATTGCTGAGGAATATTAATTTCTTATTTGAGAAGTGTTCTAGTTTATGTTACATGCTAACATTAGAGGAAATTGGAGAACTCTTTGACTCTTTTGTAAATCAAAAAATAATTTCAAAATAAAAGTTTAAAACATCATTGAAGACCTCTCCCCCAAAACATTTTACTTATGTGAAATATATCTATTAATATTTCCCATATTGTAAATTAAAATGGAAATATTTTGAAAAAATAATTTGATACAAGGTCTCACTATGTAACTTTTGCTGGCCTGGAACTCTATGGAGACCAAACTGACTTCAAGTTCACAGAAATCCATCTGTTTTTCAAGTGCTGAGGTTAAAGGCATGTGCCGTTAGGCCAAGTCAATTTTGAAATATTTTAATTATAACAGGAAAATATCTATTTGGGTAAGGCTGTAGATCAGTGATAGAGTGCTTGTCTAGCATGCATTAGGCCCTGAATTCCACCCATAGTACCACTAGAATAATAATAACAACTGTAATAATACCCATTACCTACAAGTATGAGAACATATTTTCATTAGAGTTACATTTTGCAGAGCAGTAAAACTTTAGTGAAAAGAATATTTATCTTTTTATTGAATGGTTGTGTACTTCATACAAAATATCTCAATCAGTCTTAATCATCTTTATACTGACTTCCTGACCGACACTCCCCATAGTCCCCCAACTGAAATCCATACATTCTTTCTTCTGTGTTAAGGTCTATTATTTCAAGTTAGTGTCTCCAAATGTTGCTGAGTGCAGGTTCACTCACTGAGATTTAGTCCACTTATCTGGAATCCCTTGCTTTAGGAAGATTAGCTCATCCTCACAAATAGTAATCAGTTGCCAATATTTCTTCAGCAAGGAATGGGATCTGCTACCCATTTCTCCAGCTCCATGCTGGGGTTTTGTCTCATTGAGTTTGCATGGGTCTTGAGCATGCCAGAATCATTGCTGTAGATTCATATGAGCAGGGTCCCAGGAGCTTGTAGGATTCTATTTCCATATGGTCATGCACCTCCTCCCTGTCTCTTACAATCTTTCCGATCCATCTTTTGCAGTGACCACTGAGCCTTGGGTGAATGAAATTTAATATAGTCCTGTCCAGGGCTCCACACCCTGCAGACACCTAATCTCTATGATTTGGCCGTTTGTGACCTTTCATGTTACTGGCCTTCTGTTGCATGAAAGAGCTTCATTAATAAGAGCTGAAAGATTCAGTAGTGTCCCCTTTACCTCTGTGTGCCATGTTGTGTGAGCCTTGGGTCTAGATGTTGCATTGTAGATGTGCTGCTTAGGTATTGGCAATTCATGGACAATGTTTGTGTGTGACCAGTTATGGTACTCTGCAATAGTCTCTGTCTGGTGCAACAGAAGTTCCTTTGATGAGTGGTGATTGGGATACTTGACTATATATATATATATATATATATATATATATATATATATATATACACATATATATATGTATATATATATATATATATATTGCACAGAGTAAGAAGTTACATTAGCCTAGACATGTGACAGCCTTGAAAATTTCTCTAAGATCAATGACTTCTTCAGCCATGTGAATTTGGCTATGATTAAGTGCCACACATGAGTTTCCTCCCATAGAGTGGGCTCTAAGACCAATTAGGTAGCAGTTATTGACCCAAAGATAAACGTGCCACTACTATACCAGTGTCAAATGCTGTGCCAAATATCAACATGGGTTATTTGGTCATGAAGCTGATGTTGGCCCATTGATTAATATTCTCCCTTGGCTGCTTTCATAGTGCTTTCCAGAGCCATGAGAGCTAACCTTCAGGGGAAGTAGCTTCCAGTTCAGTTCCAGCTCCTTGCTCCGTGTCCATTCTCTGCAATAGGTCCTGTTTTCAGCAACAGGGTCTAACCTTAAAATTCTGGGAGGAAATCAATGATTATGGCAATAGCTTCTGTAATTTTCGGCATCTTTTCTTTTTCAGCTTTCAATATTCACTCCTTGTTCTATACACTTAGTGTTTTTATCTATGATAAACCATGGGTAGTTTCTTTTTTGGTCTTGCCTATTTGGTGTTTTACATTCTTCTTGTATTTATCTGTATTCTTCTTGTATAGGCATGTCTTTCCTTAATTTGAGGAAATTTTCTTCTACCATCTGGTTGAAGATCTGGACAATATCATTATCCTGAGATTCTCCTCCTTCCTATGCTGTGATGCATAAATTTGGTCTTTTCATGGTGTCTCACATTTCCTAAACATTCCATTCCTGTGTTTATAGAAAATTTTCATAATCTTTTCTTGAGCGCTCCAATTCTTCAACTTTATTGTCCACCCTCGATATTCTGTTTTCCATTTCATTCATTCTATTGGTGAGGCTGTCTTCTGTATTTTCACATTGGCTTTTTGAGTTTTTCACTTCCTTCTTCATTTCAGCCTGAGTTTTCTTCAATATTTCTATCTCTTGTGAATCCAGTGAAAAGTTTATCCCTATCTTCTTTTAGAGGTCTTTGATTTGTTTGTTTGTGTATTCTTTAAGTTCATTGAATTATTTGATCATGTTAATCATTGTTCTTTCAAACTGTGTGTTGGGTTATGTCTACAGGGTTCTCATTGTAGAACTCTTCTATAGGACTGGTGATGTTTGATGGGGACATATTATTTAGATTTTTTATATTATTGTGTTTTCATTGTGATATTGGCATGTGGATTTCTTTTGTTGTTTGTGATTCAGACATGAGACTCAAGTCTTCCATTGTTGAGTTGAAGACTGAGTCTGTATACGCGATATGACGTTATTGTTTTCTTATTGGGTATGAAAAACTGATTGGTCAAGACCCCAGGTTCTCTCTTTTGATTTTATATTGGCAGGACCAGATGACTCTAGTCCAGCTGCTCATGAGTTCCCTCAGAAATTAGGTGAGAAAAGATTCCCTTGGGCTCTCTCTTCAGATCTGGTTCCCTCTAGCACAATTTGGAAAGTTTGCTAGGCAGAGGCTGATTTCAGGCAGTCTGCAGAGGTCTGGACACCTACTAAAAGGGTCAAGAAGCTTATCACTGGAGCAGTGGGAGGGGCTGCAGAGGGTACCAATTTAGGGAAATGGGCACAGTGCGATTTGCAGAGCTCACCGCCAGGTTGAGGAAAGAGAATAGTCCAGAGATCTGGGAGACTAAGAGTGAAAGTGTGCCTGTAGCCAAGGGCTAGAAGAACAGGATGTGGGATGGGAAATTTTGTGTTGCTGCAGTGTTAAGGGAGTGGAGACTCAGTGGACAGAACAGATTTACCAGGGAATGGTCTGGTCTCTGGATCCAAGGCAAGTTGTGGGTGGGCAGTGTCAGGGTAGAAGGCTAGTCTCAGGAATTCAAGGGCAAGCTAGGGTGTGGACATCCTGGGAAGTTTCTAACAATGTAGACTGAAAAATTGAGCTGGTCTAAGTAAGAGGGATCAGGATGAACTGGGTGGGTCTGGATGAAGAGGGCAGTTCAGAGATCTGGGGTGCTAAGACAAAAAGCTGGCTTGTGCTCAAGGCTAGAAGGGGAACGGGATGTGGGAAGGGGCAATAGTGGAGTTGCTCAGGTGGTAGGGTAATGGAAAGGCAGTAGGTGGGGTCAGAATTACTAGGGAACAAGGTTGTTCATAGGACTTCAAGGCAGGTAGGTAAGTCAGGACAGATGGCTGGTGTAGTGCAGGCAGAGATAAGTTGTTCCTGTGATGGCTCTATCAAACTAGACTGAAAAACCGAACTAGTCTGAATATGACAGATCAGGATGCAGTGGGTAGGTTTGGACTAAAAGCGTAGTCCAGAGATCTGGGGAGCTAAGATCAAGAGCAGCCCTATGCCCAAAGCTAGAAAGAGAACAGGTTCAAGAATATTCATCTTTTACATTTGTTCAAGTCACTTCATTGTCTGATACAATGGAAGATAAATATATTGTCATCTCTTTCTGTATTCAATCCATTGTGACATGTTGCCCTGGTTCAGTTATACAAACAATGCCTACTTTTACATACCTTTTACATACTTTTACATACTTTTACAGAGCATATGCTCTTTCAGAAAATTGTAGGCATGACTATCTAATTGTACAATGAAATTGAGCAAGCTGCATTTTTAAAAAAAGTTCAGTTGTCATAGGGAATCTGAAATCATATTTATTAGCTTTTTGTATTTGGGTATATTAAAATCCATTTATATATCTTGCATTTTGAATAGATCTTGTCTCCACTGATGATTCTGCACTATGATGCAGTTGCTAATCATTCACAAATACTGCTTTACTGAGCTATACAGGACTTGCAATTTGAGTGTTTCATGAAACAATACAAAAAAAACCACATTTCTTAAAATCAACATTGATCTTTTCATAAAAATCTTTGACTACTGCTAAAATATTTGGAGGCCACTCCTTTGATATGTGCTGAATCATCAATGCTTTTAGGCCCCACTGTTGTGTAGTCGGTGGAATCAATGTGAGCAGAGTGAAAAGGCAAAAAAATAACTTGCAATTACTGTCAAGAGCTTCTTAGAGACCCACACTTCAAGAATCACACTGAGACTTACATGAGACAAACAAATTTTATTTCCTTTATCCACACTTAATGAAGTTTTCTGTTATTTGTGACTAAAATCATGCCCAATTCATCCAGCAGAATGCTTCATAGAGCACCCCTTGGTATGCACAACCTGTCCTCTTCCCCATTTGCTTTCAGAACAACAACAATAAAAACTCTTCTGTTTATGTTTTTTGACCCAGTCTTTTCCATTGCAAAGCTAGAAACATTTACTCCTCGAAGTCCTGAAGTGTCTTTCTAGCTGTCCTGTACATACTTTACTTCTTCAATTACTGGAGTAATGATAAGCATCTTTCAGACTGCAAAGCAGTCTACCTACTTTTGAATATTACTTTTGAAATATTTCTCAGTATTTAATTTATGGAATATAAATCTTTAATTACTAAAGTTACTGAGTACCAAATCAACTTAATTTTATACGCATATTTGGAAACCCTTCCTCTAATTACTGCTACTCTGAGATAGCTAACAAGGTACAATGTTTCAGGAGAGCTGTGTCAGAAACAGGGACAAGACATTGTCAAAGCTATGGCACCATAAAACTGAACACAAGTTACATGACACATTTCAAACTAAAAGAAAAAGTGAAAAGACCTTCAAACAAATATTACTTTCGCCATGATTTTATTTTGTGAGCATATTGCAGAAGAACGTTGCTTCTGTGTTGCTCTATTTTAGAGTTTGGGGGTAATGAAAATGTCACTTAATATTTTAACCCTCTGCTCACTGCAGTAGCTAACAAAAATACTACATATTTGAGCATTTTTGTATGTAATGAAACCAGTAGGATATAGGGAGGGTGTAAGATATTTGGGGACAGAAAAATCAATTTGATCAGAGTTTAGTCACAGGTTAACACCAGAAAAACATTGGAACATTCACATATTCTGAAATCTGGACTGAAAAAAAAACTTTTAGTAATGGAGAAATAATGTACTTAGAATACCTACACTTAATCACAGATGTTTCATTAGAGGTTAAACCCCTCAATAAATAATGTCTATGAAAAATTCATAAGTAATATTATACTCAGTGGTGAAATAATAGATGCTGTTTTTTCTAAGACCAAGAGCAAGACAAGTATTCCAAACGCATGCCATTTGTTTGAAACGTAATACCAAAGGTCACAGAAGAGTTAAACAAGGAAAACAAATAAAATGGATGGATTCATATTAGAAAAGAAGTAAAACTATTTCTGTGCCATAACATGATGTCATGTGTAGAAAATCCTACTACACTGATTTTTACTAAAACCATTAGAACTAATAAATAAGGTCAGAAAGGGCACAGAATATATGATCAATATATAACAATCAGTGATGTTTCTATGCATTTGGAATGAACAATTTGAAACAAAATAAATGAAATGCTTTAACTTAAAATATAATAAAAAGAAAATGATTAAAAAAAATAATGGAAAACATCTCAAAGCAGGCAAATAAATAGAAAGCCAGATCTAAGAAGCACAAAGGACAATAAATAAAATTAACCCATATCAAGACCAATAATGATCAAATTGTGAAATTAAAAACAAAAAGTTGAAAACAGCAACGGAAAAGCAAACAGTATCATATAAGGTAACCACCATAGGGCTTAGTGAATTTCTCATTAGAAACCCTGCATGTCAAATGGAGTAAGAAATGTTCACTATTCTAAAAGAGAAAAATACCTGGCAACCAAGAATAACACACTCAGTAATCCTGCTTTCAAGAATTAAAGGGCAATTAAAAGAAAATTCCCAAACAAACTTTGGAGTTTATCACCAGTAGGCTTGCCTTCCAAGAACATTTTAAAGCTTAAAGAGAATGCTAATTAATAATATAAAAACATATGAAATTTCAAGACTCATTAGTAAAAGTAAGCATACAGTAAAGTCCAAAACACTCCAATGCTTTAATAGCAGTGGGTAAATCAATGTTATATCTCATATGAAAAAGAAAAGACAGATCTATTAAAAACAACCAAAACTGCAATAATATGTTAGTGATACATTAAAAATACATAAATTCATATAAAAACATAAAACTTGGGAAAACAGGAGTAAAACTATAGTATTTTTGTATGTAGTTAAAATGACTATCATTAATCTATATACACTGTAATTATACAATTTTCTATGTAAGTCTCAGGGTGACCACACCAAAAGCACATAATAGATACACAAAAATAAAAATAAAAAAGGAACAAAGCACACCACGACAGAAAGCCACTAAGAAAGTAATTAACAAAATGGAACTAGAAACTCCTTACCTATCAATAATTATTTGAAGTATAGATTACATTCTACAATCAAAATGTAGAAATGACATGCAACCAAATAAGACCTTAATACAACCTGTTTCCAAGAGACTTGCTTTGCTTTATGTGTATGAGTGTTTTGTTTGCATGTATGAAAGTATATCTGTGCATGCAATGCCCACGGAGGACAGAAGAGGGAGTCAGATCCCCTGCAAGTCACCCACAAGCTGTCACCCACTTTGTAGATGCTGGGAAACAAACCCTGGTCTTCTACAGCCATCTCTCCAGCCTTCCCTTGTCTTAAAAGGATAATTATAGACTGAAAATAAAGGCATAGAAAAAATCTATACTATGCATGTGGAAACCAAAAAAAGCAGGAGTAGTTATATTTATTTCAGGCAAGTTACAAGTTCGTTTAGAACATGAAAAAGAAGATAAGGTCATTATGTGTTTATAAAGGGCTCAGTTCATTAAAATGATATAAGACTGCAAATATAAAGGCAACCAACAATAGAGTCCATATATATAAACATTAAGAGATCTGAGAACAGAGAAATGAGAGGTTAAGAGCACTGGCTGCTCTTGCAGTGAACCTGGGTTTGATCCCAACACCCATATGGTGACTAACAACTGTTGGTAACTCCAGTTCCAGGGAACTCTCTTCTGTCCTCCATGGGCACTGCATAACTCCTGTGCACTTAATTACATGCAGACAACACATATGTACACTCATACACATAAAATAAAATAATAAAATATTTTTAAAGAGATCTGAAAAGACAGACATAGACTGAAGTACAATAGTACTATAGGACTTTAATACCCCAATTTCAAAACTGAGCAGGCATCCCATAGAGAAAATCAAGTAAATTTTTATTCCAACTGTATATCAAGTAGACCTAACAGACATATAGAACATCATAATCAATGGCAAGAGAACACACTTCTCAAGTGCACACAAAACAATCTTCAGGACAGATCCTATGTTAGGACATGCTTTAGTTTTGTTTCTGTTGCTGCAGTAAAATACCCTGACCAAAGCAACTTAGGGAAGGAAATGGTTTATTCCAGGTCACATTCCATGGGGAATTCAAGGCGATAGAAACTTGAAGCACATCACATCCAAAAGAAGAGAGAAACTAATGCACCCATCATGTTTTTAAGGAGGTGTCCTTCACTCCTATGCAGTTTAGGGCCTAGCCCATGGGATGGTGCCATTGCTACAATTGGCTAGGTATTCCTACATCAATTAAGAAACACAGTAATACCCCACAGACATGCCCATAGGCAAATAGGTAATTCCTCATTAAATTCCCTTCCCAGGTGATTGTAGATTGTGTCATTAACAGTTAAAACTTGCCAGGGACCAAATGACCTCTGTCTTGCCCTTCCTGCAAATGTAACATCTTGTGACTTGGTGCAAAATATCCTGACAGTTGTTGACACCAATTGTGTTAACCTGGAGTCTCTTAAGTGCCTTTTAGAGTTTCTTATTGTGTAAACAGACAAGTTCCCCTACCTGTAGCTGCCCTTGGCTACACATGCCCTTGGCTCCTGGATCTTCCAGTGATTTGTCTCCTAGTAACCCTAGTCCACCACGCCCCACTTAGCCCCTTGCAGCTGCAGTATATAAGAGCTCTGTAAAGAATAAAGATTTGCCAGTTTGATCAAACACTGTCTTGATGGCCCTCTGTGTTCCCTTTGTTCCCGTTCATTCCAGGTTTCTGAGGACTCGTGCTCTGTTGATGCCCTGCTGGCCTGGGCAAAAACTAATGAAGAAAGCACACAAGCTATGATTTAACAAAATTCTGTACAAAATCATATGAATCTCTCAAACACAGTAATATGAAAGTAGAACTAGATAATCTGAGAAATAATGAAAAATTGAAAACACTGTCAAAATTAACTCATATGCTCCACAACAAGTAAATTGAGCCAAAGAAAAGACTTGCACTGAGGACATACAGTGGCAGTATCTGGAATGCTCAAGCACCTGAATTTGATTCCTAGCACAGGAGAAGGATCACAGGAGGAGAAGGAGAAGACAAAGAGGAAGTTTAAAGATTCCTTGAGACAAAAATGGAAACACGATATGCCACAGCTTAGCAAATACAAGTAAAAAGGGAAAATTTTTGTAATAAATTTTCACACTAAAACAGAAGTTTCTAAGAAATCTTCCATGCTAGAACTTCCAAGCTGAATTATATAATTCATGTTTGAGTTCCTTTAACACTGTGCCTATTTTCTATCAATGTATTTATTGATATTTTGTTCTAATTTTCTATTATTGCATCTTCCTCTCCACTATGAGTGACCTACTTGAGAATAGAGATCTATTTTATCTGTATTTTAGTATCTGGGTTGGTAGTCACAAGTGCTTATAAGTGTTTACTGAAGTGAGTAATGAATAAATGAATGAGTGAATGAAAAATGGAAGATCTTAAATAAAGTTGGAAAGGAACAAGAAAAAGAACAAACTAAGCACAACATTAGCACAAAGAAATAAATAATAAGGATCCAAATAGAAAGAAGAGACTAGAAAAACAATAGACTAGACCAACAAAACTAAGAATTATCTTTTTGAAAATCTAAACAAAGGAGGAAATCCTTGGACTTAGAAACATAAAATAGAAGTGTCAAAAAGAAGATATATCTATTGATAACACAGTAGTACAAAGAACCATGGAAAAAGGATGGAGAGACAACTTGCTTGTTAAGAGCACTGGCTGCTCTTGCAGAGGACTTGGGTTCTGTTCCCATCATCCACATGGCGGCTGACAACAGTCCCTAACTCCAGTTCCAGGGGACCCAAAGCCTTCCTCTGATATCTGCAGGCACTTCAAACAAACAAACAAACAAACTGGAAGGCTATGGTGGTACATACCTGCAATTTCAGCACTTGAGAAGCTGAAGAAAGAGGATCATGACTTGGAAAATAGACAGATAAAGTGGAAGAGAAGGGGGGTAAGAGTGAAAACAAGACCAAGGGGAGGGGAAAAAAGGGAAGAGGAGAAAAGAAAAAAACAGAAAAGAAAAACTACATGCAACATATCTGGATAAGCACAGATGCAAAATATTTCACTAGTAATCTGTATTCAACAATATATTAAACAAATCACTGCTCATTATCCAATGGGATTTATCTGTGGTATACAAGGTTGGTTTGGCCTAGACTAAGTGTGATTCATTATAAAACAAGACAAAGAAAAAACTATTTCTCATATGAATGTATGCAGAAAAAAGCATGTGACAAAATTTAACATTATTTCATGAGTATAAAGCTCCCAACAAATACACACAAATATAATGCTCCTCAAATATGTAAAAGCCATACATGACAAGGTCCCAGTTAATATCATTCTCACTGGGTGAAAATCTTAAGGCACATGCCTTTAATCCTAGCTCTTGAGAGGTAGAGGAAAGCAGATTTCTGTGACACTGAGGCCAGCCTGGTCTACATAGTGAGTTCCAGGTGGGCTGGGATTAGGGACACCCTGTAAAAGATTAGGAATAAGACAACAATACCCATTCTTATCACTTCTGTTTCATTGTTTAATATGATACCAGTCATTCTAGCAACAAAATGATTGTGAATATGAAAGGATGATGTGAAACTGTCTCTGTGTTAATGACATATATGATCTTATATCAAGAAAATCCCAAATACACAAAATACATATTGGTCATCAGTTACAAAGTTATAGTTATAGGGCTGGAGAGATGGCTCAGCAGTTCAGAGAACTAGCTGTTCTTGAATACCAGGTTAGGTTTCCCACACCCACACGGCAGCTAACAACTGTCTGTAATTCCAGTTCCAGGGGATCCAACACCCTCTTCTGAACTACTTGGGCATTTCACAACATGGGTGCACTTACATGCATGCAGGCAATATACTCACTCTCATAAAATAGAAATAATAAAAATATTTTTAAATACCAAAAAGATAAAGCTACAATTATATAAGCAAATAGCTATGTGTAAAACAAAGTGACTATAGTTAATATATATCATATATTTCAAAGTAGATAAAAAGAAAGACTTTAAATATCCTAACTATGAAGAAATGATACAATTTTGACATGTAATTATCTCCCATGTAAAAGATAATTACAAAGTATTAGCACCCTCTAAGGCTCACTAAATATTTTGCTTACATACAGCATCTGCGTTGTCATGTAAATTTACAGCATTAAAAATCTCTTAAGATTTAGAAGACTGAAGGCATTCTGAAAAATGGTCAGTAGCTTAGAGGTGTTTCTTTCATTAGTAATTTGACATACAATGAAGGCACAAAGTTAGAGCTATGGATCCTTGAGATTCAGACAGTCTTTCTGCTTACAAAACTCAATTTGCATGGAGACCAAAGGAAGAACTGCTAAGGCTATCAATGTCTGTTACTAGATCACAGTTTCTCATCTAAATGTCATCATAGACACGACAGACTAGCTATTATGGTTATAATTTAAAGACTTTCAAAATCCCTTTTCATGTTTCTTTTACAATGCCCTAAATAAGCAATTAAAGTAATTCATCAGAATTTCTCCAAAGTCAGATTCATCAATGTAGAAAATAAGAATGCATTAGCATGGTTAAATAACCTACAGCAAACATACGGTAGTACCTAATGTGATTTCTTTGAAAATGTAGGTGGGTAAAAAGCAACTCCAAAATTCAAACTTCAGTAAACATATTAAAATGAAACATTTCCATGGCTTTTCTCTTACAATTCAATTTTACTGTGGCAGTACTTCAAAGATTATAAATGAAAGCCTTGCTAACAGGAAAAAAAGCTTCAAGAATACTAATATATGAAGGCATATGCATTATATGTAGCCTCTTTGTTGTGAGATTATCAAAGCCACATTGTTATTAGAATTAAACACCAAAAGAAGTTCTCTGCAAACTAAAGTAGTCAACAACATTCCATTTTCAGTGGTTTTATTTTTAAATTATTCTTCGGTTCATAGAATAATATGAACTACTATTATCAGGCATTAAAAGTAATTGAATTACTTAAAATAAAATCTGCAAGTTATACACTTCCAAGTAAAATTCTAATTTAGCACTATCACGAAGATCTAGGAGAGATAAACTCTCTAACTCTTCTCTTAAAGAACTTCTGGCAAGGTTAAAGGGATAAGATACACACACACACACACACACACACACACACACACACACACATACACACTGGTCAACATATGTTAGCTGTTCAAACAATGAACAGCTAGAGAAATTCAGACAAGAGACTAAGATTGTCATATGGAAAGGGGGGGGAGGGAGAGAGAGAAACTTTCCAATACAACATTTTCTAAATCATTTTCATAAATCTGGGGAAATTTCCTGCAATTAGAGCCAAGCTACTACATATTAGTCACTATTGGTTATTGCTTCAAAAACCTGGGATGGTTAATTAATTCAGTTGTGGTGTTTTCATGCATTATCAAAATAATTTTCTGTGAACATATTAAAAAATAATGTTGGAACAAAATTTAAAGAAATTAAAATACATAAATACCATATGGTCTTAATTTCAAATTACCATATTAAATACAGTTGGAACAAAATATAAAGAAATTGAAATGCCTAAGTATCACATGATCCATCTTAATTTCTTAAGAACCATGTGTCATTTTTCTGTATCCTGTATGGCTTTCGCAGCAAGAATAAAATTTTACTTGTTTCAGTTTCAAAAGTTCATAGAGACCCCTTGGCTTTTTTTTCCTATGGTATAAATTTTAACTCTACAAACAAAAATGTATTTACCTTGAAAAATTGATTCCCTATTAGTACTGTTCAGCAATTCCATTTCACTAAGCCCCATCCCAGTATCTTGACTTATAGAAAAAACATCTGCTTCTAATTTAAAATAAATGTGGTTTATTTATGGTATGACAAAAGAAAAGTAATAGCAATACATAAGCTGACCTGTTTCCTGTATTGTTGTGACTCTCTAATTTTAAGTAAGTCATTTTTTTTTTACTTTACCTCTTTAATTCAACAAGCATTTGGGGGCATTTACTATGTGTCAAACACTATGTTAGACATCTGTGAAAAGAATGAAAAGGGGAAAAAAGCTTTCTATGATGATTTTCACTCATGATTACAGTTGGATAGGATTAACACAACAAAAATATCAAAATACCTTATGTGGCCTCTACGATTCTTACACACTTTTGTCATCATGACATGGATCAAGTCTTCCTGCTTCACTGGCCTTCTCTTTACACACATGCTATATTTTTTCACCTCAGGGCCTTTGAACACGTTATTTTTCATTCTTATAATATTCTTCCTTGTGGTTATTAGCTAATTAAGTTCAATTTACGTAGAGTGATCAATATAAATATCACTTCCTCAGAAAAACCTTCCCTGACCCTTCAGATTAGGTTTTCTTCCTGTGACATTCTCAATGTCTCTGACAAGTTTCCATTTTAGCCCTCACCTCTATTGTAAATTAGCACTTCCGTCTGTTATTTATAGTCTGTGGAAGGGCATGAATTCAGAATTAAGAGGAAAGAAGGAGATGAAAGGGAGGCCAGAAGACAGAGAAGGAGGCAGGGAGGATGACTAGGAAGGGTGAAAGGGAGGAGGAAAGGGAGAGAAAGAAAAAGGGAGAAAAGATTGATTGTATTTCCATAACGGAGAGAGTGACAACCATGTTTTTGGAAGGCAAGACTTCACAGAGACATTGATTTCTAAGTTTTCTCCCTTCATCTGTGTTCCTAGCTTTTCTATCACCCTTGTCTGACTAAAAACCATATACCTATATTTCCAGGTGCAAGAAAATGTGCTAACGTCAACCACTGCCTGGAGACTGTACGAGGAGCATGAAGTTGATAACTGATCTTAACAGAATGCATCTGCAATTTTAACACAAGCCTTCCTAAACTCACAGCTACATAGTTATTCCATATTCCTGTCTGTCCCCTTCTTTCCTATTTACTACAAGCTCTCTTAAGCGCACGATTCTGCACCTCTAGCTAGTTGATGAAGAAAGCAGAGTAAACAAAATTTGATGTCTTCGTTCATTTATAAATGTGCTGTTGCAGCCAGTCTGTCCTCTATTCCCATAGGTAATTATGAATTGCTTTATAGTCACCAGTTTTAAGAAAATTTAATATGATCAAAACTAACAGGTTCTTTCTGGTGTAGTTAATGCCTGCAGTCAGATGCTTCCATATTTATTTTTTATTATGGAGAGGAGACAACACAAAATCAGTCATCTTACAAGTTCAGTAGCAACCTAGTCTCCTTCAGATACCAAACAGCAACTCCTTTTCCATACTCAAAAGATTAGCATAGCATTTGAAGCTATCATTTCACTCCACTTTTATTGTAATGCTGTGATTTGAAGTTACTATAGTAACCACTTTTGATTTGAATGGTTTCATTATTATAATTCTATTTCTTTGGCTTTGTTTTCTAGTCTAGCTTCATTTGACTTTAAAACATAAAAAATAAATTGTATTTCACTATTCTCTAAATATTATGGATCATGAAGACAACTCAGGGAATGATCCTGTATTATTATTACTGAAAATATCAATAATCAATATATATCAATATATATCAATAATCAATGTCTATTGATCAATATATATCAATAATCAATGTCTCTTTTACAAAGATTGCGTACTGTATTAAAGTACATCATTGCTCCATATAATTAAGAATAAGAATGTTAGTAATTAATCTCCAGCACTCCACTGAAAAATATACAGAGTACAACTATTTGTGCAATACTTTATTGTCAAATAATATTTATTTTTTAATTCATATTACATTGATAAATATAAAGATCATAACCACCATATTTATATCATTACAAAATTTATGCTATTCACTTAATATAATTTAAATTATCCATGTCTGATTAACTTTATAATATCAGCTTCACTTGTAGCTCAGGGCTTAATTATCTAAAATAATCAATTTGCTTTCTGAAAGGACAGACCAATAATACCTGGTTTGAAGCTAATCTTATGGTGAAGGGAAATTTACATTTTTACAGAATAAAAAAATTCCCTAAAATTATTAAAGGTACGAATTGAGAATTAACATATCTTTCAGTATACACTTGAAGAACAAATTATCCAAGACCTACCGAAGTAAAGTATAGCAATGAATTCTAAAAATTGAAAAGGCATTGGGGTGGGGTCTGGTGAGATACCTCAGTGATTAAAGTGTCTACCTCACAAGCAGAAAGACCTGAGTTCTGATTCCAAGCACTCACATACAAAGGAATATGTGGTCAAGCATGACTGTAAACCTAATGCAGGGAAGTAGAGACATGTGGATCCCCTGGACTGCCAGTATAGCAGAAATGGTGAGCATAGGGTTCCAGTCTTAAAATATAAAGTGGAGAGTAATTTAAGACACTTGATGTCAACCTCTCACCTTCACATGCACCTGCCCACATGTGCATGTGCACCTGCATGTGCATGTACATACACACACATACATTACACTTATATACAAACATACATAACCCCCAAAATGAGAATAAAAATATTAAATGCAATCACAGGATTATGCTTCTTTAACATTAAAATGCAGGTGATCCAAAATTCATTACTTATCATAATTTTTATGCATAAACCAAATATTTCATTTTATTTTTTTATTTTTTAATATATTGTATTTTGAATTTTATGCAATTTACACAATACATATTAATCATATTTTACCCCCCCTTCCTTCTCTGCCTCCCACCATAGGCTCTCCATAGGATTTTAAGCATTCTCTCTTATATTCTGTGGTCTATTGTGTCAAGTTTGTGTACCCAGATGTCCCAAAGTGAGCTCATCCACTGGAGACTGTTCAGCCTGTCTTGCATCATAATTTTTGCACATACATATGTGGTTTCCCTTAGAAGTGGGGATGTTTATAAAAATAATTTCTGTGTTACAATTATTTGAATATATTCAACAATGAAAAGCCTCAGATATGAAGTAAAAGCTATTTGTCCATGAATAAATTTGAGTGATAGTTTAGTGAAATAATACTACAGTCCTAACAAAACAAATAGTTATATTTGTATAGCATTCTACATTCTATGAAACAATTATATAATTATTGATTCCTTTGAGCTTTTCAACAGTCCTGTGAGGTAGACATTGTCACCATTTTGCAGATTTAAAAAGCAGTGTTCTTGGGGCTGAAGAGATGGCTCCATAGTTAAGAGCACTGGTTGCTCTTACAGAAGATGGGGGTTTGATTCCCAGCACCCACATGGTGGCTAACAAGAATCAATAACTCCAGTTCCAGGGGAATTCAACACACTCTTCTGACCTACTCGAGAACTGCACAACATCAGGACACCTCCCTACATGGTGTTCATGGAGGCCAGAAGAGGGCATCAGATGTCCTGGAACTGGAGTTACAGAAGGTTTTTAGCTGCCTAATTTGGGTGCTTGCAGGTCCTCTGCAAGATCAGCAGGTGTTCTTAAGTATTGAGTCATCTCTTTAGTCCAAACCCCAGTTCTTAATGTACACAGGACTTCCTATAATCACACAGCTAGTAAGTATCACTTATCTCACACCGTTTCAGTGCTATCTCACTAAATCTCAATATACCTTGTTTTAATTATTAAAGAATCATTACTAGTACTTCCCTTAGTGAAGGATCAATCCTATTACATGTAGACCATGAAGACAAGTAAAAAATGAAACAGAAGATATTTCAAGATTCTATAGCTATAGACATAAACACTCTTTTATGACCAACTGATAACAATGTCTAGAAAATACTAAGTAAACAATCAGTACTTTAATATGGAAGTTTTTCCTACCAAAACTTTTCCCCCTAATTACAAGTTGGGTAAAATTCAAACAAATTCCAGGCTATGTAAATGTTAAGATTCTTTTTCGTCCTCTAGCCAAGAAGTTGCTTTTCTTATCCAAATCTGCATATTCTGTTTGCGTGCTTGTAGAATTTTTATTTAATATTACATCATCTGCTGTGAGCCAGGGCCATGCCATTTTTCAAATGTTCTCTATTTTCTCTGAATTGTGGCAACTCTAGTAACTATAGTAATTTGGTTTCTAGAACCAAAGTAACATGTTTTTTCTAGATTCTACCTTCCCAGTCCCATTCACCCCAAGTCATGGCTAACCAGGAAAGATGTTCATTGAATGATGACCTAACATTCCTTATTTAAGCACTCACTGGTTTCTCCTAGCAACAGTCAACTGTAGGCCAAAAAGGAAAATGTCAACCTCTTTCTCACCTTGTTTCCTTCCTTTCCCATTATCCCATGTTTGCCACAAGGAACTTTCACGCTGCCATGTGAGCCTGAACCTGCCTCCAAGGCCTCATCATGCTGCTCTTTCTCTCCCATCTATGGTGTTAATAATAATTTAATAAATTTCTTACATAAAAAGACAATCTTCCTCAGTGGGCCTCTTGAACATCAAACCCAAATCCTTTCAATTACTACCTTTATATTATGTTTGAAACTTTGAGCAACCCTCAGTAAATGACTACTAATATAAAACTGAGCAGTAGCCGGCAAGATGTTCAGTGTGTAAGGGTGCTTATCTCCAAGCCTGAAGAACTGAGCTTCATCACTGGAACCCACATGATAGAAGAGAACTAATTTTCCCATATAGTGTAAGGACAGAATTAACATGCAAGTTTTCCTCTGACCTTGACATGCATGTCATGGCACACATGCAGAACACACAAAAAATATATTTTAAATTAACTGAAAAAGATCATTAGAAATAGAATAGTGAAGAATTGTGTACACTTGGAAGAGCTGCACAGTTTGAATGAGTGATACCTGTTCCATCAATTTTGTTTGTATTACATATAAATTCTACCTAAAATTAGCAGAGTTGCAATTGACATAATTCCTGTCATTGGTGTTTATATCATACCATTTTGTTGAAATGTGTAAATATTATGTAAATACAGCTCTACAAATCAAACATATTTACAAGAAGATTCCCAATACAGTTAGTAATTTGGCAAAAATCAAAATGGTGCGGTTTTTCTCTAAGCTATTACCTTCACCAATGACAAGATATCTCAATATATTCATTTAATAATTAGAGAATTTCATATTTGTAAATTCAAAGTTATCTGTATAATACATGTTCTAGGATAGCAGGCCAGAGAGACTGGGTTTTTTTTTTTCATAATTGACATTGAAAGAAATGATTAGTATGCTGCAGTTCTTGTCTAAGTCCTTTATATTCATTAATTATTCAGGATTAATTCTGTGAAAATCCAGAGAATGCTTATGATGATGAGTTCTTAAGATATACAACTGTTCTAGGAGATAAGAAATGTTCATGAATTTATCATGTATTCAAATACACTATAAAGATCTTGACTGCTATAAATGTCTTCTACTTTTTATATAATTACTAAATATCGGTGGAGAATGAACATTAACATTTGCCCATTAAAAATCTGATTACAATTTTTCTGAACTATTAAGATTTATTAACCTTGTGCAAGGTTATATACAAATTATTCAAAGCTTTTTATTTGTAGAAGCACTTTACATACAATGCTTTTTTCATATGAAATGCCTTATCCAATCATGCCAAAAATTCTACTATATACATAGATTAGTTTAAGTGCCAAATGTATACCAGCTAGAGAGCTAAAGTTTGAGAATTTAGTTATCAGGCTAGATAATCAGGAAGTATATGTCCTAGCCAGGGAGACAATTAACCATTAATAATGAACCACGATAAATACTATGATAAAAGAATCAAGGGTGCTATGGGACTACTTCAAAAGAGGAAGCCCAGATTGAGAAAGATAAACCCTGCATGTTCTACATCATATGTGAATCTTAGATTCTAAATTTTATGTATTTGTACTTATCTGGGAGTGTGTAAAGAGGCTAGGAAACTAGAGACTCATCAGAAGAGACAAAGAGGTCTTAGGGCACAGGGGTGAGGAGAGTAACAGAACACAAGTGAATTGAAAGTGGAAAGAAAAATACTGGGTCTGAAAGTACTTAAGTAAAGACAGGGAGTAAGAAGGTGAGGGAGAAGAAAAGTGTTATGTTGTCACTAGGTAAATATTTCTCTCTTGGAGTGAAACTCCTTAAGATACCCATGTTAAAAAGAAGATAAGCAGGATGATCCTAAAAAGAGGTAAACAACAGGATACTTTAGAGGAAGTGAAACATTCCATCCTGCAGGAAAACACCTAGTTAAGCTCAGAAACTAAATAAATTAGTAGATTCAGAAGTCCTTGAAATTAGCAAGATTCACTACACCCCTCCTCCCCAAGCATATATAAACTGGAAGTACTGCTAAAAGACTATCTCACACTAAGTGAGCTATCTACATGATACAGATCAGCCAATCTGCCTAGAAGAGACTCAAACTAACCAAGTTACCTGGAAAGGACTCTCTCCAAACTGTTGAGCTGTTTGGAGGTTGTGTAATGTGTTCCGTGTTTCCTAGTTTCATGAGCTGTCGCCCATGCTGGGGTGGACTTCATTGATTAGCTGTCTTTGAGTCATTTCTGCTTCTGTAAGTAACCTCACCCATATTACTGAAAGTAATTCCAATAAAACCAAGTTGGACTTTAGTAATATCTTTATTCTTCTCTGTCACTGGTGCCCTATCTGGGATGAGTAGACATTTGTTCAAGCCTCCCCAGGAATAATGTCATACAATAAAGAGCTCTATACGTATGGTCTCATTTAACATTAATTACCTCTTTAAATTTCACTATCTACAAACAAATTCTCATTAGGGATCACGGTTTTAACCAATGATTTTTTTGGGAGGTGTTGGTGGGACATTCAATCCATAACATTCATCATCGTCATTTTCAAGAACTGGTAATTTGGATGCAATGTCAGATTACTTTATAACATTTTATGCATCTGAACACATAAACATTATGCCCCACTTTCTTGAAGAATATTGTTATATATTCAATTTGTCAGATTTCTTATTTTATCTTATTTTTATTTTTATATGTGTGTATGTGTGTGTGTGTGTGTGTGTGTGTATGTATGTATGCATACATTTGTGTAAGTGCTGCAGAGGCCAGAAGAGAGTGTCAGATTTCCTAAAGGGAGTTACAGGCAATTGTAAGCTACCTGATTTGGGGACTGGGAACCAAACTCTGTTCCTCTGCAAGAGCAGCAAACACTCTTAACTGCTAAACCATCTCAAAAGATGGTAAAAATTACATTCAATTTTTACCCATCATTAATGCTCATTCAATTGTTCTTCCTTAGTGTACTTACTGAAAGGGAAAAATTGGAACTAGCTAAATGAAGAACTACTTTATTTATCTTGTATATTTTCTTATTACACAAACTGCTTATCTTACATATGCATATACAATAGTACATGGAATATTATACGAGAGTTCTCATAATATCTCTTAATCAGAAATGATGACTGCTAGATGTTAATATCTGTGCGTATGTCTCTTAGATCCTGCCTAGTATTTTTTCTACCATTTTATAGAAAATAGCATATCATTATGTTTGCTAGTGATCTTTTATAAAACATTTAAGTAATCACGTATTCTACTACTAGTGCTATCACTAGTACTACTACTACTAATAACTTTAATATGAATGTCAATTCTTCCTAGGTTAATGTGAGAATTAAATGATGTAGAAATTATGGAAATACACTCACTACTATTCCTGGCCCATATTGGATCACTAATAGGTGCAAATAATGATATTTTTCTTTTTCAGTCTTGCCCGCATCTATGTTTCCAAGATTTCCTCTCACTGTTCCTACAGCCTTCATCAAAAGCTAAAAACAATTAACCATATGTTGGAGAGAAATTCCTGTTGCTGTTCCTACTAAATATTTACCAAGGATCCTTCTATGCCTTTCCAATGACCAAATTAGGTTGATTTCCTTTTGGACAGTATTTTTTAAATTGGTTTACAATGTAACAAAATTCTTTATGGAATTTTTAGACATATTTAGCTTTGTTTGACCTTCTCTCCCCTTGTTGTGTGATGCTATTCCTAGGGAGACATGAATAAATAACTACTCACTCCAGATAGGGAACCAACAACAGACCAGAGTAACAATGCAAACAAAATCCAACTCAGTGAAATCAGTAAGTTTTACTAGGGTTACTTACAGGGATATGGGTAAGGGGTTACTTATAGGTGCAGAAACCTAGAATCATAGAAACCTAGATTCCAGATTGATGAGAAAACTCATTTATGTTGTTCAACATCATCAAATTGACCAATATGCTTTCAGTCAAAACATTTTAAATTTTTTTTTATTTATTATTTTTTTATTTTATGACTATGAGTTTATTGCCTGCATGTATGTAAGTGTACCCATGTCGTGTAATGCCTGCAAAGGTCAGAGGAGGATGTCAGATCCTCAGAAACTAGAGATATGGACAGTTGGCAGCTGCCGTGTAGATAATGGGAACCAAACTTGCATCCTCTGCAAGAGTAACCAGTGCTCTTAACCACTGATCCCTCTCTCTCCAGCCCCCAAAACATTTTTAGACTGTTTTAATATTATAATTATACTTTCTTTAAGATTTGTACTTTCTGCTGAGGGGAAGGTAGACACCTTGTCCTGAGCTGTGACAGACTATGGAACAAAGGGAACTGTAATGGTTAATTTGACTGGATGATGAGATGCCTCAAAATTTGATTAAGTGTTTGATTAACATAAGGGTGTTACTGAATGGCATTAGCATTACACTAGCATTGACTTCTTTTCTTGTTTTTCAAATAAGGCATCCATTTTCTTCTGCCTTTGACCTTGGACAGACTAGAATTTACGCTTATCCTGTCAATCTCCCATGTGACCTCCAAAGCTGTTACAGTTCAGAATATATAGAAATTAAATCTAAGTGCAAGACAAGGCACCAAAGGAGAACAGTTCTGATGAGAACTCGTATGTAGAACTGAGATTTGATTCTTTCAGATTACCCATCTCTACCCTCCACTTCAGCCTTAACCAGCTTCTTCTAATGCTTCTTTGTTCTACTCTGCTGCTTTGCTTTAAACATAGATTCCATTCCTGTTGTCTAAGGCAACTGCACTCTTCTGGAATCTTTTATGAAGAATCAGGTGCTGATCTGGAGAGATGTATAGAAATGTAAAAGGCACCTTGGTCAAAAACATGAGAATTATCTCTACTAAAAATAAAGAGAAGAAAAAGAGGAGTGGGAGAGGAAGAAAGTAGGAAGGGAAAGGAAGGGGAAGAATGGAGAAGGAGTTATTGATCTGACAGCATAACTGAATTATCTGTACATCAGGAAGAAAAACCAAGATGGCTGCTCATTGGTTCCTATTTACCTCTTACTAACCATATAACCTTGGATAAACTACTGAAACCCTCTATACATTTTTCTGTAGAAAGGTTATTAGGAGAATAAAATTGGTTAATTCATATAAAACACTTAAATATGTGATCATTCTTCTAATTTAATATTTCATGACCTGTAAAATTCAAGTGTATTTCTTGGTCATTTATATCTGTTTCATAGATTGTATTTCAGTGACTTTAGTGTTTACTAACTTTGGGTCATTTCATCATTTTTCTCTTCACTGTATTTAAGATATATACAAATATTGATGTTTACATTAGGTATAAATATAACCATATCATATACAACTACAGGGGTTTTCTGTTCTCTCTTTTTTTGTCTTTTTTACTTGGCATATCTTATGACTCATGTCAACAGATAAGTCATGTATCTTTCCTAAGTTTTTTTAATCAAATGAAAAGTTGGTTCTTTTGAAAATTAAATAAAATCTAACATTCATATTCTTAAGTGTAATGAGTCAGAAGGAGAGAAAGAAATATGTGGAGAGCAAAGAAAGTGTAAGAGAGAGAGCAAATAGCTATTTAGCTGGGATAGGCTATAAGTTCTCTAGTTTATCTGTTGAAAGGCACACATTTCCAGTTTCACTGGTCAATCACCTGATCACAGGACCACCCTTAGGAAGGTGGGTTCAACTTAAGCCATACTAAATAGGTGGGTGGAATACAGAGTGTGTTAATGAGGCAGTGAACTTTTCCTGCCGGGAATCCCGCCTCCCAGTGCCGTTCTTCTGGACCAGGCCACAGACGTGTAGCTCTCCATAAGTCTTTGCTTCAGAGAAGCGTAGTCTTTCCTTCTCTTCTTCATATCCCTTTTCTAAACATGCTTTCTCTAAGGCTTTGTGCTGCCCTATCAGCTTATATTTCTCTACTTTTTTCTCTAAATCTTCTCCCAGTCATGTGGCTACCAGTCCACCACGTGTCTGACCCCATGCAGGCTCTAAACCTGCATGACTTTTTGGCTTCTTTTCTTCTCCCCCCATTCTCTTCTTCCAGTCAGCTGCTGAGATCCCCAGCTTGCCTGTCTTGAGGATTTTTCTTCAAATTCCAAAAATATTGTCCTAAAGCTTCCGATTGGGTCCATTCTTAAATTCTTTTATGAATGAGACTAAGAACCGTCTAGGGGATGCTTTCATTTCATCCGGTTTCAAAAGGATGGAGGAAGAAAGAGGGCTGGAAAATCGGAGGGAGAGAGTGAAGAAAGGGAAGAACAGGAAGAGTGAGAGTCAGTCAACGAAAAGTAATATGAATGATTAATACTTAAGGACATATGCATTCTGGAGTCAAAGCATCTAAGTCCAAATTGTACTTCTATCATTTAATAGCTATACCTCCCTATACCTCAGTTATTTCATTCCTAAAATGGGTATCAAAATACTTCTTTCTTAATTTAGTTAGAACTTATACATTTCCTAGAAGTTATCTCACATCACATACTAGATATGTTATATGCATGTTAATTATTATATACGGGAGTTTAGGTTCATTTGTTTTACAAAAATCATATAATGTAGATAACTTTTGGATGAGTATTATAGTGTTAGGTAGACATAATATTATATTTTATTAAATCTTAAGATAGCTTTGAATTTAAGGTGTATTATTTTCTTTTCAAAGCTAAAAAAAAGTTCTACCAATTAAATACAGCACAATGATTATCACAAACTGACTATTTTAATCTTCTTAAAAGACTTCTTGTAGACATATATATATATATATTGAATTGTTTCATGTATTATTACTGTGCACATGTTTTTAAAAAGTATAATTGTACTAAATTGATTACAGTATTCCTAATTTTTAATTTTTCTTAAATCTTAAATCAAATTTTTCTATAGAGTTTCAATTTGGGATCCTCCTCATTGCCATGATTGTTTTGCATGTTATCATATTATTTTCTTTTAAAAATATTTTATTTATTATTTTTATAAGTATGAGTACTTTGCACATATATAAGTGCACCTGTGTCATGCAATTCTCATGGAGGTCTGAAAAGGGCAGAAGATCCCCTAGAACTGGAGCTATGGGTGGTTGTTAGCCACAATGTGCATGCTGGGAACTAAACACAGGTCCTCTGCAAGAGCAGCCTGTGTTCTTATCTGCCAAGCCATCTGCCCAGCCCTATATTATTTTATGTATCAAGACCTTTATAGTGTGACATTTCTCTAACGTTTAAAAATTAATGTATTGCTACTATTTGCATGTATAATATATGTAGGAATACGCATGTCACACAACACATGTGAAAGTCAGAGGTCACCTTTGTCTGTTTGGTTGTCTCATTCATCCTTTACATGGGTGCCAGGAATCAAATTCAGGTCAACAGGCTTGTGTATGAAAGAACTTTACCTGCTGAGCCTGCTTACTGACCTGTATTTCTCTGTTATAGACAGCAGATTTTATGTAAAGCCATTCTGCAATTTTAAAATATTTATGTATTCATTTTATGTTTATGAGTGTTTTGCCTACATATATAGAAGTGCAATGCTCACAGAGGCCAGAAGAGAGCATCAGATCCTTTGGAAGTTAAGGATAATCGTCAGTCACCATGTGTGTGATGAGAACTGAACCCAGGTCCTCTCTCTGCAAGGGCAACCAGTGCTCTTAGCTACTGAACTATCACTCCAGTCCCTACTCTGCAGCTTTTGAAGCTGGAATTTGTGTTATTTCTATTTATTTTTAATCATCACATAATTTTTCATACTAGAGGGATATTATGTGATGTTTTGACACATGCATAAATTATATGATGATAAAATTAGCATACACTTTACTTCAAATATTTGTTATATCTTTGCTGTGATTACATATAATATCATCTTGAAATAAGCGTTATTCTTAAGTATAGTAATTTAATAGCATGTTTAATATCACACCAGAACTTATTCTTTCAAGTATCTATAATTCTGTACCCTTTGGTCAATCCCTTCCCACCGAACTCTCTCCCTTGCCTTCTCTAGTCTTTTATAACCTCTATTTTACTCTCTGTGAAGTCATTATTTTTACACTTCACATATGTAGGAGATCATGCACTATTTGTCTTTCTGTGCCAGGTTTATTTTAGTTAATAGAATGCTTGCTCTTCAGCTTCATCTATGTTGCCTCAATTGAAAGGAAGTCACCATTTTCACAAGGAAAATGAAATCAATGTGAAATTTGCACTCCTTTGTTTATTGCAGCATCAATCACAGGATATCTACTGAGGTTTCCTGCAATGGATCCTTCCAGAGTTTTCTTAACAAAGTGTATAAATCCATACATCACTGCACATACCACAGAGTGTTGTGAACTCATCCAGTCTATCCTAAGATACGTAATGAAATCATTCCTCAATAATAATGTGGTGTATGTACACAACAGAATACTATTCAGCTATAGAAAAGGGCTTAATCTTGTGATTTAGGATGTTTGTGATCAGATGTGACAGTGTTAATATAAAAATTCAGAAAGTAATTCCTGTGTTCTTTACGCCTGAGATTTCAGAGTGAAAGACAGATTGAAGTTTTTCAGCCATGTTTCTAGGAGCAACAACCATGTTCATGCATGTTCACTGGGGGAAAACTATGGCAAGGATGTTGATAAGCATACAAGGATTATGAAATTTCATTAATTTTAAGGAACACTGAAATATCAGGAAACAAAAATGTGGAGGAAAAAGTCTCTCTGGGAATTAACAGAACATGGTAATTCATTCTTTACACTTATATAAGAATCTCCTTGTCAGTTAATTTTGAAACTTCCAGTCGTTTTTTAAAAAAAAATATGTATTCTCCTGAAATTTCCCCTTTATGTTTCTTAGCAGAGTTCTATTTTTCCATTCGTTTTCATGCCCATTTCTGATGGTACATACACATTAAAATAGAAATTAACTCTATCATCTTTGGCACTATCATTTTTCTAAGTGTACAGTTTATTATCATTTTATTGTGAATTTTGATATAGCAAATGGTTTTTATTTTAGGTACTCAAATATGTTTAATATTTTTAAAAAATAACTACTGGTTCTCATTGCCTTGACAATAATGAAGTCTCCTTATTTTTCTCCAGGATTTTTATATTTATTTGTTTACACTTAGTATTTAGCCCATCTGGTTTGGATTTTTTAATATGATATGAATTAGGAGTCTATCTTTATTTTCTTCCATATGGATAGCCAGTTGTCCCTGTATATTAACTATTCCATCCTTTTCTAACTGAATATGAAATACCATCTTTGTTATATATTAGCATCTCATATATGTTGAGGTTTATTACTTGGTACATTTTATCCTTCAATTTTTCTATAATTTATTCTTCTTCAGTTGGTTCTCCAGTTGTCCAGAGTTGTTTATTGAATAATGATGCCTTCTCCACTGATTTGAAATATCCTGCTTATCTTTTCCATTCATCTTTCAGTCTAGACAGCAGCATTTCTTTTTTGATTTCTGAAGTTCTAAAATATGTTTTGATATTTGATATATAACTTATCTCTCTATATCCTTTTACTTAATTTTATCAAAATTAATTGAATATTGTCAAGAATAAACTTTCAGATGGAACATAAGACGCTCTAACAACATCATCTCTCCATCTATCTATACAGACACTAGGTACATATGCATACATACAAACTCTCATGTAATTTTGCTTGAGAGTATATCACATATATAAACATACTTCCTATAGCATGGTTCTTCATTTTTAAGTGATTTTAAACATCTTCAAGGTACATGATTTTGGTGATTTTATTACTTGGTGTTTTGATGTTATTGTCAGTGTTAAGGTTTGAATTTGAAATGTTCCCAACAGGTTCATGTTTTGAGTGCTTGATCCTATATGGCATGTGTTGCATAAATTCTCTCCTGGTGGGACCTGGAATTCAGCCTCGTCCCACCCCCAGATTTGAACCGACTGAACAAATAGAGAATGTTCTTTAGAAAGATTAGTTTATTCCATGTTACTCACAAGAAGTTCTTCTTCAGAGAGAGGGGGAGGGAGGTTTCCTATGGTGGAGCTTGCAATTTGATCACGGGAACTCTGGAGTGTGACCCCAAGATGGAGACCTCGCACTACACCCCCTTCCTCCTTCCCAGCGTCCCCTGCATTTCCATTAAGCCTCCCCTCTTAAGTTATTGTTACTCAGTTTTCAGTTGGGCCTGAAGTCCATCCCTCATAGCAGACAGAGAGAAAATTGCTTTTTTTATGCCACAGCATGCTATTGTGAGAAGCTGTGGAGCCTTTAGGAGAAAGGGCCTAAATGTTGGAAGCAAATCCTAGAGGCAAACCTTTGAAGGTCATAGCCCAGCTGTAAGTTCTAGTCACCCTCTGCTTTGTCAACATGAACTAAGTTACTCTACTCACTTTTTCCATGACTCAGACCGCCTGAAAATATGACTACTGAAACCTTTGCTCCCTAAAGTTGTTTCTTCAGACATAACCAATACATGAGAACTAATTTTGATTTTATTATTAAAGGGATAATTGGTGAAATCAAAAAATGCATTCATTTTAACATATTAATATTGTACTTTTGCACTTCCTTTTGTTAAAAGTTTCTAGATAGAGAATTAAACAAATCCACAAGTAACAAAAAATTTTACTTTATTAAGATTTAAATATTTTTAAAACAAGGCCTCTGTATGTAGCTGTAGCTGAACTGGAACTTGCTGTGTAGGTCAGCCTAGTCTCAAATTGGCTGTGACTCCTGTGTCTGCCTCACCAACCCTGGCATTATAGGGGGCACCAACACATCCTACTTTATACTTGAATTATGTATGTACATCTTCTGAATGCTTTCAAA
Organism: Eospalax fontanierii; assembly: GCA_035773235.1. NCBI lineage: Eukaryota > Metazoa > Chordata > Mammalia > Rodentia > Spalacidae > Eospalax > Eospalax fontanierii. Next base: position 84,276,804 of record CM069525.1, read on the forward strand.
TATAACAGTGATATATCATTATCTTTACTATGCCAAGTAATATTACTTGAAAAAATAGAGGTATATTAAAACTTTATATGTTCTGAATTTTAATGAGAATTCTTCTAGTGTTCCTTAAATATGATGCTAGTGATAACTTAAACTTAATTTTTTTAATGTGAAGAAATTTTCCTTATAATTCTATACTAAAGGTTCCCTTTAGTAATATCTGTTGAATTTTTTTCCCTAAAAATAATAAAGCAGCTTCAGGAGACTTATCAACTGAAGACATGCTAAGTCCAACAACACCACACATAGTCAGTCCCCAACTGGCACAGAATGGCACCAAGACACATCCTCACAAAGATATGAATGTCTTAAGGGGGTTGATCTCAATTTCCTGAGGAGCATGTGTTTTGCCCAGAAGCACATGACAAGGACCTGAAGAAAATGCAAGGAATCATGCTGAGGCTGTCAAGGCCCTTGTGTGGCATAAGGAAGTTAAGCCCAAGATGCCAAAAGATTGCAACCCCAAGGTCCACAAACTTGCTTTCATTACCCACTCCAAGTTTGTGAAGCAGATTGGTGGCTACATGGCAAAGCGTCGCTGGTTCTGCCAATCAAATGCCAAGGATAAAACCAAGGCACAGGTTGAAGCCTCTGCTCTGCCTCCAGCTCCAGCTCTGGATTCCAAAGGTGCCCAGGCCCCTGTGAAGGTACCAAACAAAAGTCTTCTATCAGTCATAAGACGAACAGATGAACTGGTATGACACCCCCCACCTGCCACCCCACCCTACCCCACATACACACTATTTACCTAAGATGGGTGTACTGTGTTGTTTTTACAAATAAACTTGATTCAGGTTCTTTTTTAAACTCGTGAACTGTTTCTTTCCTTTAACGCATTATTATGTATTATACTGAACTATATACATGAATTAATACTATAAAATGTACTTAACTGTCAAATATAATTCTTTAAATATATTACTGAATTCAGTTTTGTAATTTAACATTTAGAACATTGACAAAAATTTCTAATAAATTGTTTAATAAATGTATTTTATTAATTATTAATTATTTTTTAATAAATACTCTTAAAACGACTTAGTTTCCTCTAGATGCAGTTGGGGCCTGGTTTTTTTTTTTTTTTTGGAGACAGGATGTAGACCAGGCTGGCCTTGAATTCACAGAATTACATGGCTCTGCCTCCTGAGTGCTTGGATTAAACGAATAAGCCATCAAGTCTAGGTAGTCCTCATAATTTTGATGATAGTATTTTCATATTTGTATTAATTTCTAAGTACTGCTTTAAGTTATGCTTTATTTTCTCTTAGATCTCCCAGTTATCTTAGGAGACTGGGGTGCTTAATGATTTGTTTCCTACTTACAACTCTGCTGTTAATAGATGGCTTTATACATTCTTGCTAAAATGTGGTTATTGCTATTTATGATCCAAGAATGTAGTGAGATGATTTTGTGTATTAAAATAAAGTAGACACAGACATTTGAAAAGACAGAACTCTGTTTGCCATATTTTTAATGAATGTGCCAAATTTTTAACATTAATAGAGTAGTCTTCTTCCTTATTTTCTTCCCTTATTTAAATTAGTTAAGCTTAGATTTATATTAAAATCTATCCCGATGGTTATGATTTTGTCAACTTTATCTTATATTCCAACAACTTTTGTATTATATTATCTCATGCCTAAGCATTGCTTTATTAATAAAAACTAGAATACTCAATGTACTTGTTTGCTTTTTAAATTTTATTCTACTTTGCTTGATATGGAAATGATGACCTTTTCTTTTTTCTTGTTTTCATTTGCTTGGGATAGCTGTTCTTTGCTTTAGTTTTAACCTTTCTTTAACCTAGTCTTAGCACATTAGCCTTGTACCTAGAGAATTTAATCCATTCGCATTTATCATGATGAGTAATATATTTGGCCTTAATTTTGGCATGCTGTTTGATGCACTTAAATATGTCAAGGCTTAGTATGTTTTTGCTTTTTTTTTTTTAATCTGCATTCCCAATACTCTGTAGTTTTTCTTGGTCTCACTCTCATTCTCTTTGCAATATAATGACACAAAACTTGAATATGAGAGTCTGGGGAGATGGTTTAGCCATGAAGAATACTGGCTGCTCTTACGGAAGACCTGGATTTGATTGCCAGAATGCATATGGCAATTAATAACTGTCCATGACTACAGTTCCAGGGATCCAATACCCACTTCTGATCCCCGTAGCACTACATGACATGAGTCTACTTACATACATGCAGACAATACATATACACAAAAAATATAAATAAATAATTTAAAGCTTCATATGATAATTTTAATGTGTTGCATTTTGATAAAATGGTGTTTCAAAAGAGCTGTTGTATGTAGTGTATACCAACTGATGATTTTGATAGTGAAAATTCTTATAGCCAATTTCACTGTTAACTTGAAGAGACAGAGATATGCAAAATTAACATTCAACAGCCAACTATAGCACACTGGGTTTATTTTACTAACATTCACATTTCAAATTTTGGTCTCTGGCTGGTGTGATGGTACACAACTTTTAATTCCAACACTTGGGATGCAGAGGCAGATACATCTTTGTGACTCCTAAGCTAACCTTGTCTACAAAGAGTGTTCCAGGCCAGCTGGGGCAAGAGTGAGAACCTGGAGTCCCCCCAAAATTTCATCTCTGGAAAACTGAGATGACTCACCAAAAAGAGTTTCCCATATAAGCCTGACAGTCTTGAGTTTACTATCTGGAACCCACATCAAGGTGAAAGAATAAAAAATTGACCTGATGATTCTGACCTCCACATGCATGCCACTTCCCACAGACTAATAATAAAAAAAAACTTGATCTCTATATCTCTACAAACATCAAAAATATATGTCAACTGATCTCATCCGTATTGGATGGAAAATTTAATATTCATCTTTACCAAACTCATGTTATGTTGAAATAACCTGATTTTTTTAATTGAGATAATAAATATTTTCACTATATAATTCATTCTTTATTAATTAATCTTAGATTTTATAATCAAATAAATATATATTAACTATATAGTTTTCTAATCAAAAGACCAAAAATCGTATTCCATGATATTGGTAAATTATTTAAAGGTATACAACTCCATAAATTTTCTCAATACTTCAAGTTTTATTTTTTATTGAATCATTGCATATTTCATACAGAATATCTCAGTCAATCGTATTCATCTTTATAAGCCCTTCCCCACCAGCACCCCCCATTGCCCCCCAACTGGAATCGATACATTCTTTCATCACTGTTAAGGTGTATTGTGTCGTTAGTGTCCTGAAATGTTCCTCAGTACAGGTTCATCCACTGAGGTCTTCACCTATCCAGAGTCCCTCATTTTAGGAAGATTAGCTCAACCCCATCCAGTAGTAATTAGTTGTCAATATTTTTTCAGCAAAGTTTGAAATATGCTACACATTTCTCCAGTTCAATGTTGGGTTTTTGTCTGCTTGAATGTGCTAGGGTCTTGAGCATGCCATAATTATTGCAGTAGGTTCATATGAGCAGTGTCCCAGGAGCTTGAAGGATTCTATTTCCATATGGTCATGCAACTCCTCACTGGCTCTTACAATCTTTCCACCTCCTCTTCTGCAATGGCCGCTAAGGCTTGGGTGAGTGAAAATTAATGTAGGAGTCCTGTCCAGGAACCAAACTGCAGATTCCTAATCTCCATTCTTTGGTCATGTGTGACCCTTTGTGTTACTGGTCCTCTGCCGCTTGAAAGAGCCTCATCAATGAGAATTGAGAGATTCATTATTGTCCTCTTTACTCTTTGTTCCATGTTGTGTGAAGCCTTGGGTGTAGGGTTGCATTGTAGATGTGCAGCTTAAGATGGGCAATTCTCAAAGTCTGTGTGTGACCAGTCTCCTTTTGGTGCAACAGAAAATTGTTTGATGAGTGGTGACTAGGAAACTTCACTGTAAATATAATAATACACATTTTGCACTTAGTAAGATATCACATTAGCCTAGGGATATGACGGCCTTGGGGAGTTCTGCAAGATTTATGACCTCTTGAACTGTGTGCATTTGGCTATGATTAAAGTACCACACACAAGTATCCACCAATTGAGTAGCCTCTAAGACCAATTAGGTAGCTAGCCATTGATTGGCCTCAAGATAAAAGTGCCACTACTGCACCGGTTTCCAGTGCTGTGCTAGTCATTGATGTGGTTTCTTGCTCATGAAGCTCATGCTGAGTCATTGATTTCTATACTCCCTTGGCTGCTTGGGTAGTGCTCTCCAGAGCTTTGAGAGTTAGCCTTCAGGGGAAGTGGTTTCCAGGTCAGTTATAGTTCAGTTGCTCCAAGTGTCTCTGAAGTAGGTCCTGTTTTCAGCAAAGTGTCTTACCTTCAAGTTCTGGAAGGCAATCAAGGGCTGTGGCAATAACCTGTGTAATTTGTGGAGTCTCTTGGACCACTCTGGCCAACAACTTAAAGGAAGGTTTCTCCTGTCTAGCACTGTTTCTTGTTATGTAGCCTTCAGCTATGCACATGGACTCATGCAGAGGTATTGCATATGGAATTTGTCATTAGATTGTTAGCCTAATATGATTTCCCTCTGGTGTTTTACACTGGCTAGGCATTATTTATCTATCTCTTCTCTCTCTCTCTCCCTGTCTAAGACTCCCTTCATGCCTTCCCCATTTAAAGGGTTCCCCATTTCCCCATTTCTCCCTTGATAATATCAGTCTCCTATGGCCCTACCTCTCTTGAGCTCCTTTTTCCTTTATTCCCATAGTTCCCTGTATAACACTCCCATTTAAAAAGCCCCCTTTATCTATTTCTTCCTTAGTACCACCTGTCTCCTACTATTCTTCTCTCTTAGGTTCTTTCTTTTCCTTTACTTCTTTGATTCCTTTCCAATTTTCCTGGATCCTTCACTTACATCATACTCACATATAAGGATTTGGTACTAGGATTCACAAATGAGGGGGAACATACATAGCTTGTTTTTCTGAGTCTGTGTTATGTCACTTATCATAAGTTTCAAGTTTCATCCATTTACCTAAAAATGCCATGAATTCTTTACTTCTGAGTAAAACTCCATTGTGTAAATGTACCACATTTTTATTATCTACTTACCAGTTGAGGGACACTTATGTTGTTTCCATCTCTTAGCTATTGTGAAAAAAGCAGCAACAAACATAGATATACTAGTATCTCTAATAGGATGAGTCCTTTGGGTATATTCCAATGAGTGATACAAACAAGTCAAATGGTAGATTCATTTTTAGTTTTTTAAGAGTTCTCCACACTGCTTTCCATAGGGGTTGCATGAGCTTACAATCACATCAACAATGAATGAGTGTTCCTCTTTCCCCACATCCTCTCCAGCATTTGGTACTATTTATTCTCTTGATTTTCATCTGTCTGACTGGGGTAAAATGAAATCTTAAAGTGTTTTTAATTTGCATTTCCCTAATTATTAACAGTGTTGAACAATTTTAAAGATGTTTCTCAGCCATCTTTATTTCTTCTTTTGAGAACTCTGTGCTCAGATCCTTAGTCAATCTTTTAATTCGGTCACTTTTCTTGATTCTTTATTTTTTGAGTTCTTTATATATTCTGAATGTTCAGCTTCTGTCAGATGTGTCACTGGTGAAGATTTTCACCCACTCTGTGGTTTTTCTCTTCATTTCCTTGGTTGTTTCTTTTGCTGTATAGAGTTTTTTAGTTTAATGAGGGCCCACTTTTTGATTATTGAACTTTGTTCCTGAGCAACTGCTGTCTCATTTAGAGACACACCTATATCTTATAGGTTACTGCCAACGTTTTCTTTTAAGAATTTCAGATTTCACATTGATGTCTTTAATTCATTTGGAGTTGACTTTTGTACAAGGTGAAAGATAAGGATCTAGTTTCATTCTTGTACAGGTGCAGAACCAGACTTGCCAGCACCATTTGCTGAAGCTGCTGTCTTTCCTTCAGTGAGTATTTTTGGCCCTTTTTAAAATATTTGGTGACTGAAATTGGATGTACTAATGTTTGAGCCTTCACTTATATTTCATTGATCTAAGGGTCTATTTTTGTGTGAACACCATGCTGTTTTTACGACTATAGCTCTGTAATATAGATTGAAATCGGGTATAGTAATCCCCTGCATTGCTCTTTGTGATGAAGGTGGCTTTTGCTATCCCGAGTCTTTTGTGCTTAGATATGAATTTTAGGTTTTTATTTTCTAATTCTTTGAAGAATGTCATGGGGATTGTGGTTGGGATTGCATTGAACCTACATATTGCTTTTGATAGGATGATCATTTTCATAATATTAATTCTTACAATCCTTGAGCATGGGAAGTCCTTTCATATTTTCAGGTCATCATCAATCTCTTTCTTTAAAGATCAAAATTTTCATTGTAGAGATCTTTAATGTCTTTGGTTAGGTTTAATCTGAGGTTTTTTCCCCTGAGGCTATTGTGATTGAGAGGGTCTCCTTGCATTCTTGCTCCAATTGCTCGTTATTGGTGTATAGAAAGACTGCTTATTTTTGTAGATTAATTTTGTAATTTGCCAATTTCCTGAAAGTATTAATCATTTCTGGGAGTTTTCTGGTGGAATTTTTGAAATTTCTTAGGTATAATATTATGTCATCTGCAAAAAAAGGATTTTACCTCTTCTTTTCCAATGAGTATTCCTTTAATTTCTTTCTCTTGTCTTATTCCTCTAGGAAGAGTTTCAAGCATTATATTAAAAAGGAGTGGAGACAATTGGCAGCCTTGTCTGGTTTCTGATTTTAAGGGGAATGCTTCCGGGTTTTCTCCATTTAGAATCATGTTGGCTGTGGGTTTTTATTTTTGTATATAGCTTTAATTATGTTAAGGTATGTTCCCTCAAGTCCAATTTCTTCCAGAAATTTAACAAAAATAAATGAATGTTGAATTTTGTCAAAGGCTCATCTGCATCTATTGAGGAGACCATGTGATTTTTGTCTTTGAGCCCATTTATATGCTTTATGATGTTTACTGAAAAATATATTTAACCATCCCTGCATCTCTGGAATAAAACCAACTTGATCATAGTGGATGATCTTTTTGGTGTGTGTTTACATGCTGTTTTCAAGTGTTTGGTTGAATATTTTTGCATCTATGTTCATTAAGGATATGGGTCTATAGATTTCTTTTTTGGTTCTATCTTTACCTGGTTTTGATACTAGAGTGATGATGAATTCATAAAAGGAATCAGGGAGTTCTCCCCTGTTTAAATCTTTTTGAATAATTCAGGGAGTGTTGGATATAGATCTTCTTTAAATGTTTGGTAGAATTCTACTGTGAATCCATATGGGCCTAGGCTTATTTAGTCAGTAGTTTAATATTAATTATTGTTATTACTATTATTGTTTTAATTTCCTTGTATGTTTTGTTTCTGTTTAAACTGTTGATCTCTTCTTGGTTTAGTTTGGTTATTCCCATTATTTTAGGTATACATCCATTTCTTTAATGTTTTCAATTTTAATTGCATATGGGTTTTAAATGTATTCCCTTATAATGTTCTGGATCATTTTGTTGTCTGTTGTGGCATTTCCCCTTTCATCTCTGATTTTGTTGATTTGGAGTTGCTCTTTCCTTTGGTTAATTGGACTAAGGGTCTGTCTACCTTGTTTACCTTTTCAAAGAACCACATCTTGGATTCATTGATTATTTGTATTCTTTTACTTTGTTTCTATTTCATTAATTTCTTCTCTTATTTTTGTAATTTCTTCTTGTCTGCTAGGTTTGAGTTTCATTCCTTGTTTCCTTTAAAGATTCCTGAGTTGCGATGTTAAGTCATTTATTTTTTTCTCTTTCTGATTTTTTAATGTAGGCACTCTAAGCTTCCCTCTTAGGACTGTTTTCAATGTGTGTCAGAGGTTTTATTGGGTTGTATCCTCCTTTTGCTCAATTCCAGGAATAATTTTATTTCTTTCTTAATTTTTCCTTTGACCCGTTCATCATTCAGGAGTGTGTTGTTTAGTCTCTATGAGTTCATGAAGTTACTAGAACTTCTTCCAGTGTTGATTATAAGCTTTATTGTATTGTTGTCTAATAGGATGCAGGGAATTAATTCAATTCTTTTGTATTTGTATGTCATCTATTTTGGAGAAAGTTCCATGGGGTGCTGAATAGAATGTGTGGTGCTTGTGTGGAATATTTGGTAGATGTCTGTTAGGTCCATTTGGTGTATGGTACTGTTTAATTCAGCTGTCTCTCTGTTTTTCTCCATCTGGCTGGGGGGTTCAGGATAGGGGTGGAGGATTTGGGGATTGCAGAAATGAAATGGAGTTGCTCAGGTGGTAGTGGAGTGGAAAGGTAGTGGGGGGGGGTCAGAGTTCTAAGTTTTATTCTTAGAATTAAGAATTAAATTAAGCTACACTTTTGAAATGTCATGCCCATTGTCTGTACTATTTTAGAACTTCAGAAATAATGTTCATCAGTTAAACATGTACTAACATTTGTGAAGGACCACTCAAAAAACAATGAGATTTTCATTACAAATTAAGCTGTAAATAGAAATGGTTGCTCAATATACCATTTAATACTCCACATGAGATTTCTAACATGAAATTTCCTTTGTAATCTGGAAGGAATTTAGAAAACTTCCTTAAAGACTCTGAACATGATTGTTCCTTTTTTCTCTTGATTTTAAATTCAACTTCTAGATTGCACAGATTCATGTACCCTGACCTTTTTTCTAATTTGGACTTCACTGATCGTGGTTTTATTTTAGCTTGCCCTGATACATACTACTAATATTTTCTTACTTTATTGTAGGTGTTCCTCAGGATGATGCTTCATACTCTTCTTAGAAAAAGAGAATTTAAAGTTTCATAAACAAACTATACACAATGTAATCTTTCTTTCTGGTACACACTTATGATATTAAACAATGTTCTTTGCATTTATTAAGTCCTTACATAAATCAAAAGCCAAAATTATTGGGAGATATGGCCACTTGCATTTGTCTATTAACTGAGTTCTTCTGCGGATCTGTAGTCCACAAGAGAGGCAACAGGATTTTCATACCTTATGCCATAAGATTTTTCATTTTCCTGTCAGCTTAAACCTCAAATTTCCAGAACAAATTTGACCAAAAAAAAGGAAGAGAGGAAATGAATAGAAAAAAAAAAAAGCTGAAGACATCATGCCTTCTGATTTTAAAATATATGATGCAGATATAGTAAACACTACAATACTGATATTAAAGACAGGCACATGGCCCAGTGAAATAGAATAAGAAGCACAAAATAAATTTATGCACTTGATAGTGATGGTAAGAATACAAAGTGTAGAAAAAAATCTGACTGGGAATACTGGATATCCATATGCAGAAGAATGAATGAATGAATGAATGAATGAATGAAATTGTTCCCTAATTTTCTTTACACTATACAAGAATATTACTTTGAAATGCATTGAATATCTAAATCATAACCATAGGAAACATAGTAGAATGCTCCCTGGCATTGGTCTTGATGATGATTTCTTGGTTATGACACCAATAGAGCAAGAAACGATTTTGAAAATAAACAAGCGAAGGTCCAATCATTAAAACTTCTCTCCCCACCTGAAGGCTGGAGTTGTGCTTTTCTCCCATAGGCCAGAGATGTTGTCTCCTCCTCTAAGCTGGAGCCATGGTCCCCTCCCTTGAGCCAGAGTTGTGATCCCCTATTGTGACCTGGGACTATGGTGCCCTCCCATCACCCTGGGGCTGTGGTTCCCTCCCAAAAGCTGGAGCTATGTTCCTAACCCCTGAACCTGGAGATGTGGTCCACTTCTGTAAACTGGAGTTGTCATGCCTTCCCATGAACCTGGAGCTATGGTCTCTTCCTGTGAACCTGGAGCTGTGGTCACCTTTTGTGTGCTGGAGCTGTGATTCAGTCCTAGGAGCTGGTCCTCTCCTATTAGTTGGACCAGTGGTCCCCTCCCATGAACCTGAAGTTGTGGTCCCTCTTGTAAGCTGGAGCTGTGGTTCATTCCTGGGAGCTGGAGAGGTGGTCCCCTCTCATGAGCTGGAGTTATAGTCTCCTCCCATGAGCTGAGGCTGTGGTTCTCCTACAAGAGCTAGAGCTGTGACCCCTACCCTAAGAGCTGGAGTTGTAGTTTCCTCTCAGGTCTGGAATTTTGTCCCCTACTGTGAGCCATGGCTCCACATTTCTCTGGTGGTAGGCTGATGGTAGAATAGGGTGGAGGATGGAGGAATTCCTGATGTTGAGCAGCACTTTCACTCTTCTCTGAGTGGCTGCATTCCCCCACAGCCCCTCCCCATGAACTCCCAGTCTGTACATGGCAGTGGCTTTTCTTCTGTATTGGCCTTATACTGGGGACAGAGGAGGTCTCCGTCATTTACACAGATCTTGGGAGAACTTATTCTCTAGAACAGACGTCCCACCTCCCCTGAGGGCCAACTGTGATTTTCACTCCACTCATGGCCCTAGGTATCCAGGCTTTGATGACCTTTCCCATTCCAGACACGAAACGGTTTTCCGTTATTTTTCTAGTACTCTTCTACCTCACCAGTGTGCCTTCACCTATGCCTAATGGAAAACGTAAAACACGCAATTAAACTTCTAGTGATCAAAATCACAGTTTGGGAAGTTAAAAAAAGAAAAAAAAAGTACTGTAAGAACTAAAGTGATATAATCCTCAATTCAAAAATATGCAATTGTATTTTAGAATGCAAATTGACAACTCAACATGTCTAATTTTTAAATATTGTTTTCTGACAAAGCTATACTACCAAGCTTCAACAATAATGTGAAATTTGTCACTGCTGCTGAAATGTGAGTTTGCCATCCATTCCCATTTCAAATTCTCCAACGTATACAAAGTTTTTCAATATAATCGTGTTATTTTTATTTCTATTTTAAAAATATTTTATGTATGTGTGCATTGCCTGTATGAATGGGAGTGCCCCTGTATCTTGCAGTGTCAGCAGAGGTCAGAAGAGGGAGTCAGATTCCCTTGGAACTGGAGTTAGAGTTTTTATCTGCCTTGTGGGTGCTGGTCATTGAACCTGAGTCCTCTGCAAGAGCAGATTATGCAAGAGCAGCCCAAGCTCTTCAGTGCTGAGCCGTCTCTATCCCTCATCTTATTTGTCAAAGAAAGCAATGCTAATACAACTTTTAAAGTAAAATTTTTTTAATAAAAATAAAAGTATTTGGACAGCAAAGGGAATAATCAGTAAACAAAAACATGATTTATGGAGTAGAAGGAAATATTTGCAACCCATTTATCTGAGAAAAGTCATGTCTCACAGGGATTTTACTGTGAGACAGTATTCTTCAGTCATTTTCTTAGGCTACTGGTACTTCCTTGCTTTCTGATCTGACCCATTTCAGAGTTGACTAGAATTGAGTTGGTGGGTTTTGGTAAGGCTGGATGATCTGTTAGACACAAAGTTGTGATAAAGTCAACTGATTCTTGTTGCTGGATTTTCAAACCTTGAAGTGTTTCTTAACTCTGTTGAGAGAGAGCAGCAGACTCTTAAGATTATTTCAGTGCGGTTGGCTAAGGCTGCCTTGGGTTAAACAGAGGACTAACAGGCAGCATGTTGTGCCTGGGCTCTATTACCAGATAACAGAAAAAGTGGCTAGACTTGGAGGAGAGCTGAGGTTCCTGAGCATGAGTTTTCTTTCCATATGGTGACATCTGAAGCCACACCATCAGATATTGAACTAAAATAAAGGAAGCCTATAGGAAGAAGACGGTGAAGGTTCATCCTGACGAAATATGTCCTGTTCTCTCCCGGCTGAGCATCCTTCAAGGATTTGCTGGCTGTTTATGGATATTGACAGCAACCTCGAAATGTGGAGGAAATATAAGAAACAATTGGCAGAGAATGAACTGAACCACTCAGGGAATGAGTTTCTGTCCAAGCCAAAAATAGCCTCAAAGAGGAAGTTGATATTATGATGTTGCTAAGTCCAAGGAAAGCACAAAGGGAGTAGAAATGGGCCAGATCCAAAGACTGCCGGATACTATATAGAGTGCAATGGCTCCACCGTGTTGAGAAAGGAGAGGTTTGAAAACAGTCAAACTGCTGATTGGCAAGGTCCATGAAGTCACAGAGTGGGACGGATGCCAGCCTATGAGAATCTCCCCAAATACTCACAGAGTTCCTTGTGAAATCTCATTTGGTTCTCAGATACCAGACACCAGGGATTGGTAGAATGCCACCAAGATGCCCCTCTTGCTGATTGACAGCAAGATTTCTTGAGGGCGTGAGAGGCAAATGTCCAGCGGGAAGGTCTTTGCAGCTTCTCACCCAGGCCCTAAGATCACTGTGATGATCTCTATACCCCCTAGCACAATACCCTATGGAGAAGTCAAACTTAAGAGGTGGAAGAAAGTGAGGCAGTCATTCCAACGTTGACTCCACTTCTTCCTTAGATCAATGATAAGAAGTCAAAAGGGCTGGGTGCCGCACACGATGGCATTTGGTATGCGTATTTTTAAATATTTTGGAAAAAAGCATTGTAAAATGTACTTCATAGGAAGCATTTGAACCATTCTTCCTTCTCCCAGCATGCCCAGGGACAGTCTTGTTCCTTCTTCTGACAATACCAAAGAAAGACAAGATAACTAGAGCACAGAACCTTGGGTCTGGGGACCTAGACTGGACAGTTTTTCCTTTGAATTGTAGGAACTGGCTCTCTCCCTGGGAGTTATTGCCTTTGTTGTATGATTTGCTGTTAAGGTAGGTGCCACATACTCCCTTTTAAACTGAGAGCATATTATTTTCTTAATCCATTTCGGGTAGTACCACCACTTACCAGTACACTAGACAAAAGAGATGATGAAATCATGAAAGTTCAATTTGAGGAATGCAGAACTCTGAGTGTAAACTTAATTTTTACTTTGATTTTCACTTTGTGGGTAAATCAGCCAACTTTAGGCTTGTTGCAAGGATGGCCAAAATTAATAAGTTTTTAAAGCAAACTCAAGCCCTTTGCTTCATTAGGCAGGGGGATAGAAGTTTCTTGGAAGTGTCCTTGTCATGTTTTTATTTTTTAAGTTTATTCTTATTTGTATGTACACCTCGATTTAAAGCCAGAGAATTATCTTTCTATAAACGCATAACTGGAAACTTCAAAACCTTATAAAATTAGAATTTAGGTGAATGTTGGTTTATGTTTCTGCTATAGTATTTTACCTCATAAATGCCACCAAATTTAATAAATTTCGTCATAGGGAATTGTTTATTTTCAGCTATTTGAGAGTGGTGCAGGGTAGTGACAAGAGTGTGCAACAAGAATCTCGAGTTTGACTCCATTTCTAGAATTTAACTACTTGCCTTTTGATTTAGGGTAAATCACTTTACCCACTGGAGTCTTAAAATGAGAAAATAAAATTATATACATCTTAAAAGTTTCATCTACTTCTAATTTCTTATTTGAATTATTAAAAATAACTAGTGAATGCTTACAGATGAAATATTCATTATACCTTTATCATATCTACAATATTCTACCTTTGGTCATGTCATAGATTTGTGTGACTAAGTATTCATGTTAATACAATTAAAATAGAAAACAATACAGTAATGAATACTTCTTTATGCATGCATAATTTTGATTCTGATAATGTTTTTGAAATCCATGGTATAAGTGCAAGTACTCTTTTTGCTGTTTCCATAATGACAAAATAATATTAGTAATACATGCCTAGAATATTAACTAAGTTGTGCTAATGAGACATTTAATCGCCTAAAAATCTATTGGAAATAAATCCTGATTGTGTTTTCTGAGAAGTTCTTTCACTTTTCGCAGTAAGATCGTTTCTGAAATGTCATGGGATCATAATAATGTGACTTTTGTGTGTGAGATTATCATGCCTGGAATCACCTCATGGAAGAATGGGCTTGAAGAGGTGAAAAGGTCCATAGAGATTAATTATCTTCTTTATTGAAGACAGATGCATCTGTTCACTAGGTACAGTATGAGAAATGTTCACATAGCATGAAGCATGTCCATCATCTATTAAATGTAGAATTTGAAAACAAAGTTTCCCTATAACACTGTCATGAAGGACAATTATTCTGGAACCTACCACAAGGAAAAAAAAATATTACTGGTAAAACTGCTGGAAAAGAATGATAATCTTATTTCTATTTTGATGCCCATTTAGCTAACCTCCAAACTGATCTCCAGAGATTTCCTCATTCTCTGGTATTCACAATTCCCTCTCAGTTTGTACTGTGGTTGGTCAGTATTAACTAAAAATATATAGAAATGTGATGTTATGCAGATTTGAGGTTAGGTAACTGAAAAAGATGGCATGCCTTGCCCTTTCCTCAGGTCACTTCTAGAGAAGCCATTTTCTGGAAGAAGCCTTGTGTGTAGAAATGACTTACAATATGGACAGAAACAGAACTAATATAGTTCAATACCAAGGGATGTCCAGGGTCACAAACTTGATTTAATAGGTCTTAACATATATGACAGTGTATCATGAATTTCTCACAGTGAGGCTTGGCCTTCAGCTTCACTCCACACCCAGGTTTGAACCAACAGAGCAGACAGAGAATGCTCTTTGGAAAAGTGGATTTATTCCAGGGTACTTACAAAGGATTTATCCCTGGGGGGAGAGAGGGAAACAGAGGTGTCGTATGGCGGCGGGGGAGCTGCATTCTCATAAGGACCTCCCCAGGCCCCTGGAACACATACGTGAGAATGGCACTCTGGCCCTGCACCCATCTCTCTCCTTCCCAGCCTTCCCTGCATTTCTGCTAACATCCCCCCTTAAGTCATTGGTTAGTTGGATGTCAATCACATTTGGGAGCCCATCCCTCATAGCAGACAGAGAGAAAACCACCTTTCTATGCAGCATCCCACCCCTTTTTCTCTCTGGCTCTCACATATTTTCCACCACCTCTTCCATGATAGTCCCTGAGCCATAAGAGCAAGGGGTTTGGGGAGGGAGAATAACAGGTATAGGATGATGTTCTTTCCACTATTGCATGGATTATCATCTTGCTTCAGTGATACTCCTTCTACTGTAAAAACACAATAATTGTAAAACAGCAGCAACACTAATAACAACAACAGCAAAAGTAACATCCACACAAATACTGAATGACCTAACCTATGAGTGTAAACACAAGTGCTTAGGCAATACTTAACTGGGCACATCATATTTATCTTGCAAACAATTACTGTAGCTTTTTATGAGGTCTTATAGCTCTCCCCCTCACCACTGGGGGTCAACATTCTTTTCCTAATGTCAGATGTGTGTGCGCCGCCCTGAACAGTGGACCCTGAATCCAATTTTAAATATGCTGAGGGTGCATATACCAGATGAGCCTCTATCACTTCTGTGGAGACATTTGACAGTGAAGCACCCAAGAGCTTAAGCAGAACATTTCAGGATCATTCTCCCATAGCAGCCTACATAGTGCCCTCTAGCCCTCTGAAAGCCAGCCAGCCATTTGTGGGAAGTTTTCAGCTTGATCCCAGCAAGAGCTCTCTTTCCATACTCAAACCACGTCACATCTTCAGTAATAGGGCCTTACTGTTCAATTCCAGTGTACAACCAGCATTATAATGTGGCAATTGCCTTTTGTTTGGTATAAGGGGACTTCCAAAGCTCCCTTGGCCAACAGTTCACAGGGGGAGCAACCCACATCTGGTACTGGAATTGCTAGTTAACAGTAATATAAAGTATACTTTTATTCTTTGGCATCTAAAGGCCTAGGCCCATAAAACTCCCAGAATTCACAGCTATACTTCACCCTTGTACCTGGTATGAGTTACATTCCATTCTTTTTCCTTCAGGTGTACTTGACGCCTCTCAACTGGGTTTCATATCTGTAAAACACTCAGAAGTTAACATTATATACACATAGAAGGTTTAACAGAGCAAGAAAGATTCTTTTTCATTTGCATCAGCTGTTTTTTCAACAGATCCATGTTGGGTACAATGGCATGTAATCCATTTAGTGTCCTGGATTTCTCACATGGAGCCTCCATGCATTCCTTTTTCCTTGCCAACTTTATTGGTGCTGGCCCAACCTGCTTGGCCCTACATAGGGCCAAGGATGTATGAGGCTTCTCTTGCCCCTGTTGCACCTGTTGATTCCTAGGGCCAGGGAGACCTTGGATCTGATTCCTGACCCTAGCCACACCTATGGTCTCTCCATTGACCACACCGGGCAGTTGAGAGAGGCCCTGGCCAGGCAAACTGTCTCCACCCTTTGAATAGCCAGTCACAGGGGATAAATGTGCCCTGTTTACTCTGGGGGTTTAGTATACACCCCTGGAATAAGCTTCATCCTTTGTGTACTTTTTATGAATGGATTATCAGGGTTTAAAGCCTCCCAAAGGTGCATTAGCACAGAATT
The DNA here is from genome assembly GCA_035773235.1 of Eospalax fontanierii. Lineage (NCBI taxonomy): Eukaryota > Metazoa > Chordata > Mammalia > Rodentia > Spalacidae > Eospalax > Eospalax fontanierii. The sequence continues at coordinate 84,293,146 of CM069525.1, forward strand.
TGGCTTTTTATCAATCCTTTCTTTAGGAACTTGGGCTAAACACAAGTCTTTCCACATTTGGCTAAGAGTAACCCAAACAGACCTGCTTTTCTGTTTTGTCTCCATTACACGTCCTTTAGGCTGTTCTATTCTTCTACAGACATACTTTACATGCTGTTCTGTTTAAATCTGTCAAAGCCTCTCCTGCCTTGTAAAGCTCTTGTCCCACTAGGGGATGCAGTAGGGACACGAAACCTCCATACCAATATTGAGGTTCTTGTTCAATGAACTCCCTCATTAAATCTCTAGTGAACACAGTCCTATCTGGTCCTGTAAACCCTGTAAACGGAGTATCATATATTGCTTTCCTCATACCCAGTTCTCTTAACAGCACCTGTCCTTCTCATGTCATGCCCCAGCTCCTGAAACCCATGGGGACCCTCACTGGTGATAACCAGGTTTCTCTAACAGCTTGTACAAGCCAGTCTATCAGAGACCATTTCCCTTTGTACTGCCTTAGGCTATGCAGCCTAAATATCAAGGAGGGATGTGTGGTTATGTAGCTCAGATGTCCTGCCGCTTCAGCATTCAGGTTAGTATCCTCTGCTACCCCATCCCATATTCTCAGGAGCCAGGTGATGACAGGCTCTTTTGCAGCTTGTTTGAATGTCCTCCGCATTTCCAGCAGCTCTAGGGATGAAAACCCTCGATTCACTAAATCCTTAGGTTTGTTAAGGCCTCCATCAGCATGTCAACATTTAGATTTTTTCTTTTGTTTTACACATCAAACCTGAGAGGCATTTTTAGCTTCTTCCGGGTTGCTTCCTTCCTCACTGCTGCTTCATTCTTCCCAGGGGTTCCAGGTCCTGGGATCCCAGGATGGGTCTTGTATTATCAACCTGATCTGGGTTTTTGTCCCTTTTCCACCTCCTAGCTGTAGAAAATGGCAGGCTAAAACATCTATGTCCTTTTCTCTTTTATTCAATTTGTTAGCAATGTCAGAGTCTAGTATTGAAGAAGCAAGTCTCATATCTTTCTCTCGATCTAATTCATCTCTCACACTTTGAATCTCTTTCTGGGATACAACTTCAGCCTGATACTGCCATCCCAGTATTTTCCCCACCAATCTCACCTGCTTAGGCAATCTCACCTTAGTTACATATTTTAGTATAAACCACAATATCCCTGCAATGGCCACCACACACACCAGTCCTATGGGGATAATCCACAATGTCAAGACTTCCTCTGCCTACACTGTACCTTTGACTGGTCCTCATATTAGCAGTGGCTCCATAAATCCTTTTCCCAAGAGCATTCCCCTTTTGTCAGTTGGTCTTAATTGTGTTATGAATTTCTCACAGTGAGGCTCAGCCTTCAGCCCCACCCGACCCCAGGTTTGAACCAACAGAGCGGTCAGAGAACGCTCTTTGGAAAAATGGATTTATTCCAGGGTACTTACAAAGGATTCATCCCCAGGGGAAGACAGGGAGACAGAGGTGCAGTATGGGGAGGGGCTGCATTCTCATAAGGACCTCCCCAGGCCCCTGGAACGCATGCATGAGAATGGCACCCTGGCCCTGCACCCACCTCTCTCCTTCCCAGCCTTCCCTGCATTTCTGCTAACATTCCCCCTTAAGTCATTGGTTAGTTGGCTGTCAATCACATTTGGAAGCCTATCCCTCATAGTACACAGAGAGAAAACCAATTTTCTATGCAACAGACAGAATGCATGAAATCCAGTGAGGAGGGTCTAACTGTGGGGTACCCATAGGGGAAGTGTTCTAAATGTGATTAATATATATTGTATGGACTGCATAAAAATTAAATTAAAATATATATTAAAAAATTTTAACTGCTATAAGATTTCATCTCACCCCAGTTAGAATAAGTATCACCAAAGAAACAAATGTGAAGATGTGAAAAAGGAGGAATGTTTATTCACCTGTGGTAGGACTGTTAACTTGTGCAGCCACAATTCTCAATTATCTGAAAATAGAACTGCTTACATGATCCAGCCATATCACTCTCGGGTATATGCCCAAAGGACTTTAAGTCAATATACCACAGAGATACTATCACATCCATTTTTATTGCTGCAGTATTCATAGTAACCAGGTAATAGAATGATCCTAGATGTCTATCAGCACATAAATGAAGAAAAAAATGTGGAATTTATACACAATGGAATTTAATGACTCTAAATAAAAATAAAACATAGTGTTTATGGGAAAATGATAGAAATCATTATGTTAAGTGAAATAAGTCAAACTCAAGAAGTCATGTACCATATACTTTCTCTTATAATTTATAGACTTATAATTATGAGTGTGTATTTATATTGTGTTTGTGTGTAAGTCACAGCATTAAATAAAAGACTGTAGAAGGTAGTGAGAGTCTTAGGGGAGAGGGAACTTAGAACTGGTAATAGAACATATATAATATGAAAGCAGAAGAGGGGAAGAAAGGGAACCAGCTAAAGGTGTACAGAGGTGCAAGGAGGACAGGGGTGTGTGTGTGTGTGTGTGTGTGTGTGTGTGTGTGTGTGTGTGTTTGTAGGGGTGCACCAAACATGAACAAAGTGTAATGACACATATGTATGAAAATAGCATAATGAATCTCGAATTAACCTAAAAACTTAATAAAAAGGAAGGAAGAACAGACAAGTGGATAAATTTTTAAATACATGTTTTGCTATAGAGATAGTTTTCTGGAAATAAACATTTACAGGAGAATAAAACAGAACTACTGTTTATAATGTAAACAAGTTCTCTGAGACATATGCTCTTGTAATCTGGGCATATGACCTTGATCTCTAAAGACTCCACTTTACTCCCCCACATGTTAGTGAATGAATGTGGGTGTACTTGAATTAGCTGGGGTTGTGGATCCCTCCAATGAGGTGGAGCTGGTCCCCAGCCATGAGCCATGCTTCCACATTCCTCCAGTGGTGGGTTGATGGTAGGGCAGATAGGACGATGGAGGCAACAGTTTCAGGCCTCTCTTAGTGGATCTACAACCCCATCAGTTGAGGTTTCAATCTGTGCATAGCAGTGGCTTTGCCCCTGTCTTAGGCTTATGATAAAGACAGAGGAGGTTTTCATCATTTGCAGGTTCTAGTCTTGAGAAAACTGATTCTCAAGGATGGGCATCACATCTCTTTTGATGGTCAGCTATGGTCTTCATTCCACACATGGTGCTAGACACCCAGGCCTTAGGGTTGGACTTTTCCCATTTGGAGGCAGCAAGAGGTTTTTCATCAATTTAATATTGCTCTTCTAAAGCTCCAGTGTGCCTTCACCTGTACCCTACAGAAAATGTAAAACATCTAAAGAACTTCAAGAGATCAAAAAAAGAAGAACATCAAGGGTTGGAGAGATGGCTCAGTAGTTAAGTACAATGGGTGCTCTTGCAGAAGACTGATGTTTGGATCCCAGCACCCATGTAGCAGCTAGCCATTCTTCATAACTAGTTCCATTGGATCCATGGTCCTCTTCAAACCTCCATGGGTATTGCATGACAAAGGTGCACTTCACATGTAGGGAATACATTCATACACATAAAATAAAAATAAATAAAAATTTAAAAGCATTAGACAAGGAATTTGGGAAGTTGGGGGTGTGAATGGTGAATTCTTTAAAAAACGTTTTGTATCCGTGTATAAAATTCTCAACAATCACTAAAAATATTACATTAAAAATATGAAGATGGGACTGGAAAGATGGCTTAGTGGTTAAGAGCACTGGGTATTCTTGCAAAAAACCTTGGTTTGAATACCAGCACCCACATGGCAGCTAACAACAATGTGTGACTCTGGTTCTGATGGTCTGAAGCACTCTTCTGTCTTCTGCCAGCACTGCATCACACAATGGGGGCATTTACATACATGCAGGCAATACACAGACATAAAAATAAAACAACAAAATATTTTAAAACTATGAAGACAAGGGACTGGAGAGATGGCTCAGTGGTTAAGAATACTGGCTGTTCTTGCAGATGACCTGGTTCGATTCCCAGCACCCACATGGTGACTTACAACCATCTGAAACTCCAGTTCCAGGGGAATCTTTCAACCTCTTCTGACCTATGCAGACATTGCACTACACGGGTGCACTTACATGCATGCAGTGCACTCATACACATAAAATAAACAATGAAAAAAATATGAAGACAAATAAAAATGAGTAAGATATAAGAAAATAATGGGAAACCATAACATCTCGTTACCAGGAATTTCAGAATGAGAAAAGAATATAGAGGACTGGAGAGGTAGCTCAGTAAGTAAATTAGTTGCTTTGTAAACATAAAGACTCAAGCTTGATCCCCAGAACCATATAAAAATCTAGGTGTGATGGTGCATGTTTGTCATCCCAGCACTGTGGATATAGAGACAGGCAGACTTTTGAATAGGCAAGACAACATATTCTAATGATTGACTTCCAGGCCCCAAAGAGAGACCTTTTCTCAAAAAAATCAAGACTCCTGAGGAAGAGACAAGGTGTCCTTCTTGCATCCACATGCTTGCATACACACATTCATTTGACATGAATACACACACAGCACAATGAAAAAATGGTTCAAAATTGACATTTATTGAGTTTATAGATGAGGTTCTTCCAAAAAGCTAAATATACTACAATAAATAAACAGATACCTAGACGCACAGTAGTAAAATTTTTAAAAAGGTAAAATCATTTGTGCCACAGTACAAAATTCAGTTTACCTTAAGAGGGACAAAAGTGGACTATTTTTTCCTAGCAATAATAGAAACCACGAAATATTAGAATAATATTTTCAATATGTTAAGAGTAAAATAGTGTTATCCAAATTTAAACTATCACTGAATAAAAGAAGGAATGAAAATGAGAGAAAAACGGATGAAAAGAATTAAGATAGAATAAAAACAAAACAAAACACAAAAGGCATCAGATAGCAGAAAACAAAATGATGAACAAACTCTCAGTAAAATAAATTCAGTTATATGTAAAATAAAACAAGTACGTATGAGCTCAAATCAGTCTTGACATAGCAATAATAAAAATGGGTTTAATGACTCTTAGAGCCCTTACAATATTACTAAGTATGAAAATACCTGAATAACTTATTAGGGGAAAATTATAGTTTAATTTCTATCTTTATAAATAGGTCAAACTAAGTAACTTAACATTCTCCAATGAATAAACAATCAAAAAATGATGGATAAAATCTGAACACTATCCTTTTAAATGCATTGCTATTTTCCACTGAAAACAAAGAAAATCACCAGTAGCAAAGAATAAGGAGATGAGTGAAAGCCAGAAAAATAAACCTTAGAACTGGTACTGCAAGAGGACTGCCAAGATGGCTCAGTGGGTAAAAGCACTTGCCACCAAATTTAACCACCTGAGTTTAGTCTCTGGGACCCACATGGTGGAAAGAGTGAACTAAGTCCTGAGGGTTGTTCTCTGACCTACAAATGCCCCCCATGGCATGTGTATTCGCTCCACCCTCTCCCCACATTCCACAGGGGAAAAAAAATTTTAAAGGAGGGCTGGACAGAAGGCTCAGCGATTAAGAGCACTGGCTGCTCTTGCAAAGAACCCTGGCTCAATTCTCAGCACCCACATGGCAGGTAACAATAGTTCATAACTACAGTTCCAGGGTATCCGATGTCGTCTTCTGACTTCCATGGGCATTGCACAACACAGGCTCACTTACAAGCAAGTAATACACTCAAACAAAGAAAAATTAAAAATAAGGGAAAAAAGAAGTGATATTACTGGAAAGTTGGGGGTTGTTGCTCCAAGTTACAACACTTTAGAAATTTAGGTGGTTAAAGTTCAAGTTTAAGTAGAGTATATGTCAAGTGCGAGGCTGAAAATGAGGGTCCATCACATGAAAGGGGATAATTATTGTTTCTATCACCATACTTTCTGTGGGGAGTGGGCAGCTAGGAGTCTCCTCTAAGAATTTATGCACATAGACCTACTTTTAAAAGATGAATTTTTGGGTTGAGTTTACATAATGTATTTGGTCCATATATCATTCCCCAAACTTACCACAGACACAGTTATCTCTGGGTGGTGATAACTTTGGAGCTCCTGACAAGATAGAATAGAAAATCACTCTGAATAAGTAAGGCTTCACCCCAGAATATAGAGAAATAAGAAGAGAGACTCAAGAATGCAAGATAGGAAAACAAACCTAAGGGAATGATGTACAGCAATTTCTTCCAAGATAAAACCTTCTATCTTGGAAGGAAAGCTGGATAAAAACAGGATGTTTTTAGAAGAGATGAAACATAACATCCTATAGCAAAGCTCCTTATGCTCCGGAACTAAACAACTGAATAGCTTCCAGAAGTCCCTAAAATTGACCAGGTTCAGCAGGCTCCTCCCACCCCAAGACTGCTGAGAGACACTTAGACAAGCAGAGCTGCCTCGAAGAAATGGAAACCATCTGAGCAGCATGGAAAAGACAGAGACCCTCCAAGCTGCCTGGAAGAGACAGAGATCAGCTTAACTACCTAGAAAGTATATTCTCTCCGATCTGTCAGGCTGCCTGTAAGTTATGCAGTGTGCTCCGGTTTTCCTTCTTTCATGAGCCATCACTCATGCTGGGATAGGGCTTTGGTGATGCAGCTATCTTTAAGTCTTTTCTGTTCCTATAAGCAACCTCTTACCTATACTCTTGTTAAGTTACGCCAGTAAAACTCACTGATTCACCAAGTTGGTCTTTGGTGGTATCCCTACTTTGATCTGTCATTGCTTCCCTATCTTGATTGAGGAAACACTTGTTCATGTCTCTCCAGCAATAGTGTCACACAACAGGAAAGAAAAGCACCAGTGGGCAGAAAATGCAAATCTAAGCATGAACAATAAGTATCAGTAAATTTAAGATCACATATATTTAAATGAACTAAGTCTGCCAAATACAGAACAGAAGTGTTCAGATACACGTGGATTAAAAAAAAATTTTCAGATAAATGCTGCTTTTGAGTGACACTAAAGTTTTAGGACATAGAGAGATTGAAAAGAAAAGGATATAAAAAATGGTGGTTCAGGCAATAGCTAACAAGCAGCATCAAAAGATCACACTTGCTTATAAGTAGCAACCCAAAGATATGATAGGGGACAAATGAAGGCACTGCACGAGAAAGTTCCAATTAACCACACTAACCTTGTATAAACTTGTTAGCAAAGTTTCAAAATATATAAATAGATGGTGATAGAGTTTAAAAGGGAAGATTCTCTTCACGATGGAAATTTTAACAAGTTTCTCAGTGATTGATAGTTTAACTAAACAAAGAATTAATAAGGGAATATATGATTTTAACTATAAGTTGTTGATCAAATGGATGCATATAAAATATCCCAAACAACATATTTGTTAAGAAGACAGAAATGTGTATGTATAATATCATTTACTCAATTGTAATAGCATTTAGAACCAGTATGAAAAATGAATATAATGACAATAAACATAAGAGTCATTACAGAGATAGCTTTAGGGAAGTTACATGGTGGGCTTGGAGAATATAGAACTGTCAAGTCTATTACTATTATTTTATTAGTCTGAAATTATCTATGCTAGAGAGATGATTCAGCCAGTAAATGCATTTGCCACATAAGCCTGGTGCCCTGATTTCAATCCCCAGAACCTATGTAAAGGTAGAAAGAGACAACCAACTCCACAAAGTTGTCATCTGACCTCCATGTGCTCACTGTGGCATGAGCACACTACCCCCCCCCCGCAACAGAGAAACATCATGCATGCAGGCATACAATAAGAATGAATTTAAGTTTTTCAAAAAGATTTGCTCAAATATAAGTATGTAAGAAAGTGCCACAATGAAACTCATTTTGTATAATTAATATATTCTAAAATATAAATAATTCCCTCTCTTTTCTGTCCCCTATCACCATTTTATTTTTTTAGAAGCAATAAAGCAAATTGTTTGCATTGGTTAAAGTTGAATAATGAGTACATGAATGTTCATTGTTTTCTGTGTTTTAATTGAGCTAGTTGATGTTTTTTTTTAAAAATGAAGCCAAAAGACCCTGAAAATTAATAAAGATACTTGAAAAGAATTTCAAAAATATAATGTGCTATACACTGAGAAACAGCTCAATACAGGGGTGTCAAAAGTTTTAAGGCAAATACCATTAGCAGGTATATTGGTGAAGGTTCTCCAGAGAGAGAACAGAACTAATATGAGGATATAAAGAACGAAACATATTTTAAAGAAATTTGTTTTAAAGAATAGGATCAGACATTATGGGGGTCATCTAGGCCAAAGCATATTGGATGGGCCGGTGTGCTGGAATTGAGAAGAGTCAATACTGCTACAGACGTTTGCACTGAAGATTGAAGTGAGCAACCATGAAGGATGAAGTAGCATCTCCCTTCATAAAAAATTGAGAATTGCTCTCTATTTGCCTGAGTGGTAGATTTCTTAAATTCAGAGCTCCTCTGATGTAACACAAAGCCTGCATCTATCAGGTCTATCACACTTACAGATGGGAATCAGGGATAACATATGCTGCTGTTCATACTCCTTGAAATACTGTCAGTAACAGAGTTCCTTGTCTTGGACCAAAAGGATGTGTTTTATCTTTTGTCAGCATCCATGAAATCATGGTAATCAAACTTGGTAGCTTATAAGCAGGGTAAAAAATAAAATCCAATACCCTTATATAAGAACATATGTAAATTGGTTTGCTTAGAATTTAGTAACAAACCGAATAAATTGTGTTACTTTTCATTGAGAGGAAAATAGTGAAATAAAAGGATGCACCGATAACATGGACTAGAGTACCACTATTTAAAAAGGATATATGTATTATAGCTATATAGAGTGACTTAAAGAGAAATGTGTGCATGTGGGGTGTAGGAATGGCAGGAAGTTTGATTACCTCAGAGTCTGATTAACAAGCACACACACACATACACACACACACACGTACAGTTTGGCTTTTTATATTTCTTCATTTTGAACTATATTCTCACTATGTAGCCCAGGCTGGCCTTGAACTTGAGCTCCTCCTGCATCCTGAGCCTACTGAGTTCTGGGATTACTAGGGTTCACTGTCATGCAGACCTACTACTCTACCTGGCAAATAAATTGATGTGTGGTTCGCCACACAATGGAGTGTATACAAAGCCTGTACCATAGTGGCTGGGAAGAGAGTAAGGCAGGCCCAGGCACCACACATTTGCTATGTAACTGAGGATGACCTTGAGTTTCTGATGAATCAACGTGCTTGTCTCCCAAGTTCTTGCATTACACGCATGCTCCCTCAGGCCTTGTTTATATAGTGCTAGGGATTGTATCCAGGGATTCTTGTTTGTTAGGTAAGCGGTTCACCAACTGAGCCTAGCATAGAGGCCTGCAGACTTTGTAAAGAGTTACAACTTCAGGGGCTTGGCAGCCTAGAGGAAACATCCAGAGCATACTTGAGTTCTCTGATATGTTGGTAAATTTTCTTTCTTTCCTTTTGTACCTTTTTTCCTTCAGACAAGATTTTGTCATGTTGTTCCACACAAACAGAAGAATGAACTGCAGTAGCCATATTTGAGGTTTTAACTGAGTGAGTTTATTAAGCACACAACAAAATATAGTGAAAGAATAAATAGCAAGAAGATAGATGATACATAGATACATAGATAGAAGATAGATAGATAGATGATAGATAGATAGATAGATAGATAGATGATAGCAAAACATCATCAAGTAGAGAGCTCAAATCATTCAGAAGATTTTGACGAGGAAGACCACTTAGGCAGTTATTTGGTATCACCCATGAAGAGATTGTCCCCTAAGGTAAGGCTTCAAGAAAAAGAAGAAATAACAGCATATAGAGATAGCATCATCAAATTAGGGACGTATAACATTCAGCATAAACCAGTGAGGGATGTTAAGGCAGTCATCTGGAGTTCCCAACTGACCTTTTTTTCCATGACTGCTCCTCGTGAAAGAACTTCTGGCTTTCTCTTTCCTATTGTAGGTTCTTTTGTGACATAGGATAAACAATATTAACATATGTTGGAAAAGGTTTGCATCCTATCTTTCCCACTATAGGCAGTTTTATATCTTGGGATAAATAAGAGTACAACTCTACTGAAAATATTCTACCTTCTAGCTGTTCCCAAGGACAAAAGGTAGTTCATCTTGGGGTGTCTGATACTCTCATCCTTTCCTGTCACACAGGTGGGGGACCAACCATTTCCAAATAAGGTGTCTTGGAGGACTCTTTGACACAAACGTGCTTGTGTTTGAAACTAGGGGGCTGAATCTCACTTCCAGAGTCAGCTTCTTGAGAGACTTGTACCATCACACTGACCCCTGTTTTGGATTTTTATATAAGCATATCTTAAAATAAAATGTAATGAATTAGTAGATATGTATTTAAATTAAGACATGAGTAATGTAGAGAAATTATGCACTTGCAATAAAACAATGAAAAATTATATTAAAAAAACAATTATATTTACCATAGCTTCAGAAGGATAAATCCATTATCATTAAATTAGGTCAAATAAGTTCAAGACATACACTGGAAACTCCAAAACAATACTGAAGAACTTAAAGACTATCTAGATTAATTGAACAATATCATATTTGTATGTTCATAAGACTTAATATTGTTGAGATCTTAATGCTGCTTAAATTTTTCAAATATTCAAGGCACTCACTGTTAGAATTCATCCTGAGTTCTTTGTAGAAATTGTCAAAAACAATTTAAAAATTCGTATAGAAATTTCATGGTCTCATATTGCACAAAAGAAGTTCAAAAATGTTGGAGGATTCAAATATTTCAATATCACAATTGATTACAAAGCAATAGGAATCAAAAGAGTGTGATACTTATATAAGGATTCACATATAGAGCAAAGGAATAGAGTTAAAACAGAAAAGACTCACATCTATAGCTAACTGAGGGGCCAGTGAGCTGGATCAGAGAAGAAAGAGGTGAGGAAGGGAAGGGGAGGAAAGTTCAACAATCTCCAGAGACATGGGAAAGCTACTTGACACAGTGGGTAAAGTCGTCTGACATCAAGCCTGACTACCTGAGTTCAATTCCTGGTATCCATATGGTAGAAAGAGAGAACTGAATTCACAAAATTGTCCTCCTTTGAGGTCCACACGTGTGTCATGTCATATGCATTCTCCCCCTCTCCCGTGTGTGTGTGTGTGTGTGTGTGTGTGTGTGTGTGTGTGTGTGAGATTAAAAAATTTAAACTAAAGATCTGAGTAACCATAACCCAATTAGAAAAGATAATGAATCAAGTAGAAAACAGAAGGTCAGGAATTGAAGATAAAGTAGGACAACTGGACCCTTAAATCAAAGAATATGGAAAAAAAATTTAAAACATATAAATGGAACATTCAGGGGCTGTAGAAAACCATGAAACTCAAATCTGTGACTTATATAGTGAAAGAAGAAGAAACTGAGATCAATGGCTGAAATAGTTTGAAAGAAAATATTCCCCATATGCTCCAAATGTTTGAGCAATTTGACTCCAGTTGGAGGCATTGTTTGGTGAGTTTTAGGTGTACATTTGCTTGAGAAAGCATGTCACTGGGAGTGGGCTTCCACCTGCCCATTTCCGGTTTGCCCGTCTCTGTTTCCTTCATGTGCTTTAAGATGTGAACCCTTAGCCTTCTGTTCCAGCTCCCTCTTGCTAACATTCCTCCTACCACTGTGGACTCTTTTTCCCCTGGAACCATAATGCAAATAAAATCTTCCTTCTATAGCTTCTATAGGTTGCCTTGATCATAGTGTTTTATCACACCAACAGAACATTTGACCCAGCAGGGCTATGTATCATAGTTGAAGGAGAAAAAATATCTCCTGTTGTATAAAGAAGCTAAAAGAATTCATGTTCAGCAAACCACCTCCACAGAGAATACTGGAAGCAATACAAAACACTGAAGAAAAGAACAACCACACCCAAGAGGCTATAGAGAGAAAACAAATTAAGTTCTAACTATGGAAACACAAAACATGACTAAGAATACAAATAGAACATAAAATGACATTTACCAACACACATCTTTCAATAATAACTTTAAACAGCAATGGCCTCAGCAGTCCAATAGAAAAATACAGGCTAGTTGAAAGAATTAAGAAACGAAAATTCCGTCTTTTTGCTGTCTATAAGAAACTCATCTTACCTTCAACAACAAGCATCACCCTAGAGTGAAAGCATAGATAAAATATTCCAAGGAATGGGATTAACAAACAAACAGGAATAGCTACCCTAATATCGAACAAAGTAGACTTCAAGATCAACTCAATCAGAAGAACTGAAGAAGGTCACTTTATTCTGATCAAGGTAACAGCCAAATAAGAAGTCATTACAAATATAAATATATGTGTACCAAACAGTGGTGTACCCATTTTCATAAAAGAAAAGTAATGGACTTCAAGACACAGATTACGCCCAACTCAGTAATAGTAGGTGACTTCAGTACTCCACTCCCCCCAATAAACAGGCCATCTGACCAAAGACTAAACAGAGAAATATCTGAATTAAATGTTATCATGCATCAAGTGAACGTTAACAGACATTTACATAATATTCTATCCAAGTACCAAAGAATATACATTGTACTCAGCAGACAATTGAAATTCTAAAATAAACCATATACTGGGGCACAAAACAAACCTTGATGAATACCAAAACAATTTGAAATATTCTTGTGTTTTTAAACAACATATTGGTGACTGATGCATGAGTCAAAGAAGAAATCAAGATAGAAATAGAAATATCCCAGAAATTAAATGAAAATGAAAACTCAACACAACAAAACATCTGGGACACAATAAAAGCAGATGGAAATTGATATATCTAAGTGCCTACATTAGCAAAATCAGGAAGTGCACAAAAAATGACTTACTGATACAACTCAAGAATCTGTAAAAAGAACAAACGAAACCCAAACCCACCAGACAAATAATAAAAATAACAGCAAAACTCAATGAAACAAAAACAAAGAAAACCATATAAAGAATCAATGAATCTAAAAACCATATAAAGAATCAATGACTCTAAAAACGAGTTCTTTGAAAAGTGAAACAAGATTGACAGACCTTTATCCCAGCTAAGCAAAAGAAAGAGCAGACCCAAATCAACAAAATAAGAGATGAAAAGGGAAACAGTAGAACAGTCATCAAAGTAACCAGCACTTTATCAAGGAATAGTTTAAAAATCTATTCTCCATTAGATTAGAAAATCTGAAAGAAATGGGTAAATTGCTAGATTCAACAGAACCACCAAAGCTCAATAAACCATAAAGAGATCAACAACTTAAGCACACCCATATAACTAAGTAGCTTAAAGGAGCTTAAAAAGCCACCTGACTGAAAGAAGCCCAGGACAAGATGGATTCATAGCAGAATTTTAGTAGACCCTCAAAGAAAAACTACAACACATAAAACAGATACTGCTGAATTTATTCAAAAAGATAGAAACAGAGAGAACTCTCAAACTCCTTTTACAATACTAGTATTCATCTAATACCAAAACCAGGTAAACACACAACGACAACAAAAATGAAAACTACAGGCCAATATCACTAATGAATGTAAATTCAAAACTTCTCAATAAAATATTTACAAATTGCATATAGACACATATTAAAAAGATGATCTACCATGATGAAGTTGGCTTTATTCCAGAGATACAAGGATGGGTTGATACATATAAGTCAATAAATGTAATAATTCATACAAATAGACTTTAAAAATAAAAAGATTATATCAATAGATGCAGAAAAGGCCTTTGACAAAATCAACTTGCCTTCATGATAAAAGTCCAAGAGGGAATTGAATTGGAAGGAACACACTGCAGCATAATTAAGGCCGTATTCACAGTCAACATTCTAAATGGAGAAAAACTGAAATCATTCCCATTTAAATCAAGAGCCAGACAAAGCTGTCCACTTTTCAATATAGTGCTTATAACACTTGCTAGAACAGTAAGACAAGAGAATGAAATTAAATGGGTGTACTAATTGGAAAAGAAGAAGTGAAATGCTTCCTGTTTGAAGATGATATTAATCTATGAATAAAAGATCCCCAAAATTCAACCAAAAAATGTATAGAATGATCAACAGTTGCAGGGAAGTAGAATAATAAAAAAACTCAATTGAGAAAATCACTAGTCTTTTTACATATCAATAACATGCATTCAGAGAAAGAGATCATAGAAACACTCCCATTCAAAATAGCCTCAAAAAATGTAGAAATAAACTTAACCATGAGCTCTACAATGAAAACTTTAAGTCTTTGAAGAAACAAATGGAGGAAAACACAAGAAGAGGAAAGACCTTCCATAGTCACGAGTTGGCAGAGCTAATATTGTGAAACTGACCATTCTACCCAAAGCAATGCACATATTCATTGCAATCTTCATCAAAATCCTCCAGACATTCTTCACAGAAACAGAAAGAATAAAATAAAATATACATTCTAAAGTTATTGCAGGAGCCAGGAAAATAGGAAGGGACCATGTGGTTGGTGGAGAAAGGAAGAAGGAGCTTGGGAGAAGGGAATTATAGGAAACAGGCGATTTAAACGTGGAAATGGAGAAATGGAGGCAAGGTAAGGAAAGGTGAGATGAGAACTCCTGCATGTTGTCCTTTGCCTCCACACACAATCAATAAATAAAATAAAATAGAAAAACTTCATTTAATTGTCTTAAATTAACAAAAAGAATAATTTTAAAAGAAATTAATGGCATAGCCTTCTTATTCTTTAATCATAAATTCTAATTTTACTCTTCCTTGAAGTTTCTCCTTCCCAACAAAGTAGACAGATTGCCACTTTGTTGCAAAGTCAGTTACTGATAAATGAATAGCTGATAAACCTTTGTACTGATAATAAAAATTAACTGAGTTTGAAAGATGAGCAGAGGCTAACAACTTAATTTCTGAGTGTAGTTTAAAATACTCCCATTTGTCAAAAAGAAAAGATTCACTGTTATAAAATACAGAATGTCAAGATTAAACCAGAGCATGGTTAGTGGTAGAATTTTAATCAAGGCAAATGAATTAGAGGGGACAGAAATTCAGTACAGTTTGAAGAATGCCTGATGTGTCTGAAGCTCCTAAATAATCTAGCGCCTCACACTAGGAACCCTAAACCCATCTTCCCCTTATATTTGAAGATTTGAAGGAAAATATGACATTTACACAACTTTATCTACAGTTGGAGCACAATGCAAATGTTCATATGTAAATATAAGGTTAAAACAATAGGCTTGAGAGAAATTCTGGACAGACCACTTTTGAACTTTGCCTGAAAGTTGTTAAAGTTGCATGTGTCATATTGCACACCAGTGATCAAAGCATTTGGTAAGCTGAAGAAAACAGGATTACAGGATCATAAGCTTGAGGCCAGCTTTAGCTACAAAGTGAGACCTTGTTTCAAAACAAACACAAGTGTAATAGTAAGCAGCCTCAAAACAACCCCACAAATCTCTGCTTCTTAGGGTCCATATTCTACTGTAATCCATTCCTCTTGAGTCTGGAATGGACATATTGACTCTCTTCTAAAAAGTAAAATATACCAGAAGTGATAAGATGTCATTTCTGAGATCAGGTTACCAAAGGTCCTGCCTTCTGTCAGGAGCTTCCTCTTTTGGCCTTAAAACAGACTACCTGGTTATGAGCTACGTGATGGAGGCCCTCACTTGAAAAGGAATTAATGTCCCCAGACAAAAAAACAAGCAAGGATCTGTGGCCTGCCAACAAGTCCTAGCTCACCTGAATGTAAACCTGAAGATGAATCCCCTCCCCCTAGCTGGGCCTTGAGATGATGATGTCAGCTTCGAAGACACTTTGATTACCTTTGTGGAAGATCTTTTTAGGGAAGTAAATTTTGCGGGTAATTTCTTAAGGCAAGAGTAGATCTGATATAGCATGAAAAATGCTATTGCTCATCCAGATATCTACAAATAAATCTTTCAGATCCATTATGATTAGCTGTAATTCCTAAGGAATTGAAAAGTAAAAAAAAAAAAAAACAGTTTAGCTCGGGTCCTACTTCTTCTCTTCCTATTTCTGGTGCAACTACCAATTAAACCTGAGGTTGTTCTCATTTATAGACTGAAGACTGAAGTTTCAGTGGCATCCTTATTCAATAGTAAACTTCATATCCTCATTTTTGCAGATCTAACCAATCTCATTATAAGAAATGATCTGGAAACGAGCATTTCACTTTGACGGCCTCTGTGGCTTTAAACGGAGATCCTCAATTTCCTTCCATTTGTGACAACATCCCTTATCTTTAAGACTTCTTAAAGAAGCCAGATGTGGTGCTGCACATCTTTAATCCCAGCACTAGGGCTGCAGAGGCAGGTGGAGGTCTGTGAGATCCAGACTAATCTGGTCTATATAGTGAGTTAAAGGCCAGCTGTGGCTACATGGAGACCCTGTCTCAAAAATACCAAAGATTTCATATTGCATAAAATCAGTTATGTGATGTCATATAGCATGATCAGAGTTTAACACTTTTGAACACCAAGTACACAGATTCCACCTTCCCATAAAAGGGTGTGTGAGCCTATGTATACAGTAGATGGTAAAGTTTACCACACTGTAGTAACAAGGAAGAGAAATGTGGTAAACTTTACTATCTGTTATCAAAGTTCTTTTCAAGTTTCACATTTTCTGCTTTCAGGCAGGCCATTAACAAATTAAGATACAAGTGATACAATAAGTTCACACTAAATATTAATGAAATTTTCCGTAATCAACTGTATTATAAAACAGTATATTTTAAATGTTCATGTTCAGATTTTGACAAGAAATGTAATGCTTTATTTCATGTGTCTTAAGTTGTAGTACCATGATTGGATAAATAACTGAATCTTAATCATGTTCATCTATAGTTACATCTGAAAGTTGTAAGTGGGAGATTTTTTTTCACTTTTTTCTTGGTAAGAATTATGTTGACACCAAAGGGAGGATGAGTAAATATTACATATGATGTACATACATACCGGAAATTATTCAGAGTTAAAAAGGAAGAAAAAATCTTATTTGCAGTAAAATAGATGAATTTGGAAGATTTACATTAAATGAATTAAGATAAGCAGAGAAAGAAATTTTAATTTGAAGCAATTAAATCATACAAATGGAGCATAGATACAGGCTACAACGGTCTGGATCCTCTGTATAGGTCATAGAAAAAATGTGAACAATCAAAGGAAACATAAGCCTCAAATGCCTATATTCATCATATAGTTAATAATGACACACTACATGCTTGAAAGTTACTGAAAATATATTTCAAATCTTGTTGTCACAAAAATAGTAAGTATGTGACATTACAGAGATGTGATTTATCTGATATAATCTTTTGGGGGGCTTTTTAAGACAGGGTCTCCCTGTAGCCCTAGCTGTCCTGGAACTAACCATGTAGACCAGACTGGCCTTGAACTCACAGAGATCTACTTGCCTCTGCCTCACAAGTGCTGGGATTAAAGGTGTGCACCACCACGCACGTTTTGATATGATCGTTTGTAAATGCACACAAAATCAAAATCTACACTATTCCCCCTAAGTATATACGGGAAAAATTGAGACTATTTTTAAGGAATCATGTGGGACCCCAGTTATTACAGTTATTGCTTATGATACTGTCTGAAAGTTACACATACTTTTCAATTGTTTTTTCTATTATAGCATAAAAATGAGGGAGGAAATGAACAGTAGCACAAAAATTCGTACGGAGACTTTGCATTTAAGTGGTAGCAAATGAGGAGATGGGGAATGTTTTGTGGGTTTAGTAGGACTGGTGTAGTTCACTTAAAAGATGAGTAATGTGTGTGTGTGTGTGTGTGTGTGTGTGTGTGTGTTCAAAAAGCTCTTTCACTTAAACTAGAGCTCTGGAACACAGGATTGTGCACAACCTGCTGTGTGCTTCAGTCCCCTCAACACAAACCTTTACAAACATATCCTTATTTGGAGAAGAATGGTGACCCAGTCTCCTGATTTACAAAAGGTTGGTGCTCTTAATCAGCATTGCTGTTTCACCATCTCCCTCATTTTGAAATGCATTCAACTTAAGAGAATGATTTTTTTCCATCATTAAGAATTATATATAAGCTGGGGTTGTTTTTGTAATGAAGATACTTTATAGAATTACGCATAGGTCTGCCAAGGACGTTATAATTCTGTAATCTGAAACACATTGTTTGACCAGGAGACTTGGACTGACTTAACAGTATGCTGTGATTGTAAACCACTTCGGGATCCTTTGGGGTGAAGCATAGCATATAAAACGTTATGTCATATAAGATCAGGCAGGAAAGAGAATGACAGCGTGTATGAGGTATTAATCATTAAATATTATTTCTAAATTATTCAAAGTGAATCCCAGGACAAATGTTATCTTCCCTTTGACATCAAATCCATGTAGATTTGACAGGTAAGAAGCATACTGCTGCTTTATATTTTTCCCTGCCTCTTTTCTTTAGATTCATAAGTCAATAATAAATTGGCTTGCTTCCTTACAAAAGACACAGCTACATCAATAGATATCATCCATCAAATAATACCTAGATAGTACCTCAGGGAAAATGATTGTCCACAGATACCTTTAAGATTCCCGCAGTGGTCAACATACTGTTCTACCCTCTCTGTCTTTCCCGTGCACAGAAATTGGTTTCTTTCTTGGATTCAGCAGAGATTTAGCTTTTTCTAAGGCAGCCCTCAGGGACATTTTGAAAGCTTTCTCAAGACTGTATCATTTATTTATCTGCTATAAAGAAATGCAAGCAAAAAAAAAAAGACTCTAAGTAACAGCTAGATGTTACATGGTAAGTCCCCAGCCCCCATGTTCAGGTCAGGGCCTGGTCGTTTGCTTCTTGGCCATGAAACAAATCACTGTTATCCTTTGGTAGACAAAAGCAAAAAGAGACAAAGCAAAGAAATCCTTTTATGGGAGAAGAAAGGAACAGGAGTGAAACTCAATAGACAGCCTCACTCTGTTAGAAAGCAGGCTTTTGTCTCCTCTTTTAAGAATGGATTATGGAAATGCTCATTTTTCCTGATGTTGCTAATGAGAATTCAAAAGATATTTCCAAATGAATGTTGACATTGTCTTTATGATTAAAGCAAATATGTATAAAGGAATGTTAGGAAGGTTGTAGCAAAAAAAAATCATCAAAACAAAATTTAGCATTTCAGCTTAGAAGACATGTCATACTAAAGGTGTATTCAAATTTGGATTTGACAGGTATATTATAAAACCCATCAATAAATCTTTCATGATAAAGTTTTTTCAAAAATTTGGATATGCTTCCAAGAAATTACCACCCAGCAAAAAATTGATAATGCACTAGATATCTGACTAAATTAAGGATTTATGACATTTGTAATACATAATTCACTAACAAGGGACAGAGTAAATGGCTCAGTGTATAAAATGATTGTCACAAAAGCATGAAGATATGAGCTTGGACTCTTAGAAATCACATTAAAACCAGGCAGTGGTAACTTGTAACCTCAGAGCTGGGGACCTAAAAGCAGGAGGATTTAGGGGCTCACTGACCAGCCAGTAGATGTGAATCAGTGAGGTCCCGGTTCAGACAGAGACCTTGTCTCAAACAAACGGTGATTGAAAATAAAAGTGATTTAAGAACACGTTTGATGTCAACCTCTGTACTCCACAAGCACATACATGTGCACACACACATAAATACATACACACAAATACACCACATATAGAGACAAACGCTCCCCAAAGAATTCACTAAATCAAATTATGCTACAAACATGTATATATTTCTAGCTCTGCAAATTGATATATGGATTGATAGATGTCCATATGACTGAATTTTATATTGGCTATATACTATACTTCTTTCTTCAACTGCTATATTTCCACAAAGGCTTCATTTCTTTATCCAGTTATCTTTCCAGAGAAGTCTCGTGCTCCTTATCCTTTAGGGTTTGTATGCTGTATAGACTGATCTCTCTATTACTCTCTATTTCCTATTATACTAGAAAATGTTAAGGGAAGGAGAAACTTTATTTTACTTTCTATTCTTATCAGTTTTGCTCAAGCATTACACTCTCTACTTGACTATCATCCTATATTCTAATTGACCATTTGCTTAGAGAGGAATTATGCTTCTATGAGAAGATTTGTACAATTAACTTCAACTAGTTCAAAACATCTACAGATGTTTTGTCAATAAATGCCAAAAACTTTTAATTGGTCTTCAACTATTTCAAAACATCTACAGATGTTTGTCAATAAATGCCAAAAACTTTTAATTGGTCTTCTATTTCCTGTAATGCAAATTCTGCTCTTATGATTGAACATGATATCTAGAAAAGAATTATTGGAAATTAATATATGCCAAATTGGACCTGGTTGATTAGGATTTGGAATGTGGGGGCACTAAAGATTCTCTTGGCTCCAACTGAGAGAAAGACAATCTCTGTTGTGTAGCAAATTATTGGAAACTATCTCTTGTATCTTAAAACTCAACTTTGGAGCACAAAAAAATTTAGGGAGATGAATGCAATATTTCAAGATTTTTTATTTCTTCGATTATTGCTTTTTTCCTTGAATAAGTAACTCTAATTAACTGGTGAAAACACCAAGGGAAGAAATTAGATACACCTTGAATTTATGGACAGAAATAGAAAATGACCCATAATCATGATTCTTCCTAGGTTACAAGTGATGTATACTGTGCCCAAAGATAAACTTAAGTGTGAGTACATTAAAAAGAATAAGATATATAGTACAGGATAAGATTGGTCCTCATCCCCCACTCCAATTCCTACCTTATCCTGTGTGGCAAAGGTAATGATTATTTGCATTTTAAAGATCAGTTGATTGGGAATCTTTATAGGACACAGAACAGGTTAACCATACCATCGTGATACTCTAACATCCTATTACTTGTATTGTCCCAAGAAAAAGCTAGAGGGGCTGGATCAATAGCTCAACTTCTTAGACCTGTTGCATAAAGACAGAAACTCTGAGCCACAAATCAAGGGCAATGACTCAGAGAGATGAGTGTTTTTTATTTTTCCAGCTCACGAAGCTGACCAAACATAAGGACACTGCAAGGACTGAATTGCTAGTCTGCCTGAGAAAAAGCCAATTGGTGGTGTCAAAAGAAACCAAGACAATCTAGCAGTATTGGTGGAACCCCTCCACTTTACCAGTGAAAAGATCAAAAGATTCATTTCTGTTAACATCTGGTTGGTGTGGCTTTCTATCACCTGTAAATAAGGATCCTAATAGAGGCTGAAGGAAATGAGAAAGAAATTGGGTTTAATAGAAATGGGCATGTGGAAACATAATTACCCATTAAGTGCCCATGATTACATAGTTAGTAAGGATGAGTTCGGGATCCAACTCAAATCTATTTGATATTAAAACGCAGACTATTTCATCTATACAACATGCACCAAAAATGAGATTAATATATATATATTAATATGAAATCCATATATTTTTTATAAATGTTTACAATATTGTCTGGCACATAGAAGGTGATAAATGGTTAAATAAATGCCAAATCCATGAATAAATCAATAAATATGACAGCAGTGGATATAAATGGTTCCACCTTGATATGAGAATTTCATATAAGATGTCAATGACATATTATTCGATCCAGGAAAACCTTATGTTTAATGACCTCCAATACTTAAAGTCTGTAATTACAATATGGTTACAGTCACTTAGCTGCTTAACAGAGATTAATTGTAATTGTTGTAAACTATTAAAATATAAAAGCTACCTATAGCCTAAGTAGATTGCATTACTCTGCTTTCAGGAAGGATCATAAAATTAAACTGTATTTTTGGAAATACATATTTGAGCATAATCATTTGGGGGAGGATACCAAACTAAGAATTTTCAGCATGTACTTTTTAAATTGAGAATTACTAAATGTATGACTTTGGTAGTGAAACTTCTTTTAAATTTACTTTTATTCATTTATTTTGTATGTATGAGTGTTTGACCTGCAAGTATGTAAGTGCACCTGTGTTGTGCAATGCCTCAAAAAGCACGAAGAGGATATCAGATTCCCTGGAGCTAGAATTAAGAATGGTTATTAGCCAACATGTGGATGCTGGGACTTGAACCTATGTTCTGTGCAAGAGTAGCCAGTGCTTTTAAGTGCTGAGCCATCTCTCTTGTCCCTATATTGAAATTTTTTACTTCATATATACAACTATGTACATGACCTCAACTCATTCACATTTCAACAAGAATCTGCTTGAAACAATATCAACTTTGGTTTACAAAGTTTCAAGATATAAAATAAGTTATTCATAATGAGTTAATTATCAGCTTAGTGTACCACTTTTCCTACTTTAAAAGTTAAACATGATATTCAAATTATTAAATACTCAAAAACTTCATCATAATTTGCACATAACAGTTTTGTAAATAAAAGTCTTTTGGTCAATGAAAAATTACAAAGTTCTCCAGATGAAAGGTATCCTTGATACTGTAATATAGGTAGAGAATTTTCCAATGAGAAAGCTAATAACCACTCACAATTGGTGCTTTTCTAGATTTTTAAAAATAAATTCCTTTACATTCTTCTTACCTATAAAAATGGAGAATTATGTCTGTAAGATAGGTGAAGAACTTTAATTTTCAGCATATAGAGGACTAAGCTTAAGTAATTATTTGAATTCATGATTCAGCTCTATTTTCCCTTGAATATTCAGGTACTTATCACAGGATCTCTGAGGCACAAAATAGTGCCTAATATAAGCATTCTTTTCAAAGAATTTAACTTGTGTAGAAAAGAAACTACCAGGTCATCACAGCAATTTTTAAAATATTTTATTGTTTTTATTTTATGTGTATGTGTGCACTGTCAGCATGTGTGTAAGTGCACCCAAGTGGTGAAATGCCTGCGGAGGTCAGAAGTAGGCAGTAGAACCCCTGGAACTGGAGTTACAGATTGTTGTTAGGGGCCACGTAGGTGTTGAGTATTGAACCCGGGTCTTCTGCAAGAGCAACACTGCTCTTTACCGCTGGGCTATCTCTCCAGCGCCAATCACAGCCATTATTTCCTCCCTATAGCTACTGAGAAACAGAATGAAAGAACAGCATAAGTTTAAGTATTTCTGTGTTCTTGGTTGCAAAGAAAGTCTTTGTGACAATTTTTTAAGAGAGCAAGTAGGAACTAAGTATTACTAAGAAATCCAAACTCTTTTAACTTTGAAAATGAGAACACAACAGTGTGCAGGCTTTGTAATTGCTCATATTTACCAAACAAAATATAATTTGTTCTAGTGCTTCCAACACCCCCCAAATAGTCAAAATGCTTGGATAAAATATACAGAATTATCATTTTTTATTGTTTTCTTTCTTTTTTACTTTCATGCTGGGGATTGAACCAAGGGCCTTGCACATGCAAAGCATATGTTCTATCACTAAACTACATCCTCAACTCCCTAAACATAATTAATCATTTCATTTACAAGCTAACTTATTCATTCAACATGATACAGATCAGTTAAGCCTATCTTCTAATTTATCACTTAACCCAAGAAATAGGTTTAAGCAAAACTTATTAGAAATTTCAAGTATTAGTGTTTCTATATCAACACTGTATACTTTATTACAGTGTTAACATAACATTCTATACTACTTTTCATAAACAAAACATGTGTGCTGTAATTTTAACCAAATACTGTCTTAGACATCAAAAGAAGAGATTTTTTCTAATCTTTTCATTTTTTTAATACTTAGAGAATTTACTGAAGGAAGAAAAAAACACTAAAGTTATAACCATTTTAAGGTAACATCTCATTTCTTGACAGAAAAAGAGACAATGAAAAGATCTGCATGCTGTGATCAATAGAAATGTAGAGGTTTGGGTTTTACTATTTTCCTCTTGCTTGCCGTTGAAAAAATAAATAGACTTTTGCCTTGAAGACTGTGCACTTCAAGGTATGGACAATAGCATTCTACTTTCCTGGTATAAGGTGATAGTAAGCCAAAGATGACACTGAATTAAAGAATGTATTGTTTTGTAGGAATTCAATTACATTTTTCTCTGGTATTTCCCTGAATTGAATTCAATGTTGCATTTAAGTTAAATTCTCACATATTTTTTTCACACAGAGGTAAAGAACATTTTCTCTGCCCCCTCCTCTTCAAATGAGTTAAACATCTAGGGACACAAATCAGACCCTGTAGGCCGTATTATATATATGGTGCCTATCTTCATGGAATAGATACACAGTCTATTGAGACATATTGAAACATCCTTGAGTACGATGAAGTTCAAGCTGGAGTTTTTGTTCTGTACTCAGTGTAGTCTCAGGACGATTGGGTTTTGTTTTTATATAAACCCCATGAATAGAAATTTGTCAAAATAAATGGAAAACTAGTATAAATGGTAGCTAGTGTTCTGTTTCACAACTGACCAAGTCACAGAAGACCTGCCTTGTATGAGAAACTGGGCAGAAAATTACCAGGGATGAATAATGTTCTGACTGAGGGGGCTTTGCATATTTTTCATGTCTGGTAGGATGTTCCCTATCTGCACATTTTTGCACATAAATCAGCAAGAAGGAAGTTTGTTTAGGCAGTTAGGTATACCTGAAAAACTTTATTATAATTCCAAATCTGACTTCACTCACTCAATATGAAGCTATTTCCAAATGAGGTCTTACTCTTTCATCTTTCTGATTTTAGTCCTTATAGCTCAGAATCAAAGAAGTGTTTGCTAAATGGGTAACATTTTTGGAAATATCTAGTGATCCTAAGAATTCAAATAAGTATGGAATCCTGACTGTGTATAGTAAAATCTTAGAGAATGGCCTTCTTATCATTAGACAGTAGAAATGTGTAAGTTGGAAATACAGATATAGAAATAGGCAAGACTTTCAAGAAAAAAATCTTTCATGCACCCCTGTAATCTACTTCGACATTTCAGTGTTTGACCTTGAAGCAAGTTCTGGCAAGTTAGATGGCATAATTTCCTAGAATATCATACTGGATAAATCCATTAGCCTGGTGACCCTCCCTTGGCATTTTCAAAGAAATTTACGGCTGGTAGTGATAAGGTTGTGAGCACTAAAAGCTGCATGGCTGACGAAAACCCTGTTTGAAAAAAAAAGTATGAGCAGATTCCCCAACCCCACTCACACATCCATCCTCCTTTAAAAGATGCGTTAAGGTCTGAACCTATTTCATCTTTAAAATTATGTTTT
This sequence comes from Eospalax fontanierii, assembly GCA_035773235.1. Lineage (NCBI taxonomy): Eukaryota > Metazoa > Chordata > Mammalia > Rodentia > Spalacidae > Eospalax > Eospalax fontanierii. Next base: position 84,318,326 of record CM069525.1, read on the forward strand.
TAAACCAAAATGGTTTTGAGACCTACTATGTGTAAAGAGTTTTGCTAGGCATGTATGAAATGCAAAAATAAATGAGACTTTTATTTCCTCTAACAGAGAGAAAATTGGGGGGGGGCAAATAAATGAAGCAGAGTAAATGCTAAATAAACATATACACCCCTTACTAAGACACTTCTAAGAAAACTCTTTGATTCTGATCAACAGGGATTAGGGCGGGCTTAATTGAGGAGACAATTGACGCACAGTAACCAAATTAAGTCGCACCCTTTGTGAAATCAAAGAAGAGTCTACATTCTTTCACTGGTTTAAATTGAAAATCGGAAACCTGCCCAGAGATTATTGGTCCTACAATGAGAGAAATGATATTAATGAGACAAAAGATCTTTCAGTCATGTCATCACAAATCACATAACCTTAAATAATAGCAGCAAATAATATCTGCTCTCATGGGAATTGTTCCATGTTACAAAGCTCTAAATACTTTAATTCAAGAAGAGCGATGTCAGGACTCTCAGTGGTAGAAAAATAACATATTGAACACTGCCTAAAGGAACAGGAGGACATAAATATTCTAGAAAGTTGTACTCGATAGTAAAATAGGAATCCTTTACTGGGCTCAACATAAATGAAATGCACATTTTCTTCATGACTTTCAATTATCCTATAATTACCTAGTAGTCTTTTGATTACTAATATCACCAGGCATCTTAATCCCAGATGATAACAAAGAAAAATATTTTAAGGATATCACTAATCTTTGAGCACCTGGAGGGCATAGGCTGTACGACAGTGTGGATCAAAATAACTAGCTACCTCTTTGGCAATTTAGGAAAATAAATCCTGAAAACTCACAAATCTATCAAAGTTGTATCTTAAGTACCAGCAAAATAGAATTAGCTATTCATTGCTATCTCACTCATATATTCTCAAATTTAATAAATAATATTAATAATAAATGTTGAGAGAGTGAACGATGCATGTTTGATTCCTTCATTGTTTTTAATGAGGCACAAATAATGGTTTTCATCTTGACTTTTGATAACATGTATATATATATATATATATATATATATATATATCATCATTTTTTGCTCATATCTGTCTTCCCCATTGCCCTCCCTTCTTTGTCCTCCTCTGCCTCCTGATGGGCTTCTTCTTTCCCTACATAGTCCTCATTCTGTTTTTATAACATGTGTATATTTAAGTATAGATTCTACATGTGAGAGAAAACATGGAATATTTGTCTGTCCCTCTCATTACTCCCTCTTGTTGCCCCTCTCCATTAGATATGCTCTTTTCTCTATGTTGTCCTCCTTCTGCTTTCATGTCATTTACACTCTTAAAAAATATTTTTAATCTTTAAGGCTGAGGCAGGTGGATCTCTCTGAGCTCAAGGCAAGCCTGGCCTACATAGTGAGTTCAAAAAAGGGTGAGTCTCAAAAGGGCCAAAAAAAAAAAAAACATAGCCTCCATATATGAAAGAAAACATGTGATATTTATATTTATCTGTCTGAATCAAGCTTGTTGCACTTAACATAATGCTCTCCAGCTCCATCCACTTTTCTACAAATGAAGGAAGTTCATTTTTCTTTGTAGATTAATAAAACCCCACTGTGTATATGTGTCACATTTTCTTTATTGAGTCATCTGTGGATAGGAATCTAAGCTCTCTCCATATCTTTACCATTGTGAATAGTGCTATAATAAACATGGATATTTGGGTATCTGTGAAATGTTGATTTGGTGTTCTTTGCATAAACACCCAGGAGTGGTAGAGCTGAGTTATATAACAGATATGAGTCTTGTCTATGTTTAGTGTTTGAGGACTCTCTATTCTGATTTTCATAGCTGCTGTACAAGTTTCCATTACTCTCAGCAATGTAGAAGGGTCAATTCCCCCTAACATCTTCACAAGCATTTGTTACTTAATGTTTTCTTAATAATATAGTAACTTGACTGAGGTGAACTATCAAAGCAGTTTTCATTTGAATTTACCTGGTGGCTGAACATGTGAACATTTTTTCATAAATTGTTGGTCATTTGGATTTCTTCTTTTGAGAACTGTCTGTTCAACTCACTTATCTGTTTATTGACTGGATGATTTATTTATTGAAATGTTGACTAGATATTAGTGAAAATGGAGAACTTTTTCAAGTATTTATCAAACTGAAGCAAAAATGAATTTAAAGGAAAATCTGATGAAATGAGCTTATCTTAACTAAATTAAAATAGTTGTAAAATTAATATATGCTATTCAAACATAATGTTGCTTATAAAACAGGAGTATATTATTGCATATTTACTCCTTATTCACACAGTTTCAAAAAATTATTTTAGAAGTTATCTACCAGTGAATCTCTGTATAATAACTTAAGCAAAACACACTTTTCTCTAAGTCCAGATATTTATTTCAATAATCAAACTTTACAATATGTATTATTTTTCTTCAATTCATACCATTGATCATCATGAGAAAAAGCAAAATAATACATTAACACTGGGTTAATAATATTCTAAGCAATAGGGTAGGTGTTCAATAAGTTTTAACTATTATTCCATGGATAAATAGGTTCAGCATAGTTCATTTATGATTAAGAATATCCAAGATGCACAGCAATATTAATATATATATATATATATATATATATATATATATGTAAAACTGTGGTACAAAAGCAATAGTTTCTGATTATTCATATCTACATATATTGGTCTTATCTTACTATAGTGATAGTCTTAGCGAATATTGGTATGATGTTCATAAAGTCCTGATCCATGTGCCCATGGAAACTGCATGGCTCAACCTCTTCGACTACCTGGAACATGATAGATTATTATGACTGCATTAGTTACTTTTCTCCACGCTATGACAAAATATTTGATAAAAGCAACTTACTGTAGGGTTTTCCTGGGGTTTACAGTTTGAAGGTGGGGAAGTCGTAGTGACAATAGCATGAGGGAGGTGGTCACAATGATTTCAGGAAGCAGTCAGGAAGCAGAGCATGATAAATGTTGCTGCCCAGCTAACTTCCTGCTCTTCATTCAGTTCAGAACCCCAGACCATGGAGTCGTATTGAACACATTTAGAATGGATCTTCTTATCTCAGTCAGCTAGAAACTCCCTCAAGAGGTTTCTGTCTCCTATATGACTATAGATCCTGTAAGGCTGACAGTCAATATTAACTACCACAAGTCCACCCCTTCTCAACCCAAACATAAACTTTTAAGTTATTACCTTCCACCATTGTCCTCACAGTTCATAGGCATCCCATAATAAAAATGCATTCACGCTAACTTCAAAAGTACCCATAGTTCTTAACAGGACCAACACTTGTCAAAAATATAAATGCAGAACTTCTACTAGGATTCAAACAATCTCTTAACTATAAGCCCCTTCCCACACACAGTGACACAGAATAAACATTCCTTTTACAAAAGGGAGGAATGGAGTTAAAAAACAAGGAAATACCACAACAAAGAAAGACCAAAATCCATCAAGGATTCAGTGAGTTAGCATGGTAGGTAAAGAATCTAGCCACCTAGTCTGACAACATGAATTCTATCCCCAGGACCCACATGGTAGAAGAAGATAACTGGCTCATGCATACTGTCATCTGACTTATACATATGTGCTATGGCCTCTGTGTATCACATAAATAGACACAACACAAAGTAAATAAATGTAATTTTAAAATAAAATAAAGACCACCAGAGAAAACAAGGCAAACACCAAATACTACATCTCTATGTCAGGAATTTGGGTCCAGTAACAGAATTATTTGGACTAAAAAGTGCTTAGTTATCTCCACCCAACCATCTCTGAAGTCTCTAGCACATATAACCTTTCACTTCGTCTCACTCTACTCTGGACACACAGCTTTCCTTGGGGGAGTTCTCATGGTTCTGTTAACTCCATCATCCTGGGTTCTCCATTGCAACCAAATACTTAGAAACACTTATTTTGCAAAATTTAATCCATATTTTAGAACTATTTTTTAACCACCTATTTGAGAATGTGCATTGAGCATACAGTGCTGAGCAAGACAGGCATACTTCCTGAGTTTGTGAAACCACTGCTAATTTATCCTTAGTCACAGTAACTGTAAAGTCTAATACAGTATTTGTAGGGACCACAAAAATGTTTTAATTACCTTTAAAATACAAAGAAAAATAAATATGATTCTGTCCCAATTGTATTATTCTTTTTACCAATGTAGTCATAATATATATCATTTATATCTTTTAATCAAGAAAAAGATCCATGAAAATAAAAGTGGCTAGAGATTGTGAAAGGCATCATATATTTCTGTGTGTTTACACTGTATGAGAAGAGACTGCTTGCTGCATTCTGATCATGTCCTCTAAAATTCATATATTTAATCTTAATCATGAATATAACATTAAGAATTGAGTCTCTAGGCATTGAGAAAATTGTTGGAAACCTCATGAATGGAACTAGCAATCTTATAAAATCGCTGAAGACAACTGTCCTTGACCTATACCAAGACAAAATGCCAAAATGGCAAAAGGATCAGAATTGATTTATTTTTATTATCCTACATAAGTTTAGTGCCTAGAAAAGTATATGGTACATAATAGCTCCCAATACATATTCATAAAATGTTGAATGACAAATGAATGATGTTTCATTGATCATCTAATTACATCTTACATAATAGTATAAAATATTTATAGTACCTATAGCACTCCTTCAAAATTATATATGAATAAAATGTCCTGGTCTTAAAGTTGTTTTAAGAATATACATCAGACATAGGGCCAAAACAAATGGTATTGGAAACATGAATACATCTCTAGATAATCTGCTTAAACCAAAATGACTTTAGATTTCTTTATAAAAGTGTACTGGATAGCTTCCTTTGTCAACCGGACATACTAGGAACAGAGAAGGTCAAGTGGAAAATTTCTTCTATTGAATTGGCCTGTTGGCATGTCTGTGAGGCATTTTATTGATTTTTGAGTGATGTGGAAGGGTTCAGTCCACTCTGGGTGGTGCTATCTCTGGACAGGTGGTCTTAGGTTGTATAAGAAAGCGGGATGAATAAAGGCCAGGGGAATAAGCCAGTAAGCAGCTTTCTTCCATGGTCTCTACTTCAGTCCTTGCCTCCAGGATCCTGATCTGAGTTCTGGCCCTGGATTCTCTCAAGGATGAACTGTGATCAGGACATGTAAGACAAATAATTCCTTTACTCCCCAAGTTGATTTCGGTCAGTGTTTTATCACAGTTATAGAAAAGTAACTAGGACAAAAGGAAGAGATTATTTATCACTTTCCTAGCTATCCCCACACATTTTAAATAAATAGTGAAAGTCTTTTGGCCCTAATCCTATTTGCCAGAAGTTAAATGTATTCTTCTGTATTTTAAATATATTTTTAAAATTTTAACTGAATTGTTCCAGATCGCCTAGATGCATAAAATACCACATTTTCCCCATTTTTGCTTTTCAAATCACTCTGATCTTGGTTTGGAACCATCATAATTCCCAGCTGATAGGGCATTCACTACCAGTCACTATTGTAGCTTCCTCCCATAACAGATACTGTTAGGCATCTAAAAATTTACTGAGTCACAAGAAAATGAGAAAGGAGACTAATCTTTAATATCATCTAGTTCCCCTCATTACTATTGTTTCTGCTACTCAACAATCCGAAGTAATTCTGATCTTCTGCTATCTGCAAGGCACTGAGCTCAGTACTACAAATGGCAGGAAGTGGGAGACAGACTTGCCTTTCATTAATGTTTCCTCTAATAAATCCAGGATTTACCTCTGGGAAAGCTCATGTTTATTCCTCTTTTCTCTCTTCCCAACAATGGCACTGTAATTTCCCTGATTGTGATCTCAGGCAACTCTTCCTCTCCAGAACTAATCACTCACCAGTTTGACAGCTGGCAATGACTAGAGTCTCTATCCACACTTTACTCTGTAAGCAAATTCAAAATTTCCTAATAAGACCTGATCAAGTTTGTTTTAATAGTAGTTTTGGAGTCTGCATGGTGCCTCACATCCGGATTCCAGTACTGGGGGAGTCCAGCACTGTTTAAGCAGGAGACTTATAAATCTGAAAACAGTCTGATTTGCACAGTAAGATTTTGTCCCCATGACTGAGTAGCAGTTTCCCCAAGATAAGACATTTCATTTTGAGGGTTAAGATACAGAATGTCAAAGAGAGGTGAAACAAGACAAGATGAAACATTTCACCTTGAATCGAAGTTCAATAATCTGGGGAAGTAGACACCTCAATAGTTTAGGAAGAAAGACCATGAAACTGACTAGATCCCTCCATCCCTAAACATATATAAGCAGTGAGGACTGATGAGAGATACTTTCAGAACAGCCTAGGTATTTACAAGAAGCAGAGCCAAGCCAAGTTTCCTGGATAAAGCAGAGATCATCCTAACTGAGTGGAAGAAGCTCAGACCAACTTGTCTACCAGGAAAAGGACATTCTCCAACCCATTGAGCTATCTATGGTTTTCATGTATTCATGAGCTGTCATCCATGCTGGGGTTGGCATCGGTTATGGAAGTGTCTTTGAATCTTTTCTGCTCTTCTAAGCAACCAATACCAATCTTCCTGTAAGTAATCACAATAAAGCTCATTGATTCATTAACTTAGACTTTGGTGATACCCTAAGTCTGTCGTTGATTCTTTATCTGGAGTAAATAGTTGTTTGTTCAGGTCTCCCCAGGAATAATATCACACATCAGTCAAAAAGAGTGATTTTGGCTAACCATGTGTGGTGGGGCTAGTCCAAGCATTCAAGAGGCAGAGGTAGGTAGATCTCTGTGAGTTCAAGGCCAGCCCTGGTCTACATATTGAGTTCTAGGACAGCTTGGGCTACAGGAAGACCCTATCTCAAAAATACCAAACAAAAAAGAGTGGCTTTTGTTTATATATGATTCCTCTAATTGTGTTCCTTTGAAATAATAAAATGCAAGTGGAGAAGGAGGAGAAGAAAAGAAAGGAAAAAGAAATTGATGAAGTCAGGAAAAGATAAGGAAAAAAGGAACAAGTATTAACTTTACCTGTCTGTATTAAGAATCTTTTGTTGCTGTAACAAAAATACGTGACAGAAGAAATGAAGGAATGAAGGGTTTACTTTAGCTTACAGTTTGAGGGTATAGTCCATTATGGTAGGAGACAAGACCAGGAAATGTCTTATCGCTTTGTGTCTGTAGTCAAGGAAGCAGAGAAAGATGAATGCTGGTGCTTGGTCAACTTTCACCTTTTTACATTTTTGTTCTTCCTACCTTCACAGGAACGTGCTACCAATATTCAAGGTGGGTCTTATGAAAGTACCCTCACACATATGTCTAGTAGTGTCTCTTCTCGGTGATTCCAAATCAAGTCATGCTGACAGTCAAGACTAACCATCACACTACGTTTCCATTTCCAAGCCCATGAGAGAAACTGATTCCTAGAAATTCGTTGCCTTTGGGAGAAGCAAGATGGACTTAGTACTCAGGAGTTATATTTGATTTGAAGAACTTGGGAAGACTTTGAAATAAAGTACATCTTTATAACTCTGTAGCAGATTTAAAGTCTATTGAAAGAAAGTGGCTCAAAAGGCAGGAAAAAAATTTCCGGTTGCCAAGTACTCTGATGTAATTTTTTTTCTGTACTGGATATTGAATTGAGAAACTTGCACAGGCTAAGCCAGTGCTATACCACTGAGCTACAGCCTCAAACCAAAGCTGACTAATTTTGATGAAACATCACACCAATTTTTCCTTTCCCCCTCATGTTAACAATGACCCAAATGTATTTTGATTACTGTAAAGCTTAAGACTCTGAGACCCGCTAAGAGATTTTTTTTTCAATCAATGAAAAAAAGAGCAGCAAGACAGGGGTTTATCAAAAAAAGGAGTAGCAACCTAAGATTTTTGTTAGAGTAGATTTTCACTTATAATGACAACATCAAACTACTATATTATTAGAAAACAATTACAAGTGAGAATGGAGCAAAATCTGAACTACTTTAGTAAGAGTGTACTTACAGTCCTTCAAAAATAAATGGAAAAGTTTTTTATAATATCTTCACAACTGTTTTTCTGACAATACTCAGAGTTCAAGTCAACTTTAATATTCTGAGAATATTTGGACACTAATTTATCAACAAGTTCATTGGCAAATTTTTTCAGCCACGTAGTATCAATGTTGTGATCACCCTGCAATTTAGACTGCATACTGTTGCTTTTCACCAAAAGTTAACATTGTGAGTGTTCTTCCACCTTCAAGGGAAAGGGCCATGATTTTCTGGGCTATGAAATTAAGCTCTATATCTTGTTTAGTTGGTCCATCACAAAGATTTTGTAAAAAGAAAATCACCGAGCATCAGATATTGTATTAGTTACTTCTCTGTTGCCGTGATAAAACACCATGACCAAGGGAACTTATTGAAGGAAACGTGTATTTGAACTTATGGTTCAAGGTTCCAGAGGGATTAGTCCATCATTTGGGGAGACACAGTCAGGTGAACAGAACAGGAACAGAAGCTAAGCACTCACAACGTCAAGCAGGCACAGGACGCAAAGAAAGACTGGAAATCAGGCAAGGCTTAGGAATTCTCAAAACCCAACCCCAGAGAAGTTCTTGGCCCAGGATGGCCACGCATTTTAAGACCTCCCAAAACAGTGCCACCAATGGGGGACAAAATGTCTAAATACTTGAAGTCTATGGGGGAAATCCTCATTCAAACCACCACAGTGTATAAATAATATATTAATAACGTGGTATCACATCTTTAAAGATGTGATAGAACATTAACACACACACACACACACACACACACACACACACTCAAACATCTGATAGAAAAGTACTCTCTAGAACCCATGTAAAATAAGAGCTATTTTCTTCTGTTTAAGAATGGGACCACAAATGGGGAATGAATAAGTCTCAAAACATCAACCTTCTCAAGATATATTCCTCTTCTTCCTATATAAACCAGACTGGCCTCAAATTCCTGATGATCCTCCTGCCTTTGCTTACTGAGTTCTTGGATTAGAAATGTGGGTCATACCACGATGCTCAGTTCTGAAGAGCTATTCTCAAGAGCATTTACTAACTGATACGTGGGCAATTTGCCTGACCTGTAAGTAAACAGTTCAAAATTTTAATAAGGAAAGTTAATTTTAGTAAATTAATTTATCTTAATCTTTGTCTCCTCATCTATACCAAGAGATGAAAATAAATTCCCCTATGCACTGTTTCCTGACACTTTCTTATAGAAGATTGAAAAAGGTACTATAGCTATTATTAAAAAAATTTAAAGCTGCATTTTCATATGTTCCATATCCATTTAACCTATATATTATAAAATTGAATTCAACGAAGTCACTGGTCTTGGGTCTTAGGAAGTAGTTAGCAGGTTATAGCTCTTCTTTCAGTGTCTTCTATAGACCATCCTGAGGCTAAGTAAGGGATTCTGTGTAAGAAGGTAATAAAGATGAGAGACAGGGTCTTTGCCCTTAGGAAGTACTGTGAGCAAGAAGCATATGTATAAATCCAAAGGTATAGAGTAGCAGAATTAATGCTACGGTGAGGGAGAGTGCAAAAGAGAAATGGCTGAGTACATTTTTGATCACTTCTAATGTCCTCTGTCAACCATCAGGCAAGCCAACCTTGCCACCTTGTCACCAAACACTGACATGGGTATGTGCTTTTGGATTAAACAGCTGTGTTCCTTATTTGTGTTGTTTGCTGAGAAAGAAACAAGCATATTTTACAATTAGTTAACCATTATATACTTAAAAATAAATCTTTATTAAAAATAGATTTGGTGTGGACATTAAAGAATTAAACATAATCATCGGAGGTTCTTTTTGGTTGCAAGGTTTCTAAAATTGTATTCCTATTGTGTATGTGAATAGTGTGTGTGTGTGTGTGTGTGTGCAAAACAATGCATGTATGGATGTTGCATGGCATCTTTAAAGAGTTTGTTCTCTCCTTCCAACTTTTTGTGTCTTTTAGGGGTCAAACTCAGGCTTGGTGGAAGGCATCTTAACCCTCTGAGTGACCTTGTAGGAACTTAATAGCAAGTTTCTAAAAGACCTTAAAAAGATTTTAATTCCTAAGTACAATGTATCTTTTCCCATAATTATTACCAAGCACTGTTCAAATTAAAATGGTATTTTTTGCATTCTAGAATTCAAAATGAAAATATTGCTTAATGTTGGAAAAATGTACTAGAAAGGAATTGGACTTATTAATATTATGTAGCCATGCATGGTAGTTTATGACAGTAATCCCATAACTCAGAATGTTGAGTCAGGAAGATTGTGAACTCAAGGCCAACCTGGGGAACATAATTTCTCAAAAAATCATTTAGTATTACTTGAAATTGTCAAGCAAGGTAAATTTAGAATTTTAGCTAAAACGCATGAGGTTAGCCTAAGGAAACACTTTCCTACTCTAAACATGTAGTTGATGTGAGCTACTGCTGGTCCCGAGTTCTTTAGGTTGTTGTTGCTGTCATTACTGCTGATGTTCGTAAAATAGAAGTTTTCTAAAGAGTATAATTTTTTTTTCTAAACAATGTTGCTATAATTCTAGGACAGAAGTCTCTCTGAAAGAAAAAAGAAAAAAAGACGTGCAAGTGAATGCCATCTGTGTAGCCCTTTTCCAGACGATAGAAACAAGCTGGTTCAGAGGCTGAATAACAAATATTATGAATTTTGTGCAATTCTAAACCTGTCATTCTTTTTGTTTCTGATGCTCAAGAAATCATTTTAAACATTTTTTAAACATTTGATAACCATGTCATTGCACACCTGAAGAGAGGGTTTGATTTCAGGGATTACAATTACCTAGGAAACACAGAATCATTTGCATTGCAAAAGCTATTTAAATTTGAAGATCTCTTCATCGTTGCACTGAAACTTCAACTTAACATCATCTCCTGACATGAACTGACTGTATTATACTTGAGGCTGTACTGAAATCCTCACCATTACCATCATTGAAGGCATACTTTACCGAAAAGTCATGCAGATAATATTAGTAAGATGAGCTGTGGCATATATGCGAACTTTGAAGAAGAGAGGTTAAATCCTAGAGAGAACATGGTTTGGGGAACAAATGACTTAGCAACAAGAAGTCAGTTCGGCAACCAAGCAGAAGGTCTGAACAAGTATTTAGCTCTTTAGGGACACAGTCAACTATGTATCAAGGTCAAGGAAAAGCACGAGATCAATTAGAGTAGATATTTACAGGCACTTAATATTTGATGATGCTGATATTTAAAGAGAAAGGACAAGGAATTCATCCTCCCATGTGCCATTAATTTATAAATATTCTGCATTTTAAAATAACGCTTTCCACTGAAATACTGTCCTTTTATCATTCTTCAATATTTAAAATGTATTTCTTGTTTGATTTGTTTTCAATAATTGAACTACATTAAAGCATATAATTTAAAATACTTCTTCATTTAACCCCAAAGTAATTAAATCAGCAATAAGGCATGTATTATGAATAACTTTATCAATCAATGTCAGCATTTCAAATGTTTGAAATTATGCAGTAATATCCAACATAATGATTTTAGAAATAAAGAGAAGGCATCATGATTCTTAATGCGTATTATGACATTTATGAAATGTTAAGGAGAAAAAATCTGAAACAAAAAAGGGAAAATGGGCTATTAAAGGCATGCATGCCAATTTCATGAAGTGGCTTAAGATTAGCTTTTTACTCCGAATGAGATAATTTTATGATTATTTCATAATCCCCAGACCAATAGATCAGTTTCCACTTCAAAGATATTCAGGTGGCATTTTTCTAATTTTAGATTTCTCCTAGCTTAATGTTTACCTATCTGGAAAATAATATTTGTAATAATTACAAGTTTCATCTGTTTTGTACCTCACTTGCTAGTAATGGCCTCAAATATTTCTTGCCTTTAATGACTTGCTTGTATCTTCCAAGTATTTTGTTATTAAGATTTTAAATTGTTCCTTGGGACATTTGGGGATAATTATATCAGTGCCCTCAATATCTGCATTTATTGGCAGTAATTTTATTTCAAGTTTTCAAAGAAGAAAAGCAGTAGTTATTACAAGTTCATTGGTTGTGACTCTTTCAAAAAAAGAACTTGCTTCAGGGGTTATTTTTATTTTGTAATAGAATCCCAGCAGGGCCGTGCTAAAATCTAAAATGTATAAATCCCCTTCCAAATTTTCAAGTATTTATGCAATGCAAAGTTTTTTTATGTCAAATTTGATTCGACTTTAAATGTGTGCTCTAGAATATTATCTACCTTATTTTATATGTATATTTACATGCTATAATGATGACATGCTAAATTATATATTGTTATTATAAATTTAGGATGTCAAAAATATTTCCAATTTCCAGGTTTTTTATTGATATCTTGACTAATAATCTGAAATTTGCCTTTATATTATTTCATTAGTCTATCATTCTTTCTATTTCTGTACTAATTTTGAATCATCATTCAAATACCATTTTTACTAAGCATTATGAGAGACAAGAAGTAAGTGTAATGGATAGCCTTTACATTATAGAAAGGATAAAATGTGATGAAGTAACAACATGTATGGTACAGCAAGAGTTATACAATTTTTAAATTGTCTTTCTGTATTTGTGAGAATCTCATACATGTATACAAAGAAATACTGCCATATCTACCCTCCATTTCCCCCTCTAATTTTCCCCATGTCCCTCCACATGTCCCCTCCTAACTTCATGTCTTTTCTTTTATTTTTATAAATCTAGTTAGTACTGACCATATGTGCATTGTTGTTAAGCCATCCACTAGTGCATGGGAAACTTACCAGTAGCCACATCCTCAGAAAAGAATGATTCTCCCTCCCCATGCCAATATATATTGCCAGTAGCTCCTCAGTAAGGAGTGGGTCCTGTAGAGCACCTTCACCTTCTATGCTGGAATTTGGTTGCCTTCTTCATGTGAAGGTCACTTCAGCTGCTATAAGTTCATGACTGCATTAGCAATGTCATGTCCAGAAGACAACTCTTCATAGGGTTCCTCACCATCCTCCATCTCTTTTATTCTTTTGACCTCTCCTTCAACAATGTTCACTGAGCCTTGATTGAGGATGAGCACATAAACAAATCCTATTTAGAACTGAACACTCAGTCTCTAATTCTCAGAATTTTGACTAGTTATATAACTCTCCATTGATTGTTACCTACTACCAAAAAAAGCTTCTTTGGGGGCTGGAGGGGTGGCTCAGCAGTTAGAACATTTGCTATTCTTCCAAAGGTTCCAGGTTCAATTCCCAGCACCCACATCCTGGCTAACAGCTGTCTATAAAGCCCCGTTCCAGGGGCTCTGACATCCTCTTCTGGCCTTTGCAGAGCATTGCACACACATGGGGTACTTACATACATATGGGAAAAACACTCGTAAAAATAACAAGAAGCTTCTTTGACCAAGGTTGAGAGTAGTCAAAGTCTATGAGTATAAACATCAATACTTATAAGGCAATTTGCAGCATGGTCATTTAGCAAAATATAGAAATTGCATGTACTACCATAGGTCCTATGACCTCCAAAGCTTCTGATGAGCATTACGGTACCCAACATGAAATTGCCTCCTGTGAAGCCAGCCTCAAACAGAATCAGAATGTGATTTGTTATTCCAATAACAAAGTCATGCCACTGTTGCACCAACAGGTACATCTTACATAGAAGTTTGGTATTGCAAAGTTCAGAGATCAGCACAGGGTAAGACCATTGATGTCTTTTCTCACCCAGCAGCCTTCATGGCAACTTCATAAAAGCTTTCCATAGGGAAATAAGTTTCCTGGTCAATCTGAGAATGATTTCTGTATGTCCTATACTCACAGTATGCAGTGTCTTCAGCAACAGGGTCTTACTATGTGGTTATAATGGCAAAGACAATGCTCTTTGATGTTTTGCAGACCTCTGGAGACTCCATGAGCAATAAGTCATTGGGAGGCATCCCATTCCTTGTACTTGGATTTTTTGTTTATAATCCATGTCTTCTAGGACCAATGGGTCCAACCATGCATGGTAATACCACTTAAACACTTTGTTGTTCTATTTTGAAATTAGCTTACTAACTACTGGATTTCCATAAACATTTTCATAAATCGTTAGTTTTAGTTAGCCCACCCACCTTTGTCTCTTCCCCTCAATCCTCTCAACTCATCCCCGCTTAGTACTTGAATAGTATTTCTCCAGCATGTGTCATTCCACATATGATCTAGTATCCTTTACATTTTCTTAATTTGAGTTGTGAGGTAGCACACTTCCATTTGTCTTTTCATAGCCCTTCCTTTAGGTTGGGCCTCTCTGTTGGGGTTCCTGTGCTTGGTGCCAGACTGAGTGGGATGCAGGGTCTCTGCCATGAGGGGGTGAAAGGTGCAGAGTCAACAAACAGACACCAGGTGCTGGGTGAGAAGCATGCAGAGGGCAAGCCACAGCAAACTCAGTTTATTCAGGGAAGTGCACAGAGTTTTATGAGTTTTATTAACCAATTGCCCAATGGGGTGGTCCCCAACTGCAGCCAATAGTAATCTGTCCCCAGGTGGATCATTTTGGTGCAAGTTCTCTCCAGATGCTGAGAAGAAGCTGGTGTCATGCCTAGCCAGAGCAGAGTGCTGCATCCACAGGAGCAACTCCCTTATTCCTCATAACAGGTGTCCTGGCTAAGACCCACACTGCATTATGCCATACATAGCCTCATTAATTGAGTGACCCTGACAGGCATGATTCTTTGCCATGCTATTGTTGGCCTCAGGCCCCTAGGGATCATCTCAGGTGACAGTGCCTGTCTTAGGTTGCCCAGGCTGTCCAAGTCTTACCCATGATTGACTACCCACCATCCTGGTGAAATAGCCCAAGGGGTTCACCTCTGTTGGTAGTGCATGACTTAGGTTGTCCCATCTGTCAGGCTCTAACCTGTCATTGCATGTCTGCCATCCTGGTGAAAGAACCCAAGGGGCAGTGCTTATTGCTTAGGAGGGTAATAATAATGGCTTAGGAGGTCCATGCAGGTGGGCTCCTGTGGTATGCATGAGGGTCCTTGTTGAAGAATGATTTTGTGACCCATAGAAGACTCAGGAAGAAGCGAGATTAGTTGAGTATCACCCAGGAGGTGATGTTATTAAGTGGCCAGTTCAATGGGATTGTCCTTTATATCTAATATTCAGGTTTGAAGGGAATATTTGGTATTTGGGGAGAGGACCGAGGCCTGGATGGAGGCCTGGAGAATTTGAAGCATCAATCTCTGAGTAGCTCTGCTTTGATTCAGTGCTTTCCAAAGGCAACGAAAGGTCAGCAGTGTTATCAAGAAGGCCACAGGAAAAATGCTCCAAGTTACCAAATTATGGGGTGAAAAAATGGCTGAGATCCTATTTTGTTATCAGTCATAGACAGGAAGGGGACTGGAAACATGACCAGTAAAAGGAGGGTGTTGTGGTTACAGATCCAGCAATTCCACGGTGTTGGGGGCATCTGCTGTGCCAGCAAGTGCATTCATGTCAGGCTTGACATTTCTGGCAGGTATCCAGATGGGGGAAGATGAGGTTTCTGGAAAGATACAAGCATATTCTCAACCCTGTGTTAAGAGTGGGTGAGGTCCCTTCCATTCATTTGTGAGAGGGTATCTCCAGCGGACAAGGGTCAAGGGTGTAGTGGCCGGTTGAGATGTCCAATGTTTATAGGTTGGAGAGAGAGGTAAGAAAATTAAGGTGAAAAGAGCTTCCACCAATGCCAAATGGGGATCCCTGGGTATCATTGCAGGTTTCTGCTTCATAATGAGTTCCTTGAGGGTTCTATTAGTCCTCTCCACTATCCTTGGCCCTTAGCATTATAGGGGATGCCAGTGGAGTGTTTAATTCCCAAGGATTTTATGAAAGACTTGAATTGGGCAGATGTATATGCGGGGCCATTATCCGGTTCAATCGTCCAGGATACACCCATGACCAGAATAGAGGTTTTTGTTGCCTTAACAGTTGGGGCAACTTCTCACCCGAAAGGGCAATAGCAAAAACAAATTTGAAGTAGGTGTCCATGATGACATGGACAGATTTAAGGTTGCCAAAAGAGGGTATGTGGATGACATCTATTTGCCAGATGGCATTTGGCATAAGGTCTCTAGGTTTAATTCCCTGTGGCTTCAGTGGGCCCAAGGGGGCCAAAGGTGCAAAGGCTTTACATGTACAGATTAGGTTCTGAAATAGGCCATTATTCAACACATATGGGGTTCAAAGTATCCCACTCTAGGCTCATGGGAGCAACAGAAGTTCGGGCAGTGGCCTCTAGAATTGGGGGAAGTGGGTGAGAATCAAACTCAGAGCTTTACATATGCTAGGCAAGCACTCAACCACTGAGCTATACTCTCAGCCCAGCAAACTGAGGATCAAAAAAAAAAGCTGAAATCCTATTAAGTAATTGTTGCCCAAAAAGCTCATAGACGTTATTGGGTCGACTCAGGTGGAATTTATGATCAATATGGTAATTAAGGGAGAGGAAGTAATAAAGGAAAGATATAATTGGAGAGGTGTGATCAAGATTCAGTGATGTTGGAGACTCTATAACCTGTGGGGCGAGGCCCAACTGCAAGAGGAGGCCCAGCTACGAAAGGAGGCACCACTGTATGCCCAGTGCGGCCACTTTGTGGGCAGAGCCTTGGCTCTCCCCATTGGCCTCCGGTCCCACCTCCAAGACCTCAGGGCCTTATGGCAATCTCAGGGCCTCCACCACTCCCTGGGCCAGAAGCCACGGCCCTGCCTACCCTGTCCACCCAGGGCTGCTGTGGTGAGCCTTGAAGCCCAGGGTGTGGGCCTGGGTGGAGCCACTGCAGGCGCAGATTCTTGTGGCAGCAGCAAATATTCAAATGCCATGTCCATAGAAATGCCCATTAAGGGGCGGGAGGAGCAGGTGGCAGGGCATGCCCATGGCAGGGCGGAAGGAGCAGTTGAAGCTCTGTCCAAGGGCAAAGAAAAGCCTTAGCCTTTAAATTCTGCACTAGCTCTTCACCCCACATTGGGAGAGGGGTGGGTGTTGTTTTATCCGTTTTCTTCTTTCAAGCCATGCTGCAGGAGAAGAGTCTTAAGGGCTTGAAGTTGTGGGCTTGGCTTTCTGGTGGGAGGGGAGATTACTCATCACTACACAAACCAAGAAGCCTAATATTGGGGCTGAGACATGTAAACAGAATGTTGGGGGCCCAACTGTCTCATGCTTTGTGGGGTAGCTCCTTAGATCTTTATGCTGGCCCTTGTGGGTGCCCCGTGGGTGGCACCCAAGAAGCAATGAAGAAGGTGCAGTATCTACACAGTTCTGTGGGCTAGTAAAAGTTAGGGTCTGGAACCTGTCTGTCCCACGGGGAGTATTTGTAATGGACAACTCAGACCTTGTTATTTGTGGGAACTTGGCTTGGTGCCAGAATGTGCGCTGAAGTGTTAGCATCTGGAATGTAGTAGGGCGGGATGATTTAAAATTAAGAGGTCTGAGTCTGCTTGTTGGTAGGAAGGAGGTTTTTAAATCAAAGATGGCCGATTACCCACACAGTGTCTCCAGAAAGCCTTGGCTGATAGCCTTGCCTTGGTTCCAAAATCAGGGGGTTCAGGCCCTTATGTAATTTTCCAGGATGAACCAAAAAGGGAGGGTACAGCACAGACTTCGGGGACCGTGTGACGAGGTGTGCTTCCCATGGGGTAGGGAGACAAACATGGGAAAGGGAAAAAGAAGGGGGTCACTCACTCACCCTCAGGTAACTGTCAGCACACAGAACACAGAGAGGCCTACTAACCACCCAACCAGGGGGTGTCGTCTAGCCAAAGCCAGAGGCAGACTCCCTGTTCAGGCACCAGATGTTGGGGTCCCTGTGCTCAGGGCCAGCCCCAGTGGGACACAGGGTCTCCGCCATGAGGGGATGAGAGGCACGGTATCAACAAACAGACACTGGGAGCTGGGTGAGAAGCATGCAGAGGGCAAGCCACAGCAAACTCAGTTTATTCAAGGAAGTGCACAGAGTTTTATGAGTTTGGTTAACCAATCACCCTATGGGGTGGTCCTCAATTGCAGCCAATAGTAATCTGTCCCCAGGTGGATCATCTCAGTGCAAGTTCTCTCCAGATGCTGGGCAGAAGCTGGTGTCATGCTTAGCAAGAGGGGAGTGCCACATCCACAGGAGCCACTCCCATATTCCTCATAGCAGGTGGTCTGTCTAAGACCCACACTGCGTTATGCCATACAGTGGTCTTGTACTCTTTGATTTCTTTGATCTCCTATGCCCTTACCTGCTTCAGCCTTTCTGTCCCCAGAATTATACTTCACTAGTTTGGTTTTGCCTGTAATCTTATTTCTCCTGTCCCTTAATATGCCTCTCCAAGGGACCTTTTTTAGTTTTATGACTTCCACTTTCTCCATTTCTACTCATGTATCTGAAAACCATGATTTCATTTTTCTTTAGAACTGAGTAATATTTCATTGGGTATATTGTATATGTACCACATTTCCTTATCCATTCATGTATTGATGGACATCTAAGTTTATTGCATTTCTTAGGCCTTTCCAAATAGAAATCTGGTAGCACAACACAAAAAAACAAATGGAATCTCACGAAACTAAAAGACTTCTGTACAGCAAAGGAAAATATGAAGCAAATCAATATAGAGACTACAGAATGGGAAAAAAATTCTTTGACAGCTATTCATCCCATACAGGACTAATGGCTAGAATATACAAAAAAAAAAAAAAACAGAAAACTAAACGTTTACAAGAACAATCTAATTAAAATCGGCTGTGTAAATAAAGGGAAAATTCTCAAAAAGAAATATAAGTAGATAGGAAAAACTTTTTAAAATGCCCAGCATCCTTAGCCATTAGTGAAATGCATACTAAAACTTCTTTAAGATTCTATCTCACCCCAGTCAGAATGGTCATTATCAGGAATACAAATGGCTACAAATACTGGTGAGGATATGGCAAAGGGGGAACTTTATACATGTTGGTGGAAGTGTAGACTAGTGTATCAACTTTGGAAATCTATTTGAAAATTTCTTTAAAAACTGGAAATAGAATTGCCAAATGATTCTGCTACATCACTCTTAGCAATATACCATACATACTTTTTATTATGCTACAGGGGCACTTGAAAAATACAAAAATTTAAAAATTAGTAATTCTTGGTGGTGCATACTTCTAGGATTCAGGAGGTGGTGGCAGGAGAATCATGAGGATTCAAGGCCAGCCTGGGATATACAGTAAGATTGCTTCAAAAAATGAGCATGCCATGGTGATGCACGCCTCTAATCCTAGCACTTCAGAGATGAAATTAGGAGTTCAAAATCAACTTCTACTCTACAGTGAGTTGAGTTCAATGTCAGAATGGAGTAGGCTACAGGAGACCCTGTCTCATATACAAAAAAGAGCATGAAAAATTATTTTACATGAGATGAGATTTTCATTCACTGAAATGTACATAATATTTTTCACAGAAGTGGTGGAACTTGAAATATATCTTCAAGGTTATTAGATTAAGTCCTATGAAGGTATAGCGTTTTCATAAAAAAAGAGAAAAGAATAAAAAAAGGATCATGGCAAAGAGACAAAATTAAAAACTGATTTATGTATGGAGAAAGACTATAATGACCAGTGAGGTAAGATAACATTGTATATAAACTGTGGTCTGCTTTTGGTGGAACTCAGATATTACAGTGGCATGTTTGAGAATGATATTTCTTGGCTTGGACTTGGCTGGCAGTGATAATGGGGCAGAAAATTTGAGTATATGAGGTCTAAAGAAGAACATATCAGTAAGAAATTTCCCATCCATTGTAGCAATTTTTGTAATTTTTATTGAATTTTATGTATTTCATACAGAATATTTCAGTCATCTTTATACCCCCTTTCCCATTGACACCCTCCCATAGCCCCCCAACTGGAGTTCTTGCATTCTGTCATTTGTGTTAAGGTCTATAGAGTCAATTTACTGACCTCAGACATCCCTCAGTGCAAGTTCATCCACTGATGTCCAGTCTGTCTATATAGAGTAGCAATGGTTTTTATATACAATATAATTGGTAGAATATTATGAGGAATGAATATTCTAATATGGCTTCCAGGCTTTCAGATTTCAAAATAAAAAATCTTTAAATTATAAATTTTATCATACCTTCTGTTCCTATCAATAATGGGATGTTGTCTACTGGTGCAATCGTGGTGTGACTTGTCTTTTATAGCATAAACAAACACTTTCTGATTTGGTTCAGTTTGATTTGAGATGTGCTCCATAGAAGGAAATTTATGTCTGGTACTGTAAACCTAGTCAAAACCCATGGCTGGGGAGGACATAGGCCCTAGTGGGAAACATACTATTGTTATCTTTCTAAATGAACGTTGTATTAAAATGCCTTATAAATATTTCTGTTTATACCATAGATGAGTGAGTGTTGCTCTCAACCTTGATCAGAGCTGCTTCTGTTTGCAGTGGGTGATACTTAATGCAGGGACTCATGACAGGTCAAAGTACTACAATAAAAGCTATAAAGTGCGCCACTCTAAACAGGACAACTATATCAATACATTTCAAGCGTCAGTGAACACCATGGAATAGGGAAGAGCTGGAATGAAAAGGAGTGCTGTGAAATGTTGTTTTCTGGATAGAACATAGGCAGCTGGATCCATGAAGTCATAGCAGCAGTGGGTACCTGAACAGGTACCTACACAAAACTGGACAAATCAACATTCCATTATGGAAAGAAAAGGGGTGCATAATGCCCCAACTCTCCCAAAAGAGCTACAGGTAGTTAATGGTTGCTGGAGTAGAGGAAGTCATATACCTCAGTGAAATAGCTTTGTGATACTGTGACAAAATATCTGACAGAAACAACTTAACAGAGTAATGATTGGTTTTGGCTCTTGGTTATAGAGTGTTCAGTTCATGATTACATGATACTACATGCATGGGCAGAACATCATGAGAGTGGGATTATGAGACAAAAAGTTCCTTTTTAATAGTAGAACTTTATTAATTCTTTTAGAATCCATATATTTTAATCATATTCACCACCCACTCCTCCACATGACTCATCTTGGATCCACATACTGTGCCCAAAACAGGTTCTTCACTTCATGGTCTCCAAGAAACATAGGAAGAGAACAAACTGAAGTTATAACCTTCAAAGGCATGTTCCCAGTGACCTACTTCCTACAACTGAGCCCTATCTTCTAAATTTTTGACTACCATGCAAAAAAAAATAAGCTCAATTGTTGATTGTTCAGCAGAGGAGACTATGAAGCCCATGTTTTATTCAAAATATAACATGTTCATAATGTAAACTTATTAAAATTCCAATTAAATATTGGTAAGATGGACCAATGGGTAAATGCACTGATAACCTGAATACTATCCGTGCGACCCACGTAAAGGGAAGAGGGAATTGATTCCTGAAAGTTGTCCTTTGACCTCCACATGTGTGTCATACTGCATTTTGGGGCATGTACACATAGACAGTCTCTCTCTCTCTCTCTCTCTCTAAGTTAAATAAATAAACTGTAAAAAATTTTCAAATGATATTCTTCTAAAACACTCAAAACTACTTTCCACAATGCTAAAATAATGATCTTACTAACACATGATTAATATTATAGTCATCTTTTTATGTAAAAGAACACATAACTCCAGAAAAAAAGTATGAGGAAACTTAAGGTTGAAATTTTTATCGAGTCAAATGCACTCACTGCTCCAAGACTTTAAAGTAATATTTACTACAAAATACATGTACCTGACAAGTGATTTTAGGCAACAAAAACAAAAAGAGAAAAAAACTGGACAAAAGGTTTACTGTTTGCTTTTTCTTAATTAAAATAAAATGATTAGACTGAGATTACATATATGTAATCATGGCACCACATTTGCCTAACAAGCACAAGGCCCTGAGTTTGATTCTCATCACTGAAAAAAAATTAATGAAATAGAATAAAATTATTTTAGTATAAAGTTTAAACCCAGAATTGCATATTATCTGGTTTAAGAAGAAATTACATTGTCTACTGAGAAACTTTCAAGCACATCTTTGATTACCATCAAATCTGTTTTAGTAAATATATTATTTTTCACTTTACTTTCATATGCATGCTTCATTCATTGCTATGTTAAACCAAGGCCCTGTTACATGTTGGCAGATAATAGGAGCTCATTAAATATTTGCTTAATGTTGCTCTATAAGGCTCTTTTCCCTTTAAATGTTTTAAACATTTAATCCCGAGTGTTGCTTAGGCCACCAGATTTACACAAAGATACTAACAGCAATATGAAAACATCTTTTCAAAGTCACTGTATAAACAATGCTAAAATTAGATACAGTACTGTGGAAAAATGCCATTTCTCTTCCTCCGTTGGAAAAATCAGGGCTATGAACTTCAAAGATCTTCACCAGGCTCAATGTGGATCAAAATAATTGGGAAGGAAAGGCAGAGAGGGAGAGGTATAGAGACATGGAGAGGGAGAGGAAGAGTGAGTGAAAAAAAGAGAAGAGGGTGGAGGGAGGGAAAGAGAGGAAAAAGGAGGAATGGGAGGAGGATATGGAGGAGGACAAAGACAAGGCATTAAGACACGGCTCAGAATAGGATAATCAAACATTAAAGATCACTCTGTCATCAATCCCCAAAATAACAGTGGATAAACACAGCAAAATATCATAAATATTATTCTCTACAAAAGAAAGCTAAAATTGTATGTGTTAGTTACCGACTGATGCTCCTTGCATACTTGCATGCATATTGCATACTTGCAGACAAATTGAGGCAATAGGCCTTAGTTATGAGTCCTAGCTTTGAAGCCAGTTAGATCAGGGTATGCATTCCAATTCCTTAGCTGAGTAAATGTGAGACTTGAGGGTCAGTATGGAATTAGAGGCTTATCAATAAATAGCAGCTGCTAGTAAGTATGGACTTTTCTGTTTCTAAATTTATACTTCAAATTTAGATTATAGATGCTTTTGATCTTCTTAGCCCTAAGAAGTAATTTTTATTATTAAAACTAACATCTACACCATAGACACTATGAATCTGCCAGTAACACATTTTGAGAACATTTTAAACTAAACACAATTTGGGGAAAACATTGATCTTTATAAAATTGAGTGTTTCCATCTAGAAATATGGCATAACTCTCCATTTATTTAAGTTATCTTTTGTATTTATAAACTGCTGCTGAGAGCTGGAATGATGGCTCAGTAGTTAAGAGCACTGGCTGCTCCTGCAGAGAACCCAGGTTCGATTCCCAGTACCCACATGGCAGCTAGCAACCATGAGTAACTCCAGTTCCAGGGGAATTTGACCCTCTGCAGACATTGCATGACATAGTGCATTTAAATGCAAGCAGGCAATACACTCATACACAAAAAATAATAAATAATGTAAACAATATTTAAATATACTGCTGTGACTGCTACACTTTGGGGAAGACAATTGATCCCATAGCACTTAGAGTAAAAATGGACAAACACTATGACTTAACAATTTTTCATCAATCTTGAAGAAAATATATACTTAAATACAGTCACTGATAGTTTCTCTGTGGTAGCCCTGAACAAAAAAGAAATAACTTAAATATCTATCAGTAGAGAAATGAATATAGAACTTGTTGCCATCTATACATCTGAATATTATACAGCAATTAAATATAATGTGGATTTATCTATATGCTTTGGAATGTAGCAATAACCAGTACATATCATTAAGCAATGAAATCACATTTTAGACTACGCATGTTTATGTAAAACACACACATACACATTATACACACAAACAAGAGCAAATAATTCTATAAGTATATAAGTGTATACCAATGCAAACTGAAATATATGGAAAGATACATGCTATATTAATCCAGTTTTCATTTCTGTAATGAAATATTGGAAACCATATCCTTTATAAAGACAAGGTATTTTATTAGTTCATAGATA
Source organism: Eospalax fontanierii (assembly GCA_035773235.1). Lineage (NCBI taxonomy): Eukaryota > Metazoa > Chordata > Mammalia > Rodentia > Spalacidae > Eospalax > Eospalax fontanierii. The sequence continues at coordinate 84,342,275 of CM069525.1, forward strand.
GGATGTGTTACAACTACCATACAAAGAAGCAGGTAGTAAGATCAGGTTTAGTGGCACATGCCTTTTGTCCTAACACTCTGGAGGCAGAGGCAGACTGATCTCTGTGAGATCAGACTGATCTCAAGTTAGCCTGCTCTACAAAGCAAGTTCAAGGTCAGCCAGGACTATGTAGTGAGCCCCTGTCTCAAAAAAATTTTTAAAAAATAAGAAACAGAAAGAAGCAATCAAAAATAATATCTGAATTCCAAGAAAAAGGAAGACAGTCTGTGTCTTTGCCAGCCAGAATCCATCTGTACTTAATCTGCTTTGTTTTATATATGAACTTTTAATAAAAGAAAAAAAATATTTCTTTTATGTATAGCATAGTGATCATTTTTGGAGTCAGGAGTTTAAATCTTGTCTCTGCAACTCAACAACTTTAAACTTTTAAACATTTTTTAATTTTAATTTTTAAATGTTAAACTTTTTCTTTGAACATTGGCACTGGAGAGATGATGAATTGTTTAACAGCATTTGTTGCACTTACGGAGCATCAGAGTTCAATTGCAAGCATTCCTGTCAGCTCACAACCACCTGTTACTCCAGCTCAAAGGGATTTGACCTCCTCTTTTGTGCTCTGCAGACACCCACACTCACATATGAACATACATACACACAGATACAAATAATTTTTTAAATTATGGGGCTGGATAGATGGTTCAGCGGTTAAAAGCACTGGCTGTTCTTGCAGAGGACCCAAGTTGAATTCAAAGTATCCACATGGTAGCTAACAACTACCCATTACTCCAGTGCCAGGGGAATACAATGCCCTCTTCCGACCTCTGCAAGTATTGCATGACACGGGTGCACTTACACATATGCTGGCAATACACTCATGCACATAAATTCAAAATAATAAAATATTTTTAAAAATTAAAAACACTCTAGCATGCTTGATGGCACATGCCTTTAATCCAAGCACTTGAGAGGGGTAAGCACGCAGAGTTCTGTGAATACAAGCCCAGCCTGGTCTACATAGCCATACTGAGTTCCAAGACATATGGGGCTCCATGGAGACCATGTCTTAAAAAACACACACAAAGAAAATTAAAAACACAAGATCTCTCATTTTGAACACACCTGATAATTTATTTTTTTATTTTCCTGATTTGTATATGTGAATAATTTATTGGATTGTATGGTGTGTTAAATGAAGTAATTTTTATAAAGAGCTTAAAGTCATGTGCTGGATAGCTTTAGTTGTCAACTTGACAACACCTGGGTAGAGAAAGCCTTACTAGGAAATTGCCTCCATTGAACTGGCCTGTGGCCATGTCTGTGGGTCATTTCCTTGCTTGTTGATTGATATGGGAAGGCCCAGCCCACTGTGGGTGGTGCCATCCCTGGGCAGGTTGTTGTCTATTGTATATGAAAGCAGGCTAAGCATGGATCCAGAGGAGTAAGTCAGTAAGCAGCATTACTCCATGGTCTGTGCTCCAGCTCCTACCTCCAGTTACCTGCCCTGAGTTCCTACCTTGGGCTCCTTCAGTGATGAATTGTAACCTGGTGGATGTGTAAGCCAAATAAATCGTTTCCTCCCCAAGTTGGTCTCAGTGTTTCATCATGGCAATTGAAAGTACTGTCTCATACAAAGTAATGGCTCTTGATGTCAACTATTATAATAAATATGAATTTTCAGTTCAGTTCAACAAATATTAACTAAGGAGCCAAAATTGGTCAGGTCTTTCAGAAGAAATTAGTGATGCAGACATGACTAAGACTCAGTGTCTTCCATTGATAAAACACACTCAGTGTGAATGAAGTGGGCACATATGCTCATGAGGTAAATACAGTGGGGCAAGCACGGTGAAAGAAAACTCTCAAAATGTTGTGAGCACATAAAGGAGGCAAACTCAACTTGGGGAGGGGAGTAAGGCTAGCAAATAGGAATATTTGATATGAAAAATTCCAGTAACAACTTTTTCTCCACTCCCTTTTCTCAAAATCGGAAAGTCCTTAACAGATCGTTTATTCCTCGCCAAAGTGACACATCAAAATTTATGTTGCTACAACTCATTCTGATTACAACTCAAACTTGGCAACCAGCACTTACCATTATGAGACATGACGAAGTTGTTCCACAAGACAAGTTAGGAAACAACTACAAACTTTGCAGAGAGTTGAATTTATTCCACAGAGTGCCAGCCTTTCATAACATAGTTTCCACATTTAGTGAACATTTTATGGTAAGCTTCCAACAGTTATTTCACAATAATTATCTAAACCCCTGGCAAAGCACTCGAGATTGTGTAAACTTAAGATATACACGAGTTAGCACTCCATCTCTATTTTTAAAATAAGAATGTGACAATAGCTTACCTTAGCAGGAGGATGTTACTAAGAAACTAAGAGAGAAATCTCCAACCATAAGTGAACATCTTACAAGATTCAAATGAATACTGAAAGAGAGAGAAATAGAAAGCCAGGAGCTTAGAAGTTCAGCATGTAAGCTATCAGTAGGTTAAAAGTATGAAGGGCACTGTCCGAATCATTCGGTTGTTACTATACATTTTAAGACAAACAAAGATAAGAGATTTCTTTCCCATAAGAGTCCATGGTCTACTGGTGAAATAAATGGACATAGAGAAAATGGGATGTTATCAAGTCTGTGCTTATAAAAGATGAGCTTAACCTATAGACCTGAACAAGCAGTAAGTTAGATTTTTAATGAGGATTATACACTCTTTATGAAAAGCTTGAAATTTTATTGACTAAAAGATAACTCTGTTTTTCTTACTATACTCTAATAGTAATCCCATGATGTAGCTAGAGTGACTTACCGAGTATGCCTCCAATTTCCCAACTTCAATACTTTGGGGCACAAATCTTAACCATGGGTTGCCATAGGAATCATATATCTTTCATGAAACCTGTAGCTGTAATCAGCCTATGCCCTCCTCCTCTACCAAGTGTCCCTACCACTTAACAAGACTCTACAGTCTGACAGCATTTCCACCACCACACCAAGAAGCTTGTCACAAATGAAAATCATTACAAATATGTATCAGGACAGAAATACACCACCATCTTGCATGTTCAGAATGGCTCACAGGTGGCCAAGACTTGAGTACATCCTAGTAATTAGTGTGTTATCTAAGATAAGCAAGTATTAATCATAAAAATGGATAGCTAATCTCAAAAACTTGGCTTCATCCAGACAGCACTTTCCTGGAAATAGGAAGGTTATTGCCCTGAGTTAAGCACTTGTATTTCTTAAAGCAAAGCATCTTTCACATTGAAAGCATGGAGAGGTTTCTAGCCAATAGAATTCACATGCTTCTAATCCCACTTCTGTCAACCCTTCCTGTGTACTGAATGAGAAACTCCAGGGAAAGAAGCCCTACTATCAACATTTATTTTAAAATTTTTATTAGTTTCATTTCTGTGTGTGTATGTGCCAGAGAGAGAGAGAGAGAGAAAGAGAGAGAGAGAGAGAGAGAGAGAGAGAGAGAGAGAGAGAGAGAGAGAGAGAGAAATATGCATGCTAAGGTCAGAGGATAAGCTACTAGAGTCGGTACTCCACCGTTTGAGTGCTGGAATCGCACTAATATTATCAGACTTGGCTGCAGGTGCCTTTATTCTCTTAGTCACCTTACTGGCCTCAAAAATCTCCATTTTTAAACATAGACTTATTATAGCACAATTTATACACTAGAAAAATCACCCCTTTGCCAAGCATGGTTGCATGTACCTTTAATCCAAGAACTTGGGAGGCAGAGGCAGGCAGATACCTGATTTCAAAGCCAACCTTGGCTACTTAAAGAAACCTGATATCAAAAAACACCACCTTTAGCATAAAGTTCTATGAGTTTGAGCAAGTTAATTTTAATTCTATAAGTTTTTGCAAGTTAATTCATAACCACAGTCACAGTTAAAAGATAGAATATACGTGACTTAACTTCCTATATACATTTGTCAACAAAGAAAACTTGCTGTTCATAAATACATACTGGTAAAAATTTCTTTTCATTAAAAAGAATGAGTTCACACTTTGTGATAAAATCCTGATAATAAGACCTACATTATATCAAGACAATGTATTTGATGAGATTTATGAAATGAGTTACCATTTTGAGATGGAATGCTTGTAGAATAGTCTTCAAGTCTCCAAGACAGTAATCTGACTATAAACACTGTATTAATGTCGTGTCTTCAGTAGAAGAGAGGCTGGTTTGGTCAATCTTTTCTTAGACAAGTGCTATTAAGAAGTGTGACCCTTGCACTGGTACCCATATGAGAACTGTTTGATATGGGACCCTGATAATATGAGTGCTGAAACTGAAGGCAAGAAATTAGAATTGTTATAATTCGGCAGAATAATTTTCTATCAGCTGAATCTAATACTAAAATTGGAGGTTAATTGTATATATTTTTTAAAAATTTTCTAGTAATTTATTTTTGTTGTATTTAAGAAGAGTTTTGATTTAGAATTCATTAGGTTAGGGAAAACCTGGTCCTTCATCACCCAGACTGAGAAACACTGCTTGTACTTATTAAATTGGCCATTCAGTGATATCTTAGTCATGTACTGCCTTAAATCAAGGTTCTGCAAAATTCTCTATAAAATACTAAGTATTTTAGTTAAGTAGGCCACCCAAGCCCTGTTAAAACTACTGTGCTCACTCACTGTAAGGCAAAAGTAGTCATAGACAATAGACAAATGAATGAACTTGGTTTTATTTCAATACAATTTTATTTGCCATCACTAGAGGAAGAATAGAAATGTTCCGTGGGCCATAGCTCACTCTGCCTTATATGATCATTTAGTTTTGTCCTTATATTGCAGATGCTTTAAGAACAGACAGAAGATAAGCTATCTTTGTTGTTGCTGTTGTTGTTGTTTATTCTAAGAAATTACTTCATATTCCAACAATCACTTTTGGAATAAATGAAAAACTGATAACCATTAAAATGGAAGGATAAAAGAAAATTCCAGATAATGGAGATGAATAAGCAAAGGCATGGAACTATAAATATAAACATCTTAGTCCATTTGGACTACAGGTGACTATCAAAATATCACAAACCTGGAGACTTACATACAGTATAAGTTTATAACACATTTCCGAATGTTGGAAAGCATAGGAGCAAGACATTGGCCAAAGATGTTGGCAAATACTCCATTGCTCCTCTCATATGCAAATCCTAAAATTTAAATTATATATATATATATAAATATATATATATATATATATATGTGTGTGTGTGTGTGTGTGTGTGTGTGTGTGTGTGTTTAAACATGTGGGAGAGGGTTACAGAACCAGAAAGGAGATCATGAAAAGGAGGAAGAGATCTTAGGAGATGTGAGAAATGGAGAAGATAATGGAGCACGTGTGATAAGAAAACAGAACTGGGCAAAAGAGGAAAGGCTGCAGGGGAGGGAGCATAAGAAAAGGCAGTGGGGAAGGCGAATGAGTAGAGTAAACTACAGTGGCCTATGTATGAACATGTTATCATGAAAGTCATAATTTTCATTTTAACTTTAAAAAAGAGACTTTGCTCATATCAACTTACAGGAATGGTGTCAGGATTCACAAGTCTCATGGCAACACAAGCTGACAAAAACCTAGCACAGACCTGTAGAAATGGGCAGCAGGCCACAACTTAAAAAGCTGATTACTGCTGGGTGAGGAAGCGCTCACTATGTAGCTAAGGATGATTTTGAACTTCTGATTCTGTGCCACCATATTCAGTATGTATTTCAGAAAGTGTGAATACAATGTGTTATCTTGCAGTGCTATTTGACTAATCTGTTGTGCTATTTCATTTCTTATGTATTATATTCTATCTAGAGTAGAAGCTCTTGGAAGGTAGACGTTTATTTCATTCATCCTATTACTGACAATTCTTGGCACAAGGTTGATACTATTTACTATGTGAATACATGAATGTGGCTTTACATGACAATTTTGTTGACATAATAAAGAGTGGCAAAGTACTTTTTCCCAGCAGTGCTGGCTGGGATTTGAAGTCAGGGGTTTGTACTAGGTAAGCACTCTACCAAATGAACCCTAGCTTCATCTTGCCTATTTTATAAGTATACTAATTCCATTTAGCAGGATTTTGCCTTTATGACCAGCTCACCTCCCAAAGGCCAACCTCCCAATACTATTACACTGATGATTTTGTTTGAGTATATGAATTTGATAGTGGGAAAGGGGCAGATGCAAGCATTTATACCATAGCAAAAAGTCCATATAAATGAATCAAAGCCAAAAAGACTAAGGATCATTTTCAAAACACCCACTGATCGTGTAACTCGCTATAATTATGAATAGGTTGCCAGCTAATTATTTTCCTACCTTCACTGAATATTGAAAAGTGGAAATAAATTGACATTTTCCCAGAAAGGATTTAAATTATATATAAAGACAAACTTCTAGTGAACTTTATACTGAGTTACCAAAGGAAATTATTCATCAGAAGCTTTTTCCAAAGTAATGCTAATACAAATTGGACTGAATTCTTTTATCTTTAAGATTTTATTTTTATTTTTGATTTATGTTCTTGTGTGTCTGTGTATGAATATACATGTATGCATCCAGGCGCCTTCAGAAGCCAAAAGAGGTCATCAGATGCCCTGCAGCTGGCGTTTTAAGTGATTGTTAGTCACCCTACATGAGTACTGGGAACCAAACTCAGGTTTTCTGCAAGAACTATATGTGCTCTTAACGACTGAGTAGTCTCTGTAGCCCTGGTTTTTGCTCTTGAGAGAGACAAATTGTGATGAATGTCCAGGAAATGTCTCAGAGTTGCTTTTATTTTCAAGCCTGTGGGATTCACCAAGTCATTCTTTTATTCACCCATATGTAGGTTTCATCTTTCTATCAAAGAAGTTCTTCAAAATTAAGCATTTTCTTTTAAAATAATTGATATTTTATATTTTGTGCCCATGAAAATCACATCGTCTAAAATAAAGATTCTAAGACAAGTATTCACTGTAATAAGTGAATAAAATTTAATCCAAATTTGATGACTTTAGCCTTAGGTCATATACATATCCATGTGGGCATTAATACTTAAAGAGGTAGAGGAAGGAGAATAGGTTATAAATATTGTACAAGTAGAATATGAAGAATGCTAAATAACTACTTTGCCACTCTTTATTACATTAACAAAATTGTCATGTAAAGCCACATTTATGTATTCACATAGTAAATAGTATCAACATTGTGCCAAGAATTGTTAGTAACAGGATGAATGAAATATACTCCTACCTTCCAAGAGCTTCTACTCTAGATAGAATGTAATACATAAGAAACGAAATAGCACAACAGATGCCAAATAGCACTGCAAGACAACGCATTATATTCATGCTTTCTGAAAGCTGTCAAATATTCCTCACAAAAATTATTTAAGTAATGCCATTTACACATTTTATTCATATTATATTTCTCTGGAGATGAAGAATTATTTTCTATGCCAAAGGGAGAAAATACTACTAGCCTCTTTGGAACAACAGGAAGGTAATTGGGCTAATGCTTCAGAATCATGTAACCAAAACCAAAATTCAGAAGTTTCAAGTCTAAGAAATACATTCCAACTTGTTCTTATCTACCCTCAGGGCATGATGAGTCCTCACATATCTAAAACTCATTTTAGATGGGTTCATGAAAGTCAGACAAGTCTTAGGAAAATTGTTGGCAGTTTGAAATATTTACAGATGTAAAGTGAATCATGTTGCGAAAGTACTCTCTGCAGCTTCCTTAATTAAATCCATTGCATATTGATTTATACATTGAAGCCAGAATGTTAACTGTATGATAAGGTCACTCCTGGGTGCTTAATGACTTCATTAACCATAAATATCTCATTAAATAGAGACTTTTTTGTCTTTTTAAAACATGGTCTCCCTGTAGTCCTAGCTGGCCAGGAATTCCCAATGTAGACCAGGCTGGCCTTGATTTCACAGAGATCACCTACCTCCGCCTCCCAAATAGTGGAACTAAAGACATGCGTGCAGCACCAGGCCTAGCTCTAAACCGAGAATTTTAAAGGCTAATTTAAAATGACAATTTTTATTTTTTCCAAATACATGTTGCATTAATTTCAGTTTTCATATATAGCATTTTTAATGATTTGTTTTCATTTTATTTTATTTTAGTATTTTGTGTGTATGAGTGTTTTACCTGGATGTATGTAAGTGCCCCACATGTATGCGATGCCTGCAGAGGTCAGAGGAATGTGTCAGATCCCCTGGAAATGGAGTTATGAACAGCTAGCCCTTATGTCTCTAGCCTCTCACAGATAATATTTTGATCTGATCCTTATAATCTGGTGGATGCAGTATTAACAGACTTTTTTTATAGGTCAGATTTGTGCTTCTAACTCCCTGTCACTAAGAAGATGGGCATAATAACTCATCCTTTGGTCATTCTCGAAAAATACGTACTCTATTACTCAAGACTTTTCAGCAAAATACCAAACTACCCAGACTGATACAACAGGCTCCCTGCATTATCTGTGTTTTACTAACCACTATGATAATCTTACTCAGATTAACACTTTTACTCTGTGTCTCTGGTATATTATCTAATCTCCCGGGCTTTAATCATGTTTAGACTCTGATTCTCTCTGCCTTATCTTACCTAATATCTTCATTCTCGTAGATTACTTTGCTTCCCTAATCAAACTTCCATCTCCGGATTACATATGCTCCAATTTCTGACACATAATATGCTGATCAGAATGTTCATCATGATGTTTATATTAATTAATTCATTAAACAAACATGCATTTGCCTGTACACATCACTTTGTTAGATTTGGCAATTCAAATGTGAATGGGACAAAATCTTTGTTGTCATGGAGATTACAGTCTAATCAAGGATATGGAAAAAATAAATCAGCAATTGGAATAGAATATGTCATAAAAGTATTACGTGAAGGAAGGCATGAAAATACAAGAGGAGATGTTAAGGAAGGCTTCCTGGATGAGATGCTGCTTACACTGAGAATTAAAGGCCAGGTAGTAGTTAACATCAGTTGAAATGAACAAGTAAAAAGGCAGAAAGGGTGTCTCCTTGTGTAAGCAAGAGCGGGCATGGCAGATTAAAGGAACTGCTAAGGATTCATTATGTGAGAAGTGAAATTGTGGCTGGTTGGAGCCACTTGGTGAAAAGCCTCCTGACACTACATAGGAACCCATTGAGGCAGATTAACTGGAGGAGTACTATAATCAGATGAGTGTTTTAGGTTCCCCAGGGTTGTGGAAGACTGAATAGAAAAGGTGAAAAAGAGCCAACAGAGAGGAGACATATTATGATCCATACAACAACGAATGAGTGACCTAAGTAACATGGAAGCAACAGGAATGGAAATTAGAGGACAGAAGTGAAAGCATAATAGAACCAGACATGTCAGTGGGCATAAGTCAAAATAATTTAAGGAAGAAAAATAAATAAATGGGAGGAGTGAAGGTGGAAATCAGGAAAGAAAGAAAAGAAAGAAACAGAGAGAAAGAAGGAGGGGGGAAGGGAGGGACGAAGGGACAGAGGGAGGTAACAATGTCTAAACTAACTCTGAGGTTCTGTATTTGAGAGACATGAAGTAGTTGCTTGTAGTTTAAGGTTTGGTCCCATAATGACTTCTTGAATAATGCTGAGTATATGGCAGTAGAGATATAAGCAGTCCTCTGAGAATGGCATTTTGAAACTCAAGATAAAACTTGTGGTCAGGAAGGATTTGAGGGTTATCTGCATAAAAGTAATAGCTTTTGAGAATTTGTAAAGAGACTAAAAACCTGGACATGTTTTTAAAGGAAAATTGAAATTCCAGATAAGGTTAGAGTTTCTGGAGGGTTTAGCATTTTTGACACGTCAAAAAGAAAGTAACACTCTTACTCCTTCCTTTCTAAAAAAGTTTCAATTAATTATTTTCAAAGAATGTTCTTTTACCCAGTTTAGTGTGATCCACCCCACAAATGGACTTTAAGATCAATAGGACAAGTATTATTCCCTTTACAAGAATTTCTTGGTCAGACGCCGAATTCCAACCAAACATAAAGACTATCCACTCTTACTCATGCTCCAGATGGCACTCATTTTCTAGGTGTAAGGGCCAGGGCACTAATTGTTCAATTGTTAGCCAGAGGCCACACAGCCAGCTAGGATAGGAAAAGCATTAAGGACTTAGGATTGCTGACTCTAAGCCTTCGCACTATATTTTATTATGAATTTTCCAAGAATCCATTTACTTCACAAAGCAAAGGATGCTTGCAATATTGGACTTAAGTGCACAAATATAATTATATGGTTATTGAAATATATTATTCATATGCATATGACAAAAGGAGGGATTTTAAGCATCTTATAACTAATTATTTTCATTTATTGAGATATCTTAGTATAAACTTAAAAGCAGTTCCCATGTGAAAGTTTCTGTTTTTCTCTTACATAAATAAAAAAACACTCATTAGAAAAATATGGCAAAGCTCCTAACATTACAGGCTCTAAATTTTCTATTAAAATGACATAGTACGCTTTTAAAATAGCCTGATTCTTTTTCACAAAAATACAGAAGAAAAAAATTATAGAAGAGAGAATACATGCCTGAAAATAAGAGTTAAGGTTTTGCATACTGCAGAAAATATACAAAAGAAAAGTGAAAGTGTATATAAACGATACTAAGGTACACATTAACAACTTGAAAATTATTTTATCTTATAAAAGTTCAACTATAAAATCAAGCCTTAGTGGACCAGGTCATGACAGGGAAAGGCATATTAAAGAAATGAAATGTCTCCCAGGCTAGAACAAGACTAACAAATTCCACTAACAATATCTCAACAAAGAATAAGTCCTTTGGAAAAGGCTTAGTCAGACAGGAATGGTTAAGAAAAAGGAAATGGTAAAGGCATTGTCCAGAGGACAAAGTTTCAAGACCACAGGGCATATCAGTCTCTACAAGAGTAGATACTTATTTCAGAAACAGAAACAATGATCCTTCTGGGTGAGTAAACATTACACATTAATTTCATCCTGCGCCCAGTCTACTTACTCTCAAAGTCAGCTTTCTGTTTGGCAGGAACTCCAAAGGAAAGCAAATGCTTTGGTCATGCAGGCATGTACATTCCATCTACTGTGACATTTGTGGTTTGGATTGTAAATCAATTTTTTTGCAATTTTATTTTTTTTTCTGGTGAAGTTGGTGAACACTAACTTAAATCTGCAGATGTATAGAAATCAGATTTCCAAGGTTATTGGTTCAAAAAGACTGTTTTAAAAAAGTATCACTATCTGAATGGTTTAAAAAAACACAAATTTATTCTCACAAATAAATGTAATCCAGAAAACAAAAACAAAAACCAGTGAGTCAACAGGGTGGTTTACCTCTGGAGAGCTGTGAGGAAAGGGTCTATTTCAAGTTTTCCTTCTTGTGTTGCACCTGACTATCAATTCCTTGTGTCTCTTCCTATTGTTTCCTCTATGTATGTTTATTTCTGTGTCCAAATGTCAAGTTTCCCATTTTAATAAGTTCAGAAGTAATACTGGATTGGGGCCTATACCGATGACCTCATTTTAATGAATTCCAACTTCAATGACCTTACTTCCAAATAAGGTCACATTCTGATGTACTATGGTTAAGGCTTAAAAGAAGAATTATTGAGGAACACAATGCAACCCACAACAGCAACATCTGTGTAATTATCTGTCAATCCTCTAGGCATAGTCTATCCATTGATTATTTTCTTATGATTGCAAACACAAGGAAATATTTGCCATTTGCTGAATTAACGTTTTAGAATATTTTGACTGTCCTAAAATAACCTTAATATTCAGCCGTTCAATCTGGCAAAGTGAGTGAGTTACTTAATTTATCAGATTAATTAGCTATCTATAAAGTGCCTGCATCTTCATGAAGTTAATTGACTTTTTTCCTATTCTTGAGCAATTTCTTTTGTGTGTTGAGAGAAGGAGGGCAGGAAGGAGCACCATCAACCCAGTATAAAGTTTTAGTGAATTTTCAAAGAGCAGGATGGGAAGATATGAAAATATTTCTGGTATAAGAAATGGAAAAGTGATTCTAGATAAATGCAGGAAACTACATAAAACATGAAAGCAAGATATTGAATTTGGGAAATAGGAGAGCTTCAGGGGAATGTCACAGACCTCAGAGACAAGGAATGAGATTAAAGCTTAGTGGTGAATATGTATTTTCCCCAAAGTGTGTCAGAGTGCAGTTGTTCCAATTGTTTCAGGCTTCCTCACAATGGGTTTGAATACAGATGAATTGATTCAAATATTGATTTTTCAAAATGGCTGAAGTATTTGGCTATTTAGAGCTGGAAAAGAGTTTCATTGACTGGAATTGGAAGAGTTTCACTGCAACTGTGTCTTTTTTTCCCATGAGATTATCAAATTCAACATAAGAGTTTACTGTTAGATTCACAATTATTTCAATGGTAAATCAAGGCAATGAGTTTATGAAGGATATTTTTTGTAACCATGCTATATTGATATTCTAGACATTGTCATCTTTACTCTTAACTTGTCTTCCAAAAATATGGCATGCTGTGTAAAGTTACATCTTTGTCCAAAACATAAAGCTAATTTCTACTGAGTAATGACTTTTAGACCAGGAATGAGAAAAATCTACATTCCTGTCCCAGCTTTGCCTTCTTGCCTTAGGGAAGTCACACAGGAGTTTTTGCTCTATCTCAGTAGTCTAAGGGTTGGATGAGGGATGATATTCATGTTTTCATTCAATTCAGTTACTCAGAGTCCTCATATATACAATTGATGTATCTTCTTTACAATATCTTCATTCACATGCAACGTATAATCATATAAAAGAGAAAATTTGCCAGTTGTAGCATGTGGGAATAGAGGCTAATAATCAGAAGAATCACTCACATCCACATTTCTGACTGATTAGTGACACCCATATAAAATGCTATGTGCTTTTAAATATGTTTGTCCTTACTACAAAATACTAAGCTCTCTGTGCTACCTGAACATTACCGCAATGCAACATGAAGTTATATAATTTTATTTCACATAAATCTTGTCAGAATTACCTTAGTGCTTTTGTCTTGGCTAGGTACTAGGTTCATTTGTACTGCTCTTGTATTTGAAAATTTTACGTGGGTATTATAAAATTGATTTTCCTACCTATGTAATTACCCTTGATAATATTACAATTATTTTAAATAATTAAGTAGGCTATGACTAATTTTAATACTGGTAACAAAATTTTAACTTGATCCTGCAGTTTTAATATTGGCAATGTCACACTTGGAATATAAATGAATTTTGCTCACTTTCAAAGTGTTTCATTTTGTGACATTGAATTTTAAATTGTTCAATATTACACAACAATTATAAGTCTATCTCTTTAATAAAGATGAGCCACATATTGATTAGTTTATGAGCAGAGTTTAATTTTTAAGATACAATATTTAAGGAACTGGAGAGCTATCCCAGGGGTTAAGAGTACTGGCTGTTCTTGCAGGTTCAGTTCCCAGCACCCACATGACAGCTAGCAACCATCTGACATCCTCTTCTGATCTTCATGGGAATTGCATGACATAGGTTCACTTACATACATACAGACAATACACTCATGTACATAAAATAAAAATAATAAAAAAATTTAAAGATACAATATTTAAAACTGAAAAATGGTTTATCTTTAATTCATGAAGAAACTCACTATATATAATTTTATCTTAATTTGACAACCCAAATTAATGTGGTAGACAATGACCTCTTAGAAATAGATTTTCATTTTCATTTTAATGTGCTTCTTCCTTGTTTTTTTGACAACACTCAAATATTTTTGCCATGTTTAAAAATAATTCTTTAATTGGGTATGTTTAATTTGTTGCATTCTTTCCAGTTCAAATGTGCAATTCTATGAACAAAATCTCATTGTGCTTTTTTTTTTCACCTTTTGTGACAGGACCTGGCTATGTAATTTTGGCTAGAATAAAACTATTTATATCTTGCTGGCCTCAAACCTGTAGTATTCCTCCTGCCTCCGTCTCTCAAAAGCTAAGTATATAGATATGCAACAACACATGCTGCTAATGTATTCTTATTTACATGGTTTTAAATGAAATTGAATTCACACAACTTCTTTTTATCATAAGATGTAATGATGAGCAAAAAATGTCTTTCTGTGATTTATTCTAAGTTCTTTGTGTGCTCTCACCTCCTCTCTAAAGCATCAACACAATGTATGTAGCTTCACTATTTTCCAAGACATTTTTTCATATTTGAATTGTCTCTCTTAGTTCTTTTAGGTCAAAATTTAAGATGATTTTTTAAAGAATTTGCTAAATTACAATTCACATTCTTATCTGTTTTTCATCAATAAAATGAAAATAAGTATCAACCTGTCTATACGAGTTTTTCAATTAGAAAAAAAAAACAAGAGCTTTGAAAGCATATGGTATTATAAACAAATACATAGATTGAAATAATTGCTTTGGTTACCGTTGTTGATAGAGGATTTAGGTTATTAGAGTCTCTGGTAGGATGTAATAATCAGTTTCACTGTTTGTTGGCAGTTTTTTTAAAGACTCAAACAACTTCATTAAAGATGATGAGGCCAATGATTAAAATAGTTTGAAGGCAGATGAAAAGTCTATACTTTTCATTTGTCCAGGACTTTACTTTCTCTTATAAGTGCAAATGATTGCTGGTGTTCTTCAAATAAACTAATTTTCCTATCAGATTTTGAAATTAACAGTTAAGTAAGCATAAAAGACTGACCAACAAAATTTAAAAAGTATTCAAGTGAAAATATTTGATTAGTTGGGTTTTGAACACAGCCCCATTACATAGCCTAGTTCATTTTGAGAATTAGAACTTACAAAGTTACACAGACAGAAAAAAATGAAAGAACTTCTATGCCACACAAGAACTACAGCAAACTGAAATAAATATGAGTACCCCGAGAAAAGCATATTTGGGGGCTGAGAGATGGTTCAGTGTGAAGAACAATGGCTGCTGTTGAAGAGGAACCAGGTTTGGTTCTCAGCTTCCACCATCTATGCTCATGGTTATTCTCAGCTAATAACTATCTATGACTCCAGTTTCAGAGGATCTGACACCTCTGACCTACACACATGTAGGCAAAATACTCATACAGTTCAGTAAAAATAAATAAATAATATATCTTAAAGCATATTTGACATCCTTAGAAGGCAGCTAGCTGTGCTCACCACTCTACCAGCAATGCCACGTATTTGATATTCTTGATCTAACTTTTCGATGGGTGTTGCTACATTTTCTTTATCTTATTAGAGTTAGTCAATACACAAAGTTATTCATCATCAGTTGCTTTTTTCAAGGTGATAATGGAAAACTCAGAAGGCATAGAATCGCAAGTAGATGTGATTTTTCTGTTGTTTGCAGTTTTTTCATTTCTACTTTCCTTAAGGAACATTCTTCAAACAACCAGACCTTGCTGTGCTCCACAAGTTTACATTTTCATTCTCAATCTTCCAGACTGAGAACAAAAGTTAGTAGCCCATGAGTTACCTTGTGAGCATCTTCTATTGTTTCTCTACCTTAATGGATGTACAGAAGAAATAAACAACTCTAACAAGGATATGAGATTTACTCTACCTGAAAAACAATATATGACACAGAGTATGCACAGCCAATAGGTATAACAGATCTTCCTAGAGATGATAATAGTGTCTTCCCACCTATAAATCACTATCCAATCTCCTGTCCTCCTTGAATGATGGATTTCACAGGGTGTAGTCCATCATATGATCTATCTACTAGTAGTTCTTTCACTCTTCCCTGAAAATAGAGCTAGCAAGGCCACCTAAGGTTGATATGAAGAAAAATGGACATAGAAAAAATGTTGAAAGAATCAAGTTGCTAACTTTACATTAGTTGGGAAGCATTTTAGAGTCTTCCTTAAAGTAATTGCCATATACTTACTCTAACTATGATAAGTTTATGTTGAAGGCAGTACAGACTAAGCTGGAGATAAGCAAAGGTCAGGGGATAAGAATGACTCATGAGGAAATGACAGAAATCCTAACAGCAAGCCACAGGAAGTTGTGTGAACAGATGGACAAGAGGTATCAGGAAGACCCAGAGGATAATAATACATAAGATCACTTATAGCAGAAGATGTGTGCCATTAAGAAACTATGAACTAAATATTAAAATCTGCACTTTCTATTGGAAAAATGAAATTTGAATGCATAAGATTTGTTTTTTCTTTCATGTAATCAAAAAATTCTAGTTGTCTCATGAGGGCTAGTATGGCAGTCTTTATGCTATTAGAGCACCAGTCTTTCTTACTGCCTTTTTCAGTCATCCTTAGGGTGTGTGACCTTCATCCTTAATTCATCCTGAAGATTACATCATGTCATCAAAACTCCAACTATTGCATCTTCCCTCATTAAAAAAATCAATGGTACATATGAATAAGGACAAAGCAAACTCTTTACAAGAGTATTAAACTTCTGCCTACATATCTACTTTTAGTACTGCTATCTGTAAAAAAGAAAGTGACATTTAATTTTTTATCTTGATGCATTGCTATCCCCAAATGCATACAAGTTCTGTTTGCAAGAATGAAAAGGAAATTACATTGGTCAGGCAGCTAACAGTATCTACAATGGTCCAAAGTAGTGTTCATAATCAGTAAGAAAATACATTTTGTGGTTCACTGACTTAAATTCCTTCATTTTCTTTCTTTTTCTCTCTCTTTTTTCACTCAGTCCCACCTTGAATTTATGATCTTCCTGTCTCAGCCTTCTGTATCCTGGGATCCTAGGCATGACCCACCCTTACCTCCCAGCCCATCTTCCATCCAACTTACAAGTTATTTTCATCATATGGCTTCAGGAATCACCACAAAATGTAAAAGATAATCTGAAGAAGCAAAAGCCTATTTTTAATTATATGGGCAATGAATGATGTAGCTCATTTTTGTTTTACCTATATGCAAAAAGATGTGTTTATACCCTGACTGGTCATGTATTTCCTATAGTGAAGAAATTTGATATTTGCTGCATGGTCATAGTAAAGGAGCACAAATGAATTGTGCATATGCAATTAATATTCCATATCTTAACTGTAGTGTTACATGTATTTGTCACAATTCATCACTATATAAACTTAAAAAGAACACATTTTATTGCATCTAAATTATATCCTATATTAGTTTTCTGATTGTTTTAGGTAGCTTTCCATAGTTGTGACAAAACACCTACAAGGAGAAAGGCTTATTTTGGTTCATTGTTTTGAGTGTTTCAAGTCATGGTTGATTGCCCCAGGAACACATAACAGAGAAGGTCTGTTTGCTTCATGGTGTTTGGGAAACAAAGAGTGTTAGGAAAGGGCCAGGATCCCAATATTCCCTTCAATGTAAACTCTTAATAGTCAAGCATTCTTCTACTATGTTTTATCACCTAAAATGTTTCATTACTCCCCAAAAGTGAGTGCCATAGGCTAGAGATAAAGTCTTTAACACATGGATGTCACAGATGATCCAGAACTGAACTTGAACCCTAACAACTTATCAAAAACCTAGGGGCTTGAAATAATACTCTTTGGCTCCACATTCTATAGATTGTAAATCTAGTTGCAAAACTGGCTCATTTCTCTGCACAGGTTCTCCCCAGGCAAAAAGGAATGTGTCAGACCAGATATGCTCTTATCTGGAGATCAGTATCCTCTCCCAATCTCATACAGTTGTGGAATAACTCAGTTGTTTGTGACTGGGGAGCTAAAATTCCCATTTCTTTGCCTATGGGGAACTTGTAGAGTTCACATTTCTTGCTACATGGACACCTCCATCATTAGATACGTCAATGGAAAATTCTCCTGCATTGCATCTCTATCATGCTTCAAATTTCTTTATCCAGGAATATCCAGACCTCTTTCAGGAATTCATGTGGCTAGTCACAGAATTCCTTTTGCCAAAAAAATAAGACATAGTCACTATAATTCTGGCCCATATTCATAGGTTTTACCCACACTCAAAGGGAGGAGGGTGGGTAAAATGATAAAGTTTATTGAGATCATGTTAGAATTCTATTTTCCTCATCCCTTAACAATATTTATTCTGAATATAAATGAACACTGAGGACATCAGGAAAATTAAAAATTTCAGATTGACCTTTAACAAGTTACCTGTATGGCCACATCTTGGTGCTTATCACCATCCAAAACTATGTCACTTACAAAATTTTCCATTGAGACATCATGTTCTCTGGTCTGAGTCTCTGATCTTTGAACTTGCCTCGTCCTTTTAATTCCATTTGGTTTAATCTGTAACCTTATAACTGCTCTAGTCTCTTGACTTCTTTATGCTTTTATATTTGCCATTATGCTTTGTTTTCACTTCATTCTTTATTAATCTTAGACATCATATACATCATTTTGTTTTCTTATGCACCCCCCATACTAGAACTTATGACATCGTTTCATCATTTATATATCTCTTCCGCTAGATAATTTCTAAGGCACAAATTTACACTACTGTAAGATAGTGTCTGTAATACAAACTAGATACACACTCAATAAAAGTGGAGATGAATGATTGAATCACGCAATGTGCATGTAAAGGGCATTTGGGATGGGGGAGAGGAGGAGCCCAATGGCAGAGACAGGTACAGAAGATTTAATTCTGATAGCAGAAATGGAACTAGTCCTTCAGGACTATGTAGGAATTGAGTAACTTTGAGTTAATGGGGTCTTTCCAGGATGAGGATTCGTATAAGCAAAATCTTGCCCTCGTTTTAGAAAACAGTTTCCATTATGCATAAAGTGGAAGCCATCAAGATGTGAACTTGTTTGTTGGTGTTGGAAGAGTGGGAATCAGTAGGGAGCCAGAATTGGTACATGAACAAGTAATAGAGATCCTGGAATGGAGAGACAATCTGGGTAGTTAATATTGTCATCCAGATTGGATCTAGAAATACCTAGGGGAAAAGCCCCTGGGCATGTCCGTGAGGGATTTTCTATACGGGATTAACTGAGGTGGGTAGAACCACGCCAAATGTGGGCAGCGCCATTCCATGGGTTGTTGCCGCCAAACTGCATTAAAAAGAAGGAAGATTGAGTATTAGCATTCATCTCTCTCTGCTACCTGACTAGCTGCAATGTGACTAGCTGGTTTACATTCTTCACTTCGTGTCTTTCGTGCCATGATGAACTGTATCCCCCTCAAATTATGAGCCAAATTAAAAAAAAAAAAACTTGACTTGTTTTTGTCATTTATTTTGTCACAATAACATGAAAAGTAGCTAATACACAGTCTTAATGGGAGAAAATGTCATGAATGTCAGCAAACTGGGAAGAAATGAAGAAAATACATAAGCCTAATATTATAAATGAAGTTTGGATTTTAAAATTAAGCAACGTGGGAGCACGAAGACGACTCAGTGACAAAAGGCCCTTGGCTTCAAATCTAATGACCCACATTCAATCCCAAGGAGACTCACATGGTAGATATAATCAATGCCCACAGCTGTCCTCTAACCTCCACACATGCGTAGTGGCTCAGGAACAGGTACCATCTACACACACACACACACACAATAACATTTTTAAAATTTAAAATCAACAATGTCTTAAAATGAGGATTTGAAAAGCATTCATAGTCTTCATTTTACTTTATTCCTAAAGATAAAAGATAATTCAACTATGGGGAAACCAAAGGGTTCTGCTGCAAATTTTCCATTTAATTCTTCAAGTTGTACTTCTCAATCAAGACAATTTTCTCTAGACTTTACAACTCTTGTTTTGTTTTGCCATAAAAACTCTGGCGTTTGGTAAAAAGAGTGCATTTAAAAGTATGTTGCATGTTGGAGAGAGAAATAGAGGTCTGGCTATGGAAAGCCACCGAAACATGCAAGGGAAGTTTAGATTTAACATGAAAGCAAAACAGCCTATTTCCTAAAACATGGTTTAGGAAAAGTTATCAAGTCATGAAATGTAGGATGGATTCATCATTATAGACTTCTTCACGTTAATATTAAATTAGTGTTTGGGTCATATTAGCATTTATATAAGGTGTGAATTCCTAAATAACATATCCACTTTTTGAATAACCCATGGAAAGTCAGCATTTTCATTAGAATTATATCAAACACAATATGTGCTTTTTTTGTTAAAAATGAAAGTTGGATTTTAAAAGTCAGCAGTGTTAGAATGAGAATATACAAAACATATTTCCTTGTTTTACTATACTCATAAACATAATTCAACTAATTGACCTGACTTAAAGAAAATGCAGAAATTAACAGTTTTTTTTCAAGGCTTTTGCATCTCTTTTGAAAGAACAAATAAAACTACCAGAGAGAGAAACATCACCAAATTATTTAATCATATTGCATACTGTAGAAACAGAGGCTTAGTGAAGACTTTTTAATGTACCTAACATGTAGTTGCATAGTTAAGCCTACAGATTGTATAATAGAAATGTGTTAGCTTCATTGAGTTCTACAATTGCTTAATTGTATTTTTCTTCCACTTTCTCACAAAAAAGTTACTCTTTTTTTGTATTACTTGGGATTAAATGTAGTACCTAACTAGTTAAGGGCTTCACCATTTAACTATACCCCAAGCACAAGTTTATTTGTAATGGAATAGATACAATTGAGTTCTCAGTTTGGATATTTAAAAAGCACATCCCAAGTGAATTTGTATGATAAGTTGATAAGTAAGTTTTGATTTCTTGGACCAAAAAATGATATTTCCAAGTTTTAATAGTTTAACCGTGGATATGCTTAAATAGACTCAGTAGAACTTGTTCTAAAACAGAAATGAATGCACTCATCAGCAGAAGCACACAAATGTAATTATTGATCTCCATAGAAATGGAATACCAAAATGATCAGAGGAACAAGCTGACAGGGAGGCAGAGACACACTTACTATGCATTTTACTATGCATATAGTAAAAGTTTGAAATATATAGTTTGCTTCTTTTTCCATCTACTGAGATCACATTCCATTTGCCAGAGGAGGGTGTATAGGAGGTAGGAACTACCCACACCCCTTACCTATTTTTTCACTCCTGACACCAAGGGCTTATTGGTGGTCATTCCTTTCCACTCTCAAGAAGCTTCTTTTCTGTACATCTGAGTGGGTATACACATGAGCCAATGGAATATATATATTTCTGGGTTTATGATCCAGTGAAAAAATAAACACTCTATACTATTTATTGTGTATATTCATAAGATTTCAAATCAACATTAGGAAAAAATGCTCAACTTTTCTTCTTACTCTACTACTGTTAATTTAGGCTTAACAAATGTTATAGAAATGATGACACTATATTATTCATGGACCTTACCAGGGAGCGTGTGTTTTGGGTCTCAACATCGTATTGGTCTTCTAGTATGGGAAAGTGACTCATTTCTAAATTTACAACCAAGAGAGATTAATTAAAATACTTTTCAGTATTTTTATTAGAAATAATTATAAAACATTAATACATTTGAATTTTCACAATTTAAAACTCCAAATTCACCACTAAACATTTTAAAACTTCAAAACTATATTTCTCTCAAAAAAACATGATTATGAGCTCATTCCAATGTTTTAAGTTAAATTACAATAGCATTTTTATTTAGTATTGCATGGAAGCATATAGATGTTATCTTAATTTAAGGAATGAATCTTCATCATTGATTTGTGCTTCTGATATATCTGTATATTTTATTAAATACAATTAGACCATGTTCAAATATGAATATGCTATTAAGACTTAGGATAAGTGACATGTCTTTCTCACTAGCATACTATTCAAATGACATACAGCCTTCTGGTTAGAATGATAGATAATGACTTTGTACAAGCTAATTTGAAATTGGATCCTTAATTTTCATTCATTTAATTACAAAGCAGCATTATACAATCCCTACCAAAATAGTTCACATAGCAGTCTGCAATGAGGAAGCTTTTATGTGAAAGCACATTGTGTAAGCTTGGTCAGTCGCCAGAAGTGGCAGGATTCTGCTGAGCAAGTCATGGCATTATTAGAGGATGCTGGCATAAACAGAAATGCAGATCAGTAAATGAAATGAAGTGTAGAAATAAACCAATAAAGAGGGTGTGTTTAAAAAGTTGAATATAGCTTATTAGAATACATGTTTAATACTTCAGTGTGAGTAAAGACCTGAGGAAATGACCTTTCATTTCAGCATAAAAGAAATATAATTATAATTTATTCCAACTGCGCTCTTTTACAATAATACAGGATCATTTTGTCTTGCTCTTGAAAGTGGTTTTATTGATAACCTGGCAGTAATGATAAATTAACTCCTTTTAATATCAAAATGTTGACTGGTCAAGAACATATAGCAGAGAGTTTTAAAAGAACAATGTCAAAAATAAATTTCAATAAAGAAGAAGAGATATGTCCTCTAAGTGAATAAAACAATACAAAACTTCTACTGGGAAAGATATCTGGTATGTTATAATGATATTTACCATATGTATTACAAAACTCAAGCTTTATAACAAAAGTAAGATGTCTATCAAACAATTTACTTGTTCAATTAAAAGAATGGCACCATTTCACTTTCACAGAAAATGTATATATTGTGATATCTATAATCAAGCAGATATTCATCATGACATGGACTTAATTCTTACGTAGCTGAGTACATAATGTGCTAAATATGTCAGTAATAGCACTGATGAAAATGCACATTGCTGAATGTTCAGATTCTGTCATGGCTGCCTTCTCCTTTAAGAGGTTTCCAAGGAGGGTGTATAGTCCAGAAAAGACCCTCAGAAGTGCATATTGCAATGTAATTGTAGCTATGGCCTCACATATGTATACAGTCTTGAGATGAATTGGGCTAGGTCAAGCAGGGCATGGTGACACAAGCCTGTAATCCCAGAACTTGGGAGGTTAAAACTGGAAGATCAGGAGTTCAAGGTCTTCTCTGACTATACAAAGATTTTGAGGCTAGCCAGGGATACATGAGATTCTCTCTCAAATCACAACAACCAAATGAAGATGATTCCTTGCTTATTCGACTCCCATACTAAGCCAGGGCCCAGACTAAAAGTAAAAACTGAGTTTTCTAGGGGAACTACTACTTCCTTTTTTTTTTGACCCCTTCACTTCCTTTCACTCTCAGGACTTACATTTTGATAGTAATGAGATAATGAACACAGGGGAAAATGTGCTTGAAAAAAATTAAAGTAGGGGCTGGAAAGATGGCTCAGTGGTCAAGGGCACCGGCTGCTCTTGCAGTAGACATGAGTTCAGTGCCCAACACCCACATGGCAGCTAACATCTACCTGTATCTCCAGCTCCAGAGGATCCAATGCTCTCTTCTGGCCTCTGCTGGCATTGTACACACCTAGTGCACTTAGGTACATACAGGTAAAACACTCATACAGATAAAATAAAAATTAAAAATATTTTTTAAGTAAAGTAGAATTTGCTTAAATTGTTTTCTGTCACCTAGTTAGGAAACTTATGTGTTCACTCAGCTTCACGGAAAGCAGTAGCACAGGAACTTCCAACTTAAAAGGGGTTGCCTTACTCCACTTTTCATGTGAGAGCACATCTGAACCTGAAACTTTTACTTCTATGTTTTTCACACTGAAAGCTCTCCACCCTCAGAACCATGTGTTTTTTTTATCCTTGTTAGAGAGTTGTTCCATCTAGAAGATAGAGTTATTGGAAATATATTTGACCTTCCGCAGCACTTAGAATATGCTAGTAACAATAATTAGGAGATAAAGATAAGAATAATTAGACACCTCTTGCTTAAGCTATTCTAAAATCAAAGACACAAATTGTATCTAACACTTCATTGACCTGGTGCAGGAACTGAGACATTTTTAGTTTTATACCCACATCCATCACTTGGCAGTTAATTTATAATAAGTAACTTATTTCCCCAACGTATGAACATACATATTGTGGTACATATTTGGAAAAAAATCAACTTGTTAATTGGTCTGGATTTTGAAAAACTAGTTGTGCCATACAGCTATACAGCTGTGCAGTTTCTGTCAGCATACATATGCAGGCAATGTCTTCACACTGGCTTCTACAAAACAATCCAGTTATTAAGGTTAACAAATTATATAAACGACTTATAAATAATAAACACTCTAAGTTGTTTACTCAACTCCCATCCTCCTCTAAGGCCCAAAAAAGAACTAAGAGAATACTTTTATGAAGGAACTATCACTTCTTTTCTTGACTCCATTAAGATATATAGTCAACATAGATGGAGGAATTCAAAAGGCACCACTCCCAGATGAAGACCTACCTGCGGTCAGTAGCTGCTGAAGTCCAGAGTACTAGTGTTATTTGTTTGTTTGTTTGGTTGGTTTTCAGGGATGAGATCTCAATTCTAAGTGGTCATTCTTAAACACATGCAGATAGGGGCAACACAAATCGAATTCAGTAAGCTATATATATATTAGAAGACATCATGAATTAATTAGAGAGAAAGTGTTTGAGAGGTATAGGAGGAGTTAGAGGGAGAAAGGAGGGTGTAAATGATGCAAATATAGTGCACTCACATGTGAAATCCTCAAATTAAAAGAAGGGAAAAGGTCAAGTATGGTTGTGCACGCCTTTAATCCCAGCACTCAGGAAGCAGATGGCAGGTGGATCTCTGTGAGATCAAGGCCAACTTGTTCTCCATAGTGAATTCTAGGACAGCTACAGAGAAACCCTGACTCAAAAAAAATTATGTTAGAAAGAAGAGGTACTATCTTGGTAGTAGAAGAACATTTAATATGAAATAGGAAAGAACAGTTAGATAGGCAAATCATCAGTCTTCAGCTCAGATTTAATTAGTCATAAGGTAAAAGGGTGCAGGTAAGCAATCTGTAATCGATCAACTTCCCAATAATTCGCATGTATGCTACAATTTGAAGGTCATGGGTCCAATCAGTCAATAGACCTATATTTGTTGTTTGTATTGTGTATAAGGTACAACTATAATATTTGAAGAATACGCATGATTGCCATTATTCACAACCATTTGCGGGTTTGCTCACATGTTTGGATCTTTTTGTAGTGGTAAGGATTGAAAAGTAAGAGACCGATCACTCAATGTACTATTTCAAGTAATCCAAACAACACAGTCATCCTTGTGGCCCAAGAGTTAATGTCAGGTGCCAAATACTGTATGTTGACAGGGAGAGTTTATACCTAACTCCTACCTTAGGAAGATTTTCAAGATCTACAAAGTGGGGTTTTACTAATTTTCATGACTTCCTTTTTATCAGTGTGGACATTCATTTCTTTGTTTCAGATGGCAATCAGTTTTAAGAAATAAGAACAGATACTTGATTAAGGAGACAGAAACACGGAAAAATAAAGCTAAAGAATCATAGTAAAAGACAGGAGGCATGCCAGCAATTGTGAAACAATAAAAATATTTTAAAAATGACAACTAATTTATCATGCTTTGAGTTACTTAAGTTCCTTGTGTCTGTCCTTTTCTAATTTTCATGACATTCAGAAATATTTGGTCAATATTTCTTCAGATATTTTTCCTTCAATTTCAGCATTCTAAAATTCCTATCACAAATACATTAGAATGTTTGATATGATGATCTGAGCGTCCTTTGAATCTTTTCTTCACGCTGATGTTTATGAAGGTTTTTTTGTGATGTCTTCAAATTCACTATTCTTTTCTTTTGCCATGTCTAATACTGTCAAGCCTATAAAACAAAATTGTCTTTACAGCTATATTTTGCATTATTGTCCTTTCCATTTGAATTTTTTACATCTGCCATTTCATTTCTATGTTCATGGTTGGTTTGTTTACCTCCATAAATATATAAATGTCCTCACTTGCAGATTCTTCCATCTCTCATTTCAGCATCTGTTCTCTTTCTGTTGCTAGCTCATAGTTTTAGGATTTTAAACATTTATAATAATTATTTATCTGGGAGGAAGATATTGTGTATTTTATGTGTGAGCTACTGGATTTTGGTAGTATTACTTTAAAAAGCATAAGACTTAAGCTATTGAAATGGCTTAGTGGGTAAACTTGCCTGCTGCCAAACCGGACAATGAATTCTGTCCCCAGAACTCACACAGTATAAGGAGAGAACAATGTTTCTGTCTTTGGCCAATTGGAGGCAAAGGGATTCTCAGACCTTGTGTGAGAATTTTTAATTTTGAAGCAGTATCTTTCTATGTACCTCAAGACAGACTTAAACTCACTGTAATGCTCCTGTCTCTGTCTCCAGAATCTTGGGATCATAAGGATACACCACTATACCTGACTCTTGTGTGAACATATGAAAATAGCTTGTAGTTCCAACTGATTGTCCTTTCCCCAGTAGATGTTCTTTACCTAATCTGACAGTTTTACCCTACATATGCACAGACTTCTTTCAGATAAGGACTTAAGAACAATCTGGGGTAAACACATGAGTCCATTTCTTTATGTATCTCTCTCCTCTCCAGGACTATGCCTCCCAAATTCTAGTTGCTGGTCTGAATTTTGGATTTATGTCTCCTCAGTTCAGTGAGCATCTCTTTCAACATGTCACGGCCAAGAAAGCCTTTCCAACAGAAAGTCAAGAAGATTGTAAAATTCCCCTCATTGACTCCTCTATGGGATAAAAAGCCTGAATTGCCTGTTGTTCAATGTCCAGATAGAATTAGTTTATATATTTTGTCCATAATTATCATTGTCTATGGAAAGAAAGGAAATCTGTCAAGAGATATGCTTCATGTATATCAGAGAAATTCTCAAAATACCCATTGTAAAAACATGGAAGGAAATATATAGCTGTTGACATAGAGGCCTTAATGATGGGAAACTGAGAGTGCCATGATAATACAGATTTGATAAATGTGTTTTGTGGCAGATAACTATTTGACACTACTACTCTAGTTGGTATTAAAATGATCCTAATCCCAAGTGACTGGACATTCTACATGCACTAACATTGATAAATAATTGTTGCAGACATTAAGTGCTTCTGAAGGGGTGCCTAATTTACTCTCTTTATTAAGAACTCAAGTAAACTTTAGTATTTCCATTATTTAGTAGATTTATCTGTTCATTATGAAAGATCTTTTACTATGAAAGTAATATGCCCTTCTTATTTTTAAAACATCAGATAACAGGCTGGAGACAGCATGGCGCAGTTGGTAAAGTGTTTGCTGTGCAAGCACAATGACTAGAGTTCTATCCCAGCACCGATGTAAAAAATAAAAAGTAAATTTTAAGAAATGGGTGTGGTGCTGCATGTTTATAATATCAGTGCTGGGGAGACCGAGAAAGGCAAATTGCTGGGGCTTTCTTGCCAGCCAGTACACTCAAATCAGCAAGCTCAAGACTTATGAGAGATCCTGTCTCAAAAACCAGGTTAACAGTTCCTGAAAAACTATATCCAAGGTTGTCCTCGGGCTCCATATATATGTACACACATGCACACACACACACTTGAACATATGTACATACACAAAAATTCAAACAGATGGAAATATACATAGCAGTAAAGCCTCTCCAAGTTATCTCATTTTTTCTTAACAGTTTGATGTATATATGAGTAGCTATCACAAAAGTAGATTTTTTTACACTGTCTAAACCCAATACGGAATTAGTAGCAGGAATTTTTCTAAGTACTAGCTTAGCTAGGACCCAGAAAACCCAGTGTATACTTCTGTTGGATGAGAAGCAGTGACAATCTGAGGCAGATCTTAAAGAGCTCACAGGTAAAAGGTGACATGATTCCTTGGCATAAAAGTACTCTCTTGAACAGTGATGAGTGTTGGAAGGTATCAATTCAGCTTTCCTTTTGCTCCCTGACACTCATCACCAATACAGCATTTAGTGTCAATGCTATCCTATCATCTGTACTTTACTAGGTCTGGTGTCAGGCTCTAACTTATAACCAGTTCCAAAGACTTGTCCTTTAACCTGTCTTCACACTCTTACCTTCTCCGATGACTCTATTCTACATTCTTCTCAGGACTCTAAGTGGATAGACAGACTTTTCTCCTATTTTCTTGGTAATCTTTGTATTGTCATGAACTGATGTTGTATGGGGAGGGGTGGGGGTGGAGCTTCCTCTTATTTCTCCACAGGTGTTTCTCAAAAGTAAACCAAATGAACACATCAAAGAGTGTACATTCATTCTTCCCTTTCAATTTTTGTTATAGCTATGCCAATTTACCCCTAAACATTCACAATATTTTGAATGATGTGGCCAGAAAGTTTAGAAAATCAAAAGATAACCAAAAAAAAACATAAAATGAAGTTCAAGATCATATTTTTACAAATCATGGCATGAATAAATGCTTCATGATATCACCACATCATTATACTGTGTATATTGTCATCATATAGTTAAGCGTTATGTTGGTTAGATTTTTGTCAACTTCATAAAAACTTGAGTCATCTGGGAAGAGGCACCCATAATTGAGGAATTTCCTCCATCAGACTTGTATGTGAGGCATTTTCTTGATTGCTAAATGATGTAGGATGGCCCAGTCCACTATGGGTGGTACCGTTCCTGGGCAAGATAAGAAAAATGATTGAAAAAGCCAAGAGAAGCGAGCCAGTGAGCAGCATTTCTCCACAGTGTATGCTTCAGGTTTTGACTCCAGTTTCTGCCCTGAGTTCCTGTCTTGACTTTCCTCAATGATGGACTGTCGTTTGGAAGTATAAGAGGAAATAAACCATTCCTTCCTGAGTTGCTTTTGATCAGAGCATTTTATCACAACAATAGAAAGCAAACTAGAACAGGCAGTCTCTTATTTATACATACAATTATAGACAAGTACATTATGTCCACACTAACTTTTTTGTACATAGGAAAAATTCCTGAAAGTGGAAATGGTGGGTCAAGGGGAATGTAATACTGAAATTTAAAGTACAATGTTAAATTATCACCCCAAAAATTTACCAGTCTACATACTGATAACTAGCATAAGAGACTATCAATGCTGAATATTAAGATTTATAGCAATATATGTGTCAATCTAATAGGTTAAATGTCTATTTTCTATAAAATTTCTATTTTTGATCCTATTTTTACGACTAACAGGTTGAAGATATCATGTGGGCAGAAACTATTTGTACTCTTCCCATGGCTCATCTGCTCATATTCTTTCTGTAGATTTGATTTAGCTGTTATTCTTTTCATCACTATGATATAGTAATCCAAAGGACGAAAGGCAAGAAAGAATTTGAAGTGTCCAAGGACAAAATTGATAGTGTGTTACTAGAGTTCAGTGAGGAAAAAAACAAAATTAAATAAATGAGAACGAGGAGGACAATAGGTGCCTTGTTATGCAAGATCTTATTATAGTCTAAGAGTAACAGAAACACACTAAAATTTTTTAGGTATCCAGTGGCATTATTTGATCTATGCTGTGCAAGTTTACTTTTAAGGGAATTCTGAAAATGAATTAGAAAAGGAGGAAAAGGCCAACAGAAAGAAGACTGAAGCAACCATTATTGCAGGAGTCTATGTCAGAGTATAGACTTAGATGATGGTTGTAACTATGCAAATGGAATCAAGTAGAAAGGGCAGAATCTGCTATTCTGTCTTTCACCACCACATCTAATGTACCTTTATCTTCATCTATTTTTCTCTTTTCTTGTTTAGGATGAGGAGTCTCTTCTCTGTTCTGGGACAAATGTCTCAGTATACACTAAAAATCATCTACTCAAGAAGCTTTCCTTGACTCTTCTGACCACATTGTCACTTTCCTATTATGTTTCTCTACCAAAGAATTTAACATATTATATTGTATAGATACTACCTGTCTTTGTTTTCATTAAACCATAGGCTCTATGAAATATGTGATTATTTCTTATTCATCTGTGCTACAAGAGTCTAGATCAGGATACAGTGTGTAAGTATGTACTTAAGTATTAACTTTTCTAGAATTGAAAAAGAAAGAATATTAAACTTTACATAAGGCATCTATGGAGATACTAATTTTCTTTAGTATATTAATGTCATATAACTAGTTTACCTTGGGAGAAAAATACCTCTGTATTCTTGAAATAAGCCTATGTTGCTATGATAGGTTATTTCCATGTGATGTTAAATTTAATCTACTAACAGTTTATATACCAATTTTCATCTATATCTATAGGTTAATTTTGTATCCTTTGGTCACAGTGTTGGACCAAGATTGTGCTAACTATAAAATTTATTAGGAAGGTGCATTGTAAAAGTTTCTTAATTTCAAGCAGCAGAACCTGATTGCAGTTAATAGAACAAATAGTGAGTATCTTGAAAGAGTACTAGATGTTTCACAGAATTAGGGAAAGATCAAAATCATAGGATCAGTGAGAATGAAAGGAATTACAAAAAGATAGGGGTCAGCACTAGTGCACTGGCAGTACGTTATGCAATGCAGACTCTGTTGAGCAGAGTGCTGGGATTGCTAACACTAAACACTTGCTGTTGCAGTCAAATCCATCTCAGAGGAAAGAAGTCTTTCGTGCTCCTGCTTCTTTGTTTTAGAGTTGAAGTCCCTAATAGGAGACTCTGAAGAGCTTTTCCCTAGTGGCAAACATATAGGCTAGGCCTAGAGACAGACGTAATGACATGTGCCTGCCTCTGTTCTACTCATGTTCGGTGACTGCCAAGTAAGTGGCCTGATTTTTTACACTGTGGAGGGAGTCCTTAAACATGCAAAGGAGGTTCAGATGTTGGATAGCCATAAAACATACAAGAACTCTGCCCTAAAACAAACAAAAACTAAAGTTGATTCTAGATTATTATATACTCATTTTGATGACCATAAATAGACTACATTGTATGAGAATTTTTCTGTAAATATTCAAATGTCAATAGAATTTCCTGAGAGAAATTCTTAGATAGTCATGTTTTAATTTTGTCTACGGCTACCCCTTGTGACAGTTCATCTTCATTATCAACCTGATTAGCATTAGAATCACCGTTGAAACACACCTCTGGGTATGTCTATGAGGTTGTTTCCAAAAAGGTCTAATTGAAGAGGAAAGACCCACTCTTCATGTGGGTAGTACCATTCCCTGGACTGGAGTACTAGACTGACTAAAAAGGAGAAGACAGGGGGAGCACCGCCATTCATCTCTCTGCTTCTGGAGTGCATATGCACTGTGATCAGTTGCCTCACGGTCCTACCACAATGCCTTCTCCACCATGATATTCCATATCCCCTTGTCATGTAAGCAAAAACAAACACTTCTTTCATTAACTTGTCTCTTGTCAGGTATTTCCTCACGGTAGTGAGAAAAACCACGAATTTACTGAACTTCTCACGTTGCCAAGTTTTTTCTTAGCAGTTGGTTTGTACATGTAGAAATATAAACTGAAAGCACACAAAGCGAAATTTTATAGAGAATGAAAAAGGCCAAGCATTATGGCACATGTCTGTCATCCCAGCACTCAGAAGGTAGAAACAAGATCAGAAGTTCAGGGTCATCCTTATCTACATAACAAGTTCAGGGCCAGCCTATGCTGCAGGAGACCCTATCCAAACCAAACAAAACTAACTAAAAATGAGTAAAACAAACAAACAGAAAACCAGAAGACAGGACATGGTAGCACACGCCTTAATCCCGGCACTCTAAAGTGGAAGGTGCCTGATCTCTATGAGATCTAGGCCAGCCTGGTCTAAATAACAAGTTCCAGGCCAGCAAGGGCTCCATAGTGAGGCCCTGTCTTTTAAAACAACAAACTCAAAACAAAATGAAATAAACAACACTGTCTCTTATCATTTCTCTGAGGTAATGACCATTAGCAACCATTTCCCTATGCATCCATATAAACAATTTATACATATACATGATATGTAATACAGCATTTATGTACATACACATATATACTGCGTGTAATTAGAAAAAAACATATTTGGAACTAGAAAGATGGCTCAGAGGTTAAGAGCACTGTCTTCTCTTACAGAAGACATGAATTTGGTTTCTAGAACTCACATGCTAGATTAAACTGTCTATAGAACTGTCCAGTCCCATAAATTCACACACTCTTCTAGCACCTACAGGCACTACAATACACGGGCACAGCTACATACATGCAGGCAAAACACTCATACACATAAAATAAAAGTGAATAACTTTATCCTATAATATTTATTTTCATTTAATAGCATATCAAAGTCATCTTTTTATACAATTATATAGAGAGATACCACATAACTTAAAGGGCTTTATGATGCTCGGTTGTATAGACTACCATAATATACTTAACTGATAATGTCCTGGTGGATAATTAGTTTTCAAATCTCTTGCTATTACATATAATATATAATCAATTTAAAGCAATTAATATAGGTTTATTCATATTTTCGTGTCTTAATCTACTTGATAGAGACTAATTGTTGTATATTAAGCTTTTATTATTTGGTTTCTGTCCATTTATCTTTTGATTTTTGATATCATCATGTTTAATAAATATTGATGTTATTTTTTAAGTGCATATAGTTCATAGAGAAAATATTATCAATTTATTTATTTCCAAATCAACATACACTTTTTTCCTGTTTTTTGTTGTTGCTGCTGCTATTGTTGTTAATGTTGTTTGTTTGTTTGTTTACTTGCTTGTTTTTGAAACAGGGCATCCCTTTAACCTCAACTTGCCCGGAACTCACTATGTAGACCAGGATGGCCTTGAACTCATAGAGATCTTCCTACCTCTGCTTCTGAAATATAGGAATTAAGGGCATGTACCTCCACAACCATCAACAAACTAATTTTGTCCTATTAATTTTTTTCTTAACTTATGTTTTATCTGGCATCAATATTGATGTCCGTTTTCATGTGGCATGTGATAGTCATACATATATTCATTCACCCAGTTATTTTTGTTATTTCTAGTAGGCTAATTTTTTTTAACTCCAATAAGCAATACATGTTTGGGTGCATCACCCCTTGATTCAATATTGGGATTTTCCTCTTTCATGATCCTACCTCCCTATAGATGGAAGGGAGGATTGACTCAGCATGATGACACCGTTCTCAAAAGGTGTCTTATATGCTTTTTCATAACACATTCTGATATTATATATATTAGAATAAAACCCTTTTAAAAATTAGTTGAACAAATTATTGTGAGAAAAACCAGCAACACAGATTGAATTTACCAAACTTAATGATTTAGTAACTCCTTTTTATTTTCTTTTTGGTCTTTTTTGAGACAGGGTCTCCCTGTATCCCTAGCTGGCCTAGAACTCACTATGTAGACCAGGATGACCTTGAACTCACAGAGATACGCCTGCCTCTGTCTCCCAAGTGTTGGAATTAAAGGCGTGCACCACCACACTAGGCT
This sequence comes from Eospalax fontanierii, assembly GCA_035773235.1. NCBI lineage: Eukaryota > Metazoa > Chordata > Mammalia > Rodentia > Spalacidae > Eospalax > Eospalax fontanierii. Next base: position 84,375,536 of record CM069525.1, read on the forward strand.
TAATAACTCCTTTCGAAGCAGGACATAATGGCATACAACTGTAATCTCATTGCTAGGCAGGCAAAAGTAGGCTGACCATAAGCTAGAGGCCTACCTAGGCCTTTAGCAAGTCTCTTGCCAGCCTGGGATACTCAATGAGATCCTGTTTCAAAACCTAATAAATAAAAATTAGAAGATAAAATATATACCCTTTTCTACCTCCAGATGAGTCCACACATGCCTAAGAAAATGCTACTCCCACTTTATTTTAGAACAGAAGGGCAATATTTCCTGGATCCCCTGTCTTATCCCAACTTTTCCTCCATCTTGGCATCCTACTGATTGAGATCACCTCGCTTAACTCCTGTTTGTACTTCTCCTTTATATTTATAATATTTGGCTCACCGTATTGTAAGCTTTCTTCCCATGGATCTATGCTCTGTAGACCAGAGTCCAGCTTAATGGAATCCTATTGGATCTATGATTATCATATCAATTGTCTAAGACTGCAAAAACTAACATTTATATAAGTATGTGAGAATTTTGAAAAACAATATAATTATTTTCATTCCTCTTTTCAGATACAGGCAGGGCCAGTACTGGTTATGCCACTAAAGTAGATTACAAAAAAGTCCTTTCTACCACATTGGGACCTGGATGATGAGAGATTTCACGTTCGGCCATTATTCAATCTCATTCTTACATTTCTCCATCTTTTGGATGTTATAATTCACATGCATTTTTGATACCTTCACTAGGCTCAAACATACTTGTTATATCTCCCTTCAACTCCTCACAGGGCCTGGTGGAAGGTTTTAAATGTATACTAAGTCAATAATTATGTAAAATAAAGAAGGGAATAGTAAAACAATTACGGAGGAAATGGAAGAGAATAATCGAGGAAGATGATAACAATTGAAGAAATGTATTTACAAGAAACAGGCTCATGATACATATAATTAGGGTTTGTAGAGGCTACCTCAGTTTATAGTGATAGAAAAGGTAATATAAATGTCTATAATATGCATTTACTCTCTAGAGTCTTTGAAATACACAGTGAGGATGAGAATGAGAGATGGCAGTTTTCATTTAAGAGAATCCAGTGTTGTGGTAGAGCACTTGCCTACCAAGCATGGGGTACTAGGCTCAATCCTCAGTACTACACACACACAGATACACATAGACACACACACACACAAACACATGCACACACATATACACAAAGAAACCATTTAAGAGGACTCCAATCCTAGTAAAATGAAATCAATATCAGCCTGCAACAGTTGAGTCTCTGAACTCTGGTCACCCTTCTAATCGTTCTGTTTAGTAGAAGGTAGCATATATTGACAGAGAAGCTCATATCATGGAAACCTAACAGTCATTTTCCTTATCCTTACAGCATTCATCGGCTGTGCTCCTCCAGACCTGCTCCATGCCTTAGTGCCAATAGCTGTGTCCATCTCACCTGTGGATATTGGCCACCATGCTGTAAGCTTGTTTTTCATTGCATTCTAACAATCATTTCTGCTCTTACTTACACACCAGCATATTAGTAAGTCATAAATAACAATGACTTTATGTTTTCAAGTCCTTAGGACGCCTCTGAAGTTTTTTTCATTTGACCTATTATCTATCAGAGCCTTACGCTACCATCCTGACCTGAACTTTTAGCACAAAACTGCTCCACATCGTCTCTACTAAAACATCTCTTCCTCTCTACTACAAATTATTTTACTTTTTTCCTGATTAAACTAGTTTACTTCAACAATATCTTATGTTAATGTTAATTTCTTCTTATCTCTTCAACTGAATTCTTGCCCGGGGGAGAATTCTTATTTTCCCATACCTCCAGGAGAAGTCTTAGTGCTGGGAGCAAATATCAATTTCAATTTGTCCAGTTATTACAGCTCATATCAGAGTCCTCAAGCCCTTCTATAAATACACCTCTGATCGGTCTGCCCTGCTGAGCATCTAGATATGCCTAAACATGTTTGAATCCACAGTGGGCATTACCACAACTTAGCCTCTTGCTTTAGGACTCCCGCTACACTTCAATAACATTTATAATTAAAACATAACAAATAAACCTGCAAGAACAAAAAAAAAAAAAAGCATGTGGAAGCACTTTGTAAATTGCAAAATGTTTTACAAATACAATAAATTAGAGTGTTTTTCTTATTACTTGTGTCATGTGTTTAATACAGATCCTTTTCAGTGGGACATCAGGTAGGGAAAGCTAAAAAATAGTAAAATAATCGAGAGAGAAATCTAGTTGATTGAAAGTAACTCGAAGTTGCCCTGGAGAGATGGTTCAGAGGTAAGCAGCACTGGCGGTTCAGTTCCAGCACCCACATAGTGGCAGACAACCATTCATAACTCCAGTTCCAGAGAATCTGATACGCTCCTCTGACTTCTTCGGGCATTGCAAGCACAAGTACACTTACATGCATGCAGGTTAAACACTCATACACACAAAATAATTCAAAGTCAATGCAATAAACAGAATTTGATAGACCCATTTGGCTGTGTGTTTCACTTGACAAATAACTACAAATGAAATTTGTAAGATAATGATGGACTACCTAACAAACTAATACTAACCCCATGTACATTAGGCCAGCAAAGATCTAAGTGATGATATATAGCACAGTGAATTACAAAGGTTGACTTCCAGAGTTCAACTACTTGGTTTCGCACCTGAGTCCTATCATTTATAAGTGGTAGGAAATTTTTGAGCAAATAGTCTGTTTCTTGTTTGTAGTAAATTGAGGTAAGTGCACCATCTCCTCCATGGGTGATTTTTTTTTTTTTTGCTTTTTAAAATGTGTTTATTTTAATTTTATGTTTGCCCACATGTATGTAAGTGCACCTGTGTCATGCAATGCCTGCAGAAGCCAAAAGAAGAGTGTCAAATAACTGGAACTGGCGTTAAGGACCATTATTAGTAGCCATGTAGAAGCTGAGATCTGAACCCAGGTCCTCGGAAAGGACCCCCCTCATGTATTTTTAAATTTAACTTAATAAATACCAAATATTATCAGGTCAAATGCACAGCATATACTCAGCATGAATAAATTTTCCAAATCATGAGATCATGCCATTGTAGCTCACATACAAAAAAATAAATTGAATGAATCTATAATTCATTCGATTTCTCACTAAAACAGAAATTTAGGGAATTGTGTTTTTCGGTTAACTACAATGTGGTGATTATTACCCGTAAATAAATTGAAAACTATTTTATTTCTTTAATTTTAAACAAAAGTTAGGAAACAATCTAGGATCTTTAAAGAGTTTAAACAATTTACACACACAAAACTAGCTCATGTGCCTTTTTGCTAACAATTTGGGCACAGGAACATACTATCATAGGTCAAGTTCAAGAAATAGCAGTTGATGCTGAAATGATTAAGAACCTCATTTACTCAAACTGACTACTACAAATGGAGAAGACTCTCACAATTGCCATGGAAAACATCATATTTTTGTGAAGATACAGCTTTATTTACAAATATCAAATAGTGTCTAGTGCATTTTGTTTTAAATTACTGCCATAATTATAAATCACATTTTCTACCAGTATAGAAAGCTGTATTAATATTTCCATGTATATATAGCTGAAGTTCTCAGTATTAGTGAATGTACCAAGCAATTTTTTCTAAAGTACAGCCTTGTAAAAGGAAATTACTTTCATAGCTATTTGAGAGCTTAATTACTAATCAAACATAGATTCACTTTTACTTACAAATATTAGAGTTTATTATGTAATACTTGGAAATAATTGCACTCTAAAAACATTTATTTTCAACAATTCTTGAAAACTAAATGCTTAACATAAACCACAAAATGTTCACCATAACAATGCTTTCAAAATCTGTTTACTAGAACATGAATTTGGAACAATAATAAAAAATTATTTGAATGCCAGCAATGCTTATATTCTCTCCCAGAAAGGCATGGGAATGAGTCAATAACATTCCCATTGGTCTGAAAGCAGGGATGTCTGCCAGAGTCCTGACTCATAAGCAGCCTGTTGGCCATATTTAGCAGACGAGTCTGCAGTTGATTAGCCGTGCTCTAACAATAAATAGCCTATCATTACTGTCAACGAAAAACACTGTGGTATAGAGAATTTCTGAGACTATAACACAATTCATGTTAACCGAGTTTGAATATGCACACATGAAAATATTTTTTTTGTTCATTTTGCTTTCTGTTTGATTTTTCCTTCTTTTGAGACAATGTCTCATGTATCCAGGTTTGTCTAAAACTCACTATGTAGCCTGTGATGACCTTGAACTCTTATCTTGTCTGCCTCTTAAGTGCTGGAATTAGAAGCTGTGCACCATCATCCCTGAAAAAATTCTTAATATGATAATATGATTTCATAAAAAATCCCCATGTAATTTAGTTGAGCAAATGCTTGAACCTCAGTGTGGTTAAGTAAATGATTTTAAGGCTGATTAGCTACTTTCTGGGTTATCTGTATTCTGCTTTTTTCTCTGGCCTTTTCCTTTGACTGGCTGACTTTTGTTCATTTCACTGTTCATTAGCACATGATAACTGAAAGCTTCTCATATGTGCTGTACTGAAGGACTCTGTCCAGGAGGTGTCTACAAATATTTGGTAAAATTGAATTTCTGGACTGTCAATAGATTTCATTTATTCTTGTTTCTTCTGTCTCTTGTGATCCTGAAAATCTGGACTTGGCTGTATACACATTTTTGCCTTGCCATACGGAGAAGTAAAATGAGTCTTTAACAGAAAAATTAAAGATACTGGATTTCTCTTGTTTCTACTGAGAGTTTTTCCCCCAGACTCTATTTTGTACAGTTTACTGAAATGCATATGAGTCTTTGAGAATACTCACTAATTATCTGTTTAATTACTACTATTTAATTGGTGAAAACCTTGAAAGAAATCTATGAATATGTAGATGTTTAGTTATATTTCTCAGATATGAAGGGTTGTTTATATTTTAAATACTTAATTTGGGCACTTATTACTTATACTAATCTCAATCAGAAATATAGTCAGAGAGTGCCAGTAATAACATGCTATTAAAAGTTTATCCTATGATGCATGAACAAGGGTGTGACTCTAAGGAAAACATGACTTATGTATGCTTATGTATCATGAAATACTTTTTCCTGTTGACACCTTTATCACTATGGATTTGAACATTTGTATTCTAAAATGCTAAATACTTATTTTTTAAAATCAGAAAATTATAAAAATTTCCCATAATTGCACTAGTGATAGCCACCAGCTCTTCTGCAATACACCCTTGAAGAAATTTTTTGTTCATTGACTACTTCACCATCCTCCAAGTAGGTCAAATAACACAGTCATATTATCTTATAACTTCATGTTTTTACATTATATATATATGTCTCCATGTATATGTATGAATATGCAAGTGCCACATCAGATTTGTGGAGATCACAGGACAACTTGATGGAGTTAATTCTTTCCTTCTAACATGTGGTCAGCAGGCTTGGCAGCAAGTACCGTTATCCCTTGGTCCATCTCACTGGCTCTTAACTTTGTTTTATCTAGTCAACATGTGCAGGTGCTGTTTTTTGTACTTCACAATATTGTTTGAGTTAGCTACATGGAATTTCATTGTATAAGTGTACTATAATTTGTATACATATTCTAGATTTGGATATTTTCATTTCCTGGGTTTCCTTTTTGTTATTATAACAAAAGCCAAAAGAAATACTCTAGTATGTAAATTTTGTACAGTAATAGAACAAGGGAAAAATTAGTAGAGATTGAACTTTGAATATAATGTCGAATTTTGGATGTATCCTTAAATATTTTCCTTCCTTGACAAATGACTTAATTATAACTGTAGTAAGATTATATAAATTTTAAGACAGTGAAAACAGCAATATAGTTCTTGGAATTTAATACTCCAGAAGCAATGTAATTTCTAGGAATGTGTGTATGACCTTTTTCATTGAATATAGTGCAAATGATTGTACACTGATCTTGCTTTTGCTGGTAGTTTCTGTTTTATGTACACAGAGATGGCTAATTTTTTCATATTCACTATTTTACCAGACATATTTTATTTTGTTTATTTCATTTTTAATGTTTTTATTTTTATTTGAGGATTTCATTCATGAATACTGTTGGGCATAATGCAAGGTGGGCCTATCCAGGCCACCTGCTAGGAGGAATAGAGGAATAGCTCCTGTGGGTGTGGCATTCTGCTCTGGCTAGTTGTGAGACCAGCACCTGGAAAGAATCTGCCTACCTAGGGACAAACTTGCTATTGGCTGTATTTGTTACCCCACCCCTTGAGGTCATTGGCTATCCAGGCCTATAAGAGCTTGTGCACCTATTCAATAAACGAGTTGGCAGTGCCACGCGCTTGGCCTGCTTCTCATCCAACTCCCGGAGTCTGTGGCTTGACTCTGTGTCTACTCGCCCCCAAACCCCTCAGGCTGGCCCCCCAAAGTCCACTTGGGCTGGCCCTGAGTGGTGAGATGTGATGGTAACTGACACAATGATAGAATACAATATATTTAGAATGTATTCACTCCACCTCCTCCTTCCAACTCCCTCTAGATCTCCCACCCTCACCTCCTCCTCCCAACTAACATATCCTATTTTTTTTTCCTTTTTAAAAAATACTCATTGAGTACATTAAGCATTGCTCAAATACACATGGGTATATGGCCATCCAATGGACCAAAGCCACAAGATCAGTGACCACATCCCTATAGAAAAGTGACTTTCCATATCTTAGTAGCCATCAGTTCTCAATAGCTTCTCTGCTGGATGAGAGCTCATGTTCCCCTCCAGATCCAGTCAATTTGACAACCAAAATTAGCCATTCCTGATCGAAAGTTGACTTGTTTCATAATACGCAGGTCTTGTATAGGAAATCACAGCTTCCCTGAGTTGTGAGTGTACCAGTCTTGTTACACATCCAGAAGACACTGTTTCACACAGTCCTCCCTGACTTTTGGCTCTTACAATCTCCCAAACTTCCCTCAAGTTCTATGAATCTTGAGAGAGGAAGTGTGATATAGATGCCCCATGTATGGCTGAGCAGTCCACAGACTTTTGTTTTCTACATTTTGACCAATTGTGAGTCTCTGTATTAGCCAATGTCCACTGCACAAACATGGTTCTCTGATGCGGATTGAAAGTTACAATGATATATGGGTAAAGAGAGGCATTTAGAAGGCAGTTTGATATATGGGGACTTATTAGATTGGCTTACAGTATAGAGTCTGAGTAGCCTAACAATGTGCCACACTGGAGAGCCTAAGAATCCAGTAGTCAGTCCACGAGGATGAATATTTCAGCAGTCTCAATCTGGTGCTGAAAGCCTAGAGGATTCCTGGTCTTCAGTGTACATTGGAAACCAAAAAAGTTGGTTATCATGTTGGTAAATGAATGCCAGAGCAACAAGATAGATTTAAAAACTTGCTGGTGATAGTGATAGCAAGTACGTCAAAAGCAACGGTTCCCTTCTTCCATGTCCTTTTATATGGACTGCCTCCAGAAGGTGCATCCCAAATTTAAGGTGGATCTAGAATGTCCCTCACATTTAGTTAATTCCAGATCCAGTCAATTTGACAACCAAGATTAGCCATTCGAATGCTCTTCCAAAAGACCTGCGGTTGGTTCCCAGCACCGATGCTGACTGTCTCACAGCCTCCTATAATTCCATCTCCAGGCAGAAAGTAACCATGCAGCATATTTTTTAATGTCCTTAATTTTTCCACCTATCAAGAGTCTTTCATTTAATTATATAACATAGCCTTCCTTCCATTTGTTCAAGATGAGTGCATTATAATTATCTTTAACTCTTTCTTCTCTTATACCCATATTCATCTCATCAAGTAGGTGCCCATAGTCAACAACAATATTGTGTTATATATCTAAATTTTTGCTAAAATATAAGTTTTCTATTAAATGTTCTTTTTAAAATTTTGGGAATTAGATTTTAGTTTGTATTTCAAGCTAACCTTGAACTTACGAACCTACTGTCTCAGCTTCTCAAGTACTGGGAATATACATATGTGCCACCATGCCAAGCTATTAAACATTCTTTAAATATAATACCTAAAGTGCAAGAAAGGCAACATTCTTTAAATATAATACCTAAAGTGCAAGAAAGGCAGCTTTAGAAGATTATGTGTGTTTATTGCATGGATTGTGCTGATAGTTTTCTAAGTATTTAGCTCCAACTTCAGCATGTTATATACAAAAAAATATGTACAGCTTTTTCATATATGTTTTAAACAAATACCTTTAGACACATCTTGCAATACTTCTTGAATGTAGTCACTTCTTATAATTCCCAATGCTACATTCAGGTCCAAAGCACCATCATCCAACCACCAAGTTATTATAGTAGCCTCAAATCTATTTTCCCTGAAAGAACATTTGGACTCTTGTGGTTTATATCCAAAGAAATATATGCTAGAATGTTAAACTGAGTTATTATTTAAAACTTGGCAATGTAATCTCACCTTACTTAGAGTCAAAGCTAAAATGTTCTTCATGGACAAACGAATACTACAGAATATATATCATTTCTTCACCCGTCAGCAGTCTTCTTTGAATCCTTTTTTCTTCTCCTCCCTTCTCATTTATTGTCAGCCTATTCTGTCATCATTCTGTTTTTCTATTTTTTTTCTTTTGCCTGTGCGTATATATGTGTGTGGTGTATGCGTATATGTGTATGCATGTGTATATGGGTAGGGGTAGAAATGTCTGTGTGTGTGCATGTGAAGGACATAGGTTGATGTCAGGAGTCTTCCTTAATTACGTTCAAGTTTACTTATGGAGGCAGAGTCTCCTCCCAAACTTGGAGCTATCTGATTTGGCTAATATAGCTTGGCAGTTTGATCCACTGATCTCCTGTCTCCACCCCTCGAGTAATAGGATGACAGGTTGGCCTCCATGCCCACTCAGTTTTTATGTGTGTGCTATGAACCAAACTCTGGTTCTCACACTTGCACAGTCAGCACTTTTCCTAATGAACCATCTCTCCAGTACCTTCATTATATTTTTCTAATAATCATTGATTGCATAAAACGTGAACTTTAAGATGAATTCCACAATACTACAAAAGTAATCATGCGTGGTAGTGCACACCATTAATCCCAGCACGTGTGAAACAGGCAGGAGGATCTCTGTGAGTTTGAAACCAGCCTAGTCTACACAGCGAGTTCCAGAATAGCTGGGACTAAAGGGAGACCCTGTCTCATTAATACCAAAAAATTGGTCTGGAAAGATGGCTCAGCGGTTAAGAGCACCTCTTGCAGAGGACCTGGGTTTGATTCCCTGTACCCACATATTCGATTCCCAGCTCCCTAGTCCGAGCTAAAAACATCCATTACCCCAGTTCCAGAGGATCTGATGTACTCTTCTGACCTCAGGCATTGCACGACACAGGAGCAATTACATATATGCAGGCAATACACTCCTACACATAAAATAGAAATAATAAATAAAATATTGTTCTTAAATACCAAAAAAGTAATCAATGGACCATCGACTGCAATGAGCTCAGTAAACTTTGCATCCTTTACCTATTCCCTCTAAAATATCACCCACTCTTTCATTTTGCTTCTCTCTCTCTCTCTCCCTCTCTCTCTCTCTCTCTCTTTCTCAATAGCTGCTACATTTATGTCACTGACTTCTGGGCCAGTGGTAGCAAATACAGCTGATACCTTTAGAATTTGTTCTGTATGTTCTACCAGAACAGCTTCTTCTCTATTTGGTCTTCTCAATTGTTTATGTCATAGGCCTGCCAGTGGCTATCAGTCACGCCGACATGCATTCCTTAACTCAAATTTTGATGGAAACTGCTATAATCAGAAATGAATTATTGACCTGCAAGGAATTAGATATGGTAATTCAACTGGTTGTTTTCTTATAAACATGTACAATTCTAGTTTGAACCACTGTTACTTAGTGTTACATTAGTTCTCTATTGATCCTGAAAATGTATAAATATCTAAGACATTCTGGGCTCTCTTGATTTTTCAATTCTGAGAGTTTGGCTTACTGTGGAACAATTCTCTCTGTTATACCTAAGGGCCTCAGGCAAAATGGAATTTCTTAATCTACTGAAAAGCCTGACTGTTTAGATAAGAGGAATTTAATTGACTTACTTATTTAGGAGACTCTGCTTGGAGATGAACTATGGGGAAAAAAATAGCTCCACTAGGAAATTTTTTCTTTTTCTTCTTTAAACTCTGATATCTCATAGTCTAGAGATGCTCACTGGGGCTTTAAGTGGATTAATTACTGTTTAAAAAGAACCTTTATAAATGAAAATTATCTAAGTACTAAGATAATCATTGAAACTTTAACTGCCATTTTTATTGATGTTAACCTTCTAATTTCATACTCTTTTCTATAATGCCACCAGATTGTAGGTGAGCTCCCAAAATAGACAGTTACTAGGACCAAAACTATTATATGACCTAATATGCAAAATAGCTCTGGGAAAGGAATATCAAAACTGACTTGACTGTAGCAATGGCCTGTGTTTTAAAAGGATTTGTTTTGATTTGATTGTATCTTAAACAGTTTTTCAGGGATTTATAAATGAGAACATTTTTTATTTAGTGTAGCACAAAAAAGACTATTTATGAAAATCATTTTAGATTAGCTATAAGAAAATTTGTTTTAAAACTCAGACTTGGAATTTGAGTTTAGGAAAAGGCCAGACTAATTTTCATGAATATCTTGATATTGTAAATCTTGTCCCTTCTTCCCTGAATGTTTACTACATTTACACTAATAAGGCTTAATAAGATGCTTTGAATTATTTCTCTTTGAAAATCAATTTTAAAAATAGCTTCAGGCTGGCAAGATGGTTCAGTTTGTAAAGGCAACTACAACCAGTCGTGATGATCTGAGTTTGATTCCCAGAACCCACTTGGTAGAAGTGGATAACAAACTTCTGCAAGTCCTCCACATTCATGTACACACACACGCACTCACTCACATACACACACACACACACACACACACACACACACACACAAATAAAATAAATAAATAAAAGTAAGTAAATAAAATGTAATCATAATCTTCACCAGCCTTGATGGTACATACTGTACATACCTAGTGCAATCCTAGCATTAGGAAAGCAGAGTCAGGCAAATCTGAGCTTCAGGCAGCCTGATCTACATAGAAAGTTCCAAGTCAGCCTGGACTACATACAGACCAGACAGGGCTGTCCTTTCACATACAAAAAAAATCTTCATTTGGATTTATAAACCAATTATCTAAAAGAGAAGCAATTCAATATATTCAGCCTGCATGGAAAACAGAAACGCTGTGCTGTAAGATTTTATTTCATTATTTCTGAATATCTTGAAAAGAAAAAAGAAGAGAAAGAAAACTAAAAGGAAAGGAAGTGGGGAAAAGGGAAAAGAAAAGGCAACTAATATGAGCTGAATAGAAGCTGCCAAGTTCTGAAGCATGGAAATTCCTGAAAGGTGTGTGAGAATATTTGAATTTTTTCCTTGTTTCTAACTCTGCGGAAGGTTAAATTTTTTTAACTACTGTGTAATTAGAATATAGAATATATAACAAAAGAAGATCCATTAGTTTGCTGTATCTACCTGTGCTTAATCAAGGATCTACTGTTCTGCATAGCATAGATAATGATTAGTTAATGTTCTTCTCAGATAGCTATATGTATTATAATACTATGGATACCAAAAGTTAACTGTTGAATCTACTAAAAAATTTATTAATTTTTCAGGCTTTTCTCTTTGACAATACTACCTAATTTATTTCTTTTCCTTTAGTATGTCTATAGAATAGTCTCTGAAAACTTAAATGAAGAAAACTGATATGTTATATTACAAATGAAGGTGCATTGTATTCTCCTGTAGGATTCTAAATTATAACTTCATGAAAAATGAGACGAGGAGATAGATGGATAGCTCAAGTGGGTTAGAAATGCATAATGCTCTTCCAGAGGACATGAATTTGGCTCCCATCACCAGGACCAGGCAGCTCAAAAACACCTGCTTTTCTAACTCAGGTCATCCAAGGCCCTGTTTTGAACTCTGCAGACACCTGCAATCACATGCACAGACCTACCCCTAATACACATAATAAAAGAAATGAATTGAGCACTTATAAAATAAAAGTGATCCACAAGTAAAATATGTTCAGTTTGGTAAAGCAATAAAATCACATACATTAACAGAGGTGGAATGCTGAACAAATTTTTTCTTAATGGAAAAATAATAAGAGAATAATTATCTGTAATAACCGATTGGGAAATGAAACGGCTAACCTCTAGAGAAATATGTGGTCGCCTTTATGAAAACAATAGTATTCTCACATCCTTTGATGTTTCCCCATTGGATTCAGTAACCAAAGGGTGAGCGTGTGTCACTTTAGTTACAGTTTGTAAAGTATTTGAAAGGTAGAAACACAATAATAAAAATAAATGACCAATTTTCACTGCCGTATTAAAGGTTAAGAGAGAGGTGCTATACACATTTTATCAATGTATTAAGAACCAGAAAAGGAATGAGTATTAGAGTTAATCAAGATTAAGGGAGAATTATAAAACACTCCTGGGGAACTGAGCAAATGTTATCATTGAGCAACTAATGAACAATGACGGATACAATTTAATATCTCTGTATACAAGTCAATGCACATAAGAAAATATTATATTGTTAACTGTTAAGATTCTGTATTAGTACTACATATTAAGGGGGGAAAAGCTTTTAAATGCCCACCATAGATAATGAAGTTGTCTACTCATTGTTAAGCTGTGGACAAATACAAGTGTTAAGTGTCATGAAACAAGAGAAGACGTATTCATGATACCACACATACATACACTAAGCTTTGTAAACACAACACATACAGGCTAATGATAATAATAATAATAATGTGAATGAATGAATAAATAGTCATTTAGCCTTGCTTACAACAAGAAAATGCCTTTTAGCATTTTCAGTCAATAACACAGTTATTGATATATTTAGATTTTCATCATCACTTAGTGTCAAAAAATTAAATAAGAAAACATAGAATCACAGCTCAAGTACATAAAAGTGTCTAATCATAATGTAAGACAGTGCAAGCTCATCGTTAAGAGCATAGACTTGATAAAAGGCATACCTAACTTTTAGTCACCTCTCAGAAGATAATCTTTACATTAAGGGACCAACCAATTATCCAGAAAATAGCAAATTCTTAATACTCAGTAAGTGAAGGTTTTTAAAATATAAATTGTTCATCACAGATCTTATGGAACTCATCAGACTAAATCAGATTGCTTAAAACTTATATATGTTTACATTAAAATATAACAATCTAATTGGTCTTAAGGCACTCTCAGTGGGAGGGAACTCATGTGTGGCACTGTAATTATAGCCAACTATACATAGCTGGAGAGGACATAGGTCCTAGAGAAAACCCTATCTCTCTCGTATCTGTAGATAAATTTACCATATGCTAAATATGGATCCTTACATTTACAGACAAGTGTATCATGTACTACTCCCCAAAGAAGCTTCTTTTTGCAACAAATGGATGCTATTACAGAGTTCCACAACTGGTTGCACACAGAAAATATAGGTCTGAGAGATGTCCAACTCTAGGTGACACATCTACAGTGAAACCTCTATACCTAATGTTCATGGAACATAGTGAAACAAGAGATAGAGTACTACTGCATCCTTCAACTCTCATCAGCAAAGCTTCTTTATACAACAGAGTGTGAGTCACACAGAAGGCCACAGCTGTCCAAGTTTTAGAGAATAAGGGACTGCAGAGTGTGTGTCTCTGGATAGGACTCCTGTTTTAAACCTCACCCACCAACGGTTCAGTGACCATTTTGAAAGAGGGAGCAGAAAGAGTATAAGAGTCAGAGTTGGTCCATGAACATAGGGAAACAGAAGTTTCAGGTCACTGGAAGCTTGCTCATGTGAACTTGTTGGCAACATGCATAAGACTTATGCCGACTCAATCAGACAAGTGCCCAGAATGGAGCGAGGGAAATGGCCATGGTTCCTAGTCCTAGCCTGGGAACTGTTGGAAACTGATTATTGCTGGATGAGGGAGAGTAGATCTTTAAGATCTCTAGATAGGCTAACTAGATTCCAGTGAATGAACTTGTACCGAAAGACATCTGGGTACAAATGTTTAAGTGGATAGGGCTTAATGTATATGACATAATGCATGAGGTTCAGTGAGGGGGTGTGGGGAGTAAATTTGACTAGGAACTATTATATGAAATACACAAAAACTCAATAAAATATTAAAAATTCATTCTTAAAAGTACATAAAATACAAACACAACTCAGTTACTTTTTACCAAACGAGTATGTGTAACCCATGGTCTGACTCAAGAAATACGGCTTAAAGTCAAAAGGCTTTGCTTATTTCCTTCTTCACTCATTTCCATCCTCCCGTCCATGGATAGTCACTACTTACAGAGATTAGTTTTGCATCTTTTAAATGTATGTAAATATAATCAAAGGGAACATGGTCTTATATGTGTGTGAGTTCTCCCTTAATATTATGCTCATAGGACTCATCCTTGTACTTGCCTATGGTAGTTGTTCAATTTCCTAGCTCTGAGGTATTCAATTGTCTGACTTGCTCAGTTTATGTATCCATTCTTCTCTGGGTTAACATTTTTTTTCAGTTACTAAAAAAAAAACTCTAATAAATATTTCTTGATGAATATATGTATGCATTTCTCAGGTTCAGAATTTCTATGCCATAATTAAGTATATGCTTAATCAAATTGATTAAATATGATTTAATCAAAGCAGAAAAGTAGTTTTCCAAAGTGATTATAACAACTTACACTTCCACCGCCAGTAAAAGAGATTTCCAGTTGCTTTACATCTTAACCAAGACTTCATTTTGAAGGCTTTAATTTTTTTAATTTAGTCTCTCCAGTGAGTATAATTATTTGCTATGAGAGTATGCATCCAGATGTTTCTTGTTTATATATAAAAATTTAAAAAAAAAACAATGGTGGGAGTGTTTGATTATCCTGATTATACAGAATTGAGCTGCTTAAGTAAAATTGATTAGATATACCTGTTGTAGTTTGGATCTAAAATGTCACTAGAAGGCTCCTGCCTTTGAAAATTTGGCCCCTAGCTGGTGGCACTGTTGGGAGGTAGTAGAGAATGTAAGAGGTAGAACCTGGTTAGAGTAATTAGGTCACTGGAGGTCCGCCTTTGACTCTGTATTCAAATTCTCTCCTCTCTCTTCCCCCCTCCTCTCTCCCACTTTCATTTGTCTCTCTCCCTTCCCTCTTCCCTAGCTGCCATGATGTGAGCAGCTTTCCTTTTTTTATTATTTTTATTTTATGTATACGAGTATATGTTATGTAAGTTCACCTGTGTTATGCAGTGCCTGTGGCAGTCGGAAGAGGGTGCTGGATCCACTGGAACTGGAGTTATCAACCGTTGTTAGCCACCATGTGGGTTCTGGGAATCAAAGCCAAGTCCTCTGCAGAAACAACTAGTGCTCTTAACCACAAGCCATCTCTTCAGCCCCACCCTCCTGGAGTAGCTTCTCTATGCCATGCACTTCCACCACGGTGTTTGATGTGGACATAATCTGGACAAAAGACTTTTATTTAATCTTGCAATGAAAAAGTTAATTTTAGCCTAACTTATCATATAGACAAGTTCACTGAGCGTTAGGCGCCTCTAGTAACCTAAACATAAAGCTCATGACCCTTCCTTGCCCTTAACCCAGGACAATGTGTGAATGAGTGCGTGAATATTTTGCATATCAAGCAAGCATTGTACATAGTGCTTATCTTATTGAAGGCAATGAGATAAGTATCCCATTTGCATTGTGAGCAGTTGATAGGATTAAATTGGTAACATCTGTTAGTGGTTGTGTGCATGTGTTGTCCTAGGTTAATAGGGGTCAGAAGGGACATAGTTCTTTGATAAGACATCTCTTTACTTTCCCCATTTCATGCTGGATATGCTGTTTCCGTAAAAGAAACAGTGAGTCCTTCATTCGAAAGCTGTTTGAAAAGAATTCTGAAAGAACAAGTTCAGAAAACCGTTCAGGTCTCCTCTTGGCTAAAATGGATGTGAAGAGTCAGGCTGTTTTTTTTTTAGGCAAAGATGTACTGTGGCATCGTATAGCATTGGCAGAGTTTGTTCTTTATGACAGGCCCAGCATCAATCAGACCAGCTGAGCATAGATTATAATCTCTGAAATAAACCTTCTCCTTTGTTTTCTCAGTATCCTGTCATAGTAACAAAAACTAACATAATGCCATTATTATCCATCAATTCCTTTAATTAATTAATTTGTTTTTATGTGTATCAGTGTTTTGCCTGTAAGTTCACCTTTGGGTGCACTGCCTGCAGAGGCCAGAAGAAGATGACAGGTGCCCTGAAACTGGAGTCACAGATGACATTTATCTGCAAAACAGGTGCTGGGATGTGAACCCAGGACCTCTGTAAGAGAAGTCAGTGCTGTTAGCCACTTAGCTACATCTCTAGGCCTTCATTCCATTTCTTTAAAGTGAATATTTTAGCAAGCCTCAGTAAGTTATATTTTTATTCATATTTTTAGCATATATGAGTGTTGGACATGCTTGTATGTAAGTACACCGAGTGCATGCAATGCCCATGGAGGTCAAAAGAGGGGGTCGGGTCCCCTAGAGCTGAAGTTATGGAGAATTGTTAGACACCATGTGGGTCCTGGGAACCAATACCAGGTCCTCTGCAAGAAAATCCAGGGGTCTTAACCACTGAAACATCTGTCCAGCCCCTGAAAGTTATTTTTATAGATCAATATCACACTATTTCTAATGATTATAAGGACAAGCAGAAGACCCAGATCAGCCAGCACCATGTTAATGGAAAAGAGCAAAATTTGAGTACTTACACTGTTTGATCTCAAGACCTACTCTAAAACTGCAGCTATTGAGACAAAAGTTAAGCATTTCTGAAGAAAAAATAGACAACTATATCAGGAGAACAAAGTACCGGTCACCAAAACAAACTGACACAAATCAACTAAATGGAATGTTGACAAAGAGAAGATGCAATACAATGGACTCTTTCCAACAAATACTTGTTGTGATGATTTGAATGAGAAATGACCCCTACGTACTCAAATATTTGAACCCTTTGTCCTCCATTGGTGGTGCTGTTTTTGGAGGTTTACTGCGTGGAGCCTAGCTGAAGGATGTATGTCACTGGAGGCAGATTTAACAGTTCATAACCTTGCTCACTTCCAGTTTGTTCTCTCCATGTTTCCCATTTAAGATGTGAGTGCTCAGCTTCCTGTTTTGGCTTCTATGTCTACTACATGTTGCAGTGTTTCCCCACCTGTATGGACTCTTATCCCTCTAGAACCACAAGCCCAAGTAAATTCTTGCTTCTATAAGTTGTCTCGGTTGTGTTGTTTTATCACAGCAACTGAAAAAATCGTCTTTTCAATAAATGAAAGCCTTTCAATAACTGGACATCCACATGCTAGAAGATGAATCTCAAAACAGATCTTACATCCTTCACAAGAACTACTCAAAATATATCATAGCTATAAATGTGAAATTTTAAAACTCTTGGAGGATAATACAGGAGAAATTCTAGATGACGTTGAAGTTGGTGGCGACTTTTTGTATATGATGCCAAATGCATAATGTATCAAAGAATTGACAAGATAGACTTTATTCAAAATAAGAACTCCTGCCATGTGTGGTGATGCATGCTTCTAATTTGAGTATTCAGGAGGCTGAGGAACAAGGATGGTGAGTTTGAGGTCTACTTAGGCTACATAAAAATACATTGAATGAATGAATAAATAAATAAGTTTTTTGATCTGAAAGAAATTATCAAGAGAATAACACAAGGCAAGAACTAAAAGAAAATATTTAGAACATACATTTCTGTTAATATTGCTACCCAACATATCCAAAGAACCCTTGAAACTTAATAAGACACAAAATCCAATTAAAAATAGGCCAAAAATATGAAGAGTCATTTTACAGAAAGCATACAGATGACAACTAAGCATATGAAAAGATACTCAAAATTAAGGAATTTAAAATCAAAATACTGAGGCAGGTATAACTCAGTTGTCGAGTCCTTGCCTAATGTACAGGATGTCTTAGCTTTAATCCCCATGAGAAAGAAGGAGGACAGGATGGCGAAGGAAAAGTAGAGGGACAGGGAAAAGAGAGAGAAGGTTAAATGTATATTAGTATATGAAAGAAATATGAAAAGGCTGTATTGGTCTAACTATAAGACATTTTGAAAAGTGAAAATTTAGGCAGACAATATAAAGATCAATGGTTGTCAAGAAGACAAGGCAGGAAGAAACAAATAGGCTAAAGAAAGAGGTCTATTAGAGCTAAAATTTCTGTATGGTGCTACCATGATGAATATATAATACCACTATATGTGTGCCCCACAGAATATTCAACACAAAGATTAAGTCCTAATGTGAACTATAGACATTGAATGATAATGATGCCTCAGTGTGTTTTCCTGGACTGTAATAGATATATCAGTCTGGAATGAGATGCTTCTCATAGAAGAAGCTATGCCTATGTGGGGGAGGTAAATGGGAACCTTGTGCCTCTCTAACTTTCTGTGAATCTGAAACTGTTCTCAGAAACAAATCCAATTTTGAAATGTAAAGAAAAACCTAATTGTTCCTTGGGGATACACTAAGGATTCATCCGTTTTGAGCATTATTATAAGAGTGGAAGAAAGCAAGAAATTAAAGGCCAAAAATGGTGGCACACACCTACCATGTGAGAGGTGAAAGCAACAGGATCATGAATTCAAAGTTAGCCTGGACTGCATATTAAGACCCTGTCTTTAAAAAGGAAAGCTAGAAATTGCCAATATTTTAAAGCATGGAAGTTTTCATTAAGATCCACCCACCCTGAGCTGCAGCAATGCCTCAGCACCTAACAGTAGTGGCTCCTCTTGCAGAGAACCTGCAATCAGTTCTAAGTACACACAGGGCTGTTAACAATCACCTGTAACTCCACTTTCAAGGGATCTGATGCTCTCTTCAGTCCTTTGAGGCAATGTACACACACGATGCATTTAGATACATGCCTGAAAAATATTAATACAGATAAAATTAAAATAAACAAAAACCTAAAAGGGTACACTCACTCAAGCCAACAAAATCCCTCAGTGGGTAAAAGCACTTGCCACCAAACCTGGCACCTTGAGTTGGATCCCCAGAAGGAGAAGAGAACTGGCTCTGCACAAGTTGTTGCCCATTCTCCACACACGATGCATGAGAGTGGGCAAACACACACACTCTCTCTCTCACACACACAGACACACACACACACAGAGAGAGAGAGAGAGAGAGAGAGAGAGAGAGAGAGAGAGAGAGAGAGAGAGAGAGAAATTGTAGATAAATAAATGTAAAATCTACTAAGTCAAGTCAAATTATACACAAACTGTCCTCATTGTGCAATGATGAGGGTAAAATCTTAGAATATATTTCTTAGCTGTATTCATTTCTTACCATCTGGAGCAGGGCTATTTTTAAGGTAGGTAGTCAAACAGTGTAGTGAGATATGCATAATACTTACAGCCTCCCTTCATCCTAGTATTCTGTTATGGTATACTCTTCTTTTGCTCTTGACATAATGAATCATATCTGCCACACACATATAGATAGATACAAATATAGAGATAGATACAGCTTTGATTAGCTCGGTGATTTATTTTTAAGACAGAGTCTTATAACCCAAGTTGTCCCAAACTCATAGCAAGCTTCCTATTTTAGCCTCCCAAGTGATAGGATCACAGGTGTAAGCCACCATGTCCAGTTGTGCCTCTTATTTTTAAAACATAGAATATTTACCTCACTCATGGGCTGATACACAGAAGATGTTCAAAATTTGTGGAATATTGTATTAGTCAGGATTCTCTAAAGAAACAAAAATTATATATATATACATATATATATATATATATGCAATTTACTGAATCCATTTTGAATCCATTTAGTGGTACAAGTGTGTACATGTATTTAGGGCTGACCACTTATGTTTAGATAACATTAATAATAATTCTAAAAGACAGGAAATTGGAATGGGGTGGGGAGAACATGGGAGAAGTGGGAGAGGTAAAGGAGGGTTGGAAATGATGTAAATCCAATGCTCAAGTTTGATGTTATCAAAGAAAAAAAACAGGGACTGGAGAGATGGCTCAGCAGTCAAAAGGACCCTGATTCCATTCACACTACCCACGTTGTGGCTAACAACTATTCATAACTCTAGCTCCAGGGAATTCTGATGCCCTCCCTAACCTCCGCAGGCTTTGCATGATATGTGTGCACTTATATACATGCAGGCAATACACTCATACACATAAAATTAAAATAATAAAATATTTAAATAAGCAAATATAAGTGAAACAAATTACTTGATTCTTATTTTTTAAATAGGAACAACACAGGGTAAACATTCCCTATCATAAAAAATGGAAATCGGAAATCTAGTGTGATGGCCACCACCTGTAATCTGAAAAGTTTGGAGGTAAAGGCAGGAAGTTCAGGAATCCGAGGTCAGCCTCAGCTACATGGTAAGTTTGAGGCAATCTTGGACTACACATGGCCCTATCTCAAAAACAAAAACATATATTTTACTTCTTGAACTTGTAAAGGCCAAATTCCTTGAGTCTGGATATCTCATAATTATCTTTTTAAACTGCATGACATTTTTTCTTAAAAGGGCAAATAATATTTGAATTAGACAGTCTTTTAAAGTGGGTTGAAAGTCCAATCAATTTTAAGTTTACTGATGATGCAGTTGGCCACATTTCAAATGACCTGGTTTCTCCATTTGAGCTTATAAAACGTGTGTGTGTGTGTGTGTGTGTGTGTGTGTGTGTGTGTGAAATTTATTCATGCCTTTTATTTAGTGTTTATCATAGTAGGAACAAATGCCAGATGGAGCTCTAAATCTCTGAAATGTGAAGTAAATTAGAGGCCATTTCTATGAATTTAGAATTATTTCTTTTTCTTTTTCCTTACTGTTGTGTATACCATTAACAATATTTTAAATTATTCCTTGAGAACTTCATATAATATATTCTGACAATATTACCCTCTTCTCCCACCCCCACCTCCCTACTCAGCCTACTTCATGTTCTTTACTTTCCCTAACTGGTTGGGCCCCAAATCACTATATTTGATAGGTATGCAGCAATTTTATTCTTAGCTTTCTGACTGGTGAACTTTTTATTCTATACTGATATATAAGTAGCCTGCTTTGGAATAGAAATAGTTTAAGATTATGAAAAATATCCTAAAAGTGATAGAAAAAAGCAATAATTAAGGTAAATCAAAAAAAGAGATCATGCATTTGTATGAAAGCCATCTGTGGTGGGATAATAGGAAAAGAGATAAAAGCAACATAAATTTTTGTCCTTTTAGATATAAGGTTAATGTAATCTGGGACCGTGAAAAAAATCTATGGAACGTTTTATCATTCAATCCATATAACCAACCCTCCATCTACTATTGAACACTGTATCAGAAAGATGTGAATTAAATAGATTTCTAAAAATGCATTTGATACCTAGATCTCTAAACCTTGAAAGTGTAATTTAGGAAATCCTACCTTCGTACCTGAAATGATTCCAAGGACAAACTCATTTATGGGAATAGCCTCCAAAAACCTAAATTTTATAAGTAATCCTTTATTTTTTAGTTTTTCTTTTCAAATGTCAATAAAAAGCTGAAATCATCCCATTAAAGCTTGATAATCCATACTTCTAGCATGTAAGAACCTAGTTATTCTACAAATACCTGCCATTCTTCTATCATAGTGGTACCAGTAGAAGCAGTCTTCCACTGTTTAAGAATAGTAGCAGCACCTATGTAGCAACAACAACCTTTATCAGTCTTTTAAAGTACTCCCTTTAGGCATATTTGATTCAGAATGCAGAGCAACAAGTCAAATCTTACTAAGATGTAAAGCATGATTAATGTACTATAGTTACTTTGTCCAATTATAGGCCCCAGATTTCTACAATCAAGTATAGAAGTCCAAACGCAACCATTCCTTTGTAATCATTGTAACTAGTCTTTGAACATCAATATTTATACATCAGGTATATGACTGATGAGAATCACTACACTACTGAACCCTTCCTCTAGTTTTGACCCAAATACAGAGAGAACATCTAGATGGGTAAGACTAGAGTTAATGTAAGGGACAATTTGTTTGACTTCATGGACTGACTTTAATGGAATGAAAAGACAAACACATTGTAAAAAACTATTTTTTAATGTAAGTATAAGTAAAACTCAAAACTGTATAATTACTCAGCAGTGAATGAAGCCTGCAACTAACTCCCTGCCAACACTACCCAATAAACTGATAAACGTGGAAAACTATACAGAGCTATGTCAGACACATTAGAATAACATCTGTTAAATGTTTCCTATACCACATTTCTTTCCTGCTTATGATTTCCATTCATCGTTTTCTTCTTACCTAACTTTGAACTAAGCTGAAATAAGAAGCAAATAAATGCACAATAAATGTTACTATGGTTTCTGCAGTATAAATGTTTCAGTATATTTTTACATATTTTTGTCAATGATCCTAGAAATATTAAAGAACAGCCTAGACATAATGGGCAAAGATAAAATACCATTATCTTGATCTCAATATATTTGAGAATTTTCTGAAAATAACTTTGTATAAACATCAACTTTAAGAACTGATATTTTATTATTACTTCAGAAAGAACCTTTTTCTATAAGTAAAATCACATGTATTACAACACTGAATTTTCACATGTGAACAAAGCATTTTATATATATATGACCTTGCAATCATACATATATATATATATATACATACATATATATGTATGATTGCAAGGTCATAAACAGATTTTCCCACAGTTACAGGTCTATCATTTATGGCTCACTGGAGATTGTGACTCTGCTCCTGCCTCTCAGATGCATTTACAACTCTGAAAATCAGCTCTCCTCACCAAATGGCCTGTGAGGAAAGGGGAGGCAGGAAGAAAGGAAGGTACAAAGCACTTAGAGCTATAAACTTCCCTCTTAGGACTGCTTTTGAATTGTCCCAGGAGTTTTGTTGTGCTGTATTGTCTTTTTCATTTAATTCCAGGAATATTTTTATTTCTTCCTTAATTTCTTCACTGACCCATTCAGTAGTGATCAGGACTGACTCAGTCATTCTTCCATTCCTCCTTCCTTCCACCTCCTTTCAGAGGCTACATTTGTATCATCTCTGAACAGGATCATGAGATGCCACCCCCCAAGAGTAGTAAAGTGGGAAAGCAATGGTGGAAAGAGCAAGAAATCTCCACCCAAATGCAGTGGCTGAGATGGAGGCCAGTTTACCTTTGTTCTTTAGTGGTGAAGAACTCAATTGGGAAAGGGAGAAAAATATTTGTCTTTGAAATATTCCATATGCAGATTTTTTTCAAAGAAACCCCTAAGTTATGAAAAGTTCAAGTTAAAAAAAAAAGAAAATCAGTCTATTATAATTTTTTATGACTCAACAACTGAAAAAAATCTTTTTACAGTTGAAATACATGAATAATTGTTTTACTCATGTCAGGATCACTACATGATTTGAATAGGCAATGTGCTCCCCCAAAAATCGTGTGCTAGGGGTTACTCCCTAAATGCTCACATTGTTTTGTGAGGTATTATAAACTTGACAAGGTTTGACCTTGCTGGAAAAAGTAAGTCACTAGGGAAAAGTCTGTAAAGGCTACATCTTATCTCCTGTCCCTTCGTTGCTTCCTGCTTCTTGTCTGCCATTATGTGAACAGTCTCTTCAGTCATACACTCCCATAGGCACAGTGTTCTGCTCAAGTACCCTGGGTCAAACAACCAGAATCTTCTGAAACTGTGAGAAAAATATATAATTTCTCCTTTAAATTGTTTTCTCACATATTTTGGTCATAGCAACCTGAAAGTAATTAATGAACCTATTTTAATGAGCCATCTGGTCTTCTAAGATAGAAATCTGTGCTTTATTCTTGAGATGTCCTTCTATTTAAATTGTGGCATCTGATCTATGTCAGTTCTACATTGGATATGTTTGATTATCTTCTGAGAGCCTATAACTAGTAATCCCAATCTTTTCTATTAATTTAAATTTTTGCTGTGTTTGATTTGATCTTAATGACATACACTATTGAGGTTTTCTATGTATTCCTCCTATAGCCAATCTCTCCAAATCATAGTAAGGAGTCTAATGGAATGATCCTTTTTAAATGAGAATTTTAGGGTATTTAAAGATACATAAGTTATTTCTCTTATGATTTTACATCCTACAGTCCTTAACTTGGACTATAAAGAACTGACCTTAACTTAGCTCCGCAAGTTCATCTCTGCCCATTTTCTTCATAAATCCATCCAGTTTATTGTTTACTTAAAGTTTCTTCAACCTTATATCTTTGTATGTGCCATTGTTTCATATTCTACAGTGCATCACTTCAAATCTCTACTACCAAACACCAATATGCAGTTTATTGTTTATCATTGTGTTTTGTGATACTTATAATAGGCTATTAAAATTGACTACAGGGGCTGAAGAGATGCCTCAGCAGTTAAGAGCACAAGCTGCTCTTGCAGAGAACCTAGGTTTGATTCCCAACATCCACATGACAGCTAACTCCAGTTCCAGGGGAATTTGATACCCTCTTCTGACCCCCTCTGGCATTGCAAAACATGGGTGCATTTACATTCATTGAAGCAATACACTCATACACAAAAAAATAAAAATAATAAATAGAATATTTTTAAAAATAAATGACTACAATTATTTAAAGTTCAAAGAAAATAAATATTGCATGGTACCATCAGAGACTGTGACTCCTACTTAATATTTTAGCATTATTATAATGAGGGTTTGCCATTTTTGTTTTGTTTCGGGATGTGATTTGTCTTTCCTTTTTATAGTATCTGAAAAATAACATTTAATAAATGTTTGTGAAAGAATATATGAGAGCACATTTGGAGATAAGAATTTATCAGTAAGTGGAAATAACGATGAACACAAAGATTAATTTTCCCCATGTTTGAGATTAATGGTCAAATACAAGTACCTGGTTAAATAGAGATAGCATAGGAATATACTTGGCTTTTGAGACACAGTCTCACTATGTAGCTGGATGTCCTAGAGCTTGCTATGTAGACCAGGCTGGCATTACACTCACAGAGATCCTCTTGTCTCTGCCTCTCAAGTGCTGGGATTAAAGGTCTGCACCACCATGCCCAGCTGGAATATACTGATCTTAATGTTTATTTTAGAATGTTAACAGTTAACTGGTCCCAAGAGATGAAACCATTGAATTATGTAGAGGTTCATATACATTCTCAATTCTGGAACTATAATCTCAAGTATTAGTACTGCCATTTTTATTTCATGTATCATTCTGACTTCTTGCCTTATTATACTCAATCTTAGTTTCATACCTTACATGGAATGCATGTGTACAATGTCTCCTTATTTATGATTAATATCTTCCTGGATTGAAACATCTTCATGATTGGTTCCATTCCACCTCTTCAAGGACCTTATTATACCAAGCATTGATCTGACTCTACTTAACAACATAACTGTGATCTATTTGATTGACTGAATTTCTCCTAATGCTTGCTGTTGGGATCATGACAGACTTCCTGCCTCCTTGCCCGCCTACAACCTGACTAGGATATCTGCCCCATCCTTTCCCTCACTTGTCTGTTCTGTCAGTGAAACCAAAGCCTGATTTTGACATATGCAGGTAGAGCAGAATTTACCTAATGAGCACTTTGTCAAATAATAACTAAAATCAAAGAGTAAAGTAGACTTTTGATAATAATTCTGAGAAATATTCTGTTGAAAGAAAATTTAAAATCACTAAATATATAATTAGACGTCCGAACTAATTTTCATAATGCTTTCTGATTATTTTTAATTTTTATATGTTGTGTGAAGTGTCTGTGTGTATGTGCATGTGTGCGTGTGTCTGTCTGTCTCTCTGTGTGTCTCTGTGTGTCTGTTTGATTCTAGTTATATTCTAGTTATATGTGTGCCTGTAGAGATCAGAGGTCAACATCAGATGTTTGTCTCTAGCTATCATGCTCCACTTTATTTTTTGAGACAATGTTTCTTAGTAAACTGAAGCTCACTGATTATAGACTCACTGGCCAACAAGTCCCTGGGATCCTCCAGTTTCTGCTTCCTAGCACTCTGAATATAGGCACATACCATTATGCCTAGCTTTTTATGTGGATGCTGGGAATCCAACTCAGATTCCCAAGCTTGCTGTGCAAGCACTTTACCCACTGAGCTATCTTCCCAGTGCTTTCTGATTCTTAAAGCCAGTAGATGTATTTTTCTTTCTCATCAAAATGGAGGCTCCCATTAACCTCTCCATTTTGGATTTACAAATTATAGCCATAGGAAAATGAACATCTCATGTTTTGAAGGAGAGTCAGAATTGCCTTTTCTCTAGTGGCAGTTGTTAATAAGGTGGAAGTGTCAATGAGAAGACAAGAGTCTGAACTGTCTGCTTTTTTATGAAATGTAACTATATTTAATGTCAAATCCTGTTCACCTATGACAGCTTTAACTCTATGCCCAGTTGTCTATACAGAATATAGCTTCTCTTTGTTCCAAATACATTTATACACAATTCACCTAAAGGAATGTGTATGAAAGTAGGTATCATTGATTCATTTTCATTAAAATGTGGCAGAGGCCAGAGTCATTAAAGTATCTGTTATTCATATATCATGGTCTACAAATACTAATTTTGTTAATATAATGCAAAGGAATGAATCCTGTTACTCAACACTTGTAAATGCACTGTACCAATTTTCTTGTTTTTCTACCCATTTTGCTAATAGTGATCCAATTATAATCAACTCTAAGTACTACGGCGGGGTGCAAAATAGAACTGGGAAATACTAGAGCAAATGTGCCAAAGTGTTACCATCCACCATCTCATGCTGCTCTGGGTCTACAATGAAATATCGATAGGGTAGATGTGTGCAATTATTTCATTGCTGTCCTGCTACCATTTACATTAAATCTTTGTGAGAGCTTGCTACATGCACAATCTCATGCTAGATACAGGAATATAGGGAAGTCTCTGGCAAGGTATATGCCCTTATGAAGTTGATTTGGATCTTAATTATCACTCACAGGCTCACATATTAAAAGCTGGGTCCCCCATTGATGGTGTTGATGGGAGGCATTGGAAACCTCAAAAGGAAATAGGTCATTAGGAAGAGAGCCCTGAATGGTATATTGGAACCCTGGCATCTCTCTAGCTCTCTCCTTTTCACTTTGACTTCCTAGTCACCTTGATATAAGCAGCTTTGCTTCACAACTTTCTTTATGCCATGATGTTCTGCATTGCCATGGCCCCAAAGCAGCAAGACCATATGATCCTGCATAGAGACTTCTGAAACTGTGAGCCCAAATTAAACTTTCTTCCTTTTAAGTTGTTTATTTATTTACTCATTCATTTATTCCTTGGGTCCCAGTCTCACTATGTAGCCCTGGCTGGCCTGAAACTTGTTGTATAAACTTCACTGGCCTCAAACTCACAGAGATCCATCTTCCCCTGCCTTCCAAGTGCTTGGATTAAAGGTACATGCTGCCACAGATAGCCTGGCTATTTAAATGCATGTGAATTATTTTGTCATAGTGACAGAAAGCCTACTAATACATTTACCCTGTGGTTAATTGGAAAGGGAGATACTCAGTAATTATTAACAGTTGAAGGCTTAAATAGCAACAGAAAACCAGTGTTCATGTGAAAATCTGAAATTCAGTTTAACCATCTGTAGGAACTATGTCCTCTGGCTTCCATTAATGGAAAAACAAACGAGCTCTACCTTAAACAACTTTTCACAGTTAAAGGACACTTAATATAAAATAATATGATTTCAAAAAATACATAGCATGGCAATACAAACATTTCCTTCATTTTTCAAATAGCACTGAAAAATATTTCTCCCTCACTTAAAAAAAGTTGAAATGTTCTTTCAAGTAGTGCCTGCAGTATACACCTTGTTTTTCAATTTCAAATGCATTCCTAACATAATTTACCAATGAATAATAATTCAAGAGTCAGTTCTGATATGGTTATAAAAGAAACTACTTAAGAACTGAGAGAAATCAACAAGAGGAGGAGTATGAGAAGTCTACAGATATATTTTCATATCACCAATATTTCCTATTGTTTCCAACTAAATTCAACTAAAAAGGAATGTTTTCAACCATAATCTCTAATTAAAGAAAAGTGTATCTTCCTGTTGGTGGCATGACTCTAGACTAGGTTTAATTAATTAGAAGTCCTCCCCAGCTGTCATTTGGCCTCATTTGCATTGGCTTTACCACAGCTCCAGTACATTAATGCAGCTGAGACTCAAACCATGACCTTTTTGGTCCACTGAGCTGCAGTGACTCAACAGTTAATCAGATCTACCTCCTTAGTCCACTGTGCTCCAAATCTCTTCATTCCTGACAACAAAGGCCACCTTTGACTTCCTAATGTGCTGTACACAACTGTGATTTGGGGAAAAATACAGATTCTGGGGCACTGTTCTTGGACATTCTGATAGAGTGCACTTTGGGTGAAGGCCCTGAGCATATACATTTTCAAATGACCCCCTTTGTGACCCTCATGCTTATTAACCTACACTTAAGCCAGACTGTATCACTCCTTTCCTGAGCATGTGCCTTTTTTCTTGTTCAAAGATCTTAGTGCCATTCCCATTGTTGAAAAGATAGTTCCCTTTCCAATTGTAAAATTGTATTTATCCTTCAGGTTCCTGCTCCAGTGGTAGCTCCACTACCCTCTAACTGAATGTATTTTTTTCCTTCTGGTGACTAAAAAGCACTTTGAGTTTTAATGCTGCTTATCACATTCCATCTTATCACATTTTTACTCCTCATCTAGTGAAGAGAAGACTTGTATTTCCTGACATCTTTATCATAGCAATTACTTGAAAATTGTGTGAAACAAACTGATTTCTCCTTCTCCAACTACTTGGGAAGTTCCATGCATGAAACCGTTTGTATGTATAACAAGAGCAGCTTTCTTTCCAGTATATGTTGTTTTTTGTCCCCTCTATATTTGTAATGTGCATCCCCACCTAGCTCTCTCTAGATCTCTGTTCTGTTTTTCTCTCTGCAACTCAACTCCAAGCCTCCTGTTTGGATCTTTTTCATCTTTTCCTTGTTATTCCCAGAATATGCTTTGACCTTATTTTGTCTTCCTCTGTTCATCTCTGTAATTCTGACACCCCATCCCCTTTTAACTAGCAGGGAAATTGTTAAGATCTTCCAGTGTTCTTAAACTGTAACTCAAAGTACAGTGTTGTTGTTTTTGTTTTGTCATTTTCTTTCCTTCAGGCTAAAATCTGAAGATTTTTTACTGAGAAAAATCTTCATTCCAGGCACAAGTAACATGTAGCAGGGTATGTATTATAATCCTCAGACAGTTTGATTGCTAATTTATATGATAAGACACGGAGATTTAAAAGGTGACCCACAACAGCGAATCACTGTAGAAGAGGTAATTTCTCTCACCATGACTTCAAAGTTAAAGGCATGTCAGAAAATAAACGAAAGGTTCTAGAACATTAACTGGGCATGTTAACACTCCACAAGCAGAGACACATTTCTGTAAGTTCAAAGCCAACCTGGTCTACATAGCAAGTTCCAGGACAGACAGACCTACAAAGGGAGACCCTGTCTCAAAACAGAAGTTTTATAACATCATTGGCCATTTTGGCATCTTGCTCAGAAGAGAAAAGACTCATATGTCAGTATAAAATGAATTAAAAATAATGACACAGAATAATAATGCCACCTACT
Organism: Eospalax fontanierii; assembly: GCA_035773235.1. Classification (NCBI taxonomy): domain Eukaryota; kingdom Metazoa; phylum Chordata; class Mammalia; order Rodentia; family Spalacidae; genus Eospalax; species Eospalax fontanierii. Next base: position 84,405,384 of record CM069525.1, read on the forward strand.
TTTTCAGTGTCCATTTTAAGACATATGTCTTATATGCATTAATTTATTTAATCCTTAAGCAACATTTTATAGGGATTGAAAGAGCTGAAGTTGGTTAATTAACTCTGTGATCAACTATCCCCAAGGAGTGAATCTTAAATTTGAACTCATACATAGTCTCATTCTAAAGCCAGAGCTCCTAAACTCTCCAGTGTTTTTCAAACTTGTGAGCTCTTAGGAATCCCTTGGGTGCTCATTAAACCTTCACATTCCTGAACCTCATTCGAAACCTGCTAAACCTTCAGAGTTCCAGAGTCCATGTGTTTAACAAATGATTCAGGTGATTCTGATTCTTAGATATGTTTGAGAAACAGCTTCTCAAATAACAATATAAAGCTTGGGAAGTTACGTTTCTTTGCTCTATTTTCCTTTATTCAGTGATTTTGCTATCCAGAAAATCAAAATTAGCCTTAAATTACTTATTAAAATAGGGTATTTAAATTTATAAAAGCACCCAGCCTAGAGAAATCTGAATTTTGACCAAAGTCAATAAAGAGAGCATTAATGGCTGTGTTATGTAAAGAATATGAATCCCTTGGTGGAGACATGCCATTGTCTTCTAACTCAAAATTTAAATCCAGCTTGGCAGTTCATGACTAGAACAAGGGACCACCTCTCAAGAAGGCAGGACTAATTCTAGGAAGTCTGGGTCACCTTAAGCTATGCTGAAGTGATAGGTGAAATTATTCCTTAAATGAGATACTATACTTTTCCTTCCCATAGTTTCCGCCTCTAGTTTAGTCCCTAAGATCCACCATGAAGCTTGGCTTGGTTAACCCACCCTTCTGAGTCCAGACTCAGAAAGGCACAGCTTTCCCCCTTTTTCTGTCTCTCTTTCAAATGCTATCTAGGACCCAGGTATGATCTTTCTCGTCCTCTTGGCTTCTTCTTTCTTTCTTCAAAGACTCACACACACACACACACACACACACACACACACACACACACACCTGCCATGTGACTGCCTGCCATCACATGGCTGATTTCCATGTCAGCTTAATTCATGTAACATGACCTTTTCACCTTCTCCATTCTCCTACCCTGGGCAGATGCAGAGATTTAGCAGCTTGCCTTCCCTGAGGTGTTTTTCTTTTAATCACTAATAAAATTGTCCTCAATCTTCTGTTTGAGTCTGTTCTTAAATTATTTTATTAATGAGACTAATTAGATTAATTAAGTCCCCAAGAGAATACCCTGATTTCCCCAGTATCATCTGACAGCCCGGATGGGACCCCCAAAATTGGCATTAACAGTAGAATGAAACTCACCAGAAGAGTATGTCATATTTATGTGGTGAGAAGGGAAAGAGGGGAGATTATTATTTATTTTTGTTGCCTTTGCCACAGAATATGTGACAAAATTCACTTAAAGAAGGAAGGATTTATTTGACTTGTGATTTCAGAAAGTACAGTCAGTCATGGTATAGAAATTGTGATGACAGGAGTGTGAGGCTGATTACTATGTCTCCACAGATTAGAAATCAAAGGGACTAGAAGTAGAACTGAGTTATTACCCTCAAGTCCTACCTACCAGTAACCTATTTTCTCTATTTCAGTCTCACTTTCTGAAGGTCCCACAACCTCCCAAGTTAACACTGTCAGATGGGGACCAAGTGTCCAAACACATGAGCCTGTGAAGATAGTAAATATAACAATGCTAACAGGAACTAAAGTCCTTTTTGATATTTTGAAAATCATACCATGTAGGTGATGACTATTTTACTCTTTTTGGTTTAGCACTGCTTTAAGTAGTAGACTGGGGCTGATACCATTGTAAATACCTAGAAAGTATGCAAGCCGAAACCACAAAGTGACAAAGTCATGCATGCAAAGTATTTAGTGTAAGGCTCACTGTTATGCGATTTACTCAACTCTTCTCATTGAATATGCACAACAAATTTGTGAAGTAGCTATTTTCAGTTTCTACATTTTATAACCAATGATACTAAAGTGCAGAGAAATTAATTGTTCAAGATTTATCATTCCAAGCCATGTTTATTTGTTTTCAGTGTGCACATGTACTCTGCTGCATACCCTATACTAAACTAAGTCAATGGGAATTTTAAGTAAATTCAGTGACTGCAGACATCTAATGATATATTTAAAAATGCTTTAAGAGTGTGAGATGCAGCATTCCTAAGCTACATTACAATGATGCTTAGAAAAGAGACAACCTGACTCTTTAGCATTCATCTTAAGGCCTAAACTCTGACCCTCTGTTTTTTCAGATGTCTCTCTAGACTGTGCCCCCAAACAAGGGCTTTGCTCATTATTTCATTGAAACAGTATCTCCAGTATGAAATGGGGAAGTAAAAGTTTGGTCCCACCTTTGTCTTATCACATAATCTTGCCCTTTGATCCCTAGCCGTCAAATAGGTCAATTTCTCTCATTGTTTGCAATGAGAAAAGGATACTGCTTTCAGTACTTTGATATGTAAATCATGAATATATACATCTATAGACTACCTTTGGTGGAAGGAAAGGAGCATTCCTGAGGGATGGAAGTCAGGAGTTCAAGTCACAAGAAGAGCGTATGACTTAGTAAGCTTGTGTACATTACAAACATTAATTTTGGGTTACAGTGTTAGAGTAAAAATGGTTAGTCAAGATTAAGTCCATACTGTAAAAGTCATTTCTACAGTGGAAAAACTGAGGTTATTACACTGAAACAATAGTACAGAATTCTTCCACCAAAATATCTCATGGTGTCATTTGTAAAAAGACATTGATTTGATGCAGTATAGCATTTCCTGGGTTATATCCTTAGGTTTATTAACAACTCATTTTTCAGCCAGTTAGGGTGCCATTAGCCTGAACTGTTTTTAATTCATTGTGAATTCAGAGCCCTTTCTCAGACTCCTCAGAACTTCTAAATTTCTAATAAAGTCTAATAGACTTTTAAGATATACATTAAAATAAATCCTCATAGTGAAGAATGAGTCTATTTTGTTCTTGATATTTTCTCCTAATTATTCAGGGAGGCATAATAGCTTTGTGGCATATAAAAAATGTTTCAAAATAGAAGTGCAAGATATTTGATATTTAATATGTAGAAGAAGCTTGTCAACAATTCTTTTCAACTTATAAAGCTCTACCAAAATTATATATTCTTAAATAAAAGCCTAATAGCATTCAAATATCTGAGTACTTATAATTTCCAAATTTAGAATTCCTTTCTTTTACTCACACTGTACAAGTAAGAATAAATCTGAATAGTTTTATACTTCAGTTTTTACAAAATGAGTGATTATCACAATGTCTAAATTCATTTCATCGTTAACTGATTTATACAATTTAGCTTCTTCACGAAAAAGAACATCTAATGTTAACTTATTAACCCTTCTTTTTCTTTATTTTTTAATTTAGCAAAGCAATAATACAAACTGGGTACAACTTTAGGTAACAAATAATGATTGTCCCCCTTGTTCCCATATCCTTCATTTTCATTTACAATACAGAAGACTTTTCAAATAATTTTGGTTTTAGTTTTGTACATAACGTAAGAACTTGTGTGCCAATAACATTTTTTTCTGTAATAAATATCTTGAACCCACAATTTAGCTACATAAATAATAAACATCTTGTCAATAGTGCTTCATCTAGTAACTCCTTTGACTTTTTTTCATGGAGTTTCTTTACATTACTGATTTGTACCTTGCTGCTACCTAGTCCTTAGAAACTCAGAAGTCACATGTAAGTTTTAGCCGTGCTGCCTAGCAATTCCATACCTTGCTCAGTTCCTGGAAACTCTACTTTTGCTGTATTTTTGCAGAAAAGGCCATTTTGATTGCTGGGACCACCAGAGATAATATGGAATCTACAAAACGGGGTCGTTTTTTCATAAATGGCATTTATTGGTTTTATATTTTGATTTAATTGATATGAATGCAGTAATTACTTGTACTTTCAAATACATACTTAAGTATTATTTCTTTATTTTTATTTTATGTGTATAAATGTTTTCTCTACCTGTGTTTAGGTACAGCATGTGCATGCAGTGCCTGTGGAGACCAGAAGAGGGTGTGAGATTCCTCTGGAATTGTAGTTACACATGCTTGTTAGATGCCATGTAGATGTCAAGGTGTGGGGAACTAACCCTGGGTAACTTCTAGAGTAACCAGTACTGTTAAATATCTGAGCTATCTCTCCAACTCCTAAAATTCATAATTTTAAAATCTTAAAATATGCATACAACCCTGAAATAAACATCAAAATAAAAGTAATGAATGAATCCACTGCTGAAAATTGTTTTTCTTATTATAAATTTATTAGGAGCTCAGATTTAACCAAGTGCTTTGCACATGCTAAGCATACATTCTTCCACTGAGTTCTACCTCCAACACCTGGAATGCATCTTTTTAGGCCGTGCTACCTCTCCCTGAACGATTTCCTTAATCTAGAATGCACTGATCTGTTTTCTGACACTGTAGATTTGCTTTTCCTGTAGTTCTAAATTATGTGAGCACACATACAATATGCCATTGGTCTGACTTCTTTCACTTGGCATTTTGAATGCTTAATAATTGTATACTTAATGGATATAAAACAATATTCACTGTCAATATCCATAATGGTTTAATTGATAATAGCACAAAACTAGGAACAGTATGCATATCCATTCACTACTTGAAAGAAATGTGGATGCAAATAAAAATATGAATGAATTTCAAAGCAAACATGCTAATTGAAAGAAGTCAGATAATTGGCATATTGTAATAGTGTATCATTTTGTTTTTTCTGCACTAACTGATAGCATTATTAACAGTATTAATGTACTTAGTCATTCTTTTCTTTTATGAATTATCTTCAAATGATTTTCCTATTTATCTCAGGGGTGTTAAGTTTACTTAAGTTTACTAACTCCTTAGATGTCACGAAACTCAAAGGCAAGTTTTACTCATATCTAATATTTGTTACAGTAAAATTATATACTGCAAGCGAAAATAGGAATGAGTTGTCTCTTGGGTGGAGTTCAGAGTATTCAGGCAGAGGCTATAAGGTCTTATCCAGTATAGGATCTCATAGAACATCCTTCTCTGTTTGTGAACTACAAGAAATATTATGCAAACTCTCTGGACAAAGGAACTCATTCAAATCTGAAGTTTTCATTGGAGGCTGATCATTCTTCTGCATACCCAGGTATGGTAAACAAAGCACATAACCGCAATAATGAAATCGAGTTGTACATCATCAATGTTGATATTTGTAAAAATAACCTGGAGAAGACAATATAATATAGACCACTGCTTCAGTTGGAATCAATGAAACTTTAATCATTAGCGTAAAGAACCATGAATGTACCACATTTCCAAACGTTGTCCAATGATTGATAGTAGTTTCATGTGCTCCTATAGAAGTGAGAGGCATGAGCATCAAGACCAATCATGTTAGGTGTTTCCCAATCCATTTTATTCTTATATTATTTGTTGACCCTCTATTGAATTTTAAGATTTCTTTATATTTTCTGAGTAGAATACTTTACCAAATGGATATTTTTTTAAAGAACTTGCCCTCGTCTTATTTCCACTGTTGACTCTTCTACAAGTGTTCCATTGTTGTTGTTTATTTTTAACTGTATAGTCCAGGCTGGCCTCAAATTTGTGATCCTTGAACCTCAGCTGCCTGAGTGCTAAGGTTCATAAATTTGTGCCAACATGCTTTCCTTTAAATGTTTCTTTTGAATAACAGAAGTTTCTGAAGATTTTAATAAATCCAATTTTGTACTGGTTATTTTATGCTCTTTGTTTTGGTATACCTATACCAAAGTAGAAGGGTCCTTTTCGTTTTGCTCTAAAATGTTTTTGGCTTAAGGTTTTGCATTCAGTTATTTTTTGAGTTTATTTACACACATTTCTTTGACATCATATATTTTCATTAGTAAATATTTCCATATATTTCTAAAAGCTGGTGATTTTAAAAACAATCCTAAACTAGGCACAGCGGTGCAGACCTGTAATCTCAACATTCAGGGCATTGAAGCAAGCAATAAGGAATCACAGGTCACCCTCAAATACATAGTGTATTTGAGGCCAGCCAGATCACATGAGACCTGTTTCAGAAAATAAAAATTATATAAACAAACAAGCAAGCAAAGAAGCAAATAAATACAATCCTAGTGGCTTTAGTATAATAATTTACGAGTACGCAATACCCAATCTGTGTTTCATGTTTGCCAATGTACTAAAATATATTTTTGTTATTTGAGTAGGCTCAAATAAAATTAGCAAATGACACTGTTTTTGAAATATCTAGTGATTGATAAGAGTTCCCCCAACCTCTTTACCCATTGTTCCAAGTTGTACAAGCCTTGGGTGTAGAGGTGACATTGTAGGTGTGCCACTTAAGCATGGGAAATTCATGGACATGATCTAAGTACTAATTATGGTTCTCTGTAGTAGTCTCTGCCTGGTGCAACAGAAGATTCTTTGATGGGTGATGACTGGGATACTTGAATATAAGGGTTCAGTCCTAGAATCCACAAATGGGGGAGAACATGTTGAAATGGGGTGAAAGAGAGCATCCCCTAGTGGGTTCTTAGTCTCATTCATAAAAGAATTTAAGAATGGACCCAATCGGAAGCTTTAGGACAATTTATTGGAATCTAAAGAAAAATCGTCAAGGCTGGCAAGTTGAAAATCTCAGCAGCTGCCTGGAGGAAGAGAATGAAGGGAGAAGAAAAGAAGCCAAAAAGAGATGCAGGTTTAGAGCCTGCATGGGGTCAGACACATGGTAGACTGGCAGCCACATGGCTGGGAGAAGAAGCTTTAGAGAAAGTAGAGGATTACAAGATGCTAGGGTAGCCCAAAGCCTTAGAGAAAGAATGTTTAGAAAAGGGAAATGAAGAAGAGAAGGAAAGATTATGCTTTTCTGAATAATTCAGAAAAGCGGGCAGACTTACCGAGAGCTACATGTCTGTGGCCGGGTCCAGAAGAACTGCACTGGGAGGCAGGATTCCAGGCAGGAAAAGTTCACTGCCTCATTAACACACTCTGTATTCCGCCCACCTATTTAGTATCACATAAGTTGAACCCACCTTCCTAAGGGTGGCCCTATGATCAGGTGATTGAGCAGTGAAACTGGAAATGTGGGTCTTTCAACAGATAAACTAGAGAATATATGGGCTGTTCCGGCTAGATAGTTATTTGCTCTCTAACAATGTGTCGTTTGTTTTTCTGAGGCTTTGGGGAGTTGCCAGTGGAGAAGAGGGTATAAAGATTATTAAGATTGGTTGAGATATTCTGTATGAAATACACAACGATTCAATTAATTAAAATAAATAAACAAATATAAGGCAACAAAAGAATTCCCTAAACCTAATTACCCCTTGCCACATTCTGAATTTGGCTGACTATATATTGAAGGTGTTTTTAATATGTTCCTATGTCTTATTTTGCAATGCTGTCTATTGATTGTTGATATTCTGTGTCTACACTGGCATGAGAGTAGCAATGCTACTCTCAGCTTCCCTATCAATAGTTATTCCTTCAATATCTTTAGAAACAGAAAAAGCATGGAAAATGTTTTGAAGAATCAATGTGTGTACTTATTTTCCTTTACTATCCTTAATTCTTCCATGAAATGCAATATAGCACAATAGCCTCGATTTTATGTACAACAAAATGAGGCAGAGTTAGAGAACAGAAATGTAAAACATATCTCAGAAAACCTGACAGCTTTGAATAAGTGAAAGAAGATAGAAGGAATGTGGAGTAGCTGCTCTGTCTATGATTTCAACAACTGAATGAATAGAGGGGTCATTTCCTACAACACAGAGAAAAATATGATTGCGACAATGAGTACAAGAGGTAAACGAGATAAGCTTTCAATGTGTACATTGACACATTACTGTTATCAGTCACGTAAAAATATTTAGCATATAATTAGAAGTATGAACCTAGAGTTCAGAAGAGAGGTGTTGGCTATAGATAGTAATAAGTTATACATGTGTGAGTTGAAACCATGTGCATGGAAGATACTACCCAGGGCGTATGTAAAGAAGAGGTCCATGATTTAAGGAGGAGAAATAATCATTAAACTGTGTGACAAGTACCACAGTAAAAATGACCATGAATACCCTAGTGACTTAGTGAGATTTGTCCATTTAGATTAGGGAGATAGGCTTTACTTTGATTTGGATATTTAGGGATATACAAAAGTATATGAATGGAATCAGGGGAAAGGAGGCAGACAATCATCACTTTTACAAGGAAAACAACTTCATACCAACCATCCAAATTCATAGCTGTATGATCTGAGAATTACCAGCTAAAATGAAGTGAACCTGAAAGGCTTTGGAATAGATGAGGACAAAGGATCATGACCTTCAAGTTGTGAGCTTTAGTAGGAAGACATAATGAAAAATTGAGAGAGTAGGTAATGGAAGGTTGTATAAGAGCATTATTGACTATAGGAATGCAAAAGGAAAAATTAGCCAAACATGACTAAGACGAGTAGATATCTTCTGAGCTGGTCCTAAGTTTCTCAAGAACTACATATGATCATCTTCATGAAAATGAAATTAACTCTTGATTTGGTTCACTGAATATAGTCTTTAAAGCAGCAATAAGAAAAAAGCACACTGAAGAATTAGCCTGGTTTTATTTTCATTTCTGAGCTTCTTATCTGACACTTTCTCATCATATCTGAAGGTACCAAATGTTTGGCTTACATATGGTTAATAATATTTGGAACAAAAATTTCAATGTCCCCCTTTATTTTTATCCTTTTTAGACTTCTGTTAACTTTGAAAATGTTTATGTCATCTTCATTGTATGTGTGTGTGTGTGTGTGTGTGTGTGTCTGTGTGTGTGTTTGAGGTACATCATGAACTAGATATGTCAGAAATTAACTCTCTTGTGTCTTTATGGAGTCCCAGGGCTGTATTCTCACATTAAATTTAAATTGATAGCTTATATGTATTCTACCATGGTCACAAATCTTCAATCTGGTAATGTGCTTTGTTATAGTGTTGAACTGCAGTGTTACCACACCAATGGTATAATTACCTGAACAAATAAAAAGCCTAACTCTTAAATTTAATTTGTAAGACTGGGCCTTAACTTGAAGGACATTCGTTCCCCTAGTTATCTCTTAGAATCATCTATCTCTTGAAACTGAGCTGATGAAACTGTCTTGTTTGAACTCTGTCTCTGGAACTGTATCCTGAGTCCAACCCCCCACACACCATAATTTTTATTCAGAACCATTTCTCCAGCTTCGATTAAGAAAGTACAAATTTGGCTCTACCCAAATCTTAACAAACCATCTGACCATTTCTAGTTCTAGAATATCTCCTCCATCCAAAGTCACCTGTCTTTCTCCTCAATCTCCATTGTGCAGAGGAGATGTGTGCAGCCATTTCAGTGCTTTGCTATGTTAATTCTCAAGTACACCCAGTCCACATTCATTCATTATCTTTTTGAACGTAATACCAAACTGACACTGTAAAGAGAAAAAGATAAGTGACCAGGTCATAAGACAAAGAGCACCTGATTTTGCTGGGATTAATTAAAGTCTTTAGTCCAGATAATGCCCATTTGTAAAAGTCATTCCTATGTCAAAGCATCTAATTGACCCTCTGGAGTTGGGAATATCTTGTTAGAAATATACTATTTAACATCCTTAACTTCGTATTTCAGAAAAAAAAAGAGAATATTCCTATTCATTGCTTGTAACGTCTCTTGGAAAAATTATATAAAAACAATTGTAATCTTTGAAAAGAATATAATACCAGGCCCTCTCCTGAGATACAATTAATTTCATTCTGATTGCAAAATGAAACATCATGAATGATACACTTCATAAGAGAAGCAGCCATTCTCTCTGCAGATATACTAATTCCATTTATAATTTATACATTCTCTAAGATAAAATTTCTGGACCACATATTGTTCTAATAAGTTAGAAATGGATGAGAAACAGATGGTGGGCTCTATTAAATAGAAATTAGAAGATTCTTTAGGAAGTATAAAGAGGGAGATAAACTTTCACTTAAGTTGTAATTCTTTTCATTGATCTGTATGTGAGCTGAGAGGTTCTTGACGAAAGAGACAAAGTTAAAAAAGAGAGAAGAAAGAAAGGAGAGGGGGAAGAAGAAAGGTAAGAAATGATAAAAAGGAAGAGCCATGGATATTAGAGAAGAAGCAGAGAGAAAGGAACTCTGCAATTTTCTATCAGGGAAGATACTAAAGAAAAGAAAACTGTTGAATGTCGTGTTATGTTTTTTTTGTAATATAGACAAATATTCCTATAGGATAATAGCAATTTTTGCTTAGAAAAATCCTATAGTTATCATAACAGTCTTTCAGAGATTTTGTTTGCTAGCTGTTTTATTAATAGCTAGTACTAGTGCAGCAATTTAAAAAAACACCACGAATTGGGTGGCTTAAACAGAAGTTTCCACTTTTCTAACAATTCTAAAGAGTGGAAATCTAAGGTCAAGGTATGAACAGTGTTGGCCCTTTCTGAGGCCCATTTCCTTGGCCTCCAGAAAGCTGTCTCCTTGTGTCTTCACAAAATCTTTCCTCTGTATACATGTGTCCTCATTTTCTCTTTGTACAGTAATGTCAGCCATATTTGATTTGGGCATTAATAACCCCACTTTAACTTAATTGCTACTTCAAAACCCTGCCTTCAAACAAAGTCACATTCTAAAATACTGATACTAAGATTTCAAACAAAATTTTAGCATACTCACTTTAACTCATAACAGTCATTACTTCAGATTTTATCATACATTAACAGAAAAATTGCACATATATATAGTGTAAATATTTGAAAATTTTATTCATTTGTTTTGCATGTGTGTGCAAATGTATGTGCCATGGCACATATGTGAAAGTCGTAGGACACCTTCCATCTATTAAGGCTGGATCTCAGTTGTTACTGCCTGGCTGTGTACTCCAGGCCTATTAGTTTCCAGGGTCTCCTGTCTCCTCCTCCCATCTCATTATAGTAGTTTTAGAATTACTGATGCATGTCAACACATATGGATTTTTATAGGTTCTGGAATTCAATTTAGGTTATCATACTTGCCCATGCTAGCATGTGTACCTGCTAAGTCAGCTACCTGGCACTCTAATGTAACTTTTTGGCAAAATGTAGCTGAGTGTGAGTTAACATTTTTGAGGTCTTATCCATCTAGTTTAGGCACTTATACAGGGACTAGGACTGGAATGACAAAAGAAATACTTTTATTTCCCTGAAGAGTTTTAGACCAGGAAGAGCAGAAATAATATAAATACGTACTAATATGTCCTAAATATTGCTAAAGGAGAAATGCAGTTTTGAAGGAACAAATTCTATTAGTCCCATGGTGAACAAACCAAGGTGAAGGGATATATTAAACCCCAGAATTCTGTCTAATTAGCACCACTACATAACATATTAGACCATTATTTGTTCATAATGCATAATTTACTCATGCATTAGCTTTTATCATGAAATTTTAAAACACATTTGCTGTGTCTATTGAACAAAACACTATGAAATAACATGTTCGCATTTGTCAAGATGTCTGTAGAAATATTTTTTAAATTTTTATTTTATGTGTATGAGTGTATCGCCTGCATATATGTAAGTGCATCCCTGTTGTGCAATGCCCATGTCAGAAAGAGCATCAGATCCCCTGGACCTGGAGTTAGGATAGTTGTTAGTTTCCATCATTGTCTTTATTGTTGAATTACAAGAGTTATGTATACATTCTACATACTAGACCCTTGTTACATATATGATTTCCAAATATCTTTTGATTTTTGGTTTTGAGACAGGGTCTGATTAAGGTTGATCTTGCATTTGACATCCTCCTGCTTCAGCCTCCTGAGTGCTAGAATGACAGACATGTGTTATGATAGCGAGATTCTGTTTCACATTTTTCATGGTGTAGACTGAAACACCAAAGTATTTAGTTTGCATGAAGTATGATTTATGATTTTTTCTACATTGGCCTTTTGATGTTATATGAGGAACCAAGATCAAAAATATTTATGTCAGGGCTGGAGAGATGGCTCAGCAGTCCAAGTGCACTGACTGCTCTTACAGAGGACCTGTATGCTGTTCCCAGCACCGACATGTGACTAACAACCATCCATAACTTCAGTTCCAGGAGATCTAATGTTTTCTTATGCCTCCCATGGACATACTTGGATTTATACCCATAAAAATTTAAATAAATTTTAAACAGTAGAAAATAGTATATTTATATTTGTCTTCTAAATACTTTATACTTCACTCAGCATAACAGTTTCTAGTTCTACTCACTTACCTGCAAATGTCATGATTACTTTACTGCTTAGTATAACTTCATTTTGTAAATGTACAACATTTCCATTATCCACTCACCAGTCGAGGGATATTTAGGTTGTTTCTATTTCTTAGCTATTGTGAAAAGAGTAGTATGTACTCTTTTCATGAATGTATAGGTATGTCTACAGTAGGATGAGTTCTTTGGGTATATGCCAAGGAGTGGTATAACTGGATCACATGGTAGATTTATTTTTAGTTATTTAAGGAGCCCCCATAGTGGCTGTACATGTTTGCAATCCCATCAGCAGTGAATAAGTGTCCCCCATTCTCCTCAGTCTACCAGCATTTGTTGTCTTTTGCTCTCTTGATCTCAGTCAGTCTGAATTAGGTGAGATGGAATATTAAAATAGATTTTATCTGCATTTCTATAATGACTAAAGATGATGAGCACTTTCAATGGTGTTTTTTGCCATTTGTATTTCTTTATTTGAGAACTCTCTGTTCAGATCCATAACCCATCTTTTTATTGAGTCATTTATTTTGTGTTTCTTAATTTTCAGTTCATGTGTATTCTGGATATTAATCCTCAGTCAGATACGTGTCCTGTGAAGATTTTCTCACACTCAATGGGTTTCCTCTTCACTTCATTGGTTGTTTCTTTTGCTGTACAGAAGCTTCGTAGCTTAATGAAGTCCCACTAGCTGATTATTGACCTTAATACCTAGATAACTGGTGTCCAATTTAGAAAGCCCTTTCCTATACCTACATCATGTAGGATACTGCCTAATTTTTCTTCTAGCAGTTTCAGAGTTTTAGGTTTTATATTGAGGTCTATGATCCATTTGGCACTGATTTTTGTGCAGGGTGAAAGGTAAGATTCCAATTTAGTTCTTCTACAGGTGGAGATCCAATTTATTGAAGATGCTGTCTTTTCTCCGTTGTGTGATCTTTGCAACTGTTAAATATCAGATGTTGGAAAATGCATGTACTCATGTTTGGATCTTCTATTGTGTTCCATTGATCTTTGTGTCTATTTTTGTGTGAATACCATTCTGTTTTGATGACTATAACTCTGTAATGTAATCCGAGATCTGATAAAGGCCATAACAAGCATAATAATTTAGTGAATAAAGGTTTCTTGGCCCTAGAGCTGCTGGAGCTAGGAAAGACATTAAAACAAACCACAAAGGAACCATTAGCTACCCGGCTTATAAGGCTGTGGGACATGGGAGCATATGAGATTTTTTTCAATGCTGCAGAAGCAGGAGAGCTGAACAACATAAGAGCTCACCCCTCCTTGAGATTTAGGCTGTGTAGCCTAAGGCAGCACAAAGGGGAGCAGTCTCTGATGGACTGGCTTGTGCAAGCTCTTAGAGAAACTTGATTATCACCAGTGGAGGTTCCCATGAATGTCAGGAGCTGGAGAACAATAAAAGGGGGACAGGCACTGCTCAGAGAACTGGGTATGAGGAAAGCCACATATGGTGCCCCCTTCACAGGACCAGATAGAACTGTGTTCACTAGAGATTTGATGAAAGACTTCATTGAATAAGGACCTTAACATTGGTATGGAGGTTTGGTGTACCTGCTAGATCTCCTAGTGGGACAAGAGCTTTACAAGGCAGGACAGGCTTTGACAGACTTAAGCAACCTAGAGAAGGATGTAAAGTATGTCTGTAGAAGAATAGAACAGCCTAAAAGATGTGTACGGGAGGCAAAACAGAAGAGGAGGCCTGCTTGTGTTACTCATAGGCAAATGTGGAGAGACTTGGGTTTAGCCCAAGTTCCTAAAGAAAGGATTGAGAAAAAAAAGCCAAATTCTATGCTAAAGCACCTCTGGGAGGATTTAAGTCGTCCTGAGAAACAGTTCACGAAAGGTACACAGAGGATGAAGATTATCCCAGGGGTGGATACTAACCCACCCAGAGTAAACAGGGTACATTTATCCCCTGTGACTGGCTATTTGAGGGGTGGAGACAGTTTGCCCAGCCAGTGCCTCTCCTAACAGCCATGTGTGGCCAATGGAGAGACCACAGGTGTGGCTAGGGTCAAGAATTAGATCAAGGGTCTCCCTGGCCCTAGGAAACAACAGGTGTGACAAGGGCAAGAGAAGCCTTATTCCTCCTTGGCCCTATGTAGGACCAAGCAGTTTGAGCCAGCATGGTTCAAGCATGGAAAGAGAGATCTAGCTAGCACCAAGCTAAAAACTCCCCACAATGGATGGCTGGCTTTCAGAGTGCTAGAGGGCACTATGTAGGCTGCTATGGGAGAATGGTCCTGAAAAGCTCTGCTTAAGTACAGATCTTGTGTGCTTCACTGTCAGATGTCTCTACAGGTGTAATAGAGGCTCATCTGGTATGTGCACCCACAGTATATTTATAGTCTGATTCAGGACCCACTCTTCAGGGAGGGCACATACACATCTGATATTAGGAAAGGAATATCTACCCCCAGTGGTGAGGAGGAGAGTTATAAGCCCTCATAAAGAAGCTACGGTAATTTTTTGCAAGATAAATATGATGTGCTTACTTAGATATTGCCTAAGCGTTTGTGTTTGCACCCATAAGTTAGGTCATTCAGTATTTATGTGAATGTTATTTTTGCTTTTGTTTTTGTTTTACAATTGTTGTGTTTTTACAATAGAAGAAGTATCACTGAAGCAAGATGATAATCCAGGCCACAGTGGAAAGAACATCATCCTATACCTGTTATTCCCTCCCCAAACCCCTTGTTCTTGTGGCTCAGGGACTATTGTGGAAGAGGAGGGTGTAAAGTGTTGTAAGAGCCAAAGAGAAAAAGGGATGGGATGTTGGATAGATCCGTAGTTTCCTCTCTGCTGCAAGGGACAGGCTTCCAAATGTGATTGACATCCCACTAACCAATGACTTAAGAAGGGAGGTCTAGTGGAAGCACAGACTGGGAAAGAGAGAAGCAGGTGCAGCTCCAGGGCTCCATCTTGGGCATGTGTTCCAAAGGTCCAGGGGACTTATGATCAAAATGCAGTCTCTGCCAAATGCAATCTCTGTCTCTTTCCCGGGGATGAATCCTTTGCAGGTAACCTGGAATAAATTAATGTATCTAAAGGAGCTTTCACTGCCTGCTCAATAGTTTCCAACCTAGGGGTGAAGGGTGTGGGGCTGCAAGCCAGACCTCACAAGAGAATTCATGATACAGATGATCATTTTCACAATATTAATTCTATCAATCCATGAGTATGGTAGGTCCTTACATCTCTTTCTGTCTTCCTCTATTTCATTAAAGATTTAAAAATTTTATTGTAGAGACCCTTAGTGTCTTTACTTAAATTTATTCATAATTATTTTATGTTATTGTGCATGAGAGGGTTTGCTTGAATGCTTTTTCTGATTGCTTTTAATTGCTATATAGAAAAGCTACTGATGTTAGTAAGTTAATTTTATAATCTGCCATTTTACTGAAAGTATTAATCATATCTAGTAGTTTTCTAGTAGAATTTTTGGAATTTCTTATGTAAAATATATTATCTGTCAATAGTGATAATTTTACTTCTTTATTTCTAATAAGTGCTCCTTTAATTTCCTAATCTTGTCTTATTGCTCTAGCAAGAGTTTCAAGCACTATATTGAAAAGTAGTAGAGGTAGTGGACAATCTTGTCTGGCGTCTGATTTTAATGGAAATGATTCCACTTTTTCTCCATTTAGAATAATGTTAGTCATGGGTTTGTTATATGTAGCTCTAATTATACTGAGTTAAGTTCCCTCCAGTCCCATTCCCTGTAGGACTTTTAATAGGAATACATGTTGGATTTTGTCAAAGACTTTTCTGCATCAATAGGTATTACCATGTGATTTTTTTCTTTAAGTCCATTTATATGTTTTATTACATTTATTGTCTTTGTGTATTGAATCACCCCTGTATCTCTGGAATAAAGCTGACTTGATTGTGGTGGATGTCCTTTCCAATGTTTGTCTGAAGGCAGTTTTCAAGTATTTTGTTGAAAATCTTTGCATCTATTTTTATTAAGAATATAGACTTATAATTTTCTTTTTTTGTAGTGTCTTTACTTGATTTTTGTATTGGAGTGATGCTGGCTTCAAAGAAGGACTTTGAAGTTCTCTGTTTTTGTCTTTTTGAATAATTTAAGAAGCATGGGTTGTAGATCCTCTTTGAATGTCTGGTTCAATTCTGCTGTGACTCTGTCTGGACCTGGGCTTTTTTTAGTTGAGAGTTTTTGTATTACTGTATCAGTTTCCTTATTTGTTATGGTTCTGTTTAAGCTGTTGATCTCTTCTTGATTTAACTTTCTTACTTTCCACGAATTTAGAAATTCATCCATTAGCTTTTCAAATTTAATAAGAGTTTTTAATTATTCCCTTAAAATATTCTGAATATTTTGGTGTCTCTTGGGATGTTTCCACTTTTATCTCTGATTTAATTAATTGTTATTTGCTTTTTCTTTCTTTTGGTTAAGTGGATTAAGGATCTGTGTATCTTGTTTAACTTTTCAAAGAATCAGTTCCTGGATACATTGATTCTTTCTATTGTTTTCTTTGTTTTTATGTCATTAATTTCTGCTCTGATTTTGTTATTTCTTCTCATCTACTAGGGTTGGGTTTGATTTGCTCTTGCTTTCCCAGTCTTAAGTTGTACTGTTAACTGATTTATATATGTTCATTCTGTTCTTTTTTTTTTTCAGTCTTTTTGAAACATGGTCTCCCTGTAGCCTGAGCTGGCCTTGAACTTTCTATTGACCAGGCTAGTCTTGGTCTCACAGAGATCTTCTTATCTCTGCCTCCCAAGTGCTGGGATTAAAGGCATGTGCCACCACACCCAGCATCTTTTGATTTTTTTAATGTAGGCCCCTAGAGCTATAAACTTCCCTCTTAGAACTGCTTTTAAAGTGTCCCAAATGTTTTGTTGTATTGTATTATTATTTTCATTTAGTTCCAGGAATACTTTTATTTCTTTCTTAATTTCTTCTTTGACCCACTCATCATTCAGGAGTGTGTTTTTTAATCTCCACGTGATTGTGCTTCTTTGGTTGTTTACTATAAGCTTGCTAGCGCTGTGGTCTGATAGAATGCATGGAATTATGTCAATCTTTTTTATTTCTTGAGATTTGTTTTGTGTCCCAGTATATGGTCAACTTTAAAGAATCTTGCATGGGCTTCTGAGTAGAAAGTGTATTCTTTGGTGCTTGGGTGGAATATACTGTAGATTTTGGTTACATCCATGTGATTTACAACATCATTTAATTCAGATGTCTCTCTGCTTATTCTCTGGTTGGCCTGTCTAATGGAGACAGGGTTATATTGGAGTCCCTTACTATTAGTGAGGTGGGATTAATTTGTGTCTTAAAATCCTGTAGTACTGTTTATATGAAGTTGGATGCACTAGAGTTTGGTGCATATATGTTCACAATTGTAATATATTCTTGGTCAGTTGTTCCTTTGATTAGAAATGAAGTGACCCTCTTTATCTTTTCTGATTAGGTTTAATATGATGTTTATTTTTTCGATATCAGAATTACAACAGTTGTTTGTTTCTTTATGTAATTTGCTTGTAATTTTTTTTTCCATCCTTTCACCCTAAGGTAGTATCTATCCTTGAAGTTGAGAAGAGTTTCTTGAAGACAAAAAATAGATGAATTTTCTTTCTTAACCCATTCCACTAGCCTGTGCCTTTTGACTTGGGAGTTGAAGCTATTGATTAAATTATTGAAAGACGTTTATTGATAGTTGTCATTTTAATTGGTTTGTGTTCTCAGTTCTATTTTGTATTTCCGTAATTATACCTTCCTTGGTTTCTTTCTGTAACCTCTTTGGTGTACTCATTCCTATATTTTGTCCTTTGAATTGTTTCAACTATTCTTTGTAGAGCTGGTTTGGTGGACATGAATTGTTTCAGCTTTCTCATGTCACGGAAAATTTTTCATTCCCCTTTGACTATTGTAAACAGTTTTGCTAGATAAAGTATTCAGGGTTGGCATCTATGGTCATTTAGAGCTGGAAATACTTTTTCCCAGGTTCTGTCTTCTGGCTTTCAGAGTTTGCATTGAGAAGTCAGTTGTGATTCTGATGGGTTTTTCGTTATATATGATTTGTTTGTTTTTTTTTTTCCTTAGCAGTTTTTTGTACTCTCTCTTTGTTCAGAATATTTAGTGTTTTTACCATAATATTCTGTTATCTATTTGGTGTTGTATATGCTTCTTGAATCATGACTATGATGCATAGCTTTGGTCTTTCCATGGTGTCCCACATTTCCTGTGTATTCCATTCCTGTGGGTTTTTTAAAAACTTTTTTATAGTCTTTGCTTGAGGAGTATAGATCTTTAACTTTGTCATTCATTCTTGATAGTCTGCCTTCTGTTTCATTTATTCTACTTGTGAGACTTTCTCTTGTTGTTTCCAGTTGACTTATTGAATTTTTCAATTCCATCTTCATTTTGACTTGAGATTTTCTTCAATATTTCTCTTTTATAAATTCCCTTTTCAAGTCCTTCATTGTTTTTGTTATTTCATTCAGCTGCATATTTATATTTTCTTGAGCTGTTTGTGTTTACTTTAAGTTCTTTGACCAAATTCTGCATCATGGGGTTCCTCCAGATGATTCTCATTGTACTACACTTCTGTAGGACTGGTAGATTTTGTTGGGGACATATTCTCTTCACTTTTCACATTATGTGTTTTTGCATTGCTGTTTGGACATATTGATGTCTTTTGTTGGTTATGTGTCTGATAAAAACTCTCCTCTGAATTTTGGTTCTGTTTATATTGTTGATATAGCTGGGTTGTGGTTGCTTTTTGTTCATATATGACAGGTTAGTTGGTGTGGGCTTCAGGTTCTCACTGGGTATTAGGCTGGTTGTACTGGTAGGCAGGTCAGAATAGTAGGCAGGAAGGGTAGGAGGCTGGTCTCAGGATTCAAAGGCAAGTTGAGACTGGGGACAGGCTGTGGAGGAGCTATCAAACTAGGCAGGGCAGAGATTGATCTTAGAAATCCAAAGCGCATTTGGGATGTGGGCAGCCAGGATAGAAGTCTGGTCTCAGGAGTCCAAAGGCAAGGAGGTTATGGGGTCAGCCTGTGACTAGTCTAACAAATTAGGCTAAAAAATTGAGCTGTTCTGAGTGTAGGGGATCAGGATACAGTGTGCAAGTCTGGACTGAGAAAGTATCGATTGAATGCCTAAAGTTTTTATAGAATGGTAGTATCTGTTGCCAAGATATGGAGCAATTAGCACTCTCACACATTGCTAGTGGTAATTTTAAAATATGCAGCCTTTTTGGAAAGCACTTTGACAGGTTTTTATTATTATTATTATTATTAATTAAGTATATGTCTAACCTCTGACCCAGCTATTTCACTCCTAGGTATTTTCTCAAAAGTAATGAAAACTCATATTTGTATTCAAACACCTCTATGTGATTTTTTCTTACATAAGTATACTCGTTTTCCTTTCACTTTCTCTCTCTCTGTCTCTCTCTCTCTCTCGCTCTCTTTCTCCAAACTCAAAAATCAAAGAATGATTGAATGAATTAAAGAACTTATATTATGAAAAAATAATCTGGACATGTAGATCAATCACATAGTGCTTGCTTAATAGATGTGATTTTGTTGGTTTTATCACTAGCATTGAAAAAATCAGAAACAAAAACAAAACAATGGTATTTCCATGCAGAAAAACAATATTCAGTATTAAAATTTCAAGTGCATAGACAGTTCTCAAAATAATTATGCTTAGTTATATAAGCCAGGAAAAGTGTGTTCATATATATCATTTCATTTATTCAAATCTGTATGCAGTAGAAACTAATCCATTGGGGCAGAAGTGGGCCACTGTTAGCTTAGGGACAAAGCTACAGTGTTACACAGAAAGGTCACAAGGAATTTTTGGAATGGTAGATATATTCATTTTCTTTTTAAAAAATGTTTTTTTATTTTTATGTTTATGAGTATATTGTCCGCATGTGTGTAAGTGGTGTAAGTGCATCCATGCTGTGCAGTGTCCTCAGAGGTCAGAAGAGGGTGTCCTATCCCTGGAACTAGAGTTAAAGATGGTTGTTAGCTACCATGTGGGTGCTGGGAATGCAACCCGGGTCCTCTGCAAGAACAGCCAGTGCTGTTTATCACTGAGCCAGCTCTCCTGTCCTAATAAATCCATTTTCTTGATTACATTGTTATTTGAATAAAGTTTATATATATATGCATATGTCCAATTTTATCAAATTGTATTATTTAATATGTGCAACTTAATGTATGTCAATTATATTTCAACAAAGAGTTCAGGAGTGTGTATAATATGTGGGAGATCTTAAGGAGCTAGAAAGGGGATCCCAGTAGGGAAGAGATCTTAAGGGTGGGGAATAGAGAAATATAGAATATATGTGACATGAAAGTGGAATGGTGGACTATTTGAGGTGTAAAAAAGGAATCAGTTCAAGGGATCTGTGGGCCAAAGAGATGTTAGTAGAGGAGGGAAATAATTTATAACAAAGTGTAATGACAGATATTTGTAAAAATTCTGTACAGAAACCCA
The DNA here is from genome assembly GCA_035773235.1 of Eospalax fontanierii. Classification (NCBI taxonomy): domain Eukaryota; kingdom Metazoa; phylum Chordata; class Mammalia; order Rodentia; family Spalacidae; genus Eospalax; species Eospalax fontanierii. Next base: position 84,426,181 of record CM069525.1, read on the forward strand.
TTACTTCATATGTTAAATTAAATAAAAAGAGAATATTTTCGGAAAGTGTTGGGGTCTCTGTGCTCAGGGCCAGCCCAAGAGTGACGAAGGTTCTCTGCCTAAAGGGGTTTAGTGGTGCGAAGGCAACACACTCCGGGAGCTCGGTGAAAAGCAGGCGGTGGGTGAGCCACTGAAAACTCAGTTTATAAAAGGAAGTGCACAGAGTTATATGAGTTTGGTTAGCCAATCGCTTTATGGGGTATTTCCTTGACTTCAGCCAATACTAATCTGTCCCCGGGTAGATTATCTCGGTACAAGTTCTCTCTAGATGCTGGGCAGAAGCTGGTGTCATGCCTAACCAGAGCAGAGTGCCACATCCACAGAAGCCATTCCTCTATTCCCCATGGCAGATGGCCTGGCTAAGGTCCGCACTGCAGTACACCATACATGTCTTCCTTTTTGTTTTTATTAATTGAGCCACCCTGGGAGGCATGATTCTTTGCCATGCCATTGTTGGCTCCAGTCCCCTAGGGATCACCTCAAGTGAACTGTCTTAGGTTACGCCGGTTGCTGGGGGTCTTACCTGTCATTGACTACCCACCATGCTGGTGAAATAGCCTAAGGGCTTCACCTCTGTCAGTGGTGCCTGTCTTAGGTCACCCCAGTTGTCAGGGTCTTAACTGTCATTGGCTACCCACCATTCTGGTGAAAGAACCCAATGGGTGATGCTTGTTGCTTAAGATGGTAATTAGGATGGCATGGGAGGTTCATGCAGGAAGGCGCTGTGGCGTGCGTGAGGTCATTGTTGAAGACTGTTTTTGTGACCTGTAGAAGACTCAGGAAGAAGCGAGAATAATTAAGCATTGCAAAAAAGGTAGTGTTATTAAGTGGCCAGTTAAACGGAATTTGTAGTGTCAGTGTCTGAGAAGTTCTGCTTTGATGCAGTGCTTTCCAAAGGCAAAGAAAAGTCAGCAGCTCTATGCTGGTCATGGGTGTACCCTGGGCAATTAGGACAGATAATCCTGGCATATACATCTTCCCAATTCAAGTATTTTCTAGAATCCTGGGGGATTAAACACTCAACCGGCAACCCCTATGAGCCTCAGGGCCAAGACATAGTGGAGAGGACTAATAGAACCCTCAAGGAACTCATTATGAAGCAGAAAACTGAAATGACACCCAAGGATCTCCATTTGGCCTTGGTGGAAGCTCTTTTCATCCCTAATTTTCTTACCTTTGATGAAGCAGGACTCTCTCCAGCCTACAAACATTGTAGATCTCAACCGGCCACTACCCCCTTGTCTCTTGTCCACTGGAGAGACCCTCTCACAAATGAATGGAAGGGACCTTAATGGTGTGGGACGCCTTCTCACCCAAAAGAGCAATAGCAAAAACAAATTTGGAGTATGTATCCACTATAACATGGAAGTATTTAAGGTTGCCAAATGAGGGTATATGGATGACATCCATTTGCCAGATGGCATTTGGTGTAAGGCCTCTGGGTTTAATTCCCTGTGGCTGCAATGGGCCCAAGGGGGGCAAAGGGGCACAGGCTTTATATGTACAGATTAGGTGCTTACATTGGCTAAGAGAAAGCTCGGGGTAGAGGACCTGCAGGTTAGAGGGGGAGAGATGAAATCTTTGGTGTCAGCATCTAGCTTGTTCTAGGAGAGGCAGATCTCTGTAATTTCAAGACCAGCCTGTTCTACATAGTGAGTTCCAGGACAGCTGGGGCTACAGAGAGACCCTGTTGCAAAAAGACAAAAAAAAGATTAATATTGATCTCTATGAATTTTCCAATTGAAACACACATATTTGAAGATTCAGAGTTAACATCTGTTTCTGAGATAGAGTATGTGATGCTTATTTTGGTAGATCTGAGTTACCTCCCTCAGGGAGATTGTTTCTAGTTCCATCCAATTACTTGTTTATTTTATAGATTTATTTTTCCTAACAGCTGAATAATTTTCCATTGAATAAATGTACCATACTTTCATAATCCATTCATCAGTTGATGGACATCTAGGTTGTTTCCATTTTCTGACAATTGTGAATAGAGCAGCAACAAACAAGAATCCTTATAGTAGGATATAGAGTACTTTGAATATATGCCCAGGAGTGGTATGACTGGGTCGTGTGGTAGATGTAGTTATAGTTTTTTGAGGAATCTCCACACTGATTTCCGTATTGCATGCACCAGTTTGCACTCCCACCAGCATTGAATAAGAGTTCCCATTTCCCCACTGAGCCATCTCTCTAGCATCTGTCTCTCAGAGTCTTTTTAACTCATCAGACTTCACACCCATAAAGAAAACTGACTCTCCTTCTCCCAGAAGTAGGTCCTTTGTTTGGGTTGGGTTCATGCCCACCTCTCTTATCCACTCTGAGCTTTTAATCTCACTACCACCTCTGACTTTTACAGTCATCCTGGCCCTCTTACTCAATAATCCCTAAATGTGAGGCATTTTCTTGATTATTTATGTGAGAGAGCCCTGTCCACTATGGATGGTGCTTCCCCAGATGGATTGTCCTTGATTATATACGAATACAGGCTGAGCACAGGCCAGAGGAGCAGGCCAGTAAGCATTATTCATCTGTGATCCATGTTTCATTTCCTGTTTCCTGGTTTCCATCCTTGAGATCCCTCAAGATGGACTGTCACATGGAAGTGTAAGATACAATAACCCCTTTCTTCTCCAAGTTAGTTTTTGTTAGAGTGTTTTATCAAAGCAATAGAAAGTAGCTAGGACAGCAGTTATGATTTTACAGATGAAGAAACAGGGAGAATTAATTATGCGATATAACCCAAATTACCCCACAGGCAGTGGAGGAGGAACAGATTTTAACCAAGAATTTTCATCTGTTATTTGTATTCTAGTAGAAAAAAGTTACAAACCACTCCACTCTTTAGAAGTTGAACCTGTGGTATATGCATATAGATCTGATCTTTTCTCAGTCAGCATAATGCTGCTTTCTTCATGCTCAACACATGCATTTACTGCCTGCATATCTCAGTGCCTTTTCCCGTTTATCAAACTGGATACTTAAACATCAATAGCATCCTGTGTTACAGTAGACTCTGTACAGTCTATCTAATTCAACAACTCCCTCTTCGCTCTTTCCCATCACACCAAGATAAGATGAACAGATGTATGTGTTCCCAGACCTAGGTAGCTTCCTCTCTCAGACTTTGTATTGTTGAAAACTAAAAGGCATCTTAGCAAGTATATGTGAAATATAACAAAAGCTAGTTCACAAACCTTCTTAGGCAGATTTAAATGTACCTACTTCTTACGGATTCATTACTGCTTCTGTTGGCATGAGAAACTTTGTGCAGAGTTACAAGCTGTGAATGTGAAATGATGCAGTTTCAGAGGCAATACTCCCCACTGAAACAGCAAGTATCCAGATTACAGTAAATGCCTTGTTTCTTTCAAATACCCTCTCAGATAATTTTGGAACATCAACAACAACATGTATATTTCCTCCTTGTCTTGACCTCATTCCCAGGCTCATGACTGCTTGTTCTCTCTAGTAGTGCCTGGAACATCAGCGTGTCCTAACCTCCCAAAGATACTGATTCATCTCTTCCGTTGCTCATCTGCTATTGGTATGATTTGTTCCACTCCAAAGAGCTCATGTTGGTTTGCATTTGAATGATGTCTTATACCACTGACTCCTGACTATGATCTTTTGCCCTCACTCAACGTTTGGCTTCCCATTCTATTCAACTCATGGCTGAATTTTATTTTGTTTTTTCTTCAATATGTATAATTTTATTGAGTTTTTGTGCATTTCATATATTATATTTTAATCATATTTAAAAACCCTCCTTTCTCTGTACCCCTCTGATAGACCCACACACCAGATTTCATGCATTCTGTCCTATATGTTAAGGCCTATGGCATCTAGTTTGTGTCCCCAAAGGTCCCTCAGTGTGAATTCATCCACTGAAGCCTGGTCAGCCTATCTTGTTTCACTTCCTTAGAGAAGAACAACTCTCCCTCATCCAGCAGTGATCAGCTGCCAATAGTTCCCTGGCTAAGATTGGCATCTCTCTACTTCTATGCTAGGGTTTTGTGTGCTTTGAGTTTCCATGGGTCTTGTGCATGCTGTCACCATTGTTGTAAGTTCATGTGAGCAAGTTCCCAGCAGCCTGGAATACTGTTTCCTTATGTTCATGCACCAACTCTGGCTCTTACAATCTTTGCGTATCCTCTTCTCCAATGGTCCCTGAGCTCTGGCTAGGGGAGATTTAATATAGGAGTCCTATTCTGGGACACACACACTCTGCAGTCTCATATTCTCTATATTTTGGCCAGTTGTGGCCTTCTGTGTGCATTGTACCCTGTTGCATAGGGAAACTTAATTGGTTAGAACTTTGAGATGCATTACTATTCTCTATATTGCCATTCCACTATGTTCCATCAGCCTTATGTTTAGTGGTTCCATTGTAGATGTGTCTCTACAATGACTGCATTTTAAATATGCAGTTTAATATTTCTAAAATATCTGCATATAGCAATTGCTCTTGGTAAGGCAGTCATAGAGATTCAATTTTAGTAAACTAGAGTTTTGATATTCAATTGCGTCTCTGTCACTGATACTTTCTTACTCTTTCTGTTCTGTTCTCTCTGGATTATTTGCTTCTGTCTAAGTGGTTCTCAAACTTCAGTACATCAGAATCATGTGAAAGACTTATTAAATCCAAGATTGTTGAATGTCACTTGAGTTTCTAATCTAGTAGGTCTGGATTGTTCAATATTTTTATTTGTAGTGCTTGTGGATGTAGCTTGGTTATGAGTGCTTCCTTAACATCCATAAAACCCTGGGATTTATCCTCAGCACCTCAGAGACTTAGTGGTGTTGCCACACACCTATTATCCCACCACTTAGGAGGTAGAGGCAGGAGGATCAGGATGTGAAGGTCACCCTTTGCTACATAGTAGGTTTGAGGTCAGCCTGAGCTACATGAGAGGATGTCTCAAAAATATTTCTAACAAATTTAATTATGGTTTTTGAAAAGTAGTTTGAGAGCCATTATTACAGCTCAACACTTCATACTGACTACATATTTGTTTATGCCTCGCCTTCTAGGTTCTTTCTTGTAAAATGCTTTGCTGGATAAAGCTAGCTAGTATGACTGGGAAACTTCATCTCTTAGGGCCACAGGGTAAAACCCTCTGCGTATTCCATAAACACTCAGAGGCAACTGTCTAAATTAGCACCCATGATCTTGAGTCATCCAAAATTTACAAAAAAATGTGTCATGTAGAGATAAAATCTCAAAATCAAAATGTAGGGTTTGTGTTCTAAAGATTTTCAAGACAGTTCTGATGCATAGTTCCCCAACCAAATGAAGGCTGTTCAGCTTTTCCTTTTTTAGAAGTCACAGAGAAAGGTCAGACATGCTGGTGCACACTCTAAATCCCAGAACTCAGAAGGCAGAGGCAGGTGGATCTCTTGAGGACAGCTTGGTATACATAGTGAGGTCCAGCCAGCAGTAGCTATAGGGAGACCCTATCTCAAAAAAGAAACAAAGAAATGAAGAATGAAAGAAGGTAAGGAAGGAAGGAAGAAAGGAAGGAAGGAAACCAATCAACTAACCAACCAAACAACCAAAAAACGAAGTGACACAGAAAAAGAAAACTTTACAAAGTGAAAGGTAATCACTTCTAAAAAAAATCTAAAATAAATGTGGTCTATCATACACATGTTCTCATCATGTCATTATTAAATGGGTATATTTGTATTCATACATATTGATATCATAACTCAAGAATTATTGTCTCTGGATATAACTGTCTCCTAAAGGCTATGTGTTACAGGCTTTGTGCCTAGTGCAGAAAAGTTTAGAAGTAAGACTTTGGGGAAATGATTAGCTCTTACAGACTCTAATGTCATCAATGGTTATATCACTGATAGATGTAGGAGAGACTCGGAGACTAGAAGACTAGGAGATGGAGCCTGGCTAGGTGAAGCAGGTCACTGGAGATGTGCTTTGAAGGGTTTTTCAGGCCCTGACCCTTTCTTAATTCTTCCTCTGCTTCCTGGCTTGAATAAATGAGTTTCTTCTGCTATGGTCTCCAGCCATGATGTTATGCCTCACCACCTTTGACCCATAGCAAGGGACTCAACTGACAATAAATTGACAACTCTAAAGCTGTAAGCCCAAGGAAATATTTCCTTTCTTAAGTTGTTTGGCTCTGGAATTTTTAATTGAATTTTTGAAATTTACATATAATACATTTTAATACTATTTAGAGACCCTATACCTTATACCACTGCCCCACCCAATTTAATGTACATATACACACACACACACACACACACATATATATGTGGTCTATATATAGACTATATATATATATATATATATATATATATATATATATATATGGTCTTATAGAGTCTGATTTGTGCCTGTAAATGTCCTTCAATTCATCCTCATATTTACAGACAAGTATACCTTTCACCCCTCATCAAAGAGGCTTGGTTTTTCTGCAACAGTTACAGATTTTTACACAGTTCCAGAACTGTTCAAACTAAGTGTCTGTGACACACTTAACCCTAAGAGACATATCTTCAATGCAACTTCTACACATAGCATGAATGCACAGGTATTGTGTCACACTGAAGAAACACAATTATCTCTGTGTGTATCTATTAGTGGGTTTGTACAAATGTTTTAATGAATAAGCATATAGCTAAGCAGTCCTCATTCAATGTAATTTGTATATTTTAAACCTCCATCTCTTAGTCTTCTGTTACACAAATGAAATTATGACCGCTTGTGTTCTTTCTAACACTTTCTAAGTACTGCTTTCCCCAGGTATTAGTGCTCTGAATGTAGCCCTATCATGTATAGCCCCTCAACCATACCTCTGTTAACAGGCAAATACAGGAAGTGTATTTAACAAAATGGGGGCTAGGACTACTACATGTGTCAGAAAGGAAGAAGAATAATAAGATAAGGGGAGAAGATATGGAAAACTAATAAGAGTGGTGAATACCAAGAATAGATATCCTTTGAGTATCAAGAAATGAAACTTTCTTATTTGGCTGGTGAACTGCCTCTGAAAACAATGCCAGAAGTGAAATTCTAAGTAATTTTATCTTTGATTTAATTTGATATAGTCTTTCAAGGACACAAGACTTTTAAGAAGCAGCAGTCACCTCATTCGTTTACTGATTTGACTTTTATGTTACCAAAGGCCTCTTCCTCTCCAATTTTACTACTGGTTACTGTTTCTTTAAAGTTAATGAATAGCTTCTGTATTATTGCAGTCTCTTGGATCCCATTTTACCTCTCTCAATAGTGTTTTAGATAAGGTTTCATTATGTTGCCCAGGCTGACCTTGGACTCACTTAACAGAGCTCACCTCAGTCTCACAAATGTCTGGGACTAATGATGCTGTCTACACTACACTTTATTCATTGCTGATTACACTCACTACCATATCTCTAACTAGCTTTATTTATTTAATTTTCTTGAGACAGGGTCTCACAATCTATCCCTGGCTGGTATGTAACCAACCAAGCTGACCTTGGACTCATAGAGATCCACTTGTTTCTGGGTTCAAATCCATGCACCAGTACTCCTGACCTTCAAACTAGTATTTTTTACTAATTCTAAATCTTCATCTTTTTCTCAAATATCATTTCTGTCTTGAAACATTTTCAGAAGAATCAGACCTAGTTTATAAATAAAATATGTATGTGTATATCATGTACGCATCTGGTATTGTTTCTTCTCTCTATACAATTCATATTTTGATAAATATATTCCTCCTCCTAGTTTTCCATATCTTCTATAGATTCCAATCTAGTGTCATTACTCTTCCAATTTATGATTTCTGAATACTGAAATCTCAAAATCAGCTACTCCTTTCATTGCTTAAATCAGGTCACCCACTTCCATGAAACTTATTTATGAAATTAGTTTTCATCTTTCTATAGTCTTTTCTACTGTTCTAGATCCTATCTGAAACTACCAGCTGCCTATCTTGGACCAAGTCAACATACTCAAACAGCAGCTTATCCACTAACCAATAAAGTTAAGCTGTGGTTTCTTGACTTTTTACCATTGATTCTCTTTATTTTCTTAAGGTACATTTTACTTTGATCCTGATTCCATCTTACAAATCCTTGTGCCCACAAACCAAGTCTAATTGAATCCTTTTCTTTTGAGACAGGGTCTCCTTGTAGCCCCAGCTGACCTGGAGCTTGCTATGAAGAATAGGCTAGTCTAGATCTAGATCTCATAGATAGCTGACTGCCTCGAGCCTGAATGTTGGTATTAAAGTCGTGCACCACCAAGTCTGACATAATTGAAAGTTTTACCTTTTATACACTCTTTACAATTTTTTTGGTCTTTTTGAGACAGGGTCTCTCTATAACCCCAACTGGCCTGGAACTCACAGTGTAGACCAGGCTGGTCTTGAAGTCAAAGAGATTCACCTGCTTTTGCCTCCCAAATGCTGGGACTAAAGGCATGCGACTCCTTATTTATTTTTTTATCTTAGCTATTAGGAGTATATTTTGTTGTGGCCCGTCCTCCCAGCTCCACATTTTCTGGACAGTCTTGGATATTTACCATAGGTCAGGTTTCTACCTGGCACACGTTTAAACTAACATCTCATTCTCCTGCGTTACCCTCCCCCCCCAAAAAAAAAGAGATAATTTTTGAGTTAGCCTCCTTATTTATTTCCTTCTTTCTGGTTTCTCTTTATTTGTTTATTTTTGAGACAAGATCTCATGTAACCAGGCTGGTCTCAAGATTCTTAAATAGCTGAAGATGACTTTGAACTTTTGAGTCCCCTGTCTCTACATTCCAGTTGCTGGGATTAAAGTCATGTGCCACAACATCCAGTCATGTACTGGAGACTGAACCCAGGACCTGGTGCATGCCTGGTAAGTAGTCTACCAACTGAGCTACATTCCCAGCGCATATTACAAACCATCCTACTGTTAATGCCACAATATATATATTTTTTAATGCTGATGATTATTTGTTTCTCCTGCTCTTATTTCTCTACTGATTCCTTGCCATATAGCACAAATTCAAAATTCAAGATCACTTTCCAAGTCTTTCTGATTTGGCTGCACTGCTTTTCCGGATTTGTTGCCCACTAAGGCACCATGGAATCTGTACTCTAGCTACGTTAGAACACTAATCTAAAATGCTCTTATTTTCCTTTCTTTATGCTGTTGGTCATTTCTCTAGCTCACAAACACACTTCCCTTTCATTTTCAACATTTGGGATTATACTTTATAAAAACCCAATTTCTCTACAAATCCTTCCCAATTTTGAATTCTCTTCTTTCTATATGCTCCTATAGCATTCCTTCGCAGTTATGAGCTTGTCAGTTCCCTTGACTAGCTCTTAGGCCTATTGCTATCATTCACTTATACTCAGAACATTGTCCTGGACATGGATGGTGCTCAGTGTTTACATAATATTATTTAATTAAAATTACGTGTGCCAACTCTGACAGACTAGATAAAATCTGCTTTCTTTATAATGCTACATAATAGTAATTAATCAAAACTATTTAAAACAGGAAAAGGCAATCTCCTAATAATTTATATATTATATTGTCTGGAGTATACAAGGAAGTGCCTGTGATTGGAAAACATTCTTCTGAGGATTTGGAATTGCACTGAGTCCTGTAAGCCTTTGCATTTGGCCACTGCTGAAGTCAAGTTTTAGAGGCATTTTTATTATGTGCAACAACGACATGGTGAGGGATTAAAGGATGAAAATTTTGATGCAAATCAGGGGGTAGTTCATAGGGCTTAGCAGCAGGTCTGCCTTTATATAATATCAGGATGTGAGGTGAAGCTGCCAATGCGGATGATTTAAGTTTGGCTTTCTGTTCTAAAGGCAGCAGAAGGCCGTTACAGAGCTATTTCAAAAACCAGAACTTCAAATACAACACAGAGGAGCAGCAACATAGATATCCTGGAGTTTGTTTCTCAGGAAATTTTCCATGACCCAGGAGCCGGGGCTCATGGCTGTGATTCTAGCACTCAGGGGGCAGACTGAAGCAGGATGATTGCAGGTTTGAGGCCAGTCCATGCTAAACAGCAAGCCCAATACCTATGCAAGCTCAAGCCAGATAAAAATGTCGGCATAGAGGGTTGGTGGACAAGTAGCCCCAACACTAGCTGAAGAACTATTGGTAACTGATAGCTGCTCGGAGAGGGAGAGTCAGTTTTCGTTTAAGGGTGTGACCCAAAGAAGTTGACCATGCTGCAGTGGATGGATTCAAACCAAAGGGCATTCATTTAGAGACACAAGTTAGACTCAAAAGGCCCTAAGTAATATTTAATAATAATAATAATAATAATAACAATAATATATATAAAGTTAAGGGATGTGCTGAGAGAGTCTGAATATGAGCAAAATACATTGTATGCAATTTCCTAAAATCAATACAAATATTTAAACAAATCAAATCAACAAATCACATGGAGACATAGGTACATGGAAGAGCACTTGCCTAGCACTGTACAAGGCCTTAAAGGTTAGATTCTCTAGTACAGGACAAAAAAAAAATAGAAAGAAAGAAAAGAAAATTCACATGCAAATCTTCAGACAGAGGGCCAAGATATGGGACAGCTGACAACATGCTTGCCAGAAAAAAACGATGACTAGAGTTCAATTTCTGCATTCAAGTGGTGGAAGGAGAGAGCCAACTCTGAAACTTGTCTTTTGAAATCTACGTCTACGCCTTAGCAAACGCACACACACACACACACACACACACACACACACACACACAAAACCCAGCAAGCACAACAATAAATAAAATAAAATTTCCACAGTGTAGACCTTCTGAATGAATCTGACACCACTATAGAAGCACATGTTAGATTTAATATGTGGAAATAGCCGACCTAAAAATAAGATAAGATCTCTATATGTAGGTAAAATACATTATACATTATAATGTGATTAGTTTCTAGGTTGTCTAGCTTAGTCAGTTTATATAAACTCATGAGAGCTATTCAGTATATTGTAGGACACAAAGCATTTGTGTTAACTTCTGTAAAATTACAGATGTCAGGTCTTGGTTCTTTTATATCATTATGTAGGAAAACTGAATCTCAAATCTGCATTTGCCAGGACAAGTGGGATAAGACTTGTGTTCGTGTGAGAATGTCAAGTCTTGAATTGTAAGTAGGCATGTTTGTCACTGTGTGCACAGCAGTGGACATGGATTAAACAATTCTCTTGTATCTGCATGAATTAAACAGATAACAAAAAGCAAATAAGAACAGGTATCGGATAGGTAAATGTTGAAAACATTTTTCTCAGTAAAGAAGACAATTGTAAAAGAACATATATATTACGAGATTCGACTTATATATCCAGAGCTGAAGTCTATAGATGCACAAAATTGATTCCTAGTTGCCCAGGGCTGCTGCTGGATGGAATGGGAGGAAGGAATGGGGGAAGTGATTACAAATAATTATGTTTTCGGTGTGAAGTGATGAAAGTATTCTAACATATATTTGTGATGATATCTGTAAAACTCTGTAAATATTATAAAAAGTACTGATTTGGTTACTTTAAAAGAGCACACTGTATGAGGTGTCAAATATAAATATATCAATAAAGATGTTTAAATTGATGTGATAGAACATATAAAACACAAATTACCCTTTCTTCAGCTTGCCTAATTATTCATACCTAGATATAAGTAGTATTTTTATTATTTACAGATGTCAAACACATTTTCTTTAATTTTCATGTAATTAATAATTATTTTGAAAAGGTTAGGAAATAAACGACAAAGCTAAAGCAACAATAGTATTCAATTGCATAATTTTAGTCTTGCTTTTAAAATATGTTTATCTTCAGTAGTCTAATTTCTTAAGAAAGCCTAAATGGACCTGATCACAGGGGTGTACACGTGTAATCTCCACACTGTATGGGCTCAGGTAGGAAGACCACAAGTTTGAGGCCATCCTGGGCTTCACAGTGAGACTATGTCTCAGAAAAATAAAGTAAACCAAGTCCAAACCAAAGCAAAACACACCAAAAATTCAAAGCAATAAAAACAAAAGCCTAAACTTCAAAAAATAAATGCCCTCCTGGATACCGTGGTGTGTTTCTCTGATCTACATAATTTATCAAGGGACTGAAAAGCTTTTCTGTCACTGCTCATGACTATATCTGTGTTTTAGTAATTTATATATTGGATGATTACCATTCACGATCTGTTAAGCCACTCTTGAAAACTTTCTTAGGGCTTTGGTTAATGTCAAATAGTAAAGTCTGTTTTTTGTTAAAAGCATTTTTTTCTGATAAAATTTAAAGGGTTTTTTTTTGTATATTATATAAAACCACAGATGTCAAGAATCTGAGGATTCTGAAGTGTTCCATCAGGCTCAGCACTTTCCCCCTAAAGAGAAACTAGCATTGTCTCTTGGTCAAATTTGCATGGACCTGTGCATTTACCTCCTGGCTTTGACCTTCCAATACCTGAACCACTAACTTTTACCCCTAAGTAAATGACCATTATTAATTATTAATGTCCCACTCTTTTCTTACTGGTCTTCTGTTCCTCCACTGTGATGCATCTAGGTCCTAATCAGAGAGGATTTCAGCAAATTGGTGGCTTAGTGTACAGTGCACCTACAGCTGTTATCTCGCAGATCTGGAGATGTAGCTGGGTCTTTCAGATGTCAGTTTTATTTGCTTGTCTTTGGCTCCATTTCATGAACTTCATCTGATATGCTACTTATTTCAGAACTTCTTGTGCGCTTGTCTTGCAACACCTCTTAAGAGACTGGTCATTTGTTTCTTAATCCCAATCCCTGGGATGGGATTCCTGCTATATACTACTTGATTGCATGTCTGTCTGTTGCCTGTTGCCAGAGTTTCTGGACTTTGATTTTCTGTCTGCATGCCAGGATATCCTTTGCTGGACTTCCAGAGTCTGGCAGCTTGCCTGCTTGTTGCCTGCAGTTACAGTCTCTTTAATGCTGTACCAGCTTGTCCAGACTCTTCTTGGTGACTACAAAGACCTTAGCTTTCCCGTCCTGCTGTAATTAGTTTCTTTAGTTTCTGGGTACATTGATGTGCTTGCCTGCCAATGACAAGCACCTGTCGAGATAGCGTCTTCCCATTGACCACTAGTCTTTTTATTTCCTTGGGGTAGTGCTTTGCTAATTCCTGTTTACCCTTCAATTTCCTTTGTTTCCTTTGTATAATCCGTGGGGAGAAACGGTTTGTTCTTTTTTTAAAGGGTTTTGGAATCATTCATTTCTCTTCATTTCCTCTGGGGCTACTCCAGTTTCAATCCTTAGGACTTTATCTAGCTTTAGACAGAGTTCACCAGTGGTCCCCCAAAGGTTTTCCTCCTGGGATGACAGAGAAGGCAAGTGGACAAGGGCTGTTCCTTACTTCCACATGAACTTCAAACAGGGCAGAGGTTTTGTGAAGAGTTATATTTTAAAAAATCTCCTGTACTAAAGAAAAGGTCCGTTTGAAAATCAGTGTTCAAAGTTATTCAAATACCTGTGCCAAAACAGCTCCTAAAACACTTCTTGTTTTATAACTTCCCTGCTAAAGATCCTTATCAGTTAATAACGCAGTGGCTTCCATTCACATCTGCTTACAAACTGGAAAGAGGTTATGTGGATGACCATGTTTCCTAGTATTATTCAACATCCACGTTCTCATTATTCTAGTCAAGCCTCACTGACCCTTGAACATTATTGGTCAGCATTGTTTCCAGGCCATTCCGCATGTTGCCTTTTCCTTTCTTTCTTTGCTTTGCCTATTCAAGTCTCATTTCTGCTTTATCTTTCAACAGTATAAGCAACACTGTTTCAAAACTTCATCTGTTTTCAGCCTCATTTATCTCACCCTTTCACCATAACATGCTGAATTTAGAGTTAGTATTTCCAATTTAGGCAATTAATTTTTCCTGTTTCTCACCTTTTCTCTCTCCTTCCCTCTCTTCCTCCCCTTCTTTCTCCTCTTCTCATCTCTCCTCTCTTGTTTCTCTTTCCCAACTCATTCATTCATTCATACATTCATTCATTCATCTATTCTTTTTGAGACACTGTCTCCTTGTAGGCCCAGATGGCCTGGAACACTATATAGACCAGGCAAACCTTGTTCTCACTGAAATTGGAGATCTGTCTGCTTCTGCCTCTAGAGTGCTGAGATTAAAGGGGTGCCTGATTCTTCTTTTTTTTTTCCAGTGTCTCATGTAGGGAAGGCTGATCTCTAACTCTTCATGTCTCAGAGGCTTTCTTTGAACTCTTAATCCTCTTGACTTCATTAGAAGAGTGGGCACTTAACCCGTTGTTTTCTCAGATTTTATGCTGAGGGATGGAAGAGATTTTAATATTTCAGAGTTGATTCTATTATAGATGTTTGTGTACCACAGATAGCACTTTACCAATTAGTAATTGGAAAATGATATCAAAATATTCTGAAAGTCCATTGATTCATAAATATCCTTAGTGCGTTAAGTTTCCAAGTAATCAGAAGCCACTTTCTGCTTATGTAAGTAATCTTTGCAATCTGAAAACTATATAGTGAAGAATCTTTCACAGAATGTTGCCTCAAGCATAACTAGTGAGGTGGCTTTAGCCTTCAAGTTTTCAATTCTGTGAAAGTATATGGCATTCACAATGAAGCTGGGAAGACCTTCCATCATGTGTTTTTTTTATTAAAAGAGTGGACTGCTCTTCAATAGGCTTGGAATTCTGATAATGGCATCTATGAAAACTCATATTGCTGGTGGAGACACACCATAGGAAGGAGACAACATGAAGACCATAAAACACTGAAGACTGAGACTGAGTGCAAATGCCAGTGGAGATTCAATTGCCAGACTTTTTAAAAATTGTTATTAGGATCTCTATTGCTTTTGTTAGTGCTCCGATATAAGTGGTCTTGCCTAAACCTATTTTCTAAAAGCTTTGCTATCTGAAGTACGTGGTTTTGTAAAATGAGAAATTTTCAAAGAAGACATATGTGGCATTTTAGCAGAATGTCTGGCACCTGCCCCCCCTTTTTTGTATTCTGTATGACATCTACTTTGGTGTTAGCCGTACAGTATATGCCCAACAAGTTCTTGTTTACACTTTAGTCATCCTTTAGTTTATAAATATTTTGCTGTGATCTTGGAGTTGTTTTTTTTTCTTCTAATCTGTGTTTCCTTTAATTTCTCTATGAATGATCTAGATTGTTTAGATGAAGATAATGGATGTCTTTATGGTCATTCTGAAGAAAGATATCTTTCTTTCCTCCCTGAGCTGCCTTGTGACTCAATGCTCACAAGAATCCAGAGGATAAACTGGGGCATCAATGGGTCTAAAGTATATATTTGATACTCCAGTTGATGGACATAGTCTCCTTTTTTTTTTAACCAGAGAAAAGACATATTTCCATGCACATGCCCATTTCTGTGTTCAAGGAAGACAAAAAAAAAAAAAAAAACAAAGGAATGTAGGTGAAATGAAATCAGCTAGATCCATATTCAGGGGAACAGATATCCTTGCTTGAGGTCAGTGGTTCTCTTTCAGTGTTAGCTTCTGAGAAGGCCACTGAGCCTCATTTGTGAAAAAAGGTATTTGCATTTTAATTACTGTTCACAGTAACTGCAGTAAAATGCTGAAAAAGAAACATCAAGACTTATAAGTCACATTAGGGATAGGCTATTCTATACTTTGCAGAGGCATTTGTAAATGTTTTATAGGTATCTAGCTGGATGGCAAATAAATGCAGCTGAATTTGGTCTGAGGACAGTGAAAACCAACATTATACTCCAAATATATCAATTCATTTTCTAATCTATAAATACATGCTGTACAAATAATTTATATTACAATGCCTTTTATACCCCCACCCTCCACTTTTTAAAACAATGATAGTAGAACTTAGAAGTAGAGAGAGTAAAATAATATGGAACCTCGGTTCTGCTTCTTCTCTTGCAACACCTTTCCCCATCCCCACTTTAGGATTTTTTAACTTACAGAGTCTTTGCTTGTGCTGCAGTCTATTCCTTTGACTGCCTGAAATGCTATTCCCTTGTTTGTACAGTAATTACTCAATCCATTTTTGTTAACTATCCTTTCTAGTGTAATAGTCTGAGAGCGCTGTAGCAGCAAACCACATCTTCAGTAGTTGGTTGCCAATTCCTAATGATTTTGATAAGAATTTTAACATGTTAGCTCAAAGTTCATTTTCTTTGGGAAGGTGTCTTTGAGCCTCTGATAATTGTGCTTCATGGGTTCCCTGTTCACATTTTTTTGTACCATCATAATGCAGCTCTTTACTTAGCCTGTTTTTACCTAAAGGGCAGAAATTAGGTCATCTTTATTCTTCCAATGCATAGTAGTTTTTATATCAATTAGCATGAGAAATATCTACTGAGCATATTATTGAGCAATGTTTGAACTTGGTGGCCACTGAACTTTGACCAACGCCCACATTTCTCCTATAGGAATTATGTGAAAGTGTTAGGTATACCAATCATTATCTTTCTGCAGCACCAATTTCTATTCAGTATTTCAGGAGGGATGACATTCAGATAAATTCAGTTTCTATGTATGTGTGTAGTGACTCATTGAAAATATACACCAAATCTGAAGTCAAAGAGGCAATTCAGCAAGAAAATGTATCTTCGTGCGCCTTGTCTATTGTTTCAGAAAGCACATTTCCTTCTTTGCTCCTGTCCTTGGGTAGCTTGCGACTTCAGGAACACAAAAGTTCTACTCATGATTAAAAAGAAACAGTGTGGAAGACAGAGTTGGATTAGAGCTGTTTGGCATATCTGAAGTTGACTTTATTGCATCCTGACACCTATATGGCTAGCAAATTCATCCCAATGAATTCTCAATACATATGTTCCGATACAATTTCCATTCATCTAACTAACCTTGAGTTCAGTTGGTGAAGGGTAAAGGAATCTGAAAAGGGTGAAAGGACCGATCCTGAAGTTATCTTCATCATTAACCGGCTTATAGACATGGTTACGGACTTGGTTTTTAAGATTACAAATAGCTTCCCGAGCACACTTATGAACTTACTTCTCACAATAACTCTAAACCTAAATTAGCTCAGGAAATCGAAATGGGACTCAGTTCAACACTAATTGTAAATTTGCTCAGAGTCCAATATCACTCTTACTGGTTGCTTCAACTACCAAGAGCTTGGTAAGAAAATAATGACAGTATTTGGTCACAAGGCAATCATGACAACAGAAGCACCCACTCTTTCCACTTTGACCCATACAGTCTGTGCAGGCAATAAAGCGGAATCACTGTGGTTTTCCAACAGGCTGCCAGCTGTCTTGCTAATTAAACATTCTCACAGAGTGTAGTAAGAGTACACCCCCGGAGGGCTCTCTGGCAAGGGAAGGTGCCTTGGCCCCATAGTTGTGAAATCTGACACTCAGGTCGACTTGTCAGTAAAATGCAGACGTGAATTTTCCCAAGTTCTCAGTTTCCCTGTCTCTAAAATGGGTTCCCCTTCTTCCTTCCGCACTAGTTATCTTCCACTTTGAGCTAGGCTACTAGGAAGTGGAATCAGTGCTTAAGCACTGCTGCGAGTCCTCTGTAAAGCTCCAGTCGCCGCTCCGGGCATGCTCAGTAGCCAAGGCTCAGCACCAGGAGTAGGAAGAGGCCCGGGCCGACTGCGGGCACTTTGATGAATCACGTGTGTTGAGGCCGTCTTAAAGAGATAGGCACCTACTTTTCCTTCACCCTAAACACCGCCCTGAGGGCGGTGGCGACCGGTGATTGCAGCTGCTTAGGGGCAGGGCTTGCCCCGGAGCCCGGCGAGTGGTGACACTGGCGTGGTTGCGTCCCGGGTGCCTGGGATCTGGGAGCCCGGGGTCTGGGAGCAGCGATTGGCCAGCAGCCCCTCTCTGCCCAGGACGCGGGCCAGCGGGTGCGCTCCGAGGGGCTTCTGCTTTTGAGGAGAAGACGGTGTCCTGGTCGCAGGTGACAGGGCCAGAGAACGATGGAGCAGACTGGGGCGGCGGCGTGGGGAGGTGGAGGCGGCAGCGAGGAACCCGGCGGGGGCAGGAGCAACAAGCGGAGCGCCGGGAATCGGGCCGCCAACGAAGAGGAAACGAAAAACAAACCCAAATTGGTGAGTGCTCCCGTAGCCCCGCCAGCCTCGGGATGGGAAAAGACCTGATAGTCCTGCCTCAGGACACGCGGGGGACCCAGACACCCTCCCCACAGTGACCGCGACCTCGCCGTGCAACTCGGGGAAGCACTCGAGAAGCGGCCGCTCAGAGACTCAGAGACTGCGTGGATGCGGAAGAGCACCCCCTCTCCACTTAACTCCCCTCTCCTGTTCTCCCGCCGACGACAAAGGCCCCACCCCAACTTGGGGACATCCCGTGTCCTAGAGTTCTGGGTAGGGCTGTTGTTTGTCTAACTTGTGGGCACGAACCTTTGCAGCATTCCATTTCCCTCCTACCTCTAGTCAGTTTGGTTTCTTAACATTTGGGGTCCGGGGCAGGGGAACCTTTTCCCTTTCTACCCGAATACATATCCCACTAGCAGCCATGTAAATCAAGACAAGCTCATCAGAGGCTCCCAATCTTTCTACTTTGTTAGAAATCTAAGGAGGAGGCGCCTACGTGCGTTTGTCCCCTGCCTCTCTCTCCATGTGCTCTCACAAGAAACATTTCTTTGGAAGCCTGGGGGGAGCGTGGGAGGTGGCTGGGTGAGGTATCTCAGACTGTCCTGTGTGTGTGTGTGTGTGTGTGTGTGTGTGTGTGTGATAGAGTCACACAGTGCTACGCCTCGGTTATTCAGAATGCTGAAAAGCAGCAAGGCAGATTGTAGAAGTTTCTCAGTCCTGACTGTGTGAACCAGTGGTAGTAGTTCATTTCCTGCCAGTGAATGCAGAGGACAGAAGTCTGAGGCCTGGTATTGCATTGGGAAATACTGGGGTTTCTTCAACTCATCAGTTAAAAGGGTTCCTCTTTTTGAAACTTTCTAATTTCAGTGGCATGAGGAGAAAGGAGTTTCCTATACAGATTCAACAAATAAAACTTTCCAGTCTTCCATGAGCCTTTTGAATGGAAGATTCTTAGTCCAGATCCCAAGCACAAGCCACATGTTGCACCTCTACATTTCTCTTGTAAGCAGCAAGTTGATTAGACTAGACGGTAGGGTGAGACTGTGACATATAGCCAAAGCCATTTTCTATGGCATCTGACAATTTGGTCTGGATTTGTACTTCTCTTTTGGCTCCTATTTGCTTTCCTATTATGGCCCGTCCATATGGGAAAAGAGGGGTCAAACATTAGGGAATATGTACACTTTCATTATGCTGGAGGGAATTTGGGATAGTCTGAGATTGCAAATTTAAAATCTCATCAATTCTATACAATCCTGAGACAAATCTAGACATTGTTTGCTTGTTGTGTCCTGTTGCCCCAGCATTTTTATATCTAAACTGAGTCACAAACTATTTTGTGACTTTTCTAAACTACTACAGATTTAATGAGTGCCTTTACCATCAGGAAACTGAGAAAAATGTTGTGAGTGTATTACCAGAGTTGACTGTATTTAAAGTTTTGATGATGTGATTTCAAAATTTATCAGTTTGTGGTAAAAGAGTGATCTTCCTTGTTTTGTTTTTTTTTTTTTTTTTTGGTCCCAGTACAAGGTGCTTAATCAGTAATGAAAGGTTTAATTAAAAATAAAAGTTAGCAAATTGCTTCCATAATTAGTTTTATACATCTAGCAATACTGGCCCGCTTTTAAGGATGCTTAAGGAAAAGTGTTTCTCTTAGTAACACCTTGATTATATTCATCCTTTCCCTTTGGCCATTTGTATGTTTCATCTTTTATGTTTTACTTGCTTTGACAAAGTAACTAGATAGTTATGAGATCGTATCACTTTCAGTTCCTAGCTAACTTCACTGTTCCATGTTGAACATAGCTTGATACAGGAGAGCAAGTATTTGAACCCAGAGTTTGTTAATACCAACATGATCTTTTTCTCAAGCCTGAGAATTGAGCCTTGCAAAGCTTTAATAAGCAGATGTATCATAGCTCATCAAAACATAGGAACACATTATGGCACATTTTAAGGCAAACAGTTTGACCAATCAGACTTGGTAAACTTTTTTAGGAAAGATTTGGGAAAGATTTTATCTGGGCTTCTTTCTTTTTTTGTTTTTTCCAGATAGGGTTTCCCTGTAGCCCCAAGCCGGCCTGGAAGTCACTGTGCAGACCAAACTGGCTTTGATCTGATCTCTGTCTCATAGACAGCCTCTACCTTTAAATTTTAATTGGATAATAGTGAGAACTTTTTCAGAGTGGCATATCAGAACTATAATGTTCTAAGTAAAAATTTAGCAAAAATTACTTCATTCTGAATGATGTATTACTAGTAGATATTTGGATTTTATGTTACTTTTTGTTTAGACCCAGACTGTAGTGTGCTGTCATACAGCATGACCTTAGATTAATTAGTAATTTGATGTTGGCCATGGATCACATTTTGTTCAACTGAGTAGGGGAGAGATTGCCCTAGATAAGTGTTATGAAGAAGCTACATCTTGTGTCTCATGTGTTTAAAGCACTGATTTAACCATTAAGAGAATTCAGTGTTGGAGATAGGGAGATAACTGAGTCGCTAAGGTGCTTGCACTGAAGCATGCATATCTGAGTTTGATGCCTTGCACTCTGCTCACAAGAGTGCAAGTGGTAGAGCATAATGGTAGTAATCTGAGTGCTGTGGGTAGGTTGAGACAGGCAGGTCTCTGGGGCTGACAAGCCAGTCAGCCTAGCCTAATCAGAGGAGTCCTGAATTACAGTGAGAAAAACTGTCTCAAAACAGGACAAAACAAAAATAATTTAAAAAAGAAAAGAAAAAGGTGACCTCTGAGGACTGATCCCCCCAAATTGATCTCTGTCTCTCTGAATAAAAAAAAAAAGAAAAGCCATTATTACAGTAAAACTATTAACGCTAATATCTTTTACAAGACGGTGGATATAGAGTGGATTGACATGGTTTATTGTGTTTGCATTTTGTTTTTTAAATATTTTTATATTTTATTTTATATGCATGAATGTATTGCCTACATGTATGTAAGTGCAGCCATGTCATGTAGTGCTCACGGAGGTCAGAAGAGGGTATCATAATATTCCCCTGGAACAGGAGTTATGGACAGTTGTTAGCTGCTATGTGGGTATAGGGACTCGAACCTGGGTCCTCTGCAGCAGCAGCCAGTGCTCTTAACCGCTGAGCCATCTCTGACTGATTGATTTTGGGTCTAGGATAATTTCTGAAGCTGTTAAATTTTTAGATGGTAAAGTCAAAATAGTAACTTAAAATAACACACTATTATTCTGGTTATTTAACTGAATATTTATTTACAGCTAAATGAGTTATGTTTTGATTTCAAATAATAAATTCTGAGCCCAGTACTTTCATGTACACAATATGTTTACTGTATACTTACCATGACTCTACTAATGGTTGGTGATGTGAGGATGCTCATAGTCAAGCTTGGAGTGGTGGTTCATACCAGTCATTCCAGCACTCTAGAAGCTGAGGCATAAGCATCTCAAGTTCGAGGACATCTTGGGCTATATAGTTGAGAGCCTGTCTTCAAAAAAAAAAAAAAAAAAAGGTCATAGTTCAGTGAGGCAGAGAGGGAAGTTAATTATTGATTAAAGAGTAATGTGGGAAGTTCTAGGAATATTTATAGGGGAGTGCTGTAAAAATGTCACAGAGAGGCATTTAAGTCTAATTGGATTCTTGGATGAGGTAAGGAAAAGCTTACAGTAGATGACATTTCCACTTTTGAAGAAGGGGAGGGAAAGACGTTCTAGATCAGAACGACAACAATATGCATAGGTATATAGGTATCAAATGTGACAATACAGAACATACAAGTAGACAGGAGTGGTTTGGAACAAAAGGAAGTTATATTAGTGAATCAAGTCAAAAAAGAGATAGGTTTGGGTCATGGTAGTAGTTCTTTGGACTTTCAATTTTTTCTGAAAGTCAGAGTGAGTTGTTGAAGAAATTAAAACAAGAGAGTTACCTGATGAGATAAGTGATTCGGAAAGAGATTTTGAGCTGTGGAGAATTTCCTGGAAAGGGGTGCCAGAATGGGGGCGGGAAGTCTTGTCAGGAGGAGAGGAAGAACAGGGTGGCATAATGGAGTTCGCTGTTCAGGGTCCTGGGTTCCAGTTGCTGCTCATGCACTCTGTCCATCTGTATTTCTTTGTAGCTCAGTTTCTTCCTGTCACCTGCATTGCTTTCTGACATCCACCTTGAACATTCTCATCAAATCTGAAACATCTTCCATGTTTCTCTTTAATAAACACCACTCCTTTCACAGCCCAGCTCATACCTCAGGCTTTTTCTTTTCCTTTTAGCTTTCACTGGTTACTTTAGCTTGCTGAGGGCTCTTCCTTCTGACCCTTTAGCTGTAATGAGTTTGAGTGTTGTATACTAATCTTGTCTTTATAGAGATTTTCAAGTGCTTCTGGGCATAGGTTTTGTTTTATGCTTATCCTTGTAAACCAGTCAGGTAAATGATTATTAACCTGGAATTTTTTTTTCTCTATGGTCAGGTTAGCATTATATTGTACAAAAGAGACCTTAAAAAAAGGTTAATTTTGTTTTTTGAGAGGGTCTCATTTATCCCAAGCTTCTCTTCAATTGCCTATGTAGTCAAGGATCATCTTGAACTTTTCATCCTCCTGCCTCTACCTTGAGTTCTGGGATTGCAGGGTTGTACTATCATACTCGGTTTATGTGGCACTGGGGATTGAACCCAGTGCCAGGCAAGCATTCTACCAACTGAGCCACATCCTATGTGTTATGCTATTTTGTTAGTGTGTATGTGTATATGTTATCAAATTAACTTACATGTACATTCCTCTATATAAATTTTTGTTTTCTTGGGACAGGGTGTCAGGTATCCTATGATGGCTTTGAACTCGCTATGTGGCTTCTGAGACTGATGTAAACTCCTGATCCTCCTGTCTCCACATATCAAATTCAGGGATCGTGGCCTGAGCCAATATGTTCCTGTATCTTTTCTCTTAATTTTGAAGTTAAATAAACTTCTTTAGGGCCATGAGAAACTTCCCTCTTTCCTGTGTTTGTTTAGATTCTTCTGATGCCAGAGTCAGAAGTTTGGTGCAGAGAAATACTACAGAAATTGGTGAGCCCAGTTTGCAGTTTGCAGTTATTAGTAGGAGAGTTAAGATTATTTTCAAAAGAATATGGACTGGATAGTCAAAGGCCTTGGATTCCATGTCCTTACTTTATTTGCTTGTGATCTCTGATGACCAGAAATTTTAGCTCTCTGATCAGTGTCTGCCACTGAAGAGACATGATTTCCTGTATAATTTGCTTGATTTTTGAGACAAGGTCTTACTACTATGGTGCCCAGGCTAGACTTGAACTCCTTGTATCAGATGATCTTCCTGCCACAGCCTTGCCAGTAGCTGGAACTAGAGAAGTATGGCACATTGCATGCCTGATTTGCTTGACAAGGTGGTTAGATAAATTATAGCATAGAGTAATACTATATTTAGGAAATTTTATACTGTTACAGAAATATAGAACATTACTATGAGCCTCTTATATTACCTGAAAGAAATGTGACTATGGGGTTGGGATATAGCTCAATGGTAAAGTTCTTGCCTGACATTCTTGAGGACCTCAGTTCAATGCCCATTTCTAGGAAAAAAAAGTGTTTGTGGTTGGATGATTTCATGGCTGGCTTGCAGTTTGAAAGCTCTAATAGTGTTTTACTATAAAGTGCCATAATTCGGTTATATGATGATTGATTCTTTGTTCTCTCCTCAGTTACATTTTGCTGTTTGAAACATTGTGCTACATTCTGACCATTGACTAATAACTCTTTCTGTTGACTCAGTGTAGATGTAACCTTAAATTTTTTTCATTCTAATTTTTTTTAAAGTACTTGTCTGCCGTTTTCTTTCAGTTGATCATTTTGAGGCACTTAGCATTTTTTTGTTGTTGTTGTTAAAAAATTTTGTTAAAAATGTATGACATTTTTTCTTGTCAGGGAGCTTACTGATGTTGTACAAATAAGGAAACTGAGTCATTCAAGTGTTAGAGATAGGTTTAAAAGATATCACTTCTATTGTAGAAGTTGTCTATTGCATTGAGTCATCATGCTTCAGGGATTCTTAAAAGTAAAAAAAAGTTATTCACTCTCTCACTTCTTTTGTTCCTTTTTGAACAATTTATAATTATAATCCTCCTGGATTCCACTCTGACAAAGGACTAAGAGCTTTGCCAACAACATCATGTCACTGAAGTGAAATCATACTCATTTTTATCCTGATCTCAAACAGAACGGTAAATAACAGGATACTCTGAAAATAGTACATACATAATATTATGCGAAGTTATATGAATCAACACATCTGGTTAAATATTACTGGGCAACCTTAGCACCACAATACTGTCATTGAATACCCAAATTTCCCTTATTCCCAGTTCCTTCTGCCAGATTCAGTATACTTGTTACATTATTTTTTTCTGACCACTGCAAAGGCAAAGATGATGGCTAAGTGACATAAAAAATTGCTGTAAGCTTGCTACCTAACATAGAATCGTATGAGATATGCCCATTGTGCAAGAGAGCTCACAATTGGTGCATATAAAGGACAACGTGCATTTTTATATGACTATTTATCATGAACATCATAAATAGAAAGAAATGAACTCTTACTAACTTAAAACTTATTTACCTGATCAGACTGAATCTGATTCACTATCAAATGATGTATTTTGACTATAGGTCTAAACAAAAACTCAGCTGAATCCTGAAGTTTGCTTTGTGTGAGGTGGTCCAGGGAAGACATTGCTGCTTTTCTTGCAAAAAATACAGAAAACAAAATTCTTACGTATTCACCATTTACACAGTCTTTGGTTGAATAATGATGTTACTGTATTGCTTTAGGAAGAGTAAGCTGCATCGTTACCAAAAACAGGTTAACGCATTGGCCTCCCATTTCTACTATTCGGTCTCTTGAGTGGTGCCTCTCAAGCAAGGCACGTCTAGGTGTCATTTTAGACAAATTTACGTACAAATTTAACATAACATTTAGAAGAAATTATTAACAAATGGCCCTTAAGTCAATCACTAGCAATTCTAATGCCTATCTAAGGGACAAAAGATTTTGAGTACAGTCTTTTTTTTTTTGATAGGTTATCACATAGCCCAGGCTGGCCTCAAACTCTGTAACTGAGGGTGATCTCGAACTGCTGATCCCCCTGTTTCTACATCCAGAATGCTAAGAGTCCAGGCATATGCCACCATGCTCCATGTATGAGATGTTGGAAAGGCCAGAACTTCTGGCATGCTAGGCAAACAATATACCAGCTGAGAAACAGTACCAGCCAATAGTTATTAAACAAACAAACAATTTGTTGTATTGTGGTAGATGCCTAGATAATCATATGTTTTCATAAAGATATGTTCAAATATTGAGGTATCTTCACTTTTTTATTTATTTATTTTTATTTTATGTGTACGAGTGTTTTTTTTCTATATGTATGTAAGTGCATCAATGTCATACAATGCCCACAGAGGTCAGGCATCATGTCCCTTCAAACTGGAGTTTTTGGTGGTTGTTAGCCACTCTGTGGGTGCTACAACTAAACCTGGGTCCTCTGTAAGAGTAGCAACTGCTCTTAATCTCTGAACCATCTCTCCAGCCCCAGGAATTTATTAATGTAGTGCTAATTTGTTGATTTCTTTATTAAGATAAAAAATAAAATTAAATTTTTACTTTAAATAAGTGACAATAAGACTTTTGGTAGCATTAATGACGCACACTATAAAGACAGGCTAATATGCTGAGCTGCCACCCTTCCATTACCTGGATATGTCTAAATTTGCTTCATTTGTTCGTTGTTTTCCCATTGCTGGAGAATTTTAGCTCACACTTCAGATATCATGTCATTTTACTCCTACATACTTCAATGTGCATCTCTAAAAATTACTGACTTCTTAAAAACATAATAGCTATGCCACTGTCACATTTTTTAAAAAATTATCATATTCCTTCATATCTTCTAATGCTCAACCCATAATCAAATATCCTCAATTGCCTAAAAAAAATTAGATTTTTAATCTAATGTGTGTATAATTAATGTACATGGCACTGAACTCCCTAGGTAAATGTAGCTTTAAATTAATGTTAAAGACTTTTTCACAGTTACTCCACACAAACACTGAGCATCAATCCAAATTAAGTTCACTTTTGTCTTTAGTTCTGTCGAAAATATCTTTAAAAGTTAACGATAAGTGTGGGTACACTCTCTGGAACAGGTTCTATGTACCAGAGAAAATAGACTAAATTATGCCTTCTGAGTTTACTTTCTTCATTTTGTTACTTGTGAAGTGGGGTGGAGTTTATGTGGAAGAATTTTCTTGCCAGAGAAATATTGTAGATAGGTGGCCAGATGGGATAATTATAAATGATTTATAGGATTCTTTGATACATGCACACAATAATAAGTTTATGCTACTACCTCTAATTTTACTACCAAATAAATGTCACTTTGGTACTTGGCATATCTTTCTTTGTTATTTAGAAATGTTGACATACTCTAGGTTAATGAATCTAGTTGTCCGAGTCAGTAAACCTTTGCCAAAAACTCTAAATTACTATCTTCTTATTTAGGTATATAGAAGCTACACTTGAAAAGTAGGCTACATTATGAGGTGCTGGAACTTGGGATGGTTGGATGTTAAATAGGAGGAATCAACTTGGACAAATGTTCTAGACTCTGGGCAGATTTTCTAAAGAAATTATGTTATTACTGCTCCCCAGATACTTTTTTAGTGCTGTTATTGTGATGAAAGGGAGTAAGGATATAATTTCTCTAACATTGAGGACTTAAGTGTAGACTATTAACCCATTTCTACTCTATAACTTCTTTAAAAGATATTTTACTTATTATTTTTATTTTATGTGTATGAGTGTATTACTTGTAGGTATGTAGGTGCACCCATGTTGTTGCCAGGTGGGTGTTGGGAATTGAACCCAGGTCCTCTGCAAGAGCAGCCAGAGCTCTTAACCACTGAACCATCTCTCCATAGCTTCTTGACTGAGCACTTTGCTCTAAATTAGTGAATGAGTGATAATTTTTGGGACTTGACTGTTGGCATTTTTTTCCTTTAGCTCAGGGGAAAGTTATGGAGGTATTGTTCTGTGTGCTTTGAAATTAATTACTGGTAAAATCTGAAATATTTAGTAACATTATGCTGGCTAGAACTATTTAGGAAGATTCTATATCTAGGCAGGAAGACATTGTGCATTTACAATTTGAGATTCAGTAACATGTCTTCTATGATATACCCAAAGCCAATGTATATGCTTGGGCCCTGCTCAGGGATCTCAGACCATGGAGATCATAATATTTGCCACCACCTCTCAATCATAGGCTGTGTCTTCCTGGAGTCATTTTTTCTTATTCACACAAATCTCATATGGGTTAGATTCTGCATTTACTACTACATGAATTTTGTTCTCTTACTAGATCGGAAATTCAGCAAGCCCACAGCGTGGTTTAATGTCTCATTTAGAATAGGTATTTTTCATTTGTCATTGATTTTGATAAAGAATATTAGGTGTATATCCATATAATATATTTTCCTATGCCTGACTGCATTTGCTTTTGAATTATTGAAGTCCTCAAATGTGTATAGCTGTGTCCTTGAGAGCTCAGGCTAAAGGTTCACTTTGATGATTATCTTCTTTAATTAAGACTCCGCCCTTTCCACGGTCTTTACAGTGATTTTCTGGACATTTTTTCACAGAGCTTTACATAGTGACAGATAATATGGGTAAGACTGCACTTCTTTGAAGTATATACCACAAGTTTAATGCATTTTCATTTACATTGCCTATGATACAAGGCAAGAACATACACAATGTTAAGATGGGTTAAAAAATTGGCAGAGACATTTCCTCTAATAATATGCTCTGCAGTCTGGTACCCTACATTACAAAATCAATGTTTTCCAGAAGAGTCAGTGTGTACATAAAACATTTGTGAGTGAAAATAACCTTTTCTTAGGCTGCCCTCACAGCTTGTTTTTCATTGGCACTGCGTTTACTTACATTTCTCCTCCTTTGGTTGAGTAACTAATGGTCTTTAAACAGGCTATTAAAGGGAAGAATACATTTATGATGGAAAAAATATCAGTAGTCTGGATTTTATCCATGTTGGGCAGCTTGGATTTTCAGATTTGTTTACCTAGAGCCGGGTTTACCCACATTCTGTGATCTCTCCATTCTTGTGCTTTTCCAGTGCAGCCTATACTTGCTCCACCAAACCGTTTTCAGATGCTGGTGTGAAATTGTGTGAGATTCAAATCTTCCGTTTGTATATGAACTGAGTTGGCCTGAGAGCACACCCTAAATTTTAAGTGGCTATATCTCTACGTCAAATGAAATTGAGGCATTAGTTATACTTGAAAATACGAATTATGTAGGACTGAAAATAGGAATTATATGGGGCTGTTAGCCCAGTTTTCCACACTTGCTCTTCCAGTTCTGATCTAGCTAATTACGGACCAAGGTATGTTATTGTATTACATTGCAGATCGAGGCTTTTAACTCTCTCCTCCCTTTAAATAATCTTTCACATGCATGTTTTTAACTTTGAAGGTCATTGCATTCTTTGTCAGGTTTACTGGTTTCTTTGAAGATTATCAGTGTAGAAGGATTGCCATTGATTGTTAAATCAGTTGCTAAATGTGTGAGAGATTTGTTTAATAGAGTTTTCCATTCATACTCTTTAGCAATCATGTTACCATGAATTAGTGGGAACTGCATTTTTGATCTTAGCACAGCAGTTCATGTTTTGAAGACCCTGCATTGTATTTTATAGAATCTAAAAGTTTTTTGTGTGCTATACAGAGTTGAAATAAACTGAATAGAAGATGTAACTCACTCTTTTTAAAGAGCTTGTTTCTGGCCATGTGTAGAGATTATATATAAATGAATTTTTAAAGATATAATTATGAGCAAATTATTTGTCTTCTTTCTAGCTGTCAGTCTGTTTTATAAAACAAACTCATCAAAATAGATGCTATTCATGGACTCTATTCAGCTCTGACATATTAAGAGTCAAAGGTTATTAAGAGGTGTAATAAATTTGCCCTAACATAAATACAATGATATCTAGATTTCATTTAGACTGAAAATTGGAATTAGGCTGAATATTAAGGACTGAATATCCCATTTAACTTGGTGGTCTTGTTTCTGATATTAAACAATTCTCGTCCAGTGAAGGCTGAATCAATATTCGTTTACCTGTACAGTCTTCCATTTAGAGTATTAGCTTCATTCTAGGTCAGCCTAGTGTTTGGGTCGTTGCCGTGGTTCAGTTAGCAACTACTCAAGTTTCCTAGAGATAGTTATCAATGCTACTCAATGGTATATGTATGGGCTCCTTTTGTTGGGTTCTCTGTATGTCAAGAACCATATAACAGAACCTGGGGGGATGGCCTAGGGGTTAAGAACACAAACTGATCTTGCAGAAGACTAAAACTACCCATACCAGGCGGCTCACAGTTGCCTATAACTCCAGCTCCAGGGAATCCAGTGCCCATTTCTGGCCTCTGCTGGCATGTGCACTTATTTCTATATACACACACACATCATCATTAAAAATACATGTTTAAGAACCACACAATGTGTGGCATTTTACCCTATGGTGCCCAGTGTTCTCATTTCATAGATGATTGCTGGAGACCCAAGACTCCTGGGTCAGAAATAAGAGAATAGTTTATTTTTAATTAAAAAGGTAGCACCAGCATGCCAGCACAACAATTTGATTTACCATGATCTTACATCCTGCAGTGTGGACCTGAATAATGTGTACACAGGAGTTTGTGCTATAACAGAGGTACACTGAGCTTGGGGGATTTGTCACCTTAATAGTGACAAAAAGCCAGCCTGCTTTTGGCTGGGAAGGGGAGATATTACCACATCTTCAAAATCACTTGTTACAAACAAAGCCCTAGAAAATAGCTTATGTAAAAGCCCAGCGGCACTTTTCAGTCTTGACATGCCTAGTAATACTATACAGTGATGCTACAGGATTGATGGTGGATTGCCTCCCTCTGAATATTAACACATTTCATCCTCAGCCATCCGTTTGTAGGTAATGACAAAGGTTCAGAGCAGATAAGTAACTTGCCTGAGAATATACAATAGTGAATTTGCCATTTAAGACGAATGTGATCATAAAAATCCATGTTTTAACCCATCATTTTCTACACTGCCCCAAAACCCAAATCAGGGTTACTCTAAATTAACCTAGTTGTCCTGTGGACTGGTGATAGTTGGACCTGGCCTACATTTGTACTATGAGCATCTGTAATTTAGAAGACAGAGTTCATGGGCCATTCATTTCAGTGCTGCTGAAAATCCAAAGTTAAATTTCTTTGACTTGCTGCCATGAAATTGTGGGGAAAGATACGTGACCATTTGCAAAAGTGCCATGGGCACAAAAGAGATGTGCTGGGGATTTTAAGGGTACTTGAACACAGTTCTTAAAAGCAGCACTCGGAGTAGTTTGTCCTTTATTACATAATTTCCTACTCGCCACAAGGCTTGCTGTGCTTGACTACTATTGTTGATGGTGAAAATTTTTCTGTCCCTGTCTGTGTCTCTCGTTTGCTTGCATTTGTGTGTTAGTGCTCCTTCGCAGGATACATGATTAAGTCCCTCCTCCTTCTTCATCTTTTAGGTTATACTCTCTCCTCCCCTCCCCATTCTCTGTTTGTTTGTGAACTTCTGTGTGAAACAAAACTGCTTTGGGAAAACTAATGCTGTCTCTTGTTACACAAGTACACGATATGCATTGTTTCTTGATTAGGAGAGTGCCAAGAACCACCTACCTTCTCCTGCTGTTTCCTGTGCCTGCTTTGCCTAAAGATTGGCTGCTAAAAAAGTGTAGCGTAGTCAGCCAACTGCTATCTTTTTTAAATTAGTCTGCAGAAAGTGTTGTGACAAACTATTTTAGCATTGACGTGTGACGAGTAATAGAGGCCTTAACTGTGGGCTTAAGTGCCAAATAATATGGAAGTGCATAATGTAGTTGAAGTTTTAGTTCTCTCTGCTTTAAATATCATCTCTCCTCAAAGAAAAAGAGAGCTTTTAATTTTAAAAACTGTAATAGGTAAATTACATCATGGATTTCTCACTGTAAGACTGTAGCCTGCAGGAAAGCTATTTCACACTTACAATAACTATTAAAAATTAATGAGTCACAATGTTTATGCATCTTTATGGGACACCACTATGGTAATTTGATACATGATCACTAATCTTAGTGAGTTAAAATTTCCGTTTTGGTTCTTTTATAGAACTTCTTACAATATAGCAAGAATCCTGAAGGAAAAGGATAGGCACAATGGGAAGGCTAGGAATTAAATGGATTACGAATTCTATTAAATTTGTGTTTTTCGATTTAGATATCCTTCAGAATTCACGTCAGCCCATGTTGCTTCTCTCTCTCTCTCTCTCTCTCTCTCTCTCTCTCTCTCTCTCTCTCTCACTTTTTTTGGCTTCATCTAACTTAGAGAGATTTGTATTATGGAAGTATGAAGAACAACGAATATAGCCTTCCTCTGTCACCTAAAGTTTGTTCCCTTTCTTTAGACCAATGGTTCGGAGTAGGAACTGTGTTACTTCTCAGGGAACATTTAGTAATTTCTGGAGACATTTTTAGATTTTGTAGTTGGGAGGGGATGCTACTAACATCTAGTACATAAAGGCCAGGATGCTGCTCAACATCCTACAATTCATAGGACATTCTCCTTACACAAAGAGGTACTCAGCTCCAAATGTCAAGGTTGCCACAGATTGCCAGGGCTGAAAGACCTTGCTTTAGATCTTTTGACTTCTTCTGTATTTAGAATGCAAAAGCTCCTGTTGCGTCTCAGGCATTTTTTTTTTTTTCTTCCATTGCATCCTCTGTCCTGTGCTGAGACAGGGCCAGATCGTGAGCGTCATTTATTTTCATTGATCTTCACACTGTACTTTCATATTCTTCCTTCTGCTACAAACCTGTTGATTGTACTGTTACCAACTTTGTAGTTATAGAATATAATTATTCCTTATCACATTCCCCGACAAAGAGAAATACTCATTCTCATCGTAATGAGTTCAAAATGTTACTCTTCATGTGGCTTATTCCTTGAGACCCTGTTAGCTTTTGATGCTGCTCATCATCTATAAAGATGTTATTTATTTATTTGAGATGTGGTTTTGTTGTATAGCTCAGGCTGACCTTGAACTCACAGTCTTCATGCTCAGTTTCTTGAGTGCTGAGATTGCATATGTTGCCAACATACCCAGTTACTTGTATGCATTTTTATCGCTTGATGCAATCTTCTCTGGTACCTGCTGCATTCTTTCTGAGAGTTTCACAAATGTCTGCTTGTCTTCTCTTCTCTATATCCCAAAATCAGGCAGTCACATACCTCTTCAAATTCCACTTGGATTCAACTGATGCCAAACTTTGTGTTTGACACTGACATCTTGATTGGATACTGTATCATGGTTAAGTAGGGCATCTTCCGGCTGTGGTTTGGTTTGACTAAAAACAGTTTAAAAAGTGAAATACTTTTGGGGTACTTCTTTTATATTGGGAGAGTTCCTTTTAATATTTGTCCTTCTTGTGGGGGCTGGAGACATGACTCAGCAGATAAGAGCTCTGTCAACTCTTGCAGAAGACCCAAGTTTAAATCCCATCACCCACTTGTTGGCTAACAAATATCTGTAGCTCCAGTTCTAGGAGATCCAGCAGCCTCTTCTGTCCTCTTGAGGCACTGCATGACACGAGTGCAGTAACATACATGTAGGCAATGCACTTATATACATAAAAGAAAAAGAAGTTATACAAAATAATTAAAAATATTCGTCCTCTTTGTAAGGAAAAGAAAAATTAACTGTCCTCTCTAATGGTATTTATCAAGTTTACCTTTTCAAGCTAAGGTTTATTCTTGCCTCACTTATCACCAGACTGTGTTTCTTTATTATTTGTCACTCACTGACCTTTATGATTCTTGTTCCAGTTGAATCAATGTTACCTTCCTTATTTGACCAGTGAAAGTCATCAATGACTTTGTACCTAACTCACCAGAACCAAGGGTATTTTTATATGTAGGGATACTCCTAAGTGCCAGATTCTAATTAGCTTCCTTTTTCTACCCCTTTCTTTAAATGATGCTATTAGCTGTATTGTTCCATCTGCCTGAAATAACCTCTTACCCTTTTTTGTTTTCTTAGTGAATTCTAAGTACTTTCCCTCCATTTCTTCATATAACCTTTAAGCTGTTTCTTTCCTGCTTGAAGATGACATGATCAGTTCATTGTGCTTCAGTCTACAATTTCCTGTAGAGTCAGTTCATTTTGAAGCATGCATGGCCATCCTAACATTTGTGCTTATTATAAATGTACATTATAACATATAATCATCCAATACACATCATCTCCTTAATATGTGTCAGGCATCATGCTGAGGGCATAAGTACAGCTCTACACAGGTCTTACTTTTGAGACGGTCATGGCCTATTTAGAAAAGAGGGACATAAATGTAAAGTAATAAATAGACATGAGCAGAATGTTCCTTGGAGTGCCACATACTCTGCTTGATAGAGAAAGGAGAGTTTCCACAGATCTTATTTTTGATCTAGGTCCGGGAAAATGAAAAGTAGCTTGGTGAAATTGGCTGGGAGTAGACCATAAATATCTAATTTGTTGGAATATTTGGCTAGTTTTACTACTGAGAACTTATGGAAGCTCCTTAGCTGGAAATACTCTATGTCTGAAATTCTTTACATTTAGTAATTAGTCAAACTTAATACATGTTTTGGAGAAGTGTAGCACCTCAGTACTAATATAAGCATTATTAGTCCTAAGATAAATACTTCCTGCCTGCTACAAACAGAGTTGGAGAACATGCTGTTATAAACCTATTATATAAGATAGATTGTCATAAATTGCAACTGTAGGGGTAAAGTTGTTTGGGGACACAGATGAGTTCAAATTCAAATGCAGTAAAAAGGAAAACCTCATGGGAAGATAGTTATAAAAACTAGTTATAAAATCTCTGTCAAAGTACAGAGATTGTTTTCAACCAATAGTGGCAGAGTGCAGAAAGACATGTATTTTTGTGAGAACAATGTATGTTATAGTGAACATTGGCTCCTGAAGGAAAGTATCATAGAATGGATGATTTATGCACAGCAATTTATTTTATACAGTTCTGGAGATTGAGAATACAGGATTAAGGTGTCATCATGGTCAAGTTCTGGTGAGGGTCACCTTGCAGTTTGTACTCTTCTAATTTCTTGTGGTAGCTTCACATGCCAGAGAGCTGAAAGGGGGAAGCTCTTGACTCATATAAAGTCAGTGATCTTTCATCCAACCCTTAGTATCTTTCAAGGCTCTGAAAATTTCCTAATACCATGGTAAGGGAGGGAACGGTGTTTTAGTCTGTGAATTTTCAGGAAACTTATTCAACATATAGCAGTGCACAGCTGCAAGGGAGCTAAGTTCGTGCATGTTTGAAGAAACATGAGGCAGCTCAAGTACGCCTAGATATGTATATGAGAGTAGCTGACATCAGATTGGATGAGGAGATGGGTGCTTAATTATAGTGAGCTTCAAATGTTTACCTAAACAGTTTGGAGTTGTTTGTAGCATCTGGGTAATGTATTTGAGCAGGGGAATAGGGGAGTGGAGCTTACATTGTGATTGGAGCTTAGAATCAGACCTTTTCGACTTTCAATTGGAAATAACATCAAGTCTAAACTCTTGTCAAAACTGGGTGATAATTGGCTTGTTTGTAGTATAAATATAGAGCATCCCTTAATATTGATATTCTTCTGAATGCTTTAATTTGCCAGATTTGAACCTGTGAATTTAAGTATGTACTGTAAATAGTGTATCCTTTGATTTGTGGTTTATTAGCAACTTAATTAGTTCTTGCTCCTATCATAGTCTTTTGTATATTTGTTCTTCTGAAGTTTGTGTTGTTCTAAGTCTAAAGTTCTTGTTATTTTTTTCACCTACAAATAGACACTGCCCTACAGGTCATGTAGCTTAGATTACAAGACTTCTGCTGTCAAGGCAAATGTGTAATATCTTCGCTGAATTATAGCCTTACATTCCTTAAAGGATTCTAAGAGAAGCTGCAGGATTTATTGCTTGTATAACTGTGTAAATGTATCCTTACTAAGGATTGCCATGATTTCCCCCTTATTTTCATGTATAGGTGGCCTATCACAAAATAAAAGGTAACTTAAAAAACGATTGTGTCAAAATGGTGTTAGGGCTGGGACTTGTACTGAGGTCTCCTACTTAAGGTAATTAAACAGGTTGGATTTATAGTAAGAGACAATGTCAACTTAAATTTTTTTAGTACTGCTTTTAAGACAGGGTAATTAGAAATGCAATTTCCATTTGAATTTGAGAGAAGACCCAGGTGAAAAACAATTGTCTAAGATATTATATAGGTAGGTTACCAAATAATGTGTTAATGTGTGTTCATATCTAGTTCTTATACAAATCTGCTTTACAACTTGAATAACACCAATTATAGTTGAGGTAGTAATTGGTTATGTTGTTTTTTACATAAAACTTTAGGTATTTGTGTGTGTTTGTATATGTAGAGATATAGGTTTTAGGATTTGTCTGTTCCCTTAAGTAAAAGTGAACTCTCTTTTTTATGATATGTAATTGTTGATCAGTGTTTCAGTTTAGTTGAAAACAAAGACACATAGGACAAGTATTTTGTGGTTCTCTTATATTTCTTGAAGAAGGAGATACTATCTATGGTGTGTTTTACTGAAAGTGAGTGACTCTTTTTTTAGTACTTTTATCAGTTTAGAGATGGACCATTTTACAAGGTATACATTGAAAAAAAATGTCAAGTTTCTTGGGTTACAAAGTTATTCTAAAAAGGCATAGATCTTAGGAACGTGAGTCATCCTTTGACAACTATCTCATGAAAGATTTGTAATTCTTGTAAAATGCCTTTTAAGTTCTCAAAGCACAAAAAGTATTTTTGTAAATCAAGAGGACAGGAACTTCCTGGGTTGTAAATCCTTGCCTTATGAAAGGCCTTTGCAGAGGGCTCCTCTGGTACTTGAACTAAAAATACTACCTCAACTGTTTCTTCCCCTCTTCTTGCTTGATGTTGCCTTGGGAATTGGAGGCCCAATTCATGAATCACAGGAGTTTCTGTTTTGTTTCTTTCTGAATGACATCCATGCATACTGTGGTGCCATGAATAATCTCCTTCTCAAGCATGTCTCTTACAGGCCCGACCATTATGACTTCATTACATTATTATGGCTGACAGGCAGGAGCTTTTCCTGTGCTAATGGCTTCTTCTTCTCTTTTGCTTACCGGGATGGGATGTTTTTTACCATAAATATTATTCATATAAATATATATTATAACATATATACAAACAATGAACAATTCAGTTTCCTGATACTGTACTTACTGTTTAAGGATACAGACATGAATTACAGATGTTGGTTATGAAGGAACTGACAGTATTATAAAGTGAATAAGACTGTGTTTTAGTTGCAATTAGGTAAGTGCTGAATAATATCTGAAATTTGGACACAGGAAAGATGAATAATCTGGGTAAAAATAGGATAGGTATTGAGTCACCAAGAACTTCTTCCTGTTCCTCTGCATGTATGCATGTGTACATACACACAAATGCACACACACCAAGGGAAAATACTCATTTAGAATTTAATGCAGAGTGCTTAAGACTCCTTGAATCCACGGATTATAGTATATGCAGTTTCAATTTTTTATATATTCTGAATTAGACAAAATAAAAGTTTAAGGCATGGGTATGTCTCATTATAAGAAAGTATATGCTGCCATAATAAAATTAGTTACCTAAGCATAAGTGGTTTTTAGAATGCTGTCTTAGGGGTGCTGGAGAGATGGCTTACTAGTTAAGAACACTTGCTGTTCTTCCACAGGACTGACTAGAGTTTAATTTCTAGCACTCATATGGCAGCTAACAACCATTCTTAAATCCAGTGCCAGAGTATCTGATGCCTCCTTCTGACCTCTGTGGTCTACAGGCATTCATGATGGGTGCAGGCAATATACTCATACATGTAAAATAAAAATGATAAATAAAAAAGAAGACTATCTTAAATTTCAATGGTAATTTTCACTAGACTATTGGTTACAAATGATCAGTACATTGAAAAACGTATTTATTAATAATCCTAATTGGGTTCCGATGAATCTGCATTAATCAGCTGCTTTGATGATTCTGTCCTCGAAAGTTGGGCATTCACTAATGTCACATAAAGTTTTCAAAATGGCAATTCTGGAAATCGTGTCTACTCCACAGATTTGTCTTGTTTGGCTTTCTGTATTGACAGCATGCTTTTAAGTTTTGATTTGCTTGCAACCATTAGGAATTGGGAGTTCATACATATAAATCCAAGGTTCTAGGTTCTCTTGAGTCATCAGACTGTATTTATTGTACACTCCGTCTCTCCTCTTGGGGGGCAAACAATCCACTGTATCCAAATAAGCTCTGTCTCATTTGAATGGGCATGTGCTGTGATTTACCTACCTACTCATACATTTTAGCCAAGATTGTGTTAGATGATATCTATTTTCTTACACCTAATCTGCATCATGAAGTTATATTACATGCTTAGAATCCATATGCACTTGAGTTTTCAACGCTGGGTCTAGGAGTTTAAAACACTGAAGAGAAATGATTTCAAAGAAGTGAGATTGAAAGAGAATTTGGAAGAGAAGAGAAGTTACAGTAGTAAATAGATGAGCCTTTGAAGGTGGGCTTGGTGACACACCCCTTTAGTCCCAGCACTTGGGAGCAGAGGCAGGTAGATCTCTGTGAGTTCAAGGCCATCCTGGTCTACATAGTGAGTTCCATGTGAGCCAAGGCTACAGGTAGACCCTGTTACAAAGAGACCAAAAAAAAACATTGAGCCTTTACCCAGAGTAGTGATATTCTTGATGGAAATTTAGAAGGTGATAGCCTTGGTGATTGACTTGGGGTGGAAACTGGATGGGGAGAATAAAGAACAGGCGTGTTAAAATGGGGAGAGATGGAAGTGAAGTAGGTACGAGGGTGAATTTTCTTGTGACTCTGAGTCATCAGACGGCAGCGGTTTGCTATGGAGTGGAGAATCTCTCCTGTATTGGAGAGGTTGGCTCACGGATGGAGTATATAAGAATCTCCTAAGGAGATGTGTGTGTGCGTGTGTGTGTGGTGTGTGTCTGTGTGTGTGTGTGTGTGTGTGTGTATAAAGTGTGCTTAAAAGCCTACTGTTTTTTTCTTAATGTAAGCAGGAGGAAAAAATTATCTAATAAATTATAGCTGGCAAGAATAGACAGAAAGCAGTGTGTCTTAAACCTTAATCTAAGTAGGGCAGAAATACACACAGAATCCCTGGGTAGAGGTGTTTTTGAATCCCTAGAGAATGTGAGATTTTTCTCCAAAGGGAATACAGATTAGCAAAGAGTGACACATTGCAGTGGGAAATCATAATGACATAGTGTTTTAATAACAGAACCTCTTTCTTGCAAATCTAAACTTTATCTTCTCTTTCCCTTTATCTTTTCTGCATTTAAAATTCTGCTCTGTGTGTATCCTTTAATCTGTGGATTCTAGGAGGACGCTTTATTCTAAAAAGTGTTTGTAAGACATTTTTGCTTCTGTTTTTTTTTTTTATCTCCAAGAAATTGTTTCTTTGGGAACATGTTATGAATGGCCATTACTTTCCCAGGATAGTGCTCCCTTTTCAAATCCTACTTAATCTACATTGCAGATGAGCCTCTTTATTAATAGTATGAGTCTGAGCTGTGGGAGCAGACATGAGCCATATGGTATAGGAACAAAGAAGAAAGTTCTTTCCTCTTCTAGTTGCAAGGCTGACCCTAAGCCATATTTTGAAATTAGCAAATTTTATTTTCTAAATCATTGTATCCCATATCCTTATGATGGTGCTTCCTCTTCAGGTGACAAGTCTTCTGTTACCCCCATCCCAGCACCTTACTACTTCTTTGGTAACCCCATATTACCTACTATTTCTTCTTTCCATACTCATCTTCATTGTCAGGTAACTTAGCCTTAATAAGCCTTTTTATTTTCCCTCCGAGACAAGGGATCATTGTGTGGCCATAGCTGGCCTGGACTTCGCTATGTAGACCTGACTGGCCTTGAACTCACAGAGATCCACCTGCCTCTGCCTCCCAAATGCTTGGATTAAAGTTTTGTACCCCCATGCCTGGTAGATAACTTACCTATGAGAAAGAACTATGTTATTTTCAAATCACTTTTTCAGTTGAAGATTAACAGCTTGGTGAAATAGTCACCAGCTATTTATTTATTTATTAAGTAAATAAAGTCAGGTAGTGAAAAGAATGTATGAGGGGAAACATTCTGCTTTAAGGATTTCCTCTGAAAAGAATTATCTCTATACTGTTTCTACTTTTTCTTTCTTTTAGCTTCCTTCCCTCCCTCCCTCCCTTTCTCCCTCCCTTCCTCTCTCACTCCCCTTTCCTCCCTTGCTCTCTGTTTCCAAGACAGGGTTTCATATACTTGACCTTGAACTGCCTATGTATCCTGAGTGTCAGAATTACAGGTGTATGTACACCAATATGCCCAGTTTTAAGTGGTTCTATGTATCAGACCCAGAGTATCAGGCAAACTAGGCAAGAATTCTATGAACTAAACTGTATCCCCAGCCCAGTTTTCTTTCCTTTTTTTCCCATGGTAGCTGGGCTTGAACTTGGCCTCCCATGTGCTAAACAGGTGAATTACATCCCTAGCCCTTTTTTCTACTTTGCAGGTCTTATCTTTGGTTCGTGTATCAGCCTGTCTCACTCAGCTTCTCTTTTTTTTCTGGTTGCTCTTCTGAAGGCAGCACAGAAGCATCTGGAGTTGAGAGGAGGTAAATGGCAGGGCGTAGATGTATGGGGCTTACATAAGCCTTGGATTGCCTATATGGCCTTTGGAGAAAAAGAAATAATTCTTAATGCTTTAAACAAGAGTCAGTAAAAATAAAAAAAAAAGTTTCATATTTCTTAACTACAAATGGTAAATATAAACTTAGAGTTTGAGGTAAACGTGTACCCTTAAAAGCACTGCCTTCTAATTCTTTACAAACTGTCTTCCTGTCTGTTGAGTTGTATGTTCACCATAGAGATTAAGTCGCATTTGCTGCCAAACCTATATAGGCCAGGTGTAATTGAGTTATAGTTACATGACTTAAACATCCTGTAAATTGGTAAGATGTGCAGTTGAGAAGAAAGAAATCGTTTTATTAAAATTCAAAAGTCTTTTTCATGAATTGATGAAGCCGCTAAAAAGATTGCTAATGAAATAAGCATGAGGAAGGAAACTGAAAGCTTAGCAAAAAATAATATACTTTAGAAGGATTCATAGGGCTTTGCAGGTATCTCCAGGTTCTTTCTCTGTAGAAAGTGAAATTACAGATGTTAGGATGTGGTTTTTGAAAGGACCATTGATCTGTAGTCCAGCTGATGAGCCTATATTAAAAGGCCTTAGTGCTGCGTTAAAAAATTGATAAATGAATATATATTTCATTGTTGTCAATTATAATGAAGTGTTGAAAATAATTTTTACTTTCAGCAATTCCTCATTTTTAAGCACCTTTTAAAAATTAACCACCTCTGGGATCTTATCATGTCTGTATAATACTTACCAGTAAAACATCATTTTCCATGCTAAGAAATGAAATTTTAGCACTTTTTTGCCATTTCTAGGCCTAATAAGGAACTGACATACCTTTGAATCAAACATTATTGAGTGATCATAGTAGTCAAACAGATTTTAATTTTGTATAAATCACTAATCACTAAATTGCTACTTTATTACAACATCCTTTCCATGGCAGATGAGGGCATTTATTGAATATGGAAATTTTATCTTGTGGAAATAATGAAGTAGGAAATGATTTCAATATGCAGTGATGGAATCTTTGTAACTAATGGTTTTGGAAAGTACTTATCCAGGTATATAGTTTTTAGAATGGTTGTGGCCCGTTTTAAGTAATAGAGGAGTCCATATATCTCTATTTTGATAGTATTCTTAGTACTCCATGTTTATTTTTTAGTATAATATTTATTTGTCACATTCCTGAGTACCATTTATGATTGAAGTCTGGCTGAGGGCATTCTGGGATTACTCCTGTATCACAATAGTTTTTTTTTTTTTTTAAACAAACAGGGAGATAGAGTTTAGTTATGTAGCTCAGGTTAGCCTTGAACTCTACTAGCCTGTTTTGGCCCCCTGAATGCTAGGATTTTTGGCCTGTAGCAGCAAACATGCCATAAATGTACTTTGTCCGAAAATCACATTTTTTATCATCTATTGACCCTTTCGGTCTTTCTAATTATCATATGTGATAGAATGGTTAGAATTTGGATGCATAAAGAACAACAGTATCAGTTTTGATTGTGAGTGCAGTTTCTCTAGTGATTTTAGATTCTAGATTGCTTTTGAAGATCAGTAAAGAAATTTACATTTTTCTTTTGTTAATTTACTTGGATTAGTGCTCTGGATGCCAAGGCCTAAAGCTTGTCTTTGTATATCATGTGTAACACCCCCTGACTCCTGGGCTAACAGAATGAGAGTGAAATTAACTCATGGGTAGGGTAATCATTTTAGGATTTGGATATATGGTGATTACACCGATGCCTGTATGTTAAGCAACATGGATTAAATATCAGACACACTATGAGGTAGAGAATGTATCTCATTTTCAAAACTGTGTTATTTTTTTTCCTACTAAAATCAATACCTTGCTTTTTTGATTCTAGCCAAGACAACACAAATTTGTATAATCTCAGTGCTTTGGAAGCTGAGTCTGGAGTTCAAGGCCATCCTTGATCTATGTGGTAAAGCCCTGTCTGAAAATTAAGAAACAAACAAACAAAAAACACCAAAAAACTTGCTATTTAAAAAAAATCACAACTACTATGTTATCTACATAAGTTTTTTAAAAGCTTTTATTTATTGCTATTTAATGTGTATGTGTGTTTTGACTACAGGTATGTAAGTGTACCACATAGGTACAATGCCTACAAAGGCCAGAAGAGGATGTTGGGACCCCTGGAACTGGAGTCACAGATGGTTGTTAGCCAATATGTGAGGGCTCAGAACCAAACCTGGGTTCTCTGGAAGATCACCCAGTGCTCTTAAACTGCTGGGCCATCTCTGCAATCCCTCTGGATAATTTTTAGATGGAGGACTCTTCTCAAATGTTGTATTTGCTAGCATTTTCTGTTCTTGTACCTACTCAAGGTTTGCTTTCTATAGAAAAAAAAAGATGTGTATTAAAAAAGAAAGACAAAATGGAAAATCTAGGAGTTACAAGTGGATTATATCCTTTATAAACTAAAGTGAGTATCTAGTTAGATATTAAATCCATCGAACTTTGAATTTTTCATAATATGATGGATAATTACAAAGAGTACATGTAGGCTTGCTTTCTAAACTTGGTTCTTTGTATTCC
This sequence comes from Eospalax fontanierii, assembly GCA_035773235.1. Taxonomy (NCBI): domain Eukaryota; kingdom Metazoa; phylum Chordata; class Mammalia; order Rodentia; family Spalacidae; genus Eospalax; species Eospalax fontanierii. The sequence continues at coordinate 84,468,751 of CM069525.1, forward strand.
ATAGTATCTGTTGTCTTCCATATAATCATTACAAATGCTTCTGAATTTTGTTTCCTTTGACTTCTTCAAGCTTAGAAACCGTGTCCTAAGCATTGTTTTTGATGTGTTATTCACTTTCTTTATTTTTTTATGGATTTTATTTATGTATATTTTTGTTTAGTTTCTTTTTAGCTCTCTGCTAGTTTGGTTTTTACTTCCTTCTTTTTTTCTTCAAAGTATCTTTAATTTTATTAAATTGTTCTATGTGTATAATTAAAGTAAGGGGTACAGAAAAACTTGTAACAAAAATTGAAAACTCAGGGGCTAAAGAGATGGCTTAGTGGTTAAGAGTATGGGCTGCTCTTGCAGAGGACCCAGGTTCGAACCCAGCACCCACATAGTATCTAACAACTGTCCATAATACCAGTTCCAGGGAAATCTGACACCTCCTGATTCTACCTGCATTGCATGGCCTGGTGCACTTAAACACATGCAGGCAATACACTCATACACATAAAAAAAATCAGCAACTCATGACCCACCTCTTCCTGTCTCTAAAAGTTCATTGGTGATAACGTCCTTCCTGAAAACTATTCACAGTTTTTTTTTTTCTAGTAGTTTCCTGCCTATCTATAAATAATATGCTTATATGCCACTATGTCGTCCTTTATCTATTTTAGATATTATTTATTGACTTCCTTTTCTGATAGAAGACAATCAAGCTCATGCGCCACAGTTCACTATGCCATTCTTATCACAATACACTCATCACTATGTTTATTTTCTGCATAAGAGTTTACCTTCTTTGATCTCTGCATAACCATGTGTAATTTATTTGAGTCTGTGAAGATACGTACATGAATCCACCTAATTTTTTTTGTTGTTGTTGTTAAGTTTCATGCCTTTGCTGATCATTTAATCTTTTTTCCTATTTCTTTATGTTTTTATTTTTATTTTTTACAATGCTATTGCAAGTTCCCAGAAAGCTTAATGTTTTACAGACTATTTTTAGTGGTTCTCCTGTTCCTTATGCTTATGATGTATCTTTGAATTGGTCTACCTACCTCATCTGTGAGTGGTATGGTGTGTGTGATTATGTGTGTGTATTATATTTATATGTGTGTGTATACATATAAAACATGCCTACACAGTTATGCATAGAGAGCATATATTGTACATATTTCCAAAATTATGCATAGTAGAGGACATAATAAAAGAGACCTAGAGTAATTTAAAATCTGAATTTGTGCATACTTCTTTATATACTTTTCTCCAATTAAATGGATTTTCCCCTTATGATGATAACATATCTTTTTCAGCATTTGCAATAAGTGGATTTTCTAACTCTAATCCTGTTTCAAAGATAATGCTTATGTTTAGAATTTTTAAAAGTAATTTAGGTTCAAAATTGAGCAGAAAGCACAACATTCCCCATATATATTCTACCCTCATAGGCAACAGCCTTCCCCATTATCAGCATCCTGTACCAGAGTGGTATATTTGTTGCAATCCAGGAACCTTTTTTGATATACCATGGGCATCTGGAGTCCATAGTTTACTTTAGGTTCAGTCTCTGTTTTACACTGTTTAGAGAAAAGCATAATAAGATGGACCCAGCAATATAATATGTCAAGTACACTTCTCCTTTCCTTACTCCTGACAACACTGCTGTTTTTGCTGTCTCTATAGTTTTGCTGTATGTAGATTGTCAAGTCTTTTCAGTTTTGCTTCATTTACTTGACAATATGCATGTAATATTTCCCCTTGTGTTTTTGTAGGTTGGTGTTTGTTGTCTGGATGTACCATAGTTTCTATATCTATTAACCTGCTGAAGGGCAATTTGTAGATAGAGCTGAAATCCATATAGCTTTTTATTATGGTTGTTGTTGTTTTAGCCTAGGCTGACCTTGAACTTTCAGTCCTCCTGCCTCAGCTTCAAGTTTTGGAATTAAAGCATGCAACACCATACAATCATATGCAGGTTTTTTAGTGGGCATGAGTTCCAGTAAAATTGCATATATGATTGCAATTGCTGAATCATCCTGACTATATTTAAGTTTTGTAAGAATTTGCTAAAATATCTTCCAAAGTGGCCGTATCAAAGATGGTTCAGTGGTTAAGAGCATTTGCTGTTCTTCCAGAGAACTTGGATTCGGTTCTCAGCACTTGCATGGTGGCTAATAGCTGCCCATAACTTGAGTTCCAGGGGATCAAACACCCTCTTCTGGCATCTGAAGGCATTGCATGACACAGGTGCACTTACCTACATGTAGGCAAAACACTCATACACATAAAATAAGTGTAAATAAAATGTTAGAAAAAAAGATTAAATAAAAGATTTTATATAGGCTGCTTCTTAGATTCTGACTAAAAATTTCACATGTAATCCACTCTTAAGATCTGTTAAGAATATTTCATTACCTCACTGATTTAGTTATTTCCTCTCATTCCATGAGTTCTGGGCATATGTATCTTTCCTTCATAGCCATTGTAAAGTTTTGTTTTTAAATACTTTTTGGAAGGGTAGGGTCGTGTTAAAGAGGATCTCAGTATATTATCTAGGCTGGCTTGGAACTTTCTATGTATCTCAGGTTGGCATTGAATTTACAGTGATCTTCTGCCTCAGTCTTCTGAGATTTGAGGTGTACACCAATATAGTAGCTCTTTGTATAATTCTTTAATGTCTTTTTGTTTTCTCCACTAGTTGGTAAGCTCCATACAATCATGGGTCATCTTTCATTTTCCTGACTCCCTGTTCTGTCTCTCATACTTGGTACACTGTATGACACTTTAGCAAATATTTCTTAAATTTATATTTTATGGAAGCATGAGTGAACAGATTATTCAATAATTCAATAAATTGGATGAATGCTTGCTTTTCCATGGTGATGAATAATTAGGTTTTGTTATAGTATCCTTGTTTTGCTTGAAAACTTTTACTTAAAAGATCGAAGGACAACTTTGTAAAATCTTCTGGAACTTCATATGAAATAACATGCAAAAGTTCTCTAAACAACATCATCTGGAGAAGTGTTTCTCTTTGGGTGTATATATTTGTATATATTTAGGTACTAAATTATTTGTTTATTTGTCTATTATTTATGTGTGTGTGTGTATGCCTTGTGTATGTGGGTTACCCATGAAGCCACGAAGGGCAGAAGAGTGTGTCAGATTTCCTGGAAATTGATTTATAGGCAGTTGTATGGTGCCCAACATAGATGCTGGAAGCAGAACTAAGGTACTCTGAAAGAGCAGCCATGCTATTAATTACCGATCCATTTCTCTAGCCCCCCAAATACTGTATTTTGTCTAAAAATCTTTTAGACAGGGTCTCCCTGTTTCCCCAGCTGGCCTGGAACTTACAGAAATCTGCCTGCTTCCGCTGTCCCAAGTGCTAGAATGAAAAGCATGCACCACCATGCCTGGCTCAAAGGAATATATTCTTTTTAAAATTAAAAAAATATTATTTATATTATGTGTATGAATGTTAATGCCTGCATGTATTTAAGTGCACCTATGTTGTGCAATGCCTGTGGAGAATGAAAGAGGACATTAGATCCCCTGGAACTGGAGTTATGTTGTCAACCGCATTATGAGTCCTGGGATTTGAACCTGAATTCTCTTCAAAAGCAGCCAATGCTCTTAACTTCTAAGCCATCTCTCCAGCCCCAAAAGTATATTGTTTTTAAAAATATTTATTATGTTATGTGTATGAGTGTATTGCCTGCATGTTTGTAGGTGCACCCATGTCGTACAGTACAGTGCCTGTGGAGGACAGAAGAGTGTGTCAGATTCCTTGGAAGTGGACTCATAGATGGTGGTTAGCCATGTGGGTACTGGGATTCAAACCAGGGTCCTCTGCAAGAACAGCCAGTACTTTTAACCAATAAGCCATCTTTCCAGCCCCCCAGAGTATATTGTTAAGTCAATTAATTTGTTTTAGTATTGAACTTGCACAGAAAATATTAGGTATCTCTTTAATTTTTTTTTTTTTTTAGTTTGATTTCTTCGATCGTCTTACAATGTGTTTGTTTGATGGTATTTAGATTCCCTCTCCTATCTGCACCTTCCCTTACTGCATCCCATTGGATTTAATGTATTCAGTTAAATCAGGATATTTTCTGATTTGAACTTGCTTGGGACTTGTGCATGCTGCCACTATTGCTGTGAGTTCCTATGAGTGACTGACCAGCTGTTTGGAAATCTCGCGTGTTTTTGTGGTCATCCACCACCTGTGTTTTTTACAATATTTTGGCCCCCTGTTCTTTAATGATCCCTGAACCTTGGGAGGCAGAAGTTTAATGCGCTCTCTCTCTCTCTCTCTCTCTCTCTCTCTCTCTCTCTCTCTCTCTCTCTCTCGTATTTGATTGGATGTGAGTATGCACACCTATATGGCTTGTGTGTGGAGGCCAGAGGTTTATTGTAACCCATATTATATATTTATTTATTTATTTATTTATTTATTGGGTCAGCCTCTCATTGAACTTGGAGCTCACTGTAGGCTAGTCTAGGTGGCCAGTAACCTCTAGTGATCTGCCTATCTCTCCAGTTCCCAGCACCAAGATTATAGACATGCACTACTATGCCTGTTTTTACATGAGTGCTTGGGATCTGAACTCAGTTCCTCATGTTTGCAAAGGAAGCACTTTACCAACTAACCTATCTATGAAATCACTCTTGCTTTCTTTTAAGTAGTATGAATGGTTAAATAGTTGGAAAGTTTTGTTTCTTAAGTCACTACAGCAATAATTTACATTCCTGCAGGATGTATGTACAGTGTATAGGAAAAATGCATATGATTTAAATCTTTGTGATTTAAGACCTGCATGTAGTTTTCTTTTTCCTTTCTTTTTAAGTTGGGGCTCATCCCACGCAGTCCTGGATGACTTGTAACTCCTTTTGTAGATTAGACTGGCCTCAAACTCACAGAGATCTGCCTTCCTCTGCCTCCCTAATGCTGGAATTGAAGCTGTGTGCCTCCACACCTGGATGATTAATCTTCAACATGCAGAAAACAAATCTAGAGTGCATAGTATTTATTCAGACCATTCATTTTTGTGGAGCACAATTGCCTTGCCATTGACGGTGATCCTTAGAACAAAGACTTTCAATTCAGGATAGCAATCATTGACTAAGGAGGCAAGCTATTAATGGAGTCACTTCTAGCTGGAAGTGATATTCTCGGGACACTTACTGCTAAACTTCACTCTTTATGGATGGATTGGATATTCTTTTCATGGTACTGTTCATCAAACAGTGAAGATTTATTTTCTGTCATAATTTTGAGGAAATGGGGTACACACAGCATGGAGTATGATGCTTTACCTTATTTTTGCTTCTGCTTCCAGCTTCAGTGACCTAAAGTGGAGTATTCAGCACAAAAATTTACAAGTAATTAAGAAGTCTCTTAATATTTGATTATTGATGATAAAAAAAATTAGAATTTGAGGGAGTGACTGCTACCTCATGTGTTCTTAAGCATAGTCCAAATTAGGAGTGTTTTAATAGAACTATTTTGCGGGGCTGGAGAGTGGTTAAAAGCTCTGGCTGATCTTGTAGAGGACCTGGTTTCGGTTCCAAGCACCCCATGGTGGCTAACAACTGTTTATAACTCCAGATCCAGGGACTCTAATACCCTCTTTTTTCTGACCTCCAGGGGCATTGAATGACACAAGTGAGCTTACATACATGTAGGCAACACACTTCATGCACATAAAATAATAAATAAAATATTAACAAACTCAGAGTAGAGATTGTAAACTAAGACGATTAAATAATAAGGCCACAAATTATTGCAGTTATGTTTGATCAATATCCTTTTTATAAAGTAAAACTGGGTAGTGGGGATTTTATTTTCATTTTGTCAGATGGTCCTGACATTTCTTAAAATACCTTTGCTAACATTTAGGGTCTGTATGAGAACTAGTTTCATGTGTCAAATGACAGTGCCACTTCCATTGTCCTATTTTCCTTGTTGTTGCTGAGATGACAGGGTTTCTCTGTAGCCCCAGCTGGCCTGGAACTCCCTATGTATATCAGGCTGACCTTGATCCTTCAGAAATCTGCCTGTCTCAGCCTCCCTAGTGCTGGGATTAAAGGTGTGGGCCACTTTTTTTTTTTTTTCTGACTTTTAACACTTTCTTTTTCACTACTTGGCAGCAGTTTAAAATGATGCTTTAGTTTTCACATTCTGTGCTTCATTCAGCTTTCTGGATCAGTAGGTTAGTTTTCCTTTTTAATCAAATCTGTGAAAATTCTGGCCATTGCACCAGTTAGGTATTTGTGATTGATCACATATAGTTTTGTCACTTGAAAATATCCCCCATGTCACTAACATTTCATTTTTTGTTGCTTTGTCTGTTTCTTTTTTCCTTTGTTTCATTTTAGGAAGTTTCTGTAGCCCATGTCTCCAGGTATACTAATCATTCCATTTGCAATGTCTGTTTGCCATTAGTCCTGGCCCGGGAGATTTTGCTCAGATATTGAAATTTTCATCTTGAGAGTTTCAGTTGGGCTTCTTTTCTTCTAAATATCTACTTAAACATTTTCAACATGTGGAAGAAGTTAAAATAACTTTAAATGCTTTGCAAAGTATACTAATTTTAACCTCTGGGACAGGTTTGATTGACCTTTCTCTTTTGCTTCATTATGGCTCTTTTTACTTTTTTGCAAACCTGGTAATTCCCCACCCTCCTTATTTGGCTTTTTGAGACTGAGTGTTGCTATGTAGTCCTGGCTGACATGGAATTTACTGTGTAGCTCAGGCTGGCCTTGAACTTTGGCAATCCTTTGATCTCTTTCTTCCCAGGGTTTGAATTACAGGTATGAGCCACTACACCCAGCTTGCCCTTATGATCTTTTTTTTTTTTTTTTTTTTTTTTTTTTTTTCGATATGGTGTGGAACTGGCTATGTAGACCAGGCTGGCCTCCATTTAACAGAGCTCCCTCTGCCTCTGTTTCTGCCTCCCTGAATGCTGGGATTGAAGCCATATGCCATCTCACCCTGCTCCTTAAAGAAAATAACTGGTAATCTTTCAAGGGATTCCAGATTTTGTGATGTTTTCCTTGTTTGGTGCTAGATATTTTCTTATTCCTATAATTTCATGTTCTAGGCTTTTTTCAAGAATGTAATTAAGTTGCTTGAAGAGGAATTAATTCTTTTGTGTCTTGCTTTTTTGTCTGGCAAGGCAAAGCAAGGTTTGGTTTAGGACTAATTATTCCTTACTAGTAAGACTTTTTGAGAGCTCCACCCAGTGCTACATTAATTGTGAAGTTTTCCAATCTAACTGGTAAAAAGAATCTCGTCTTAATCCTGTCCCTGTGTGGCAAGAAGTGTTCCCTTATCCTTGTCTTAGGTGTTTCCTTCCCCATCTGCAGATGGTTTTCTTGTGTACATGTGTGAGTTGCTATGTTAAGTGGGCAAGGGGATTGATTCTCCTTAGATCTTAAGGTTTTTGTCTGTATGGCTTCCTTCTGTCTAGGACTGTTTTATGTACTACCTTTCAAAGATCACTGCCGTTTGTTGTCTGTTGGCCATTGATGAGGAAACCATTTCTTTAGGCCAGTAAGATTAAAGGTATCTGTTGCCAAGCCTGATGATGGGAGTTCAGTCCCTAGGACTCACAAAGTTGAAGGACAGAACCTGCTTCTGCAAGTTGTCGTCTGACCTCCTCACATGTGCCCTAGCAAGCATGTACCCGCACACATACACTGACATTCACACAACCAGAAGCTAGAGACTAAATTTTTTAAAAGCCAGTTTGACAAAGATTATTTAACTGATTGGGATTTTTGTCATTCTTTTGTACTTCTCCTACCCCTGCAGCACTTGGTTAATCTTTGCTCTAAGTGAAACAAATCCTTGCAACATTATTGCTCAGATTGTAGGTGTAATCTTTGGGATTTTGCTAGAAAGTGGCAGTTGAATAGTATTGATACTCTCACTCTAGCAATCTCCCTTTATTTTCTTCATTAGTTCATGATTTTTTATTAAACTTGAGTTCATTCGTAAAACCTGCTCAAATTCTCAGTTTCCAAATATTTTTCCTCCAAATTTTTCTCCCTCAGGCCATGAGATATTATCTCTTTTTTTGTTGTTTATTGCAACATCCACTCCAGAGTTGGTAAAAAATTTCCTTCTGGCATAGCATATTACAAAAATCTAGTAGGCCTTCCTTACCACAGGAAATACTTTCCAAGGCTATCAGTAAATGCCTGAAGCTACAGATAGTTGTGATTCCTATATATACTGTTTCCCCTTATAGTCCTGTGACAAAGTTTAATTTACAAATTATGTACTGTAAGAAATTAGCAAGAAATAAAGTAGAACATGATAACAGCATACCACAATAAAAGTTATGCAAATGTGCTCTGTCTTTATTAAAAGAGTTAAGACAAATGTTCATGTTTTGAGGACTGTAGTTCCCAGAGACTATGGTACAAAAGTGCAGATATGGGAGGATTACTGCATAGCACAGAAACAGAAATTTAGTGCTGAAAAGAACTTTATAGTTTATCTTCTCTGGAAATACTTGGCCCTGTCCTTTCTAGAAAGGTTTTGCCATGTCCCATAATGTTTGAGACATTCTTATACTTGATCATGGTAAAAATTCATATAAAATTTTGTAGTACTTCCTAAACATACTTTAGTTTAGGGATTATTTTGTTAATGTAGCTTTGTGCATTATTTAAGCTGAAACATTCTCATTGATTATGTTGGCAGAAAACTTCCAGTCAGTTTGACAGATTTTACCTGTACTTTTTGAGGGTTTACAATGAACTACTCACTTCTAAATTGATATTTATTATTTTTATTTCATGTGTTTGAGTATATTGCCTGAATGTATGAGAGTGCACCCATGTCATGCAGTGCCTGTGGAGTTAGAAGAAGGCGTCAGATTCCCCTGAACTGGAGTCAAGGACGGTTGTTATCCACCATGTGGGTGTTGGGAATTGAATCTGGGTTCTCTGCAAGAGCAACCACTTCTCTAAACCACTGAACCATCTCTCCAGTTCCAGATATTTCATTTGAAAAATATTATTTTAATTTTTATTTTATGTGTATGAATGTTTTGCCTACTTTTGTGTAACTGTACCTATGCATGCAATACCTATGGAGGCCAGAAGATGGCATTGTATCCCCTGGAAATGGAGTTAGTGACAGTTGTTAGCTGGCCTGTGGGTGCAAGGCCTTAAAACCCTGGTCCTCTGCAAGAGCAGCCAGTGCTCTTAACTGATGAGCCATCTCTCCAGCCCCCATAAATGGATATTTCTGAAGTAATCTTTTCAGATTTGCTTTCCATCCCAGCATTTCACCCCTTGAAACTCTATAATGATTTAATGAAACTGTGCAGGTTACAGGCATTAGAACACTGTTTTGTAGTATATTATACACATGACTTCATTTTTAACTCGGGAACATGTGTTCCCTTTTCTGTGTTATTAGTCTCATTGATAAAGGTATTATATTTATAAACACATACCAAAGGAAACTTTAGGAACATTTTTTATTCTTTGAGAGAGAAGTGTGCAGTAATGTGAGCACAATGGTGAGGAAGACTGAAGACAACCAAAGTGTGGGGAAAATCAGGTTTAGGATTTAAACCCGTATCCATAGAAAAGATAGACAAGGAGCTGGAGAGATGGCTCAGCAGTTAAAAGCACCGGTTGCTCTTGTAAAGTACCAGGGTTTAATTCCAGCACCCACATTGTGGCTAACAATCATACAAAACTCCAGTTGAAGGGGAACCGACCCTCTTCTGACCTCTCACACAGTGCCTGACATGGGTGCACTTATAACTGCAGGCACTACATTCCTACACGTAGAATAAAAGAAACAAAATGGTAAAAAAAGAAAAGATATGTAAGGGTAAAAGGAAAAGGTGATTTTTTAAAATTTAGAATTCTGAAAAGTGGGAAGGCTTAGCAGTGAAGATCTATGACTCTATATAGGGCATAGGGATGGAGGGATGGGGGGACGAGAGAGAGAGAGACAGAGAGAGAGAGAGAAAGAGAGAGAGAGATATCTCCCAGAGTTATTAGGCTAGGCAGCCTTGGTATTTGTGCTTGTATGTCTTATTTTATATTTTATATCTCTAGAAGATGCAGTTTTGATGCTTTGTATTCTTAAACATTTGTGTAGTTTGGGATACAGGGGCCCAAATGTGATCCTGAGCGAGGAGTCCATCCTCAATGGCCTCCAAACCTGTTAATGCCTGTCTAGCTGTCTGACAACTTTATACTTGTTTTACCCATCCTGATTCCCTTGAGCAAGGGTATTCAGTTTATGATTTTGAATCCTTGATGGAACTGTGAAAGAAACTAATGTTTAACAAAGTGAGGCTTCCTCACTGACTATTTCCAGAATTTATGATGAAATTGTCAGATCCTTGAGAGATGAAGTTAATATGCTTTATTTTTATATTGCCAGAATTAAATTTAGGTACGTAAAGGTAGTGATGAGTAAGAATCTTAATTTTTTATAAAAAGATTTATTATATATAATGTAATTTGGTTGTTGTATAATTTAAACAAATATAATAAATATTTTTAATGTAAATCGGAACTAAAAATTCATCTTAGAGAGATCATTACAGCAAAACATTTTCCTTCCATATTTTAATGGAAAAATCTGATCTAGGAGAGTACATTTGCCGCTTACTATTTTCTGTTTTACAGTTGGCTAGTCAAGTGCTGACTAATGAATACCTGGAAAGGTCTGTGTCAGAAGATAAAATCAACAGCTTTTACACACAAGCTAAGTTACACAAGCTAATTTCATGGGAAGTGATGGGGAGGCATACAACGTTTGTGCTCTATGGCTCTTGCTTGACTTTTGACAACAGCTATGTAAATGATCTAAGATGTTAGCTTAGGAACTTTAATTAGTTTTCACCCAAGTTGAAACTAGTGAATAGACTTGAGTGCTGAGGTGCTTCCGTTCGTGTTTTAAGTTGCACCGTACCCCCATAGTACAACATTTGCTATTTATCTTGTAAAGATTTATTTTTGGCTATACAAAATAGTTTTGTTAACTTCTATGTGCCTCAGTTTACTAATCAAAAATTGAGACTACACTACAGGTATGTTGTGAGAATTGAATTGAAGCACCAAGAACAATGATTGGTACACAGTACTCAGTGAATCTTAATTAATATTGGTGATAATCTCTCTAGGTCTAACTTTTCTTTTTTCCTATTTCAGTACACATATTACAAATCAATAACATTCTCAAATAGGTAGTATTCTCCACAATTTGGTCATTACAGAGATTCTCATTCATTTCTTCTTTTTCTCTTCCCCCTGTATGTCCTCTCTCTCCCTCTCTCTTGATTTCCTTGTCTCTCTCCCTTTTCCTGCCATCTTTCACTGTATTTTTTTGATTTATTGCATTGAAGCTGGAGCAGTATATGCAAACTACGCAGGTTCTAAATGGCCAAATACTTTTTTAGGTCCTACATTTAAAACAATTGGTAAAGAACTTTGAGTCTAGCAGTTGTAGGCTTTTGAGGGAATGGGTCATAGTCTGCTGTAAAATAAACAACACAGTGCCAAACAATATAAAGGGCCATTTTTAACCCATTTCTGAGTCATAATCCAAACTCTAAGAACTAGTTCCTAACTTGAAATTCATATTATGTAATGGGAAATTACATAGCATGTTGAATATTCTAATCAAGGCATGAATCAAGATGTTGGTAGTAAGAAAAATGTATTTTGTGAGCTAAGCTCAGTGTTGCATGAGTTTAATCCCAGCACTCTGGAGGCAGAAGCATGTGGATTTCTGTGAGAGTGAGGTTACCCGGCTCTACATAGCAAGTTCTAGGCTATCTGGTACCACAGGGAGACCCTGTCTCTCATATGTGTGTGGTGTGTATATTTGTGTATGTTTACAAATTCTTTAAAGCATGTTGTAGCTCAGAAACGTCTTATTCCTGGTCACATACTGGTGATTGACACCATGCTTCCTAAAGTTTCAAGTTCTAAAACTGTTACTCCCTTAAAATCTGGGGGTTATATGTTCCATTTAGGTATTATCTATAGCTTTGAGTGTACATAATTTCTGCATTTCATGTGAAAAATGTGATCGTGTTAGCATATCCTTTTATAGTGTTGAAAAGAGAAGAACTTATTCTAATAGTTTCCTAAATTAAATGTGTACTATTTAAGGCTCAAGTAGAAGAATGCTTATGTGTAGTTTGTGAAATTTGACATAATACAAGCTCAATGAATATGTGAAAATGGAGAAGCCTTCTCAACTTGGTAGGTCAATTTTATACTTAAGGTCTTGAAGGAATTCGCTGTAAATACCCTTGAGGTGGTCTTTATAAAAGAATTTACAGCCCAGGATATTTTCTTCTAATGGAAGTGGTACCTTTATCCCTGTTTCTTATTTCAGACACCCAAGGAGCTTGATCTAGAGTGATGCCATTTCCCATGTTACTCTCTCAACACTTATGCTAAAATAAGTGGTCTGTTATCTCTTATTTCTTTGTGGACTATTGGTAGTGTAGTCAGCCTTGCCTGTACAGAGGAAAAACTTTTTTACAACCTGAGTTCAAATGTTTGTTTTCCATAGAAAGTGTTTCAAAGGACATTGTGGTTGGAATATGATTACACATATATGCATCTGCAGGTGCATTGTGTGTGTGTGTGTGTGTGTGTGTGTGTGTATTAAGCTGACATGCTAATTCAGCTATTGTCTGAGAACTTTTATTTTGTAGGAAAATATAGAGACAGAACTAGTTCCATATGCTATATCATTTGCTTTGACCCATAAATGTGCAAGTGTCATCACTTGAGTTGTGAAGGTCTTCAGACAAAGGGATATGAAGGCAATTGCTTTTATATTATAATGGTACAGTGATTATATACTATATATGATGTTTCAAAACCAAGACATAGTTGCTGTTTTATTTGCAGATGCTATCCTTCCATAGATAAAGATATCCAAATTCATAAAGATTTCATATTGAAAAACCTAGATGTAAAATAAACTTGAGGCCTGATAGTTGTTGCTTTATTTAATAATATAAAAATGTCCCAAACTAAAATTACCTGTTAATTCATTATGATAGTATTTGTAAAACATAGACTAAGTGATATTTTTCTGGTGGTCTCTGCTTACTATTTTGACAGATTCTCAGAAGCGAATGCCTTAAGCAAATTAAAACTGAGTTTAAAAGTGAAAATAAGAACAAAACTCTGTTGGATAAAAGCTTTTAATAGAGCTATCACTACCTAGCATAAATCTGAAAAGCCCATTTTGAGAAACGACAAGTGTATATATTTTGTAATTTTTATTAACATTAAATTCTTTCAAAATTTTTCTAAGGATTTTGAAAAAGGAATTATATTTTTGCCTAACATTATTAGATTTTGCTTAAGCTTTTAAGTCTTTATTTCTTATGATTTATAGCTATTTTAAATTTTTTTGTGTGAGTATGAAACAGCTTTTGGACTTCTCTGTGCTGAGGGCTGTCTGCTTTAATTTGGAAACCATTATTTGGAGTTGCACTTTTGAATAGTTTTCCCAGGTGCTCAAAAACTGAACTAAACAAATAAACTTTTAGACTTAACTTGTTCCTGAATTGTGAATCATTATCAAATTCAAGAATATCAGCTAAAAGTACTGGCAATGACATTAATTTAAATTGTTAGTTGAATTTTGTATATTTTCCTGTGAAATTATGTTTAATAATACCATATTCAAAATTCCTGTATAAGTTTCAGTTTTCTGCAATTTATGCTCTTGAAGCGTTAAAGGAGTGAATCATTTTGTTTTGTCAGATTAATTTTGCAGATACATCAGAAAACTAAATGATGTAGTTATTTATAAAAGCTACTTGAAGTAGATACATGGCAAGTCATTGTAAGGTGAAGTATCTCCAGAGTAGTAATCATAGCCATTTAGAGGTTATTTGTGTGTTGTAAAGATAGTAATCACAACAACATATATTTAAATTACGCTATTTAATACAAACAACAATCATATGTCTGGGTACATTGCTTCAATAACAAGGGTAATTTTAAACAAAATTACATGTACTAACAGCCTTCTATTCCAATTGCTACCACCTAATCTGAGCTCTTATCAAAACAACTGGATCATTCTCTCCCTGTCTTTCTCTTCATTTTCCCTACCCCAATTCCATCAGTCACTACAAATCTGGGTGCTTACTGTATGCTAGAAATCCTGCAAAAAGACCAAGGACATGCAGGGACAAAGAGTGATGAGACTTACTCTAGAGTTTGGGGGTGGTGGTATACGACTGTAATCCTAGAACTGAGGAAGGTGAGGCAGGGAGACTGTGAGTTTGAGGCTACCCTCAGCTCTACAGTAAGACTATTTTAAAACAATGACATTGTTTTGAAAAATTTGTGTTGGAAAACAATGACAATATCAAAGAATATATATGTATACAAAGAGCATATACTACATATGTATGTATATGTATGTGTGTGTGTGTGTGTGTGTGTGTGAGAGAGAGAGAGAGAGAGAGAGAGAGAGAGAGAGAGAGAGAGAGCATTTAAAGTATAATGTAGGGTCAGGAGCCATGGGTCACTATAAGAGAACTGGAACCCTAGCCAAGAGTAGAAGAGATGAGTGGGAGATGACCAGTTCAAGAAAGGTGGGGTAGACACGGTGATTACTCAAAGCACAGAGCTCAAGGAAAGGTACAAACTGACACAGAACACAGGCTCTAACCAGCAGTGTTATACTAGTAACTATTCTTGAACAAAGATTTCAGAATGAGATAGATTTTAGAGCATCGAATCGTAATTAGACCTAACTGCTAATCAGAATATTGATGCAAAATAGAATTATTGTGGGGATTTAAATGGGGCAATGGAAGTAAAGATTTTAGTATGGTGTCTGGCACATAACACTGAGTAAGTGATCGCTGTTATATATGTAAGAAAAAAAAACAAGCCTGCTGATCTCTGTGCAATTTTCCTAAGCGTTTTGATTCCTTCTGCAGTCAGTCCTGAATACTATGGGTCCACAATCCTTTTCTGAACTTTTAAAACCTAAAACTTCTGAAAATGAACTTTTATACTTTGGCTACAAACTATGACCTAACTGAATGTTTGTCTAGACTTAGTTCATCCTGTTTTGTGGAATGTGTGTGTTTCACTGATAAACTTGAATTCATTGCTGTCAGTGGGCTACTGTAGGTCTTGCCAGGTATATTTTGTTATTTATGGTACCCATAACATATTCCTTTCTAAGACATGAATCATTTGGAATTTCAGAACACATCTGGCTTCAAATGTTGCAGGTAAAAATTATGCATCCATGCCATTCAAATTTAGCTTTTTGAAACATCACATTCTCCCCTGTGAATCAGGAAGTCTTATGGACTACCCGTGATTGACAGATTTTGTGCTGATTAGTCCTTGTGGTTTTTAAGATTGCCTCTGATCTGACCACAACCTATATATTGAAAATGTATTACTTTAAACCTTTTGTTTCATAGGGCCAGGTATCTTTACCAGTGTCTATGATATACAATGTATGTGCTGCTTCTTTTATCAGACTTTCCTCTTTCGCTCTTTCTGGCTATTATATTCAACAATTCGGGTACAGTTCTCAGCATAATTTCTCATCCATGTTACACTAAATTTTGCGCTTCCCTAAATTCTTACTGTATGTGAATGGATTCATCAAATATCTGGGCAGGTGTGCCAGATACTGTTCTAAGTGTCAGAGATCAGAAAGCGATTAAGAAGTGATGATCTACAATAAAGGCTTCTGCTCTGGTGAAACTTGTTTCCCAGAAACAAAAACACAAAAATGTAAACTGTGAACATGTTCATTTCAGATGATGGTTACTGCTGGGAGGACAATAGACAGGATAGTGTGATAGATGAGGAGGATAAACTGTTTATCTTGGAACCTCATAGTTTCACATTTATCTACTTGTTTTTATGTGGTTGGTTTTCACTCCCCAGTTAGATTGTACATGTCTTAAGGGAAGAATCATATCTTACCTTTCTAAATGCTATGAAGTACTGTTTAATAATGGGTGCTTGATTAATGTTTCGTTGATTCATTCTCTTTTTTAACAGAGAAGGTAAACTTTTATTTATTAAACATTGATCTCCATTTGACTAACTCATTGATCTAAGTGTGTCTGTAATGCACAGTGTCCTGCTGGGTATTGAAATATCTGTATTTATATAAGGCTAGCTTTTCTATTCCCATTTTTTCTTCTTTTTATTCATAGATCAAGAATGAAGAAGTTTCATGATACAAATTTTTTTTTGTGTAGTATGTAGCAAATAAACAAAATTTCCATACCTAAAGAAGAACCTTTGTCTCATAAAAAAGCTGGATTAATTTCATGATTATTTTCGCTTAATTCAGATCTTATGTGTCTTCCACCAATTCATTATTATGAGCTTTTCTTTAAGACCTAAGAGGCAAGGATACATTTTGTGAGCCATGTACTCCTAGACCTGTGGTGGATCATTCTTGTTAAACAGAATGAGACTGCTAGATTCCCATATCATAGTCACTTCTCTGTCATTCAAGTTTATGGCAGGATAATTCATTTAATATTAAGTACATCTTGTCAGGACAGATTAACAAATTTAATGCAGGAACAGTTTTGCTTCACAAAGAAAACTGAAGCCCTGAACTTTGATATTATATTTGATCTTTTGTACATAAATATTTTATTCTTTATAAATTGAAAGAACTTCATGAGAAGAAGATCCCAAAAGGAATGTTTCTTATCCGATCAGTGGCAGAAAGTATTTTGATTTGCTATAGCAAAAATTCTGGCAGGTTAAATTTTGAGGATTTGACTTGACAGTATTCTGAGATGGTGTGTTTATAGATATAAAAAACATAAATGTATTTTTCAAGCTGGACATGGTAGGGCATGCCTTTAATCCCAACACACAGGAGGCAGAGGCAGATGGTTTGCAGTGGGATTGAGGCCAGCCTGGTCTACATAATGAGTTGCAGGCCAGCTGGGGCTACAGGGAGATCCTGCCTCAAAAGGACTGAAAATAAAGTATTTTTTATATTTTTCTACTTAAATGATAAAATGGGCAATTACAGATATTAGCAAATTAAGGTGAGTAATTGGAACTTAATGTCTATAACTTTACTTTCTTAATGGTTAGGCCTTTTACTTTTGAAGGCCTTTTACTTGTTTCTAGATCTGCAGTGCCTAGCATGCTTCAAGTTCATCTGGCACTTCCTCATATGTCCTAATTTTGATGGAGGACAGTTGTGTTTAAGATGATGTTTTCTTGTCTGAAAATGAGCTGTACCATTAGAAAGGATTTGAAAGAATCACTAGGGGTAATTTTAAATGCAGACAGTAAATATTTCCCTGATGTTGAGAGCTAAAATTTGTTCCCGTCATGTCAGAAGCAAACCTCTACATTGAGCTTGGTTCTAAAAGTCAGATTCTAGATAATTTTCTTCATGAAATAAACAGAATGGAGATCTAACACTGAGCTAACACAAAACCTTTATGAAGTAGTTCAGTGACTTCACAGAATGTTCAGTTTTATTACCTGAAATTGTTTTGTTTGTTCTTATTAATTTTCAAAGTCCACTGTACAATATCATAAAAGTTGAAAGGCAGAACTACTTCCTTCTGTGACTGCCAATGATCTGAATAGGTATTGGACATTCATACCATCTAGAGAAATCAAGCTCTGCTCAGATTAATGGTTGATGTTGAGCCTCTTCTTCAAAGCTTTTCTAACTTGGAAATTATATAGAGATTATACAATACTGCTTTATCAGAACACCCACAATCTTTTGGGATTGTACTTTCATTCTTCTAATCTCCAGCTAAATTATAACCTCCATAAAGGAAGAAAACATGCTTTCTTTGCCATTTTTTTTAAATTCTGTTTGTTTTGGTGCCCAGTATCAAACAGGTGCATGGTAGATGCTCAAATATTTGTTCCACTGAGTTAAATGTGTCTTTCTCTGTCCTTTGGCCCCCAGCCTCTCAGAGATCAAGATACTTAAAGCTGAGTGAATAACTGAACCTTTGTCTTTGTTGTAATGACCAACTTATTGATTTTCTTTAAAAGAGAAGAAAATTATCAACTACAGTGATTGAGGTGATGATGAGACTTTTGAATTATATCCAATTTAGTTGTCCAATTTCTGTGGTACTAGACTAATTGCACAATGTTTATAAAGCATTGTATTACCAAGTAACATTAGCCATAAGAGAGTTGAATCTTTATATCTTGCTGCTTTTGTTAATTTCTGCCTGATTGAGAAAATTAAAACTTAATTTTCTTGCAATAATGATCTTTTGCATTGCAATCAAAACTTCAGCATTAGAGTTTGTAAGTAAGTCAGCCATTTCTCCTATTCTTAAGGGGTTGAGACTCTAGAGCAATACTTTTATAATTATACAATACTCATATAATACTGTACTATATATTTAATATAGCTGATCATAAATGAAGTTTAATAAACTCTGATTGCTTGACTAATGAACAGTCTAAGTGCTTTTTCAGAGTTGATTTTCATGAAAATGTATGGTCACTATACTGATTGATGCAATATGCCCTCACTGTAATGATGATTATCATTGGTTTTTCATAATAAAAACTTATCCTAAATGACTTTAATAAGGGCTTTTACTTCAAGGGTGTGATTCTAATTTCTGTGGTCACTTTTGTTTTTTAGTTTTGGATGTTTTTAAAGTTCATGTGTTGCTCTACAGTTTGTACAAAGGACTAAAGTACATGTTTACTTCTGTGTGGCTTGAGGGTGAGCTGCAGACCCTTATATAAATTATATTCAGAAAAGATTGGAGAACTGTCCCCTGAAGAATACTGTTATAAATGGAATATGTTATTTACTAATTTTTTTTCTCTACTGAGGTTCTATCACCCATGCTAGTTGAGTGCTCTACCACTGAGCTCCAATGCAGTCCTGAAAGTATACTTTAATACAGGTGCTTTCAAATGTGTTTTAAAGGTCAGTTCACATAAAATGATTGATTTAATCTTTCCCCAAAGCAGCTCTTTACAGGTCTTTGAACTTCTTCCTGTTTAGTGTCATTTTTGTTACTGTGATGGAGTGCTTTTGTGTATTTCTTTTTTGACATTTAAAGACATTCATGTGGCAAAAATATTTTTTCCTATTACTTATCATTTAATTGCACCTTATCCTATGATTTCAGTACATTTTTAATATACAGTGGCCAGAAAAATTGCAACTTAAGAAATAAAGTCTCCTTGTGTCTGCTAAATATTTTCCTTTTCAATAGACTGTGATCCCCTTTTATAAAGGTGATTATTAATCCTAACAATTATAAAGAAGGATTTTAAATAATGTTATTATATTTGTAACATATGATATTTAGGAAAGGATACTTTTTTTGTTTATGTGTGTGTATTTATGTGCCTGTATTAGTGTTTGCCACATGTGTACAGGAGCTTGCATAGGACAGAGAACGTGTCAGAGCTTCCTGGATCTGGAGTTATAGGTAGCCACGGGCCATCCATATGGATGCTAGGAACTGAACTTGGGTCATCTGAAAGAACAGTACGTGTTCTTAACTGCTGAGCCATCTCTCCAGTTCCTGAAAGCAAATTTTATAGGGGACTTTTTGAGAAAGGATCTCCTTGAAGCCCCAGCTGGCCTGGAACTCACTAAGTAGACCAGAATGGCCTCCCTCTCACCCTTTGTGAGTTCTGGGATTAAAGGTTTGTGCCACCATTCCCATCTCTTTCTGAAATCAGATTTTTAAAATGAGGGACACGCATGAGAAAATATCTGTATTAGATTAAATGTGCACATTTATACAGGATGTTCATTCTATGGTGCAATGAGAGTTATAGATCAAGAAATCAACAGCAGAATGCTTTTCTTTATGTTTTTCTATCACAGGTAATTGGGAAAATTTTTTACATGAATAGAATTTGTTATGTGCCTTGGGGTACTCTATCATTCTTGAAAACAACTATTTGGGAAACGTGTTTCAAGAATAAAATAGAGCACAATCATTCAGTTTTATTTTTCATCAGGTTCCACATTTGGTTTACCAGTAGTCAAATTTTAAAATCAAGAGAAACTCTAGAACTAGAAATACATGTACCAAAATGAGCATTTTATATCCAGGGACCAGCAAGGGCACAAATAGGATATCATGGGTCATGCATTGGATAATGTATTTCACTTTTTGGGTTACAGTTTTTGTAGTGTGAGGGTCATGAGGGAAGAAGTAGAACGTGGTCTAGGGCCAAATCATACAGGGCTTGAATGCATTTGGGATATTAGTCTTTACATATCATAAGGAGTCATTAAGTAGTTATGAATGAGAGTATGATAGTCATTCAAAATCGTTACTTAGATTCAATGAACCAGGCAGTATTCTAGGTGTTTGAAGCATATCCCTAAACCAGACAGAAAGGAATTCAAGTTTTTGTGAAGCTCATATTTTGAATGCACAAAAACAGACAATAAAGGGGTATCTCAGTGACAGAGTGATTTCGAGCGCCTTCAAGGACCTGGGTTACATTTCCAGCATTTGAGAGAATACAAAAGCCAACAGAGCATAAACACTAACAAGTTATAGATGGTGTTTGGTTTGTTAAGTCTTGATTGAAGAAGAAATGAAAAATGGGCATGTGTGGATGATGATCATGTTATCATTAGCATAGGATTAATAGAGTAGGCCTCACTGAGGAGAAAAAAAAATAATAGGTAAGGGTAAGGGTTCAAATTGTATAGATAATAGAAAGCAATGTTGCATGTAGAGGGAAAAGCCCATTTCTGTGGGTGTTTACCTTTCTAGGGACTGGTGAGGTAGTCAGTGAATGGAGAGAGCTGAATAAAGAGAAAGCGGTAGGAGATGAGGTCAGGAATCTTGTATTCATTGCAATGAT
This sequence comes from Eospalax fontanierii, assembly GCA_035773235.1. Classification (NCBI taxonomy): domain Eukaryota; kingdom Metazoa; phylum Chordata; class Mammalia; order Rodentia; family Spalacidae; genus Eospalax; species Eospalax fontanierii. The sequence continues at coordinate 84,489,613 of CM069525.1, forward strand.
TTTGCCCTGCATTGGAAGGGAAAACAGAGTCATTGCAGTTCCGAGCTTCAGAGTGACCTGACTTTGGTTTCTACAACATAACTTTACTCTTTTCAAAAGTACCTGTAGGCACTGAAGCGATGGCTCAGCAATTAAGAGCACTAGCGTCTCTTGTAGAGGACCTGAGTTAGTTTACCCCACACACATGGTGGCTAACAACTGTCCATGACTCCACTTTCAAAGGCTGCTTCTGACCTCCATAGTCATTGCTCCAAGTGCATTACATAGGTACACGTAAAATTAAAAAAATAAAATATTAAAAAAAATCTATAAGAGAGCAAAGGTGGAATCAGGCAGAGAAGTTGGTAGGTTACTAAGGAAATCTAGGTAAGAGCTGACGATTAGACTATTGTGTGTGTGTTCGTGTGTGTGTGTGTGTGTGTGCATGCGTGCGTGCGTGCATTTGTGTGCTGCAGAAAGATTGTGCTGAGACTGAACAGTTGTTTGCTGGGCTATGGAAGAGGACATTGAGGTAGTGTAGAAGTGCTTAAGCGTAGACAAATAGATTGCAGGGGTACCATTGCCATAGGTGGTGCATTCTCATTTGTGAAATGAGATGTTTTGCTTAGATTGCTTTAAGTTCTACCCAACTCTATTTGTCCATATTATGCTGCTTTGTTTGGACAAAAAGAATGTCAATTCAAAATTGGAGAATAGTGGAACAGAGAAGACTCCAGTTTCTTTGTATAAGACCACTTGAAAGCATTGCTAACGTTTCTATTTTCCTTGTATTTGTTTTCATTGATTAAATTGTCAATATGTGTTCAATTGAGATATAGATTTGAAGCATTTTTGACATATGTGTACCTTACTTTAGGAAATTTGATTAAACCGATTCATTTTTTTCTAATTTACATTCTTCCTTTGGAAATATAGATATTTCCAATCTTAAGTTTATAACCCCAAAGAAATGGAAGAAAAGGAAATCAGGAGTTGCTTAAAGATTTATGTAATCCATCTCAAAAACCCAGGTGGACAGGCCTGCATCAGATGGTAGCAGGGTTACTTCAAGTCTGTGATTCTACTTTATAAGAAATAGAGTTTATCGTTGTGCACAAGAGTTTGTTATAGCCCATCAGAAAAAAATGAAAGAGTAGATAGTTGGTAGAGAAGCTTCTTAGATGAATTCATTTAAAAAAGTTTGCTTCCATTTTGATATACACAGTTGCCCCCCTTTTGACATTTGTATTTGTTGGATGTATTTGTGTGTGTGTGTGGTGGGGGGGTGTTGGATCATGTATACTAGGGTGTGTATAGAGGTCAGATGACAACATTTGGTGTTTGTTGGTCCTCTATTTTCGTCTTGTTTGAGACAACAAGCCAACTAGTTTCTAAGGATTCTTCTGTCTCTGCCTCTTACCTTGATGTAGAAACACTGGGCTTATAGATGAGCACCACTGGGATTACAGATGCATAGCACTGCACCTGGGTCTAGGGATTCAAATTCAGGTTCTCATACTTCCACAGCAAACACTTTACCTACTGAAGCATCTTTTCAGTTCGTCTTTTCCTTTTTCCATGGCAGTAAAAATTGATTGTGGTTTAAGATGATGATTTATACAGAAAATAGAAGTTTAGATCTCTGAGGGAATTAAAGAATTAAAAGTATAAAAGGAGCTAAATATGCAATAGTATAATTGCTCCAGCTGTTCTAAGGAAAGCTGATCTTTCATAGAACGAAGCTGGTAGTAATTGAAGACAATTTCCTGAGGTCTTGAAATCAAACAGGTTTAAATTAGTGAAAACTCATAATGGAATTCTCTCTGGTGAAAGAACTGTATTTTACTTAGTTAAAATGGATGTCAACATCTATGATCAAGTTAAATACATATTACTTTTTTCTATAAGAAATAATAGATGAAACGTGTCAGAAGGGTTAAATTTAATCTCCAGTAATTATGGAATGATTCTTTCTAAACATATATTTCTCTTAATATGTTTTGATTTACTTTTTATGTGAATGAGTATTTTGTCTACATGTATATAAATGCATCCATGTTCTTCAGTGCCCATAGATGAAAGAAGAGGGCACTGGATCCCCTGGAACTGGTGTTAGAGATGGTTGTTTGCAGCCATGTGGCTGCTGGGAACCAAACTTGGGTCCTCTGGAAGAGTAGCCAGTGCTCTTAACTGCTGCATCATCTCCCCAGCCTTTTAAACATACATATTAATTGACATTTCATTGTCAGATCATATGCCATATAAGAAGTTCAGCCAGGGATAGGATTGTTTATAGGATATTGATCCTGTAAGATTGTATTGACTAGTGACTTCTCAGTTTGCTTGCGTATACTCCGTGATGTTCACACAATGATCAAATCACATAATATGCATTTCTAGGAACATATCCTTGTTCAGTGATATGTGACTTATTATATAGTGAGAACTACAATTCATGCTTATTGTATGTTATTGTAAGATTTTGAAATATCCTCTGAGTCCTGAAGATAACTGAATTGTTAGGTTATGTTATTTTAGTTTTGATACGTTCTATTTCTACAAGTAATGGATGCACACTGAAGGATGTTTGGAAATACAAACTTGACCAGACAAATCTTAATATATATGACAGTGTACACGAAATCTGGTGGGGGGCTGGAAGAGTGATGCAGATAAGAGAAGGGGTCTAAATGCAGTCAAAATATGTTATACAAAATTAGGAAAAATTCAGTCAAAAAAGAAAAAAAAAACAATAAATGTGTAAAAAACGAACATGATCATTCATTTGAAAACATTGAAAAAGCCTGTAGGGAATCTGATTTTACTATTTTATCATATTTGAATACTGTGATCCAGATGTGGCTTTGGGAATCTTAGGGGCCATATTTAAAAAGAAATAGATAACCCCTCCCCCAACCAACCCTATATTTTTAATTCTTAAACGGTTTTTTTTCTTCTGTAAGAGATGTACTATTTATATATTAAAGTTTTAATTTCTTCTGACTATTTAAATTTGTTAAAAAGAGAATCATTCAGTTCTTTCAATTATTATTATCTTGTTTGCTCAGTGAAGTTCTCTTATCTGACTGGTATTTCTTCTGTTTGTTTCCTTTTGGTTCTAATAGAACATTCAAATAAAAACTTTGGCAGATGATGTGGTAAGGTGGTCTTAGCAGCATGCTGTTGCATTGCTTGTGCATGTTCCATTTGTATTAAAATAGGTGGACATTAAAGCATTGATATGCAATGTATACAGGTTCTTAAAGTTTGTAAGACAGGGTAGAATTTTAGCCCTTAGCAGGAATTCTCCTTTTCAAATATTAGCATAACTAACTATAGTCAGGCACAGCGGTCCATGCCTATAATTCCAGTACTTCAGGAGGGTTGCACCAAGTTTGGGGTCAGCCTGGTGTATTTAATGAGTTATAGTTTAGCCACTGAGATGAGACCCTGTGTCAAACCCTTTTCCCCAAAAAGCAAAGCTTCCAAACCTCCATAAACAATTGGGTGAGATCCAAGCAAAATTTTATTATCATTTGTGATGTAGCATAACACTTCAAAAAATTGTGCACAAGTCTAAATTCAGGAAAACGACATTTCCTGTCTTGATAGCCAAATAAATTGTGAATATATTAAATGCTGATATTGGAGGAAATTAATTTCAAATAGAAAGGAAATTAAATTCATTGTTAGACTTCTGCTATGAAATTTAAAATCTTAAATGTTTTCAAGCTGAGACTACCATAGTAATTCTTATTAAAAGTTATAGGCTCAAATTTAAATTTTATAAACTTTCTTAAATGGTATTTAAGCCATATAGTTATTTATCCTCTGAGATGTGAAATATTGTTATTGCTCTGTATTGACTTCCTTTTCATAGTAAGGTATAGCTGAAATATAAAACCCTTTTGTGCATAAAAATAAAGAGTATAAAAATCTAGTCTCTATGGTAGTAATGCTGCTATCCAGTAAAAAAGCTTCAACTGTAAATTTTAAGTGATATGAAGGGAATGGAGAAGTGTGATGTTAAGTACATGACTGATTGCATATCTAATTGCTTTCATGTCCACCACATCTTTAAATGAAATTTGAATCAGTTTATTTAGGATTACTTAAATTGTTTTCTTGAGTTGTGTGAAGATAGACTACCTATCTAAACCAACTTAACACCCCTCAAAGAGTAAAAATTTTAGAATGCAGTTCAAATAATTCAGAGAAATGAATATGAATTTTCTGAAAGTGAATATGGATATCAGAACCAGAGGCTCATGTTTTCGTGAGTCACTTTTTTCTGTTAAATGAGGGAGTTGGTCTAGATGATATTTTCATTTTTCTTCCCAGCTCTATAATACGGTGGTTTGTATAATCCGTTTGTAAGCAACCATGTGCTCAAATCATTTTTGTAATCCTAAATAAGCTCCTTAAAACTGCTTTCTTCAAAATACACATTTTAGTTTAAAAATCTTCTTTGAATCAATGAAATAATGTGTTCTTTGAGCATGGGTCAAAAAATTTACACATAAACTGTAATGTCTGTGATACTTTTGTATTTTTGAGGTCATTTCAAAGGACTGTGGTAACATGGCAGTGAATATGCACTGTCCTCATAGCTAACATATTTGCTTGCGTGACCTGATGATACTGCATGTGCTTTCTAACAGACACCGGAATAAAACTGAGTTGTCTTCAGTTTTATGAGTATTACTAATTTATGATGGAAGTGTATTGTGGTTTTAAATAAAATGGTCTGTTTACCTGCATTTGCAGTTCTTGACTCACTATGTGAAGCAGCATGCTAACTTTAGAGATTGTACATCATATCAGTATATGGAAGAGTAAGATATTTCTGTTTACATTTCTAGTAAATGGAATAAGTGTTTTACTTTTATTTTGCTTCCTATTGGTCCCACTTATTTGGGAAGAGAAAAAAAGAGCAATATAATGATAGCAGTAGAAGCAATAATACCATCAACCACACCAAACATGTCTGAATCTCACAATGACTCTATAGGGCAGGTAACGCCATTCTCTTCACTTTAGAGAAAGTGAGACCCTGAGATTGAAAGATCATGTAGCTTACCTAGGGTTGCTCAGATAGTGATTTTCAGAATCTCGTTTTGAACTCAATGTATCTGCCTGACTCGATGCTGTTCACTTTAGTCAACTGCTATATTGAGAAGTTATTCATATATACTTGTTACAGCTTTTGCACTTAGAAGAAAAACATTACCATAATTTCCCTTTGAGTTTGCTATCAGTAGCTCTTTTTATTTTTTTTCTCTCACTCCATAGCTGTAACATTGGCACCAAATACATATTCTCGCTGAAACACCACAAGATTTTGATCGGAAACTTCCTTTCACCTACTTAATATACAAGACAGAGATAGCAAGTGACTAAGTTTTACTTTTTAGGAATGCTTTTCACCCCAAGACTTCTGAAGTTTAAGAGCTACTTTAAGATTTCAAATAGTACAATCTCTAACTAGGGCGTGCTGCTTACAATAACATTTTGTCAAGAGACAATAATAATATATATTATACTAAGGGCCATTTTGATGTTTCCATTTTTGTTTTTTTATTTTCATGGCTACTGATCTTTTTCTTAGGGCTTTTTATTTTTCTGTTTGTAGCGTGACCGAATTACAAGTTTCAGAAAATCTGCTGTTAAAAAAGAAAAACCTCTTATTCAACATCCTATTGATTCACAAGCTGCAATGAGTGAATTTCCAGCAGCTCAGCCTTTATATGATGAACGATCTGTGAATCTGTCAGAAAAGGAAGTACTGGATCTCTTTGAAAAAATGATGGTAAGTTAGACCTCTAATTTTATTGTAATTTTAAAATATGTTTGACCAGAGTAGCAGTGCATTTTAAATAGGTGTGTCTGTGATGACTATATTCATATCACCTAAAGGACAGGCGTAAACCTGGTTGATATAACAGAAATATTTTTAAAAATGCCTGAGTTGGTAGTTATTTATTTATTGGTCATTTAATTGTTTATTTGCTAAAGTGCCCATACCTGCTTATCTATACTACTTTGAGTACCTAAAAGCAGGGACAGTCTTACTTATTTTTGTTGTCTATTATTTCATAGCTTGTGGTACACCAAATCAATTTTTCAATTAACTAATTTGTGTGTTTGTTTCTCCAAAGCAAAATGAGCTTAAGTCTACAAGGTCTATTGAGTATATGAAATACATTTGGGAGGCCAGAGTGTAAAACAAACAACAAAATGGTAATTGGAACAATGGAATTAATTCCTCCAATTTTGTTTCTATTAGCTAAGTTATGCCACTTATATTTTGTAGCATGTTTGTGTTATTTCCTAGTGTGTGGACTGAAGATTTTCTTAATACACTATTTGGGTTTTTAACAGTTTATGGTAGAAGGGAGAAATAAAACACTGGGCCATATCACATTGATTAGCTTCACTAGAGAAGAACTAGAGATCCTGAAACATGATTCATTAATTTAAAACTCTTATCTCACTTATAACCATAAATTTTATATAAAGGATGCATTAACATTTTTAGCATCCCCTTTTCTTTATCAAATAGGTAATATTCTATCTTGACTGCTTAATATTTAATACCCAGTCACTTAGGTATACTTCAGATTATTACTCCATCATCTTGTCTTAATTGTCAAAAACAACAATAGCAAGAAAATCAGAAAAAAAAAAACAAACTTTGAGACCGTGTAGCACTAGATCTTTTTCAGTCTTCTTTCTGTCCTCCACTCAGAAATTATGTTGACAGCTTTCCTTTCTGCTCAGTTTAGTTAGTATGTCTTGAAGTGTTAACATAGTCTTCTGAGTTCAGTGGCTTTGCCATACCGATGTTCTTTTAAGTTCAGCAATATACTGATCCATTTGTCTCACATAACTCTCAGTTGCTTGACAAATCTGATTGGTTCTGCTTTTATGATAACTGTTGTTTTTGCCCTTTGTTGTTTGCTAGCTGTTTATACTCTTAGCTTAGATGATCCTTCTTGACCTTATTTCTTCTGGCTACTAAGATTACCTGCTATGTGGACTTCCTGTCTTTTACTAGGCTTTGTCTGTTCTATTCCAGTATTCCCAAATGTTCTCAGTCATTTTAAAAGTCCCCACTGTGTTCTCACACCTAAACTCCTGTATAACTATTTTATATCTCCTGCAGAAATGTTAGAATTCTTCCCTCTAATTCTCTGCTGATGATTTTGTTCCTTAATTTACTGAATAAATGGAAAAAAAGTCAGAAGAGGAAATTCAAAGATTTTTACTACCACATGTACCTTACCTTTATGTTCTGTACTCAATCTTCTGTCATGCTTTTTGGTCCCACAGATGGAATTTCTCAAGTCCCTATCCTTCTATTTGTGTAGTAATGGAAATCTATTATTACAGTTGGTAGGGAGAAGGTACTTAATTCTGTTTCTAAAACAAAAAAGTAATTTTTCAGATATAATTTATTTCATTTTTCACTTCAGTTGTTGTGGGTATCTTTCTTACTACAAATAGCATAAAAAATGTTCTTATACTATTTGGTAGCTACTAAGATAGTCTTCCTGAGTCTCTTGATGCTTCTGTTTTTTTATGCTGTTTCTTTTCATCCATTTTTACTGTTTAAACAGGTACCACACAACTGTTTATCCTGTTTAGTATAAGTTCTGTATATGTATTTTTTGATGACATACTCTAAAGAATAAAATGTTTTAAATAATTGTATCATACAGTACAACAGTTCACACACTTCCTGTGCATTAGATATTTGACAACTAATCAATAGCCCTAAAATTTCTTATAGAGTGTATTATTTAGCATTTTGGGGAATGATGTGTTTTCATAAAACTTATGGTGAAACAGTTAATAAAAATAGTATTTGAATTTGTCTTGCTAGGCTAATTGAAATTCTTCTTGGTTGAGGATCATAAGTACCAACTGTAGTTTTCAACGTAGCAACCAATAGAGAGATAAATCTCAAATTATGGCAGACTAGGACTTTTTCTCTTAGCTATTTTATTGCTAACAGTTCATTACAAATCACTTTTTTTAAGCTAATGAAAATTTTCAAATGAGGTGAGTTAAGAAAAAGATCTGAATGGCTCAGTTTTACTTTACAAGGAGACCACTCATGTCTTCTTGACTCTCACATCTACTCTATGCATTGATAGATCCTGGCTCATATTGTAGGTATTTCATGTAGCAAATATAGACTTTTTGAATAATAGTACCAATGTTTATTGCTGACAGGTTTAAGTGCTAACATTAAAACACTTTAGGTGATTGTTTTATAGAGTGCAAGCTCTTCAAAAAACTGTTTTCATCTTTAGTCTGAAAAACTGAATTTTGTGGTTATAGTATAGTCATCAAATATTAATTCAAAGTTGAGAAGTAGTGCATACATTACAACATTCTTTTGCATTTTTAAAGAATAAAATACAATACGTTTATTAGTACTTATATAAAATGATAGCATACTAAACTATTTTAAAAACAAAAAACTTAAATTAAAATGCAAATTTCCCCGTAATGAACAGTCTCCTCGAGAATCACATGTGGACACTACTTATTTAGGGAGTTACTTTACACTGGAAATGTGTTATATCTTGAGAGAGGATTCAAAGGACTTACATGAAGTGTACTATATATATGAACTCATTAGTTTGCCTTTTAATTACCCTTTCTTGTTGTTCTTTCTAAATGTACTAGTATACGTACACACACACCCATATTTTTGTGAATTTTGGGATTTCAGTTTTCTTTAGAACTAAATAATATTTCATTTTTATATGTACCCATATTGGAAGTATAAAACCCTGCTTTATTTAAAATATATATATTATAAAGATTTTAATTTTTATTTATGTATGTTTAGACATCAATTGCAGGAGTCTGCTCTCTCCTGCCTCCATGTGGATCCTGGGGATAAAACTAAGGTGATCCGTCTTGGTGATAAGTTTCTTTCCCTGTTGAATCATCTCACTGGCCCCTCTTTATATGTGTCTGTTATAATTTCATATGTGACACAAAGTATACATGTTCTTTAATAATCCAATTTTCTTCCTCTGTGTAGTTATGTTTTAAAATGTTTCACCAGTTGATAAAAGTAGTAGGATTGCTTCCATATCACTTGTTTGTTTTTAGTAACTTTTAAAGATTACTATAGTGGTAATTAGTTGTCCTTCACCTCAATTGCACAAATGAATGAGGTTATTCATATTTGTAACCTTTTCTTTTCCCTCCATCCCTCCCTTCCTCCGTCCCTCCCTTCCTTCCTTTATTTTAAAATAAGGTCTTTCTTCCTTCCTTCCTTCCTTCCTTCCTTCCTTCCTTCCTTCCTTCCTTCCTTCCTCCCTCCCTCCCTCCCTCCCTCCCTCCCTCCCTCCCTCCTTTCCTCCCTCCCTGCCTCTCTCTCTCTTTCTCTCTCTCTTTCTTTCTTTCTTTCTTTCTTTCTTTCTTTCTTTCTTTCTTTCTCTCTCTCTCTCTCTCTTTCTTTCTTTCTTTCTTTCTTTCTTTCTTTCTTTCTTCTTCTTTCTTTCAGGGCTTATGATATTGTAGCCCGAGCTGGCCTTGCAAATGCTGTAATTCTAGAATTCTAGGCATGCACCAACACTCTGGGCCCTTATTTGTAAACAATTAATCACACCTGAGAGGCTGAGGTAGGCAGATCTCTGTGAGTATGAGGTTATACTGGTCTGCACAGCTCATTCCAGGCCAGGTAGGGCTACAGGGAGACTCTGTCTCAGACAAACGAACAAAGAAACGAAAACAAAAGAACTGCTTTAAAAATGTCTCTTTTGTTTTGAAACGCTTTGCCAGTATTTATTAAAGTGAGTTCATTTTAGCAGTTATTAACTGGTATACGGTATTTGCTAGGTAGCATGCTATATTTTAGAAATGTAGATATAAATGCAGCAACTGTTTGTATCCAAAGAGAACTCAGAGTTCATCCAGGGAGACTGGTGAACACTGGCTTCCCCAGTAGTAGCAGAGCTGTGCATAGGCTGTTTCCTGAGGACTTAATCCTTTGAGCCTCTCACAAGGGCACAGCAAAAATCAAATGAAGATGTAAATAAACTACGAAAGCCAGTATCGTGTCTGAATTATCAGTCTTTATTTTTCTGGCATCAGTGCATTCTCCTAGCTTGAGCAATTCATCAAAGTCCAAGGGATTCTATATTCCAGGAACTCTTTTTCAGTTCTAAAGAGAGAGGGCAGTGAATACCTTAAAGAAAATGCCAACCATTAAGGAGCTTCTATTCTGATAGGCTGAAATACAGAAATACAAGGTGGAATTGTAAAAAGAAGAAAGAACAAAGGCATGTTTCTGAATCATAGTGAAGTTGGCTTGACAACTCTACAGAATTCTAGATACTTGTTAGTTACACAGGACATAAACATGTCATAGATACTATCCCTGACATGAGGATTTATTTTGTATGGCCTATAAGCTAACAATGTTTGATATTTTATTATTATATGCATGTGTGTCTATATATATGTGATGTATTTATGTTCTTGTGTACAGGCAGGCTTGCATACAACAGTATGCATGAGGTCACAGGACAACTTGCTGGCGTGTTATCTCCTGCCACCCACTATGAGTTCCTAGGATCAAACTAAGGTCCTCAGGTGTGTGGCATATGCCTTTACCTCCTCAGCTATATTGTTGACCCCTTGCTTTGTAGTTTAAATGGTTTTCAAAAAAGTTCACCGTTTCAGGAAACATGAAAACTCCATGAATTTTGTTTTCTACAAATGAAGTTTTATTGAGTACAGTTATGCCTATTATTTTAAATACATGGCCTGTGGGTCCTTTGTAATATTAAAATATTGTGTAACCTGGGCTATATAGAGAATTCAAGGCTATATTGAGATACATAGTGAGATCCTGTATATATATATATATATATATATATATATATATATATAAACACACACATATATATTATATATATATATTAAACTAAACTAAAACCAAACTAAAAACAAAAATGAAAACCAAAAAACAAACATAAATTAATTGAGACAAAAAATAAACCCAGAAAAGAATAGATAAAAAGAAATACAGAGTCCTATTTAGCCCTTTATTTTCTTGCACTGACATACTACAGAAAAAGTTTTGCATCCTCTGGCCTAGTATAGTTGTCTTTGAACTTTTTTATTCCTTAAGGGGAAAATTGTATATATAATATACACACATGCATGTATGCTAATTTATGTGTATATATGTGTATATATTTTCATAAACCCCATATGTTTGATTTTCAATTATACATATATGCCTATGCTAATGTAATGTACATGATAAGATGCAGGCATATTAAGGAATGAGTAAAAGTTGAATGACCAAGATTTTCAAACGAATTTATTTTTTATTCAGACAGAAGTTTTTGCTGTCATAATTAATAATTTTTTTGAGCTTTGTGTGTTCTTTGTTTTTTTTTTTAAGGTTTTGCTTCAAAATGAGGCAGTAATTAAAGTGTTTCATTCCACATTCATCTTATTTTGATATTTGGCTTAATATCTGTCACAGTCAAAAGAGAAATGTGACAAGTATACATAACTCCAAGTGGAACAAGTACATTATTAGCAAGAACTAAATCACAGCATTAGAATTCATCAATCCAGTTCAATAATCAAACAAAACTTTCCTGCTTCGCCTTGACTAGTAATTTACTTCCTGTATGATGACCAGTCAGTTGTTCTTCAAATGGTATGGAGAATTTGTTGTGTTTTTACATAAATTCGTGCAGATTGGCTTTAATAACTTTTCAGTTGACACTATTAGAAATATGGACTCTTTCCATTTCCATTTCTATATCCTTGATCCTCATCTTCATGGTTGTCTACTCCAGACAGTATGTAGCCCTGGGAAGAAAGAATTAATATTGATTCAAGCAGGAGACAGACAGGGAAGGTGGGCCAGCCATTATGTCATTACAAATGGAGTCTCTTGAAAAGACCTAATTCCTTTCTAAGTAGTTAGTCTTTTTCTTTAAGTTTAAGAGAAATTTTATTGATTCAAGAATTTCATACATTAAATTCTCGTTATAGTCAGACCTCTTTGCCCTTCTCCACTCTCACCCTGTCACCTCCCAGCCCCTACCACCCAACCCCAGACTTCAGTTCATGTCTTCTATTAGCAAATGATAAGCTCTAAACATTTTACATAACACTTCTCAGCTTGGGGCCAAAGAAATCATATCTCATTAGAGTGTCAGTGATCTATAATGCTTATACTTAGGTGTGCCCGAGTAAGGCCCTTTCCTTTGTTGTGGTGCAAATTTATCCACTGAAGTCTTGTCAGCCTATCTAGGGACTGTAAGAAAGGCCTACTCTCCCTTTCCCAGTATTAATTAGTATCCAATAGTTCTCAGTCTAGGATCGGTCCACCACTCATTTCTCTCACTCCGTTCTGGGCCCTTGTCTAACAGAATTGGCATTGGTCCTGTGCCCAGTGCCACCATTGCCACAAGTTCACACGTATAAGCTCCCAGTGGCCTGAAAGCCTTTGCTTCTCTGTGTTCATAAACCAGTCCTGGCTCATACAATCTTTCTACCCCTTCTTGCACAATGATCCCTGAGCCTTGGGTGGGTGAGGTTTAATATAGGAGTCCTATCCAGGGCTACATGCTCTGTAGTTTCTTATTTTTTAAAACTTGTCCAGTTGTGGCCTTCTGTGTATGTCACACTCTGTTGTATATGGAAGCATCACTGGTGAGAGTTGCGGGATGCATTAGTTTTGTCTCTGCCCCTCATTCTACTATGCTTCATGAGCCTTAGGTGTACAGGTTCAATTGTAGCTGTGTCACCTAGGACTGGGCATCTCTAAAAGAAATGCCTAAATCATGCCAGATATCAGCTGTTTTATAGTACTTTATTTACCTTCTGAGAAACAGATATTTTTGTAGGGAGGAAATATTTTCTTTCTTTTAAAAATACTAGAAAATATTCACAAAGTTCAGATTTGTGTGTGTAGCATTTCTGTCACCTTCATACTCACATTTCTCATCCCACTCCACTCCCTTTTGTCACGAATGCTTCCCAAGACAGTATTCTTTTCTACTTTCATGTCCTATCTGCATACATAATTTTATATATCTACACACACTCTAGGAACCTCAGGTGAGGGAAAACGTGGTATTTGTACTTCTAATGTTAGCTTCATTTGCTCAATATTATCATGGAGAAAATATTGTTATGTTCACATCCTACCTCATTTCAAAAATTGTGTAAATATTTTACTGTATTTAAAATGTTTTGGTTTTTTTGTTTGTGTGTATTTTTGAGACAGTCTCATTGCCCAGAGTGGCTGGCAACTCATTAAGTACCTCAGGCTGGCCTTCAGCTTATGATCTGTCTTCCTCAGGATTTTGAGTGCTGAGATTACAGGTGTGAAGCTCCACATCAAGCTTTTCTCTTTTTCTTTGTGAAGCATCCTGTGCACTTTGATTTAATTTCCCCACAATGGCTGCTTCATTTTCCCATGTGGATTTTATTCAGGAATCCTTTCTGCTTGTGCTTTTTTCCATAACGCATATTATTAATACAACTTTTATTTTGGTATTATGTTTTCCCCCTTAAATTGTTCTATTAGTGAATCAGTGAAAAAACGGCTTGTGCATTTCTGTATTGAAAGAATCTAGCAAATACTATAAGCTATTTTTTAAAAGCTGTATTCATCCAACTTTATAGTAAACCTCCCACACTTGAGTAACTTTTCTAATACTTCCTTTAGCAAATTTTTAGCAATGGTTTCTGCATATTTCTGACAGCATTTGCAGCTAAGAAATGCATTTTAGTTTCCTCCTGTTTTGTTTTGCATGCATTATTTCAGCTGCTTTTACCAGTGTTTCCTCAGTGCCTATGGGACCTTTTGTTTTCCGCTATTAAAGATATTTCAAAAGAGGCTCATAAACATGTGCCATTAAGTTTATACAGTATCACTAAGGTACAGGATTGACTCTCATGTGATTCTAATTATTGGTGAGAAAATTGAAAAAGCGTCTTCATGCTCTGGATGCTAGGATTTAAATAGCCTGCTAATTTGAGGTGGCCTTTTACTATCATTGCCTAATATTTTAAAGCATAATATGCACATAAAGTGAGGGTCATCATGGTGAATGATGTGCAGCTATATTTCAAATAGTATCTAATAATTTCCATCTTGTGGGGAAAGCTTCTTAGCCTTAGATTTCTGTTATTTTTTTTTACCATGTGATAATGGATAAAAGCGTCAGAATTACAAGGAGATATAACAGTCTCACATTTTCTTGTTCTCTCGTGCTTGCATTATTGCTATTATCCTATTATCCTCAATATGTTGTCTTTATAGGAATCATTTAGAGCTTCGTTTCTATTTTCTGAGGGTTGATTTGGCTAAAAGTAGATAAAATAATCAGTAAATAGACCTAATCTGGTACATATCAACTGCAGTGTGTGGCAGTGCATTGAAACTGAGTAAAAATGTATTGTGAGTATCCCTCTGCTCCTGTAAGCTGCTTCAGGGACAATTGGCACCTGAGGATCCAAGGAAGAGTCCAGTGTGTACCATCTGTTCAATATTAGTTACCTTATCTTATTTTATGCTTTTCAGATTAAAAAAAATTACGTGTATGAATGATTTTTCTGCATATATGTAAGTTGTACAATTGTTAGCCATGATGTGGGTGCTGGGAATGGAACCCAAGCCTTCTACAAGAGCATTCAGTGTGCTGAGCCATCTCTCCAGACCTCATTTTAATTTTTTGAACAACAACCAGCATTCTTCAATACCACTGAGTGGTTTCTGTAAGCTGTCTACTCTAAAAACACTGGTTGAGCTCAGAATTGAAGATTAGGAGACAGTGAAAATAATATTTGTGTTTCCTTACATTAAAGTATATGATTTCAAGTAAAGCTATTGATGTAGTTGTTCAGGGTTGGAGCCTTCCACCAGGGCCTTGAAAGCAGAAACAGATGAGGAAGTTGTGTACCAGACTTAAAACCATTCACTTAATATAATGCCTCTGCTTCTGCTTTCAGCTTCATTTGATTTTCAGAAATATCGTCTTTGGACTTTGTCCCATTGTTTTTCCACCTGAGCTTCTACGTGTTATGTGGCCACCGCCTGTATAGTTTAATAAAATTAACTGATTTATTTTAAAAGTTGAGACAGTTACTCAATGCCAGGTAGAACTGGCTACTAATTTAATTATGTAGAAAATCTTTGATAGCTCCATTTGAATTTAAAAGGGAAATGTTTTGTTCTTTCTAGTGAAAAGAAGCTAGAATTATGAAAAACCCTTTAGAAAATTTAGTGGTGCATATTGTAATCCCAGCACCCAAGAGGCTCAGGAGACTGAGTTCTAGGCTAGCATGGACTACATGAAGAGATGCTCTCTCAAAAACAAGCAAAACCAAAGAAGAATAAAACAAAACTTCAACCTGTCAACCAATGAAACAACAGCAACAGCAAAAAATCAAAGTACTCTTTACCACCACAATAGCAAAAACCAATCAAATAACAGTAACGAAAGAAAGAAAATCTTAAAAATGATTTATTTCAATAAATGTTAGAAAATTCTACAAATTTTAAAGCATTAAGCATCAAAGGTTACAAACATTGTTAATGCGAGTACGAAGGACCATTACTTCCTTTTCCTTAAAAGTACTTATCTCCCCAGCCTAGGAGTTGGAGGATATTTGAATAATGACAATTAAGAAACTGAAGAAGGAGAGCAAACATTTCCAGATTCAAATCTCAGATTTAAAAACTGAAAGTGGAAAATCCAGCTTAAAGCTCAAGGCGAGAGACTATAGCAAATTTATACAAGGAAGGAACAAGAAGTGCTATTTCTGCTTTATAGAGAAGGAAGACATGTAAAAAGAAAAAGAGAAAGCAGCCATTGCTCATTAAGTACTAAAATAGAGGAAACTAGAAAATGGTGGAAGATGAGAAAGTTAAAAAATATTGTTTTCTTTTTAAAGATTTATGGTTGTGGAGGCAAAGGGAAATGGAGAGAGAGAGAGAGAGAGAGAGAGAGAGAGAGAGAGAGAGAGAGAGAGAATGAATGAGAATTAAATGAAATAATAGCCAGCTGCTACAACTTTTGGTCTTCTTATATGACTATGTTTGATATATTCTCAATAGTTATGTATTAACAACTTCAGTGATGCAGTGTTTGGTGTTATTGGTGTAGGTCAGTGTTAGAACCTCTGTTGAGACAATATGAAGATCTGGGTTCAATCCCTATCAAGAAAATAAATGAACAAACAAAAACAGGCAAACAAAATCTTAAAATATTTGAAGTAAATGAATTTGTTTGACAATAGGAAAGATTTAATGTTCGCAAATAGGCTTGAATTTTATTGTAAGTGGTCAGTTATTTGGACTTCAGCATATACTTAATAAAACATTCTTTGTGGATTGTGGATATATTATATAAGTAGTAAACATGCTTATTGCTTACTTTTGTGTATTGACTACTGGAAGAACTTACTGTGTTTAGAAGTAGTTTCATATTCAATTATGTCGTTTAGAGTTAACACTGAGTTATGAGTATTGCTCTATTTAGTTTTTTATGGTATTATAAAGCTGGAGTTAATGATTTGGAAGTATCAGCTGCCTAATTAGTGGTACGTTTTTTATTTCTATAAGAATGAAATGAGTCATTATAGACTCTTCTGTTCATAAGAATGCTACCCGTTTCCTAAAGAATGTATGCAGCAATTTCATAAGTGAAAAAATGCTGATGATCCCGAGATAGTTTAAAACATTTAAGGCAAAGTTCCCATTTATCATATGGGTTCAAAAATATTTATTAAATACTTTCTGTATTCCAGGGCTCATGATCTATGTTTAGAGTACAGAGATAAATAACTTCCTGCCTTCAGTTACCTTAGAGTTTTGTGGAGACAGATTTCCCACGAAGTGTTAATTTAAGTGAGTAAATATGGAAGAACAGGGTGAGTGTTGCCGTTTCCAAATGTGACCTTACAGAAAATCTTCCTGAAATACTAGTGGATAAGTACAGTTTTGAAGTATAAGTTTACTCATCCGATTTGGTGGGAAGCAACAGATCACAGAGGTAGAAAGTGACAGAGGGAACAGCATCATGAAACAAATCATGGAAGGCTGTAACAGCATAGTGAATGTAACATGACAGACTACCTAGTATTAAAACAGGAGGGGTGAGCTGAAAAGGTGTTCTCAAAATGAGGTTGGGGAGTGGCGGCGTTAGTAGTAGCTCACATTCTTTGAGTACTCACTGATGTCCACCATGCTTCATATGTATGCTCATGCTCAGTTTGGACAACATTCTCTGAGATATATCATCATATTTTTCTCATATTGTCTTCTCTGCTTTCCTTCAAAGTCATTCTGCTCTGTTGGCCTGACCTCAGCACTGTGGGCTACTATAAAACAAATGGAGGTACTACTGTGGAAATGTCACTGAAAAGAGAGCTGAGTTTCTACCTAGAGACCGCCAGAGGTGCTGCTGCCGCACTCTCAGGCTGTACTGGGAAGTTTGCAAATCCTGACAATATTGACTGTGATTAGGCAGTGAGAATATAAAATCTGAATTTGAATGAATCGATGTATACTAATTCTAGATGGAGGAGATGAAAGACTTTCCTTCCTGGTATTTATCAATCCTAGGAGTATTCAACAATGGTAGACACAGATTTTAAGTGATGTCACCTTAACATATCTTGAAGTTAGTATGCACATTTTAGCCTGAGAAAATGCAGCCTTCAAAAAAACATTTGCTTCATTCATGAATTCATTTCCTTCTTTCCAGTCTGACTACTGTCGTCTTTAGTTTGAGTTCTAATGCCACTTGAATCGCTTCAGTATCTCATAAGAAAGCATGTTCTGGCTTGTTTAAGTAGAGTAAGGTATTGAGGCATATTAGTTCGCCTTTTCATCAGCAGGCCTGCACTAGCAGGCTCCAGATAATACTGCAGGAATAACTTCCGGAACCACACAGGGAAATGTAATCTGATTAAGAAGCTCTTGCAACTCCAGAGCCAGTTGATCTTTCTTGGTAAAAAAAAAAAAAAAAAAAAAAAAAAAAAATATGTGGCTGCTGCAACCAGTTCCATGTCTACGTCATCTTTGTTGCCCCCCACACCAGCAAGATGGATGGTTTCTTCATGGTGTATTTCCTCACATAGTTTATTTCTGAATCTTTACCTGATGCGTTTCATTTATCAGTCCTAGGAGATGAAGCCACATGTGTGGACTGCAAATACACACACACACACACACACACACATTTATATATGATGCAGATAAATACAGTTTCTATGGATGCTATTTTTTAGGTGAAATTGACAATATGAGAATGTATTAAAATGTAGAAGGCATGTTTAAGTAATGTTGAGCTGCCAAAAATGACAGATGACCACTCAGTGTTTTAGCTGGTCTCCTGGCTGTTAAATTTTTGTTATTCTTCATGAGTCAGATCCAGGTTAAGCCTTTGCTGACCTTCTCATCTGCCTTATGTTGTCAAGGGTTCCTATTTATACATACCTGTTATAATTATTATTTGTTCCTACTGGAACATGAATTATTTATGTTTATTTATTCAGCAAAAACACAGAGCATTTACTAAGGATCAGGCCTTACTTCATAACTTAAAACATTTAATTTGAGTATAAAATCTTTTCTCAAATTCATAGTCTGCTTATCAGCCTAGCATATGCATAATTTCTCCCCAGTAAATAGATGCTTCCAATTTTAAAGAAAAGAACACATCAAAGGGCACAGATCTTCTGCTTTAGTATACGATTAGTATTTTATTGTACCTGTTTCATGTCCAGTTCTATAAGGAAAACCTTAGCAAAAATTAACTGCCCTTAAATGGGGAGCAGTGAGTTCTCTGCTGATCTGCTGATTTACATAGCAGGAGGTAAACTATTTGAGAAAAGAAAAGTGATCCTCAGGAGAAGATATGGGGGTAAGAAGTGGCAAAATGGAGTGAATATGATTAAACTACATTTTATATTATATATATATATATATATACATATATGAATGTGTTATCATGAAGTATTTTGAACAGTTAATATATGGATTTTAAAGAAGTGATTTCTGTTATCCCAGTTCAGGTAAGCTATATTTCCTCATATTTTTTATTTTCACACACATCATCTTACCATGATATTTTCTTCAGTGACATGTTATAGATATACATCCCCTGTTAAATTTACCTATCATATTTGCTTTCCTGGATAACAGTGGTCCTCAGGGATGATGTGCCAAAGAGTAAATTGTGTATGTGTGTTTGCATTTGCTATCAAGGTAAAGTAATACCTTTGCTGGGACTGCATAATGTGTATCTTTGCTATAAATCACCAATTTATTTTGTAGAATAGCTCTAGAATATTTTTTCTTCCTGCTTACTTTTTGGTTAGGTAGAAATGTAAACTGTTAATACATAGTAAAATATATCTTAAATTATGATATTGTAAGTGCTAATAATAATGAATTGTCCAAAATGTGTTAATTATTAATTGAATTAATCACTTTTGTAGCATTTAAACAGAAATTTATCCCTCGTCACAGTAAATGTTCCTTCTTACAGGAGGATATGAACCTTAACGAAGAAAAGAAGGCTCCTTTAAGAAACAAGGATTTTACCACAAAGCGTGAGATGGTTGTCCAGTATATTTCTGCTACTGCCAAATCCGTAAGTAGGGAGACATTCCAGGCACCAACAGAATTAGCTTAACTATTAAGTTAAAATTCAGCAAACCTCTGCTCTTTAAATTTTTGCCTCAGTGTACACCGATTGACACTTTAGGAAATGTTATATATTCACCTTCTATATATGTATCAATACTGACCTAGTCATCTTTCGAAACGAGAGATCATTTTTTATAAAGAGAAGAACAGTAAGGATGGGAGTCTCTTGATGTAATCCATTGAGTTTGAGGACAAAGGTTTTATGAACTTTCTGAAAATTTGCAGTGTTTTCTGGACAATCTAATTAATACACAGATTGGTAGATGAAAGTGCAGATTTTGAATGAGAAATCACAAACAGTATAGCCAACGTTAATTAAGTTTATGTAAAAGCTATGTGACTGGTGTCTGTTTCCATGTAATTTTTAGTAATGTTTTTTCACATGAAGCTTTGTGGTTTTTTTTCATTACTTTATGTAATGCAAACTGATAGCTGCCTCATAATTAGTACAGTATAGCTGTGCTTGATGCAAAAGAAAGCACATACTAGGAGCTGTAATTAAATCTGTAGGAATTTCAAAACTTGAGCACGTAATCCATTCAAAGAATTTATTGTCAACAAGATGTTTACTACATTTATAGAGATTTAAAGAACTCTGTCAATCACCTGAAGTTCTTTCAAGAATAATCTTCAGGTTTGACTTTTTGTATCAAAAATATATTTTGGAAGTGAAAAAATACAACATTTATATTCCTAAATAGCTTTACATGCATAGATTTCATAAAATCATTGGATTTATGTGTGATATACATGTATACATATATATATATTTACATAGTAATTTATGTCTAGGCATATGAATATATTATATGTGTATTTGTATACATACATTTAAAACATAAAATATTTTCAGTTGAAAACACTGACCAGTGGAGAAAGCAGTATTCCTTAGAAAAAAGTAATTCTAATATTATTGACTATGCCATTAATACTTTTTAGTACAGTAATTCCAGTAGTGACTACTGAATTTTGCAATTATATTGATTCTATATTGTAGTTTAAGCAAGCTAAATCTGAGTTCTGAACTATTTAAACATAATATATTGTAGCTCTGCCAGAGCAGAGCAACAGCATGTTTTTTTTAATTTGCTTCTTGTATCCAAGGCAGAAATATGTTTCAAGTGATAAGTGAAATTTGCCATGAGCATCGTTTTCAATAGAATTAGGTGATGCATAGGGTTTTACTTTGAAATTCTGATGAATCTCTTCTCATTTTTGCACTCAAGTTATTGTTCACGCAAAATGCTTTAGGAAATGCAGGGCTTGTGTTCAGTGTTATTTTTCAAATACCTAAAGGCAAGCACACTAGCAATTTTACATAACTAAATCTGAGTGCAAAGTGAAGAAAATATATGACAAATCATGTGGTGTTTTAATGATAGGATTTTGTTAGTTTCTCTGGCTTTTTGTTGGTGTTGTTTGTTTAAGTGGGACAGACTATAATGATAACGTTCTTATTTCTTGATCTTTTGCTAATTACTCAGTCTCTATGAAAAACATTTTAATTTATGTTGATATTGTTTTCCCTTCAACTGACCAATGATATATAGACTTAACATTTATGTTAATTTTTAGATTTAAATGAAAAATCTGGGGCTGAGAGACTAGATTCGTATTGCATGCAGCTGCCGAAGATGTTAAGGTTCTGGGTTGTGTTTCTAGCAGTGGAGAGGGACTGAGAGATAGATGTAGAGAGAGAGTGAGGAAGGGAAATGACTAAATATTAGAGGAACTTATTCTAACTGCTTTTTAAAAACGCTGGAAATATAACATTTTAAAATATAGAAGACATGAAAATTTCAGTTTGAAAGCAATAGCCACAAAATAGTGCTGCTTCCTGTATGGCCCTTGACTTGTTCAGCATACCTCTGAACACTTCACATAGTCACAGTTCTTTCATCAGAGTCCCTGCCTCATCAATTTTGCTAATATTTTTCGTGGACCAAATATTTTGATGGAAGAGAGCCTGTTGACAAGCATATTTTGAAGCTTTCTCACCTTGGGGACATATTAATTAGTACTGTTTTATATCCTTAAAACTATGCAACTTCCATATGTAATTTCCTTTTAAAGATAAGAAGGATGATATTCAATGAAAAATATTCAGTGCGAAACAGTGCTTTTACCTGTTCATCATCATGACATTAAAATTTGCACCAATTATCACAGAATGTATGGCTGTTTATCTGTGTAAAATTAAGGTTCCCACCTTGCTGTTTGGCTTTTATTAGCTGTTAATTGTGCTTTGCCTATCTTGTACAGTTTTACTTTTTTATTACATTGTTATATTCATTAAAGATGTTTCCTCTTTTAAAGCACATATGATGTCTACTACTTTATAAAATGCTTTTTAATATTCCTCCTTTTCTTCTGAAAATGAAAACAATGTATAAGTCTACAATTCACAGTGGAAAAATGTTTCATAATCCCATGTAAGATATGTGAGGATTATAGTTAATTAGAATTTTATTTATTTTTTATTTCATGTATATGTGTGTTTTGCTTGTTTGTATGTAAGTGCACCCAGGCTGCGCAGTGCCCAAAAGAGGCTAATGGAGGGCATCGGATTCCCTGGAACTTGAAATATAGCCTGTTGTTAGCCTCCATTTGGGTGCATGGAATCGAAACCCGTATTCTCTGCAAGAGCAGCCAGTATTCTTAGCTATTAGCCATCTCTCCAGCCTCTATAGTTAAATTTAAATGGAAAATTTATGTTCTTCCTTTAAACTAACTGTATTTGTTGTTTTGTATGGGATTTAAAGAAGAAAAAAGTGAGCTCAGTGAGTGAGAAATAGCCATCATGTTCCTGGGTAAGGGCATTAAAGTAAGATGAAACAACGTACAGGTATGCATCAAAACCTGTTTCTGAAACAAACAAGTGTCTTGTGTTATGTAATGAACTTTGCCAGAATTTATAAGTGCTGAAAGAATATTAAGGAAACCACAAGTCAGTGTTGCAAAACTATTGCTTAGTTCTTTTCCTACTTAATGTTCAGTCTCATAATAGGTGACTGTGGAACAAAAAGTAGATTGAGTAACTCTTAGTGATAAAGAAACCTTGTCTCCGTTTATTGCCCCAGGAGCTGAACTTTGGCCACTGGAGGGGTAGTTCTAGACCTGACCTAGGTCAATTGGCATAGATGGATTATTTGGTTGGCTAAAAATAACCCAGAAAGTTTTGTATTTTCAAGGTTCTATTTCAGAAATGGAAAACCAAGCTGTATTAGTATTGTTAAAGCTGCCTTGTTGATTCATAATCATGAAACAGGCACGATATTTTGGTGATTTATAGAGATCTTGTATGAACTTAAAGCATATGTGGACATCCCTGAGCTAAACTTATTCATCAAAGTCCTAACATTAGTGCAGCAAAACCAGTGTCCTTATTATAACAGTGAGAAGAGAGTTGATTTCTACTTTGAACCACTTCATTGGAAATTGAGATTTTTTTAGAACAAGTCATTTTATGCTACTTAAGATATATGAGACAGTGAGAGGTACAGTTGATTAAATAAATTCTCAGTAGAATATAATAGGAAATAGTTATGTCAACTAGGTCTACAGATTTGTACACTTACCTGCGTAACATGTAGTTCAGTACATGTCTGTATATCTGTGTATGTATTTGCTGTGCTCTGCTTTTGCCATTATTAGAACTTTTTCCTCAGGTCCTTTCCATTTGTGGCCTGGATATCATGAAACTATTAAGATCACATATGAACCCAACCTCGTTTCTGCCTGCTTCTGTTGACTAACCAATCTAATATATCTCTGCATGTGCTTTAATCAAATGAAGACATTCTGCAATCCAAATGAATCACTGAACGGGCCCTAAATAGGCCATATTTCATTTATTTCACTGACTATGGAACTGTCTTAATTGTTAACACAGGCTCTCATTCTTTCTTTTTGGTCTCATGTCCATGCTAAATAACAAGGGACAAACAGAACCTCTGTCTTCTTTGATGGCAGGAAATAATTTTGGTCAAGAGCATATCTTTCAATTCAGAACATTTCTTGATAATAACTGCTACCAGCTTAATGGTTTTGGATTGTAGATTAGCTTTTTTTGGACACTGCTTAATATTCAAATGTGAGCATCTGATAACAATGATTTGATTTATATTTAAGTTGATGAGCTTACTTTTGCTTTCTTAAACATGATCATGTCTCATGGAAATTGTCTTATGTCTTACCTATTAAGAAAGCTTAAAGTTGAAAATCTTGAACTATTTCCTACTTATTAATATGTACATTTTCTATATAAAATGCTTTGTGTCATCATATCATAGAAAGCTCTGATTTCATAATGGAAATGATAGAATGACCTAGAAAAGAATAATAATAACCAATGTGTTCTGTAATTTTGAAGATTAAGTTCAAGGAATATTATATACTTTAAATTTTCAAGATTATAAAATAATCTAGCCTTCAACTAAAGTTTGCTCCTGAACTTTATGCAATACTAATATATTATAAAACCATATTAAACCTAAAAAGTATACTTGCCATAGGTAGGAAAGAAAAAATTAAAAAAAATTCCTATTGAGAATTTCTTTGAGGGTCTGTGAGCTGGTAAGATATCTCATGTTAGATTGCAATTAAATCTGTATTATTTTATGTTTGGATTGCACTGCATGAGTAACACATTATAGTGTGGATGTAAAAAATAATTCCAAATCTTAATTATTGTTTACTTTGATTTCTATTTTATAGACTTTGCACATTTTCGAATATGGCCGACTTTGAACTGATATATTGTTTTTAACCTTGAGATCTAAAGCATTCAATATGGAGAGTAGGCCAGTTACTAATTTACTAAACACTTAGCTTCTATGAAAAGCTTTTGATTACTAATATTATTGCTGTCTGTTTTTTTCCACACCATAACCATTCTTCGTTGACCACTGCATGCAGATAGTTGGAGGTAAAGTTACGGTAAGTACCAAAGATGTGTTTTAATCTCAGCACTAAATTTTTGTTTTGTGACATTGTGATTTTTGATTGTAATATTTAGTGTTTCCTTTTTGTTTTGGTGTATATTTTTCCAAAGTAATAAGATATGTATTGAGAGCAAATGATTAAAATTTAACTGTGGTAAGTATTTTATTAGTTGACTTTTTAAAAATTCTTTTCTTGGGAATTCTACCTCTGTCAGTCGTATACCTCTAATGAAATTGTGTGCTTTACATCAAATTCTCAGAACACAGAGACTCCTAAAGTATGTTCTTCTCTTTATGCAAATTCTCATTAATATGGTTGACTTTGGTTATATAATCTTGGAGCTATACATAATATAATGTAAACAACTCAGTCTGTACAATTAGGCAGCCTTTGTACTTGGTGCTGTTGGATGCTATCCATTCTTCTGACTTTGGAGGAGTAATTTTTCTCTGTAGTTATTAAATGAATAAATTGAAATGATTGCTTTTAATTATGTTTTAAGGTTCTTTTTGATGTGTAATTTAAAACTGTTTACACCGAGTGTATTATATTTATAATGCATTTACATGACAAGCCTGTATTGTTATTCAGAGCTGTTTGCAAGTACTTTTATTCCTTGACTGTGCATTGTTAATTTGGAGAACAGGGCATGAAACAACCATAAAATCACTGGGATTACATGCCTGCCCCACCATAGCTGTTCCATACCTTTTTTCTTAAAGTTACTAGGTACCTGTTACCTGCCAGGCACTGTTGATACTATTACCCGAGTCCTTGAACATAAGGCCTGGCTTTTGATGCTAACATTCATTTTCATTAAGAGAAAAATGACATATATGTAAAAGTAGAAAACAATTTCTTTGCACAATAGGCCAAGACTAGGGGTAGGCGAAGGCAGTCTCACCCTGTCTCCACTTCCCCACTTTACTACAGATTATTGAAAAGATGAGACAAAAGCCAGGAAATATGCATAGGGACATTGAGCTGTGGGTTCCATTTAAGGAACTGGGAGATCCTCTTTCTAGCAACATGGTCAGGGCTTCTGGGAATGGCCCATTTCCTCTCTTAACATGGTATTTCCTGTTGAAATCTGGAGTTGAAAATCACAATTTTCCTAAATAGATCCTTATTCATCAGGTCTTTTTATAATGCTAGAATGATAAACTGGTCTTCATGAAGTTAACATTTTAGTTGAGGAAACAGTAAGACATGTATCAAATATTATGACAGGTAGTGGCAAGTTCTATGGAGAAAAAGTCAAAAACAACAACAACAAAAAATCCACAAGATGAGAAGGCAGAAAGTGATCAGCGATGTGCTATTTTAAGTAGGTGAGCTCCCTGAGCAAATGATATTTGAACAGAGAACTCAGTGAAAATGGAGAGAGTCATGCAAATATCTAGGATAGAGCTTTGCCATCAGACAGAATGTCAAGTGCAAAGGCCTCAAAGCAGGCATATGTGAGGAGTGTTTGAGGAGTAGTGGGAGGGCACTGTGGGTAGTATGAGATGAACAAATGACAAGGGTATTTAATAACCAATACCCAGAGCCAGTTACTGTGACTGAAATACACTAAGCATAGTTAGTGTGCCTTAAACCTGGAAACGTATTTTGAAGTCATTTAAGGAGAGATATGCAAAGGAGTTGTCACTTGTATAGTTCCCAAGGATGTCTGGAAGTTTTTTTGTTTCTGTTTTTGTTTTTTTTGGTCATAGAATGAGTAGAGACCAGAGCAGGAGATCAAACAGGTGGCTTCTGCAATAGTTTAACAAGACCCCTGAACTGGATTGTGGTTAGCAGGAGCTAAGTGCAGGGTGTAGATGAAAGAGAAAAGGATTGTGGATATGAAATATATCAGCCATAGCAAATGAATAAAAAGGCCAGAAGAGATGTGTGAATCAATAATGACTGAAATTTCAAGCACGGCTGAGTAAAATGACTTGAACATTCATATAGAAGTCAGGAGCAAGACCAAGTTTGGACTCTTAGGTGATGAGTTCAGTTAGACATGTAAATCAGGGAGAGAAATGACTAATATCAAAAAAGCAGGAATAAAGTTTGACCATGCAAGAACATTTCTTTAGTTTTATTGCATTAACGACATACTTTTATAATGGGGTTCACTGTTGCAGACAACTGCTTTTACTGTTTAAAATATACTTGCTGCACATTGCTGGTAAGAACAGTTGTCATTTCAGTACATTTTACCAACTTCTTGTACATTCACCAAACTGAATCCCAATTATCTTTGCCAGGTTATGAAGCTGTATGTACATGCAGATGACTAAGAGCAAAGCAAACATTTTTAGTGGTCTGGACTATTGTTTATCAGATAAGCCATCTCACGCACTTGAAAACTCAAATTTTTGTCTTTTATAATCTTTCTAAGTAATTTCAGTCAAGAGGACAAGTCTAACATAGTGAAGGGCTAAGTATAAATGTTACTTTCCTCCCTTAATTCCCTTAATTGGGCATGAGAACCATCTTCACCCATTGAGTGACTATTATAGGATTTTTTTTGAAGAAAGCCTATAAAGGTTGATCAAGCTCTGGAGAGCCTAGTGGGCTTCTTGGGTTAGGATGGTGAAGAAGGTAATGCCAAGCTGGGTGTGGTGGCTCATGCCCAGTTCCCCTGAATGTGGAATCCTGAGGCAGAAAATGTCCACGTGAGTTTGAGGCCAGCCTGCACTATAGTATGAGACCCTATCATCAGAGGGAGGGGCAAGGGCGGGGCAGGCTAAGAGTAAGTTCTTGTTGAAAGTATAATTACATGGCCAATTTTTAAGTAACAAGTTCCCAGTGTTATTGATAGTTACCTGATTGTAAACCATCTATCCATAAAATGCCACTATGCGTGGCAGTGTGTTTTCGTGGTCTGTTTAGCTGTTACTTTATTATTACATTGAACTTTTTTTAGTTTATTAATAGAAAACCACCTTAATGATTACTTTCTGTTAATATTTTACTACTGTCAGGCTAATTATTTGAATATATCTGTGTGAAAAAGATTAAATCTCATATTGCTATTTTTTCCCATTTTATAATTGTGTAGTCCAGAAGGGGGAGACAAAACACTGATTATTGGAGTTTGATGATAAAACACTACTTTCTTGTATTCCACCTTGACTGTGTTTTTCTTACTGCTTTATAACTTATAGAATAGTTGCTACTGTAAAATATTTAGTTTGATGGTAGTATGGACTTGTTAAAAATCTAAATTTAATCAGAATAAAAGTAATCAGTGCCATTATTTTTAACTAGAAAGTAGAAAAACACATTTGTTATTAGGTGAAAGTAAGAGACTATTCAACGGTGGTTTATAATAAGTGATCTTTGAAAACCTGTAGAAACACTATTAAAGAACTCATTTTAGTCTTTTCTAATTTCACACTCAATGCAATGAGTAGCTACTTTCTCATTTCCTAACACTTAAACTGTATTCCAGCTCACTTGTGCATTAGACTTATTTTCAGTAAGGATATCTAGGGGCTAGGAACCTGGCTGAGTGGCAAAGCATTTGCATAGCTAACTTAGGAAAACTAAACAAACCCACAAATGAAACTTGTCTGGAAAAGGATATCTGCATATCCTTTATATTTTATATACTTTATATTTTAAATCTATACTCAGTTTTAGGACAATATCTTTTCTATATCTGTCTTCAAAGTACACTGTCATGAATTAGATTATTTCATCTTGTAAGACTAAATTCATTGTTTCCAGAGTCATAACATAATTAGTCATAAAATATTGCCAAGTCATCTTATACTGGATATTTGGAATTGTCTAAAGGCAGTATGAACTGACATGTTGAGACATATACTTTGTGGAGTGATGATCTTAATATTTATTAATATGGGGTATTTATATTTTAAGACATAGCCTGATATTGGAAACAAAAGGATGTATTTTTCACATTGGATTCCCATAGCTTCGCAAATTTATTACCTCTGTACTTTGCTAGTGTTCATGTTAGAAATTTTCTTAGAAGATATTTTTTGTGTGTATAAAACGTTTAGGGAGTTGATTTAAATCTGATGCTTCATAGAAGGCACTTAAAGCAAGTAGCATAACCGTTGTTACATACTGTGTTGGTCTATTTACTTTTCAGCAATGGCAAAATTTTTATTGGCTATATATAGCTAAGTCTTAGATACCATGGAATATGTATAAGTATTTTTAGTGTTTGTTGCTAAGTAATATATCAACACTACATCCTTTCATAGCTCAGCTCTATGTACAGTTTTCTGTTACCACTATAAAACTACAGTGGCATAATATAAGGCTGTCTTTTAAAAGATTCATTTTCTTTTAATTGTGTGTGAGGGCCATGTATATGTGAGTGCAGGTGCCTGCAGAGCTCAAAGGTGTCATATGCCCCTGGCTTCAGTTACAGGCAGTTGTGAGCTGTGTGATATGGGTACTGCGAACTGTCTTTGGGTCCTCTGCAAGAACAGTACACAATTTTTATTAATTATTTTTAATATTTTATTATTTTTATTTTATGTGTATGAGTGTGTTGCTTGCATGTATAAGTGCACCTGTGTCCTGCAGTGCCTGAGTCGTTCAGAAGAGGGTGTTGGATCCTCTGCAAGTGGAGTTAGTATAATTGTTAGCTGCCATGTGGGAGGTGGGAATCGATCCTGGGTCCTTTGTAAGACCAGTCAGTGCTCTTAACCACTGAATCATCTTTCCAACCCCTCTTTTTAAAAATTTTATTTAGTATATTTACTTTTTTACGTGTATGAGTGTATTCCCTGCATGTTGGTAAGTACACCCATATCATACAATGCTCGCAAAGGTCAGAAAAGGGCAATTTATCCTTGGATCTGGAGCTACAAAATGGTCGATAGCCACCATGTGTGTGTTGGGAAACGGACCTGGGTCCTCTGCAACAGCATCTAGTTCTCTTAACCACTGAGCCATCTCTCCAGCCCTGAGCAGTACACACTCTTAACTGTGGAGCCATCTCTTCAGTCCCAAGTCTATTTTCTTTTTCTGAGGCAACACTTTCTTTATCCTTATCTTGCCAACACGGGGAAATGGAGAAACAAGTACTTTATGATTAATGTTACAGTTCCCTTAACTTCCTACATGGCAGACTTTGGACTTTTCCTACACATCTCCTATTTTAGTTATTCATATTTCATTTATCTGCTTATCCACTAGGTTGAATGGGGGAATGGAACAGAATACAAAATAAAAATGAATTTTAATAGAATCATTTGATGTTATTGTTATTGTTATTTTTGGTAATAGGACTTGAACCCAAGGTCTTTCACATGTTAGGCAGGAGCTTGACCACTGAGCTACATTCCCAGCTGAATTATCCCTACTGAAATTATTAAAAGCTTTCTGGATTCATTTTTTCCTCCTGAACTTGTGATATAAGGGGAAAGTGCTCGTGCACTGTGATTCTTGTGCTTTGAGAGTAACTGCCTTTTCCACTTTAGATTTATTTTTATTGATGATGATAATTTTTCAGCAGATTGTGAGTTCAGAGCTGCTCTGTAAAGTGCAATTGGCATCTCTATACAGTAGATAGATATAACATAGAGGTTTATATTTGCCTGTTCATCTGTTTATCTGCCTATTTCTCCCAAACTTTTTTTGAGTAAAAACATACTTTTTTTCTTTTTATTTTTTATCCATCTGTTTTTATTTTATTTTTAATCAAATTTAGATCCCTTCCCCCATTCCTGCCTTCATAACACCTCCCCCTCGAAAGGGACTCATATACTCTGCCATCTATGCTAAGTCACATAAAATGCTAAGTCAAGCATTTACCCAGATGTCCTTTGGCACAAGTTCATCCAGTGGAGTTTATTCAACCTATTTAGAGATCTAAAGGAAGGTCTACCCTCCCTCAGCCAGCAGCAATCAGTTCCCAGCAGTTCTCAGGCTAGGATCAGCCCCCACCCATTTCACTGGCATCACTCTAGACCTTTGTCTGATTGAGTTGGCATGGGTGCTATGACCTTAAATAGATTCTTTGTATGTTAAAAAGTCAGCATGTATTACAAAAGAACTGAGGCTGTTGCCTCATATTACTACAGATTTTCCTCTGGTGAAATACCTTTTCTTAGAATTCGTCTTTGTTGACTTGTGTCTCCCTAAATTGTTATATTGAATGAATGATACTCAGTTGTTGACATGGTAACTGGAAAGATAGGATCTCTAAAGTGTTAAATTAAGGTGAGGCAGATAGGGTGAGCCTAATTACATCTATCTAGTTTTATGGTACATGGAATTTTGGACACATACACACATACACACACACACCCCACACACACATAAAATAGAGGCCTCTGAAGTAGTTACATTTGCCAACACTTGGATCTTGTACTTTTAATGGAACTAAGAGACATGAATTTTCTTGTTTACGCCATTCAACTTACATTATTTTTGTTTAGCATCCCTAGCACACTAATGCAGTATATAATATTCATTTTGTTATATTTATACCTAATAACAGTGAAATCTGAGAAAACACTACATGTTAGGAATCATGCTCAGCAGGCTCCATATCAAAACTTATGTTCACAATGATCATCTCTTTTCTACGTATGGAAATTGAGCCATAGGAAACATGCATGCTATGTGAGGTTACCTATTAATGTATTGGAAGAGATAAGATTTGAAGCCAGTCAGAAAGAATTCATAGACTGGATTTATCCCATACCTAAATAAGCTTTGGGGATTTTAAAGAGTTTGGATTATGGTCATGATAATGGGTGCCATTGACCATGTCCCTACCACAAAGGAGCTGCTGAATCACAGGGGTTAAAGTACCTCTCTGCATTTGTTATTCCGTGGCCAGAATGACTGAGCAAAATGGTCTTTGTGCTTCTGTAATAGGCATTTGAAAGCTGGTAACATCATTGCAAAAATGAGATGAAAACATGGGACTTTATTGGAAGGATATAGTGAAAGCAAAAATCCGGCTGTGTTAAGGGACCAAATTAATGGTAGAAATAATTCCATTTCTAGAAATGGCCTATAGTTTTTTCAGTGCTTAAAGAGATAACACGTTGTGCCACTGAGTTTTATACTATTCATGTTCACCTGTCTTATGCACTCTTGCCTTTTATAATTAATTTCCATTAAACATTAGCTTTGTTTAATTAATACTATTTAATTAAAATGCTTATAAGCTCTCAGAGGGCAAGGACCATGTCTTAGTACACCTTACACATTTCAAATACATTAGGCTGCAACAGCAATAAAATAATTAAGCATCCTTTGTTCAATCACTACATACTCATAACTCCACTGAAGTTGAACTGTATATAAACTGAAATCAGAAGGCTACTTCTTATTTTATAATGCTTCTATGAAACTGAGTCCTCTTGCTTTGGAAATGTAGTCCAATATCTTAAACTGTTTTTCTGTTTTATGAGTAAAAATAAACTTTTCTTATTGCCATTTAAATCAATTTCTTCTTGATAACTTTGTTGCCGCCATTGAGTACAGTTGTTCGTTGTTATCAATGAAGTCTTCCTTAAGGCATTTGTAGGCTTAGGTGGCCCTTCAGCTTATTCTAATTCAGAATTTCTTGCTAGAGTTGTCTTATTGCAGTGGGTTTGGAGTTGCCTATTGTTTTGGGGCTTCAGCAATCTTAAATATTCCTTTATAACCCACGGTGGGTGTCTCAGTTCTGTCACTGTCATTTTCCTCAGAGTGTGAGTGTGTGTCTGTGCATGCCCTTTCTCAGTTTCAGTGGCTGAAGAAAACTGACATGGGGCCACCGCTCTTCATTCTTTCCTCCAAAATTGGTTCCTTATCACATCAACTGGAACCACCCTGATTGTTCCCCTAGACTTTTGCTCCACTTGAGTTTGCTCACAGTTTGGTGTACATTGTGAATCATACCCATAGGAAACTTAACATGCAAAATGGGTGCTTCATGCATAGATTACAACAGCTGAACAAAGAGATGCATAATCACATTATTGCTGTTACATCCTAGAGTATTTGAAAATGTGCAGTATATTAACTTGTCACCTTTGCCCTCTGAGAGATTATAAGCATTTTATTTAAATAATATTAATTTAAAGAAGCTACTGACCAACTGAAAAATTATAGCACTTGGAGAGTGAAGGCCTGCTATTTTAGTCAGGGCTCCTCATCTTATGCTTGAGTGAATGGGGTTAAAACATGAAACTTTCTTTAGCCCACAACTCTATTTGTGCTTTACATATTGCTGGAGGTATGACAGACTTCTAAAATGTCAAACATGCTGCTTATTTAAACCATTATAGTAGTAATCAAAGAAATGATTCTGGTGGTACTTCCCAGTTTACACTTTAAAAGAAATGTGTTACATCACAACTACTGCTGGCTTATCATGCATTCCTACATTCATTTCTTCATTGCTCAGTACCTTATTTGGAGGCCAAGTATGGTTTTAATCTTTGTAAAAACATATATTTTTGAGATTGTTCCTGGGCCACAGATTATGTTTATAGTAGCTTGTTTCTGAAAAGGCACAAGCATCTATTAGTCTCATCCCTAAACTTGCATCTGTATATAAAAACATCTGCACTGTAAACTGTGTAACCATGGTATCATTTGTATACTAGGGTTGAACTCTTTGCTTATATATACTATGTAAATTAGGGATTTACACTAAATTAGGGAAGTCACAGAAACTCTACAGTGGCAAAGTTTCTGGAATAGTATTTTCAGATTTGTGGTACTAGTTAATTTGTCTTCTTTTAAAAAGGAGTATTAAGATACTGGAGAGATGGCTCAATGGTTAAGAGCACTAGTTGCTTTTGCAGAGGATGTGGGTTCAATTTCCAGCAACCACATCATGGCTAAGAACCAGCCATAACTCCGGTTCCATGGGATCTGAATCCTTCTTCTGATTTCTGTGCACATTGCATGACACAGGTGCATCTACCTGCATGTAGGCAATATTCTCATACACATAAATTAATAATAAATAAAATATTTAAAAAATAAAAAGGAGTATTAAAATTTTAAGAATAAAAAAAAGCCAACATTTACTCAAATGCATGATTTAAAGGAAGATAATTTTTTGAGACAGACTCTCACTATTGTTGCCCTATGGTGTCCTGGAACTTAACTATGTATACCATTCCGTGACCATGATCTCACATAGATTTGCTTGCATCTGCCTCAATTGAAGGTATGCACCACAATGCTTGGTTGAATTTTTTATGATGAAGTAAAATGTTAAAAGTAATTTTGGTAGATTATAGCATGTCATATCAAAGTATTATATTAGTAAACCCAGGCACCCTGTAACTTAATGGCAGTTACTGAAAACTCAGTATCTAAGAAGCAGTTTATTCCTTGCATAGTTGTGTCTTGATTTTATTTAGAAACAGTTGAGGACATAAATAATTACAGTTTATTTTGAGTGTATTTTCTTGTATAGTTTTAGAAACAGTAAAAATTATCCATCATCTACCCTATTTTAGATTAAAACTACACACATATTGCTATCAAGGTGTGAAATAATACTAAGTTGACTCAGTGTTTATCTTCTCAGATTGGTAAGTATTTACAACGAAATATTTTTTCACATTTATAAGACATGAATAATCTGGATAAAAAATTTAGAAGTATTGGATCTATAAACAGCAAAAATGCATCAGAGAGTTTAAAAAAATAATAAACCTAGATTTTCATTATTTGGGGAGTGAGAGCATTGTAGAATTACAATTCCAAATGAATCAACATTTTCATTTGAGAAAAAATACTTATATTAAACAGATGACTTTGCTGAAATAGCGGCTAAAACAATTTCATGCTTTTGTTTTTAATGTAGTCCAATTATAAATTGTCACATCAGATTGTATGTGAGTATACATGTGCATAATTTTATTTCTGAGTTGTCACATTTCAAGCAGTTGATTTAAATCAACAATTATATTTTCTAAGCTTTTTGTATATAACAAATTAGCCATTTGAAAATGAGTAAAACAAGATTGGAATCTTGGCAGATAATACTTTTATTACATGAATTCACTATTCTATACTTACTTTGCATTTGTTACAAATGTAAGGAACTCCCTGCCCCAGTTTCTTATTTTATGGAAATCCCAGTTTTGAGAATCATTCAGGAACATTAACATGAATATTCACGTAGCTCTCACTCCGTCTGTTAGTATAAACCTTACACTATATTTATTTTATTCCTTCTTTTTTTATTTCTCTTTTTTTCCTTTTTTTCTGAATCTTAGTTGCTGATTTGTTAAATTTAAACCCTTCATACCTAAGCATGTGTCACCTAAGAGCCAGGAACTTCTTCACTGTAAGCACTCTGTAGTTTGCAAACTCAGGGAATTTGTCACTGATGTGATGCTGTTATCTAACTAGCCCTATATTATATTAAAATTTCTCCAACTGCCCTAGTAATATCATTTGTAATTTTTTCACAAATCCAGTTAAAGATCAAGCAATGTTTTTTATTGTTTATATCTTCCCAATTTTCTTCAATTTAGAACTGTTTTGAGACATTTTAGAAATTTTCCTTAATACTGAAGATTCCAAGCCAATTATTTTGTGGAATATTTTTCAGCCTTGAATTTGGCTATTTCCATATGATGAAATTTAGGATAAACATTTTTAATAAGGATGCTTGTCCTCACAGCATCCCATCATGAGGCATAGAGAAAGGAGAAGATCTCATCTTTTATGATATTAACCAGGGTGGAAGAAGTGTCCTCCATATTTGTAATTAGTTAGTGATAAATAGTGTTTTGAGACCATCCAAGCATCCCGTTCCTTTGCAGCAGTTCATATGATTTTCATATCTGCAAATAGAATTGTTTCTTGAGTCACTTATTGATAGGATTGCTAGAAAGTGATTTTCTAATTTGTCATTCTTTCTGTATTTCTCATATAATGACATTTTTCTGTAAAGTAGAACTTTATTTTTTCTCTTCTTTTGAATTAAAAAAATCATTATACATCCATTGATTATTCATTTAAATTCAATTTATTGCCACAGAGTATTGATAGCCTATAAATACCTTTCAATTACATACTAAAAACAACATGTAAAATAAAAAAAAATTAAAGTACCGATGTATGCTTAGTTTGCAAGTAGTGATCCATAGCTTTAATCCTGGGATCATTCTTGCTTCCCCTATAGAAAACATTAGATAAGTATAGCAGAATTTGAGGTAGTGACATCCACAAATTTATAAATATTTTCATTATATTATTTTATTTAAATCTTATATTGAATGATGTATAATCCTGACTTTCAAATTCCTGCTTCCCCATGTTCAGGGATCATGCTGGAAGAAGGGGTGGAAAGATTTTAAGAGCCTGAGGTGGTGAATGGCCAGAAGGAAGCAGTGTTTTCAAGACAGCTGGGCGGTTATTCAGTATGGCCTTACAACAACTGTGACAGCACACACAGGCCCTACATAAACTGAAGCTTATGAATTTGTCTGTTTTCATATGAAAATCCCAGCAGAGAAGTTGTAAAGAGAGTGAGAAACCCCAATCTTACCTGAGTCACTTTAGGCAGCTGGTAGCTACTGGGAGATGGGAGACTTAAGTTTCCTTAAGCACGTGATGCTGGATAGTTTAACCAGGCCCCAGTAGATGGACGGAGACCAAACAGCATTTGGGGTCACAAATTAGACTTGACAGGCCTTTAAAATATATATGTATACATATATGTACATAGGATATATATTATATATTGTATTAAATATATATGTTACATGAAAATGAGTGGGATAGTGAAGGTGCCAGTAGGGTGAAGGCTTGGATGTAATCAAAATTCATTGTTTGGAATTTTCAAAAAAAAATTAATGAAAAAAGTTTAATAGGTTTCTTCTGTTTTAATAATTTTACAATATTTTATTGTTTTTATTTTATTGCCTTCATGTATGTAAGTTCATCCTTGTTGTGCAATGCCCTTGGAGGTCAGAGGAGGTGTTGGATTCCTCTGAATCTGGAGTTAAAAAGACAGTTGTTAACTGCCATGTGGGTACTGAGATTTGAACTCTGGGTCTCTGCAAGAGCAGCCACTGTCTTTAACCACTGAACTATCTCTCCAGCTTCTTGTCTTAATAATTTTAAAGCTTATGTGTAACATGCACAGGACAGTTATTTATCCCTTGTAAACATCCATCTACATCTGAATATCCTTGTCACATTTTTCATATATTATAACCTGTTCACATCACTGGCAGGTATAGTAGTACATTGTAGACAGACATGTTTCAACCTAACATCTTAAAATAGACATGTTGGATTGGCAGCATTTTATCTTCCTAGAATATAGTTTTCCTAAAACATCTCATTCCTTATTGATTCTAGGTAGGGAGGTATTTTGGTCTATTGATCTACCTTCTGGCTGTTTGAGATTTTAATATTCTCCACCAGTTTTATTTGCAAATAATGGTATAGATTCCATAATTATAGATACAAAATTCTCTGATTTGGTAAAACCAATACAGCAATAGGAAGAGTATGTGTATCTTTGTTATGAGGCAGTCGTTTATTTTATCAATCTATGAAGATTCATTTTATAACTCCATTGAATGTATTTGTTAATTTTCTGTTACTTTAAATAAAAGTATATATTCTGGTCTTTGACTTCTTGTTGTGGATATATGGCATTGGTAAATATTGAAACACAACCTAGTCTATTCACAGTTGGTATTTAGGAAGATGTTCTTCATTCAATAAAAAAATTTGTGAAATCCATATGAAACAGTAGTGTAGGTATAAAACCACACACAATTAAATGAATCTATTGAAATTTATTTGTGTGACTATCAGTGTTTTGTTTTTTTTTTTTTTGAGGCAGGGTCTCCCTGTAGCTTTGAATTCACAGAGATCTGCTTCCCAAGTGCTGGGATTGAAGGTGTGTGTCCCCACACCCGGCTGAGTGGTTTTAAAAATTGTGCAGTTTGAAAAATAAAAAACATGAAGATGGTAATGTGTCCAAACCAATGTCAGAGGATCACTTCTGCCTAACTTCCCTGCCTTATGCACAGGACTTGGCTAACTAGACAGATGTGATTGACTATGGTCCGTGAGTTTTGAAACCAGTGTGTGGCATCAGATCCTGGATAATAAAGCTAGATTTTAGTAAGTCTATTTTAACTGTGTGCATAGTGAATTGCTGTGGAGTAAATCATCAATTAGAATAGAGACTTTGGAAATGTTAGCTGATCGTTGAGCACAGCTGGAGAATAGTCATTTCTATAGGATTGGCTACAACATAGTCAGACGATGGGAGACCTAATGAGCAACAGTTGCTTAAGAACGCAACCTCTGCTGTGCATTGGTGGTGCACACCTTTAGTTCCAGCACTCAAAAGGGAGAAGTAAGTGAATCTTTGTGAGTTCGAGGCAGGCCAAGGATGCATAGTGACACCCTGCCTTAAGAAAAAAAAAAAGACAAATGTGAAACCTCTGGAGGTTTTTTTTTGTGTGTGTGTTTGCATTCTGGCTGTCTGTGTAAAGATGGTTTAATCGTAAGATGTATTGTGAGGATTAAATGTCAGCCATTTCTACTGTTGTTAGTACTGGAGGTTTGGACAAACACATACACAAAACAATGTATTTGGAGAAGTAGACTAATGTAAGTGGGGATATGTATTAAGATGTTGGAGAAACTGAATAGAAATTAGGTAAAATGGAAGACAAGAGCTGTAAGAGAATACCGAAGGCTGAGTAATTTATAAAAGCAGAAACTTACTTTCTCACTGTTGTGGAGGATA
Organism: Eospalax fontanierii; assembly: GCA_035773235.1. NCBI lineage: Eukaryota > Metazoa > Chordata > Mammalia > Rodentia > Spalacidae > Eospalax > Eospalax fontanierii. The sequence goes on from CM069525.1 coordinate 84,527,982, forward strand.
GAAAGTCCAAAATGAAAGTGCCAGCATCTTATGAGGGACATCATCCAGAGAGGCAGAATGAAATATCCTCACATGACACAAAGAAAAAGAGCAAGGAGGTGAAAGGAGACAGAATTTAGTGATTTATAATAGTATCTAGGATCTCATTCAGTATGGCAGAGGCCTCATGTACCTATCACCTCCCAGAAGTTCCATCTCCCAACAGCAAAAATTAAACATGTGTTTTAGAATTCTAGAGGGGACAGATCTTCAAACCATATCATTCCTTACATAGGAAGCACAATCCAAACCTTAGACAATTGAGGTTTTATAAGGGAGAAGAGACAGAAGATAACAAAGAAACAAAGAATGTGGATCAGAGAGCTAAAGGATGGAGTAGAGTTGATGGAGCAAGAATAGGCGCAGAAGAAAATGTCCTTGAATACCGAAGGGAATGAGGAGGAAAGCAGTCAGTGATCACTTTTGAGGAGGTTGAAGAACACTGTGTGTGTTTGAATACAGAGTTGAAGAACCAAGAGAGCTGATGAAAGAACATTGTACCCACAGGCCCCTTTTCACACCAAGGTACTAAAAGTCTCCTCTTGCCATCAGTGAAACTTCACAGAGTTTTTTAGTATAATAGAACTTACTTAGTGTGGTAGTGATCAAGAATTTGGCAGCTGAAATGAAATAAATGGCCCCTTGGTAACCTCTGAAGAAGCTGCCATGCTAACGTAAGTGCTTACCTGATTACCAGGGAGTAATTAAGGTGCTGAGGAGACAGGGGTTTTAGGTAATTACATCTTGGAATCAGTTATGTCTGTGTGAATAGCTGTGATTGTAAGCAGATTTTGTGAGACTATCAAAACTGGTAGCAGATGTAAATGATGAGCAAGGGCAATGTTATTTGCATAGTTATTTAACAGAAGAAATAAATACTTATAAGAATATGGGGACAGGGCTCCAAACTGAAGCACCCCTCCGTAGGCTGCACTTCCACTCCTGACTTTAATCCTCTTATTTTCCACTCAATTTAACGTTTTGTTCTGTAGACTAGGCTTCTTATAGTGCCTGGAAGAATTCAAGAGATAAAGGAGAAACCTGGTCAATTCTGTATATATGATTGCTAGTAAATTTCTTTTTCATATTGTCCATGCCCATTTTTTGAAAATGTAATAATTGAAGCTAGTATGCAAGCAGTAGCTTCTGTAATAAAATAATTTTTTATTATGTACCATGAAGTAAGCCTTATTGCTTGCTTTGAGTTATATGCAAATAATTTTTTTCCTGTAGTTTATACTGCCTTCAGCTGCTATCTTAGTTTCTGTACTCAAGACTATCTCCATTTTTTTCATGATTGCCACAATAAAATAGGCAAGCAAGAAAAATTATGGGCACTTCCTGTCTTATTTTGTGTGTTTGTTTCAGTAGCACTACCAGTCTTTTAAAACACCATGTTGTCAATGTCGTGAATTTACAGTAAACCTGTGGAATTTACATATATAAAACATAGATGTCATGCTGGTGAATTCAACTTACAAGCCATGGAATAGAACTCTTGCAGTGAGGCTATTAGTTTCAGGTAATTTAAATCTCAGTGGGAACCACGAAATGGATTTTGAACTAATATATTTTTGAAGTCCTCAAAGATAGGAGATTGTCATATTTCTGTGTAAAGAGTAAACATTTGTGATTTTTTAAGGTAAAGAGGTTTAAATTTAATGAAGTGACTAAAAGTAATTTCAAGATTTATTTGCCCTCTATAAATACTTTTTTTTGTTGGTTTAAAGGAAATAGGTTGAAAAATTAGGCTCCTTTAAAACATAATGTTAAGTAAAACGAAACATATCTTTCAAAGTAGGGAGCTTTTTCTAATGGGACCAATGCAGAGTGACATGTTTCTGAGGATGTCTACCAGGTCTAATGTAATTTATCCACCAGGGCTGTTGTTGATTACAATGGGAGCTGCTATTTTCTAAGGATATTTCATACTGGCTGTTGTATCAGATAAACATATATCTTTTTAGATATTTTTATTTTTATTGATCTTTATTCATTTCATACAACTGTTCTTGATCAAATTTAGACCTGCTACCCCATCCATCTCTCCTAACCCCCCACTGAACCTCATGTATTTTGTCATGCATGTTAGAGTCCTATCCAGTCAAGTATTTATGCCCTTAGTGCATTCATTCACTTGAGTCTGATCAGGCTAGAGATCGTAAGTAAGGCATACTCTCCCTCTCCTAGTAGTAATCAGTATTCAATAGTTCTCAGTCTACGTTTGACCTGTCACCAATTTCTACCATACCACTCTGGGCCATTGTCTAATTTGAGTTGGTGTGGGTCCTGTGCTCAGTGCTACCATTGCCACAAGTTCACATGTGGAAGATTCCAGTGCCCTGAAATCCTCTGCTTCCCTGTGTTCATGAACCTGCTGTGGATCTTACAATCTTTCTGACCCCTCTTCCTCAATGTTCCCTGAGTCATAGGTGGGTGAGGTTCAGTTTAGGAGGCCTATCCAGGAATACACCCTCTGCAGTTTCTTATTCTTTAAAAACTTGGCCAGTTGTGCCCTTCTGTGTGCATAGCACTCTGTTGTTTAAGGAAGCGTCACTGGTGAGAGTTGAGGGATGCTTTAGTTTTCTCTTTACTCCTCATTCTGCTATGTTCTCTGAGCATTAGGTATAGAGATTCAAGTGTAGTTGTATCATTAGGTATAGAGATTCAAGTGTAGTTGTATCAACTAGGACTTGGTATCCCTCAGTCGTTTATTATCTGTGTCTTGTCAGTTGTGGAATTCTGCTGTAGCCTCTATCTGTTGCAAAAAGAATATTCTTTGATGAGTGGTACACTGTATATTTGTCTGTAAATATAAAGATATATATTTAGCATATGGTAAGAAATTTAATTTCTCTAGAGGTATGACACAGATAAGGTTTTCTCTAGGACAAGTATATCTTGAAAAATCGTTTTTCTAATTTTAGAACTCAAAGGACATTGCACAACTCTTAAATTACAGGTCGGAGCATTAATCTTATAGAAAATTTTCAGACACTGCCTCTCTGTTGTTGCCTGGCACCCTTTCACATTTTCTTTTCTCCCATCAATGGTGGATAATGTGAAGATCCTCAGGACCATGCTCCTTGTCTGCATAGTCATTTCACCTCATGTAAACTTCTCACACATGTAATCAGCAATTATAATGATTCGTTTATCACTGTGTGATCCTTAGGACACAGTGTGATCCTTGAAGGTTAGGGTTGTGTTTACATTCCAAATGAACTCTGCCCACTGTTTGATAACTTAATGGACAGCTGATAAAGTCTAAGAAGGCCCCTACAACAGAGTTAACAAGTTTAATAGGACTTTACCATGATCCCTCTCAAAATTTATGGGAAATGCTAACACCCTCGGCTAGCCAAAGGAGCATGTAAATTGTGCAGATTAAAATTAAGGTCAAAGAAAATTTTTATGTCCACCATGGAGTAGTTAATATCCTTTTGTTTTTAACATTTCAGGAAATATCACTTCTAGGAGGACAGTTTGTTCCTATGTACAGGTTCTATTAATACTTTAAACCCTTTCATAAATGGGCTGTGTTTATTTTTATGCCACCAGTTAAGCCATTGGTAACATGAGCAGGAATATAGTAGATGATATTTAAAATTTTACCAAAAACTTAGCATGTGCTGTCAGTATGCCTTCCTAAACCTCCCATTAGATAGCAAACAATTTAGCATAGGAGTGAATTGTAAACCATTTTTGATTATGTACTTCATGAATATTCAGCACAGGGCCACATGCATCATAGGCATAAACGTTACTGAGACCATGCATACTTCAGAAGATTTGTTAAAGGACTTACAAGCCGTAGAGTATAGGTTTATTAACAGTTAAGATTTATTACCTTAATAAATTAAAAACAAACTGCTTGATTGCGATAGGTGGAAGGCAGGTCGTTGAGGAATCCAGGGGTAGGTTGCTTTGCTGTCTTCCTCCTTAGAGGAGTTATGTAGAAAGTTCTTTTTCCCCAGTAGTGAGAATATAGCAGTATATGTATGTGATATTTTTTTCCCATGAATGGCTGCTTAAAAGTCAGTACCAAGGTTTTTAAGGGCTGTTCTTATATGCACTCTCTTTAGCATACAGAAAAATTTCAGACTGCCAAAGTAAATACGAATATGAAATAAAATACTCTGTTTCATGTAAACATCCTTAGTGAAACTCTTCTTATCAGTTAGAGAATTATGGGAATGGACCCTGAATCCAGGTTCTGACTCTAGCCAACGGCCAACCAAGTCCTCTGTAGAGAATAATCTTAGGCCTGGTATGTTAACTTTTATTACACAGCATTGCTTTGGGTGAATACTAGCTGTCATGAGTGAAGGAAACTGTAGTGCTTGCCATTTCTTTTAAGACTTCAAACTAGTCAAATGGTAAATTCCTTAGACAGAAAGATGAAGGTCTCTCTTATTTATTAGAGGTACCTCTAATGCTTTTGTGGTTTAAGTGCCTGTTCATTGACTTGCATTATTGCTGAATTCCTTAGTTAAGCTTTATGAGTATGCTGAACATACCTGACTTCCCACTGCCCTAGCTAGAGCTTTAAAGCTTGCTAAAAATATAGTTGCTTATGCTCCATGTCCTCGTGCAAATACATTCAGCTAGATGTACTCTGGGTTGATAGTTTTTATAGAGCTATACAATATTGACTTTTATTCAGACTTTAATTTTCTTTGTTTTGGTTGGCGAATTGGGATATTCATATGGCAGAAGCTAAGAAAACAATAAAGCAAAGAAAATTGAGGACTCGATAAATTGGCATTTTGTTGTAGTTTCAGATGTCCTACAACTTTTCTATTTTAATTTCTGAGCTACTTAGATGAATCCAAGATAGATGACATTTGCATCTCCATGGTGATTGGTAGAAAATCACCTTTGATTGCTGCTTTATGTGGTTTTCTGTAATAACACATTTTATGATTTTTAACGTTTCTGTCAATTGGGCTTGACATTCATGCTTTTGGGAATATGATTATTGCAGTTTTCTATTAGTCAGAAGCCCCTTTTATCAGGAATTCAGTTCTCTGGTTGATTTCAACCACTTGCAGTATTGTCTGCAGTTTTTTACAAATTAAAATGGAAAAAAAGATACTCATTGTGTCTTAGAGACTGGTGGATGTCAACTCAGGCTTTCACCCAGTTAATCTTATGTTTTGAAAAGAAAAAAAAAGAATGAAAGGTGCTATTGACAGTGAGATGTGACAGCTAACAGCAGAAGGAGGAACTATAAGAATATAGTGTCTTCAGTTATTTCACCTGGAGAAAACCAGCCTCGCATTCTTCAGAGATTTCGAAGGGCATTGCTCTATTATTGCACAGAATAGAAATTGGTCTTGATGAGGCGTCTTCAAGTGGAGATTTATTATACTCTTCATCAGTGCAGTGTATGTGTAATACATTTTCTAATAGTTTCCATTGGGATTGGTTAGCTCACTTCCCTCTTAGTTGTTGTATTTTTTTTTAAGTTTAAGAGAAATGTATTGACTCAAGAATTTCATACCATGAATTTTCAGCATATTTGGACCCCTCCTCATCTCCACCCTGACCTATTCCCGCCCCCAACTTCATTTCTTCTTTTAGAAAACCAAAAGACCCATCCATCTTAAATTATACCTCTGATCTGGGTGCTGGAGAAATTGTATTTCATTAGTGTGTCAGTGATCTATAGTTCTTACACACAGGTGTGCCAAAGTAAGGACAGTTTCCTTTTTCTTTGTATGTGGCTTTGGGTCAGAATATGCCTAGGTTTCTTGGAATGGGATTTTCACTCTTAATTTCTATTTCTCTTACATACTGCTTAGGAATGTCAGGTAGGAATCTTTCTTTTTCTCGGCAGTCAGAAACACATCATTTTCCTCGTCAAAATCAGTTCTTCACAGCCCTGGAATGCAGATCATGCTTTGGCTTTTTCTGGTCTTCACTCAGCACAATGACCCCCCTGTGGATCATGGTGGTCTTTAACAGGCTGAATCCCCTAAGGGTTTTACTCTTGGTAAAATAGAAGCTAGGTCCTCACACTAGGCAGTGATTTGCTCACAAGCCTCCAATCCAAGATTGTGAGAGGCAGTTGAGAAGTTTCAAGAGCTTCACATGACAACTTTACAGCAGTGTCCTCTAGTTTGTTCTCTGAAATCTGTAGACTTCTCAGATTCCTAATGTTGAGGACTGCAGTGTGGTCTTGACAGCCACTGGGTGATGATAATGGTTGGCCACCATGAGTGCCCCCAGGGCTTGTGGGTGGGCAGGCTGGAGGCTTTGCCTGTGCACATGGGTGGCCAGACCTGCTCTGTCCTGCTGGTGTTATATTCCTTCCTGTATGTATCAAAACTCACACTGAACAGTGAGTTCAGGGTTGCCAAAGAGGATTTAGTTTTGTACCTGTCTTTCATGCCTTTGTCTACCAGTTGGATAAACACACAGGTGCTTTATTTCTCTACTTTTAAGTATTCATGTTCCCTAAGTTTTATGACCATTGAAAAATTTCATTATGTCTACAAACATGAGGGTTTTTTTTTTTGAAACAGAGTCTCACTATATAGTACTGGCCTGGAACTCACAGAGATCCATCTGCCTCTGCATCCTGAGTGCTGGGACTAAAAGTCTGTGGCACCACACCTGGCAAAGGCCTTTAATGAATGAATGATGGTGTGAACAACTGAGTTGTTCTCTTTGGGAAAGTTCAATCTTTCTTTTACTTGGTTACCTTTTACAAGAAAGCTTGACGGTACATAAATCCATTCTGACTTACCAAAGAATGTAACCTAAAAAAACACTTCCTTCCTTCCTTCCTTCATTATTTTATTACTTTTTTTGAGACAAGACCTCATGATGAACTACTCCAAGCTGCTCTTGAACTTGAGATACCCCAGCATAAGGCTCCTGAATATGGAATGTACAGCCATGTGTCACCATATCTGAATCTGAAGATTCCTTCCTTGAAGATGCTTCTTTTTTCCTCTGCTGGTTCATATGACCACAGATCCTCTCTCTACTCCCCTTAGAACCTACAGAATGAAGCTTCAAGACAGCTGACAAATGAATAACACTGAAATCCTTCCTGCATTAGAGGAACCAAGTCTTTCTCTGAGGTTCTCCTCACTAGGTCCCCAATTTCTCTGATTGTCCTGACCTGCTTCCCACTGGGACGATCCTAGAGCATTCAGCACCACTGGAATCAAGGGTACTGGAACCAAAAGTTGTTTATGTCATTTTTGTATCTTTCTTTCTTTTTTTTAACTTGAATCATTGTGTATTTCATACAGAGTTCTCATTCAGTCTTAATCATGTTTATTGCCCCTTCCCCACCAGCACGTTCCCATAGCCCCTCGAATGGAATCCATACATTCTTTGATCTGTGCTAAGATCTACTGTGTCAATTTAGTATACCCAAATTGTCCTAGGTGCAGGTTCATCCATTGAGGTCTAGTCATCCTACATGAGTCCCTCGCTTTAGGAAGATTAGCTCCACCTTATCCAACAGTAATCAGTTGTTAATGTTACTTCAGCAAAGATTGGAGTCTACTACCCATTTCTCAAGTTCCATGCTGGGTTTTTGTCTGCTTGAGTTTGCATGGGTCTTGAGCATGCCTAAACCATTGCTGTAGGTTCATATGAGCCGGATCCCAGGAGCTTAGAGTATTCTGTTTCCTTCAAGAGGTCACACATGTCTTCCCTAGTTCTTACAATCTTTCCGGCCCCTCTTCCACAATGGCTCCTGAGCCTTGGCTGAGTGAAACTTAATATAAGAGTCCTGTCCTGGGACCCACACTCTGCAGGTTCCTAATCTCGATTCTTTGATCATTTGTTACCTTTTGTGTTAGGGTTCTCTGTTGCATGAGGGAGCTCTATAAGTGCGAGTTAAGGGATTCAGTAGTGTCCTCTTTACCCCTTGTTCCATGTTGTGTGAGCCTTGGGAATAGAGGTTGCATTGTAGGTGTACTGATTAGGCATGGGCAATTTACAGACAATGTCTCTGTGTGATCAGTTGTGGTACTCTGTATTAGTCTCATTCTGGTGCAACAGAAGCTTTGATGAGTGGTGATTCGGATAATTGATTGTAAATATAAGGGTACATATTTTGCATTTAGTAAGAGGTTACATTACCGTAGGATGTGACAGCCTTTGGGATTTCTCTTAAGATCTATGACCTCTTCAGCCATGTGTATTTAACTATGATTACAGTACCACACCTGAGATTCCTCCCATTGAATGTCATCTAAGACCAATTACATAGCCGTTGATGGACCCCAAGATAAAAGTGCCACTACTGTGCCAGTGTCCAGTGCTGTGCCAGTCATTGATGTGGTTATTTGGTCGAGAGGCTGGTGTTGGGCCATTGATTGATATTCTCCCTTGATTGTTAGCATAGTGCTCTCCAGAGCAATGGGATCTAGCCTTCAGGGGAAGTGGCTTCCAGGTAAATTCCAACTGCATTGTTCCAAATCTGGTCTCTGAAGTATGTCCTGTTTCAGCATTAGGGTGTTACTTTCAAGTTCTGGGAGACAACCAAGGGCAATAGCCTGTGTAATTTTGGAAATCTCGTGAACCACCCTGGCCAATAACACAAAGGATGGTTTCTCCTGTCTGGCACTGTCGTGTTTAAAGAAATATTTTTCAAGTACAGTGCATACATTCATGGATCACTGATTATCTTGGATGAAAGACTCATTGTATTTAGTTCTCCTTATGAACAGCTGATGGAAAAATATGTTTTAGTATTTAATATAATTAAAAATATTAATGGGTACAATTACAGAGCAACTATAACAAATGAGCAAGTGAAGATTCCAGAACTATTTAGTAAAATTTGGAATATATATTTCATAACATCTCATAAACTCAGAATATTTCTAAGAATTATATTTAAAGGAAATAATTGGACACCCATAAACATTGCTTTAAAAAACCTTTCCGTTTGGATGACACAAAGACATCTTAAAACACTGTGAGGAAATGTAAGGTGATTAAGCTTAGGTAGACAAAAGGTAACTTAATCCTGGTGCTTTTCCACGGGGAGGAGAAAATCATATTTTTCAGATTTCTGGAATGTATTTCTTTGACAAGCTGGCAGTTTTCCTTATGAAGTGGAAGAGGATGCCAAGTTCTTTATTCAAAGGTCTAGTCATGTCCCAGCCTCTCTGCTTGGTAACTTCTCCAGTAACATTTCCTGACCTCTTATTATGTGTGCCTGGGGTAGATATGATTTTCATGGAAGATCTCATTTCATCCTCACTATATGTAATTTTCCAAATGATCATTATATGTCAAGTTTAAGAGGTTCAAATTTACAGTCGGTAGCTAATTCACTCACTCATGGGGGGCTGTGCCTGTCACCGATCTTTTACGTCTCACCTGCTAAGCTTTGCACCTTTATATTCAAACACACTTCCCAGGCATCTGCATAAGATAGCTGATAGGGAAAATGGGACAGGAATACAGTCCTAGAAATACTAAATATGATTGGTATTCTTGACATTTTTCTTTTTATGTACTCTTTCTCTTTTATTATAGTATTAGAGAGCTAAAAAAGGGTTTTATACTTTTCATTTCCAAATGTAGTGCATAAAAATGTGATGAACTTGTACCAAGGGGCATCTGAGTACATATATGACAAAATGCATGAAATCTGGTGGGGAGATGGGGGAGGGTGTTCATGTGGAGAGGGAAGGAAATATGATTAGTTTTATTGTATGAAATGCACAAAACTCAATAAAGAATATGCATAAAAATAAAATGTATAATTGTAAAAAATATATAACTGTAAAACTGTTTTCATGGGTTTCAGTAGACATAATAAAGCCTTATGTATTAAGGAAAAAAAAAGACAGCTTATAGGCTTACTCCACCAACTATAGGAAGACAGAGTTATGGGTGTCAGAATGTACAACAAATGCAAGGTATCTCCTTATTCTTCTGGGGATTTCTCATAGGGGAAGCTACCTCTCATAAATGAGATGCAAACCTGTTTTCTGTTTGAAGGGGAGAATCTGAAATAAGGATTCTTTTGGGTTATTCGATAGTCTCCATATTTTGTTGATACATTGTCCCAAGCAATCCTTGATTGCTCACTTATAGACGCCAGGGTACTGAACTCGAAGAATGCTGGTCTCTTTCATTGCTCTTGATATTTTGTTGGTAGCAAAATCTGGAACAGTTCTTCCCTAAGCCTGAAGAACAGCAGTGAGCAAGCCTTCCTCTCGACTTCTTCTTGCTACCATTTTTCAAGGGGTTCAAGCATTGTTACTTCTTTTTTTCACCACAGTACATGCTTTTAAGTTATAACTATGTGTTTCTATGTAGAATTGGTAATTCAGTGTTTTGGTTAAAGTACTTTACTTGGAAAATATATTCCAGAGGGTTTTTTTTTCCTCCTTCAACTAATTTACAAAAGGATTTTAGAATATAATCCACTTGTAAATTGGGGCTAGTTGTATAACACAGAGGTTTGGGGATCATTTTTTTATATCAGATTAGATTGAATATTCTTGTTAATTTGAATCCTGTGATATATATGAAATTGTGTACTGCAGTTAGTTGAGCACTTCAGTTTTTATAAAAGCATAATTCCAATAGTATGTAAATGTAATATAACTTTGGAGACTTAGATTCAGTTTGTTCATTTCAATGTTAATTTATTTAAGTTTTAGATATTTTAAAATAGGTTTCTGTGCATAGGCCTGATAATGTTTTTTATTTCAGTTTCATTACATTTTGAAATGAAATTTACTTTTAAATAGACTCTAAGGTGATGTTAGTTAAATTATTACTAAGGAGTTTGGATGCTTTGAAAAAAGTATACTTGTCAATGAATAAACATAATATAATGTTAGTAGTATCCATTTATAATGCAGTGTTTGAGGACCTGTGATGCAAATTAATTTCGCCATACAGAGTGATAGTTTCAGCAGCAATAGGGTTTTACAGAAGATAATAAAAATCTGTTCTTTTGAGCAATTACCTTCTAGTGTGTGCTGTATTACAACTTCTGTTAGAGGAAAGCCCCATTGCAAACCCTAGTTTTCAAATCTTAGAGCCATTGGAGAATTGGAAGAGATTACTCTAGTTTATCATTCATTTGAATTTTGCTCCCAGCATGCATGTTATTAGAGATGTTTGCCATTTTACTCTTTATCTTTGTATGTGTATTTCCCCACTTAAAAAGAAGCAAATTAGGGGCTGGAGAGGTGACTCAGTGGTTAAGAGCACTGGCTGCTTGTGCAGAGGAACTAGGTTCGTTTCCTAGTGCCCACATGGCAGATTTGAACTGTCCGTATCTCTGGTTCTAAGGGATCTGGCGCCCTCTTCTGGCCTCTATAGGCATTACACTTACATACATGTAGGCAAAATTCATAGACCTAGAATAAAAATAAATTTAAATATATTTAAACAATTTAAAACGCGGTAATTAATATACATGTTATACTTATCTGTGTATTAGTTGTTTTTATTACCTTTGTGACCAAATATCTAACAAAAAGGCAACTTTAGGGAAGAAGGATTTATTTTGAGTTTAGGAAGTCCATTGTGGTGGGACGGCTAGTCACATTTCACTCTCGGTTAGGAAGCAAAAAGAGATGAATTCTGGTGTTCCACTTCCTTTCTCTTTTTTTATTCACTTCAGGACCCTAGCCTATGGAATGGTACTGCCTATATTTAGGGTATGTCTTCCCACTTGAGTTATGTTTATCTGGAAACACCTTTACAGATAGTCAGAGATTTCCTTTAGTGATCTAAAATCCAATCAAATTGCTAGTCAAGAAGAGCCATTACACCCTATTAAACAAGAGTTTTAATCTTAACATCCTCAGTAAAGTAGTAGTAAGGTTTGTGGATGGTATTTTTCGTTGTTACTCATTAACTTCATTATTTTTCTATGACAACGTATACTAAGCTATATAATTTTTAATGAGTTATGAACCAGATATTTTGAAGATTTTATTTATTTTGTTAGTATTAGTGATTTTTCTGCATGTATGTATGTGCACCATGGGAGTGTCTGGTACTGATGCAAGCCAGAAGACATTGACTTTCTTGACTGCAGATATGGGTGGTTGTAGGCCAGTATGTGGCTGCTAGGAACCAAATGATCTTAACTACAGAGCCATCTCTCCAGCCCCAAGCTTTGTAATTTTTAATGTGTCCAGACAATTCCTTTGTTTTTGGAATTTGGTATATACACATCTTCCCAAGAGACATGAAAAGGAAAAAAAAAGAAAAGGAAAGGAAAGAAAAGAAAACCACCAACAACAATAGAGCTCAGAAGTCTATTTGGGATGGAGGGAGATCTTACTTCCATTTACTTAAGGAGAAAGAAAAGGGAGAGATAGAGTGCATGAGAATCACAGGGTTTGGGTTGCAGGTCCGAGAAAAAAGGGGAAATAATTTGATTAAAAAAATCTGTGAAGAATTATGTTGGAATTTTAATAGATACAGCATAGAATTTTTTGGAGATTGTAATCTTTTTAACTTTTTAAAAAATTAAAAATTATTCTAATTTTATATGTATGAGAGTACTGCTTGCATGCATATAAGTGCACCCATGTCCTGCAGTGCTGATAAACACCTCCATCTCCGGTGGAGGACAGAAGAGGGCATCGTGTCCCCTGGAACTGGAGTTACCTATGTTTAGCCACCACATGGGTGATGGGATTCAAACCCTGCCCTTCTACAAGAGCAGTCAGGGCGCTTAACCACTGAGCCATCTTTCCAGCCCCTGCAATGCATTTGTAGATTAATTTTAAATTTTTTCTTATTTTTATTTTATGTGTATGAATATATTGCCTACATGTATGTAATTACACTTGTATTGTGCAATGAATGCCCTTGGAGGTCAGCAGAAGGTGTTGTATTCCCCTGGAACTGGAGTAAGTTGTCATGTGGGTGCTGGGAACCGAACCTGGTCTTCTGGAAGAGAAGACAGTGCTCCTAACCATTGAGCTGTCTTTCCAGACCCTCTCAATTGATTTTTGTAGGATGGCTATTTTGTCATTAATCCTATTGATCCATGAACATGGGAAGCTCTTCAATTACTTTCTTCAGTGTACTAAAGTTTTTATTATGCAAGTCCTTCACTTCCTTGATTCAATTTCCGAGATATTTTATCTTGTTTGAGGCTTTTGTGAATGGAATCATTTACCTGATTTCTCTCTCAGTACGTTTGTTGGTATATGGGAAGGCTATTACTTTCATGTTAATTTCATATCCTACTTTCTTACTGAATGTGTTTATCAGCTCTAGAAGTTTTCTGGTGGAGTCTTTAGGTTTTTATGTATAGAATCATATCATCTGCAAATAAGGATACTTGACTTCTTCCTTTCCAATTTGTATTCCCTTTATCTCCTTTATTTGCCATATTACTCTAGCTAAGACTTCAAATACTATATTGAACATGAATGGAAAGAGCAGACATCCTTGTCTTGTTTCTGATTTTCATGGGAATGCTTTCGGTTGTAGGCCTATGGTGTATTGCCTTTATTATGTTGAGATATGCCCCCCTTATCAAGATTTTCCATGACATTTATCATGAATGAGCGTGGGACTTGCCACAGGCCTTTTTTGTATCTAAAGAGATGATAATGTTTCTGTTTGAGTTTGCTTATGTGATGGATTACATTTATTGATTACATAGGTTGAACCCTCACTACATCTCTGGATGAAGCCAATGTGATCATGGTGGATATTCTTTTTGATGTGTTCTTGCATTTGATTTGTGAATATTGTTGTTTTCTCTGCAGGGAGAAATCAAGCTGGTACTGACTTCAAAGTTTCATCTCTACCGGCTGGTTTTCATAGTGCTCATCTGTAGTGAGGCTTACTTCTTGCTCCTTCTCTTCTCCCCAGTGTTGTCTTAGTAACGCACTTCTAGAACTTCCAGAGAAATGAGTAATAGTCTTCTGTCCCTCTGGAAACACATCCCATCCATTCCGTGACTATGTAACAATTGAGGCAGCCATTTTATTTTGAAAAACATTTTTTTTATTTTCAAGTTTCTCCATTATGATTGTAAAAATAAATGCATTAAGGCAACTTTGAGTATATTTATTTTTTATTTTTTTCAAAGATGTAGAAATTCTAAGTCAGTTGCTATGGCTGTTCAGAGACTTCTGATAACAACTGGAAAATCTGCCAACCCATTCTCAATTTTCTAATTTCTATTTTTTATTAGAAAAGTATAAAAGAACATTAGTGTTGGGGTACTTGCCATACATGGCAGGCATTTACCTTTATCTCATTTTATCCTCAAAGTTCTCAGAAGTAGGCAGTATTCTTGCTGTCTCTGAGATAAAGGAAATGAAGCTTAGAGAGGTAAATTAACTTGCTTAAAGTCACAGAATTAGTGACAGGATCAGAAGTCAAATCCTGACCTGATTTGCAGCTGCATATGAATGTTCCTCTGGTATTTTTCTATCACATTCCTCTAATCACAAAATCGTTCTTTGCTAAAGAATAGGTTATTTAGAATTTAAGAGTATTTGAAATGTCTCAGGATTTTATTTTACTCTGCTTCTCTACCCAGTACCAAGCGTAACCATTTAACATCTCACTGAGAACATTTGTGTTCTTTGGCTGAAGACTTCAGACTGCCCGACTAGCCATGCCATATGATACTTTATCAGCAAGCTAAGTATGTCAGAAACTGGAAAATTTAGAGTACCCCGCTCCCAGCTCCCATCTAGAGGATTATGAATTGGGGTTTAGAAAAGTCTCTGTGGGTGGGCCTGTTTATTCATTTGTCTAATTCCAGAAAAGGGTTAATGGATTTTTATGTGCATCAACTTCAGTAGAAACTCCAAACATTGTACGATATGAATAGAATCTTCTTCTTAACCAAATGTATATTCCTTTGAAGACATATGCATACGTATACACATATGCTGTTGTGCATATGCATTGTCCTAGTCACATGGGGCTGCTATAACAAAGTGCAGTATTCCGAGTAGATTTAGCAGCAGTTAATTTTGCTTTGGAATTTGAGAAGTCCAATGTCATGGTGGTAGACTATTTGGTTTCATGAGGACCCACTTTTTGGTTTGTATACTGTCCACTGGTCAGGATGTCCTCATACAGCAGAGACAGAAAGTTCTGATACCTCATACTGTCCTTGTAACTTGACTAAGTTTTATCATGAGTACTTCATCTAAACATCATTACTTCCCAAGATTCCTATCTTCTAATACAGTGACTATGGGATTTGGGCTTGAACATATACATTTTGGGAAGATATAAGCCTTCAACCTATAACAGTTGCTTTCATAACTTAATGTTTGAGTACATAAAACATGTGTTGGGCAGTAAAGATTTTAATGTCATGTGTTTAAAGATAAGAAGAAAGCAGTTGATAGAAGATAGCTGGTAAGTTGTGAACACATATAAACAATGTATTGTTCATATATCTGTCATAATCATTTCAGACTTTGGTAATAAAGTGGCACAAATGAGGTAACATAACTGACAGAAATTTATTGTTCTGTCAAATAGGAAGTTCAAAATCAAGGTACTAACAATTTTGTGTTTAGTGAAGGCTCATTCTTTGCTTCACAGATGACCTTTTGCTGCATGGTCACATGGCTGAAGGAATAAATAAGCTTCATTTGATTCCTGCTATAAGGGTACTGATCCCATTTATGGGGCTTCCACCCTCTTCACATAATCACTTTCCCAGAGGCCTCCACCTCTTAACATTTTCACATTGAGAATTAGGTTTCACTCTATAAACTTTGGAGATACACAGTCATTCAAGCCATAGCAACACCTTAGCACTGAGCATGGCTCCAGACACAAAGGTACTTCATAAAGGTATATTGAATGAATGAATATAAAACTCGTGGATGTGTTCTTTGAGTTGGCTGTTACCTTAGAGGTAAAGTAGATCTGTTTGACTCCGTTAGGAAAATTACAGTAGAAAAATGATAATTTGCATCCATTCAATTTGTAAAATAAAAGCCTGAAAATTCAAACTCTCATATTTCTGCTCTTGAAAATATAGGTAGGTGTAATCTTTGAAAAGCATCATTTCAAGTTAAAGATGTGGTAAACTATAATGAAAATAACTATGTTTTGTGTTGTAGCAAATCTTCTTTAATATGTAGACTCTAGAGAGACTCTAATCTGTGTGATTATATGAGCTTCCTGTGTCAGCCCCAACAGGCTGAAAAATAACAGAAACTTCTTTTCTCTCTGTTCTAAAGGCCAAAAGTCTGAAATTCCGATATTGCTAGACCTGTAATGTCTGCAGTAGCTGTATTTGAAATTCGGTTCTTACCGCGTTCAGTTTCTGGTGATATCATCATGTGATTTAGTTTGTGAGTACATAATACTAATCTCTCCTTCCAAGTTCATATGGTCTTCTGCTTTTCCTGTTCTGACTCTCCTTTGTGTGTCTTTAATATGGGTATTTATCATTGAATTTATGGCTGACAAAATGATCAAATATTTATCTGAGTGTGATCTCATTTTGAGAACTTAATTTATATTTACAGAGACTCTTTTGCTAACTAAGATGACATTTATAGATTATGGATGTGGGCATAACTTTTTGGTGAACACCATTCAGTCTCTCATTCAAACTGATGTATCAAGTAGTGATACTTGTATACTTGTACTGAAACTAACCATGACCTTAATGTTTTTCTTCTTCTTTTTTTTTTTTATTTTTTTGGTTTGCTCTTCTAGTAATTCCTTAGATGGTAGGTTATTTATTAATACCTCAACAACCAAGAAGTTGATAGAAACCTGTTTATAGCATTGTTACTCTATGACATGGCTTAAAGTCTATTTTGTTGAATGTTCTCGGTATGGTTGAAAACATAAAATTATATTCTGCATTCAGTTGAGGCATTCTATATACACAATTTAGCTGAAATGTTTTGGTAATGTTGTACAAGTCCTTTACTTCCTGTATGTTTTTCTGTTTACTCAGTTGATCAGTTACTGAAAGAGGCATAATGATGTGATTGATCATAATTGTGGATTTGTCTATTCAACTCCATGGGGGACAGCATTTTATTGGGGAATCAAACCCCTGGACTGCCCTTTTCTAGTTCTGTCAGTTTTTACTTCTGATTTTTAAAACATGGCTATTAGCTTTGTATACATTATGTAGATTATGTAGTCCATATTTTTTTATCTTTTAAATGATTTTTAACTTTATTTTTTATTTTGTGTATGAGTGTTATGACTGCATGTGTATACGTGAATTTGTGTCTTTAAGTACATTCAGAGGACAGAAGAGGGTTTCTGATTCCCTGGAACTGGAGTTATGGATAGTTGTTAGCTGCCATGTGTGTGCTGGGATTCGAATCCTGGTTTTCTACAAGAATGGCCAGTAGTCTTAATTGCTGAGCTATTTCTCCAGCCCCTATGTATTACTTGTTAAATTTAATTCTTTCTTGTCTTCCTATACATTAAAAACTCTTATTGAAATTCTAATAATTTAGTATATATGCTTTATTATGACTTTCTATGGTTACTTTAGGGTTAATCTGTAACTTATAAGCTGGCTTCATGATGTTATAGACATTCTTATATGAACACATTATATTAGCATAGTTATCTTCCTTTATTTTGTCATATTAGTATACGTTCTCCTACATGTAAGTCTGATGCTATACTGTATTATTTTTTAGTCACATAGACTTAAGGAAAATAAAGTTTAAAGCAGGCATGTCATCGTGCATTCCACAATATCTTCATAGCTTCATACATTTGTAGATGACAGCATTATGTCAGAGTGTCAAAAGTTTGAACATGTCTGTAATGCTCTATATATTCATACTCCATTTTTGTGCACAGTACTAGAGCTCTTTACCGCTTTATGTAGGCTTCAATTAATACATGTTATCAAATTCCCTTAGCTGGAAAAAAATCACGTTTAATCATAGCACAAATAATTTTCATTGAATTTTTATATTTATTTGTACTTCTTTTCACCTTGGCCTTTGAAATACATTTCAAGTACAAAATTCTAAATGATAGTATTTTTCCTTTCTGTGTTAACTTTCCTTCAATACCTAAAATACGTCCTGCATTGATTTCTTTCTTTTTTTTTTTAAGTTAGGGTCTTACTATGTGGCCCCAGCTGTCTGGAAACTCACTTTGTAGATAAGGCTGGTTTGGATCTCGTCGAGGCCCACTTGCCTTTGCCTCCCCAGTGCTAGGATTAAAGGTGTGCTTTGCTTTTTATTGGTTTTAATGAGAAGTTCAAAATTTAAAACTCTGATGTCCTCTGTACTATGTCTTCCCTTTTGCATACTTTCAATTCTTTATCATCATCTTAGATATGTTTAATGTTAATTAATTAATTGTTAGTTCTTTACAGTGCAGGGAACCATATCAAGGCCTGCAAGAATGCTAGGCAAGCATGCTCCAACTGAGCCATATATTCAGCCTTTAAACATTTGTTCTTAATTTATTTTGTGTATTGTTCATAGAATCTTTATACTTGAATGTTGATGGAGTTTATGATATCTGGAAATTCATCATCCATTTGCTTGGTTAAAGTGTTACATTATGTAGCTCAGGCTGGCTCCAAACTTGCTATCCTCCTGCTTCATTCTCCCAAGTGTTAGGTTTATAGACTTGTTCCTGCATGCAGTGCTAGCAGACTGATTTGCATTGTTTCTCATTTCATTGAGGTGCTACTCACTTTTTAACCTTCTCTCCCTCTTGTTATCTCACATGTGTTGTTTCTTCTACCATTATTTTAATTGCCCTCCTTTTCAGTTTTGTAGCGTGTTAAGTTCATACGGTTAACTTTTGTTGCAGATAAGACATTTTCCACCTCTATAATTCTATTTTATTATTTATTTCTCCTGTCTTATTTTTCTGCTTATTTGATAATCTAGTAATTTTCCTTTAGTAGATATTATAATATGATACTTTTAACTATTAGATATTGGACATCTTTGAGAATGGTAATTGTTTTCCAGTACATTCTTTTTCATCATTTTCACACACTGGGGATTTAACCCAGGGCTTGGTAAATATTAGAGAAGTGCACTGCTCCTGAGATATGTATTATCCTAGAGCCCCAAGTAGCTAAATATCATCAGCTTGATCTTTTTGAGACTTGTTTCTAGTCTTTTATTGCATGAATCTAGAAGAGCACTTGCTCCAGGGCTAATTAATCATACTCCTGAAGTGTTCTGGTATAAAGGCTTACTGAAATCTCGTCTCCCCAACTAATCAGAGCTGAAATATGTATCAGTTGTGAACAATCTCCACGAGTTACATTTTTGCCTTCTCTGATCCTTCATCTTGGCCCACTCTAATGGAGTCTCCTGTTTGCATGTGCAGATTGATATTTAGCAGTATCTCAGGTTGACGCCGTAGTGGATTTCGGGAACTATTTTTCTGTGCGGATTACTCTCCTCTGGTACCACATCATAAATCCAGAGTGCCTTGGCCTCTCTGACCTCCCATTTCTCTTTTCCACTTCTGCAGTAATGCAGCACTCTGCAGGGTTTGTCCTCTTTCTGCTCTGAAGTGTGGGATGTGCTTCCTCACACGTAGCCTGATGGCTATGGGGCTCACTTAATTTGTTTCCTTTACTCACATGGATCACAACCCTCTGCGGCCTGTTGTCCAATGTTGGAAAACATTTGTTTCATATATTTTCTCTGATTTCCTAGTTGTTTACAGATGGAGGGCTAATCTGCTACCAGTTACTTCTTTATGGCCAGAAGCAGAAGTGCCTTACATAGCTTTATCACTGGATGGAGTGCTTGGTTGTTAGTCTTTAGTTAATAGACTCTTGCATTTTCGTTCATTTTTTTCCCCTGGGTGTAGTAGTTTAACAGTAACCTTTCTTAATTACTGCATGAACAATAATAAGGTGTGTGTGTGTGTGTGTGTGTGTGTGTAAAACCACAAAGTAATCTTGAAAGTTTAATCAGTCATCTTATTTTCCTTCTGTTTTTTGAGATACATATATGCATGAGATGAATTTACATGCTGAATGCTGAATTTGTATATAGTCTATTTCAAGGAAAAGAAGATCGTTATAATTTTGACCTACTTTTCCTCATTGGATTTTCTTCACTAATAGCTAAGTGTTTTGATAGTGTAAAGCAACATTTTATTAGTTTCTTAAATCCCTTGCTATGCTGTTTGCAGAATGAAATTTTTCACTATTTATGTCATAGTGGAGAATATAGAATATGAAAATATAATTGTCCACTTCTCCTAACTGCAATTTTAATTGAAATACTCTCACAAGATGCATTTCTTTTCTCCTAAATGTAAGTTAAGCCTCTTTTGAGTTCAGAGCTAAAATTAAAGAGCTTTTCAGATTGAGTCCCCAGGATACTCGGTTTTTCATTCAAGGTAGCACTATCTCATTTTTACATTTCCTGTGTTGTCTCTGTAGATGGCTAGAAAAGCAATACTTCATGAGAACGATGGGTTACTGCCAGTACCCCTCTGTGAGATGGTTATTAAAAGCATGCCCTGTCTTCTATTCAGAGTGCAAGGTTTTCAGTGATCTTATATACTTGAGCTCTTCTGACACAAGGGAGAGGATAACTAAACAGCTCTCAAAGCTAGCTTTATAGCCTTTCATAACATTTGGCATTTCAGTGAACTAGGTAAGGTGGTTCTTAATCTTTCTCTACCTCTCTATCATTAACGTGGTTGATCGTGGATGAGAGCTGCAGTCAAACAAAAATGGAAACTTTGTAATTTATGTATAGCTTTAAAAAGGCAAAGAAATGAAGGATTATTGCAGTTGGTGTAGTCTCTGATACAATTAATATCAAATGCATATAAATCCTATTAGAGATCTGTCATGGGTGAAAAAGGAATATGAAAAATGCGTGACCTATCTTTATTAGATTCAGTTAGAGAGAGACCATACAGAGCTAAGGAGCTTTACGAACTGCATATTAATCATAACCAGTCTTCTGAGATAAACCTATTTCTTGTAACTTATCAAAGCCATACAGATTAGTCATTCCCTTTGGTAAAGGAATGTTTTACATATTGTTCTGAGTTTTGAACATTACAGCTTTAAAAAGTGATTAACAGATATTTTAATACTAAAATATATCTCACTGAATTATGTAGCTTAGACAGCTATTATACGGTAATGGCACCTCAATATGGAGATGGGCTCATTGTCAAAGCCTCTCCATCATTGTTTTGTTGCATACTGAACAAGGTACTCTAGGGGGTGGTATTGGCGGCCACACAAAAGAACTTTGTTACAACAAGCCATCACTAAATTGTGCAGAAATATTTCTTTCTTAAATCTTTACTTTAAGCGACTATTGGTAGATGCCAGCACCGTTTTTTTTGAATGTCACTTTCAATTCCTGAAGTCTTTCATCTCTTTGAGAAGGAGGAGAATTAGCTTAAGGGAATGGTTAGACCATCGTGTTCATGCACAGTATTACTAAAGATAGTGGATGTAGAACAGTTATATTCTGACAAAAACAATTAAGATGGTATTTTAAAAATAAGAGAAAGAAAGGGAGAGAGTTTCACAAGATTATGAAACTTTTAGGTAACACATAAAGCATAGCAATTACAAGATGGATTTTTGCCTTTTTAGCCTCAGAGCTTAAGAAGTTGATTGATTTTAAACATTTACTTTCTTCCTATTGCAATTTAGGTACCCAAAATATATTGGGTTGTGCCCCACAAATTATAGATTTATTTCACAATGAAGATTTTTATATGTAATGACATTATATATTTGTTTTTATAGTTCCAGAATGATAGGCTTGTTTAAAAAGCAAAAAATACAGAAGCATATACAATAAAAACTTCTTTCTCTACCCATCCTACACTGCAGGGGAAGATAATATTAATAATTCTTCTAAGTATTCGAATAACTCACATAGTGGTGGAAAAGAGAAAAGTGAGCTAATAATAAACCTGCAGCCCCACGAGTGATTTCGAAGTGACTATCCCTGTGTAATGAACACTCAGCTCAAGAAATGAACATTTGAATCACTTCCCAATTCCTTTGATTTCCTCAAAAACAGCGACATATTTACTTGAGAAAACTCTATTACCACCTATTTTTTTAACTTAAAATTGATTCACAATACATCTTTTATGAATTTCCTGTTCTTATTTGATGTCGTTTTATTTTTAGTTTTTATTGTTCAGCTAACAGAGACATCTATAGAGAATATATAATTGACTTAAATACACAGAATACTATAATATAGTGTACAATATAATCAGTTAACACACCCATTCAAATACTGATAGACATTTGATTTTCACTCTAAACCCTCTTGCAGTATATTTCTTTTATGCATAAGCATGTATTTGTTTTTGGCATATGGAATTACTGCATCATAGTGTATGTATAGATTGTGCTGCAAATGTTTGTCCAAGGATATAGATTAATTTTATGCCCTACTAGTGGAAATGCTCATCATCACTTACATCAATAATATTTTTTGAAAATATTTTTATAAGTAATTTAAGATGTATATATTATGATACTTTTACTTTTCAAATCATACCATTAATAATCCTGTATATCAATTTACATTTGTCAAGCCACAAACATTTATATAGAAAATGTGATATAATGTAGACTCTGATTTAATTAGTTATTGTTCTTAATCTTAAAATGCTAAAGGATCTCCGTAGCATACATTGTGTAATTTACAGAGTGAAAGAATTTTTATTGTTAACATGTATAATACTTCTATTAGTTTAGCCATGCAGAACAGAGGAGTATATTTATATCCAGATAACATAATTTCTGGATAGGTTCTCTTTTAATGACCTTTTTCCAATGTTATCTATGTCCCTTGTCTCAGATGTCATCTTCACACTTTTTTGATACCATCTACTTCCTATTTTTTTCCTAAAGCACCTGTGTGTTTAAAAAGATTATTTTTATTTTATGTGTATAAATGTTCCTGCAAGTATGCAAGTGTACCTGTGTCATGCAGTGCCCGTAGAAACCAGAAGAGGGTGCCAGGTCCTCTGGATCTGCGGTTATGCGTGACTGTTAGCCTCCATGTGGTTGCTGGCAACCAAACCCTGTCCTCCCAGTGCTCTGAAACCCAGCCAGTGTTCTCAAATGCTGAGCCGTCTCTGCAGCCCTACGGGTGCGTTTCATCCATCTGGATTCTCCTTCTTTTTTTATATTCCCATTTTCTTGTCTCAGTAATTTTGTCTAGTTTCTGAGTTTTTGTGGCAGACTCTATTTGTCTTCCACTAATCTTTTCCTGACAAGATGAATTCATGCTATCTACTTTATATGGGCACTTCTAAACTGTATCTTCAACACAAATGTTGTATGTAATTTTGGGCCTTACATGTTCAGAAGCTTAACCTGTAGTTCGTCAAATTAAAATTTTAAAGGGGAATTTACAGTATTCTTATTCATTGTCTCTCCTTGTCCCCCTAGTCTTCTTTACCAGGCAAATGCCCCAGCTTCTCACTTTCGTCACTTTGTAAATATAGAGTAGAAGGAAGTGTTTGATTAAGCTCTCATAACGGGTAAAGAATAATTTCTCTTTGCTGGTTAAGTGAAGGATAAGGGCAAGACAGTCACATTTTGTATGTCTCTTATTAGGCAAGGAATTTCTTGTACTATAAACATGAAATATTGCTAATTTTAATATTTGTTCTATAAGTGCAAATCATTTTACAGCCATAATTTGGGATAGCTAGGCAAGTTAATTTTGGAATATTGTGAAAGCAGCAGTAGATCATTCTAATTGAAGAATGAACATTGTCCAAGTCTTTATAGCATTCCAAAAATAAAGTTATAAATATATGCTGAAATTTCAAAATAATTTATTCAGCATAAATAAGTGATAACTATCATCTTGGAAGTAATTTCTTTGGGTAATAAAAAAAAAAAGCATGTCTTTCCAATCAGGCGTGCATATACTCTGAGACCAAATACAGTTAGTTTCAATCTTTTGAGAATAACTCTACTTTGCAAGAATGTCATTTTAAAATGTGGAAGCATTATGAAATGAGGAGAGCCACTGAAATCCTTTAATATTCACTGATATACTACCAAGAAATGGGCTGACACTGAGCTGAACTCCGGGTGATGACCATGGCAATTATACCAAGTATATTTTTGGTACCTACTGTGTTTTAGGTACGGGTGTTTCAGTTAGTATGTGTATTTAAAATGGGTGCAAGTGGAAAATACATAAATTTATACATATACCTCCATCCATGTACCTACAGAAATGAAATGCGTATATGAATATATACATGTGTTTATACACATAAATCACTTGTCATAAGTTCACTTTAACAGAAACATGTGTGGGGTCATATATACTTAAAACCTCTGAAATGTAATTTTAAACTTAAAAGTTTTGGGTGTTCCAACTTGAATTTCATTGACAACTTATTATATTCGGAGAGAGAAAATTATTGGAAAAATAATATGTAAGCGAAAGGAAAATTCCACAAACAAATTATAGAATTCTGAATACTGTGGTAGATGTTAAAAATACAATTGTTAGGTTTATTAGGAAAATAATCAACAAACATCCTATGAAGATACACCCGTATGCTTTACAGTGCCAGCTAACACAACAAAACAGAGCTCTTTATTCAAATTTCACCTTCTAAACTGTCCATGTTTCTCAATTATAGTGATGGTGAATAATGGGGTAAGTCAGTAGAGGGCAGATTTCACATAATTGGATAAGGTAATTTCCTATACTTTGTGATTTGAAGGCTATTTTGAGATCTCATCTGCCTTCCTCTTTACATAACCAGAAAGATGCAACATTATTCCACTCAACAGATAATAACATTAGAAGAAATATTTCCAGAGAGTCACTGTTATAACACCCATACAGTACTTTACCTAGAATTTTACATCGAACCTTATGTCCTCTTTCATTTGATTTACATATTTTAAAATAGGTGCTCAGAAAGAACCTGGTTCAGGGTGAAAGTAATGAGAAATTTTCAATCTGAGGTTGAAATTTTATGGTGGAAACATTCTATGATGATTGCCTGTGGCAGCATGTTGGAGCCACAAAAAAGTCCAGGTAGAGCGTGTTCCCATAATTTACCAAGTTTCTTCCAGTTCTGGTCCTTCAGATTACTAAAGAGATAAGTTGTTAATGGATCATGTTTACCTTTAGTATTTATCTCCTGAATTCTTCGGGCACCCAGTCCTTTTGGGAATGAATTAAAATAATTAAAAATGAATCTAACAGATGCTATACATATACCCTTGCCTCAGTCCCTTAATTTGTTGCCCTCAGATTTGGTCAAATGAGGCCTACCCCAATCATTCTATTTAAAATTGCAATCTCCATCCATTGCACTTCCTACTCTGCTTGATTTTTCTACATAGCACTTCTACCTAAGATTTGTGTGCAGAAATATATGTATATATTCATGTATCTGTGCATTTATTTGTGTACATAGATGAATTTAAAAGTGAGAACATGTGTTTTCTATATACCCCCACTTAAATGTGCAGAAAGTTGGCTAATACCATACCTAAAAGCAGTAGGTGCCCCAAAATATGATTGGTATTTTAGTTTATTGCCATGATTATCATTAGGGAACTTGCCTTACTGTTACCTTTTTTCATACGGTATCAGTGAATTGTCAAGTATTTCAGTGGCTCATTTTCTTATTTCTCACAAAGTGGACTTATATGTTTACAAATCAAGTTATATGTCTTTTATTCTTTCAACAAGGAATGTTCAGTGTACATATCCCAGATTGATGACTAAAAGTCAAGTCAATCAAAGAATGGAGAGTGGGCTCAATGGTTAAGAGCACTGGCTATTCCTGCAGAGGACCCAGATTTGGTTCCTAGCACACACAGCAGCTACTAGCTCTCTGTGACTCCTGTTCTGTGGGACCTGATGCCCTTTTCACAAAACATTTATATGCATAAAATAAAAATAAAGAAATAAAAGGATAAGCCACTCAAATAATTAGGAAGGCAGAAAACAGATAATTAATCTAGTTCAGATATGGAGACTTCAATATTGAAGATATCTTATAAATATTCAGCTGTAAAAGTTAAACAGGTGGGGCTAGATAGGTGGCTCAGGAGATGAGAGCACTGGCTGCTGTTGGTGAGGACCCAGGTTTGGTTCCCAGCACCTACATGGCTGTTAAAAACTATTATTTTCAGTTCCAGTGATATACTACCCTTTTCTGGCCTTCATGGGCATTGCACACATGGGTGCTCTTTACATACATGCTGGCAAAACACTCATATACATAAATTAAAAATAAATAACTTTTACAAACTAAAAGAAAATATATACAGGCAGAATAAAATTTTAGAGTTAAATCTGAGCATGTTGTGCATGCCCGTAATCTGAAGACTTGGAAACTAGAGGTAGAATTGGGGCCTAAGTGCAAATCATGGCTGAACAGTAAATTTGATACTAGTCAGGTCTACAGACACCTGTTTCAAAAACCAAAACACAAATCAAAACAGTACTCCCAAATCTTTGAATTTATTTAACAAACATATTCAGGAGTCAGACAAGGCCATACCACAAAGAGTTTGGGGACTTTATCCATGGTACATTTTGGGCAAACTTATGGGGAAAACAGTGAAGTAAGATGAAGGAAATGTTTTGTTGGTTTGCCTGGGACAGAATACTTATTTGAACCATTTTAGTGCACTGTCCCAAGTTAGTGGTTAGTGTGGTTTGTGATTGAGTAATATTCACTTGAATTTTCCTAGAATATAATTTTTTATAATGAGTTGTGTTTGGGTTTACTTACATAGGAACCCAGATGTCTGGAATTCCCTTAGTCTGATGGCCTTCAATTAATTAATTTATAACTAGGAAGCTGGGAAATAGTATAGGGGATAACAGACATAACTTGGACTATGAAAAGGAATACCAGTCAGGAATTAGTAAAACTTGATGTGGATCTGAAGATTTTTAAATCATGAGATTTCCTATGGAGGAACATGCTAATTAAGGAAAGATGTTAGCAGAGTGACTGGTGATGCTCAAGTTGACAAAGTGGGAACATTCATACTCATTATCCTCCATAGAAGAGATTTGGTGTGGTAGAAACAAACAAACCAAGAAAACCCCAAAGCCTTGGTGTGGGGAGATTGTTCACTGGGTCAAGTGCCTGGCACACAAGTGTGAGGATATAAGTTTAGACCCCAGTACCCATGTAAAAGCAAGGTTTGGTGACATAATCTATAACCCCAGTGATGGGGAGTGGAAAAGAGCAGATCCTAGGGTTTCCGTGCCCAACCACTGTAGCCTAAATGCAGTTCCAGGTTTGGTGAGAAACCCATTTCACAAAATAAACCTGAGTGTGATTAAGGAAAGACATGGAAGTCAATTTCTGGCTTCCATGTGCACATGCACATGTATACACATATACACATATACATATGCACATACAGCATACATAGAAATGTACTCTTTCTGGATCTGAGGTAATGTATGAGCATTATTTTTCATGTAAACTAAATATCACTAATTCCATCTCAAAGAGTGTTTGGTTGTCTATTGTTTTGAGATCGAGGAAGAGTAATTTTTATGACATTCAGTACTATTTACCATTCTGGTTTGTAGTTACTTTAATAAATGTGCTACTGTCGGTGATTTTTTTACAATGGCAGCTAGAAATTTAATAAATACTCAGTAAATAGACAGAGCGCCACACCTACTATTAATTCAACTCAAGTGCAGTGAAAATTAGGAAGAAAGAATTTAATGATAAAATTAGCAAAATGCACCTGTACTCTGTAACAGAATTTGTATCCCACAAATACTGATCAGTACTCTAAACAAAAGATTTTCTACTAGGCAGAAGGAAAAATGTTCATTTTTTTTGTCTAATTCATCTCATATTTCAAATGTATCCACAAGGTTCATTTGAATCTTGGTCAGCATTTACATTAAAAAGTGTATGCACTTCACAGAAATGTGGTGCTGCTTAATTGTCCATTAAAGAGGACATTTCCCGTTTCCGGTGTGAATGCTTTCTTACTCTAAACATTTTTATTAAGCCATTTATTCAACAAAAGAGGCCTGAAAAGCAAGACTGTATTTGCTTTTCAGCTACAGCTCTGTCAGGAACTTAGAAATATACTTGAAATATTATGATAAGGAAAAAAAAACACAAAAACTTTGAATAGGAACCCATCTACTCCCACTCTCCAAATCATCGTTGTCACTGGACTGTGAGATTAGATTCTGTAATATTTAAAGGATATCACCTAAAACTTGGCTGAGTATTTCTACTGTTTTTTAATTTTATTCGAGTTTTGACCAATTCATATTACACAATGTTTGTGTATCTTATTTGTATCTCTTTGTTTACTCAAAAGGTTTTTTTTTAAAATACTGAATGAATAGTACTGTGCATTTATTATATATTGTAAAGGTATTTTAAGATGTTCTTTGAGACAGATTTTAATAATTGCTTTTGCATTATTTCTTCAGTTTGCATGTAAAGTAGTAAATTAATACATTTGGATGTTCAGCTCTAAATCTAATTTCCCTACATTCCCATGTGAACTTTGTATATACCACTCCCCTAATTATTTAATGTACAAAGAATATCTCCCCATTACCACACTCCTTTTTCCTTCTCTTTACTTTAACTTCTAGAGACTAAAATACAATTACTGTTTTCCTTCTTAGTCTAATAGTAACTGGAACAGAAGTCTTCTTATTCCAGAATAAATAATTTTTCCAATTTGAAGTACGAATGTATCAGTATTTGCATTTTGTTTAAATTTTTGCTAAAATACATTTCATGAGATCTACTTTTTAATAAAATTTTAAATATACAGCAGAATGCTGTTAACTATAGAACAGTGCTGTACAGAATGTGCGGAATATTTCCAGTACTTTTTCACTTTCTTTGTGTAAAACAACTGAAAAAGAACTCTTCCTTTCCTGCTTACACAGCATCTGCCACCCACTGTTCTACTTTCTACTTTGGTTAGTTTGTTCTAGGTACATCCTGTTAACGGAAACATACAGCATTTGTCTCTCAGCAGTGACTAGCTTTCTGTTACCATAATATTCTCGCATTCATCCATTCTGTAGCATGTAACAGGATTACTTTCCTTTTTTTAATGGCTGAATGATTTTTTTATTGTGTCCATATATATTTAAGGAAGAGACTATCGTTTCTCCATTATTATTCTTGCAGTCTTGTAGAAAGTCAGTTGACCTTACATGGGTACTTTTCTTTCTGGGTTCTGTTCTTTTATCCCACATTTCTGTTTTTATGGCGGAATTACATTGATTTAATTATTCTTGCTTTGCAACATTTTAAATTTACTTATTATTATTGGGGTCAGGGAATGCATGTCACATAGCAAGGATGTGGAGGTTAGACAATAAGCAACGTTGTGAAATCTGTTCTGATTTTCCACCTTGGTATGGATTCCAGTGATGAAACAAATTTGTATGGCAGTTGTCTTCCCCTGCTAAGCCATCTCAGCGTCCCCTTTGCAATAATTTTAAATCAAGAAGGGTAAGGTCTCTGGTTGTATTATTATTAAGGTCGTATTTCCTTCCTTTTTTTTTTTAATTTAGGGTTCTTTCAGTTCCATGTTAGGATTTTTATTTTTACCAAAAATATGTCATTGGGATCTTGATAGCGTCTACATTGAATCTGTAGATTTTGGACGGGCTTATAGAAATATTTTTAAAATACTGTGCTTTAAAATTCAAGAACATGGAAGTCTTTCATCTATTTGTGTGTCCTTCGGTCTTTTCTGCAATATTTTGAAGTTTTCAGTGTACATATATTTCACGTCTGTGGAAGGTCCGTTTTAATTAATAGCCCATGGTACAGAATTACAGAGACACTGGAATGTGAAATATAATAGTGTTTTGTGTTTCTCTTTAAGCCTTCATAGGCAGAGCACACCTACTCAAATAGTCATCTTTGTTTCTGATTTACTGTTTGAAGCTTATTCTACATTGATTTGTTTTCCATTCATTAGTTATTTCAGCAAGTGTTTATTGAGTGCTTGCTATGCTCCTAGCACTCTGGCAGGGGCTGAAATACAGCTATAAAGCAAACAGAAAATAAAATTCCTTCCTTCAGGGAACTGGCATTTTAGGAGATTAAACTCCAATCTGGTTTAGTAAATTCTTAACTTTTGAAATGATTATAAGGAAGAGTTCTTTCGCAGAGCTGCCTCCTCCTCACAAATGCCACAAACGGTTTCATTTCCATTCAATTTTCTATGACAATAAGAGATGAATACCCTAGATATGATTAGGGGGCAGATGCTTGTCTACCTTTCATTTTATTCAAGAATATGAGCCAGAAAATGCTGCTAAGAAATATAGTTCATTGGCTCTAAAATACTTGAGAAGCAAATTTATGTTTAAATAAAGACAATATAAAAAATGTCATAGTTACTTGGACCCAACTTTCTCATAGGAGTAATCAGGACCATTCATAGGTGATAAGGGATCATTCCTAGTTGTTTTCTAAATCTTGTAAAAATACGAACTGGTTAACTGTACTTTGCATACAAAAATATATACTGAACACAGTTTAGACAACTTACTGCCCTCTTGGCATCTCTAGTCTCTTAGAACAAAGTTAAGAAATAATTGCTTAAGAAAACATGACAATGATAAGTGTGTGGAGAAAACAGTAGCACAGCATGTGACAAGAAAATAACTCCATTATTGTATTTATTTATTTTTTCACATAGGGTTTCACTACTTAGCCTAGCTGACTTGAAACTTAA
The DNA here is from genome assembly GCA_035773235.1 of Eospalax fontanierii. Classification (NCBI taxonomy): domain Eukaryota; kingdom Metazoa; phylum Chordata; class Mammalia; order Rodentia; family Spalacidae; genus Eospalax; species Eospalax fontanierii. Next base: position 84,558,709 of record CM069525.1, read on the forward strand.
CTATGTAGATCAGGCTGGCCAGCCTGAAACTCACAGAGATCTGCCTGCCTGTGGTGGGATTATGCACTACCACACCGGGCCCTAAAATAATACCTTTACATTCCAGCTTCTTAAACTGAAGAGATCATAGAAAGCTTTGGTATCAATAAATGTGCGATGACCAAAAATTAATTCAGAAGCAAACATATGATGGACATGAGGTGTTTCTCATCATGTTCATTGTGTTGCAACGTATGACTTCATGGCAGCCTTGCCTATGAACATAGAACATGCACACTATGCACTGTTTATGCCATCATGCCATATAGCACCATTGTTTGCTGACTGAAACCCCTTAGTTCAGACTGAAGAACACTGTATGCTGTGAATGCCCCTTTAGACACGGTTTTCTGCTCTTATAGGAACATAATGGCTTAATTATAGAAAACAAAGATGTTTCATATTTTCCTACCATCTTCCTCAGTAGGTATGCAATTAATGTATCATTGGATTGTATTGCATTCAAGCATTTGATTTAAAAACCTGCTGTTTGAGTTGCTGAGTTTCTTTTCATAGGAAAATCATTAAATAAAATATTTCTTGGAATTAGGACAGAATTTCCAATAATTTCTAAAATGGCCCCAAACCATTTTTTCTTCTGCCGTTTTAGAGGAAACATTTATATGAAAGTGGCATTGTCAGCATTGATGATTGCAAACTAAAAATATTGACCATCTGTGAAACTCATTGAAGTTGCTCTATATATCCTGTAGTATCAAATATTCTACCCAAATTTAGTACAATATATAAAAATAAATAAGCAGATCCATCTAATTAGTATGCAGATTTGTTTTAATGTTAATGAAGAGAATAGTTACATTATGGAACTAGTTTTATATATTTTATATGTTATATAACCATACCTGGAACAATGGAAAATATTTTCAATCATAAAACGATTGGAATGTAAAATCATTATGAACTTCTGCCTTAAATTTTTACTCAGAGATGCCTCCCGAGACATAGTAGTTTGTAATGTTAACTGAATGATACAAACAAACCAGCCAGGTGAATAGACCAAAGTCACTTTCCGGATAAGGGGACAGTTGAAATAAAAATCTTAATACTAGACTGCATTACCCTGGTGACAAAGCAGAAGGAAAGCTAGTTGGAGTATGAAGGAGATTGAGGGCCTAGTGATAGGAAATGGATCACAGCATCTCTTAGGAGCCCCGTTCAGTCCAACTGTTTACATATACAAATTGTTGTGTGTCCCCTATCAGATTTTCAGATAAAAGTGCCTCCTGAATATCCCTGAGTATTGTCTAGCTCATTATACACCAGAAGGAAATTCTGATAGGGTAGGCTCTGCTTAGTAAAGAACACAGGTAATCTCATGTTCCAGCCTTTCCTTTTAAAAGACTTGTTTTTATCTTACATTCTCCTTTGCACTTTTTCCTTCTAGTGAAACAGCAGAACTCACTGACCTTTGTATTAATCCACATCTCTGTGGCTCACTTTCTGATGTATATGCACAAAGGGCCTTGTGGCAGTCTTTGAGAAAGGGACCTGGTTACTAACAGGCACCTAGAACTTTCTAATTTGCTTCGTGGATATGCACTGAATGATGATTATGCTCATGTCTCACAGGTGGCTGAGTAAATCATGTCACATTTTTGAAACTACAGTAGTTCTCTGTTTTTGACTGAGGATGTATTCTAACACCCACCAGTGGAAACCTGACACCATGGACAGCTGAATATTTATATATGCTATGTACTTTCAATATATACACACCCATGACAAAGTTTAGTTCATAAAATAGCTTCAGTGAGAGATGAACAAGAATTAATAATAAACTAGAACTAATGCAACAATGCAGTACAATAAAAGTGATTTAAAAAGCATGAATTGTTTATTTGTATGACTTTTCCACTTAATGTTTTCATACTGCTGTTGACCATGCGTCACTGAAACTGAAATGTAAAAACATGTATAATAGGGAACTATTATATTAAAATTTTAAATTACAGTAAAAATACTAAAAAGAATATATGAATGCTTATTATTTTTTAATGATGACTTTTTTCTTTAAAATTTCAGTGTCGCTGAAATGTACACTTTCAATCTTAAATCCAGTATCAATCAACATCCTATAATTTAAAACTGTTCCTGTCTCTATCCATAGATTTTGTGGTCTTAGAAATCGAGACAGTGGATATAACTGACAATTTTCTGTCACTAATACTGGTACTACATCTGACTTTTAGCTCATAAAACATTATTTTCACATTAAAAGCACTTTAAAGATACATTGAACTCTTCTTCTAAAGTTTTATAACCTATTTATATACACAAGACATAGTAGTGTAAGTCTCCCACATATAAGGCTCACAACAGGCAAAAATTCTATGTCTGTTTTAGATTTTCCAGTCAAATTCAATGTTTTGGCTGCTTTTTAAACATCTAAGACATCTCCACTAGATTGTGATATTTTAGTGTTTACTTTTTCAAAGTTTCTATACTAGTCATTCTTAGACTGTATATAGATTATAGCATGCAGTTACATTTTATGAAAGATGGGAATTCTGTAGACTTTCTGGCTATAAGAATCCATCAAATTCACACTGAACTCGATTCTACCTTGTGGATTAATCTCAGTCAAATAAAAATAACTGTTATATAATGATACATCATTAAAACCAAGGGGTATTGAACTTGATTTCTTGAATAATATGTTCTTCTTTCCCTCAACTTCCTAGTTCCCTCTGGTTTGCTCTTGGAGTGTGCATGGAATTTAAAGGAAGTTGACCATATAAATTGCACCCTGGAATTATTTGGTTAATAAGATTGTCCTAATTCAAGGATAGTTGAATAAGTCCTTGAGCATACACTGTAAAATTTATAGTCATAAAGATAGTGGCTAAGCAGCCTGGTATTCAAAACTACTGTTATTGATGTAGTTATGAGAATGAAATGTGTTAGAGGAAGTGATATCACACACGTTTTCTTTTTGTTAATTATAAAAAAAAATTTGATGACTAGTTTGTAAGAAGACACATTTCTTGAAGGAAAATTAGTGTAAGGAAACACAAGCCTTGAAAATATTTATATTTATACCATAAAATTCCATTTCTAGGAAAATTTTCTAAAGAAGCAAATGTGTAAAAAAATACCATATATGGTTATTTACTACTGCATTACTTCTTGTTTTGTAGTAAAAATTTAGAAGAATTCAAAAGTTGAATGATAAGGAATTTAAAAATCAGTATTCTGGGGCTGGAGTGATGGCTCAGCAGTTAACAGCTCTTGCTTCTTTTGCAGAGGATCTGGATTTGGTTCATATAACTGACATGGTGGCTCATAACTAGCTGTAACTCCAGTACCAGAACATGCAACACCGTCTTGTGGCCTCTGTAGGCACTGAATGCATGTGATGCGCTTACATACATGCAGGCAAAACATTCATTCACATGAAATAAAAATACATCTAAATTAGTCATTACAAGATACTGAAAATATTCTTTATATTTAATTGTACTTTCAATTCAATGGGAGCTACAACTTAGAAATAATTTTGTGGCAGGTTTTGCTCAATTTTTATAGACCAAGTATCTAAAAGCAAAGCCTTATAAAGGAAAAAAAAAAGTACAAACAGATGAAATTTAACTGAGCACCAGACATTGAAGGTTGAAGAGCACACATGGGGGAAATTATGTGTTCTTAAATTATCAACTTATTGGAAATGAAATGCTGTAGTACAGATGTGAAGAGTGAAACAGAAACAAGTCTGGTAGCTGGTAACATCTTCCCATCTGCTCTTTGTATTCTAATAGGAGTTCCACTGTCCAACTTCATGGTGCTAAGTGCTTAAAAAGCAAACAAATAAATGCTTCACCATGTTGGCTTTGGATAATGTATTCAAAAAGAGATGATAACATCATGTTTAGTTCTAAGGGACAAATATACTAGTTTAATTTACGTACAGATGTTCTTCAGGATGCTTTTCCCTCAAACTGTTTTTGATTTTCCCCAAAAGGCTAATCTCAAGAGCCATTCAAGGAAATGACAGATGATTTGCATTTGTAAAGAACTGAGTCCATGAACTATATGATTTTATCCTCTAATTATTTTTGGGAAGGTTTAAATTGAATGTATACCACATCAAACAGAGGAATGCTGCATGACAGCAAAGACAATTTCTTTGCTTAGGGACATCTCCTAAAGTGAGTTATTTAATACTTAGGTAAGTGCATTTTATGCGTAATAAAAATAAGCTTTTCTCTCTTTCCCCAGTATTAAATATTTCCCAATGCTTTCTAAATCAGATGAAAATTTCATTTAAGAATCTCAAGATGTTATGAGTTGTTAGACATTGATTTACTTTAATTTCTGCTGTTTTTCTCAAAAATTAACTTAGTTATAAATTGAAAATGCATATATATATATATATATATATATAAACGTTTTTATTGGCTCTTTTTATCTGGATCAGTTACTTTTACTAAAATCATAAAACTAAAACCAATAGGTATGTCTGTCAGTAATCTAGATAGTTATTCTCTTAGATTCATTTTTTTTAAATTTTCTTTACTTGGTACATTAAAAAAAAACATTTTGTGTTTTCTGTCCTTTAATAGTGACTGTTTTAAACTATACTTATATGCACCTTATACTTAATATTATCTAATGTGGATTCAGTACGTTTCCCTTATTACCGTTTCGATTCTCTCCTGCTCTGTTTTTCTCTCTGTGGTCCTTACTACTGGTAATATCATTGCCATTTACTCATTTAAAGAAATGTGAGCTACCTCTGCGACTCATTTTATTTCTTTCCTTCACTCTGTTTTCCAGCCAACTGTTCCCCACTGTCAGTCTCTCACTTGTTCCTGCTTGCTTGCTTCCACCTTCCCACAATCCACCTTGGAGTGCCTTGAGAGGGGCTCCAAAGTGTTTTCAGAATGATTTTTTTCTCTCAGTGCTTGGAATTGGACCCAGGACCTCACATATGAGAATAGCATAAATATTGATCTTTACTATTTAATTTGTATATGCATATTTCACACATATGTATAAAATTTATAGAAATATATATATAAATTTGCTTATTGTTCAGATAAACTGTCTTGAAAAGAGTATTGCTTCATGAATTCCTTTTCTAATATTAGTATGTAATTTGTGTTTTGTTCATATCCAAGGTTCAAGTACAAAATAGTATGTTTCATCATGATATCTTCATAATTTATGTTTTAACTTCAGATTTGTAACCCAAGTCCATGGATAGCATATAAAATATAAAATATGGTTGTTTGCAGAGCCAGAGCGATGGCTTGGTGGGTAAGAGAACATATTGCTCTTGTGGAGGTCCTGAGTTTGGTTCCTAGCAACCATGTGTTGTACCTCACACCTGCCTGTAATTCCATCTCCTGTGGATCTGATATCAGCCTCTCACTTCTGGAATCACCTGCACTCACATGAAAAAACTAAACCCCCACACCCACATACACATTTTGTTTTGGTGAGCTATCTACCTAGACTCATTCTGATGGTAGAAGTGTGTTTCATATCAGAGAATATTGGATCTAGACTAGGTCATTTACCTGAACACCTTACTTTCTTATGTGGGAAAGGAAATGATGTCTTGTCTCAGATTTTACTGCTAGTTATAGAGCTCCACAGCTAAAAGTTCAAAAGTAGAGTAGTTGAAATTATTATATGAAAGAGTTAATGTCTGAGTACATGAGGGAAATGATTAAATGTTTGAAATAGAAATGTTAATGATCTATGAAGCATCTCCCCATATATTTATAAGTACACTATAGCAATATTTTTGAAGTACATCTGTGAACTAATATCCTTAAATTCACCATTTGTATAAAACAGAATGATATATTAAAACAAAACAGGTTCAGGAAGGAAAACAAGGTAACACTTAATCTATAGCTATCATTAAAATCTCTATTATTTTATAGTTTTTATTCATATCTGTAATATTTTACATACTGTCTTTTATGTTCTCCCTGTCTATCATCTATCATTATCTTCTTTCTTTTCCCTCCCTCCCTCCTTCCCTCCCTCCCTCCCTCCCTCCCTCCCTTCCTTCCTTCCTTCCTTCCTTCCTTCCTTCCTTCCTTCCTTCCTTCCTTCCTTCATTTGTTTTGTTTGTCTCTGTGTGTGTGTCAATGCGCTGTGTGCATGTGTACAATGCATGTGTGTGGGAGCCAGAGTTCAATTTTGTGCGTTGTTCCTTAGGAACTGTCTATCCTCTCTTTGAGACAGGATCCCTTACTGGACTGGAGATCACTGATTAGGCTAGATTGACTGGCCAGTAAGCCCCAGATATACTCTTGCCTATTGTTTCCCAGCACTGGGATTATAAGCACTTGCCAGCATAGGTGGCTTTTTTGTGTAGGTTCTTGTACCAAAGTAAGGTCTGCATGTTTACATGGTAAGCATACCAAACCCTGTTAGATAAAAAGACCTTTAAAACATCTGAATATGTTATTGTGGAGCAAGGAGGACATAGCTAATGATTTACACAATCAAAATGAAGAGCTTGTAAAGGATTTTCTGATTAGTAAATTGGAAGTTAAAGATGCTATTTCAAGGCACAATTATTCTATTATATTCTTTTAAACCATAGTTCCAGCTAACAGAACATGTTAGGTTAAGAACACGAGCACCTGAAAAGATCTGTAGGGATAATATTCAGGGGAGAAAAAATTGTTTTAGAGGGATAAAACCCACTTAGACAAATTAGCTGTAATGATTTTCAGACGTTTTTGGTCTTAGGTACCCTTTGCATATTTTAAATTATTACAGACAAAGAGAACTTTCTTAGTATTGTTTACATTTTTTGCAACTTTGTAGTTTAATTTACAACTGGGAAAAATTGAAAACACATTACTACTGAGGGATACATGGTGCATTTGCAAGTAGAATAGTTCTGCCATTCCAGGTCGGGTAGCCTCTGGAAAACCACACTGTACACTTCTGACAAAATGAGGGTGAAAATGTCAAATAACTTATTATTCTTTATGAGAATAGTTCTAAGTGCATTTATCCCTATTCTGCTCCCCTTTTCATTACCAGAGAGGTTGCTGTGATTTATGTAAATAAGAAAGCAAGCCAGAGAAATTTATACAAATGCATAGAATTTCATGTAAAGGAAGCATATTGTTGCTAGGGAAAATTGTGTTTAAATATGTTTGGATTTTTTCTTGGGAGATACGTGTTGTACATAAATGAAATCTGGTGATCACATTCTATTTAGACTGCCTAAATGTCACAGAAAAAAAAAAACAGTTATTTCAACATGTATTAGCAAAAGGTCTTTGAAAAATTTCATGTGCTTTCTGATTAAAAATGTCAATACAATACAAAAGGTCTTATTTCCTTATTATGATAAAAGTATCTTTCTCATAGCAAATGTCAGTGTTGTGTGTAGTGGGGAATCACTTAAGGAATTTCTTTTCAGATCAGAGGCATGCTAATTATGATGGTGTATACCTTTAATCCCAGCCTTTGGAAAGCAGAGGGCAGCCTGGTCTACATAGTGAGCTTTAGGCCAGTCACCGCTTCCCAGCTAAAATAGGGAAAGAGAAACATCAGGAACAATACCTGAATAATTATAGTTAGAGTTACCAGTACTTACCCAGAGAGGACAATGTGTATTATCCTCTATGATAAGTAAGACATAAAAATTGCCAAAAAATGTCAAATTATTTTCAAACTACATGAATATCTGTTAATAAATATGTCAAAGTTAATGACAATATATATATACATATATAAATAATGGAATAGATGGATATTAACAAATATGAATCCTACTTTTTGTAACAATAAGAGTCAGGGGCACATCGATATTATTTTTATAGGAGTAATTTTAAGAACTGACAATAGGATGTGACATTTTATTTGGAAGAGTAAACATTTGGGAGTATCCAGTAGAAAACTGAAATAGAAGTTCATTGAAGGAGAAATAGTCCTATCATATGTTTGTAAAAGATTACAGGTATAATAATTAAAATAATTCTGACTTAGGGATCGATCAATAGATTGCTGACACAAAAGAGAGTCCAACAGTCCAACAGGAGACCTTGATGTATGTGGGAGCTAAATGTATGATCAGATAAGTATTTGAAGTCATTAAAGATCAGCGATTTCTAAAAGTTGAGTGATAAAAGGATCTTAAGCAAAGCTAAATGCTATATTAAAAATTGAAAAATATACTGGTAGCACATATGACAATGGGTTCATAATCTCAATATGCAAAACTTTTGGAGCAAATAAATTAATCAAATTAAAATCCAAATAGCAGTTTAGCAAGTAGCATTGCACCTATACAGTCAATTCATAGCTAATGAAACAAAATAACCTATATATATATATATATATATGTCTATGCATTATTTAACTTCTAATAAAATTTAATAAATATAGATTCAACCAGCAATGGTAATAACAGATATCGAAAATCTAACAAATTGGCAAATGTTTGAAATGTTTCATATTAATGTGTCACTCTCTTTGACTGACACTCTATTTCTCTCCTCTCATAATTTTTGTGGGAAATTTTATAATATTTGCCAAAATTTAGCCCAGTAATTCCAGTTCTTGTGACTTGTACAATGCTTTATTCTGTACAGATTTTTGAAGATGCATGAACAGGAATATCAGCTATAATATTGTTCCCAGTAAATTATTGGCAGTATAGGTCTTCTGTTGCTCTTCCTTTGGCTCAGGATGCTGCAGCCTTACTAACCTGTTATCTGGAATATATCCAGTCGTTTCCTTGTTTAGACCTCTGTACTAGTTCATCATTTTGATTGTGCTGCTTTTCCCCTATGTTTATTGCATGATTGCCTTTTTTATTTAGATCTCAGCTTACATATCAGTTCTTCAAAAAGGCCATTCTCAACTTCTACCATAAAGTGCCTCCCACTTCTCTGTGTGATTGTGATTATAGTAACTAATACTATTTGTTATTTTCTCGCGTACTTATATGCGTTTAGTTTCTCAGGAAATTGTAAGATAAGTATACGTTGGTATAAGTTGGTAATTAAAAGCACTGACTTTGAAGCCATAGCCAGGTTCAAATTCTGGCCCTGCCATTTACTATCTGTGGGAACTTGGGGGCAATTTCAACTTTAATGCCCATATGTTTCACTTTCTTCATCTGTAAAACTGAGTAAGAATAGAACTTCCTTCATAGAATTGTGGGAATTAAATGTATTTTAACATCTGTGTTAGTTACTTTTATCCTTGGTGTGATAAAATGCCTCAAAGAATCATGTTAAGGAAAGGGTTTATTTTGACTCACAGTTTGAGAGGAAAGAGTTCTTCATGGCAAGGAAGGCATGGCAGCTGGGGCTTCATCTGTGGAGGTAGAGAGGGAATCAGCTGCTTCTCTCTTGCTACAAACCAAGAAACAGAGAAAATGAATGAATGGTGGGGGGGTCTCAAAAATAACCCTTAGGTGTCATCTCCCCACCCCCAGTCATCCAGTAACTCACTTTTTCCATCCTGGCACCACCATCTACAGGTTCTACAACATCCAAAACAGTGAGAACAGCTGTGGGCCAACTCTTTAAAAACACTAGCCTGTGGGAGACATTTCACATTCATTCCCTAACAACATTTAAATTATTCACAATTATTCAAAGCAGTATTTAGGTCATGTGATATAATTGAAAACAAAAATTCAAAGCAAACAAAGAAATGAGCAAGAAAACACCAACAAACCAATTACTTGATGGTCAAGTGAATTAAAATAATCATTTACCAAAGGAATATTCTGAAACTGACTTAGTGAAAGAGGAATAGCTGCATGTGGTAATATGAATTTCCTTCCGAATGCAGGATTGGTGCGAATGGTCTACAGTATACCTCAGTGTTAGCCTCAGAATCTCAGTGTTCTTAAACAACTGTTATTTTCTACTTTTACTGCCTGTCTGTCATGTCTCAGTGAGGGAGTCTATCCCATATTAATCTCATGCAAGTCCCTTGACTCCATCATATTGCAAAAGGACGTACAAGATGTTGAATGGCACGTTAATGTTCATGTCAGGAAGTGCCATGCTCCACTTGTAGTCACGTTGCATTGGTTAAAATCAATCAGAGCTACACTTGATTCAAGGAATAGGGAGTACAATCCTAATTTGTCCTTCTAAGCAGGAGAGCCAGAAATTTTGCAGAACAGCAATTCATAATGAGAATATAATTACAGGGAATAAAGGTACAAAATAATAGGTATAGTTTCTTCACAGTTATATAGCATCATATAGTGCTGATTTCTGGACAGATATTCTGAGAAACATGACAATAGATGATCTCATTGCTATGTGAATACCTTAGAATTTACTTACACAAACGTAGACGAAACATTCTAAAAAATATTCATACTATATAGTATAGCTTTTTAAAACTTATTTTCCTTGATACGCTTTGTTTTTGTTAAAAAGTAAAATAAAAAAAAACACATTATCCTTGCATTGTCTTTAATCCTATAAAAGATCAAGTTAATATCAATGTCAGCCGCTTTGACACAGTGTGGCACTGGAAAGCAGTCAAGGGCAATATCATGCATAGAAACATGCACTATCTTCACTGGTGCCTTCTTCTAGAATACTTCCTGAAGGTCATGCTTCAGATTGTTCTTTCAGTTGAACTTTAGTTTAATAAGCAGCTTGCATTACAATAGCCATAAAATTATTGTATAGTAATTTCTTAAAGCAGTAACATAATCATTTATTGTCAGGTATTAGGTATTTCACATAATTGTAGTTGCTGTAGTTTTATTCAAATGAGAGCACAGTTGGTTTTCTTTAAAAACAAAATTTCTGTGATTGCAATTGACAAAATCTTCTGGGTAGTTAATTGCCAAACCTGTGCGAACAGGTCACAGAAATGTTTTTCTATCACTTTGCATTTAGATAGTAATATGACATATAGAGGATAATATTTTTGAATAAATATTAGTAATATTTCCATGACCTTATAAATTTACTTTTGGCAGTTATTCCAAGACTTTTCTCAACTCATCAATTCTTTATTTTTATACTACTTGAAAAATAAAAAATATGTTTTTATACCATGAAGATGTTAATATGCTTTATGTAACAGTTTGCATCTAATGATTTTGATATAAATATGAACATACACTAGTTTATGACTTGAAATCAATGCAAGTGGCCTTGATTTTAGGTAAAGATCACTTCCATTTATATTTTGTTATTTGCAATGTCTCTCATACACACACACACACACACACACACATACACATATATATATATATATATATATATATATATATATATATATATGCTATCCTTGCTATTTTTTTTTTTACTTTGCTGCATTCCTTGGCTATGTATACTGTTTTTGGAGGTGGGGTAACAAAAATTTAGTCCTAAATTATATGAAATGGTCGTGTGAGTATGGAAATTAGAAAAAATTCTGAAAGATTTGCAAAGAAGTATACAGAATATTTTTTAAATTTTAACTTTTAATTTCTTTATTGAATCTGTGTATTTCATATAGAACATCACGATCAATCTTAACCATCTTTATACCCCCTTCCCCACAGGCATTCTCCCAGCCCCCAACTGGAATCCATACATTCTGTAATCTGTGTTAAGGCCTATTGTGTCAAGCTAGTGTCCCCAAACTATCTACATTCCCTCGATTTAGGAAGATCAGCTCTTCCTCATCCAGCAGTAATCAGTTGCCAATATTTCTTCTAAGATTGGGGTCTACTGTCCATTGCCCCAGTTCCGTGCTGGGTTTTTGTCTGCTTGAGTTTTCATGGGTCCTGTGCATGCTGCCACCATTGCTGTAGGTTCATATGAGCACTGTTTCAGGGGCTTGTAGCACCCTATTTCATAGGATCATATACTTCCTCCCTGGCTCTTACAATCTTTCCTCCCCATCTTCTGAAATTTTCCCTGAGCCCTGGGTGGGTGAAGTTTAATATAGGAGTCCTGTCCAAGGACCAGCATTCTGCAGACTCTTAATCTGTATGCTTTGGTAATTTTTGAACTATTGTTTTTCCTGGCCATCTTTTGCATGGGGGAACTTCATTAATGATAATTGTGAGATTCATTAGTGACCTCTTTTACCTCTTGTTCTACGTTCCATGAGTCTTAGATGCAGAGTTTGCATGGCAGATGACATGCTGAATATTTTGAGAGAAATATTAAAAATTGACTTAAGTATTTATTTTATTTAAGCTGTATTTAAATCTATTATATTTTAACTAAAATAAAGCTATTTGTTTTTGTTTTTTTTTCATGGCCTTATATAACATAATACTTACATTTTAACACAAGAAAGTCAATGAAGTCCTTTTAAAGATTGGCCAAAATAGTGAACGTACTAGATACTGTTATTGAAAAAATGTCATTATGTAAGAGAGATTCCAGAAAACCCAATAAACCAGGTTTCTTCAGTTATTCATTCTAATGATTTTCCAAATGGGCTGATTGACATACACCGATGTATGTGAAAATGCTCCTGTGAGTTACATGTTTTTGTGGTCATATTAATTTAAGAGGAGCTCTGCTTTGCACCTAGTATACCAAGTCATGTTCTGATGTAAATACTGTTTATTAAAATCAAGTACATGTAGGCTATATCACTCAGACATAATTGTTGCTAATTTGTGTCTAGAAGTGAGAGAATATTTCTGTTAAACAAATAAGATTTGTCTTGAAGAAGAATTTTGAAATAGTTATAATATTCTTCCATTCCTTAAAAATCTAGTAATTCTGTTCTTCCCTTTAATACTTACTCATGCATAATCAATAAGTTTAAGAAAACATCTATAGAAAAGATGACCATGTATTGCTACCCAAATAGTGTCAAAATCAATATGCTGAAAAACAAGAAAAAATATACAAGGCTCCATATTCTTCTTTTAAAAATATATTTATTTATTGTGCACATGCGTGTGTACGTGTGTGTGTGTGTGTGTATGTGTGTAATGCTTGTGGTTGCATATGCTATTGTGTACATCTGAAAGTCAAATGGAAACTTTTTGGAGTTGGTTCTCTTCTTCCACATTGTGTGTCTAAGGGATTAAATTCATGTCCTCAGGTTTGACGTCCTGTTCCTTTATGCACTGAACTATCTTTCTGGTGTGATTTACATATTTAATAAAAATTGAAACTATTTAGATTTAATTAGTATGACAATTCAGAATAAGAGATGCATTTGATATACATTGCTTATGCTAGTTAATTTTCATAGTCTTCTTGGCACAACCTAGAGTCACCTGGACAGTGGGTACTTCAGTTGAAAGACTGCCCAGATCACATTGACCTGTGGCCATGTCTGTGAGGAATTGTCTTGATTCAAGGGAGGGCTCAGCCTACTGTGGGCAGTACTATCCCTGAGCAAGTAATCTTTGCCAGTATGAGGAAGTTAGCTGAGCATGAGCCTGGAAACAGGCCAGTAAGCAGCCTTCTTCAGCACTTCCTACCTCTGCTCCTGCTTTGAGATCTTTTTGTCTTCTGCCCTGACTTTCCTCCAGTGATGGATTCAACCTTGAAACATATGATGAAATAAGTCCTGCCCTCCACTATGTTGCAAACTAGAACATTGCCTTTATGTTTTGTCCATATTTTCAAAATAATAATTCTTTATGGAAATTAAACTTTAATGTTGAGTCCACACATATCAATTTTTATTCAGTATTCTTTGGTAATGTGATGGAAAAATACTGCAAGTTTACTTGGTGAAGTTATTGTTTGAGTTTCTAGTTTTTATTTAATATGTTTGTATAGAGAATCAAAGAATCAGTCGAAAATATCTCTATTTCATGGAAATTAACATTTTACTGGTTGATTGTTTGTTTGTTTTGTGTTGTTGTTGCTTTGAGACAGGGTTTCCCTGGAGCCTTGGTTGGCCTGGAAGTTGCTGGGTAGACCATGCTTGACTAAATCTTGTAGAGGTCCACTTGCCTCTGCCTTTCAAGTGCTAAGATTAAAGGCATGTGCCATCATGGCTGGATTTACTTTTTGATCTGTTGAGAAAGAAATGGGATATTTTAGATGTACTTTAAAGGTATGATCTTGGGAATGGAACAACCACACAGAATTTTGAAAATATGGAACTGAGAAAAGTGGTACAATCTGGATGACATATCATAGGAATTAAGGGAAAACAGGACTAATAATTAACACATATTACATGGTTGGTAGGTTATAAGTGCTTTTAATATATAAACTGATTTAATGTTCTTAACAGTATCTCCCTGAAACAGAACATATATGATCTCTCTGCTCTCTGATGGCTCCTGGTGCTGACCACAACTGGGCATTAAAATTACTTAAACATTCTTGCTTTGCATAGAAGTTCATGTTTGATAATTTGAATGAGCTTTGCCAAAGAGAAATATCTGTTATTTCCTCATCTTCCTTTTCCATCAGTCCTAATGTCAAATCAGGAAGATCTTTCTATATTTCCTTAAAAGTTTTTCTTTCATGATTTGTGTGTAAATGAAGCAGATAATTTGTCCTCATGAGAAAGAAACCCATGTTACAAATACAGTTATCTTCTTTATCAGAATTTGTCATATATAAGAAGGTAGTATACAAGCACTATACCTGACCAGTAGTCTACATTTTGCAATTGCTCAGCTATTGTGAATGATGAGATCTTACCCATAATAGTGGTAGTGACCTTGAGAGCCACACTGGAATTTAAGCTCCAACTTCTTCTATGATAGTATTGTATTAATCTAATGATTTAGAGAACTTTTGTTATCTAGAGTTTAAAGTACTCATAAAATGCTATTTGGATATGGAATGAATTCTTGCATGATAAATGACCATTCTTAAATGCATATTGATTTCCATATAATTATATAGCTAGTTATACTTTAGTTTATTAGCACAACAATCTTGGGTTTTGCATAATTTAATGAATACAATTAATGACTATCTATTCTTTTTTCCTCTGTTAGGCTACGTAATCAGACTGACCTACCTAATTCTTTATACTCGTTATAGAATAGAAAAATTGCTGCAAAGTATTATTTTTCAGGATGACTCAACTTCCTATCATAGACACTTGATTCATTTTATTTTAAAGCAGTCTTACAGGTATATTTAATAGAAGGAATACATCTATCATAGCAAAAAACTGAGGAAAAGTAAAATACACATGACTGTTTCAAGGTAAAATCATGTGACTGATATGATGTTAATTAATAGTTTAAATATTTGCTATTTTACTTTTAATTTTATCATTAAATTGTGTTTGGATATAGAAGTATGAACTATCAGGAATGTTAGGAAATGACCAATTTCAAAATGAATTTTATATATATCTTCATGATTGAACATGTTTACATATTATTTTCCACTGACTCTGTGTTTATGAATGTGTAGCTGAGAGACCAGCTAAGAAAGCAACTTCAATATAAGATAATGAATATTCCTGGCTGGAGAAAAGCAATGTGGACTTGGGTTTTGCTTACAACAACACCTTTGCTGCTTTTCAGAAGTGAATGAAGTTTTATGCACACACACACATTTTATTTTAGCAAGTTTATGCATGCATCAATGTATTTTGATCCTCTTCCTTCCCATTTAACCCCCCTTAGTTCCTCCCTCATCCCTCTAAGTCCATCTCCCAACTTCATACGCTCTTTAAAAAATATTTTAATGAGTTTTTGTGATTTTTGTACAAGAATAAAATTTAGACACCTTCCTCAATCCATGGCCTCCATGGCACCCACTCCTACCTCATGCATTCTGTCCTATATTAGTCCTATTCGGTCAAGCATTTGTACCTAGATGTCCTTTGGTGCAAGTTCATCCACTGGAGTCTCTTCAGCCTGTCTAGGGATCTTAAAGGAGATCTGTCCCTGACACAGCAGTAATCAGTTGCCAACAGTTCTCAGGCTAGGGCTGGGGCCTAGCTGTCTATTTCCCTCCCTCCATGCTGGACCCTTGTCTGATTGAGTTTGTGTGGGTCTTGTGCAGGCCTCAACCCACTGCTGCAAGTTCACATGAGCAAGCTTCCAGTAATCTGAAAGCCTTTGTTTCCATATGTTTGTTTATGTGTATGAGTGTATTGCCTGCATGTCTTTAAGTGCACTTCTGTCATGCAGTGCCCACAGAGGTCAGAAGAAGACATTGAATTCCCTGAAACAGGAGTTATGGACAATTGTTGGACGCCATTTGTGGGTGTTTCGTTTCAGACCCAGGTCCTCTGCAAGAGCAACCTTTGCTCTTAAACGCTAAACCATCTCTCCAGCCCCCAATGTTCGTTCTCTCTCTTTCTCTTTCTCTCTTTGTCTTTCTCTTTCTCTCTCGCTCTCTCTCCCTCTCTCTCTCCCTCTCCCTCTCTCTTAATATTACTTTAATGCTGGGTTTGTAGCCATTCATTTGAACATTGTCAAGTTATTGCTCCTTATGAAAAGTGACTCTCCCTCTTCCTCACTGGTCTTATCATGTCCAGAACATATTGTTTTCTTCAGGTCCTTCCTCACCTCTGGCTCCTATAGTCTCTCTAATGCTTCTTCTCTGATGTTTCCAGAGTACTGTGGGGATATAATTGAATTAAACACACACACACACACACACACAAACACACACACACACACAAACACACACACACACATTGCTACATAGGCTAATTGTGTTATTGTAAAGGAGCATGCATTTTTTGACGATTGCCAGCACGTCAAACTATGTGCCCACACTTAGATTTTGCTTGTGTGGCTTTTAAAGTTCATTTTGTGCAGTGTGAGTACAATATATTTGTCCACTGAACCCTTACTTTTTATCAGATATCATTCTAGGACTCGAGTCCCTTACTTGCCAGATTTCCTCATTATGTGCTTGACAGTAGACATTATAATCTTCTAGCTTCAAGTTGGGTGACTCTGACTGAGAATTTAAGTAAGTTTCCCAGTAAGTTGTTTTGTAGTAAGCTCTCTGGCTTATATTTGAACTCAAGTAATGTTTCTCTTGAATACTCTTGCTAGTAGTAAATCTTTATTTTCTGAGTGTGGAACTAATTTTTGGAAATGCCCAAAATATTATGTCTTGAATTTGGTAAAGAAGATGAGGGATAAATTGATGTATCCCGGCCTTAACTTATAAAGCAATAAGACATATTTTATCTTTTGGGTAGTAAACTGTCCCTGAGTGTAATTTCTTCATCCAAAAAAAAAGAAAAAAGGATTTTCCAAAATATTTCAGTGGTGGCAGCATAATTATAGGAAGTATATAGCCCCAGAGATAACTGTGATAGACACTGCACATTTGGAAGATTAAGGTCTGTTTGTTAAAAAACAAAATAGGATTGTTATTTTATGCTCACATTTTGTGATGCCAGAGTAAATAACTTTCATGTCATTATCTAATTGTGTGCGTTTTTAAGGGATTTAAAGAAATATTGTATTAGAGTACAAAATTACACCATTTCAGTTAGTGTGGAACATTTGATCATTTCTAAGGGAAAATTACAAAACTATTTAGCTCACCTCACTTTCTATAGCATAGCCTCTAAAGTCTCATTTCTTTAACAGGGCCTTGTGGGTGTTCTAAAGGAATGACTGAAATGAAAAGAAACAAGAGAATCAAACAGTGTACTGTAATAGATGAAATGAAAAGTAATTATGCTAATGTTGACTCATTATGAAGCTCTAACCATTTTTACCTGCTCATTTCTGTGTGGAAGCGTGTGCACCTGAGATGCTGAATAAGAAATTCCTGTACAAATGAGCCTAGAGGCATGTTTCTAATATTGGAGCTAAGCCTATGCAGAATTGTAATGAATTTCCCTAAGTCAGTATTTAAATGTGCTATCAGAGAACTGCTTCTCTTGCCAGAAAATTTGAGTTCTAGTGTTTATCATCAAAATTTTACCTATGTGTTTCTGTCATTGTAACTTCATATAACTCTCATTGGTTAAGTAGAGGAAAAAATTCTTAAATTTCGCATTACATCTGCATAATATTCAGTGTTAGGTTTTTAAAGATGTGATCACGTAGGAGAAGTGCTTTAACTAAATTATAAAGAGATGACATATGAGAAAAATTTAGCAGGGCAAACTATGGTAGAGAAGTCCGTCTTTGAAAATAGGTATTTACTTAAGAAGTTTTGCCAAGTGTGCATGCATGCATTACACACACACACACACACACACACACACACACACATTACAAGAAAATCATGAACTTATTTGACTTCTTGGTTTTGCTCATGAGAAATTATGACCAGATTTATTAAAGGCCTTGAATACATGAGTAACCATATAGTCCTTCAGAACATGGGATTTGGAGATGGGCCTAACTAGCATTAAGCTAGGTCTGCTTCACTCCGTTATTGAAGGTTTGTTCAGGATTGGAGAATTACAGACATCCTTTCTCTAAAGCCTTATATCTGAACCCCCATTGTACTTGAATGTTTATGTCTCTGCATAACCTGTTTACCAAGTATTCATCTTTCAGTTACAATTCATGATAAAATGCTATCACCTTTTATAATTAAAATACTGTTTGTACCCTGGAAATAAAATATGATAGAGGATCTCTGTAATTATGTTCCATTGTCAATTCTGGTTTAGTTCTATTTTATAAAAATGTTATGCTGTCATTTTCAGTTTAAGGAGACTTTTTTTTTCCTATGCCAACCAGGATCTTCTAAGTCAATTAAATTACTAAAACAATTAAATACCTAATTTTTTTTGCAAATTATGTTCAACATTAATTTAAGAATTTAATTGAAGCAAAAGAATATTTTACCTTGGGCGTGAACTTTTCTTTCATACTGTAAGTGAAAATGCTTTTAAATGATGTGCTTAAATTTAATTTTCTGAAAATGAATGTTGATGGTTATAATGTTCTTTTGTACGTCGTGATACAGTGTCAGCTTGGTATTTTGGGGTCAGTCTTACGTTTGTTTGGATCCCTGTTGGTAGATTTTTGTATTAGTCCCTACACAGATGCAAGACATACTTTAATAATGAAATCTTCATAGAATAGAATATTGTACCAGAAAGAAATATACTGTAAGTGGTCTATGAATTTAAAGATTTCTAGAAGCCATATTTAAGAATTTAATAGAAATATTTGAAGTTCACTTTGATAATATATTTTACTTAATCTCATATCAGCATACACTATTATCTCAATAAGGAGTCAATATAATATTATTGATGAGCCGTATCACATCCTTTTGGTACTCTTCAAATTCTGGTGTATATATTTTTTTTTTTTATTTACAGTACGTTTCAATTCCATCTAGTTGTATTTCAAGTAGTAGGCTACCAGGTTTGGCATTGTGATGAAATACACCGTAAATAGTGCTAGCACCTCACCAAGCAGGGCAACTTCCCTGCTAAGACATTACCAGGAAATCAGGATCTTATTTGAGTTTGTGATCTTGCTCAAGAGAAATTATGGTCAGATTTATTAAAGGCCTTGTGTTTTGCATTAAGTTAGTCTTTGCAGATTTCTTTCTATTGTGAAGTTGTTTTTTTCTAACAGCATTTGTTCATTTTAGAATTGCAAGTTTCTGGAGAAATCATTTTTCATTAATGAAGATACTGATGATGTTGCATCTTTAAGATTTTTTATATGTTATTGCATGTTTATGATCGTGTATGTGTATGTGTGTGTGTGTGTACATATACTATGCTTGTGTACTATGGCACAGAGGTCACAGGAAAGCTTTTGTGAGCTGCTCCTCTACTTCCAAGTAGAATCTGAGGATTGACCTCTATGTGTCAGTTTTATGAACAAAGTGTTTTAACCCAATTGAGACACCATGATGGTTCAGTGTTGGGGGTCCCCGTACTCGGTACTAGCTCTAGGGGACTGAAGGGTCTTCGCCGTCGAGGAGGGGGTGAATAGACACAGAATCAAGACACCAACTCCGTGAGTTGAGCGGGAAGCCAGCCATGGTAATCTGCTGCAAACTCAATTTATTCAGGAAATATATGGTATCTTATACGTTTGGTTAGCCAATCAACTTATTGGGTGCGTTCCCGACTACAGCCAATCCGTAGTTTATTCCCAGGTGGACCAGGTTCTTTCCAGGTGCTGGGCAGAAACTGGCTTCACAACTAACCAGTGCTGAACCCCACGCCCACTAGAGCCATTCCTCCATTCCTTCTGGCAGGTGGCCTGGCTAGACCCACCTTGCATTATGCCCAACATTTCAGTGTTTTTCTGTTAGTAACTGTCCATTGTTTCTTATCCTATTCTTACTTCCTATTGGTGTTATAAAACACTGACGAATAGCAAGTTTGGTCACAGTTTATTTCTGCATGCAACTCCCAGATCGTAATCCGTTACTGAGGGAGATCAGGGCAGTAACTCAAGGGACAGGAACCCAGAGGCAGGAGCTGAATCAGAGTTCATGGTGGATGCTTTTTCCTGACATGCTCCTCTGATCTGTGCCCAGTCAGTCTAATTTCTTACAGAACCCAGGACCACCTGCCTAGGAGTGACACTTCCCATTCTGGGCTGAGCCTTTCCACGTCATTCAAAATCAAGAAAATGCCTTATAAACACATCCACAGGCCAATCCAATGAAGAAGAAATTCTCCAACTGCGTTTCCCTCTTCCCAGGTGTTTCAGGTTCACAACTGAGGCTATGGAGCACACTTATGCTATGATTTTGATATAAGTTGATTGTGTCTTCCTGTGGTTTTGTGTGTATGAGGCATGGTCTTTGGGATGTTGATGCTTTGAAATGGTATGGAACTTTAGGAAGGGAAACTTAGTAGGGGGTCCTTAGGCTGTTTGGGTCCCTGCATTTTGAAAGGATTAAGGTAGTACTTGTGGGACCTGAGAGTGAGTTCTCCACAATGGATTTTTATTTAAAGTATAGGAGCAGGCTCCCCTTAGATGTCTGGTTTTTATTTTGTGGTGTGATGACTGCTTCTCACATGTCTTCTTGCCATGTGACCTCACTAGATGCTAAACCACTGAAGCTACTAGGCTTGAAATTTTCAGTCTCTCAAACTGTAGCTGAATAAACCTCTTTTATTTACACCTTTGCCATCCTTAGATATTTTCTTACAATAATGAAAATTAGAGACAGCCTCTGTTCTTTTGAAGCTCTACTAATCAAGTCACATTCTCCTGAAGGCTCAACTATCAACTAATTGCTTTGTATTTTGGGCACTTATCATTTATACATTCTCAAGAACATGCACTCTTTGTATACCTAGAGACTTTACTTTCATGATTTTATTATTGTCTTATAAAATAAGGTAATGTTAGCCCCATCACATGAGTGTTCATTGGGAGCTAAGAAATTTAGAATTGAGAGAAGGGGGAGAAATAGGGAAAGGTCTTGTGAATTGAATGAAACTGGGTCCTTATGTTCACTTTGTCGATATTTCAAGCTCCAACTCACATCTTTTGAAATAGTTTCATTTTCCTCTCCATTCTCTTATTTCCATACTTTTAGGGCAAGTATTTTGGAGTAGCCTCCCAGATTATATACTTTATCCCAAGAAAGTACTTCTACAGTACTATTCTAAATATGAATATAAGGACAAAGTCCCTTAGTGTCTAGCAATAATATTGTATAATAATATGTACTCCTTAGCAGCCTGGTTGCAAAATTTACCTTTCCTCTATCACTGCTTGTCATTTCTTTCTGCCCTGCTACCTAATTCCCAAAAATCCAAACACTCAGCCCTCCATTTCCCCGTGTGCTAATAACCTTTTGCCACTGATCATTGGTTCCTCCACAAACTCCCCTCCTCCATGTAACTCTCTCATTATAGGTCCAGATTCATCACTGTTGCCCATAAAGCCCCTTGCATCCATTGAAGTTTTCTTCTTTATATTCTCGTAACACTTCTCTTGTAGATTTCTTGCTTTTTATATTCTATGTTAATTCCTATCTCTTGCTTTTTTTGATAGTCAACTGCTTGGACTAGAAATAAACATAGCTAGCATTTATTGAGCATGTAGATGTTAGGACTTTTTCATTTCTATCTGTACACCCAGCACAGTTGTAATATATATTTCATGTGCAGTAAATATTTTTGGAGATATGTATCATTTGCTTAAATTCAAGTGAATGGTAGTTTGGGAATCTAAATTAGCATTAGATGTTGCATAAATTATTTTGTCTAGTATTGACAGTAATATTCTATAGTTGATGGAGTATACATATATTTGAGAGATGAAGTGAGTCTTGGGGTAAAGTGTTCAAATCATGTACATCACCCAGCTAGTAAATGTCAGAATTTGGGTGATTTGAATCTAAGTTTGAATGTGGAGTGGCTCCTCATATTTAAAAACAAAGACTTAAAGGAAATAAATACTTTTGTAGAGATATAGGGTGCCATTCTTTGATAACTAGGAGAGATGACACATTTAGGGCACATATTAAGGTACAGGCATTTCTACCTGACATCCCTTTGCTTCTCCAAGTTGTTGTTGCTGGTTCCATTTGCCCGTATTGTTGTGTATAAACTTTGGAAAGGTTAAGATTGACATTGTACCAATAAGAAATGTGTGTTTGTAAAAGTTATCTGTAGATATAAAATCTTCTGAATTTGTAAAATATTGTTTTACTGTACTTTTCTTTGAAAGCAGAATAGTGTTTGAGTGTAGGTTAATACCATTGCCTGGCAGAGGGCATTAGAAAACTTGTTTCTGTGGTCATGGGAAAGTTTTTCACTACTTAGCATGTCAATAGAAAAGGGTTGCACGAATATCTGAAGACATTTGTAAAGGAGTTGAAGATTAGCACTGAGTGCCCAAATGATGAAATCCTCACATTGCCCTGTGGGATAGGTTACCAGAGATTTGTGATTGATGCTGGAAGAGACTAAATCAGCTTCTGAAATTTACAAAATAAATAAGTGGCAGAATAGTATTCAGATACATTTTTCTCTAACTCCCTGAAAGTGTATACCTCTTCTGATATGCCAAGTAAGTAATTTCAGTATTGTTTCTGTAATATGTGTTTTTCCATGAGTTATATTGCAAGCATATTTCAAAACTGCCGCGTCAATAGGTACACACAATGTACATTCATAATTCTTGACTACGCATGCTGAATGAAAATTTATTATAATCATTTAAATCACCTCCAATCTTTTCTTTGTTTTCAGTTATGCATAAAGCTTCACATAGATAGTCTCTTATTTTTCGTTAAGCAAACTAGCTTAGCTGCATAATTTAAAGGTAGCAGTAATTATGATACCTTTAAAATGTTATTGATACTTTCCAATAAGTTATTTTACTTGTTTACTTTTTAGAGAAAATCATGCTTCTCACTGTGTTTTAGACAAAAGAAAATTATATAAAATATGAATCTCAGCTAAAAAATGGGAACAGTAAAATTTTTGTTGGTATAAATAGTATAAAGACTGAAGTTCATACTGTTTAATAGATTTTGTCAGTCAAATTCCTAATCACTGTGGTGATTGGTTGGTTTCATCTGACTTATGGAGAATGTAAACGGAAATAATTCTAGGAGATTTCTGTTGTTACAGAGTACTACTTCACATTAATGTGGTACAGCCCCCTCTAACACCCTCATCCACTGAAAAAACTCAACACACTATTCATTACACAAGGCAGAGCTCTGAAACGTTTCCAAGCCTTAATATTCTTCTTATAATTCTATTGTTATGAAATATGAAAAATAATATTTAAAGATTTATTTTAAAGCATTTTAGTAAGGAAAATACATTCCTTCAGTCTGTCATTAATCTGGTTTTATATGTGGGCTGGTCCCACTTATCCTTGAGGCAATTAATCATTAAGAGTTTTTGGTGGCAAAATCCAATCCTTATAAAATAAATTTTGTCTTCCTGCCATAATTTCTCATTTTCCTTCCTAGATATTTAAGCCAGAAAATACTGTAAATATCATAGTGCAGCATTATAATTTTTCTACCTAATTGAAATGAGAGGTGTCTAACATTTGTCATTTCTAAGTAGCATATTGTTTATTAGTTGATGACTTGTCTCTTCAGAGTTATTCAGAGACTAGTAACCCCTCCCCCACCATCCTGGATTGTCACAATGAATGAGGGACAGGTTTTGCAAAGGAGATTGCAGATTTCTCCTGGTTTATCAGCGAATTTTATTACATTTTCTCAGCCACGCATCTGCTTCTCTCTGCTTTAAACACAGTGGAGTGCAGCCCTTCAAGATACAAGGGATGTGTATGTTAACAAAATTCTAGAGAAGTGTCTCAGCCTATGTTTATCTACAGGGAGGAGGAACTATATCTGTGTTCTTTCCTTCACTTTAGATGAGCATAGCACAGTATACATTGTCTAGTCTTCTAGTACCACAGGCTGTCAGAAACTCAGAGAAAGAGAGAGAGAGGAAGAGAGAGAAAATATAAATATGAGGGGGGAGGAGAGAGGAGGAGAGGGAAGGAGTGAGAAAGAGAGGGGAGAGGGGGAACCCCTTGAGTCAACATAAAGCTCTTTTGTTTGTCACTCTCAATTGGATTGGGTCTCCCATGCCCTATGTCTTCATGAGGATTTCTTGGACCATCTTCATCTTCATGTGGGATCTCCAGGGCTATAAAAGAACCTAAAACCTACTCTTTGTGTCTTTTAAGCCTGACTAACAAACATTATTATATAACTGGGAAATTGTATCTTTACAGTTATAGAGATAGATTGATTTGTAGTTGAGTTATTGATATAGATCTGAATATGCAAGAATAGTTTTATATTTGAGCTTTCTCTTTGTAATTTAATCTAATTCCATTTCATACAATGTATGAAGCAAGGCAGAAATACCATTTATATCTGAGTACGAGAATTCTTGGCAGTGGTAGAAAGAAAAGTTGATCACTATCAAGTAGTGCATTTCTTTTGGTATCTATGATAGCACTTTATGTATTGCAGCTGGAGTGCCCTTAATTATGAAGCCTTCGATATCAAGCAGTTAAATTTCAAACTAAAGGCAATGCATAACTGTATTCACTACTATTCATATTCACTTGGTTCAGATTTTTCCTTTCACATGTTTAACAAAGCAAGCAATGATGAAATATGCAAATCTTAAATATATTTTGCATTTAAAAGTACAGACTTTTCAATAGTACAAATGGTTTCTAATTTGATATTTAATGGTCTTCACTAGCATTTTCTACAGTCTAAAGTGTAAAAGGTGTGTACATGTATATTCCGTTTAAAGTAATCTTACATGTGTTGATCTCTTGTATTCATGTACACTATGGATTCTGTCTGGATTCAAAATTGATTAGGTATGGCAAGCTTAACTTGTAAAAAATAGTACATGTTTTTTAGAACAGTCATTATAACTATTAGGAGGTTCGATGTTAATGTGCCATTATTGAGAAAGGATTACCTCTCATAGCTTTAGTCCTTATATATGCATTATCTTCGTGTGTCATTGGTTTCCTGATCGCTTCTACTCATTTTTCCCCATCCTCCTGTTTCTATGGTCTTCATCCTTTGCTGCTATCTTTTTGTGACCCTTATAATTATTTCAAAGCTCTATAGAAAAATGGTGTAGAGAAGAACTAGGTTTTCATATAGGCCTAAAAGAATAACATAACCAATAAGTAATTTACTGTATTTACATCAATAAAAGAAGTAAATAATTGATCATCCATATTCCTTAATGGCTCCCTTAAGAGGCACTTTAAGCATAGTGACAAAAATGTGTGAGCTTTGGAAGTAGACAGACCTGGTTCCATCATTGGCTCTAGTCATTTAAATTTTTAAAAAGATTATTTTTCATTATTTCTCATATGTATCCCATGGATACTGCCCACTTTCACTTCCCAACCACCCTGTTTACCCTGGTCCCCACAAATATCTCTCTGGAATTCATGTCTATTCGTTTGGTTCTGTGACCCTCTAAGATTAACCAGAACCATCTTTGTGACTCCAGGTTTGAAGTCAGCTGTTAGAGGCTCGGACGCTCAGCAGAGGGTATACAAACCAGGCAGTGATTTTGCATCTCCCAGAATCTATCAATAGCCAGTAGTTCAGAGGTAAAGGGTAGGAACTTATTAACCTTTCCCACTTCCTTCTTTGATTGTAGATATGGTTGGTCTTGTTTGGGTTCAGATAACTGCAGCTGTTGTCACTTTATGATTTCAATAGTAGTATGGGGCGTAGGGGATGACATTTCATTTCCATTCATCCTTTCTTGTGGCTCTTACATATTTTCCTGCCTCCTCTTTTGCAATGTTCCCTGTGGTTCTGCCTCTTAATAGCTGTGTGACCACTAGTGATTCCCTTTATTTCTAAAGTTTGAGACAGGACTTACTTTTCAGTTTGCTATAAGTGCTACAGCATGGTGTTTATAAAACTGCTTAGTGTACAGCACTTGACATGTACTAGGAGATCAAGGGCAGTTTCTGTGTTTTTATTGTTTTATGCCTTTTTTATGAGTAATCAAAGGTCACTCTTCAGAAATAATTCTGAAAGATCGCACAAGGTAGTGAACCAAATTCTGTAAGTTTTGCTCTTCCACTCCCCTTACCTCCCTCATATGCTCTTGTATTGCTTTTAGAAATACATGGTTTAAGCGGTGTATAAAGGCGCAAAATGTAATGCCACCTTTTTACCCCAGTAAAGATTTGAGGATATCTTGAAATATGTAAGGACTTTCAGGCCTCCCGTCTACATAGTGAGGCCCTACATAGTGAGACACTGTCTTTGAAAAAACAAACTACAACAAAAACATGTCGTTGAGTTATTTAACATTATTGCCTTCTCTTATGCTATGTTAAGAGGTTATGGAAAGAAAATAGTATTGGCATCTTAGTTTCCTTTCCTTTCCCCATTCTTTTTAAGTAAAAATTGTGGGTTGTTATATGGAATTTTTATTATTTTATTTTCATGTCTGTGTCAACTGCTATTTTGTTTCTTCTCTTTCTAATCTGAGTTATCTGACCTGGAGCTGTAGCCCTCTGGTTTTAGAGGGTATCCTTTGAACTCTTGCTTCAGCAATACTTAGTAATATGCGTTTTTATAGCAGAACATTTGAAAGGATTTTGTTGAATCAATGGATGCAGGGATTGAGCTCTTTGGCAATTTGAGGCATTTTGAGCTCTTTGAGAGTGAATTGACCATTTACTTAAAACCAGTCAGCATTAAGCTTTTAAAGTAATTTTCAAGTCTACATTGCAGATAATTCTTTTGTGGGGTCAGGAGAGTAGGAAATAGAGGATGACCCTGATAAATGCTGTTAATTTAGTCTGCCTTTTTGAAGAGGCTCTTAAAGGGCACAAACCTCTTGCTTGAGAGATTCTTAAGTGAGAAATGATAGTGACAAGAATGGAATTTGTTTTTTCCATCAGCATTTTGGGGATCAGGGTAAATCAGAGAGAATGATATCCTAAAAATTGACTTCTTTGAATGCTAACGAAACTGTCATTTGTTTTTATTTAACCATCAGAAGTACCGTCTTTGAAAATTTTCCACTTAAAGCTATAACTTTTAGATAACAGGCATGTGATTTTCTGTAATGTATTTCCAAGGAATTTTTAAATAGCTTTGATTATTTAAAGCATGGTCATTATCTTCCACATTTGCTCACCTAGAGGCAATTCTTTCCCCTGTGATATTCATTGTATATACCGAGCCAAAACTGAGCCAAGAATTTTTGATACTGTTTTTTTATTATTGTTTTTAAACATAATCTTATTTATTTTATTACTATTTCTGTTTTGTACATTTGCTCATCTGTCCATTGGCAAAATTCAGAGACAACTGGCTAAAATCTTTGCTTATGAATGAAGTCACCAGAAATTTGGAATACTTTTTGGGTTGACAGCAATTGAACTGTAAAATATTGCAAAAACTGAATAAATAATGAACCTGTACTACTTTCACTTACTTAGAACAGTTATTCAAAAAATTAAATAAGGTTATATTGCTTGATAGATTATAGTTTCAGTACCTTTCCAAATGTAGAATACCTTCTTTAAAACTTGCAGAATAATCAGAAAATATCTTCCCTCCCTCCCTTCCTTCCCCCTCCCTTCCTCCCTCCCTTCCTCCTTCCTTCCCTCCCTCCCTTCTTCCTTCTCTCCCTCTAAATGTGAGACCTCAGGAACTCATTTCTCATTTTATTATCTCCATTTGTCCAGTAAAAGTTATAGAAAAATACTATTCCCAGAGATTTTATCATTTCAATCATTGGGATTCATGTATGGTTTTCTTTCAACAAGATGCACGTGGTATAATAAATAATAAATCTCATTTGACCAAATGCTTTTAGTATTATCTGTCATAATATATAATATATTTATATCACATTGACCTTGTATTGACAGAAGCTTGTGTCATATTAACTACAGATGTAATGTACAGATAAATTAGTTGGTTATATAATAATATCCATTTTTATTTTAGAGTTTCTGATGTGCAAAACATTGTTCTAATTGCCATCCATTTATTAATTTACTTAGCTGATTATTCCAATGAATGTTTGCAGTGCTTCATTTTATTTTATATAATCCTAAACTACAAAAGAATGTAAAATTTAACAATTTTCTCAATATTATATAGCTAGTTAAGTGATTTTTTTTGAGACAGGGTCTCACTGTGTCACTTGCTTGGGCAGACCTCAGTGTATAAAGCAGGCTACCCTGATATTTACAGAGATACTTCTCCCTCTGCCTCCATAGTACTGGGATTAAAGGCTGGCACCATGCCCAATAGTTAGTTGACCTAATCCATTATTTGACCAATTCATCAATTTTACTAAATCTATGTTTTACAAAATAGTCTTGAGATGATGTGGATTTTTAATATATCCACATCAATGTTAAACTAAATATTGAGTGTAATGTTCTTAGTAGGCGCTCACAGTTTCTGTGAGCTCTTATTACATTATTGAAAGTTATAACTGTTTCTAACAAAACCCTTGTTGTAGAGCTGAAGGGAATTGGAGTCACAAGAAGACTGTCCATTGAGGGAAAGTTAGACAAAAGAATTAAGACAGTGGCTGTAGAGAGCCGCGGATTACTGCGTCTTAAAGATGGCGCCTGCTCTCGTCTTCCACCATCCCGAGGTGGGCGCTCTCTGGAGCAAACAGCTCCATAATTGGCTGTGGCTGAGGTCTGGCCCTGCTTCCGCCTGTGTGCGCCTATCTGCTTTCACCACGTGGTAGTTTGGGGTTGGCTGGCAGGAGGGAATTTAACTCTGTGGCGGGCTTTCCCCGGAAGGAGAAGGAAAAGTAAGGAGAAGGAAAAGCAAGGAGAAGGAGAAGCAGTAAGGAGAGGGAAGAAAAAGTTAGAAAGTTAAGAAGCCAAAAGGTTGTTCAAGGTTCCTGAATAAACTGCTTTTGGAAGAGTCCGGGGTCGCGTCTTCCTTGCTGGACGAGGCGGGCGCGACAAGTGGCCTGAATTTCTGATACTAAAGAACAGGGCTTCTGATGGACTTAATGAAAAGATTGAGTTGGAAGGAAATCTCTAAATGACTGAAGGGTTGAGTCTTCACTCGTGTCTTCTGTTATGCCAGATCATCCAGTATGGTTCCCTTGAATTTTTATGCATCACCATTAAAAGAAAAAAAATTGATAGAAGGTTTAAATTCTGTAAAATTATCATTTAGTAAATTAACTACTTGGCAAATTGACTTTTTTTTGACTGACTCCAGGGAGGTTTTGCTAGTAAACGGGATTCAACGCAAATGGAAGATATAGTATTAGCTGTAACAAGTGTCACATAAAAATTGCAATGATTAATTCTGAATGTCTGTCAACCCAAGGGGGAGCATAGGTTTCACTATTTGGTATCTGTACTTAATACTGAAAGCTTCTAAGAGGCTACAGATGATATCTTTTTGATCAAAAGATAATGAAAATGCAGGGATCAAGATTTGACTCAAGTACTTTGGCTACAATGCGTATGTATTTTCATTAATCTTCTGGAAGACATTTACTTTGTATGAATAGTTTTCTTTTGCAGAGTGTTGAGGACTGAGAAGGTAGGAGGACAGATGAAAACGTGCTGGAGTTAGCTTGGTTACTAGCACATTTGTAGCTACCTTTCTCCTCTATAGAAAAAATGATTTTATAAGCATTGTTACAAATTTTAAGCACCTACTTATTGACACAAATTAACTTTAGGTGTAAGCTTTAAAAATTTATTAGTGTGTTTATTATTTTTGTATATGAAGGCATTAGATAATATCAAGTACCAATCTATCCTTTTTTCAGCTTCCAGTCAGTTTCTGGGTGTTTTAAAAAAGTTTTTTAAATTTAGCAGCATAACAGAATTTTTGTTTTAGGCTCCTAATTATTGTACTGTAGCTTCTGTTGGTTTTCCATTTAAAGGGAATTTTCCATTTCCCATTAATATATTCAAATGAATTAACTCCAAAGGTACTTATAACTACTGCACAAATTAGAGCCTATGTCTTAGTATTCCCTATTTTAGGATTTTGCTTTTCAAAAATAACTGTAAATCTCTCTTAAGCATTATGAACATAACATTCAATCCATCACGAAGCATTTAATATTTACTCTTTATGTTAGTATGTATGGTGTCTACAGTGGTTTAATTATACTTCAAGACTAAAGCATTTTATTGATTTTTGTGTTTTGAAAGCTATTTCATGTTTTGTAATGTTTAATGAAGGATAAGGCACAAGTCACACATGATACTGCACATATTCTAGATTTAAATCTTTGGTGCTTACTTTTGACAACTTAGTAAAGATGTGTACTAGCTCTAAATTTATTTTTGAAATTGAAAAATTGTGCTGTTAAAATTATTATTGGGTAGCTTTAGCTTGTATCTTAGTATACAAGAATGAATACATACTGGTGTCACCTTGTAAGATATATGAAAATAATAGGTGCTGCAGTATTGATAAAACTCTATTTATCCCTATGTACTTATTCATTTTAATCCACAGATAAGTCTTCCTACTGATGCTCGATATTTCCTCCACATCACAAGTCGGAAATTCTAATAACACTGCACAAAATATATACAGAAACCAACAAAAATACAAAAGGCCTCATTCATCTTTTAACCAGTTAAAGAAAGTATAAAAAAATATACAAAATACTGACATGCAGGATAAAAAATATTCAAACCTTCTTTGTCTTGTCTAGTCTAGCTTGCTCTATTATGGATTTTATGTGACATACTTTGAAATGAAGTGCTTTAGTTAAAAACGAAAATCCAGAAGTCTTATACAACTAAGCGGCAGGCTTATAATATAATCTTTAATTTTTCCATCTGTTTCAGGAGAATCTGAATCAAACATTGTGATACTGAGTATTGTGTATGGCAGTTATATTTTCTGAATTGGGGCTTTCTTCTTAACTCTTAAAATTATGTTTCAACCTGTACTTTATTTCTTTCATGTTTTATGATTAATCTCAAAGAATAAATATATTCAAAACCAATCTTTTTAAGATTATTAGATATTTTTCCTTAGATTTTTTTCCTGAAATGCTGTTAGAGCATGATTTATTTTCCTATTAATCAATTAGAGAAATATTATATAATTAAACTAATGATGGAATTAGTTTTCTCCAAATTTGATCTGATAGCTGATGTTGTAGGTTTGGCTTTAAAACCCCAATATTTCTGTTGCAATATATTTCAAATTAGGTTTGGCTTTATTTTGTAACATGACAGCAGGGACCAAGTGGCCTTCTGTTCGCTGAATAAACATGTTGCCTACTGAAAAAAAGAATATGTCTTTTGTATATTCTCTTTCTGAGTACGTATTTTGCTTGAATATTATTGCTTGAATACTATAAATAAGAAGGACTTAGGCTCTGTTCTCATGACTATAGGGAGCCAGGTACAAAACCAATATTCATTTTAATTATCCTAAATGCTTAAAGGAGATATCCAGGAGATTAGAAAGACCTCTTTTGGGAGGACAGGGAAGGCTTCCCCGAGGAAGTGATATTTAAGCTGAATTGTTAATGATGAGTAAGGATTAGATAAGCAAAGAAAGTACAAAAACATTTTTTCACTGTGGGCAAATTACAGCTTAATGTTTTAAAAATAAAGGCAAAGAACCTGAGATGGAGGATAATCACAGTTAAAGGATTCAACTTATTTAAACATTTCAAGCTTTAGAACTTCAGGAAGACAGTAAAATATGGTAGTTTTAGAACTTTGCTGAAAAGTAACCTTAATGAATCTACGTTTTATTTTAAGTGGAGCCTTGAAATACACATGGGTTCAAAATAGCTCTATCTGGAATCTTGGGGAATATTGTTAACTACCTTTATGAAGAACAGAATGGTGAAAAACAAATACCTAAGAGGAACTAACGCATTAGCATGTTTGTATATGGAGTAGAGGGTGACAAAGCTCCAAATGTCAAAGGGATTCATAAGGAGACACCATGGTATCTATTTCAATGAATCATTTAATCAGCTACTTGCCCTCATTGAGTATCTGCCTGTTGACCCCCCAATCTCATAATTAAATGTTTGCTAGACAAATTTCATCCAAAAGACAACAGATTTCAGTGGATTTATACTACGGACTTTTTTTCCTTAGCAGATTTAAAGATGGAAGTGAAGAAAGGGTTATCATTCTCTCGTGCCTTGTTAGCTGTCATGACACTGTCTTTAAGGGTTGTAGTGGTGTTCTACCTTTACAAGTCTTAATTAGTTGAATTTATATACTTCAGAAGAATTGAATATTTCTGCTTTCTAATGTTAAATAAAAATTTAAAAAATGTTCAGATATAGAGAGGGGAAAGTGTGGTAAGGTTTCTGCCATTGCAAAACCGCCTGGGGTTACTCATTCTCTTTCAGCTAGTATTCTTTGGATACTTCTGGTGTGTGGCGTTTCAGCGATATCCTTAAGAAACAAAACCAGAGTCTTTGTATTTGAGTTTTCAAAATTACTAGTGAAATGAAAGTTATGCACATTGTCACCAGACAATGAACTGGAAGCAGCAAGTATTCTTTTGAATTCAGTATTGTTTTGGGTTTTGTTTTGTTTTTAAATTAAGGTGAGATTGAAAATATTTGCCATGCTATTTCATTTCTGATGCGTTCTACATGAGTATAATGTGAATGCTTTCTGAGTGCATATGCTATAGAACTTGTTGAAACTTCAGCAAGTTCTTTTACATTATTTACAGCTGTAAATTATTTTCATGAGTACAGCTAGCAGTGAATGCTCCAGAATAATAATCAGCTACCTATTTACAAGAATGTTCACAAGTTCCAAAATATTTCTTTAAGAAAATGATAGAATAAGTTTATCATAGCAGAAAAAGGTACAAAACAATTTCTGGAGTTATTATTTTTTAATATTTTGTTTATTATTTTTATTTTATATGTATGAGTGTATTGACATAGATTGTATATAATATAAGGTACATTTGGTTCATCGTAGCCAAGCTGTAAGTACTTGAATCTTGTAGGGAGAATTTACCATATGCATATTATATAAACCAGACCTACATTCTTATTATTATTAATGCAATTTTTATGTTAAAGTAAGCATTTAAAGCTTACTATACATGAGTAAAGAATATAGTTTTTTAATAGTATAATAAGTCAGTATCCAAAACGTTTGGTATAAGTATGCAGTTATGCAATCTTCTAGGTGGACCTTTGGGAGAATTACAATTTCAGATGACCAGTCTGCTTGGAGCAAAAATCCTTGACATGCATAAGGATGCAACATGCAGGGTGATGTGTTCAGTTTCTAGCAAGGAAAGCTTCTCACAGTGCCAAACAGTGAAAGTTTTGAGGTTTCTAGATTTAAAAGTAGGAGAGTCAAGATAAATTTCAATACCCCTTACAGGCAGCACTGGGGATCTTAAGACCTTGAATATCCTAGAAATTATGGAGACAGTGTATCGAAGGTGTTTGTGTCTAAAAGTAGTCCTTTGCAAACCTGTTGGAACAACTAAACAAAGAGCAAGTAGTTGGTGCGGCAGATTTCTCTACTTTTGCTTACTTATGTAATTAATTGAAACAACCAAGAAAAACAAGAAATAGCTTTAAAGAAAATGAAAGTAGAATAGAAGGAAAGAGCACCTAGAATCAGCTGTTTTCATCTTCTAGCTGAAGCTGTGAGTTCTGAGTTAGGAGGATAAATCCAGTGTATGTTCACTATTAAGTTGATAAGGTACCAATACCTTTCTTTGCAACAATAACATGTTGAGGAGCACAGTGTAAAAGAGCACTTTCATAGTAATAAAGTGCAAATTGTTCAGAGTAAATAATAGGATTCATAAAATCTATATAAATAAGTTTATAGCATCTTGAAAGCTTCAAAAATGGACTAATGAAAATAGTACAATTGTAGATGAGGTAATTTAGGCCATACATATGTAGATTTCTCTTTCAATTTCTCCCGTTAACACAATTATAATCAAATTGACATTTTAATTGATCTATTGAATTTAGCAAGATTTTCATACATGTGGGAAATGGGAATAGGGAAGAATATAAAATATCATTAAGATAAACAAGGGTAACTGTTTTGTAATGGAGATCAAAAACATAAACTTTGTGTGTGTGTGTGTGTGTGTGTGTGTGTGTGTGTGTAAATGCATGTTTGTCGTAATTGTACCCATGCTGTGCAATGCGCATGGAGGTCAGAAGAGGAAGTTGGATCCCCTGAAACTAGAATTATGGGCAGCTCATAGCCACCATGTGGATGCTGGGAACTGAACCCAGGTTTTCTGCAAGAGTGGTCAGTACTCTTTCCCGCTGAGCCATTTCTCCAGCCCCATAGTTGAATCTTATACACCTTATTTTAAAGGCAGTGAGCAAGTTTTTTTTTCTATTTTTGTTTGTATGAATGTGAGGTTTTATTGCTCTGTGTTATTGCATTTCTGTGTTAAATTCCCTAACTAAAAAAGTAATATTTTTAAAAGTTCAGAACCTTTGTGGTCTTGACAACTGAGTCAGTGAAGAGTGAACCTTAAGAGTATTTTAGGACAATGTGAAATGCCAAAGTTATAAGAGAAAAAATCTAATGGGTATGACAGTAGTTTAGAAATCAAACAAATGCCGTATGTTCTATTCCCAGCTTCATTTGTCATTCTGGCATGTGGGATAGGTTATTTAAAGAATTTGCCCAGTCAGTAAAATGGGCTAATATACCTCACCTTACAGGAGAGCTAGTGCTATAAATGAGCTATATTCTTTAAACAAATATTTGTATTTTTCCAAAACAATACTAAAATAATGAACAACAACTAGGCTATCTAAAATTTGAATGTTAGAAACAATTATGCTTTCATGCCCTTCATTCCACAGTTTCATTTACTGTTTTCCTAACACGTTTGTTAGGTTTCCTATGCAGGTGAATGTAAACCAATATTTGGTTTATGAATCATTAGTTTCTGCTTTCCACTTCCTTCTTTACATATTCATTCCTTTCTGTTATATTTTACATTTAGATTCAAGAAGGAATGCAAATTTCATAAACATTGAGTATCTTAACATGAAATTAAAAATAATTTTAAATTGTTTGCTTTAATAAATTTTGATATTCCATTGGAAAAATGGTACACTGGAGGACTGATATAAAATAAATTATCCACATTACTTGAATTAATTTTTAAAAGAAATTTATAGATATTTATCTAAAATTGATTTCAATTTTTATAATCTAGGAAGTATAGTGCTTAAAAATATTAGAAATATGGGGGTTAGTGAAAGGATATTTTCATTAAGAATTCTCGTGATAAAGAAAATGCTGTTCTCACCAGGCATGATAGTGCATGATAATCCCTGCCCTTGAGAGATTGAGAAAGAGGGATTTTCTTGGGTTCTAGGTCAGCCTGGTAGACAGAAGGATACATAGTGGCCAAAAATCAAAACCAACTGAACAGACACAACAATGAAGAGCAAATATACATTTTTATCCTCTTCAGGAAGCTATGTCTTGCATCCTTGTCATCTTTGTGTTCCCAGTGACTGGGACATAGATCATGAATAGTGAATGTTTACTCAGTGAATCTGCTTACTGGAATAAAAAGTGATAAGTAATAAAGAAATATTCTTTGCCTCCAAGTAAACTAATGTACCGTAGGAACTGAGCACTTCTTTGAAATAGTTAAAGCCACAGATAAAATAAATAATCATATATGTATGTATATATATATATATATGTAGAGACTCACACACACTTGTCTAATGACTGAATAATATTCAGTATTAAGCTTCTACTATAGAGGATATATAGTATCTGAATAGTTCATATTTGCTCTCTTTTGAACACCAGTACCTTGTGCTTTGCTAATGTACAGGTAATTATTTTCTAGGACAAGAGTATAATTTTCACCTCTTATTATTTGTTTTGTTTTCATTTTACTTTCTGGCAATTAGCTTGATTGATAGTGAGATTATATGAGTTTTTAATATTCTAAGAGCCACTCTTTTCTACAAATGCTTTGTAATGTTTCAGATTAGATGAAAAAATTGTTGGTATATTTAGTGATAATGGCGCTTAACATTTGTTTTGAATTGTTACAAATTAATTTGAAGATATGCATCTCTAAATTTAGTAACGTACATGATATTTATCAGAAAAAAACAGTTCTTATCATCGAGATATTTATGCTTTTGTAAATGAAAAATACAGTGGAGTAAAGTAGGCCCGCCTATATCCCTAGGTTTATTGAAACTTCTGGTACAATAATGTATAGTACACACTGAACCATAGGTATGTTCCCAAAGACTTTTGTAATTCACTAAAACCACTGTGTTTGAGGATACCTACTGAATTTTCAAACCTTATAGTGACTATTGAACAAAGTAAAGAAGTACTGAAAATGTTAGTGGAACAATGAGGAATGTCAGGGGTATATTTGATTTCTACATAGGGGAAGAGAACAAAAGTAGAAAACTAGTAAGGTTATGCAATGGAAGATCTCAGTGAAATATGGCCCTTGTCGAGAAACTTATGCCCTGTGGAATGTTTGTGCTTTGGCTCTGTGTTCTGTCAAAATAGTGATCGCTATTGCACATAGGTCTGAGGCAATAGCTTTATACTTCAAGTTGCAAGCATCCTTAGAGACAGTCTCACACCTACATTTTCAAAGAGGATGCAGATCAATGCCGAGAATCTATGTGTGTGTGTGTGTGTGTGTGTGTGTGTGTGTGTGTGTGTGTTATTACATGAAACACATGAGTACAGAGTTGCTCATCAATATCAGTAAGATCAGAAATCTAGAGTCTTGGTTCCAGAGTTGATAAAGGATACTTATCAATTGACAACTGGGAGAATCTGAATGAAATTGAATTTGTTCTTGTTTCTGGTTAAAACGTATTTAATATGTTATGGAATATTTCAGGGAAACTGATAGGTAAATAACAAAAAATGTCTAAATAAAGTGCTCTGCAAAGACTGAAATTCAGGAATACATTTTAAAAATTATTATTTTATGTGTATGTGTTTTGCGTGCCTATATCTAAGTGTACCACATGCAGGCAGTGCCCATGGAAGCCAGACGAAGTCACCAGATACCCTGGAACTGGAGTTACAGATTGATGTTAGCTGACATGTGGGTCATAATAACTGAACTCTGGTCCTCTGAAAGAACAGCAATTGCTCTTATCCACTGAGTTATCTCTCCAGATGTTCAGAGAATACCCGTATTGACAAGGTGATACAAGAATATTGGACAGGAAATAATCATACACACATTCAGAACAAGAGCCATCTTAAGAAAAACAATAATGATAGAATGTTGGGGTATTAAAGTTAGTGACTAGGCTTGAAACATAGTTACTGAAGTTATAGAAGGCAAGGTCAAAATCAAACAGAACCTTGTAGGACACTAGAAAGATTTCAAGTGGACTAAAGTTCAGATCATTTCCACTTCCTAGCTGTGTTATTTCCAATAAGGTTCTAAACTTCAATAAACTTCAGTTTCCTTATTTGTTAAATTGGAATAATTATTGCTTTGTAAGTCGGTCTCTAAGAATTAATAGAAAATGTATACACTCACTGCCACATAGTATACTCAAGAAGGGGATGTGCCAAGTGTGGTGTTGCACAGATATAATTCCAGCACTCCATAGGCAGAGACACTAGGATGCTGAATTTTAGGACTACTTGGACTGCATAGTGAGACTTTTCTCATAAAATCATGAACTGGGGATGCAGCTCAGTAGCAGAACATGGGGCTAACGTGTGTAAAGCTTTGAATTTGCTTCATAGGCTGTTGTTGTTAATGATAATAAACTATAAATACACATTGTATATGTAACTATATTTGACATAGCGCAGTGTACTCTTCATTTATCTATGCTTAATTCTTCAAAGCAACCCTGTAATATGTAATGGTATTCAGAAAAAAATTACTTGCATAATCAAACAGTCCTAAGTAACAGTCACTGGATTAAATGAAATTTCCATTTCTTCACAGTTTTCCTAACCCTTGCACAAAATTAAGCCAGTCAGTTATTTGTTGATTTTATTTGCTAATGTTGTTTGTGACTATCCATGTTTTTGGATATGAGATTATTCTTTGATGTCATATAACCAGCCTTCTATAGGTATGAACTTTATTGCAAGTTCACATTTTTCTTTATGCATAGGACCATGACCAGTTCCTCCTGAAAACTGAGCTCTCGTTATATTCTCTGACTGAGAGAATCTGCATAACAATGCTAATATAGTATTCCATTCTTCAGGATTTAAAATAACCAAAGGAATCTACAGTCTTTTCAGTTTTGCAACATTCTTTATTTTCACAAGAAATGTAGATCATACAACAGAATCTTTTGAAAGGCTGTTTTAAAAGTGTTTTGCCCTTAATTATACGGGTTGGAAATGTCAGGATAGTGCATTAATCTACTGATCTCCAGATAGCTAACTCTTTTTGTTGTTTTGTCTTGTCTTATTATATCTAAATAGTATGGGATTGGCAGAAGAAATCTCTAACTGATGTCAAATTTGGGCAGGATAATTTTTTTGTATTTTATGCATTGAAAATATTCATTACAATATGGTATGTATGGCACATATTTTCTAAGTTTATACTTTCATTTTCTGAGGTTAAAAAATTACTAGTTATATTAACTATTGAATATATTTAGCATCACTATGTGCAGTTGAAGAAAGTCTTTTGAGGGTGTGTGTGTATATGTAGCTTTGAGTTTATTAATTTTCTATTTGCAAAGATCCAATAAATTGTGGACAGTGTCACATGAAGATGTATTATTTCTAATGCAATTATTTTCCGGCACCAAGACTATGTGCTTTCCTATGTTCAAGCTCAGAACTTAAGTATTTAGATATAAAAATGCTCTAAACACAAATAGATGGTTGGTAATGTCTAAAAGCAATACCATTATATTGGTAATATTATATTGCTGTCTATATCAGCATACTGTGTAGCTGTAACATAACATATAGTACTTATGAGTGAGAGAACATTGTAGTTTTATAAAAACTGAAAATTTTATGTTTAAGTACCACTTCAGTACTTAAGTACAAGTTCATTATTCTTACCAATTGTTCTTTCAAGTTAGCCTGGGTTGATTTGGAGCAGGCGGTATTTTGTGAAATTCATTGTAATATTATTTGAGAAGCAAAATCGGTCTTATTCAACAGATGAATTATTTATCATAAAAGCTTCAATAACTTGTAAGTTTTTCCATTTTAGGAAAATAAACAGTAATCTTTGAATTTCTGAGATATATTGTCTACTGAAATGGTGCACAAAAGGTCAATTTCTACATTTTCTTAAAATTTGTATGTGCTAATCTAATAATGTGTCTTCTTTCAAATATTAGTGAGAACTTTCTCTATACCACTAAAATATTTGTTTCCAAAGATGCTAGCTTAATTAATCTGAGAATTTATGGAATAGTTGATTTTACTACAAATAATTGGTAACTTTTTATATCATAGTAATTGTTTAAGATTTTTAGTTAGTTTCATGTATCAAAATTAAAGTGCTCCCTTCACTCATGAACTAATTCTTATCTCTATATAAAATACTATGTTCTGTACTTGTTTCTTTGTGCTTCTAAATATCTTGCCTTCATAAAGATTCCTTTTTACAAACACGCATACATTTATTTATTTTACTTTTTTTGGTTTACTTTTATTGTATTTGCATCAATGTTTTTTCTGCGTGTATGTAAGTGTACCCATGCCATGCAGTTTCTGAGGAGGACAGAAGAGGTTGTCAGATACTCTGGATCTGGAGTTAGAGATGCATATAAGGCGCTATGTGTGTGTTGGGATTTGAACCTGGGTATTTTTTAACAGCAGCCAGTGCTCTTTTATAAAAAAATTTATTGATTTTTTGTGTATTTCATGCAAGACATCTTAATCATAATCATCGTTATACCCTATCTCCCATTGGCCCCCTCCCACAGCTCCCCAACTCACTGGAATTCATATAGTCTGTCATTTGTGTTAAGGCCTGTCATTTCAAAATTGTGTCCTCAGATGTCCATTGGTGCAAGTTCATCCACTGGGGTCCAGGCACCCTATCTACATTCCCCACTTTAAGAAGATCAGCTCCTCCTCACGCAGCAGTAATAAGCTGCCCAATATTTCTTTGGCTAAGATTGGTGCCTGATGCTGCACATTTTCACAGTTCTGTGCTTCTTTCTTTCTTTCTTTCTTTCTTTCTTTCTTTCTTTCTTTCTTTCTTTCCTTCTTTCTTTCTTTGTCTGCTTGAGTCTGCATGGGTCTTGTGCATTGCTGACACCATTGGGGTGGGGTTATATGAACAAGGTCCCAGGAGCCTAGTAGATCTCTTATTTCCATATGGTCATGTACTTCCTCCATGGATCTTACAATCTTTCTGCCCCCTCTTCCACAGTAGTCACTGAGCCTTGGGTGAATGAAACAATATAGGAGTCCTGTACAGGGATTCACATTATGTAGATTCCTAATCTTCATGATTTAGTCATTTCTGACCTTTTGTGTTACTGACTCTTTGTTGCATGAAGGAGTTTCATTGATGAGAACTGAGAGATGCATTAGTGTCCTCTTTATTCCTTGTCCTATGTTCTGTCAGCCTTAGATGTAGAAGTTTCATTGTAGATATGCCACTTGGGCTTGGGCAATTCACAGACAATATCTGTATGTGACCAGTTGTGGAACTGTAAGTCCTCTCTAGCCATTTGTATTTGGCTATGTTTACAGTAATACACATGAGTTTTTCTCATTGAGTGACTGTTCAGTTCAATTACGTAGCTGTTGATTACCCCTAAGATAAAAGTGCAAGTATTGCACCCAAGTTCTTTGCTGTATTAGTCATTGATATGGTTATTAGTCCTTGAAGGCGGAGTTGGACCATTGATTGATGTCCTCACTTAGCACGTTGCATAGTGCTCTCCAAACACATGAGAGCTAGCCTTCAGGAGAGGTGGTCTCCAGGTCAGTTCCAGGTCTATTACTCCAAATACTGTGTCTAAAGTGTGTCTTGTCTTCAGCAATAGGGTCTTGCCTTCAAGTTCTCTGAGGCAATCAAGGGCTGTAGAAATAGCCTCTGTAATTTTGGGCAACTGCTGGACTACCCTGGCCAACAACTTAAAGGAAGGTTTCTCCTGTTTGGCACCATTTATTGTTATGCAGCCTTCAGCTATATACATAAACTCATGTAGAAAAATTGTATGTGTAATTTCTCAATAATTGTTTTTCTGGAGTTACAGATGATTGTTAGCCTCCATGTGGGTTCTGGGATTTGAAACTGGACATTGTTCAATAGCAGCCAGTGCTCTTGATTCCTGTGACAGCCCTCCAGCCCACGCTTATTTACTTTTGGAACAGAATCTCAATTTGTATCCCTGGCAGGCCTAGAACTTACTATGTAAGCCAGGCTAGCCTTGAATTCGTAGATATCTGCTTGCTCTGCCTCCTGAATGCTGGAAATAAAGTCATCTCCCATCATGTCCAGGTTCAGATTTAATTTTTTAAAAAACTCATTTTATGTATTTATAGTATATAATATGATGTTCTGAAACATATATATATATATATATATATATATATATAATGGAATACATAAGTGTACCTAATTAGCAAATGCATTATCTCACATAATTATTTTTATAGTGGGAACACTTTATATGCAATCTCCTAGCATTTATCAAAAATATCTTATCATTCACCATTGTCCACCATGCTCTTCATGAATCTCTTGAATTTATTCTTTTTGTCTTTTGATGTGTATTATTTGGCTAATCTCCTTCACTCTCTTTCACTCTCACCTACCCCAGCTTCTGCAAACTTCCATCTTATTCAAATTTCTATGACATAACTGTTTTAGATTGCATACATGAATGACATCATGCAATTTTGTGGGGGTTTTTGCCCGATTTATTTTACTAAACATAATGTCTTCCAGATTTATCTATGGTATTGCAAATGATAGGATTTCCTTCTTTATATTGTTAAATAGTATTGCATTATGTATATGTATATAAAAATCAATTAATCTCTTAATGAGTATTTAGTTTGCTTCCTTATCTTGGCTATTATGAATAATTCTGAAATAAATAGTTGAGTACAGATATCTCACTGAAATAGTGATATCTTTGTGGCATTTACTCAATAATGAGATTGCTGGATCATATACCAGACCTATATTTACTTGTTGGTTGATCCTCCATACGTATTTTCATAATTGCTGTATAGTTACATTTTCAGAAAGTGTCCAATGTTACTCTTTTCTGTTTTTCTTAACACTGAACATTTTTTGATAATTCATTTTGACTGTATCCATTCTAATATGTGTCAAATGACATGTCATTGTGATTTTTGCATTTCTGCTGATTAGTGATGTTGAACATTCTTTTATACATTTACGAGTCATTTGTATGTTTCTCTTTGGATAAATGTCTTGTCTACTCATTTTCTTTGTCTGGTTTTTAATTGAGTTACTTTTTCCTTTATATGAATGGAATTTTTTTGCTTGTTGGTGGTACTGAGTTGTTCAGAATTCCTGCAAAAGGAGCTGGAGAGAAATGGCTCGGTGATTAAGAGACCTGACTGTTCTTTCAGAAGATCTGGGCTTGTATCCCGATATCCACATAACAGCTAACCTCTCTCTGTAACTCCAGTTCCAGGGAATCCCATTACCCCTTCTGGCCTCTGTGGGCATTGCATGACATGAGTGCACTT
This sequence comes from Eospalax fontanierii, assembly GCA_035773235.1. Taxonomy (NCBI): domain Eukaryota; kingdom Metazoa; phylum Chordata; class Mammalia; order Rodentia; family Spalacidae; genus Eospalax; species Eospalax fontanierii. The sequence goes on from CM069525.1 coordinate 84,601,736, forward strand.
ACATACTTATAGGCATAACACTCATACACATAAAATGAATAAAGTTTAAAACTTTCTGAAAAGGCTCCTAAAATGGTGGGAGAGTTGAACATACCTCCCTGCCACTTTCCATGGACTTAGGAGAACTTTATGTATGTTATATGACACTAGTCTGGAAGAAGCACAGTGCAAATAGAAAAGAAAACATATTTTGCAGTTGGACAGTGACTTTTATCTATTCTGTGGTACAAGAGAGTGTCACACCCTTACTTCCAAGTTATCACTTGATCAAGTTGCTCCCTAATTCCACACCATCTCCCTCTATAGGAACTTTTTAAAATGCAGGACAAGGAGTAGATGCTGAATCAGATTCATTTGTCTCAGTGCATACATTTTTTCTTGGTAGTCTTGAATACGACTTTATCACTGTTACTAAGGAGGAGTGTGTTGAGTGCTTAAGCACATAGGTCTTGTATTCAGACTTACCCAAGTTCTAATTTCAGGCTTTCCTACTTATCAGTTCTGTGACTTGCTCAGGTTTTATAAGCCTCAGTTTCATCATCAGTATAAATGCAGACAACCTGACGTACCACTTAGATCAGAGGGGCTGCATCACTTTCAGGAACATGTTAGTTTCTCTGTATTAATTACTCCTTCATTCCAGTTCATTTACCTAGATGAAATAAATATTTGTCTTTAATGATTCTGTAACTTAAGCTTTTTTTTTCAAGTGTGGTGTGGTTAGCACACTGTCACATTCATCCTGGCTTACCAGTCATTTTCGAAACAAAAATACATAATAAAAGGTGAATAAAATAAAAATTAACCCAATTTTAAATGATAAATGATTTTTTCATTCTACATTACCATTCACAATGTGAATACACTGTTGTGAAGATACTTCTGGACTCCGTGTGCCTATAGTGCCAAGGATAACCCAGCTGTACCACCTGTGTTTTCTGTTTGATCTGCAGTTAAATTTTAATGAGCACAGGCTGCATGTGGTGATGTTATTGGTGTTTATTTTGGTACAAATATGTTTTCACATTAAGGTTATTTCATTAGGATTAGGTAATAAAATTTTTCCTCAACATTAATATCTTAAATGTACATATATAAACTGAGATTAGATGGCAACACTTGGGCAGAAGTTGGTTATCCAAATGACTCAGTGTATGCTTACTGTTGTCATCTTAAGAAATGAAGCTGCGGAGATTTCAAATTATGTTATGTTACATGCCTCAGAAAACACTATGTTCAAGTATTTTAGTTTAAGAAGTTTAGTCCTGAGTTCCAATTACATTGATGTTTAAGTTCTAGCCAAAATAGCCTTGTTTGCCTTGAGTCTTTAAATATCTTCCTTCATATAGAGTCACCTCTCTTTCAAAGTCGTATACTGTACAACGTAGGATAATAATCTACATTCTATTCCTTATTCACCAGAGTGTAAGCTTGCTGTGACAACACTGTGTCACTATCTCCCTGTTCTGCCAGAGCTAACTCATTAAATGTTAACTTGTAGTAGTCTAATATGGAAAGGACCCAATATGCACAGTAACAGATGCTCTGTGTTACTATAGTGTTATTTCATGAAGAAATTGCAAACACGAATAACCAGTGTGTGTGCATGAGAATAAGATGGTCAATTAAGATTATTTCAAAAAAGCAAAATTTCTGCTTTAGTATGAATATCATGCATTCAAAATAGCAAGACCTTTGAGATCATATAGTTCAGTGGGTTTAAAACTTTATTTTAACATCAGAGTTGATTTTACACAAGGATTCCCCTGCAGAATATGAATATATAAATATGTAAATGCCCTCATTATTAGGGCAACAGCAGACAGGGACTTTCCTAGTGAGCCTTCTTTTTGTGTATTCCCTCCTCAACCTTTCAGCACCCAGGACAATTCAAGGAATCCTATTGATCTTCACAGTACATTTTTAAACTCCTACCTGTGACAGAGTCCATTCCTGTCCATGTCTGGAAAATTCAGCCTATCTCTGCGTCAATAATATTGTTGACCACAAGCAAACAACTTAATGTCACTACTAATTTTTTCATGAGGCAGTTATTAGGACATTTGTGAAAAAAATAGTGAATAGTGTCAGTACATACTAATTAAGTGATTAGTATATACCAGGCATGGCATTTTCTCAAGATTATTACTTGAATCTTAGATCAAGCCTAAGGGTAGACGCTGTACTGTTCCCATTTTAGAGACTAGGAACCTGAGGTCCAATAATTCAAGTGATAAGTTGAGTATTTTCATACAGCAAGTAAGAAAGGTTGAGGAAATTTTTTCTTCTTTTACCTTCTTTTGTTAAATTCCTGTATGTTGTAGACATACTAGGCACCGTTGAAGACTGTTTTATACCACCTTCAGAAAGGAAACATGTATTTTAGCATATATCCTGGCCCCTTCCAATTACATCCTGGTTGTATAATCTCAGACAAAGCCTTATGTCTCTTTAGACATTAATTACTAATTTTTTACACGTTTTACTGTTGATCATTGCCTCCTTTCATCAGTTAGGTCAGGACTTGAATTATATTCAGTGTATTCATTTTAGTTCATACCACTTACTAAGATCCTTGGAAAGCTAGAGGTTGAAAATAATGGGATCATTTTTTGTTACATGGGAGAAGATTTTCTTTATTTCCTTTATAATTTATAACTTCATTACCTACTTAAATGTAGTTTTAATTTTGGCTAAGGAAACATTTATAATCTAAAAAAAAGGATTATGAAACTGGCTTTGTTACCTTGTCTAAAGTTGCTCTTGGAAATGGATCTAAAAAATGGTAAAACATACAGGGAAAACATTATATTTAAATATCTTCTTAGTTTTTGCTTCTATATAAGAAACACTGGAAAGTTTTTGCTTATTTCCCTCTCATTAAACAGTATAAAAGAGTCTATGCCAAATATATTTATTTTCCTATTGGATTTTATAATTGATGAATTCATTACTATTTTTAAAGTAGCTATTTATATAGTGGCATATCCTCTATTTAAAATGGAAATGTGTGGACTACATAGACGGCTCAGTGGTTAAGAGCATATACTGTAGTTCTTTGATCTAATTCTGGTTCTCAGAACCCACATCTGGTAGCTCAGAACTGACAGTAACTGCAGCTTCAGGGGATTTGAAACCTTCTGGCTTCCACAGGAACCTGCACTCAAGTACACAGTCACAAGCAGGCACGTGCATGTGCACACACACACACTTAAAATTTTTGAAGGGGAGGGTACTGGAGAGATGGCTCAGAGGTTAAGAGCACTGGCTATTCTTACAGGGAACCTACGTTCAACTCCCAGCACCTGTGTGGTGGCTAACAACCATTGATAATTCCAGTTCCAAGGGATCCAACCTCTCTTCTGACTTCTGCAGGCAGTGGACGACATGGGTACATTTACACACATGCAGTCAATGCATTCATAGACATCAAATAAAAAAAATAATGGAAGTATGTGTTTTATCCTTTCACATAGTGGTAAATTAAAGAAAATGTGATGTAATTCTAAAATAAAGCAGCTGGTCAGTGCTAGGCTTAGCTTGTTTTGTGCTGTAGGCCTTTTGGACCTTCTAGTGAGCCTTTGTGTACTTTCTTTAGTCATGTATTTAATTGTCAAATATAAAATACATGGGAATAAAAGGAAACTATTTACATTAAAATATAGTATTCAAATATGTTTTAAAAGGCAAATATCCTAGATTCATCTAAAACTTAATTTCATATAATAACGAGTGGGTGGAAGTTTATGGGAAGTGTATTCCTAATTTTTAAAATTTGAAGTGTTCAAAATGGGTAAATGGTCAAATAGACTGTAGTAATAGTCTCATACCATGAGACTCTGTTTACCAATAAAGAGCATCATTTTTTTGGACTTTTTTGAGACGGGATCTCCCTGTAGCTACAACTGGCCTTGAACTCACAGAGATCTGCCTGCCTCTGCCACCTGAGTTCTGGGATTAAAGCTATGCACCACCACACCCAGCAAGAGCACACTCTTGATTTATGCAGTACCTTCTGTAATTCTCCAGAGCATTATGGTGAGCGAAAGAACCCATGCCAAATGGAAATGCAGAGTATAATTCTATACATAGATATCCCATTCTTAAAAATACAGAATTTTAGAAATGGAGGGTAGCATGATGATTTTAAAGGTAGAAAGCTGTGACAAGGAGTTGGATATGATTATGAAGGAGAATATGAGGGATCTCTGCAGTGATGATTATGTCTGGAATGTTGATTGTGATGATTGCATGCATTAATGTACATATGATAATACTGCATAGAACCATATTAATATACAGCATACATGTCACACACATTCACAAGTAAATGTAGGTGAAACCAGGATAATCTAAATAAGATAGGTGGGTTTTTGTCTGTGTTAATATTGCATTTGTGGTTTTTTGCTCGATATTTGCAAGATGTTACCATTGGGGAGAGCATGGGATTTCTGCACATGTTTCTCACAACTGGATGCCTGTTTCCATTATGTCAAAATAGTGTAAAAATTGAGACATAGTAGTATATACACCATGATGCTTGTTAAAAAACAAAAAGGTGGCAGATTGTATATATATAGCATAATTTTGAAGAAGCAACAAGCATACATGGTATTTAATTTCAAATATCTCCACAAATGTGGTGTGTGTGGTGCAATGGGAAAAGATTTTCTGATGACAAGGTTTGAAGTGCTGTTAATACCACTGTAGGTTTTTTTTTTTTGACTTCATTCAGAATTTACGAGAGCGTGAAATTTAACTTGCAAGTTGCTGAAGATATTATATTTCCCCTCAAAATTTGCATACTGCCTGGATTAGGGCCTCAGGTTAAGAACCCCTGGGTTATTTCTGTTTACATTTCAGTATCTGATATATTTTATGCACTTCTGTCAAATAAAGATAAACACAATGCTTATATTTTTTTTCCTTAAGTAATGAGTGGTGATAACAGCTCATAAAAATGCTAACTTGGTTTATATTTTCAAATTTACTTCATGCCATTCAACCATATGCACATTGTTTACCATAATTTCTTGATAGTAGTTCTAAAAGACAATTATTTGTATTCTTGAGGCATAGAGTAGCCCACATGTTTATTGCTTGACAAGAAAGGACATAGAAGAACGATTATTTATTATTTATATTATCTAATAGTGGATATTATTAAATATTTTAATTTGCTTTCTCTAGGAATTCATTAATGATTTAGCCTTTCAGAAACTAAGTTTGAGTTTATAGATTAGGTGTGCTGGTGGTTTTTCAAGAAATTTAGTGTTTGGGATAAACACTTTGTTTTAAAATATCACCTCTTATTTCATATTATGTTAGAATTTAAACTGAGTGTCATTTATCTGAATAAACATGATATTTTCCCTTATATTCTATTGATTTATATGTATACATGTATATATGTTTAGGATTTAAATATATGTTACACTGCCTTAGTATAGTTACTATTTTCACAGTAAGGATTAATTTTAATATTTGTACTCTGATACACTTAGACTCAACAGTTTTTTTAGTGAAATGCTTGAAAGATATTTTACATACATATTTTTAATTTCAATAAGTAAATGATTTCTGAGAAAATATAATAGGCATATCTTTTTCAATAAAAATGTTTATACTTAATTGAATTACTAGAGGTCAAAATCACAGTCTGGTAAGCTGCAAATTAAAAAAAAACATAATTTAAAAATCATTTTAGGGCTAGAGAGATGGGTCAGTGGTTAAGAACACTACGGAGGACTCAGGTTTGATTCCCAGAACTCACATGGGAGCTATCAACTGTAACTCCAGTTCCGGGGATCTGACGCCCTCTTGTGACCTCTGGGGGCGTTGCATGACATGGTTACTCTTTCATACATTCAGGCAATACACCCACACACAAAAAATAAATGCAAAAATGTTTAAAAATCATTTTAGCTAATCACATTTCAATAAAATTAGTCACATCTTTTTGGGGAAATGTCTATATGGATTGAAATATTGTGATGTTTCACATTGTTGTAGAAAATATTTGATTATATCTTGCCTTATAATTTGGTATCTGTTCTGCTTTACACATTTCACCCTCTGATGATGCCTTAGTTAAAAGCAGTGCTTTATGAAATGTGAAATGACATTATGCAAAGTTATTTTATGGTAATTTTTGGCACATAGTTTTTCATACATACCTTAACAGATATTATGTAGTATCATCCATATTTCCTATGCAAGTAAAATACTTTTTAATCTAAATTGCACATAAAATTCGTTGAAATGCTTAAAAATTCTTTTTCCTGTTTTTTATTTTTTGATGAGTTAATCAGGTAAATTAATACTTTTCCTTTAAGACACGTATTTCTTATGTCAATAAAAGACATCAAAATATTCTGAAATATATCCAGATTTATGTAGCTCATCACATACATCATTAGCAGAAGAAATACCTAGATTCATGGGTGCTGGACACTTTAATTTTGTGTTTCCTTTTCATACTTAAACAGAAGGAACCGATATGGAAAATTAGTCTTTGAGGTTCTTATTCTTTTAACATCAGAACATCTTAGGAACGACACTGAGAATCTTTGTAGTAATAATTCTGAATATGCTAATCTACAACATTGCATTTTTGAGAACAACAATGATAGATAAGGAACTCTATGAAAATCTTCAAAGAATGATGGCTACATTTAGCTTTATGAAAGATAACTTTAACAGCATTCCTATTTTCATGAAAATATTGCTGTTCTTGAAGGTGATGCCACTGATTGACTACTCTATGTGTGAATGCTACAGTTGAAAAGTCCTGTATACAATCAGTACTTCCATCCAGTATCTATAGCATTTAAGAACTATGAAGATTTTTCTGGAATTAAAAGTAAATCTGGGAACTAGACAGATGGCTCAGCACTTAAGAGTACTTCCTACCCTCCTGGTTTGCTGATAGTCTTTAAATAAATAAATTAGTATTACATGAGATTTTGAATAACTCTGCACTAAGGTTTTTGGGGAATTAGCAGTAAAGTAAGCAAAAGACTGACAACAAAATAAAAAGTGTAGTCAAGAGAAAATGTTTGATTAGTTGGGTTTTGGACATATAGCTTTACATAGTCTAGTTCATTTTAAGAACTAGAACTTACAGATTACACACAAAAAATGCAAGATCTTCTATGCAACATAAGAACTATATTAAACTGAAAGAAATAAGGCTACCCATTACAAGAGCATATTTATGGGCTGGAGAGATGGTTCAGTGGTTAAGAACAATGGCTGCTCTAGGAAAGGACCTTGGCTTGGTTCCCATCACCCACATGATGCCAAACAACTATCCATGACTTCAGTTGTAGGGAATCTGACACCCTCTTCTGGCCTCCATGGACATTGAACAATGCCAGTGCGCTTACATTCATGCAAAACATACACACACACACACACACACACACACACACACACACACACACGCGCGCGCGCGCACACACACACACACGCACACACCAATTCAAAAGTAAATATGTTTTTACATAAAAACGAAATACCATAATTGTGCTAAGTCAACTTAAATTCAGAAGTAATGTCCAGCGCATACATAAAATGTTCCTTTTGAACATTGTTTTCCTCATTTTGATATTAAAATTGCATTTCAGAGTAAGACAAATGTGTGTTTATTAAACTGACCCAAAATGCATTTTAGGTTTTTGTGTACTGTCTTAGCGTAATACAAGTGTAGTCATACTGACAAGTGTCTCCATTGTAATGATTTTCAAATTAAGCAATGGCTTCAAATTGGGAAAGCTTTTTATTCACCTAGCTCTGGAATAGCATGATGTACTCTAATTGCTAACTTTGTCTGCATTATTTTTTAAAGATCAAATGGGCACAGTGGTAATTTTCATTAATCTCATACAGAGCAGCTAATTAAAATTTCAATTATTCTCCATCCATTATCTAGTTGTTGCCTTTGTTCAGTATCAGACCAGGATGTTAATAATAAGCCATTCCTGTATAACAGCACTATTGAGTACAGTGAAAGTTGCCTTAATCTATGGCACTGTTTGGTTTTGGGGTTATTTCTTTAATATTATGTTGTAACATAATGATTATGCTGTAGATACTTTCACACTTTGACATTTTAAAATAGAAACTTCAGAATTAAATAGCCTTTGCTTCCATTTTTATTCAGGATTGGAGGAAAGTAGCACACAGTGGTAAATGAGACCCAAAGTTCAGCATATTTGTACTTTAGCGCTGCTGCCTCACTAATTATGTGCATTTAGCAGTTCCATGCATTATTTTTCTTTTCGTTTTATTTTCTTTTCTGAGACAGCGACTCTCTATGTAGTCCTGGTTGCCCTAGAACTCACTCTGTAAACCAGGTTGACCCCAAACGCCTAGAGATCCACTTACCTCTGTTTCTGGAGTGCTGGGATTAAAGTTGTGCCCCATCTTCCACAAGAGGGGATGGAAAGATTGTAAGAGTCGTGATTGGTTCATGAATATAATCTTTCTGGAATCTTTATTTTATAATGAGGATGTCAGAAAAGTTGATCTTTAAGAACCTAAACATGTGATCATGTTTTCATTATGTTCAAGTAGGAATTTATGTTAAAACCCCAAAGTACTTTTAAGTTGTGGAAAAATTATTTTACAAAGTTCTGTGTTTTCTAATTATTCTTTTGATATTTTTGTCTCCATTCCTCATAACCTCAGTATCCAAATTATGTAATATAAACTTATTTTTAAAACTGAGTATGGTACCTTTGTGCCTATAATCTCACCACTTTGATGGCAGTCACAGGAGGATTGTAACAAGTTCCAGAATAGTGTGGGCTTCAGAGACCCTCATATATATATATATATATATATATATATATATATATATATATTTCATTCAAAACAAATAAACCAAAAAAAAAAACCTAACCGTAGGCAGTTGCCAATATTGCCAATATTCCTTGGGCTCGGGTTGGGACCTGCTGCCTATTTCCCTCTTTCTATGCTTGGTTTTTGTCTGATTCAGGTGGCACGGGTCTTGTGAATGTTGTCTATATTTTTGTAAGTTCATATGAGTAAGTTTCCAGAGGCCTGAAAGCCTCTGTTTCCTTGTGTTTAGACACCAACCATGGCTCCTACTCCTACAGTCTTTCTTCTCCCTCTTCTGCAATTGTCCTTGAGCCAGGGACACACATTCTGCAGTCTCTTGTTCTCTAAAGCTGAACAACTTGTGACCTTCTGTGTTCACTGCACATTGTTATATGAAGAAACTTTGCTGGAATGTTGAGGGATGTGTTAGTATTCCCTCTACCCTGTCTTCTGCTATGTTCCATGAGCCTGAGGTGTAGAGGTTCCATTGTAGGTGTGTAACTTAGGGTAAATCTTTTTTAAGGTAGTGACTTTAGATGGACTGACTAGACTCCAGTGGATGAGCTTGTACTAAGTGACATTTGGGCATAAATCCTTTACCATTTAGGACTTAACATATATGACAGTGTGCATAAAGTCGAGTGTATGGGAGGTTTGGGGGTTCTGATCAGGGAAGAGGTCAAAATTAGATTAAGATCTATTATATGAAATGCACATAACTCAATACAAATATTTTTAAAAACTAAACCTTTTTCTAAAACTTAGGTGATTAGGTGTGTGAGGGTGAGCTCCAAAGTGAAAGTTTGTCCCAAATGTAAATAAACATCATCATCCATGACCATATCTTAATTAAACTAACCCAAAGAGGGTTAACTAGTAAATGGAGCTATCATTTTCTGTGTGTAGGAGAGGTCACATATACAGTTGATCCTTTGGAGATGTCTGCATCCATTGTGTCAGTTGGAAGTGTTTATTACCTTTGTGTCATGCGTAAGGAAACTAGTTTGTTAAGAATAGTAAGCACCTTGCCCAAAAGATGTCAGAAGTTGAATGTGAAGGCATGATTCAGACTAGGTAAAGTATGAGTTTTCTTAGAATGCCATTTTATATCTTAATTTACCTATATTGTACACAGTGTCTCTGCATATCTTATAACTGAAAATCTTTCAGGCTATTCAACATATAGAACCAATTCTGTGGTAGAGTTTTTGTCACAATGATAAATGTACAAAGAAACAAAGTAGAGGATGTTTTACACTGACTCAAAGTTTCAGAGTTTCAGTCTAGGGTTGGTTTGAGCCTGAGGCCAGGTGACATTGTGTCCAGGAGCACATTTCAGAACATAGGCAGGTAGGAAACAGAGGAGTGTGGCACACCAGGGTCAAGATATACCCTTCAAATCCATGCCTCCTATGACCTACTTCCTCAAAGTAGGTCTCACCTACCATGACAGCCTATCTAAAATTTGAATCTATTAATTGATTATACTCTCGATTAGACAAGCTCCTTCATGATCTAATTGATCATTGAAAAGGCCTTCACAAACACATCCAGTAGTGTATTTTGCTAATCTCTTATATGTCATTCACAGTAATCAATCTGACAATGAAGATTTACCGTCCCCAACACTAAACTAATCTTATAAGCTTTAGCGTAGTAAAACATGTCTATCACTCATCCATCCTTCTGGGAAATAGGGAGTGTTGACTTAGTGTGTGCCAAAGCATTTCTTATGATCTAGAAATGCAGTGATGCCCAAGCCAGGTGATTTTGTTACTTCAAACAGCTTGTGCCCCAGTAGTGGAAGCATAGCAAACTTAATATGCTTATTGTAAAGCTTATAATGTCTGTATTGAGAAGATAGCTAGATTGTGCAGGTGAGAACACTGTTATGCTGAGTGAAATTATGGAACCAGCAATGTGTAGTTGGGCTGAATTTTCCAAACTAAGAAAACAGAAGATCACAAAAAACTGTAGATAAAAACCTCCAGGAAGGATCAGTGTGGTCTATTTATAAACTAAAAAAAAAAAAAAAAAAAAAATTAAGGATCACATGAAAGTAGTATCTAACCGTAGATTTTCCAGTTTTAATTTCTTCTACTAGTAGTTTTCAGAGTGGTACATGTGGCATATAGTTCTGTTTATAGTTACTGATGGACTTTTCAGTGTTGTAGAAAGTGAATTTATTGAGAAAAATAGTAACTTTAAGATTATAATATGAATCATTGCGGTTACTACCTGTGTTATCAGAGATAAGAAGATGAATTAGAAGTGGATGAATGATTTCCAAATGATGGTTTTATTTAACAATACAATGCTTGTGTCAATTTATCTAGTAAACATTTTTTAAATCTCATAATAAAAATCATCCTGACAACTATAATGTGAAACTTTTTTCTAGTTTTAGAGTTATTATGTAGAAATTAAAAAATAAGACTTGGCTTTGGATTCTGACTTAGTTCAGAAATTGTATTAGTATGGTATTTTGACCAGTAGTGTGTGTGTGTGTGTGTGTGTGTGTGTGTGTGTGTGTGTATGAGACCCAAACAATGGCTTCTATAACAATATTTTAAGTGCAGTAATATTGATGATATTGCCACAATGTAGTTAGTAAATAATGTCCCTTTACCAGTTGTAAGTCTTTTTAGGATATAAGCATTTACTAATGTGATTTTAAATTCAAAAATTAAGGATAATTCAAATTCTGTATTAAGAAGGCATAGCTAATGAAGATCTAAATAGTATTGAATTATAGGAAATCCAATTTATGTTATTAACATGGATTTGTAATTCCATATCCTTTTACAGTAAGACTTCTGAACAATAGGGAGAGACATACATTGATACCTAGCAAAAAGCATAATTTGGATGAATTTAGAAATTTAGAATGCAGCTACATTTATAATAAAGAAAATGCTTTCATATTGTAGGGAACATAATTATTATTAGTTATATATCAAAAGTGAACCTATTAGTTATTAGTACAGTGAATATGGTGATATTATCCTTGCAACCTTTTCCGTGAAAAACTTACATAGTTCTAGCAAGGTGATAAAGCTAAGAAACTGTGATGAGATAATGAGCATTAAACATAACCTCACATACATTGAAAGTAAACAAAAATCTTGTCACTATCTGAAAGGTTCATTTAATATCTTTTAAAGAAAGATATGCAATGTGGGAATAACAGGTGAATAGTTGGGAATTAGTGAATGTTTTACATTGAATAAATAACATGCAAAGTAGAGACCTAATTGTTTTATATTTCAATGACTGTTCACTTGTTTTAAAATATGGTGATATTCTGATATCTTCCATTTAATTTAGGGTACACATAATATTTTATATTACCTTTTCTTTTCTGTAGTTACTCCCAAAATTAATAAAGTGATTTAACAGTTTTTCCATGAATTAAAGAGGACTAAGTAATACTAATCGTAATGCCTGGATTATATGTTTAAGCAGACCTGTCACTAATACTTTATGCTATCACATCAGTATTCTACTCCAATATTCTATCCAGGTTGTGAGCACCAGCCAGAATTGTTTATTTTCTTTCTTTCTCTGCACAGGGTCTCTCTATGGAGCTCTGGGTGGTCTAGAACTCCCTCTGTAGATCAAGCTGGCCTTGAACTCACAGAGATTTGCCTACCTCTGCCTCCTGAGTGCTGAGATTAAAGGTGTGAGCCACCGTGCTCAGCTATAATTTTCTTTTCAAATGTCTGAGGAAAATATTGGGATATGCACAGTGCAGGTTTGCTACTCAGCTCTACCAAGAATCGTGCTAGGGTTATATCTCAGATATAGAGTGCGTACCTTTCTAGCATAGTCCCCTCCAAAAAATCATAGAAAGTAAAAATAGTTATGTTTTCTTTTTATTTATTACTTAAAATGTATTTTTATTTTTTAACTTAGTCTTCAATATATTTTATATATTATTATGGCTTATACAAGGAGACTCAACTAAAACACTATGTTTGAAAATGTTGAATGTAGTCTATGTATTATTATACTTTCAAATTAAAATAAAAGTCAGTTGTCTAAAGTGGTATCTTCTTTTCATTTTATAGGGTGGCCTGAAAAACAGCAAACATGAATGCACCCTGTCTTCCCAAGAATATGTTCATGAATTGCGATCTGGTATTTCAGATGAGAAACTTCTTAACTGTCTGGAATCCCTGAGGGTTTCCTTAACCAGCAATCCTGTCAGGTAGGTGATTCTTATCATTTTGATGGGATTCACAGTTTGTACTATACAAAGTTGTTTGTGGGTCTAATAAATGTTTATTTTACTCTCTGCAGTGTATGATTATAAGAGAATATATATATATGTATATATATATATACATATATATATATATAGCTAATGATCCTTAATAATGTGAGGTTCTAAAAATAAATATTACATGAATATTTAACCCCTCTTTCATTATATAGAACAGATCTAGTAGTACAATATCTGTATTTGTGTGTTAAGCTGTGTGTCTAGATAATGGCTATTTGTTTACTAAAACACATTGATTATATTATCTTATAATTTTATTCCTTTTATACTTGAGGATGTATATTTATATATTTCTTTTTTCCAGTAACTTTTAGATAGAACACTCACATTTTTGTAATTTTGAAATGGCCTAAATGAAAAGGATTAAAAATATATTTTTATTATTTTTATTTTATGTGTATGAGTGTGTTGCCTGCATATATGTAAGAGCCCCTATGGCCTGCAATGCCCATGGAGCTCGGAAGAAGGTGTTGAGTCCCTTGGAACTGGATTTTGGATGGTTGTTAGCTGCCATGTAGGTGCTAGGAATCAAACACAGGTCCTCCTCAAGAGCAGCCTGTGATATTAACCACTGAGCCATCTCTCCAGTCCAGAAAAAGAGAATATTAATAAGGTTATTAATAATTCATACATTTATTTAAACATGTACCAAGCTTTGTTAAAGCAGTATTTCCTCTTTGAAGTGAACTTTGGTAGCTATTATTTTTCTATTGACCATAACAACCCTTAAAATTAATATACCCTTAATTATATTTTATAAAGAGAATTAAATTTCTGTGTAATTGTCATATATTCTTGATTTATTTACGAAATCTCTAAAGTCTTGAGTTCAGAATTTACTAGACAAGAACATATAAAACCTTTTATAATTTCATTCATGATGTATATCCAAAGTCTTATTCATAGAGCACAATGAACAGAGAGTTAAGCATAAAATTCAATATTTTATTTACTTAAATTTACAGTAGAGTAGGTACAAGAATTTGAAAACTATAATTTTATAACTATTTAAAGAGAGTGTTTATATGTGCCTTACTTTGAATTCTGATATTCTTTCAGTAGTGGTTTTCTTATTTTGAAAATGGTATGCTTTTAAGTTTTAATGATTTCTGTGAAGGCTATGAGTTATTTTTTTTCTGAGGTTGAATTTGTCTATTTATTTATTTACACAAGGTTTCACGTTATAACCCAGGCTAGCCTGGGACTCACACTATCATTCATGCTGGCATTGAATGTGTTGTGATCCTCTGGTCCCAGCCTCCTCAATGCTGAGCCACCATGCCCAGCAAAGATTTGCCTTTTCTGAGAATAGAAACCAATGTGCATCCCTTCTCAGTATAACCTGTACTGCTCTACCACATTGTTGAACACTTACATTCACAAAAGTTGCATTGAAACTCTGATTTAATAAGTTGTAGAATGGAATGTAAACTGGTTGTTGTGGTTTATGTCTGTAATCTCAGCAGTGAAAGAATGAGTCAGTGGATTTCCCTTGAATTTCAGGTCAACTTGGACAATATAGTATGTGAGAAATGTATAAAACAAGTATTTTTAAACAAACAAACAAAACCATTGAAGTCCTGGCATTCAGAGACAGAGAGATGGCTCAGTAATTAAGTTGACTGTTCTTGAAGAAGACCTGAGTTTATTTCCCAGTACCTATGTCACAACTGCACCTGACTCCAACATTGAAGGATCCATACTTTATTCTGGCCTCTGCCAATATTGCCTGCACAGGTGTACTTTCATACTTGTAGGTGAAACACTAATACACATTTTTTTTAGAATTAAAAAAAAACATTTTCATTAATTGCCCTCTATTACATGAGGGAGCTTCCTTGAAGAGAGTTGAGAGATTGATTAGTATTCCTTTACCCCTTGCTCCCCTATGCTCTATGAGCCTTAGGTGTAGAGGTTCCATGGTAAATGTATCACTTAGGGTTTGGCATGTCAAAGAAACTTATTCTCTATGTATGACCAGTTGTGGAACTCTGCAATAGTTTCTGTCTGTTGCAAAAGAATCTTCTATGATAAGTGGTGACTGTTAAGAATCCATATTTAGCACATAGTGAGAAACTACATTTATCTGGGGCTGTGACAGCTTAGGGTTTTTCTCTAAGATCTATGACCTCTCCAGCCAATTGTATTTGGCTATATTTAAAGTACCACATATGAGTACCCTCCCACTGAAAAAAAATTAATCCCAATAAGGTAGTTGATAATCCCCAAGATAAAAGTACCACTACTACCTCAAAATAGTTTGCTGTGCAAGTCATTGTTGTGGTTATTAGGCCTTGCCAAAGTGTAGAGAATAAGAGTCTTCATAGTATGGGTCCTTGGGCAGAACTCTTGTATTAAACTTCACCCACCCAGAGCTCAGGGACTATTGTGGAAATGTAAAAGATTGTAGGAGCGATGGGATGGTGCATGACCATATGGAAATAGTCTTAAAGACTCCTGGAACTTTGCCCATATGAAATTACAGCAATGGTGTCAGTATGCACAAGACCCATGTACACTCAAGCAGATAAAAAACCAGCATAGAACTCTGGAAAAGTGCAGCAGACCCCAATCTTAGCCGAAGAACTATTGGACTGTTGCCTACTGCTGGGTGAGGAAGAGCTGATCTTCTCAAAGGGAGGGTCTTTAAATAAGCTGCCTAGACCCCAGCGGATAAACTTCTACTGGGGGACATCTGGGTACACTAACTTGACTCAATAAGTCTTAACATCATTGACAGAATGCATGTAATTCAGTGGGTGATGGGTAGCTATAAGAGGGTGCTGATGGGAAAAGGTGTTTAAAGTTAAGATGTTGTGTATGAAATACATAAAAATTCAGTAAACAATATACAAAAAGCCCTTTCAGGAGTCAAAGTGCTAAAGATACCGGTTAGTGCTTCTTCATGTTATACTTGAGAATTTTCTTTTTTTCTTTTTTTTTTTTTTTTTCTTTTTTGTGACAGAATCTCACTGTGTCACCCTTACTGGTCTGGAACTCCCTATGTAGATCACCAAGCTAGTCTTCAACTCTCAGAAATCTACCTGCCTCTGCCTCACAAATGTTGGGATTAAAAGCCTGTGCCACCATCCCAATCTGTGAAGCATTTTTGTTTGTTTTTTCTTGACCTGGCCTGGAACTTCTTCTCTAGACAGGCTGGCCTGGACTTCACAGAGATCCACTTCATTCTGCTTCCAAGTGTTGGGATCAAAGGCATGTGCTACTATCCATGGCTGAGTTTTGTTTTTGTTTTTGTTTTTGATTTGAGATAGGTCTCATTATTTATACCTTGCTGTTCTGGAGCTTGCTTTGTAGACCATGCTGGCCTGAAACACAAAGTGATTCGCCTGACTCTAAGTCCTCCATCCCCAGTGATGGCATTAAATGCATGCACTACCACCCTGGGTAGTATTTAAAATTTTTCAAATATTTTTACCTATTTGGTTTTTTTTGTGACAGAGTATCATTTTGTAGCATAGTCCAAACCTGTCAGGGATTACATAAACCATGCTGGCTTCAGACAAAAATGATCTCTTCCATCCACAGCTCTTTGTGTGTTTGTGTGTGTGTGTGTGTGTGTGTGTGTGTGTGACCCAATTGTTGCCACTCAATTGTGACTTTTAAAATGCTGTAGAGCAACACAGAGCATGGAACAGAGGCTCATGATTTCTCAATACATTAAACATTCTGTCTAGTGACTAAAGGCATGTACCAAAGGTTCATGAGATCTCGAGACTTGCAATGCTGCGTAGTAACATAAGGCATGTGTTAGAGGGTCCTGAGAGCTCATGAGAGTCTGTGAGATTGTGATTGGGGAGGGCACCTCCATTGTTATAGCTGATTGGATCCACAAAGGTACAAAACTGATTGAGAGGTGGAGCTTAGGGAATTAGTATTCTATCTAGCCCTGGGTACAGCTCAGAAACTGCTCTTTTGTGTCTCAAGAATTTGTCCAGAAAGCTTCTCATGTTCTGTGAAGTACCCTGCCAAGCCAACAAACCTCAGAACACACTCTATGGAGAAGTCACTGTGCCAGCCTTCAAACCTTGCCACTTCCTTTAAAGATGAGTAAGATCGACTTTGGGAGCAAGGCAGCTGTTCTGGTGGTGATGGTGGTAGCATTGTAATGTTGGTTGTAGGCAGTGTGTTATATCACGTAATTAAGTTCTAACGATAAACGTTATTTTCTCCTCTTTAGAACTCACAGTAAAGATTAGCATTGACTTTTAAATAAAATGTATAGGGGTTGCAGAGATGACTTAGCGGTTAAGAGCACTAACTGTCCTTTCAGAGGAACATGTTTTGATTCCCAGCACCTGCATGGCGGCAGACAACAGTCCATAACTCTGATGCCCTCTTCTAACCTTTAGAGGCATTGCACAGCATGCATGCAGAGAATACAATGATACACAGAAAATGAAATGTATATATATATATATATATATATGTGCTGTATGAAATAAAATTATTTCACTTTACTAACAGTTTCTACATTAAAAGAAACTTATTTTATTCCTTCTAAATATCTTAAACCACTCCATATCATACCATAGAATATACCTCCTATTTCTACGGCATTTAGGCCCACCATAAGCCATACACTTTTGCGCACTTCTTACCTTCCCCTTAAAAAGGATTAAATTCCTCTTAAAAAGGATTAAATTCTCTCATAGAAACCAACAATAAGTGAACAAATGAACATAGCAAACAACATATTAATCTTCTTACTAGATAGAAACAAATATCTAAATCAAAACAGTGAAGCAACAGTATAAACGGAAATGAATTTAAGAATAAATCCAAGATTGTATATAACATGTATGAATTATGTTACACAGATAATAAGCAACTCATGCAAAGATAAATCACTTTTTGTACAGTGTACTATATTACAATTATGCATTCCCTGAAATTAAACAGAGATCACTGAATATCATTCTTTTAATTTCCAAGGGTTTTTTGTAACAATCACTACAAATGGAGTTACTGAAAACAACAAAATATAGTATCATACATTTCAAGTAAGCAGTGTTTTTTTGAGCTTCCTCCAAAGGCTGTAAAGAAGGATATTTCTTGCCTGTTCTACCTGGTAGCGTGGCTTACCGTTGCTTCAGTCCAGATTTTTCATTCATTCTAACATGGTTTTCTCTCTCTGTGGATCTCTTTTCTGTCTTTCATTATGACATTTTAATTGCATTTTGGATCCACTCTCATTCAGTATAAATATTATTGTGATCTTTATATAAAGAAAAACAATATTTCCCTGTAATTTTTATTATGAGTGGATAATGTTCAATACCCTGCAATTATGCAGGGGGACCTTAACTTTAAATCTATTGAAATAACAAAATAAAGCTTAATTCTGTCCAGGTAACAGTATTACTTATTTTTGAATAACTGAAAAATTTAAAACTTTGTAGCTATATTTTTTTTTTAGTAAAAGTCATATTTTGGCACTGTCAACTCTCATGAAGTTCCCTCATGCAATACAGGGCAATGAATATGAGGAGCCTCAATGGCCAAAGCATAGACATTAAGAGTCTGTAGAGTGTGAGTCCTTGGACAGGACATCTATATTAAGCTTCACCTACACAAGATTCAGGACTTATTTCAGAAGAGGGGACAGAAAGATTGTAAGAGCCTGGGAGGAGGTGCAGGACCATATGGAAACAGAGTCCGGTAAGCACCTGGGACCTTGCTCATATGAACTTACAGCAATAGTGTCAGTACAAGACCCATGTAAACTAAAGCAGACCAAAACACACCATAGAACTGTGGAAGAACTAGTCTTCCTTAAGGGAGTGACTCTAATTAGGCTGACTAGACTCCAGTGGATGAACTTGCACCGAGGGACATCTGGAGATACTAACTTGACTCAATATGCCTTAGTATCAGTGACAGAATGCATGAAATCCAGTGGGATGTGAGCTATGGGAGGGTGCTGATGGAGAAGGATGATAAAGATGATTAAGATGTTGTGTGTGAAATACACAAAAATACAATAAATATATACAATCAATAATATTTTGTTGGCCTTGTTCCCTTTATGAAGCAAACTGTATTACTGGATTTGAGAGATGGTAGCTTTCTATATGATAGTTACACTTGAATACTAGTTTTGAGATTTGATTCATATTTCTTAATCTCACTTTCTATGATAAACTTGGTTCAGCCAGCCCTCTGCTTTACTCCCCTGTTTCTTCATTTGTAAATGAGATTGAAGTGTTCTACCTATAAAACATATTCTCTTGTGTATTTCAAATTTTAGTAATCTTGGTGTTAGACCCTCGTCTAGAGATGATGTTAAAAGTTAGGTAATAATTCTCCTAAACAACTTAAACATTTCTTGTATTTATAAATGTATTTAATCAACCTAGATGTTTAAAAATCTTTACGATTTTACAATTCATTTTATTTTATGTGTATGGATACCCATGTCATATCCATTGGAACCATTGTTGTGGTTCATTGTTACCTGCCATATGGAGGTAGCCAATAGGTCCTGGCTCCCCTCCAAGAGGAGCAAGAGCTCTTAACTGCTAAACCATTTTTCCATGCCTAAGACATTTTTTCTTCAAATATTGAAGAAAGGAGAGTATAAAACTTTTGTATCATCATTTATTGAACCTGATGTTCAAGTGAGCCTAGTAATTTTTTTTCCTATTATGGCTGATTTCTGTTCTTAACACAATTATAATTAGTTTCTTTTTGTTCTGCCCCTAGTTTTAACAAATCGTGAACACATGCCTTCTCTCTCTCTCTCTCTCTCTCTCTCTCACACACACACACACACACATCTCTGTATGGTTTTGCAATATTAAATGGAGTCATCACTCTAATGACAAAATACAAAAATAATTTAAAAATAGTTTCATTATATTATTTTCTGCTAAAGGAAGACATTTTAAATTATTTTATACTAAATATCATTAGCTGGCCATATCAGAAGTCATTCTCTTACTATACATTCCATCAAAGTGTACTTTCTGCTGTATACATTTATCTTTTCTGTAATCATTTGATGCTGCTGTATCTGTTTTTCTCAAATTATTGTCTCCTCTCAGGAAGGGACCCACTTGCCCTCTTATTTGTTCCGTGATGGCTGATACTCTTTAATTTATATAGGAAAAAGTGAGAGTTGATGTGGATATTGATCCATCATCAATAAACAACCTCTGCTTCTCCAAGAGAGGGAATGAATTTGCATTAATCTGTTACTGTTTTCTGACCATGCATTTTTAGTTAAAATCAGAGAAAAGAATGAAGTAACTTCTTCTATATATGAATAAAGCTTCTTGTTTTCATTTGAACCATACTCATAAGCTACAGACAGCATTGCATGTTTTATACAATGGTGTTTTTACATTTGCATGGTGATTCATTGAAATGGAAATTTTACAAATGTATTTATGACCCTAAAATCCATTTGCTTTTACAATAATTCCCAATCTGCCATCAGTAATTACATTAGACCTTGCACATATCATGGTGTATGTGTGATTTTGAATGAGAAGTCCATTATTTATAGTTGTATTTATATGCCTTTACTAAATTTTATGAAAGAATATAATCAATGCCATTTTGAAATTTTTCTTCACAGTTAAGGCATGGCAGGTTTTTTTTTTTTTTTTGGTAAAGACAGGGTCCTACTATATATCCCTGACTGTCCTCTGAATCTTTCTAGGTAGACCAGGCTTGCCTGGAACTCACAGAGATCTGCCTGTCTCTGCCTCCTGGGCACTAGGATTAAAGTTGTGCAATGTATTTTATGAAGACCCAAAGGAATGTGTAGCAATAAATTTTTTCAAGTAAAGAGTCCCAACATGTGACAAACACAAATACTGTTTTGAAATATAGTTTTAATGTAAGAGCTGGTGAAATGGGAAGAATGCTGTTAGGTGCTGTCCTCTGGATATGACATGGCTGTTTCATAATTCACAGTTCCTGTTTTTGTCTGCCCAAGATTAAGACAGTCAAAATTCTAGCATGATGAGTAAGGAGCTATTGACAATTTATGGATATCAGGGGAAGGGATATTCCATTTTCTTGAGAGATGTGGCAATAGTAGATTCGCCATACTCCAGTAGATGGTTCCATACTCTACACACATGGACAGAATTAATTGTACTCACTGCAATATACGAAACAAAGAAGGGGACATTAAGATGGGAGAGGGAAATTTTGGGAGGGTCTGAGGGAAGATGGAGTAGGGAAAATAGGGACAGATATGATTAAAATTTATTGTATACATGCGTGAAATTCTTAGAGAATACATTAAAAATATAAAACAGAACAATATAACAGAATAGTGATTGCATAGACTTATCTTTTTTTGTCTTTTTTGGAGCTATCCTGCAACTCACTACATAGATGAGGCTGTCCTTGAACTCAGAAATCACCATGCCTTTGACCCCTGAGTGTTGGGATTAAAGGCCTGTGCCACATCGACATGGCCCATAGAATTTTTTTATAATTTTTTTATTAAATAACCTTCCAGTTTAAAGAGGTATTTACCATGATTAGAAACTTGTCTTCTGTTTTGCTTAGTGTCTTAAGAATTCTCCTCTTGAAAAGAGACATGGCGTTTGCCCTCCCTTACCAAATCAGCTAAGTGAACAGAGTATAATCTCTGATTAGACAAATCAGGGTTTATTGGGGATGCTTACAAAGGATTCATCACTGGGGAGAAGGACAGGAATTTAGTATGGGGGGCCAGCCTTTTGATCAGTGCTGTGTACCAACCCCGGGGCCCCCAAGATGGCGACCCACAACCACTGCACTGCGTCTCCAGCATTCACTGTTTTTCCCCATATGTCCACCCTCTTGTCACTGGTTGGTTGGAAAGTGATTGAGTCTATTGGCTCTGTTTCCATCAAACAAATTCTTAGAGGCATGTCCTGCCATTGCTTATATCCAGCTCTAGTGTTATGAGCATTTACATCAATGGGTGTGTCCATCCATCGTGCTTGAAACCCCAGCCAAATTTACTCTACATCTAGGATCCAGTTTTCTGCAAAATCCATGGCAAATGTCTGTTCATTTTCTGTAGCTGTAGTTTCCTTTCAAATGTTTCTATACATGTAAAAAAGAGAAAAAAATAACATTTTAGTGTTTCTAAATGTGCAGTTATTTGTGTTATCTGAGTATTTTTCCTTGACATTTTCTTTGATTTAGATATAAACATATTTTCTAGCATATTAGCAAATACTCATTTTAACATAATCGTTTTAATGAAAATAGCTGAATCTTGACAGCAGTACAAATTAGCAATAGAAGCCTTTTCTCAATGATGAGTGTTAAGAACTATTTAGGCAGCCTGTTTTCAACATATTAAAACTTTGGCAAAGCAACAAACATTACTTACACCATTACTATAAAGGCAAGTACAGATCAATATCATTAGAACATTTTGCAGGTCTACCCATCTAAAATGGAGTAATGAAGCTAATGTTTGTTATGTAGAAATATAAACAGGATTTAAAATTGTAAGCACATTTCAGAAGGCAGCATCATGAGCAGCATTACTACAGTAGTTTTTTAAAGCATTGATATTTTGAATTTGTTTGCTTTGACTTTCTAGTTCATGAATTATTGTAGATTACAGTAATACTTTTACACATAGAATAGAAAAGTCTACAATCATTGTAGTTACATCTACTTATCCTTTTAAGTTTTTGGCTAAGAATGACGGTATCAACCACATACAGGTTCATTTGACTAAACTGCTACTATACATATTAATTGACCTTAATTTTAAAACTATTTTATTATTTTTTATTTTATGTGGATCAATATATGGCCTGTGGATGTGTAAGTAGACCTGTGTTGTGCAGTGCCCTGGAATTCAGTAGAGGGTGTCAGATCCCCTGGAACTGGAGTTAAAATGGTGGTTAGCTGCTATGTGGGCGCTGGTATTTGAATCCCTATCTTCTACAAGGGCAGCCAATACTCTTTAGGTACTGAGCCACCTCTCCAGCCCTGTGACCTTAAATTGTAAATTCTTGTTTATTAGCTCAAAAATTCAGTTTTTACTTAGGCACATTCTCCCTTATAATGGAAGGAAATACATCATATGTTAATTTTAAAAATGATCAGGCATTGGTGTTGGAGAGATGGCTCAGAGGTTAAGAGCACTGAATGTTGTCGCAGAGGACCCAGGATCGGTTTCCAGCATCCATAATGTGGCAAACATAACTTTCACTAACTGTGGTTCAAGGGGATTTGATACCATCTTTTGACCTCTGTGGGTACTGTATGACACTGGTGGATTTACATACACTCATGCACATAAAACTAATAAATAAAATATAATAATTAGGCACATTAAATTGTGATCAAGCTTTTGTAGTGTTGTTTTAGTGGGGAAGCTAACATTCAGAAAAATAGTGGTTCATGGCATTTATTTAACTTTTTGTATGATAGATGGAAGTTCTATGATGGTCACAGATTTTTTTCCACTAAAATGATACATTAATACTCATTAAAAAAAGAAATTTGTAATTACACTATAGTTATAAAATATGTAATATCTAGCAGTAAGTCTAGGCACACTAAAAGTATTTCTTTATAGCATATTCACTATTTCGTTGTTTGAAGTAATTTTATACATTTTCTGCATTTTATAATTAAAATTTTGTAGTGGGAGAAAAATAAATTTGTCTCATTTGAAATGCCTTAAATTCATGCAGTTAATGTGTCTTAAGTTCTTAAATACTCTTCTATTCAGTTTCTCTTGTTGTGATTAATCACTAACAAAAAAGCAAAGTGAGAAAGGAAAAGATTTATTTGGCTTACATGGCAGAAGCAGAGGCTGTGGAGGCAAGATACTGAATTGCTATTCCTGTCTTGCTCTGCTTCTTTTCTTTTATGTCCCAGGGATGGCACCATCCCCAGTGGGCTGGGCCTCCCTACATGAATTAGCAATGAAGAAAGTACCCCACAAACATGACATCAGGCCAGTCTGATGAAGGCAGTTTCTCAAGTGAGGTAAATATTTTGTGTTAAGTTGACAAATCTAAGCAGCACAAACACACACAGGGTTTTGATATACTGTTCTTATTGTTTTGGGACTGTTACAAAAGTAGTTTGACAAAACAGGGGGTAATTGCAGCTTACAGTAATACAATATAGAGATATTCTATTGTCACATTAAGAGAGAGCTAAAAATATAAGCTCTAATTAAGTAATGATGGAAAGTTATTTCCAAAAGTCCAGTACATTACTAGATAATGGTCTGAGCATAAATTCTTTGTGTCTAACTCTTAGATGGAAGAGAGTGTTTTGCAAGACAGAACTTTTACTTGACAAATGATAGTGCATTCATTTTTTAAATTAAAGGTCACATTCTTCCTAATTCTGTACCTGGAGAATTTTATTTTGTGCATCTTTTTTAAAACTTATTTTTAAAATTAATTAAATTTTTATGTTTTTTGAGTGTTAATGTCTGCATGTTTATAAGTGCACTCGTGTTCTGCAGTGCCTGTGGAGGACAGAAGAGGGCATTGGATCCCCTGGAACTGGATTTAAGCATGGTTCTTAGCTGCCATATGGGTGCTGGTATTTTTAATCACAGGGCCATCTCTCCAGCCCCTATTTTGTAGGCCTTTTAAAATGAGGATTATTGTGCAGCACAATTGAATTAATACTTTATAGATTTTCATAAAGTAATATTACAGAAGATCACTATGAATGCCTGTTTCCTACATGGGGCCATAGATTAAAAGAAAATCATCACATGTTCTTATGAGTTTACATAGACCATATTAATAGTGCTAGTTTGCAGCTTCCAAGTATTTTAACCTACTATCAAGGTGAATTGTACTTGGGAAATGCCCCTAAGGATCTCTTCCTGGTATATCTACGATCTCAACTGTACTATGGATAGGACCTGAATACTTGACAATTCAAAATTAAGATGCCAGTTAGTACCTAAAAAGTAGGTACTTTGTGTCGCTGATTGAAAGACGATCCATGTACACTAGATAACAGTATTTACTCTAAGACCCTAGGTGTTTGACTGGTGTTTGGTAATGAACAGCTAATTTGGGGGAGATTTCCCACCAGGCCAGCAAAGCAGTAAGTGTATAGCCTTTCACATCATGCATTTTAACCTTACAATCTTCTGTGAGATGGTATCCATGTAGGCATAATGTGTATTCAACAGTCGTTTATCATAAGGTATTTAAATCTGGAGTGCTGTAAACAAACTAAGAAATTGTTATTATAAATTTCCCTATGTGAATTAATATTTGTCAGACAATAAGAGTACCCTGGAATAGATCCAGAACTAAGCGTATATTAAATATGAGTTAATTTTTATTTAATATAGAAAATGTTTAAGAATTTTATAGTCTGTCAGTGCCCAACATTATGAGCATTGAGTAAAATGGCATATTTTAAATGTAAGTGGAATGTGACATAGGACTTAACATACTCTTTGACCTTATCATATGCTTTATATTTTAAAAGTATTCCATCAGTTTACCTAGTCATCACTGTTTTCCCCTAGGAACAGAATTTAGGGTGTGTTATGGTCATTTGTTTGTGGGGTTTTCATTAATTTAGTTATCTGCTATTACGTTTTACAAACTTCTAATGGAGACATAAAATTCATATGTATTTATTGAATACTAGGTGGCATTTCAATACATGTATGAAATGTGTAATGATCATATTAGAGTAACTGAAATATAACACAGTCCAAACATTTGTTATTTGTGTTGGGGACATTAAAATGCCCTTTGTTAGCTATTATGTAATATATAATTAACTAAAGTCACTTATTCTCTAATTTTGATAAAGAACATTGGAAACTATTCCTCTTATTTAACTGTTAGTTGAATTTATAACTTTTTTACAAGTAATAAAAATTCATATGTTGAAATTAGGTGTCTTAATTTAATGATGACCACATTTTGATTTAAATATTGACCTTCATGAATTTTTTTTCCTTTCAAATGATCTTAAGAGTTAAAAATAGGCCACTGTAAATGAGTTGAATTTGATGAACAAGAGCAAATTCAATGTACAATTTTGATATTTTCATTAATATGAAATTTATGAGGCATCAATATGAAGGATGTCTTAAGTGCTATGATTTTAACAGTAAGCAACAGAAAGTATATTTCTGGGTATTTATTATCTAAACTTTTACTGGCTTTTATGTTGGAACTTAAAATGAATAATTAAAAAGAAAAAAACTATCTTTCTGATGGTGCATTTTATTTAAATATAGCCATTGGTGACTGTTTTGATTTTAAAAATATTTTATTATTTTTAGTAATGAGTATGAGTGTTATGCTTGTGTGTGTGTAAGTGAACCCATGTCTTGTAATACCCATAGAGGTCAAGAAGAGGGTGTTGGATCCCCTGGAACTGGAGTTATAGATGATTGTTATCTGTCATGTCTGTTATGGAAATCGAACTTGGTCCTCTGCAAGAGCAGTCACTGCTTTTGACTTCTGTGCCATTTCTCCTGCCTTCCCATTGGTGGATTTTAAGTATAAGCTTTATTTGATGTTCATTATTAAAAAAAATAACCAACAAACCTTGTGTCTACTAATTAATAATTATTGTTGCAGTACTGGATATTGAACCTTATATACTGAGTTATTTTCCAGTGCCTTTTCAAAAAAGTTTTATTTTGAGACATAGTCAAACTAAATTGCCCAAGGTGGCCTTGAACTCATTCTGTAACCAACATTTGCCTGAAAGTTTTGATCCTCCTACCTGGCTAAGCATAGTTTGTTAAATTTCAGGCTCGTTGGAGCAAACCTAGCATAACTGATGAAATATACTTTGTATTTTTAAAATATTTTTAATTGTGTGTTTCATACACAACATCTCAATCAATTTAATCATCTTAATATCCCTTTCCCCACTGGCAATCCAACCTATAGGCCCCCAACTGGAATCCATACATTCTTTCATCCATGTTAAGGTCTGTTGTGTCAAGTATGTGATGATTTTTATGTTAGTTGATAATAAAGTGAAAAAGGAGGCAGATAAGAATTGAAAATTGATATTTTCAGATTATGTTTTTGCTCTTAAGATGTCCTGTGTCCTAAGAGAAATCATTAAGCCTCATTGGTTTCTCCGTCTCTGAAATGGGGTAGCTTACTGATTTACAACCAGTGGCGCTGCTGTTTTCAGTATTTTTTTTGTTAATTTATAAATGAGGGCTAACCTTTGTTGTTGATTTTAAATATTCATAGCTTATTTTGGCTTTAAATTGTACAAAAGTGGAAAAATATTAACATGATTGACATGGTTGTGTAAAGATATGCACCTCAGAATGCTGAAGCAAGAGGAATGTGTTTTGGAAGCTGGCCTGGGCTACTTAGTAAGTTCCAAGGCAGCCTGAGACCTTGTCTCACATAACTAAGAAAAGAGTTGTAGTTCTGTGGTAAACTGCCTACCTGTGTTTGATGCCACTAGCACATACCTCAAAGTGTCTCTAGCATTTTGAAGAAGGTTAGAAGATATTTAAAACAATTAAAAGAGTTTAGTTCCTTTTAAGGATATTTATATATCATGAAAGATGTATTAAGTAAAAAGTCATAGTTTTAGGAGGTACTATATTTTTGGATTGTTCTGGCATTAAACATAAGCCAAATTGAATATAGTAAAGGCTAACATCTCTCTCATGTTAACTTTCTATTTAGTCCTATAAAGTTCTCTTCATATATATATATATATATATATATATATATATATATACACACTGGCCTTTTCTTAGCATAAATTCCTTCTACAAAGATGGCAAATTTCTTTGTGATAAAGACAAGTAATAATCAGGTTTTGTTTAACATCTCTCATAGAAGCCTTTAATTATTATTAGTGATCATCAGTGATATTAAATAGTCACTATTCAAGATTATTTTGAGAAATTTTATTGAAATTTGCTGTATTATGATATTGTTTATTGTTCCGAAGAAAGTCAAATATTGGTTAATAAGAGTAAACTTAAGATAGCTCGTGAACATCATGGTAACTACAGTAAATAATAGTATATTGTACCCTTGAAAATTGCTAACAAAGTATAATTTCAGTGTTTTCACAATGGGAGAAAAATAAAGCTATGAGAAATGCATGTTACCTAATTTGGTGTAGTCACTCCACAGTGGCCAGCTCTGTGAAAGTGCCATGTGTATTCTATAAATATATATACAGGTTTTCTCATTTAAAGAAAACATAATACAAAAAAGTGCATTTAACCATATATGAGAAGGCTAGAAATAGATCATCTTCATAGTATCTTTCTCAGTTTTAAGTGGTATATATTTAAAATGAAATATAGAAATATCACCAAGAAGTATAAGCTCCTATCTTTACAAATCACATTCTTAGAGAATAACATTTGAATTTACCAAATTATTTTTACATTCAACAGGAGGACCCAAGGAAAGAGTTTTTGTAGACCTGGCCATGGAAATCCCATGCTACTAATCTCTGTGAACATTAAATTAGTTACATCATTTTTTGCATATCAATCATGCTTCATAATTCAAGGTGTTAATTATATGTTTTAGCATTGTAGCTGGTAGGATAAAGAACTGTTGCATTCTGCTGTATAGTCATCAAATAGCAATTATTCTTAAACTGTCCATACTCTTGTTACATTGCAGGAAAATTTGTTTACTGCATTTTTGCTGCATAACAGAATCATATAGGATGGTACAAAAAGTGGGTTAGGAAAAAATCTATATGCTATTAGTGTGTGCTAATGCAATTGTTTTTTTTTCCAGATTATATTCATGATCTTTATTTGTGACAGATAAACTCTGTCAGCTGTGTTTCATTTACAGATTAGGACTGTGATTTTTTGGAGTATAAAATGTCTGACTTTTGCCTGAATATACAAAATGCTATTTTCTCTTGACACCCATCTTTACTGTAGATTGTAGAGTCTATTTACATTTTTATTCACATTTAAAATAATTTTACCCTTTATTACTATGTTATAAAACCGTATCTTAATTCCTTGAACAACTTTTAAAGGCTGATTGTCTGGAAAATATTCTTTACTGTCTTGCCTGTTGGACTTTGGAATAGATCGGGTTAAAGCTATTTCTTAAGACTATGTCTAAACTTATATAGACTGTATAAGAAATTGCTTTTAATGTATGCATTGAGAAAGAAATGGTAGTAAAACTCATTCTGTAAGGAGACTTTTCTGTGTAACCACAGTGCTTACAACATTTTGTTAATAATGGTTTGGAGAAATTTTTATTTTTAAATAATATGTTCAACATGAAAATGTGTACATTTCCCACTCATAAAAATTTGAGTTTCATGTAACATAGCAGGATCTTTCCAGTGAAATGGATGGAGAAAATAAATGCATCCAGAGAGAAAGGTAGAATGTCTCTCTTGGTAATTACTAATGAAATTGTAATCTATCACATCATTTAAGCCACAACTGCTCACAGGCAAAGTGGGAAAATTGATACATTCTACCTTTTGTGAGACATGGAAAATAAGTGGCCAGCAAGTGTCATGCTTCAAAGGCATGCGTACAAGTGTCTGGAAATGCCAGCACTACACAAAATGGATTGTTTATAATTGGTCAGAAATGGTTCATGCATTAATCTACCACCATGAATCATTTCAAGGACATTCTAGTGCTTAGTGTTACTATATTTAATTCCATGTAGACAAACCTGAGTGTATATAATTTTTTATTTGATTTAGACCCACTTGATCATAGCAATATACATTCCTCTTGCATTCTTCTGATTTTGTTTTCATGTTTTATTTTGAGTGATGTATATGTTGATAGAGAAACTATTATGAAGTTCATTTAGCTGAACAAATCATCCTTTACAGATGTTAAAAACAACAAAGTTTTTCTGCACCACTATTGGGAGATGTTGATTCGTGGACTGAATTTCCAATTTTGTTTGGTAAAAGCTTGGACTTATATACTCCCCTGCGGCTCCTTTTTTTTCTTTCCCCAAGAGTATATAACATAAGTTCAGTTATAATTGCATTGACAAACACCATGTGGTACATATTGGAGTTCAAATGAGAAGATTTCCTGTAAAATTTTAAAACACATATGCAGCATTTTGATTCTTTTCAACTCTTTGAATTGTTTAATGTGTTCTAATTTTTCCACCTATCTGAATTTCCCCCATATCTTTGCACTATCATTTATTTTATTTGATCTTCCAGTGAATTGGGTTGTAGCCTGAGATTACACATGGGAATAGTAAGCCATTCAAAAGAAAGAAAATCTTTTGTACAGGAGACATAACCTTCTATACTAGCATTTACTACTGCACAAGCAGTGATAAACGGATGACATGACTGATATTGGACTTCTTCACATGAGACCAATTGCCTTTATAACTTTTGAGACTTTTTTTAGAATTTTCTAATTTTAGCTTTAACTTTTGAAACATAGTCATAAATCTGAACAATATAATAAAAAGTGGACATGTGATCCGTGTGTCCTGTACTGTTTGTATGTGTTGTATAATGTTCTGGATTCCTCTCTCCACCAAATATTTAGGTTCTTGTAGAACAAATTCTGAACCTGAATATCAAATTTATGGATAAAACATTGAGGTTCTGTGAAACTTAAGAATTATCTTTTATGTGCATGTGGGAGAGAACAAAATTCATTTTCCTCCTTTAATAGAATAGCTTCATTTATAGTGTTTTTCTTATATCATTTTGCCATGGAGAGTTAGAAGTGGGAGAATCTTGCTTCCTCTTGGATTTAGAATTAAATGATTTATTTGATAATTTCATTTAATTTAAGATTTTCTTTCCTTTGATCATGTTCACCAGTATTAGTAGGTCCTTTAAAAATAATGACCTAAGAAGATTTGAAAGCTTGGTATAAATTTTTTAAGGTTTAATGTATTTTAATATATTTCTTACATTCAGGATTGTACATAAACTATAAACATTCTCTCTTTTTCCTCTCTCCTCATTCATGTATACCCAAATTTCATGGCTTTTCTGGTTTTAATTAGTGTAGTAAATTTGTCTAGAATTAAATATCTACAAAGATTTGAATACTAATTTATAACTAATGATATAATGTAGCCTCCAAATATTTAAGTTTTGAAGTCTTTGTTTAGCAGCAGTCAACATCAATAATCAACAGACAAATCATCTAACATCCACTATTGTGAGAGTGTTATACATATTTCATAAAATTATTTTTCATTAAATGGTGAAAATTTGAATTAATATTCTTCAAATTATTATGCACAAATTTCATCTTATACTTTGGAACATAAGAGTTAGACAGCATTCATAATTTTGGCTTTTATAGCTTTAGAGAAGTGAATATTTACTTCACCCTGCTATCTCACATATATTATTCCATTTCATAGTTACAAATATAATATAAGTGTGGTTCTCAATCCTAGATTATATGAAAATGTAAAAAGAACTCCAAGCTCCAGTTGGTGAGGCAGGCTTGAAATTTCAGGTTCTTGGGAGGAATGGTATTCCTAGAACACATACATGTTGTGAATGTATATATGCATATATGTACATGTATCCATGTAGAATATAATATTTAAAATTAGAATTGGTATCCTTGAAAACTCATTCATTTAAATGTACAATTCTGTGGAATCACAACACAGTCCATTATAGATGGTTGGATATTTACTTGATTGTTACATAAGCTTTGGAAATAATCTTTAATTTTTAACTTTTTGAACAACATACTATATTTTGCACTATTTAATGAATAGAGCCACTCCTTGTTTGTATTGTTAGAATAATGTCTCACATTGAGTTAATTCTTTTATTCCCAAAACATTCTTGTTGATTTCTTTACTATTCTTCATCTCTAATTTAGCCTTCTTGCTTACTTACAAACTAAATTTCCTAGTTGGAATTTCTATTGATTTTCTGTGTTTTGTTTGATTCCATTAATCCTTTGAAAGTGATCATAGCAACTTGGCTCCAGGACATGTAAAATGTCAGGAAAACTTTTAAATTGATTGTAAAAAATCACCAATATAATATTACCTCAGAAAGTGATGTTGTGCAATATACTTCCCTGTATGAAAATGAAACAAAATGAGACAAAAGACCATAAGCCCCTATAAGGTACTTTTCCTCTGTTGTTTCTCAAATGCTTCTGTACAAAAAATTTTAATGGAAGTTTTAGTTGCACTTTGGATATCTTCATTAGTCGTATTCAGTATATATTAAGACACTTAGGACTTTAAAAATCAGTAATTACGTGGACTACAAGCAACTTACCCTATATAAATGAGCTGAATGATAAATAATGAAAGGATTTATTAGTGTGTGTATGCATTGATTAGATATAAAATCCAGGGGTCTTTAACAATCATGAATTCTTTAGTGAGATATTCGTAGTATTGTTTAGCTAGAGGCTGTTATAAAAAAAATCTTGTACACGTCCTGTTTTAGTAATTTCGAATCATTTGTTTTAAATGTGAAAGGAAATTTGAATCAAGTACATGTTTAAGGAATAACACAACTGTTCTTTTTTTGAGTGGTATTTGGTAAGTCACTACATTACCTGGCTTCTAAATATTTTTTCAAGGAAACAGTTTTTATAATGAGTAAATTTACAATGGTTAACAATATCAAGTGCTAGTAAGAATTTGGAACAACAGGACCTGTAACACTTTTCCAATGGCATCTCATATTGATTTGCCACATTGGAAAGTAGTTAAAAAGCAAAAGCAATTTGATCATACGTGTATGACCTGGTAGTCCCACCTGTAGATAATTTACAAGGAAACCAAAGTAGATGTATATAGAAATTCCATGTATTTATTTTTAGAATTTCATACATGAGTATTGTATTTGTATTATTTCCATCCATCCCAGTCCCCCTCCAGCTCCTCCAATGTACCCCCACTCCATCTCAGTTTCTTGTCTTTTATGTGCACTATAATGGTTACATATCCATACATACATTGTATATATATATATATATATGATATATATATATACATATATATATATGATGTACATATTCATTTTAGTAGTGTTCTTGTGTACCTGTGTTTAGGGATGCCTACTTGGTATTAGATAACCTCTCTGGGAGCTAGTCTTTGGAGAAAACTGATTTTTTTCTCCTACCTTCCAATGATTGCCTGTAGCTCTTCTTGAGTTGCGATCCTGTGAAATTTCCATCTGTCTTCCTTGGTATGTCACCTGGTTTTGTCATTGTGCTAATCTCATTACACTACCACACTGCAGAGATTTCATGGGTGTAGCTTCCCGTTCATATGTAGAATGCAGTAACTAGCAGCAGGTGTTGTGTCTTTCTGGCTGTTATGTTTTATTCTTCTCCATCTTTCATACTGTTCTCTGAGCTGTGTGTTTCATTTTATATGTGTCACTGAGGACTGGGCACCTCAACAGTCACTTGTTCTCTGTGTTTGACTAGCTGTGGAACTTTGTAGTAGTTCCCATCTGTTGCAAAAAGAAGCATCTTTGATAAGTGGCAAGAGGTACAATTGTTTGTGATTATAAGGATATATATAATGTAGTAGGAATTTACTTTGATCTAGGAAAGTGACAAAAATAGCTTTTTCTCTAGGGTTTCTCATCTCTCCAACCATGTCACAAAAATTCTAACCATTTCATCCCCAACCATTAGTACCTGGAAGTGGTCAGAAATGTATGAACTTATGAATGCATAAATAAATTGTGGCATATCTCTACAGTAACATGGAATGGGTCACAGATAATTGTAACAAACTGGGTCAGGATTATAGTATTTATGACAAGTGAAATAATCCTGACACAATAAGCTTCAAACTGTGTAATTTTACTTAACAGTGTTTCCCTGAATAAAGAAAAAAAAAGTCATAAGGGACGTGGAAAAGTACTGTCCAGATGCCTGAGAACAGACTCAGGGGATTGATTTCCAAGGGGGAACGGGAGGATATTTTGGATAATAGAAATGTTTGATGTATTGATTATGTTGATGTTTATATGATTATGAGTTTGTCAAGTGATGAAATTTTCTGCATATACAATATAACTCAATGAAAAGGAAAGAGAACATTGTTTCTGGATGGGCATGGAAATTATAAATGATTATTCTGCATTTTGTATTGTTTGTTTCTTTATTATTCTGTTTCTTTTATGTCTTATAAATTTATAGTTCACAATGAATTGTTATTTATTTCAAGGTTAATGCACTATGGAAATATATATGTCTTTATATGTAATCGCTCAGTCAGATTTTGAGTAATCCACTGTATTCCTGTGGTTACAGATGCCCCAATTCATACTTAATACTTACTAGCTGCGCTTTGTAAAACATGTTAGCTTTACTTGCTTCAAATGAATTTGTATCTTGGTTTTGTGGTCCTGTGGTGAGAATAGACTGTATGTTTGACAGGGTGTGTGTATAGCCCCCCTCTCAAGTTCCGAGCTGAGTCCTACCCCAGAAGGACCTCTACTTCTTAGAAAAGATGTTCTATTCTAGTGATTCTGCAATTGATCCAGCACTAAAATGACTTGAAATAATAATTAAAACACAATTTGCTTCCAATCGCCTTTCTCTAGTCACTGATTTCTTAGTCTTAGAGCCCCATATTTTCAATTACTATTGCATTCTCAAATAAAATTGTTCCTCTGGTTTAGAGTGAACAGTTTGCGATACACTTTTGGTGTTACCATTTACACAAGCAAACAATTCCCCCCCAAATGTCACTTAAATGACAGGTAGAATGTTTTGATTTAATTTAAACTCCTTCGTAGTTTTATAGATGCTTCTGTAGTTTAAAATTTTTAAATGTGTTAATTTTTTCAGAATTTTATACTTAATTACCATATTTCCCCAACATTTATGTATTTTTGTATGTATCCATGCATATATATGTATTTGCATGCATATACAGAAAGAATAAAAAAACGATTTGGCTAGAGGCCACACAGTGTTTTCTTGAGCTCTTGACTGTCATCAAGGTACATCATAATTATTTTTACCCCTAAGAGCACACTTCTCAGTTGGGGCTTCTCATTGCCTAGCTTGTAATAAGTAGTTCTTTTCCTTTCACCTTTTAATTTCATGATTGTATCTTTTTTGTGAGTAAAAATATTTTTCAGTGAATGAAAGCAAAGTGCTGTTGACTGTACAATCTGAGATAGTCTTGTGTGTTTAGTCGAGTGATTTCAAACACACATAAATCATTCCTAAGTGTGAAATAATTTCCTAGATTCATTAAAAGTTTTCACAGTAATTTTTGTTGCACTAGTTGTAAATGAAATGAGTAAAATTTGGAATTAAAAACAGACATGGCAAATATCCAACATGGTTATATTTCTTCAGAGTCCTATTATTTAATTTTGTTTTACATACATATATATGCATATATATAGTTCTTTAATGATATCTAATGTTTTTTTCTCTGTGATAGATTAAATAAAGTATATATTATACTTAAAATTGCTATCCCTTTCTCCTACTTAGACCCCATGAATTATCAAGAGTCTTTAGAGAAAATACCTCATTGCACTGGATGATTACATGTTCAGTTAAATACTAGCTCACTACCAGTTGCAATTACGATTCCATATTGATTTTTTTTCTCTTTTCCACTATGACGATTAAAACCACATTTGTTTAAAATGAACTTCCTACATGTTATGGATGTGACTGGTTGTGAATATCAGGCATTAAAATAACAGTTTCTTCAATGATCTTACGACTCTCAGTGAGAATCTGTTACAAGGATAGGCTTCTGCTATGCTGATATGCTTACCTTAGGTAAATATGAAGTGGACAATTTAAAGATTATGAAATGTAAACATACACATGGTTTCAATACATGGAGTATGTGGGCAGGGGATGCACCTCAGTGATGTCGTGCTTGCCTAGGATATATGAGTCCCAGGTTTCCATCCCCGGTCCTGCAACATGGGTGTATATATGTATATAAGTAGTCTAGATTCTGATGACTCTTTCACAGAAGTTTCTACTTATTTATTTACATTTATAAAATTCTTCAGAAATGAGATATTTTCTTAGTCATATCATTTTGTTAAATTTATAAACCAAACGGAATGGTAAGATACTTGACAAAAAACATCATATCTGATGATAAAATATGACTGTATATAATGGTTTGAAAGAAGAACTCAAATTTCATTGGAAAATTTCCAGAGAGATAATTATTAAGAGTTCAAAACAGTGGTTTGAGTCATGAAGGCTTTAAGAGAAGATATCATTTGCTTTTTGAAAAAAAAAAGAGTAAATAAGTGAACACCAGAAGTGCATGGAGGGCTCTAGGAATAATCCTTTGTCTGATGTTCTGGGTACATGTGATATAAGTTCTCAGGCTTGAAAGGCAGATTGAGGCTAGATGAAAATATCAGGCTAAAGGATTTAAATGTATTAGGTCATCCAGGGGAAATTTTAGACTGAGTAGTGTTATTGAATGCAATTTAAACAGATTGTTATATGTAAAATGCACAAGAACAACAAATGAAGCTGTTCAAACTTCAGTTGCGAATCTTAACCTTTTTTAAAAAATGTCAACTAAGATTAAAATAGATTGTTATCACAAACAATAAAAGAGGAAGGAGGAACATTCAGAGGAAACATTCTAGAGGTGGAACATTTATGACTGAGTGACTGAAGGTCAGATAAAGTTCTGTAATATGCACTGTTCTGCCTTCTAGCACATCTGTGATTTAATACTTTTTTATTCTCCTAAGCGTGGTTATTAACTCAGTTCCCTCAACAGAGGTTCTAGAACATTCCAATCATAATATTTAATACCACTGGAATGAGTTTCCTCATAAAATGTCTTCTGATATAGCCCACATTTGCCTTTCACGGTCTGTTCAAATAGTATCTTTTCAAAGAGAAACATTCTCTGGTCTCATTAAAAAACAGAATCCTGACAGTTTATCCATTTATCAAAGGTTATTTTATTTCATAACAACAAAGCACTGAAGCTTATGTAAGCTTATTTATAATCTATCTCCCTATTTGTAGATGATAAGCTATATGAGGATAATAGTTTAGTTTTGTTGCCTCTTATATCTCTGTTACTTCCATGGTTTGTACTCTGTAGATGCTCAATGACAGTTTGTTAACTGAATGGAATAAATAAAACAATTAAGCCAGTATTTCAAGTTTGAAGGAATCAAAGGGTAATGGTGTTATTAAAAGAATGCTGAAGAGTGGAGGAGGAGTTGAGTTAGGGGAGTAGACATACAGGAAGATAAATTCGGCTCATAAATTCATGTTTGTGTGTGGTGCTGGTGAATGATCGAATGTAATCAGGAAGAAAAATGTGAAAAGAGATCTGGGATTTAGGTGAGGATCTTTTGGCTATCTACATAGAGTCAGACCTTGAGTTAGAGGGAAAAGAAAAGAACCGAAAAGTTATAACCTGTAATAAGGCAGAATTATCATATTTGAAAACAAATTTATTTTTAGTATGAAATGTATTAATTGTATGAAATCACTTACACACTCTTTTTATTTCTTAGTTGGGTTAACAACTTTGGCCATGAAGGTCTTGGACTCTTACTGGATCTCCTGGAAAAACTTCTGGACAAAAAGCAGTAAGAAAAAATATTTAAAATATTTAATCCATGGGGAAAATTTTAAGCACAGAATAATTTTTTTCCTTATTTACTTAGGCAAGAAAATATCGACAAGAAGAATCAGTATAAGCTTATTCAGTGCCTGAAAGCATTTATGAATAATAAGGTAAATAGTGTTTATTTATCTTCCATTAAAATAGGAAATAATTTGCTTGATATTATGAAAGTATGCAACAGACAAAACAATGGGTACTTAATCTATTTCTAATAGTGTCTTTATAATTTAGATCACCATAAGTTTCATTTAAATGTTATTTAAAATAGACTTTCCTCCATACAATATTTGTTGGAAGGTTTTGCAACCATGCAAGCAATATTCGTTTTTTTTTCTTAAGCCAGATAATTCATTCATTTTTTTGTGGTTTCAGAAAAATTTCACTGTCATAAATTGAATATGATTTCCATAGAGAAATTTTATTACATTGGAGAATAAAATTCAGGGATACTTTGTATGGTTTAACTTCTTTGCTAAGAGTGTTATAAAGCTTATGCTTGATCAATTCCAGTAATTTTATGTATATATATGGAACCTGGGAAATAGCATGTTTTTGGTAGATGTATTATAACATTTATATTACAAATTACTGTGTGCAATTTACACCTTTTTGTTTTATAATTAATATGCTTTATAGATCTACATGTAAAATAAGTTAGACTATTTATTTGCATAATTACCTTTAGATGTTTTAGTAATTGCAAACTACTTAATAGAGATTAATAATTATAATAATAACCTGAAACTTGCTTACATGTAAGCTATAGCTATTAATAACCAAATGTAATAATACTGTGTATTTAAATAATATAATAATATTCTTTCTTCAGCATTTATAATTATATATCACCATGTGTATCTTTTGCCCACATGTAATAGCAAGCAATATTATTGGTTGATTCAATAAATAGATGATTGATAATGACCATGAGACTTAATTACATACTTTTATTGCTGTTTCTGGAATTTTTTTTTTACATTCATGTATGTGCACATGTGCATGCACACAAATATCAACATGCTTGTTGAGGTCAGAGAGACACTTTGGTAAAGAAGTTCTTGTCAAGGGAATTGATATCAGGTTGTGGGACTCAGTGATACATTCCCTTTTCCCCTGAGCCGTCTTGCTGACCCACCTGGAAGTCTGTACTCTTACGGAACTTCTCTAATTCTGTTCTTTTGGTTTTGGGGTACCATGTTCCATGGGATCTAATGGCTAACAATAATGCATGTAACTGAATATAGCTTTTCCGAAATCCAGGAAGGATCTCTTTATATAACTGACTGAAATAACATAATGGAAAGTGAAGTACCAGAAATCAGAGAATATAGTTCATATTTTGCCACTAAATAGGCTGGCCTTTGAAAAATAACTTAGCCTCTGGCCAATCACTTTCCTCCTCTTTAAATGGAGCTGTGTGAGTATTTGTTCTGCATTCTCATTGATGCATGTCAACTATCTCAGCTTTCTAGGATTCACACGAATTATTATGAGAACATTCCTTAAAGAAAGTTGTATGGGAAGGATTTCCCATCGCTCAAAGGATATCCTTGGATATGTCAACACATTCTTTATTTCTTAAGTGTTTGGCAGTTTTGAAGAACACAGTGATTTTAATTTAGATTAATCTAAAGTAAATATAAGTTTTAGTTTGGCTGTGTTTATAACTTGGATATATATATATATATATATATATATATGTGTGTTCAGTATTTGAATAAATTAATACTTTAAATTTTAGGCATGTGGAACAATACCTAAAATATGCATTCAAAATAAAACATACAGTG
The DNA here is from genome assembly GCA_035773235.1 of Eospalax fontanierii. NCBI lineage: Eukaryota > Metazoa > Chordata > Mammalia > Rodentia > Spalacidae > Eospalax > Eospalax fontanierii. The sequence goes on from CM069525.1 coordinate 84,641,236, forward strand.
ATACATTCATTTTATGTAAGAATAAATTTTCTAAATCTAGGAAGGAAACTTTCATCTGAAATGCCTTAAACATTAATTGTTTTGCCTATTACAGATTAGGTTACTTACACCAGAAATTGTTTTTTCCTGCATGCTTCCTTATTTATTATGTTCCCTGGTAAAATCATAAATAAGAAATTTAGGTGTGTTCTCTTTTAAAAAGAGTTAACCTGTTAAAAGGTAAACTAAGAATCTAACTAGTCATGCTTAGTACTATGCTAAAGATTATCTTGTAAGGTTCTTCAATGGAATGTTTTCATTTCACCGTTGAACTGTCAAATGAAGTAAACATTTTACCTGAAAGCTAAGAAATACTGTGTGATACAAAAATGAAAGAAAACAGTACCTTAGTATAATTTCCTTTTCGTCCCAGGCAGACTTGGTGGCACAAGCCTTTAATCCCAGCATGAGGTAGGCAGAGGCAGGGAGATGGAGGCCGGTCTGGTCTACATATGAGTTATAGTCCAGCTGGGGCTTATGAGTAGAAAATAAGTGAAATCATATTTTTTTGGCCACATTGACTTGGACATATAATAAAACCCAAGTGCTATGTCGTTGGGTCCATAATCTTTGCTGCTGCCTCATAGTGGCAGCAAGAAAATAGGAGAAAATTCACAGCAAATTATATTACTTATTTCAATACCATACTGTATACATTGGTGCTTATTATTTCTTGACATTTTACCTTTCTTGTCCACTTAATTTTCAAGGAATATATATTGGACATTTTAACCATAAATTCTAGGTGTCTCTAAGGACAGCAAATGACATAAATAAAGTGTTTAAAAGTAGTCTTTATGTGCCTTTATGTTCTTTTTTATCAGAGAAGTACTAGTTGTTGCCATATTTCTTGTGAATATTTATTAAAATTTTACTCAACTGTATTGGAAATCATTCTTGATCAAAACATACAAATTCTGAGTTAAAGTCATTATAAATAAAATATAAAAACAATAAGTGCATTCGAAGAGCATTTAAATAATTAGGTATAATACTGTGAAGGCAATATTTTAGAAAAATCACTGCATTTTAGGTTTGTTTTAAATGAAAAATATGTTCTAGATTTATTTTAAGTTTTACTGATTTTTATGTTGGTTTATTTTTAAATTTTCTTTAGTTTGGACTGCAAAGGATCCTGGGAAATGAAAGGAGTCTTTTATTATTGGCAAGAGCAATTGATCCCAAACAACCCAACATGATGACTGAAATAGTAAAAATACTTTCTGCTATTTGCATTGTCGGGGAAGAGAACATGTAAGTTTTAATGTTTTATAAATTATATTAAAAAATGATACTTGAGAAATTAGTGTTTGTCTTCTGTTCTCTCTTTTAAAACTTTTATTATTTTTATTTTTTATATGGGCGTATATGTGTTGCCTACATGTATGTCAGTGTACCCATGTGATGCACTGTCCTCAGAGGTCAGAAGAGGGCGGTGAATTCCTATAGTACTGGAGTTATGAATTTTGTTAGCCACCCTGCTAGTTCTGCGAATCAAACATTCATTCTCTGTAAGAACAGCCAGTTCTTTTAACTGATGAGCCATTTCTCCAATCCCTCTCTCTCTCTTAATGAAAGATTCTCTTTAATCACAGCTAGCCTGGAACTCCATACGTAGACTAGATTGGCCTGAATCTCACAGAGATCTGGCTGCCTCTGCCTTCCAAGAGCTATGATCAAAGTTGTGCCTGACCAGGTCTGGCCTCTTTTATTGTCTTTATTTTTTAATAACATACAGAAAATTGTATTAACTGTTAGAAAATATTTTGTTGATTTTTTTTCTAGCTTTTACTTTAGATTTTTTTGATGTTATGAAATCGAGCTTTTATGTAGATTTATAATGAGAAATTCCTTAAATATTAAGTTAAATTGGAGGATGAATAGAATTTTGTTTGACTTAAGATGTTAATTCATAGGAAGAGTGGTAAAAATTCAGTTTCTTCAGCAGACCTGCACAGATGAAACACACTCAAACACACACACAATGCTGCACATCCTCTAATTTGACTAAATGAATCAACTAGATGCCTTTATTGTGCATTATTTTATTATAGTATTTACTTTATCTCACGTGGTAAGTTAATGCAAAATAAACTAACCCATTAATAAGGAAACAAAACATTTTGTCGACAAATGTTGAAAAATATATCCACATATGGGTATATGTGTGCACATATGTGTCTATGTATGTATGCCAAATGCAGGATGTATTGGTATAGATGTATTAGATTATATCTAACTATGATTTGGGTGTAAAATTCCAGATTTGGAGTCATTGGTAAGTCTTCCTTATAAGAAACCATACTCATCAAATTGAAATAAAATGAGAGATGTTAATAGGGGATAAACATGATCAAAATATTTCATATATATGTTTGAAATGATTAAAAATAGAAATAATTCAAAAATAAGATTATTTGTTAAGAACATGAACTGAAATATTCTCTCAGAGTATGATCTCTTGTAGTAATAATACTATTTTTACTTAAAACAGGGACATGCAAATATATAAATGATTTCTTAAATATGTTGACTCCCTCTTTGCTGTTAGAATAAAGTGAGATCCTGCTTAGTGTTGTTTTTCCAACTGAACCCAGGGCCCCCTGAGTCTTCACCCAATTTTATCCTGAAGTCATGAGATTAGTTTTTAAAATTTCACTTAAAGCAGAAAAAATATATGAAATAATATGTGTTTGAATTAGTTTTATTTGTCTATTTCACATCATAAGCATATTTTACAAAATGTTGAACACTGTCAATAAGATGTAAAATTTTTGTATCCATTAAAATTAAATGATATAAAATTTGTAATGGTCTATTTAAACATCAATCACTAAGGAGATGCTAGGTAAAACTGACGAGATAACCTTTGCTCATAATGTATGCATAAAAGTGATTCTCATTTCTATTTTCTCTCTTTTTTACGTATAGTCTAGACAAACTTTTGGGGGCAATAACTTCTGCAGCTGAAAGAAATAACAGAGAACGGTTTTCACCAATTGTGGAAGGATTAGAAAATCATGAAGCTCTGCAGTTACAGGTGAGTTGATTTTTGTCTTGAATTGCTTGAAGAGTTATATTTACAGTATGTATATAACACCAACTCCTTTTCAGCAGGCATTTGAGCAGACTAGAATGTAAAATTAAAGTTATCATGTTGCTCATAGTTTTGTTTGTAAGAATAACAGCAAATTTAAAATTAAGAAAATCATTTTTGACTTGGTGGCATGCACCTTTATTCCCAGTATTAGGGAGGTAATCAGATTTCTGTGACTTCCAGGGCAGCCTGGAAGTCTACTAACCTATTGAGTCTCATTTCAGGGAAGTTTACATCATGAGATTTTGTCTAAAAAAATATAAATATCACTAACTCACTCTTACTTAATATGGGTCCCATTACTATCATTGAAATCATAATTTTGTAAAATGGGAACTTGAAACCTTACCAATAATCTGGAGCAAACAGTTCAGTCAGTGTCATTATAGAAACAAGGATAATATAGCTTGTGAGCTTTTGTGGAAATGTAAGAAAATAGGCAGGCCTAGTGGTATACGATTGTAATCCTAGTAGTCAGAAGTGTGTGATTGGAGGACCATAAATTCCTGGCCAATGTGACTTACATAGAGATACCTTGTCTCAGAACACAACCAAACAACTGAATAAGAATATTCAATATACTTCTCCTTGTGAAATTCAAACAACAATCAAAAGTCATTTTCATGAACATAGATGGAATTGAATCACAACCCTTGTGTCAGGGACCCCCAATACCCATGTAAAGAGACAGACTATGTCCTTTCTGAAAGACTATTATGGTCTTGATGGATGAGGAGTCATTTTTACTGCCCATATTTAAGACATGATCTCCTGAATGACATACATTAATTTGCATATGTCATTTTATTTAATGCTCACAACAACCCATCTTTATAAATATTATTATGCATTTCTTTATATGAATAGGCTGTGTGAAATTAAGTCACATGTCTAAGTTGACATAGTTTGTAGGAGCCAGAATTTGGTGTGGTTTAATATCATTTGACATTTAATTGCATTAACCTATTTAATAGTAGGTTATAAGTATGAAAATTTCTTATTTGGTATGAAACATATTCAATTGATATTTCCATATTTGTTGTGCTCTGAAGGATTTATATCCCTTTCTGTCATACTTTGAAACTGTATCAGTTAGATTAATTGGCTTATCTAAAGAGTCCATAGTATTGGGAAATTATATATGGTCCCTCTTCAAAAACTTAAGGATCTTTTGAAATTATTTTCATACTTCAACTATGATCATTTTTCACAAATTTTCCTATGTTTTTATAATAAGTGCATTGTTCTTTAATTGATATTTCCCCAGTGTTTCCCATTCTCTCGTGCAGTTTTTATTACTGTTAATTTGAGCCTCAATAAAATTTAATACTTCTACTAAGAGATTAAATTGTACATTTCTAGATGGCTTTGTTCTTGTGCTTACCTAACTAGATTTCTTTGACTCCTCAACAGTCAAATATATTAGTTTGTACCTCTTTTTTGGTAATTTTTTTAGGAGGACTAAAGTATTTATTTAGATTCAAAGGTTTATAATGCATTTTAAACTCAGTTTGCCCTGTGTGGGAAAAATACGTTTACATATTTTTAAAATTTTCTTTAAAAATATACTTACTTATTTTTTTTCTAAAACTCAATTCATCATAGCCCAGCGACTGGAATCCATACATTCTTTCATCTGTGTTAAGGTTTGCAGTGTCAAATTAGTGTCCTCAAATGATCTCAGAGCGGGTTCATCTACCCAGAGTCTCTCACTTTAGGAAGACTACCTCATCCTCACCCATCAGTAGTCTGTTCCCAATATTTCTTAAGCAAAGTTTGGGATCTGCTACACATATCCCCAGTACCATGCTGGGTTTTTGTCTGCTTGCGTTTGCCTGGGTCTTGAGCATGCTGAAATGATTGCTGTAGGTTCATAAGAGCAGGGTCCCAGGAGCTTGTAGGATTCTATTTCCTTATGGTCATGCCTCTTCTCACTGGCTATTACAATCATTCTATCACCTCTTCCACAATGGCTCCTGAGCCTTGGATGAGTTAAACTTAATATAAGAATCCTGTCCTGGGACCCACACTGTGCAGATTCCTAATCTCTATTCTTTCCCATTTGTGACCTTTTGTGTTCTTGGCCCTCTGTTTCATGAGAGAGCTTCATTAATGAGAGATGAGGGATTCATTAATGAGCTCTTTACCTCTTGTTCCATGTTGTGGGAGCCTTGGGTGTAGAGGTTGCATTGTAGATCTGCCACTTTTATTTATTTTTATTTTATGTGTATGAGTGTTATACATGTATGCATGTGGTTGCTGGGATTCAAACCCAGATCTTCTGCAAAAGCAGCCAGTGCTTTAACTGCTGAGATCACTAGCCCTAAATGTCTTTAAATGAATTTTTAGCCACAGTTCTCTGTGTTACATATTATATTCAATTTACTGATCAGGGCACATTGTTGCCGAGAAGACAAACCACTCAGATTCAGATATCTGTTAAGGGTTAGAATGATGATTTGAATTTAAGTCTTTGTGCTACAAGAATGAGTATACGCCATCATTTCTTCATTAGAGTGTCACACACAGTCAAGTGACACTGCCTGTATACAATAGTTTTACTCAGACAGTGAGACAGGATTGATATTTGCTGGCCTCCATGATGCTGCACTGAACGGAATGATAAAGTGGCAAGTGTTTTAAAAGGAACATATGGAAGAATCACAGACACCTTGCTAAATATTCAAGGAATTGTTGAATACTGATTATACATGCAAACATATGCAAACTACAATTTGAAATTTCCTATTTTAATGAGCTACAAAAAGTAGTAATTTATTATACTCAGGGCCTAGAACTCTCACAAGAATTTTGAAGTTGGTTTATTAGTATTTAATGTGAATAAGAAATATCCTGTATAGTTCAAATATATATTCAGAATAGAAATAAAAGTTTAAATCTGTGTTTTAAAATATAATTAGTGTGGTATTTTAACATAATCACTTTTCTATTTTAGTAGTATCCTGAGACTTCTCAAAATGTTATTATATTCTCAGGAAATAATTCTGTGAAAATACAGCACTAATTATATTTTTAAATAATAACTATATACCTTTCCTCCTTTTGATTTTAAAATACGTTATTAACGCCTTTCAGATGTTTTCTGGCTTGCCTGTGATAGGATTTTTATTATAACCAGTAGTTTAAGAAACATGTAGGAGACGATTCGTATGTGCGCATTTCCTTTTCATTGACTTCCCTTCAATGTAGTAGCACTGTTCAGTCTCCCACACTCTTCCATCTTCATTTCATCTGATTTCTACTTCTTACTAGACTCCCATCTCCCTTTTTCATTTTGCATCCCATGTCTCTAAAAGAATAATCTATACTTGTTTTCTCTATTTTCTAAATTACCTTTCACATCTCAGCTTTCTCACAGTTTTCAAGAAAAGTCTGTAGTGAGTGATACTTTAATTTCAAAATCTAATGAATTGCTTGTCACCATTGATCACCATCCTTGAAAATGTTCCCATCCTTGCTTATCTGGGCACCATTATCTATGCCTTCCCTCTGAATACCTCTAGTTCTTCTGTGTTGGTAATGTTTCTTCTTTTCTGACTTCCAAGGTTTTATCTTCTGGATCTTCTGTCACTTCATCTATTATGATCTATATAATATACATATACATGTATATTCATATATGTGAGTACATATATTCACCCTCGTGTGCACGTTCTTATGAATATATACAGGTTTATTTTCTCTGTGAATAATTTCTCTGGCTTCCATAGCTCCTTATATAGCTATGTTTTAGAAACTCCCCCAGATACATTGTAAGCTCATGTTTCTTTCCCTAATCAAACTCATGCATTTGAATACATAAGTGGATAGGTTATAGAATTTACATAGGTAACATATTAAAAACATCACTTGTAAAGTGCTGTTTCATATAGTCTTCCAATAATTTACATGTAATATCACATTTAAACTCTACAGCAACCCTGAGAATTGCAAAAGTAGCATCTGATATAGTAGTACTTGAAGTAGAACTTGAGAGAGAAGAGTTTTACAGACATTGTGTTTCCTGATAGGAAAGCAGTATTTTGTTCGATTGTATGGCAAGAAGCACTTCTAGTATGTGAAAATGGAGACCGCCATAGTTGGCCAGGTGTTATGTAATAGGTCACAGAAAACAATGTTGACATCTCCTTGAAATTTGCTTATACATAGTCATTTATTAAAATCTAAGTTTAACTGACCTTTACTAATCATTTATTGGAAAAGAATATACTATGATTAGCATGTAGCGAGAGACTACCAAAGCAGCCCGTTTTCACAGGCTACGCCATGTGAAAAGGATGCCAATTCTGTATAATACTTAAGGAGCCATCCAGAGAAATACGTTAACATGAGTCCATGCATTTAAAACTGTTTTCTAACATATTGCAATAATGGAGAAATTTTTTGTTATACTAGTGGCACTTTTATCTTGGGACTGATTCTGTAGATCCTGAGTTCCGTCTCTCACGCCATCCTGTGAGTTCTAGTTTCTTAATTCTACGACTTTTTTCTAGGAGTAGTCTCCATCCCTCACCCCCCTGCTGTCATTTTTAAATTTCAGGGCATTGTCATATTTCTTTATTTTATACTTTGTTCAGGCTTTTTAACATCCTCTTCCATTTATTCTAACCCTTTAAGTCCTCTTTTGCAAAGTCATTTTTCTGGCATACAGTTCTTGTCAGATAACTTTTCTGACCTCTAGGATTTAACTCCAGTCTTAGTGTTATTGAAAATCCCTTCGTCATCTGCTTGCTGCTTTCTCTGTAACCCCACACGCCATTGCTCCTCACCGTTTACTTTTTGTTGCAGTAATACTATATCTGTTACATTAACATTTTATGCAATTTATTCCCTCTACTTCTATGCCTCTGTATATGAATAAATTATTTTCCCTGGAAATGCTTCACCATTTCTTAACTTGATTAACTTGTACTTCTATCTTTCTTGGTAGACACTTATTTGGACTAAAAGTATATTTTTTTCTAACTCCAGCTGGGCTAGAATAAAGAAAGACGTTGTTAATGTCAGTATAGTATTCAATAAGGTCAAATGTGACAGTGTCAATAAAAATTTAAAAGCACAATTCGTCATAGCTAATAATGGAAATATGGATAATCTGTCTTATAATGCCCTAGAGTTGACAGATATTGTATACCGTAGCTCCTTGAACTGTGATAAAATAGACAAATGTTTGTAATTCCTGATTTGTGTTAGTTATAATAAATAAAAGGTTCTTATATTTTCCCAGAGAATTTCATGAAGATATTCATTCATATTCCATTCTTTCTATTTTTACCCAATAACATGCATACATATGTAGTACATGTGATATTTAAGTTCAAATGACTAACGTATTTCTAATATATAAATTTCCTTATGACATAATTTAATAAAAATTAAAAACTGCTTATATTTACTTTTTAACATAAGAATTATATTTGTATCCATATACATTTATATTCACTGGTGATTGTAATTTTTCAAACAACTTTAACAAATCTTTTTATTTATTTTATGTGTATGAGTGTCATCTCCTGCATACATGTTAAGTCCACCCATCTTGTGCAGTGCCTACAGATGTTACAAAAGGGAATCAGATCCAACAGAACTGGTGTTATAGACCATTGTCAGCCACCATGTGGGTGTTGGGATTTGAACCCTGGTCTTCTGCAAGAACAGCCAGTGTTCTTAATCTTTGAGCAATCTCTCCAGCCCACATGCTGTCATTTTTATCACTTTAATTCTCAGTGAAATGTATTAAAATCTGAAAGGAATAAGAGAGCATTTAGAAAATTAAAGCCACTGAAAGGAAATTTTAAAAAATAAGAACAACCACAACAAAGAATCCACATAATGAATTTCTCATATTTAATTCAACTACATTTATATCTTCCATGTATAAGAATAAATCATATTCAGTAAGACTAGATTTGCACGTTATAATGCACAGAAAGAATTTAATACTGTAATAAGAGTTCATCAAGCCGTGGATTCTAGTCCCATCTTTTGGGTATATTAGATATGTGACCTTGAGGAGATCATTTTAAGCTCTCTGGGTTTTCTTTCTTTACCCATATATTTTAGGTTCCTTACTTCCTGTCCCTGGTTACGGATTTTTTAAAATTGATTTTGGGACCTAAAGAGATGACTCAGTGGTTAAGAGAACTGGCTGCTCTTGCAAAGGACCCACATTTGATTTCCAGTAACCACATGGCAGCTAACAACCATCCTGTAACTCCAGTTCCAGGGGATTTGATGCCCTCTTTTGACCTATGCAGGCATTGCATGACACAGGTGCACTTACAGACATGTAGGCAATAAACTCATAATTATATAATAATAATAAATATTTTAAAAATTGACGTTTGCCTTGTAAGAGGCATTAGAGTTCACTTTCTTCAAGAAATATGTATTTGGAAATTGAGCATATCCAATTTGAAATTATTTGGAGTCTAGCTCTGAAAGGAACAGAACCGTTTTCTCATCAATGTCTGTAGTACAGTGCTGTTCAGTCATATTCATCTCATTTTTTTAAACTTTTCATTGGATTTTTGTGTATTTTACACAGATCATACCAATCATCTCTATACCTCTTTCCCCTATTGACAACCTCCCACAACCCCCCACCGGAATTCTTACAATATGTCACCTGTTTCAAGGCCCATGGTGTCAAGCTAGGGTCCCTGAGAGTTCTCTCAGTGCAAGTTCATCCACTGGCGTCTATTCAGCCCATCCATATAACTATGCATTTAGGTGGTAAATCACGGGAAGAGCCTAATTTCTATAAAAGTACTGCTCTTCTAGCAGATTAAGTTGGCTGTTGACATGGTAGTATGACTATTCTTCTTATATTATTTATTAGCTATCCATTAGAATTTGATAAATAAATGGGATATTTATTAGTTTTCTTTCAATCATTGACTTTGAATTGTATCATATTTATTTTATCTCATGTTGGGTTCTAATTCTCTTTTAAATATTCAACTGTGTATTCAGACATTATATATAAAGTATTCAGTAGCACTGCAGTGTTTATTTTACTGTATATAATGTTACATACATGTTCACGTATTCATTCATTGTGACTCTATTTTATTGTTACCTTAAAGAAAAACTTCCATTTGTATAAATTTATAGTTAGAAAAATAATTTGTTTCCTATTGAAATATTCTCTCTACTTGTAAGTTATTAATATTTCATTCAGCTTGAATTTCTTCTGGCGAAAAGAGCTCTAGCAGATGGCAAATTTTCTGTGTATTAATTTTGAATTGGGCATGTACTTTGGCTTGTTCAGTCCTGTCATAGTTGTAAGCTAACAAGAAGCATTCAAGCAAATACAGCATTATAGCAATGTACACAATATACAAATATATATATATATATATATATATATCAGCCTATTGAAAGTCTTTAAAGATTTTCTCAATGTATTATTTTAAATAGCAAGTTTATATTCTCCTTTAGACATAGACTTTATAATAGCATATCACGTATTTCCTATAAGTTATTGCTCAGTATATGACACAAACTTAAATATTCCTAGAAAATGTATTATTCATTTATATTTTATATATCTCAAATCTTATAAACAACCTGAAATTACTCCTGTAGACATATAACATTTGGTTTTTGGACCTGGCAATGGAGCCTAATTTGACCAAAGTAGATAAAATTTTATGATTTTGAAATAAAAGTAAAGCGATACCCATTTTCAATATTTTCTCTTTATTTTGAAAAACATAACTGTGAAGTGTGTTCCTTCTGTTAAAGTGTTTCCTCCTGAGGAAGTGTTCAATAATATTGTTTTGTTCATCTTCTTTGTATGTATTAGCATATTTTTGAAATTTTGTATTTTTCTTCACATTGCTTTTAGTCAGCTCTTGAAATACTCTATGAATTTGAGGATGTTTTAATCAATTTCAATGTACATCTCTTAAATCAAAAATCAAAGTGTTAGATAGTTGCCTTAGATCTGAACACCGTTTTCTAAAACTGTTCCATAATACCTAGAAATTAGTAATTTTTTATCTTTTTTGATTCATTTCTGGCTTACAATTCCAAAAAATCCAGCCCCTTTTGTAATAAGGAATCTCAAGTCAGACTGTAAGAAAAGCAAATTTCATTTTGAATTATCGATATATTTAATGAATCCTTTCTTTGGAACATGAGCCTTCACGTATATTTTATTATGTGGTACACGCTAGCAAGGATGTTGTAGTGATTTTATTTTGATCTTAATTCACTTGAATTAATTTTCCTCACCACAAAATTAATTCTTTTAAGTTAAAATTTTAATTGTTCATATATTTTGTGTAAATGCATTTCATAAAACGTTGGGAAGACTGCAAATCAAAGTAATAGTATCTGTTTTGCGTTTAATACTAAGATACTTTTATCATTTTATTTGGTATTTTTTAGAAATATATTCATAACCATGTAGAATTGATTCAACATTCCATGTAATGACTACCACAGGTAAATGATACAGTTCATAATTTTTTCAAAGAGATTAATGGATACACTTTTCGAGGTTTGGATTCTTTATTAAAGGGAGTTTGATATCCTTTCATATTGTTTAGGAAAGGAGAACATGCTTGACTATGATATCTTTGTTAAAATTATTTTTGATGTGAGAAACTTGATTGTTAGTGTTGTTTATAGTATTAATTCATAATTAGCATTTTACATGTTTCATTTCTTATTTTAATATGTGTAAGTGTCCTTTATAAATGTATATTAATGAAATATTATTTAATTTCCTTAAATGTTTAAATGAAATTTTCTTTGTCATTATAGGTTGCCTGCATGCAGCTTATAAATGCCCTTGTCACTTCCCCTTATGATCTTGATTTTCGAATTCATTTAAGGAATGAATTCCTCCGTTGTGGACTAAAAGTAATGCTACCTGTAAGTTGAATGCATACATTTATTATGATCATAAACGTTAATTGTTTTTACTCATTGGAAAAAACATACGGTTTTCATGGAAGCACAGCTGTTTCCTTTGTTTTAAATAAAAATGTTAGATGTTTTGTAAAATATTTTACATTGTATGAGTAATATTCTTTGTATACAATGGATGATGCAGAATTCAGTTAATGATGTACTTCAAACTGAAATGTGTTTTTTTTTTGTCAAAAAACAAAATAGAAGTTCTTATCTTTGAATTTTGAATGAGTACATGCAAGATTATTCTTTTTTTGCACATTGTTTTCTTTACATTTTTTTCTGCTTTCCTCTGGCAATTTAGATTGATTTCCTTTGTATTTTCTGTAAGTGTATACACTGAGCTATGACTGTACAGATTGTACTAATCATTTGGGATGATTTTCTCAAATCTGGTACTCGTCTTTCTTGCACAGCTTTAGGAACTTTTTAAGGAGAAACATTGTTAGTTCTGAAATTGAATGTGAATAGTTTCAGTTATGAGAGGGCTGAACTGTATTTGGGATAACTTATAGTCTAAGCATGAAATGAGCATCCTTTTTCTCTAAATGCAAGTACAACAATGTTTATTTTATATTTTATTTATTAAGCATATTCATTGAAGAATACTTTCTTTAAGCTTATGGCATACTTAATGGCGATAAGGAAAGTTTTTCTATTTTTTTCACTCAAGCTGTTCAAAATATATATGAGAGACAGGAAGTAAGGGAGGGAGAATTAATGGATCTGGAAAGACATACAACAAATGCCCATGTATATAGCACCTAGAGTATTATAGTCTCTAAAATTCTTCTGGTGAGGAAGCATGGTATGGCCTGTGCCTATAATTTGAAGCCTTTTTATAAGAATTTCTTTTGATTAGGTCTGTTTCACCTTATTTTAAGCAGGGTATGTGATTACTTAATTTCAGAGATGTCATTGTTATTGCCATCTTGAGTGGTTATTAAATTATTAATTTTAAAAATCAAGAAATTAAGTGGTATGAATGAAATCAACATTCTAAGTGACTAATTCAGAAGTTCCCTGTGTTGTTCACACAGTAAAGCTTGGGTGCATTCACAATTACGTTGTGTGTAACATCTTCTTTTATTATTCAACTCCTAAAAATACATGGACATTGGATAGATAGTATTACAGACTTGATTTTGGTTTGCTTTAGAGTTGCCTTCTCTTTGGATTCCATGATTGCCCTGGGCTAATCTTTTTTTGGGAAAATAATTTCATTAGCCATTTCTAGGCTACAAGGGCCTCTTAGTGTGTTTACTGTGTATGAACTCATCATGTATTCTGTCATCTTGTTGCTTTTACTCTTTTAGTTGCTTCTGTACATTTATCATTGATCCTTCATTTTATTGCTGATAATTCGTAATGATTAGCGAAAAGTGCCTTTTATTTTAGTTCATTTTACTAAACATTTTTTCAGAAAAGATGCAGCATGTTATGTTAACTTTTGATCTTTCCTTTTTAGAGAGTTGTCTTTATGTATAAAGGTCAGTTAGACACAGTTATCTCAGAGTATGTAATTTATTTGATTATGTTGATAGCAGAGGTTTATATGTCAGTGCTATGCTTTTCCATTGGCCATTTAGCCCTATGTAAAGACTCCTTCAACCTCCTGCAGTCCTAGTGTGTTTTCTTCAGGAATGCTTCCAGGCATGCTTTTCTTTTCTTTCTTTTTTTTTTTTTATTTAGTAATAATTTGAGCATCACATTTCCATCATGCTGTGCTTCTGAGGTGTTGGTGATTCCTCAGCAAGAGGGAAGTGGGAAGCCTCATATTCTTCTCCTTAGTTTTTGGAATAGAACCCTCAGGGATTCTCAAAAAATCCTATAAAGACAGTAGAATTAAATATGCCAACAATATTGGCCGTAATTGTCATCCAAAATATTGTACATATGCCCCCAATGAGTGACTGTCTGAACCCTGTAGAGGGTAGGCTAGTAATGTTTGTGTCGAGGGAATTTAACACAGTTTTTTGGTATTTCTGGTGAAAAATAGAATCTCTGCAGAGAGACTTTCAACACACTGGAGATTATTCCCTTAACTATAGATTTATTTCCTGATTGCTATTGTTGTCACTTTTCATGATTTGCTAAAGGACGGAATTGTTATGCTTTAGTACATATTAGACATTCCTCATATGTCAACTGCTATTTAATTAACAAACCAACATTTAAATACTAAACACTAGTATTTATAGTAACATACAACATTTCTTCATAGACTTTAACCTTGATTAGATTTATTAGATTCATAGCGAAGCTTTTCAAGAACTTTTTTTTTCTACTTTTTATCCTTTGAAACACAATTCTTATAAGGTCTTTATATTTTTCTGAAATAACGCTTCTTCAATGCAAGCAATTAGAAATGACTAGGATTATTATCAGTGGTTGATGTAGTCAATGACACCTATCTAGAAATTTAAGTGGTAGGGGAAAATAGATTAATTTCAGTAACTCTTGAAGTAAAACATAATATTTCTATGCAATAAAACCTTTAATAATATTTATTAGAATATAGAAGACAAAGTAATTTTAATCAGTTTATGTGAACATTTATTTTCATATTCTCTCTATAATTTAAATTTTGGTGTTTCAATTAGTTTATATTTATATGGAAAAATTCATTTAGATAAGAGTGCTTTAGTAATGCAGAATAAATTTATTGGCATATACACTGCAGTGTCTCTTAAAATAGATTTGCTTCTTAAATGATTTATATTGATTTATTGTGGAATTTCTACATCTGTCATTCAGTTAGATAAGCACATATTAAGTGATTTTAGGCCATGGGTATACTTTGTATTATGTTAAAAATTGCAAAAACCTTTTTATTTCCTCCAAAATTCAATTTTGACTGTTTGTTGATTATATATAATATTCTGGTAAGGGGCTTTATTTTCCTTTCAAATACGCCGTATTAGAGAGAGATGAACATACATTTCAATGATCCTGCCAAAATCATCATATACATACAGCATGTCAGCATTTCACATATCAAAAAAACAGTGTACTTCTGGAATTGTGTGATGTTCTACTTTCTATAATATAAAGCACTGGTGACACACTTCCCACTTTCTTTTTTAGATTTCTTGAATTTATTTTTTAAAAATTAGAGTAAAAGTACTGGCATTATAACAAATTGGTATACCAGATATTTTCGTGCATGATTTGTTATTCCTTCCTGAACCTTTTTATCTATTTCTTTCTCCATTTATCCCTTTTCTTGCCCTATGAAATATCATTCGGCTTTCATTTCTCATGTATTCCAATTCTCTGTTACTAATACCTCTGTCAAGACTTTCTTTCCATCTCTGCTTCCATTTCTGCTTTTAAAGCCTATACCGACTCTTGTGCCCACACTTATGAACGTATATAAAATTCACATCCAGGCTATACACATGAAGCATTTGTCTTTCCAGGTCTGGGTTGCTTTATTATCCATTTTCCTACAAATACCATGATTTCACTCTCCTTTATACATAAATAAAATACCATTGCTTCTTTTATCCATTTTTCTGATGATGGACGTCAAAGTAAATTCTATTTCCTCGCTGTTGAGTCTAGTGCAACAATAAATATTAATATGTAAGTATTTAGTAGTATTTGAAATCCTTTTATAATATTCCCAAGTATGGTATAGTTAGGTCATTTCTGTCATTTTTCTTTATTGAGATTCAAAATTTGTATTCATCAAATGTTTATATCACAAAAATCTATACATATAGTTTTCAAGGTTTGAAATTTGAAAGAAAATTGTATCAGTATAAATAAATGCATGTTATATGTATATGAATAAATATCAATATGAAAAAATATTATAGCATAAGGAATATAGTGTTTTACATTTATATAAAATTATTTTATATTTTGTGACATAGACTCCATACTTCACCAGTTATCTTCCTTGAAAACATTTAATTTTTCATGCTATATTCCAGTTTTTGGGAAAAGTTATTGTGCTAGTTAAATGTCAGTGTTTACCTCATTTTATTTCCAAACAGGAGAAAAAGGAGAATCTTGTGTTCTAAAATATATGCAATTGATTTTGTAATAATCTGAATGTTTTTAGGTCTGATTGGCTTCTGTGCTTGCAGTAATATGACCTACAAATACTGCATTAATCTATATTCCAATACATCTCTTCCACTTGAAAATGGATAAACTACTTTTAAAACAAGTTCTTATTAGGAAGAAAACAAGTATAAATAGTTTTATGCTTTCTTTGATATTTTATAGAAATAATTTATTTTCATGCACCATAGTTAAATAGTCAACTAATTCTTGTGTATGTTTTAAGAAATGACATCCAGAAAATTCTTAGATTTGTGTTCAGCTTAAGGATATCTGTTAGCTCTCCATTAAAATTGTCCCATTGGATAAATGTGGAAATTAGAAATGTATCCCATTTGGTTGATTTTCCCAATTTGAAATACACCATACTTGCATTTCCTTTTAGAGCTCATGCCTAGCTCTGAACATCATAATACCACTTTTGGTATCACCCATCATCCTCCACAGTACTGATTGTTGATTTTTGTGATTATCGAGTGTTCAAAGAAACTTAATGGACCCATATTAAAAGATATTGCAGGTGGAATATTTAAGCCCAACAATTGCTACTGTGTCATGCTTACACACTTTTCACTACTATTTCTTAAATGATGGTTTGTTTTTCAATGCATGTGTTTATGATGTCTTACAAAACAAATCTTTGATGTCAGGATGGTACTCTGTTGTTAGGCTAAGCGAGATTGAAAGTTTAGCTTAAGCTAAAAACAAAAACCTACGCCCTTTTTACTTGAGATTCTCAAAATATCATTCCTAATTCATTCCAATAAATTTCTCTGTACAATTTTTCCACACCATGCTTGGGACTGTTGTGCTTGCATATATTCTTGCCTTTGTTCTTCATTAATTGATCTATATTTGCTTTATTTATTTATTGACTAGAGGCACACGTGAATGTTCTCACTGCACAATTTCTTGTGTTGCCTTTGATGAGTATGTTTAGTCAAAATCACAGTATTTAATTTGAGTTAGCAACTCATGTTTCTTTGTCCTTACGGAAGTTATTGGTAATTTTTGAATCATGAATAATCGAGATCTTCAGCCTGGAAAAAAATGAAATTATGTTTTTATTTTAATTATGAAATAGAAAAATTTAGCTACATTTATGTTCTTTTAGAGAAACAAGTGCCTGGGTATCTATGTGTACAAATGAATAAACATGTTCTGTCCTCAGTAACAAAATATGCTGTTGTTAAATGGTCATTAATTTGCTGAGTTTCCTTTTCATATATTAGGATCTTAAACAAAAAGAGAATGAAGAGCTTGATATTCAGTTGAAAGTGTTTGATGAGAACAAAGAAGATGACCTAACTGAATTATCCCATCGTCTCAATGACATTCGGGCTGAAATGGAATATCCTTTGAAAACAAAAATAACTTTGCACACATTGTGAATAATGGAATTTGGGGATGACTCATGACTCTCATTATAGTTCTTGTCTATGAGGCCAAGTCTTAACTATTTATTTTTATTAATATCCCACTGCAATGTTGAGGAACAGACTCTTCCAATGATTTACTGAACTATTTTAAAATCTGCACAGTGGCTCAATATATTCAAAAAATACTCTGTTCATTGGCCTTGGATAGACAAGTGTGTAAGGCAGTATATCTTACTATAAGATTTTAAATATAATTGAATGTTAATCCACTTAGAGATAAAATTCTCTGGAAATAAATGTCTTATTCATTATCAGATTTCCTGTTCTTTAATAACAAAATGTTTAGATAAAATAGTAGCTTCCTATAGTTACGCTATATTATAAAACTACCAAGTCAGATATAACAGCATATAATCTTTCTGTGGCAGTTTTGTGATGAGAAATGATAGGTCCAATAAATTAAAATGTTATGATTACAGTTTGTAGTTATTCTCATTCAAGATTAATGACACTAGTCTGCAACAGCTTCACTAATATTACATCCATTTTATATCAGTCAATAAGCATACTTTGTATACTTTTCTGTAATCAAACTTTGGATCGTTTCTTTAACCAATTAATGGACATTATGGTGCTTTAATCCATTACTCTCATAAGCACTTAAGAATGGTATAGTGTATATTTATTTCAACCACAGATAAAATGCTGACATTTCAAGTTGTTTTCTAGTTTACTAGGGTAAACTACACTACCACTCTTTTTTAAATCCTAAAAATAGTGTTCTGATTTCCTATGGATTTTTTCTCTTTTATCAAAAAATGAAATAAAAATAAATGTAAATTCTTTTGTTTATTATTTCATTTTCATAAAATGAAACTAGTCTCCTGCTCTTTTCATAGTTCATTGCATGCTGGTTTGTCACCTCTTTTATGTGACAGTGAAAACAGAGAGTGACAGGGAGACCAAGAAAAAAACAGCCTCTTAGATAGCATTGCTGCTTCAATAGCCCTAGCTATTATCTAATCCTCATGATAAAAGAATGTTTGGTTATACAAAGTTTTTACATCCAAATGGTCTTAGTAATTTTCATTAAGTTTATTTCGCTGATTACAATTTAAATATTATTTTATTTCATGGGTTCATTTAAATGCTTAAGTACTGTATGATAAAGTTTTCAAAACAACAATGAACTGATTTTCAAAATTAGGCTGCTTTTTTCATAAATCAAATAGTCATCAAGAATCCTTGATGTTTTCCTTTACTTTCTTTGTACTGATATGGGTGAAGTCTACCATCTTCTGTATAATATGGTGAAAGACACGGCTGCTGAAAACTACTTGCTGTCCATTCTACAACACTTTCTGCTCATCAGAAATGATTATTACATCAGGTATAAAGCAGTTCCCAGAATACTGTGTGTTTAAATAGAATTAAATAGTGAAATAAAATTAACAATGTAGTGCAACCTAAGATTTACACACATAAAATGTAAGAATTCTACTACTTTAGGTAAAATTTTTTTAAAAATCCATTTATTTTAATTGGGCAAAAAAGATATCTACTTATAAAATAGGCTACATAGGCAATAATACTGTCAGTAGAAATTAATCCAATACATATTATTGTCACTGTAATACTTTTATCTTTTTGCTTGTTGATGTGGAGACATCATTGGAAATTTAAAACTGTTTTAATTGCCAATTTTAATAAAGTTTGTTATGCCTTTAATATTTTATTATTTTTATTTTTATGTGTATGAGTATATTGCCCACATGTGTGTAAGTGCCCCCATGTAATGCAGTGGCAGTGGAGGTCAGACTAGGGCATCAGATTGCCTGGTACTGGAGTTATAGCTGGATGGTGGTTAGGCAACATATGGGTGCTGGAAACCAAACCCAGACCCAGATCTTTTGCAAGAACAGCCAGTGTTCGTAACTGCTGAGCCATCACTCCAGCCCCTAATTACTTCTTTTTTATGTTATTTAGTAAAGGTGTTATATTTGTAAATAAGAAAATATTAGTTCACATATTTCCAAACTGCTGACCGGTTACTCATATGAACTACCAGCAATCTTGACAGCATACACAATTTCCATGTAAGCTCAAGCTCATCTAAACCCATAGATGTGAGGAAGTAGAAGAAATCCCCGGTAATCCTAGCTGAAGAACTTCTTGCAATTAGTGACTACTGGGATGGGGAGCGTCAGTCTCATTTAAGGGTGAAACGCTTGTTATGTTGATCTGGCTCCAATGGATGAAGTAATACCAAAGGCATTTGAGGAACACAAAGCTGACCCTATCTATCTATCTATCCATCTATCCATCTGTCTATCTATCTATCTATCTATCTATCTATCATCTATCTATCAATCTATGCATGACATTGTGTGGGGGAACTCAGGAGAGCAGATAGGGAAGGAGACATAAATATTATCAAAATATATTTTATGAAATTCAAAAAATTCCATAAAAGGTTTAAATAATTATTGCCCATATTTTAGTTATGCCCAATTATATAATTTTTCCAAATTAATGAATACAACGATATTCTACAGTTAAATTTTACAATACTATATTAGGGAATATATTTGTAAGAAAGAAATTTAGATAAAGATTTCTGGGTGATTGAAGTTATCCATAGGCTGGTGACCATAATCTTATATTCAGCAGTTCAGTTATACTTAATGTCATGCTCTCCTTTGCATACAATTATGACAACCTTGGTTCTTTGATTCCTCCAGACTTTCTTGAATAAAAGTAAAAGGAAGACTCCTACCAGGTTCATAAAATTGACAAAAAAGATAACAGTTCTAAACAGTGTTTGTAGAACTGTTTAATATAGAATGATTATAGTCCAGGCCAGTACAATAATTTAAGACCATGATGTTGCAGAAAGATAAAATTCAGAAATATTAAATTAAAATTTTTAGTAGTAATACACTATACTAATACAATGAAATTACTATTTATTTTACTTTAACCTCTGATTATATGAGGGTATTGTTGTTAGGATTATCCAGATTCCTAGGAACAAGACTTACGTAAAACTATTCATTTCTCAATGTCAATAAATGAGAAATAATTAACATATGGCATGCTGAAAAAATGATTTTTGGTTTGTGTGTGCATGGTGTGTATCTATGTGTGTGTGTTTGTGTGTGTGTGCGTGTGTGTGATGCATATTTGCACCTTTGTGCCTGTCTTCTCACATAGGCCAGAGGAGAATATTGGTGTAGTGTTATGCTGCAGTGATCCTCCTGTCTTCACACTAACCCCTGCTCCACATCGCTGTGGTTACTGAAGTACAGAGTGGTATCTGACATTTTACCTGAGTAGTAAGCATTTGGAGTCAGGTGTTCCTGCTTCTATATTAAATACTTTTAGCCACTGAACTGTCTCCCCAGTACATGACATTCTTTTGATCCAGAGTACATTCTTGTCAGGGAGAGGTATGACAAGTACATTACTTCTATATGTAGAATATTTAGTATCACCTCAAAGAGAGCAGTGGCATTTTTTTCTTATTTGCCCTAAGTATAGATGAACAGATTGAAGTTAAGACTTAATAATATTTACCTCCAGACCTGTTGATGACTTTGAGAATCTTCAGTCATGAAGTACATGTTACGTTTTATTCTTAATCTTAGGACTGACTTCATGATGAAATACATAGAAGAATAATTAGAATCTATTTGGCTCCATTTTCAACTTTTTAGTCAGTTGACAAGCTATATTTATGTTTGTTTATATCATAACTTTTCTACATTATTAATTCTTCATGAATTTTCTCTCAATTTATTAGTTCATGACAATTTGTCTTCCACAAATTTTAATGCAAAATGTCTCTTATTTTTAATTTTGCAGTGAGTGGTCATTTTTAAGGCCGGAATTACCTTAGCAGATTTCACAAAAAATGATGTGTCTTAAAACCTTTGACATTTTAAACAAATTGCAGCTGCAGCTGTGCATATTAAGTGTATATACTTTTGTAAAACAAATTTTCAGAAAATTGCTGCATAAACAGGTCTTTACAATACCCTGTAACAAATGGCTCAATCCATTTTTACAAACTACTATGGCGATCTTCAGTAAATTTTCTGCAGTGAATTCGAGACATTGTTTGTCACCCAATTCCAAGAAAGCCTTTCTCTTTTTGAAAATGAGAATCAGTTGATGTCTAGAACCATTTCTGTCCTCATGGATATAGGGCCAAAGGGTCATTTATTTTCATCAAATTTAGATACAAAATCTTAAATAAATACATAAGCTTGATAAGTACATTTGAAAACCAGTATGAATGCCTGCAAATGAGAATATTAAATGAGTACATATTTTTAGTTGATTACTTAAAAGGTATTTTACCCTTAATTCTAGACCATCTTTAAGCATTCAGTATATATTTTCTAACGGAGTATTAAGATTAGTGATATTATTTTCTTAGTATTAGAAAAAAATTCCATTCCTTTAGCATGCTGAATCTCTTCATAAGAAAACTGAAAAATACAAGTAGGAATATATTCTCAAATATTTTCTCTGTTTCAGGCCACAGTATTATAAGATAATTGAGGAATGCGTTTCACAGATAGTGCTGCACTGTAGCGGCATGGACCCAGACTTCAAGTACAGGCAACGATTAGACATTGATTTCTCTCATCTGATAGGTATGGATTATTAGTATTGCTTTCATTCATGCTTCATACCTTCTGCATAGTAAACACTTCTTAAAGGGTATGTCTCTCATGAAATTTGTCTTGGTATTCAGTAAACCATTATTGGCATAGGTATTCAGTTGTTCAAACTATTAATTTTGAGGAATATAATAATTCTGCTTAGAGTTTCAGATAAATTAACCAGTTTTGTGGTTTCAGTGTTTTAATTTTTCTTTTCATTTTTGAGAATTTCATAAATGAGTACTATATTTACATCTTTCCACCTTTCTTTCTGTCCATTGTAAATCTTCCCATAGCCCCAAATCTCTCTAAGTTTTTAATGCTGAGAATAAGTGACCATGGGCTGCCTAGCCCTAACTGATACATCTAAAATCCAACCCGTACACCTAAGGCTCAGGGAGTATCATGGAAGAGGAGGAGAAATTGTGTAAGTGCCAAAGGACCATGACACCTGGTGGTAGATTGTGTCTTGTAGATATTACAGGGAAGCTGCCCCCGTGAAATTTCAACAATATGGTTGCTGAGTGAGTCCTGCATAATGGTTACACCAGTTGACATTAATGTATTCAATATTTTCTTTTGTCTTTTTTAGACAGGGTCACCCTCTAGCCCCAGCTCACCTAGAACTCACTATGTAGAACAGACTGGCCTTGAACTCACACCAACTCAACACAGTCATTGGGATACTTTTGTCGAAAGTTTACAGCACATCTAAAGTTTCCAAAAATTCAAATTATATACATTTATGTTATATAAAAGACTAAAAGTAGTCGTATGTGATGCAGCAATAACAGCCAAAGATTTGCAGCTTCTGTAGTAATTGGAACAAAATTATGGAGACACCCAGCATATCTCTGTTGTAAACAACAGCAAGTAGATTACCTGCCTCTACCTCCCGAAACAGTGTAGATTCTTTGATAACTTTTAACAGTACTAAGTAAGTTGACACTCAGTTGCAGTACCACACAAAAAAGCCAGTATATTTTTTAGGTAAATGCCATGCGTTTTAGAAGCATGAGTCTGATATACTTTAATCCAGTTGTTAATTCTCATATCTTAGATGCATTGTGGAAAAATTTTGATTACAGTAGAGTTCAGTTTTATAGGTATGTTAGTGCTTATTCCATGGACTTTTTAAGGGTCTTATAAAGACAAGTATATATTTTCACAGAATCCAGAGCTTGGGAAGAAACTGATGTGGTCATATTCTCATCCCTAGATTGCAAAGACCATGACTACCAGTTAAAAATACTTTTTAACAATCTGATGAATAAGGGGAAACTTCCCTTGTGAAATGTGTTAGGCTTTATGTCCTTATATTTCTGTTAATGATTCTCATCACAAGATTCCTTTATAATCTGCTTAATTGAACATTCTTGTGTAAAAATGCTAGACTTTTTCTCACTGCTGCTTTTAGAATTAATTGCTATGTGTGAGGATTGGAATTTCAAAGGCCAAATGCTTTTTAGAAAGCTTGCACCTTTAAAAGTGTGAGCTACATCGTTTCAATTTTTTTTTTTTTGCAAAGTTGATGACTGCTGTGGAACTTTCATTAGAACACACACACACACACACACACACACACACACACACATTTACACCAAATTATCAAGTATTTCAGTAGCATATAAGGAACCCATAGATCTCTATTTTCAGATCTCTTGGATCTAAGAGGGCTAGTGTTTTCTGATTTCACATTTCTGTAAGGCTGTTATTTTTCTTAAGTCAGATCATGCCAGATCCTTTCCTAAAACTCTCCAGTGACTTCCCATTGAAATTTAAGTAGAAATTGCAATAAAAATAATTTCTACCCATATCTAGCGGTGCACTATAGAAGTCCCTTTTGATACTGACACCATGTTTCACATCCTCTTATTTTCCCATGTTGCCAACTCTTTTTATTACTGACGTATCCTTCTAACCTCTCGGACTGGATTATTTTCTTTTCTGCATCTCCTCACTATTTTGTTTTCTAAAATCTTAATTAGTAGCATCTCATTACATTTGTTCTCTTTCATTAAGTATAATTATTCTGAGATTCATTAGTAGTTTTATTCCTTATTCTCTGAAATTATATTTACACACAGGTATTCCACAATTTGTTTATATATTTTATTTTTTGTGGCCATTTGAGTTCTTTCTGCTGTTTAGCTATTATAAATAAACCTGGTATTAACATTTTGATAAAAGTCTGGTACAGATGGGTATAATTTTCCTTTGGAGAAATCAAGACTAGACAGAATAAGTTTTATAAATAAAAACAACATACGACTCTAAAGAGGTTCTTCCATTATATTACAAAGTTTTGATTAGGTCTGAAATTTTTGTTGTTGTTGTTTTAGTCCCCACTGTAGTCCTTGCTGCTCTGGAACTATGTAAATCAGACTGGTGTGGAAATCATAGAGATCCTCCTGCCTCTGCTTTCCAAGTTAAATACCATGTGCCACCACACCCAGCAGACCTGAATAGTTTTAAGTTTGTTTCTGTATGTATAAAATTCATTGTTGTTCCTGGTCAGAAGTAAAAATATTTACTGGGAAGACTGAATTGACAGATGTCACTCTACTTCCCTTGCACCTCCAGCTATTTTTTAAAGACTCATTTTGAGTTTTTATAATCTTAAACCTGGAGTTTTTGCCACTTCTCTATACATAGTAAACTGCAATTAAAAACAGGAGTTCTGTAATTATAAAAGTTGAAATGTAATTAAACACTTTCAAAGCAATGATAATTTGGTCAAAATATTATGGATGCTTCGTTTTGTTGCAGCGGTACACTAAAGACAGAGAATGTGATAATTTATGTGTATTTCTGTATCTGTGAATTTCCCTTTAATCACGGTTCATGTAAAAACTATTAAGTGATTTACTAACAGACATAATTAGCTCGAGATCCAGTGTCATTTTTCTAATCGATTTTGTTTAATCTGAATAGATGCTTGTGTAAACAAGGCAAAAGTTGAAGAAAGTGAACTGAAAGCAATGGAATTTTCAAAGAAGGTAAGGCTGGTAAAGTAGCAGCCCATGCTTTTATTTGAATAATTTCATTACAAAGCATATTTCTTTATATGACACCTGGTAACTTGTCTTTTCATTTTATCATATTTCATACTACTGGATTCAAACATAACACAATATTGACTTGTTTCCTAATGAAATAAAGTAGTCCCTATTCTTTTCTCATCACCTTTTATTCATTAGGTAAGAGAAGCACTAGCCATATTATGCTTCACGATAAGTAAAATAAAATTAGCTTGCTGAAAGTGTATATATTTACAAGGCAATGAATCAAGAGAAATAACTCCATTGGTTTCCTCTAGCAGTCAAGTACTTATACCAGATGGCTCTTTGCAGAACTGTGAGATTTGTAGCTTGTCTTTAAAGGCTATAGTCTTTTGGGATAGTGATGAAATTCAGTGAGTAGAGTTCTTTCTTTACAATGCAGTGTTTGATCCTCAAACCTCTTGTTCTCATGCCTTAGATTTCTAGGAATTTTGTAATATCCATTTGTTTAATGATGCTGCTACTTCATGTGGGCTTGTTGTAACTTATGACTCTCCTTTCTTTCTATGTATATAAAATGGATTTGAGTAAATCCCTTCTTCATGAACATTTTAATTTCATTTATGTCTTTGATCAAAGAATAGCTACAATTTTATTAGCTTCTGTCAAGTATTCCTTCCTCCCCTTCTCCTGTTCAGTCCCTGTCTTCTGCCCTTCCTCCTCTGGTTAAGCATTCGTAGAGTATCTCTCTCCTGTTGTTTACAGGGTGTATTGAAACAAAAGGTAAAAGTTCTATGGTTTTCAGCCCTCTGACAGCAAGATGAAGTGCTTACATATTGCTCTCTCCTCAAAGTTATGACTTACCTTGGAGATTAGATAATCACTTTTGCTATCACTCTAAAAATTATAGTTTCTTCAGGGCATGTGAAGAAATGTCTTTCTCTTTGAGTTACTAGAATAGATTTTAGAAGTTGAGCTGGAGCATAAAGTGTGTGAAACTATCTTTTTTATTGACAACAATGCATGCTTTTAATGAATAGACCTCTATATTTGTAATGTTCTTTTAAGTGGCATGTTTTAAATTTCCATTGAAATCATAAGAACTTCTTAAATTTTGGCTTGCCAATGTAAGATTGGGGCATTTTATAATGACCTATCCTTGTAAAGGTTTCCGCAAGTATATAATATAGGAAAAGGTGTCCTGAAACCATAGAAATTTCAGTGTTTAATCAACAATGTTCAGTGCCAACATTTTGAATGTAAATATATTTATATGAAAATAGCCTAGTTATTACTTACTTGCATTTTCTTCTGTGTTATCTTAAAGTCAGTATAAAGTAGTTTAAAAAAAACAAAACAACGTCAGAATGAAAGGTAGCAGTTATAAGTTCCAGCCTTAGCTTTTCCACTAATTAGCTGTGACTTTAAGCAAGCCACTTATTCTTCTTGGATCTTGCTTTCTTCATAATTAGAAATGAAGACATTTTCTTCTTCCCATGTTTCAGATGAGTATATACTCATGGGTTTATGAAAATGCAATCTTAGATTTTTTTATTTATTGATTTAAATTTTATGTGTGTGTGTGTGTTTGCCTGTATCTATGTAAGTGTACGCAGTGTTCATGCAATGCCCACAGAGTTCAGAAGACAGTGTTGGATACTATGGAACTGGAGTTATAGACACTTGTTAGCTGCCTTGTGGATGCTGGGAACCAAATCCAGGTCCTCTGCAAGAGCAAGCAGTGTTCTTAACCACTGAGCAATATCTCTATGCCCTCCAAGTTTAAAATAATGCAGAAAAAATGTGTTTCTTGAATAAAACTGTATACTGTGTGCTTGTGTTGGTGCCATATTTCAAAAGCTCAGAGTGAAAAGTAACTTTGGGAGGAGGGAAATGAGTATAGATTGAGACAAATCATATTAGAGTTGAATAAGCACATATTAATTGACCTGATCTTGTTTGATCGTTTGTTTTGTTTTGATTTTGGAGATAGAGCCTGGACTAGAGCTTACAGTGATCCTCTTGCCTCTGGCTCCAGAGTATTGGGATCATAGGCATGTACTACTGTGTCTGGCCAAGACCTCCAGCTTCTTGGTGAATTAAGCAAAAAAAAAAAAAAAAAAAAAAAAAAGAAGGTCATTGAAGAATCTGTAGATCCTTCTGCCTTGTATCTGCAGTGTTGTTAAATTTATAGTTAATCAAAACTTTTACCAGCCTCTTTCTTTTCAGATATTTCAGTTAGAGATATATAATAGTATAATGAAGTAGTATTTCATGTTCTTTGTAAACACTGTCATTGAGTCTACTCAGCTCCCATTCTGTAGTTTCCAAAGGTCAAATTTACTCTGTGGCTGAATATTTATTAACAGTTGATTTACTGCTTTCTTACACTATAAAGATAGTTCTAAATAGTAAGATACGTCACTTTTATGAACAGAAATAGCATTGTTAGAATAATGTGTATATTTATAAAATGGCTTGAGGTGACATTGACATAAGAAGCAAATAGAATGTTCTGTAGCCACAGGTAGACAGTGTTCACTGTAATTTTGTAGCCTTGTTGGTGCCTGCTTAGTTTAGTGACTGAGGTAAGAACTAGGGCAAGTTGCAGCCAATCTGCATGTGTCTGACAGCCAGTAGCTAGCTTAGCATCCCGTATTTTCACTTCTCATTTTCTCACCTTCCTTCCTTCTCTCCATTCTTTCCTTCCTTTTCTAATGTATGTGTGTACATGTCCACTAGTGACTGCCCATGTGTGGAGGTGAGGACAATTCTCAGGAGTCAGAATTCTCTTGTCATCTATTGGGATCCAATGATCAAACTCAGGTTCCCAGGCCCACATGTAAAGGCCTCCACCTGTTGATTCATCTTGCCTGCTCGCTCTCCTTTTCCCTCTCATGCTGTACAAAGAGGATTTTGTTAAGCATCTGATAGAAATAGTATTTCAGTATATCACATTCTACTGTTGGATTTTGTGAAGTACCACTTCTTAGATGCTTGGGAATGGAAATTATGATAGAAATACCTCTATTTGAGTTCATTTATGTTCACCTGAGCATTCTGAAAATGGAGTGTTTTTCAAGATAAAAATATTTAAAGAGTTTTAACTGCATGCCAACATACTTTTAAATTTCATTTTCTAATTTATTATACTAAAATATGGTTGATCAGTAACAAACATTAATTGCAATATTAATTTTCTTTGTACCAGATAATTATATTCTACAGAGACTTCACCTCCACTTATTTTTCTTGTGTTTTTTTTTAAATGACAGTGAGTTAACTTTAACTTGATTGGGTGACATATTCTTTCTTTACTACACTTCTAGCAGGAGCAGTTTTGTAACCCTATGTGGAGTTAATTGCCAAAAAAAAAAAAAAAACAATCAAGAACTCTGATTCTAATTCTAAGTGTTCTGTGAATTCAGCTAGGCTAAACCCCATTCTACTTATTTACTACATAGTGTATAAATCTTTCTGAAGTACATATTATTGACTGTTCATTTATGTTGGTGATCTTTGCAGTTTGATGAAGAATTCACAGCTCGACAGGAAGCTCAAGCTGAGCTTCAAAAAAGGGATGAAAAAATCAAAGAACTTGAAATAGAAATCCAGCAACTTCGAACCCAGGTAAGGAAACATGATATAGACTTTGTGTCACAGTGAGTTTGGTGGTAGAAAATTATCTTGTTAGATAGAAGGAAAAAATATGACCAGAAGCAGACTTTTTTTGACAGTTTCATACTTTAGTTGAAATAAGTACAGATTTGATTTTTCCACGGCAATAAATCATTTTAATGTTTAGAAATAAATAAGGCTTCATTTGCCCAAACTGCCCTAAATATTTTTAACAGGATACATTATACAAACCAAACTGTTTGTGAGATGAAATTTTCATAATTTAAAATTTAGTGTGCACAGTATTTTCTTTCAAAAAGAATAAACAAATGCTCATGAATTTTCATTATTCAAAAGGCTTCTTGAAAACTCTTTAAATCTAGACTACTGTCAATTCAAAATCTATGCACTTTACATTTTTATTTATGTTGCTTTGCATAAAAAAACTCTTGTGTGTACTTAAAAATCTTGATTGGAATGTCTAAACTTTAGAATTCATTTTCGCTTAGGACACTGTGGCTTAAATGAACATTATAGAACAGAAGAGAGTACCTTTCCATGGTGACTGTTCAGTAGGTGTTGCTTGATTGACTAAGTGTGTTTCCTATAGTATCCTGAGAAATTATTTTCAAAGCCAGTAATGAATTGCAAAGTACCGATGCTGGTAGCCTTTTTTCTATCTGTAGCATAACATTTTTGTCTAATATTTGATCATTTCTGCCCATTCAACCTTTTTGTCTACTCTCAATATTCTCTTACTTCCCTTTATATATGTCTGAGTACTCTCTTTCTCTTATGTTTGCATTCCCAAATCCTAAATTCCTTCTGTCTTTTTTCTGTCATTTTTTTCCTTTGCTTTGCATTTTCTTGCGCAAATATCGCATTCAGTGTCATATGTTCACATATACCTTTGATAGGTGTCAAGACTTGAGTCTGTCTTAAATTTCCTTGCTGTCGCCATAGGCAGGTCTTGTGTAATGAAATTAAACTCAATTGCTTATCTTTTCCCTGTCCTTAAACCAGTTTGATCTCCATTATTAATTGTTTAAAATTTTACTAAGATTGTCTCAGTAGTAAAGCTGGCATTTTCCTTCCTGTTTCTTTTCCCTGTTCCTGAAAAATTTAGTTATCTTCTGTTTTATTTAAACCATTTCGTTGACTTTTTCACTGCTTTCTTAAAATCTCTAGCCAACTACATCATGCCCAGATGATTACAATTGCTTTCTTTTTTTTTCTTTCCCTGCCTGTAGTCTTTTTTTTCCCCTAAATTCCTCCTTTTATGTGAAGGGAAAGTTAATCTTCCTAAAACATTGTGCTGAATATTACTATTGAAGGATTTAATATGTTGTTGATACTTGTTGTCAGTGGACATAGACAAAATCTCCCTACCCAGGATTTTTAAGCCTTCTGTTATGGGCTGCCATATATATTCCCTTTACAACCTATGATCTGACTGCTCTTCTGACTATAACATTCTCTGTTAGTGCTAAATCACCTTTGTTTGCATCATATCTGTAATTGTACCAGCTCTCTATTTTTCATTCTGCCAACTCTCCCACACATTGATTACAGAGATGTTCATGATTTTCCACAAGGTATTCCATAGTCCACTAAATTGTGTACACATGAAATTGTCCTTAGACATTTATACTACTCATTAGCATATTAATTAGTCTGAAATATACTACATTGAAGAAACCTCTTTAATTTTTTTTCCTATAACTTTCCATGACTTATTGGACCACTGTTTATGTTTAAACACTGACATCTCCTAGAAAGAATGTTTTCACGGAATTTATTAGGATAGCACTGTTAGGTCATTGTCAGAAAATTCATCTCTTGGTAGCACTCATCAATTCATTTCTTCAATGAAGCCTTCCTTCCTTCCTTCCTTCCTTCCTTCCTTCCTTCCTTCCTTCCTTCCTTCCTTCCTTCCTTCCTTCCTTCCTTCCTCTCTCTCTCTCTCTTTCTCTCTCTCTCTCTCACTTTTTTGAGACAAAATGTCAATACACAGCTCAGCCTGGCCTGCAGCTCATTTTGTAAGTTCAAACTGTGACCACTGGTTACAGTTTTGTCCTCATTAACTGCATAGATTGCTTAATTTACTCTCTTCCAGTTATAATACTGTATTATCCCCCAGTTTCATTAGATTCTAATTGTTCCTGAGGGTTTGATTTTTCATTACCAGGGCCATTCATTCCCATGCTGGCCAATGCTGCCACTAACTTGCACCTCCAGCCTGAAATCTTTCTTATTTAAAAAAAAAATTGTGGTTATGGTTATATAAATATTGTGATTTACATCTAATAGAATAAAATTTTACTTATTTTACTTATATTGATGATTTTTATTATTATGGGCATATGCCATCTCTTTTTGTTTTAAAATTTTATCTCAGTAGAAAAAAAAAAGAAACAGATTTTTATTTCAAGTATTTACAAAAATCATTTATACAGAAAACATGAGACATAAAATAGAAATTTTCTGAAATTTTAATTTCTCTAGTCATTTCTTGGGGTTACTCTAGTGAACAGTAAAATATGACTTTTGTTATTTTGTGACAGTCAAAATAAAATTGAAGGAATTCTGCTTGTTCTGAACCTATGCCTTTACCTGTTAAGACATCTCTCTAGCCTGAATTCTGCATTTTTAATCCTTTACAATTTTCTAACTTCCAGAAAGCATTGCACTACAGGAGAGCATTGGCATTTATTAACTGTAGAAAGATATGTACATACATTTATATATGTACATACAAACATGTTTTCATGTATGTGGTTAGCATATTTGTTCAATATTAGTAAATTTTATATTGGACATGTTTTCACAAACATGTCTAACTGTAAATGAGATTTCTTAGATTATTTTTATAAATAGAAAATAATTTATATTGATTATCTGAAAATATGGTTTACTTTTTTATTTTGTAAAGATACTATAGAATTGAACTGGTACAATGAAATAGTAGAAGTAGATAATTTATATTGATGAGGGTAATAGGAATAGCCTTTGATAAAAATATCAGTATATCACAAAATATCACTAATTATTAAATCTCTTCAGTTAATCGTATGCAGTAGTTTTGAAGGTAAAGGAAGACTGTTCACAGGCATAGGTTACTTAAGAATGTTTTAAAGAATTTGACTTAATACTCAAAGATAATATTACATTGAAAATATATGAAATGAAAGTTATCTAATAAGCTTGAGGCTCTTTTCTGGTATAGAAACATTTTATTCTCTTCTCATAGTCCAGTATATGTGACTCAGTTCTAATGGTAAATAACACCATTTCACAAAGAGTTCGTAGAGAAAAAGAAGAATCACATGCAAATTCAAATCCTAATCATGTTTCCCTTTTGCCAACTTGAATTAGCCATTTATTTTTCTTTTCTGGTACTGAGGATCAAACCTAGGGCTCAGGAATGTAAGTCAAGCACTTTGTTAACTGAGGTACATCCTCAATGTCATTTACCTTTTTTGAATTTTCAGTGTTCTCATCTATAAGCATTAAGACAGAGATGAGATCAACATGTACTATTTATATTACAAGGTTATAATGAGGACAAAAAGGAATGATACATGTAAAATTTTGACATGCATATATAACTATGCAAATGGATGCTCCTTAGTATTAATTATTAGAGTTAGAAGACAGGTAAATTACTGGTGCTGTGAAATGTTCTCTAAAAGACTAATTGACACCCAAGGGATTAGAATCCATGACCTTGGATTAATTGTCTGATATTTAAATCAACTAGACTGCAGTTTCAAGACCTGTTCCTCTGTTCTTTGTAAATATTTATCAAAAGACTTTTTTTCATTATTTTAGTGGAGTTTTTCTTAAAATCTTAGAGACTGTCAACTTTCCTTTATGATGCATTAGTAGAATTACTCATTGTCTAGAGGATTTAGTGCTCATGAAAAGTCTATAAAAGCCATTTACATATACTGCTAAAGCATGAAATCTAAAAAGTTTAGTAAGTTGTACATTATTTTATACCCCCAAATGTATACTGATGTATATTCTTTCTGCTTTATTTTCTCATGATCATTTAAACTTTGGTTGCTTCTATTTCAGGGCACTTCATCAGTAATTCCAGGCCCTTGTCTACCACTGCCAGGTTCTGGACCATGCCCACCATCCTCACCACCACTCGTACCCCCACCCCCACCCCCACCACCAGCACTACCTGGAATAGCTCCTCCTCCCCCTCCACCACCTCCATTGCCTGGGATGCCTGGGATTCCTCTCCCACCACCTTTGTTTGGGACACCTCCTGCACCACCACTTTTTGATGGAATCCCTCCTCCCCCTGGAGTACCAGTTGAGCTACCATACGGAATGAAGCAGAAAAAATTATATAGGCCAGATGTGTCCATGAAGAGAATCAATTGGTCCAAGGTAATACCACAACTTGAGGATTTTTTTCCTGAATTTTTTCCATGATTGAATATAATATGTCCTAAATGCATTGCTATGTATTTAGTATTGAATACTGTTTAAGATGGTGACTGCTGACTGTATTGCTTTCCTTTGTGAGTTTACGATTTTATGTCCATTTTTGTTTCTTTTAAATTTTATTTTTTTAGTTCATGTGTAAGGGTATATGTATGTCTGTGTTCATGGGTGCCCCTAGAGACTAGAAGAGAGTGTGAGATCCCCAGGGGCTAGAGCTAAATGTAATTATGAGTCACCTGATATAGACTCCGGGAATTGTACTCTATTCCTCTGGTCCTGTTAACCATTAATCATCTGTGCAACCCCTTATACCTTTCTTTCATTGTGTTGTTTAGATAGCTGGAAATGTATCCGAAATTTTGAAGTTATGGTGAAAATAATGTGTATATATAACATATGAAAATTAGTTGTTACTTTTATCTTTGGCAACATTTATCAGTATAGATTTCTTTGAAGATTATTTTTTGTTACTGAGCCTTATGTTTTGGTCTATTTTTAACAATACACAATAATTCTTTTTCATTTTAAACTTTAAAATAGCATGCATAATGGGACAACATTCAGTAGTGATATAGCCATTTTTTTAATTTGATGAATGAAAATGTTTCCTTCTGTTATTTTTTATTGAAATACTGTTTCTTTAAAAAGTTACTAAAACTATGACCATGACTGAGAATTCTCTTGTGGAAATACATTTCCTATACCCAAGAGCAAACTTAAAGTGATATAGACAGTATCTCCTTGTAGCTCATGCTGGCCTGGAACTTGCTATGTAGAGCAGCAAGCCAGGCTGGCCTAGATCCCATGTAGATCCATTCACCTATGCCTTCCAGATGCTTAGCTCACTCATAGTGATTTCTGACAGTGACATTGTACTATGTTGATTTGAAGAGAATGATTAAATTGTTTTAAAGAGTAAGCTTTTACCAGTGTATTGCTCATAGGTACACAGTATGTATAAATGATTTTAGAACGTGGTTACTTTTAATTATGTATAGCCAGGTGAAATCTAGTAACCGAGAACCTGGTAGTCTACTTAACCATTTATGTAAATGTCATGTTTGATTATTTAGCATCATGATATACTAAAAGTATTTGATTTACATATTGAATTTCTGTGTAATTAAACTGACTGGATTTATGTCACTAGCCATTTACTAGTATGTGCAGCTGCCTTAATTTTTTGGAGCTCAGTTTCATTTTGTTTAATATGGAGATAATGACAGACCTTGCATTAAAGGACTACTGTGATGAGTAGGTTGTGTGTGTGTTGTGTGTGTGTCTGTGTGTGTGTGTGAGTGTATATGTATTAGTTATGACAATATGTCCACATATAATAGAAGATATGTTTCCTATTATGGCTGTTTTCTTCAAATTAGTGAGTGAGCATGGAACGCTCACTTTTCTGAATCTCAGGTTCCATATTTTTATAAATCCAGGAGCATCTGGAGATCATTGTTATTAGCAAATAAACCAGACACGGAAATAAATTTCTCATGTCTTTCTCAATATGGATTAAAATGTATGTATGATATGAAAGCAGAATAGGGGCCATTTCTGGGGAGGGAAAGGACCAGCAAGCACGTCAGAGGGTAAGACGAGATGGATGTGAGCGGTGGACAGAATATGCATGAATTAAAATCTCATACTGTAACCAAATATTTTGCATGTTAACTAATTTTTAAGTAAGAACAAAAAGAATGCATGCAGGTTGAAGAGGAATGTACTAGACTATTTTCAGGGTCTTTTCACTAGGAGTTTTCAAATGTAATTCTCAAAATGATCTATTTACTTTTGTGTAACTTTTTCTGTATATGAACAGATTTGTATTATTTAAATATTTAACTTTAGGTTTTTTTTGGTTTTTTTTTGAAAATTGATTAGTGGATATACGAACCTTGTGAGTTCTTTGAGAAAATTCAACACAAAGCAACGAAGAAACTTACATTTGACATTTTTTTCTTAGATCGAACCTAGAGAATTATCTGAGAACTGTTTCTGGCTAAAAGTAAAAGAAGACAAGTTTGAAAATCCAGATCTTTTTGCAAAATTGGCCTTGACTTTTGCTTCTCAGAACAAAGGTACCTTCTTTTCTTTACAATATTAATTTCTGTGTCTGATATATTGGAAATCATTGCTCTGGTTAAACTTTCTAAGGAATTGTTTATGCGTTGTAAGCGCCTACTAGATAGGGCCAAGCATAAATAGATTCATGATTTTGCTCTGTTTTACCCTTTGCCAAAAGGAAAACTCTTTCTTCCTCCGCATTTTGTTTTGCATGAATGTTATCATTCATATGAAGGTATAGATTTTGTTTTTATTATTTCTTAAATGTGTTATAACTCATAAAAAATATTATTTTTTTTTTGCTGAGTAACAGTGAACATGAATTTCTTGATTTCCTATTTAATGGAAACATATTGATGGACTGGTAATATCTCAGAAGTGTGAATGCTTTGGGAATAAGATTCCTCCCATAGGGTTTCATTTTCTTTTTTTCCCTTCTTCTACACGTGTATTTCATATCAATCCTATTTCCCAGGATATCTACTAGTTTTGTTATGAGCATATATTCTGGATTAATATTGAAATCTGGTCATCAATAAGAGTGGTTGTGGATTTGATAATAGCACATCTTCTTTATGATTATATTCCAGTCATCTTATGTAGTTCACATATACCATTCACATGACTATTCAGTCTTACAATTACTCATTATGGTTCATAATTTTTGATGTTTTATTTCAGCATTTCACGTCTGCTAGTATTTGCAGAAAGGATAGTTCAGTAAAGTGTAGACATTTCTCTTTCTCAAGCAGTCTTTACAAATAAGAAATGTTAATATTCTATACTGCCTTGGAATGAGTGTTTTTGCCAATCTTCTCATTTGTTACAATGTCAATTTGGAAAAGTAGGACGTAAAAAGATCTGGAGTGATGAGAGTATTCAGAGCTGTTTTGATATTTACAAAAAATGCTATTGCTTTAAATTCTCTTTTTCCTCATTTTCCATAGTATTCTTCACATGTAAAATTCAATGATGTCAGAAATTGGCATTTATTATAATTACATTTATCACAAATTGTCCATGCCTATAACTGAGTATCTATATAGTACTTTTCCAAAAGTTAAAAAAAAAAGATGCATGGTAGGAACAAGGTAGATTACTCTTCAATTTCAGACTCATTCATTCTTCTGTACAAAAAGCCATTATTACTGATTTTACACCTTATTTCTAAAAATAGTCTGTGCCTCTAGAAACATTGTGCCCCATCTTCAATTGTTATTCTTTGCCATCTTCAGTAAATGTGCTTTGATGTTATTCTATAACTGTCAGCTTTGTGTTTTAGATACTGCATTGAATTCTGTGATGTGGGTGGAAAAATTCATTTAACCAGTCCTCTATTAAATTATTTGATTATTCCCATTGTTTTACTGCTACAAAGATTTTTACTGCACATAGATTTCTTTATTTGGTATTGTATGTATGTGACACTAGCTGTAGCATAAATTCTAGAAGTGAAATTTCTGAGTGAAATTTATTCTATATTTAAAATTTTAAAATATATCAAAAATATGCCTTCTACTTTGTATCAGTTTACAATGATACCAGGTATGCATATCAATTCAAATTGAACATCCCTATTTTAAGTCATAAATGTGATACTATGTGAGAGTTTGACCACTGATACTATGTCAAAAGTAGAAAATCTTATACCTAACCTCATGAGATTGGTTTCTGTAAAAATACAGGCATCCTAAAAGAAGGTTGGACTGAAGAGAAAAGGGAAGAAAGAGGAATATGCCAGGAGAATGGTCTAAGAATATCAAATACTTAATTTCAAAAGGTTCTTGTAGGGGCTGGAGAGATGTGTCAGTGGTTAAGAGCCCTAACTGCTCTTGCAGAGGTTCTGGGTTTGATTCCCAGCACCAACATGGTGCACAAAAAATATATTAAATTGATAGATATAATATTAATAAATGTTCTTGTGAAATTCATTAATATGTGCAATGAATATATGCCAATTAAAACACACACATAGTAAAAGTATTAAAGTATTCTCAGACTATTTGCATGTATTATTTATGCAATATAAATGAATTTCTTGTTTAGGCTAGGATCCTGTCCTCAAGATATTTCATTTTCTATATGCAAATATTTCAAAATCCGAAAGCAAAATCTGAAAACATTTTGTTCATATTATAGAAGAAAATGGTAAATATTAGTGTTATAATTTTTACTTTGGTGAGGTGGTGAAAAGAGAGCTTACTGTGGAGCCCATGATAGCCTGTAACTCACTATGTAGCACAAGTTGGTCTCAAACATATGACAATCCTGTTGGAGCATCCAGAATGGTTGGATTATAGGTATGAAACAGCGTACTTGATTACTTATTACAGTTTAAATTATGTTGAGTTGTTTTTCTTATTTTCATAGACAATTTTAAAGTACTTTTTCTGGGAACTTTCCCCTGCCCCTGTGGTTCTTTGGATATTTTCAGTTGAACAGTTGCTGTTTTACTTGGAGTTATATTTGTGTAGAATCCTCTAAGAAATCCAGATTTCATCAAAATTTAGAGGAGCCTAGTCCAAAAATCTGACCAAGTAAGTACAGATTCTATATTTTACTGATGAGGAAAGTGAGATTGGAAACAGGTATAAGGGAGTGTGGAGGTATATGCTCCACATCCAATCTATATTTTTATAAAAATTAAAAAACAATCAAGCCATTACATTAGTTTCTAAACATGGTGCCAAGTGTGCTATGCTTGAAAATGGCAGTGGAATAGTCACACCTAGTCCTGTCCGTTTGCTGATATATGTAACTTCAGTGATTGTAGTTTCTCATCTAAAAAGTGATTCGACTACTGTTTAGACAGGTGCTGAATGAGAATGAACTAAGGTTATGTGTTTACAGTACCCAGCACAGTCAGTGCCAGCAGACACATAATAAATATAACTTTCTTTTTTCATCTTTCATTTATCAAATGTTGTGTAATTGTGTGTGTGTGTGTGTGTGTTGTTTCAGTTACTAGCAATTAGTACAACTATTAGTTCAGAAAGGGAATTTCTTGTTTTTCTCTGTTCCATTCAGTAAAGCCAATCAGTTGCAATGGAATTAATTCTTAATGCTAATGCCAAAATCTAATCAAACCAGAGGAAAATCCAAAAAACAAAACAAAACAAAGATAAACATTCAAATCCTGTACTTACTCCTGTGAATGCTGCCTCTCCATTCTTCCCAAATACGATTCTTCAAATTTCTATATGGCATTACTTCTATTCTGGTAATTTGGAATATTTAAGTACATATAAGGAATTGGGTAGCTTCCAGTGGGATTTATTTCTTAAAGGACATTTCAGATGTCAATTAAATATCTTAAAACATTGTATGCATGCATATCACAGGCCAAAAATATTTAATGGCACGATACTGATATTTTTGAATAACATGCCTAAGTATTGATTGTGTTCCTATACTAGCTCAAGTACTTTGATACAGTACCTTGATGCATAATTTGGTCAGTAGATGGCAGGCTCAGTAAGAAGAAATCAACAGGAAGTTCTGGCTCAGGCAAACTGATGCTTTACTGGCCTTGCTCTTGTGTCTCTAGGAATCCACTTTCTAACCCATTCTGCTTTGCAGTGTAGCTCAATGAGAACCATTTTGGAATGAGCCAGCAACACTTTTGTTCTAAGACCTATTTAAACTGTTAGACTTAGTGTTCCAAAACATTTTTGAGACTACCCTTACTTCAAGGCCATTGGTGAGCTCATGTTTCCACTCTCACTAAATGCACTGCAATGCTTTACTAGTCTATGTTATGAAGTGAACATTTAAAACTCTTAAGTAGCTTATAATTACTAAATAGAAAGTTTGTAAATGTACCAGCTTTAATCTCTATAATATTTAAATGTGTAAATACTCAATGTGTGAAACTACCATAAAATTATATTTTCTGTGTGAATTACTTATTCTTAGAGTTTTAGAGAAATTATTTTTAATGTTCTATTGGTAATATTAGTTATATTTAGGGCACGGTGGATCTCTCATTTCATTTATGTAGTTAAAGTACCTATTTTGTGCACTGTGCTCTGCTAAATTGTAGGGAGGAAGCTCAATAATACTATCTCTAAGCACCAGAGAACACATAATCTAATGAGTGAGGGAGACGAAATACTGCATTTGGGCAAATTACAGTAAATGTTAGAGTAGGGAACATGGAGAACTCAGAGGCAGTTTGAGCTGAGCTTTGGCATTACCATAGAATTACAGTAGGGAAAGAAGTA
Source organism: Eospalax fontanierii (assembly GCA_035773235.1). Classification (NCBI taxonomy): domain Eukaryota; kingdom Metazoa; phylum Chordata; class Mammalia; order Rodentia; family Spalacidae; genus Eospalax; species Eospalax fontanierii. The sequence continues at coordinate 84,680,812 of CM069525.1, forward strand.
AAGAAGTCTTTCCAGGCAAGGAACACCATTTGCAGAGTATTGAAATTTTAGTGAACTTAATCTTAACCCTGATCATTTAGTGTGAATTGCATAGCACTCAGAAGCAGAAGAGATTCGTAGAGCATTACTCTGAGGTATGAGCAGTGAGATTTTGTGGGCTAAACAAGGAAAGGAAAGCAGAGAACTCAAGTGGACTTACCACTTAGGCATTTGCCTTATTTGAGAATTCTGATCACGTGGGCATCTGTGATTGGCTAAAGCTTTGCAGTTTAGGATTGGTGGCAACTAAGTTATTACAAAAATTACATTAAATTTGGCTTGAGTTTAAAGCCAAATCCAGGCCTATTATTTTAACAGTGGGAGAAGCTCAAGCAGCATATTGGGTTTGATGTGAGGAGCCCTGGTGAGAACTTGTGATTGAAGAAAGTTGATTCTGCTTTTTACACATTAGTGTTACCAGAACCTCTGGCCATACAGCATGTCTCTGGCAGGGTCATTTGCCCCCTTTAAGAGAGAATGACATCATATAAAAATGGAAAATGAATTTGTCAATAATCCAGAATTAGAAAGTCTTAATGTTTCCAGCTTGCTTGTAACATTGTTACAACATATAGAAAAGGTGAAACAAAAGCTATGAATTATGTACAACATTCTTTTTCCTACAAGGTGAGTCTTCTAGTGCCATGCTTCCCAGAAGTGACTTGTTTTCATCGCTTATGTAGTATTTTCTGTGGAAATCTTAATTCCTAACAGCTGCCCATACATACAGTACTTAATCATTTGATAATAAGACTAGTACCGGTTATTAGTGAATATATAATTCATGAGAATTTACAGATTGTGTGATGGATCACTATTAGCGAATAATATTAGTAGCTTAGTCAAGGAACAATGGTATGGTTGACCGGCATCAATTGGCAATTGTCATCTTTAAGGTTTCTCTTAGGCTTTGGATCCAGTGTTTCCTTATAATAATATTTATGCTCTTCCTATAGGCCAATATAATGGCATGATAAAACATGTCTTTCAACATGTTTTGTGATGCAATCTCATACATACACACACCACACACAAACACACACACACACACACACACACACACACACACACATGCACACACATGAGGGGGGGGGAGAAGGGCAGCTGCAGAAGACCCTGTAGTACTTTTCAATTTAAATTATATATGTAACAATATAACAGTGGTAATTTGAATGTTTTCTTGTTACTTTATTCAATTAGATAATACTTGGAGACATATAACTATGCAGACAATAATGATAGTGTTATTTTCCCTTAAAATCTACAGTAATTATAGATAATAGTAATGTTATATAAGAATTAAAGTAATGATGGTTAATATTAACTAAATTTGAAATAATAATAAGATATGTAGCTTATAACTGCTAATTCTAATTAGAATTTCTACTGTTCTCCAGAGGCTGTAAGAACAAAGATAGTGTGTGTTTGGAACTTGTAAGCAATTTCTTTAGTTTTAATGTTGCTTGGAGGTAATATAGGAAGCAAACATAAAAGGTTAATAAAATTTAGCATCTTCAATAATATATTTCTATAGTACAATTATGCCTTAATGATAACTAAAAATTGAGGTGTTATAAATATTTCAAATGCTTATAAGCATCAGTTTGCAATAACTGAAATACTAGACATAGTTTTAAGATTCCATTGGAACACACTTTGATAATGTATGTACATAACAGTAGTCTTCTTCTAGAAGATATTTGAAATAGTTTTTTCTCAATTTTTAAATCAGCTGGCTCCTTCTGAATATCTCCATGCATGGTTGATTGCTTGGTACAGATTTCTGTAGTTAGTGAAGAAAGGAAATGGTAAAATCTAACCCATTTCTGTTAGAAATTCTTGGAATTGACCAAAAAATAATGAGATGTGAGTCTGAGCATGTACAGCCCTTATAAAAGATGGTGCTAAAGTGTCCAGAGAGAGCTGGTGTCTGAACATAATTTGTCATCTTAATAACATGGCAAACATTTTTCTATAATATAAATTTTAGCATGCATGGGAGCAGATGAAAAGGGCTTAATTCTTTCAATAGTAAGCTGAACATGTGTTTTAATTTTGGATATTATAAAACTTTAACAAACTGAGTGCCTTCTTTCTAAAAATATTCTACTTATTTTTATTGTATGTATATGATAGTATTGTCTGCATGTGTGTAAGTGCACCATTTTCATGCTTATGTGCATAATGGTCAGAAGAGGGCATCAGATTCCCTTGGAACTAGAATTACCAACAGGTCTTAGCCGCCATGTTGGTGATGGGAATGGAACCTGGGTCTTCTGCAAGAGCAGCCAGTGCTTTTAATTGCTTGGCCATCACTATAGCACCCCAAGTAGCTTCCAGTAATCACTATTTTTCACATTACTGGAGCTGGAAAATCCAAGATCAAGGTAGTGAAAGTCTTAGAGAATGCCTTCTCTTTGTGTCCTTTGTGTCCTTACAGGTTAGGAGTGATGTATGTATCTGGGGTCTTTTTATGAGCCCTTAGAACTTAATCAACTTCAACAGCTTCATTTCCTAAAGCCACTACCTCCCAGGAGCTTGGATATTAATATGTAAATTTTAGGGGAACATAAATAACAAAAACATCCCATCCATTGTGATACTGATGGTTGATTTCATTATTTTATTATATACTTCTGTAAACTTATCTTTATGACATTCTCAACTCTATTTTTCTTCATTAAGAATATTTTAAGAGGGGTCGAGAAATAGCCCTGACTGCTATTACAGGGACCAGGGTTCTGTTCTTAGCACCCACATGGTGGCTAACAACTGTCTGCAACTCCAGTTCCAGGAGATCTGACTCCTGACTTCAGCAGGTGCTGTGTAACACTGGTGCACTTACATTCATTCAGGCAATATATTCAGACACAGAAAAATAATAAATAAAATGTTAAAAAATACTTCTTAAGATTTCAAGTTTGGGTGACATGTGCATTTATTTTCTACTGGTATTTTCTAGCATCAAATAATGATATCCTTTATGTAAAAGAGGAAATTAAGAATTTTTGAGACAGACATACATGCTATTTTAAAATGACAGGTCAATAAATTTAGAAAGATTTTGAGATGTATTACCTCTGCCTTAGAAGCAAAGGATTTGCTTAGAAAAAAGAGTTCTTAAAATGGCTGTCTTTGCTTATTGCTGATATATAGTGATTTAATAATTCTGTTGTTAACACCATCACTACAGTAACTACTAGTACCACAGAAATCATCATAATAATAGCAAAATAGTGGAATATTTAATATCTGAAAAGCTGTGTTATATGGTAAATTCATATATTATTTGGTCTTCATATCAACTCTAGGTAGTTTATTATTGTGTTATAGGCGTATGACTTGATTCCTTACCTAGTAAATGGGCGAAAAGTGTTTTTGGCTAAGGTTTATTCCTGATCACTTTCCTGTGTTGTAACCCTGAATTGTTATGCATTTTATGCACTTAATGTGTACATTTTGTTGTACAGAGCCCTTAATTACAAAGTTAAGGATATAGTTCCATATATATTGTATTATATTGTAAAATGCATCATCTTACTATCCCAGCATGGAAGCCAGTTCCTCAGAGTTGCAAGCAAAGTAGACTAGGCTGCCCTCTGTCTCACAGAGATCCACGTGGCTCTGCTGCCTGGCTGTTCTACTCTTTCTGTGAAAAAGAACTTTTAGCCATTATCTTATGAAATATGTCACTGATAAAACATTATTATGATTTTGAGTCCATTTTTTTGTAATTATTGAAAGAATATAATTTTCATGTCATCAATTGGTGATTATATATATATATATATGATGCATAAAGAAATGGAATCCATTTTTAATTAGGCTCTTTCAGAGTTTAGGTGATAGCATTATAGATACTTTGCAATAATTTAATACCTTTTTGATCTATGAGTTAGTGAGGGTCTCTCTTTCCATTATTTGATTTCGAAATAAGAACAGCACCATCCTTTTTGATATTATCTGCAGATAGATTTTAACTAAGTTGTCATTATTAATAATTATTATTGTTTTGTTGCTGTTGTTTTTGGGATAGGGTCTCATGGTAGCCCCAGCTGGCCTGGAACTGACTATGTAGATATTTTGGCCACCATCTCACAAATTCTGCCTGCTTTTGCATGCAGAATGCTGGGATTTATGGTGAGCGCCCCATACCAGTCTTTAACTAATTTTTTTTTTTTTTTTACAAATCGAAATTCCTTTAACGCAGTAAAAGTTTTTGTCATTTGTATGATACACTACAGACATCGTGCTTCACTTCAACTGTAAATTAGAACAGTCCCAGACTCTCTTGTATAAGAAGTAGCAGCAAGTGCTTCCATGTTCTACAAAATATACCTAATTTAGAAAAATTCAAGTCTGATAAATTCATTGAGGCATTATAAGTAATCCCTTTAGTTAGTCCCTGTGATGAGGGTGAATTGAATGTTCCTCTTAATAGGTTATTCATAAATATGCAAACACAACAGCTTTCTGGGACTATTAAGTGATGCTTATTGGTAATATCATTGCAGTTATCATTTGTGTTGTGTTACAAGTTTATTATGAGTCATTTCCAGTGTTGTATGGGAAATTAAATATGAAATCCAAAATTATAACTTAAAAATCTGTTTTATACAGAACCAGCAGATTGGCATTTTGTGTATGACTATCAGGTTAAATTTATTTAATTTTTCATATTATTGTTGGGGATAATATTAGTTACCTGTGACTGTATCAGAGAATATCCCTGAATTTAACAGATGTGTAGAAAACATATTTACTACGAGCAGTGTTGTTCAGTGGTAACCTCCTTATCTACCATGTATGAGACCTTGATTCTATCTTCACTGCTGAAAAAGAAGAAAAAATGCTGTTCTGCATGAATTTTGTCAGAGTATCAGGAAGACTGGAAGATCTCAGGTAAGCCCTGACCTTCAGAGTCCCTCCCAAATCTGCATAGACGGTTTTGTGAGGTTGTGGTTTCATCCAAAGGCCCAACTCTGTAATGATTTATTTCTAAACTTATGGTGTCATTTAGTTGTCCTTTCAGATGTTGCCTACCACATGGATACATAAATTTTTGATTCCTCAGTAATTACAGATGATGTGACATTTCTTTCTTTGATGAAACGTGTTCATTTTCCTGCCTTAAGTCCTGTTTTTTGATGTTCATGGAACTCCCAAGTGTGGAACATTGCATTGATTTTCATTGTCTTCAAAAGGACCTCAGAACACTTTCCCATGTGTTTCTAGGCTGTTTGGCTTTTAACTTTCTGCCAACCTTTAGTGAACTCTTTTCTTCCTGGAACAGAAATTTTACAAGAATCTTTATCTTCTTTAAAACTTGCTTTCACCACTTTGTCATGTGGCCTATACTTAGGTGACACTTTGCTCAGAATATGATATTCACATAACATTATCATTGCTTTACCCAGTGTGTCTTGTTTTCCTGAGTTTTCTTTCGTCAGAAATTGCCATTTTTATTTTACTTAGGCTACACCACGGCTATATATTGAGTGAATAATCAAATGAATTATATATATTTAGTTTTGTAATTCCAAGGCTAATAACAAACTAACTCATATAATAAGAACTCAATGTATCTTCACTTCATATACATAGATATGCATACACATGCATGTAAGTATTCAGATAAGTATTCAGATTCATCATATTCAGTCACTAAGAAGAATGATAGGGTATACATCCATATGTATTTTATACATAAATGACCAAACCTGTCTCTTCACAATCCTTTTTATTGCCAATGGAACCCTAGCAATCTTCATACAGCTTTGCCATGTTCCCATTGTGCTTTATTGTTAATTTTCACATTTATGTTCTTATGAGCTAGTAATTCACTGTGTTTGGGGGTTTTAATATTACTTTACTTTAAACTTTGAATATTTAAAGATATCTATACCTTGCTTTATGGCATTACAAATTTTCTTTAAAGTTTTCAAATATGAAAGTTACAGTTTTGTTTTCAAAAGTAGCTGGTGGTTTAGTCCTGAAGTGAGTTTTCTGGCTAACCTTTTCCTCCCTGATTTTTAAGATATCTCACTATGTTGTTCATTTTAGCACCCAATTCATGATACCCCTGCTGTGTCCTACCTTCCTAAGGCTGTGATTAGTGAAGAATAACAATATACCCACACTAATAAAGCTCTAAAATGATGTGTTGAGGGCTGGAGAGATGGCTCAGTGTTTAAAAGTGTAAAAAGAGTGGTTGCTCTTGCAGAAGACCAGATTCAAATCCTAGCACCCACGTGGCAGCTAACAACTATCCACAGCTCAATTCCAGGTATCCAACACCCTCTTCTGTCCTCCACAGCATGGGTTTACTTACATACTTACAGCCATAACACTTAAACACGTAAAATAAAAGTAAATACAATAAAATAAAATAGTATGTTGACCTCCTTAAATATAAAATATATTTCTTAAGCAAATAGGTATTTAGTGATTTGTTTTTTAGATTCTAAGGAAAATGTTCAGTTTCTTGTTATCTCTATTTTTGTGAGAATAAACATAATAGCCAATGAATAGAATAAATATTAAGAGTTCTGTGAGAATAAAGATAAATGCATAACAAAATGGACAGTTTCCAAAATATATACTAATATTATATACATTTAATGCATACTAAGTAGTTTGTGAAATATTTTACATGGATTATTTCATTTTGCTTTGTTGTCTATTCTAGACTGTAGACTTTTTTTTCTGCTGAGAAAGGAAATCAAGCCCAGGCAGGCTGACCAGATAGCAGCTTGCATGCTTCATGACTTTGCTATGCCTCCTACACAAGCAAAGATGTGGAAATCAGATACATTAGCATAAGCCTGAATCCACAGAATCATGCTTTTAAAGACTACTGTCTTTTTCTGTAATCTAAGTGTGCTCATTAAAGCTCCATTATCAGTAATCTCAATTGGAGAATCCCCCTACTGTCTTATCTGTCCCCCAAGGCCAGAATTGGCTGTTCCATGTAAATTCTTATCTTTTGAAGCATTTTTCCTTGCCTGTCCAACCTTACCTAATTTATGTAAGAAATTAGTGCAGTTCTATTCATTGAACCCAGTATATATATATATATATATATATATATATATATATATATATATATATACTTATAAAGAGTCACAGCTGAATGAACTATTTTATCGGCTAAATGGTATACACTGTGTTCAAACATGGCTGTCAGTTATATAAAACTCATGGAAAAAGAATGGGAAAAATATTTGTTAATAGCTACACTTGGTGAGGTTCTCCATGCAAGGGTGATTGCACTTTGCTTTACCATGCAGGAACGTTACTAGTACCTTGATTTCTCCCTATCTACTAACATCATTTCCTCCTCTCCTAACCCATCTTTCTGCATGACTTTAAGACTGATAATGTTATTTAAATTAATTTTATAGGTGCTAAAGCAAAATATGTATTGCATTCAAATGGCAAATATAACTATTGTCAATTATCAATATCTCCTCTATTAGAATGGCTTACTCAGAGTTGTCTGCATCTGGCTTCCTGTGATAAGAAGAGACTGATAACATGCTCCTGGCAATATGTGAGGAAGGTGTTGTTTCCTACCATGTAATTGGTTTTACTAGAAGGCAACAAAAGTAACTATCCTGCAACATGCAATGCTATTAGAATATTTGTAATTTTCTTGACAAAGAAAAGCTAGTGTGACTTTTGGTAGCTTTCATTGGTTTAACAGAAATAATAAAGATGCTATCACTCCTTTCCATGGTTTTACTTATTCTTTGCTTCTGCAATGTGAGAAGACATCCTTACTAATATTGGCATTTTCGTTCTAATACTAATGCTTTTGTTTCTTCAGTGATGACAATTAAGTACTTTAATAATAGATTGCATTATTAAATGTTAATATATCTACATGAAAAATCAGAGTATGGTTCTAAAATCTTTGTGTTATAGTTTTTAGACATTCATTTTACTAATAATACAACTTGTAATTATACAGTTTCTTAATCCATTTCAGGGCATAATCTGAACACATTTAAGGGTAAAAATATGGAAATTATTTCGTAGATTAGAGATAGTGTTCTTGATACATATGCAGATCTACTTTAGCATTTCAGAGTAGAGCATAATTTATCTATATAATTCCCTGGGAAGGCCTTTTATTCTTTAAATTTTCGAATAGGCTGTGATCATTTTCAAGTTCATTTGTAAATCTAACCCCTGGAAACCATGGTTTAGGTAGTGTTTTCATCTAGAACGTTGTTTCGTCTGATAAAACTGGTTCTCATTAAATAATGACACTGCCTCTATAATCAATAGTATGTGATGCTGTTTTGATTCCATTATTAGTGGGTTTTAGAGCTCATTTCACCGGTTCCTGGCCAATGCTTCTTGTGACAGTAAAATTCTTGGCAATAAGGGACTAGGAGCAGAGTTTGTGCACATAGTTCAGAACAAAGCAATCTGATCCATTAAGCATTGATTGAATTCATGACTTTGGTGCTTTTAGTGTGGTATACAAATCAACTTAAACAATAGGCACCCATACATATACCTGATGTCAAAGATAACTAAAACGGTCAACTATTTTTAGCAGACATTTTTATAGTAAGTATGAACTTGATATTGTTGACTTTCTGTAATAGCAGTATCTGGGAACAGTCTGTTCTTATAGGGCTCTTAAATGTTATATTGAGCAACTTAGAAGGTGCTATTTTTTGACAGACTTATGTATCCCAGTCTGTCCTGAAGCTCACTATGTAGCCAAAGATGAATTTGAATTTTTGATCCTTCTGTCCTTCAAGTTAGTGGCCTACTCCTGGATGACATACATGTACCACTTAATGTAATGTTGGAGATCCTGCAGAAGGTTTTGTGCTTTCTAAGCAAGCACTGTACCAAATGAATTCCTTCTCTTGCCCCAGAAAATGCATTTGGAAGTGTTTTTCTTTCTCTTTTTAATTAAGTTTTTCACAGAATAAAGCAATATATAATTGATATTGTTTCTAATTACTGTCTGGGGCCTAGTTGAATATATTTAAACTAAAGTTTATTAAGAGAGAATTACTTATAGAAAGTATTTTCAACATTATCCTTGTACTGTGGTTTCATTTTCTCTTTGTTTCCATGATAGTCTTCATATTTTTATACTACGGAGACATCAAGGCAATTATTTATTATTATCAGCTCTTTCGATTCAATAATATTTTGGAAAATACTAATCATTTTTCTTGGTGGGTAGATTGCCATTGTGTGTGAGTGTTTATCAATTGTATAATACTTGGGAATTATTACTAGTATATTCATTTAATTAGAATTGACCCTATTTAAGACTTAATAAGGAGTAGTCTAAAAAGTTTGTACTGATTCATATGAATTTTACAAGTTGGTTTGCAAATGGGTTATCTACATTTTTTGTAATTTTTATTTGTATGATACATTATAGCTGTTATTTTTTAATAAAGGGGACTAAGTATACAGAACTTTTGAGGTGTATGGAAAGCCAATTAAGTGCATTAATCATTCTTATCTTGTGATATAGTAAGCTCATAGCGATTCACAATCTCTTAGATTAGGTTAAGAACCAGCTATCTTTACATTTTACGTGTATGAGTGTATTGCCTACCTGTCTGCAAGTGCACCCATGTCATATAATGCTGGGGGAGGTCAGAAAAGAGTGTCGGATCACCTGGAACTGGAGTTATGGATGATTATTAGCCACCATGTGGGTTCTGTGAACTGAACCTGGGTCCTCATCTAGAGCAGCCAGTGCTTTTAACCACTGAGAGATTTCTCCAGCCTCAGTATCACATTTTTTCCAAAGATAATTTAAAACTTGACATAAAGGACTATATTCCTTTGAGAAATTTACTATATATGTCCTTTTTAGATCATAATTTTCTTCTATGTCATCTATTGTAAGAAATATTTACCACTGAATTCCTTCATAAAAGTTTCAATTCCTTTGGTTATTTTCTATTTTGAGTTTAAGTTGCATGACTAAGTTTTTGTAGATTGTCTTTAGTCCCCTATTGTTATTTATGTCTTCCTGCAACAGTTTTATTGTCTGTCAAATTCGAAGACCTCAGGAATGATGTGATTAGAATTGTAATAAATATATGTTAATGACTTCATGAAACTCTAATAGTTTACTTTAGTCTATAAGCAGTCTGCTGTCTCTCTGTAGAGTGTGTCTATATTCAGTAGACACTAGACATTTCATACCAGAAATATACATATAAAGTAGAAATGCATCTCTTTACCTAAAAAGAGAATGGTTTCAGAGCCAGAATGGAATTGATTCAGAGAGTATTTGTTCCCTCACATTCTTCTGAATGTGTCATATATTAATTCATTTAATTAATACTCATAAAATATTTAAGATATTATCTCCAGTTATTCAGGTGAGATTAAAAAAAACTCAGAGATTGATAGACTTGGTAGAAGTCGACGCAGGTGAATTTGAACTCAGTGTTTTTAATTACCACACAAGCTGCCAACATTCATTTCATTGACATGATGCCAGTTACATAGATGTTAACATAGATTCTTTTACTCTATGTGAATATGATGTGTATATAATAGAATGACAGTTCCATTCCACTCACTTTTGAGTCCTGTCAGGTCTACAGGTTATTTGTTAGCCAAGATTGTAGTGATAGGGCAAATGAGCTTCTGAGTTGGTGATAAACTCTAAGAAAGAATTTTCGGGTGGTTTACAGTTCTATATCTGTGGATTATTTTTGAGCCTGAGCAGTATTATTCACTCTTGGCATCTAAGTGTACCTCTTCTAGAATCAAATATTGAAGGTGGCAATTGAAGTTTTGGAAAAACATGAAAAAACTCTAACATTAGTTGCTGTTGTCTTAACCCTTTCAATTGAATAATGGAAGACCTTTATTGAAACAATAGGAATTGTCCAAGAATCTTTTATAAGAAAACTAAAGATGTCTTGCAAAGTTATTTCACACTTATGTCCAAGGCTGAAGATACTGAATGGATATTACTATATCTTTCTTTCGATGTAAATGCTAATGATTCTTCCCCAGTGTTCATCCTGACTTAAAGGGAAGGGCTTTTTGAGATTGCATTTGGCCAGCCATGTTTTAAACTTCCCTGGAGGCATCCAGTTCATAGAACTGCTTTAAATACTGTGATCTCAGTACCTAAATTATATTGTCATGCCCACAATATAAATACTAATACATTCCTAGAAGTCTTTTGAAGTGTGGAGTTCCGAGTTCCAAGGTCATTCAAAAAAGTCTGGCAGCACTTAGAGGCATGACAGCATGCAGTTTTTAATAAAGGGGATCGATGTGTCAACTTTTCAAAATCCCTTCTTATCCTATTTCAGTTTATATGTAATGAAAGTTTATAAACAATTTAAAATTTTTCACAAAGCATAATTTCATAATACTTTAATGAATTATTGTATTGAAATTGACTTATGTTGCTTTCCTTTTCTGTATAAAGAAGCTCCTGAACAATTAGCAGATTCTTCTCTATATTTTAAATTGTTTTATTTTTTTTTACTTGTGTATGAGTATATTGTCTGCATATATGTAAGTATATCTGTGTCATGCATTGTTCCACGGGGTCTGAAGAGAGCTTTATACCCCTTTGAAATGGTTGCTTGCTACCATGTGGGTACTGGGAATTAAATCCAGGTTCTCTGCAAGAGCAGGCAGGTTTTTTTAATTTGAATAATTGCAAATGATGTTATAAGAATACATCTCAATATATACTGGCACTAACAGTTTGCTTTGTTTTTAGTTTCACATTATGAATACTTAAACCTGTCACTAGTTAACGTGGATTCAGGTTCGTTTGATTTGATTTGAACATATTTTATCCTGCCTATTGCCAACTCAGTAGAAGTGAACAATTTACCATGTAGAAAATAGCCCAGTTTTTCAGAAAATTGGAGTTTGTGAAATCGCTTTTGCATAGAATATCAGTATTATATTTATATTATTGAAATTCATGATTTGAGTCTTTGCAGAGTAAATGATTTGAATATTTGCAAAGTAATAGTTGCTTTATCATATTTCTGACTTCTAAAATTATTTTTAAGTAAAAGTTTTCAACGGAATTTTTGTGTATTTCACACAGAATATCCCAATCATTTCTATAACCTCTTCTGCTACAGGTAGTCTCCTACAACTACCCCTGCCCTGGAATTCACACATTCTGTCATCTGTATCAAAGCCCATCCTGTCAAACTAATATCCCTACATCTCCCTCAATTTAAGTTCATCCACTGGGGTCTAGTCAGCCCATCCAAAGAAGATAAGTTCTTCCTCACCCAGAAGTAATACACAGCCAATGATTCTGAGATTAAGATTTGGGCCTGCTGCCAGTTTCCACAGTTCTGTGCTAGGTTTTCATCTGTTTGAGGTTGCATGGATCTTGTGCTTGCTGGCACTATTCCTCTAGGTTCATATGAGCAATGTGTCAGGGCCTATAGGACTCTATTTCCATATGGTCATGAACCTCCTCCCTGGATCTTACAAGCTTTCCTTTCCCTCTTCTGAAATATCCCATAAGTCCTGGGTGGGTGGATTTTAATATAGGAGTCCTTTCCAAGGACCCATACTCTGCACATTTATTCTCTATTCTTTGGCCATTTGTGTTCTTTTGTGTTCCTGGACCTCTGTTACATGAAGGAGCTTCATTGATAAATATTGAGAGATGCATTATTGGTCTCTTTACCCCTTGTTCTATGTTTCGTGAGCCTTAGGTATAGAGTTTCCATCATAGATGAACCAGTTAGGCTTTGGCAATTCACAGACAATCTCTGTGTATGACCAGTTGTGGAACTCCATAATAATCTCTATCTGCTGAAAATGAAGCTGCTTTCCTGAGTGGTGACTGGGATACTTAATTGTAAATATAAGTATATATATTTTGTACATAGTAAGAAATTATAATTTTCTAGGGTAGTTACAGCCTTGGGGTTTTCTCTAAAATCTTTGACCTTGCCATACATTTGTATTGAGCTTTGTTTACAGTACCATGCATGAATTTTCTCCCATTGAATGTGCTTTAAATCCAATTAGGTAATTTGATTACCCACAAGATAAAAGTGCCAGTACTGTACCAATGCCATTGGCTGTACTGGTCATTGATGTGGTTATTAGGCCTTGAATTTGGAGTTGAACCATCATTTGTTCTCTCTTAGCAGCTTGTGTAATGTTCTCCAAAGCGATGAGAGCTAACATTCAAGGGCAATGGCTTCCAGGTCAGTCCAGCTCTGTTGCTCCAAATCCTGTGTCTGAAGTATGTCTTGTCTTCAGCAATAGGGTCTTACCCTCATGTTCTGGGAGGCAGTCAGAGACTGTGGCAGTTGCTTGTGTAATTTTTGGAGTCTCTCTGTCCACCATGGCCAATAACTTAGAGGAATGCTTTTCCTGTCTGGCACTGTTTCTTGTTATGTAGCCTTCAGCTATACACTTGGACTCATGTAGAGATATTGTATGTGTAAATTTTCAGTAGTTTTTGGTCTAATACCATTCACTCTGTTTTTTTTTATACTAAGTAGGCATTATTTACTATATCCTCTCTCTCTCCCAGTGTAACCCCCTCCACACTCTTTCCATTTAAAGTGTGCCTATTTTTCCCATTTCACCCTTGATAATACCTGTCTCTTATGGTTTCCCGTCTCCTGAGCTCTTTCTGTTGAGAACTCTGTGTTCATATACTAAGCCTATCTTTTAATTGGGTCTTTTGTTTTCCTGATTCTTTTTTTTTTAATTTGTTATATTTTCTGGATGTTAAACTTCTGTCATATGTGTTGATGGTGAAGATTTTCTCCAACTCCAAGTATTTTCTTGTTACTTCCTTGGTTGTTTCTTTTGGTGTACAGAAGGTTTTTAGTTTAATGAGGTCCCACTTGTTGATTATTGACCTTAATTCCTGTGCAACTAATGTCTGATTTAGAAAGTCTATTCCTAAACATAAATCTTGTAGGTTACTGCCAGTGTTTTATTCTAAGATTTTCAGAGTTTCAGGTTTCACACTGAGGTCTTTGATCCATTTGGAGTTAACTTTTTTGTAAGGTGAAAGATAAAAGTTATCATATTTTATAGCAAAAAATACAAATATTATAGAACATATGTGCTAATAATGCCTTTACTCTTAAGGACATCTAACCTGAAATGTTTTGTGTTAATTCAACCTATTTCCTTTGTGGTACTGAGACTGGTAACTGAGGCTTCTACAGTACATGTTCTTGACATTCAGCATAGCCAATATTATGATGGAATAGTATACACACACACACACACACACACACACACACACACACACGCACAGTCTCCCTGAAGACTGAGTGTGTAAACCAGACTAACCTTGATTTCATAGAAATCTGCCTGCCTCTCTCTTAGGAGTGCTGGGATTAAAGACGTGCACTACCACACCTAGCAAGATACTAAATTTTAATATATACATTAGCTACAAAACAAATAGTTTGGTAGATTATATGTTAACCAATGTACAAAATTTGTTGATTATAAGTAGTGTATCTCAAAATTCAGAATTAATCTGCTTTAGTACCTATTGTTTGAAGATTTTTTAAAAGGTAGACTTTAATCAAAGATCAAACATCTTTATAAATGTTGTAAATACTATCAGATACGTAAAGCCACTATCTAAACTTTATAAAGTAGTCTCGCAGCCAGTTTCCATCCAGAACTCACATCTCACTGTTCATTTTTCTTCACCACACCCGGATACCTGCATAATCAGTAGAGTGGCAAATGTACTTCATTTCAAAAATGGTAAATGAATGGGTACCAGGATATTAGGTGCTCATTTTATGTATATTGTTTTTAATAACCAATGATAGTCTGCATAGAGACTAATTTGCTATAGAAATGAGATTACAGTCTTATTCTAGCAATTCTTCTGAACTGTCATTGAAGGTATTCTCCTTTTTTTTCTTTGCTTATTCAACGAATATGAATTGAACTTCTATCATATACCATACACAACTATTTTTCACAGAATACTTATTGCTCCATTAAACCCGTGACACACAGAATGTATATCTGAATTCTCCACTGTAGAAATAGAATTTGCTTAACTCACTTTGTCCTGTCAGTATCCCTTTTTGTCTGTTTCTTAGGTCTTGCTTCTTCACTGAATTCAAAGTAAATGTTGCTTCCAAGTCCCTTACAGAATTTTCTAGAGACCAAAGCATTATTTTTTGTAGATGTGTTTACACGTGCTTAAATTGTTATGCTCACTCAGCCATTGGGTATTACTATGGAGAATTTTTTTTTCAAAGACCTTCTGCTCTACTCTTCTCTTATTCCTAACTCTCTTTTTATCTACCATTTTCTTATTGCTTCCCAAAGCTCAAATGATCCAGTAACCTTTGAAGGTGACCTGTAGCTTGAATTTTTGAAATGGGAGTGGAGATGAAAATGGGGTAAAAAATTAAAGCAAAATTAAGATAATGATAAAGACAACTATGGTAGTACGTGGATGTGGAAGATACTTGTCTTCTCAGGTGGCATTTGTTTAATACAATTAGTAATGATAGTTGTGTTTGCTGTCATTGCTTCTATTTTCTCAAAAATAATGTTTTTCAAGAACTTACATAATAAACATTCTTTCCAGAAATTTTGAGTCCCTTAATAGCAATAAGTAAATTCATTTTTCTGTGTTTTCTTAAGTTCACCAATTTATGTTTATTTCTTTATTAATTGAATGTCTACTCTCTACTAGAATCTATGGTAGACCTTAGAGCATATAGCAGTGATTAAAGCATATGTGATTTTGGATTTGTTTCAAAACATATAGGCTCACGGAAAATATACATTCTTAGACAGCTAATTAAATTACTATATAATTCAAATAGTATTTATTTTTCTAAACAAGGTACCATAAAATAACATGAAGAGAAATTATTATCAGGCACATTAAATATGATGATAAAGAAATGTAATTCTAAAAGAGTAAGAGTTATGAAATTTAAGAACTTTTTTCAAATGCAGAAGCCAGTGGGAATCACTGATGCATTTGATACTGAATATAAAACACAAGGGACCCTATCCAACAGAGATTTGTCACTTCAGCAAAAATAATTCTGTTAGAGGAATATAGTATACTGGATACCAAATAGAAAAACCTGAAGAGGGGAGTATTGATGGAAAAAGTGGTTAGAGAATTAAAATAATGCTATAATGAAGAAAAACCACCACTGTATACTCTAATATTTTCATTGTTAAGGAATACAGTGCTACTTGAATGAGCTCAGTGTTGATATACACAGACATAAACTATATTGCTTTAGCATTAACCTTTGCTTAACTCTAGGGGTTTGTACTGCTTTTGATTTGACTGCAAAGCCAACCTTTACTTTTTCTCTGTGTTTAAGCATTTGGTCAAATGAATATTGTACCTCTAAGTGTTTCTTTTGATGTACTCAAAGCTGAGGTCATACTGTATACTAGGCATGAATTAATTACAAATTGAACACTTTTTCTCTGCTGAAGAGAGAATGTTTTTCTTATTCCAACTAATCTGTGATCTAAGAGTATTATGTTCTTTATGTGCCTGAGGGGACCTAAGCATAATAATATTTTTAAAAATCAATTAAAATATGAAAACCCTTATTTAAAAGGAAATATAAATAATTCCTTTTGTGTTTTGCACCAAATAGCTTAAAGTACCATATGTCAAAGTCCTTTTTCCTGGTAAAAATAACATCCTATATCCAAGAAAATTTAAATAACTGGAATTTATATTTGTTCTGGAAACTGAAAATAAATTTAAAGTTTTAATTTTTATGAAAATGCAAAAACTGATTATTCATTTTTATCACAGTTTCCACCAATTGTGAAATATTGCTATTGTAGCTGTATTAGCATTCATGCTCGGTCATAAAAGGCCGTTTTGATTCATTTGGTAGTCTGTGTTTAAACATGATTTTCTGTTAGTAACTTTGTCCTACACAGTAAATAGAATTAGTGAAGTATAATTCTATATCATTTCCCAGAAAGCATACTATCAAATCTTCATTTTCAGCACTTTGGTGAAGCTTCCAAGTTGATACTAAGCCAGTGAAGCATGAGTGACTCCATTAGTTTATTTCATTTCAGTTTGTTAGCTTTATTATGGCAACACTCTAATTTCATTTGTGCAAGCATTGATTACATTGAATAAAATATTGCAATTTCTATGTATGGTAATATTTTAAAACATCATTCTGTTACCAATGTAAATTATTTTTCAAGCAAACAAAATTATTTACTTCTATCTAAGATAGCTGAATTTGACCAGTCAATCCCAAAGAAATCATTTTCAAGAGCTTATGTTTAAAATCAATAACTTTAGGCAACGGGCCTTCCTTCTGTTGTTGATGCTTGTTTTGATTTTGAATAAGTAAAGCAGAAAATAAATCATATAATTTTAGTTGTTTGTTTTTTCTGTATGCTGGAAGTGGAAACATAATAGGGACTTTAAAACATATGTATAATGATACATATGTATATATATATATATATATATATATATATATATATATATATATATGTACATATATATATATGGATAACCAGTATTATTTTAGTGTCTTCTACAAAGTTACACACATACTTGTATCTTTAAAAATATATATCATGCTCCATCCCCTCAAGACTTAGTGATCATCATACTAGAGAGCATGCAAAGATTGTTTGAGCCAGAGGTAGTATATAACTGCAGCAGAATAGTGTTTTCCAAGCATGTCTGTGTTGTTGTACAGATTCACTCAGACCAGCTGTGACTTTATCCACCAGATCTCCACAAGATCAACCAGTGAAAATTTATTGGATGTTTACATTTCCACATATGACCTCAGTCATTTTTATATGCTCTAGATTACAGTTTTTTTTTTTCTTGAATGAATTTTTTGTGAAGTTCATACAATATAATTTGGTGGTATTTAGATTCCCTACCATATCTGCACCTTCCTTTGTTGTCCACATCCAATTTATTGTAGCCTCTCTCTCTCTCTCTGTCTCTGTCTCTGTCTCTCTCTCTCTCTCTACATATATATATATATATATATATATATATATATATATATATATATACCCATAGAGTCTAACCTGTATCTTCAAATGTCCTTCACTTTGGGTCCATCTACCGGAGACAGGTTAACCTCATTGCTGTATGCTCTGGTATACTTTAAGGAGTTAATACGTGAAGAGTAGAGGATTGGGGTCTCAGATCCTGGTAGGTTAAGATAATTTTGAAATCAGGCATCTGTATAAAATGCATAATCAAGGGATCTGGAGTGTAGCCCTGTGCTATGTCACTTATCTAGCATGTTTGAACATATACATATACAAGGAGAAGTATGATCCTAATCAAAGCAGAGAATTCTATTTATTCTTAGTTGTTCTTTTGGAAGTTAATTCCCGTAAGAAGTTTGATCCTCAGACTCCTTCATTCACAATGCACTCTAATCATTGGAAATGTGAAAATGACCGCAATATGATTTACATTATTTTTGTCACATAATTTTTGATACTAGTGAAGAAACTTTGGATATGATTGACCTTATTAATTTTAATTTTATACAATTTAATAAAAGTTATGTTTGTGATTTTACAAAATGAAACCTTTATTCATTTATGCTTCAGAAAAATGACCTTGTAAAATGTCAAAATTGTTTTTGTATGCTTTTGAAAAATACTTAATGATTTGTGTTTGATGCATTTAAACTCTTTATTGAAGGTCAAGGATTCTATTAGGGCATTTTTGTCAGTAAAATGTTGACAGAAACTAACTAGGTAGTCGAATTCTCACTGACAATACTGTCATATTTGTTAAGAAGTTGTCTAATGATAAGGCCAAATTTTGCTCATTATATTTCTGAGTAGCAACCACAAATTCATTAAATATTGCCTTAATTAGAGTGTGTGTTGTATCAAAATTTAGGTCATAGCCATAACTCTTACTTAATAGTGCTATAGTTTAGTCATTCCCTGTGACTGTGTATATATGTCATGCATTTATATGACTTGAATTTGGATATTCCAGAAAGTTGTTTATGTTGACACCAATTATTTTTGATATTTGGAGTGAACTTAGACATACCCAACTTGATCTGCAGTCATACTCCAAAATTGGCCATGTGACAAAACAAAGACAATGAAGAGTAATTAGAATATCATCTTACTTTCTCCATATTGATTATATGAATTTTTAAAGAAACTCCATCCCATGGCTTTGTAATACCTTGAGGATTTTCCATGCTATACATTGTATCATCTAATCCCATTTCATTTTGTATATCATATAGCACAAATGAGACTATAATTGAGATATCAATGGTCTGTCTTTATGTAGGGCTATATTCATACTTTCACCTCCATAGTTATCTACATTTCATTAACATTCTTCAATGTCTTATGTACTTTGTAGGATTTTCTCATTTCATCTGAAGATTGTGATCATTTTGATTATATTAAATGTCACACTTTTAATATTCTTCCTTTGAAAATATTTCTATGGTTAGCATCAACATTAAGGGTAAAATTTTGAATTTAGTACTTAAATATGTTAAGGTAGAGATCTAGATCATTTGTGTAATTGATGTTTTTATTACAAATATTATTGTCCACTCACATAGACATAGATTTTTCAGGTTAGTTTTTGAAGGATGTGTTCACAGTTAAATGATAGCAATTCATGAAAGAAGCTAATGCTTTTCCCTTGATGAAAATCTTTAATTTCTACTTCCTGGCATTTAAGTTTCATTATTACCAAAGAATGTAGTTGTACCCAAAGAAGTGCTCAGAAAAATTAACAAATTATATACTTATGTGTGTATGTAAGCATGTATGTACACAGAAAGGGGGGGGGGGAGAGAGAGAGAGAGAGAGAGAGAGAGAGAGAGAGAGAGAAAGAGAGAGAGAGAGAGAGAGATCTTTGCTATGGCATTTCTGTTTAGAAGATGTGAATAAACTGTCACTGATTACAAATAAAAGAAACAACAAAAGTGAAAACTTAAAATTTATTGCACTCTCAGTTTTTATGTCTTGTCATTGAGTAGAGCTTTTATCTGGGCAAAAAATGACAATTGTCTAACAATCCACTCATTTTAATACATTCTTCTGATTTTCTTTCTATATGAATAGAAAAATTGTAGTTTTTGAATGATACATCATTCATTTCGTTTGCTAAATTAGATTCTTTTAATATCAATAAAAGTTATTGTTGAGTGAAACAAGACAATTTTTTTTTAGTTTTTTGTTTTGTTTGAGACAGGGTCTCACTGTAGCCCTAGTTCACCTGGAACTCACAAAGATCCACCTGCCTCTGCCTTCTGAGTGCTGGGATCAGAGGTTTGCAGCAATATGCCTTGCCAAGTTGTTTTTGACAATAAAAAGTTAACATGAGCTAGTTTGCATCTCTCAACTCTGGATAAGCAGAAGATGAGAATAGCCTCGTCTACATAAAGAGACTTTGAATGAGAGTCCTGAAAAGAAAAAAAAAATGGACATGGACAAACACACATTTTTGTGCTAAAGTCAGCACTGTTTGATAGAATCAATATGCACTTCACTGATTTTGTTTCTTCTGTATGTGTATCAGAAGGAGAGCATGGTAAATAGAGAAACCAATGCTCACTGACAAGTAACGTTGTGCTAAGGAAGCCGTGTTAGGAAAACTCTGGCCAACTGACTTGAGAACTTCTAGAGACAGCCAAAGGAGTCACCAACATGGCCCTAGCTCATGAAATTGTAGTAAATGGAGACTTTTGGATTAAACCAGTTGAATTTCTTCTCTCTCTCTCCCTCCTTCCTTCCCTCCTTCTCTCTCTCTTTCTCTCTCTGGTTTCAACTTTCTGAAAGTGCCATGTAGTAAATTTATAAATCTTAGCTTATGTAGTCATTGTTTTGTTGTTGCTTTTGCCCCCCACTCCAAGGAAAGATACATATTAACCCTCAAATGTGATATATAGAATTATCTTTATTTTCTGTTATGAAACTTTATATGTGACTATTTAAGTTATGATAAAGGTTGCTCTTGGTAGTGAAGTGGGTTAAGGTTATAGACAAATAAAATTAGAAGACTGCTCAGGTAAGGATTTTTACTTCGTACATTAGAAGTCATAGGTTGTAAAAGAAATAACTGGTAAGAATGTAGTATTTCCACATTGTCCCATCTCAAAGTAAAGTTGGAATGTAATATTTACAGATTGTCTTTTTTAAAATGAAGGTATAACAACTGTGGAGTGTGGAATTGAAATTTCTTCTCTTATCTACAAATGTAATGACTACAATATTTGGTGCATTTAATCTTGTGACTTTTAGGTAAATGCTATTAATCCATGTCCCTTTATTAATTTAGTAATTCAGATTTCTATTGGTAGCAGCCTTTATACAACATTAAATGCATCTTTGTGATTTCTGTGAAATTATTTTAAAGTACAAACACTATACTACTATTAAGTATGAAAATAAAAATTAATAATTCTTTACATATCATTGTTTTTTATATGTTTGTCATTTATTTCTACCTAAAGACCCTCTAGACCCCCATTGTTTTCAGATTCACTGAACTCATTGGAACTTCGTATTCACTGTTCCAGTGTGAGCTGAAAATCTTGCTTCAGCAAGACCAGTTTGGTTTTCCATTTATGCCTGTGAGCTACTTAGACTTGGCCCTATCACATACCCCTTCCCCAAATGAAACATCTGCTGACTTAGACTCATTGAAACATTTTGTTTACGTCCTTTGCAGTCTTGTTTACTTTAAATTATTCCTGATATCAGCTTTGAGAATACTGAAGAGTCTTAACTGTACCTGAGTGAAGCCTTTCGGTTTCCTAATATCATTCTATTAACTCATGTATTTTGCTTCCTAAATGCCCTCGAGTTAATTTTAAATGTTCTCTTTGGTGTCTACAACTTGTTTCTTGTTCCTTGAAGTAGAAAGCAGGTTGCCTCTTTGTATTGTTACCTGAAAAACCATATTGCTGTTTTGTTTAGGCCGTTTCCTGACATGTTCACTAGGGAGAAGCTCAGAGTATGAACATATATTTTTTAAAGTTTTGGTTACATTTTATGTTGTTATTGTGTGTATGTACATGAGTTTTTGCTCTGATACAAAGCTCTCCATGTTATAGGGTCCTGCAGGAGTCCGCTCTCTTTTAACTCTGTGGATTGTAACTGTAAAACTCAGGTCATCATGCTTGGCGGCAGCTTTCCATACCTGCTGTGCCATTTCAGTGGTCCACAAGTGTATTTTAGGTTAGCTTAAAAATATGAACCTGAACAAATGAAAATGTTGGGGAGTTTTATAGTCTCTTTCAAATCTAAGCCAAATGTACATATTATTATTATGGTATTGAGTGATACCGAAGTGTCCTTTTGTCTATTCCATATTTCTAACTGTGAATAATACAAAAGGGCCCCATAAAGAGTGTACCTATCATTTTGATTTTTACTCTCAGCAAAGCAGTCTCATTTTGAAATATATTTAAGAGTCCATGCATTGCAAAGAAACTTTTTTTCCAAATTTACTTTTATATTGTATTTAAGTTTTTCTTTTTCATTAAATCAGAATGACTCTTCTAAGGGTCAAAATTCAGAAAATGCATAGATAAAATTAAGTTTTATCAGAAGAAAAACAATAAAAAGACTGATAAATACTGCCATCGTGATATAAATGCTTAATTCATTAATGTGCATTAGTGTTAATGATTGAGACTGTGTTATCATTCAGTAGGTTGAAGTTAATCCATTTAGCTCTAATCTTAAACATTTATTTGTGCATTAGATTAATTTTGTTTATTTAGTTATTTCCCGTTTTTATATATCTAAGCTTCAGTACATTAAAATTTTATTCATTATTTTTGCTTTCTTTAGAAAAAATTAATTTGTAACATTTATTTATTTTTCTCAGTGCTTTGTCCTAACACTGTAGAGTGTAATACATGTGAATAACTTAAGAATAGAAAATTCATCATAAACTTGTTTGAAAGAACTAGTGTTCATAAACAATAGTTCAATTTGACATTTCTGTAAAGGAAGACCATTTTTATTCCATAGGAATTTTTACTTTTTAATTGTTAGGTCAAGATCTAAATATTTGCCCTTTTTCTTACTGTTGTAACTCAAATGTCAGAGTTGTCTCTGCCCAGTATATTACTATGAAATAGAGCAAAATCAATTAAGATCTAACTTTCCTTAACTTTTTTCCATTTTCATTTCATCTTATTTTCTCCAAAATAACCAAAAACTAGATGACAGGAATGGAAGAGAATGATTTATTACAGGAAAATGATTGATGAAAGATGTTATTTTCATTATTATGAAATCAGCATAGTACCTGTAAGCCTCACCAAACTGAGTATTCTTAGATCAGTTCAGGCAACAGTGAAATGTGATTTACAGTGACATGTCTATGCTTCTCATCCCAGGTTTCAAATGTAAAAGCTACAGGCTGTTGTTCTCCTTTTATGTTTTTCATCATTTTCCTTTATCTGGTTTCTCATTTGTAGCCTTCCCTCTGTCTTCTATTCATTCACTTTGTGCCTTTCTACACAAGAGTGCCCTTAGAGACAAAATACAGGCTGTACTCACAAGGAAACCATCTAAGTTGTTTATCTTTTAAAGAGACAAATATTATTACTAATGGTCAATCTAAAAATTTTCCTAACTAATAATAATCTCAGGATAAGAAATAAAATCATATTTCTCTAACAATGCAGATATTTCCCTTTGTATATACTTACCTATTTTTTTTTTTGGAAAAAAACTTGTGTTTCATACACAACATCTTAATCTTAGAGTCTCTTATCAATTTCTCCAGTTCTGTACTGAGTTTTTGTTTGCTTAAGTTTGCATGGGTCTTGTACATGCTGTCACTATTGCTGTAGATTCATACAAGCAGCATCCCAGGTGCATGTAGGACCCCATTTCCATATGGTCATCCACCTCCTCCCTGGTTCTTGCACTCTTTCTGCCCCCTCTTCCACAGTGGTCCCTGAACCCTGGGTGAGTGAAATTTAATATATGAGTCCTGTCCAAATACCCACATTCTTCAGATTCTCAATCTCTACACATTGGTCATTTGTGACCTTTAGTATTCCTGGCCCTTTGTTGCATGAGGGAGCTTCATTAATGAGAACTGAGAAATGCATTAGGGTCCTCTTTACTCCTTGTTCTGTGGTCCATGAACTGTAGGTATAGAGGTTGCTTTGTAGATGTGCCATTTAGGCTTGGGCAATTCATAGACAATGTCTTTGTGTGACCAGCTGTGGTACTCTGTATTAGTCACTGCCTGGTGCAAAATAAGCTTATTTAATGAATGATGATTGAAATATTTGTCTTTAATTATAAGTGTACCTATTTTGCACAAAGTAAGAAGTTACGTTAGTGTAGGAATGTGACAGTGTTGGAGTTTTTTCTAAGATCCAGCCATGTGCATTATCAAGGGAAAAGTGAGGAAAATAGGGACACTATAAATGGGGAAGGAATGGAGGAATGGATAAGGAGAGAAAGGAGAAATAAATAATACTTAGCTGTTGTAAAAAAAAAAAACAGAAGGAATCATATTAGTCCAACAACCTAAATACAAATTCCACATACAATATTGCTACATGAGTCCATGTGTATAGTTGTAGGCTGAATAACAAGAAACAGTGCCAGACAGGAAAAACCTTTCTTTGAGTTCTTGGCCAGGGTGGTCCAAGAGACTCCCTGAATTGTACAGAGAATTTCCACAGCCCTGATTGCCTCCCAGAACTTGAAGTTAATACCCTATTACTGAAGATAAAGCACATTGGACACAGGATTTGGAGTAATGGATCTGGGACTGACATGGCAGCCACTTTCACTCAAGGTTAGCTCTCATAGCTTTGGAGAGCACTACTCAAGCTTCTAAAGGAGAACACCAATTGTTCCAACACCTGCTTCAAGAGCAGTAATCCACCAGCACAGCACAGGATATTGGTGCTCTAGTAGCACTTTGTGGGCACTAAAGACCTACATAATTGGAATAAAAGTTCGTTCAATGAGAGGAAACTCCTGTGTGGTCCTGTAAACATATTCAAATATACATGCCTATTATCCTTTTACATAAAATAATTCATAAAGATGTCAATTCCTTTCAAAATGTCTTTATATTATTTAGAGTAGTCTCAAAAATTCACAAATAGATATCTTAGACATTTGAATAATAGTTCTCCAAAATTTCATCTTACAACTACATATATATATATATATATATATATATATATATATGATTTGTTTTTCTTAATTTATTCTAGTCAGTCATCTAAATAAATATTTCTTGAGTATCTGGTATATGCTGAGTTTTCTTTCAGCCAGAGCTAAAAATTAGTAAAATGTGATTCCTCACATGGAAGAGTTCATTTTCTAGTTTGAAGGATACATGTAGAGATGAACTATGAATTATACTTGTAATTTTAATGTCATTATGTTTAAGGTGTGAAAACTGCCCTGGAAATATTCATTTTGCTTGAGACAGTTGAGAAGTTCTCATTTTTGAAGTAATTTTGCTTTGGTAATATGAAGAGATTTTTGTCAGATTGAAGAAAGCAGTAATTATTTAGGCAGAAATATTTTAGGCAAAGCATTCTCAGACAGTCACAGTGCTGAAAACATAGTTCCTGACGTATATGATATCAAGTATAAGAAGAATAATGGTCAATAATATTTATTGAAAGGTTTCACTTTAATAAGTACATTTCAAATAATCTCTGATTCAGTTATCATATCTTTTTGACTATATAATATTATTGAGGCTAATTAAAGGAAGCCTTTAATACTTGAAACTGCAGGTGGTTAATAGACATCCCTAATCTCAGAGCCATAACAGACCTAGTCATTGATCCTGCTTTGTTTAAATCTAGATCCTTTGTCCACACATAAATTCCATGAAAGAAGCTATTCTGTATACTGTAATGAAATGAAAATATAAATATTCAAATTTAGCCAATTTTTCCCCTTCAGGATTTCTCAATCAGGGGCTTTTGACAATCCTTATATATTCTTGTATAATACAATGTTCTTTGCTAATCTGGAGGTATTTTTAGATTCTGGGGGCATTTCTATAAATGTCAATAAACTACCAGATTAAGTGTAAAGGATTTTTTTCTGTGACTCCTTCTGGGAATTTCAGAAATTTATTTAGCTGTTTTGAGGCTCACAACACTAAATTGAATTCAATCATAAATTCTTACAGACTTACTTATAGTAAATGACACTAACCACATACGTTGCTGAAAGCACTGACTATTAAATCTAATGTCTTGAAATGATAACAAATAATTTCTTTGAAGAACTATAGAATTGTTGGAAAGAATATGACTTTTAGAATTAGACAGAAACTTACTGCATGTAATCTCATAGACATTGGCATGATTTTCTTAGCTACAAATTAGGAATGAAGGCTGGAGACATCGCTCAGGGCTTAAGATGGCTGGCTCCTCTTGATGAGAACCATTGTTTGTTATCCAGCACCCACATTATGCAACTGCCTGTAACTCCCTCTTCAGTGCTGTAAGTGCTTGTAACTCCATCTTCAAGGGATCCAGAACCCTTTCTGGCCTCTGTGAAAACCTGCATATAGATATGCATACATGAATGAATGTACATATACAAATTTTAAAAAATAGTGATAATACCGCCATTGGGGGGGTATATGAATTACCTATGCATATTTCGAGGTATTTATGTAATATGACAAGAGAATAAGAAGAATCAGGTCTTATACAATGAGTAAAAATTTTGCTGCAGAAACGCAGTTTGAAAAAATAGGCTATTTCCTTAAAGGAAGAGATCTCTGCAAGAAACTACCTGGAATTTGTTAACAAAGTTGCTCAAACTTGAGCATTGCCTTGAATTGTTATCCTTGCATCTTTTGTGAGAAAAAAAGAGGCAGTCATTGAATAAACATAGGGAAACCAAGAGGACCAAAGAAATAATTCTCCCTACCTCCCATTTTCCTTCATGTGTTCATTGAGCAGAAAATAGGCATGGAGAGAAGAGGGTGGACAGCTACTGTTTTCTTGCTTGTCAATTTTCAGTTGAAGAGAAAAGCACAAAGAGAATTCCAGGGGAGGCTTATGGTTCCCGTCTGCTGTCACTTAGTGGTTGCAATGTTTGCCTTTTGTAGGTATTTCATCTTCTCCCTTGCTGTCAACTGTCATTTCCAATGCTTGTCAGTATGCCTGTCCTACCTCAGTAGTTGGGGCCCAAGGGCTAGCATTAAAGATATTAGAGGCTATAACACCTTTGTCTCTAAGTAACTGAATTATCTTGGGTGCCTAGAGTTTTCAGCATAGGCAGGCAAACAATTTTAACAGCATTTTTCTATACTGACCATAATAGGAAGCTTACCTTTCAATTTCTGTAATTTGATACCGAAATTCTTCTTTAATTAAACATACCACTGTTCCATGGTAGTAAACATGAAAAACAGTTAAATAATAAATGACAGTATAACAAGGCATCTTCATGTACTTTCGTGGTATTATCAGTGTGTAGATAATTATACCACTAATGTCCTCAAATCCTTCCACATTCCTTTTTATGTCTACTGCTATTAACAATTCTAGGGTCTCATTAACTTACCATTTAGCTCAAAGAGTCAGGAAGCACTATTAGCCATACAGTAAAGAACATGTTAACATTAAACAGAAGAAAATGTGGTAAAAAAGTGAAATAATGATTATTTAAAGTTAAGTAATAGTTCAGAAAGAAAGAGAGTGGGAACAATTCAAATAAATTTATGGAAAAAGTAGTAATTTCCATCAAGTGACACATCTGAGAACCAGGTTTGTGGAACTTAAATATAGAGTTATTTATTCTTGGTTTTATTTTTTATAATGACTTTGTTTTATTCTTTCATTTTTAAAATTTCTTTTATTTTATTTTTTTCAAATTCACCTCTAGTTTTGTTTTAGAGTTCTGGAATTATTTCTTTAGCTGTGTACTTTTCTTTGGACCTATTTCTGGATACAGTGAATCTCTTCTCTTTCTCATGAAACATCATGTTTTTATCTTTCATTTCTAATTCCTTCATAAATCGCCAGCATCCACCTTTATGACACCATGAATCAGATCAATTCCTCAGCTTCTACTCCTCTGAGAACTAGGTATAGAGAAACATTTGTCAGTTAAAAAGTACTTTCAACAGATCATTGGCTTTTTTCCACAGCAACTAAGAGATCCTGAAGTTTCAGTGTCATATTTAAAGGCAGTGTACTCTGTAGTCAGAATGCTGAGTTTCTAGCACTGCCCCTTAATATCTTAATTCCTTTATCTGTAAAATAGAATGGATAGGGGCTAGAGAGATGGTTCAGTAGGTAAGAGTACTTTTGCTCTGGCAGAGATCTAGGGTTCAATCCCCAGCACCTACATGGCAGTTAATAACCATCTGTAACTCCAGTACCAGGGGAATCTGATACCTTCTTTGACTTCTGAGGGCATTACATCACATGGGTGTACTTACATACATGTAAGGCAATATACTCATATACTAAAATAAAAACAGTATATTTTTTAAATGGAGGGATACTGTGAATTTTAATCTTAGTAAATGTCCACAATAAATTATAGTTCTATAAAAGATAACAATATGAAAATATGGAGGGCACTTGATTGGCCCTATAGTAAATGTGATAGGAATATTATATGCCATTCTTATCTTTTCCTTGATATTCAGATTTATTAATATGTAGACTTGAACCAGGAGCATGAGTTAGAAATGTGCACAGTTTTAGATCATTTTGTTTTCAATTCTGATTCTTTAAGATATTTATTTTGAATATAGTTTGTCATGGTTTAAAAATATCTGTTATTTATGTTAAAGCCCATGAAATCAAATTAATGTCTCCAAATATCCCTCAATGCAAGTTCATCCACTAGGATCTAGTCAGCCTATCTAGTGTTTTAAATTCAATGTTTCAAATTGTGTAGTTGTATTTTACATTCATTATTTCAGACCTGTATCTCAAAAATAATTATCAAAATAATGTTTCAATCAGGTGTCTGATATTTATTTTATGTATTTTGATGCTAATCTAAGTAATAATGATGTATTTCCTACTGAGATTCTTGTAATGAAAGAAAGTCTTGCAAAGAAAATAAACTAAAGGTTGTTATCAAAGTTTTAAAACCAGGATAGACTTTGATTGTCATATCGTTATCTGAAATAGAACCTTGGAAGAATATATCAAATTGCTAGTCCCTAGACTTCTGATTTATAAGTATTCCTTCACCAAATTGCAGCATCAATTAGATTTTTTAAAAATCTTAAAAGGGAAATTTGGGGCTCTTGTCCTTATGGTTTTATGGTTGACCATTCACTTCTCTGTTAAGAAAATTGAGTTAGCATCAGCTTTGCTCTCATTAGATTTTAACAAACAGTGGTTAATGGAATTGCTTAAAACACTTTGTAGATATACTGAACCTGAAGCATAGTATAAAAAAACCGGTGATTGATCTTTCTCAGAAGAACAATTCTGATTTCCTTAAAGCTTTTTGATTATATTCACGCATGATTGAGACTATGTTTTATGGAAAATCCTTCTAATAAACAATAATTGCCTTTTGGATGTGTGTTTGTAGTGGAAAGGCAGTTTTGCAATTGTGCTTATTATCATTTATTGCTCAGTGTTATTACATATATAATAGAAGATTGAGGCAACTCAGCATGTGCAGTCAGGGTTAATACTTTCTTTATTGTTATTATTATGATAATTTAAAACTTGATAAGCAATAATTCTGCCTTTTCCTGGAGACGTGAGATCTTGATTGTCAGGGTTCATTTTTTATTCCTCTAAGTATACTTTGGAACTTGTGTAGACAGGGTTTTAAAAATTATCACTGTATCAGTGGATGTTTAGAATCTTATGTGATGTATTTAAACAAAATATTACAAAATATTCCCCCAATGATTAAGAATATACCATAAACTTTTTTTCAAAAATTAAATTAAACATTCTTAGTAATATTGAAATATAAAGAAATTATTGTGGAATAATTTCCTCTATTTACAGTGCTTTCTCTTACTCTGGGCATACAAAGATGAAATAATAATGAAATATTATATTTTAAGAAGCCTATAATAGTGCAGTTTTTTGTGTATTATAAAAGATTAGTAAGCCATTTCAGTCACCTTTCTCTTACATTGTGGGTAACCGTGTTTCCTTTCCATTGTAAACCTGAAAACAAGAAATAGCATATTGTCCCTACCAGAATGCTGATATCCTTAAGTATCTAGTATCTACCTGCTTTGGGTACTGCTATCAGATATGACTTTACCTTTAATACTCCATGTTCATGGATAATGATGCTCTCTCATTGTACTTAAAATCTGTATGTATTAAGTGTGCTTTATTGGTTTGAGAGTTTATTTGTTATGGGCCATGGAGGCATTGGATGTCTCAAGAGTGGGAGAGAATAGAGAATTTGAACATGTTCATAATCCAAATGTGAAACAATGGAAACTTTAATGAAAAAGCATAGTAATGCATAGTAATGTTTTAATGGTGCCAGAAAAAGTTGAATGTTGCTTTTAAGCAGACTATGATTGCATAATTGATAGCAAAATATCATTTAAGTTAGAGATTCAGCAGCTGTTTTATTTTTAAATATAAAGGAAATAATATAATGTGTATTCAGTAAACATTAATTGTTGAATGTAGTAAGTGATAATGGTAAAAAACTAAATGAAAAGATCATAGCTCAAAACCTCCATGTATAACTTTTATAATGTGTCGGAATTATATAGTTATGTACTTTTCTAACCAACTCTGACTTAAGCCTCCTGGGAGACTTATCCCTAGAAACAATATTTTTAAATAGATTGCTGGAGGAATTTTCATATTTCTGAATTTCAAACTGCAGGTGGCTCTCTTGATCTTCCAGCTTAGTGTTTAGGGTGAACTATGGCTCTACCTTCTTCCTGTTATCTAAGTATTTAGAGAAATACTTTCATCAATATTATCAAACCTCCTTTAGAAACTTCAGATGATTATTTTATTACTGGACTATAATTAACAGATCTTTGTTTTCCTAGATGTAGATTATTTTTAATGCTGTTTAATGATAATTTAGAGTGCCTATGATTTCCCATGACATTAGGGTTTGCTAAATATAAATATAAGCGTTGATGCTTCTAAAAGACCAGAGCAGTAGTGTAACATTATTTAAGGAAAAAACAATAGCATGTAATGTTATTTCTTTTTCTTCCTCTGGTTTTCAGAGTAGCACTGTTATTTTATCTCAAATATTTATTTTTGGACATACTTAGTACTCTTACGATTTCATAAGTATCTAAATAAATGACCATGGATACTGGTTCATACAACTTTAGACGTTAAGGGTGGCTTCACCTGTATCTTTACACATTTTTTTGTACTTTTACAAGAATGACGCGGTTCCCTTAAGGAGAAGATCTATAAACTTTTATGCAAATTATGTTCAGAGGTAAATTACCGGTATCATAGGCCTTAGTGTGAATTTTGAAGTGTTATCAATAACAATAACACGTTATGTTTTCTAAGCTCCCAATCTCACTCTTCCCATTGTGAAGTAAGTAAAGTATATACATTTGGTACTTTTCATACCAATAGATTAATCTAAAATATGAGGGGCAGTAGAGAAAGTGCAATGAATATATTTCTTGTCAATACATAATTGTGTTAAGGCTGTAAGCACCAACAGCCAAACGATTGTTTGCATAAAGGTCTTATACTAAGACATTCATCAAGTTACGAAGTACAACCCTAAATGTCGAATTCTCCACGATATGTTCCTTATAAGTATGCTTGTAGCATTGTGATAAAAAAAGGCACAGATACCAAACTGACCTTAAAAATGACACATGTGGCATTACTGCAGCTGGGGTATTGTCTGGGAGAGGCCTCCCAGGAATTATTTGTATGTTTCTTTTGTGTAAAGTTTTTGTCTGGAAAGTCACTGTGCAAACAGTAGCTGTTCCATAGCACCTGCTTCTGGGAAAGGAGAATGAATCTTTTATTTAGAAAGCATTAGTAGCCATTTCATTCATCCTTGCACAATGGACCTACATAAAGACAAACATTCCAATGATGCCAAAGGAAACCAGTGATTTCAGCATCAGGGGTGCATGTAAACAATGAGTTTGCCTATGTATCTCTTTTACTTTTATTCAGTTACATTTAATTCTTTAATTTATGGAGAAAATGATTGATTCAGAACAATCATATGGAATTTTCTCGACTACATTTTTTAATTTTAAAATCTGCAGTATGTAAAATGCTATGGCAATATCATATATAAACTTTTTCATTTGCATAAATATTACTTTAATCTTCTTCAGGTATTAGAAAATTAATTGCCTTATAGAAGTAATGACACCAAAGTACTCCATAGAATGTGTTTTAAAATTGATCATGTGATTGTTTGCAGTGTTCCTATTGTCCTTGCATCTAAATGATTCTTTTCTTTTTTTTTTTAATCTTTGTGTATTTCGTATAGAACATCTCAATCAATCTCAATCATCTTATACTTCCTTCCCTACTGACACCTCCTCATAACCCCTAACTGGAACCCATGCATTCTGTCATCTGTGTTAAGGCCTGTTGTGTCAAGTTTTTGTTCAGTGTAAGTTCATCCAATGAAGTCCAGTCAGCCTATCTGGAATCCTGTGATTTAGGAAGATCAGCTCTTCCTCACCCAGCAGTAATCAGTTTATTCATCTAAGAAAGCTAGTCTTCTTCAATGTGATATGTACCTCTAGTACCTCTTTTTTCCCCAACTCTGTCACTAATTCTTGGTATTGTCATGCCTCTTTTTCACTCTACTAAATTCAACATTTCATGGCCTACAAACCAATTCTGTTACATTAGTTTTGTTTTTACATTACTGGACACTGAACAAAAGGACTCATATATATTGGACAAGAGCTGTTTCCCTGAGCTATTGGGTAGGTTTTCACAATCCTAAATTCAATAAACATGATCTCAAAAGATATGTATTTTATCACAATATTGTTCTTTCTCTTTATTCTATGTGTGTTTATTATAGCATAATATATTTTTCTTTATTGTTCAAGCATCTTTCCATTTAGAGATTGCCTGTCTTTATCCAATTTTGCTAGCATGATAATAACTATAAATTCCAGTTTCCTTTCTGTTTTTTAATAGTCCATACTAATTTATTAATTTTGACCTTTTTGTAGGCATTATGTTGAGTCCTGGGAATACAGAAATAAGATAACCTCTGGGAATTCAAGGATAGTGGGAAAGATAGACAGGTAAATAGCTTGTCAAAACATGTGTAAATGTCAGCATCTAGATGAGTAGACCATCTGCTTATTACTTCAGGACCACAGAGAAGGGATAGAGAAATAAAGAGGGATACAGCAGAGCTTTCAGTCAGTTGATACTAACCCTGGATTTCATAGTCTCAACAGAGATAAGACAATTGGAAGAGAAAGGCTATTGCAAGGGATTGTGGGTAGAACAGATACACTGGTTTGAGTATGTGTTTATATTTGCAAAATCATGATGATTTTAGAAAACTCAGCTGGTTGATAATATAATTCTAGGAAGAGTGGTAAATACATGTGAAGAGTTGAGAAGGAATGAACTATTAATGTCCTAGCATTTTATTCTAAATATAGTATAGTATATGAATGTTTCTATTCAAATATCATATTATCAGATTGAAATATTAGAAATATTGCTCTGTTGAGAAAATGAGATATGCTTTGGGAACTGATAGTCCATATGGAAGAGCCATTTGGCTGATTGCAGTAGGCAGTATATTGCATGTGTATGAACTATAGTACTAAGTATGTAAGGCTGATGTATACTTCATAATTTTAGAAAGCTGTCACATCATCTTAGTTAACTGAATAAAATGTAGTTCTTGTGCTGGTGAAATGGCTTAGCATGTAAAGGTGCTTGCCACTGAACCTATTGACATAAGTTTAATCCCCAGGAACAATATATTGGAAGGAGAGAATCAAATTGACTCCTTCAAATTTTCCTTCTGACCTTCACATAGCCCATGACATTCAAGTATCTACACATGATGAACCCATATACATAAATGTAGTTTAATTTAGTAAAAAATATATTTTTTTCTCTGAGTGTAGTTATTTTTATAATCCTGATTGAAATTTTTAGTGTTAGTTTAATGGCAATAATCAGTTTTATGCCATTATATGCCTTATAGTAGCCATTATCGGTGTGGTTTTCTCTGGTCTTATATCCCTGAGTTTTCAGTTCCTTCCTGTTTAATATCTTTTATTATAGTTATGTTACATTTAAAAAAAAGACTGAAGTCTTAGTGTTAAAAAAGAAATATGAAAGTAACTCATAGTATGCTATTAAATATCTTTGAAACTATTTGATCTTCATATATGCTTACATTTCCATAGATAAATCTAGATTAGATACTTACTACACGTCAGAAAAACAGTGATATATTTTCTGTAAGATTGGAAAGGATTTAAACTTTAAAAAGTTGAAATTCTGATTTTCAAAGTGTACTGAATTTCCAAAGTAAGATAATAGCTTTGGAGATCAGAAAGATGCCCCAACTAATAAACTAAGTCAGTTACATTAGAGTGCTAGTAAATGTCTGTATGAAAGGTCATCTCCATTAGTTTTTCTGGTGTTCATTAAGGTGATTTTTTAAAAACTTTTTCTCTGTAAAATGATCACTGGTATACTATAGTTTACATTTAACTAAACAGAAAACTTAATGAATTACCCAAAGTCTTTCTAGCTAAGCAGATTAAAATAATAGGGAATGTCTTACCATTATAAAAATGTACATAAGCATATACTTACTTTAAGAATGTTTGAAAGACAAGAGCTGAAAATAAGTCACTGTTAATATGAAGTTCCTTGATGTCACTTTGTGGTACCTATACGTATGCTTGGTTGTGTTTTGTTGTTGTTTTCTTATTTTAGAGAGGATCTTCTTGTAGCTCAGGTTTGCTTGGTGCTTGACATGTAGATGAGAGCTCTACCTGTGTCTCCATAATGCTGAGATTTAAGTCATGCACCACCATATCCTGCTCGGTATAATTTTTAATAGTTGGTAAGTTAAAGTAACTTTCAAATTGATGAATTGCATAAATTCATTCTTTCATGACTGTAAATTCATGTTGAGTAGGTATTGAAAGAGTATAGGTGCACATTGGAGAATAGAAGTGACTTAATTTTTTTTCTTTTGATGTTATATTTGATATCTAAATTTTTCTAGTAAACAGTAGGTAAGAGAACTATGTCCTATCATCTGAGAATGTAATAAGGTAAACATATTCCTTCTTGGGTTTTGATACTTTAATAGGGATTTCAAATTTAGATTTTATTAAAATTTGAAATTATTTTCTTTTTGTGAATATACTTTATGGATTCAACTTAGTAATAGAAAATGCATCATATTACAACTAAAAATTGGAACACAAAAAAAGTACAGACATTTCCAGATAGCACTTGGTCACAGCTTACACAAGAAATTAGGATGAAGTAAGTCATTAACAAGTGTAATATAATTTTTCCAATTAGCTTTGAAATCGACTTTTTTCTCATACATGTAGATAATAGTTTCATATATATTCTCAATAAAACACATGTGGTACAGATTAGTTTAAAAACAGGCAATATGTTATATGCAGGCTTTTGTTACTGTTGTTTGCCTAAGGTTCCAAAAATTGGAAAGTGAAAATCAATGTGGAATTGTCAAGTCTGCAAAATATCTTACCTTGGGATTGTGTAGAACTGATACTGAAAGACATGTCAAAAATTCATCCTTCAGCAATGTTCTTTTATTAAATTCAGCTAGAAAAAATGATTGAAATCAAACCACCATGATGTAACAATTTAAAAATTAATCCATCCTGGAGATTCCTTGTACCACTGTGCTATTTTAACATAACTTCCTTCTACCACTTAAAAAAAAATGCTAGATTCAGAACATTACAGTTCAAGCAGCAATATATTACAATTATATCTACCGAACAGTGTGCAACTTAATTTTTTGAAGTGTGTGTGTGTGCGCGTGCGCTCATGTACTCACACACTCATTGCGTACAGTAATCCAGGAAAAGTCTCTGTGTAACAGTGAACATTGTATATTTTTAGGCGTTGTTGGTCTCAGAGGTCTCCATTAAAAAGAATAAGGATTGCTACTTCTCAAAACTTGTCAGATGCTGGCCATATTACCTGCATGCACAGTGGAGGCACTGAGGATTCCAGTCTGTCTTTATGATAACCTTGTTTATATACTTACAGAGCATATCAACTACTATATGGATTATTTCAACACTACCGGAGCTTTACTTGTAAGCCTTTGTAGGAAATACACAGAGGAAGGAATCATAGGCTTTGGATTCCGAAATGTCTAATTCAGTCACAGTGATGCAGTGTTCAGATGACCTATAGTGGATTTAATGAGCAATTGAGGACAGAGACACATGTACTGGACACACCAGGGATAGTGATTACATGTACAGGGACTAATGAGCATGAAATATGAATACATTCATATAAGTCGTCTTGATCTATGGGAGTCCTTCATTATTGGGAATGATTTTTTGCTTGAAGTTAATGAACAGAAATTCAGGAGTTATGCTGTATAAAGAATTTTAGAATAGTTTTTTTAAACTTTTCCATTCTGCAAAGTCTTCATCTCTAGATCCAAAAGAGAAATTGTAGATCATAAAACAGGGTGATCAAATGAATATGAATCTATTTACTACAAAGTCAAAACTATATGAGATAGGGAATAAGATCTATCATTTACATAACCAGTCAAGTTAATAAGGAGTTTGAATTCAGTCTCTTAAGAAACACTGGATATTGAATATTTTTCTTGTTATTTTAAGTAAATACGATGTTATTTTATTCCAAATACTACCTCTAGTCAGGTTAATGCAAACCTTCTCTGGGGATTTTAAATGTCTTCAGCAAGGAATTCAATCTTAAGGTAGGATTGAGTAAACAAATACAGTTGATTTGTATTTAAAGCTCATGGAAAAGAGTAATCAAATAACTTTATACGTGGCATAGTTTTGGAAATAGATTTAAGTCTGATTGCAAATTTTAAGATTATATTTATTTGAATATTAGACATTTAGGTTAAAATGCTTTTTCTCTAAATTTCAGGTTTACAAAATTAACATGAGAATTTGGAATTTAAAAGTACTTTGAAAAGTGTTAAACACAAAAATTGAGGAATTATGATTATTTTTTCCCACTGCCACTATATTTCCAAACAATTCAATATTGGATTGCTTAAATATATACCTAGATTTTACATAAAATAATAAATGTTCATATTTTATATTTTACCATATTGATGTATTTCTTCTCTTTCTCTTAACATTGTAAAAATTGATGTAGAAATTGGTCATCTTGAAGAAGTATTAATTTTTTATTATTAAAAACTTTTTCTTATTTTTACTTTATACATGTATGAGTACATTGCTTGGCTGTATGTGAGCACATTCATGTCCTGCAATGCCCATGAAGGTCAGGAGAGTCGAATTCCTCTGGAACTGGAGTTACAGAAGTTTGTTAGCTGCCATGTAAGAGCTGGAATTTGAACTCGGGTTCCCTGGTAGAGCAGCCAGTACTCAACTGCTAATCCATTTCTCCAGCCCCAAAATTTTGTATTTTTGAGCCTTAGAGTAAAAAGAACAAGAAGAATATTTTCAGAGTGGTATAGGGCTGTGTGCCATCTAGCATTGAAATAGACTGTATGGTGTTTATGTTTCATGTTCTCATGGTTGCCCATAGTACTGAACCTCATCAACATGAAAATATATAAATGGAGAAAGGAGTTAGTGGTGCTGGTTGTAAAAATAAAATATAATATGAATAAGACTAAAGTTCCAAATGTTCAATGTTCTATGTGTCCTATATCTGAACAAGTGAAACCACGTACATGCATATCAACTGTTAGGTCAACATTTGACTGTTGACACACCAACGTTAAATCCTGTCAGGCTAGCTCTTTTTGAGAATGTGCTTAATGTTGGAGAAACTAATAACTGTATGATCATTGATATTAGGCAGGTGCAATAGGTACAAAGCAGACATTAGAATAGCAGAGGGCAATTGTTATTTCCAGTATTTGTGTTGTGTAATGTTTTGTATCAACTAAAGAAATTAATTACAAAGATTTTGCATTTTATTGTAGTTTTGCAGTTTTCATACAATATTGTTTGCTGGCTTTTAGATCTTCTTCCTTCTCTCCAACTCCCCCCACTGACCCATGCCATGTATAAAGTTTGATCTATACAGTATGGTTTGTGTCCCCCAATGTCCTTCAATGTGGATCCATTCACTAGCCCCACCAAGAAATTCAACTATGTATGATGTTGTCTTTCCCTCTGCAAGCAGCCATCAATTGTCAAAAGTTCTTTAGGCCTGGCTTGGGAATTTTTACCCACTTCTCTATATCTAGGCTGGAATTTTGTCTGGTTTGAACTTGCATAGGACTTGTGCATGCTCTCATCATTACTGTGACTTCAAATGTATAACTGACCAGCTGTCTGGAAAACTCTGTTTTCCTGTGGTCATTCACCCCGTCTGACTCTTATAATCTTTTGGCCTCCTCTCCTGCAATGAACCCTGAGCTTTGGGAGGCAGATGTTTGTAGCTGTCCTATTCAGAAATTAGTTCCGTGAGTCTGCTTGTCTTCTGTTAATTGCTTTTTTTATTTCTTTGTCATGTTGGGGTAGGTGTACACATGTCACAGCTTGCGCATGAAAGTCAGAAGACAGCTTTGGAGAGTGGGTGCTTTCTTATGACCATGAGAGTCCTCAGTATCAAACTCAGTTGTCAGGCAAGGTGTCTTTACCTGATGAACCATGTAGCTAGTCTCAGTCTTCTCATTTCAAGTCACTCAGATTCCTTATGATTTATATACTGATATTCCCCTCACCCCTGAAACTCCTCTGGGTCCCCCCTCTGTCACCAATTCATAACCCTTCTGTAAATATTATTATTTCATAAGACACATTCACGAGAGAGAGAGAGAGAGTCCAGTTAATGTTTTTAATGTTTTTGTTTGTACTTGGGTTTGTAGCTGACCACTTTGGATTGTATAATCCATCAGGGGACTTGTCACTGGACAAAACTTATTCTAGCTCCTTTATCAGCAATTCATCTAGTGGTGATCCCTTGTGATATTTGGCTGGGATGTTTTGAATGAGTATCCCCAAAACACTCCATGTATTTGGACACTTAGACCCCAGGTTGTGACACTGTTTGGAGAGGGACAAGGATCTTTTAAAAATGAGGTGTGGCCATGATGGAGGAAGCATGTCTTTACGTGGGGCCTTTGAGAATTCTTAAGCCCTGACAGACTTCCTATCTCTCTGTGCTTCCTGTACCTTCATGAAGATGTAACTACTCCGACCTTCTGCTCCAGGCACCTCTGCCACCATGCCTCCCCCGCATTGTTGACTCTTATCCTTGTAACTATAAAGTCAAATGAACTCTTCCTTCTGTAATTTGCCATGGTCACAGTGTTTTATCAAAGCAACAGAAAAGTAATGTACATTAACCATCAGCACTGGCATTTCGAGTAGTGTGGTCATTATGCGGATCATGTTTAGGCTTCCATACTGTTAAACTTTCATGGCTGTAGCATTCTTGTCATGTATACAATATATTATCTCACAGCAGGCATCCTGTTCTTCTGGGATTTTACAATGTCCCCTTCCACATGGATTCCGAATCCGTATGTATTCGTTGTACGTAGTACTAATTGGAGCTGGGCACAACTCAATCATTTATGGTCTGCAATTCGATCAATTGTGTTTCTCTATAATAGCCTCTGTCTTTCTGCACCATTCAAGCTTCTTTGTTGAGTGGCAAGAGCAACACTTACCCATGGGGATAAGGATAAGTATTAAAAATTTGGAATCTATATTGAATTTCGAATGTGACAGCAGTAGATTTTCCTTAGTGTCTAATACATCTCCAGTCATGGGTACCTGATTAGATTTACATTATCAGACATGGGTTCCCTCCCATTGAGCAGGCCTTAAGTCCAGTGAGACAGCTTTTGATTATCCCCATGATAAAAGTACTATTATTGCACTGTTGGAGACATCTTTCTAGAGTAGTCATTGTTGTGGTTTACAGGGTTTACAGCTTGGTAGGACTATTGATTACTTTTTTCTTTTGCTTGCTTGAATATCACCATCTGTTAGTGTAAATGCTAGTCTTCAGGGAGCAGGCTTCTAGATCATTTATGAAACAGTTTTAAAGTGCTAAGAGTTCTCCTTAAAACTGTAAGTTTTTAAAGTGGATGATGAAGAATTCTAACTCGTTACTCATATTATCACACACATAACACATTTCAGGGGGAAAATAGATTATATTTTAACTTGAAGATGAAAAAATTCATCTTGAACTAATGTTTCTTTATAGCTGAGAAATATGATTACCTCATTGCCTCCTTTGGGTACTTGGGTAATACAGCAGTTAGTGAATCACAATAGGCTTCCTTCTGGTTACATAGATCTCAGGCAAATATGCACATCCTGTGCTGTCTGTCTACTTTCCTTTGCTCTTGAAGGTGCTTATATTCTAGCTTGTATGTCCTTTGCTATTCTGTTTGTTTGAGCATGGGGTTTTACTTTTGGGACATATTTTCATGTTACTTTAAATGTTTTAGCTTGTATGCATATGTATATTTTATTCCATTTGGGAATCTTGAACTATTTTTTTTCTGTCTTTTCAGAATCTCTTGAGTTTGTTTGACATAACCATAATCCCCAATGTTGCTATTTTGTTATATATTCTTTCAGTACTACTTTTGATGTGCAAATATTTACTTAAAATATTGCCTTATTATATAAACAGTATGTACTTTATTCTTATTTTTGAGCTCTTGAATATTACATTATTGAGTCATAAGAAGTAGTAATATTATCCAAACACGGGGTTTTAGTGGCAATTTAAGGTTAACTTCTGGAGCTGGAGAGATGGTTCAGTGGTTAAGTGTACTTACTGTTTTTGCAGAGGACCTGTGTTCAGTGCCCACCACCCCCATAGTGATCACAACTGTCCTTAACTTCAGTTCTAGTGGATCTGATCCCCTCTTCTGACCTCAGCAGACACCAGGGACACCTATGGTGCATGTTCATACTTACAGGAAGACACAATACACTTAAAATGAAATAAATAAATCTTGAAAATTGAAAAATAAAGTGATCCTAATGTGTAAGGACATACCATGATTTAAATGTACCTGTGTTGGATATTTCGATGGGTTTCTCTTATTTCATCATAAACCTCATGGAAGCCTTATTTTGTAATCTTTTGGAAATCTTATTTAGCAGGATATGAACTATTTTAAATATTCTGTATGTTATTAACTTGTTTTAGGAAAAGCTGTTGAAATGTACATACTTACCAGGCATATATAACTGGCAGTCTTTAGACCCTTCAACAGTATTGATTATTACAATATAAAATATTTGTTTAATTGATAGAGATAAACATTGTTTCATAGTTATTAATATTTATTTTCTTCTAATTATGTCAAATTGTTTTATTACTTATTGGCCGCAAGTGCTTTTTCCCTTATTTTTGTGTATTTTACTCAGTTTTGAATTCAAGAATATCATTTTTCTTATGTCCTTAGAGATCTTCTTATATATTTATACTAACCTTTCATTGTGTTTGTTGAAGTTTACAGTTTTTTATACTAAAGTTTTTGGTTCTTTATTATATTCATGATTTATTCTCGATGTATTATCAAATAAACCAACAAGCCAATGATTTTATTGCTGTGATGATGTTCCTTTTCATATAAAATTGGTGGAGACATATAAACTGGAATATAATTTTTCAGTAAGAAGTTTTACTTTAGTTTCTTCAGGGAACTGGAGCAGAATATAATAATTGTAGTATGGACAGACTCAAGAGAAATTATACAAGTAGTGCTATTCATTATCCCTGGCTTCCATTCAAATGGAGCTAGATTTGTTATTTTCATACTCTCCTTCCTAAGTCTCCATCTGTGACAATATCTTGGCAGGATTTCAATCCTCTTCTAACTTTTGCATTTGTAGTTGGAGCCGAGCCAGTTTCTTCTGCTTTCAGTAGGTGTTTCCTATCAATGCACATTTATTACCTTGGAGCTCTTGTGATGCTGGAGCAATACGAGCAATCGTGGAAAACACTCCAGCATTCTGAAAGTTAGGGACCATATTTCCATTATAAAACTGAAGTGTATCCTATTGGAAGGTTCCCTTTTAGTTTACGCTCTAAAATTCTCACTGCTAGACATGCTGTTTTTGCTTAGTTTCTCATGCTTACAAAATGTACTGAGTAGTGTTGAACTTGGTTGAATCCTTGACGGACATATTATGTTGTAGAAGGCATATTATTACTCTAAAATTAGAAATTAAACAATAACCTATATGAAAATATACATTCTTGACCTAATAAAATGTTAATTCATTGAGAACTTTATGAAATGTATTGTTGTTATATATCTCCCTTTTTCTAGTCCCTCCCAGATCTACCTCCATGTCCCCACCAACTTCATGTTTTCCCCCATCCACACTGAGTTCAATATGTGTTGCCTAAATAGTTTGTGCATGGAAATTTCCCTAGAATGTGGCCTAGGAAGTGTTCCAACCTTAGAGAAAATGACTCTCTATCCCTGACACTAGTATATAAATGGCTCTTCAGCTTGGGATGGGACCTCCTGCCCACCTACTCCCCTTCCATTCTTGGATTTCTTCTGACTTGAGATTGAGTAGGTCTTGTGCATGTTGTTGCAATTGCTGTGAGTTCATATATGCAACTGGACTGCTCTCTGGAAAGCAGTGTTTCCTGTTACTGGTCTACTAACTCTTACTCTTACATTCTTTCTTCCCTCTCTCTTGTGAAGTTTCCTGAAATGTGGAGAGAATAATGAGGCATTATTGCCACCTTTGAGGCCCAGCATACCACAGACTCTTATTTTCTGCACATTGGACAGTTATGGTTCTCTGTGACTACTGCCTTCTTCTGTAACAAGAAACTTCTCTGATGAGGGTTAAGAGCTGGAATAATCTATGGGTATAGAATTACTTTTTGATGAATTTATGAATTTTATCCTAAAATTTAAAAATATTTTTATTGATTGTTTGAGAATGCCATATAGTCATTTTTATCATATTCAGACTCCTCCCCTATCTCGAATCCATTCCCACCTCTCCTTAAAACCCTTACATGGTGTCTTCTATTATGTTTAATGCCTGATATAAAGATTTCTAAGGATGAAAGTTGGAAAATAACCAAGTCACTTGTGTGTGTGTGTGTGTGTGTGTGTGCGCATGTGTGCTATAATGTGATGTTTATAATAGTATTATTTCTGAAGCGTTATTACAGAAAACATTTATTAAACACATTTACATGTTTGTTAACACAGTGAGATAAAAGAAAATGCTTTTCACAGTTTATATTACTTAAGAAAACATATCCCAATAAGTTTCAGTGCAGTCTAAGTTATAGACCCTACAATAGTTTTGTGTATCCATAATTCACCAGCTTTTAAAGTAGGATAGAAATAAGTTGTACTTTCAGATGAAACATATAATTCTTTTCTGACCAGAGAAGATTGTAGTTCACATCATCAAATCTCAGGACTTTGAGCAAAATAACTCAAAATCATTTATCTTTTCTCTTGAATTGAAACAAGTGCTTGTATCAAATGTACTTTGAATGTCATGTACATCTCAACTTTATTAGACGATATTTGGGTTTTGTGGTTGGGTTTTCATTTTAATATGTAAAATGACACAATGTATATATGTTCCTCCCACACATTTAGAGTGCTAAATTTTATAAGTGAGAACAGTCAATAATGCTGACTGTGTTCAGTGTTGTTCTGTCCTCCGTTTTTCATTTAGTGATTGGTTACTTTCATTGGAATCATACCATTTCTTCTTTTGCTTTCCATTGTTTTCCAAACGATAACTTTAAAGGGTTAGACTGAAACTTTTTAATTAAAAAAAATCTGTTCAGTTTCTTTTGGTGTGGAATCCAGGCACTCCAAATAAATGCCAGTATAAAAAAACACTACAAAT
Organism: Eospalax fontanierii; assembly: GCA_035773235.1. Lineage (NCBI taxonomy): Eukaryota > Metazoa > Chordata > Mammalia > Rodentia > Spalacidae > Eospalax > Eospalax fontanierii. The sequence continues at coordinate 84,724,901 of CM069525.1, forward strand.
ATAGATGTTATCTTTTTTTCTCTGGTTATATCATCCTTTTACTATTCTAAGATTACACATTGCAAGCTGACTGTGATGTCTAGAATCCAGGCATTAATAAAGTTTGTGGTAGGTTCTTACATATTCTGCTGACTATTGCTCCAGAAAAATTTAGTAAGAATAATTGCAAGAGTTTATTTACAGGTACTTTCTCTAAAGTCAGAATTTTAGTTTAAATATCAGTTGCTAAACAACAATAGTTAGGTTAACCTACCTGAGTCTCATTTGGGGGTTGGGAGCTGGTTCATAATAACCTTCTTATATGTCTATACATAGCTGTACTTCATTTTAAAATAAGGTAAACTTGATATTGAATGATTATTAGCCCTGTTCCACTCTTGCCTGCTCCTCCAGTCCCTCTGAAGTTATTAATCTCTTCTTCTATAATCATTATTACACAAACACACACACACACACACACACACATTCCGCATTTACAGCCTACTGAGTGCATTTTCTCATGTATATGTTTTTAGACCTGATCATTTGGGATTGTATAACCCATCCAGAGGTTTGCCCTGGAAAACACTGATTCTTCTTCTTTCAGCACCAATTGATTGCCTTTAGCCCTTTATGTAGGGATGAGGCAATGTGAACTTTTCCCTCTCCCCCTTAGCATGCTGACTCATGTGGTCATTGTTCAGGTCTTCTTTAGCTTGTTGAGAATTCATGATTGGAGTATGCCAGTTAAGTCTAGAAAATGCTATCTTCGCCATCTCTTTTGTATAGTCTTTCTGCATCCTCTTCTGCCAATTTCCCTAAGCCTTAGTTATAAGGTTTGCATTATAGATGTAACAAATGGGCCTGACCATACTGTGCTCACTTACTTACTATTTTCATTTTGTCCCATTATGGATCTCTGCAGTAATCTCTGTCTGCTGCATAAAAGAAGCTTCTTTTACATTTCAGAAACATTACTTAAAGAAATGGAGATGGAATTGACCTAAAAGCCTACTTCCTGAGGGCTAGCTTTCATAGTATCAGATCTTCCTATGTAAACTGCCAATGGAGAAAAGCAGTCAATAGTGCTGCCCTGCTGTAAAGACTATGAACCACAACAGTGACTGTCCCAGCATGATATCCCAAGTGGTACACTAGTGGCACTGTTTGCCTGGGGGTAACTAACAACTATCTAATTGCACTTAAGACCTTATCAACAGGAGGGAATTCGTACCTGGTACAGTAAACCTAGCCAAGTATTCTTGGCTTAAGTGATCCTAGAGGATAACTTAGTACTGTCATTTTTCTAAACTAATATAATTTCTAACTATATTCTAAATATATGGTTTTTATTATGAGTCAAAATTAGTAAAAGCAAGTGAATATTTTCATTTTTTAATTAATTTTAAGAAATGAGTTCTAAAATGCCCAAGGACATAGGATTAATCCCTAGCATCATATACAAGAAAAAAAATTGCAGGATTATGACTGTCAAGGTTACTGGAGCAAGTATTGTTTTCCCTACTGATCATTTCTCCAGTGAATGAATGCCATTTTCTGAATGTGCCAAAGGATTGCCAATATTTTTTTGAATTTTAGACAACTTATGATGAGTCATTTTCCAAAAACGGTGTTCATCTCTATTTGCTGTCATATCTTCATTTGACAGAGAAGATCTGATACCTTCTAATACTCTCTTTTGCTGCTTAACCTAAGTAGTATCTTAAATGCCCATATGAAAATGGAGAAGCTTTTGTAGCTTAGGATATTTTAAGGTTTTTGAATATATATTGTGTTTCTATCCTGGGATGATGCCTAGCTTCTAGATACACACACACACACACACACACAGGTAAACACAAACACACACAAAGTGTGTGTATATGTATGTAATTCAAATGGTAAAACATTAATATCAGTCACATTATTTATATATAAATCAAAATAGTAATATTTTATCAATTCTAGAGGATGGTTTTAGTTGTATATTTTTGAGATTCAATAGATAGTAATGTCTTCATGCTTTTTAAGGTTTATAAAGTATTTTGGGGGGCCATGAATGAAGGTGGTATCTAACTATACTACCAATAAAAGAGTACCACTAATACTGATATTTTAAAAAAGGAAAAGATCTACTTACCATCTTATGAGCGGAAACTTTCCTTTAATTTGCACTTAGAAAATCCTAAAATAAAATGTTAAAAAGGAAAGCAAACAATACCAGCCACTGCTGCTACTATTGTAAATACAGCTTACTTACTTAGTATAATTTTAAATGAATATTCTTAATATTGAGACATCATGCTTTCTTGTCATGTAACAGTAGAATGAAGAATAATAGAAACAATTCTGATCTGAGCATGGTTTCTAACCTCATGCAATATTAATTGCACTCTTCTATATCTTCAATTAAATAGTGTTATGTCTATACAGAAATAGATATGTGTAAAGAGTAATGAATGCATTATTTGTCTGTGTTAGCATCATTTCAGTTGTGAACCATTGTAACTGAGTTTTCCATTTTGATGTACAACAAGAAACATGTCATAGTGCTTTGTCTTTTAAAATAGGAGACAATGGATTGCAGCAAAAGCAAAAAAAAGAAAGATCTACTAAACTCAAATATTTGGAATTTTGGTATTAAAATTCCACATATTTTCTAATAAGTACTTGAAAATATATTCTAAATTTCTCTTTAACTTCTCTATATTCTGTAACAGAGCAGTATTTCCTCCCTTTCTTTCAACTTATTTCATATACTCACCCTTCAATCCTCAAAACACATACCACACAAACATGAACATACCCCTGATAACTTTCTTCACTGAAATATCTAGAAGCCATGGTCTAAAACCTCCTTCAACTACGCAAGGTTTCCTGCGCCTCCCTTTCTATTATTTCTTATTGGTATAGACAAAACGAGTGTTTGTACCTAGAGAAAAAAACATGTCCATGTGTGTACTGTCCCCATCAATCAGTTTGTTTTAATGTCTTTTCTTCCTTACATAATTTTTTAAGGATCCTTTTAAGCCGCATCCTTGAAGAAAGAACTACTTGACCTTAAATCCCTGTTTAATTATTCCTCATCTGTGCATTTTCTGGAGAATAAACCCCTTGACACACATTTCTTTCATACTATTATTTTCTCTTTCTATTCACATCTTACTCTCTGCAGTTCACTCTGAGTACGCTTTGTTTCTCACCATTCTCCTGATCTGCTTTTCTAAAAAAAATCCACTGCCTTTAAAGATTTCCTCCTAGATTTTTATTTGAACTCCTAAACAGAATCTGATTCAGTTGACCATACCCTGACTTAATTTTTTGGCACTGGTTTCTCTGGCTCTGCAGTCCCCTGAGTTTCATCCATTTTTTTTTCTGACACATGCTTTTTTTCTTTTTGTTGTATTCACTGCTATTACTACTGCTTTTGAGATATGTTTCGAGGAGTGAACAACGGAGAACTGCTGATGAATTTGATGTTTAGGATAAATGATAGAAATAAATGTGAATTTCTTTTAGCCTGTTCAACTAGATGATGGTACATTTATTGGGCGTGGGGAGACTTGGGTAGTGTATAAGGTGAGGCTATCCATTGTCTTTATTAATTGAAGATACCTGTTAAAAATCACATTGTCATACTCAGTTAAGTAGTCAAATTTTGAGTCTCAAATTCTAAGAAAGAGTTAATAGTTTGAGATCATTGGTCCAAAGACAGCACGTAAAATAATTCACCTCTGTGAATTCATTTTGTGACAGATTGTTATGGAAAAGAGATGGAAGAGAAAGGTGTATGCCCTAGTGCCCTCTATCAATTAGCCATAAAGAAAGGAGAAAGATCCCAGAAAGTAGTTTAACTATGGGTAGTGTGGTCTCATAGAACCACAATTCAAAAATGTTCCAGAAAAGAGAGTTTGATCTTATGAATCAAGTATTACTGAATGGTTAAAGTGAGAAGGTGGCAAAGTATCCACTAAGTTTACAAAAGATTGACACCATTGATAGCTTTAGACCTTTTCTAAATAGAGATTTGTGAGGTTATGGTGGGGTTGTTTTTGTTGATCAAGCTGTGACCATAGCACCTAATGACTGAAACAAACTTAAGAAAAAGAAAAAGGCAAAGTTAAGAAATTTTGAATAGATTTTTGTGTGCTGATAGTGAAGTCATGGGAGAAAAAATAGCAGAAGTCACAGGGAAGTCAGCAAATGAGTCAATTGCTAAAATCTTTGGTAAATGAAATTGAATTTCTAACATATCTTCAGATAAAATAGATAAGTTGGCATGCCTGAATTATGCTGGACTATAACTTTTTTAGACTAGGGAAGCATGGAAATTAAATATTGGGAAACCAGTTACCCTATAAACAAATGACTGAATGAGCATCTCATGTATTTCTAGAAGTAGGAAAAAATATTCCTTTGTATTTTGGGAATTAGTTGGTACTTTTAATAATGACATGTTAATTGGAATTACAGTAATGGGTAACTATGACTCTAAAGCATATTTCTAGTTTAATGAAGTGGATTTACATAATACCCCTTGTAATAATAAACATTATAGAAATAATGCATATTATTTTTAAATAAACACTTGAGTTAAATGAAAATTATAGCTGCTTAGGGGATAAAAAATGAAATTTTATGTTCTATTGAATAGGAATAGTATTAGGATTTACTTGAAATATTTAAGATCCATCAAGTTAACCAAGTATATTCTTTGGTATGTAGCAAACTGCAGAGTCTTGATGTTTTCGTTTTTATTCTCTGTGACTGTGTGACCTCTATATTTTAAACAGACAAATGGAGGGCTTGTACTATCTGTTTTTAAAGGATCCTCTGACTTTGTTCTGTCATTCCAAGGAAAAGAAATTTGAAGCATTTCAGTACTAATAGGCACTAAGAAAAATGTATATATTATGTCTTCATTTGGAAATCATTTCAACCACAAAGATATTGAAAGAATAAAAATACTACAGAAAAAATACTTGCATATATGTTCTTTCTAAATTCATCTATAGTTAACACAAGTACGTTTATGTGTATTATTATTTTATTGACTTGTAATTCATCAGTGGAATAGATTAAATTGGTGTTTATTTTCCTCCAGACTTTACAAGGAGAGTTAGGTTACTCTACCGTGATAATAGGCTCCTACTTAAAAAATATTACCATACATTATAACATAAAAAGTTATTTTAGTTTATTTTCAATTCACCCTTCTACAACATTGAAGGTAATAATTTCTGTGAGGAACTTGGTTCCTTTTCATGGGGAACTGTATGAAAGTCTGATATCTCTGTAGTGGGTATGTGTTTATCACTTCTGGAATGCAAGAAAAGATGTTTCATTTAAAGTAACAAATTTTAAATATAGAATGAGAAAATGAAATGTAAAACAAATTTGGGGCTTCTTTTATGTATTCCCCATTTATGTGATTGATACATTAAATGAAACCAGAATTAATAAATTACTTTTTAATAATGAAGAAAATATATGCTATAGAAGTTGCAAGCATTTGCTTATACTAACATAAGGAAAATATGCTGATCTTTCTTTTGGCCATACATTAATTCTATAGTTGAATTGCTTCAGTAATCAATTAAAGAGAAATTAAAATATCAAGCAGAATTTGATAAGGCATTTTAGTGTGTAAGTGGAACATTTTAATGCCTCAAAAAATTTACAGCTGAGCAAAAGCTTTAATAATTCACACTGTAGTACAATAAGTGGTCAAAAATCTTTCTAAATTAGTTTCTACTTTCAATTTTAAAGAATGGTTCAGAATTTCATAGAGTGATGTAATCCTTTGAAAAAAACTTTGTAATTGTGAAATAGCATTTGCTGAAGCAAATTTATATATGTTTAATGAATTGAATCATCCAGCTCAGAGTGCCTATGTTCAATGTTCTGGTTTATTTTCTGAAATCGGTGTGTTTATTTCTATGTCTTTCCTCCTCGCAGGCACCTAAATTGTTTCCCTATGTTCTTCCCTTGCTTGATAACTTATCACAATTCAGATAAGCATAGAGTGATCCATAGCAAAAGATGTGAAGTTCACATAGTTTCTATTATACACATGATAGTAACTGAGCACTTTCTATATGCAAAGCACTATGCTGGGGGCTCTATGTCTTTTTAATTTATTTGAATTACTGCTATTTCCAGTGAAGCTCATGGTAGAGTCCATGCCCTTTCCCACCAAACTGCATTAGATTAGCACGCCGTATGCATTATTCATTAGGTTGCTAAGCAGTAAAGCCAGAGCTTGAGGTTAGAATTTGGTGGCATTTGATGTTTTTCTTCTGTTACCAGTGCCTTATGTGTTGGTGAAAACAAATACACATTTAATCTGTTTCTGCGCAAGATGTATTATTTTAAAATCTCGTCTTGTTAATCATTCAGTTTTCTTTAAAATATATGTTGGAATTCATGGTGTAGTTTTTCTCATTATTAGGGTATTGATAACTGAATTCTTAATGTTTGACACATTTTCCTAACATGTCCAAACTGGGTGTTTTTTAGACCGATGCTTCCTTTAGTTCCTCTTTTCCTTTTATTGCCACAGTTTGAATTATCTTTTCCTTTTATTGCCTCTTGCTTTATGAATAATCATGTATTCTCTCTGGGTTCATTAAATAGCACTAGCATAATTAGGAGAGTATGTTAAAAGAATTACACTTAACGTTAACCCATTAAAAAGAACTTCAGATACTTAGCAATAATAGAACCATATTTGTTTGTTTGTTTGTTTGTTATTTTTGATTCTCTTCTGGAAATAAATTACTCTCATAATTAATATTGAAATTGGCCTGTTCTTTGAACTTTTAAAAATTCTGTCATTTTTGTGAAACTATATAAAGATGCTCACTTAGCTTAAGGTACATAAATACTTTGTTATGCTGTTTGAGTGTTACATTGTTAGGTTATTGCCTCAGGGTCTTATTTAATATGACCTTCTTCTTTTTCCTTTGATTCATTTAATTTGGTCATTTATTTCTTTTTATTTGTATGCTGTCAATGAATGTCTGTGTATTCATTATGTTTCATTGAATTCTTCATTGGATATTAAGTAAATATTCTGAGATGTATTGTTGTAAATTTACAACCATGTAGAATTAAGGAGATAACATGGTTTTCAGGTCTACAGAATGATTTTGTTATGAAAGTTAATATTTGACTATGTAAGCAGCACAGTGATAAGGTATTTGTGTAGTTTGCTTAAAATTCTGAGTTGAATCCTCAGCACTGCAAGCCTCCAAACATATCAATTTCTATAATCTTACTATATATATATATTTAATTTTGTGCATTTAGTATATCTTAAACATATTTAGAACCCCTCTGCTATCTGCTCCACATTGTACCCCCGACCAGATTTCATGCATTCTCTCATATGTGATAAGGTCTATTGAGTCAAGTCTGTGTCCCCAGATGTCTTAGTTCATCCAACGGAGCCCGGTAGGTCTATCTAGTGTCACTCACTTAAAGAAGACCAACTCCCCCTCACTCAGTGATGTTCACCTGCCAGTAGTTCTTCAGCTAATGTGGCTCTTCCTCAATTGCCCACTTCTTTGCTGTGTTTTGTCTGAGGTTACATGGGTCTTGTGTATACTGTGACCATTGCACTAAGTTCATATAAGCAAGTTCCCATTAGCCCAGAAAACTATTTCTTTATGATCATGAACCAGTCCTGTCTCTTACACTCTTTCCACCCCTTCTTCTGTCATGGTCCCTGAGCCCTGGGTGGTAGGGTTTTCATATAGGAGTCCTATCTAGGAACAAGCACACTGCTGTCTCTTATTCTCTATAACTTAGCTATTTGTGGCCTTCTGCGTACATCACACTCTGTTGTATAAGTAAGTTTTGCTGGTGAGGATCTATTAGTATCCTCTCTGTCCCCTGTTATGTCCCATTAACCTTAGGTGTAGAGGTTCTATTGTAAATGTGTCACTTAGGGCTGATCATCTCATGGGCACATCTTCTCTTTTTGACCAGTTGTGGAACTCTGTTGTAAAAAGAAACTTCTTTAATATGTGGTAAGAGGTGGTGTACTTCTGCAAATATAAGAATACATATTTAGTACTCAGTAAGAAATTGTGCTTTTCTAGGAATGTGACAGACATGGATTTTTCTATAGGAGCTATGACCTCTAAAGCCATGTGTATTTGGTAAGTTTACAGTACCACTCATGAGTTCCCGAAGATAAAATTGCCACTACTTCCTCAATAAAGATTTTTTGTGTGCCAGTTATTGTCGGGAATTTTAGGCTTGAAAGCCATGGTTGGATTATCATTGAATCATTCTCTTCCTTTACACCTTTCCTACTACTGTATGATGCAGTTATACCACCCCTTGGTATGTAACTTCAGAGACACTTGTGCTGCTATGTTTTAATTAGTATAAATTATTAAGACACTGTATTTTACCTATTCATATATAATACATAGAATAAAATTAATACCTCTAGATTTACTCAAATTTTTCTTGAGATTTAAAGACTCTTAAAACTGTAGAATTTCACATTTTTCCTTTTTCGCTCTCTGTCATATAAATAAGGTAATATCAAAGACTGATTAGAATATTTAAATTACTAAGATTCTAATTCTCAGTTACTTGTGTATTCTCTCTTATGATTGAGGGAGGGTAGAAATTCAGCATAGGCATTTATCTATTTTCTTTCATTAATAAGGTTGTACAATTTTCATTTTTTCCCGCATGTTACTGGAATGAGTAACTGCTGGTGTGATGGTTATGAGGGGTATGTTTAAAGCAGCTGCTCCTAGAATCTGGTTTATAAAATATTCTCAAATGTCTTTAGAGACAAAAATATCTGTTCTCTGTTTTAGTGATTTAGGCAGTTTTGTTTTTTGGGCGTCTATTTAGTGTAGTGTTGTGTTGTTTTTCTCTCTCTCCTTCGCTCTACCCTTCCTTGCTTTTCTCCTTCCCTTCTTCATTCCCTTTCTTTCCCTTCCCTCTCCTCCCTTCTTTCTTATCCAGTACTTTTAATGACTTTTTTTTATACCTTAACTGTGGCGTGGGGGTGAGGGGGGTTCCAGAATCTCACTGTTTAGCACTGACTGACCTGGAGCTCCCTATATAGAATCAGCCACCTTTAACTCCCAAATAGTCACCTGCCTTGCCTCTGAACTGCAGAAATTAAACTTGTGGGCCACCACACCTAGTGTACCTTACCTTTTGAATTAGATTGTCATTTCTTAGAAGTAGTTAAATATATTTTAAGGGTAATATGATATTAATATCATTAACTTTTCTCATCTGTCAATGAGAGATTCCAGATAATTTCTTCACTACTATTTTTCACTTCCTAAATATACCTTAAGCTTTGTCACATTTCCTGCTAAATCCATTTTATATGATTCTTTTAATTGTTACATTTGTTAAATTTTCAAAAATTTCATTTTATTTTGTTTTAGATGTAATAATTTTAATACTGGCTAATATGCTCTTAAATTTTCAATCTTTTGTATTTTTTTGAAAATATTAAATACTTTTGTTGTTTCCATTATATTTAATCTGTGCCCACAAATGTTTGAAGACACCTTATAAGGGTTACTATTCTTTTTCTTTTTTCTTTTTCTGATCTTTGTCTGTTTGAGGTGGGGTCTCCCTAGAGGCCAGTTAGCCTGGAATTCGATCTGTAGATCAGACTGCCTCTTCCTCCCCATCGCTGTCATGAAAGTGATGCAACACTGTGCCCTACCCCCTAGGGTTGCCATTCTGTTCTTCATTAACAAAGCATTCTATTTTTTAATTGAATTTCTGCAATTTTCTTGATAAAAGTTTTGTGTTGGCTTTTACTAAGATATTGAAAACCTAGAATATTTTTTTTAAATTTGGGCTTATGCTTTTCTTTTAGATTGTTTAGACAACTGTGACTTTAGACTGTATTGAGGCTGGATTTTCACTTGGAATTTTCAGAGAAAAAGATTTCCTGTTTATTCAGCACCAAAAATTAATATGAACAGTTTTCTTTTTAAGCCTTCAGAGTTATGAACACATTCATTTCTTATTTGTTGTTAAACTAAGTAATAGTTCTATTTGGTTTATAGAGTCATTTTAATTATTTTTCCACTTTGATCAGGCTCATAAAGTGATATCCAATCCCCCTTATGGAAGCTTTGCAACTTGAAGTTCAAGTTAATCTAGGTTTAACAAATTCACTCAAAGTGGAAGCTGACATTGCTGATGTTTATCCTTCTATTTTTACTCATTTTTTTAAGCATCCAGGTATTGTTACAAGCTCAATATATTTTAAATTATTTTTAAAGTTTTACAGAATTTGATTCTGCTCACTACAAGTTTGTATCAAGATGTTTAATTCCTATACTTTCAGAAACAAATTCAGTGAAGCCTTTTTTTTTTTAATGGGGAAATGTGATCTCCAAAGTATTTTATCGTTATTTTACAGTTTCCTGAACATAAAGTATGCATGTTTGAATACTAAAATTATTATCTCTTTCCTCTTTCCACTGTACTTAATTATATATTAATGTGTAATTTTAAAAAGATATGATTTAGCCACCTATTGAAGAATCAGAGTTAATTCAGTTTTTTTTTCCTTTGAAAACAGAAATGCAGTCTAAAGAGATATTGTGTTAATAATGAGCTACTAATGATGACTTCTCATGTACATTTGTGTGTACGTGTTACTTACAGTTTTTCAACTTAGTAGTTTGTTTAAGCTCTGAGGAGAACTAACAGAAACTCTGCTGGTCACATAGTGTGAATTGACTGTCCTATTTTGCCTCAGGAATATCTGTCACCAATAATCGGTTTTACCAGGGGAACACAAGAATTCCTACTAGAGATGGAAATATAACTCATAATTAATCACAAATTCATGGCTATTAAATGCAATACTCATCAATGAATGATTGTGTCGTCTTAGATGCAATTTAATTACACACAGAAGAGTTGAAGTCTAATAGCTATATAACGTCTTGTATTGAAATTTTTAAACAACAATTCATTTTAATTTATATTTCTATATAAGAAATTTGGGGGGGCTGGTTTCTGGAAAGATATCTCAGTGGTTAAGAGCATGTATGACTCTTGCAGAGGATCTGTGTTCAGTTCACATTTACCATGCTGGGTGACTCATACCTGTGGGTAACTCCAGCCCCAGGAGAATCAGAGGGTGCTGACTTCCACAAGCACCTGCACAGACACGCACACACACACACACACACACACACACACACACAGTTAAAGAATAATTAAAATTATTTTAAGATAATTTTTAATTTCACTGAATAGAAGTCATTCATCCAATAAACATTGTTTTTAATGCCTAGGGAGTGTAAACTTAGTACTTATTTCTTGCGAAGCAAAGATGGTCAGATCATGTCTGATGGCTTTACAAAACTAACAAAAATCATTGAGCTAGACATCTAAAATACTGATGTTCCAGAATTTTAAATACTGTGCCATGATAGGAAGAGAACACTATAGAAGCTACAAGATAAAATAATTAATACTAGTTTTAAGCATCCTTGTGGAGGTGGTATTCAAGCTAAATATATTCAAACCTAGAAAATGTTGGGTATAGATACCCCACAACAAAAATATTCAGGGTTAAAACTTCCTGACTTTGTTCTGAATTGATGAGTACATTTTTTGTGGCTAGAACATTGGTGAACCAGGAGCTATTGACCTAACATGCACTTAACTTGTTACATAAGTATTATCTCATAGGTAGTATCAAATTAAGGATAATTAACATGGTAATAGTTTTTAAAAGATAACCCCAGTGATGAATGGTCAGAAGAATTTGTAGGGAAGGAGAAAAAAACATAACACAGACAAATATCATGAAGACTATTATAAAGTTCTTAGCATTTCTAAACATCTTAATATTGTTTTAATGATTCCTTTTTGTCAACATGGGGGACTTACTTTATTCATTGTTAAAGTCACTTTGCCTGATATAGTTTGTTAAAACTGTAGAAAAAGTGATTCGATAAATGGTTACTATAAATAATTTACTGAAATCTGTAAACATGCAGTGATATGGAAGCTGCATGTTACATGGGGGTAGTAGGATTCGGGAGTGAAGAACTAATGGCAACTTGATGCTTTCTACTGTAATCCGTGTTCAGTTACAGTTTCTTTCAGTGATGAAAGGAACAGACTAAATAGTTTTTATGTAACTGCGAATGGTTGAATATTGGAGTACCTTTATCTGAAAGTCCTTTGAAGAGGAACGAAATCAGATGTATATGGGCTGGGGAGGTAGTTCAGTTGGTCCAGTGCTTTGCCGGCATGCAGAAAATGTTAGATTTGATTCTCAGCACCATGTAAAACCAAGGAGGCTGGTAAATGCCTCCAGCACTAGGTAGGTAAAGGCAGGAGAATCAGAAGTTCAAGTTCAATCTCAGATATATAGCAAGCTTGAGGCCATCCTGAGCTATATGAAACCTTGCATTTAAAAAAAAAAGAAAAGGACAGATGAAAAAAGAAAAGAAAAGGAGAAGGAAAAATGTCTTGGTAATATGTTGTATGAATTCTGTATTCAGGGAATAGGCCTGCCCTGGAGATAAATATTCAAGAAATGTAAGCATATAGATTTAGAATTAAAGTCAGTGTAGTGCATGTCATAGGACAATAATATAAACTACATTGGGTAGACATAAAGAAATACATGATGAAACATAAAACACTTGACGAAAGCAAAAGATTTTGTATCAGAAAATCTGAACTTTGAAGTTGAGAAGATAGTTTGAGGCATTGTATAGATAATTTAATGAATACAGTGATTTCAAGTATAGATCTGAATATATAATATTTCTATAATAAGTTAAAGGATAATTTTTTTTTCTTACGTTGCATTGTATAATTTTAAATCTTTAGAGTGGTTTTAGAAAGATTAATGACTCTGATAAATTTGATTCTGGGAAACAATCCTCTCCTTTCTCTAATGATCTGCTTCAAGTAGATTTATTTTCCAATACGTATGTTTATTCACTTTGGTTTCATTGATTACATGCTTTAAAAGATTTTACTGTGTCTAAAATTTCCAGATTCAGCCACAAATATCGTTTAATAACTGCCAAAATACAATATATTTTCTTTTATTTTATTAGACATGTTTTTTGTGAAAATATTCTTCATTTTACCAATAGGTAGCTCATTGTCGAAGGCATTATATTTGAGGGATATTTCATTTCACTTTATATGGAAATGTAGAGTTCATGAATCATTGGAGTACGTAATTTTACATTGGATTGTTAATTTATAGGATTGTTTAAGCAAAGTTCATACCAAGACACCTCATTTTAAAAGCAATAAGGATGACATGAATTAAAAGTCAGGTTCAGAGAATGCTAGTGAATAATTATTTTGGCTTTTGGGAAAGTTAAGTCTTTGCAATATGGTTCAATTCCCAAGAATATATCAGTTGATATGGGCATTGATTCACTTTTCATTTTTGTAAGCAAGTTTTTTCCTTTATTGTCTTTAGTGATGGCATTTCTGTGCTTGGTATGTTTACCTGTACGTGTAGAACCCCATTTTCTCGGTATAGCTATTAGATTCCATAATTTTCAATATTCTGTGAGTATTATGGAATATGAATTGACATTTGAAGATATGCCATTTATGTTCTATTCACTCTGCTTTATATTTTGCATGCCAGTTCATTAGTGGGATGGTAGGCAAATGTGCTAAAGGAGTTAGTTTGTAAATAATTTGACCCTTATGTTTAAGAATTAATATGATAATTGGGAAGTGAAGATATGCCTTATTAGGAACTCATTAAATAGATTATAATATGATAATCAACATCATTAATAGCGTCTATGAGAATGGGAGTTAAATTTTTACTCTATTTTACAATATTTTTGTGATATTACTGGATGATAAGTCATGTATTGCATAAAGCAGCATGGGGTATAGAATCACCTTTCATATACAATTTAATGATTTAATTGAAGTAATAATTTAGCATCCTGTTGGGTATTACAGACTTTCTAAAGATGTTGTCTCTTTCTTGCAACTCTTTTATCGCTTATTGTAAGATCTTTCCTCTGTCACAACCATGAACTTGATTAAAAACTAATCATTATTGGATTATAATTGTTTGCGACAGCATGCTTTTTCACTAAATTGATCCAGGAATTTTGTTCATTGTTTAGAATATCCACCCTCAATAAGGCCTCCAATGCAGTTAGTAAGTTGAGAAGGCCACCTGTTGTCTTAATGGCAGGCCACCTAGCCTGTCCATCTGTACTTGAAGTGAAAAGAAGCTTTAATATCTACTATTAGGTTAGTATATTGCCAGATTTCATACATTCAGGACACCATGGGTAATGAGATGGCAGCCAATTTATCTTTCATCTAATGTTGTAGATAAATACTCATTTCAGTCTAACATCAATATGACAAAACTAAATGGTGTTCCAATCTCTATGAGCAGTTTGATGTCCACTAACTCTGTGTGCCCATAAAATAGCATGGGCTGCTGCTGTTTTACCATTGATCAGACTCATTTGTCCATTTATTGACTTACACAAATGGGATTGTCATATTCCTTTGCCAGAAATGTTGGCAGAGCCTCATGGGAATGTATTTATTGCATGCATCTTTCATTCTCTAGACATTAATTTTCATTCAGTTGCTTTAGGTATACTGCTGCATTCTACTTTTCTCTTCATATGACATTGGAGAATGCTGGTTTGTCATCAGTAAAAAGAGGACGTTTTACTTGCTTACTGTCTTTGTGGACTTTGTTTTCCTGTTTAATTTTGTTGAAGAGCAATTTCAGGAAGCTTTGGGCCATTGTATCACCTTGTCTCATTCCATTGTATATATCGATGCAACATGGATCACTGAACAGTATAATCTCTTTTGCGCCATTTCTATTGATCTTGTCCAGTAAATCATTGTGTGCCAGGTTCATTCTGAAATCATTTGAAGCATAAAAGTGGTTCTTTAATTTGAAAATCAGGCACCTCTTGTAATAGAGTAACTTACATAAGGTTGATATTCAGTGATTTTCTTTGTCTTCTTCATACTGTAGGTAGAACTATTTTCCCACTAAATGTCTCAAGTGAGTTGTCTGTATGCCCTGTTTCAATTTACTGCTTTTTGCTTCCTATAATATGTCCCCAGTATTCCTTTGAAGGGCTGTATATGGTCTGCAGTAATCTGGTTTCTTCTGGTATTTTTTGTTCTTACCAGACTTAGACTCTGCCTAACTTTCCTGTGGCTTTTGAAATTGTCAAATAATTCCCCTTATCAAAGTAATTTCACTTTTATTTTCTTATTTTTTTATATTTTGGAGGTTTTTCAAGACAGGGTGTCTCTGAATCCCCAAATGGTCTGGAGTGTACTATGTAGACGAGGCTGGCCTTGAACTTACAGAGATCCGCCTTTCTCTGCCTCCTGAGTGCTATGACTAAAAGGCATGTGCCACTATACCCTGACACTTTCACTTTTGAACAGTAAGCTCTTTTGTTTCTTACTCCACTTTTATAATACATTCTGTCCTAATTGATTATTATTTCCTATCTTCACGTATCTTTACTGCAAACATACTGAAGTCAGTTGACTATGAGATTCCCGTTTAATTTCTTTTATCTTCATCAGCATTTCACTCTGATAACACAAACATTTTTGTTTTGGAGTTGGTATTAGGGGAAAATAAACAAAGTGTTACTAGGTATATTCTGCAATAAGGTGCATTAATGAAGTTCAGCAGTAATGGCAAAAATGACATTTTTGGAGCTGTAAATAAAGAGAAAATAATTAGAGAAGATTTCATTGAGTGATACCTTGTTTGAGTCTTAATCAATCAAGAAAGTTTTCATAACAAAGATATGCAGGGACATGAGCACAAATTATTTTGCAGCTCCTCATGTGTCTTGTCACACTTTTTCTGTCTTTAGTAGTTCTTATCCTTGCCATACAATGGACAGAATAAACATAAAAGTGGAATGCTGGTTTCTCAGATGTATTTGGCACACATAAAAACAGTATGAAGAAAAGCTCATGGCATGGAAATAATATGTTTAAAATGCAAATATTTGGAAATCAAGAATTCAAAGATGTGCAACTAAGCATGCTTATTTAATTTGTATACCATCTTATATATGGGTTTTCCTTAACTAGTGTATCATCCATCTGATCCTTTAGTGTCTCATGAGATAAAATTTCATGAGACCTAAGTGGAAAGCTTGATATATTATTTCTTATTTAGTTCAGCTTCATGAATTATCACACAAAGTTTTAGATTTCATGGCTTTATATATATATAAATATATATATATATATATGTGTGTGTGTGTGTGTGTGTGAATGCATATGAAGTGTACAAAAATAATAGGTTGCACCATGATATTTCCATACATGGAAAGATTTACATACATGGAAACACATTTCCAACATGTTTTAAGTTATATTTTAAATCCAGTAAGAAACAGAAATCTATCATTTTCTGTTTGCCCATATGAAGCTTTTAATTTGATTATGTTTTTTTTATGACTCTTATGTTCCAAATGTTATATATTGACTTCTTACTCCTCTGTAGTTCTTAGCAGTGTTCAAGTTCAAATTCAAAGCACTCTAAGCTAAAAGCAGAGGTGCACTTGGGCCGCAGCCATAGGGAAGCAACAATGAGTCCCCACAGTGGTAAGAATGAAGTGGCTGGGGTGAATTAAAGGCCAGCCTAATGGCTATCACAGCACGTATGAATTGCTTTACCTGGAAAAAGAGCCAGCGGGTTGCTGTCCTGATCCAGTCAAATTTATTTGCTGTTTGTAACTATTAGAAGCTGCTTCTTACACAGGCTGTTACTTTCCATCTTACCTTTAGTAAGTTTTGGGTAAAACCTTAAATTACAGAGATTTCTTCTTCTAACACAATGAAGGTTTCATTATCACTTTTATGAATGACATTTTAACGTTATATTGTGGTAGCTCTGTTTGCATTCTTTACATTTCAGAAAACTAGTAAGGATTTTGGTGACCACATATGTGGTTACAGTGTACATTTGTACAGTGATAATCCTCAATATTCCTTGTACCTTGTATATGCCTTTATAAACAGTACAAGACCCTCTTTTATTTAACTTGTGGACTCAGAAATTAATGGAAGGAACACAGTATGCAACAACTAATTATTCTATAATAAATCAAATATTTTATTTTTGTATAAAATATATCTTTTGTAGTTGTGTTAAAAATGCTATAGAGCACCAATTACAGTATTATTATGGTGTTTTGTGAATAGATATTTCATTTTATATCTGCAGTAGTTTTACCAGAGAGTCCTACCCCCTACGGGAAAAATGAAACAGAACAAAACAAATCTTTTTCCAGTACATGTATTAAAAAGAACTTTTTTTTAATGATAGTTCTTACAAGAGACAATTTCCCATAACTGAGCCCTCATCCAATAACTTTTTTTTATTTACTTCTTAAAAGCTTAAAGTCTAGACCATTTCTTGCATTTAAGGTAATTTAATATGTCATGGAAGTGCATTGCTAAACTGAAGCCATCTATCATAGGAGATATATTTAATGATACACACAGGCACCAGTTGTGATTATCAATGATTCAATATTGAAGTGAATTTACCTATTAAATATGTTTCGTATAAATCTGCTGCCTTTATTTTGGTCATTACCTTTCATATTGAACTCAGGTGATTTTGCTCATTGTTTCTAGGTGCTATAATGCTAGCAGCTAGCAGCATAACCCGAATTCATTTGACAGAAAGCAAAGTGTTATAGTTAGGAATAAACACTTTTCACTTCATTTTGTCCTTAGAATCTATCAGGCTGAGACCCACAGGCTTTAACGTGACTGCATAGTGTGGAGCAGCAGTGAAACTAAGACATGGTGTGCTTGCTTAGCATTTCATTTAGCTTTGATGTAGATTTGGGTTATACTGAGCCTTTTTTGAAGAATCTAGATTTTATTCTACAAAACCGTATTTCTTTCTATTTTACCTTTTCCAACTCCTTACCTGCCCTGGCGGTTTCCAGGGAACTAATAATTTAGAAGTGTGTTCAGAAGCAAGAAGTTTCTTTTTTAGCTACCTTTTTCTTTCTAATACGAGATTTGCTTTCTTTCTCTTCTACTCTTATGAAAACAACACCTTAAAAAGTGAAAAATAATTTATTCAGTATTCATTTTAGAATTTTATGAGTGTTTTATGACATTCCTCTTTATTCCAGAAACCTTTATATATCAATAGAGTAATATACAAATATTTGCAAGATAACTGCACTTAAGAACATATCTATTTCTTAAATTACTTAAAAATAAAGAAATTATTACTGTTGTGTATCATTGACATTGACCTAATTGTTGACCAAGAATTGCCATTAAAATTAGAATCTCGGATTTAGAAGAAATACAAAGAGGATTTATGGTGATTACTGTTGATGTTGTTTGATTGTGGTTTCAGGAACTTTTGTGGAGCTGAAAGAGACTGAATGCTGTGTTATATGACTTTAAGCAGTTGTTTTAAATGTTGCTAGTAATCTGGGCAGTTTTACTTATTATGAGAGAGAGGCTCTGACATCTTGCGTATGGAGAATCTTTTTTATAATTATAATTTTTATTTTTACGTACATGAGTGTTTTGCCTGCTTGTATTTTAGTCATCCTTGTCATGCAGTGCTTGTGTAGGCCAGAAGGGGTGTCAGATCCCCTGTAACTGATGGTTATTAGCTGCTGTGGGGGTGCCAAATTGGGGTGCTCTGCAAGAGTAATCTGCTCCCTTAATCACTGTGCCATCTCTCTAATACCAAAGGTTTTTTTTTTTCTTTAATTTTTTACGTGTATGCCTGGTGCTCAGGGAAGCTAGAAGATGGTGTTAGATCCATCGAAGCTTGAGTTACTTGTGGTTGTAAACAACCATGCTTGTGTTGGTAACCAAATACCATTTCTATGTAAGAGCATCAAGTGCTTTTAACCACTGAGCCAACTTCCTGTCCTGCCTATGGAGATTCTGACATTCTGATTCAGTAAATATTTACTGGGGAAAAAAAAAAGAAAGAAATGGTGTCAGGCATTCTTTCAAGAAGCGAGTTAGATACTATATCAGGAAAAGATAAGAAGAAAGAGGGATATGAGTGGATCCTAAGAATGGAAGAACTTAAAGCTTATTTAAATTTATTCATCTCATGTATTTGCACACTTCCAAAACAGTCTCAAACATTCCTTTCCAGCTTTCAAATAAGAAGTTAGCAGCAAGCTAAACCTAACTTTATGAATAAAGAAAGAAATGAAAAGTTCAGGTACTTTCTTTTACCCTTCTTGAGAAATTTCCTGATGCTTCTTTGATCACCTTCAACAGATTACACTGATGCAGTTTCTGAACTAAAGAAAATTACTGCTGAAAGATAAAATTGAAACCAGTTGGAATCCAAATGGTGAAAAAAGAGACAATATAACTCTGCTTGTTTCCCATTGAGCTCAGCCAGGAACAAACCAAATTGAGACACTCAGTAATATTTTTATGTTCATCCAGTAAGAGATGAATTGTATAAGAAATTCAAAGTTTGGATCTATGTTTTTTTTAAGAATTCACTTTTCTTCATTATTTCTTCAGTCAATGATTCATAAATAAAACATTACCAAATACTATTATGCCTTCACATTCAACCCTAATTATAATAGAAAGGTAGAAACAAATTCTAAAATTGCACTCAGGTTGATTTACATGTGTGATTATTTAAATGAAGACATATGATAAATTTTTATGAATTATATGAAAATCTATAAGGTATAAGGTATTAAAAAAGACAATTTGTTTGGTTTCAAATGTTTGTGCACTGTAGGACGGACACATGTAAAAACATGAGTAGTATAAATGTGTTTTATTTTATGAAGACTGCTTGAGAAATTGCATTTATCAATCCATAATTATTACCAATAACTTCTAAACACCATTTTCAAATGGATTGTTTAGTGTTTACTACAATTTTCAGTAGCACCAATATTTAGAAAATGGTTTATTTTGAGTTTCTTCTTAGGTAGCCAAGGTTGCACTTGTTGAGGGTGGAAGAAATAAAGAATAAATTGACCACCATGATGTCCATTCAAAAACAAAGGTGATGACTGAATAATTGCTTATTAGGTAACTCTTATGATGTTAGAAGGAAGCTAACAACTGCCTTGACTACAAAGCTCTCTTTCCCTATTGTTTTGCAAACAGCATATCTTATTGGAGTGGTGCCCTGCTCATTCATTTTCTTCTCTTCTATGGTATTCTTCACAATGAAGTTGTAGAGCTTAGCATCTGGAACAGAGGCAGTTTGATTTACAAAGCTTAAAATGTTTACTCCCTGTTACTACAAAGATTATGTTTTATGTATTAGGTACTGGGGAACTTTGCGGGTTCCATTTATTTCCCATAAACTACCTGTGAATCAGGTACCAGTACCATATGATATTAATTATCCAAATATATTTTACCTCAGTATTATAGTGGATTTTGCCATAATACATAAATTTTCACTGTATTGAAACTTTGCCTTTGCCCTAATGTTTTCCTAAAGTACTTTCAAAGACTCTCTTGGTTGATTCTGGGATTGGAGAGGTGTGGTAGTCATGGTCAGAAACCAGACAGCTATCATTTTTTTGTCTTAGGCTTTATCACGCATGTGCCTTCTATGAGCATGTGTTTCTGCATGAACAGCCATATTTTTCCCATTTGGAGGTGTCCCTGACTTAATTTCCTACTCTCTCATTAAAATTATTTTAATAAGTTACACAAACATTAGATTTCCCCAGCTGGGATACACAAGAATGAAATGTATAACCCAATCTGTGCTCTATCTCTAGCATCCAGGCTTTTCTTTCCTTTTCAAGTAATTAAAAGGAGAGAAAAAAAACCCACACAATTCTTCCTACAGAGATCACTGGCCACCAAATTCAGAATTCCAGCTCGTGCAAGTGAGGATACCAAGCCATTTGTAGAAAAACAATGATATCTTTGATTTGATTTATTACTCAGGAATGCAGGTGCAAAGCAGTACTCTTTGGGGTACCAGGAAGAATTCTAATAGGAAAATTAAACCATGTCCTGTGTTCAGCACCCCCAGTGAACCCTGTTATGTCAGGATATTTAGTTATGAACACTGAGAGCTGTGCATGTTGTGGGAAATGCTGGAACCAAGTGGCAAAACAGTTTCTGACCAGATACCTAAGTAATTTAACAATTTTATGCAGTTTTTCACGTTTGTCTCTGGAGACTTCATTTTTCATATGTGCAAAATAAGAATTGTAGTACTGTTATACAATGAATATTTGTGTCTTTCCAAAACTCATTTGTTGAAACTGCTATTAAGTGTTACTGTATTTGGAGATGGGGTCCTCTTAGGAAATAGTTAAAGTTAAATGAAAACATAAAGTAGGATCCTGATTTCTGTGTCTGACACTCTAGCTGTGGTACTTTAATATTAATTCGTTCAGTTTTTACACGGATTATGACATTTAACATACGTTTTCTGAGTAGGTAAGACTGCCAGAAAGATGCCCATTGGTTTATAAAAAACAGGAGGAAAAATGTGGGTAAAGGGACATTCTTTAGCTTAAATAATCCACTTAACATAGGTTAAAAGTTAATGGGAAAAACTTCAACCTCATTTGTCAAATTCTCCTTTGAATTAAGAACCATTCTTTTGTTTGGTTTTAAAATTGCAAGTTGAAACAAAGTTCATTCTTAATACTATAAGGCACATTTCTTTGTCCTCTCTAAAATATATGTTACCTGCCAAGATATTGAGGTCAATTTGAAAATATACAACATTAGCTATGCATGTTGTTATCCATACTGTTCTGCTGACATTTAACAGGGTTCAGTAATTGACTTAATGAACAGGTGTACAAGTATATTAGTTATGCAGATGTTAATTTGCAGTAACATGTGCTTCCTGATTTGGGGGGTTCTTGTATAAACTACAACTAGTAAGATTTGTTCCTTAATTGGGAAATCATTACAAACTGTGTGCATGAGATTCCCACCATTAGTACCATTAGTCTTGTTTTAATGTGCTTTGAACTTCAGGAGCACTCCTGATAATGCCATTCCTATTGCTTCAGGTACGATGCAGGTGTCAGGATGAAATCTAGTTTTCTGTAGGATGCCTCACTGTACAGCTGTTGGCAACACTGAAAGGGGAAACTTCACAGCTGCAGTATGTAGCATGTAAGAGCAGACAGAAATGCAATCTTTTACTGCATATTGCATCAGTTTTCCCTCTCAGGGTTTGGTAAACAAATGTGGTATTCCTCACAAAGACAATTAAAGACCAAACTGTGGTAGCTTAGCAAACTTACTAAACTTTACCTGCATTTTAAAAGTCATTCTATTTGGTCATCATTATTTCTTATACTGTTAGTTTGCCAATTGTCAAAATAGATTGATGCTTTTATTATAATATATTGTGGATTTTATTTCTATGTAGAAAGAATGGAAAATTACAAAGACTAATATATTAAACTCATAGACCAGTCTCCTATAATGAACAGATGATAATAAATACATTAACATTTAGTCATAATTTTTACCTTTGTTCTTAAAGAAACGAAACATTAGGAGTAACATTGAGCCTCCAATGTTCTACCTATTCCAGCATTATTTTTTTGTCCCTAAGGCAAGCATTGCCATTGATCTTCTGAGTGTGTTGTACATGTTTTTGCTTTTATGTACTCCTCTAGAAGCAATATGTAAGATTTCTCTGTTTTAGTTTTAATGGAGATGAATGATGAACTTCTGTGCATGCTGGTTTTCACAGCTTCTAATTTTTCTTTTCTGTGTCATTGTTGGGCTATATCCGTGCTAAAATATTTAGCTATACTGTAGTCATTAACAACTATTGTGTGCTATTCTATTCTATTAGTATAACAAATTTAACCATTCTCTACCCATTGGATATGTGGGTTGTTTCCACTGTTTATACTGCGCATGACATCAATAAACATCCTTATTTCTTAACTATTTGAACCACAAGTTTATTTATAATTTTCATAAGCATACTTTCAAGTATATTAGATGGCAATTAAGAATATTTCTTATTTTTATTTTGCATGTTTGATTGTAATGCCTGCATGTGTTTAAGTGTATCCATGTTGTACAATGCCTAACTAGGTGAGAAGAGGCATCGGATCTCATGGAACTAGAGTTAAAGACAGTGCTGGGAACTGAACCTGATATATCTGTAAGAGCAGCCAGTGCTCTCTCCAGACACTAGATGTCATTTTTATTTTAAGATCGGGGACTTTGGGTACTTTTATTACCACCCTTGGCATAATTTAAATTCTTTATTTCTTTCCATGATTATCAATATCTGTTATTCTGAGATCCTTTTCATAAAATGTCATGTTTTTTGTTTGTTTCTTTTTAAGACAAGATCTTCCTGTAGTCCCAGGGACAGAGACCAGTCTCACCTCTATCTTAACAGAGATCCCTCTGCCTCTGCCTCTCAAGCACTCTCAATCATAAAGGAAAAAAATTATAAAATTATAAAAAATTAATTTATACTTCAATAGCTTATAAATCTCCATGTACTATATGAAATATAGTAATATTCAAAGAGCATTTTGTCTTCGATATGAGTATCTTGATGTAAACTTATCTTTAATAATAGTGCAAATGCCAATATTATTGGCATAATTATTTTCCTACAGGCAGTTTTTGTACTGATTCAACATTATTCTGTTGATTCAACATTATTCTGTTGATTAACAATGCCTGTTTTAGCACTAATATTAATTTAATGTAGGGGTTCTAAGACCCAATATAAATTTTCTGTTGTGCAAATGAAATCGCATTTTTCTGGATGGTTCACTGTGAACTTGAGGACCATAAGGCAGCTATTGACAAACTCAATTCCTGAATTTTTGTATTGAAACTTAAAATGACTCCAGTTCTTTATTAATAAGTTTAGATAATTACAAAATTGATATATCTCATTTTTTAATGTTTGCAAGCATTAGAATCATATGGCCTTACATTATTTTAAGACAATTGATTTTTTTTCTTGGTCTTTTTGAGGCAGGTTCTCCCTGTAGACCCCATTCATGGAACTCACTATGTAGACCAGGCTGTCCCTGAACTCAAAAAGATCCTCCTGCCTCTGCCTCCCAAGTGCTGGGATTAAAGGTATATACCACCACACCCAACTTAAAACAAGTGATATTTATTTTTTTAATATTTTAGTTATTGATTTTATTTTCTGTGTATGAGTGAATTGCCTGAATATATGTAACTGCACCCACATCATTGAGAAATGATTGAAGAAGCCAGAAGAAGGTGTCGAATCCCCTGGCCTTAGAATCACTGACAGTTAGCAGGCATGTTGGTCCTGGGAATCACACCTGGATCTTCTGCAAGAGCAGCCGCTGTTCTTATCCACTGAGCCATCTCTCCAGCCATGACAAGTGATATTTTAAAGTCACTGTGAAAGGCAATTTTTAACATGTGATGGCTTTAATACTATTGAGATATTCATTGTCACACCACTATTGATTGAATTCTTATTTATTTGACTCTTGGAGTTTGATCCGTAAGGAATACTTTTTTATATACTTTTTAAAACAAGATACCCAAAGGCGATAATAGCCACTCATTAATTACAGCTTACCATGGTCAAAGCATGATTGTTTTTTAAAACATCTCTAGTAAATATTTTAGCTTGCTATAATGTTATGATTCTCAAAATGGAAGTACTCACTCATGGAATTCTTAGCACTTTCTAAACTTGGGGATTTAGGCAAGATATATAACAGGTAATACATATACGAATTCAAAATAGAGCTGTGAATTGTAGATATTTAGAATGTCTCATTTTACTTTGAAACATTTTGTTCATTCAAAGAGAAAAGAGCTTAGACTATATTTTAATGAAAAATAATAGCTAAAGTATAAATTAACACTAATGAGCATTAAGTATGCCTGGCTTGGCCAGAAGCCTCTTATTTTATATAATAATATTCATTTGTCCTTCATGTTTCAGCACTTACATCCTGTATGTTCCCATTTAATTAGTTTTCTATAGTGGAATTTAAAGCCTATTGAAATTAAGATAATTTTCTGCACTTCCTCTATAAATGTGTTAAATTCTCTGAATGTGCTTGTTGACATAATTCCAATATGATTCAGATATGGTAGTTTTTTATTGACAATGAAAATGGCTATTGAACTCTCATTTTTTTCATGCATATTTATTAATTTGGAAAAGGCTTAAAATTTGAATAAGTTGAAATAGACTATTGCATTAGAAAGGTACTGAATTCTCTGAAATATCCTTTGATGAACATTTGTGATAGTTTTTAAAGAAATATACCTAATTTCCCTTTCACTAGTAACAATGATAGTGTTGTGGCACTTGGCATCTCGCAGAATCGTAATTTTCAAGAGAATTATTATCTTATCTCTTTTGCCTGTATCAACCCTTCCATTGATCAGTGTGCTAAACTTTAGAACTTTTCAAACTTGTTCTGTAATTGATTTCATGTGTTATTTCTCTACTCAGGTAAGCTAATTTTATATGTTGTATTGTTAAATCAAAAACAATCTTAATATATTTGCAACAATTTTATGTATCCATTAGCATATTGTGAAAATTTACTACACGTTATATCCACCCTTAACAAAAATATACTATGACTGACTGTTGCTTTTTCAATATTAAAAGAGGTAACTCATCTATAATATTTGTTACAAAGATTAGAATGAGTGAAATATTAACCATCATTATCACCATTAAATGAAGTTTTATTTTCCAGGGATAAAGAAAAAAAAACAGCATGATGATCATAGTTGTAAGAAATAGTGATAAAATTTAGCTGCATGGGTTTGTGGACAAGAACATTACTTGATTGAAAAAATGTTAATATTACCTGCCTCACGTGATTCAATGGTCCCATTACCTATGGCTCATAGTTTTTAATTGGAGTACTTGACCACAATGGCAGCTGGGGAGATTCAATGCAATTAGGGACTTAGGGACTTAAATTTATGCTTTATTTTCTTAGCCCATACCCACAGACTTTGGGACTAATGTCTTTTGATGGTGAGCAGGAGGAGCTAAAGCCATCCATTAATGCTGTACCTCCTCACCACCTCAGTCTTTTCAATCATTTGCACTTGGAGAGTTACCTTTTGAAGAGAATCTGTTGTTCTAAGAAAGCAGACAGTGTTTTTGAGACAGTAACTGAGACAAAGTTTACATACTCAAAAGACCATGTCTTTGAGGATCTTTAATTATGTGTATGCAAATGTGTGATACTGTTGTACAACTTACAAATGATTTGTACCTATTCTTCAAAGCAGTCCCAGCAGGGATTTTTCTATTGCAACCTGTTTAGCAGCTAAAGTTACCTTAGGTGCTTTAAAGCAATTTTACTGAATTGAATAAATGTCTAAATTTTAGCATATTTTGGGAGAAATTCATGTCTTCCTATTTCCTCAATTAGTCCACATTAGTGAGATCTTACTATATATTTAATTTCTGTGCTCCTGTAGCTACCTGGTAGAGGAGTAATTAATGTTACACATTAGGTAGAAGCAGCAATTGATTTTTAGTTCTATTTGGCTTATCTTCTGCTTAACTGCTGATATTTAATTTGTAAGGAAACCTCTAAACTGGTCTATATTTTTATGTTTCTCCTCTTCTGAATGAATGAAATAAACACATTTATTGATTTCAGAATCAGCTTTATTAATGTAGTTAATATGCCTTACTAATAGTATTTTGTGTACCTGAATTAGTACCATTATTGCTTATGAATCAACTTTTTTTTCAGGTCAAAAGAATGTAGATGCTGTAGACGAAAACAAGAGTGGTCCTGCAAAGAAGAAAGTGAAGGAATTAAGAGTTTTGGATCCTAAAACAGCCCAGAATCTATGTATGTTGTATTTTCTGCATAGGGGTGGTTGGTGATGGTTTGTTCTATGTATTCAACAAACTCCGAACTCCTTTCAATATATATATATATATATTGCTAGAAACAAGACCCTACGTTAATATAATTTAGATTGCCTTTTCTGCGCCATATTCCAATGTTGAGAAAATTTTGACTGAATATTGTGGAAGCTGTTGAAACTACTGTTAACAAATCTTTAATAGACAGCATATTGAAATATGAGGCAGCACTCAAAATTGCTGTTGCTTATTTTTCCTTCTGCCTAGGTATGGAATTGATTTTTTTTAGAGTATTCTCTAGTCACATTGGGAAAACTCTTTTATTTCTATTCTTTTATGTCTGAAATAATCATAATGTGAGATAGTTATATTGTTAAACCACTGCACTTTTAAACTTATTACTGAACCTTCAAGTCTCAAACTAACAGATGAGTCATTAAATAAGATTTCAATAATGTAACTAGGTACTTAAAGTCATCTTCAGTTAAGCAGACCTCTAACTTATCCTTTGACATACTTTCTCCACTGCACTGAATTCAGAATATTTTTTATCACTCCAGAAGACTGTTAGATTCTGAGGAACACTGTGCATGGGAAATTTCAAGACATCAAGTATTTGTAATTGCACAAAAAATAGCTTAGGATTTTATGAAGAATGAGATTAAAATAAACACGTCCTCATTCTGGAAACAGTAAGAATGTTGCTGTCAAAGAAGCAATCTACTAATCACTTGTAAGATTCTGCAGACTGCTTAAGTGATAGTCCATTTTTCTTCACAAAGTTGGTCTTTAGAACTTTGCTATTTTTTTTGTAAATCATGTGATGTTAATTCCTAATCACTATCTGTCTACTTCATTTAGCTCAGTTTTAGAGCTCTCATTTTTGTTTTTTCTTTCTTTTTTTTTTTTTTTTGGTCTTTTTGAGACAGAGTCTCCCTGTAACCCCATCTAAATTGAAACGTAATATGTAGACCATGCTGGCCTTGAACTCATAGGGATCCTCCTGCCTCTGCCTCTTTTAAAGGTGTGCACTACTGTTCCCTGTCTTTATGCTTAGTATTCACTTGCTTAGACAGTGAGCATTCACTATGTTTACCATCAGTATAATCTTGCAGAGCTTTTCATAGAAAGTACTTCATATATATGCTCAAATTCTGCCTAAAAGAATATATTTATAGTCTTTTTAAAAAATTATTTAAAATTATTAATTATTTGACTGGAATGTGTTGTTGAAAAATACGGTTTGAGTAATTGTGAGAGGTTCTAGGTAAAATTCTTTGAGCTTTTTCAAAATGATGCAAAATATATCCAGTAATGTAAAGATTGACGGGAAGAGATTCAGCACGTGAGGGAACTCATCTTACAGCACATGAATGCAACAGGAATGTAGACTACAGTGATGAATCAGGCATTTTTCTTGCATACTACAGTCACCCTGTCTTATTTTTTGGAGACACATTGCAAAACTTCCAGTGGATGACTGAAAACCCATGAAGTAAAGAACCCTGCCTCTATATCCTGCTATGTTTGCCCCTGTCCATGCCTACAGTAAAGTACCCTTCATAAATTAGACACTGTAAGAGATTAATAGTAATAATACAATTATACCAATATTGCATAATGAAAAGCTGTGTGAATATGGTCTCTCTTCTCTGGGACTATCTTACTGTATTGTAACATTCTTCACCTGATGATATGATAAGATATAAAGAACCTGACAGCTTCTCTTTAGTTTATCTGAATGAACGTCATCACTACTCTGGTGTTTTTGGGCTCATTCCTTAGTATGATCACTACAATGCTTTTAGAGTCAATCTGATAACTCAAAAGAATACTGTGATAGTAATATTTATTTTGACAAATTTTTTAAGTCAACTTAAAAGAGGAATGTTTTGTTTTGCCTCATGATTCTACAGGTTTTATTCCATTACTGGCCCATTTCCTTTGCTTTTTAACCTCAAGGTGATGTAGAACATAATTGTAAGAAAAACATGATGAAGTAAAGCTGCTCCCCTCATTGTGACTAAGAAGCACCAAGCTAGAACGGGAGAGTTCTTGATCCATGCCTTCTAAGCATGCTCCCATTGACCTACTTCTTTCAACCACATCCCATCTTCTAATAACATGTTCAGCTTTGTATTAATAGTATATTCAATTTTGAATTCAACAATGGATTTGTCAAAGCTCTCGTGATCAAGTCACTTTCTAAACTTCACTTCTGAATTTTGCAATTGCAGAGCAAGCATTTAGTATGAAAGTTTGGGGACAGAATAGATATCCAAACCCATGAGAATGATTAAATGATGAAGGAGCAGTTAGTGTACACTTCTCAGATGCAGTGGACAATCCGATGTGTGATACAGAGTGATAGGGCATGTAATTTTATGGTCCTAATCAGAATAATATGCAATAAAAAAAAACTATTTCTCCAACTTTCTAGACTATTATTGAGTGCAGATGGACAAAACCTCAGAAAATAAATCCATTGTTATTTCATTTCGTTGACATTCCTGACAAATACTATGTTGCATACATCTAATAATCTGCCTATTAAAATTTACATTGAATTAAAAAACCCAAATGAGCTAAAAAAATAAAGTTAATCTTGGTCTCTGTGTATATGCTTAATATAAAATGTCTGAGAATATAGTGATGAGCAAACTAAGTAGAGTTTTATTTTGTATATATGTATATATAAGCTGGAAAAATGATAATCTGAGAATACTAAATTATTTTGCCTATATGGCTAGAATAGTCCATCAAATGGAAAAATATTAACTCTATAAAATTATACGATTGACAGAATTTTCATATTTTGAGTCTATATAATAGGAATTGTCTAGTAGGTTTTAAATTTTGATATTATACTGTCTTTAATAAAACCAAATTTTATTTTAGCTATCTTCCTGGGATCTTATCGCATGCCATATGAGGAAATTAAGAACATTATTTTGGAGGTTAATGAAGAGTTGCTCAATGAGGCCTTAATTCAGGTAAATTGGATATCTTTATTTTTAAATACATTTCCCTAGAAATTTTAGAGGGCTACCTTCTCATTGGTGTCACCAAAATTTTTCTCTTATATTTAATAATAAAATTGTCTAGACTTTTTTTGCAACTATGAGGACTAACTCTTTAAGATCCACTCTAATTGTCTTTTGGCATTCATGAGCTACTACACTTTTAAATATAAGTGTATTTTTAGGTATACATTTCACATTTAGTCAGTGATCATGATGAAATCACGTGTATTTTATCATGGCAATGACTCCATTAAATGACGATTTTGTTACCAATATTATGTACAAAAACTTATGTGGTCTAAGGTTAAATATCTTTCTGATTCTCCATAGGTAAGTATGGTATACTAATCTTTTGTTTGTCCTTAACATATGCTGGTTATATCAAGCGCTGTATGTGTACATTTATTTTCTCATTGAATCCTACGTATGTCATGAGATAGCTCTACTGTACTCCTTTTTCAAAAATGGAACCTTCATTTTAGAAAGATTATTCAATATCAGGTATCAGTTTCAAGAATAGCAGAACTGAAATTCAAAACAAGATATCTTATTGATTCCAAAGGCTTTACATTATTCTGCATACTGTGAACTCACTAAAATTTTCTTAGCCTTTGGTTTCTTCAGAAATTACAGGGTCATTCTGCGAAATGAATCAAAGTTCTTTGTAACAAAGGACTACACAAACACACCATATTATTTTAATTATTGATATGTCTGACTTTGCCTGGCTTAATTTTTGGTAAAGCAAAATTGCAAAGATTTTTTTTCAATTTCTTTTGAAGTAGAGTCTAACTCTGCAGCTCCGGTTGTCCTTGAATTCCCTATGTAGAGCAAGCATGCCTGGAAATCCAGATTTATCCACCTGCCCCTAATTTCTTGAGTGCTGTGATTAAAGGCGTGTACCACCATTCCCAGCCTTGTGTTTGTTGTTGCTTAAAAAGGGTTTAGATATTGTAATTTCAGTTCTGCTGTTGTCTTTCTTACTTTCTTTCTTTTGGGGAGGAAGGTCATACACGACCACACCTGGTGTGCCCTTTCGTTTTTAGTCTGTCTTTTTATTTTAATTTTTCAGAAGATGTCAGTTTTTGAGAATATAACACATTTGGCAGTGAGCTTGCTGAGCTGACATGTAGCCCTAGGTTACAATTCCCAGCACCATATGAGGCTTTCTCCTTCTTGTAATCCCATGAATCAGAAGTAGGGCAGAAGTATCAGGAATTAATGGCCAGCATAGGATTTGTGAGACCCAGTTTTAAAAAGAAAACCTATATCATTTAGTGTTACATAACTTTAAGAATTTTGCTATATCCCTCTCCTATGCAATACAAATATTAGAGGACTTCTTTTGAGAATCTGTAATAATGTATTGAATTTTTGTGTACTTCATACAGAAAATTTTAATCATCTCTATACCCTGTCTTCATTCGTACACTCTTTATATTCCAAGTCAAATTTTTATTCTTATTTTTTATTATTTTTTTAAATTTAGTTTTGGTCATATACAAGTTTTTGGTGCATTTGTGTGTGTGTGTGTGTGTGTGTGTGTGTGTATGTGTGTGTGTGTGTGTGTGTGTTTTGACCTGGTCTCTCTAGTCCCAAACCACCTGGAAATCACTGTGTGAACCATGTTGGCTTCTTTTAGAGATCTGCCTGCCTCTGCCTTGGAGGGCTGAGATTAAAGGCTCATTCAACCATGTCTGGCACATATAAGATAATTTGATGGTATGTAGATACCTTCCCCTATTCCCACCTCTCCTTATTGGACCCTGCCCATTTAAAAAAAATATTTATTACTTTTTATTTTATGTGTATGATTGCATTGCTTGCATGTGTGTAAGTGCACACGTGTCATGCATTGCACGCAGAGGTCAGAAGAAGATGTTGGATCCCCTGAAACTGGAGTTAGGATGCTTGTTAGATACCATGTGAGTGCTGGAATTAGAACTTGAGTCCTCTGCAAGAACAACCAGTGCTTTTACCACTGATCCATCTCTTCAGCCCCCTTCTCCTTGCTCCCTGCCCAGTTCAATGTATTAGATCATATATGTATATAATAAGGCCTGTAGAATCTAATTTGTGTCTATGAATGTCCTTCACTGTGGATCCATCCACTAGATCTGGTTAATCTACCAAGAGCCATATGCTTAAAAGAAACTCTCTCTGCCCCTACCAGCAGTAATCAGTTGCTGCAGTTCCCTTAGGTGGGGTTGGAGCTTCTTACCCACTGCTTCATATATATGTTGGTATTTCTTTTCTGGTTTGAACTATCATTGGACTTGTACATGCTGTCACCATTGTTGTGAGTCATATGATTAACTGCCCAGCTCTCCAGAAAACTGTTTTCTGGTGGTCATCTGCCAACTCTGACTTTAACAATCTTTCAGCCCCCCTCTTACACAATAATCCCTATAAATTGGGAGGACAGAAGTTTGATATAGGTGTCTTAATCAAGGATAAGCAGTCTACAACCTTTTGGTCACTGCACATTGGCCACTTGTGGAAAACCAGTATTTTGTCTTATGAGTTGTTAATGTTCCTAAGTCTGATATCAATATCAAGTAGGGGCACCATTCTAGGAAATATACTGTAAATCCAATTAAAAACTAGTCGGTTATTCATATAATATTTGTGCCAATATTTTATGGTGAGCATATCTTGCCAGGCAACTTGTTACTGTAAGTCACAGGATTCACAGCAGGGTAAAGATGATTATTTTTTACCTTCCAGTAGTTTACATAGCAATTTCCAGCAGTAGAGATGAGGCTCTGAACTCATCTCCTGGTTGATTTTTCCTTGTTTATTAGCTCATGTACATAGTCTCTTAGCAACGAGTTCTGGTGGATAACCAAGAGCAGGTACAATAGTCAGTATTGTTTGAGGGTCTGTGAGACCCCTGGTCAACTGCTTCTTGAGAGGGAGTCCATTCCTGACATGGGTTTTTTGTTTTGTTTTGTTTTGTTTTGTTTTAGTTTGGTCCTTATTTTTTTGGCCTCTGGAAAGGGTAATGTCCCTCTTTTATAGGATAAATCCTTTGAATCTCTTTTTCTGATGTATATGCTTTAAGACGCTTCTTTAGTAGTGTGTTTCAGTATGGCTTTTTAAAAGATCTTTACTGTTATTTATCCATCCATACACTTCCTCTCCTGTCCTACCCTCTCGTTCCCCATCACCTTTAACGTTTCATAGTCTAATGTTCTACTTTCCCTTTGTATGTCACTGCTTTTTTACTACCTGTCCCAAGAAGCCTTCCCTCTACCCACCCATGGTTGTTTATTAGGTTCTTGACATCTCTGAATTTTCAAACTGAAATCCTCATATTTAAGATTTCAAAGCTTGCATCCAGCTATGAGAGAGAACATGTGATGGTTGTCTTTCTGAGTCAGGGTTACATCAGATTTTTTTTCTAGTTCTTTCCATTTCCCTGTGAATTTCACAATTTCGGGTTTTTGAGTTGAATAGCATTCTTTTGTGCATATTTATAGCACCTTCATTATCTGTTTATCAGTTAATGAACATCTAGGTTTTCTTCCACATACTGGCTATTATGAAAGGGAAGTAATGAACATGGATGAACAGGTATTTCTGCATTAGTTTATAGAGACTTTTTAGTGTATGCCCAAGAGTAGTATGGCTGGATCTCATGGTAGATCAAGTTCAAGTTTTGCAAGGAATCCGTACGCTGATTTCTGTAGTCCTTGCACCAGTTTGCACTCCCAGCAGCAGTGGGTAATAGTTCCTTCCCCTTTACCATATACTCATCTGCAATTATCATTGTTTTGTTTTTGAAAGGGGTACGATAAAATCTCAAAATGGTTTTAGTCTACACTTCCCTGATGACTAAACATGTTAGACATTTGAAAAATATTTCTCAGCCATTTCTTTCATCTTTAGAGAACTTCATATTCAGCTCCTTTCCCACTTTTGAATTGAGTTGTTTAATTTTTTTAGTTGTTTAGTTTTTTGAGTTATTTGTAATATTACAGATATTAATCCTCAATCAAAGCTATAGCTGGTAAAGAATGCTTTCCCATTATGTAGGTCACATCTTCACTGGAATAATGGGGTCCTTTGATGTACAAAAGCTTTTTATTTGCATGCGGTTCCATTTGTCAACTTTTGGTAAAGTCGACTTTCAATCCTTTCGGAAGTACAAGATTGAGATCCTCATTTAGGAAGACCCCTTACATACAGCCAGTTTTCAAAATGTGCATGTCAGTGAGTTTTAGTTGTTTCGTGTTATTTAATAGTATACACCACACACACACACACACACACACACACACACACACACACACACACATTTAATTGGTTAAATCAAGTTCATTTGAGAGGCATGAATTACAGTTTTGATATAATAGTAAATTTTGCTGACCGTTTTTTTTTTTCGTTTGCCACTTTTATCTGGTCCATTTTGCAAACAGAATATCTATATTTAAAATAATGTTGCACTAGATATTGCATTGTATTTTGGAAAGGTGAGTGATAAAGAAGAAAATTTAGATCCTACTTGGCGACTTTGTGCTTTTGTATATTTCCTCCATGCTGAATGTTGGTTGACTTGGACCTATCTCATGTATTCTTATGTTGAAACCTATATACTTTGCTAACATTTTATATTTTCTCAAAATATTTGTCAGTTGCCCTTTTTCTCCTTTGTTCTGTCAGATTTTTTTTAAAGATTATTTTTAATTGTGTATTTGTGTGCATCCCTGTGTTGGTATGTGCAAGTGCTTTTGGAGGCCACAAGCACTGACTTCCTCTGGAGCTGGAGTTTCAGGTGATTGGGAACCATCGGACACGGGTACTAGGACCCAAATTCTGGTCCTCTGCAAGAGAAGTCAGAATTGTTTTCGACTGAATAATTTTACAGCCTGCACCTTCTGTGGTTTTTTTTTTCAGTGTTTTCTATTTGCTAGGGCCCCTTTAAAAGTACAGCTTTCTCTTTATGTCACAGAGAAACTTTTCTCTCATTGCCTACCCTGCTCAATCAAAACCAATTCTCTCCTTTTTGCCTATGGAAAAATAGCATGTATATTATATTCATAATTGAGTGAGATACAAATTATTAGTTAAATGAGTTAATTTAGTCACCCAAGTTATTAAGGTAATATTGCTATTACCTACATGAATCAAATGCCTGAGGAAATTCTGTTAAAGAAGGATGCTCCTCCCGTCACACTGACACTTTGCAATTCACCCAAAAGACTACGTCTTTCATACAGAATAGACTAGAATCACCTGCACCTCTTTTACCCTCCCATATCAGAAATTTTTGCTTCAGTGGTGCAAAAGTAACGTCAATTTCACATTCATATGAGGTGTTTACCACTTATGTCTAATTATCATGTAGCACATCAATAATGCATAGCATTAAATATGTATCATCAGATTAACTTTGTTGTAAGTTCTGTTTGATTATAGTGCTAAACTCCATCCATGAATAATCACAGTTTGTTGCTCATGCAGCATGCTTGTCTCTTCATGACAACAAAAACAACAAAAAACAATTAAGCATTCATTATTTCCTAAAGACTTGAATTAACACCAGTATTATGTCTCCTGGTATGGGCCAATAAACTCTTCCTTACCAGCCTGATAATACATTGTACGTACTTGGCAGGATAAATATCTTACAAAAAATCATTTATTTAATCATCATGATAAAGTTAAAATGTTAATATTTATTAAATGCTGAGCTCCTGTATCACTGTTCCCCCAACATTTCCATATATCTAGATTATAGTTAGAAATTGAGATCATGATTTGTAAGAAATTGAAATGTCCTATAATTCTTTCTATAACACATTGAAACAGTTAAAATCACACTATATTCTGAGGTTGTTGAGGAACTTTACATTACATTAATATATTTAGTTAATTATATTAATATATGTCATGATAACTTAGTTCTGAGCAATGTGTAGTCGATTTAGTTGATTTGTAACATCATTATTCCAGCTTTGAAAAGCTCTTTCAGTGTTATTTATTTTCATAAATTGAGAAAAATTAAAACCAATGTTTTGTAGGTTTTCTTTTCTTAAAAAAAGAATTATGTATATTAGATACTTATAGAGCATTAGCAAAGACGTGAAAGCAGTGGTTTCAAAAAGTTAATTCAAATTCAGATGAAAAAATTAAAATATGCCTCATTTGAGATAATTAGTGCTTGCAAATATTTCTTAAAGATTGAAAGAAAGGTATTGACAGAGAGTTATCCAGAGAAAATGTATACTCATATTTATCAGACATATGTAAAAGTGTTCCATTAAGAAGGTACTGTACTATTTCAGAAAATTTTCAAAGAAATGATAGTTTAGTATATGTGGAAAGATTCAGAGGATTTTGAGAATGGATATGTAAAATATTGCATCTTTCTTTTAATATAGTTCTAATTATTATTAACATTTCATTTAATTAAAAATATAGACCACAAACCAAAATAATATTAACAGTACTTCTGCCATTGATACTAATACAGTAATAAATATTTTTGTAACACATTACAGTAGTGACAGGTACCTCCCAACAATGTTTGTACTCATGACTACTTCAGAATTAAAGTGCTTATTAGGCCTGCCATGAGATTATATTTTAAGGCTTTAATCAAGAAGCACATCTATTAGTATATCACAGTTTACTTTTGTAAATATGTTGACACTTATTCCAATATAATTGATTTCTTTAATAATCATATTTATTTTATTTTATTATGAGAAGGAATCCAAACATGAAAGAAGTCCTTGAGTCTGCCAACAAGACTGTGATCTGATATATATTAATGTAATTTCCTTCGAACTAGAGTTTGAGGTACTAATAAAATTCAATAAGGTATTTAAAATGGAATGGTGGCTAATGGCTTGAGGGATATGGAGTATAGTATCTTTATTGTCTACATATAATGATGAATTAGTATAGGGCATTATAATTTATTAATAGGAAGGCATAGATGATTAGTAAAATGGTTGAGATCATATTCCAGAAACAGATTACAAACTAATGATTTACCACCTTCCCCTCCCTCTTATTCCTTTCCCCTCCTCTCTCTTTCTCTCTCTCTCTTTAAAATGTTGTATTTGTGCTTTCCAATATATTTATTGTAATGTTTTAGTTATAAAATATTTGTACCACTGTCAGAAAGAAACAAACCAGGTAGGAGAAAACAATCTAAGACAAAAGACAAAATATTGACATGTGATATTACATTAGAATATGTTATTCAGTGTGAGAATTGAGATTAGGACTAAAAACAAGAAGACTGAGTCATTTGCAATGCACTGATTATTAGAGTATGAAAGTACTGAAAAGAGGCTCCTACTGAAAAAAGTGGTGACAAATAGAAGTTTAAAGATAGTATTTCTATACACCACATATGGTGATGTGTGAAGCAGTGTGTGTTGCTGGAGAAAGGACAGTAAAAGGAGAGTGTAGATCAGGCCAGTAAATATCACAACATTGCCACATAGAGATTTTAAGAAGTGATAAGGAGAATGGTATCATGGGAAACATACCTCCTTTCATATTTTCCTAAACTGATACATAAAATCATAAAAATACATCATGGTAATAAAGTACTATTTAATATTTTCTTATATAATAAGTATGTGTAATGTGTGATATTTAAAACCTGTTAAACATATCTCTTCATATATTTGTCATATTACCGTAAAAAACTTTCAACATTCTGAATTCTTACCAGTTTTTGACATGTACATTATCTCTTTTCCCTGATCAGCCTACTGTGTAGGGACCCTCTTTTGAGGCATCCAAGTTGTTATTTTGTAGGTATTTCTTAAAATATTCCAAACTTCATGACAGATACCTGTGCTTATGTTGTGTCTTTTGGTCTTCTTCTCCCTTAAATGTCCATTCAAGGAACATTTGCATTCATGTAAGTGATGGATCTATCTGGTGTTTGATTTGCTGCTCTATTATCACCTGCCTCCTTTTCTCTGACTTTTCCTTCTTTGTTCTCTGCTTTCCTTGATTCCACCCTTCCTCTCATTTTAAACGCAGTCTTTATTTAATAGAAGGCTGACATTGTTACCCATATGAAACGCATCTCAAGACTCCCTCCTCTAAAAGTACAAACCGTACTGACACTTGCATAGACGCTGTCTCCCTGCAGTACATGAACAACAACATATCTGCTTTCCACCCACTCCGAACCCTAGTTATGTCCTGGCGGGATTATGGTTTTGAAACACAGCTGAATATCTAATAGAATTCTATATGTGAGACATAAAATCAACATGATTTTTTCCCAAATGTAATGTTACATTTCAAAGTAGATTATATGATCTGTATAACAACTCATTCTTGAATACTGACAAAATGATTAGAGTGAATCAAAGGCCATACAATCCATCCCCTGCATTACAGACAATGGTACACCTAAGTCATCAGAGACAGATGGGTATCTATTGATTCTGCAAGGGAAAGAGATTCTTCAACTTCCCCCAATTAACCAGTTCTAGAGTATAATTATTCTTATAGTCAGGAAGTTCATGCATGTGTAATAGTAGAGCTCGTTTTTGTCTCCTCAATCCATCTTTGTAATCATTGATCTATTTATGTAGCTATCGACCATCTGTATTTTATGCAGGCTTATGAGTCTGCATGTGTTTGTGCACTTTATAGGAGTTGATGCCTTTAGAAGACTACAAGTACATCAATTAAGGCTGTAATGGCATTAGTATTGGAGAGTTTGAAAATATTTTTCCTTAACTAACAACTTGTATTCACCATGTTCATGGTCGTAATTCTTTAGGTAAAACAAAACATTAGCAATGACAGCAACAGTCATAAGACATTTGTTTTTTTCCCAATTAAGAGAAATAGCTATTTTATGATGTTATTGTATCTATTCATGAGATGATATTGGTCTTTTGTCATCTTTTGCTTCTACCTTTTTAAAGGTAGAATTTTTAAATGCATATTCTTGTCTGTCCTGACAGAATTTTTTCACTACTATTTGCTAATTTCATTCTTTTGCTCAGATGAATCTACTTCAGAAAAAATATTGTGGCTTCTCATTTCATTCCTTTTCATGTTGCTTTTTAAAGAATGGACTGTTTTATGTGTTACAGTCACTGGTTATATTCTTATTTGCAAGGAAAGAAAAAATTGCTTTAATTAATCATTTTTATATTAATCAAATAATATTTTTAAATTCTAACAATGAGGCTATTTATACTTTGAATTAAAGCATAGCTCCTACTGATACTTGTGCAAGATATAGCCTTAATGTACATTGTTTTTGCTGTCTTGTCCCCTTTTTACTACAGAGAAGCTGTGTTACAATTTCCGGTATTTCATGCTATTGGTCCATTTGGTCCTTTTTAACTGACATGATGTTCAGAGCAGAACAGTAATTATCTTGCCAATGTAAACTTTCATTTTTTTGTTTCTGTTTTCCTTCACATAAACCTCAGGAACTGTACCCTACCTTAAAAATGAAAAGCAAATATAGCTTAGTACTACATTATAGGAGGTTATAATCCTACTTTTAGCCAAAAAGCAATAGATCCTTAGCCTAATGATATCTGGTTCTAATAGCACAGGCCCCAGTGTCCTTGATGGAATTAACTAAAAATGAGAAAGAACAATTATGCCTTTTCCCTACGTGATTCCTACTCCTTTTTAAAATATATAAAATGGATTCAATTCCAAAGACGTTTGGTTAGTCATAGATTTAACAAATCAAATAGTAACACTTTTTATAGAAACACTTTCTATTATGTTTTAAGGGTGGCAGTCAAAACTTTTTCATGCAAAAGGTCAATTATTCACACCAGGTTTCTATTTTAGTTCTTCATCTTCAAGGTAAAGTAGAAATTTACCTAGTCTTTACATCTTTTAAGGACATATGATAATTATAATTTAATCTAAAGTAGTATTATTAGTATTCTGTGGCATATTTAACATAATATATAAGTAATCTCTTTAAAATACTGTAAAGAGCTAGTAAAGAAGGAACACCTATGGGACTTTTAATTCTTTTTCTAAACTTTCTGGTAGAAACTTTCATTCATTATCTTATATATACACCTTTTGTAGGTCTTAAACATTATACAGTACATATATTTTAGTACCTGGTAAGTGACCACACAGAAGACATATTTTCTCACCTTGGACACTGTGATATTATGGGCGGTAGATTGTAGGATTCCAACTTCAAGATGTCAGTAGCAACATTCACTGCCACTTGCGACTCCAGACTTTGACTATGGATCCTAGGGAGCAAAACTTCCTCCAGTTGTAAATTGTTGTTCTGTGAATCACATTTCCTTTTGAGAAAAGTTTCAGAATTTGATAATTTTCCTAATCTTTGCTTTTATTTCTGATCGTTATTGCAATCCTGATGGCATTGTTTTCGTACATTTGATTAGTGTAGATGAAAATCATACTACTATTCCTTGGATTTAAAAAATATGCTTTTGATTCTGACAGAATGAATTATCTATAAGTTTCAAATAGACCTAGTCAGACGTTGTTTAAATTAAATGTCATAGTTATTTAGAGTTGTGAGTATACATAATAATACTATTGTGAGTTAGCTTGTTCGCATTTTTGTTGTTTTTTAATAAAACTGAATAATGTTGAACTATTTCCATTATGCATTTACCCTAAAGCATGGCAGATGAGTGTAATAAACTCCACCTAATTTGAGATCACAGCGCAATTCAAATGGTGCTTATTTTATTTTATTTTTTCAAAGCTCCCATTGCTTGTCTTGTGTTTTTCACTGGTCTTTACATGAATGACTGAGTTGAGAATATTTTTGGACAAGAATAAATAGTATCCACCAAAGAGCTACCACCTAGATATGTTGTACAATGTCTACTGTTGGAGTGCCTGTGCTAGGTGCTGGCAAGAGGGACAGAGGTTCCCCGCCGTGAGGGGATGAGAGGCATGGAGTCA
The DNA here is from genome assembly GCA_035773235.1 of Eospalax fontanierii. NCBI lineage: Eukaryota > Metazoa > Chordata > Mammalia > Rodentia > Spalacidae > Eospalax > Eospalax fontanierii. The sequence continues at coordinate 84,765,719 of CM069525.1, forward strand.
GAACACAGACACCAGGAGCTGGGTGAAAGCATGTGAAGGGCAAGCCACAGCTACCTCATTTATTCAAGGAAGTGCAAGGGGTTTTATGAGTTTGGTTAGCGAGTCACCCTATGGGGTAGTTCCCAACTGCAGCCAATAGTAATCGGTCTCTGGATGGATCATCTCTGTGCAGGTTCTCTCCAGTTGCAAGGCAGGAGCTGTTGTTATGCCTGGCTGGAGGGAGCCGCCTGTTAATCTTCATAGCATGTGACCTGGCTAAGGCCCACACTGCATTATGCCTTACAGTCTATTACTAAGGATCAGAGTAGAAATTCCATTACAATTTAAAAAGTCTTCTAAGAAATTATATATGAATTGGTTGACACTTGTGATTGTGCTGTATAATAAGTATATAATAAGGTATCAAGGAAGAAGTACTTACGGTTATTGAATGCAAAAACTGAAATATTGAATTCTATGTTTGTACTAACATGCCACCTTTAGTTAATTGAAAATGTTGTTCAGCTCTTAATAGACCGTGTATTTATAAATGCCCCTAAAAACCAGTGGGAGGGTTTCCATGAAGAAGGGTGTATAAGTGTGATTATGATGTCCTGTATTAAATGCACAAAAATTCATTAAAAATATAAAAAGAAATTCCTTTTGTGGGAAAAAAAAATATTCCCCCCGCCCTGGTGGGCAACAAGCATGTCCATTATTCCCTGACTTGAAATGAGGAACTGATCACATTCATCCTGCCTCTTGTAGTGCCAGGATTGTTTGAAGTATAATCAAAATGAACAAGGCAGGAAAGTAAATGTGATTTGGTTTCCCTTATTTTCTTTGATTTTAGGATTTGGCTATAGAGTTGAAACTTTAGTTGCTTCTTAGGAAAAGTGAACAGGATGTTTACTTTTCTTCCTTGGGTGCCAGTGCTGATTGCCGATATTGCAGTATCTACTTTTCTGTGGTTAATACTTACAATAATGTTTTCATTAAAGTGGGAAAATAGAGGGGGAGAAAGACATTATGCTTTAGATTCTACTCTGTCATTCCTAGTATGACCTTGGGCCTGTAACACAAGGAATAAGGGACTTGTTTCTTAAAGTCCTTGCCAATTCAAGGCACAAAATATATTCTTAAAAATAAGCTTATGTTGAAAACTTAGTATGTGCATATGCTAAAGCCTCAGTAACCTATAAAATCCTAAATAAGTGATGTCTGAATGTATGCAGTTCTCTATTTGGCCCTAATTTCTGCCCTTTCATAGTTATTTATCTAAAATTAATAAAATTTCACTTAAATATTAAACTGTTACTTAATAGACTATCTAAAAACTAGATCTTTACTTTTTATCCTTCTCCCAAGTAAAGGCCTGCCTCCTGGATTTTTGTTCCTTTTTTTTTTCATTTAGTCTGCCTGAGCCTCAGTTCTGCTTAGAAATTCTTAATCATCTTCAGCCACAATTTTTACTCCAATTCAGATAAGCTATACTGATCCTTCCTTACTTTGATAGTGCCTATAGTATTTTCTACCTAGCCTTTTTGTCTATAGACTGTCTCCAATCTAGTGCATCTTACCTGTTTTAAATAGGTTTTCCTTTTGTCCTCATCAACTGCTTTTCTTACTTGACATGAAATAACACTAATTCCTACCGCCTTTTGTTTGGTTTTCATGTTGTAATGGATCTCTAAATAATTTCAAATATTATGTTCATTTCTGAGTATTGACTTTGAACAATCTGCAGATGATATGCCTTGCCTGCCTCTATGCATTGTATATTTCTCTGTCCTTTAGACATCATTGATAACTCTCAAAAAATGTTGCAAATATATCTTTCTAAATACACTTACAAATTTCCATAACAGGCTTGGGATTGCCTGCATTCTTCTTCTGCTTGTTTCTACTGTGATATTCATAACTATTTGGAATAGTATTTGAAAATGTTTATGGAATAAAAAGCTGACATTTTGAAGTGTGCCTGTTTTATTCTTTGCTTTGGTCATTCTTTAAAGTTCCTTCAGAACTAGTCATACTTGTAATCTAGTCACATGTTTTTCACAGTCAGGTAGCATCAAAAGTGAAAATTTCTCTCTCTCTCTCTCTCTCTCTCTCTCTCTCTCTCTCTGTCTCTCTTTCTCTCTTGCTCACCATCTCTCTCACTCCTGCTCTCCCACCCTCTTGCTTGATTATTTTCTTGCTCTCTCTCATCTAGTATAAGATCTGAGCCAATACAATGTTAGGGAAGGTATTCTCACCTCACTTAAAGTAATCTGGATTATCTCACACAGAAATGCCCAGAAACTTGTCTCTTCAGTGATTCTAGATCCTGTCAAGTTGACAAGTCAATATTAATCGTCAGAAGTCAGAGGTACTGACTTCTCTGAATGTTCATTTGCATTTATAGATGAAGTTTTCCTAGTCTACACAGTTGACCTAAGATTTAGCATTTTATTTTGGCAGTGTGGTTTAACCAAGTGGTTTATAGGGGGGCTTCCATTAGCCTAAATACTTGCAAGTAATGTTTTTGTCATACTAAATAAAGGGAGTAGTCATTAAGTTGACAACATGTAATAATTTTAAAAATGAAGAACAAAACTACTTGAGATGAAGCAAATGTTTTTTGCTAATGAAAAAATACTGTTTTCTGCTCAGTGCAGTAGTTATTTGCTACACTTATGAAGGATATTTGAAGTAGTGTAGTATTGATACTACACTACATGCGGTTTGTCCTCTTTGAATAGGAGCAGTCACATGTCAAGAAAACAATTCAGATTTCCTAAAATGAATTTTGAGAGAGTTTGTCAGTCTTCTTACTTAGACCTCAGACATATAGACTTCTCTTTGGTTTTATGCCAAGGCTGTCTCAGAAGAAATAATATGTCAATTATGGTGAAGTAGACAAGCTTTCAGGAGACATATAAATAGTTGGTGACTGGGTGTGCTATCACATAACAGAAACCAATTGGAGTGGGACTAAATCTGAAGTAAAGTTAGAACTTTCAAAAACTTTAAACTATGCTTAACCAATCATAGTATAACAAAAATATTTGGCTACAGCATTAGTCACTGTTCTGTTGCTATGATAAACACCATGAACAAAACAGCTTATAGAAAGAAAAGCGTATTAGGCTTAAGGTTCCAGAGATATAGGAGTCCATTGTGGTAGGGAAGCATGGCAGTAGGAGTCAGCCTAAGCAGAAAGCTGAGCACTCCCATCAATAAGGAGGCACAGGAAGCAGAAAGAGACAAACTCAAATTGAACAAGGCTAAAGTTCCCCTCTTCTCCCCACCCCGTGGCATGCTTCTTTTAGCAAGGTCATAGCTCCTAAACCTTTCTAATAGTGTAACCAACTGACCAAATGTTCAAATACTTGGTGTCAATGGGGGAACTTTCATTCAAACCACCAGTTTCCTTATATAATACACTATGTAGTTAGCATCATATTATATAGGATTTGGTAAGGGCATGTATTTCAAATACTCAGTACATGTAACATATTATTATTGTTTTCCATTTGTTGGTACAGTGGCAGATGAATTAACTAGCTGAATGTTTATAAATAAAGATGACCACATTTTATTAGCTGAGAATACCTGTTCAAAATCATGTGGTTGTCTCTTATTTTAAAACTTATGTGAATATGTATGAGATCCGAAACTAAGATTAAATCAATAGGAATTCTGTAAAAGATGGCCTATTGGCAATGAGCAGAAATTTTCTTATATTCTTTTTCAATATTTGTGTATCTTTTTACCAACTAATGGTTTTCTGAACTAGTGGTTCTATGCGGGGGGACAAGAGCCAGCATTATTTAGGTCAGTTAATAATTATTTTATCATAGTCTAATATGTTGATAGTTAGGCTCCACAGAAACATTGGAAATTTCTGAGTAAAACGAGAGCTTTGTTCCATCACCACTTGACTGGATATGTATTTTGGATCAATTAAAATGGATGTCACTTTTAGGCTACCTTTGGTTTTATAAGAGCATAAATGGCTTTTTTGAAAGTTGTAGTCTTCCAGTGACATAATATCTAATCGTTAATGTGGTGGCAATCACATAGGAGGCAACATGGGTGAAAAATAATGAGAGAACCAGGTTTTGATATCAACTGTGTTTTCGTTTTAAGTCTAAGAACAAAGAAAAACACAAATATGCTTTAAGAGCCTTAAATATACATACATACATACATACAGGCGTATACATTATTTTAGCTATATTTCATAAGAAAGTATGGAAAATATTATTAACTATTATTAATAATAGTTAAGAAATTTAATATTCTACTCAAGCAAATTGAAGAAAGGTGTGCTAAAATGACAGAAATTTAAGGAAGTCTTTGACTAAAACCATCTTATATAAATTAATATGCATATTTATCAGCACAATTCTAAATAATTCTGTTACTTATCCATGTATTCATCTGTCGCTAGCCAAAAAGAGTGTGATGATTTATTTTTTAAAAGAATCATTAGCCCCATTCCATTTATATGTTAAATGTTAGACTTAAGCAGAGTTAACTTAACTCAGCTCTCTACTACAAAAGTTACTTAATGAGATATAAGACAGGAAAAAAAGAAAGGTTATATTTTGTTAAGAAAGAAAGGGCAGTATTGTTCAATACCTTTACTTAAGTAACCTTTACATGTGCAATTAACATTTAAAAGAAAGGTTTGGAAGCATTATAGAGTATTTGCATGAATGAAAAAATTCTTAAAAGCCTATCGTCTGTTAGGATAAATTCCTTGAAATAACTGACAATTATCAAGAAGTAAATTTGTGATACGTAAAAGATGAGGAAACCTTCTCATTTCATGACATACCTACTGTTTTCTATTTTGTTGTTTTCCTAGTAAATTTTAGTCCTTTGAAATTTTCTGGCATGAAAATTTCATACTGATCTTCAATTGATCTTTCAAATACAATATCTGAAATATTTGTGAAAAAATATGGTATTAAGCACCAACATGGGAAGATGTGAAAGGGCATGTGCTTTGAAATACAGCTTGTCAGCTAACAACTTATCTACTATATTTTAATACTGTTTTTGGTTGTAGCTTCTGTTACTATGAACAACTTTTCACCTGTAGCATGTACAAAAGTTATCTGAACTATTAACCCACCTTTGCAATTTATTTACAGACCAGAAGGAGTTTTAATGTCATTGAAATAATAAATTCAAGAGCTTTTTAAGCACAGAGACCTTGGAATGTGAATTCTATGAAACCAGCCTGATTTACTTCAGTTTTCCTCTATTTTCTTGATAATTCTTCCTGACTACTGCTCAAGGACACCACTTCTTCTGTGTTGGATTTCTAGCCACCTCAGCAATTGGCTTGTACATTACCCAAATGAGTGTTGTCACTTCCATATAGCAACTGAGAGTGATTTTCTCCACTTCCCTTTTACAACTTTCACCCTAGGGGCAAATGTGTATGGTAAGACCTAAAGAAAGAATTCACCTAGCTAGGTGCAGAATGTGTGTGTTCTATGGAAAATCATGGACATGTGACTTTCTCTTCCCTCTTTTTTTGTTGGGGGGAGGTGAAGATGGGAATCAAACCTAATATATCAGGCATTTTAAACACATGCTATGCCAATGTTCTCTACTCAGTATGGTCTTCTTTTCAAATGCTCTGTTAACAGGCATATCAAAGCCATGTTCCTTACAAAACTCTGCCTCTCCAGGATTGAGAGGTGTTAGCATTTTCGGAGTCTGTAGGCTAGGCCTCGAAGACACATTCAAGAACTAATACACTGTATTCTAAATCACTCTAACCTTTCCCTTATTAGAGGATTTCTGGACTCTGTCTACTTGCTGCTGGCTTTCCTTCCCTTGAGAGAAATTTCTTTCAGGAGGCTCCTTAATTTACAACACAGATAGATTTCAAGCTGGTTCTTAGGATCGTACATAGCAATATCAAAACATGCCTTGAACCCTTACATAGTTTTCATTTTCATTTTTGATACTCTTTTGTGAGTAGGGGAAGAGAATGGAAGCAAATAAATATGATCGTATCTTTCTGTCTCTTGTGTCTGCTTAGCCTTCATCTTGTATTGAGAACTTCATCAGCATTAAAACTAATCTTTGGATACAAAGTTTGCCATAGTTATAAAAGCAAAAGATACCTGTCGGCATTGGTTGTGATGATTTTGCAACTTGGCTCTTGCTGAGTGTTGACTTCTTGAAGCAGTCTACACAGCAGTAACAATCTGCATTTGCCATGTGTTTAAGTGTCTTTGTGATCATTATTCACAAGAACAACCTACAAAATAGTACTAATGATGAAAACTAAGATATCCAAAGTCACAATATGCCCCTAGACCACTTAACATTAAAAATATTTCATATAGCTTTACAGACACAGAATACATATGTCATCTTCCACTAAGGAACCTGTATTCATAACATGAGTCAACAGGTAATATATAGGTAATGGTGAAATAAAATATCAACAACAATTTTCACATGCGGAGTTAAATTCCATTTTAGGCTTGATTTTGTTCATCAAAATTATTTTCACAGGTAGAACTTAAAATCAAAATGGAGAGTTTTAAATATGCTGAATTTAATCATTTCATAATTTTAATAATGTTTTAATCTTTCTAATTTACTTTCACTACAGTGAAGAGTATTCATGTTACCAAAGTACATCTTTGTTCTCTCTAATGGCATACTTTCCAAAAGAAAAAACAAATACAAAACACCCATAGGAACATTTTAAAACTTACCAAATTTAATAAATTCAAAACATTTTAATAAGAAGTGAGGTATATACTCAGTGGTAGAGCGCATTTTCCTCACACATAGAGGCTCTGGGTCTCTTGTTCAGCACTACCAAACATTTTTTTTTATTGTTAAAGAATGGAAATAAGTCACCTTCGCGATGACTTATCATTTATTTCTATTAAAAATGATTTTATTAATGAATGAAAATAGATACACTTGATTGGTTTCAATATATTTCTTTTATATTAAAGGGTACAATGTTTTTATTTTCACTTAGTTTATTTTTACTTGGAGAGGGAAGGTTGTTTTCCTTTAAGGGTGTGATGCTAGATACGTTAAGCAAAGAATATTTAGGGATGCAAACTTTCCCTGATAGAGTACATGAAATCAAGCAGAGGGGACACTAAGAGGTGTTAAGACAGGAGATGGATTCTAAATATGATCCACATATATTGTATGAATTGTGCTAAAATACATGAAAATTCTAAGCAGTAAGAATTTTCAAAGGGCACAACGTTTTAAAATTTGAAGTATTCAATGGATATCATTATATGTCAAAAATTTAATGGAAAGATAAAATTGAGTGGCAGCAGAGAAAAGGTAAGTCGAGAGAGTAAAACAGCACTTACAGCAGGGCATAGTATGCTTGTTTTCCCTGTGATTTGAGTTACAATGAGTCTACTTATTTTTTTTCCGTCTTTTTTCACTGTGAGACAAAGCCTTACTATGTGGCCCAGGCTTTCCACAACAAATCATCCTTCTTCTTTAGCCTCCCTGATCCTGAGATTATGCGTATAAATTATTGTGCACTGCTTGCATGTAATGCCCACAGAGTCCAGAAGAGAGTTTTAGATATTTGTGAACTGGACTTTCAGATGGTTCTTAGCCAGGTGCTAGGAACTGAATTCCAGTCTTGTGCAAGAGCAGCCACTGCTTTTAACTGCTGAGACATCTCTGTATCTCTGTTTACTATGACTAGACATTCTGCAAAGAGTGAACATTAATTCCCCATTCATTCCTATATATAACATATGAATGACATAATCCAATCTTCATCCCTTTGCAACCACCTTATTTCATGAGTAAAATAATTTTTAGGTTTGTTCATGTTATATGCATCAAAACTTTGTTCCTTTATGGCTGATTAACCTTTGTTATGTGTACATGCACTTACATTTTATTGATGCATTTGTTCAGACACAGATGACAGTTTTGTATCTTCTAGGTGAAAAGTTATGCTATGAATGTTTGTATATATGTGTATTTTCAGTTCATTTATGTACATACCTAGGAGGATCCATAGATAGAGAAGCATATATGTATAAAGAAATATATGAGAAACTACATTGCAATAGAATATGTTTTAAAGGGACTGACTGAGGAATTGGGTCAGTCCACCACAACTTCTAAAAGATCCCACAATCTGTGATTTGCAACCCCCCCCCCCAGAACAGTGGTTCAATTCTACTCCAAGTCCCGAATCTGAAAGTCAGAAGAAGTTGATGTGAAATACCTGTTCCAAGGAAAGTTATAAAGCAGGTATTCTGAAAGCAAGAGGTGAATTTCTTTTCCTTTTTTCTTTAATTCCGTCTTTGATTGATTGGGTGATGTTCACCTACATTAAGGATATTAATCTGTTCTAATGGGTCGCCCATTTCCTCCAGAAACGACCTCTCAGTCAAGTGAATAGAAAAGCATCAAAGGTAGAAGTGTGGTTTGAAATGCTATTGTTAATTTCTTAAGAATCACCAAACAGGCTGGAGAGATGACTCAGCAATTAAGAATGCTGGCTGGTCTTGGAGTGGACCTGGGTTTGATTCCCAGCACCCACAAGGCAACTAACAACTGTCAGTAACTCCAGTTCCAGGGGATCTAACACCCTCTTTTGAACTTTTCTGTCATTGCCCAACATGGGTGCACATACCTACATACAAATGATACACTCATAAATGTAAAATAAAATGAAACTAATAAATAAATAAATAAAATGTTTAAAAAAACTTTTTTAATGCTAACTAAACCATTTTATCCCACCTCCCCAGGAGTATATAAAATTTTTAACTTTTCCGTTTCCTCACCACCAAACAGCATTTCCACCTTTTGTTTTCATAAAACTACTCTAATGGATATGAAGGAGTGGTTTAGTGGAGAGTATTTTGATGTTATTGTAATGGAATTGAAATTAAATTGATTTTTGCTTTATTCATTTGCCATCACAGGTGTGCCTGTGCGCGTGTGTGTGTATTGGTTGTTTTCTGCTTATATGAACATTTGAATCAAAGATAAAAACAACTTTAATCATACTTTTGTTTTAATGTCATTGTTAAAGTGTAAACATTGACTTGATACAGAATTTTAATGGAGTTGTTGCCTTTCTTTCTCAGGATATTATATCTTAATACATTGTTCACATGCTTTATGGCTCCCATGATTTCTGTTCAAAAAATCAGATACTAATCTCTTTAAAAATCGCTTGTGTACGATATGTCCATTCTCTTTTGCTACTGTACAACTGAGACTTACAAAATTTACTGAGTCCGCGTCTTGAAAATTTACTATAATATGCCTCACAAGGATTGCTTTGAGATCATCCTATGTGAACTTGATGAAGTTTTGATTGTGCATTTTTTTGAGAGAGAGAGAGAGAGAGAGAGAGAGAGAGAGAGAGAATTATTGTAGTGCCAGCTGTAGTGCCAGCAGGCATGGAGCTAAGCAATTAGACCAGGATGGCCTCAATCTCATAGAGCCTCTGCCCCCGAAGTGCTAGAATTTAAGGAGTGTACCACCGTGGGCAAGCAATTTTAGAAGTTTTAGTAAATATTTCTGAAATATTGTTTCTGTTACCTTTTATCCCCTTTGCTTCATGTTGAAGATCCTGTGATGCCTTGTTGTACATTAATGCTCTCCCATAGCTTTCAGATTTTTTTTTGTTTTTCTTCATTATTTTTCTGTCTATTTAATTTATGACATATTAACTAAAAATGTGCTCATTATTTTCAAAATAATTAAGAATTTCAACTTTTTGACATTTTTAAAGTGACTTTCAAACTATTATCAAAAAGATTTTTCGTATGATTTCAGTATTTAAATTTCATTAATATTGTTTCTTCTTAGCTTTAAAATAGTATTAATGTACCCTTTTAATAATGCATATCTTTATTGAATTTTTGTGCACTTCATACAAAACATCTTATAACATTTTAATAATCTTTACACCCTCCCCCCTCTGCACACCTCTCATAGCCCCTCCAGTTGTTTTCAAGCATTCTGTCATATATATTAAAATTCATTAGAAGTGTTTTATAGATTGACATATGACTTTTTATTGATAAAAAATGTAATATAATAACAGAAATAATATAACAATATAACATAAAAACTGAAGAATTAAAATATGTGACTCACATAGAAAAACAATAATTGTAATTTGAATATTTTATAGAATACATCAATGAAATGGTTAAGTCCTGGCTTTTTCTTTATTTGCAAAATTCTGATTACTAATTTAATATCTATTTGATCACTGTATTCAGATTTTCCATTTCTTCTTGAAACAATTCTTGTCCTTTGTGTTTTCCTAGAGATTAGTTTTTCTTTCTCCAAGGTTATCCAATTTGACAGTGTACATTTATGATGTAACAGGAATTTTCCATATTTGATCTTTTTGTGTTGATATAACTTCCTTTTGGTCCTAGTTTCTAGTCAGGTTTTCTCATGAAAAATTTTTGTGATGTACTTATTCTACATCAATTGCTGAATTGCATTGCACGTTTTTAAATCTTAATGATAAACCACTAACCTTTTACACATTTCCTTTTAGAATCTTATAAAACATCTTCCTGAGCAGAAGGTACTGAGAGAATTAGCACAACTTAGGAATGAATATGATGATCTCTGTGAGCCTGAGCAGTTTGGAGTTGTGGTATGTATTGAAAAAATTATGTAGTACTCCTCACAAACAGTAATAACCAAGAAATTTGAGATGATTTTTTTTAGTATAAGTGCATGTTTGTCTTAATAGTATTTATATTCTCAAAATGTCAAACTATTTAGGATATTCTCTTTAACAAAGCTCATAATCCTGTTCATGTATCAAAAAGAGTACATAGTATTGTATTGGCTAATTTTCTTCCCTTCAGACCAAAGTATTAGAATTCATCCCCCTTAGGCTAAAATAAAAGACTAGTAGCCAGGTAAATACATAAAACAAACAAACAAACAACAACAACAAAAAAAAACTAGAGACTATTTTCTACTGTACATATTGTTTCAGAAAAGTCACACATATTTTCAGATATCCTATAGCATGTCATTAATTGGGAGCTTGAAATGTGCTATTTTTATTGAGACAAATGTAAATGCACTTCATGTGGTTCAATTATTACAGTGAACTATTTTTCATTATCCTCTCCCCTCACTTTAACTCATGTGAACTGAATATATAGAACTCATATATTAAAGAACATAATCATGTAATTTGAGAATTCACTAAACCTACTATTCAAATAATTGGCAAAAAGAGAGTACAAATGGCATTGAGATTTAGTTAATTTTTTTATTTTTTACTCAGGTGATTAACATAAATTTGTTTTCTGTATGAATGAACAATCCCAGTATGTTTATCACTTTGCTCTGTCTTCAGGAATGTTTCCCATCCAAGAACTAAGAATTTTAAAATTATCACTGGACACATTAGTCAAATAACATCGTCTTCATCCAACACGTTGCGTAACCTTTAAAATAGTTATATGCTAGAGTCAATGTGATTTTCTACTTTGCATTTTAAAAATCCCTTTTAAAGACTCACTGTGTTAGATAGGACTGATCATGATCCTTTCCTCATGTGCAAAAAATAGTTGTACTTTTAAATTATTTTATTCTAAGACATGGCATTGCTTACATTTAGATAGAATGATTCTGTCAGATCCTTAAAAAGAAAATCAGGCATGCATATTTGGCATCAAATAGAACATATAGTGGGCCTGGGGAAACATTTCTCTTATTTTTATATCATGTCTATTAGTCAGCTGAATTGGCTCTGTATTATTTATTAACTAGTGGCACTTTAGCACAGTGCTAAGTAATAAAATTTGTAGCCCCAAGTCCACACTTGAAACCTAAGCTGCTCAGATCCATCTTATAATTGAAGCAGGGCTATACACCATCTGAGAATTCAGCTGTGTCATGATCGTTATGAGTTTTACAGTAGGTACACTACACAGTTTCTCAGAAGCCATTTTTTAGTGCATTTTATCTTAGAAGACATATTAGTTTGCCAAGCACGGCCTTCAAGAATATCCTTGGTACTGTGCTGAGGAAATGAAGTTCGGGGACATAAAAAGCAATATACCTTCTGAACTAAAGGCAAAATAGGAAGTGGATGAGAGTGCTTGTTTATACACAAAACCAGATATATTTAAGGCTGTGTGTACATGAATTCACCTGGTTCTTGTATTTACTGTCAAAATACTTAGCTAAATATCTGTTGAGGTGTGTGTGTCGGGGAGCAATGTTTATAGTATATTTAATCACCTAAAACAGTATCTATTGAAACTTGACAAATGAAATTTAGGCAAGCTCCTCTTAAAGGAAATACTGTTGAATTAATTATGTATTTTAGTTGTTTGAACGTGAAGGCTGTGCAGTGTTCAAAATAGTGTCTTGCATAAAATAGACAGTAAATAGTTCTTATATTATAAGTGAATTTTTCAAGAAAAATATTTTTAAATGAACTAAAATACAGGAAAATTAAGTATATTCCTATGTGAATATACTCCCCTACTTTGTAACCCATAAACATGTTTCTCGTACATAAGGTGAAAACATCTTTGGGAAAAAAAGACCCATTATCACTAATCAGAGAATGCAATTCATAAAGGCTTCTTGCTTCTTCTCTGTTTACCTATTGCCAATGTCATTTAGTGTATTCTTGTTAAAAATCTTTCTTATGTTTTGTATACAAACATCCTTGGGACTTGAGAAATGACCCAAGATGAGTCCTCTGGCAGAGGACCCGGGCTCAGTTCCCAGCATCCACATGGCAGCTATTAACTCTCTGTTAACTTCAGATCTGGGGAATTTGATGCCCTCTTCTGGCTTCCCTGCACACTGCATGAACATGATGCACTTACATACATGCAGACAAAACAGTCATATATATACAATAAAAACAGATAAATTTAGCTTTTAAAAGAAATTCCCCAATGTTTCTCAGAATTTACAAAGAAAGCTCAGAATTCTCATTCTGTCTCTTGTTTCGTACCACTCTCTTCTTCTCTGTATGCATCTGGTTGTCATTTAACACAAACATTTCCTTGCTAGAGAAAAAACAAAAGCACTTATACTTCAGAGCCTCAGGTGTCTACTCTACCTACCTACAAAGTTGTGTTGTTGTTGCTTAAAAATATGGGCTCATTGTATTTGCCAGGCTGGTCTCTTAACTCATCAGCTCAAGCAGGCTTCTTGTCTCAACATTCTGAGTAACTGAGACTGCAGCTACATAAAGTTGTCTTTGATTAATGATGTTTTTCTTGTTGGTCTGCAGATTGAGCCCAGGGTCTCTCACTGGCTAGCCAAGTGCAGCAATATAGAGCTACATCCTCAATCCTAAATCATTTATTCCTGTTTCTTTATTAAATATCAAACATCAATATCCAAATTAGTATTGCTATCAATATTGGTATAGTTTTACTAATAAGAGCAAATTTTACTGAATCAAACTTTAAGCACTTGCACCATCATTTTAATTAATATTTTAATTTATTCTTTGAAAATTTCATACATTCATATAATATATTTTGTTCATATCTACAGATAATTGCTTCCTTACAACTCACCATAGTGACTTCTATCTCCCAACTTCTATCCTCCTTTCTTTTGTTACAAATAAACCCCCTAAATCCGATTAATGCTGCCTGTATGGGCATGGATGTGTGGCCACCCACTGACACATGGCTAACCTACTATTGCATACATTAATTCAAGACCTGTGGTTTCTCCACAAGATGAAGCCAGTCAAAATACTTATGCCATCTCATGTGCTGTGAGGAACCCAGTGAAATTACCTCTGTACTATTGTTGAGGAAACAGAGGCCAAGCAAACCAGGGTAACTTGTCCAAGATTGCCTATTAAATAGGAAATGCTGAATTCAGTTTGAATTCATAGCCAGTGCTTTTAGATACTGTGAAGTACTGGAAAGAGGAGCTGGGATGAATTGGGGAAGCTCTAGTACATGCAGATTTTTCTGCTTCTGCTTTAGGCATTACTGTCTCAACTAGGTTAGGGAGGGCATCAGTTTTTCTTGCTTCTGTACTTCCTTTGTTCTGTTGTTGTTTCACTTTGGCTATCAACTATACACTTTCCCTTCAAGAAAATAAATGCTGCCACTTGCTGCTTGAAATGAATGAATATAGACAGATGGTTGAAATAAAATGTATCATTGACCGAGGTCCCTGCTAGTTATCACCCTCTCTCCATTTCCCATCATCAGCTTCGTCATAGAAAAGTCTCCACTTGCTCTCTACTTCCTAACTTCCCATTCATTGTTCTACCAATAGCAGTCCGAATTTTGCCTTAAATTATACTTTGAAATTGATCAAGGAATGGTCATTAATTATGTCCTCATCACAACTGAAATATACATCAAATCTACTCTCTATCTGTACCATCACCACCACCATAGTCTAAGCTGGTGATCATTCTTTTCATTGTTACAATTGACTGTTAGCTTGTGTCTCCTACTTATACTTTATGTTTCCTTAAAAGTCTCAACACAGTTTCTGGTATGGCCTACCAAGTCTGTATTACTTTTCCATCTTATTAGTTACTTCCTAAAGCCTTTTATAGTATGGAAGTCATCATCTGTTTATTATATATATGTGGTTTATGCATATGTGAGTACTAGTTTGGGTACACTTGCCAGTACCTGCCTGCATGGAGGCCAGTTAAAACATTAAGTATCTTTTCTTCAGAGTTCTCCACCTTAATTTTTTAGGTGGGTTTTCTTATAAAACATTTTGCTCACTGGCTGGCCACAGAGACACTAGGATTTTCTTTTTTCTTCTGTTAACAGTGCTGGGATTATAGACATGTGCCTCCATTGCAGATCTTTACATTGGTGCTGTAGGTCTGAACTCAGATCCTCATGTTTGCACAGCAAGCACTCTACTCACTGAGTGAGCATTTCCTTAGCCAACACCACAGGTATTAACTATGATGTAGCTTATCAGGCACTGTATAATCTGACACCTGCCTTCCTTTCTTTTTGGTACAAGCATGCTGTATGTCATGACCTCTTGCTCAGGCATATACAATTTTCATTTATTAGGTATTTGGATTTTTTTTTGCCTCAGAACCCTCTGATTCCCAGTCACTGTCAGTCTGTCTTATGCATATACTTCAAGTCTTAGAGTAAATTTAACTCTCCCCCAAATTTTGCCATTTACCTTGCAGTCCAAAGAGAATCTTTCTATTTGATTCTTAGCACCTCCTTTTTTCCTTTCTGGAGATTAATCGTTTATTATTTATTTGTATATTATTTATTAAAGGTCTATAGATTCTCTTAAGATTACAAGTTCTGTAGATAGATGAACCATATTGATTTTCTTCAATGTATTTGTACCTATGAAATTGTTTTCGAACTGTTACACAGAATCAAAGTCCAGTGGACAGTTATAACTCTTTTCTTTGTATCCATAGGCCAATTGAAAACATTGAACAATTTAAACTCTTAGGTGAAATATTTTCTTGACTTATCACCTTAAACAGTAAGAATTTTGATGTTGAGTTTATTTCTCTATCCCTGCAGTATAGACTGCAGAGTTTTCCATTATACCTAACTCCCTTGATAATAAATATAAAATCACATCAGCTAGGGCTAGATGCATGCCACTAGTTAGAGCATGGCTACAGTATGGAATAGAACAATACTTCTATTAGGAAATAGCGACATGTGCAAAACGGGCAGAAAGTCTGATAAAGTAAGCCTATCTGACTTATTCCAAAGCTTGTTGAGCTTTTTTCTAACAGTTTTGTTGTTGTTGTTGTTGTTTGTTTGTTCTTTAAACAGTCACATCCTTGTATTTGCTTATAATCACATGTAATCAGTTGAAGGAAAATAATATGTAGGGAGTATTAAAAAGAAACAAATAATACCAGCCAGAGACGTTCCCTCTGTGAAGAGGCAGGCCTCCCAGCAAGAGGAGCATGCTACTTCCCACACCTTCTGTGATCAATAATCCTCTTCTTTAAAGGGGTAGATTGACTGCATGGTTTCCCACTGACTTGTCCTCCAAACCTGCCTCCTACAGAATTAAATTTGGTACATCCATTGTAATTATGTGCTGTACCTTTACTGGAAGAAAAGCACAGATCTTTGAAAGCTCTGGCAGTTAGAATCCCCAGCAGGAGCTTTTAGACACTTCCTAGTATATTTTCAGCTCAGCTGTTCTCAAAGCTCAGGGCAATGGAAATTCCCACTTGTCTTGCTCTGGGGATGGAGACCCATACTGTGTATATCTATTAAACTAACATGTCTTCTGAGAAAAGAAGGCAATAATTAGTTCTCTTAGTAATCGGTACTTTTGTTTTTCTGACTTCGAAATTACCCATATTTTTCAATTAAAAACATTCTAAAGCTATAATCTAACAAAAAGATGTATAGATACCCAAGTACATAAAAATTTGTAATGAAAACCACAGATTCTGTGATATTACTGACACAATATTGATTCTGTTTCTTTTTTTTTTACCTTTTCTCAAATATATGTAGGCAGGAGAAGAGTTGTAAGCACAAATACAAAGTCATTGTGTTTTTAATGTTTTCCATTTCATAAGAGCTTTTATGCACTGTTAAAGATGCCATAACCCCAAGGAAAAAGAGATTCATAATAACTTTTTCTCCTCCTGTACAGCATTAAAAGCAATTAATTTAGAAAGAAGATTGTAGGTCCTCTGTCCTATTAATATATTGTTCTCAGGTTTGCATATTCACTGGGAAACATTCACATTTCTTTATCTTGCAATCAGACTGTTCTTTGTTTTAACCTGTAATGACCTGGTTGTTTCTATTTTCATTCTTTCTGCACATATGAATACTAGCTTTCACATCTAGATGTGATTCTTTTTTCTGAGAAAAAAGCTCGCTTGAGATCAAATAAAAGGAAATTCTCCATGAGTTATCCTCAAGTCCCTATATTATATTCCCATTCATTTCATTAATTTATCTTAATAATCCATTCTCAGATCAGACTGTTTATTTTCATCACCTTCTGCAGTAAAACAAAGTAAAATAAAACCTGCTAGAAACTGAATCTTCACAGTAAGTCTGTGCTTGTCAATCAATTTTGTAATTGACTGTTTTCCATTACATTGAAAACCTAAAATAATCACCCTCTTGTTTTTGCCTGTATGTTACTGATTCCTGATAGAGTAACATTACACAACAATATATAATAGTCATCTGTGACCTCAGATAGCTGTTTTTACAAGGATATTTTTGAAATTCTTGTTTAACTTCTCAGTGTGATTCTTGTGAAATTACAGGGTCTTTGGGGGATGGCATTGTTATTGTCTTCTGTTCCAAACTAAAGAGGAGGGGCTGTTTCTCAATGCATAATTTCCACATATCCTATCTTTGGGGAAATATTCTATATCAGTACATCATTATTTTTCTGATGTACAGTCAGTTTTTTCAACACTTTCTTTTGAAAGCTTCAATTCACAAATAAACTGACACTCATCTCTCATGACATCTAATATGCAAACCTTTGCCATTCACCGGGTGTGCTTGCATTGATCGTTCTATCCAAGTACAGGGTGTAGCACAGGGAGTACAACGATGGGCATAAGAGTCCCTATGCTTGAAGAAGTTTGTGTCAGTGAGAAGAAAAGCTAACTATTCATTTAATACAGAATCCCAAATGTTTCTCCTTCATTTTTATAATTCCATCCAGATTTTTGCCCCATCATTGGCTCTCAATCTCACTTGTATTGGTAGTTCGGCCTACTATCTAACACAAATCCATACTTGAATATGACTAAATTCATTTCCTTTCTATAATAAAAGGCACAAAATTGTTTTGTACATTCATTAGATATTGCCTCCCAATGACTGTTTGGTGAAATCCATTTAATATTTGTAATCAATATTTTTATTTTGATGAACTAAAATTTCAATTTTATCCATATATTCTAGGCATTAAAGGTTTGTATGTTAGAAGTCAAAAGGAATGGTAATGTAAATAACTCTAATGTATATGTGGCCCTGTCCCCATTCTTACAGGATTGTTAGCACTTCTTCCTCTTCTCTTTTTCTGAGGATTCTTGGGGTGGCTTGGAATTAGATCAATATGCACCAGTTTTATAGATACGAAGTGTATACAATTCAAATTATATAAAAGAAACTGTGCCTAAATCTTTGGGGAAACAACCCACTTGTAGTGAAAGCTGTCAGTGCACTTTTTTTTTTAATATAATGCAGGTAAGCTCAAGAAATGAGAGCCACTTGATTTGATTTGATTTGATAGACAAGTACCTTACAACACAAATAAATCCCCTACATAATACAACACCCTGGTCAGCATCCCTTAGCACTTCAATGAATGAATTATAAAACAAAGGATGTCAGTCAACTAAAATACTACAAGGGACCACAACAAAAACCAAACATATCTTTCAGCAGAGTTTTTGTTCTATTTACTTGCATCACTTTGGTGCACTCAAGTACCTTTATGAGACATGAGCATTTTAATAGTTGTATATATTTCTGGGAATACAGCTCAGTGCTTCTTATTATTTTTAAGGTTGGTTATCCATGCTATTTTTCTTTGCACAGTAAAACGCTCTGATGGCAGTTCAATTTTTATCTATCAGTGTACACTGGTCTAAGCATAAATGTTCACCCTTAGAATTCAGACAATGCTGTTGATGAGCTTAGACTTGGTAATTGAGTTTCTGTTATAAGGATGCCCAACTATCTTAGCTTCCTATTTCATCTCTTTATTTTGTTAAAGAATACTGTATTAGTTACTTTTTTGTTACTGTGATAAGATCCATGACCAAGGCAACTAATAAAAGGAAGAGTTTATTGTGCTTACAGGTTTAGAAGGATAAGAGTTCATCTTGGTAGAGGAGGTATGACAGGAGGCAGCTGGAGCAGAAAGAGTTCACACTTTTAAGCATGTGAATGAAGAAGAGAAAGAAAAGGTGGAAGTGAGATGAAACCATATACTCTCAAATCCTGCCTCCTGCGATATACATCCTCTAGCAAGACAAAACTCCTCCAACTATGAACAGTGTTTTCAGATACTTGGTGCCTATGAGAAACACTTTGTTCAAACCACCACATCCCAGTCTTGGCCCTTACAGGCTCATGGTCATATCCTAATGCAAAATGTATTTAGTCCAACTTTAAACGGTCCTCACAGCCCTTAACAGTCTCAACATTATTCAAAGGTCCAGAGTCCAAAGTCTCTTCTGAGACTCAAGGCAATCTCTTAAATGTAAAAGCCTGTAAAATCAGAAGACAAGTAACATACTTACAACATACAATGGCACAGACCACACTTTCCGATTCCAAAATGGATGAATGAGGGCACAGTGAAGAACTGCCAAACCAACACAAGGGATGGGAAGCACCAAAGCCTGTGTCTGTTTCTGATGTCTGGAACTTTAGTTCCAAATGCTCAGATGGTTCAGCCGCTCCAAATTTGCTACCTGAAACATTCATCTCTCTCTTGGATGGGTACCACTCTCTGTATCAGGAGCTCCGTAGCAGATGTCTCAGAACTCTGGCATCTCCAATATCTTGGGGTCTGTACTGCAAATCAGTCTTTACTTTCACAGCTTCATAGAAGAGCCTTCTTTATTCAGACACTTCCCGTACCATCAGATGTCTGACCTCAGTGGCTCTCTGAAACCATGGATGGAAAATCAGTACACCCCCATTCTTCTGTCTTTCACTAAAAGCCAACACTACATAAATGAAATTGCCCAGTTTTGCTGTTAGTTTGGTACCTTTTATCCATATTATCAG
Organism: Eospalax fontanierii; assembly: GCA_035773235.1. Taxonomy (NCBI): domain Eukaryota; kingdom Metazoa; phylum Chordata; class Mammalia; order Rodentia; family Spalacidae; genus Eospalax; species Eospalax fontanierii. The sequence continues at coordinate 84,785,467 of CM069525.1, forward strand.
AAAGTTTTTGTAGGTTACAGTTTTCTAAGAGCTGAAAACTCCTTATACCTTTTCCATTCAAGAGTTAGAAGTTTAGCTTCCTGGAAGTATGCCCAAGCTTCAACTTCTCATAATCTCTTGTTTTTTTTTAAAGAATACATTTTTACTTATAATATGTCTAAAGGTAAATGTATATTGTGAAGGAAAAATGACTAAATGGAACAGAAGAGGGTATTTTTTAATCTGCCCAGTGAAGAATGGATTGTGTTCTTCACTGAGCACTGAAAACACATTGCTTAATTGTGGATAAGAGAAAATTTTCCTCATGACTCAGAGATATATTAATGACAAAGTATCCATCTTATAAGAAACTTCTAAGGTTAAACAAAGAAGGCTGCAGTTTGCACCATCCCTTTGACTCTCATTCTTGACTGAATAAAAGGGGAAGAAGGGAGAAATTCAGATATGTTCTATTTTTGCTTCCTGACTGAATGCGCCGTGACCACCTACCTCCTGTCCTCACTACTGTGCTTTCCCTGCCATGACGAATGAAACCCTCATATTTTGTGCCAAATTGCACCTTTCTCCCTTACGTTGCTTTTTTTCTCCAGTATTTGGTTATAGAAACAAGAAAAATAATGAATATAGTAGGCTACTCCCTAAACATATGATATTTAAAATATCTAGAGTTTCTACATATGGCCAGGTAGCACTAAATGGAAAGAGGAAACGTAGTGTGAGTAGACCTGGAGACAGACAAAATTTGAGTAACAATAGTACTGACAAAAATGTGGCTTTGTACACATGTATACATGCAGGCATGTTTGGAGACATAGACTTTGATGTGCTCAGTTTGCAGTTCTATATGCTTCACGTGGACTCTTTGCCCATCTAGAGTCATGTGCTTGCATAATATGCCTGCAAAAAGCATGAAAACATGAAGAATTCATAGATGTTGAAAAGTCACATTTTGACAGTCAGACACCTATGATTAATAGGCAAATTTTTTCTCATAGGAGACTCAGAAAACTTTCTTGCTTCTATATTAATCAATGATAGGTTTTACCCAATGTTGTATCTGTTACTTTTGAAGGTGTATTAGTTACTTTTATAATAAATATAACAAAATAACTGCCAGAAGTCAGTTAAGGGAGGCAAGATTTATTTTGTCTTACAATTTCGGTCCATCCTGGAATTGTAGTAGTTCCACAAACAAAAATAGAAGAGAAACCAGAGGTCCAGTGTAACCTTCCAAAGCCTTTCCCCCTTTTACTTACTCACTGCCACTAGTTCAGCATTATTTCTGAAAGATCCGTATGTTTGCAAATTAATACCACCACTTAGCAAGCAAGTGATCAAATACTAATCATTTGGGCTATACCAGAAGATTTAACACAAAGGTAGTTTGTGGTTTAAAACCTTTTTTTGCCAGGTGTGGCAGCACATGTCTGTAATCTCAGCTTTCAGGATGCTGAGGCAGGAGGATCATCATACAAAGCCAGCCTTGGATAGACATTGAAGCCATGTTTACCACAAAATGATTTTCAATTATGTTTTCAAAGTATTTTCATATTATTTCGGATATCTCAGTGCCCAATCTGTGCTCACCATTTGTATTAAAATATAAGCTGCACATTAAAAATTAATTATAATTGGCATATTTAATCTTTTAGTTTCACTGTGTGCATATATGTCCATGTGGGTCCACTATACACCCACCTCTTTCTCAGAATTCACTAATTAAATTATTTTGGATTTACAGGAAATTGAAACCTAAATTATTGGCATTATATCAAAGGGAATGTGGAATTTGCACCCATACTCCAAAACCATTAATTAAAATCCAAGTTGAATTATTTTGAAGAAGACAAAGAATATTTTTGAATAATGTGTTTGAAAGTCCTTGTGATTTTATAAAAACTTAAGTATTTAGCATCAACATATGTAAAGAAGATGAAATTCTTTACAAAATATTTAAATGTTCAATATAATTTATGAATAGGATTCCTGAGTTCAAAAATTATTAAATATAGCAGGACATGGTGCCACACACATTTAATCATAGCACCTGGGAGGCAGAGGCAGGCCAGCTCTGGTCAATATAACAAGTTCCCATCTTCCTGAGGATACAGGGAGACCCTGTCTCAAAAAAAAAATAAATAAATAAATAAATAAAACACATAAAAACAAAAGAAACTAAATAAAAATTAGTCATTGCTAATCTTCTAATTTGAAGCATTTTAGAAATGCCATACTTCTCATGGAAACCCAGAGTTATGGTCCCCTCCCATGGCCTGGTGTCTTGGTCCCCTCCTGCCAGCTGCAGCTGTGGTCTCCTTATATGTAACTGATGCTGAACTTACCTCCTATGACCTGGTCCTGTGGGCCACTACCAGGAAACAGAGCTGTGGTTCTTTCCCATGATCCTGAAGTTGTGGTCACCTACTACAAGCTGGATCTGGAGTTCCCACCCATGAGCCAGGGTTGTGGTTACCTCCTGTGAGCTACAGTTGTGTGCCCCTCCCTTGAACCTGGAGCTGTGTTCCCCTTTTATGAACTGTATTAGTAGTCCTTCATGTCCTGTCCTGGGAATTAGAACCGTGACCCCCTTTCCCCATGAGCCAGAGTTGTTATTTCCTTTTGTGAACTTAAGCTGCAGTCCCCTCCTGTGCCTCTGAACTGTAGTCCCCTCTTTGTGAGCTAGAGTTATGTTCTCCTTATTGAGCTTGGATCTTTGGAGTCCTACCATGAACCGTGTGTCCATGTTCCTCTGGCTGGAGGCTGATGGTGGAGCAGAGTAGAGCATGGAGGACTCCCTGATGGTGGGCAGCAGTTTCAATCTTCTCTAAGTGACATTCCACACATCCCCCTCCTCTGAGTTCCCAGGTTGTGTGTGGCAGGGACTATGGTTCTTTTGCTGGGATAAGGGAGGCCTCTGATATTTCCAGCTTCTGTTCTTGGGAGGATGGATTCTCTGGAACAGACCTCCCACCTCCTTGGATGCCTAGTTGTGGTCCTCACTCTACATATGGTCGACAGTATCCAGGCCTTGATGTTGGACTTTTCCCATCAGCAGGCACCAAGAGGTTTTGAATTATTTTTCCATTACTCTCCTTCAGCCCTAGTATGCCTTTACCTGTGCTCTAATTTAACTTCTAAAAATAAAAATTACAGCAGTCTGTGAAGGTAAAGGAAAGAGAAGAAAGAAAAAGAAAGAAAGAAAGAAAAAAAGAAAGAAAGAAAGAAAGAAAGAAAGAAAGAAAGAAAGAAAGAAGAAAGAAAGAGAGAGAGAGAGGGAGAAAGGAAGAAAGAAGGTGGGTGGGATGGAGGGAGAGAGGGAAGGAAAAAAGGAAGAGAAAGTATTGTAATAACTAAACAGATATAGTTCTCGATTTAAAAATGTGTAATTATATTTTAGAAAACAAATTTGGGGATATAAATTTTCAAAAATTAACATAATTTCTGAATATTATTTCCTGACAAAACTGTACTACCAAGCTTCTACAATAATGTGAAATTTGTCACTGTTCCTATAATGTGAATTTGCCATTCACTCCCTTTCCAAATTCTCCAAACTCTACAAAGTCCATCAATGTAATCATGTTACCTCTTAAAGAAAGCAATAAAATATTTTTAAATAAAAACATGTGTCCTATTTTTGGTCTTCAAGTACAACTTTTATCTGTGGTTCAACTATTCACTCAATCTCATGTGCTTGTATTTCAAAAATTCAACTCAACTCAGGGACACAATTTGTATTTTTATTGATGACTAAACATTTTGGAAATAACGCATAGTACCTGTTCAACTTCAGTAATATTTTATTATGTTATAATAAAACCTTTTTAAACAAACGGACTTGTTTCTGATTTTTAAATCGTGGCCAAAAATTGTTCCAGAAATTTTTTAACAAAATAATCTATTTTAATACTCAGAGAGTTTTGTTTAAATATAAATTTGTGATATTGCCCATGAAATTATCCCTATGACAGAGATGAAATAATATGTTTTAAATGCTTGTTTTCATAGAGGTTCCTTATCTTACAGATCAGCACAGTGAAAATGTTACGGCCTCGCCTCAATAGCATTCTTTTCAAGCTCACCTTTGAAGAACACGTAAACAACATCAAACCAAGCATCATAGCAGTAACTCTGGCTTGTGAAGAACTGAAGAAAAGTGAAAGCTTTAACAAACTTTTAGAGTTAGTTCTTTTGGTTGGAAACTACATGAACTCTGGCTCAAGAAATGCTCAGTCTTTGGGTTTTAAGATCAACTTCCTTTGCAAGGTAAGATGACATTTTTATAAGTGTCAGTTTATAACAGTGTACTTCTGGTCTTTTGAGCTGGTTTAATATAAACAGAAATAATACATCACCCACAGAATCACATGCATTAAAAATGAATTTGATGGTACGTAAAGTATAACTCAATTGAAAGAAATACATTTTAATCTTTTTGCAATGAAATGCAGAAGACAATCAATTCTTTTGTAGGATCCTACTTAGCTCTTTCTGATTAAATCTTACTGGAGATTGTAGGCCATGCAAAATTTGTCTTCATAAAATAGATAAACTTTGTATTTTATTCTCTTTTAATTTACTTTATGTTCCTTTAAAATGCAGTACAGCAGTTAAATTGTAAGAAGAGCCAGAAGTTTCGCTTTGAACATACTTTGCCTATCCTACTGTATAAAAATGAGACTCTTTATTGTAAGGGTAGTATACCACTAAGCTCATGTTGTGCCTCTAAGCCCACACCGATTATTGAGAACATTGGCTAGAAAGTTGAAAAATGAAATGGTTATAGCCTTACTGTTTTTAATGGAAAATATTGTTTGGGAATTAATGATTATGAAAGAGCATGAAGAAACCAAGATGTCCCAAAGTTATTTTATATGACTATTTATAATATTGGTCAAATCACCTTATTTAAGGATATGATCTGACTGTTACAGGAAGAAAACTAAATCGATTCTGAGGTGAAGACCTTTAAGGAAGTGTGAGATAAAAATAAATCAGAGAAGAAGTAATCTTTCTTTGATATCTCTGCATACTTTCTCTGAATTTTTTCTCATATCTGAAAACAGTGCAGAATTTTGGTTTCTTCTAGAAGTAACAAGAATTCCAAAAGTAGAACTGAATGTGACCCTCCATATTATTCATACATTAACATGTACAAGTTACATATCCATGAATTAGCATTTTAATGTGTATGAAAAAGTATTTGATTGTGGTAATTGTACGACATAGAAATACAAGGAGCATCATGTATAAGTAATACATTTAATGAAATCTTAACTATCCCTTTACCACTGATAACTTCTTTTAGATTCGTCTTTGAAAAAAAAAACCTCATACATCACTAGACTATTTGTAAATGCCTGAATTTGTTAAAAACTAGTTTGTTCTTCTTCTCTTTTATCTAAGCATCTTATACATGTTTGATTATAATGGGTATCAAAGTTCATGTTCAGATTTTTTTTCTCAAGTTGTTTCTATTTAAAAGTACAGATTTCTGAAACTTGTAACTTAAAATTACCACACACTAAGTGTGGACCACAAAACTTTTCATTCCAAAAGTATTATGAGAAATTATTATTATTAAACAATATTTGCTATTAAAATTAAATGGCTATTGAGACAAACAGTACTGAGACCATTCTTCTACCACTTATTAGTTTTATTCTCTCTTCTTCTTATGGTGGGAATGCCTTATATCATTAGATAATACCACGGAAAATAAAGGAAGACTTATAATTAATTAGAATAAATCATAGTTAAATTTATAAGCTATAGATATTATGGCCCTTTTCATTGAATAATATGCTATGTGTCCTATCTTAATCAAATCATTTCTTAGTAAGATGCTGCTGGAATACAGTATGTTCTATGTATACAGTGTATAAATATATACTATTTTGGTTGATAATTATTAAAACACACATTAATAAAGCATACTAAATATGTTCTAGTTGTCTATTTCACATTTAATCCAAGGCAAAATATTTTAAACAAACATCTTAATTTGAAGAAATAAGCCCCTTTCAAAGTGGCCGAATTTCAACCTATTCAAATTAACTACATCAACTGATTATCTTGAAGTGAGAATGAATAGCATTTTTAAACAACGGAACAAAAGAGTATATTCATCTCCAGAATGATTTTATACTTATGTCTTATATTTTGGAGAGAGCTTTCTTCCTGTCATCTACCTGTCAAATAAAAGTTTTTCCATATACCGCTGATCTGACATCTATCACTAGAGGTATGCTCAAAGGATTCAGCACAAAGAATTTTGCCAACTTCAAATAAAATAAAAAATTGTCCTGTGGGAAATACTATCATATAGTAATAGGTGTTCTAAAGGAGAAAGAAGTGAAGGTTTTATAATACCCCCTGCACTTTTCAGTTGGATTTTTATCTTTTGGGAAATACTTATGGAGAAATACATGTCATTAATAAAGAGAAATATCACACACATGCATGATATTACCACAATGTGTAGAAATAAAAGGATGTTCCTGGAATACAAAGGATTCTGTGTAGTTGTGTCTAAAATGACAGAAATTTACTGAAATGCATAGAAATTGTTAGCTTAGGACTGTAATCTGTTCAAAATGGAATTAACTACTACTGATGTTTGATTATCTAGAATTGCTATTATATTTCACATATAAAAGACTGCATGGATGATATTTCTTAGTGTTTTTTTTCCTTAACAATTTGATGTGGGAATTCTTCATGTAGAATACTAAGTATGCCTCAAAAATGATAACATTTCTTTACCTAAAATTTTCTAATGATTATTTCCTTTATGATTTAAAAAGTGTAATCTACTGCTTTTCACAAGAACCTATAAAATACATTAACATGTTCACCTCATGGAAAAGATAGCATAATGTAAGCAGTTAAAACTTATCCAATGTATTTTATAGTATGTAATATAAAAATTTAGATGGTCATAATTGACTATGATGATACTTTGGACGCAAAGGAATACAGATGGGCTAAGCAAAATGTCATAATAAGACTAAAGGATATCATGTCTGCAAGTACTACCATCACCCCAAATTCTCTGTTAATTTCAGTCATGAATGATCACTTGTGAGGTGTAATAAAAATCATTTTGATGAACATGATTTCCCACAGTTAGGCTATCCTGAAGTTCTCTGTTGTTAAAATTCTAACCAATGGTAATGCTGCCCTTCAGGAATATTTGCTAATTGTGTTTTCAGTGTGTGATATCATGTTTAATCTGGATAAAAACAAAATATTTAAACATACTAAGCATTCCTTATATACTAATCTTTGTGAGTGTATAAGATAAGAATTTTTATTAGTTTGTAGCAGAAAGTGACTGACTGCCTTATTCAAGAGAAAACATGTAATTTAATGGATGGATCTGAGATGGCTCAACCAGAAACTGAAGAGAAAGTAAAGAAGTTGTTTAACAGAACTGCCAATGTGTCAGCTTAGAAAACTCAGTCAGTATGAACTAACTGAAAGTCTTTTGAGGACATTCCTTGGGATGTATTGTCTTTAGTCATTTTTATTTATTTTTATTTTTTATTTTTATTTTTGCTTATTTCTGCTGTATTTGATTCTTACTCTCATTAGTAGTTGAATAACTAGTATGGGTTTTAGAACCACTCCTTATTCAGGGGCATATTGACTACATTTAATATCAGCTCAGTTGTGACCTTCTAGAGGATCATCATTACTAAAGATAGGGATGTCAAGATTAAGGAAATATGAACAGGTGTGATGAAAACACAAAGACTGCATACAATACATTTTCTGCACATCAGGGTATTTAAAACAGTACAGAAAATACACTAAAGCTTCTAGAAGCTTGTGGTACAGCATAATAGCCACAAAATAAGTGTATCATTGTATTTTGAGACATTTTACTTTCAGACATCACCAGGTATACTGTCAATGGATTAAAAACTTTAATGGCTATTGAGAGTAGCAATTAGGAGAAGGAGGGAATTGTTGCTGTTAATTGGCACTAGCAAACTGAAAAGTAAATATCCTGAAGGATGAATTGTATTTTTAGCTAATCAATTGGATTAGAGGCCATATCTGTATAAGAAGGGAGACTGGTAACAGCTTAGAACCTACATTTGAGGTTTCACATTTGTTGTAACCAGACAAATATTCACAGGTAAGAAGGCTCTCTGAACTTCAGTTCCTTTATCTGTAGACTAGGAAGTGCACTGATGCATCTATATTTCATAAGGTTGTTTTCAGTCAAATAAATGACTATGTTAGTGTACACTGTTAAATTAGAATGTTTAACAAATGGTAGTTGTTCTTTTTAATGTTAATACCAGCTAGGAATAATTCTTTTAATGTCAGTATTTTTAGGTTCATCCCAAATATACAATGCTTCACATTCACCCCCATAGAAGTTGTAAGAGGAGAGGGAGATAAAAATATTTTTAGCTGCATTGTAAAACGGAAGATTGCTTACTGGTAAATATGATTCCTAATTTTCCCATTAAATCTGATTCATAAAGAAAACAACTGCTGTAATGATAGTAAAATTTGGAAATAATCTTGAATAAAATCTATAGGAAACCACAATTCATCTAAGAATTGATATGTAAATTCTCCAAAAATTTCACATCTAATCTTTTTATATTCAAAATAGTGTGAATTATATGAGCGAAATTTTGAATTTTGGTATAAAATGATATCCAGTATGGCCTCTCTAGTCTATAGTAAAAGAAACAGTAAAACAAAAAACATGGTGCTCAAAGAGGTGAAACATGTGGGTTAGATTATCTCATCATTTCAGAAAAGCATTAAATGATACTACAGAGTGGGAGATTTGAGCAATGGAAAATTATTTTCTTACATATTCAGAGACTATAGTTGTAAGATCAAGGTGCTTCTTGGTTTCAGTGGAAGTCTCCTTCCATAGGTTGTGGATAACCACTCTCACTGTGTCCTACTGTAGGGACTATTTTGGTTTTATGCTTTTGCTACTCTCTGAGCTCATCAATTTGTATAAGTACTTTATTCTACGTTATATCCTCAAAATCTACTGTACATGAAACCTTTAACAATTTAGGCTTTAGTAAAAGCAACGTAGTTGGATTTAATGCATGTTTGTTAAACATTTTCAACATAAATATTTAGCTTCCTTATTTAAATTACTTTTGTGCCTCACAGTTATAAGGCATATTTTTACAGAAAAAAAATTATTGACTTCACAGTTTAATATTTTTTCATGTTTTATTTCAAATCATATAATGAATCACATCCTCCTAAATAGTGGAAACTTATCTACCAATGTGTTTTAAATGTTCATCTGTTGGATTAAATAATTCAATAAATCCACACAATTAAAATAATTATATTATAAAATATAAATTGGAGGCAGCAAGCTACCTTTATACACATGTTAATAACTACATTCATATATTATCATTAATTCTAAACCAAACATTTTAGAAAATACCCACTATTATTTATACTGAATTAAAACTTCATAAAGATCAATAAATCCTGGTCAACTGGCCATATATTTGACCTCCTTTATTCTTAAATTTTAGAAAGTGCTTTCATTGTGTGAAACATAAATGTTTTTGCCCCACTTAATAGATTCTTTTTATAGTGAGTTTAAAAACTTTTTTCCAAAATTGTAAATGTATTGTCTAAACTAGTATTTAAATAATATTTTGGCTCTACCTTTTTTTTAATTTAAATTCATTTGGGTACAAAATTGGTATACTATAGAAAATTTCTCTTCCTTTAATTCGTTTTAAAGTTTCAGGTAGTAGAACCTCCATATTTGAAGCAAAATAACACCTAATTATTTGAATTGTTATTATTTCATGATGCTTGGGTTTTCACTACTTATCAGTCTCATGTAAGAAATGTTAACCTTGAGTTAGTCAGTCTTGATACTTAAATGAAGATCTGCTCTGCAGAATGATGAGTATGAATGGATATTCAATGAAAGTGGCAGAAGATCCAACTTTCCATTGATTATTGTATTTTCAGTATTTGCACTGAGTCTTTTAGCCTCACTGTAATTTGATTTCTTTTTTCCTCTCAGTAGTTAGCATCATTTGAACTTGAGAGAAGTTTGAATGCCAGTTTGGTGAGATTTTAAATACGATAAGGTTATAAATTATATAAATTTATACTTTATCATGCAAAATAAAATCTGTGAAAGGAAGAGTGGGACTCTAGAGCATGTATGCAAAGGGCTGAAATGTTAGATTGTCTGTCTAGATTCCATATCCCTGTCATTCTTTATATTCTCCTCCTGCACAGCTCTTTCCAGCAAAGAGTTTTCATTTGGTGGTCCACTCAAATTTTCTGGTTGGTAAACAGTAATATATGTAATGCTACAGCAAAATAGAAGAGAATTCATTCATGGCGAATCACATTTTAAAATGTCAGCATATAATGACACATTGTACAGTGTATTCAGAATTCATGACCAGTGGACACAAACATTTCAATTTAAGGGTTTGTCTGTGCTTCATTATATTAGCTTGGATAAAGAGCATTTGCCAATTTAGACATCAGAATTAACTAAGCACCATAGAAGGGCTCAAGTACAGGGTATCAGCCTCAATTCTAAATAGCTTCCTTTGTTCAGCTTATATCATGTTTGACCTTTTCTTTACATCCACTGTTTTTAATTGCATTATCCTTACCGAGCTGTCATTGAGAACCACTGAATGCTTTCTTGAGCACAAGATTGATATTACACTGTTGTCTTACTATGTGTGATGACATTCTAGACCCAGTAATTTGTGCCGTGGGCTTTGTTTCCTACAGTCATTTAAGTAAATCTTCATACCAGAATTTGACATTATAAAACATTAATCATTAATATTACTATAGTAGTTACTTTTCTACTCCAGTAACAAAATACCATGACCAAGGAAGTATAAAAGGAAGATATCATTTGGCTTATGATTTCAAAGGGGTAATAGGCCACAATGATGGGGAGAAAGCATGGCAGCAGAAGTTGGCTGTAGCACAAAGCCAAGTTATCACATGTTCAAACAGGCACAGGGAGCAGGAAGTGACTGGAAATCTGGTAAAGCTTAAGATCTCTCAAAGCCCACCCCCAGTGATGGACTTTCTCTGCCAAGGCATTCCCCTAAAGACCTGTAAAACAGTACAACCAGCTTGGGACGAAATGTCAAAATACTTGGAGTATTAATAGACAGTTAAAATCAGCTTTTCATTTTACTGAAGTCACTCTTACTAAGGCCATTTAATTCTCATATAACTTATTACATGTGCTAAAACACATGCTGTTGAATATTGCATATGAACATGTGCACATTGGCATTGGCAAAATATTGCTTTAGTCATCTCATTTCCTCAGTGAATAAGACACATGGATACTATCTCAAGAATCTGTAATCAAATGTCCTCACCTCTAATTCCCTTCACACCACAAAAAAAAAATCAAAATAAAATAAAGGGGGACAACTTCTTCTGAATTTTTGCTTTAAAGATACAGGCTTACATATTTGGAAATAGGTGATCATGGATTTTTGAATGATATTTTGTGTTCTTTGAATACAGTGCTATGTGCTTTGATGATTTCTTCTTCGGTTAATGCCTTTTTCTCATTTTTGAGATATAAAATACACAGTTTCCTTATTTCTTATAATGCTCTATGCAGAATGACTCGTTAACTAGGAAGAAAACTTGGTGGAGTTTTGTCTATGATTTTGAGTTATTTCTAACATGATAATCTCAATTTTTCCAAATGTGACACATTTTCTAGATAATTGGGTTATCTGGTGAGGCATAACTCTCGTTTAGTCTATTCAGACTTACTCTTATTTAGTAATTGAAATGGGTCACGGACTGCGGTTGCAAACCTATAATCCTAGTTATTGGAAAGGCTGAGCTTCAGGGCAAGTTCAAGCCAGCCTGGACAATTTAGAGAGAACTTGCCAGAAAATCAAAAGTTAAATATGAGCTTGATGTGGTATCTCATGTTGTAATTCCAGCACATGGGAGACTGAGGCAGAAGGATTGCCTATGATTTTATAACATCGTAGCCACTTGGTTCCTACTCTGAGAGGGAGGGAGAGAAAGGGTAGGTACTACACATGATAACAGATTATGCTTCAGTTGTTGGGTGCTTGTTTAAAATTTATGTTAGTCCTTGAATTCAATCCCCAGTACCACCAAAGACAAATTTTCTTTTTAAAAAAATATTTGCATATATCAATATGATTTACATATTAAATAACACTATGATAGAATAATTTATATAATTTTAAACTGAAGGAAACGGGGAGAATTTTCAGGTAAGAAAACCTTTATCCCAAGAACAGTTTTTTAATTTTCATTTTTAAAAGACTCAGTGCAGCAAATATATTCAGTGACTAGTCATGATAGTAGTTTTTTTAAGGCAGTCAGAGCAAAATTACATGATCATTCTAGACACAAGAAATAGCAAAGTTTGTTTAAGTACTTCTTCAAATTGCTATAGTTAGGAAGGAGTATGCCTTTCAGAATATCATTTTTGAAGACTTAATTTTCATTAAAGGAAAACATTAACTCATTTCTTAATTCTGCTCCTTTCTTTTAAAAATAGTTCTCATGAACTTATTTGAAGATTGTTCTCTAAATTGAAATAGTCATTAATTTATATTCATTAGTGCAAGTTAATAAGCTAATATTTTAACTATAACACTTTTTTTGTTTTCTCAGAATTTGATCACATCTTTTCAGATTATCCTTAAGTTGTGTGAAAACTTCTTTATACTCACAGATGATCAGTTTTTAAAAATTCTCTAGAATATAGTACTTTATAAATATAATTTATCTAATGCAGACTTGATTGGTATTCCTTGTAAATGCTGAGTGTTTTTCAAAGTCCTCATTTTTTAACATGTTTTCTCTGTTAAATATGTTTAAAAAATTCTGCCCCCCTTTCAGACATACACATAACTGTGAAGGTTAATAGTATGAACCCTTGCTGACATCTCTGATTTTGTTATATATTTTAGAGTTATACCTGCCTCCTGAATGTCTAGTTAGCCTGGTTTATGTGTGTGTTTCATTTACTTCAATAGCGCCACATACTTACTAAACTTCCATATGTAAATGGACGTTCTGATATGGAAGATTTTCCAATATTGAAAGTTCCCTTTGAGAGTAAGGACTAAGAAAATAATATTAAGAGCCAAATCATTCAAGAAAAAATAACTGGGAACATGGTATAGAGTAGGAGAGATAGAAAGAGGCAGAGGGATTAGGAGAAAAAAAGAATGATAGAATGGAACGAATGACTTAGGAGTGATCTTCAGAAGTGTAGAATCAGAGAAAAGCAAATTATAGTTCAATCATTGTTCTTATATATAAAGCTTGCAAAGATCATCGTAAATGTAAAGTAGAAGTTGCCAAATACTTTCCTTAACTTTTACTAGGAATACACAGTATAAGTTAGCAATGCATATTTGCATGCAGAATTGTAGGAAAGAAAGCAGATTCTTTCCTGTGAAAGACTTGTGTAGGGCTTCATTTTCAGTTCTTAAATACAACTGCATTTCAAAGAAGTGAAAAAAGTGAGTGAATCCTTCTCTTCTTTCATTTAAAAACGTATCCTCAGATACTATTTAAAAAACACAAAGAAATTACTATTGTTTCATATTTATCCCTGTTGAAATATTTGTGACTAAGCAATAATAGTGATGTGACAGTTAACTCCTCTGTTGAGTTGTACGGTAAAACAAATTTCCCTTGTTTTCAAAATTTGAAGGGGTCTTCTTGACGATTTCCCCATATATCCGAAGTGGCAAAATATTTTCAGCACCAAAATAAATGTGATGATTTATGCAACTAGCTGTAGGTCTTACTTGGTTCACCACAAAGACTGTTTCCATAGAGGATTTAAATGAACCCAGCTGGCTCAGTATTCTGTGAATTGCTGTAGTCATTTTCCGAGTTTAATCTTATGACTGATTTTGTAATGCTCACAGTGGGGGAAAGTTGACAACATGAACAGCATTTAGTGAATATAATTAGTAAGTTTGAAAACAAATGCCTTTTTATTCCGTAAAAACTCTGTTCCAAGGGGATTTAAACCCTGTATGAAACTGTTCTTCAAAATCATGGTTACTGTGACTGAATGTGACCAGTCATGCTACAAGCTGGTTTTCCAGTCAAATGAAGCCTTCTTATAGAAGGCATTGCACAGCCTTAACAAGGAGTGACATTGACTGTTGAGGTAAGTTTATTAAGTGGCAGTTAATGTTTACACAAAGCTCTGTGATGACTTTAAACACATTAAGAATTATTTGTACTCATTTAAATATTTTTACTGGTAATTGCACCAAAGTACCCACATTTATGGAGCCTTTGCCCTCTTTGAAACTGAGTGTTAGAATTCTTGAAGGATTAAAGGAAAAGAAAATGTGTCCTCAATCTTTCATTATTTATAATCTGTTTGGTACTTATAGAACATTGTATTGCTAAAGCCAGAGACATGGAGAAATGGGGAAGGGTGTAAGCTTGATGGATTTAATATGGTAGCACACATAGAAATAATCATGTTGCTCATAAATATTAACTAACTACAAGGAAATAAACTAGTCTGTTAGATGATATCTGACACTTTAAACAGTAATTCTTCTGTGGAAAGAAAAGGAACAGTATTAGCCTCATTTATAGCATATACTTTGATTTTTAGCTTTTGTATTTTATTCTTCCTAAACTCTGTCATGAGGACAAAAGCAAAGCCTTAATATTCATTTTCCATGTTATTTTGTTCATTTACAATGTGGATTCTTAGAATACACATACTTTTCCATGCTCCAATAGGGTAGCGTTAAAATTGTTTCTCAAGTTATTATGTACTTTCCATAATTTTTTAAAAATTTTATCGCTATCTATCCATTTTAAAAAGTGATGGGTTTCATAATGATATTGCTCAGTCATATTTATTTCCCACTTCTCTCTTCTTTCACCCCCACTATTGTTAGTACTTTTTATGGATTTATAAAGTTTCAAAGTACGTATTCAAAAACAATAATATAATGGTATAAGTGGACTCAGCCCACCCCTGTTCTACTAATCAAGCACAAAATTCTGGTACTTTTTCTCTTAGCATGAGACTCATACTTTTTTAGTTAAGTATAGATGAACCAGTTGATATTTAATGATCAGGATTGGAGATCACTCTTGCATCCAAATATGTGGATAGGAGGAAATATAAGGGATTTAAAAGCTGACTGTTTAAGCAAGGAGTTCAGATATGTTTGTACTGCTCACAAACATATGTGAATTCACAAAATAAAAAGGACACAAGTGTTGCCAAGTAGGTTGAGAAATCAAAATCCATATGCATTTCTGGAGAGCATATAAAATTGTGCAACCATTGTGGAAAAGAGTAAATTAGGCATTACAAAATTTAATTATGGAGTTATAATAAATGCACCAATTTAATTTCTTGGTATATACAGAAAAGAATTACAAGTAGAGATGCAAACAGGTGTTTGAGTATCCCCATGTTCATTCCAGCATTAACCTAATTTCCAAAAGTCTGAAAATAGCTAGATGTTCTTTGATAGTGAATGGATAAACAAAATGTGGTATATACAATGCAATAGTATGAAGCTTTCTAAAGGTCCTAGAGTTGATAACTCCCTGACAGAGTTCATCCAGCTTAGCATGTATATGGTTCAAGGTTTTATTGTTTGTCATCACCCTGAGAAGTAATCAATTACTGCTGCATACCCCAATACCAATGAAACTTGAAAATACACTGAATAAACTAAACCAGACACAGAAAGACTTACACTTTATGATTCTACTTACATGGCATGCCTAGAATAGTAAAATGCGTTAAAGACAGAAAGTAGAATAGTGTTCATCAGGAAGGATTAGAAAAAGGATAAAGATTAAACCTTTTACACATATATTTTTAGCTTATGATGATAAGAAGTAATGCTTCTAGATATCTACCTGGTTGTATTATCATGTAAATGTCTTTAGGACCACTAACATGTGCACTTAAAAGTGCTTAAAATGCAAAATTTAATTTTGTGTATATTTCTTAACAATGGAAAAGAAGGTTCACAGCAGCATTTTTTGTAGTGATATAAAAAATAATCATTACCACACACATAGAGAGGGAAAGTGAGAAGGAAAATGTTCAACAGGAGAATGCAACTAAATAGTGAAATTGTATAAAGAATTGAACATGAATTAATGAATGAATGAATCTAGCTACCAGCATTATACAGTTAAGTACCTCCTAAACGGCTACTTCTCAGTGCTGGATATTGATTTTCCTTACAAATAATGTGTTGTGGACCGTCTGGGTTGCTCTTACACTAATGGAAATCCTTCAAGTGTCATTATGTACAGTACGTATACCTAGCGCAACACCCCCACATTCCCTTTTTGTGGTGTTGATAAAATCTTTCAAGCTAAGTACAGGGGGAAAAAAAAAGAATTTAAGTCACATGTGCTCAAGCATCACACATAGTTTTGTTAAGTAAAATGCCCACTACAATAAGAGTTGAGTGGTTTTACTATTTGTACAAGCCATAACTTTGGAAGAAACTATTTAAAACTCACGATATATTCCTGTTTATAGGCTATTTTTCACATCAATTTAAAATAATTTAGTTTTCTTAAGATTATTCTCTAAAACATTTCTGTTTGGTGAGCCTACTTTAGCCAGGTTTATTACCTCAAAGTAGCAAACCTGCTTGTGTTTTCAAAATGCAGCTATACCTCATTTATTCTTGCGGCCTTTCCTAAAATAATCGCAAATGATTGTTGATTTGCCACTGATCCTAGCTATCTCAAACTAATGCACGTGCAGTGTAGTCTTCTTGAATAAGCAAGAGTAGAAGGAAATACTGAAATGTAGGGCAGAAGGGTAGGAAAGCAGAATTTGTCTTCTCTAAGAAACTAACATCATGAATGCCCTGATGGGCCTGAAGGTGGCAACTGAGATAAATCCTTACTACATTCAGTGTTGTCATGGTTTCAAATTTAAGCTCTTCTTTTGCAGATTGCTACAAATCCATAAATTAACAAGTGTAAAGCTCTTAAATTGCATGACTTTTTATACAGTTGATGTCATCTGTTCCCTTTTTTGTTGAAAGAACCATTATTATACCAAAATCAGTGTAAAAAAGGCACAATCAAGCACATATGAAGAATGAAGACATCTTTTCCAGTGTAAATTACATGTGACTGAATTAGTGTCCTTCTTTGTCATGTATCATCTAACAATATTTTGGTGACATATTTAAAAGTAAACCAGGAAAGCATGTATTAAACCTGTCTGGTTGTAGCTACACAGCTAATGTCATTATGATAATTGCAATCTTTAAAAATACATTATCTTTCTCAATGATATTGTAATGTGTGGTAGTATTGAAAAAGGCAATAATCTGTAAACAACCCTTGGCAGAGAGAACAGAACTTTTTTTTTTTTAATAAAGGAGAATTAACATTTGAATTCATGTGCTGAATCAGGACTGGCAAGCAGTAGTAGTTGTTTTGATATATGCAATGGAGCATTCATGATTGTTTAAATATCAACTGTTCTATGAATATACAAATATAAAGAGGAAAAGGAAGCCATTATTAGGGAATTTTTTTTACTGAAATAAATAAAGTTCAATTATCTGATCATTCTGATAGATTTGATTGTTTTGTTTCAGTGCCTCGACCAGATTTCTTTTCTGCAGTTTAATACCTCAAAGATACTCAATCCACTATGAGTGTGTATTGTGTTCACTTGCTATATATTAGAACTGTTTCTGTGACACAGAAAACAGACTAATGTTGGTTCAGAATACAGGGTCTGTTAAGTTTGTTGAGTTCCAAGTGGACATTTGTATAGATATTACAGGCAAGGGAGAAATCTAAAAATGTTCCATTCTTCTGTAGTCTCCTGTCATGGATTTGTATCTTACATTCAAGTTTTAATGCTACTTCCACTTTATGCCTTCTAAATGTATCTGGAAATGTTTCACTACGGAATATGTGCACTACATTATCATTGTTATTTATGTGCAAATATTTTTGTCTATGATCACTATATATACTCTAGCCATTTGTGAAAGACTCCCTCTGTTTACTCTTCCTCCCAAGAAAGAACCATAAGAACCATTCTCATGAAGCTAGTTAGATATTTGCTCTGTGCAACTTTGCAGTTAAGGTGTGAATATGTACAGTACATTCTTACTATTTCCCTTCACCCCATATGTGGGTGCTGACTCTGGTAATAGAGTAGGAGCATATGTCCATACCATGTGTATGAATGGTACTTACCACTTTCATTTTCCACTTCTTTATATAGAAATGCCATTGGTTCATTTCTTATAAGTAAATCATGTATTACCTAAAGGGCCAAGGCATTAAGCTCACCTGAGAAGTATATTAGCAACACAGAAATTTGTATGGCAATTGTTGAAACCTGATTGTCTGCAACTTATTTTTCTGGTTAAAGCTTGTTTTATATGAAGTGGACCCATACATCTAAGCCTCAGGGAAAATCTCTGAAGAGCGGGCTGAATAATTGTAAGAGACAGAGGAACGAGATACCTACTGTTAGATAATGTATTGTACATATGATAAGTGAGCTGAACCCACTAAATTTCCATTGTATGGTACCTTAACACAATCTCCATAATGATGAAACCAGTTGACATGCTATGTGATTGAAGGAACTTTGATGGGGTCCCATCCCTAGATTAAGAACTACATGTAATGGATACTGAGGAAGGGACACCCAGTTTTCTCCGTGGAGTGACTTGCTCCCTGACGGTTATCTAATCTCAAGTGGTCAGCTGCTAACAAGTGTGTCCATGAACAGCACTGTATAGATTCAGTAGCGTGCACACATGTCTCTCTCTCTCTCTCTCTCTCTCTCTCTCTCTCTGTGTGTGTGTGTGTGTGTGTGTATGTAAAACAGTAATGATTATAAAGAACCGGAAGAGGTCATGAATTTGAAAGCGGGTTGGAGGAGTTGGGCAGAGGGAAGGAAGGTTGAAAAAAAATTAAATATAGCACTCATTTATGAAGGTTTCCAAAAAAATTAAGAGGCTACAGAGATAGCTCAGTAGTTAAGGGTGCTGGCTGCCTTCGTAGAGGACCAGACCAGAGTTCAGTTCCCAGCAACCACATGGGGGGTAACAACAACAGCTCTAGTTCCAGAGGATCCAATCCCTCTTCTGACCTCTGTGGGCATTGCACATATGTGGTACACTTACCTTGACGGGGAAAACACTCATACACATAAGATAAAAGTAAATATTTTAAGTCAAAAACATTAACTTGATAAAGGAAATTCTCAACCTAATTATCTAGTCGATCATTATGCTAATTTGCAGGAAACAATACACAGTACAATACCATGAGTATATTTTCAGTATATGGTTAAGTGGAGGATGAGGAGCTGTTTATAAGACATGGTTTATATCAACAGTAAGTGTGAAATCTTCACAGCATGGCATGCATTGTTTGACTGCTGTTCTCTTGAACTAGTAAGTGGTAAATTATAATACAGATCTGTGCCATTTTATATGAACTAATCAAGAGCATTAGGGAAGTTATGTCCTTTAGAATTCTCAAATTGCTGGATAATTCTCTAGTTCTCAGCTGACAGCAGGCTTTGAAAACATGTCAGTAATTTAACTTATTATATTTAAAAATATTGTGAAAATGCCTGAGAAAACTGTGGATAATTGCCAAGTATCTCTTGACTTGGAAATTCCTTTTGTCTTTGTGGCTCTCCATCTTTGGCATACAGCAAAATCACCTTGGTGTTTTATCACAGTTTTTCCTGATATGGAAAGATACAAGTGTGTAGAAAACGGTCTTTGATTTTTGAATTTAATTGATTTGGAGTAACACCACCAAATTAGGATTTCTACCAGTTTGTTAAATGATGCTGCTATTGGTCCAAGGGACATAATTTGAGACAAAAATAATTAGTCAACACCCATGAATTAACTTTTTCCTTTGTACTGGAAATTGATTTTTTTTTTTACATTTTTACTTCGTCTATTTCCTATTCTCTTCAGGTCTAATTATGCTGAACTTATTCAGAATGATAATTATAATAGGTTTTACCACTAGCCTTGCCATTTTCCAGCTGCTGGCTCTACTGCCTCCTCTATTATCCAGTTATTATCCACAGTCAATATTTTGAATAAATTATCCTTACACATTACCTCCTCTTTCTGACTATTACATTCAATTTTGTGTCCTTGGAACAGTTCTAAAACAATACTTGAAGGTCATGAAAGATTTCTCTAATCATCAAATTAGCTTTAATTATCTTTGGCTTGTCTGGAGCATTTATTCTTTGAACGTTCCAGAAAAAATGATGATAGCCCTTATTTATGAGGTCACAATCTAATAAATTGGGTGGTACTGATTGTGTAAAAAATTTGTATATTGTGAAATAAGTGCTTCACCTAGAGTATATGTAAATCAACATGGAAAAACAAAAGAAGGATTTTATTAATTATATTCAGCAAAGTTGGAAAGGCCTGATTATTATTAATGGGCATTCTTCCGGAGTAATATTTTCCCTCTTCCTGTACCTTCTTCATAACCTATAAATCTTTACTGAATCCAGTAAATATTAAATGCTCATTATGTAAATGTGAACAAGCTATGTTCTGACAATGCTTATTAGCTTTTAAAACTGTGCTTATATGCTTTATCTAGTCTATAGCATTGGCGTATTAATAAGTAATCTAATGATTTGTTTTGAGGTTTTAAAAATTATACATAGGACGTCATTATCAAAGTGTCTATTGCATAGCCACATGACACATGGGTAACAAATATTGACTCCCCTACTCAGGCACAGATCATTTCTTTCTGGTGAAGGCAAAAGGACTTTCTCAGGTAAAGAGAAACCTAACTAAATACATATTGAATATCATTGTTTTCAGTGCTGAAAATAAAATAGTTTTTTTAAAAGCAAAAAGTTTTGTAACTGTAGTGATTGACCAAAATAAACTAATAGCAGAAGGTAGGGCAGGAGAGTAGAATACAATAACAAGACATGAAATCATAGTGCTAATAGAGGGCCAGAACTCAGAGGGACTTATGTGATTCTGATAAACTAAGGCAGGCTCACAGAACTTCCAGTCTAGATGATGATTGTGGTCCTTGTAATGCTTTATCATATGAAGGTCTGGGAGTATAGCTCCTTATGCCTAATTTATGATTAAGTAAAGTGAAACATAAAGTCTTTAAACATAATCATGAAACTAGAAAATGGTAGAGTCAAACTTCAAGCCTGATTCTGTATGAATCTAAATAAGATGTTCAATAATTAGGCTCAATAGAAATTTGAACTTTATCAAATAAGTTGTGTAGAAACAATGAATATTTTAAAGGAGAGTGTGACAGGGTCACACTCATATTTAAAAAATATAATTGGGTCAAATAATATAGGACAAAGTACAGCAGAGAGAATGAAGTTTTTATAATCACTTTCATTCCTAAAGGGAGCTCATTCTAAATTTATTATTTGCCTTGTTCTAGACATGCTACATCAATTTTTTAATCATCGCCACTTAAAACTTTCCGAGTCTTTGATTTTCCCAATTTCTCTTCCCATTATTCATTGAAAAATTCTGATTTTTTTCCCACAATGTCTTCAGTTTTTCCTTTCAAAATATGTCTACTACACAGGTAATTTTAATTATATCAGTCCTTGACATTTTCAGTCAAGATACATTTTATGCCATCTCTTTATAATTTCATGTTTTCTACAAAATTTAGAGATTGAAGCTTCAAAGTTACTGTACGTAATTATGTGTCTCTTATTCTAATATTCAGAACAATTTTACCTTTACTGTGGGTTTTCTCCTCATTCAATTCTCAGCATGTGCTGTCCTGGAAATGTCATCATCATCATCATCATCATCCGTGTGTATGTGTGAATATGTATGTTCATATGTCTGATTTGTATGTATACAAACATGAGTAGTGTTAAATTTAGAAGTGATGCTATTTAAGCTACATGAGTGTGAGTTAATCTGAAGGGAAATTTTTATTCAAAAACGTCTATTGACTGCCTAGTATGATCTGGCATGTTACTAGATTCAAGGGCTAAAGAACTATAAAAATTGTCACTCCACACTTTTAAAAGCACATATTGCGGGGAGGAAACTACTGATTTTGAATATTTAGAGTACAGAATATGGAGCAAAAAGTCCTTAAGATAGAGAAATATTCAGATATGTGGTGGCTCTTGAGTACTCTTGAGGCGTGAAGAGTTGTTTACTTGGTGAAGAGAGGGGAGAGCTCCTAAAATTGGAATTGTATGCGCAAAACTACATGGTATGAGGACACGTGTATGTGTGTGTAGATAGATGATACAGATAGATAGATTGATTGATATTAAAGCAGTTGTGATCTGTCCTAAGCAGCAAGGGGCAGTTGGCAAAAACAAGGGCCATCTCATACAAGACCTTTTTTATATAAAAGTAAGAGGTTGTAGGACGTAAGCTTTTCCTTAGCACTGGAATTTTTGAATTGGCCCTAATCACCAAGAAAATATTAAACATTTAAAGAATTGTATCTGTGTTGGGAGGTTAAATTAACTTCAGTTGCTTAGTTTAGTCTAGAGAAGGGAACTTTCTGTGAGAGGTTGCTCTACAGAGAATAATGACCATTTATTTTCAGTTTTTACTGAGGCCAAAACAAGAAAGAAATAGGCTTTTGTCTCACCAGAAGGGAAAATTACCTACAAAACAGATCCTTCACAGATAGATTGAGTGTAACTGATGTAGATCATCAAGATGTTGTGGCCTATCTGGCTATGTGCAGCATTCCATGTATTCAAACAGCTCAGTTTCAGAAATAACGATTATTAGGCTTAACCAAGGGTATTGGAATAAACAAATCTTTTAAGTATCCTGTAATTACTCGTATATTTTTTTTGTCTACCAAAGTAAAATTTTAGTTATTTATTTTAAAATGCAAAAGATAGACACTGCCTTTTGTCATATAGACTTCCTATTCGTTTAAATGACCAGTCAACTAACCTCACTATATAATCAGGTATTGCTCTATTAAAGGAATTTTGTATTCGTGTACCATTTCAGGATGTTATTAAAAATTAGGCAGATAGAATTAATTTAATTTCAGTTATTAATCTCTGTGTATAACATTTACTGGTCAGATGACTGCAATTAAAACTGCTTTATGGTTTGTTAATTTGCAGCTCTTGGTTTTTGCCATGACTCTTATTTTCATTGTTATCATTCACTAAGACAGTTTATTAAAATAAGAATTTTTTAGCAGTTCAAAATATTTGTAATTTCTGCTGTTATTTTCTTTTTATTGTTTGGAACTATGTACAAATTAGAGGACTCTGGAGTAGCCATTTTGTTTGTCCTTCTGCATCTCATTATAAGAACTCAGGTGTCTGTCTCATCACTTGTCTATGTCCAGCTTGAGAGAAAGCAGAAATACAGTCACATAGTCGGGGATGATAAAAGGCACTTTGCTTCTAGCTAAACAAACCTTGAAATGCTTCCAGTATTTGAGATTTAGGCAAGCTGGGCATGTATAGTTATGATATTGGATGTTAAGGTAAATTTTAACATGCTTTCTAGTTAACCAGATATCAAATAGAGATCAATTTTATTTCTTAATGAACTAGCCCAAATACTTTAAAAGTGATTTTGTACATACTCAGATTAGATTACTTTTGTTGTACCCTCAAAATTGAATATATCCAGCTATTGCACATAGAGTAAATTACTGGATGAATATCATTAACCAGTAGAATCAGTAGAAGTGAGTGTTTAGTTGCCTTCTGTGCTGGAAAAGAACAATACAACATATCCTGAGACTGAGAGACAATAGTCAGCGTGTGAACAGTACAGACAAAGTAAAAACTTGATAATATAAAGTAAATGTGCTGCACCAAGGAAGATTCTTTTTATAACTATATTTTCACATTATTTCTTTTTTAAATGATTAACCTAACGATCATACACATAGAGGAAGAGTAAAAGGTCATTTGTTTGTTATGATCCCCTCCCACTTTAAAGTATTAAAATGTACTATGTTAGGGTTTCTCAAAAATAAATATTACTACACAAATTAAGCACTTTGTCTCCTAGATTAACTAAGATATTTCTTAGACTGACAAGAGACATGTTTGAACATGTTTGCCTATGCCTTGAAGGGAATGCCAGGGTTCTAAAAAAAAACATGTGCATATTTTGTCTTTAAAACCCTTCTTATTTCATCAGATATACATGGGATTTGCTTGACTGAGAGGTTAATGTGTATTATTTTTGTAAAGTGTAACCATTGATTACATTAAATGGCATAACAGAGTTAGATTATTGAGATTGTTGATACTGAGTAAATATCAAGATAAACATTTTTCTGGCCCTGGGAAATGGCCCAAAGTTACAAAGCAGCATAAGTAATAATAATAATAATAATAATAACAATAATAAAATTCCATGTACAGCCTGTCAGTAATGCTCATAACCTGAAAACAGAGACAGATTGATACTTAGGACTTGCTGGCCATCCAGTCTAGCTGGAACAGCCATCTCGAGATTCAGTGTGAGCCCCTGTCTCAATAAATACCCTGAAAAGTGATAGAGGAAGATACCCAATGTTGACTTCTGGCCTGAACACATGCATACACAGGCAAGTGCACTCCGCACCCCACACACACATACAAGAATACGTGCACAATTCTGCAAATTAAGTATTTTAAGACTGCATTTGAGAAGCTGAAGTTTTTAGTGCAAAATATTTAAAAGTCCAGGACAAAGAAAATAAAATAAAACTATCCATATAACTGGTATGTAAGCACAATAACCATTGTTTCTATTTCTTTGTTTCATTTTCAGTATTAGCTATGTGCATTTCTTAAAACTATCATATACTTGTAAGATTTGTTCTGTAGTAGTAGAGGAGAGTTTATTTTTCAATTCTTTTTTATATATTTGTCCTGTCTCTGCAGTATTCGAAAATTAAAATCAATATCCTTCCCTTTAGTAAGGCTATTTCCTGCAGTTTACCTCAACACTTAATTTTTTTAGGATTTTAGGATTTCAAATATTAAGTTGTATGGGAAGTTTTTTTTCTTTGAAATGTCCAGCATCCTGTATACACTTTTGAACATATAACACACTAATTCCAGCTAAAGAGTTCTCTTTAGGGACCAGAGCCTCCCATTGATTCATCTATAGCTGCTAACTTTTCTTAAGATAAACTGCCTTTGATATTCCTGTGGATTTTGGTTCTTTCACCTTGTCCTTGGATTGTGTGATTCAGCCTTGTAATACTAAAAAGTGTTTGGTGGATGAGTGTGCACACAGCATTTTAAATAGTTTACCTATGTAGAACATGGTATTTGCAGAAATTGTTAACAAAATAAGATGACAACTTGAGCTATCAACATTATGCCTCCTGTGGCCATTTGTTTATGTGGATTTACATGCCATGAGAATATTAATCTTCATAATTGTTCATATCGTAGAGATGTAAATAGTTGATAAAGAGATTTAGCAAAAAATATATTCCATATGTGCCTTATTTAGTTAATGCTATGATTTCTTTCTTTCCTACCAAAACAATAAGGATTAATTTTTTCTGTAATTACCTAAATATCTTCTGAAGCCTTTCCTTAACCTCTTTGTGAAGAATACTCATTTATTCTAATCAGAGTAATCCGTAAAGCTAAAAACCCTGAATCAGTATGAACATCAGTGGATAAATCCATCATCTAAGGATTATAGGATGAAAACATCCAATAGAATGAGAAAAAATGTGATACTTTGTGCTGTATTTATGTATTGTTCCTAAGTAAATCCTTGATTTCATTTGGAGGTAAATCTAAAGGAAAAGATATATTAAAGAAAACATGAGATGCTCCTATATTTTTGTATATATTTTAGATTTTTATCACTCTAATTGTGACATCTTTTGTAGTATGTAAAAAAAGTAATATAAAGTTAAGCAGATAAATAATATTTTTTCATGACTTTGTGACCTGATTTGTCTATAATTCTGGATAACAACATCTTTGCAAATTAGTTTTTGATGGCTGATGCAAGTAAAGGAGGGTAAACATGCTTCATCTTTTCATATTAATTTATATCAGTGGTGGATAGAAACACATATAATCTCACAAATGAAGCTAGCTTTCAAGAATATATTTTCATAATAATGTAAAGATCAGAATGGTCATAACTTGGGATGTTACTGTAAATTAGAGCACTCTTCTCTCGTAAAAGAATACTTCATTTTGCCATATTGATTCAGACTGTTAAAAAATATAGATTAAGTTTTAATTTGGTCCTTACTGGATTTTTCCCCATTTTCTTACTTTAAGAAACAGATTATCCACCTAATGTCATTAAGAACCTATTGCCAAATTAATCAGAGTTCAAGTGAGCATTATAATAATCTGAATTCACTTCTTATTTAACTTGTTTAAGAAAATGCGCATTTAATTACTGAGAAAATATGTTTTTCCTTCCAGATCAGAGATACAAAATCAGCAGATCAAAAATCAACGCTTTTGCATTTTCTTGCTGAAATCTGTGAGGAAAAGTACCGAGATATCTTGAAGTTTCCTGAAGAACTGGAACATGTAGAAAGTGCAAGCAAGGGTAACTAATTATTCATTGATTTGGAAGTATGCTTAGCCTATGTATGTTACTTTAAATTATATAATTAAGAAAGCTATAAATATTATTAATCACAGAAATATTGTTATACGCAAAGCAGAGCAATATTTCTCATTAGTTTATATTTGACAGCACTTTGCATTTAAATAACCCATCTTTATCTTTATTTTCTAACAGGGCTAGGTTATTGGAGGTTTTGTACCTCTAATCAAGTAATATGTTCCATTCTTTAGCTTGATTAGAACTTAAATGTGTGTTATAAAAAAAAAACTGTGGTTCTTTCTGTGTATGTGGCAGTGATTATAGGATGGTTATATATAACTCAGTACAAAATGGTGGGCAAATTCTAGCTCAATATAATGTAGCTTAGTGCTGAAATGCTTGCCTAGCATGCATAAGGTCCTAGGTTCAGTCTCTAGTACCACACACTCATTAAAAAAAATAAAGTTTAGGAAAGACATGCATACAACTATACAGTTGAACAAAAATACCTCCTATAATAAGGATGTATTTGAGGAATTTGTAAAGATGATGTCACATAGTTGAGATTTATAAGAAAGTACTTTTGAATGGGTAAAACATGAGGATGAAGTTTGACAAATATGGTAAATTTAGAACATGCTCTTCAGAAATAACACAACAGGAATAAGGTAAAATAGCCGAATCTTTCAGGGCTTATTAAAGAATTAACTGACAATGGGCTACAGGAGTAAGGTAGGCACCCCAGAAACCACGAAGGCAGACAGACTCACGGGTTGTAAATTGATGTATATAGTACACAGGAAAGCCTCACCACAAGGACAGAGATCATAACACTGAGGAACAGGAGAAGGGAAGGAGAACACTTGTAATATTTCAATGCAGGGTGAGTAGCTTTGTCAATCTGTGTACTGTTGAAGTGATTAAATGGGAAAAAGAGAATGGTTCAAGGACATATTTTCCTGGAGGTTAAATTACAGTTCCATAACATATATTTTTCATTTTTGCTAGGAGAAGTATGCACTGTAGTGATTGCATTCTGTAACTTTGAGACTTTAAGGGCCCAAACCCATATGATTCCCAAGCTTAATATAAAACTTTTAATGTCCTTTAAAGGAAGAGTCAACAAAACCCATAATATCATTTGTGAACACAGTTCTTTGCTGTTTTGTCACTGTTGATCAAATCCTCATTTTCCCCTAACCCTAATGTGGTTTGTGCTATGATGTAAGGACCAAGATTAACCTTTAAAGACATATTATGAGTCCATGGTGTTATGTCTTTTCTTTCTTCATTTTAAGAAAATTCATAAGATGATGGAAATTTATATTTACTTGAAATGTAATAACAGTATTGTGGTAATGAATTTTCTAAAGAATTTGTTTCTACTCCCTTTGATTTAAAAATATGACTTTATAAATGTAGGTATTATTGAGTCTGTGACTAACAAGTAATATTAGAAGATTGCATACTTTTTGTAATATGTAGAATACTCAAATCATCCAGTTAAGAAATTAGTTCATTTTGTGCTGTTTTTATTTTAATTGCCCTCAATCAGAATTATTTCACTCTAAATTCCCGTTAATATATAGAAACAATTTTTATGGGAAATATAGTAAGGATAGTTTCAAGTAAAATGTTCTGTCAATTTTATGGTGATAATTAAATTATCTTGGGTTGAATTTATGCAGAAGAACTAAAATGAAATTTGTAATGGAATTTGTATTAGATTTGATTTTTAAATATTTTATTGAATTTTTTCAATGTTCAAACAATATAGTTTGAAGTTATCCATGATTATCCCCCAATTTAATGTATTCTCTCATTAGCCTATAGAGTCTGACTTGTGTCCTCAATTATCCTTCAGTCCATATCCATCCACTGGGCCCACCAAGAGTCCTATCCCTATAAGACCCTGTATCTCTCTGTCCTAACAGCCATATGTTCCCAAAAGTTCTGTAGATTGGGTTGGGGTTTTTCACCTGTGTCCGCATATCTAGGCTGGGTTTTTGTATGGTTTGAGCTTACATAGGACTTGTGCATGCTGTCACCATTGCTGTGATTTCATATGAATATCTGAATCACTGTCTGGAAGACTCTGTTTCCCTATAGTCATCCACCTTCTCTGGCGCCTTCAATCTTTCTGCCTCCACTTCTTCAGTGATCCCTGAGTCATGGGGTGGCAGAGGTTTAAAACAGGTGTCCTGCTCATTGAGAAGCACTATGAGGCCTCTTCTCTTCACATTGGCAAATTGGGCGATCGTGTGTTAATCACCATGTCCTGTGTAAGGAGACTTCTCTGGTGAGAGTGTGTATTCATCTTATGTGTAGAGGTTGCACTGAAGATGGGTCACTTATGGTTAAGTATCTCACAGACACTCACTCTCTGTGTTTGACCAGTTCTGGAACACTATAATAGTCTCCATCATTTGCAAAAATAAGTTTTATTGATAAGGGATGAAAGGTACAGTTGTCTGTAAAATATGAGGATGCATATTTACAATAAAGTAAGAAATTATGTTAGTCTAGGGATGTGGTAAAAGTAGTTTTTTGTTTCATTTTGTTTTTTTCTCTCTAAGATCTACGACCTCTCCAGCCATGTGTATTTGACTATATTCACAGCACCACACATGAATTCCCTCTCATCGAGCAGACTTTAATTCCAATTAGGCAGATGTTGCTTAGCACCAAGATAAAAGTGCCACTACTGCATCCTAGTGATAATTTGTTGTTTTTTAGGCTTTACAGATGAGTAGAGGTCGATTTGATTTTTAATTCTGAATAATTGTCACTTAATATGTATGTGTTTGTTATCCTGTTTTATGTTACTATAATAGAATACCACACACTGTGAAATTTAAGAAGAACATAGATGTATATCCTACAGTATGGTAGACTGGGAAGTTGAAGACCATTGGGCTGAAATAAGTTAAAGCTGTCTTGCTAGGTCTTAACAGGGTAGAAAGCATCCCACGAGGAGACTGAAAAGGACATAAAATTTGCTCTTTAAAATTAGCATTAGTCCATTTGTGCGGGTGGATCTCTCATGACCTAGTCACCTTCCAGTAAATCCTATCCCTATGGCTTTTGAGGGAATGAATTCATATCATAGAATATGTATATATGCATATGTACAAATGTAATTTAGTTATTTAACTATTTGTATAACCATACAGTCATATGCTACATTTTATTAGTGATAGATTAGACTTCATATATAGCATTGTTCCTAAAAGATAATACTATTGCTGTTCTAGTTTTCTTACTGTTGCTATGATAAAACCCTGACTAATGGCACCGTGGGGAAACAGGGGTTTATTTCAGTTTACAGATCACAGTGTATCTTTAAGGGAAGCAAGAATAAGATCTCAAGGAAGGAATATGGAGGCATGAACTGAAGTAGAAACCCTTAGGAATGCTCCTGGCTGTCTTGCTCTCTGGTATTCTGATTAGCTAGCTTTCTTTTATACCCCCGGCCCACCTGCCTAGGGATAGTAATACCACAGATGTCTGGGCCCTCCTATATCAACTAGCAGTTAAGAAAATAACTTTCAGATGTGGCCACAGGCCAGTCTATTCTAGGAAAATCTTCAGTTGAGGTTATATCTTACCAGGTGACCCTTGGTTTGTGTCACCATGAGACCTGAAGCTTACTGTGACACCTAGTGATGTCAGACACCTTAGAATGTAAAAGTACAATCTAGAATGTTGACAAAAAAAAAGCAACATAATAATCATATACTTTTTAGCCATTCTTATAACCAGTGAAGGCAGACTATAATAAAAGCCTTTTTAGTCGGCTACTCTCTGTTTCTCATTCTAGTCGTATTGATTACTGTTACTAGCATTGTAGTTGTAGTTAAGACATCCGAATTTTTGTTTCATCCAGAACATGACAATGTTAATAACAAGATTAATAAGTAAACATATACAAAGCATGTAGTTCAATCCTGAACATATGGTAAGTATATAGTTTTTCTTATACCACATGTGGTCTTTAGCAGTAGTAATAGTAATAGTAGTACTTGATACACTTCTAAGCATATTGGAGTGTTTCATTGATAAATTAAAGGGACATAATCTTAAATATGTATTGTACTTCTTCAAGGTTTGGATAGGCACGCATTTTCTTCAGTTTTGTTTGTTTCTTATACCTGGGATTTTTGATAAACCCTTTCTTAATTTGTTTTACAATTCCATTAACTTCTTTCTTCCCATATATTTCAAGTGACATATTTATCCAGTGTATTCTGATTACTACTGCTTTGTGTATTGATCCACCCAGTATATTCATGAGACTGTTGTCAAATATCCTCTTCCTATCCTGCTGTTTAGGCTTCAGCAATCCCCAAAGCTCAACTTACTTGGACTAGTATTTTTATGTTCCTGTGAAATTCAGAGAGGTCTCATCTCACAAAGTTCTTAAGCACACTCTGCCTACTCACAGCCAACTTTCACTTCCTTCTCATTCCCATTGTAGTGGACACATACAGATGTTCTCTTGAGCCATTTTTATTCCTTTAAAATAATCCTGTCTGTGTGTATGATTTCATGCTTCATCCTCTGCCTAGAAATCTCACCTGCCCTGTCCTCTAAGACAGCTGACTATCATTTGTCAAATCCCAGTATCCATTTCCTTTCTTTTTTTTTTAATGTCTTGTTTCTAAAGTCTAAGGAGAGAATACTTACAAGTTTAGTTTACAGAAAGAAACAAAATAACAAAAAACTCAGGCCATTTGCCTTCTACTTACATTTAAATGCTTTTCCTTAATAGTTGAGTTTAATTTGTCATGTTTCTTTAATATGTATTCCAGCCTCATATGAGTAAAATTCTGTCACTTTCAGCACTGCTCTTAATATATTACATGTATAATATTCACACTCTCCCAGTGGGAATAAAAAATAGATCAACACTCCATAATTAATTTGTTTTTGAAAATGGAGCATCTCCTTGTGAAATTATCCTCTTCTCTCCAAAAAACAAATGAAAAATCAGCTTTTTTAAAAACGAAGGTGTATAAATAGGACATAAACCCAGTTAATGAATGCACTATGTAACTATTATATATGACCGTTAGTTTCTACATTTTGTATTATTAGAATCCAGGCATTTATTTTAATATATATTTTATTTACTGTTTTAATTTTTATGTATATGAATGTATTGCCTGCATGTTAGTGTGTCACGCAGTGCAGGCAGAGATCAGAAGAGGGCATCAGATCCCTTGGAACTGGAGTTGCGGACGGCTGTTACCTGCCATGGAGGTGGTGGGACCAGAACCCAGGTCTTCTGAAATAGCAGTCAGTGATCTTAACTGATTTCTGGTCATGCCCTAGATACTTACTTTTATAAAACAAGGAACGTTTTGGTCACTATACCAAATAATATATTTTCTTTCAGTACTAAAAACATAGACCTCAAAGTTACTGACATTTGAGGGAAAAAAAATCTATCATCTTGAGGTGAAAGTAAACAAAAGAATTATGTGGAATCTTGGGAAATCTTTATTTTAATAATTATCTTTATTCTTCATAAAGCTAAGCTTTAAAAATTATGTGCTCCTTGGAGAAGCCAGCCTATGGTATCAATTTAGCATATTTTCCTAGAGCTGTGTAACTCAAAGATATTGGAGAAAACACATCATTTTTACATTAAAACAAATATATATTACAGAGTAGAATGCAAAAGCCACATGAATTTTTAAAATAAAACAGATGACTTCAAAGAAATTTCACACTTGCAGCACATCCCTAGGGGTGCATGTTCAATCTTCTCTTCCATTAGGGGTACTTTGGTGGGAGAAGTTTATGAAGCATTGCCTGGAGAATTATAAAGTGGTTCTGTTTTGATTTGATTTTGTTTAGTTATTTAGTTAGTGATTATTGTAGAAACAGGGGAGGCAGGAAAGCAAGCAGAGTAACAGAGCAAATTACTTTCTTCTAAACATATATTCTTATATCTCTGAACTTTGGAAACCAATTGTATACTATAACTTTGTTACCAGTGAAATTAATAAAAAATAATACCGTTCAGGTTATTTTATGCTAGGTTAAATCTTAAGTCTGCAGATTCTTTCATTGATGACTGACATACTACTGTGTCTAGAGAGAGAAAACAGTTTCATTCAGATGTAGCTGTCTTTGAACATTGTAAATACTTTTCATAAAGCACAGGAACCTTTTTTCCTAACTATTAATTTTAAAAATTAGATATGATGAATATATAAGTTTATCTAAAGTAGATATATAATTAGTATTGGTAGTTTTCTAGACATATTTGATAAATCCTTTTCCACTTCTGCTTTCCATGGCTATCACTTTAACTTTCAGCTTTGAGGATTTTTATAGTTTGATTTAACACCTCTACTGTTTTATAGATTAGCTCCAGGGATTAAACCAAAAGGGGTAGTAAAGTTTAATTAAACTATTCCATTCAATACGGGAAATTATATTAATGTATTTGAAGGCACTATTAATCCCAAGGTATTACATAAATCCAAAACCAGTCCCACTTCAGTTAAATTAGTACCATTTTACAACATAAAAAACTAGTTAAAGATTGTACGAACAGTGTTAACTTCTTACAAATTTAATGAATCATTATAACTTTTTATAGTCAACTCTGTGTTTTAATAGGTACCGTTGTTTTCATGTTGCTAGTAACTGAGTATCTACTCTTATTTCTCAGGGTTAATAATGATGAAACTTTATATTAAGTAAACATTATTGGTTTGAGAAGGTGTAGTAAATAAAGAAAAAAGCTAAATAATAGTAGGCAATAAAAATTGGGGGAAAAGGATAAAAATCAATATCAGAAGCCTCAAGTGATAAAGAGAAAATAATTTAACAGTAGTGTAAAAGTTATAGAAAAGAGAAAAAAATTTAGACACACTAGAGCCCATGGAAACTTTAAATCACCTAGTCCCTTCTAAAACTGACCCAAAGTGGCATTTAATCCAACTTTATCATTTTATAGTTGAAGAAACTGAGCCTCCAAAGATGAAGGGATTGCCAGAATCACATACCTGAATGGGAGTCAATTCACATTCGTAGACCTTGTCTAAAGTTATTTCATTACATATATTTCAGCTACATTTTCAGTTTCATTGTCTGAAATGTACAGTAGAAGCTCAATCTCAGATATTGGAAATCATATAGACAGTAAATGATAAAAAAGTAAGAACACTACTGAAATTATAAATGCTTCCATCTCTGTGCAGTTGTCTACAGTCTGTCCACCTCCGTTTTGACAGAATTATCCATTTCTTCATTTGAGTCAGTAGCAACATTAGAGCCTTATTGATAAGAGCACTCCTACCTCATTTGCATTTTTTATTTGTTTCTATCTACACTGTCTACAGTGACTTTTTAGCTTCACAGGCTATGTTCTGTTTTCCTTACACTCTCAGTGCACACAAAGCATCCCAAATATATGCAAATGTTGAATAAATGTTTTTGAAATTGAATAATAACATGTCATTTTAATGCAGCAGGCAAACTTCAAAATATGACACTACAGAAGTTGCTTACAGTTTAGTGCAAATTCAAGAGATGATTGGTAGATTAATTTAAATAGGACACCATGGGTTAAGAACATTTCTTTCTATGTAGTTTACTTCTTTTAAGGAGAATGTTTAAATTGGAACCAAATGAGTTTAGGAAGCAGAGGACCTGATCTCTGGAGCCCACCAAACAACAGAGTTTTATGATGAATAGTAAAGTATGTATCATAGTGCTAGTAGCAGCAGCTGAAGTTCTCATTGTGATTTGGAAGTATCTGCTGAAATAGCTGCTGTCTTTTGTTCTAATTCCTGAAAATTTATTTTCATATGCTCTATGATCAATTGCAGTGAAAAGAAAACATGAGTTTGGGGACAAAATCCTGGTGGTTTTCGAACAATTATCTTATACACATTTTTTACAGTTAAATATGTAAGAAAGTATTAAACTGAATGGCTTCCTAAGAGATTTGAAGGTTAAAGGACACAATCATAGCATCCAAATGTGACAGAATTTCATGAAAGGTTTTGTCAACATCTTTCATATTTATGTGTCCCTATATGTACATGCTTATGCGGAAGTCAGAGGATAACTTCCAGGAGTGGATCCTCTATTGTACCATGTGAGGTACGAGAATGGAACGGTAGGTAGTCAGGCTTGGCAGAAAGATGGCTGCTTTACCTGATGAGCCATCTCAACACTAGCATAGTAGAATGTTTTGATCTTATAAAAGTTAGCACTGTGAATTAAACTGACTGAATATATTTCTATTTTATTTAATGAAAAGAATAAAATGTCATCTCTGGTTCTTTTGGATTTTGTGTATACAATGTTTCAAAGAACTTTAACAATTTCTGTCAAACAAATTCTATTTTATTATATGAATACCATAAACATAAAATGAAAGGGAATGCCATTAACTTCTAGGGAAACAAGTACTTATTTAAGTAACATTTCCCATTTTTCAATATTTATTTCCTCCTTTTAAAAAGTCACTTCTGAATTTTAAAACCAAATTAATTTTTTTAATAAAGAAAACACCAGGAATATACCAGAAATTCCAACAATAGGGAAGGCTATGATGGGATTGCTAGTTTGAAACCAACTTTGGCTATGTAGTGAGATTCTGTCATCAAAAGCAAAATAATAATTTCAGCAACAAAAATAGAGTATGAGGTTCAAAGCACTCATTGATTTTTTTTAAAGTGAGAAAAACTGTTACTATGACATCTATGCTCTTTACAAACTTTCAAGTACATAGTATATTATTGCTGATTATAGATTATTTTGATTTGAATCACTTGTCCAACATATTTCATTTATTTGTTTACTCATTACTTAATTTTGTACTACTGGGAATCAAGCTCAGGGTCATACACATGCAGGTGATTTTTGATCCCTTATATACTTACACAGGTGTTTGTCAGGCAGGCAGAGTATCTTAACATTTGTTAGAGAACCTTACCATTTTCATTCCAAAGGATTTTTGATAGGAGAATTATGCCAGTTTTACCCTACCTGTGTTAGAGACCCTAGGAGTCCATGCTTTTTCCAAACAGAAATGCCACCTCCATTACCCAGTTCTTCTGGAGAATCTTTTAAAAAAAAATTCTGAGCATCTTTTTAATCCTGCCGTTCTAAAAAAAAGACTTCTGTACTGGATTTTGGTAGCTTCTCATATACCTCCTACACCATAATAATTTTCTTTTAAATTACATGCTATACTTTTTTGAATAATAATATCAGGATTTTCATTTTTGTGACTAAATCCCAAAATAATGCTTTCTCAGTAATTTCTGATATCATTAGTCTTCTATATCATCGTTTGCCATTGCATGTAAACTCAAGCCTACAAAAATCCAGCATGAACTGGAGAAATGGGCAGCAGACTCCAATCTTTGCCAAATAAACATTGGCAGCTGATTACTGTTGGGTGAGGATGAGTTAATCTTCTTAAAGCAAGGGACTCTGAGTAGGCTGACTAGATCTCAGAGGATGAACCTGCACTGAGAAGCATTTGGGGGCACTAACTTGACACAATAGAACTTAACATAGATTAAAAAATGTATTTATTCCTGTTGGGGGATTATGGAGGGTGCTGGTGGGGACAGGGGTCTACAGATGATTAAGATTGATTGAGATGTTCTGGGTGAAATACATGATGATTCATTTTAAAAAATAAATATTTTTCAAAGAAAAATGCATTGACATAGTAGATTCAGCTAGGTGAATGTTTATTCAGCCTCATCCGAACCTGGCTACTATCATCTTGTAAACCCACAATGAAATTTTAGGATTCCTTGAGTTTCTTAAAATATATCTTTAGATGTTTATTCAACTTCTTACCCAATAAGTAGCAAATACAAAAAAATATTTTCAGAAACATTTTTCTGAAGTAGTTAAGACAAAGTAACCATTATATTAGTTATGCTTGGGGATGGACTGATGATCAGAAAAATGCAGTAGGGCTTCTTGGTTGCTGATTATGTTCCATTTCTCTGGATGCCGTGTTTCTGACTCTATTTGACTTCTGAAAATTCATTAACCAGGTCACCTATGTGCATTTTCGAAATCTAAGTCATACTTCAACAAAAAAAGTGATATGTGAAAAGAGAAGCAGGATTATCTTTTAATTCAAATTTTATTATTATTAATGCTTCATTAAAATGATAATATGCATTATATAAATATAAATAAGCACTTGATGTTAGAATTAATCTGACTTTTTTTAGGTAGTTGTTGATTTTCGGCAAGTTATATGTCACTTAAAGATTTTATCAAAGGACCTTTTAATCTAAAAGCTAATTTTTATGCTTTCTTAATAAAAGAACAAAATCAATCAACCACGTTATACAGAGATCAAAGTAAGTTTTACCAAACTTGTTATTATGATGCTTTA
This sequence comes from Eospalax fontanierii, assembly GCA_035773235.1. Classification (NCBI taxonomy): domain Eukaryota; kingdom Metazoa; phylum Chordata; class Mammalia; order Rodentia; family Spalacidae; genus Eospalax; species Eospalax fontanierii. The sequence goes on from CM069525.1 coordinate 84,822,481, forward strand.
TAGTGTGCTATATAACCCTAACATGTCATTAGCATAAACTGAAGGTAGTGGATAGCTTCAGTTGTCAACTTGACAAACCTTAGAAAAGGGAACCTCAACTGGGGAATTTCCTCTATGGGACTGGCCTGTGGACATGTCTGTGGGCATTTTACTGATTGTTGAGTGAAATAGGAAGGCCTAGCCCAATATAAGTGGTGCATCTTGTGCATCTTGTGTTCTAAAATACACTGGGCACAGAACAGAGGAGCAAGCCATTAAGCAGCATCCTCAGTGGTCTCTGATTAAGATCCTGCCTCCATGTTCCCCCCTTAGCTCCTGCCCTGGGTGCTCTTCATGATATACTGTAAGATGCAAGAAAATTACCCCTTTTCTCCCTGAGTTGGTTTTGACTGATGTTTTATCACAGCAATAGAAAGAAAACTAGGACACTGGGTGAAAATTATTATCAAGAACGTGTCACTGCTATCTATTTTTGAAATAGTTTTATCTTTACTTCAATGTCAGGAAATAGGATATGTGTAACTACGGTGACATCTTCATTAATTTTCCTTTCATCTTGTTTTTTTGGGGTGTGTGTGTGTGTGTGTGTGTGTGTGTGTGAGCATCATACATGAGTATAGTCTTTGCATCATTTGAAAACCTCCCAGTCCCTTTCAAAGTCCTTTCACATTTACCCTAATCCATATATATCATATTACACTGAATTCATTAATCGGTGCACCTATGTTTAGGTCTGTATACTTGGAGTTAGGTATCCTCTCAGAGAGCTCATACCTTGAGAAATCAGATTCTCCCTCCCTCAGTCACCTAACAAAAGTAGGTTTTTCTCTAAGTTCTGTGCCATCTCCAGTCATCTATACTTGGCTATGTTTACAGTATGACACATGAGATTCTTCCCATTGATCAAGCCTTAACTGCAATAAGATAGATGCTGATTGACCCCCAAGATAGAAGTGCCACTAAGAGATAGTTTTGATGCCATTCATTGTAGTAGTTCATAGGCATTACAGATGAGTAGGATCATTGGTTACTTTTCACCTTGGCAGCTTACATAGCATCTTATGATACTATGAGAGGTAGTCTTAAGGGAGGAATCTCCCAGGTCAGTTGCAGCTCCAGTGTTTCAAGTGCTGGGTCTGAAGTATGTTGTGTCTTCAGCAATAGGGTCTTACCTTCAGATTCTGGAATGCAATCAAGGGTCTGGCAATAGCCAGAGTCATTTTGGTAGTCTTGTTCTTTTCCATTACTAACAGTTTGAAACATCAGTTTAAAAGGTTTCCCTTGCCTAGCACTGTGATTTTTATTATATAGACGTCAGCTATGTACACATGTACAATTTTCAGTAGGCTTTTGAACTAATATATTTACCTCTAGTTTTTCATATCTCATAAGTATTATTTTTCTGTTCTCTCTCTCTCTCTCTCTCTCTCTCTCTCTCTCTCTCTCTCTCTCTCTCTTTACTATTCCCTCTCCAGTTAAAGAATCCCCCATTTTCCCCACTTGCAACTTTATAACTCCTGCATCCTTCCTCCTGCCCCCAGGAACTCCGTTCTTCCGTTCTCCTCCTACCGTCATGGTTCCTTTCCATTGTTTTGGCTTTTGCAGTTTCATCAGGATATATACTCACAACTAACAATTTAGAAATTCATCGATTTCTTTTATGTATTCTAATTTAATATAGATTTTTAAAGTATTTGCTTACAATGTCCTGGATTATTTTGAAGTCTAGTGTAATGCTTCAATTTCTTCTCTAATTTTTCAACATTGCTGTTGTGATTTCATTTTTACTTTTCAATTACAATTTTATGAAACAAACAGTAAATAGAAAATATGATTCCTAATATTCCAATGTTATAAGACCCAAACTCCATAGTAAGTAAACTATGCATGAGGGAGCAGGCAGTTTGATCTGTGGATTCTTTGGAGTAGTAATAAGATAATCTGGGTCCTTCGAAAGCTAATAGCTCTGTAGCAAAGAATGATGGTATATGAGAGAAATCTGCTAAAAAGGGTATGTCCAGAGATAGGAATGATGACATATGCATTCTAGTTTCACCATTGTCACCAACTACTTGTTTGATCTAATTTCGGCCATTTATCATCTCAATGCCTACTTCCACATGTTTGTACTCTTTGATTTTAAAAATTAGAGATGATAATATTTAGCCTATTTATTTTCTATGGTTATTCTGAAATTCAGTGTTGTAATTCCTTAGGAAAAACTTTGTTATACATACCTACAAAGCTTGTATTAATTTCATCTGTGCTTAAACAGGTTTTTGTTGTATTTGTTCACATTCTTTTAAAAATTAAAGATCAATTATCGTGGCTGGATCTCAGTAGTTAACATGTGTTTAGCACATGAATGACTCTGGGTTCAGTACTCAACAACAACTAAATAAATAATAAATAAACATGTTAAGGTAATATTTACTTGTTAATAAAAGTTTTTAAAATAATGCTTGATACCATTAAGTTAGTTTCTTTACTTATTCTTATACTTTTTTCTCTTGAGGGCTTTTGTTAGAAGTAAGATTCTAAAAATATGGGTTCTTGTTATTTTGAATGATATGTCTAATCTGTAATGGAAAAATCAATGCTCCGTATTCAAGGATTGATCATAAAAGTTGCAATATCCTATCTTGATATAGTTTATCTATTTATTATTTATGTATAAACATGAAAGAAAAGTCATACAATATTTAATTTAATAATTCACATAGTTGATAAATTTTAAGTGAATCATAAAGGTTTTGGTTAGAATTATTATTAAAATACGTAATAAAAACAATAAAAGTCTTTCCTTTCAAATGTGTTTTGGAGGGCTGTATTCTGCTTCTGCTCACATTTGGAGCAGAAGACTCAAAGCTAGTGTTCATCTTAGCTACTGTTTTCTCACTTAATTATACATTTTGTGATATCTAACAATGACAGTAATAATCACTAGTGTTTGTCTCAGAGCTTAATAGATACCAGATACTTTGTTAAGCATGCTTATATAAAATTTGATTAAGTCTCAGAAAACAAGTCAAAGTGATAGACTACACAATTAATCTGAGCTAAGGTTTTAAAAACCATTATATTCCTTGTTTCACACTATAACTACTAAAAACAATGTTAACAAAATTGGAAATTTTTTTAAAGATACTTCATGAATTTAGGGTAAACCAATAAAGCAATATATATATTTTGGTGAATTACACATTCTAATTAAATACTTTTAAAAACACATCTAAATAGTGAAGTCATACATTTACAAATACTGCTTTATTTTTAAATGTTTAGAAGTTAAATTCACAAAATTTAAGAATTCATTCAATTTATTTTCCTTTCTATGTTGAAACAAAGAATATTAATCTATTCTATAAATAGACGCAAATAACAAATATTTGGGTTTTCTATCCTTCTTGAAGTGTGTGATCATTAATCAAGTAAATATTTTTAACACTTCTTGCATTGAGACCCACAATCTTTAATTTGTATTTGTGTGTGTCTTCTTTGAAATATGTCAGCTTTCTATTTTTAGCCCTGTTTGAAACTGTAGTTACTAGTTATGCTTTAATTTTTTCATCAATTATTTTCTTACTACTGCTACTACTACTACTACTACTACTACTACTACTATGTTAGCAAGCATTCTTCAGGGAAAATACTGCAACCTAGTTTGTATGGTTAGTATGAATTGTCAATTTGATATAATCAAGAATCACATGGGGACTGGGCCTCTAGGCATGCCTTTGAGGGATTATCTTCATAGGCTTAATTGAGATGGGAAGAGTCAACCACTCTGGGAGGCACTGTACCCCTTGTTGAGGCGCTGGAAGATTATATATATAATGTGTGTGTGTGTTTGTGTTTAAGGAGCTGAGCAGCAGCATGCATTCATCTCTCTCTGTTTCCTCATTCTGAATGAGATGTAATCATCTGTGTCAACTTCCTACTGTCTTGACTTCCCTGCAATGATATACTGTAGTTTGAATTGTGAGGCAGAATAAACTTTTGTCTCCTAAATTTTTCTTCTCATGGCTAGACACTCAGGTAAATTTTAGTTAGGGCGTTTTTAGGAAAATTATATGAAGAACAAAGTATATATATATATATATATATATATATATATATATATGCGTGTGTGTGTGTGTGTGTGTGTGTGTGTGTGTGATAATGAAACTATTCTGTATGGTGTAATTGGGGATGCAATATCATCAAAAAATTCGAAAGTACAAACAGCTTTTTTGACTTGGCTAAATCTCGAAATCATGTATATACCCAACACAGAATGTTAGTATTTTAACGTTTTGTGTTGTATCTTTTTCTTTTCCCCAAATATTTTATTTCTTTTAAGACTTACTATTAATTACTTCTACTTAACATGTAGAAGTATTTAGTGACCTTTTTTGGATCCTTCATTTTTTTAATTTATTGTTTTAAATTTTATCTGTAAGGTGATTTGCCTGGATGTATGTAAGTACACCTGTGTTGGGGGAAGTCTTTGGAGGCCAGAAGAGAGTAATGCATCTCCTGGAGCTGGAGTTATGAACAGTTGTTGGCTGCCATGTCTGTACTTGGAACTTTACACAGATCCTCTGTAAGAACAGCCACTGCTCTTAATCATGGAGCCATTTCTCCAGTTTCATTCTGTGATCTTAAATGAAGTTCAAATAGTTTTACCAAGTATGATTTAATTTTCTTAATTTACTAATTCTGATAGGTCACGTGTATAAACATAATCTTTTATGAAGTAAAATCAGTCATAAATATGAGAAGAAACATATTATGTATAATCCATTTCCCCTACTTTCCTAAGAACCTTGATCAGTTTATAATCTTCATTCTGTTCCTTTATTCTGGCCTTCTATATTTAAAATATGTGTATTGCTTGTAACAAATAAATCAATTTTGACAGAGCTATGCTATAAAAGACAATGTTCAGGTTTAAATGTTATACTGTTAAATTGTAAACACAAAGAGCTCAGTCTATCATTAGTAACTAGCAAATGTAACAAAAACAGTTAATATGACTTAGATCAAGTTTGTTTTGCTCTGCAGATTCTTGGTTTCTGGTTCTTTTAAAACCAAACTAGAAGAAAATAACTACAGGTAAGAGCAGCCACTGTGTTACAAGCCAACCATTTTTTTTCTCCAACATTATTGCCAGTTATCAAAATGTTCAGTGCATGTGGTTGAGGGTGACTGAATACTACAATATCTTAAACATAAAATGAGCATCCAGTCTGGGGATATGGCTCAGTCATAGAGGGGTTATCAAATGTAGGCAAATTTCTGGGTCCCTTCCATTATAAAATGAATAACTGGATGAATGAGTAAATAAATAAATTGCATCTTCCATTATTGCTTTTACTACACCTTTTTGAGTAACATTCTTGATTTCCTCTGCCTTTCAAGTTTTTGCCACAAAAAAAAAAAGATAACTAGTCTTTTGACATTCAGGGAGAAATGCAAAGTGCTAATTAAATTGTTGTGACATAAACTTATCCTGTTTAGTTTTACACTGATTTGTCAAATGCAGCATCACTTTAGCAGCTTTTGCAAATCAGGATTTTCAGGGCACATTATTACTTCTCCAAATTCACTGACCATGTCCATTCGCAGGGATAATGAAATGCAAAGCAAGGCCAGGCAAAGGAACATTTATTTCTTGAAAATTTCGTTGGTACTCTTTATTCGATGAAGATAAAGTGGAAAATGTTGCATAAGGAGTCATAAGACACAGTGACATATTCATATTTTTTAAACAAAACAGAATTCTGAAAACCACCAGGTATTGCTTAGAAAGGAATGCAGAGGTCTATTTATTTCAAATGTATTGAAAATGGTTTAAATGTACTGAGCCTGTTAAATGTTCACAGCCTTTGGCTTTTGCTTTTTGTTTCAGTCATATCTAAGCAAGGATTTTATTATCTTCCATGTTGTTCATGCTGCTATACTTGAAACTCTGAGCATTTTTTTATTACAAATCCACTATTTCAGTTGGAGTTCATAACTCAGCTTTAGAAGTCACTCTAGGCTAAAGATGCACACGTACATTTTGAACCTATGGTTGTAGTGATGGATATGTTTGTGATTAAATATGTAGTAAACATTCAAATTAACCTCTACTTGTTTATGTTAGGAAATATAAGTGGACAATGTATTACAGTTTGTTAAGTTTAGAAACTGTCTGATAAATGTGAAATCACTAGGTAATAGAGCTAATGAGAATTTTTCAGTCCTTCTAGCAAAACACTCAGAACTTGTCTCGGACACCACAGGCCAAAATGCTTCTTGACTATATCTTCAAAAGGACATATAGAAATAGGCATAATAATAAGTTCTTAGTTATTTTATTGTTTAATATTTTATTGAACTTTTTGGCGTTCCTGCACTGTATCTTAGTCCTATTCAGTCCCCTCTTCCCTATTCATAACCCACCCATAAAGAAGTCAGGTATTTTGTCATATATATTAAGGGCTAATGAGTCAAATGTGTGTCCCAAGATGACCCTCAATGTGAGTTCATCCACTGAAGGTTGTTCATATTTTGTAGCTTCATTCCCTTAAAGAACATCAACTCTCCCTTACTCCACAATGAACGTCTGTCAGTAGTTCCCCACCAAAGTTGTGGTCTCCTGCTCATTTCCCCAGTTCTATGCTGGATTTGTCTTATTAAGTTTGCATGTGTTTGTGCATGCTGTCAACAGTGCTGTAAGTTCTTATGAGGAAGGACCCAGGAGATTTTACCACTCTGTTTCCTTATGGTCATGTACCTCCCTCGTGGCTCTTACAATCTTTCCACCCCCCTTCCACAATGGTCCCTGAGTCCTGAATGGGTGAAGTTTTATACAGGAGTCCTGTCCAGGGTCTCACACTCCATGCAGTCTGTTATCCTCTGTACTTTGGCTTGTTGTGGCCTTTTGTGTTCCTCACTCTCTGTTGCATGAGGAAGTTTACTGATAACAGTTGTGAGATACATGAGTATTCTCTCTACACCTTGTGTTACTATGTTCTCTGAGCCTTAGTTATAGAGGTTCCATTGTAGATGTTTTGCTTACATTGGGCATTTCACAGACACTTATTCTCTGTGTGACAAGCTGGGAAACTCCATACTAGTCTCCATATGTTACAAAAGAAGCTTCTTTGCTGAGTGGTGTCTGGCATACTTGTCCGTAAATATAAGGATCCATATTTAGGATATAGTAAGAAATTATATTTGTCTGGGGACATGACAGAAGTCGGATCTGTGACCTCTCCATCCATGTGTATTTGGCTGTGTTTACAGTGCCACATGAGTTCCTTCCCATTGAATAAACTTTAAGTTTCAATTAGCCAGCTGTTTAATACCCCCAAGATAAAAGTGCCACTACTGCATGGCTATAGCTTCTTCTGGTGGGCATTGTAGTGGGTGTTGTTTTAATACTATGTATATTTAGCAGAATAATAACTAGGATCTTTTCTAGGATCTATGGCCTATATGGCCACATAGTCTTGGCCCTGATAACAGTGCCAGATATGGGCTCCATCTTGTGAAGTTGGTCTTAAATCCAACCATAACGTGATTGTTTCTTCCTGTAACTTTCATGCTACTATTGCACCAATGGTCATATCTTGTGACAGGTCAGTCATTATTGTAACTCCCACAGTTTGCAGCTGGGTAAGGCGGATGGTTAATTTTTCCCTTCCTGTAGCACTTTCCAGCACTATGAAAGATAGGAAGTAGAGTGAAACTTTGGGCTTTGTTTCATTTCTCTATATTTGTTCTATGACTCATATATGTAGTGTCTAAGAAATAAAGTCTCATTCATGTTCTGGAGGGCAAACAATACCAGTGGCAATAGCCAGTATTGTTTGATGGTCTGTGGAGTCTTCTATTAGTATGTTTCCATGTGGATTTTTCAGAAGGAATTATTGGTACTTATCACTCACTGTACTCTTTTCTCTATCCTACCATTTCATTCCTCATCCCAGTTAACATTCCTATTCCATTATTCCCCTCACCTGTTTAATATTATTGCTTTCCATCTCCCTTCCCAGGAACCGCCCACACTCACACACATTCTGCCATCATTCCTAAATAGTTTCCTTACCTCTATGCATTTTCCAAATGAAACACACATAGCTAAAGATTTGAGGCTAGCATCTGCAAAGGAGACAGAGCATGTGACATTTTCTTTCTGGTTCTGGGTTACCTCACTCTGGATGATTGTTTCCAGATCCAACCATTTACCTACACATTTCGTAATTATGTTTGTCTTAACAGCTGAAAAATTTTCATTGTGTGAATGTATCACATTTGCATTATCTGTTCATTAATTGATGGGCTTCTAAGTTGTTTCCATTTCTTGTCTCTTGTGAATAGAGCATTGGTGTACATGGATGCTGGAGTGGATGGGAGCAGGGGGTTGAAATGGAATACTTATTCATCTCTGATGTGACTTCAAAATGGTGCAACCATAATGTAGGTTCCTCTAAAATCTGAAAGTAGATCTTTCACATATTCCAGAGACACTTCTCTGTCTTGAGCATATACGCAAAGGATTGAATATTCCTTGAAAATTACTTGCTCAAATCAGTTCTTGACTATTGGCAACTTGTTATATATCCGTTAAATCTGTATTTTATGGATATACACATAAATACGTTGCAAATTTTAAATGACTGAATCACAGTCCGATTTTTATCTGATGCAAAAAGGCACAGACTGTTCTCATTTTTCTAATTTTTCTGTCTTACCAGTATACCTGCTTATGAGTCTACTAAAAATTAACTCATCACAAACCATCTAGGATTTTGAAATATTTGATTTAACCTTAGTTACTTTGCATTACTTACTTTTAGGATAAATATTTGATGAAACCTTGCAGCTGAGAGTATTTGCTCAGGGACTTAGTCTTCAACATGTAGTTGACCATTTACAGGAACCCTAATTACTGTAGCTCCCAAACATTAACAGTTAAGGATGTGGTTGTGGATTCCACATATAATAACTCTATCTTCATAGGGCTTAACATCTAATGGGATGTACAGAGAAGGACTAAGTACATTTGTAAATATACATTCCAGAATTTTGGAGTAACAGCTATGAGAGATATGGCAGGTGCTCCTAATTTAGAGTAGAGGCGTAAATGATTGTTCTCTGAGGATAAGACATGTTAGATTTTCAGGCAGTGGTGATAACAAGGAGGAAAATGGTGTCTTGATGCCTGAAAAGCTGCAAACCTGAGAGTTACATAGAAACATGACAGGAGATTGGCCTAACACCAGGTTGAAAAGATACACAAATAGGAGGACTTGAAGTACCTAGCCCAATGCATCATAGAGAAGAGGCGCTCAGTAAGTGTGCATATATCCTTCCTTTAGGACCTTGCAAATGAACTTTTGTCAAGAGATGATTTTTGCCTGTAAGCTACACTATTTTTTTTCCCGTATCACTGTGCCTATGCAAGTTCATGGTAATTTCAAGTGAAGTTAGCCTCACAGATAATTTCTCTCAGCCTCCCTTTTCCTTCTCTCCTGGCCTACTTCCTTTTACCTCTGTCCTTGCTTCCTCATTTCATCACATCCTTAAAGATAATGTGCCTCACTGTTTCAGTGGGGTAATTTAGATTCTATGGGATACCAACAGTTAAGTTTCAGTTTACTGACTACAAGTGCAATTACATTTCCAAATTCAAAAACTATAATTCAACTAACAGAGAATTCTATTTTCATAAAACAGATATAATGCATGCATTTTCTCTTTGTTGACCTTAAATTATTAGAACTCTGGCTTTTCTTCTAGTTTACTATTTGAAATAATGTAATGAGTCAATCAAGCATTTTTTTTCCTTAAGACTTCTTTTGTGATTTGCTGCAAATGGGTCAATGTAGATGACATTTTACCTTGTGTTGAGGTTGCTTAGGAACAAAACTAACAATCAGTATTCTCTCAGTTTAGATTTACAAAAGGCCAAATTACTTGGATAGTATCAGTGCTTGGAGAAACATCTCTATCTATCACCTTTCTTTTCAAACACTGTAGTCACTAAATCATTAAAAAGTAGCACATCGCTTCTTTTTTTCCACATTAAGAATTCAATGCTTGAAAATTCAAGGGGAAAATAAAACCTTTTATAAATATTATTTTAGGTAATAAAAGAGAGCTGAAATGAGTTAATACAAGTACCATATGTAATCCATTCTGTCTGTGCATATATACATGTACATGTACCTAATCATGCTACTATTTAACAATCAAAATTCAAATATATTGTCCTGAAATCAAGTTCCTGGATTCTAAATGTTCTCCTAAGAGATTTCATTCTGAAACCAAGTTCCTTGGTACTAAGCTGTCTCCTAAGATATTTCATTAAGGACTGTGTCCCCCCTGCACTGAATTACATTCTCTTCATTACTCACAGAATATACCTATATACTCTTGCCTGCAAAATAATTCTTTTCCCCTAGATTTCTCCTATCTTGAATGTCTGAAGCCTGAATCAAATCAGGTAGGCAATTATTCTCTTCCAGTAGTCTTCCCTGAATACCACAATTAGAAGTAAAAATAACTTTCACTAAAGGTTAACTTATTCCCTACATCTACATAGACTACAATTATGCTTAAACATAATTATGAAAGCATGGGATTTTAATTTGCTCTGTTAAAGTATTGTAATGAATAATGTACTTAAATAACAGTATCTATATGTGAGACTTTCTTACGAAAATTGCTATATATATGGATATATATTTCTGTGGATATATTTATGTACTTTGTAATAAATAAGAAAAAGATGTTAATAGAATCATAGCTGAAGTAGCAGTATGATGCAGTAGATTGATAGTACATTTATTAAAGATTTATCAGAGGAACAAGATCATAGGTTTTTTTTCCATGTGTATCATTTCCTGTACACTTGACACAAATTTTAAGAGGTAAAGTGTGATTATTCTCGTCATTTTACAGATGAAGAATCTGTGGTTTGGGAAGATTTTGTAGCTTATGTAAGTTCCCACAGGTAGTCCACATCTGTCATTTCCCTATTCCACAATACTTAAAATAAAAGTCTCATAGAAAACACAATGAAGATACTTTAGGATAGTAAATAAAAAATGAGAGAACTTGAGTTTTAGGAGCATTTTACTATGTGTGTTATAAAGGAACATTCTTCATTTTATTGATGTTTATACTTTGGGAGTTTGCTATGAGAAAGGCTAGGTTAACATATTTTTAGTTGTCATAGATAGTAATGAGAAACAAGTATTAATAAGAGCTTTCATAAACTTCAATGTATTATTTTATGTCTTGAAAGTTTTTCCCATGAAGAACTTTTAAATGAAAATATTCTGTGACTTTCCTCAGAAACCTAATTCTTAGACTTAAATTCTAAGATTTTCGTCTATTAAAAGCTGTTAGTGAAAATGCAATATACTTTGTTCTAGTCTGCTGTATTTTAATTATTTTTGATTGACCATTCTAAATTCAAATTTGGAATAAAATATTTGAAGTATATATTAAGGTGGAGTACCTTAAGCAGTTTGAACTGATACTTGTTGATATTATCTTAGGAATCTTCTCTCCTTAAAGAATCTGAACTTAATATGGAGTTTGTCAGGAAAATCTGATGGACCTATTTGCTACCATGTATTTCTGTGAAAAGGGAGTAAGGGAAAGAAGATAGGAAGCTGGAAGAGGAGAGATTGAGAAGAGTAATTGGAAATTTATATTTAATTATCTGAAGATACCAAGCCAAATGATTATAATAACCATTATAATATATAGGCCCTATTTTGGCCACATGGATGAAAGAATATTTTAATGCCCATAACCCTTCTGCTACCTATGAGAAGTATGGTCCCCATTATGAAACTGTTTCCAGTATATTAACGAGAGTCTAACAGGTTCATAGCTTCTTGTTTGTAAATAACTTATAGAACCTTATGATTGCAGAAGGAACTACTAAAGAGAATATCATTTAACTTTTGTCCATGTATTGTTCCTTTAATACATAAATTGCCCATCGAGATCTGCATTTAATTAATGTCACAATAGGTGATGCCATAGCTCTGTATTGCCTAACATTATAAAGAATATAATGAGTTATTTCACCAGTTAACAAAAGGGAGGAAATATTTTTTTAACTTCTGATCCATGTTTGTACAAAATTTATGAATAACTGATCATTTTTTCAAAGGACTGAACTCTTCTATTTCCTGTTAATAAAATTCTTCAATTGCCTTCTTGTTTCTGATGGCAGCTAAAATATAATATGGGAAGGCTGAACGACAGATTGTGTCATCTGTAGCACTGATGTCTGCCTTCATGGAGATTAATTACTAAATTTGTACTGAAGTATTACTTCTGTGGAATTCACTGCCTTCTTAAAACTTCCTTTTTTTGGTCATTTCTACTGGTGATTTTCAGTAAAATAGCTGACAACTGCCTATGATTAGGTTTAGCCAGATTCCACTTTCTCTGCTAGATTTCATTTTAAGCATTTGACAGTCCTGCAAAGATTAGTGCCAGCCAAACTAAAAGCATTTTTTCAGAGAAAGGATATGTGAAATCAGACAGTTTCCATATGTATGATGACTACGTAAATTAATTGACAACATATTTTGTTTGTTGTTTATTTGTGAATATTTGTCTAGTTACAGACGTTATCCCAGATATACTTCATAGGTTATTCAGATATCATCAAATGGAGTACTTAGGAGTTTCTGTTTGTTATAGTGTTCTAGGATTTAGCTGAACTCCAGTTACGAATTGCCATATAATAATTAGGACCTGTATATTAGAGAGTGCCCATAAAAGTGAAAGCTCATTTCTCTATATTTTTCTGTTATTCAATATCAAGAATATGAGCCTATTTTCTGACTCTGAATATATTATTCTCCAAGAACAGCAATCCAGTAATCCAGTAATCTAGTCTTAGTTAACACTGGGCCATGATGAAAGTTTTTCTTTATTCTGAACTACACTTTATCTTAAGCCTTTCTCCTCATTCGTTTTCCTTTCTATGCATATATTATACTATAGAAATTCCTTCTGTAACTTCGTATTTTAAAAATTTGGTTGCTTAAATAAAAGTCAATTTGTATTCTAGATTTCATCCATTCCTTGACTAGCACAGCACTGTCAGTTTTTCTTTCTCAAAAGGATCCAGAAATCGTCTTATGTTCTTTCCTTCTGGGAAAGACACTGTATTGGAAACTCAGATCATATACTATTAGTACTGGAATAACCATGGCACTTCATTTCACCAATCAGGATATAAAGTCCTACACATTCAAGCAAGAAAATGGCTGAGATAGAATCAGAATCTAGTGTTCTAAACAATTCAGTGTTTTATTCACTTGGCTATATTTCTCCCAATTTCCTTGAATTGGGAGAACTTCTTTATACATGATGGCCCCAAATTGCATACTAAACATCCTGACTTATCTGACATCTGAATTAGTACTCATAGTAAAGTTTCCCTTTGAGTCTTCATTTATGTCCAAATTTACTTTTCATTTTCCATATTGTTTTCCTTTCTTCACTACTTCATTTACATAAACCATGTAGAGCATAATGTTTTCATTGGGATTTTGTTTCTTAATTTGTCCTTCCTATGTTGTGGAAAGCCAACTTTATGAAAATAAAACAAAAAATTCAATCTGCTAATTGGTTTTCTTCCTCTTCCATTAATTGGAAATGGGAAAGCAACAGGAAACTAAATTAGAATAATTGTAGCTGAGATGAGGAAGTGCTACTCAACAGTATTTGATTTTAGGTGTGTGTATAATAAATATGAAACATGGGGCTGGAGAGTTGGCTTAGTGATTAAGAACACTGGCTGCTCATGAGGAGAATCAGGCTTCTATTCCCAGCACCCAAATGGCATCTAACAACCATCATTAACTCCAGTTCGAGGGATCTGATGCCATCTTCTGATCTCCTTGGACACTTACACAAATGCAGGCAATACACTCAGATAGAAAAGTATTTCCCAATCCAAAATAATGTATTTTCTGTTTCCATTTCTTAAAACACCTATTTTGTATACTCTCCAACAGACTATGACTTCTACAGTCATCATGATGACCTTGTTGTCAGGAAAAAGCTTTATTCTTTTGTTTGTTTTCATTTTAGACAGATACTGTAGTCAAGTTAGGTTATCCCATATACTAGCACCCCTGTTTTACAATGCCATCTGAGATCAGAAGAAGGTGTCATATTCCCTGGAACTGAAGTTATACATGGTTGTTAGGTGCCATGTGGGTGCTGGGAATCGAACCATGGTCCTTTGCAAGAGCCGTCAGTGTTCTTAACTACTCAGCCATTTTTGTTCTGGACAAAATTCATACTGGATATTACTGATTTCTCTGAAATGCAACTAGTGATATTTTGTTTTATAACTGTCGTTTTAAAAGCCAGGTATGAATTAATATAAAAATGTGCTACATCAACAACAGAAAACGAGGAAGAAAATAAATTTTATAAGCTTTCTGATATAGATCTGAATGCACTAGTCTTCAAATACTAATGAGCAGCAAAATGTGATTTGCAGATGCAGTTAACTTCTGACTGGCTTCTTTTGATTTATACTTCTGTAGCCCCATGCCTTGTGAAAATTTCCACTTTTCTAGGTTTTCTTTATCTAATATTTATAATTGTGGCCAAATAATGAGATTATTTTTATGAAAAAATATTGCCCTAGTAAAACATACTTTCTTAACGCTGTCACTCTACTTTACTGAAACTGCAATTATACATTTTCTTCTTTTTTGTTCTTGAAGTTTTTGTTTTTTTCTTTCATGACAAACAGGCATTTCTCTTTAAATTCCCAGTTTCAAATCCTGCTAGTAGTTTGTTTGTGTTGCAAACTATGTGTTACCTCAGATTGCTATTTTGTCAACTCTCTCCTATCTTCTTTGCCTCTATTGGTGTATTATGTCATGCTGGACACCTGGGTGAAGGGAACTACAATTGAGTAATTTCAGAAATATGTTTGGCCTGTGGCCATGTCTGTGGTGTATTTTTCTGATTGTTGAGTGATGTGGGAATTCCCAGCCTACTGTGTATGTTGTCATCCATGGGCATTTGCTACTGTGTTGTAAAAGAAGCTGATCACAGGCTCAAGGAGCAAGAAAACAGCTTTCCTCTATGGTCTGTGCTTCATCTCTTACATCCAAGTTCTTACCCTGAATTCCTGCCTTGGCTTCTCTTGATGATGGGTTGTGAACTGTAAGGCAAATAAACAGCTTTCCTCCCTAATTTGGTTTGGTCAGTGTTTTTATCATAGCAATAGAATGTAATTAATGAGTCATTTATATATACGTACATGTACCGGTAGAACACACACACACACACACACACACACACACACACACACACACAACACACGTATAGTATAACAGTGAGTAATGGGGGAAGATTCTGTAAAGTTCAGTTCTTGACCTCAATCTAGAGGCACATTTTATTCCTTCGCTCCATATGAGAAAATGCCTATTCTGTCATCATAAGCTGAAATCGTAAATCTACCTAGCCATTTTACAAACACATCTCACCTGGGGAAATTAGGTTAAAGTGTATATGGCTCAGTGAGACCAATCATTATGATTGGCAAATGAACTCCAAATAGTATCTTATGATGGTAGTGCAGTTGGGAATTTTGTTTGAACAGCATCCAAACTAACATGTAGAATAAGTAGGAGAATGCAAAATGGTAGGAAATACTAAAGTTTTGATTCTCCCATGATTTGGATTAATGCTTGTTTCATAGAAACATGAAATCATGTTTGTAGGAAGAGAACTTAGAGGATCATCTAATCTCTTTTGCCTAAAGTAGCAATGACATGGAAATCCTTTCTTTAGGTGAACTCCTTTTTCAATAAAAACATATCATTCAGAGTGAATTGAGATCTGTCATCCTGTAAAATGTCAGTTCCATTCTGGGGACAATATAAAATCTGAGATTTCCCACTTCTCCATAATAGTTATTCAGATATTTGAAGCTCTTTATATTTTATTCATTTTTACAAAGTAATTTTTACATTACGTATGTGGAGTTATCAACCTTTGCTTAATTATTTTTCCAATACAGAATATTGTTTGCTCCTATTCTCTTATCGTAGATTTTTCATCTCATATAATCTATGACCGAATATGATGTTTTTGTTTTTATAGTAGCAATATCTGGTTGTGACCAGGCAGTGACTCTCTGGTCAACTAAAATCCTTACTCTTTTTGTTTTTATTTTAAACAGAAACTGTACTCAAATTAGATTCCCCGAGATCCTGGACCTTTGTAATTCATTTTTGAAAAAAAAATATAAGATTTGTGTTTATTATGAAATTTTAATTTGCCCGATTTAAGTTTAGCACTACTACCCGTGAAAATTTCAAATCCTGATTGTCTCATACAACATATTAGTAATCATTTTGGTTTTTGAGTCATTTGCAAAGTTATCAAGTATAGTGTCAAACGGTTCCTTCTTAGATACTAATGCTTTGAAAATGGTAACAGGAAAAAATCATTATGAATTGAGAAAGTAACTTCCACCTGGGTTAACACCAATCTAACAATAAATAACCGTTTAATTTAATTTTTAAGGTAATATTTTTCATTTTTTCAAAGGTATTTTTACAGTGCATATGTCTATTTTATCAGCCTTTTATAATCATCTCCCTATCCAAAATATTATTCTTTTCTGTTCCCATTTCTTTTAAATACTCATCCTATGTAATCTGTGACATGCTATGATATTTTGGCTTTTATAGTAATCATACTGACTGTGTTGTCAGGTAAAAGCTTTATTCTTTTGTTTGTTTTTATTTTAAACAGATACTGTAGTTAGGTTTTCTCAAATACTAGCATAATTTGTATTACTTCTCGGGGTTTACATACAATGGTTCATGAGTTCATGAGGACAGTTCATATACCAAACGATAAGACAGGGTTAAAGTTTCTTTACTTTCTTCCGGGAGGATATTTTGTTTGAGACAGTCTCACTATGCAGCCTAGGTTGGCCTTTTAAGAAGTAATGATGTCTTTATGATTACCATTGCTAAGAAAGAGAAAGGTTATAGCAGATATAAAAAGTATAATCAGGCTCACAAATACTAGACTCTTGTCCTTCTCACTGTAGCCCCATATCTCTTACTTTACTTGGAGACCTACAAAAAGTGAGAGCCATTTCCTGGACTCCTTATTGTCAAATCAGTTTATTTATCTGTTTCAGTTTTTTTCCGTATCCTGTGATAGTCCTGATAATCATTCTGGATTTTACAACTCTTGACTATAAACTAATGAAATCAATGCCTCTGTGCTTGTTTATATGAAGCCTATTCTCTCTATTTTTCTAGTAAAAAATTACTCAGGATATTATTAGGATTGACCTCATCCCATCTGTGTGATCCCATCTACCCACATCTTATGGCCATACCTCATACAGATTCAATAAATCCATAACAACATAGCACAGTGATATGGGAATCATATAATAAGAATTACCAAGCTTCAATAATATGACCATAAGTTTCTATTTGTTCTGACCAAAGTTTTGAAGATGTATCAGACGACTGAAGACCAGCTTAATAGCTACTACTCTTGTCCATGCAAGATGTAATGCTGGCCTTAGCTACTCTATAGAAATGTGCCAACTCTGATGTAGGCAAGTATTCATAAAATAAGAGCTATTAAGGAGTAAGAAAATTATATCTAAAGTGCTAAATGAATATTATTTAAACTTGATTTGCCTTTTGGAAAAAATGAGGTTAGGAATGTTATTGAATGGAGGGGTAATAATGATAATGTGTTTATACACAAAATGGAGATTTTAAGGTACAAAATTCTTACCGTTGACAAACACATGATACCTGAATTCAGATTCCTTGAACCAACAGAAGATTGAAGAAAAATTCTTAGAAAATAGGGGCTGGAGAGATGACTCAGCAATAAACACTGGTCCTTTGCAAGAGGACCCAGGATAGGTCCCCAACATCTACCTGGTGGCTAACAACCATTCATAACTTCAGTTTCAGGGAAAAGATCAACTTCTTCTGCTTCTGTAGGTATTGCATTACACAGGTGAACTTGCATACATACAGGCAAAAACTCATACGGATGTTTTCTTAATTAATTAATCAAAAACAAACAAAAAATCTTAGGAAATAATGCCTCTGTCTAGGTAGTGGTTGACAAGAATTTGTAGTAAGTCTTAGAAAAGGAGTGTAAACCAAACTGATATTGTCTTAGGAGCCTAGGAAGGTATTCCTTTTTAGATTCTCATGGAGTAAAACCAATGCCATTAACTTCCACAGTCAAGGTGAAGTGTATAAACTGCTATCAGTCCTTGAGTTTTGGTGATGACATGGCTATTGAAGAGCTTCTACGGAAACAATTCGGGAGAAAGTTAAAAGTAGATTGGAAGAGCTTGCATAACTTGTACAACAGTAGCAGTAGAAGCAATAAAGTATTCTACCTAATATCAATGTTTGTAAGTAAGAAACTAAAGACTTTATGTTTACATCTTTCTGTTCAACCAATAATTCTGTGGATGAAAACTGAAGGGAATTTAGATAAATTTGGTTGTAGAAAAATTACTGGAAGTTTGTTATATTGTTTTAATTGATTTTAACAACAGAATGTTCAATAATGAGTACATAGTTTAATCAGCATCAGGATGGATTTAATTGAGTTCTTTGCTCTGCATAACTTTAATAACAGACAGATGTTAGTTTTCCAGTAAAAGCAATGAAGGTTATTCTCTAAATTACTTTGAATTTACAGTGCTATAGAGCATTTTAATTACAGTCATATGTGCATACTTTAAAAATAATTTCAAAACATTTTATTATGATAATAGAAGCATATTTATGCCTCATCATGCAACATGGAAAGCATTGTCCATGTTGAACAGTGTAAAATGTCTATAACTTTTGCATTTCAAATTTTTTCTTTGTGATTACCACCATCATTTACATTCTCTAGTAATCCACTTTTGAATTTCTTGGATATATTCAGGTTTGTGTGTGTAACAGGTGCCGGGGGATAGCTAAATTATTTTTTTTCATTATGTCAAGACAAGTAAAAATAAGGAGGAATGGGTACACATGTATTTAAGATTTGGAAAACAGAAATTACGGAAAAAGCAGGCAAATAGTTCAGCTTTATAAGCAAGTTCACGATGAAGAGAAAACATCTTAACTGTTGACTAATTAAAAGCCAAGTGTGAACCCAGGGTAATCAATAACAGGGGGCAGGATGAATAGAGGTCTTATAAAAGTGGTATAGTAGATCAGAAGGAGCCAGGCCTGTGACACACACCTTTAAGCCCACTAGGGTGACAGAGGCAGGCTGATTGCTATGAGATGGAGGCCATACTGGGATGGGCTGCATATCTAGTTCCAAGCTACATGGGACTACATAGTGAGGCCTTGTCTTAAAACCTCCAGTGCCGCCCCCTAAAAAAACACCAAAAGATGTAACCCCAAGGATCACAGTAACCACAGTAACCAGAAAGAAACCGCTGAGAAATACAATATACAAATACTGGTCTATGAACTTTTTGGAAGAATTCTTCCTTCTCTTCCTTCTTTCTTCCATGATAAATAATGGGTTGATGCTATGAAAAGTTTTATATCTCCAAATGTGTCTCAAGAATATGGATAATGAATTATGAATCATTTTTCATAAAATATTTGACTTGCAAAATATTATTTACACACATTTTGTTTTAATGTGCAATAATTCAATATGGGTATATGGCACATATTTATAAAATATAGGACATTTCCAGAATTTTTGTCAGCATTTCAGAGAGACCATATTAATCTTTAACATTCTAGTTTTAGTATGTCTAAGCTATATTGTCTAAGTTGGCATTTTAAACAATAAAAAATAGTATCTATTTCAGTTACTGTATATATGAGGTCATTATGTTTAGTAAATACCATCATACTTAAATAGCTAATATCCTCAAGTAAATAAAGAGAAAAGAAAAAGCAACTGAATTTTTTTTCTTTTTTCCCAGCCAAAAATCCAAAGAAAACAAAAAGCAAGTGGAATTTATCATTTGCAAATGTTACCTTTAAGTTTGGCATGTTGTGTGAGTTACCTGCCTCTATAAGAAAAGGCCCTAGAGAGATACTTTACTATGCTGCTATGATGATTGCAAGGTTCTTAGGGCAAGGAGCAGAGGTAGAGATTTTGAACACATGGGCAGTAAGGCTGCCTGCTCAAACTGAACACTTTTACTTGATTTATGTTGTGTGCAGTGTGCATGGGTGTTTGGGCTCAGGAGAAAAACCAAGTGCTGTTAGAAAATGTCCATTTTGTATTGCACAAAAACACCTTCATCAATTTAGTACCAAAAGTACCAAAAACAGAATTTAACTGCTTTCCACCAAATTTTGTGTATATTCATAGTTTCTTAAGCCAATTCTTTCTGTCTACACATTGCTTCTGTCTCAGAATGTCCATAACTTAAATGAGCCACTGTTTTGTTTTTGTTTTTTGATGTTGTTGTTTTGTTACAGTGATATAGGTTATTATGATACGTTAGTGATTCTAAGAGTTGGATTGGAAAAAAAATAGGTGATAAAGGTTTAGAGGCCTTTACTCTCAGCTGTCTTTTGTTTCTGGCATTAGGAAACACGCATTCTTAATATCCTATCAGCAGAATGTAAATTTCACCTTCTGTAATGCTCAAAACCTTTTCAAAGTATAAAAGACAGATGGCAATAGGACAAGCCACACCAGGGCCGGTCTCTTGTAGTGTTCTGTAAGCAAGGATCACAAATGAAAGATTCATGTCTTTGGGTAAGCTGGAATGTATAAGAGGACTCAGTGGCTGTCCTCTCCCAGACTGCATTATCTGTAATCAAAATGCAAAGTTCTTGGTGTTAATCCTATATAGTATCCTTACATTTCCCCCTAATTCTCCACATGTCATTCTCCTTCCAGTCCTCCATTGATCTGGAATATATATACATTATATATATATATATATATATATATATATATATATATATATATATATATATATATAATGTGTGTGTGTGTGTGTGTGTATGATGTATAAAGAATAGCATGTATATTGGACTTGTTCCTTCAAGCAGTTAGAGGTTTTCCTTTCAAAAATCCCAAGATTTCTGATAAAGCATTTTGGATATTCATTGGGAAGCAGAATTAAGGAGCACAGACTAGGAAGCAACCACATGCCCAGTACTACAAAAAGAGGCTTAAGATGCTCAAAATGCACCAATTTTTATATTTCTTTCATCATAATACATTAATTACTCTGCTATGTATAGGATATAATCCTTAAGATATCTTCTACAGAACTTTCCATTTCCCTAATTCCAGTTTATAATAATACTGCAGTGAGAGTTAGGAACAAGAAGGAACAGTATAGCATTGCAAGATTTTTGTTCACCTAAAGAGTGCTGAAATTATGAAAATGAATCTGTGCTAATCATCTCAAAAGAAAACAATGAAAAACTAAGGAAACTATGATGAAAATAGGCACACAGAAAGAATTAGTCCCAAACTAGGCTTAATGGAAATTTAGACTTGATTTAAAATTCCTTTTTCCCTCCATCCCTAATTCTCAATGGTAATATCTGTTTTTATACTTAATATATACATATATACATAGTATAATATATAAAGTATATGCAATTTTATATACATATATATATATACATACATACATACATATGCTAATTTCTGAAAAAGGGGGTTGATCCTTAGACCTGGAGAGGTAGAGGAAACATTTGGTGCCAAAGATTCTAAAACCCAACCCACAAACCAGTGTCAGTCTCTGAAATTGGTCTGTAGTTAACCGATAGCTTGATATATTCACAGAACACAAAGGAAGCTGAGCAAAACCTGTAAAAGCACTGAATTTAAAGAACTTGTTTATTCTCAGATTAAATTTTTCCTTAGAAGATATCATCCGTTTCTGATATGTTGTTGTGATAATAAATGACAGAAGTATAGAAAGTTAAAGGACCCCTGTCAAATTTTCTTTCTCCAATTTTCAGAAATTTTGATATCTGAAACTAATTGTCTAATTTAATGTCCTTACCACAGTTAATAAAATTAAGGCTAGAGAAGTAAAGAAATTTACCAAAGATTCACTGCAAAGAGTCATTGAATTGAGACATCAACCTCATCATCTATATTCCTAGTTCAGAACTTTGAATTAAGCAGAAAATCACCTGATATTTTTCCTAAATAACAGGTTTCTGTTTTTAAATTAACCTTAGTTTTGTTGATTTTTCTTACATCAGAGTTATACTTCCTACATTTTGATATGCCAAAATGCTGTATTTGGTTACCCTCATTGCACAGATAGTCAAGTATTTTTTAATTATTGATTTGTCTCTTATTTTATTAAAGTGAATTAAAGGTACATTTGTCTTGTCAAAAATGAAAGTCCGTCTCATTGTCCTTGCACTAAGACTAAGTCATCTCCCTGTTGATATCATTTAATAATGACATAGATTACATTCTACTTGATTGACTCCTAATGCTAGAAAAGCTATTTCATTTTCGGGTAAAGTTATGCTGACATGTTGAATGGGATGGGTACTGATATAATGCATATAATTACAAGTTACATTCATTTATTTTACTTTGTTGTTTATCAAGCAGAATTTTAGCATCCTCACAAATTTTTATTTGACCAAAGGAAATGCATAGTCAGTCTGCTTTCTCTGCTGGAAATAAGTTATCAACACAAATGAAAATTTAAATCCATGTACTGTTTTAGTGTGCCATTTTATACATTGTCACACTTTATTTTTCCAGTAACACTGAGGGGTCATATTTGCTCTTATTAACATTTTTGGTGACATAACTATAGCTACTGTACCTTATATCGTTGTATATACCCAAACATATATAATTAGCTAGCATGTACCAATGTCAAAACGTAAAGCCCCAGGTCCAGAGACACCAAGACTTACACATATGTTCCATTTCTCAGCTCCATGGTAGTTCCTCTCATTGTATATTATTTTAATGGATTTCCCCACACCCTGTTAGTGATGCCATTTTCAATATCTTGTCCCCATTTTAATTCCTGAGAAATATTTTCAAATTCTTGAATTAATTTTACTGTTTCCTCCTGCTAAGGAGGATAATCTACCTCAAACACTCTGATGAGAAGGGAGAGGTTAGAATAAATAGTATTATTACAAGATTTAATGTTGAATTAAGTATAAAATCATAAATTCAATTAACTGTGATTAAATGAACCATTTTATAGTTTAACAGGATACAAAAGCATAATGATTATGTCAGCAAGAGAAAGAACACACATTCAGACTCAAAAAGCTAACATATTTTAGACCCATCAAAATTAACATCCTGAACTTGATAAGTGCCTTCCTTGCAGAAAGGCTCTTTAATCCACAGGTTGAAATAGTTTGATATGGAGGTTAGGCCCCAACCTCACACCGTATCCTAAGATAAATTCCATATTGTGTCAAAATATAAAAGTTACTAAAAGAATCAGTAAAATAGAGATGAAACATGAGTGACTATATTGGCATAATGTTAGAGTAAGCATGGAAGTTTAAAAAAAGCTTCGGATAAATTTATAGATATCTATCAATTGACAGATAATGTAGTCTGAAAACTTTACAAGCAAAATAGAGAGAATAAAGCACCCTCTGTGAGATAGTTAAAATGTATGTAACATTATCGGAACTATAGTATATCACTAATTAAATATTAAATTATATCTTAATTTCTATATTCTTCCTTGAGGCATATTTAGAAATTGACATTGAATTATTTCAGTGATGTGATAACATGAAAAATGATTAAAAATAAAGAAATTGCTGGTAAGTGGAAAGTAATGCCATGCTAAGGTAACTAGCAATAGCATACCATTTAAAAAATATGAAATAACAAACTCAAAAGCTTTTATTCACTTGAACAGCATAAGTTAATGGAACTCCATCCCTAGCTTCATGTTATATATTCTTATTCAAATATTATATTAATGAAATAAGAAGGAACCAAATAAACTAAATCCTTTCAAAAGACTAGACATGCATAGAATCAAGTCCATTGTGATTTTGCATTCATCCTAAGAGCTTATTTCTATTAATCTTACCAACATTGATTTTTTTAACTACAGGACAATAAGTATGAAGGAATATATAACATATCTTAATAAAATACTAGTCACTTAGAGCATGTGATGATAATTTTATAGAATCACAGTGTGGTATCTTATCTTTAGGTTCACAACTCAAAATTGGAATTATAAGCATAGAAAAGTTTGTATGTGTGTTTTTCTGTGGTTATATTTTATTACAGTGCATGGAAGAAAACAATAAAAGGGGGTATTTTCAGTATATTTCACTTTCCTTCATTCAGTTCTATGTTACTGCTGTCTTATCTGTTCTGAAGCCAAACAGGATATAACAGAAGATTGTCGGCATTAGGATATCATCAAATGTTCACTGAAAATTTTTGAAAGAAAATATAGTTCGAGTTGTATGAAATTCACAAAACTAATAACAAGGGATTTGTCATCAAATGTTAATAAACAGAGAAATGGTAGATATATCAAGAAAGAAATAACCTGAAATGCTTCAGTTATTAGCTTGTATTGGAATTTTGTTACAGAAACAAAAGAAAACATTGATCGCTCTAACCTTTGCTAACAAACAATGTGTTTCAAGATTAAGATGTAAAAACTGGACTAGATATTGTGGTATGAAGTAGTCATCCATTATCCATGGCTTTGTAGTTGATGGTTTCTCTTACTCAAAGTCAACTATGGTCTGAACATATTAAACTGACTATTTCAAAAATAACAATTCTTAAGTTTCAATTATATGGTATTCTGAGAAGTTTAATGAAATATAGTTCTGCTTCATCCTGCCCAGAGCATCAATAATTCTTTTCTCTAGCATCCATGCTGTATAAGCTACCCACCCATTAGCCGTTTAGTTGTAGTTACTTTCTTTCGGTTTATTTTGTGGCTTTCTCTAACCATTACTCATAGTATTGATGAGTTTATGTTCAAATAACCCTTAGTAGCTACATCATAATGTCTAACTATTTACTTTATCTTACTATGCAAGCATTATATAATTTTATATCCTCAAAAAGATTAATACAGTACAGAAATTATTTTGAGAAATATAACTTTAATTACAATATACTGTTGTAATTTTCTATTTTATTATTTTTGTAAATCTCTTACTGAATCTAACTTATAAATTAACTTTACCTTTTGTGTGTAGGTATTAAAAAATAGTATATTTACAGAGTTTAGTATTGCTCACAGTTTCAGACATTCAGTG
Source organism: Eospalax fontanierii (assembly GCA_035773235.1). Taxonomy (NCBI): domain Eukaryota; kingdom Metazoa; phylum Chordata; class Mammalia; order Rodentia; family Spalacidae; genus Eospalax; species Eospalax fontanierii. The sequence continues at coordinate 84,847,770 of CM069525.1, forward strand.
GGAGTTTTGGACCGTATCACCCTCAGTTGAGGAAGGGAGGGCTACTGTAGTTATTCAAAAGATATTATGTGTTGAGTCTATGTATTAAAAGCTGGCACATAGCTGAGCAATTTTCATTTAGATCATGTAAATGAAAAAAATTAATAAAATCATTGAACTATGATTGTGAGAAATTAACTCCATTATTTTATTATTGGATTATGAGGGTATCAAGATCAGAGAAAATTTTCAGGGTATGTTATGCACTTGGCAGTTATAAGATACATGCTAAAAATTGTGATTTGTTTCTATATTTCAGTATATTTATACAGATATGTAGATCAACATCCAAGAGACTGCATAAATATCACCTGGTATATAACATTTTACTTCCTACTTATGAATTAGGTAACCATTTTTCTTCTGGCACAGAAGAGGAAGTAGAATAAGCATGTAATCATAGTAATCACAATGGCTAGGCGGTAGCCACAGGAGGCCCCCTGTATAATTGTCCATTGCCAATTGCACTTTTTAAACGTATTTCCTCTAAACTTGCTTGAAACCCATCAAATGTATGTGCTTAATTTGCACATATGCATAATATTCAAGTATTTCTATTTAGAACAATCTAGTAAGAAATATTTAAGTGATCATCTTATATAAAGATATAAAGATACATTGTAACTTGTTTGTGTATACTTCATTTAGGCCCCTACCAACTGATCATATACATAAGAAATATCATGAACCTACATTATTCTAAGAAAATTCTATCATAGAAAAGGAGGGGTTTTTGGTCCTTTACATGTAGATTTGCATCTTCTTATATTTATAGTTGTGGAATTAGGGGCTTCGACTTAACTGTATTTACTCCAGCTTTTTTCTACCCATCATTTAGTTTCAGGAGTACACATTATTCATTTCATATTTTCCTTGGGCACAGCCAAGTTAGGGACCAAAAGCTGGACTTTTTGCTAATTCCAGTTGACCTGATTCTTTTTCTTTCTTTCCTAAAGCCTGTTTATTTACAGTTGAATAACAAATAAATTGAAAAGAAATGGCTACTTTGTATTCTGCAGCAAACCAGTTATGTTTGTATCACTTAGACAGCTTTATGGGACTCAGAAAGAAAGACTGTCAGATTCATGAGAGTCAGCTGAAAGCCATTTGTTTCTTTCAAAAGACAACAGCAATGAATGTTTCTTATACATGCCTTATGAATATTGAGAAGCTCAACTTATGGTTAAAAAAATAATGACCGGAATGGAGTGACTCTAGAAACATGGACAAGAACCCCAAAAAGCCTACATTAATTTAAAATGTAACAAATTCAATCAGTGATGTATATTAAATATATATGCATCCTTGCTTACATATATATGTACATGCATATGTGAATATATATGTTCTGACATATGTGAAATATTATGTTTTGAAATACACTTTATGCTAACATTCTCACGAAAACTTTTCCAGAAGAAGTTGTAAAGTTAGTAAAAACTAAATTTGGACACATATGGTACATATATAGGCACAATTTTATTTTAATTTGTACTTAATTTGTATTTTACTCATACTAATCAAAGTTTACCTTATGTAAGCTATCACTATGAGTTTAAGAAATTGACAGCAATACCTTAAGAATATTCTTTTTATAGTACATATACATATATATATGTATATATATATACATATATATATATATATGTATATATATATACATATATATATATATGTATATATATATATACATATATTAGTTCACGAAATGTCAAAATGCCTTAAGCTAGTGGACTATAGTATCTACCCTAATTTTTATTCATCAATGTAGCACTTATCTTTAAAAATAGTACATGATGGATTCAGTCAATTATATTTAGTTTCACCTATGTGCTTAAAGCACTGTGGTACTATGTTATTATCTGGTTACCATGATTTCCCAACATAGTCATTTGATATTTCCATTCCTGTCAGGTTACAAATTCCCTCATATTTTGACAACATTGTATTTTGTTAAGAAGTTTATAGAAGCAGGAGATACATTTATCTTTCATATATATTATGGTGGAATGTGACCTTTGGTCTACCATCATTAAATGTGAGAAGTAAGTAGAGAAGAATTAGCAGAGTATTAGATGCATTGGGAGGAAAGGAAAGCACTTAAGAAAAGAATGTTTATACACACTTAAGGCATGCTACAGAGGGAAGGCAGTGCTGAGTTGGACTCATCTTGTTTTATAACCAGTTTGTAAAATATTAAGCCATTCTCAGTCTACATAGTCATCAGATAGGGTTTAGAGCATTAAAGGTATATTTATATTTGCACCGGAATTTCTACATAAATAATAATGTATACATAAAAATATAAATATGTAAATATTTATATACCTTAACTCTTTGTTGCCTCAGTATATTCATCTGTAAAATGGGATGATGGCAATTCTTAGTAAGGTTGGTTTAAGGATTAAATAAATTGACTCTTGTAAACTGCTTTCATATGAATCTAAGAAAATTTTAAGTCCACTGATGGGACCTGTTATCATCATCACTCTTACAATTGTTAGAAATATAACATTGATAATCATAAGACATCCATAAATGTTGCTGAATGAGTATTGCGTAGAAAAATAGCAATTGTTTTATCATGATTTGTAGTTCATGTTTTTATTTTATATTTGTAATCATATACATACATGTGTGTCTATGTGTATGTGTGTATTTATCTATTTCTGTAATTCCCTCATAAAGTACTTACAGAAAATTTGCTTGAGGGATATTTCCTCTTTACATGTCCGTAGTCTCTTTATTGAAGTCATGCCCATTTCTCATTCTTTCTTTAGCTCCCTTAATGTTTTTGCTCTTGTTAAATAGGAACCTTATCAGCAGTAAAGAAAGTACTCTTCCATATGCCAACTGCTGTTTTCATTTCTGATTTGAACCAGTGCTATATATAGTGGCTTGGTCTAAGGAGACTTCCTAAAGCTATATTGATATTAACAACAATTCAGTGTTTTGCTTTCACTATAAGGTCTATGTACTATACATGCATACTCACATATGTGAAATATCTGAAATCTTTATTTCTGAAGAAATCTAAATATATGGAATACATATACTTCCTTGATTTACATTTAAAGGATACCTACTTTTAAAAGAGGCAGTACAAATGGCTCAGCAGTTAGGAGAATTGACTGATCTTGCAGAGGGTGCAGGTTCGATTCCCAGCACCGATGTTGTGACTAACAACTGTCTATCAACTCCTGTTCCAGGAATTCTAATGCCTTCTTCTGACCTCCGGGAGCATTGCTTGACGTGGTGCACTTACTTACATGCAGACAAATTCATTCATACACAAAAAACAAACAAACAAAAAGTTTTAAAAGAAGTTCATCAAATATAATGGAAGTATTATCATTTATTTAACTGTACCTATTGCAACTAATTCTGATGTAAAGTCTTTTGTAGATGTAAACATTGAAATATTTGCCTCATATAAAGAAAATGTCTAGATGCATACATAATGTCCATAATAAAATGATCAATTTATAGTGTATACACACACACACACACACACACACACACACACACACAGATGGTGATAGTTAAACATATTCATTTAATATTTGAATCTTTCAAACTGAATTTTTTTTTATGTGAATGAGTGTTTTGCCTGCATGTAAGTGCTACCGTTCTGTGGAATTCCCACAGAAGTCAGAAGAGTGGGACAGACACCCGGGAACCGGATTTATGGACAGTTATTAACCTCCAAGTATGTGTTGGGAATCCAGCGCAAATATTCTGCAAAACAGCTTGTGCTCTTAATCACTGGGCCACCTCTCCATCTCCTTGACTCTTTTTTTAACATATTTTATACATTAATTTTTGTTTTCATTTTATTTATTTTAATTTCTGTGTACTAGTGTGTCGTCTGCATGTGTGTAAGTGCACCAGTGCCGTGTGATGCCTATGGAGGTCAGAAGGGGGCAGATTCCCCTGGAACTGGACTTAGAGACAGTTGTTAACTGCCATGTCGGTGCTGAGAATCAAACTCAGATCCTTTGCAAGGGCAGCCAGTTCCCTTAACTTCTGAGCCATTTCCTCAGCCCCATTTTTAAATCTTTTATTAGTATTGCTTTTTTAAAGAAATAATATGATTACATGAAAAGACTGTATAGTTTGGAGAATTGTGAATGTCAAACTCACATTTTACAAACAGTGATAAATTTCACATTATTGTTGAAGCTTTGTAGTATAGTTTCTTTCAGTAACCAATATTCAAATTTTATAGAAGATACATAGAATTTGAAATTGATATTCCAGGATATAATTACATGTTTTCCTCAGTTTAGTTATGACAGTGCTTTCTGGGTTTTGTTTGTTTTACTTTTTAATTTCCCAGACGGTGATTTTTATCTCTAGAAGTTCAGTTAGGGCATATATGAAGGCATGCATAAAAGGAATGGAAAACCTCTTGGTATCTGTTATTGGGTAAGATTTAACATCAAAGTGTTGTTACTCAGGATCACATATGGCATGAGGACCATAGTTCTCCTAGGAAAATAATCTGTAAATAAAAGAGGCCTCCCTTGTCCCCATGTACAGCATGGGACCTCAGAGCAGGGGGCTGTGGTGAATGTCATCAGTCACAGAATAGTGATACTGCTGCCCAGAATCAGGAAGTCCTCTGTGCCGAGCTGTCATCCTCTCCTGTGTCCTGAAGCTGTGTTGCCATCATAGGAGCGAGAGGTGTGGTCCCCTTCTATGAACCTGAGTTGTGGTCCTCTTATGTGAGTGGGAGCTGTTGCTCCCCACCACCCCCAATGAAACCTTAACTATTTTTAAGGTCTTACATTATGATATTTTTTAAAATTAGTAACTGAAATGTAGTATGTTTTATTAGAAATATCAATAAGAGGTTATCCTGTCAAGGGTCGCGTAATGCTTTTAAGATGCTGTGGGCCAGGATCACTCAGGCTTATTTACTTGTGCATTAAAAGCATCCTTTCCAGGAATGATAGCATCTGACAGAATTATTTTAATGAATTGTGACCCTATGTATGTGGTTTTGGTAGAAATTGCTTGCCTATGTTTTCAAAACACGCTCTGAATTTTGGCTCTGGGCATTTCCCTTAGTCTAACACCATATCTTGTAATTACCTGTTACTATCTCATCATTGCATCCTGATATTTGCCATTACCAATACCTTGGACCATAAATCAAAATTACTGTTAGCTTCCTGAATTTGGGCACTGTTACTAACCAAACCTTCATTATTGTAGTAGTATCTTTTTGGTATTTGTGGTAAAATTTGTAGCTAAATTGTATGCATAGACATTTAATTACATAGAAAGATAGTGGTTTATCAATGTAGTATAAATACTATGTAATAATGTCTCCAGAGTTTAGCTGAAGTACCTCAATATTTTAAACATCCTGGTAATGTGGCAACCCAATGGAGGTAGAAACTCACTCATTTAGTGAGGATTTATAAGTATTTATTAAGACTATTTATGGGAAAGTTGTAACAATGCTATTAAAAAAATACTGCAACAAATGGCAGCAGCTCTCATTCATTGAGTTCCTAGTATGCTAGATTCTGTTATAGTCACTTCAGGAGAATTTATTTTATGCTTCTAACAACTTTAGGAGATAAAAACTGTCTTTCCCCCATGTTATGGGCAGAAATATAGAGGCCCCAAGGAGTTTAAGCAATAAACTCAAAATACAAAGGTAGGAATTGTCAAGGTCAAAATTTGACCCCTAGTTCTCCATAAATTAACTTTAATTAAGGGTTTCCTTATCTTCTGCTCAGTAGCTCACTAATAAAACTTTAAGTTGGTATACAAAAATAATTACATTTAAAGTGTCAATTACCAGTCATGGTTCATATATACAGACTACTAAACTGTATTCACTAGTAAATTTCCAATGGACATTTCTGGGTTTGTCTGTGTATCTTTCTGTTTGTTTGTTTGTAAAAAGAAACTGTGAAGAACTGTGCCAACAGAGTAAATAATCATGGAAATACAGAAAATTGGGTATCATTTCTTATTTGTATCCATCCATTAAAAAAATAACTGTATGACCTACACTGTTATTTGTGGTAAGAATAAACAAGGTAAACAAAACATGGCTCCTACTTTCTTCTTTTAGTTGAGCTCAGAAACAAAATAAGAAACCACTTATTCCTGTTGATTATATATTTAACTGCCTGAAGGCAGATTAACTCACAAGAAATCAACCATTTCTGCAATTCAGGTTGTAAGAATAAATATTACTTTAAAATAGAATATAATTTGCTTAATTTGTATAAGTCTGCTTTTAGACTATCTTGGATCTAACTAATTTATTGACTACTATTAGAAAAGAGTTACTTTTCTTTTGTTGACTCTTTTTGCCAAAGGGGAATGATTAACAAAATTCTACAGAAATTTAATGAGAAAATAGTCTATTTCCTATGACTATATTTTAGGGAGGAATAGGATATTTTTGTTTCAAGTTAAAATATTCTAATTAGTAGTTTATAATAAATAACTTTTGAGGAAGATGCTTATTTTGTAGGACTAGCATTAACTAAGTGGCCTATTATATAAGCCTTTAAAATACTTTGGCTTTTATTGTATTTATTCTTCAAACAATATTAAAGAGACAGAAAGATGGTTTAAATATTTCTCTCAGTAATCTGTCAGTTATTTTATCTCCTTTTTAATGTAAAAAAATTTGTCCTCCACCAGTCATCATGCATAGAATCATATGGTCTTTATTTGCATTCCTTTCAATTAGTATGTAGAAAGCATGATATTTCTTTGTGGCCACATTTTATTTACAATTCTTTTAAATGATAATATTATTTTGAATTGGACACCCTCAAATTTGCATAAAAATCACAGATATCTCTAACTTTTACTACTAAGACTAAGTTGATTGCAATATTTCTTTTAACCTAGAATTAACACGCATTTTCTTCTCTGCTCTTGAAGTTAAAACCATTATTTTCAAGGAAGATTTTATCACTATGATCATGATATACATAATAGCCATGAGTTTCAACACAGTCTCAGAAACAGTGCTCATCTTTATTTTCTTTATATTGCTCACATATCTTGCAAACATATTTTGTCATAAATACAAACAAACAAATTTGACACGGAAGTTTTTTTAAAGTGTAGACATAAAAATTCTGCCAGTAAACATACAGGATTACTTTTGCTATAACGTAAATAGCTATTTATGTGATAGAGAATATTTTCCCATTTTTTAATGAAGTTTATCATTTCTTTTGTGAATTCACTCCGTATGTGCTTTGTACATTCATTGATTCCAATCAAATGTTTTGCACTTTATTTAGTTTGAATTGTTTATATAACACATATTTCCTACACATGTTTCCTAATTTTATTTTAATTATAGTTACATAATTATAATTATCTAAAAAATTATGAAGAATTATGACAATGGTTTGAAATTTTTTCATTTGCATATTATAGTACATTTTATGCTTATGCTCATTTAATTATCAGCAAAATAATTATAGAATCAAAATTGTGGATTCTAATTGAGTTTAAATGTCTATTGGAGCTGTTATACCAACTACATTGTGTTAGGGCCATTTTTTATACTCCTTTTAATGATCTTATCAAATTTTTTATTTAATTAGTATTTCTTTTAGATATACTATCCTTATTTTCATTTCTCATATAAGAAGTTTTGATGAATTAAAATTTTATTTTCTATTTAAATTTTCCAGAATTACATTTTCGTGATTTACGCTCTTTCTAGAGTGTCACAAACCCTGTGTATTTTCTTGTGACCGTGACAATGATGAGACATTAACTTATGGAAATAACATAAATATGTGCAGCCTATTTAATGACACTAACATAACAAGAAACTAGTTTTGGGTCATGATTGTGACCAGAAGCTAGTGTGGTTCATGAATTTCTATTCCATAGAGTGTCATTTTGTCCCACATGATTGATGGCATTCTCCTACCCTAGTCTCCCCAGATTATAGGAACACTATTGGAATGTAGAACTTCTGTAGGTAGTCACTTCATTAAGCATGATCCCAAAATGTCATTTAATTTATATCTTAGATTAAATGTCTCATTAAACACTGATGAGGCCAAGGCTACTTTGGGCTCCACTTGTTATGAAGCACTATTTTCTTAAAATTTTGCTCTGTCCGTCTTGGCAAAGGAAATGGACAAGGTAGTGAAATCAATGTGCAGTGCAGTTTATCTTTGACAAACTGAAATATTTTTTAATAGGCACTTGGGATAGAAAGATTAAAATCAGTCATAAAGTAAATCAACATAAAATATAGATTTACATAGTTATATAGTCTTTGAGGTGTCTTTGTTTTAATGCTGTTTTATCCTTATTGCAACAGATCATTCCTACTTAGTAAAATAAGATGCTGAGGTTAACTACACCCATTTTAAAGTATTACTTTCAATTTTTGAATTTTACAAATGTGATAAGGGTACAGTTTTGTTATAAGATTTTTTTTCTCATCTGATTGGAAGATGTGTTCCACAAAACACAATATAACCAGTAATAACTGCACTTTCATTTTCTATTGTGGAATCAAGAACATAGTTATAAGTTGGTGTGGGTGGGAAGAAAAAGCATTGAATCTTCTCAGTCAAACAAATTGAAACTATTTTATGAATAAGTAATTCAATGTAAGCTTGTCCTTGTTTGTGAAGGCCACTGAGTACATATTTTGGATACTTCCTTATACATTAGGATCATCTGTTCATTCTGGACTTCTACATCCTGCCACCCTGCCACTACCAAAGTCCATGGTCAATATATGACTTCATGTACCCTCTCCTGTCCCCACCATATGTGACTACATTACACAATTTGTAGAAGTGTGCTCTTTTACCTTTCCTGTGAGTCTTTACACAGCACATTATAAAGCTGCCCCTCTTTCAGTCTTAACATTTCATAAATTACTAATGTTACCTATCATGTTGTGTAGGATTGCCTAGAACGGGTTTGACATGTGTCACTCTTTAAACCCTCAAGTTTACTATCTTATCCAATTTGAAACTCTGAATACTTGCCTATGTGTATAGAGTAAGCCACTGCATGTTGGTATGAAAGGGAAATACAACTTAAAAGAAAAGAAAATATCCTTGACTAAAATATATCCTTAAATTTAAGAAGAAAATATGTCCTTAAATAGAAATAACATTTGACCTAAAGGATTATCATCACTTAAACTCTGTGTTTGCTGACAGTATACAGGAAGAAAATCGGCAACCATTCCAATGAGTATTTAATAAGATCTTCATTCCATATCAGTGTGTATTTAATAGAATCTTGGGTTACCCCTTTTCAATGGAATGCTAAATCTTAGTTCTATTATCCCCCAAAATTATTAATTTGGTTTGAAATAGTATGGTATAATCTTCATTATTGTGTCTTCTGCTGAATAAAACATCTTTTCCACATCTAAAATGCTATTTGAGTCAATGATTTAAAATACACTTAGGAATACATTTTCAGAACTGTCAGAAAATGAGTGGGCAGTGAGACAATTATTTAACACACATGTTCAGCGTTTCACGTCAGTCTGTATTCCAGCCATTTTAGTTAAAGTAAATTGTAGGTTATTTGAGAAAAAACATATGCGAAGAGCCTTTGGTTTATAGATGAGTTTAAATCACTAGCTGCATGGACATGGATGTCAGATTTTAGTTTTTTTCTGATATAAATAGCCGAAGTTTTCATTTTATCAATTTTTAGGTGGCCTCAATTAAATTCCTATTTTTCTCAGTAGAGCACATAAGCTATATGCTATTAAATAGCATGAATCTTACCTCTTTTTTTGCAATTAATGTTCATTAAAGATGAAAACTGTGCTACGTGGCTAGGATAATCCATAGGATTTAGTTTTAGAAGACCTAACTTTGAGTCTTTCATCTGCGAGTAGCCAGTAGCATAATCTAGGCAGTTTTATAACTTCTCACAGCATGAGAGCCGGTAAATTAACTGTCTTCATAGAGCTTATTTCACTGAGAATATTGCTAGAACTAAATGAGATAATCTTTACACATAGTGCTTTTGTCCAAATGCAGGAGTATATATAGTTTATTAACATCTACTGTGTAGCATTTTGAATCTAGAAGTATTGCTTAGGATGCGTGTGATGGCATATACCTGTAATCCCAGTACTTAGGAGACTAAGGAAGGAGAATATGAGTTGCGGTAAGCCTGAGTATATAGGAAGACACTATCTCAAAAACAATTCAAAACAAAACCTATGTTATGTACCTATAATCCTAAGACTTGGAAGCAGAAGTGAAAGGCCAGCCTGGTTTACATGAGACCCTATTTTTTTTTCTTTCTCATAATTATTTTATATTTATTTATTTTTTATTGAATTGTTGTGAATTTCATAGAGAAAATCTTACTCCCTTCCATGCCGGCACCCTCCATAACCCCACAACTGGAATCTATACATCCTGTCATCTGTCTTAAGGTCTATTGTGTCAAGTTATTATCCCCCAGATGTTCCTCAGTGCAAGTTCATCCACTGAGGTCTAGGCCACCTATCCAGAGTACCTAACTTTAAGATGATTAACTCATACTCACCCAACAGTAAACAGTTGTCATGATTTCTCCAGCAAAGATTGGGGTCTGCTACCCATTTCCTCAGTTCTGTTCTGGGTTTTTGTCTGCTTGAGTTTGCATAGGTCTTGAGCATGCTCAAACCATTGTTCTGGGTTCATATGAGCAAGGTCCCAGGAGCTTGTAGAATTCTATTTCCATATATTCACGCCCTTTCTCACTGGCCTTTATAGTCTTTTTTGTGCCCTTTTCCTCAATGGTTTCTGAACCTTGAGTAAGTGAAACATATAGGGGTCCTTTCCAGGGACCCACACGCGTGCACACACACAAACATCGTAAGTCATTCATATTCAGAACTTCTCAAAAACTGATTCTTAGTTTGGGATGTTGCTCATTTGATAAATACTTATCTATCATGTACAAAACTATGAGTTCAGTATCCAGCTCTATATAAAATGGGCCTGGTAACTCATGTCTTTAATCCCAGCACTTGGGCGGTGGGGGCCAGAAGTTCATGATTTCAAGGTTATTCTTCATTACATAAGGAGTTTAAGTAAGTCTGGGCTACATGAGAAAGTGAATCTTAAAATTTTAAATGTTTATAATATACTTGGATATTGGGCTTCTTTATTCTATTACTCATTTTTTTCCTACAGTAATTTAAACAGTTTAGTTTAAGATAAGTAATGCTTAATTTGGTCAAATTTTAGAAATTCCTGTCATAAAAACGATGTGGTTTGCTTAGTCTGTTATAATCTTGCTTAAGAAAAAAAATCCTCTGATATTCATTTTATATATAGTAGGCCATCTCCACAAATAGGTTTAGAATCTATTTGATTTTTAATAAGAACATGTATGAAAAAAATACAATGATCTGATCACGTCTGTCTCCTTCTCAGAGAAAGTAAAGTAGTCTTCTGCTTTTCCTCTCAGGACCTTTCTGAATTAGGTGGTTTGGGCCCACTGAATTTTGGCAGTTTATTGCTTTAAAAGCCTTTTGTTAGTTGGGTCTGCATTATTCCAGAAGGAGATTTTTTTTTTTCTTCCCTGGTCATGCAGGAATTATACTGTTATTAGTTGTCATATGAATCATTCATGTACATTAAGAGTGAAATTGGTTCCAGTTATTTCAAAAACTGTTAATTTCTAGTAAAAAACCATGATTAGTTCTGTAAATCAAATCATATCACTGGCTGTAGTAAAGTGAAATGGGAATTAAGTTCCTTGTTCACCATCAGCTCTGTCTACACCGAACATGAAAGCTAACAAAAAAATAAAATCCTGTACCAAATCTTCTGTCATTTACCCAATAGGCCTTCATATAGTCTTTTAGCAATTAGATTGTAGGCAGGTTCTTTCCAGATTCTGGTCTCACAACTAGCCAGAGCAGAATGCCACACCCACAGGAGCCATTCCTCTATTCCTCCTAGCAGGTGCCCTGGTTAGGCCCACTTTGCATTATGCCCAACACCCTTGTGTTTTATATTAAAATCTGTTAGCAAAATAATTGGTTATTGACTGCTTATTGTGATATTAACACTAACTATCTTTTGTTGCCTAAATCAATTCCATTTCCTTTGTGGAAAACAATATGTTTGCCTATATTGATATTCCATGGCTTATAATGATTTGTCTTAAGAATTCTTTAACTTTAAAACATAAAAATTTAATAGTCAAACCATTAAAAACTAGATAATGCAACAACAATATACATTTAGTGGAAATTATACTTGCAGTTTCAGTCCTGATTGTTTCCTCTGCTGAGGACATACAATATGATTCTCTCTAGAGCCCAGGCTGCAGCAGTGAGCCATGGCTCCCCATCAATCAGTTGATATAGGGAACAATCCACATTCCATGCCATGCTTTGTTGTTCAGCTAGGTTGCTAGATAGGTTAAATACTTTAAATACATTTTCAATTTAAGTCATTTTCAATTTTCAGATTTATTGGGGTGAAACCCCAGTGTAAGTTGAGGTCCATTGGCACAAATATGTATGTGTGTGCACATGTGCTTTAAACTTATATAATGCACATATATAGTATTGGAGTAAGTGAAAACTAGTTTATAGACTACTTATTTTATAGTATTTTGTTTCGGAAAATACAAGACTCTCAGTAATATCAACAGTTAATTCCTGACAACCAATTCATGAAACTCCCCTTTTTCCCTCAAATAATCGATACCTTTCTAGGAGTGTTAGAAACTTAATGCACTGTACTTCTCATCTGCTGAAAATGTTTTAAACTAAAGTCATATAAGTCCATTGAATAGCACGTTTATCTTAGAGATGTTATATGTAGTATTTTTTTGTAAAGAAAGTTGTTGAACACGTATAAATACAAGGATCCCTTAATTCATGAATCTTACTGAGTAAACATGTTTTAGAATGATTTTGCCCATGTTAAAAATATCCCTTGATTATTCAAAGGAGTATCATGGGTTATTGATAAACTTATTAGCTCAAGTTTTTGGAATAAACAAATAAATGTTTGTTAAGAGAAGAGATAAAGTGGAACTAAGAATCCAGTCTTGATAGAGTAGTTACAAATTATAGACAAGGGCCTGGAGAGATGGCTTAGCAATTAAGAGCACTGAGTGCTTTGCAAAGGACTCAGGTTCTATTCCCAGCACCCAAATGGCAGCTAACAACCATCTGTAATTCCAGATCCAGGGGATCTGATAACCTTTTGTGACCTGCAGGCATTTCATGACATGGGCACACTTATACACATGCAGACAGTACACTCATGCACATGACATTAAAAAGTAATAAGTAAACTATCAAAAAACAAATTACAGACAAAATGCTAACATTCTTTCTGACACATTTGTAGTGATCTGTTTAGTAACAGTAAGCCCACTGGGAGCAGAGGTGTCTACCACTAAACCCTCAAATGTTTTCCTTGTAATTCTGTTAGCACACTCAAAATCTTCCTGAAATTATAATTTTGTTTGCTTTGTCTCAATTATTAGAACATAAATCCAGGAAGAAAGCAGGTGGAACTATGAAGTACAGAAATTACTGTCATATTTCTCTCATGTGGCAAAAAGTAACCTGGATTATTGAAATTGCTTAATAATACTAAGTCAAATTAGGTGGCACAGGCCTGAAATTTCAGCACATGAGAGACTGAGGGAGGAGGATTAGTACTTTGAAACCAGCCTGTACTACATATTTATAGGATAGCCTGGGTTGTATAGCCAGACTCTTTCTCCTAATAATAATGATGTTAGTGATTATCATCATAATATAATATCAGTTTGACATAAAAAAATTACTGTAGTATAGATTAATATCTGGAATGTAAGGACACAAATAACTTGATGCAAATCCTCCAAGCTTCAATAAAAAGAACCTGATCTATATCGCTGTCACCTTCCCTGTGCTACCCAGGACAGATGATCAAGAGCTCATTGAAAACTAAAGGATTGTTTCTTATTGTTTCAAATTGGCCTTTTTTCCTCCAACCACACAAAACAGATGAATAATTTATGTCACTATCATATGAAATGCAACACCTACATAACTCCAGCCTCTGTTTTCAAGGTCATCTGTTGTAAGGAAAAGAAAAACAACAAAACAAAGCCCTGTAACCAGGTTCCCAAGGTTACTGATTCTCCATGGCCACATTCTAAAGTAGTCTACTAGATGCTGCCATATCGTGCCTTGTGTCTTCTTATTCTTTTTATTTTAATTAAAATAATTGCTGATATTATGCATGCATATATTTGTAAATGTAAATGTGCCATGGCATGCATGTGAATGTCAGAAGACAATTTTTGGAACTCAGATCTCTCCTTCCGCTGGGGGTTCTAGAGATCAAACTCAGGCCATCAGGTTTTCCTGGACAATGGTTTTACTTGCTGGGCCATCTCACTGGCTTGTGTATCTGCCTCCTCTACTCTGCCCTGTAATCAGACTCACCCTAAATCACCACTGCCTTGTCTCTACCCTGAGTGAATGAGTTTGTTTTCCTCCTTATACTTTCTGTATCTAATCAAATAAAATTCAGCAGCAATGATCATATTTTTACTAGAAAGGTTTTGTGATATCTAAAAATGCACAGCAGATATATTAAAGGAGTCATGAGACTAGAACTCCGAATTCCTATTTTGCGGAGTTACTAAAATATTTTCATGAGAAATGAGAGTAGATCTGATTCTTGAAGGTAATACTATAATGGACATGAAATAAACTCACAAGTAAGGAGTTATCAAAACGATTTCAGTTGTTATTGAGGGAACCCACAGGTTCATTTTGTTTCACTGGGTTTAATAACTGGAATGTCTTGACTAAATAGGAAAAAAATTAATCTTTTTATCAATATGAGAAAATATAATGTATATTAACTACATAATGCGGTAACTTGTGCTTAATAGATTATGTGTTCAAATCAGAATAAGATTTATCAGGCTCCTTCCAAGTAGACTTCTGGGAAATTATTAAGCCTTTGTCTAATGGACTGAATTTACAATGACTGTGGGTATGTGTCTATGAAATCAGCACACGGTTTAAGGAAAAATATTTACTGGAAAAAATATTTCCTGTCCTTAGCAAATGCTTCTGAAAGGAAGTCATTGGTAAAGAAATATAATTATTACAATAGTAAGATTTTAATGCTCTAGACTATAGTTAATATATTAATTATTTGTATTTATAGATATTAAACATACTATTTGACTCAAGCAGAAAAAAACCCAACATAGAACTGTAGGAAATGAGCAGCAGGCCCCAGTCTTAGCCAAAGAATTATTGGGCACCTAATTACTGCTGAGTGAGGAAGAGCTGTTCTTCAATAAGGGGGTGTCTCCAGATAGGCTGACCAGACACCAGTGGGATGAACTTACCATAAAGGAAAGTTTAGGGACACTAATTTGATTCAATGGGCCTTAACATAAATGACAGAATGCATAAAATTCAGTGGAAGTGGCTATGGGATGGAGTCAATGGTGAGTGTATAAGGATGATATAGATGTTATATATGAGATATGCAAAAATTCAATAAGAAATATATAAAAAATGAAAATGCATGTGTGATCTGATAGGTCTTATGAGTGCTGTTATTGTCATTTTCAAAATAATTGTATCCTAGAGGCATATTTTTTATTTTTAGACATCCATAGCCTAAGTTACAAAGAAATCAATTAAATAAATGTGGCTAAATATACATATGCAATTTTACATGTTCTTTCTTCAAGAATATCAATAATATATAAATGTAGGAAGGTCTCTAAAAGGGAACTATCCTGTGAAGGTATATGCTTACTTATAGTTATAGCTTTATTATCATCCCAAGGTAGGCTCAATTTCTGCACCATCATTTTTCACACAACTCACCAACTGAATATCTTTTATAGATGTCAGTGTGATTAGATTTACCGTCTGCAAAATACTCATCATTGAGAATTATAGACCATTTAGAAGATTGGCAAGAACAGGCTAAAACTGAAAATCGGTCTCTCAACAGGCATGCAGAATCATAGAAGTGATTTCAGTAAATTCTTGAGATATTTTCCTTTCATGATAGGAAATAGAGACAGTTTATATTTTGATATTGTTTGCAGAATAAACACTGGGAGAAGAAAATTGCCCATGTATTTATTGTCAAGCCAAATTTGCTATATCATGCATTATCCTTCATAGGCATACTCTACATTCTGTCAAAACATTATTTCTGTGGCTGTCCTTTGTTTTATGGATTTCAGTTCTGATCGACTCCCAAGATTCTGGAGTCTGCCACTTTTGTTCTTACTTAGAGATGTGGAATCACTGTTTTTGGAAATTCTGAATGCATGGAAGTTTCATTCAGACAAGCCGTCTTTTTTTTCTTTTTAGTCTGACCTTATTAATGCTTATAAATTTTAGAAGGTGAAAAGAGAAATCACAGATGACCTTTAATGTCATTATTTAACTTGGGTCTTGAGGTGAGCAGAGAAAGCAACAACCTGGAGATCGAGGTGTACAGGTAAACACTTCTGTTCCACCATCTGTTCCTCATCACCTGATAGCAGACTCTGTGGAATGAGATACCTGTGTGGGGCCAGAGGGACTGTGGGGCAGTGGGGATGGGGACGTGTGAGCAGTGAAGGAGTTGTGGAAGCAGATGGTGATTGGGAAACAAGGTACTCCATAGCACTGTTGGCATGGTTACAGAGAGGAAGATGTACTAACAAGCTGTGCTAATTCCTGAATGTCTCAAAATTTCACTTGTGGCTTCTGGCCTTAAACTTTCACTCATTGGCTCTCATATAGCTTTTAGAGGGCCAGAAGTTCCTGAAAAATCACTCTTCTTACACTGTCTAGAAACTCTCGAAAAGATATTCTGTATGTGAATTTCATAATTAATCCTTTGAAATGAAGAGAAATATATGTATACTGTCCTTGGCCTCTAGTTGAATAATAATTAGAATATTTAAAAAACTAATAGGTGTGTGTGTGTGTGATTATATATAGCTCTGTTCATGATATCTTTTCATATCACAAATAATACTAACACAGATTAGCATATTTTTCTTCATTTTTGCATTTTTGTTGGATGCATATGAGCAATTGCTAGTCTCATATTCCGTTGTCTTTCTGGTTTCCATTAAAAAATAAAAAGAAAGAAATGGCCTAATTTAAATTGAAATAGCTCCTTGGCTAAAGTCTTCCTTTTCCTTAAAATGCATCCAGTGAAATGTTACTGCCATTTCTAGTGCCTAAAGTGTCCTTAGAGGATATGTATAGTGAGTTGATTTGAAGTTTTTGCCCATATGGCATGGTTGAAGCAGAAACGTTGTATTAGGTCAAACTATGTGTATTTGCTGAGAGTTCGTGATTTTTGAATTGTGAAGTGGTTTTGTATGCTCCAGCTTGATATGTAAATCTTTATTATTATGTTGAATTTTGATAAAAAATAAACAATAACTTATAAACCCTACAACTTATCAGTGGTCTTGCAGAAAATAAAGGTACTAGGTAGTTTTCTAAACTTTATAGTCTACCTCAATTAAAAATACTGTTTACACAGATGTGGAGGTCTGCCTCAGAATTCCTGTGAGAGCATTGCCTGGTGTAAAGTTCTTTGGTAATACGTCTATTTAAAGAAACTTTGCCTCATACAAAATATTTGATTCAGCATAGTGTTCTTTTTGTTCAAAAATAAAGGAATTAATCCATATGCTGTTCACAGGTATTTCTTGTAGTATTAATAGTCTTAAACTCTTTCAATAATTTAACATAATGATTTTCTTTTTCGTCCCTCACCCCTTATAAGATGTTTTACACTGCTAAAAGAAGATTCTCTAAAGTGTACAAATCATTGACAGTAAATGTCTGTCTGTATAGTCTTAAAGTGCTTTTGAAGATAGGTTAAAATTGAATTGAATTTTGAAATGTAAATTGAAAACTGAATTCAGTTTTGTTCTAAAGATTTATATTGAGATGAACTTATTCCAACAGTGTCCAAAAGTGTTTAATTACATTTCTGTAGCAAACCTCATTGTATCACTGAGGGAAAAAGCATATTTGAGTAGCATCTCAGCCACATTATTTCTTGTTCTTTCAATTTGTTGTTTATTTCAGGAACTGATGAGTAAAAAGAAAGCCTAGATTAATGAACAGAACAACATACTCCTGAATGACACGTTTCTAAGTAGATTCACTATATACAGAATTCAGTGTCATTTTTTTTCATAAGAACACATATAAAATTATTAATCACCTTGAATCACTTCCACATTCACTTTAACAAATGTAATAATTTAGAATATAATTTTAAAAGCCTGAAGGTCATGTACTCTGTCTTCACTCTTCACCTGCCTAGACTTAAAGCAAAGTGCTAGTTTAAGTTAATCCCTGAAGTTTGAAAGAATTACCTGCATGCTATAGTTTACTTTGTGGTTTATTGTTGTTTTTAATTATAAAATAATCTGGAGATTTTTGTTCTTGTCCTTAAGATTTTCTTAGTTCGAAGTTCAAAGTGAATTTTTCTAATGTTTGATATTTTGAATGACTAAATTTTTCTCATTTACATATGGTCCAGTTTATCTAAATATCTTCTGCTAGTTAAATATCTAAATGTCTTCTTACTAATCAAATGTTCATTTCAAACTATGCTTCTCTCAGTTTCAACCCACTAAAATAGCAGTGAGTTTATTTTATTATTTAGTTTTATATTTTATCATTTAATTTGGTTTTATATAGAACCACACTGTAGATCAGACAGATCTGTAACTTACTTTGTAGCCCAGGCAGGCCTCAAAATTAAGCCACTCCTGTCTCATCCTCCAAAGTGCTACAAACAGAGGTGTATATAACCAGGCATGGCTTAGCACTTATTTAAATAGACATATAAAATTAGGTGTAATTTAAAATAATATTTAGCCGCTAAACCCTTTGGGGATAGAAAAAGATAGATTATTCCATGCCATGAAATTATTTCAAAGTCACATAATGTTTATTTTGTTATGTATTCAGTTCTTGGATTATACAAGCATTTCTACAAATATCTTTGTAATTTAGTTGTTTCATTTGTTGAGACAAATATATTTGCATAGAGAGACTGCTACAATGACAATTGAAGTAGTCATTAGCTATTTTAGTTTTTACTTTGGTTCCCTTAACAGGTGGTCATCTCACTCACAGTAGAAAGCTTTACTGGTAAACTATTCTTGTTTTCTTTCTTTAAATGCAAATTACCAGGATAGGTATATCTTGAAAATCACATGTACTCATTTCCTGACTATTTTAGGCATTACCAGCTATAAAAACATGATGATATTTCATGTATTTTGGGTTATGCTCTTGTCTTCATTGTTGCAGTTGTTCCAGAAACGAAAAAACAACAACAACAAAAAACACAAAGAGCAGTTTTCAGCATTTGAAGACCTCAATTACATTATGATAACTGATGCTACTGTTGGTAATTACCAGTTTAGTCAGTAAATTTATGATCTAGTCTTTCTTTAACTGTTTTCACATCACTTAGTAGCTGCTTAATCATCTCATGAGTTAATAAACTAGGGAAATATTGAAATCATTAGATAAAGTTTTGTAGTTTAGCACTGTCAGGATTAAGGAGGGGATTATGGTCATTAGGAGTGAAATGGTTTTATTTATGGGCTGAGAACAGTGAGGCCCATCAATAAACCACTTTCTGACTCTACTGATCCTACTTCTCTCTAATTGTGTGCAAATCTAACAACAAACTCATTTTCTTCATTCTTTCTGGCTAGAAATACTGCTTAAGCAGAAATAATTTGCCTGGTGGTATGTATTCATGAATGCAGTAAACTGTTTCCAGGAAGCCTGATAGCTTTTAAAGGAAATATACCATTTCTTCCCAATTCATCAACATATTTTTTCACAGAAACATGGATTTTCTAAGATTATAAGAGATCTAAAATCAATGGCATCTTAATCCTTACACAAATCATACATTTTAGGGAGATACCTGTCTTATAATATCCCCAACTCACAATATCTGAACTAAGAATTGAAAATGATACCTCGATAATGGCTGCTTAAAGTTTTCAACTCTTGTCAGGCTCTCTGATGTATTTCACCTTTGTGATTTAAATTCTCTTATACAACCTCCTCCGAATGAATATTATTACTGAATATAAGGTGTACACTCGTGCCCAGGGCACTTTGACTATGTGAAGGTTAGTAGGCCATCCTGTGGTACACCCTGGTTCTTCTGAAATCATTCTTTGAGATTTTGGCTTATTGCAGTTCCACTGTACTTATTCTCTAGATATTCCATATGTGCATGGTTTAGTAGTACAGTTATTTACCTCAGTTAAATATTATGTGAACTAGGAAATCATATTCCGGAAAGAAAAATGTACCATTTTTTTCCAAAAAAAAAAAAATGTCAGTTGCCTTTAAAATAGTCTATCAAGACATTTTAAATTTGCTTTTATGTCAAGTATAGGTAAACAAGAAAAGGATAGACTGGAATTTGAAAAGATTCCTTCATAAAGGTTTGAAGTTCTAGATTCTTATATCCAGAAACCAGTCTGGAAACTGCTTTAGAAGACACGTTTTGTTATATGCATTTTATCGAAGTGAGACTGCAGGAAGCCAAAGATCTCCTAACTTGCATAGAAAGTCTTAGCACTACATCAAAAAGATTGGCAAATTAATATTTATGTTCTATCAGCTTAAATATTTAATAAGTATATCTTGTTTTATGAATACCTACTGTAACTGACCTCTTTGATTAATTGACTTTGCCTGATTTTTAATTATCTTTCCTAGTCACCTCTGCCATATAAAGGTTATTACTGTTCACTCATACTCACTGAAGCTGTTAACTTTATAATTTAGGTTTGTTTTCTTTATTACATAAAATTTCACTGTATGTTTATATTGGGGGGAAGGTACTGGGGATCAAACCTGGGATCTTATACTTGTTAACTAGATAAGCGCTCTGCCATTAAGCAACATCTCTAGTCAACATGTTTATAGCAGAAAAGTTATTTTTTCTTTCCCATAAAGATAAACTCAACTCACATAGACTGTTGCTATTTTCCCTGGTTTTTAAAATTGTGATAAATAGAGAGGGCTTCCAGTGGTAACTAATCAGACTAGGTACTAAGAGGAAAGTATGGTATAATTTCTTTAAAGGAAGTTTACATTCTTACTGAAGGTAGGATTTATAGATCTAAAAATAACATTTAGAGAGCTTTGGAAGAATCAAATGCTTATGAAACAGCACAAATTATAAATTTTCTAGTCACTATGAAAAAGAAAAAATAAAAGAACAGAAAAAGAAAAAATATGCGATTATGCATTCAGACCTCAGGTGCCTACTGGTGTCCAAGTGAATGGAAGAGTAACATTGAAAGGTTTGGAAGTCTGTTTTATTAACTGAATGCCCTTTCCACTGCAACTTGCAGAGCAGTTGATGAGACATGACAAAATATTAGATTAGAAATTGCATGCTTTAATTAAAAACATGCCAGGACTTGTTGGAGAATGGTGAATAATCACATATTTAAGAGAATATGTTGTGAATACAGAGGCAGTGCATGGAGTCAGTGGAACACTCCTTTGGAAGTGTAGAGTCAGAGCTTCTTCCATCATCTCTACCTTGTTATGGTTATATTAAACTTCAAAAGTCTTGTGTTCATGCCAGGTGGAGTGGCACATGCCTTTAGTCCCAGCACTTGGAGGCAGATACAGGTGGATCTCTATAAGATCCAGGCCCGTTTGGTCTACATAGGAAGCTCCAGGTCAGCAGGGGCTACTAGGAGACATTATCTCAAAAATAAAGCCTTGTGTTCATACAGCTCATCCATTACTTTTATATACAGAGTCCCCTGAAAAAAAATGTCTATGTGTGTACACATGTATGTTATTTTATATATGCTATATTCCTAATAGTCACATTTAATGTTTATGACATAACAATATAAAAATTTGCTGATATTTAAAATCAGTGATGTGGGAGAGATGGTTCAGTGGTTAAGAACGCTGACAGCTCTTGCAGAAAACCTCGGTTCGATTCCCAGCACCCACATGGTGACTAACAACCATCCATAACTCCACTTCCAGAGGATCCAGCACCTTCTTCTGACTTCTGTTTTCATTGTATGACACCAGTGTACTACACACAAGCAGGTCGTACACTCATATACACAAAGTAAAGACAGTAAGATGTCTTAAAAAGTCATGTAAAATAATTAGCACCTACAGAATACCTTAGCTGTTCATGGCACTGAAATATTCTGAAGTTAGTATAAGACTTACAAAATCATTAAAGTACTGTGAATCAATAAGATGTGTGAATATTACATTTCTCCATGAGTTCATTTATTATTCAGCATATAACTAATTTGTTCTTAAATAACTAAAAACTTATAGGTTAATAGTAATATGTTTTTGCCATTCATTTACTATTTTCATAGCCCTACTATGTGCAGTGCACTGTGGTAGGCCCATTGAGAAGTACAAAAAGTAACTTTTTTGAATCAAATTACATGAATATTATTTTAATGGTAATGGAATTGCAAAAGATTTCATCAGATTGACAATGTTTTTTGGGTCTTTTTGAGATAGGGTATCCTTGTAGCCTTATCTGGCCCTAGAACTCACTGTGTAGACCAGGCTGGCCTTGATCTTAGTGAGATCCACCTGCCTCTGCCTCCCAAGTACTGGAATTAAAGGTGCACACCACAATGCCTGGCTCCAGATTGCTGCTTAAATAAGAGAAAGGTGTGAAATAATTATCTCAAATAGGATTCAGTGTATTCCAAGTTTATAAAATCAACTGATGGAAAATATCAGGGCCTAGGACTGTGTCTTAGTGGTAGTAAGACTTAGAATGCCTGAGGCCCTACGTTTGATCCTGAGCAATGAGACAAAGTAAAGATGGTCATGCTCTATATTAAACCAAAACAAAGCTCAATCATCTCATATAATAAGAGACATTAATCAGAAAGTGGCACTGATTCGCTACAATTTTGTTAATTAATATATGGCATAATTATATAAAACTGTATCATTAAGACCTAGATTTTCAAAGTGCAAATTATTCATATACAAATATTTAGAACTTTAAACTATATGTTACTACACACTGAGCCCTAATTTATATTAGGAAATTCAGAGGAGCATTCAAAATTTTAGAGGGAAACTGTTCTTTTTCTGTTTCATATTTTCACTTTAACTTCAAGTAGTAGAAGCTGTTGAGTGTCACAATGATTGGGGTCATGTCATTCTGTGAGTACAGTGAAAACTTGAAAATGTTATTTTTATGAGGAAAGAATTCATGTAGAAAATGAAATCTGTTGATAAGAAAGACAAGTGAAAAGCTTTCAATGTTGCTTATTTCTCTGGTCCTACTCATTAGTGTATGCTTACTTTTTTCTCCCAAAGATCATACCCTGTTAGGCAGCAACATTCTGCTAATGGAAAAAAAAATAGAAAATGAGCACTTTACAATTATGTAAATAAGACATAGTTTTGCTATTTCTCCAAAGTAATGGAACTTTTCCCTCTAAATGAATAAAATCACAAATAAAATTAGAATTCCTTTACCTCTCTACTCATTAAAGGGTGACACTACCAATAATCTGCAAAGAAGAAACTGTAAAAATGCAATAAAATGAGATTATCATGGCAAAGTTGAGCTTTCTCTTTATATGTTATGCTAAAAATATGGCTGACAGCAGGTCTTTGGAAGATCACTTAGGAATCTATGCATGAAATATGATTTGAATATTTAAAGAATTGATTTAAATTGCAGTTTATAATCCACACCACATATAAAAACATGTAGTGTAATACAGATGTAGCCTGGTCGTTCTATGTGTTTGAAGGACATACGTGTACAACTCATTCCCTAGAGATATTAAGGCTGTTATATAGTGTTTATAAAGTTATTCCATTTTATGTTCAGTATGAAAATTATGACTGATTTTTCTATTGGGGGGTACCACTGCAGTTTCTTACTAATTTGCATTAATTTAATGTCTTCTATCTTTAAAAACTCTTCATTTGTGTTCAGGTTATTAGTCATATTCATTAGTTTCTAATTACAGTCAGTAGGCTATGTTAGCTTTGGGGACTTCAAAAGTAATTGAAGATTTGAAAGTTTTCATTTTAACGGGTTGAAGCAAGGAGTGATATGGTTATATCAGGGTTCTAAGAATTTTTCCCCCTCAAGGTATTATGTGACACTGAGAGCATGGAGACCAGTTACAGTAAACTAACCTCGAGATGGTTGTGTGCTTCAGAAAAGTAGCACGCACAATGAAATGGCAAAGATGTCTACCAATTATGAAATTTTACAATGAAACTCATTAATTTATATAATTAATATGCACTAATGAAACGACTTTTAGTATTTTTTAAAAGTGCCAAAAGATATCTTGAGAAATAATAATGAATGTTGCCTGGTAACCTGGTAGATGTATTTATAATAATGCTCTGGAAGAAAAATAGGAAATCCAATGATGGAGTTTTAGGCAGTGATTTCTAGAAGGATGGTAGTCCCACAAAAGAAATCAGATAATCAGAAAGAATTTGCAGTTTGGGAAGGCAAGTGGTCTGTTCAGGTTGTCTGTGTTGTTTATGAAGATACATGCCACCAAGTTAATATGTTCAGTTGTATTTGAGAAAGGAATACTTCCTTAAATAAGAGGTTGTTGCCTAGATATAGAGATGTTCAACTTACATATTACAAGAAAATCCTTTGTCTAAGAGAATGCATGGAGGATAAGAACTGAAAAAACCAAGGTGTATTGGGGACTGCTTCTCTTTTAAAGGCAAGTAGCAACATAAAAGGTAGCAGGTAAAACAGTAGGAAATTCCAGCCATATATTCTACTATTATAATTAAAGAAATAAATCTGCATTTGTAATTGAAGTACTATTATATTGATCTCAAATAATATTTGCATATGTAAAGTAGTCATTTATTTATGTAAAAGGAAAGAAATCTTCACAAACATTGTACTAACGGTACCCAGATTGCTTCATATTATATAACATGGGTCTAAAATTAATCATAATTCTTTTTTCTAAGTTGATGACATTTCAATAAATGGGAATATAATGTGATATAGAATGCAGAGCTTCCTGCAAAGTTTGCTATGGAAATGGGGTGGTTTATGTATTGCTCTTTCTTAATGATTGCTTTATCCATAAAGCTTAAGGAGAAGAGCAAGGGAGAGGCAGTTTCGTTTAGGGCAACATTAATACCATCAACTAAAAATTTTATATCACAAATACTGTTTACAAAGAACCATACAGGCCATTTGTACCTTTAACACACACACACACACACACACACACACACAGTTAGCAAAGTAGACAGTATTATTCATGTTTTGCAAATGAGAAAATTTAGGACAAAGTGTATTCCTCTTGCCAAAACCATTTTAAAAATAAATAGGGCTAAATAGAACTTATGTCTTCTGAGTCCAGGACTACCACTTTTGTTGTTATGCTGGCTCTCATTTGGTTTGCATTCACTCAAGACCTCTATGGGAAACATTAGAATTTTATCATCTCCTTAAGGTACTTGATGAATTTGCTGTTATACAAAATAAAAATTTGCATAGGCAGGATTCCATACATTAAGTCACAAGTCTACAATTACTGTGGGCTATTTTGTGCACATTTTGAGGCCTACTATTTATTGAATGAATTATTCTTCAGAGGTTCTTGTCCATACCCTACAGCGGCCTAGAACAGTTAATTGGCTCACAAAGCATATTGTGATAACACCCAGGGATATTTCACTCATTTCTTTACATCCAGATGTATTGTTGTTGTTGTTGTTTCCATTATGAGTTAATATCTCTAAACTGTTTCTCTTTAAAAATAAATATGGTAAGTAAACAATATAAATATATATACATATAGTCAAGAATAATTCAGTGCAGCTATATGGCACATTAAAGAAATTCTTTTCTAAGAAAGAAAATTAAAAGTCTTTATGGTGTCAGGATAAAAATATACTGGTAGTCTATGTAACCTGTGAATTCAGTGTAGTTTAGATAAGTAAACAAAATTATTCAAGAGTTTGGATTGCATGTCATTCTAAAACCAAGATAAAGTTTCGTCTGCATTTATCTATAGATAAGAAACTATTGCTCTATTAACATCCAATGTATACTTCCTTGTAAACTTAAACCTTCTTCAAAACAAGGAACAATACAAAAACATCTACCAAGAAAAAGTATACAGAAACATCCAATAGATGTAAAAAATCAGAAATGAGTGATTTCTTTCTTGTTGTTTTAGTGAACAATAGTAAGAAAATGTTGATATCCTCACAGTTGATCAAAGTGCCTTTCCCACAATGTGTCCTCATTACCATTGCCATGTACTTTTCTCTCCATTTCTACTTCCCTATTAGACTTTGTCAATGCAGAGAATAAAGCGCCACCAAGATCCCAATCTTCAAAGGGGCGTATTTACCAATCACCATCCTCATCTCCCTTGTCTCTTGAACCTGTTTGCCTGCTGCTTTCATTCTGACTACATTCATCTTTAGTTTTCTTCTCCATTAATCTCGGTCTATCTGTTCCCTTCTAATTGCATTTGTCATATAAGCTATACTTTTCAGTAGCAATATTCAGCATTATTTTCACACGTTCCTTTCAAGCCACCATAGATTTTCTTTTACAGCTCCTCCTGGTCTCTTAAAATTATAACTTCTGCATTGGAGACAAAAGTCACATTGTCCACCTGATACAGTCCAGTATTCCACCATTTCTAACCTGAGGTTCCTATGGATACACAACAGTTTTCCAATGAACTCTAATTCCCATGTTTTTTTTTTTTTTCTTCAAAGCGGTAATTCTACTTGAGGTCTCTTCTCTCCATACACAAGAGTCCATCTTCCACATTTGCAAACAAATTTGTTTTTTAAATGAAAGATGGAAGAATTATTTTTATTTACTGCAATATACCTCAAAAACATAGGTCCTACCTCCTCTCTATTACAAATTATTTTCATACAATTTAGTGAACTAAAATCCAACAATGTATCTAATCTTGCATATACTTGTTTCAGCATAGTCACATCATAAGCCCATGAGGCCTGCAGTGGTGATTTCCTCCTGCTCTATTTTCTAATCCTTGTTATTTCATAGGGACACTGATATGCCATTAGTAGTTACAAAATTACTGTCTTAAATTTAGGCATTGCAAGAATATTGGGTACCAGCTTCAGCTATGCTTCCCATATTTAGAAATAGCATTTGCCTAAAACTAATCTTTTTCCTAAGAGGCAAGGGAGCAAATTGATTATGAACACAGGCTACACTACATAACTTCAAATATTTGTTCTGTCACTTAAAGTTATGTTACCTTGAGAATATTTTTAATGTCACTTTGCCTATGTTTCTTGTATGTAAAATTAAGATATTTCGTGTAATTTTGAGGATGAAATGTGTGTGGAAGTTGTATGTATTAACATTGGGATCCATAAAATTATAATTTCTTGTAGTGTATTAGAGTTTCTTTCTAAAGGCTACAGTAGCTACAGAGAAATCAATTATAAAGCATATGTTTGGTCAGTTACTAGATTTTTAGAAAACTTCAAATGTAACCCATATAATAGCATAGTGGAGAATTTTATTGGGATTAAAATTTGTTTTAGATTTCTCTGTATTATTTTGCACAGTAATAATTTGGCCATTGAGATTGAACTTAATGTTTCTTTCTAGTGGTTGACTTTTTTCTATTTATGTTGATTGACATATAGGGTTCTGCTATGAATTTCTGCATATGTGGTCACATTTACATATTATGTACTTAATTTGAGGAGTTTAGAGATAAAATTTCCCAAGGATGCCTTAATCCTGCCTGAAATATTTTGCTCTATACAAATACTTTATCCATCATGATAAATTATTATAGTATTGCTGCATTCTGCAGAAAAAATTCATTTATTCACTCAACTCTCCATTGTGGAATTCACAGTATCCTTTGACCCCTTGAATAATGGAAACTATACGCAACAACATCCTGTTGTATTGTGTTTATAGAAGGAGCTGAAATCTGGACACCCAACTTAGTGTTTCTGTGTCCTGTGAAACTCCATATTTCATTTTTCTCTTTTCTTATCTTCATGAGTAATATAGACAAGGAATTCTGATGTTCCTAACAAGATAGCATTTTTAAAATCTAGAAAATGGGTTAGCAAGCTTACTGCAAAAAGCCAGATAATAAGTAATCTATGACTTATGGACCACAAATATTTCCTAGCAGACTCTGCATTCGACTTTTGTCATACAAAGGCAGCCATGCATAAATGAATAGGCCTGACTATATTAAGATAAAAAACTTTATTCATGGATACAAAAATGTGATTTCATATAAGTTTAATTATTTACCAAATACTGTATGGTTTCTAAGACTACTTTCTATTTAAATAGCAGAAAAAGTGTATCTGTAGTTTTTGTGTTATATCTTTCCTTTGTGTGGGAGTTAAGAACTTTTCAGTTATATATATGTGTGTATATATATATATATACACACATATATATAACTGATTTCTGAGATATTGTATATACGTTGTTGTTCATGTATTTAGAACATACTACATATCCCATAATTTCATGGATAGATGTTACTTCACGAAATCTCCCTATAAGGAAAATATATTCAAAATACAATATATACTTCTTTGAAAATATTCTTGGTAGCACAAGGCCATGTACATTTAATATACACAATGCAAAATTAAAAATAAGCAAATCTCCCTACACATTGAAAGATGTTCATCCTCTACTGGTTAGTTAGCTATCAGTTCATGCAAATCTCACACACCCTCTACCCCTGTCAGACATACAATGATCAGAGTTGATCTAAAATAGCATGAGAGTGTAAGGTACATGTAAGTCAGAAACATTCTAGGGAAGAGAAACAAGGCAGGAAGATGGCAAATACCAGAATAATTCAGTAAGGTAGCTGAAGTGACTGAGTGTATGTGAGAAAATGGCATTGATTACAAATCAAAGATAGAAAGGGAATTCATGATGAAGGACCTTCTGCATCTTGAACCTGAAAATATGTAATATGCTGTCGATGGACCTTTTGAAATTGACAGTCTTAAAGAGGGCGCTTCTTGACAAATTTTAGTGTATTCAGGGTAGCATGTGAATTACTGGAATGGAAACAAATGTGGCTGTGTGTAGCATCACCATTGACTCAGTGTACTCTGTAGTGGTACACATGTTGTTCCTATATAGTTAAAGATAAGCACTGTTCTTTGCCTTATATCAGAGCAAAGTATAAGGAATTCAACAATAAGGAACTCAGCAAATAATGACAATGACTGTTCAAGAAAATCCAACATTGAAATTAGGAAATGTACATAGTGCTAAAATAAAGTGTTGACCTACAACCAAGAAGAAGATAAGCTATTGAATTTGCAGAGTGGAACCAGTGGGAGAGAAGGAGGGACCAAAGAACGCAACTTTAATGGCTATGCAACCCTTGATCCATTCCCTTGTACACCTGATAATGTGCCAAGTATATAACGTGGATTAAAAATTCAGGTCTTTTTGAGTATCTCCTTCTCTTGGGTGAAATCCCAACAGGTATTTTCATAGTTTTCAAACCCTATATTTTTTTTTTAATTTACTGAACTCCCATCACCTCCAAATGCAATTAGCTTCTTGGTTGTTATTGGCAACATTTGTTTCAAGAGAAATGTTAGGGAGATGTTCTTCTCAGGGAGAAAAACATCTTAATAGAAATATATATGGTTTTACTGTGTATAGTAGTAGGGTAACCTCGGGAAAAGTGAAAGAGGTAAAGTAGGAATAAATTACAAGCATAGCCCAGAGGAAAGTGACCTTAACCAACATTTAGAAATGTTTGTACTTGAAATGAGCCAGAGATACAGAATTATTACCTAGATTTATAGAGCCAGAAAACCAACTACAGACTAAATTATATCATAGCAATATAATGAAACAATGTAACTGTTTTGAAGTTGGATCTATATGCAAATGCCTTTCTAATTCCAGTGTCCAGTCGGACCCCTTCTACTTAATTCAGTTGCTTATTTGAATGCTCTTTATATTTAAAACTTAATAGGCCAGAAGATAGTGTTTGATCTTTTCCCACAAACCTCCCTTGCATATTTCTCTATTTGCTGTTGGTACCAGAAACCTGAGAATCCCTCTTATTCCGTTTTCTTTACCCACTCACATTTTATCTGCTTCATATGCAGACATCTCTACTTCTGAAATATGGCCTGCAGCCTTCTTTGGCCACTCTAGTCCAAGACACTTTTACTCCTGTCTGCCCGACGATCGTTCCCTAACCTCCATACTCCCATTCTTTATCAATCCTTCCATTTTCCACATAGCTTCCTGAGTTTTCTTTTTGTTAAAGTGTATTTTTATTCTTCTTCTATAAACTTTCACCCTATACTTACTGGGACCTTATCACAAGGCCCTACCTACCTTTCAAGCCTCTTTAGTTTTTCAAATCCATTATTTGCTTACCAAACAAAAAAATATTTCTTGTAGATTGATGAGATGATGAGAATCAGATAACTAATCAAGCTTTGCTTTATTTAGGGACCAATTTCAGTAGTAAGGAACTGAGAAAACTATCACATTTACATTCTTTTTATTGTGGTAGTTTAAATAATTTTATTTCTGGGCATAGTGTAATTTTGTTAGTATTCACAGCATGTTAATGAATGAGGACATTGCAACTGTTGTGTTACTATCCCCTTTTCAGCATCTTCTGTCTGACTTGTAGCCATATTACCCAGCAGAACAATTGCTAGTCCAGGCAGCACAGATGTGGAACAAACTGAAATGACTCCAGCATTATGACCTCAGCAAAACGTCACTGATACTATGACAACCTCTGTTCGATATTGCTGAAATTGATGGCTTCCTATTTGTTCTTACCTGTGGACTTCATACATTAAACATGTTCCAAAAAGAGGGTCAAGTACCAGAATAATTATACTGTATCATTTAATCATAGTAATATCCCAAATGACTTCAGGAATATAATTCCTGGAAAATTTGGCCCTGATCACAAACTTTGTAACCTAAAAAGATGAATGTTCTTTTCATTTGGTGTTTTAGCTTTATAAAGACATTTTCTACATATATTTGATTCAAAAATATAGAAAATAAATATTGAAATTGTTTATCAATCCATATGATCTTTCCACATCTTATTAAGAATATAATATCCTAGAAGAAGGAGGGCATTAGAAAAGTTCCTATTAAACGACTGCTTACATAAAGGTGTTTGTAAATGCTTATTCAAGAAATAGGAAGTGAAGCCAGGCTTAGGTAGCACAAAAATCTCATCCCAGCACTGGAGGATCTGGGGCTCTGGGCCACCCCAGGCTACACAGCAGGACCTTTCTCAAAACAAGCAAACAAATACAAATCAGGTAGTTGTCTTATCGTAAAGAGGGACTCCTCATATGACCTTACTTCATTACAATTTGGGTAATACAGAGTATAGATTGTTTTCTGCACGTTTTTCTTTCGTCTTTATGTAATATTTACTCAACGGTTGCACATCAAAATTAAACCTACAAGTAAATATATACTGAAAAATTCCAGATTTTACAAACTTAAAATTTCAGATTCTTAAACTAGGATTTTCCGCCCTTTTACACTTAGTCAATATGTCTTCAATTCCCGTATGGATTTTTTTAAAGAATAATTTTAAGCCTTTCTATTGCACTAGTGAGGAAAACTGGCTTTCCCTATCACAGCATGTATTCCTTTTTCTTTGACGGGATAGAACAGGGTCTTGGTGACTTGAAGCTCACCATCCACTTGCCTCAGGTTCCTGACTGCTCACATTATTAAGTAGCTTCTTTGATATTGCTCACTTTTGTCATGCGTGTTCTAATTCCAAGGTAAAGGAAGAATATATCACATGGGTTTTTACAGGTGAAGATATTATTATCAGATCATCTAAAGGATTTACTAGAATGTGGAGTTGTGGCAAGCTTTTTATTTTTTATTTTTTTGAGAATAGCACTTCTTAATAAAATTAGTAAAGACTCCACTTGGCCCAATCAAAGTTGAGATATGGGTAGATGGAAAATTACTTATTTCAATGAAAACAGCTGAGAGACTTTTCCTGTTTTGAAACAGGATCTAGCTATATAGCACAGGCTGGCTAACTTGGGTTCTTACTCCCTAGCTTCCTGTGTGCTGAGATTAATAAAACGGATTTTTCCTTAATGAAATATGTTCTGATAATTAGAGTGTTTCCAAAGAGACTGTGTCCAGCATTGCTTCACCTTGCCTGTGTACTTCGCTGTCCTGGCCTTAAGCTAAGACTGTCAGCAAAAGTAAGAGACTTCAGTTTGTTTTTCACCTTTGATTTGAAAATTCACACATACTGTTTGCTGTAGGCAGAATAACAGAGGCGGAAGAGACAGCAGGTGATAGGACTGTGATTCTTCACTGGCAGCTGTCCACTGCTGTTGATTTTGTGGTAAGGATATAGGATTTTTTTAATTTGAAAATCATTATTTACATGATTTCACACGTTCTCTCCCTCCTCCTGGACTCAGCTAAGCTTCATACATTCCACTGGTTATTGGTAAATTTCCTCTCTATCCTCTGGTTTCTTTATTTAAAAATCATGCATTTAGCCTAAGGTTTCAGGCTAAGAACGTCAACAGATGTACGAACCTAGATGCTGAATTCTACTTCCTGAGTCCTTGGATTTAAACTGTATAATACAGTTTCACTCACTTTGGTTTCTTTACTCCTATCATTAGTTCAGACCATATTATGAATTTAGTTCAGAAAAGTGTACATGATCCTCAATGCCATATGGTTTAGGGACATATGAATACATATAGGGAAGATTTTTTTGTTGTTGTTTTGAGACAAGGTCTCCCCGGTAGCCCCAGCTGGCCTAGAACTCTATGTAGACCTGGCTGGCCTCAATACAAACATCTGACTGCCTCTGCCTCCCTAGTATTGCGATTAAAGGAATGTGTCACCATGCCCTGTTAGGAACACATATTTTTAACTAGAATTATTAAGACTGCTCCTTAAATTATGCATGGTGGGACACAGGTATAATCTGAAGAGCCAAGAACCTAAGGCAAGTGGATGGTGAGCTTCAAACCAGCCACACTACTTAGCAAAACTCTTTTGTACCCGCTCAAAGAAAAGAAGAATACCTGATGGGTATGGAGGAGGAAGTTTTCCCTACTAATGCCTGGCGTAGATTAACCGAACTCCAAAAGATAGAGCCACACTCAAAAGCATTTGGAAAACACATAGTCAATGGGCCTTAAATAAAAGACAAATAATAATAGAGAATAATAATAGAGGACATGAAGTCAGGAAGGGGCTGCAGTTAAGTGGAGGCAGAGTTGGTGGAAGGGGTCTGAGTATCATCAAAATCCATCATATGAAATTCTAAACTCAATAAAAATCAATTTACAAACAATGCTCGGGGGATGGAGAGATGGCTCAGTGGTTAAGAGCACTGTCTGCTCATGCAGAGCACCCACGTGCCATTCCCCACACCCACATGGCAGCTAACGACGTTAGTTGATGTGGATCTGGCACCTTCTTCTGACCTCCGTGGGTGCTGCACATGCAGGCAATACACTCATACACATAAAATAAGAATCTAAAAATATTTTTAAAAGAATGCTAAAGTTGCATATTCTGTCATCTTTTTAATCAAACATTTTCTAACGATGAGCCACTTTGTAACAGTTGTTTGTTTTAGTTATAGGGATTACTTTGGGGGTACCAGTTTCTATTTATTTTCTTTTAAGTCCAAAGAAGCCCACAATAATGAAATTTATCTATTGCTATTGTCTAAACATGTTTACTTCATTTCCATGTACAGCATTGATATAAAGTGAAAGTATTAACTGATAAATGTGCTTGAGAAATGATACAATGATGCCTGTTTGGAGTGCTTGTAATGTTCCTTTGCTTTTTCTGCATGCTTTCTGGATGAGTCATTTTAATGATCACTCAGCTGACAGTAATTCCTCAACTAAATATATTCAGTGAAGGAAAATTACAGTGTGCTTACAGTCTCGTTTGGGCCTATTCACATATAGCTTTGTAGGAGTAAAATTTAAATTTTCTTTTCTTAGACCTAAGATGTAAAAAGTATTCTGTTACTTTATCAATTATTTCAATTAATAGAAAAATTTAATATGTAGAAAGAAACCTCACAAGTTCCTGGAAAAGCTTTTGTTTTTACATTAAATTGCACACTCTAAATACTGTCAAAGAATGTCACCAAAGTACTATCATTTTAGTTCCTTATCTGCGTATTAGTTTTCATATGCTATCTCATTTCAAAGCATCTTTCCATCCAGTGTCTCACTTAAAATATATATCTTATACGTTACTTTTCCAAAAAGCACAAATTAGGGAATGTCTGTCACTTAAAATAATTTGAATGATGCTCAGGCTAGTATCATATATTTGCCTGAAGCCAGGAAAAAAAGTATATATACATTTTTCAACTGAAGCAAGTAGATAAATAAGATTTGTAGGGAAAGTTTCTTCTACATATAACTCAAGCGAGTATAGTAAGCTTAAAGGGTTATTTATGGACTACATGAAAGAAAGCTATAATAAAGAACCCAATAGCTATAATTTAATTTTTACTGTTATAATTCAGATCCAGTAATTCAATAGCAGATGTAAAAAATGAAATGAGAAAAAAAATTAAGTGTCACCAGACTGACTAATCATTCATTGAAAATGCCTGTAGTGGGAATTTACTCAGATAGAAAATGTTTGCACTGTCATT
This sequence comes from Eospalax fontanierii, assembly GCA_035773235.1. Classification (NCBI taxonomy): domain Eukaryota; kingdom Metazoa; phylum Chordata; class Mammalia; order Rodentia; family Spalacidae; genus Eospalax; species Eospalax fontanierii. The sequence continues at coordinate 84,882,585 of CM069525.1, forward strand.
AAAGACTCTCTAATTTATATTAGTGAACTAATATAATGACAGACACAAAAATATATCCTGAGGCTGAGGCTATTCAGAAGACGAGCATTTCTAACGCACTCTAGTACTTAAATATCCTTATACCTGCTGGTACTGTCACTTCCAGGAAAAGCATTCTCTCTCTCTCCTCTCTCCTCTCTCTCATTTTTTCTATCTTCCTCTCCCTCTTATTAAAAGTAAGATCAACTTTGAGCTACCTAATAATCATTTTTGACTCTTAATTCTTTTTAAAAAATATTGTACCCATTCTTTTGCCGTGTGTGTGTGTGTGTGTGTGTGTGTGTGTGTGTGTGTGTATGTACATGGGAGATCAGAGGATGACTTTCAGAAGTAGGTTCTCTACTTCCACCATTTTTATATAGGGTCTCTTGTTTCTGCTTCTGTGTAGCCTACTCCAGGCTTATCTTCCCCAAAACTTCCAGGTAATTCTCCAGCCTTGCCATTGGAGGGCTGAAAGCAGAGTTGCCTAAGACCTTATCACTTCCAGGGAGTGAACTCCAGCTGTCACACTTACATGAGAAGCATTTTATCCACTAAGCAATATTGTTGGCTGTGACTCTTAATTCTTAATATTGAAGCAAAAATGTGTTCTTGGCAAGTTATCAGGCAGGTAAATACATGATAATTCTTTTCTAACACTTTTGGGTTTTGTCCAATTGCTTTATAAAACTCTAGGATGCCAAAATAACTTTTAAATATCCATAGGGAAATATTAACTATTGTACAGGGTTTCCAGAAAATATTCTTTAAATTTGAGCTTGCCTGAATTTCTAATAAATTGACTATTCATTAGTGTAATTGTCAGTGCCTCCCAGACAGAAAATTCCATGTACCTTGTAAAATGTTTACAAAAAGCACAAACTCAGTTCAATTCTCATTATTAGAAGGAAGACTAATATGAAATTAAAACAAAGCACACTGGGATAAAAGGTAAGCGAGGTTAGGTTGCCTTTCTTTTGCTTAGATTTTTTTTCTTTATTTTCTTAGATTTTGGGGTTTTTTTTTTTTTCCCTTAGATTTAATTCTCAGTAGCATGTATACATTAGACTTTCCGTGTTGGAAGGTAGATACAGAGGGAAGGATAATGAAACATGGAAGGCATTTACTACCATGAAAAGACTACTTGAAAACACAGCTTACACCCTGAGTAGATTAAGATGATGGTACTGACTTTTTTTTTTTTCAAAATCAAGAGTAGACTTGATTAAAGTTGCTTCAGGGCAGAATTCATACTCATGTGTAAGAGTTCAAATATGTTGATTTTAATAAGATAATATTTTTAAATGATGACAAGTACCAAAGCAACTTAAGTTATAAAGAATATTCTGTTCCACATCTACTGTATGTACCACTGTAGATTTACTGTGTACCTCTTCTTTGCCACATACACCCAACTCCAAGTCCAGCCCAAAGAAGTCAGTTAACACTCTTCAAAATATTTATGGGATGAATGCAGCAGGTAGACAAAATGTTCACTGCCCCAAGCCAACTACTCTCAGCTACATTTGTTTTATATTGATCAACTATATTTTTAAGTCCCAGGGTGAAATTGCAATGTACACTGCCATTACATAAATGATACATTTTAAAAACATTGACCTCAAAACATTAAACAAATTCAAGGCCCTTCTAAGCATTGGCCCCAGGTGATTGTATAGTTCACATGCTTTTGAAGTCAATCAGTACTGCAGAGACTTTGGGACACTAACCAATGAGCTGCAGTTTTCATAAACCTATGAGCAGTTCCGGAACTTTGCCTCTTATATTTGCTGTCTTCCTTTTTTCCTTCATGCCTATTTCTCTGGGATTATTAGCTCTCACTCCTACTCAATTAAACCATAAGTAAGCTCTATCTTAGGCTGTCTTGTCATATTATGACACTATATAACCTGTGTTTTTTTTTCTAATTTAAGAGGCTGGTTCCTTTAATATCAATTATAAATCCTAAAAAAGCGAATCTTCCTTCCTAGTTATCAGTGTGCTTGCTTCTAAAATAAAAGTCCTCAAGAGAAAAGAGAAGATCTTTCTTGACAATATGACTTCCATTTTCTGTGTGTTCCTTTGACAAGAGGAAAATTAGAATTATCATCTTTGAGATTTCAGGACAGGAGTTGAGAAAGTCCTTGCTGGTGGGATCTTTCAATCTTCTGAGGTCAAATTGCTTGGAAAGTACATCATATATTAGTTCGGAGTCACAGTAGCAGCCCAAAGTTTTATAAGAAAGACCTTGTATAAGAGAGACCCTGTTTATGTATACGATATAAATAAAAAATATTAAAGTCAAAGTAAAAAGTGATGTGAAAGATTGCTTCTGGAGTGGTAGAAAAATTGACAGAATAGATCGGGAAGTGTTTATACACACACAACTAGGATTTAACATGTAAAATTGGAGAAGACAGTTCTAAAAAGGCTGATTTATTCAAAATTCATCTTTGTGTTAAAAGCAATTTCTCTGGATAATAAGTATTCTCTTATTTTAGGTATCTAGATCTTTATGGTGTGTAACAAATGGACTTTAGGCTATTTCACTATTCACTATTCAACAATAAGAGGATAAACTTACACTCTCCTTTTTTATTAGTACCATTACTATGGCCTTAAAAGGGAGATGACTATTATGGCCTGAATGTAACTATTTTGTTCTTTTTGTTTCTAGTACAAAGTTAACATGAGTTTTTTCTTTTGTAGAGAGAGTTAAAAAAAGTAAATTTTCTTTTCACCCATTTTATATTCATTGTCTAGGGCCACACTAGCAATACACGGATTAGCAAGAAAAAGCAAATTTTTCAAATTTTCTATGACATTGGAGATTTCTTTAAAAAGTAAGATCTTAAACCTCAGGATTGTTTTAGTAAAGTTGTTGAAATAATGGCAGATTTCTGAGAATATGTGAAAGAACTGCCTGTGCTGTGTAATAGACTGAGAATTGAGAGATCTATTCTTGCTCCTTCCCTTCCTCTTCATTGATTGGGATGATCCTTTCCTCTGCTTTCAAGGAGGGCACCTCTCATATGATGGACTACTTACCTGCTTCTGGGGAACATCATAAAGCCCCTCTGTATACCTCATTTTTCCAATTCCTTCAAATTAAGCAATTCATTATTTCTAGCTACCATATTTTGGAAACTGTGTCTTGAATTCCCTCATGTCCTTGTAACCCAAATGACCCAAATGACTGGTCAATTTTGGATCTTCAGTTTGTCCATCAGGCACTCAGGATGACGAAGGAGAAATCTTTTAAAAAGTTAGGAAGACAACAGGGAAACAATTTAAGTGAAGAAATTCAGTTTGAAAGTCAGAGAAGAATGGCTTCCTTCATGGTAAACTTATCCTTTGAAAGCAGTTTTTGCCAAACGATTAGTTTTTGGCAAGACCAACTCTCTTCAACTTCTCCAATAAAGAATAATTTACAGACTTGTCAGATCTAAACAAATGGAACTAAATTGGATGGAACTACTTAATCTGACAGATTAATAGAGAAAAAATATCTTTGGTGTTAGTGTTTGATTTTCAACCTCTTGAACTTTCATGTATATTTAAGGTGATTTCTCCTCATTGAATTTTAAAGGTAAACTCCTCAGGGTGATAAATTTGGATCAGAATAATCTAGCTGAAATTTGCTAGAGGGTTGATTTTGTCAGTCTTCTAAATGTTTCATTTGGATGCTGATATATCTCAGAGACAAAATTTGCTTTAAAAAAGAATCCTAATATTTCTCTATTTGTGTTTCACAGTCTTTAATGAAAACAGTGTTTCTGAGGCATGGATTGATAAACCGGTGTCACGGTTTACCTATCAAGTTGTAACACTTGCTTTGTCTCTTCAGCTAGAATCTTGTCAGATGCTGCTGTTATCAACAGAAGTGTCTTTGTGCATAATTGCAGTCATGCTGTAATAGACTATAAAGTAGTTACAATTTTTTTTTCTTTTTTTCTTTTTAGTATCTCTGAAAAGAAGGGCATCATCATGAGAGATCTGGAAAATGTGTGTGTGTGTGTTTAGGAACAATTTGAATACAGCACAATTATTAGTTGTCAAAAAGACAAAAGGAAAATTGCAGAAAATATTAGGGGTAATTAAAGCAGGTAATAATAGTGTGTGGCGGCAAACCAAAGTTTGGTGGGTGTCTATGTGCATCTGCCTTCATGAGGGGCTTGGGGCTAAACTCTCTGTCAACAGTTTAGTTTTCCCTTCTCTGTTGTGTGTGAAAACTACTAAAGGCGGGAACTTTTCCCATAGGTGTTCATTTATAAAATCAGCATTTTTCAACAAAAGCAAACATTTGGTTCTTTTATAGAATTTAATCTTAAATCATTTGTAGAACCAAGAACCTACAGTAATAACATAAGGTCTCTTTGAACCTTAGTTTCTCTTTAATCTTTAAATTAGATTTTAAAAGAATGAAATATTAGGAGACGTATTAATAAATTTAAATAGGAATGGGCTCATCTCAGCTAATGTCTGAGTAAAATGGTGACATTCCCATGTTAAATATGATGACTTGGTATATTATATTACACATTTTCATTTACTTCATAGAGAGTAGAATTTTTATGAGGAGTAATTCAGAAAAATTTGAAATGACTTCGTGAAACCATTCTCATTTTAAACAATGTTTCAGCTGATACGATTTTTAGTTGTTTTGTGGAATACCTGCTAAAATATTCTAAATGCTTTTCACATTGTTATTTAGTTTCAGCTCAAATTCTGAAGAGCAACCTTGCAGCAATGGAACAAAACATTTTTCAACTGGAGCGAGACATCAAGAACTTCCCCCAAGCAGAAAATCAGCATGATAAGTTTTTGGAAAAGATGACTATATCCTTTATTTATTTAAACATTTGTTTGAGTGTTCCTCTCTGTGTCTGTCTACCCATCTACGCACCTATTTACTATGTGGTTAGTTCTGGACTTCCTGGTCTATAATACTGTCTAGATGAATTTGTGTATATGTTGTATCTGTCTCTCCATCTACCCACCTATTTACTATGTGATTAGTTCTAGACTTCCTGGTCTATAATACTGTCTAGATGAATTTGTGTATATGTGTTGTTGTTAAATTAGTAGCATAACTTTTGTTTCACCATGTTTTGAATCAGGTAGAACAAGCAAGGGAATAATTAGATCAGAAAAAATGCCATTTCTCAAAGACAGATTTCATTTGAAAGCCAACAAGATTTGCCAGGTAAGTCTTAGGAGGCTTGATTTTACCTGCAACAGAACAAAACAAGGAATCTTCTTATGTAACCAAGTGCTTAGAGAATATGCTCATCCTATAAAAATGTTTTTTTGGTTGTTGTTGTGGTGGTGGTGGTGGTTCTTTTTTGCTTGAGATTGTTCTATTCTTTTTGAACATTTGCACATGCATTTCTCAGGGCATTTGAGGAGCAGGGAGAGGATGACTAATGCCAGTAGTAGACTGAAAGCATTGTGGAAAATAAATGGATACATGAATGGAAAGAGAAATGCATTGATAAGGAGGTGATATACTTAAAGAAACTCTAATATATGTGTGTATAAGACATTAAGGATTTCTTGCTAAATAAGCATTTAGGAAACTCCTATTTTACATACAGTATGCTGATAAATTACTAAAGTATATGAAAGGAGAACTTGAGAAATAGCATTTAACTTGAATAGTTTAATGTTAAAGCTGGTGTCTGAAGATAAACTACATTTAGAACTGTTTTTTTTTTTTTCTCTACTCTGGATTTCAAAAGTAAAAGCCATATCCTCCTCCTCTGGGTTTAAATAAATATCTTGAACTGCAGATTGATTCACCATTTTATATCTCTAGAGGGAATAAATACTGTAAATTCTTTATCAGATAATAAGTAAATTCCTTCACCAACTATATAGGAGTCACCTTCTTTCAAGGTTAAACCTATTGCATTTTTCTTCTCTCCTATGCTTCTGTCTTACCCAACTTGGAAGTTATGGTTTTGAACGTAAGAATTGCTTAGAATGGCAATTTGCACTTATGTTAAAAAATTTGTTCTTGCTTTCAGTGTTTTGCCTCATGAAATAATACTGTGCAGTCTTTTAGTGATGCTATATTCATAAATGGGATATTGGGAGGATAAGTTTATGAGAGATTGTAGGCAGGAAATCCTTACCTAACCTTGGCTTATATAACTGGCCACACTGAAACATTTAACATGAAGATTTAGTTTATGGTTGGTTATATTTTTTTTCATATTGTCCTTTGATTGGAAACACACCTTTTTCCCCCCATTTTTAGTTTGTTTTTTGCCTCCTGTTTTAAATTTTAATTTTGGATCCCCTTGTTATTTTTTAATATTTTCTTTTGCAGTTGGCTTATGCCCAGACAACAGATTGCAACATTTACTTTTTGTTGCTCATGTTGAAAAACAACAAAACAAAATAAAAAAGAAAGAAAAGGAATTGCAAACTCTCATGATTTTGGCCTGGACTCCTTATCTTATTTCTGTCATTATGCAGGTAATTAAGCATTTTAAAATGGAAATCCTGAGACTTTGTATATGTATGTTACAGGTGAACAGCTGTTCTTCATTTAAATGCCACTAAAGTGTGACTATTTGTCCACATGGGGATTGAAAACTGTATTAAAATGTATGGGACTGTTACTTTGCATTTCTTATCTAGACAAAAGGTGAAAATATGGCAATTTATTACAGAGAAAAATTTAGAATATTTATTTTGTTAAAAACTATAATGAATTGTTATAGTAAACTTATAGCTCAGATTATTCTTATTTTGGAAGTCTCATTGGATCCTTACTGAGAGGTTCAAACTTCTAGAAAGAAACAAACATAAACATAATAAAAATATATGTGCAATATTTCTGATATTTTTCTACCATTTTGGCCATTGGGGGGAAAAAGTTTACTAGACTGTCATTTTTTAAGATTAATTTTTATTTACATATATGTATGTGTGCCTGTGTGAGTGTTTGCCATATGCTTTTGGGTGCCTGCTGAGCTAGAAGAAGGTGTTAGATCCCTGTTACATGCGGTTGCCAGCTGCCCAACATGAGTGCTGGGAACTGAACTTGTGTCTTCTGGAAGAGCAGCAAGTGCTCTTAAATGTTGAGCCCCAAGTTTCAATTTTAAAATGAATACCATGTTTTGATTTCTAGTATTGGACTAGAAATTTGTTTGTGCTACATGATCCTTCCAATGTTTCTATCCCTTGCCAATAAATTGTTTTGCTTCAGGTCACTGGCCCTTTAAATTGGATAACTATGATGCAAATATGACAGTAGTCTGTCTTGAAAGTAGCTTTACCTAATTGACCATAATCTCTCTGTAATGACTTAAAAAAACTGAACAGCACTTCCATGCCTGCGGGCTCTTACCAACCACAGCAGCACTTAGGCTACTGAATAGGCAAGTTCAAAATGAATAGCGTTGTCCAGCAGCACCTTATGTTTACACTGATTCTTTCCTAATATTAACTGAATGCTTATTGCACAGCATGCTAGACATTGTTAGGCTTTCAAGCTACTTCACTGCACACAAGGGAAAACACAACATTAATCCATGGTCACTTTGCATTTACATGCTCTCTACATTACTGTTCCTTTGTCAGAGATTATATCTGATTTGCTAACAACCATATACCCATCAAATATCTACCACTCAACACAATGTATACACACTCAACAAATGTTTGTTGAATCACAGAATACCATAGCTAGAGACACTTGTCGACAAGTCCCCTGTTTTGACTTTGCATATCCAAAAGAATATTGTCAAGTAGTAGTAAACTTTGCTTATAATTATGAAATATGTCTTCATATAAAACATGTCAGGTATTTAAGTAGCATTGAATCATCATTTTAGGGCTTGCCTATGAAAAAAGAATACTATATCCACTTTTAGAAGTGATCATCCACATTTTCTGTAGTAAATGCTAGAAAAATAGGATGACTCTTTTGCCAATGTGGTGATGCATACAGGCCTGACATCCCAATGCTTGTAGGACTGATGCAAGGTTACATAAATTGACGCTAGCCTGAGCTACATACCGAGACCCTATCTCAGAAAATGAAAGAAAAAAATGTTCTTTAAATGATGTAGCCCTAGTTCTAGCCTCCTGTGGTCAATGGCTATATAAGGAAGCCCATTACCTTTGTCTTCTTTCTATCCAAACTTTGTTCCTTATTTCTCACTCAGTAAAATAGTGTAGGGCATAATTTATTTTTCCTCATTCACTGCATGATGCATAAGTTAACAATCCTATAACAAGGCACATTACTAGAAGAAAGCATAGAAATTTAATGAAGGATTTACATGCTGTGGGAACCTTCAGAATCAAGGGAAAACTTTTTATGTACAGTGGTGCACAAATAGATATTGAAGACAGAAGGATGTGATCCAAATTTAACAAATCGGAGGGGCAGGAGGTGACTTAGCCAGATATGTTTGTTCACATAGTTCTTGGCTTCTCTAGGCCATTCTTTACCTTTGAGTAGAGGGCAGGGCACATGTCATATGCCAGAGGATTACTGAGGACAAAGAGAATGATCTTCAAAGCTTCTTTATGATCTACTTCTGAGATGAAGAGTTATGAATCCTGGTTTCTGTGACCTTCTTCAGAAGATTCTGCCTTCAGAGTCTCCTTCAGTCTATAACACTCATTATGCCATTATGCCTGAATATTTATGAACCCTCCACAATTCCTGTTGACACCTAATCTGCAGTATAACAGTATAAATGAGCAGGGCTTTTTTGGAAGTGAGAGAACTCTGCTCTCATGGGTGAAATCATTTCCTCATAAAAGCAAGAAAAGTTCAGACTCCACTTCATATATGTCCCATTTTGCTCTTTTGCACATTCTGCAACCAGAAGATACAACAATAAAACACAGACCATGGGACCAGACATGAATCTGCTGGTGCCTTCATCCTAGATTCTAAGCTTCCAGTATTGCTTTTACTTACAAATTACTTACAAATTACTCAGTCACATATTTCCTTATATGGAAGCCATGAAACTTTAAAAATTGGAAATAATATTTTCTATATCCCATAAATGAGAGCAAAATAAACTAAATTAATTTTGTAAGATTAGAAAACAGCTAAGCATGGTGCTACATGCTTGTAATCCTAGTACTTGGGAGGTGGAGGTGCGAGGATCAGGAGATCAAGATCAGCTTTAGGCTGCTTGAGAATTTGTCTACAGATAGAAGTAAGGATGATTTCAGTATACATACTTTTATAAAACCATAAAGTTAAAAAAATTCTGCAGTCAGTACCCATCTATATTCTTTAGTGCTCATCACAATCAAAGCCGTAGAAATTGTACAGAAAATTCGTTTTCGTTTGTTTTCTTGAGAACTAGGGATCAAATCCCCAACTCTGTGCATCAGGCAAATAATAGACTACTACACTCAATCCATGAGCCTTGTACTGTGAATTGAAATAAATTTTTTTGCTAAGAATTTTAGTAAGTAGTGTTGATAAGTCACTCTCATTGACGTCTTACAGTTTGTCAAAGTATCTACTTTTATGTAATTGAGCCTTTTTTTCACTTTCATCTATTGAATGAGAAATAATTTCCTTATTTACTAATAAAATTGGCCAGTTGTCCCTGAAAAATGTAGTTAGCTAGAATGGAATCAGGATAACTTCAGGAACTCATAAATTTACATTCAATAGTCTCCCATTCTTATTCACTCGTTTCTAAAGGTCATCTCTTTTCATCATTTAAAGCTATCAGGAATTCCATGCTTCTATTTGAAATCTATTGAGGACATTAGTGAACTGAGGTTCAGAATCACATCTGATAACTTCTCTTTGTAAAATAGCACATGCTTAGAGACATGATTAGGTACTCTGCTCCTTGCCAGACCTAGGTCTGGGCATTTACTTGATATTACATGTCATTGACATCATATGAAACATTGTAGCCTTTGATTTCTTGACCTGTAGTGTAATTATGAAAGAATTTATGTTCTGTTTGTTTGTGTTGTGTTGTTTTTAAGAAAGGAAAACCTAATTATCTTCTCCTTGCCCATTACATGATTGGTGGCTGAATCACCTGTAAACAAAGACAGATTAACAAGAGAAAAGCATATGACATTTGATTACTTTGTATAACAAAGGAGCCTTCAGACTCAAATACTCCAGAGGAAAGGTCTAGTTGCATGATCTCTGATGAAAGAAGTGTATAGTCCTGGAGAAAAATAGGAAAGTGATTGGATGAAAAGTGGTATGATATATTGCTAGTAATCTAATGGAGGGGAACACACCACACACAAACACACACACTCACACCATGAAGCAAGGCATCTTTTCCCTGAGTGTCTCAGATGGAGAAGGGAAGCCTTGTTTTTATGGATTGAGAAGAGGAATTCTAGTTTCCATGATCTGCTTCCTGGCAAGAAGACTTGAGAAAGTCAGAGATGCTTTCTCTAGCCTTCCTATTCTCCAGCTCAAAATTCTATGCCAAAGCATCATGCTTTGGGTTATTATGTATTAAGAGTTGATACATGCTTTCTCTCCCTCCTCCTTCTCTTTCTCCCTTCCGCCCCCCTTCCCTTTTCTCTAGCACCCCTGTTTCCTTCCTTTATGCCCTTCCCTCTCCCTCCCTTTCTTTCTCTCCTCCCCTCTCCTTTCGCACTCACCTCTCTCCCTCTCTCCTTCCCTCTCTGTTGAAGTGTCATTCTAGTTAATGTGCCTGCTTTTTCCGGCAGGAAAAAAGCTCATTCTTAGAAGATAACTTCTTATATGCTTAAATATCTTTTGTGGTCCATCCTTAATATCTAAAACTATCTTAAAAAGCACATTAATCACAATATTAACCTTACTGCTTATATATTCTGTTGACAAATTTCTTACCACATACTCACAGAGATTTTGTCAATGGCAGTGCTGTCTTTTCCTTAAATCAGCTTAGCTTTTTGATTGACTGCTGGCTAAATCATTTCCCCAACTGGAGGACAAAGAGTGACTGAGCAGCAGGAGCACCATTAACACATTGACAGGAAGAGCTGACAGAATGTTAATGACATTAACACTCTGTCAACTAACTATCAACACCTGGGATTTCCTCATGTGAGGGAGAGTCATTTGACTTGGTTACAAATCAAGTTACTGCTGAAACACATTGTCCTTTCCGGACAATTCCAAATAGATTTGGTGGCACCACAACTCTACCATTAGGATAATTTTTATTACAGTATTCTTTTTTAGGAGAATATTTTAAAATAGCTGGAAGACAAAGTTATTATTCATTCAGACCCATCATGGCCTTTGAGAACATGACAATTACAGGTTTTATTGGGATGATAATCCATTCTTTTTGTAAAGCAGATGTCACTTGGAATTGACAAAACCAAAACAAATAAGGAAGCTTTCCTCCTCTCTTTCTCTCTCTCTCCCTCCCTCCCTGTCTGCCCCCCCACTCCCCTTTAATCTACCTTAATAAATGTTGTTATCCTGGCTGGTTTTTGTCTTTCAAAGAAACATTGAAAATTTTAGACTGTATTGGATATGAGGTCATTACCTCTGACTCTGTCCTTAACCTCTGTGTGCTATTGCTCTCCAAACTCAGAGCATTAAGAAATTTAAAGTAAGATTTTTGCTTTTAATGCTCATAGGGGAAAGTAAGTATAACATTTTAAGAGTAGGAGAGTGGAGAGGGCATTATTACCAGTAGACATTGCTTATTGACAAAAAATTGTTTTTAAAAATCAAATGGTGAATATGGCTTCTTTTAAAAGGAAGACCCTTGGTTTGGAGATAGTTCAGCAGTGGATCATTTTGCTCAGCAAGTACAAGACCCTGGGTTCAGCACAGCATGAGAGACAGACATTATTCCTTTACATACATGCTCTTTATAATGGTATTGGAGGTTTTACATTAAATTAGTTGTACCCTGAAATAAAAGGTATTGTGTGTACCATAAAAAATAAAAATAGGAACTAAACAATAATAATAGCCAAATTATCAGAGGAAACCAGAGGCAGATAAAAATTAAAGTAATGAAAGAAAATTTTATTCGTGTATGTTGTACTAGTGGAAGAGAGACTCCAGTTTACAACTGGGCTGCCTTCTGAACACAGGGCATGTAGAAATTTGTAACCCCAGAATGATTTGGAAATTAAGTCAAGAATGTTACCAAGAGACTACATTAAAGTCATAGAGATTCTGCACCCTCTAGATAGGCTTCTTGAAAAAGATAGGCTGGGGAACTAAGAAACTGAAGGTGGGAATGAGAGATCTGGCCATTTATGAGGCACTGTCAGATACCAAAGGTGGGAAAGGTTCAGTACAGAGAAATAGAATAGTTCTTGCTAAACTAGGCTGGTCTGGGCCACAGAGAGAGCTTAAGGGTACGAAGGCCTGATCAAAAGGAAGACTCAGTATAATGCTGTAACTATTTACTTGAAAAACTAGTATTGTGTTCTCTCCTACACCCTGTGAACTGTCTAGCCTCAGGTTCCTAGACCTGATATCAATGTCAGATACACCTGTATTGAACTTTTGCCTCCCAAGGCACAGGAACCATTGTGGAAGAGGCGGTGGAAAGATTGTAAGGGCAAGAGTTGGTGGATGACAAGAAAAAAATAAAAGATTTTCACACAGCTGGTCAGTTACTCATATGAACTAACAACAATGGTGACAGCATGCCTAAGTCCCATGCAAGCCCAAATCACACAAACTCCCAGCATAGGCATGGGAGAGTGGTTAGGAAAGCCCAACCCTACCTGAGGACCTATTGGCAGCTGATGGCTACTGGTGGGAAGAGAGTCAGTCTCTTTCAAAGGGATAGACCCACACTGAAGGACATTTAGTACCACAAATTCAACTCTATATATCTTATTATATGTATATATACATATATCTTAGTATATGTATATAATAGAGTACCTTCAATTGAGTGGCTCTGGATAGTGGGGGTATAAATACAATCAAATTATACTGTATGAAAATCACAAAAATTCAATTAAAAATGTTAAAGGAAGACTCAGAAGTGCTTGCTAAAACAGTCCTTTTACCCTTTAGTGACTATCATGTTCAAGGTAGTATGTTAGTAAAATATATATTACACACACATTTAGTATTGTACTTGAAATACTTCAGACCAAAGGCTAGAGCTGTAGCACTGTCCCTGCCTAGTACGCATGAGGCATTCTTTTGATCCAGAGCATAGCATAAGCCAATATTCCAGATGTCTAAGCAGAAATATTAGAAGTTCAAGGTCATCCTGGGGCAGTCTAGGCTACAAGAGATCCTGTTAAAAAGAAAGAATGAGAGAAAAGGTGAGGGAGGGAGGGAGGGAATGAGGGAGGGAGGGAGGGAGGGAGGAAGGAAGGAAGGAAGGAAGGAAGGAAGGAAGGAAATAAAAAGAAATGCATGCTTGAGACCAGAAGTGTATTTCATACTTCACAATATTTGGGGGACTTTGGAATAATTACACATGCATATGGAACCCAAATTAAAATAGTATGTTTACTTAGACTTTATATACATCTATGCAATAGACTGATGTAATGTTATACTATTTTTAATATTCTTGCTTTTTGACTGTGACATTACATGAGGTCAGATATGGAATTTTCTACTGGTAACATCATGCCAGTGCTCAAGATGTTTCTTATTGTAGAGTTTTAGATTAGGAATGCTCAATGTCTGTGTGTGTGTGTGTGTGTGTGTGTGTGTGTATTGTACATATAAATTTCCCTCTGCCTTAAGCTTTCTTCAAAGCAATCCTAGGAGCTGGCTACTATGCTTAGGCCCATTTTCATTAAGCTCATTTAAATATGAGAAGACTGCAAATGATCAACCATGGTGGTTGATCTTATGAGTAGTAAGTATGCTTAGTGAGGATTTCAATGCAAATTTTGGTCTTTCAGACTTCAAGCTTCATGGTCCTAACCATGGTGTTATGCTGCCCTTGAGTTCAGAAAGGTTCATAAATCTGAGATGAATTCCACATTTGTTCCCTATGAAACTGTTTTATTGCTTCCTTTCCAATCTTCCTCAAGTGGGAAAAATGTTCTTTTTGGAAGGATTGTAAACTAATTTAAAAATTAGCTGCTCACTTACACCTTCTCCTCCAGAAAGCCTTCTCTAATCAGAGCAATCAAAATTAATTTCCCTATCCCTTGTGTTCTCATAACATTTTAATGCTTTGATTAGCGCACTTGCTCATTTGTACTCTGTTTTACATACATGCCTGCTTTGCACACTGGATCATAAACTCTTTTAAGATATGGATTCTTTTTCATTTTTGAGTATTTGGCAGCAAATCTGGCGTGGTTTTTTATAGAAACTTATGTGCTTAATATTTTTAAAAATAGATTAGAGTCATTGTACAATGATACTAAACTCAACCCTTTGGTAAGCAAAGAGATAATTATGTTGTTAGGTTTTCATGGTCTGTTTGTCAAAAGAAAGGACCCTAATATTGATCAAGTGTTAAGCTTTTAATTGGAAAATGCATGTGTTAAAGTTGTCTCTTAGGCAATTCCTCTGTAGAAATCACACTCTGAGTAACTCTGAATGGAGCCTATGCTTTGTGGGGTCTGTGTGCACAAAATTTATTTATTTGAAGAGCTTTGCTCATTTGAAATTCAGTCTGAAATGACACTGAGCATGAGCTCCACTTTTCAAACATTGTTCAGGGAATTTATAGACATTTGGTGTGTAATGCTAATGGTGAGAAGAAAATATATTGCTGGTTAAAGGGTGCATAAACTCTTTGAAGCCAAAGGAGACTCATCTGGGAAATCATCTTTTTCAGAACATAAAACAGGACTTAATTTGTCTGAAAGAGTTAATGTACCTTCAGCCTGACAAATTCTCATCATTCTTGACAGAAGCTACATTTTAAGCGAATAAAAACCTTTCTATTGGAATTTCTCTTTTCAACCCCATATGATTATTTTATGTGTATGTACACATATATTAGAGGACTTACAGCATATCTACTCATAGATAGAAAGATAAACCCTTTGTATTAATAAGATCATAAATTGGGTATATACATAAATTTAGGAATGTGTTTACTTTTGCATTGTTAAAATGGCAAAGTATTTGTAATTTACCTTATTAGGATATTTATAATAAATATGTGTAGTTTATAGGTAATAACAGTGATATTAAAACTCTTTAAAGACACTCAATAAAATCAAAAACATACATTACTTTCATAATGCAGAAAGACAAATCAGTATGTTTCCTCCTATAGAAATCTGTCCGGTTATTCATTGCAGATATACTTTGTAAATATATATAAATAAGTTTAGCTTTTGGTTGACCATTCCCTGTTCTTTTCTTCTACTTCTAAGCTTTAAGATAAAGAATGTGAAATCACTTTATAAGTTAATGAATAAGAAACAAATGTGGACTGGGGAGATGACTCAAGGGATAAAGGTCTTTCTGTTCAAATCTTGAGTTCAAAATCCCAGCACCCACATAAAACCCAAACATGACCACACATACCAATAAACCCAGTACTGTGGGAGATGGAGACAGGAGGATCTCTGGGGCTTGTTATTTCCAGTCTTGTTCCAGATTAAATGAGAGTCCCCATCTCAAGGTAATAAGGAATAGAGTGATAGAACAGAACACCCGATGTCCTGAACTTGCTTCTACAAGTGCATATGTAACAATCATCCATGTGTGAACACATACCTATGTACATCACACATACACACACACATCACATACTTTTACATATGCACACACTCAAATAAAAATTTAGAAAAACAAATGTAAGAAAGCCAGTGAATATATTCAATAATCAATGATATGCTATATTGTGATTCACTGATAGCTTATTAAGTTGTGAAAACTCATTTGTGAGGTTAGAAATGAAAATAAATATTTTCTTTATTATTAATAAAAATTGGTTGAATTTTGATGAAGAATATATATGGGGAGATATGTAAAAATCTCGTAAGACACACATTTGGAAGGAATAATAAACTTAAGAGAATTACATTTTCACTCCCCATTTGATTCTAAGAAACTCACTAATAGTGAAAATGGAAAAATCAATAAATTTTTTAAAAGAATTATAGACATGCTTTCTGGAGGTCAACAGTATCACTAGAGGTCATCAGTATATTAGTCTTAACCTCTAGCTTTGGTTCTTACAATCTTGGAAAAATTATGCTATTAACCCTTTTGTTATAATGAACGAATAAGGCCTGTTTGCCTAAATTTCATTTTTTGTTGTGATAGTTAGGTGTAATAATGACTTTAACATTATTGGTTACATGAAAAATGATGTTTCTTTCTTTGTGAGACAGATCTCTCTGTGTAGCTAAGGCTGAACACAAACTTGATTTGTAGCCAAAACTAGCCTCAAACCCCAAGTCCTCCTGCCTCAGCCTCTGGTGAACTAAAATTATAGACATGATTCAAAATGCTGCCTGGAAATGACTTGGTAGCTGGACTGATCTGCTTGCTCTGCAATCATGGGAATCAGAATTGGTTCCCACATACTTGTAACAAGCTCATCAGTACCACAAATGTCTGTAACACCAGCTCTGAGTGGGGCAGAGACAGAAGGTTCTCCGGTGCCTCCTCACCTTCCACATGGTCAAGGTGTGAGCTCTGACTTTCGGGAAAGATCCTATCTCCAAGGAATAGGCAGACAGTTAATAGAGGATGGCAGCAGATGCCTTCTTCTGGCCTTAACACACTTAGAATGGTATGTACCTGCACAGGAATGTTTATAGACTTACACAAACGTGTATATACATACGTGAATGCTTTATCCCTATTTTTCATTTTGTGAGGCAGACATGTGTAACCATGACTGTCTGTCTAACTTCATTCTATCTAATTTTACTCATTCTTAAAAGTCTCGGCTATAAGTCTGCTTTCTTTGTTTTCACAATAATAGAGAAAAGTCACATTCCCCCAACTATAGTAAATGGGGTGAAGGAAGTATGATTATTCAAGTAGTGTCCAGGTGTTCACTATTAAAGGCTCCTTTTCACTTTAGTAGAAAAGAAGAGCCAGCTAACCTAACTTAAAGATTCTTCTATCTTCTGTTCTATCTAAAAGGTAATATTCTACATCTTATGGAACCTGTAAAATAAGATAGTTATATTTCCTATGTTAAAAAAAGCAAACACTCTGAGAGGTAAAACTGGGGACTGCAAATTATAAAAGTGTATAAGTATGTTAGTTACTTTTTGTTTTACTGTGACAAAATACCTGAGAAAATCAGCTTTAGGTAGAAGGATTTGTTTGGCTCATAGTTTATGCATTTAAGTCATCAGGGCTAAGGAAGTCATGGCATGCGGTCACATAACATCTATAGTCAGGAAATGGGGAGATTGTGGTTTGTGCTCAGCTGTCTTTCTCCTTCTTAGTCAGTGCAGGACCCTAGTCCCTACCCACCCACATTCGGGTTTGGCCTTTACACATTAGTTAACTCAATCTAGGAAGTCCCTGCCTGACATACCTGGAACTTTGTCTCCTAGATGGCTCTAAATTCTGTCAAGTTGACATCAGTATTAACCATAAAAATAAGAGAATTGAATTGAGAAATGATTGTGGTATAGTCTAAAATTGTAATAGAAATTTCAAATAGCCTTTACCATGTTTTTGATTGGTATTATAGCATTCCAACTTCGGCTGTAACTGAGAATTAATACTACAACTTCATTATATTGTTGGAAATGTATTATCAAACCAACCAAGAGGCTAAAGTGAGAGGTTATATATGGAAATGCATTCCAAAAACAAATGGAAATGACTTGTATATTATCTTTTGTTGTGAATTAACTATCCCCCATAGCACAGGTAATTAAGAACTTGGAGTAGTATCAATTTTCTAGGTTCAAAATTAAGTTTCTTCCCATGTTTCTGCTAGTCAGGCACCATATATTTACTAAGTAGCTACAGCAGTTCCTAGCGCTATACAAAGTGTCATGGAGCTGAAGCATAAAACAGAGTGCAAAGCACTCTCTAGGCTGTGACAGAGTGTAGCGCTCAGTTAAGAGCACACACGTGAGAAATACAAGGATAAAAGGATAGTGTGCCATTGCTATAAATGTTGAAGTGTTAACAAGGCAGGATATATAGCACTTTGAAGCACCTTCACGGAGGAACCTCTATCCCATTCATGCTGAAATGCTCTCTGCCTTCAAAAGTCATATGTTGCCTTTTTGGTGATCATCTCCTGGACTCCCAGATGTGATACATAGTAGGACACACTATATTTCTGGTGAATGAACCAGTGCATGGTTTTCCCTCTGCTGACATTGCATGGTCATTGTTACAGGCATTTTGCTGTCTTCTCATGGGTCATCTAAAATGTGATTCTAATTAACTTTGATATTCATTTATATCCTTATTTGAATAAACTAAATACCATCACAAACTCTATTAAATGAATATTAAAAATTATATGGGGGCTTAAATTATAAATCAATGGTAGAATGTTCACCTAATATGTTTGAAGCTCTCGATTCAATCTCCACCACTGAAAAATATGCATTCCAGGAACTCAACTATACCCAATAAAATTGAATTCAGAATTTATTAATTAAACAATTAACAGATATTAGGCTTTTTAAATGTATAAGCTGAATTTTGCTTCATTTGGTAATCTCCATTTTATGGGATTAATAGTTTAAACTCATAGAGTGTGTTAAAATAATGAATTGGTTAAAGATATTAAGATGCCATATGACTGGGCATATGTTGGGTCATCTGACAGATCTGCCTAAACAATCCTAGATTAGTACGTAATTGACACAGCGATTTTGCCTTCTGCTCTGTTTCATTTTCATTTTGCACACACATATATTTAGTTAGTCTTTCTAATAGTGTCTGGATGTACCTTGTGTATAAAACATTAGAAGTATAAGTTAAAACATAAATAAGAGAATGATATTTTGTGTCAGAATCTTAGGTTAGGAAACAAAATCTACAATGTATCCAAAGGATCATAGGATAGCAGAGGTATGATAAATGTAAAATACATGATGAACCATTTGTTCTATCTCTGGAAAACTGAAGCCTAGTATATCCACGGGTTTCAGTTTGTTATACACAGTTTTAGGAATGATTCTGAGTAAGGGAAGATAATTTCTGAGTGAAGACTTGAAAGAAAGTTATATGGTTAGGTACCAATTCAAACACAAGACTCAGAAAAATAAAGATCAAAATGTTCAGAAAACATCAAATGAACCAGCTGACTGTGAGTGATGAGAACCATTACTGGAAAGAGGGTGGGAACCAAGTTCCAAATGATTAAGAATTTAAAAAAAAAGGAAAAGAAATAATACTGGTCTAAATAGTTCAACAAGGTTGCAACAGGTTGCAAATTGCTATTCTTTCTGCTTCCAGTTACTACAAGGTGTTTGCTACCTGCCAACTACAAGTTTAAGTAAGTCAGAACTATTCAGTTTCAGAACAATTCACACAAGTATGTGGTTTGTTGGGAGCAGATGAATGTCTCTTTACTTCAGTAATGTATTTTACTGCCCAATAGTTTGTGTTGTAATACAGTTATAACGATCTACATCGATGGAGATTAACAAAAAAAATTTCCTATCATATTTACTCTGTAATGTTCTGTAATGAAACCACCATGTGAACTGTGTTTTGAGAAAAACAAAGCAAAACAGCTTTCAATATTTCTATTGTTCTCACACCAAAATGAATGCAGAATACTTCTGGATGCTTAAAATTTTTACAGTGACTTCTCCATTCCAGTCCTGTAGCAGTTCTTCAACAGATGGTGCCAATTAGTTGTATGACTTACTAGATTCATTTCTGATCTCACAGGATGAGGGCTCAGCCCTAGACTGTGAGATTACCCCAACACAGAGCTTAGATGTCAGTCACAAGCCCCACTTTATTACAACTGTGATTCTGATGAACCAACTTATATTAGGGTCCCCACAACTCTGTCATAGGATTTGACTGAGTTGCTCAAGTTGATCACAGATCTTTAGGAACTACTAAGTTTACCACATTTATACAGAGGATAGAGACAAGTAGATTCCCAGGGGGAGGTATACAGGAAGATTTTTTACCTTCCAGGAACCACTCTGTGCCTTGCTCTGTGGAAGCTCTGTGAACACTAGCCTTTGGAGTGTGTTGTGGAAGCTTTCTTACATATACATGATTGATCAAATTCTTTGGTCATTGGTGATTTGTGTAACTGTCATTCCTCAGAAGCTTAGGGAGTGTGAAGGCTGAAATTCTCAGTCCTCAGTATTTTTCTTGCATTTCCCGTCTCTACCCTGAAGAACCTAGGGACCAGCAGTCATCAGTCAATTCACTATCATAGAAAAGATACTCATACTTCATAAAATCTAAGACTTTGAAATTTGTATGCCAGGAAAATGGGTGGAAGATCGCATATAATATGACATTAACTCTTGCACCTAGTTCATATTTCTGAGTATTCACCCATTCCATAAATATTATTTATTTATTTATTACTCATTGTGTACTAAGCAGCTGTAATAAGGTAGTGAACAACAACAAGAAAAAAATATGTAATCTTTACCCTGGATGCTTTAATTGGCTGAAAGAAATAGACATTAAGCAAGTGTATGTGCAACCATGGAAGGAAATGTGAAAGATATCTATAAAGCCACATCTATCAACCAGGTCTCTGTGTGTTAATGCTTCATGTGTGAGGTGATGTATGAATGATAATTATTTAAGCCTGGCAGAATGGCACAGCCCTCTAATACATATTACTAGGGAGACTGGAGTGAGTAGAACCACAAGTTTGAGACCTGCCTGGGCTACAGTGGGGAGATCCTTCTCATGAATGTAAATAAATAAGTAAATAAGAACAGAGAAAGCACAGTAGAACATCGATTGCATGGCATGCCTGTGGTCCTGGATTCCTTCTCCAGCACCCAGAAAAAAAAACTCACTGAATAAGTAAAGATGAATTTTTGTACCTCTGAAGATATTTAAAATATTGGGCAGTTTTGTGTCTCAGCAGTTATTTGGTAGGTAGCATTTCCAGTGCATGTAGTTTCATGTCCATGGTCTTACCAGATTTATCTTCCTAGTGGAAATTTAACACTAGAGTTAGAATTCTCTCAAACTGAGCCAGACACTGAGGACATGCTGTATTTGAAAAACTCTGTTAACTTTTTTCTCCCAAAGTCATTTTTACTATTAGCTAGGGATTGAGTGTGGGTATTTTTGAAAAGCTTTGTCAGATTCACTGGAAAACCTCAAAATCTACTAACGTTGTGGGAGCTGGGAATTTTTCAGCTAAAAAGGTTTGGATAGGTCTAGGTATTTATCCAAACCAAACTTTAAAAGCATCTGAGATTTGCCCGTACTAGTTTACATAGAGCTTAACTACAGTGGTTTCCTCTTTCAACATTTACTTTTTTTTAAATTTAAACAGCTTAATCGAGGGCTATAAAAACACTGGATCAGTCTTTTCAAATAAAAATGAAATGCAGTTGCCATGGGTTAGGTGGACCAAAGAACTCTTGTAGGCAGTTTAGGTGTTAAAATGGGTGTGGGAAGGGTTTAAATTCCAAAAGATAGAAGTTTTCATTACAAGGTCATAGATTGGAATTGTAAGTTTATAGAAATTTGTCAAGTCTATTGATTAGTAGTAGCATACAGTGTGAAATATCAAAAGCGTTATGAGAGGTACATTATATAACCTTTAAAAATATTTAATTATATGTATATGTGTGTATCTGTATGTATGTACACACATGTGTGGGTGCCCAGGAAGGCCAGAACAGGGGTTCAAATCCTGTGGAGCTGGAGTTACACGTAACTGAACTGCTTTATATGCATGCTGAACACAACTGAAATCAGGTCCTCTGCAAGACCTTTACAGGCTTTAAACTGCTGTGCCTTCTTTCCAGCCCCACGTGATGGGTACTTTATTGAAGGGTAGGGTTCTTTCAGTTTATTATCTCAGTCACATTGAACATAGGACATAGAACCTCTGAATTTGTTTTTAGACACATATTTCATGTTTATGTTTTTGTAAAATGCTAAGATATGTTGGACATGGAAGTATAGTCCTATATTCCCAGCTGGGTACCAGTCTAGGCTATATAGAAAAACTTTGCCTCCAAAAGATGACAACAAAAATTAATAATCCAAGATATACCTAGCTTAATAGTATTAACACTTATCTAAAATGCTTTGGTTTGTGAAATACTGTTACATAGTATCTATCTCCTTCTGCAAGTCACTGCTTTGCATTTTAAACTTTAAAAAAATCACATTTATTTGTGTATGTTTGTGCACAAGCATGAATGTGCATGCCAGGCACATTGAAGTCAGAGCACCATTTATGGGAGTGAGTTTTCTCCTTCTGCCCTACGGTTCTCAGGGATCAAATTCAGATAGTCAGGCTTGGAAGCAACTATGTTTACTCACTGAGCCACCCTGCACTTAAATCTTATACTATCAAGAAAAGTATTTAATACCCTTGCCATTTAGAAGAAATAAGAGAATCAAGTTTTGGTGAATTGGCCCAAATACAGAAAGACAGAAAAATGAAATACTTCTAAGTTATGTAAATGAATGTTTTAAGTTCAAAGAGATTGTAGTAGGTGATTTTCAAGGTTCTTTTTTGCTCTAAAATGTTCTTCTATTTTGAGTCCTCTGTCCATTCTGCTCTGTTCAAATATTAAATGTTTCTATGTATTAATTTCCTCCTGGAGTCTTTTAAACAATATTGATAATATAATATCAAAATATTACTGCCAGTGGTGAAAAGTCCATGTAGTCATTTAATATTAACAAAGCTGAATTTTGTGCCATGCTTTCCACTGTACCCCCAAATTTAGTGGTAGGAAAATGATTTTGAAAGTCATTCTTTGTTTTGTTTTGTTAGGTTAGGTTTTGTTGTGACAGGTCTTATGAAAACCAGGCTGACCTAGCCTTGAACCTGAGGATGACATGGAAATCCTAATCCTTCTGCCTCCCAAGAGCTAGGATTAAAGGCATATACCACCAA
Organism: Eospalax fontanierii; assembly: GCA_035773235.1. Classification (NCBI taxonomy): domain Eukaryota; kingdom Metazoa; phylum Chordata; class Mammalia; order Rodentia; family Spalacidae; genus Eospalax; species Eospalax fontanierii. The sequence continues at coordinate 84,905,552 of CM069525.1, forward strand.
ATTCATCTTTTAAAATTCCTTCTTGAAATCTAGCCAGACAATAAGCAAACTATAGAAACTGTCGTATATTAGACAGTGATACATGATGAGGAAAATAAAGCTGAATAAAAGGTTTGAGTGGTGCTGATGCTTTCCAAAAAGATACTGTGGCCAGTACAATACCTTTCTGAGGGTGGGGCATTCAAACAAGTGATTTACATCAGCAGAAGAGATGGGAAGTATGAACAGAGCGAGCTGCTTATCATGTGTGGTCAGCAAGCATGACTGTATGTAAGGCATGACAAGGGGACTGGAATGGTTAAGAGAACTGGCTGTTCTTGCAGAGGACCCAGGTTGAATTTCCAGCACACACAAGGCGGCTAACAACTGTCCATAACTCCTATTCCAGGTGATATGATGCCTCTATTGAACTCCACAGGTGTGGTACCACACAGGTATACATACATACATACATACATACATACATACATATATATGCAATACATTCATACGCATAAAAATAATAAATAAAAAATTTAATATATGACAGGAACAGTAGGACTAGCACAGCCTAGACTGCAACAAACAAAGGAGCTTCAGAGACAGGACAGTCTTTATTGTCTAAAGAAAATTCATTGAAGAACTGAAACAAGAGAATGAGAGTTACTAGGCCTTTGGTAGAAGCCTTGCATAGTTCGTTGTGCTTTTCTCATAGTTACCTGAAATACATATATCTCTCTTCCTCCTTTCTGCTAGTCTCTTGCCAATACACTCCAGATTTTTTTAAAAACATCTATCTGCAATTTGGAAAGAGCAAATATTGCCTGTTTTCTTCTTTTATTTTAGATAATTTCTTTCTGGTTAGGATCTGTTGTTAGCATTAATTCTGATAATGGACTTTAAAAGTGTGAGTTTTATACACTCTTAATTTGGATAGTATTGTCTTTGTGTATAGTTTCTGAGAATCAGTGTAATGATTGTCATCATCCTTATCGGAAGACGACCAGGACGTGTGGCAAGATTTCTGACATAAACCACCTACGCTGTCTCGGCCCAAACAAATGAATCTTTATTATGTAGCTATCCTGTAACATCTGTACTTATGTAATCTCTGTCATGATCTAGTTTGTGAATTGGAGTGGGAGAAAATCTACATATAGAAAGAAATACATAGCATACCCTTTATCCTGGTAAAGCATCTCATGTTTCAGTTTGTATCCTCTTCCAGTGAAGTATAAAGCAAAAATATGATTACAAATATAGTCTTCATGTTTTACTGTTGGTAGGAATTTTCTTTCAACGCCACGTGCTTTTAATTGCCAAATCAATTTTGGCTTTACCTTTAAAGAAAAATTACTACAGTTTGCTGCATCTGTCAAATCTGACAGGCTAATTCTTTGAGCCAAAACAGTGTACATGAAATGTGATTTCTGTTGATTTTCTGAAGTATAGCAGAACTTATTTCTTGACACATCCTTTACTATGGTTAAGATTCCATGGCATAGAACAGACTGCTTATTTTGAGGTTGCAAAGTATTGCTAATTTACAAGAATAAGCTTTCCAATATCTGTTATCAGACCAAGAAATGATGTGTTTCACCGGAAACATGCACATATAAAATAATTGATTTTTTTACACAGGATGCTGCCACTTGGACTGAATGTAGAGTTGATTTGTGATATAAATTAACTCACCAATTATCGATGGTTCCATCTGACTGGTACACATTAAGGATCTACAGTTTCCGAGTTATCAATAAAAAGAATGCTATGTATGAAATGTAATGGGGTGCGTCAGCTGAATCCGAGTTAAATATTGCAGTAAATGTTGCTCAGCTTTACCATCTGTCACACATTCTTCCTGCATAATATTTTAATCCATTAAACATGTCTCTTTTTTTCTTTCAAAAGGAAACCCATAATTTCACTGGCTATAGTAAAATAGTAAAAGACATATAAGAACTGGTCTCTGACCACTGCCCTTTCTGATATCCTTAGTTTTATTGTAACTTTTTGGGTCTTTGTCCCTTCATTAAGAGGAACAGTGACAATCCTTAGAAACAGAACATGTCTAGCTCCAGGTGGTGCTGCTAACAAGTACAAGTCCCATTAACTTCTTCTCAGACAAGAAATAAATTTGACCCTGAGATATCATTTCTGAAACTTCTTTTTCTATAAAGCCTGTGATTGAATGAACTGAGTATGTGATTTCACAGAATGGAATGGAAAACTCAGGATGTGTCAGTTCCTGCCTAGTAAGATGTATCCTGGTTCATATATTAGGCCATTCATTAGGCATAACTCTATTTAGCACACAATGTCCCTGTTGATTTCCTTCTGTAAAATAGGACACAAGTGGCTTAGGAAACCTAAGTACAACCACACTGTCAAACTTTGACCTACATTAATAGTTTCACTGCCTAGGCAGATCTGATTCTCAATTACCCACCCCCGCCTCAAAAAACAATGTAAGTTCTGCTTCCCATTGGGTCGCTGCTCTCAATCTACTAAATGAAAGGCACTTAGATGTCATTTACAGCCTTTGCCAAATAATCTATTGTGGCCTGAAAAAGTTAAGCACTGTTAAGCCTGGCAGTTTACCATAATTGAAGAGTTACAGGAGAAAATATGCAAGTACTGATTCCTGGCCAGTTTGTGTTTCTCCAGTGTTGCTCTTGGCAGCTCCCTATGCTTTGAGTAGCCCACCCTTCTACTTCACCCCTTGTTATTAATTTGTAAAATGAAGAAAATTACTGACCCTTGAATTGTGCTGTTACACATGCTTGAGTAATTTCATTTACGAAGAATTTCATTTATCTTATTTAATATTTACGCTCTACTTACTTCCAAAACAATGTGAAACTGGCTTATTTTTAAATCACTTTAATTCATATAAACGGAGCAGTTTGCCAAGCCCTAGTCTGAAGAAGATCATGCTCACACATTATTTTATATTTGCTATAATGTGTTGATCACTTCACCATTTCTCAGCTACCTGAAAATAGCTTAACAAAACATCTTGCCTACAGTCTCAGATGTCTTCAGAGATGATATGGACTATTTGAGAAAGAACACTCAATTTCCAGTTATGTGTCTCGTTCTTTCAATGACCTGATCTTGGGAAAGTCATTTGTCATTTCTTTCTCAAGTTTATTCAGATTTAAATGCAGGAATTAGAGCCAAATGTGATGGTTTAGACCTGAAAGTACAGCATTCAGGAAGTGTGGGATAGGAGGACTGCCATGAGTTCAAAGTCTACCTCACCTATGTAGTGAATTTTAGGCCAGCGGGGCTACAGAGTGAGACTCTTTCTCAAAAAAAAAAAAAAAGCTCCCTAAAAACTGTAGGAATTAGTGTGTATTTTCTGTAACTTTACAGGGTGATAATGTAATAAAGGCTTATTGCATATAAGATCTTATAGACTATCATGTTTTTTCCATTGTTAATACTAGGTAGAAGAAATGTTCATTGAATTGAAATTATCAAGAAGCTCAGGTTTCTGAGCCCTATCAGACAAATGCAGGTAGTGATGACAAAATGGAATACATAATTTGTGGAATTCGCAGTGTTAATACAAGTGAGGGGGGGGCTTCCCTTTATGCAAGATTTACTATATGCTGGAAACTGCTCTAACCATTTGCCAGTTGTAAGCCATTTAATCTCATTCTTGTCCACAATAACCCTGATACTCTTAGGTATACTATTACGATCATTTTACATGACATGAAAGCTGTGGTCCAAAGGAGCTAAGTTGCCTACCTTAGTGGCAGAACTGGGATTTGATCTCCGGAAGCTAGGCTCTGCAAGAGGCACCTCAACCACAGTGCTCCACTGCTTCTCCATTGACTCAGAAGTGGACACAATTGCTTGAATATGTGGCTAGACTCCCTTCTCTGACAGGCTTACATGTAGTTATTCCAATCTTTGATTACTTCAAGAATTGAAAAGGAATTGACTAGCTCTTGAAACACCAGGTACATTTTCAGACAGCTATAATTAAGAGAGTTATGAATTTGAATGCAAATCTGCATTTCTTGTAACATCCACTCACTGATCCTCTCTGTCTGCTCAGCTAACACCATTCAGACTACACCTTCCACATAATAACTGTAAAAATACTATAAAACATCTCCCATGATTCTTCCTTGAATTCTGCATTGTCTTTCCTATTTGTTGGATGCCCAGATAAAAAAAGAAAATGACATTTGAGATTAATCAGAAGATTCCAGTATTGCATTGAATTCCTATTGTATACAAAATGCACCAGGTGCTACTGGTTAGAGAGACAATAGAGAATAAATAGCACCATGCACATATATATTCATGTATCTATTTGTGCATGCATGCTGCTATTTCACTGCTATCTAAGATGCTGCAATTATCATGTAAGGAACAAATTGATGGGTAGATCTATTGTCTGTACTTATTTCAGTTGAGTTCTAAATAAGCAGCAGCTTGCTAGGTGCACCTGTACACATACCTTAATTATTCCACAGGATTACAAATCTGTTTGCGGAGACTGCTAATGAGCCTTGTATTTCTCATAGTACCTGACTCCAACCTTTATGCAATATAAAGAAACAAAAGAAATTTTTGAATGAAAACAAGTGAATGAGCGAGCCAGTGAGTGATTGAATGACTGAAATATAGTATTCATTAATGGTGTGCTTCAGATAATTGTTCTTATGCTATCCCCCATGTGGTCTGTTCAACAAGACAGTTTTACTATGTGTTTGAGTTTCTTTAAAGTTTTGTTTGCCAAGTTAGAAAATAGAGAACTAGCGATTTCCCCAGAAGAAATATCTGAATTAAATGTTTGAAAGACAGTAAGGTAATTCAGCAGTCAGAAGTATACATCTTTATAGTATTGATCAGCCCCACTCTGCTTGAAAAGACTCGCTGCTATCATCTGAGAAGCTCTTTGCTCCTGTGTGAGCCCTGTAGAGGCATTTTCTAGGTTACCATCCTGGAGTGCTCCTGTGGTGCCAATTATTCTGACTGATATTGTTATCCTAGTGGAGAATTCAGTTAAAAACATTGAATCTGTACCCTGACCATTCAGTTGGCTTTTATATACAGCATCATACAGTTGCACAGTTAAGTTCAGATCAGATTTTAACCCTAATAACTTACTATTTTCTAGACTTAGTGGGGATGGGAGCTATGTGATATATATATATATATATATATATATATATTCACATATTATATATATCATATATTTTAATGTGTAAAATATCTATGTATTTTCATTGTGTTTGAATGGGTCAGCGTACTGTAATAAAACGGCATGCCTATGTTGTAAAACTTCAAGTGCCTTTTTGTGAATAGATTGTTCTTTTCTGCTCTCTCATTTCACAAAATCTTAACATCATGTGTATGTATTCATTTTCCCTCACTGATAATTAGCTCTGATAGAAAACCTTATTGTAATATAATTTTTAAAGCATTGTAAAAATAATTTTATATTTTATTAGAGAAATACCTTGGTGCTGTGACTCTAGGATGAGACCTAAAACATAATGGGATGGGAGAGTTCTTCCATTATGTTAGATTTTCATAGTGCTATACCTACAATTCATTAACATTTCATTAATTATCTCTAAGGAGTATCAGTAAATAACACTTTAATTAAGTTCATGAGTAATAATTAATGTGTGAAGAAAATACCATTGAAAATAGGAAAATAATTCAAATTGAACAGGGAAATTATAAGACTGGCTTATGAAGCAATAGCTTTTTAATATGGTAGAACTCTCAACATATTTCTACATGTAAGTATTTTAGCCGTGTTCATCTTAGACATAAAATGAATAATTATATCATCAGAGTGATGAGTAACTTATGTTGAATACAAACTACGAGCCAGTTACTGTATATTGACACATTAAATTCATTGTGTATTTCTGCCTGTTCTTATTTCATATGCTCAGGTGCATTTAGAAAATTGCCCAAGGTCTCATATCCATATAATGGCAGAGCTGGATTTGAACTGTGACCTTTCTGTGGTGTTTCTAATAATGGTATGAAAAATGGTATGATTATGTATCTGCGTGTATGTGAAATAGATCTGGGGGCATTTATTATGAACTTCACGATCTACTACTCTGGTAGTCAGATATTTCTCTATAAGCTTCAGTTCAAATAACAATTTTTACATGTAAAATGGTTGTGGAAGGCTTCTGTCTTAACTAAGCTGCTTGGATACCAGCACAGTTATTTTCATTTTCCCCTGAATCAGTACTTGATTTCACACATTTTTTCACATTGGTCTTTTTAGTGACTACTTGCTTAAGAAACTTTTCTCTACCATGCCAATAATTCCACATTTCTCTTGGCCTTGACACCACTACTTGTGGTCATAATCAGTCTCTCCTGTTGTCCTTGTTTCCTTCCAATCGCTGTGACAAAACATTCTGATCAGTACCAACTTGGGAAGGAAAGGGTTTATTTAGCCTACATCTCCCAGGTCACAGTTCATCATTTAGGGAGCCCAAGATAGGAACTCAGGCCAGGAACCTGGAGGCAAGAACTGAAGCACAGGCCATGGAGGAAAGCTGATTACTGGCTTGTTCCCTTGGCCTGTGTTCAACCTGCTTTCTTATACAGTACAGAACAACCTGCCCAGGAGTGGCACAGCACATAGTGGGCTGGGCTCTCCCACCTCACACAGCGATCAGTCCATAGGCCAGTCCAATGGAGGCAGTTCCCCAATTAAGTCTCCTTCAACCCAGGTGTGTCAAGTTGACAGCTAAAACTATTGAGAACACCTGTTTTTAAAGCAAATGTTTTAAAGCCAGGAAGATGAGATAATAACAATTCACTTGTATTTAAAAAGGATAATTACAAGTTATCCTACTATTGGAAGATCAGTAGGATTGTGTAAGTGTACAAATACCAGTGTTTTCCTTCTGTCACCTTTCAGTCCCACTTTTTAAAATATTTTATTTTAGTTTTCCTTTTTCTATGATTAGTTTTTAGTCCTAAAAGTATAGGTAGTTTGGGGCTGGAGAGATGGCTCAGGGACAAAGTTCCCAGCACCAACATGGTGGAAAACAACTGTCCCCAACTCCAGTTCCAGGAGCTCCAACACCCTCTTCTATCCTCCATGGGCAGTGCACAGGATGGATGCACTTAAATACATGGAGGCAATACACATATACACATAAAGTAATTTTTAAAAAATAAAGTCTGTGTAGTGGGTAAGTTGGTGACAAAAGTAGGCTTTACTTTACTAATTCACTGCAGTGAAATCCTTCCATAACTAAGCTGCATACCTATTGATACATAAGGCACAAAGTTCTAGCTATATATAGTTGTTTGGGGGTGGTGTTTTTTGTTCTCTTTTACTTTGAAAAGATGGCATAGACCACCTGAGGTTCTTTTGCAAAGCAGGGCAAGAAAACAACTTAGATTTCTATACCTTCTACATTAGAATTCATTCTACTATTAGAGGTAGGCTAAAACTTCTCAAAGAAGCCATTTTACCTATGCTGTCTTTACCAATTGATTGACTCATTATCCACCAATTATTCCTTAAATTCTCCTCACAAATGGTAACTACCAGTAGTCATATTTCAATGTGATATTAACTAGTTTCGAGAGGCACATGTTATTTGGGATTTAATAAACAACCTTTATGTGCAAGTATTTACGTAAAATATGTAAATTTTTCCTTAGAAAAACTTTATTCTGTGGAAATTTTTTTATTTTATAGAAAAAGAACTATTTGGGTGAGTAGATGTTGAAGCTGGAAACTGATAGAAATGAAAACTAGAAACACCTAAATTGCAGTCTTTTGTTATTTAGAACTATTTCTTTGAGACATTCGATTTTTTTATCATGTTATTAATTTTAAAATTCCAGGAAATGATGCTCCAATTAATGAGGCTCATGAGATACTAGAGCACTGAAGAGAGAGATAAAGATTGAAATCCTGACATCCCCAAAATCTAGCTGGACAGTTGTTGAAAAATCTCTAGTTCTGCTTCCTCATCTAAAAAGGGAGTTGAGCTAAATATCACTCAGTTCTGTGTAGTCTTAGGAGCTGTCCCTATACTTTCACAGGAAATCTCAATATTCTTTTGTCTTTCAGTTTGAGTGTCAAGTGAAAATTTCATGAAAGACCATCAAAGAGAACTTGACAAGTAAAATTAAAGTCCCTGGAAAAAATGATTCTAAATGATGTAGTAACAATTAGGAGCCGTCTGATCACGGAGAAACTTGTTTGTCAACTCACTGAAAATGTTTAGTGTGCTTAATGTACTAAAGAAAACGTATTCATTCAAAGAATTCCTACGGAGCATCTGCTGTATGTTTGAGATGTGTAAAATACAACCCTGAAGCACTTATTTCCCAGGAGAAAAACTAAGTCATTAGCTTTAAAGATGTTAATGTGAGGCCAACTGGGTGCTTTTCAGATATTAGAAGGAATGCTGGAGGCATCTGAAAGGGAAGAGAGGTCATTCACTTAGAAGAAGGTATCAGGTAAAGCTTCATGGAGGAGTCTGCAACAACTTCAGGCCTTGAAGGATGCATATGATATCAGCAGACAAAAGTAGAGAAAAGGAATGCTAATTCCAGGTGGATAGAGTACATAAAGTCAGGATAAGGGAAAGGAAGGTGTATTCCCCTAGCAAGAATACCCTGTACATCTAGCCCAATACCCTTCTCCCACTGAATTTGGGAGCTGACTCTACCTCTCCACATTTCTCAACTTGAATCCTCATTATCAGAGAATTCAGTGCATGCTGTTACACTAATTGGGAGAAGTGTGTAGAAATGACTGTACCTGATGAAGCAATTCCATTCCAAACATACAGATTTGGGATTATGGTCCTCTGTTGTCAGCTTTCCTCATTCGAACCCCTTGAGAAGGGTGTTTTTAAGCAAAGTCTATTAAAAACAACTAGACTATTTTTTAAAGCAAATTTAATTTTGACAGTTAGTACAAAACCCGAGAAATCCATACACCTCCTCTACAGTTCAGTTTCACATTTATTAACATCATGCATCAGGGGTGGTGGAACATGCCTGTAATTCCAGCACTGTGAATGTAGGATTGTTGCTCCAGGTTTGAGACCAGCACCACATGAGGACCTCTGTCAAACTGAAAAGAGTGGGCTATGGGAGTTTAGGGAAAAGGGGACAGACAGGAAAGTAACCAAAGAATATTTTGCATTAGGTGAGGCTTTTTGTTTGTTTGGTTTGGTTTTTTTCGCAGTACATGAACACATTGATATAGTTTTATTAACCAAAGTCCATAGTTAAGATTGCAGTTCACTCTTTGTGTTACACATTCTGTAGATTATGACAAATGTGTGACACCATTCATCTACTACTACAGTGCCATACTGAGTGGTTTCACTGCTGTTAAGTCCTTTAATTCTGTGCTGTTCCCTTGAGTACTTGGCAACCACTGACTTAGGCTTTGTTTTGGATTCTTTCCCCCCAAGGGCTGAGGTCCAAACCCAGAACTGTGGGCAAGTTGCCTACCACTCACTACTGACAGTTTTACTGCATCCATAGTTCTTCTCCTGAATGTCATGTGCTTGAAATCCTACAGTATGGAGCCTTTTCAGATTAGCTCGTCAATATGCATTTGATCATTTCTACTTGAGGCTTAATGGCTACTTTCTGTTACCATAACTTTAATAATGTTGTGGACTTTCAGAAACATCTGTGGTATTTTCAAATGTACAACTTGGTGTGTCCTTTTAGCTAGGTGACAGATCTCAATTATTTAAACGCCAATTTTTCGTTTATTTGGATTTTGCAGAGGTAATTAAAGCCTTTTCATCTGGCTTTGTAAATGTTTTTGTACTGGAGTTAGTTCCAACCCCAGTCACCACACATGCTATGTAAGTACCCTATTGAGCTACATTCCTAAGAGCACCCACATACACTAGGGATTTTCCCTGAATTGTTGGGGCTTGGCTTCCTGCCTCATTCTTCTGAATGAGTAATTCTAAGGTCTCCTGCCACAGCCTGGCAGCCCTTGATGTTTTAGTAATAGGAAGACCTATACCTGTGTGTCATAAGGTAATGTTCATGCAGTTCCAAGCCCAGGTCAGTTACTGTTGATTCTGTTACATGCCTAACCCCAAATCTCTCATTTCTGCCATTCCACTTCACCTTTAAGGCTGTAAACCTCACTGGTTACAAAACAGCTCCATACTTGGGGTGAAAACAGGCAGGAGGCATCTATCAAGGACTAACATAGCATGCATTTGAGGCACTCACCACAGAACTGAGTCCAGAGATAGTTTAAGCAGACACTATTTCAGGCCTTCAGTGTACAGGCTGAAATGCCCTGACCTTGACCCCACAAAACTGGCCATGTAGCTAGTCTGACTCATTTCTTTTTATTAATGAATAATATCCCATTGTCTGGATTCCTAGAAATAAACATTCAAAGTAAAACAAACTTTACTTTCCAAGACATGCCCCTACTTGGCTTGGACCCTGGAAACAGTTGAAGTGTATCACTGTGGTAGAAGATGTTGGCAAAGGTATAGTGTCTCTGCCCCAGATTGGGAAAGAATAGCAATTTTCAGTTTCCATGCAAACCAACTATGTTTTTAAGAATGAAAGACTGGCTTTTAAGCATGTGAAGTTCATATCTATGCTGTGTAGTCACTTAAATTAGTCAGTCAATCAGTTTTCTCTTGACTTTGTTTTCTTCATCTACAAAAAGCAAAAGGAAGTGCTAGATCAACTCCACTGTATTTCTAAACTGGAAATATGATTAGCTGAGCGTATCCCTTGATATCGTAGGTGATTATAAAAAAGCAAAGAGGCAATGAGCTGGCCTGAAATGAGACTATACAATAAATTCTTAGCATTACTTGGTCTCAATTCTACAATTGCTCTAGGTTTTCTTTTCCATATGTTTTTCACCCTGTATGACTTTGAGGTTTTAATATAAAAAGTTGCCTTTATTATAATCCATCTAACCAGAAAAAAATGGTTTGACATGGGCTGCATTTCTGGTTTAATTTAGCTTTGCCTGCATAGTAAATGCCCAGTCACCATTTGTACTCAGGTGACAGAATGTACAGCACAGCAATCACCTGGGACTGAAGTCATCAATGAGAAGAAAGGTCAGCAAGTTAGCCTTGCCTTTGCCTTCGTTGTAGTTACTGTAGCTTCCAAAATCTCTTGTTTTCTATATTGTAATTAAGTCCAAAGAGATGTTCAAGATAGGTATAGCAATTTTTTCTCATGTTCTTGTTTAACTATGGCATGCTAGAATGCATATTTTACTTAAACATCACTTTAAAAAAAATCTCAGTCCTTTTTAGTGTTTAACCTCTTAGATCTTAGAGGTGAGTAGGTCCATATCAGATTAAAATTACATTACAGTAACTATAATTAAGGTCTGACATGAAGAGATTTTTAATAGAAGACTTGGTAAATCTGAAGTTCTAAGTGAATATTTTTAGTAATCAATCAAGGCTAAAATATTGTTTAATGTGATAGTCAATTATTTTTCTTTCTAAATAAATGTCTGGTATGAGAATCATTTTATGTCTTCCTGTTGCCTGGAGAAGCTGGTCAGACACTAGAATTTTATCAGTTCTCCTCCTTGCAATCATATAGTTTTGATTTAATTAACAGAGAAAGTCTGAATATGCATTAGGGGATAAAGTGTGGATTTTACTTCTTTAATAGTTTGACAAGCAGATTGCAACAAACAAGGCATTTGGAAGCCTGTTAAGGTCCCAGAGGCCTTATAAATATGCAGCACACTTCTCTGCATTTCCCTAGATCCCTGAGGTAGAGACATGATGAATAAAATTAAAACCACAAGATCTCTTTGTATGGTTTTCAGCTACCACTAATTTAAGCTGAATAAAGACTATTTTACAGGTGTATCTTCAGTATTTTAGAAATTAAAGTGAAATGCAAAAATGTGTTTTGACTTTGTATAAGAGACTTTGTAGTCTCTTAAACCCAATCCTGAGAGTAAAACTTTTTATGCCTTCTTAGGATTGTTTTATATTTAACAGTGATATTGAGACATGTGAGACAAAGCATGCAGATAAATTATTTCTTGAGAAGTTATACATTTATATGTCAACACATCACTGGAATAGCATAATCCATCCAGAAAAAGTTCTGTTTTAGAATTGGATTCTAATAGGTTATACTTTTACTATGTTTATAGCCATTCACAGTTGAAGAGATCTCTCTGGTTCCTTTTTCACAGATTTCCTGAAACTTGTTGAAATAGATGGATTTATCTTTACAGTTTGTGATCCTTTCAGTATATTACCCAGAAATGGTGGAACCTATTAATAGACATATGAAAATTGTTAATATAAAGCACAATTCATAGTTTCCATATTTGCAACAGAGTTCATCTTAGCCAGTAGGAAAATATGTAAGGCAAAGCACCTTGCCATGATCTATAAATCCACAAATGGTAAATATTGCATTAATATTAATATCGACCAATCATGTACTGTTAGCTGAAAAGGCTGCCCTATTCCAATGTTAACTGTAAGGAAAAACAGAGCCTCTTCATTTAAAGTCCACATTGGTATGTTGCTTTTAGAAAGAAAACAAAAGGATGTGGTATGAAAATTTTATTTACTGATTAAGAACTCAGCTGTAAAGCCTAGGGAGTGGGAAAACTAATTTGTCAAATTATACCCTCAGAGTTCAACAATGAACTAGATGTCTCCCAGGTTTTTATGTAACAGAAGGCACCTGTGTTTTGTCTTAATGTGGCTAAGCCTTCAGAACTGCAGTGGAATCACACCCAGAAATGCTAAATTGTAATTCCCAGTAACCACCTTCAATGAATATTTGAAAGAATATCTCCAAATAACAGGCCATTTGAATTAAGAAAAGTATATTCTTTTACTGAATTCATTTGTAATTCTTTCCTTTTACTGTCCTCTTGAAAGTTCTACTTCATGTTTTTGGTTTTTGACTGTTTTACTCAGAAACATGGTCTAATGTCAAGTGAGATAGGAAATGTAATTATCGTTTTCTGAATTATGCTAACAATTTTGCTTTGTTATGTTTTTTCCGCCTTACCAAGAATGGTCAGTACTACAGATCAAATATTTGTGACTTGGATCATGACGTACATAGAAAATTTCATGTACTATTATGTCTCAATCTTTAGTTATATCCTGGCATATTTTAATCACTGAGATACTAGAATGTCATAATGTAATTGGATGTCAGACTTAGGTTTGGAAATGAAACATATTGGTAGATTGTGGCTGATAAATACTTTACTGACCCAACTTATTATTCCATGTCTAGTTATGCTGTGTGTATGTGGTCAGATAGACCCTTGGTAGACAAATCCGAAATGGCACATGCATCTATCTGCACAGCTATCTTTCCACCCATCAACTTATTGACTGGAAAGTATATGCTTCTTTGGTCTAAGTGATTTTTTTTTTATTGTTTGCTTATAACTCCTAATCATAAACTGTTCATGAACAACCTCTTATCTGTGTGACAACAACGTAATACCATCGCAGCCTGAAATAGCTGCTATCCTTTCATTCTTGAAATTGAGATTTCTGAAAATACAGTAACTTACCCAAACTCACATATGTAACAGCTCTGAAGGACTAAGAATCTTACTGAGTTCAATCTGAAATTCAAACACATTATACATTTTCTAGTAGTTAATGAGTGTCTCTTAAAGGACACATTGCTCCTTAAACATGAACATGTTATGACTGTATTCCCATTTCCATACATTTATACTCAAATGTAGGCTTGGATCACTTGGCCAATTTCTTCATATCTTGCTATTCATGGACTAATATTTAAAAGACTTAAGAACTGATATGGCACTAACCAATCAGAATGGTTGCATAGTCTGCAGTAGTCCCTGAGGCCCATATTTTGCCAGGTTATCTTATAGGTATTAGATCATGAATATGTGTCTGGAATCCCAGTTTGTGGAGCTAAGGCAACTAGGACAGCAGTTCTTTACAGAGTGGTGTGAAAGGATTTTAATTATCAGTATGGTCTTTCCAATGTATCATGACCGAACTTCAGCACAGTAAGTTGTCCATCAGCTAAAGATAACTGTCATAACTTCCACATTCCTTAGGGCTGTCTCTTGTTGCTATTTTTGAATGTAGTACCTAATAACAAAATGATCACTAATAAGTGAGTGAACATGCTCTTGAGCTTTTGTGGGATATCAGGCTGCATGCATCAGGAGCATTCTTTTCCATCAACCCTCCATGGGGTTCTCTATGAATTCTTTACAGTCAAGGGCTGTATCATATGTGTTTTTCTCCCCGTTTCGTAATACATTACTTGGCACAGCACAGGTACTTAACATTTATGGAACAAATGAAAGCACTGAACCCCAGTAATAAGAGAGTAATCATGAGGCAATTTTTTTAAATCCCATCCCCCAAATCCTGCCAAAATCACTAACCTGGCTATATGATTATCTATTATTTAACAGACAAAAAATAGTGCCAATAGTCCTCATTGTACTCATTATGAGACAAAATGACAAATGTTTGAATCAGATTTGCAGGTTAAGAAATATAGAAACAAATTCACTTAATTGTTCCCTATTCTAGTTTGCTTCTCGGTTGCTAGGATAAAATACTGTCCAAAAACAACTTGAGCTGGAAAGGATTTATTTAACTTACAGGTTGCAGTCCATCACTGAGAGAAGACAAAGCAGGTACCTGGAGACAGGAACTGAAGCAGAGACTTTGAAGGAACACTGCTCCATGGCTCACTCCCTCTGGCTTGCTCAACTACATTTCTTACACTGTCTAACCCCACATGGTCAAGGATGGAACCAGCAAAGTGGGCTGGGTCCTCTTATATCAACTAACAATCAATAAAATGCCCCGCATATATGGCCACAGGCCAATCAGATGAAGGAAATTCTTCGTTTGAGGTTCTCTTCCCAGGTGTGTCTAGCTTTGTGTCAAGTTGACAGATGTAGCTAACTATGGCATTGTGTGTTAGGACTGAACAAAGGGCTATGCACACACATGCAAGGTAAACACCCTATCACAGGAAATTGTCAATTCTGCTTTCTAGAATGCTTTTGAAATTTAACCATAGTCAGACTGTCAAGTCTGTGTGATTGCTTCTAATTCTGTGTTGTACCAATTCGTTATATTATGCCAGGATAAATACAACAAACTGGGTTATTTCTACAGTCTTGAGCTTGTGGCCCATATGTTGAGCTACAAAATAGAATTTAAATGCAATTGTGTGTCTCTTTCAACTTCAACATTTTTGTCATAAGAATTAGCTCAACTTTATACCTTGATGAAAATGTGGGCAGATCTCATGACTTTCTTGCTCATATCTAGGTCTCACTCTCTCTAAAGTCTGTTTAGTTGCAAAAATAATCTCAGTTCACAAAATAGAATGCTGGTCTGTAGCACGTTAAACTCAAGGGTTTGAGATGGAAAATAAAATCTCATCTGTTTCCCATGCTGAACTACTGCATTGTTAGGGGCACGGTCTTCACCACTTTTATTACTTCCCCCACAACTCTGTTGTCCATAATGCATTTCCCTCAGTTTGCCACTTTCTGCTTGTCCTGTTCTCACATTCCCTGATGGAATAGCCACATCCTCTTAGATGTTCCTTTTTGATAGGACTGAAATATGGGCACTAGATCATTCTGCTAGAGAGAGGGCTTTTGTGTTTAAAATTTTAAAGGAGGGAGAAGCATTTGTCATCTAAGCTATGACAATGTGCCAAAACAAGAGATGAGGTCTGCTCAGGTGATGCAGAGTGATTTTTAAGTAGGATTAGCTGTGATGATCAGTCTGGGAGCCAGGCGTCTAAAACCCTAGTCGTGGAGCTTGGTTGAAATGCTGTCTTCTTCTTCAGTCAGATAATAGTGGAGGGTTGTTGACATTCAACAGCATGCCTATAAGGAAAAAGGTGAAAATGAAGAGGTATGGGAATAGAATCCATGTGTAGATGGCCAGTATTTAAAGGGTCCCATGCATTGAGTGTCCATGGTTACTTATAGTCTTTATCATAATCCTTTATGATACAAATTATTTTGTTTGTCATTGAAGGTACTGAATATACATAGCACTAGCAGTAAATATGATAAATAGCCACATATCTGGCACTTAGCATTAGCAACTATTAGTTTATTAATAAGTTCCTTTTTTAAAATGATAAGTGAGGCATAGTGACATATTTTACCCAACATTATGTGGCTACTGTGCACCTCAGAGCCATCTGACAACAAAGCCTGTGTTCTTTCTACTGGATTTTGATTATTTCATATAAACCATTTATATTTTTAACTTTCTGTTTTGTTTTGTAACAGAGTCCCACTTTGTAGTCCAAACTTTCCTCAAATTCATGGCAATTCTCCTGCCTCAGCCTCCCATGTGGTAGAATTACAGGAAGGAACAACCAGAAAGCACTAACAGTTTTGCTTTTAAAAAACCTGTTTGGCTCTTTGAGCAATTACCTATAACATTGGAAAGCCAACCAGTTGTAACTGGTTTATCTTCTCATCTTTCTTGCCACTTAGCATGTCATTTGCTGTAGGTCTTCCATATCAGATTTCATTGTGAACGGCACTTCCTCTCTTGCAAAATCTTTATTCTTTAATTTTCTTATTTATTGAGAAATTCTTCACTGATATTTTTGTAGCTTACCAACTTTTTGCCTAGGGTGCCATTGCTCCCAGGGATATTTTGTACATGAACTTGCCACATCTTGATTAAATACTCATTTGGACTCTGACAAATGTGGGCAATCTGAAGCACTGGCTTGCTCAGAGAGAAATCTGACCAACCAGCAAGAATGTAAAAATCTTGCTTTCTAAACTGATGTTTAAAAATATACAAAATAAAGGCAGGCATAGTGTTGCATACCATTATTCCCAGCACTTAGAAGGCTGAGACAGGCAGATCTCCTTGAGTTCAAGGCCAGACTGATCTACATAGTGAGTTCCAGACCAGTTGCGGCTACAGGGAGCCCCTGTTTCAAAAAGACCAAAAACAATATCCAAAAATCTGTAACATTTTTCTGTAATCTGTGGTGCTGACATGGTAGTTTTATACTATTTGGCTTTCAAGATATATGGAAATTTCTTAGTTTATTCCTATATATTCAGCACAAATAAGAAAGTATATGGTGCAATGCCTGTAATATTTTCAGTTTGATTTGCTTTAACAATAGTCTCCTTATGACTTCATTTACACTGTTCATTTAATAGGATTCACCAGCAGTCCTCCTCAGGTAATTAGTTGTCTTATTTATATCTTAACACCTTCAGTGGCTACATCTCATTTAATTTGCTCCTCTTTAAAATTATTGTAACTCTTTGAGTTTCAGCCCTAGAAACAGATTAGAATCACTTGCAGAACTTTAAAAAAGCACCGATGCCTAGGTACCATCCCAGACCAATTAAATATGACTCTGAGAGGTGGAATCCTGAGAACCAAGATGGTAATCCCTAACCTGTGACCAGGGTCTCTTGGAACCCTGCTCACTGTGAGGTGGAAGCAATAAATAAAAACAATAGTTTAATGCTTTACCAAACCACTCAGACTCAATCAGACAAAAATCCAGTACAGAAATGTAAAAATGACCTATTGGCAGCTGATCACTGCTTGGTGAGGCAGAGTTGTCTTCTTTAAGGCAGTGTTGCTAGAAAGGCTAAACAGACTTCAGTGGATGAACTCACACCGAGGGACATCTAGGTACACAAACTTGACTCTATAGGCCTTGACATATATGACACAATGCAGAAATCCTGTGGCCAGGCTATGAGGGGTTCACATATAGGAGGGGCCGCAAATACAACTGACATGTATTATATGAAATGCACCAAAATTTAATAAAAATATACCTTGCAAAAAAAATACTGTTTTAATGGCCTAGAAGCAGTATACAAGACCTATCCATTCAAGCTTGTTAAAGCAGTAAGTAGCTGACAGGTCAGGTAAGAATCCCCCAATTAAGTGAAAGAGAAGAATGAGTGGAAACAGGAAGTTTAAAAAGAAATATGAACCTACCAAAGACTTAGGCCATCAAGTCTACTCTTAGAGAATACACGATGCCACTATAAATTCTATCATAGGACCAAGGAGTGCCACGCAACCTCTCTTATATTTATAGTCTTATTTGGGAAGCTATAATTTTTTTTTTAGTTCTCTGTTTTGATTTCATTTGTCTAATTGTTACTATTTTGTATCATTACCAGAGTTCTAGATATTTGAAGATTTATTCTTTCATAGTACATATAACTAAATTTAGGAAATGTTTGTTTTATATGTATCTGATTATTTTAATAGAATCACTATGCTCGGGATGTTTTGTGTGTTTGTTTCCTTGTTGTAATTAAGTAGTTGTGTTTAATTATACTTCAGGGAAAAACAAAATTCTCTTAATAGTCTTGGTTTTGCATTTTCTTGATTCTCTTTGTCTTTTGTAGTTTGTTTCTAATTTGGTACACAAATAGTGACTATAGTTCAGAGTGGCTACTGCAAAAAAATAATATTTGAATTTCAAGTTACCCTGTTTTTTATAATCATATGTTAAAAGTATATAAGTTAAAATTGTCACAACTGAGACCAAGTGGAGAATGCAAGCTGCTTTATACAGAGGAGATCACATATAAATGGACTGGAGGAAGTTATTTAGCAGAATATATTGACTGGATCCAATCTCTAGTCTACCAACTACTCCTATACCTGTATGGATTCTCTCCTTTTTATTTATTATTTATTTTTACTTTATGTGTATGAATGTATTGCCTGCATGTATGTAAGTGCACCAGTGTTGTGCAATGCTCTTCAGAGGTCAAAAGAGGGTGTTAGATCCCCTGGAACTGTAGTGACATACAGTTAGTCACAATG
The DNA here is from genome assembly GCA_035773235.1 of Eospalax fontanierii. Taxonomy (NCBI): domain Eukaryota; kingdom Metazoa; phylum Chordata; class Mammalia; order Rodentia; family Spalacidae; genus Eospalax; species Eospalax fontanierii. The sequence goes on from CM069525.1 coordinate 84,924,388, forward strand.
TGGGTACTGTGAACCCAGGTGTTCTGCAAGAGTAGTCAGTGCTCTTAACCACTGAGCCATCTCTCCAGCCAGGATTCTCTCCTTTCTTATACTGAGTAGATTCAGTTTCTAAATGTCATATAAAAAGCCCTGTTGTCTATACTGAACTTAAATACTAGGCAGCCCCTTGACTTTCAGCCATAAATTGTTTGGTTATGGCCAGCTTGCCTCTTTTTTTTTTTCCAATGTCCAATGTCTGACTATATAGGTAAGAATAATATGGTTTTTTTTAAATTAGGGACAAAAATAATTTAGAAATATTCTAGCCTATGAATCTTAATTTAGGGATGAATAAACTGAGCCCGAGAAAGATGTGACATACCAGAATTGAATACCATATTTTGTAACATGTTTGTTTGAATACAAAAATGGGAATTCTTTATATAAAGCATTGCAAAGTTTTTAAGAAATTATATTTTCCTTTGAGATATTCAATTTGTATTTGTGCACATTATTAGTTACAAGAGTCAAATTAGTTTTTCTTATTTTATTTCACATAATTACAGAAATGTCAAACAAACACAATAAAAAAATCATAATGCTTAGTGTAACAATTTAAATTTATCATACTCTATTGAACCTTGGAACTGTTTGTTATACACTGCCATCGTTAGATTGTTTCTTCTAGGATATTTGTAGGTCATACAATTGCCTTGTAAAATTAAAATTATTTTTTTTATAATTTAGAGCATTTCCAACTAATGTTTATAGAGTTCCAAGTATATGACATTAGATTTATATTTTATTTATTCCAGTAATGTAGTTGGTCTTGCCTTTGGATATGAAACATTTCATCTACTTTTGTAATTTCCTTCTCTTCCTTCTCTTCTCATTTCCCTTGGCTGTCTTCACTAATCTCATAAGTTCAATCATTCTTTCAACCCAAAGGAATAATATATCCCTAATTTCTTCATTCTCCACACACCAGACCATTTAACCTTTTAATCATCAGCTGTGTGAAAATACATACACACACATACACACCTCACATATATCCACCCCCCCCAAAAAATCAGTATTTTAATAATAAAAGCATTCCATTTCCTTAAATCCCATGTATTTGAATGTTAACCCCATGCTTTTTAGTTATGTAGATTCACTCACTGGTGTTTTTTTAATACTTCTTTCTGTTGCAGTAGCCCACAATAATTACTATAATGATGATCATTTTTTAACCATTTGTTTAGCACTTACCATATGTTAGGCCTTGAAATTTTCAGCCTCAGAACAATTCTATTAATTACGTTTACTTTGATCTTCCTTTTCCAATTGGATCACTAGATGTACAGGGAAATTAGGTAGCTTACTGAAGTCAAAAGACAGTAAATATAAGAGATAGGATTCAAATCTACCTAGTTCAGCTCTACAATAGAGACTCTATCACTGAATTTAATTACTTCTTAAATTGAGGTGTGCTATAATTTTTATTTCTATAATGTATGTATTTCCAAATTGTCACCTTATCCTTGGATAAGCTCTCATTAGTTCTTAATGGATATACTCAAGGTCATTTTCCCAAACTGTTTCCCTCCAATCCATTTTTGTACTGTCCTGAGATAACTCTTCCAAAAGCATGACTAGGTACATTAGGCTGTCCCTTGACAAACATAAATAAATAAATAAAAATAAAATGGAATATCTTCAGGGGCTGGAGAGATGGCTCAGCAGTCAAGAGCTCTGGCTGCTCTTGCAGAAAACCAAGGTTCAAATTCCAGCACCCACATGATTGCTAACAGTTGTCTGTAACTCTAGTTCCAGTGAATCTGACATCCTCTTCTGTTCTCTGAGGGCATTGCATGACATGAATGTACTCAGATACATTCAGGCATAATATTCATAGAGATAAAATAATTTTTTTAAAAAAACAGAAAGAAAAATTTAAAAAATGGAATCTCCCCAAACTCATTAGACCTGTGTTGGATTTTTCCCTATTAACTCCCACTTATCCTTTGCTCTAAGCAAATTTAATTCCATCTAAAAACACCTTTGTCATTATATATTTATTTAGCTATGCCTGAAATTGTTAGTTTTATGTTGTTATTTATGTGAAACATTTAAAATTATAATATCTATACAAAGTATAATTCAAATGATAATATATTATTAAAATATAAAATTTATAAAATTAAAATATACGTAATCCACATTGTTCATTGCTCTATATACATATATAATTGGAACAAATAATTGCTACCATGTTTGTATATTACTTCCTTTCCTTCTGAGAGCGTTAAAGGTCTTTCACGTATAACCACGTTGTTAATATATTCTGAAAATATTTAAAGTGTCATTTGCATGATTATGATATTACACTACAATTTCTCAGTGTGTTGCTTGAAAATATTAGGAATATTGTTTTCTTTCTGAAATGAAAAAGGTCTTCCAGTAAAGAGTTCCTGCTTTTAAGATCAGCGTTTTGAGGTGTCTTCCCAGAGTCTCTTCCCTGGTTTCTCCTTTTGCCAAGGACGTGAATTTGTATCGTAGCTAGTTATAATTATAGTTCCTGGATACACAGGCTGTAGAACTTATTTTTTTCTTTGTATAAAACTAACTGGCTCATACAGGAATGAGACTCATGACCTTGGCCTCATTAGCACCATGAGCTAACCAATTCTGACATATAGAAATTACAGAAGCAACAAATAATAAGAGGAAACAGAACTGGAAGATGGCCTATTGGGAAATAATTTTCATAAAGAGCATATCAGAAATGTGACCTGCATTTAGCAGCTTATATAAAATTCTTGATCATGGAGTTGCTTCATTTTAAAGGTGAAAAACAATATAGTAATAACAGTAGAGACTGAAATCAGGGACATAACCCTGACATATGATTTTATTTCTTATATAATGTAGACTTACATACAAAAAGGTTTCTAACCATCTGGCAGTAATATGGTTTTGTCAGTTTTCCTGTAGAATTTTATTCATGAAAATACGTTGGTGGTCAAAGTGAGATAGTAAGTGAAAGTGTCCTGTACAATTCCCCAAACAGCTCTGCCAGCTCTTTCAGTATACTGATTTTTTTTTCTTTCTTTCTCTGTGTTGACCTAAAGCAGAGAATAAGGGAAAATTGCTACAGTTTGAGTGGTTTGGATAATTCCATGGGTACTAAAGATTACCATTGGCATGACTTTTCCCCACAAGATAAGATTTCTAATTAATACTGGTTTGTCTCTACCTTCCAAAATGTAGTATGGAATTTAATGGAGATTTTATTATGAACACGAAGACCTAGTCCTCATTCCTAATTCTCCTTTACATTTCCCAAGTTTAGGAAAATCCTTTAGTTTGAATACATGGTGAATGGTTTATAAAGGAATTTAGGTTTTTATTTCTTGAGATAGCACAAGATGAACACAGGGATTGAGCATGATTTCCGGAATAATTAATACTATACTTAGTAATAACATGTAACAGTCAAGAGAATCTTATTATACTGGTTTTATTACTGTGAAAGTGAATCTACCTTTTGCTATATATAACAGGGATCTAACTCAATGTGAAATTGTATTATTAAAAGAAAATGAAGTTTAAATGATAATATTTGGGAAAACAAGTTTTCAAATCTTATTTGAATTCTTACAAGTGTAGAATTCTGTCATTAGCTCAGCAGAATTATTATCAAATCATTTATCAAATTATCAGTTTGATGTTCACTGCTGTTTTAACATTTACTCTTAAGATACTGTCAGATGTTCTCTTACTTCTGTCAGTGTGTCTGTATAACACAAATTAGGACGGAAAATCCTTGACTGGCCTTCTTCCTGTAACAATGTGCCACATTTTTGAGGCAGAATAAAATACAAGTAGGGCTATTAATTGTAATAGACTTAAAAATAAACTAGCCTAATTGATCTTTGATTTCCTCACATCTTAGGCAACTAGGAAATTATCGCTAAAGAAATAATAATAATAGAAACTAGCTCTAAGACTAAGATAAAATATACAAACTCCAGTATCCCATGGGCCACATTATGCTCTATAAATAATGATAATTGTTATCATCATCAATAAGGCCTTCATTAGGCTATAGGTCTTGAGTTATTAATAGTATTAATAGTAGTAATGTTAAAATTAGTACCACTAATAGTATTCTTTTCAGAGGGCAAAGTAGATGCCGGAAAACATAACAAGTCAGTCTCAAATATGATGGAGTTACCCAAAGAGGGTTATTGACAACCCAAAGAGCTAAGGTAATTCATTTTGGAGAGTTTTGGTAGACTATACTGCAAAGAGCAGGGCAGGATGGCACAGGACTGTAATCCTAACTACTTACTAGGCTGGGGTAGCAGGACAGAGATTCTTAAGCAAGCATGCTACAATTTAGTGAGATTTCTCTGTAATGTTAAGATTTAAAAATGTGCCATGGGTGTAAATCAGTGAAAGAGTACTTATCTAGCATGAACAGGGCTGTAGGTTCACTCTACAATACCAGAAGAAAAGTACTGCAAGGAAAAATATAACATATTACGTAACTTGAAAATAATTTTGTATGAATTCACCAACAGAAAAAAATACAAAAGGAAAACTTAAATCATAGACTGAGTTCTAGGGAGTTTAGACATCACTGAGTATAACATGATTTTTAAGGTACCATGGTTTTGTTAGTGGTATAACAAGATCTAGAATCTCAGACTTTGGATACAAAAGTAATCCAGTCCTGTCTCCATTTTAATGATCTAACAGCTGAGTTCAGGAATGATATTGCAAAGGATATATCAAATATAATTCAACAGCAAAATATCTGTATCAATTAGCCAATGAAGGGTTTTTCATATGTACAAGGTAATGTGCCTGTATTCACCACAGTAAAATTTAAATTTAAATTCAGATCTTTCATAAGGTCTTAATCCATACATAATCCCACTTATAGATCAATTTATCCCATGAGTCATTCACTTAAAGATATACAAAATCAAATGTCAATACTAATTGTAGTCTAAATGAAAAAGCCATGGCAATTTTGTTTTCAAATATGATTTGATAGTGCTTGAGAGATAACTCAGCAGTTAAGAGCACTGGCTGCTCATACAGAGAACCTGAATTTGATTCCCAGCACCCACATGGCAGCTAAAAATCATCCATAATTCCAGTTCCTTCAGTTCCTCCAGTTCCAGGGGAATTTGATGTCCTCTTCTAACTTCCCCAGGCATTGCATGACTGCCATACATTTACATGTATGCAAACAATATACTGCTACATATAAAATAAAAACAGTAAATAAAATATTTTAATTAAATTAAAATAATTAAAATGATTTTAAAATTGTTTATTCCATTTTTTCCTTTAGAACAATAGACTCTTGAAAGCTATATTTAGTCATATACCAGAAAACATTATTATAGAAATAAATGATGTAACAAGAATTCTGTTGCCACTTCTGTGCTTCAGGACTGAAGTAGAATTAATGTTAAATAGGTTACTTTGCAATTCTGTTCTATTTGCAAAGATATCATATTTTATATTGCTACAGAAGTGCATGTGAGCTTGTTTGGAGAGTTATGACACCTAAAGTGTTTATAGACTTCCCTGTAGCAATTCAGGGAATAAGTTGTGCATGGTACTTTTTGTGGCTCTCTAGATAGTGTGGATAGTATTAGTGCTTCTTAGAATAATTATTGGTGAGGAAACTCTAGACTAATAAATGTATCAATAGGAAATTACTCATTTAACTTTGATAACAGACATTGATTGATAATGAGCAGAAGTTAAAGGATTGGAAAGCCATCTTTATTCCTTTGTCTATTTGGCAAATGGTCACTCTCCAGATCATTAATACTGGTATTTCTGTTATCTCTTGTTATTTGAATTTTTGAAAAGAAGAGCTGCCAAGCAAGTAATAGAGATTTAGAAATATGAATCCTTTTAAGTCCTAGAAAATTCATTTTTTTTTCTGATTCTATTTCAAGAATAAAGATACCAAGTCTCAGATCTTTTCTCACTGAAATAAAAACATGCATAATATTATTTCATATTTTTTACTAGAATGTCCATTCTAGTTGTAGAATATGTAATTATAATAGTTGTATCATACGTGGTTATAAAGAGAATAATTCAGTGGAATTTCACATTTTTTATCAGGACATAATTTTTGCACTCTACCATGTGCAAAATTACTTCATCTATTAGTAACTGCTAATAAACTAACTTTTTAAAAACCAGTCAAGTTACACAGTTCTATATTTACTGATAATGTGACAATTGTGAAACTTTCAGTAATTGGATAAGTAGCTTTTGCATATTTCTCATATATATATTTGATACTATTGTACTGTTTAGACTAGTACAATATATAACTGGCTTTCCGCTTCTGTGGTTTGGGTTCTGCACTCATAGATTCAACTAACTTCAGACAAAACAATATTTAGGAAAAAAATTGTGTCTATACTGAGTATATACAACTTTGTTCCCTTTGTCACTATTCGTTAAGCAAGAGCATATTATAGCATTTACTTAGTATTATTTACATTGCATATCATGAATAATGTAGAGATGATTTAAAGTATGCAGGAGGATGCCTGTAGATTATAGTCAAATGTTCCACCATTTTATAAAAGAAAATTAAAAATCTGGATATCTTGGTATCACTGAGCGCATCTTAGAAGGAATTCTCCTCAGACACTGAGAGGACTATAGACACTACTGCAAACCATTTATGTCCTCCGCAAAGATATTACACATTTAAAATATTTTATTTATTATTTTACGTGTATAAGTGTAATACCTGCATGTATGGAACTGCACTAATGTAGTGCACTGCCTGTAGAGGTCAGAAGAGGGTGTCAGATTTCCTGGAACTGGAGTTATGGATGGATGTTAGCCCCCATGTGGCTGCTAGGAAACAAACCTGGGTCCTCTACAAGAGCAGACAGTGCTGTTTACTGCTGAGCCATTTCTTCAGCCCTAAGTCATACATTTAAATTAATTTTATTACATAAGATACATTATGTGCAAAGGTTTATAATATATGGTCTTAAGCTATACATAGTACTTTAAATTATATATGTTATAAAAGCATTCATAACATCAAAAAGTAAAGTATTCCAAATGGCTTGCTGAAATACATGAAAGACCATGAGATTGTTCTTAATTTGTTTCCCATGTCGAAATCATTTATAAATGTATAAGTTTCAAAAAATAAGCAGAAACTATTTTACCAAAATAAAAGTATTTTAAAGTTTTTGTTGGGATATTAAATCTTAAACAAAATTTCCAATCCAAGGATTTTTAACCTTAAGAATGATGAAATAGAGAGGAAGTATGCCCCACATTTTTGACCATGAATTTCTTGTCCTCAATATTGTGACAACTGTTTTACATTTTTGCTCTGGCTCTTTATTTCATGGTTATCATCTCCTTAAGTAGCATTGATTAGCTCACCTTGTTTGTTAAGCTGAATAGAGCTCAGCAGAAATCCACAAACATATATTCCCCAGCCGACATGCTGATGATTATTAAAAGCTTTATAAACAATCACTTTAATCATCCTCTGTAGAATCCATGAAGCAAGCTAGGAAAAACAAAATCTCCAACATATCCCAAAGATGCCATTTGAATTTTGGTGTCCCCACCCCCTGAAAAACCAGCTATTAAAAATTATTCTGAATCCAAATATGGTAACCAACTCCTTTAATTTCAGCACTCCGGAGGCAGAGGCAGGTGGATCTCTGTGAGATGAAGGCCAGTCTGGTCTACATAAAGAGGTCTAAGCTAGCTGGTGCTACAAGGAGACTCTGTCTTAAAACAACAAAAACAAAAACAAAAATGGTTCTGCAGGCCGGGCATGTGGTTCAGTGGCAGAGAGCTTGCCTGAATACTTGAGGCCCTGGTTCCATCCCAAGCACTACAAAAGAAAAAAAGAAAGATTTCCAGTAGGCTCTGGTGGTGCTCATCTGTAATCTCAGCACTTTAGAAACTGAAGCATAAGGATCACAGATTCAAGACAGGCTTGGTCTATCTATATGCTGAGACTATCAGAATGTATAATGATTGAGTGAGTGAATGAATGATTAATTTTGAGATGTCCCATATATATTGTGTAACCAAATGATAGATGAAAATTTATGTAGTTACGTTCAAGTTTGGTTTTGTTTTTTTCTCACTCTCAATACTTTTCATTTTTAGTTTTCTGTATCACCTGTTATTTTTACTGTGTATACATAAAAGGTCTGTGTTCTTTCTGGTTTCAGTGGTGAGTATATTATGTCATTCATTAAAGAGGAATAATTTAGACTAGCATCCAGCGGATTATGGTCTTTTTCTGAACTGTTTGTACTTTCCAAGTCCATCTCAACACTGAAACACTAGATTATCTGCTTTTGCTACTAACAGGAGACAAAGTAGATGTACTGTACTATTCAGAAAATATTTTATACCAGTCTGATAAATTTACATTTTCAAGAAAAAAAAAGGTTATGATAGCTTACCTTTTTGAGAAATTATGTTAAACTATACATGGGAGGTATGATTTATTTATTGAGTTTAATGCTTTCTCCAAAACTGTTTTCTGTGTAGTGTTCCATGGAATGTTAAAATAACTTTTAAAAAGAAAAAAGAAAGGTATAGTAATCAGAGGACTATCTGTAGCAAGTAAATTGTGTGTATACTGGGTTAAATAAAGACACAAAGTTCCATTTGTTGCAGAATGTCTTATGACTTTTTTAATGTGCTACTTTTATTGCAAATCTCCAAGAAAAGCTAGATTATAAAACCTAAGTTGTTTAACATATGGAATATGTGTGTGATAATTAACATCTCTTGTATTGCAAATATTTTGGATAATACTGCTTCAGCTAGATATTTATTTATTTATTCGTTTATTTATTTATTTATATGTTTCTCTGAGACAGGGTGTTGGTATATAGCCCTGACTTTCCTAGAACTCACTCTGTAGACCTTAATTGCAGAGATTCTTTTGCCTCTGCCTCCTGAGTGCTGGGACTATGGGTATCTGCCACCATGTCAACTCTAAGCAGTATGTTCTTATCTGTTGAAATCATGGGTGAAATGGGCACTAGAAAAAATTGTGCAAACGCTATTTGTAAACCGTATTAAAAAAGCTTCCTGATTCTAGGAAATCCCCATTGAAATGTTCAAGGGAAAATAGGCCAAATGCAATTACTTTAAAAGTTACTTTGGCAGTATCCTTAAGAAAGGATAGGATAGATTTAGTTGCTATATAAATGAACAGTATGAAGTATATTATACCAAGGATTCTGAAATAGTATGAGATTCTGCATGAATGCTAACTTGGTTTCTGTTGATTAGTAAAAAATTTATTGCTTTCAGATCAGTTGCACCAATGGGCAATAAACTCTTGTCAGTTTGTAAAAATATTGCTTGCTATATAAGTTATAGAATATAGTCTAAAGGTTTTTAATTACAGAATTAGATGATAAGGAAGTCGCTAAACTTGGATACTTTTAGGAGCACTGTTAAGGTAGAACTGCAGTGAGGCTGTAATCATGGAAGAACCTCGATTTACAACATAACTGTGAACCACTACTGCAAAGGAAATAATATGGAAAATGGCCTGGATCGATACTTTACTAGAAACAGTTGCCCTAGTTTTCTGGTTGCAAAATGAAGTAGCAGAGAATCCCATATGGAAAAGGCACTTGTACATATCTCTGCGATGGTGTTCATCACATGATATTGGATTCCATTTTGATGGGTTTGTTGATAACACAGTTCCTGCTGTCACCCTGATTTGTTTTTATTATAGCTATTTCCTTTTTAATAAAGCATGTTATTGCATATAAACACTGGCAAGAAGTTTATCTTTTCAGAAATTGTGTTCTGTATTTTGCAATAAACATTGCCATGTTATAAAGTGACTGTTTTGCTACAAACAGGGTAGGATTTCTTTATATAGTTAGTTTTATCTTATATGGATTTGTGTTTTGCCTGAATGTATATAGGTGCACCATGCACCATGCAATGTCCTCGGATGCCAGAAGAGGGTGTGAGAACCCTCGTGGAACTGAACTTACAGACAGTTGTTAGCCACCATGTGGGTGCTGGGACCCAAACCAGGTTCTCTACCAGAGCAACCACTGCTCTTAACCATGAGCCATCTCTCTTGTTTTATTAAATGTATTTTGAATTTATAACATACTGCACAATTTCAAGGAGATGTAGGCAATCCAATATACTTGACCCATGCTTTCATAGACAATGAATAAGGAACTGTGTAGCAGTGAGAATGGGACAATATGGGGAAAGACAAGGGTGGAAAGATCCAGTTCACAGTTGTCCAAGAGTCCTGAGAAGAGACTGTCCAAAATCATTAGATACCGTCTACCATAAACTGAACTGAAGTGGCTCTCATGTCCAAGCCAAGGGTAGGAGCACAGAGATTCCAGGCTGTGAATACAGGCAGAATGGAAGGCATCCTGACAGGGAGCTGTTGCTAGTACTGTTCTGCTATTTGTGCTAAATGATGTTTTTCATTTCTGGAGCTACTTTTAACCACCTCATGCCTAAGTGGCTTTTTAAAGTTTCTGTCAAGGCACAGGGGAGAAAAAAAAAAACATGTCTATAAAATAAGTAGAGCACACACAGTTGAATACAAAGGATGAAGGGGAAAAACAGAAGTTACTTTGGTGTAGCTAGTTTATGATATTCTAGAATATATGACAAGGTTCAGAAGCATGACAGCAAACACAAAACATTCCTCACTACTATTATTTCTTCTTCTTCTTCTTCTTCTTCTTCTTCTTCTTCTTCTTCTTCTTCTTCTTCTTTCTCTCTCTCTCTCTCTCTCTCTCTCTCTCTCCATTTTTTAATTAACCAAATCTTTGCCACATTTTAGGAAGTGAGGGCAGAATTACACAGAACAGAATTTGCTATAGCTCCCTTTAACTTCTATGTTGCATCAGCAATCCTAGCTGGTGTCAGGAGAGGGAATGTGGTATAGGGTTTGTAATGGTGGGCCTTCTGTGCCTCCATTGTAAGTTGTCACAACATCTAGCAACATCAGATCTTCTCCTGCAGTCATTCTTCTCCAAACAGAGATTTATTGCCTATTCAGGAAGAAATCTTACAATGTATATACATCTATCCTTATTGGATAGACTAATTATAAACAATATGTATTCTGTATTTCAACATCATTAATACCAAAATATAGAGGCAGTGTCCCATACCTGCAATCATGGGTCCTTCTCCATTTCCCTTGTAGTGTGGTGACTACCCATCTCCCCTGCCACATACATACACATTCTGTTTGCCTTTTATGTGAGTAGTTACAATTTTGCCTTAGTTTCTGGAGAACCACAATCACAAATCCATTTCCCCATGTGTCTTTCTTTCGTATTTATCCACCTTAGCCTCATGGAAGCTGTAGATAAACACTTGCTTTGGAACTTTATCCTCTATCTCAAAGGAACTGGCTTTGAGCTTTATATCGGAAGTAAAGGTGGAGATAAGAAAGTCTTTTTATACCAAAGAGACATTTAAGAGGATGAAAAGTGGGAAAATTGGAAAGTTAAGGAGCAGTGAGTTATTCAATTTAATTGGATTTTGTGGTAGGTCATAAATTGTGAGTGGAATAATGCAATATAAGTTTAAGAATTTTTCACTGAGAACAGGCCTCTCAGGGTCTCAAGTGTCTAAAGAAGTATCTCTTATTATATGTGTAGATAAAATTTGAGAGTAGGACCCCACTGTGAGGGGGTGGGCTTGAGAAAGCCACTGTCTAATAACCAAGATGATCTATTCATGTGAAGCTAAAGTTTTATTACTGTAACGTAGAAAGTTATACTTCACTGTTATACATCCACTGAATTTCTTTGAAAGATACAGAATGTCCAGTGGTTACAAACATTCAGTTAAAAAAATGAATGCAGACTGCAGGATTTCTTCCTGAATTGCAATGATAAGTCTCTGTGTGAAAAAGAGCAACTACATCAGAAGATTAGAAGTTTCCAGATCTGGTGAGAGCTTACAGTGGGAGGACAGCTGGCCTGTGTACCTTGTTCTCCTTCCCCACACTAGCTCTGAAACTTGAAGCAACTCTGCAGAACAAAGGGAGCTGTGCTAAATTCTGCTTTGTGTCATCTATCTGTCTGTCTGTCTATCATCTATCTCTATCTTATCTATACCAAAGAAACAGATAAGGAGCGTCTGTGGAAGAGCTTGGAGTGTTCACTGGCCTTTCAAGTTTATTCTTTTTTGTTTCACTTGGCAAACCAATTCTAGACTTTGAAACAAACCTACCCTTTATCGCTATGGGAAAGCATTTCTGAGATGAGATAGCATGATGAGGTGATTAGAGGAAGATGGTAGTTAAATGTGATTCATAAGCAATGTGTTTTGCCTGAGGCTATTCTAAAGTCATATGAATGTTCTCTTATTTTTTATGTTTACCAAGCTTTTATAGATTTGAGATTCAGTCTGACTAGGACATAATGCAAGCACTCAATGTTTATACTTTATTAGCACATAACATCAGCTGTCAGAAAGCATTATCATAGATCACTAAGGTAGTATGACTATACCTGCTTCAGAGGTTGGTTGTTTCTCGCCTACTTTTAGAGACTTGGATATAGTAATATTTGTGGTTTAAGTAGTATGAAATTTAGATCATATAGATTATACAAACTTAGTCACAACGTCACTACTTTTGATAGTACAAAATGATCAGATCCATCGACGTAGCTCAGTGGGTTAAGGCACTTTTCACCAAGCCTACTGATCTGAGTTGAATTTCTGGGATCCACATGTTCGAAGAAGTGAACAGATGCCCACAAGTTGTCCTCTGACTGCCTTACATGAACATTTGAAATATGCTTCTCATTTGTCTCTTCCTCTCTGTATAGATTGATAAGGTGGAGAGAGATGATAGATGATAGACAGACAGATAGATAGATAGATAGATAGATAGATAGATAGATAGATAGAACCATGTTTTCCACATGCCCCCACATACACAAATGCACAACTACCTAAACACTAATTAGGTGGACAAACATATTCACAATGATAAAAAAAATAATATCATTTAAGTCAAGGTTAGGAAGAAACAGACTGATATAGGCACAATTCATATACCATTCTAATTAAATGAAACAATATTTAATTATTGCTTAACCTAATCTTGACTTACAATCTTGACTCACTTGCAGGTCAGAAGTCTTCCCCCACTGTGGTCATTTAAAGTCTGTGATGTTTGAAGTGACAAAGCTGTTCTGATTCTCAACTCCTACCACTTGGTTTTATTTGCAATACTCCATTTCTCTTTCATTTCTGAAATACAGCCCACAGGTCTCATGTGTCCAAAAGCATCTGCCAGAAGATTATAGCTCAACAGCTTTATCAGTGGCTTGCCTCAGTTTAGCTTTTTAATTAAGATTTTGTTTTTGAATGTATATGAATGTTTGGCCTGCATGTACACAAATTTACTACATGTGTGCAGTGCCCATGGAGGCCAGAAGGTAGTGTTAGAACCACAGAACTTAAGTCATAGATAGTTAGCCACCATTTAGGAGCTGGAAAACAAACCCAGTTCCTTTGGAAGAGAGGCCGAAAGGAACCCAGTTCTTTTTTATTTTTATTTTTTGTAACTTTCATACAATATTTTTATCATATTTAGATCCCCTCCCATATGTGCACCCACCTATTTCTAAAATTTCTGTATACATATATAAAGACCTGCAAGTCAAGTTGGTGTCCCCAAATACCCTTCAGGGTGGGTTCATCCAGTTCAGCCTAGCCAAACTTCTAAGAGCCTCATCCTTAAATGAAACTGAATCTCCACTTCCCAGCAGTCATCAGTTGTCAGCAATTTCTCATTTAATGTTGGGGTTTCTTACCCACTTTCCCAGTCTATGTTGGATATTGTCTGTCTTGAGCTTATGTGGTACTTGTACATGGGGTCAGTATTGCTGTGAGTTCATATGAGTAACTGACCAGCTGTCTAAAAATCTGTTTCCTTGTGATCATACACCTCCTCTTGCTCTTGCACCTCTTCTGCAGTGGTCCTTGAGAGGAGGAAATATGGGGAGGGATATCTAACAATGAAGGTCTTTAGAAGAAGCCATATAGAAACCTACAACTATAGACTGTATATAAAGTACATGTATATGTACTGGCTCCTCAGCTGTGGGCCTGAAGGGTGTGATAGGGCAGAGAGGCTCATCTCATGTATATATAATAAAAAGAGATTAAAAGGAGTTGTCTTGTAACAGGGAAACATTGTCCCCACTATAGGCTTGCAAAGTGAAACCCAATCCCAGGAATGGACTCCTCTTTTGAAGATGTTGTTGAGACATCCCTTAGACCCTCAAACAGTACTGGCTATTGTCTCTGCTCTTGGTTACCCACGATTTCATGGTAGTACCATATTGCTGAAGCCACTACATACAAGAACTGTAGAACAAGTGAGAAAAAATTCAAGATGGTGCTGATTTCAGAATCTCATCTCTACTGGCTAGCTATCATAGTGTTGGAAAGTGCTACGCAAGGTACCTGAACAGAAAATTTAGCATGAACCTTACCCAGCTAGGAATTCTGAGAGCTACATCTACAGCTGTCCTGGAAGATATGTCTACTGAGATATAATAGTTTCACGAATATTATAAGTGTAACCAGCTACTTTCTGCCTTATAGAATAAGGTAGGAACCCAAGGACGGAACCCATAGCTCATATTGATATCAGGCCTAGAAATCTGAAGCTAGACTCCCTAATACAACTACTCTGATAAATAGATATTGTAGTAAATTGATTTCTAATGATGTAGTTATACTTCTCTGAATTCTTACCAAAGAGAATTCTGCCAGAGGCTTTCTCAGCAACTTTTAAAAAATTTCTATGAAGAAAATAATATTCTTATATACTTGTCAGTTCTCAACATTTTCATAAATGGCAGCATTAAATACCAGTTATACAAAGTGGTAGGTATCATCTCCTCCTGTGAAAGGTGTTTGAGTCCATGAGGGATTGGAGCCATTGGGGCGAAGAAATAACTTTAGTGTCCAGGAAAAAGTCTTAAACCTATTTCCCCTCTACCCATTCTGATCTATATAATAAGAAAGTCACTCCGTCATGACCTTACTGAGGAGAAAAGTAAAAGGAAAGTGAAAACTAAAGGTTAGATAGCTATTCTCATTCTAAAAATGCCCTAGAGAATTTAGAAGAAATCCTTACTGTACTGTTTACCAGCCCCCTCTGTGAGGGTAATAGAAGAGAAGGTCAGAAAAATCTATTGGAATAATACAGACTAAAGCTAATAATGGTTTACAACTCTATAGTGTTGGTAGACATGGTAAAACATTCTCAGAAAGCTAGCAGTATTAGATTTAACCATATGAAATTGTCAATATTTGACCACTATTGATCAGTTTAAACTGTAATTTCATTTTATTTTATTTATCATTTTTGTTTTATGTGTATGAATGTATTGGCTACATGTAGGTAGGTGCACTCCTGCTGTGCGGTGCCTGCAGAGATCAGAAGAGGACACTGGATTCCCTGGAACAGGAGTTACAGATGGTTGTTAACCAGCATTTGGCTACTGGGAATCAAACACAAGTCCTCTGCAAGTGCAGCTAGTGCTCTTAACCGCCGGACCATCTCTCTAGCCTCCTAGAGCTGTAATTTCCAAAATTATGTTTCTCAAAGTAAAATGGGTAGAATTTACTAAAAACATAGACTAGATGTGAGAGGAGATTAATCACGAAAATTTTATAAAGGTTCTGACCTAAGCAACTGGTAGGATTAAAGGTGATATTAGTCGAGATCATGGTGAGCCCATGGCTATTAACTAGGCACATTTTGAGGAAACATTTGTTATCCTGAACTTTGTTTTCCTGAACTTTTATTTCAGACAGCTGTTTTGCTGCTGTGTACCATTGGCCACAAGCAGGCACTGGTCAATAACATATGCATATTCCATTTTATATCTGTCCATATTCTGGACAAAAGTAATCAAGATTTCTGCATAGTGCTGATTGATACTTGATTGATATGACTAACTTCCTATGTGAAAACATTATGAAACTTTTATATAATACGGTTTGAAAACATTATTTCAATTTATTTAACATCATGCCATCTCTCAACTTTTATTATCTAAACTCGTTTTATATTCATCTATGACTTCCTGTCACCCTAAGTCAGTTGAGATTGTTTGTCTAGGCTAGCGTATATGCTATTACATACAATTTAGGAAACCTATCCTCTGTTGGTTTGCTTGTTTAGTTTGTTGTTCTTTTCTTTGAGATAGGTTTTAACTCTGTAACCCATGCTAGCCTTGTACTTATGATCCTCCTGCTTCAACCTGTTGTGTCCTGGGATTTCAGGTATGCCTTACCATTCTTGGCTTAAAAGATTAGCTTTATGTTCAGTGATCAAGTAAAAAGAGACCATGAAGTCAGCATAAAGTTAAGATTAATGGATTACAAGATTGTTTTGATGAAGTAATGAAGATGAATACACAGAATACAACACACACAAGCCCAATTTAAACATCATGACATTTCACTTACTTGCATGCTTAGATAGAAATATTACAAATATCCATAAATGAAAGTAAAGAATCTTGTAATATATTTTCTTTGGAAACATTAAACCTTTTATTTTATGTATTTTATATGTATGAGTGTTTTGCCTACACGTATGTAAGTGCACCCATGAATAGTGTTGAGTCAAAATCAAATTAGAAATTAACAAAGCATAATAGCAGTTTGACAAGTGTGCTGATAACATACTTTTAATTGGAGTTGCAGTATTTGTCCATCATATGTTAAACATGAACATCTATCCTTAGGCTATGATTTTGTGGGATTTTTTTGCCTGAATGACACTGTGATTCATATATATTTGGGTGCTTCTGTATTTGGATTTATGAAGGAGGAAATAGAACTGGACTGAAAAGGTGTAAGAGAATTCAAAGGAAAACTTAAATGAGTGAGTCAATTTGTCCAAATTTAGAAACCATAAAAGCTGTTTAGGCTACTATTTTCAAGATAACATGATGTATGAACATAAGTGATGCCCCAGGTTGCTGGAAGGCAGGCTTAGTTTTGTAAATAAAACAAGTATACAAATAGAAGAAATATTACAAACTATGATATGAGGGGAAACACCCCCCCTACACCCATCTATTTTCATTTCTGTCTACGAAGTGTTCAAAATACATTCTACCTCCATTTTCATCTGCTTTAGTAACTTTATAAGACTCTAAAAAGAAATTGTTCGCATGATGTAAAGTTTTTCAAACCCACAGGTTTGATTGAAAGAGCAAGATCATTAGCATAAGAAAATGTGAAATATACCCTTAGAGGATTTTTACCTTATCACCATAAGCTTTCTGCGTACATTGTTCCATAGTATATATCATCAAATGAGACATGTATAGTGTATAACATAGCAGTCACTGATGAAAGACTTCTATTGGATCAAAAGAATAGGTTCTAGTCAATGATTTTTGTATTGTAGATATTATTTTAAAGCATTGAGAAAACTAGTTTCATATATGTATTAAGGTGGTGATCAGTACTTCCTGACATATCTATTTTAGTTTACTCATTTGACTTTTGTTAAATATCTACATCTGACATTCTTTAAAACATTTTTCTATATGTGTTTTGTTTCTGATCTCCATAGAAAGGCATTTTAATTATATTTGATCCTATGGTATCTGTCTTTCTATATAAATTACACACAATGGAAGATCTAGACCAAATTCCAAAATTTTTATCCTTGGTATTGAAATAGCAAACCCCTTAACTTTTGGAGTTGCCAGTGCCTTCTAACTGGTTGCCTCATCAACCTTAAGTAATTTCATTAATTTACCCTAGTCAGCCATAAAAATATTATTGATTCATATACATATCATGAAGACATTGATGTAGAAAAGCATAGATACCCCTTCCTAAACCCTTTCTTTTTCTGTTTTTATTTGTTTCAGACAGAGTATCACGTATCCCACACTGTCCTTGAACTTGCTATGTTAACATAGATGACCCTTGAACTGTTGATCTTCCTGTCTCTACTTCCCAAAGTGCTGGAATTGTAAGAGTCTGCCACCATGCCTGGCCTATTCAATGATGGAGCTCAAGCCCAGGACTTGATGCATCCATCTTGTCACACAATCTAAGTCTTCAGGCCCTTTTCTATTTCTTCATTCCCTTCTGCTCTTCCTCTCCTTACTTTGTCGTCAAATTCACTGATTTACAAAGGAAAAAAAGAGAGAGAATAATACAAAACCAGTATACTTGGGGTAGGGACATGGCAGTTTGATGAAAGGAGATAGATTCTAGTTCATTTTTCTTTCCTATACCCCAAGCCCTATTTAGATAGACTATTTACACATTATGGAAAAAATATGTTTTGACAAGTTGACTAGTTTCCCTCTGGGTTTCCATTTGCCTTGAGCAAAATCTTCAACCATCTTGTATGGATGGGCCAAATGTGTTTATGTATTGGGTTCCATGCCAAATGAAAAAGTTAGATGTGCACTAGCTCCCATAATAGCAACAGCACGAATTGAAACAGAAGGATAATAGAAACCAGTGCAGGGTGTCTAGACAAGATGAGAAAGCAAATTGCTTGGAATATGAATTGCATGATGACTATTGTAATGCTCCTATTATTTTCTGAAAACTCCGAATGGCTTATGTTGAGCGTGAACCAGAAGGATTACTGTGTCCATTTGAGGTGCGACCTGTATAAAATGAACTAAAGCAGGTGAACACTGAAAATGATAAAATGCCATCATTTGTTTTATGGCCCAATCACCATTTTTTCTGATTGCAAAGAAAGTTCTTCAGTCCTGCCCACTGTTTGTTAGTAGTTCTTCTGATTAACTTCTTTAAGCTCAAATAACTTTGTAAGATTGATTTAAAATAAACATTGTACTCCAAGTGCAAGGGCAGTTTCCCATTGCCTCACCTTCTGCCAAGGAAATACAAAACAAAATTCAGACTTGAAACATCATTTTCTTTTCCTCTGTGTGATTGTTCATGATTTTCAGTTGATTATAAGCAGTCACTGTTTTTTGCTTATTATTCCCTGACGATAATTCAAATTAAATGAGTGAGATGTTAAAACTCAAATACTGATTTGAAGGGAAAAATGTTACTATATCATACTGAACTTGATCTTGGAGATATGAACCCTTTTCAAGAGTGTATTTTTGTCTACTAATACCAGGGGAAGTTAATAGAATTTTGAAATATTGCACTTTGCATTTACAAAAGAATGTGATGATGGTACTACTCTTCATATGCGTGAATGTGACTGAAGGGACTAGCAATTATCTACATTGCTTTCCACTTTAAGAACCACTGTATCCTGACCTTGTCTGTGATTGTAATCACTGTAACTTGATTACAGTTTTTAAGATGTCAAACCATCATCACTGTCCTCAATATCACCCCAAATTGGAGAAAGGATAGTAGGAAAACTAAAGAAACATTAAATATAGGTAAAGCTTCTCAGTTGTATCATTAATAAAATCAGAAACATAAAATTTTTTTCTCATAAGAACTCACACGAGAAGAATCTTAAGGAGCACCACTAACACTATTTTTCCCTTGTGAAGCAAAGATCAGAATATTGTAGATCCCTAGAAATAGCTTTTGTTTTAAATCTATAATATTGAGTCTGAATATTTTCCATTTGTCATCTCAAGAATTTTCTTAATCAAAAGGCAGTTTATACAATAAGGAAAAAGATTAATTAAAAAATCAGTCAATACAAAATTTTCTCCTTTCCTCAGCTGTCTTTGATTTTTCAAAACCACATACCATGTCTTTTCCCTGGGGATGTGGAAATTTTAGGATAATCAGTCAAGTTTGAAAACAATGATCATTTCCTCCATTCTGGGTAGAAATGTGTGACTCTTTTATAGGACATCAGAACTTTACATAGTTCTAATGTAAAATTCTCATAATATTGTTTCAAATAAAATTGGTAGCTAGAATGACAGTAGGTGCTAAATAGGGCCTCAGTGAATTTGGGTGTACTAAGAGTAGGCAGAGAACACCATAAGTAAATTTGATAACATTAAATGTGCTCTTTAAAAGTTAATTTTTCTGCCACTAAACCTATTTCAAAAAATCCTACATATTCTTTTTAATAAAATGTTCAAACCATAAATGGTTAAATACTCAAAGGGACTGAATGCCTAAGTATTACCTCTAGATTAATCATCTCTGAATATTTTACAAAGAACTGGAGTTTTCTCCACACAAGATTTTCTGTGCTGAAAGTAGGAACACCCCAGGTGAAGTGCAAGAAATTCATCACCTTCAACATTCTCTCTCAAGTTAATGTTGCCCTGTATGTCTGTAAATCTTTCTGTATAATTTCTTACATTGCAGCTTTATGTAATTTCTTATATTAAAACCGGAGTCAAAAGAATTTTCTTTTGCTTGAATCATATAACGTAGTCAGCATAGGAGGAGTAAAAAGAAATGTATAAAAGTTCTTGTCATTTAAGGCTATATCTTTAATTTCAGATGGTATTAGTAGCAATGTTATTACTAATTCATATAGTATTTATGACTCCACAATGGTTGTCAGTTATCCTTTATGATATCATTTGTTAAATGACTGGATAGCAGCACATTTTCCAAGTGGAACCATTTGAATAGCATTATGCTGCTCTTTAATAGCTAGGGATTTGAAGAGAATGCTAAGGAATTAACCTGAATGGTATTATACACTAGGGAGTTAGGGTTACATTTGCAGTAGTGTGGAAACAAATTTAAGAATACAGTGTGTAGTAGAACTTTATAATATGACTAATTTTAAATATGTCAGATGGCAGGTGTTATATGAACTATGAACATTACTATGTAGTAAAAATATGGAATTTTGCCAGATGCATATGACATAGACATTACTGTTGTTCTTGGTGTAAATCAAAAGTGTATATACTTAAAATAGACTTCTTTTCATTAATTTTTTTTATTTTAAGCAGTTATCATTACAAAAATAAAAGAATATAAGTGAAAATAATTTGTGTATGAGTGCATTCACATTCAGACACATGCATGCATGTTCATGTTCTTTCACATATAATTGTGCTTTAGATGGCCACTTGTCAGAGCTTTAAAATTGCCTACAAATATTTGTTGAAACTCATATAAGAAATTTATTTAATTTTGGCATATCCATATAAATAACATGCTGATTTGTACATTTAAGAGGCTATTTGCATATGCCACAATTTGGAAAGATGCAATTTTATTAAAATTGTTTAGAGTAGCAAATGTTAGATTCAAATTCAAAAGCCCACAGAGATAAAGTTGAAAATTTAATTATAACTAGATTTTAATACATTCATCAAAAAAAGCGTCCCACTGCGTTTAATGAAAATGTATTGTTTATATTTCTCACTTTGGAGACCCATTTAAAAACAATAAAACCATACTTTCAAGATATAAAAAAATAGTCTATATTGTTTGAGAATTGGAACCAGTATTCTCATGAATTTATTCTTATTAAAGTTAATGCATTTTAAAATGTACTTAGAGACCTAATACCATCATCACTCATGGCACAATTCTGTAAATTTAAGCACATGGTTCTTCATGGGAGAGTACAAAGAGAAAATCAGATTTACTTTGTGAGTTAGACTGGAAGCTGAACATAGGATATGGAAGGGGCAACGCCTAAAGGAAACGGAATGAATACAGGGAAGGGCCATATTTTTAATTACTTCCAAAGGGCACTGCTGTATGTTTTATAACTGTTCATTTCTGTTTTTATGAAGCACTAACTCCTAGAAGCACAAAATTACATGTGTGTGCCTGAAGGCATATGGAAAGAAAACACCAGAAACCATAGCTGAGACTTGGACACTGGTTTAATATGTACAGTTTTTGAGAGATCCGGGAGTCCAGTGAAATCTACTGATTGGAACTTATTTCTTAAGAAGAAAACGAAACTCTTAGAAATGAAACCTACTAGATGAGAGGTTTAATTTTCTTATTTTCTTCCTTCTGACCTTAAAAGTAGGTTATGATGCTAAGGAGAATCAGAATTCGATAGGTTTTCTAATCCCAAATGGTAAGCCCTAAACACATGCAGCATCACTAAATGGACTCAACACATTCTGTGTGAGTGTGTGTGTGTGTATAAAACAAAAGAAGAGGACAAGAAATTGAGAGGGGGACGACATGGGAGAAGGGAGAGGTAAGGGTAAAGTGATGTAAATACAGTACTCTTGTGTTGGGGTCCTTCTGCTCGGGGCCAGCCCGAGGGGGACACAGGGTCTCAGCAGAGAAGGGGTGAGAAGCATGGAGTCAGAACACTGACACCGGGAGCTGGGTGGAAGCATGCGGAGGTCGAGCCTCCACAAACTCAGTTTATTTAAGGAAGTGCAAGGGGTTTTATGGGTTTGGTTAGCCAATCGCCCTATGGAGTGGTCCCCAACTGCGGCCAATAGTAATCTGTCCCTGGGTAGATCATCTCGGGGCAGGTTCTTTGCAGAGCCAGGTAGAAGCTGGTGTCATGCCTGGCCAGAGCAGAACCCATGTCCACAGAAGCCATTTCCTTATGCCTCATGGCAGGAAACCATTTCCTTGTTCCTCATGGCAGGTGGCCTGGCTAAGGCCCACACTGCAGTACACCATACACACTTGTTCAAAATTTTCAAGAAAAATAGGTTATTAATAGCAAAAGGTTGATTGCAAGTCTAGCATGTGCTTTAAACTATGGTGTGTCTTTGAGCATTGAAATCCTTTAACATTTATTCTTAGATTTTATTTGGTTGGTTCTTTGTTGCTTTTTTAAAAAAAATCTTTTATGGGTTTTTTGACTCAAGGTGTCCCCGTGGCTAGGATCGCATTTATGATTTTCCTATCTCCTCCTCACCTGTGTTGGGTTACAGAAATGCCAGCCTTTTGAAGTTTCCTTTGCTTCTTAAATAGCATGCTCAGAAATGAGACATCTTGACAGCAGGCTAAACAACACAATTGAACGTAATTCTGAAGTTTGGCTTTCCTGTTTTTTTACACAGTACTTAATGTAATTTGGCTCTACCAATAACTGTGTGTAAGGGAAACACTCTCTAGTGTCTTTAGATGATTCTGCTTTCTATAAAATATGTTAGATAAACAGTGTTTTACTTATCATTCAAAGACTTCAGTGACACACATTTGGGAAACAACTCTCTAATGTTTTTTGTGAATTTTCAGCAGAGGGTGGAATGAGGCTTAGACAAGGAATGCTCTATTTACTTCTATGATATGCTATATGAGAAAATATTTGACATAGTTAAAAGTCATGTGTACCACATAATATGGTCCAGGTGGCAACTATACTGTCCTTTCATATAAAACTCATTTCACTAATAATAAAAACCAATGCATGCCTGCTAGGTCTTTAAAAAGCAAAATAAGAAGAGTAAAATGACAAAACAGTCAACCCCACATTCACAGAGAGTAAAATGAACTAGTCAAATAATACATTTTTGAAACCTTTCTTTTGTAAAATAGAATTTTTTTGGCTTTTATCCCTGCATTTTTCAATGTGGCATCTCAATTTTTATTCTTGTTTGTTCTGTCTAATCTAACAGACATATTATGATACTCTGCACTCAAACACGGAAGTTTGAGAGATCTGAAAGAATCTACATTTAGTGCATTAGACAAAGAGGAAAAGCCCACACAGCTTTATGACTGCATTAATCCCCAACAGAAAATGCTACTGATCAGCTCTTTCTATATCCTCTATTAGGGCAGTGAAAACCTGTGCCAGCTTTATAAGACTGCTGCAAGTTACACTAATAAATAGTTTTCCTTAAACACATATTGTTCACCTTAGAGTTTAAAAAGTCATTCTAGTGGTGCTAAGTGTTATTTGTGTACATGATAGTGGATGCAGAAGTAATGAATAGCCTACCTTCTCCACTACAAGACTGACCTGTGGATGATGGGAATGGAGTATACATTGGTAACTCTGCCTCTTAGAGAGGAGATGCTCCACGTATCATCACAGGATGAAAGAAAATACATGCACGTATCTTTAGTAATACATAATCATCTGGTTAGAATTCTTTTAATGGATATATTGAATATTTGTAGTAGGATATTATTAACTGTAAAATATCCTGGACAGGTTGATGTGCTTAAACTCTTAACCTTTGAGACATAAGAACTAAGTTGGATATAGCCAACTAGGGACAGGCATAGAGCTTTATAGGCTAAATTCTCTGCTTCTGGTTTCCTGCTGCTGCAAACTCCTGCCAACACAAACTGGACTGTGTTACTCTGTATTGTAAGATAAAGTAAACCCTACCTCCCTTAAGCTGCACTTTTGTCAGATTTTGTTCAGAACAATGAGAAAATTAATACAATTGTTAATACTGAGACTACAAAAGACATTATATTAAAAATTCATATTCCAGTTTGGGCAGTAACTGAAATGTCTTAGACAGGAGTAAATCTTGAATTTAGTATCTCTGTGTAATGATACTTTATGTTTTATGTGTGTGGTATTATATTTTGAATTCATACTAAATATGTTTACTATTTCATTTAAATTTTTTATATGTGTGAGTTGTATCACCTGCATGTATGTATGTGCACCCATGTCATGGAGTGCTCACAAAGGTCAGAAGAGTGTGGCAGAGCCCCTAGAACTTGAGTTCCAGACAGGTGTTAACTGATATATGGTGCTGGGAACCAAACCTGGGTTGTCTACAAGAGCAGACAGTGCTTTTAACTGCTGAGCCTTCTCTCCTGACAATATATATATTTGAGACAGGGTCTGGCTAAGTATGCAAGGTTGGCCTGGAACTCAGTAACAATCTTACTGCCTCTATTTCCTAAGTGCTAGAATTAGACATGCACCACCACACCCACCTCCTGTTAAGTATTCCATCATGCATGGTTCTAGGAGGCTTAATTTTAATGTGATGTACTTTAAGGCATTTGCAGTATTGTTTCCATAATGTAGTCAAGGGAATCTTAATAATTATATTCTTTGAAGCTGAAAGTCTTCCCAAATTTAAATATATATATATATATATATATATATATATATATATTCTATAAAATTCTAATAAACAAAATACTCTTTTTAAAAACAAATAGAAAGCAACTACCATCTGCAGAAAATTTCTCATAAAAATCATTGACTGAAGGAACAAAAGCATGTCATTGTATATACCAACCTTTCCTTCTGTGCTATCCACTGAAATGACATTTCAAAGATTCACAGCAGGTAGCATATGGAATACTCCATAAACACTGATTAGATTTAATAATGTTTGTATCACTGTTTGGGAACATGTACAAGGAATGCAACAGCCATATATTATTAGCATCAAAATACCCCAGAAGAAAAGCTAATTAAGGCAAGACTGTTTTAGAAACATAGTAAAATTGCAGCCAGAAATAATCACCTACTCACCTGCCCAGGACTTGGGACTTGCTTTTATGCATGCAAAACAGACTTGATTCCTAGAGCTTAGAGGTGAGTGCTCTGAAAATTCTAATGGGCTGTGACAGTGCCATTTTGGGCCTGTCTAGGACAGCACAAAAACCTAGTCTCAGAAGGACAACACTGCTGCTGGAGGTAAGATCTCAGCCAAGTCCCATCAAAGGAAAGCAACACTGTGGTGTGCAGTTGTGCTGAGCTGTACTCAGTGACTGTACCTGACTGATGAATCTCCTTTGACTTTGCAAATGTGCATGTATTAGGTTGAGCGGAGCCTTCACAAAGATTCCCTCTTGACCTGCCATGGCATTTGATGCACACCTGTCCTGAAGAGCAGTATATGTACTTCTGTTGTTCTTATAGGAGTCATTGGTGTATATTTTCTTGAGCATTCTAGAAGAGGAAAATAGGGACAGATCAGAAATAAACAGGAGGAAGAATAGATTGTAATTTAATAGTGGTTGACGAGCTTGAAAATCTCATTGACAAAAGATCTCCATTGAATATCAAATGAAAATTTGTTACATATTTAGCTCTTCAAATCTGACATGTGCCTTTCTAAATAGCATTTTTCATACCTTTCACTATATCCCATATAATCAATTCCTTCTTAAATCATATAAAAGCAAAGATTTTTTCAAAAGCCATTTTCTTCCCCTATTGTTATTAGTTCAGTACATATGTTTTCTTGTCTTATAATGTTATCAAATAGTGTTTTGGGTCTAGTTTATAATCATATAACTCATTTATTGTTAAAATACTCATGCAGGTGATATAACACACATATAAAATATATTAATTAGCTCTCTGTGCATTCAATTGTTTTGTTTTCTTTAGGTAGCAATCTGAGTCTTAGCTACTTTTGTTTTCTCTAGATGAAGCAGCTCTCACACTCTTCTTTGGTTTGTGCATCTCAGTTTCAATGTCCTTTAGACCAAATGCCATTTTTATTAGAAGAAAGGTTTTACCTTATTTAAATGTTCATATATTTTACTAATTCACTTTCAAATGTTCTTTTTAATATTTATTTCTGTTTTTCAACTTTTATTTGGATTCGAAAGAAAATAATTTATTACCAACCAAGATAATGTTAAAATAGACAAATCATTTATCATTATGTTCATTTAGCCCTATTTTTTTCTGCTTTTGCTTTATTTGGATTTTTAGACTGTAACTAGTAAATAGGATAATAAAAATACAAGTAATTTATTAATAAGCCTTATGACATACACTTGTAATCCTACCACTTCAGAGGCAGCGATGGGATTATCAGGATTTGAAGGTCATCCTGGGCTACATAATGGGTTCAAGGTCAGCCTGGCCTACATGAGACCCTCTTTCAAATAAAGAAGATAATCTGTTTTTAGGGTAAGGATAAATCCAAAGCTGTGAAGATGAAGCAATCATATTAAACATTTCATTCACTTATGCAATATGGTGTCTTTTATGCACAGGTTTCCATCTTCACAGAACTTATTGGGTATGTTTCACCCACACTAGAATCTAACTTTTTTTCTTTTTTTCTGCCATCTGCTATTCAGTTAATGTGTTTGGATGTGTTTTATGTAAAATAACTAACAGTCTAACATTTTGGCACACTTTGTTCTTATGTCTCAACAATGTGTGGGCATTTGTAGATAAAAGATATATTTTTGTTTGTACATAAAAGTAAGTAAAAATCGCTTCCTCTTAACCACCCTGCTAAATCAGAATGCATTCAGAGGATAAAAGAGAACCCACTTCTTGGAGTGGTGGTTCATACCCATATTCCCGGCACTCAGGGAGTTGGGGCATGAGGATTACCATAGGTTCAAGACCAGCCTTGTCTACATAGTGAGTTCTATGCCAGCCTGTGCTACAACATGAGACCCTGTCTCAAAAAGCAAAAACAAAATGAGATAAACAAAGGAACAGGAAGGCGAAGCATATGTTACCAATTTCAATGTTTTGTCTTTTTAATTTTATTATTCCTGTTCCACTCTACCTATACCTAGTTCAGTTGTCCGGGGCTTTTGTTTAAATCTGAATTACCTTAGAGCAGCCAGTGACTGCTTTCAGTATTCTTAGGCAGCAGCATGTGTATACCTGTTTGCACAGTGTAATTCATCAGATAGCGACATCTTTTTCGATTCACAGGACTGAATTTCTATGCCCACTGAACAGCCACTTGTCTTCCTTTACCCAACCTCTAGAAACAACCATCCTATTTTCTATTTCTATGAATTTGACTACTTCAAATACTTCCAAAGGACAGTTGTTTTACAAAGGCATGGAAACCTGGGAAGGGTCCTGGCAGTTTCTCCATTTAATAACAGATTTTCTGTTGTAGCCAGTAGCCCCACCTCCATTTCTGTTCTCAGGGTAACTCTGCATAACACTCACAGACCTTCTCTTGGTATAGTCAAAAAGTAGCTATATATAGTAGGTGTCAGAGTCTATCTGGGTACGTGTACTAGAGTTTATTCTGTGTTCCCTCACTCATAGAAGAAAACACACACACACACACACACACACACAAACTAGTTATATTCTCTGACTTCTAAATACTGTTCCATTTCTTGGCTTTCAAGTTATGATTATTTTTTAATTTATAGAGGGGCTGGAGAGATGTCTCATAAGGTTAATAGTACTCAATACTCTCACAGGGGATCCAAGTTCATTCCCAGAACTCATATCAGTTGTTTCACAACCACTCATAACTCCAGATTCAGGGGATCCACTGCCCTCTTCTGACCTCTGTAGGCCTCTGCACTTCTATGAGTGTGTGTGTGCACACACACAGACACACACACACACAATTTTAAATAATGTATTTTAAAAATAAAAAGCTTATAAAAAACATACTTAGAGTCAAATTGACTTAGAAACTGAGGTGGCATCTTCGTTATTTCTCTTAATAAGTAATTTATACCATGGAGTCTTCCTCATACATTGTTGGTCTGTTTTTAAGATAAGGTCTCACCATGTCACCCAAATTGGCCTTTAGCCCTCAATCCATTTTGCCTGAGTTCTGTCCATCTCCAGTTTTCCACCCACAGTGCTAGTCTGTTAGCTTCCAAGATGCTTTCTCTGTATCCAGTACCTTTCCTTTCTTAAGTACCTTCACACTTGTTCTTAGGTTAGATTCATATCACATTAACTCCTTGTACAGAATCCTTGGAGGATTGACTTCCTACAATAACACATGAAATTCATGATATGCATTTAATTATTTTCCAAGTTTATGCCCCTTGGCATTGCCTTGTATGTCACAACTACTTTATCCCACAATGACGACCGTTGCTTGGTAACTCTGAATACCAATATTGATGCTTTTGTTCATGCTGTTGTCATTGCCTAGAGTATATCTTCTCTCATGCTAGAAAAACATTTCCCAGATTTGAAGATGGGATTCAAAACCTTCGGAGACTTCCTTGTGATCCCAGAACCCTTTCTCTGTGTTCCCATATCTTTAAAAAATTATTTTATGGTGCTTACTTTGCTTTATCAAGATCTTTTTGTCTTTTGAACAGAAGAAATGTTAGGATACAGTTCATTACAAAATAAAGTTTGTATTGGGAAGTTCAGGGAAAATACCCTGGCTCAAATCCTGAATCTGCTTCCTATCAACATATCATTCAGAAAGTCAATTAACCCTCCTGAGGCTAGTTTCTTCATGTGTAAAATGGAGCTAATAATAATATGTATAGATCATAGGGCTACTTTGAAGTTTAAATAAAAAGTCAATTATTAAGTGTGTTGTTTAGTACCTGGTTCATTCTCAGAGTTCACTAAATATTCAGTCCTTTACTGATGCTCTGCCATTATTTATCTGTTTCCTAATTCCAACTGATAAATTCAGCAAGGGTTAGGAGCCATGTCTTACCAGCTTCCTTTTCTTTTTCACTACTTAATCCCTAGCAATAGTTTATACAATATCACCACATGATAAATGATGCTGAGAGATGAGTGTGAGCTAGAACTTGATCTAATTGATGTCTATACATGTATCGCATGAATATTAAATATTACTGACATTCCAAAACGTACGGCTCAATCTCAAAAATTTGTGATCATCATTCTTCTGTTACTGTGAACAGAGCTGTACCTATGCCAATCTTGGTAGTTTTTCATTGCCTAATGTCTGTTCTTTTTTAACTACCTTTGATTCTATGTGATATTCATGGTAGTTAATCAAATGTATTTCAAATATTTATACAACATGAGTACTTACGAACTAGCAAGTAGACTTACTATCACTTGGACAATATTCTTTGCTCCTTTAGTCCTAGGATTGTTTTTGCTACATGTTTTAATTTTGATAGATATTTTTCTCCTTGAATGGAGCACATCTGATTGCTACTTCCTTGTTTATACTCTCCAACGGCATTTTTCTCAGGCAAAGTTTATAATATATACAAAGATCCAAGGACTTCGGTCCCTACTTGCTTCATTAATTGTCTCCCTCCTCTCTCCCTCTTGCCTCGAGGGCTTTAGCATTATAGGCCTTGAACCTTTTGAGTTCCTAGAATATTTAATGCCCCTCTGCACCTTCTCACCCTATCCCAATGCACTTTCAACTGGCTTTTCCCATTCAGATCACAGTTTTAATGTTTCATCCTTAAAGAAGAATTATCAGACTTATGCCCCATTCCTTTCCTTCCATGTTTGAGTTTAGGTCATCCAACTATGGATTTTGACAACTTATGGTTTTAAATTCCTTTTTTGATTTGCAATTATCAACATAATTTCTATTTATTTGTTCAGAGAATTTTCTCCACTAAAGAATAATCTCCCAGTAAAGCAGGGACTTTGTCCAAAATTGATGGCTTTGTTTTCATTCCCTAAAAGTTATTTAACATATAGTAGGTATTTAATCACATATTTGAGTAAGGGAATGAAAAACTGACTCTGTGGAATATGTAAGTAAACAAAGATAGATTCTCACGAGGTGCCTTTAATATCAGCACTTGGGAAGCAGAGGCAGGTGTGTCTCTGAAATTTTAAGGCCAGCCTGGTCTGTTGAGTGAGTCCCTGTCTCAAAAAGAAGAGCCAATAAATGAAGAAAAGAGTTTTGAGTGTAATTTTTACCTCTCATATAAACATCAGATTTGAGCCTTTATCTAGAAGCTAATTATAAAACTTTTTTAAAATTTCAGGTGTCTTAGTTTACCTGCAAAAAAGTGAGGTCATTATAAGTTCCTTTTATCTCCCTATGACTATAAATGCCTTCTGCATTTGTAAAGCTTTGGAGATGGGCTCAATATAATTAATAGGCTATCATATTATTCAAATATTTTGTTCTCACATTTTGCATTAAAAATTTTAAAGAATTAAAAAAAAAACATTTTATTATTTTTATCTTGTGTATGAGTATATTGCCTTCATATTGGTAGGTACACACGTGTAGTGCAATGCCCTTGGAAGTCAGAAGAGGCCATTGGATCCCCTGTAACTGGAGTTACGGATGATTGTTAGCTGCCATGTGGGTGCTGGGAACTTAACCTCAATTGTCTGCAAGAGCAGACAGTGCTGTTAATTGCTGACCAATCTCTCTAGCCCCAAAATATCTAAAAGAATTTTTATTCCATACCTAGAGCCATCATGCAGCATTATATTGGATACCAATGTAGTCAACATTGCACTTATTAATAGTTCACATTTAAAAATATTTGTTAAGATAAGTTTGTCCCATACTGTATAGTATGTAAGTAAATTTCAGATAGTTATTTCTTAATAATATTTTAAGACTAATTCCTTGAAATAATAAGTGCTATCTAGGAAATATTCAAATTATATGGAAGAATCATATTTATCTTTCAAATTTAGAGGAATCTTTTCTGATAGATCATGGAAACTGGAAATGCTGCTGATATTTTTCACTAGAGTGTATATTTATGACATCCTTTTATTTAAATGGGTAATTATACCATGTTACTAACTAAAGCTTTTGTGAAGGTTAAGTGGATCTCAAGTTGATTTTTCTATGTTCTTCAACAATCCAGTAGTAATGAAAGTTAATATTTCATTTTTTATTAAAATCATAAGTAACTAAGGTAATGCTTCTAAAGATGAGAAATTTTAAGAACTTATTTGACTAAACTGCATGATATATAACCTCACTCTACTCCATGCTCCAGTAAGACTTGTTCCACTTATAATGAAACAAGTTTTCTGTAGTAATAATTACTCTGTACACCAGAAAGAAGTAACATCATAAACAGTTTTCTCTACCTAGTATTTTATGAAGTGATGCTGTTTTTCCAGTTAGAGAATAAGAGTTCTCATTTTCATCCAGATATTGACATGTAGGTATAATTAGTTTTAGTAGCCAAAATAAATATAAATTGCACCAAGACATATAAAGAATTTTACTTTCTGCATGGGGAACTAGCCAGTTCAAGAACCATGGATTTTTCAGATTGACTTGTAAATCCATACTAAGTATATTACAAAGGCATATAATTTGTAAATTTACATGTAGTTACACAAAATGCATAGATAATTGAAGCTATAGATAATTTTAAATAGAACATAAATCTTCAGGTGATTGTAATCACTGCTTCCTTTTGTCGCAGCTTCAATGAGTTAATATGAAAATACTTTGTGGGACTTAGGAAGCATCGTTTATAAATTACCTTTTCAGATTCATGAAAGAGACCCAATTAGTTTCAAATTAATAATATACTCAAATGGTTAGCATCTTAACTGTTCATATTTTAAAATCCTACATATATTTTAGTATATAGACTGTTCTAAGAACACTTCTTTGAGGGAGAGATTGATACAGTCTTAGTTCACAGCTTCTTAATAAGTTCCATGTTTGAAATTCAGATGTATTTTCTTTGTTGAACAAAGAATTTGAAAGGGGACTAGTAAAATCAAAATACCTCTGAATTACTTTCTCCCTTTCATATTTGATTGCTTTATGCTTTACATCTGTCTCACTTACTTCCTTGTATTTATGGTTAATTTTCTATATAAACCTCTATGAATTATCCTCGTCATAGAAAGTTCATTGCTTTCCCACAGCTCTCTAAATTTCAGAGGTTTGCAAGTTAAACTCAAGTAGCCATTTTATATTGTGAAGCCAGTAGAGTCTAATCCCCACAGAACCCTATTGCTTGATGTGGTTGTAGCTATTAACATTCTCCTGTGGCATCAAGACCAAGATATCTGGGTATTCAACAAGAAATGTCCTTTGGAGTGACGCTAGATAGGCTGAACAAACTCTAGTGGATGAACCTGCACCAAAGGACATTTGAGGACATAAAAACCTGACTTTATAAGACTTAACATATATGACAGAATACATGAAATCCTGTGGGTGAAGCTATGGGGTGTGCAACTAGGGGACAGGGTCGAAATATGATTTTGGCGTATTGTATGAAAAGCACAATATATATATATATATATATATATATGAAAAAAGAATAAATGCCCTTTGATGCTACCACTTTTCCCATTCAGTTCAGTATTGCCTGAGAAACCTAAACCAAAAGTTCTGATATAGTTACACAGTATGCCTGCAACCAGTCTTCCTTCTGCATTGTAAACATGGCCATATGCTGTTCCATCAGTGCTCTCAAAACCCAGTTAAGAGCAAACCGCCTGACCTAGCCAACTCATTCACAGTATTCTGCAACATATTTTTTAAAATCTGCTCTAGTCAACTTTAAACATTCACATCTAAGAATAACTAAAGTCCAGTTTAAATTTCTACTAACAAAAGTACCTTTCTGAACTACTCCATACACCCAGTCCAGTTAAGGATATATGTACTTTATTAAATAAATAGATATTGGCAAAGCTGCCCAAGTTGGTCTTGGACCCCTAATCCTCCTGCTTCAGCCTCCCCAGTAATTAGGAATACATGAGTCACTTAGTCCATACAGCAAAAAGTATTACTTTTATTAGTGGGGTCACACACACACACACACACACACACACACACACACACACAGAAGCTCCATGGAATATATGTGGAGGATATCAGAGAACATCTTGTGGGAGTCAGTTCTCTCCTTCTACCATGTGGACCCTAGAGATCAAACCCAGGTCATCAAGCTGGGTGACAAGTGACTTTACACACTGAACCATCTACTGTTCCCAAAAATGTATTCTTAATTTTGATTCTGTAATATGGACAGTAAAATTACTCATTTTAAATTTTATCTTCCATATTAGAGTTCTCCAGAAGAAAAAATGATCAGGGAGAAATGGATGTAGGCAGAAATAGAGGCAAAGATGACAGATGAAATTTATTAGAGACCAGTTTTGTGCTTATGAATGTTGAGAAGTCCCACTATCTCCCATCTGCAAACTAAGGACCAAGAAACCAGGTGGTATATTTCCATCTAGTTCCAGATGCATGAGAGTCAACAGAACCAATGGGTCCCAACCTAAAGGCCTGGGAATCAAGAAGAGAAATCTCAGTTCTAGTTGTAGTCAGAAGACTCCCAAACTAGGAGTGTCTATGTTCCAAGACAGATGAAGATGTATGTCTCAGCATCAGAAGAAAGAGCCAGATGGGAAGGCACATGCCTTTAATCCCAGCATACAGGAGGCAGACACAGGTGGATTTCTGTGAGATCACAACCAACCTGGTCTACATAACAAGTTCCAGGCCAGGTGATGCCATAGCAAGCCCCTATTTCAAATAAATAAATAAATAAATAAATAAATAAATAAATAAATAAATAAGGAAGCCCCTATTTCAAATAAATAAATAGCGAGAAAAGAAGAGAAAAATTTGTGCTCCATTTTTTTGATTGTTTTATGGGGGCTCTCAAGAGATATGATGCCCAACCACATTGGTGAGCTGATTAAAATTCCAGTCTGTTCCAGAATCACCTTTCCAGATGAATCTGGAACAAAGTTTTCCCAGATCTTTGACTATCCTTTAACACAGTCCAGTTGAGTGATGTAACTATTACATCTACTAATGTTTCTGTTGGATCAACATCTGGATCCAAAGATGCAATTTTAATTTATCCCTACAAAACAAACCAACTTCCCTTTTCATTCAGCTACATTACATGATAGCTATCCTGCCAGGGGCTAATAGTATATGTCTATAGTCTAACCCTAGATGGATGGATGCAGTCTACAAAATTTCGACAAGTTTAAACATACAGAGATATTTGATTGCCTATTTGAAAAGATTGTCTTGAAGAAATAGTATGAAACATAACAAGAAGAAAAGTGCATTGTAGGTGCTTAGTGATATATGGTGCAAACTTTTGATGATAGAATTATTTGTAAAATTATAAACTCACATTGGAAATTAATGATTTAATCATGATCACATCACTGACAAGTTTAGCATAGTGCTAACCAATACCTTCTGTTTAGTGGCAACTCAAAAAATGAGATATCCTGGGAATGGAGAAATGGCTTAGTGACTGTTCTTGGAGATCTGGGTTTGATTTCCAAAACCAACAAGGCAGCTAACAGCTATTCGTATCTCCAGTTCTAGATGCTCTGACACATTCTTCTGTCCTCCATGGGCATTGTATGAGACAGGGGCCTTTACATACATGCAGGCAGTATACACATGCACATAAAATAAAAATAATAAAACATATTTTTAAAAGATGATTCCTTTTTTATTTAAATAATTTCAGTGTCCTAAATGAAATAGAGGTATGAAAAGGAATGACATTGTGCAGTTCTTTTGTATGTGGAGTCCCATGTAAGATCTGGTGGCATGATTGCAATTCTGAAATACTTCAGTGCTGAAATATCTGTCCATTTATAGAATGATATCCTTGAAGATAAGTAAAAGACAGACACTGGGCCACTTTCCAATTGTTATTTCAAAGATAGACTATTCATAGAATTTTTCAAAACTTCTCAGTCTGGAACACAAAATTTATGAAATCAGTTTTGGGCCTATAATAACAGATTTATGAAATTGTACAGCACTACACGAACATATTTTAGCCCGTGAAAAACTGTGTTAGGATAAATGAAGAATATAAACATTGCCTTTCTTCTTATTTGTGACTTTTTCACTGTTTTACAGATATTGGGCATTCCGAAATAGCACTTTAGTAATTTGCATTGCAAACAGATTGAAAGATAGTGACCTTTGTAGAGTCACTGGTAGAGGTCTGTAATTTTTTTCCCCTTTCTGAAGGTTGTGGGAAAGGAAACAAAATACTTTCAGTCTTGCTCAGAAATGAAGACAAGTTCCTCATTTATGCTACACTTACACAGGATGTTTAACCCTGTAACATTACTGTTAAGAATAAAAATTATGTGGCAATATCCAAAAGGAAAATTCAGGATGTGTGTGAAGGATGTACCTTTTATAAAAAACAGTAGAGTCTGTTAGAAAAACATTAATTCTTTCAGGTCTATTAATATCAAAATGGACTTAAAGGTTGAATGATTTAATGTCTGTTGTTAGCAGAGGCTTGTTGTGTTGCTAATGTGAATGCTAATGTTTAAGTATCATTAAAAAGACTATAGATAAGGGACACCTCATTTTCAAAATCATGGTATATTATGTAATTGTCAGTGACAATGTAATTTTCCAAAAATGGCCTTTCTGTTTTGACTTCCATTGTAAAAATGAAAGTACTGTTCCCATAGAACATAAATTTGGCCCTAGGTTATAATTTTACTTCTGTGACCACCGGTAGTTTTAAATGAATTTAATTTTAAAATATTGATTTGACTTTCTTTTTTCTTCATAATTAGTCCATATAAGTTTCTCTGAATCACTCTCATCAATTAGCATTCCACAGTTACTAGCCATAAAAGAAAAAACAGATGGAAGTGCCCTAAAATATTTTCCATACTTATATCAGAGTTAGAAATTTCAGTCACTATAATTATGTTTCAGTATTTCTAAGTCTTATAAGGTTCAGTTTTCAATACATGCTAACAAACATGTCCTACATAATTACATGGTTATACATTAGGTACTTCATTCTGACTGTAAGATTTTCAAACTTGGTAATCTTTATGACTTCAGAAAGTTGGTCATTGAATTATGTGATCCTACCTTCTATTTCATATATTGAAATCCTAACCATCCATCATGTTCTTGAGAATTGACTGTATTTGGAAATAGGTACTGTAAAAAGGTGACTAAGATAAAAACTTATTAGGGGTGTCTTAATACCATATGACAGGTGACCTTATAAGAAAAGGAGATTCAACACAGGCCACACAAATGGGCAATCATATAAGGATGTATCAATAAGGCAGCCATTTGCAAGGCAAGGACAGAGAATTTTCATAAGAAACTAAACCTGCCAACACCTTTCACTCAGACTTTTAGCCTCTGGATAAATAAGAAAATAAATTGTGTTGTTTGATGCACCTAGTATGTAGTATTTTATAATGTCTGCTCTAGAAAACTAATATGTAATTATTTGTATACTACAAATATATTTACTGAAGTAATAGTTTTATTTAGTCTCTTATTTAATCTAGTGACTATATCTGAAATGCTACTGGATCACTTTCCTTAACACAAAGTTACAGCTTTACCAAGAGTGCCAGAGAACAATTTGAAAAACTGTCCACCATGCACAACAATATGGTGAAGCTCTATGAGAACCTTGGAGAATACTTCATTTTTGACCCTAACACAGTAGTTGTAGAAGAATTTTTTGGTGATCTCAACAACTTCAGAACTCTATTTTTGGTGAGTAATATATTTCAGTGCATTATGAGGACTTTTATTTTTACTTTTAAACTTATACTGACATGTTTGTGTATCTGTTGTCTGTGAGGACGTCATGTTATAGACCTTTAATAGGAATTGACAGTTATTTTATAACCATGACATGGATAAAAATCATTGGCTGGCTTCATGTACAATTGGAACCTAAATGAACTATCTTCAACTTTAGGTGTATGCAAAAATATTCTACCAAAAATTATAGAAAAGGAATGAATTGATACCTAAGTGACTTTCATTTTCATATATTAGAGTATTATACTTTCACATAGCTTACATACTCGTATTTTAAAAATCACCTTTTACCACATTAAAATACTTTGATGTATGAACCCATTTCTTTGACAGCCTAAATGAGAAACTGATTTTGACCTGAACTGTGTAAATAACTTTGGAATACTTCAAGTTATTTTCAAAAACTAAACAGCTCTTTCTTTAAACTGTAACTTGGTAACCGCAACTGTAAATACTAACATTAACTGGGGATAGGCAGTTAGTGTACAACCTATGATTTTAGAAGGAAGCAAAGGAAGTATATGAATATTATATTAATGCATCTCTGAGTCCAACAAAGAAGTACCAGAATGAACACAGATTCTGATTCTGATAGAAATGGAAAGATCTTTACAATAAATGATATCAAATAAGTCAGTTCCCACATAGGTTTTGAAAATATACTCTGTTGATTATCTCTAGCAGGAAGATCAGTTAGCAACCAAATTATTTGCAGTTTGAGGTATGTTTCTCTCACAGAAAAACAGTTACTTGTTAGGTAGACTCTGTTAATCACTCATATTTCCCCATAAAATCATTTGATTTTAGTATGACTTGGTTTGAGTTTGATTTTTTGTTTGTTTTTAGTTTGATAGGTGGAAACAGGCTTGTAGAAACAAAACTACTTTCATCTATTAGACCATGAGGTCCAAACCAGGGCACATCCCAACTGTTAAAATGAGCAGCTCTGCTGATAGAAACTATAACAGAACGTTCATAAATATTATCATTGCCTTTCATGTTTTCACTGGGAATACTAGCTGATTTTGATCTTTGACCCTTAGTAGAAACACATATTTTACATTTCAGTGACCCCTAATTAGTATTTAATCTGCTAACAAACTAAAAGCTATGAAAAACTAGCCAAATCATTTTCAGGTTTTAAAAGGTATAAATACGATATGAATATATAAATACATAGTCAAAACTTACTTGAATTATTTTCAACTTAAAAAAAAAGAGCAGCAATGTTCTTTTATCTTTGGTTTCACTTTCTGTAATTCAGATTAATTTTTGACCAAAATAATTAAATGAAAAATTCCATAGGTAGACAACACAAAAGTTTTAAATAAATTTGATTATAGGTCATATTTATAATTCTTTTATTTCATTATTATTGCTAGTCCCTTACTGTTGCTGACTTACTAACATGAGAAGTAGATATGCAGCTTATTGGCAGTCATGAACTTGTTCATGTAACTTCTCTGGACATTGGGTTCCTGATCTGTAAAGTAAGGATGATACTTGCTTCCTTCTCACCAATACAAGGAAACACCTGGTAAGCTGTAGTGTACAACTATGTGGTTTCATTGCTCATTCTCTGATCATTCTTTCAGTTCCTTGTTGAGAATCAACTTGTTTTGGTGTTCTAGGCCAGATATGAAGGGAAGAAAGTGGTCTGTCTCTGTGAATAAACATAGTCATATACATGTATTATAACTTGCTATGTCCTGCCCCAGAAATATCTTATGGCATGATAATAATACAAAGGAGGAAAGTGCCTAATTCTGCCTGTGGTGGCTGGAGAAACTCTTATAAGGAGCTTGAGATTTGGGCAGAGTCTAGAAAAGTCCATAAATGTTTGACAAGCAGACTGTGACAGGCATGTTTAAGGGTTTCATACCTGACCTGTAAGTCGAAGACTCCTAAATCAACCTCACCAGATTCGGTCAATTGCTAGTGCTCACCATGTTCCTGTTTCAGAGTGATTTCACTGTCCTGGGGGAAAGGAGAACCCTGAAAGAGAGACAAAATTGGAACCACTAGAAGTTCCCATTTTCTTACTGCTTTGTATGTTTAGCCTCAGGGTTTTTAGTGCTAAAAGCATATTGGACTATAGATGAAAGCAATAAAATACCAGTAGTGCTGAGAAGAAAAAAGGACTTCTGATTCATGTGCTACCAAAAATTACTTCCAAATAAGCTCAGAGCTTCATCTTGGGAGATCTATTTGGCATTTGTAGCATAAAAAAAAAATGCACATACCAAAAAATCTTACTCAGAGAGAGATAGTCTCTGAAAGATGAGAAAAACAGAAATAAACACAAGGAACTGACATTACAGATTAAAGCCTTTTTCAAAATTATCACATTCAAATGACTGAAATTAAATTGGATAATATCTAAGGATGCTGCTCTATACATTATTAATATCATCCATATTGTATATTATTCAGCTAGTGAGGATACTGACAATATTCAAGATGTTGGTGTAGGAATGTATGTAATTGGAAACATTTCCAAATTCAGAATGTAGACTGTCTTTTTAGTTTCTCTGAGATTTCATCAGTTATAAAAACAGCATGTAATCTCTGCGATATTAATTAATAACCCCTAAATTTAAGTCGAATGCTTTGTGGACTCAAATTCCATATTTATGCAATGTCTAATGTCTTTTTTATCTGCTTATTCTCCTTTATGCTTTAGTCATTCTACTAGTCTAAGTAGTTGGCTGCACAAGTCTTTTTTTCTTTTGAGATATTTTGAATAGAATATTCAAAATCAGTGAACCTTACATGTTTCACTACCATACAATATAAAAATTAATTTCAGCTGTTGAAAAAAATGTTTGAGGCAAGTATTTTACTTCAATAATTTTCTTAGCTGTAAATAAATTATTGAAAATACTTCTTTTCTCTTTTAAATCTGTCAATTTCCTGCTGCTTCTGTGTGTGTTTTTTTAATGAACAATATGTTACCCAGGCACTCAATAAATATTTGTTGTATGTGTCCTCAATTCTATAGCTCATAGACTAGAAATATAGGAATGAAGCTTTGTAGAGTTATTTGATGCATTGACATAACTTAAAAAGATGTTTCCATAGCTATTAATCATGTTAGCAGATTTTTCCCTCAACAAAATAAATATGTGCAACTGTTTATTTGATACATAAACTTTCAAACAGATCTAAGAAGAGCATTAAAATGGATAAGTGTTAGGAGAATAAATATCAAGTCATAATTATGGAGTTTTATGCTCGTGTTCAGTCTTGCTTGCTGATTCCTAAATGTCTTTTTAACCTGTCTGGGTTCTTTTTTTCTTTTTTTTTTTAGCGTTACAGACACTTTTTGTGTTCTGGGACTCTACCGTCGCTTAGCTGAACTATAATGACTTTATGTTTGTTTGACTGGTGTCTATGTTTCTTTTCATTTGTTTATATTTTTCTTGCCCATAATGGAATCCAAAGCTTAATGCTTTCTAGGCTAATACCTGACAATGAGCCACATCCCCTGTCTTTCCAATCTCCTTCTAGCTTCTAATCCATTCACCAGGCTATAGTCAGAGTAATATTCAAATCCAAACAGAAGAAACAAGTTAACGTTACTTTTCTGACTTAAAATTCTTTCATGCTATCCCTAGTGACCTTACAATAAATGTGAACTTTTAAAAAGTGAACTGTTGTGGTGGGTATGTTGGCACAGACCATTAATCCATGCTTTTCAGAGGCAGAAGCACACAGATGTCTGTGAGTTCCAAGCCCAGCCAGGGCTACAGGGCTACATAGAAAGACCCTGTCTCAAAAAAATGAACAACAACAACAACAAAAAAGTGCTTTACAGAAGAACTATGGTTATTGAAAGGGCAGACACTCTATGGTTGTTCCCAAATGGGTCATAATCAATTAATTGCTCTTTCTTAGGAAAAAATCACATCTGGAAGATAGAATCAGCAAAAGACAATAGTGGTTTTCTACCAAATATAGGAGCCTGGCAAAACAGAGAAACTTTGGAAACCCAGGATCAATATTAGAGGAAGGTTGAGAGGACTGTGAATTGTGACTGTGTGTACCATAGTTGTTCCTGTAGCTGAAATGCCATAGGGAATTCTGACAACTAAAGTGAAATGCCTGTCAGTTTCCAAGATCTTCTGTCTTCTCTGTTAAGTAACTATTCTTTTGAAATCTAAATTTGATATATTTTGCTTTGTTTTGGAGACATGGTGTCATGTGGCCCAGGCAAACCTCAAACAAGTCTAGACTGGCCTTGAACTGCTAAAATTTATATATATATATATATATATATATATATATATATATATATATATATATATTTTTTTTTTTTTTTCTGGATATGTATACATATTTTGGAACATTTTATTTATTTTATCAAAATCAATGTGAAAAATCTAAATTATGAGAGCTCTCTGTAGCCATGTTAGCTTATGGGGATATTTAATTTGGAGAAGTCCTCATTCCTCTAAAGCCGTCTTCTTGACAAGGTTTTAATCTTTTCTAAGAGTCAACCATAACTGGAATACCATAGGGAGGATCTGCACTTAGTGAGACTCAAAATACTAAATTGATAATATATAGAACAATTTATGCATTCATTAAAAGCAATTTGACTTTAAAGAAGCCAGGATGAATTTTTATAAAAAGATTGTTTGTATAATCCCTGATCCAAGAAGAAGAAGTTATTTTGACACATTTTAAAGCTTTAAGTTCACAAGCTCTTGACATTTAAAGGAATCATTAGTGCTATACTGTTAAAAAAAAAGATAGACTTAAATAAAATACCAAATACATTGTTTAAGGTCTTAATCAGTAATAAGCTGTTTTCTAAATTCTTATCACCCCCAAATTTCTATTAGATGCCTCATAAATTGATTTCTCTTTGCTTTGCCAGTAAAATGGTAATTAATATTGTGGAAATGACCTTGAGAAGCTACAAGATCCTGATGTGTCTCTTAAATAATTTAGTTTTCCTTTTAAGCTAAAGGTCTCCAAATCTCATCACTTAGTAATTCAAAGGCAAGTTGCCTTAGTAAAAATAATCCAAAGATTCCAAATAATTTGTTCTCCTCACCTAGACCCATATCATACAGAACTTAAGATCCTGCACCCAGTATTCTCAAGGGCACATCTGGAGTTTCTTCACACATGCATATATGCTAACAACATATCACCTATGGCCACCATTTTACATTTAGCTATATTTCACAAATTAGCTACAGAGTATATACTATTCAAGAAATAGAGAAGTCCCTACCTCTCCTAACTTGCTATATTTAGTTCCAGTAAACGCTCTTTATATATAAATTATATAGTATATCATATATATATCTGACAAAGCTATTTGGAGCTGCCTTCCATGAAAATGTTTATGTGTGAGCCAAGGATACAGTCTCCTACTGTGCCAATTTTGCCATCAGTCTTTGAATTACCATAATGGTGTATTGCTCAGTGCTTAAGTAGATTCATAGAACACTTCATAAAAACATTTCTTTCCTCTTCTCTTCTGATCCCTTTCTCCTTGGAGGCCTTAAAAATGTTTCAAGTCCTAGATGCCTGAAGGGGTTTCTAATACCATAAACACCTTCATTGTCCTTCTTCCTCTCTTTTGTTCAGGCATCTAGGTTTGTCTCTTCTTTTCCTAGAAGCCAGGAATAAATAAAATGCCAACATAAATCCTTTCA
The DNA here is from genome assembly GCA_035773235.1 of Eospalax fontanierii. Taxonomy (NCBI): domain Eukaryota; kingdom Metazoa; phylum Chordata; class Mammalia; order Rodentia; family Spalacidae; genus Eospalax; species Eospalax fontanierii. The sequence goes on from CM069525.1 coordinate 84,967,190, forward strand.
TGCAAATACAGCCCTGAGGGCCTACCAACTCCATCTACTTAATCACATACACCCAGATAATTCCCTTTGAACTCAGCTCACACCCACCCTGGCTACATAGCCTTAGGTTTATTTTGATCTATTGGAACTATTTAAAAATAAGAGATCCATGTAAAATATATGGTAGCTTTATTAAGCAGAATATTTGACCAGAATTTCTCTTTTCCCAGGTGTGCTAGAGAGGAAAATTTAGTGTATTAGATACAGACATTATTGAATCCTCCTTTACAAAAAGATGTCACCTATCAAAAGTTGTATTGTTTGCCCCCTTTGAGCCAAAAGTGGATGTCCTATTTTTCTGATATGATTGTTTCTTGCATAGAAAAGCTAAGTATTATATCACGAAGAACTAAAGGAATATGTGAAAACGGTATACATAGTTTAAAGAAAACCCAAATTCCCCAACATCACAAAGACACTTATTGGTATGAATGGTTTTTAAATAATTATACATTTTGCATTAATATTATAAAACTTTGAAGTATTTTAAATGTTTCTAAATGTATTTCTAAATATCATCAGAATTTGTTTATTACAAGCTAAAATATGTCCTTTAAAATACAAGACAATATAATAGTTATGTGTGAAAGTATTAATAAAATCAGGTTAATCCTTTCTTTTCCTATTAAGGGCTAGTAATAGTCAGAAACAGCATCTTGGGCCTGGAGAGATGACTCAGCAGTTAAGAGTACTGATGTTCTTGAAGAGGACCCACGTTCATTTCCCAGTACCCACATGGCACCTTAAAACCATCCCTAATCAGTTCCAGGGGATCCAACACCCTCTTCTGACCACCGTGGGCATTGCAAGACACAATCGCAGAAACAAACATGCAAAATACTCATACACTTAAAATAAAAGTAAATAAAAGTTTTAAACTGCAATATATTTAGTTATGGCAACATGTCATATAGAATTTTTCATACAAGTGTTCCATATAAATAAGTTATTATTGAGTTATGTCCAAGAAGTAGGAGCATTATTTGATATGCAGTACAAGATAGAAGCTGACCTTTTCTAGGGATCTTGAGACTGGCCAAAGGTACATCAATATATATATATATATATATATTTCCTGAGCAGGAAATCTTGAGGTTAATGTAACTAGTGCTCTCTCTCAGCTTGAATTTTTCTTCATTCTGCTTCATCTTTGTTTCTTAACTTATTCACTAATCAATCTTTAATCAGAAAAGCATCCCTAGCCACTTTATAGGTCAATTCGTAGGAGGGCTGCCTTGAATGTTACCCACTGAGCAATTTGTTTTCTGCTAAGCCCTTTCCTTTTCCTACTGCCACCTACCTCTTCCAGTTGCTGATCAACTTTTTCAAACCAGTTACTCCAAGAAGGCCTCCCCAAGTCTTCCATGTGTTTTCAGACTTCCATATGTTACTTTGTATTGTGTCAGTCTCCCAGTCCCTAGTGATTACCTCTGTGATTTCCCTAGTATGGACCAAGCATGCACAGTGCTAATGACTAAGGATAATTATGAATGATTAATGAATTAAGAAAAAATTAAAAATGCTTACCCTCCAGAACTCCATTATAATGAGAATAGTCAACTATGTACCATCCATAGGGAAAGCATGTAAGCACAGAGAGATGCATTCATTCTGTCGGATTTAAGGAAGGTTCAAGAGACTGAGTGACACGTAAACTGGGTGCATTCACTGTTTTCTTCTCGTATGACCTTTCATATTCAAAGATTTCCTTTTTCTTTTGTTCTCCTCAACCTCCTTTTGATATTTAGGGTTAATGGTAAACATACATTATTTCCTAGTGTTCCACACTGAGTTCAAAATGGAAAAACAACTATTTTCTTGCCAGAGAAGTAGTGATCAGCTAATTATTATCTTCTAGAGGTTATCCACCATATGCTTCGATGAGCAGTAACCAAGTTTCAATTAATTCTTTTGGACTGACAGCTGTACCAAACAATAGGGCAATTGAGGCAGATTATCTAGCAAAAAGAACCACTGAAAGACTGATTTGTATCATATTAATTTAGGCCAGTGGATCTCATCCAAGGATGGTGTTGCTTTCCAGGAGACATTTGGCAAGGTCTAGAGACTTTTTCAGTTATTACAACTAAGGAGTGGGTACTAATGGCATCTGGTGAGTGAAGCCCACCATACGACAAACAACAGTAATCTGCAGGATGGCCTCCCTTAGCAAAGAAATGTCAGCAGTGCTGAGGTCAAGAAACCCCACTTCAGGGTAACTTCTAATCATTTTTTCATTAGTTTTCATTTAGAAAATCCAAATAAGCAGAATCAATACAAAATATGTTAACCCATTTTTATACACTTCAATTAGAATTAAATTGATTTGATCATTGTTTTGTTTTAGGTACTGATATTTTCTATATCATTAAAATGCTGTGGTTTATATAGGCTTTAATATTTTATCATCATGCATACAAATTTAAGGAAAATTACAAAATACAGACACAAAAATGAAAAAAAAGCTGATGTTTCACTCCCAGATATAATTAGTATTAATACGTTGGCTTATGTCCTTCTAGACATTTACTTCATATATACATATATATATATATATATATATATATGTAAATTGTTGTGAATGTGTTTCTCTTCAATTTTCCACTTGTAAAAATGCTGTGGAGTATATCCGTATGGAGATGGCCATCAAAATTGAAAGGTTATTGCCATCGGTGATATCTTCAGTGGTGACAAAAATGTTGATTTGATCATTTGATTAAGTTTTTTACCACCATGCCCAGCTCACCGTTAATATTTTAAACAAAGATTTTAATTCTGATGCTATAAATGTTTCTTTCAATGCAGACATTACTAAATGTTCCTGTGTAGCAGATTATACTAACTATAAACTCTATTTCATTGGGTGTTTATAGTATGGAAGAAATCCAAATAAATTCAATCCCTTGAGAATAAGAGTTTTACCAAGAGTTCTGTACTTTAAGATAAGTAATTCTAAACTATCTTTCTAATCTGGAGACTATGCAAATGGAGAAATTTCCCTAATAGTATGGTACATTGTCTACTTTTAGACATCATTCAAGTTTAACTCTTAAAGGAAGAAAACCATGAGAAGACATCTAAACTGTTTTTTAATGTCATTGCTAAATTTTTGGTTCTTGTAATTACATACACATTTAACATTTTCCTTTCTGAGAGAAAACAATGCACAAGCGGTATTTTTCTAGTAACAATAGTAGCTTAAAAATGCTACTTCATTTTCAGCATCTACTTTCCTAAGATAACCTGAATATCTTATATTTGAAGGTAGGCATTAACATCTCCAAATGGATTCCTAGACAAGAAGATCTGACAAAAGGTGGAATGTATAACAAAGCACATAGTGCAGTAAAAGCAGATTTTTAGTGTCAAAAGTATGAAAAATTATGAGTAGTTTAGAAAGACGTTTTGTTCATCCCAAATTCCTTCTCCCGGTCCATGTTCACTGCCAACTGTCAGCTAGTTGATCTGATAAACTAATGCAGTACTAATGTGTCACTCATTCTGTATTACATACATGCCCTTTAAATTCAAGACAGTGCTTAAATCCAGCAGAACAATTCTGTCAAGGACTTTCTGCAGCATTGTTAACTGATGCAGGAAATGCTTGGGGAACAGCAGCCTTTCTTGTACCTTTGAGAGAACATTATATATGTGACTGTCTAATCTTTCCTGGTCTATGATTCTCTGTCCCTTCCAAAAAGAATTAACCTGTTTTGGTCTCATAATGCATCTTTAAAGCATTTTGTTTTCAAATGACAACTTTCTGGCCAAGACAGAGGAATGGCCTCCATCCATCTTAATATAGGTCAGAGAATGGGCAAATGAAGATCCTAAGGCCAAATCCAGCCACCCGTGTGTTTTTGTAAATAAAGTTGCATTGATACACAGCCACTCAGTTCCTTGTATACTGTCCATGACTGCTTTCACATTACAGTGACAGTGATGAGTAGCCACATGACCCACAGAGCTGAAAATATTATCTATTCCTGTGATTCACTGAAAAAGTTTGTAGGGGTTGGGGAGGTGACTCAGTGGAACAGTGTTTGCCTATGAGATACGAATCCCAATTTCTAACACTGTAAAAAGTTTGCATCATATTAAGTACAGGTATTAATGGGAGATTCTGATAGGGAATTCATAGAAACCAGATATCATTTCCTGAGTTTTAACTTTGAAATGCAGTCCCTCTTAAGAAGAGAGATCTCTTTTTAACAGGATGGGAACTTCAAATTTCCTTGGTAGAGGCAGGATCAGCTCAGCTAGTGATTCCCTTTTTAATCCCAGGTGATTTACATCTTTATATACTGTCTCTTAAGCAGAAACTCTGCTTCATCTTGCATGCTAAGCAGAATGCCTATGGAGGTGACCCTAGGCTTACCATATGAGGCATGAGTCATGCCCAGCCTGTAGTCCTCATACCAAATAGCCATCCATTGGAGACAAAAGTTACTTGGTGCCTGTAGTATAGCAGATTTACAGTAAATGGTTCATAGTGCAAAGTTCCCTTCATTATGTTTTATGACATAATATACTTATGCCATGACCACTAAAACAATCTGTTTTCATAATGAAGACATTGCTTCTTGGTGTTGATTTTCAATAGAAATAACTTCCCTGGAGTTTGGAAAAGGTCAGTAGGTAAGACAAGAGAAAAAATGTCTTCCAGTAAATGGGAATTTGAAGGGTGAGAGTGATTTTTTTTTTCCAGGTGGAAGTGAGAATATGATCTCCCTTCTTCTGTCTTAAATAGAAGCCTTACCCTGTATAATCATTTTAGTGATTTAATTGTAGTACTGCATAATTTTTCTTGGGCAGTGTTTGTCTACTCTTCTGATTTCTATGCTTTTCTGAGTTGCGATCTTAGTTCAGCTCTAGAATGAAATTTATTCTGTCTGATCCCTCTAACTAGAATTGCCACAACTACCTCAAACTCAGTGTATTCCAAATGTAACCTTTTTACAGCTTTTGCTAACTACCTCCCATACTCTTTTAGGAGAATGACACAACTTGATATCTTCTTTTCCCTCACTATTGACATCTGCTCAGTCTCCAATGCACGTTGGTTATGACTTAGAAATGTCTCAAATCGACTGTATCTTCATCTTCAATTTAACTACCTTAGTCTCAGTATTCATCTCTCCCAGGGATTTCCGCAATAATCCTTTCCTTTTTCTTTGTCCTGAGCTTGGTCCCAGCACTCTCCAAGTAGATTTATGAAATAAAGATCTCTTTAAAGCACTCTTCTCATAAAAACATTCAGTGCCTGCCCACTAAGTACTGTAGCATTTGGAAACCTTTGGTATTCTAACTCCCCCAGCAAGTGTACTGGGTGTGAAACGCCATCATGTTTACAACCTGTCTTCCACCTGCAGAACTTACTGTCTTCCAAGGTCCAATTCAATGGCAACTTTTTCCACTACCGTGTTTCTCAGTGTCTTCTCCCTACCTCTGGAAAAATTGGTTGTGCACTGTTCTATACACTTACATTGTCATGTAAACATGGCTGTCCTACACCCCACACATAATTATTGATGGTATATAGATATACCTCATTGTTTCATAATCTCACTTTATTAACACAGATTGGCCTAGAACTTATTCTGTAGCCCAGGCTGTCCTTGAATTCATGGAGATCCCCCTGCTAAGTGCTAGGATTACAGAACTGACCCACCGCACCCTGCGCTAACACCTGTGCTCTTTGTACTGTGACTTCTTCTTTGTAGTGTTCTAAGCCTTGTCATTTCATAAGGCACTCAAAAGGAAATGAACATTCCCACATCTCTCTTTTGGGAAGCTAGTACTTTAAAAGAAGTGAATTAGTTGCATGGTTTTCAATGTTTTGTTATATAATTTGCAATATTTTACCTTCATACATTCATAAATATAAACACAAAATGCACAAGGTAACATTGAGATTTCATTATATTAGAATATCCATGATACTTTTATTCACATTGAAAGAAGTCAAGTCTAAAATATAACATTTATTATTGCAAAATTTTGTACAGGAAATAAAATCCAGTGTGTCTACAAACTCTAAATCCTCATGGAAGTTATTTGTCCAACATGTCAAGCCTAATGGCAAGAATCCCTTTCTACCAATAAATAAAGCAACTTAAACAGAAGATTCATTGATGAGGCCAGAAAATGCCTCTATAAATAATGGCCTATTACCTCGAGAAGAGGAAGGTAAAGGACAGGGCATAAGATCAGTAAGAATAGGATATTACCATCACTAAGTAAGCAGTGACATTTGATCAAATCTAGGTCATGATCAAAGATATAATCACAAGTGAGATGTGTTTTATATTGTGGAATGTAGCTAGAGTTTGCATATACATATGGAATGGCTTGCTTCCCAGAATGCAATCACTAGTGTATCACAGTGCTCTTATTTTTTCTAGTTTGGAAGGAGGATTTTAAAGCACAGTGTCTCTGGTCCTAACCTGTATCTCATTCAGCAACATTTCTTAAATGATCCATGGTATATTGTTTGCAGATACATATTTTCACAGATCAACTGTCTCTGATATAGCATATCCAATTCTCAAGATGGCAAAGCGAGACCTGAAATTGTATGCTCCTTTTGTTTTTCCTCTTTTATAAACTAATGACTTGGGCATATATTCCTATACAAACAAAATATTCTAGAATAGAAACAGAGGAATTCTCTAAGGGATTATCTTGTAACTCAGGCTTCCAGCATGTTTTCTCTAACTTCAGCAGCTAGCTAGCTAATCTTTCAAATCATTTTCTGTAGAAAGTACTTTCTTGACTTGGTTCCATTGCTCTACCATCTGTACAGAAGTGTTCTTTTTTTAATTCACAGAGTTTCTTTTCTCAAAATATAACTCCAGAGCCTATTATTCTGAATTTTGGGAAATCTGTAAGCTATGCTATTAACTGGCCTTTTAAATAAATATCCACATTTTGTGCATGAATATAGTTCTATCCCTTCATGCTCTTGTCCTTGAGACTCATCTTTTGTTCATGGTTTAGCATTTCCAAACTTCTGCAACTTCCCGTAAATCTTCTCCAGACCTCTTTTCAAGTTTGTACATGCTTTTTAAAAAGGGAGGATCCATTTATGACACCTGTCTGTATGTGTGCCTATGCACATAAACTTTTTCAGCCTATAAATTCCACTCTTTAAGGAAAACTCTAATAAGAATAGTCTTAGCACATTTTGTGCTAGGCTAGTATTTATACTAAAGTCATTGCCCAGTTTTTATTAATTTGGAAGTCATTGTTATTGTATTACCTGTCTGTATGAGATACTATAAGTACTTAACGTATTATTAAAAGTGCTTATCTGAATCAGGTGTGGCGGCCTCATGCCTCCATTTTCAGTATTTAAGAGACTGAAGAAGGAGGCTTGCTGAAAGTTTGAGTTACACTGTGAGGCCATCCTAAGCTACAGTGTACGACCCTAGCTAAAAAGTAAATAAGTAGGTACATAAATAGCATTTGTCTATCCAAACAGAACAACACACCTGAAGCAAACTGAACTGACAGTGAACCTGCTACGTCAGAGGTGACACAAGGAAGTCAAGCCAGAAGTAAACTTGCATAAAAGAAATGTGAACAGACATTTAAATGCATGGGAATGTAAACAGATATATTAACATACAAGAAAGGATGAATGCATTTTGTAGCGGTCATCAGTGAATAAGACCTAGGTGTCTCCATTTGAAGGGGCGGCAGGATTTATAGGTATTACTGCTGCCTTCTAATTAATGGAAATTTCATTTTTCTTACCAACGATGCAACTGTGGTGTCAATTCATGAACCATTGTGACCAATGTCACCATACTTTCCCGTGCCTCATCAGAACACCATTTTTTTATTTATGATGTTTGTTTTCCAGTTATTGCTTAGTGAGTGTGTGTGTGTGTGTGTGTGTGTGTGTGTCTTTGCGCGTGTGCACACGCGCGTATGCGAGGGTGTGTATGACAATTACACTGATTGTTCGGACAACATCAATAAAGGGAAAGATGCACCCCGTAATTACTTGAAGGACATCTTGCTGTCAATAGTTGGGAAGATAGGACAACAAATCATCAAACAATCACTTTATAGTTACAAAAGCACAGAGTTGTGACTGATAATCAAGATAGCTTTGTGAAAAGAAAATTGAGCTCAACCATTTTAATTTACTTCTATGAAAGAACTAGTTCCCTGTAGTCCAAGAGAAAGAACTATCTCTTTATTCCCTAAGATTTTGATTCCTTCTCATGTGACATTCATTCTCAATGATGATTAAAGAGAAGACACTACTCTCAAGAATCCTATTTCAAATATTAAGATAGCAACCCAGATGAGTCCGGGGTACAGAGCCAGAGAGAACTGACCTTGCTAGTGCTTCCTTTTATCACTCCACAGTCTGTAAGTGAAAAGGCCTTGCTTGTGATGATTCTTGTTGATTCCCCAGGGAATAGAAACTTTTTTGATAAACACAGTTGATAATGAATGGATGGGTATGTCCTGCATCTCACAGCTCACTAGGTAGCACCCGGGCTACTCATCTCTTAGCTCCCTTGCCTCTTCTACCTTTTCCTAGCTCTCCCATCACCCAGTTGAGAGCTAAATGTTATTATGTCCAGATAGATTTCAAATATTTTGTTTAAAAAGTTAAAATCTCACTGGATGTGTATTTTGTATCTGAAGTAAATCTAGTTAAGTTAGGAATGAGGAAAATATAAATTAAAGGTATTAAGCAAGTAGTGTAGGGAAAAGGTCATGTAAAAATACATCAGAAAAAAAGATTCTTGAAATTTAGTATATCAGTACTTATCATGAATTAGTGTGTGAAATGTGACTACATTTTTAAAGAGGTCACATGAGAAATTTGTAGAGTCAAAGGAAGTGTGTATCTCTCATATCTTTATTGAATGATAATGATATTGCCCTAAAATTTCTGGAAACTCCTGTTTTGGAATTCCCTAGGTGAACTGTAGCTCAAGCTTTAGATATTTCTAAGTGCAGTTAATATTTGAAATTTGAGAGTGCATTTGATTTCTGAAATTGCCAAAAATGATATTATGCTAAGTTTTACAGTACAATAGATGATGGAAAGGGACAAGAAAATCTCTGGTTTTAAATAATGTAAATCTAAAATAATGAAACCAATTGCAGTTGATGAAGAGATTAATTCTGAAAAAGAAGTTTCAAACACAGAGTAATTCCCTCATCAAAATAAATTTCTATCTTCCTAAGGTAGCTGTTTGAAAACAAGATTGATGGTTTCATCAAATATATTGGAGCTAGTCTTAAAGCATTACAATTGCACTTCAAAATGTTACAAAACAAATACTGTATTTTAGAAGAATTAGAGCATTAAAACTGGTAGAAATCGACTAGCACATGTCTTGAGTATTGTTTCAATCATTATTTTCTTATTTTGTGGGGAGGCATAACAAAATGGAGAAATGTTTAATTTAAAAATAATGACCAACAAGTAGAGAAGACCCACGGGGATAACCTAAACATTGTTAAATTTATGGAAAGAAATATCTGTGAGGAAGTTGTTATTCTAGGAATTGATACTGGAACCAGGGACCTGTAATGCCAGCATTCAAGAGACTGAGGCAGGAGCATTGTGAGTGTGAGGCTAGCTTGAGCCACATATATAGCATGATCACAGATTTTCCCAGACTTCTAAGACCCATCTATGTCAGATCCCTCTCATGATAGGGAAGGCCTATATTGCATTTGAGTGTTAGCCTCACTTTTGTTGAATTTTGGCAGTGCAGCGACTCTGGGGACAAGCTATATCCCTATGGAAATATTTTTAAGGAAGATTTGACTAGTTTTCTTTTTCACAGCAGTGACTAAACTAGGTACAGTCTTAAAAACTAACAATGTTTGCTGAGACAGAAGGATGTATTTCCTTTTTACAAGTGATGAAGTATCAGAATAGGTTCCTGGAGGAGGTCATGGAACTGTCTACAGTTAGAAGACTCATGCTAATGTTTCTTGAGGATGGTTCCTCTTCCTCATCCAAATCTCCCCATGCCTCTCCCTGCACCCCATTTGATCACATCAAAACCTTATTGCAGGGCAAGGGCTGATGTTCAATGGTTCACCACTTACATGAGATCCTACATTGAATTATCACTACTGAAAAGCATCGAAACAAAACCTTATTGATTGTCCTTCCTCTTCTAGCTTCTAAGACAGAGATAGTATTAAGGCAGTGAACTTGGGTCTGAGAACTGTAACACAGGGCTGCGTTTTCCTCCACTCATACTTCCTCAAGATGCTTTCCCATTAAAATATTGTAGCAGTTACTTCAGAATTTTATTTTATTCTTTGGCTCATAAAATTTTTTTAAAGCTATAGATTAATTTCCTATAGTCACTCAAAGTGCTTCATTGGTTTTAATCAAATAGTGGTCCTCAGAGACATGTTGAACTTAATTGTTTTTTTCCCACATGCAAAGATGGATGCTCACATTCCTAACTACAAAAATGTCTACAGAAACCTACAGTATTTGAAAACCCTTTCCATGCTATAGAGTGCAGATTAACTTCCAGCTAATCACAGTTCAGCATTGTAATGGACTGTGACGGGAGAGACAATTTTCCCTCTGACTTCAGATCACATGTTTTGCAGTTGTACAGCAAATTTTAAAAAGAAGACCTTAGGGATCACAGCCAGCCATAATTATTGGAGCATGACCACTTTGTAACCAACTGCAAGTTTAATATCCAAGGAGATTTGCACATAACAATCTTTTATCTTTTTTCCTTGTTTTTAATAATTTACCTTTCAGATTCTCTTTACCACCGTGCTGGTATGTAAAGACCTGTTTGTCTGTCAAACCTCCAAATATGTAATTCAAGTGAAAGACACATTAATTTCTTAGCTGCTTCCTAAGGAATACAGGCAGTAAGGTGTTTGTGCAGAGTAAAAGAGGGCTTCTTCCATGAGTACTTAACTTGAATCACTTCAGCTGGCTTCCTCACCTGCCACAGATTAGTTTCTTTCCCAAGTCTCTCCTCTGCCAGAAGGGAGTCATTTATACAAATCAACTCAAGGAACTCTGTGTGTAAATCATCCACCCAAACCTGGAAACATTTTGTCTTAACTAAAAGATTACTAGAAAAGCTGTATAGTACTAATGTTTGTGGACCCTGCAAATATGTCTCAGAAAAAAACACACCTCATTTTCAAAATTAGCATGAATGTTCTCTCTTAACCTTGAAGGCTCAATGTAAATGTTAATCTCTAGCCAAGTGAATTTTCTAGGCAGAGAATTGAGCTACATTGGTATGACAAATGTCATAGATATCAAGCCTCAGAAACATTAAGCATTGGCATTCCTAAGAAAATAAGTGTAGACGTCAGTGAACCCTAAACAGACGATTAGAAAGAAAGCCACTGTTCCAGGGTACCTAATTTTATTTTTCAAGACTGCTAAGATTTTTCATAATAAAGAAATATTAAGTGTATAGGGAACTACATGTGGAGATGTTCTTGGTAATTGAATGTTTTGAGAACTCCCAGACTGAAAACTGTTATTATGTAAATCAACTAGCTCCAGCTGCTAATTCTCAGAAGCTGTGAACAGTTATGGAAAGCTTAACCATGTTTGGACCTTTTATGTTCTGAAGACAACAGTATGGAAAATGGAACAGAAAGTGTTTATGGGGCTCTTTTGCATAAGGTGGACAGGGAGGATGTTGTGGATGATGGGGACATTAAAAAAGAGACTGGGTAGAGGTGTGTGAAAGGGAACATAGGTGTAGTAACTCAAGTTAAGTGGAAGAGACCAATGAGCCTGGAGGAAAAGGGCTAAAGGTAAGATGAGGCCAAAGACTTTGTACAGGGCGAGAGTGTATAGAGGCCTGCTAGTAGATGGGAAAGGCTTTTGTTTTCAGTAGTGAGTAGGAATAGGTGGATTCTCAGACAAACAAATGAGATAGACCTTCAGTGAAAGGTCACAAAATGTGGGAGAGCAGAGTACATTCGGAAAGGACATAAACAGAGAACATTGTAGAAAAGAAGGAACATAAGAGGTTAGGAATCAAATGGAGGAAAATGGTTCTGTTTTGTTCTATTTGATTTCTCCATTTTCGGTGGCACGTGATACATGTTTGATTTATACATATTTACATAGGTTAAAAAACATGACTCTAGCAACAGTATCAATATATTTGTTCAGTGTGTATTACTGAGTCACCTAACTACTTGAGGAAGCTAATCAAGGTTTCAATTATGCCAGTGAGAAAGAAAGTTATACCTTTCTGTTGCAATTGTAGTTGATTGGTTGATGAAGTATTCATGAGATCTTTCATAAGAGGAACTTTAAAGGTCACTTGTACCATAACAAGTGGAAATATCTGAGAAAGAAAAAGTTTAGCAGCATTATACTGCTTATAAAGTCTTAAGAGGCACTGCCTCTCCAAGTCTGGTTGCTGCAGTTGAAAACTCATTGCCCCGAGCGCCTGTTGTGACTTCTCCAATCCAATATGCCCTTTAAGCACAGTGAAACTATAGAAAAGGAATATCTAATGTTGTTTGCTGTTAATTAAAGAATAGGCTTCCTTCCTTTCTTTAATGGAAAGCCTTAATTTGACCATGATTACTGCTGAAAATTCTAATGAATCACTGCCATTATCTTGGGTATTCATTTCGCCCTCTAATCATCTGGTTGTTCAATTCCTCAATCACATGCTGAAAATCTCACCTTAAGCTTCTTGCTTATAACCTGATGTTATCATTCTCAGAGGAGAAGAAAAAAAGCTGGACAAATATGAATCCTGGTTTACTGCCAGCTTAAATAGTTATGGTTTTCACCCACTTATACAAAGCCAACAAATAAGGGCCTCAGTCCAACTTACTTACACATTACTTAGTGGCAATGTACATTTGAGATTGGTATTTCCTCACAACTCTTTATCCTTGCTTCCAGGAAAATGTAGAAAACTGCAGAAGGCTTATAGCAAACAGCACAGTTACAGCTAGTATTTGAAGCAGAGTAAAAAGGGTAGGAAGTGGAATTTCAGAAATATAACACAAAATTATTTGTAAAATAATATAAAAATGTTATATTGCTTGATCAATATTTTCATTTTCATTGGCTTGAAAAGCTGTAAAATTAATAAAACATGTCTATAACCATGACTATGAGGACATTCCCAGAAAAGATTAACTAAGTGGACAAGACCAACCCTGTACATTATTGGCAGCATTCCATAGACTGGCAGGTGGTCTGAGTCTTTGGTCCCCTGTGTAAATCTTTAGAAATAGCAAGTGAATACTCTGTTCTAATATTAATACTCTGTAAAGAAAGAAAACAAAGTCCTTATTTGGAAATCAAATGTTTTTTTCTGGACTGCACACATCATTTTCTTAGGAATATAACAGAGCTGACACCAAATTTAAAACAAAAACACAAACTCTCATTTCCCCACAAAATTCACCTCCCACCTTAAAAACCTCATCCATTGGTTGATACAACAATCTAGCAAGGTTTATTGAACCTTAAAAAGATACATGAATTTGGGGCCAGAGAGATGGGTCAGCAGTTAAAAGCGCTGGCAGCTCTTGCAGAGAACTTGAGTTTGATTCCCAGCACCCACATGACAGCCAGTAACCACCCATAACTCCAATTCCAAGGATTGGACTCCCTCTTTTGACCTCCCAGGCACTGCATAACATGGGTGCAATACACCAAAATATAAATCATAAAATGAAATACTTTTTAAAAAGATTTATGGATTTCTTTACTAATAGCAAAAGTAGTCTATGCCTAAATGCCAAAGTAGTCTATGATTTCTTTTTCATTTTTAGATTGGTTGAGATTACCTTTATCTTGACAAATTTTACCCTCAAACTTCCTTTATTATTATGTTTATTTATTTATTTATTTATTTATTTTGTGCATTTATTTATTTTGTGAAAAAACGAGGACAATTTGCAGTACTCAGCTCGGTTCTCCCACTATGTTAGGCCTGGGGATGAGGTTATCAGGATTGGTGGAAAGTTTTTACCTGCTGTGTCACCTTACTGGCCTGTGGTTTTCATTATACTTGTATATATCTTTTATCTCATGGAACAGGAAAGCAAACCCTTTTGTCTGTAACAAGCTTATGAGTAACAGACTGTGTATGTTTTGTTTCCTCATAGCTTTACCTGATGTTACAAGATTTCCATTTCAAAAAGAATTTCTCCTTTAGTTTACTGTGAGTGCATGTATATGGGCCTGCTCCTAGGTTAGAGGAAATGTGGTAATGACTGGAATTCATACGATCTTATGTGGATGATATAATAATACCACTGCTAATTAAATGCTTTTTGTATGTCAAGTATTATGTTTTAATAGATTTCAATGCAGTTTTTCCTTAACTCTTTTATTTTGCATGCTTAGGAACAACAGACTGCACATTTCAGAGGGTGTTGTAATATTTTCATATACTTTCCTACTTGATCATCTCTGGTATCATACTCCCAAATTGCAATACTCTAAAATATGAAACTTGAACACTTTCTCGAAATAGTTCAGATTTTGGATTTTCAGATTTTGGGTGCTTACCTTGTAGTGAACTGTATAGATTTTGAACATAATTTTATGCATTGTTTGAGACTGAAGAATTAATTTGGATGCCAATATTATGGCACAGTCAAATCATATTAAGGTCTATGTATGTAGTTCAGTGGTTCAGCACTTTTGTAATGTACACATGGCCCTAAATTTGACCTCTAACACCAAAAAATACATTTAGGGTGCTTATGAGAGTAGACAGTATTGATTTGATGCATTTTCCATTATAAGCCATGTATTTATAACTTTCCTAAAAAGAAAGATAGGGGTTTTGCAGAATAAATCATTGAAAATAGACGTAGTTGATCAAATCCTTACTGTTCAAAGTTTCTAGTGTTTCTTTTTATAACAATCGTAGCTTTCCTGTAAGGACCATATCATGTATACTAGACACTGTATTAAGTATTTTACATAGATATAATTTCATTTGATGTATTTAACAACTTTGTGATTTAGATAGAGTTGCTGCATTCTGCGCATGTATTAACTAGGGCTGAGAAACATGAATTAATATCCTTTTCAAGGTCACACAGTTCTTAGGGTGAGTAATGGAATTTGGATTTGAAACCATACCTGTGACTCTACGATCCATACTCCTTATAGTCTACTTCTCTGTCCCTAAAATGGACTTTCAGCTTTCAGTGAGATCCCAGTACTTAACAATATACTTCTGAAGAAGTCAAGACTAGCATGGTGAGCTATAGATGGCAGTAGAAGTAAACAGTGCTTGTTGTGATGCTAGTGACAGTGGAAGTGCTTTGAGGAACATGGCTACTTTATATGGAACTCACAGCATGGACCAATTCATGTCTGAACTGGTTGAAATTTTAAAAAATTCATTCCATCCATTTCTTAAAATTTCAATTGTAATAAAAAGGAAGTCTTAGCATTTACATGAACTAACTTTTTTGTACATGACATTTTTAGTCCATAGGTTTCACTTGTTAATTATGCTCAGCAAGGGAAATAAGAGTTTTAATTTCTTCACATTTTCAACAAAGCAATATAAATTTCAGTGAGAGGTATAAAATTAGGTTGTTGAATATTTTGTGCTAAATTTTAGACATATTTTCTATTACATTTCCTCCTTTCATTTTTGTTTTTAATAAAAAAAAGTTCTGGGTCCAATCCCTGTCACCACTCGAAAATAGCAGGGTGGCAACTACCTGTAACCCTAGAAAATCAGTATTCAGGAGGTAGGTGCAGTACAATCAGATGTTCAAGGTCATCCTCTACTGCACAGAAATTTCTAGACCAGGTTGGTAACGTCTTATACATGGGGCATCCTCTCTCTCCCTCTTCTCTCCCCCTGACACACACACACACACACACACACACACACACACACGCAGAAATACACAAGCAAAGAGAAAAGTAAAAGAAAAATATTTATCACAAGAAAAGAAGAAAGCCAAATGAATGTTACTAGGGTACCTTTACGTGTTAATAAGCTTGTTATGAGCCCCCGCTTCCAGCAGTCTATTGTTGAAATTGCCCATTAGACTGATAATACATGAGGCCACCTTAATATTGGTGACTGTTTAGCACATCAGGGATTCTCCCAGTAATACCATACACTAGCATTGACCTTCCTTCCTTCTCCTATGTACGTTACTTCATGTTACCTACCAAAAATCATACAGCTTCTTCATTCTGGGATGTGAAGATATCGTGGCTTTTCATACTGTTGTCTTCTTCACTTTGACCAATTTACAAATTTGACTTTTCTCAAATATCTATTTTTATAACATTGATTTGTATTGAGGTATAATTTTGTATATCATAATGTCTATATTAGTTATTTTTCTATTGCTGTGATAGAAACAGTGACCAAGGGAACTATAAGACAAAGAGTTTATTTAGCTTATGGTTCCAAAGGGCCTGACTCCATTGTGGTGGGGAGGCATGGTGGCAGAGGTATCCAGAGCCAGAAGTTAAGTGCTCACATCTTCAAACAGGCACAGGAAGCAAAGAACAACTGGAGATCAGGCAAGCCTTAAGAACTCTCTCAGCACACCCCACTGATGTGCTTCCTCAGCATGGGCACACCTTCTAAGACCACCTGAAACTGTGCCACCGACTGGGACAAAATAGCCAAACACTTAGAGCCTATGGAAGACATTATCATTCAAACCACCACAAATGTCCTTTACCTACCTTTCTATTATGTGTATGAGTGTTTTGTCTGCATGTAAGTAAGTGCACCATGTCCATAAAGTTTCTACAGAGGTCAGAAGAGGGCATTGCATCCCCTGGAGTTGGAGTTACAGAAAATTATTAGCCACCATTTGGATTCTGGGAACCCAACTCATTGTTCCCAGCAAGTGTTCTTAGCTGCTAAGCCGTATCTCCAGCCCAACCTTTACCCATCATTATTGAGTTATTTTTCTGTTATTCAATTATTCCTATATTTTTATCAGATACATGGTTTACAAAACATTTTCTTTCAGGGTTATTTCATCACTTTTTTGACAGTGTCCTTTTATTTTTCCCTTGGGTCTTCTTGAGACTAGCCCCACCTGGCCTGGAAGTCACTACGCAGATCAGTCTGGCCTTGAACTCACAGAAATATGCCTGTTTCAGCCTCCCGAGTGCTGGGACCAAAGGCATACACCACTCTACCTGGCGACAGTGTCATTTTTTTTAAATTACTTACTTAATTTATTTTTTGGTGCCAGGAATTGAAACCCAAGCTTTACGCATAGCAAGCAGGAGCTCCAGCAGACAGTGCTATTGGATGGGCATTTTTGTTCAGTTTTGAAGAAATTTAAAGTAGTTTTAGTCTAGTTTCTTGTGCTTTCAGTGTCACATCTGCATTTTCTTCTCATTCTTTAAGAATAAAACAAATGACTAAAAAGACATGAGCTGTCTATTTACCTTTGAAATAACATAAATGTCTGACCTTAGGCAAATACTTTAAATCATTTAGAGGTTTACACATCTAGAAAAGGAAACTAGGCTCAGCAGAGCAGGCACATTGTGATCTCAAAATTAATTATTCCTTGACAATTTCACACATGTATGTAATGCATTATAGTCACACTCACCCCGCACCCTCTCTTGTTCTCCTCCTTTCACCAACTATCACTATGCCGCCATTTCACTTTCATGTCCTTTTTTTTTCTTTTTTTTTTTTTTCTTTTTTTTTTTTAAGACAGGGTCTCACTGTGTATAGCCCTGGCTGGCATGGAACTCAACTATGCAGACCAGACTGACTTCAAACTCAAACTCACAGAGATCCTCCTGTCTCTTCCTCCTAAGTACTGAGATTAAAGTTGTGTACCATCAAGCCTGGTCTCATTCTTTTTATTTCATTTTGGTTTTGCTTTGTGACCCATTGATTTTATACTCCACTAGAGAATGAGTCATTCATCACTGCCTATGTCACTGAAAACAATGACTTCCCTTTCCTCCAGCCATCCTAGACTGCCATTAGGTCCCCTTGCTGTGGCCCCATGATCCTTCCCTGTCTGTGACTGAATGTTTATGCATTTGGTCTGCTGCAAGCTCTATGTAGGCAGTAGCAGCTAATGTTAGTTCATGAGTGCTGTGGATGCATCATGCCCAGAAGATGGTTTCTTGGTCTTCCTTCCTATCTTCCAACACTTAAAGTCTGTCTTTCTCCTATTCTCTGATGATCCCTGAGTCTTGGAGAGTGTAATATGGATGTCTCTTTCAAGGCTGAACACTGGGCAGTCATTTGTTCTCAGAATTATTCTTCCTCACTATGGGAAAATTTTGCCCTCCAAGTGACATTTGGCAGTCTCTACAGAATTTTGGTTGACACCCCACAAAGTTCAGTCAAACACCCTAGAGTGCACTGGCCAACACTCACAAGAAAGAATGATCTGCCCCAAAATGACAGTAGTGTTGAGTTTTGAGAAGCCACTTTGAAATTAAGAATCTAGTGTTTCACTTAACTCTATGTGGAAATCTTTGAGCCAGTCTATAGTAACTATATAATTGTGTGCTCTTAGCCTAGTGGAGAATGTGATCCTAACAAGGACAATAGGACAGGGGTGCCACTGAAGTTAAAACATTTTAGATTTTCTATGAGGAAATAAATCCTGACTAGCCAGGATATTTTTTAGAAGTATTTTCAGGACTATTTTAAACTACTGTGCCCTTTACAAACATGAACAAAAAATATTTCAGTATTGACTCCTTTAGGCAAAGCCTTGAAAATATATTCTTATTCTTGATGTTTTCTTTATATTTTTTTAGATTTTCTGGAACAAAATAGCTTTGGGGAAAATAATATGTACATGCTGTACAGTGTGGTCAATCAATCATAACGGGGCGGAGGGGGAGGGAAACCAGTGTGATAGAAGGAACTCATAGTTGATGTGTCTCTGAATTAGTGATTTGTCTGAGCTCCTAAGAAGTTGATACTATCGTAGCTGATCACTATCCTTCTACTTCTCTGATACCATGTGCTAGAATGTACTCATTCATTGTAGTTTCAGAAATATCCAAGACAAAATATATGATAGTGTGAAATATGTTTCATCATCTCTAAAGATCTTGGCATAGAAAAAGCTACTAAGCTACAGGTATTTCTTCACTGTGATAACGCTGCTGATTGTTTCTCGTTCTGCATCATTAGATGTAATCATTCCACCAGCAACACCACTGCCACATCATAGACTAAAATACCTTGATTATAATGTATTAGGCTCTGTTGTAAGCACTTCAGGTCTGTATCTCATTTCCCTTCACAAAAATCATAAGAGGTAGGGATTTTTTTAACCTCTGTTTTGCACATAACGGAAAAATGTACAATAAGTGATAAAATGCTTACTTTGCTTCTGTATCAAAACTATTTCATATTTTCAAAATGGAGAAAGTTTTTTTATCATTAAACTTGTAACACTGATAGCCCGGTTTTCTTTTTAGAAATATTTTTATTTGTTGTTAGAGAATCTCATACATTTTGATTATAATCAGATCCCCTCCCCCATCTCCACTCCCATCTTACTACACGCCCCTCCCCCACTTCATGTCCTCTATTGTTATGTAAGGCTTATGGAGTCTGGTTTGTCTTGCCCAAATGCTCTTGGGTTTGGTTCCATTCCTTGGAGCCTGGTCAACCTACCAGGGGTCATAGGCTTAAAGGAAACTGGCTCTCCTGCTCCCAACAGCTCTCAATTGCCACCAGTTCTTCAGCTGGGGCTGAGGTTTTTTTGTCTACCTCCCCACTCTATGCTGGATGTTAGTCTGGATTGGGCTTGCACAGGTCTCGTGAATGCTGTCACAAGCCGCGCGAGTTCATATGTACAACTGCCCTGTTGTGTCTGGAAAACATGGTTTGCTTATATCTATCCACCACCTCTGGGTCTTACATCTTTCTGCCTCTCTTCCATGATGATTTCTAAGTCTTAGGAAGCAGAAGTTTGATACAAGTATCCCATTTGGTGCTAAGCAGTCTACAGTCTCTTATTTGCTGCACAGAGACCAGTTGTATGTCCCTGTGTTCATCACTGTCTGGTACAATAAAAAGCTTCTCTGATGACAGATAAGAGGTGCATTAATGTATGTGTATAGCAATGAGTCATTAGAAATCAGTTTAATTCTATGTTCAGTTAGCAAAATAATTGTAACGGGTTCTCCCCTGAAGCTTGTAATAAGAAGAATTGAAAAGATAATTTCAAACATTGTTTTCCAGAAAAGATGTCTTAAGGCTAAGTATTTGTTTCTCTCAACAAACTGTATCTTCCTGTACTCTGAAGCTGCCGTGAAATTTTACCATTTCTGATTACCTATATAATTTTAAACTGCACTCCTCCATTATACAAATAATGTAAATAATTTTTCATTCTATTTGTATCTATAGGAGGCACTGAAAGAAAACCACAAGAGAAAAGAAATTGAAGAGAAGAGCAGGAGGGCAAAGCTTGCTAAAGAAAAAGCTGAACAAGAGAAGTTGGAACGCCAGAAGAAGAAGAAACAGCTCATTGATATGAACAAAGGTAAAATATTTCCAATTTTTTTGAGCAGGCTATGGTGGCACAGGCCTGTAATCTCATCTACTCAGGAAATTGAGGCACATGAAGACTAAAAGTTCCAAACTATTTGACACAGATTAGAATCTGTCTCTTTAAAAAAAAAATATATATATATATATATATGTATGCATGCTTTGGGCACTTAACATATGCAGCGTCTTAGACTCTATCCTCTGTACAAAAAGCAATTGAAATTTTGAAAGGTGAAAAAGTGCAAAATAATATCACTTATTTAATTGAATTTTTATTGTAAAATAATTTTATTCTTGATAAAAATTTCACATTATTAATTTCTTGTGTCACATTTCTCATATTACCATTTCTATTTATTATCATTCTACTGAGGACTCGAGATTTTTGGTAATCAATGCAACGTATTATATTGTTGAAATCATATTTTCTTCATTTATTTTATCATTATATCACAGATCAGGCTTGGTGACAAAAAAAAAAAAAAGAGGTAAGAGTTGTTTAAAGTGAAATGGGAGATGAAGTTCAGAACTTGGTTTCACTTTGTTAGCATGTATCTATAGACAGTGCCATGACAGCTGTCTTCCTTGGAGGATTGGCTATTTCAAGTCATAACAGTTATTGACAGCAAAGTCACCAGTTGAATAAAAATATTACACAACCTCTTGTGCAAGTGTAAGGTTAAATACAATGTGCATGTGTGTCCACATTGGTGTGCAGGAAGTGTTTTCTATTAAGCAAGCATGACACTATAGTAGAGGTAGATACTTTGGCTTGAGTACATTTTTAGAGATGAGAAGGTAAAATGCTCAGAATGATGACACCGACCTGTAATCATAGCACTAAGGAAGTAAAGGGAAGTGGATCACAAATACAAGGCCACTTTGCCTCAAGACAGATGGAGGGTACTAAGATGACAGATGAGCAGAGACAAAGAAAAGTGACCTATACTCAGGGATCTACACTGAAAGTTTAAGGAAGGAAGACATAGCCTTTTTCCTTAAGAGCATTACCAAGCAGATTTACTGATGACTAAATTTTACAACAGAGAAAAAGAAATCACCTTTCTTTTCTCTCCTCAGGGCTATAAGGACCAGTTAGACAATTTTAAATAAAAGCAAAACAAAATTGGATAAAGATACACAGTAATATGATTAACATTGGAATACTTGTTATGATAGATATTGATATTGACATATATCAATAGTAAAAATTGCAAATACTTTATTATAGTGACCATATAACAAGCATTATTCTAAGATCTGATTTATTCTAAGACGTGTTTTAAGGCAATTCCCACATTTCTATGAGGTGGGTACTCTAATTATCTCATTTTATATATAGGAAACTAAAGGTCATAGAAATTAAGGAATTTGCCCAAATACGACCCAAAAAATAAGAAGTAGTGGTACAGAAATGGAAATATAGTCTAACTACAGAATCTTTGCCCTTATCCTTGCCACTGTCAATGCAAAGAACATTAATGATAACTATTCAGTGGCATTTTCTGTGTATGGAGGCAGACAAACAGAAAAATTTATTTATTAAAAATATTTTCTTACTTTTATTTTTCTATGTGTATTGCCTGTGTGTATGTCAGTGCACCTGTGTTGTGCAATGCTTGCAGAGGTCAGAAGAGGGTGTCGGATCCCCTAGAACTGGAGTTAGGGATTTTGTAGCTGTTATGTGGGTGCTGGGAATCAAACCTGGGCCCTCTGCAAGAGCAGCCATTGCTCTTAACCATAGACCCTACTCTCCCGTCCCAAAATATTTATTTTAAGGTATTGATCCATGTGATTTCAGAGGCCGGCAAGTCCAAAATCTGTAAAGAAGGCCCACAGGCTAGAGACCCAGGAAATAGCCAAGTCTGAGTCTGGCTGGAAATTTCCCTCTTGCATGAGAGGAAAAGTAGTCTTTTCCTATTATTTGGATCTTTAGCTGATGGAACAAGGTTCATTCCCATAAGGGAATGTAGTGTACTTTTTTCATGTCTATCAATTTGAAAGTTAGTATTTTCTAAAAATAGCTACATGGAAGCATTCAGAATAATGTTTGACTAAATATATGGGCCATGTTACCCAGACAATTGACACATAAAAGTTATCATCACAAGAAGGGTGTTGAAAAATCAAGCTCTTCTCTGATGATTATTTACATGTAGAAATTGAGGATGGAAGGCATCAAGAAAGGTCATAAAGTCACAGAGAAAGAAATTTAAGTAATAGAACAGATTTGATACATTTGATGGGGGACACAGTGATTGGTATCGTTTGACCATGCTTAGTTTGCAGATGCCTTACAAGGAAATCTCTAAGAAGGAAATCTTTAAGGGAAGTCTTTAAAGAAAAACACCTGAAAATGAAACTCAGGAGAGAAGTCTAAGCTAAGCATAGAGACTTTGGGATCATTGAGTTTTGTTCAAAAATTAAAGTTATGAAATATTTCTTTGCTAAGGGTACCACAATAAAATTCGAGATAATAGTTAGCTTTAAACAAGATATATTATCTCACACATCTGGAGGTTAGAAGACCAAGAAGAAGGTATCAACAAGGTCATGTTCCTTTGGAAGTCACTAAAACAGAATCTGTTACAGACCTCCGTCCTAATTTGTGGTAGTTCTATGGCTCCTGGCAGCAAAATTTGGATATTCCCATGACATTTTTCCCCTGTGTCTGTTTCTCTTCACATGGCATTCATTTTAAAAAGCCACAGTTTATATCATAATTGGGACCCACCCAAATCTGATATGACCTCATCTTAGAAAATTACACAGTGAAAAGAACAAGCAGTCAGAAATTGAGTCAGTCCAATTTTTATGATAAGATAATACTCTCCAAAACCACCCAGTTCCTACCTTCACCCAAGTATTTATCAGTCTGTCACTTGAAAATATACATATAAGAGAAAAAAATAAGTAAAGAACCTGTTTATAATGTGTATTTTGTCTATAATATGTATTTTAGGTGATGATCTTGAAAGATGGAGTAGGAAAGATATATTTTAAAATAAAATGAATCAGGACTGGATTCTCAACACTTAAGAATCCATATTGCTCTGCATAGATCCAGGATTCAGTGCACCCACATCAGGTGGCCTGTAACTCCAGTTTCAGGGGGAATGACACCCTCTTTTGGCCTCTGTAGGCATTGCACTCATGTCTACAAGCCCATACTCAGACATACATATTTACACATAAATAAAAAATGAAATAAATAAAATTTATCTTGTAAAAAACTGTATCTGTATGAGTGTTATTCCTGCATGTGTGCAAATGCACCTGTGTCATGCAGTGCCTGCAGAGGACAGAAGAGAGTGTTGGATCCCTTGGAACTGGAGCTATAGATGTTAGTCACCGTGTGGGTGCTACGATTTGAACCCAGCTCTTCTGCAAGAACAGCCAGCGTTCTTAACTGCTGAGCCATCTCTCCAGACCCATAAAATTGATTTTTTAAGACCATTACTATAACTATATGTACATCAACCAAATAGTAAACTTCGGCACTAGTTTCTTAATTTACTACACATTGTAATATTTTACACTTGGAATGCATGTGTTCATACTTCTTCATATGTTTCAGAAGGAGGTTCCTCTAAGAAAATAAAGATGTAATCTAACTTACAAAAATGAGAAGTTGTGGAAAAGTAAAAGGTTAGATATCAAGGTGAAGCTTTATGTACCAGATAACTATGTGTATTATACATTAATGAAAAATATTAAAAAAAAGTTTAAAGAGATGCAAATGCCAATTCCTCAGATTTTGTCATTATGTATTGCATATATGTATCTATGTATCACGCTACATGTACCTTGTAAATGTGTACAGTTGAAATAATAACTAAGGAGTTATCTACTTCAGTAGTAGAAGCTTTGCCTAGCATGAGCAAAGAAGGCCCTGTGTTCTGTTCCCACTGCCACAAAAATAACTATATTTTGAAAGTTAACTAAAAAGGCATGTACTGGTTTAATTTATTCATTTTTATTGTATGTGTATGAGAGTGATTCCTGCACCTATGTAAGTGCACCCATGTCATGCAGTGCCCACAGAGGCCAGGAATGGGCATTGGATTCCCTAAAACTGGAGTTAAGGCCAGTTGTGAGTCACAGTGTGGGTCCGAAAACCAAACCCAGGTCCTCTGCGAGAGCAGCCAGAACTCTTAACCACTGAGCCATCTCTCCATCACCTCCCCCTTCTTTTTGTGAGACAGGTTCTCCCTGTAGCCCCAGTTGATCTGAAACTTGTTATGTAGATTATGCTGGCCTCTATCTCACAGAGAGCCACCTGCTGTAAACTCACAATAGTGCTAGGTAACAGTGAGATATGTTTATCTGACTTGTAAAATTATATACATTTACTAAGTAGAAATATATTGGGGTTTAGTTATTCACAAATAATAAAATAAAGCAAACACAAATATTATTTTCCGAATCTAGACGACATCAGCTGAGTTCAGAATTAACTAAAAATATCACAAAAACAAAGCAACCAGAAAATTTTACTATTCAAGTTGAAGCTAAAAGCACTAGCATTTGGGGCTAGAGAGGTGGCTCCCTGATTAAGAATGAAAAACACACACACACACACACACACACACACACACAAAAAAAAAAAACATGCCAGGCATGGGGGTGCATGCCTTTAATCCCAGAACTTGGGAGGCAAAGGCAGGCAAATCTCTATGAGTTTGAGGCCAGCATAGTCTACATATTGAGTTCCAGGCCAGCTGGGGCTTCAGGGAGATACCATCCAAAAAAAAAAAAAAAAAAAAAAAAAAAAAAAAATGTAAGCGGCTCTTCCAGAGGACCTGAGTACAAGTCCCAGCATTCATGATTGACATCTCATAGCAACCTATAATTCCAGCACTGCCCTCACATGTACAAATGCATACACAGACATGCAAGTACATACAATAATTAGAAAACAATAAATTTAAAATGTAGCATGTACTAAAGCTCCATTTTGACAGAATTGGAGGTCAGAAGCTGAAGCCATGATTGATAAGACACATTTTTTTATTGTAAGGAGAAAATAGACATTATTATATGTTAAGGAGACTAATTCTCTGACCATGCTTAAGAAGTGACTGTTATTTCAAAAAAGGGAATGAGTTTTAACTCTACCACCTAGCCTTGTCTACTTTTTCTTTTCTTTAAATCTCTTCATGCCTCAGTTACCTCAGCTGTAATATAAGACACTGACATTTATCTTCTATAGTTTTAGTGAAGATTAAATGAGATAATTAATTCTAATAACACAGGGCCCAGAACATACTTGCTGATAATGCTGATGAATCATTTTATGCTCATTGAATTATTTGGGAAAAGCTCAAGAAATAATTCCCACCTTTAAGAAATCTTCAGTTTTGTCAAAGATATTAAATAAAGCTGAACTAGCAAACAGGAAATTGTGTGCTGATACATAATAGAGATTATTTGCTCTGTAGAACTCTCAGAAAGAAGAAATCAGGTTTATCAAAATGCTGTCTTTCCATAGAGAAGACTAAGTATCGCTTTTAGACATTTTAGTTGAAATACACTCTGAAAGATGGGTAACTTTTTGGCTGAACAGAGTCAAAGCTATTCAAGTAAAAGGGAATAACATCAGCAGTAATACACATCAGCATGTAGGTCAGCAGGCATTAGGTAAGCTATGTTCAATGGCCCAGGGGAAAATATATCATAGTGATTAAGAGGATGGGTCCTAAGTTCAAGTCCTATCCCTACATTTTACCAGGCTATAATCTTTCTCAATGTATTACAGCTTCCTGTGCCTGATTTTCCTCACTTATAAAATAAAATAATATCAATAACTGCTTTGTTATATGAGGGCTAAATGATGGTAGCCAACAAAGATGTCCAAGAAGAACATTATTTAAACTTGAGTTTATGTATCAAATATATAGTGATGCCTTTTGGCATATTGTCAGTCTCTAATGCTTCAGTGTTGAGTAAATACATTCTGTTGTTGTCACTGTTAAGAAAAAATTTGGGTTTGGAAAACTGATCAAAAGTGAGGATAGAGCCAGCCTATGTAGTAAGACAGAAGACTTCTTGGAAGTGAGACATGAGTTACGGCATGATGAGGGAGGAGAGCTCAGGTTATTGCAGGAATCCTTTCCAGGATTGTTGAGGTAGTATGTCTGAAGCACAAGAAAGGAGAGGTGACTATAAGGAAGATATAGCTGGAAAAGAACAGCGAAAGGTGAAGGAAAAGGAGTCAGCTGCCAGCCGATTCTTTCTTCAAAGGAGTTTAAACCTATGGCAGTTTAAAAGGTGGTAAGAGGAAGGAAAATTTTCATAAAAGGATGAAAAAACAGCAGTGCACCTTGCAAGCAAGAGATCTGCACAGAGCAAGAGATTCTGTATTTTAGAACTGCATTTTTAACCAATAGATAATTATATATTGATGTCTTTCAGTATATTAGGTTATTTCATTCATCCTACTTACATTTATTGCATCATTTCCTAAATAATTATAATTAGAGCATGCACAGTAATACAGTATTTATTTAAATGTAAAATGGAGAAAACTAATTTATATGCAGCAAAAATTATGCTAAATCAATAAATGTACTCTAAAATGCATTCACACAGTATACAAACTACATAAAGTATTGGGTATAATCTACATTTTCCAACCTTTGGTTATATTGGTATAGAAGGTGATTAATTTAGGGGCCATTAAAACTATTAATTAATTATGTAGGTAGAGAAAGAAAGCTTACCAAATATTTGTAAATAAATCTCTTTCCATGTTCATGGAAGTCAACAAATTAACTGCAGTGACTTGAAGGAAGCAATAGAAAAAATACATAAAAATGAATGTTTTTAAATTGCAAACTACAACTATGATTTTGATGCAAATGTTATTTAATCAGGAACAATTTTGCTCTTCCTTATATATCATTATGTGGAAATTAGAATTGCCTTTTTACTTCTAGTACAATGGTAAGAATGCAAAGGCTCAGTTTTTGATGAGGAATCAGTCTACCAAGTAGTATAGCAAGTTTTTCTTTTTTATTATTTGTTTATTTATGTGTGAGTGTTAACCTGCATGTGTGTAAGTATACCCTTGTACAGTGCACTCAGAGGCCAGAAGAGGGTGTTGGATCCCCTGGAACTGGTGTTATGGACCGTTGTTAGCTGCCATGTAGGTGTTAGAATTTAAACCTGGGTCTTCTGTAAGAAGAGCAGTCAGTTCTCTTAACTGCTGAGCCATCTCTCCAGGACCTGGAATAGCAAATTTAGATGAATAAGCCTAAGCATTTAAGTTGTATATATAGAGACACTGTCACTTGAGAAGCCTGTGCCAATCCTAGAGCATGTACTATTTTCTTCCTTTTGCATGCTTCCTCCTATGCTCTAAACACCTGTGGTTAGCTCTGTATTAAAATCTTTTCTTAATTACTCCAACTTTGTTTCAAAAAGAAATAAATTCCATCAAGAGTAATTGCTAAGAACTTTGTTCCACCCTCTTTTCCAAAATTTAAAACAATTATCTTTTGTCTAAGGCATGGTATTACACCCCTATAGTTCCAACATTTGGGAGACAGAGGCAAGAAGGATCTCAAGCTCAAGGCTAGCCTGAACTAGATAGCCCATGACTCTATAAACAAAAGTACATCATCAAAATGAATAACTTAATTTCACATTACATTACTTTGATTGAAATAGACCAAAATTATGTTTCCTGACATCATATTCCAAACCTTAAATTATAATAACTCAAATTATGAATGAAAAACCCCACAAATATTGAAATTGATCCAAGTAGTATTTAAGCATCTCTCGTAATATAAAGTGCTGAGGTAATATATACCATCATTCTTGCATATTTTACAAATGCTAATGAATACTTCATAGCTGTAAATGCAAAATTAAACAAGTTCCTATACTTGGTAGACCTAAAAGAAAGTCATGACTTGGTAAAGCCTTACCTATGAAGCATATATAATAGATAATGCACAGCATATTTAAATTACCTTGATCCCTATTTAGCTACCATTTTAAGAAATCTGTATTTGCTTAAAATCAGAGCTTATTCTTTTTACTCTTTACTTAAAAAATATTTTTATGCATATTTGGGGATTGTTTTCTAAAAACTATTCAATATCGTAAAATTTTCCCAGCTATTTGAAACTCAACTAATGTGACCTGGAGACCAAAAGAGGACATTGAGTTTCTTGCTCTGTCACTATCTGCCTTATTTCCTTGAAACGGTACCTCTTACACAACATGGAGCGGGCTTACAGCCAGCAAGCTCTGCAGTCCTCCTCTCTCCATGCCATACAGGACAGTCATTACAAGCGCTTGCACAGCCATGTCCAGTTTTTGCTTTTTAACCTAAGTGCTGAGAATTTGAACTCACTTCCTCATGCTTACATACTAAGCACTCTTACGCACTGAAGCATCTCCCCAGCCTGGAGACTGTGTTGTTCACATGAAACATCTTTAGTTTCGTTTTAATGCCACGTCATGCTATATTGTTGTCATACACTGGATGAATATTTTCAATTTTTAAATTTAAGCACTGTCAACATGATGATGTTCAAAGAGGTGCTGTCATTGTAGCAATTACCAAATGGGCAGATATAACCTGCTGACCCGTAATATCATGTTATCTCTGGCACCTCCATGTTTGACTTAACCTGCAATGGAAATGAGTTCATCTCCCTGTTTTGAAGCCAAACAAACCCCAAGTACTCCCTCTATAGTGTATCCTTGGGCTATTCACCTAACCTCTCTGACCCTCAGGTCCTCATCTAAAAGACAGAGAAGGGAATGGCATCTGTCTCAGAGGACTTTCATAACAAGTAAATGAGAAGACATATGAAAATCTTTTAACACTCTCACAGAACACACTTAGCACTAAATAATGATTTAATAATAATTGAATAATAATAAAAATTTTCTATGAATACTTCAAGGTAACTCTGGATAACATTTAATTGAGCAGCATCGAGTAAGAGATAGTTTGATTAATCTGATTGTATGACGATACAAAAGGCCATTTTGTATCATTTTTCATAGTCCTTATTTTTTTTATGTGTATGCATGTTTTGCTTCCATGTAAATGTGCCTGTGTGTGCAATGCCTGTGGAGGCCAGAAGAGGGTGTGGATCCCCTGGAACTGGAGTTATGGACAGTTGTTAATCTCCATGTGGATGCTGGGAATTGAAACCAGGTCCTCTGTAAGCTAAGCTAGTCCTCTAAACAACTGAGCCATTTCTCTAGCCCCTGTTTATAGTTTTTGTAAACTCTTTCAGTGCATAACTCTCATTGCACCCCTCCAAGTCTCATCTCAAATAGGAGTTTTGCCCTTACACCTTACATTGGTGAGAGTGTGCAGCATATGACAGTGTAATTTGGGGCAGAAAGTAGGTGATATATCTTTATTGGTAGTTTATTGGTAGGTTACTAGGATTTTGTTATAGTCTCCAGTGGGCCACTGTTCAGAGTATTAGTGACCAGACTGACCAAAATATTATAGGACAGTTACACTTAATCTATATTACTTCCAGAATATACTCTAGAATAATTGAAGGTTCTAACTAATTTTTTTCCCTGTAGCCCATTTTAGCTACTTAGCATTAGTAATTACTTTTTTCTGACCTCATATTAAAATAATTACATTTGTGGCATCACTTTGCTGGAAATAAGTGCTAAACTCTCATTCTATCAGCCCTAGCAGTAAAACAAAAAGTTTCTACATCTACTAAAAATATTCTTTTAAATGGGAAGACAAAAATAAATATGTGAAACTAGATAGGTAATTTACTTAGATCTCATTAAGAGTTCTTACATTCTAAATGCAGAAACTCAGATTTGCACAAACTATAAGAGCTGTCTTCAGTGTGCTGAGCATTTAGCAATGTTTCTTCAATCCTACCTAGGAGACCAGTTAAACTGGCAGCTCCAAATTTGACTTTTCTTATAGTACATGTGTGTTGCTATGTGCCATCACTGGAAAGAAAGAAAATATTGGAAAGGTAGATATAAACAGTAAAACTGATTACACAAGAAATGACCAAAACACATTCAAAGTGCCCTAATCACTTCTTAGAGACTTACATTGGTTTCATATTTTAATGTTTTGATTCCTATTACAGGAAAGTATCAAATGAATAACAGCTGTTATAGACTCATATTGCAATTAATTTGGCTCTTCCCTCAGTCAAATTCATTTGGATTCATGTTAGTAATTATACCTAACAGATTCACAAAACCAGCAAACTTCACATAACCTTTTTTTAAAAAAAAAATTATTCGTCCCACCCACGTTGGATTCTTGAGCCCTTGGGCTTCAGAAGCAATACAAAATGTATTGTTAGATTAAATATGCAAAAGGATTATCCCAGATGAAATCCTTTCAATGTTTTTTTTTTCAGTTTAATTCTATAAGTATTTATTGAGTACCCATTGTGTACTAAAGAGACTGACACAATCTAATTATAGTATTGTCGGTGTATAACTCAGCACCATTAACTTATTTAAAGAGTTATTAACTACCAGACTTTCTCTCTGTGTGATCTCTGCTGTAAGAATGACTCTACCATGTGGTTCTGCCTGTGTATGCTTATATATGTTCTCATAGGATTGTGCAGAGCTTTTAGCATGTAAATTTCATATCTTTTCACATAAATGATTTATATTTCTGTTTAAAACTTTCTGTGTTTCATTTTATCAAATAGTCAAGCATCGGTACCCAGTAATACCCTTCAATGATCGATAAAGTATAAAATGTCTTGACTTGTTAGTGGGAAAACATGGGAAGGAAAACTTTTCATGATTTTAGAAAGCAATCATGCCATTGTTATAATTATATTAGAAAAACATTAAAACCAAAACTTAGAATATCAGATTGTCATCTTAATCAAATGTAGGTTCCATATGCTACTTTATAAATGCTTAGAAGATGATAACATGATTCATTTGGGAATCAAAAAATAATTATCCTTTTAAATGTGCAATTATCTATGGATGATATAATACCTTTATTTGTTAAAATCACTGCTAGAGTCTACTTTAATTGTACGTTGTTTTTAAATACCCCTCTTTTTATCAGAGTAGATATTTCAAAGCTCTTAAAAATTTTCTTTGCTGAACCCTAAAAAGGGTTGCCTAAGATTTATTTGGAACCTCATTAAAATGGATAGGTCTGAAAGACTCAGACATAAACCATGTTGATGATCCGACAGGATCCAGAAGGTTCTTTTCAGACTTGTGTGTTTCTGTTGATTAAGACAATTACATTTTCAAGGAATTACCTTTTCAAAGAATTGGGTTAGGCTGTGCTGTAAGCTGAAAATTATCATATGTTGTTTTATTTGGCTGTTTATCCCTTATTTTTAGAACATGATCCTTAATCAAATTTGTATAATAATTCTGTGCAGTTGCCTGCTTTGAAAAATTCGAAATTCCCTGTTCATCTCACCAATATCGTACACATTCTTGGTTGAATTGCTACCTTGCCTGCTTTTCTAAAACAGTATTTCTGTGAAAGGAAAATGTGTTCCCTCTAGTCCTCTTTTGTCAAAAACCCTTTGCACTTGCTTTCTTTTGCCAATTGAACCTTTTTTGAAATGCATCAGTAGGGAGAGCTTGCCTAGCCTTTACTAGACAGAAGTAGCTGTAGGTGCATTTAAACAATCCAGCTTGAAAAGAGGATTTCTCTCTTTTTATTTGAAAACAATTGAAAATGAAAGGTGTATGTCTCAGGACAGAGTGCTTAACAGACCTCATTCTACTGAACTTATGTATGGTATATGAAACTGCTTCCCCTGCGTCTTCCCTAGTGTTTTAAAACGATGCTTTACTTGTTTGAGGCAACTGGTTCTGAGTCAGAGCTCTGTCCTTGTAACCGGAATCCATTATGCTGTTAGGCCTGGTTACTCTCTTTTTTGCATCTCTTTTTCTTTGTTCATAGTCAATATGGCTTTGTTTTAAGGGCTATCTGATCATATTTCAAGGTGAATTTGACACTGAATTTTAGAGATGCCTTTAAAGATGGACCACAGCTGCATTAATCTTTAAATGTAACCACGCTCCATCCCCCACAGTACATACAGCCTGTACTTTTAGGTAATCCTCTAAGCCTCTGTGACTAAAGCGTGTTGAAAATATCCATTTTCACTTGAGTAACCATGACAATAAATGAAACCCCCAGAAGGTACCTTTCTTCTAACCTTTAGAAATAGAGGAAGGGGGGCTGTCTGTGTAGTTTCTAGACTAGCTTCCTTCATCACCTCTCTCATTTGTACAACCCAAAGTTGTACAAGTGAAATAAACAGTTTTATAAGAAAATATATGGATTTTCCTTTCCTTTTAAAATCATACATGTTGGGCATAATGCAAGGCGGGCCTAGCCAGGCCACCTGCTAGGAGGAATAGAGGAATGGCTCCTGTGGGTGTAGTGTTCTGCTCTAGCTAGTTGTGAGACCAGTACCTGGAAAGAACCTGCCTACCTGGGGACAAACTTACTATTAGCTAGCTGTATTTGGGACCCCACCCCATAAGGTCATTGGCTATCCAGACCTATAAGAGCTTGTGCACATATTCAATAAATGAGTATGCAGGGCCACGCGATTGGCCTGCTTCCCGTCCAACTCCTGGAGTCTGCAGCTTGACTCTGCATCTACTCACCCCATCCCCTAGGGCTGGCCCCCCTAAGTCCACTCGGTCTGGCCCCGAGTGGTGAGACACGATGGTAACTGACACGACTCTACATACATAAGTGTAACCTTATGAAAAAATATTGTGTACACTGGAATGTAATTGTTAACAGTCCAACAGAAAGATATGGCTTTTTTTTTTCTTTTTAAAGTCACAGAAACTAAAGTGTAATTGTTGCTTACGTCCCGAATAAAACATGGAGCAAATGCACATTACTGAGGGCCATCCCAGCCAGGTGGTAGTACATCTTAAAGGAAAGAAAATCTAATTGAAAATGAAAGCATATCCTAGTTTGTTTCAGTAGGTATTTTCTTGGTGACATCAGATTTGGGTGGGGTGGTTTTTTGAGGGAAAGAGGGTTGCATCTTTAAGAGAAAGGGTCTAAGAAGCTAGGTATCTGTCTCACAATGTGGTAGGGAAAGAATCCTGTCAATTGAAGTTGACCATGTGTAACTTGCATCTCTAATATTTAAAAAATGCCAACATTTAGTTCACCCAATGAAAGTCCTTTGTTATAATCAATTTTTTGGAGGTGGAGAGTCTGAAACTAGTTTCTGGTTTCCATATAATGCTTTTATGTAATATTTATCCATAAAACCATGTGGATTTTATGACCTGATGATGCCTTTTCATCATTCTACTCTGTTGTTCTCCCTCCTCCTTCAGCATTTCTGCACTGTCGCACTCCTCCCGATGCATTGCTGCCTGGTAGGTGACATCATGATTTGTGAGCAATCTCATATATAAATAAGGTGGTGAGAACTGCCTCAGCAATTCTGTTTCTATTTGAGATGAATTAAGTAATCTCTTTGTGTTCTCTTACACTTCCCTCTGCTCTGTGTTTTCACAATTATATTAGGCACAATAGGAGGGACTTTTTTTTCTTTCATTCCATTTCTAGAGAACACTTGTTAATTCAAAAATCTCCTAGAAATGTAGTGCCCCATATGTTAGACTATACTTCTAGTACAGTATAACCTTTGGTCATGCCAGAACATGGTAATCAGCAATAAACCAATAACTACTAATTTTCTAGCATGATCCTAGGAACACAGATGCTTTGAGCAGCATGCTAGGAGATGAGAGTCACGAGAATCCTGCTGAACAGCCAGTCTGTCCAGTCAGTGAGTTCCAGGTGTAGTGAGAGATCCTGTCTCAAAAATCAAGTTGGAGGGCAATAGAGAAAGAAAGTAAATGTTGATCTGTTACCTCCATGCACACACACACACACACACACACACACACACACGCTCACAGATATACAGCCACACGTGTGCACATGCACAGATAACACACATACCTCTTTACGAATTTTATGGGGGCCTTTCTCATTCTTGTTAATCTCCTAGTAACTATTCATTCTCCTCCTTTGCCCCATTTCATCAGAAGTATTTGTCACACATTCTACTTGCTCTACTTGATTCTCATCCTCCAGTTTATAGCAAGCCAGTATGTTCCTTCTAGATTTGTGCACCAGTCAACCAGTCAGTTTCATTTTTTTTCTTTATTTCTGACTTGAATAGTGTGATAAGTCTCAGTTTCAGGTCACGGCCTCCTTGATTCCTCATGACTAACTCAGCCAAGCTCCCCACCCCATCCCATCCTGCCAATACTGATATTTGGCAGCCCAGTGCACTGCCATCCTCCAGCCTGGGTTTCTTCATTTGATGAAAAAATAAAAATAAAAATAAAACTCTTGTCAGATGATAATATAGGCCCTTCACCGGCACTTCAGGAAACCTACTTCTGTGGTTTTAGCACTTTAAATACTTGTCATGTTATTCTTCTTGATAGTAATTTTTAAAGTCCAGTCCCTGCCTTAGTCGCTGTAGTGCAGGGTGAGAATTCACTAGAAGTATAAAATTTTCTGGCTTCATATGGAGTTACTGAATAAGAAACGAGAGATGGCAGGTTATGGAGGACAGCAAAGCCAACTCTCTTGGTGACGCTGATGCAACTAAAGTTTAAAAACCCAAGAGTCCAATGAAATATGTTCATATTTCATAGCTTGAGAACTGAGCTGAAGCAGCATTTAGTCAAGGCTGCAAAGCAGTAACTACTAACGCAAAATAATAGAGCAGAGAGTAGAACTTACCTGTTCCCCCTGGCCCTGCTCTCATGCTGTTCTAGGTACTAGTTCCTGAAATTGTGATTTGTTAACTCTTTGAATTGAGTCATGATATCCATGTGCATTTGTAAAAGAGACCCTTTCCCTCTCTCCTTTCTGGTTCTATAATTTTTTTGTTCTCCTGGCTATGACAAGATCTACCAGAATTAAGTTTTCTGTGATGAAATGAGAGGACACTTGGTACTGGACACTTTTAGGGAACTCAGCAGTCTTTGTGGTTTAGTATCTCTCTAACTGATACACATTGCATTGTTTTCAAAACTACAACATGCCAAATGAACTCAAGAAATGGACTTCCAAGGAATGATCACTTATATTCTGTGTGTGTGTATATGGGTTTATTTAGTTTGTACAATGAATTGCCAAAGAATTCTGTGATAGTGGAAAGAAGATATGAATTTCACAGTCGTTCAGGATTTCACAGTTGTTTAGGAATGTATCTATTGAAGAACAGGTTTACCTTCTACTAGTTATTACTGTAGTATCATCATGCTTTTTCTATCATTATCTTTGTACATCTGTATTTTAAGGCTTTTTGCTTGCTTTTTTATTTTTAAATTTTTTCATATTTATATGTATTTGTGAGTGTGTGTGTGTGTGTGTGGCTCTGTTTGCCTATAGAGGCCAGAAGCAGGCAATGAATCCTCTGGAGTTGGAGTTGCAGGCAGTTATGAATCTCCTGACATGGGTACTGGGAACCAAAGTCTGGTCCTCTGGATGAACAAGAAGTGCTCTTAACTGCTGAGCCATCTCTCCAGCCCCTTTTGTCCACTTTGGATGGATATTTTCATATATTGTGCCGATAGCAAATCAACATGTGCAAGAATATCCTTCTGATTTAGTTTGACATCTTTGCCCCACAACGCTTCATGTATGTGTATGAACTCAGAGGAGAGTAAATCCAGAACTTCTACTTCCATCTCTTCTGCATATAGTTTTATTTTTTTAACAGTCAAGTTTTTTGTTTTTTAGAGATAAGGAATTGAGCATTACGACCAGTTTCTTACTAAATCATGAGTGCATTAAGAAAGGTAGGCAACCTCTAAGTGAATTGACTTAACTATGAAGAACTTCTTCTTTGATAGGATTCTTTAAAAGCAAAAGAAAAGAAAATGTCATTAAGAAATTATCAGGAATTATAAGTGCTACATCATTTTGAAGGCTTTATAATCCTTTCCAAATGTTCACTAGGAAATTTGTTTAAAAAATGGACAATCAAGATTGCTACAGATGAATTTTGTTTTGCCAGAATTATCTCCATAATTTGGGGCCTCTTTATCAGAAGTTATTAAGTATTTCGAGAGGGCATTGACAAAACACTACAGTATGTCTGGGGCTCTCTGAGCTGAGCCTTCTGAGATACTGCACAAGTGTCACTGGCTACATAATTGGCCTTCCTATATGAAACCTCTGGGTTTTACCTAAGTGATACAATTACCGAAGGAAGCAA
This sequence comes from Eospalax fontanierii, assembly GCA_035773235.1. Taxonomy (NCBI): domain Eukaryota; kingdom Metazoa; phylum Chordata; class Mammalia; order Rodentia; family Spalacidae; genus Eospalax; species Eospalax fontanierii. Next base: position 85,004,001 of record CM069525.1, read on the forward strand.
AATATGCATATTTTGCTCATAAAACAAAATGAATACTTTGGCTTGAATGAAAGTGAGAATGTTTTCAGAAAAACCCATTTCTTGAAAAAGGCTCTTCCTTCAAATGACCTCTTTTATTTATTTTTAAATGTCTAACTTTAACTGTCAATTCTGGTTTGATCTCTGTAGCAAATAAAAGAGAGAGCTTTTCCCATGAGAACTTCTGTCAAGAAATGATCTTCTTCAAACCCTCTTTGGATATATTAAGAAATAGTTTTCATCTCCCTTAAAGTAGGTTTGAACATTTTTCTCTGATGAACACTTTACATACTCTGAGCAAACAGGTTCAGATTTCTCATATATTTCACCAAAGAGATTCCTATTTCTTTTTTAATCCCTAGTGACCTAAGGTATTATATCTACAGAGAGTTTATAGCACATTCTCTATAAATAATTTCTTCATCTGTTTTCTGTTTCTAATAACACAATAACACAGACTGGGTAAGATTTAATGAAAGGTTTGTTCAGTGTCTCAGTTCTGGAGCTCCAAAGGGGGAAGCACCTGGTGATGGCCTTCTCACTAGCACAGCATGGAGATGAGGGAGGACATTAGATGGCTGGAGATAAGGAGTGTATGTTTGCCTCTTCTTATCTCTATCACTTCCTTACAAAGCCATCAAAACTCAAAGAAAGGGTTCTACTATAATGACTTTATCTATCCTTTACCACCACCCAAAAAGGGCCTATTTCTAAACCTCAGAGCATTACATTTGCACCCTCAATAGCTCAGAAAGGGATGAAACTTCAACACATGAATCCTTGAAGGACACACTCAAGCCATATCCAAATCATAGCAGCAATGACACTGGCTTATGATATTTCATGTCTCTCTGACCTCGGTGTGGAGTTCAGTTAGACCATATCAACCCTTTTAGATTTTGTTTCCCTTTGGATTTGGTTTCCATAAAACATTAAGATAACCTCCAGATTATCTAGTCCAGTTCTCTGCCTTTAGGCATGCCTGCATATAACTCTGTCAGTCAGGCTGTTTCTAAATGTCCCAGGAGAAGAACAACATAAAAGGACAGATAACCCTTACATAATACAGTCAGGAGTATTTGGAGAAACATGAACTGCACTTCTATTCCTTGCAAGTTCCATTTTTATTAAATACAGTCATTGTTCTTTTCCTTTTATTGCAATCATTTCATGCAGATTATTCCTTTCCTTCAGCCAAAATGTTTTATTTTTAAGCCTAACTGTAATCACACTCTTGTTGAGAAAATAGCAAACTTTTCTAACTATTATATTTCACTGTGTCAAATTCTTGAAAACTTTCTCATACCTGTCCTCTCTGATACATAGACAGAACTTGGCTAATCATTTTGATTGTTTGCATTTCTTTTTTCTTTAATGAAAAACTATTGAATTATTCAGTATTTCTTAAAAGTTGAATGATTTTTGTATTTCAGATGCACTATAGTGTTCAGTGCAATCACAGCATGCTCAGAGTCTCTCTCCCTGGTCCACTGACTCTAATATTTATTAGGATAATATTATTTACCATATGATTGTGTCTTTGGAAATGTTAGGAAGAAAAAATTGAATTCTGAATGTGAAAGGTCCTTTCTTCTTCTATCAAAAGGAAAAATGCATTATCTGACATTAATAAAAGTCATGCTGAAGTTCTCTTAAAGGAAACTCACAAAAATGACAATGAACATGAAAAATGTAATTAGGTGTTTGATTGAACTGAGTTGGTTGGTTTGTCCTCCTATCTGATAAATTCCAATGCACGAAAATAAAATTATAATTAATAGGAAAGAGCAAGTGTGGCAGATATATTGATATGCTACATAATATTAAAGCAATTGTCATTGTTTTATGTGCTTGTGATAGAAAAAATAAGTTTGACTTTTTTGCAAATGTTGCTGAATTTTCCTCCAAAAAACACAATAATAAATGGATTTATTTATTCAATTCTCACTGAAGTACTAGCTGAATTAAAGTTTCGGAAAAATAAACAAGTATTCTCTATCTCTAAGTATATTAACTAATCTATAAAGCTTTGACATTCATTAATGCTTGCTGAGGGGAAAAATGAGTTCTGGAGATTGTGTTTTGCTCAGTCCTGCATAACTTACTTTCACAAGCCCTACTTAAGCTTTGATTTCTAAATCTCTCCCCAGTGAAATCATACCTCAAAGATGTTTCATTAAAATGACAAGATAAGCTTTCTTGTATCCCTGTGCTGGAATAGGGGAATGGGACAGAATCTGGAAGATTTTGCAAAATCATTCCTAAGTTTTAGGGAAAGAAACATGAATTATTCACCTCAGTAAAAATTGGAAACATCTCCATCATTAAAATAATAGCTAACAGAGAAGGCAGAGTCTGTTCCAAGCCTTGGTTTGTGATGATCTTCTTCTCGTGGTTGCAGTGGTGACTCATAAAGCCATAGAAGATAGAATTTGAAGTTGTGGAATGTAAGAAGTACTGTAAAGTCTGTGCTTTACAAGTGATATCTTTTAGGAAATATTTTAAATGTGTATTTTCATTCTCACTCCCTTCTGCATTGTGCCGTCTTCTATTTGCCCATCCCTTTTCTGTTTAGAACTATTTTCTTAGAAGCTTAATAAATAGCTTAATTGACATAATTACGCCATTGTATTTTATTTAAAACCATAGGAAATTGTTGCTATTTGACCACTTTTGACCTATAGAAATGGCCAGTTCATATAGTTCAATGTAATAAAAACTCTAATTCACTAGTAGAAAAGTAATATACTACTATTCCATTATTGTTTTTGTTACGGACGAAACTGAAAGTCTGCTCTAACCTAGTTGGTCATTTATAGGCTATTTGACATTTAAAAAAATTCCACTGCTGGTGTTTGGCATTTAAAACAACTTTTAAGTAAGAAAACTCTCTACTTGTTACTACAAGGCCACCCTAGGAAACAGGCCTTAGAAAAGTTAACTAAGGGGCTAGAGAAATGGTTCAATGGTTAAGAGCACTGATTGTTCTTACAGAAGACCCAGGTTCAAATTCCAGTACCTACATGGTGGCTAATAACCATCTGTAACTCCAGTTCCAGGAGATCCGATGTCCTCTTCTCTTCTCCAAGGGCATTATGCAACATGGGTGCACTTATATACATGCAGGCAATACACTCATACACATTAATTAAATTAAAATAATAAAAGATCGTTAAAAAGAGTTAATTAACCATTATCCAGGTTTCTTCTGGATATATTTCTCTTGCTTGCATAGTATTTCTTCAGAAAAATGTTCAATATAGCTGATTAATTTAGCACTGCCTTTCTTTCTGTTGCAAATCAATATGATATAGCCATTCTGATTAGATCACGATGTATTGTAATACCTTAGGTAGCAGTTTCCAAATACTCTCTTGAAAGTGAGAACATTATTAATACATCCAACACATGTTGATTTCTCCAGGATTGACTGCGATGTAGAAATTATCTCTTTCTCATTGTCTTCCCCAATTCAGGGTAAGCTCTAAAATATCTCCTAGTTCAGACACGAAAATTTCAACAATTAATAGATTCTCTAACTACACTTTCTCTTCTTTGTTGGCAATACTAGTATGAATTGTTACTTGCTAAAACAAATAAAATCAGCTTTTTAAAGCCTTGTGGGTTAGATAATTGCTTGAAAGAAATCATAATACATTTTTGCCATCATTTTCCTGACAGAACACCACTGTCTTGTGGAAGACTCAGGATACCAGACATCATAAAAGCACGAGTAGTGTATTTCTTTGAAAGGATGGGGATAAATTTCCCCTGTACTAAAAATTACTAGCTGCCACAGAAGCTCTGAGTGAAAAATGGTCCTTATCATTTATTTGTGGACTGCAATTTCCCCCTGTTGATATAGGCTATAAATAGGACACAGACCATCTTGAATTAAATCAGATAGTATGCAAATAATTTAGTGATGAGTTTAGATGAACAAATCATAAAATGAACAGACTATTGCCTCGTCCTAAATCTTTGCCAAGAGATTTCCATAACCTCCTCATCTCTACCCTTTTGGCAAGTGCCATTTTTTAAAGCTTATTTTTTGAAGAGAAAAAGCAATTATGAATATTAGGAGTTATTACTGTTCTGTGCATAAACCAGATAAACTCATTGATACATTTATTTTATAAAATCACTAATTTCTTCCTATATGATATATTTGTCTGGACAAATTTATCAACATATGACAAACATATTAAAATCAACTGATTTTTGAAATACTAGAACCTTGACTCTTGTACATACTTGATGCATGCCCAAAGTTGGCTATTGTTAACTATTCTTCCAAGAGCTAGCAATACATAGAACCTTCTCTCTATTCTTAACATATATGACACATCAAATAAGCAGAGATTTCTCAAAAAATATTTCGCTTTTACTGATTTTGTACAGCAAAACTCTTCATTGTACACAAATTTTCTTCATTTCCAAATTGACATGCATCAAGGGAACGAGCATGCTTTACCTTAGGAGCTTCCCTTTGTGTTAGGTGATAGGGTGTTGTTGTCCACTGAATAAGTACCAATGATTATTATTCACTGATGACTTGAAAGAGTTAATGAAGAACTACATAAAGAACATGCTGAGGAAAGGATGATTGAAGCACCACTACATGTGAATATTCCCTCTTCTTTCCTCTTTGGGGCTAGCTGTTTTAAGAAAAGATATAGGTACAATGAATTTGCGATTTCAAATCTTTCCTGACCCATCCCAAGTTTGAAATTAGATGCTTATTTATACCAGGGGTAGTGGCAATTGGGAAGTGAAGTGGGTCAATTTCATTTGTAGCCAGTCTGGGCTACATAGTAAGTTTGAAGCCTGCTTCGACTATATGAGACCCTGTCTCAAAAAGTAAAGTGCCAGTTTACAAACCTATCTCTAACCACAGGGCTATCCCTGGTCCTACAATATAAAAGTATTTACAAATAAAAGTAGCAAAGCAGTAACTGGATAGCAGGTAGCAAAGTTACTTTGTAGACTAGTATATGATTGAAGACATGGAAATTTATGAGTTAAATAAAATTAAAGCAATCAAAGATAAAGTAGACATATCTAACCTAAACCATTTATGAATTAAGTTCTGAGAAATGGCCTTTTTTTTAAATGAGTTCTTCCTGTTGTAAGGTTCTGGGTTCGAGAGACACAGCAGACAGAAGGGACCAGAGACTCCGCTGGTAGCTAACAGGGCCTGGCTTTATTGAGAGAAGACCAGATGGGACTAGCTCCTCCACACCCACCAGTGGAGAAATGCTAGCCTCCTGGGGACTAGCCTCCTCCAAAAGATGGGGGGAGGCTAGCCCCCTCACCCCCATCTTGGGGCTGGGGCTCCTGGGAACCAGGCTGACGTGCCAGGCTCCAGATTGGGATGGAAGAGCTCCCTTAGGGAGAGTGCGAGAAGCAAACTCCCTGGGGGAGCTAGCTCAGCCCAAAAGCCCAAGTCCCAGTTCCAGTCAGTCCAAATCTAAGTCTCAAAGCCCTTCCCAGTCCCAGTCCTCCAAGCCTTAAAAAACCCTCAGCCCCCTCCTGGCTTTTAGGGGAGGGGTGTTGCCATGACATATGACTGATGTTTAAGGCAAGCTTCTGGCCAGGAAGTAGTCCTTTTTTACAGTTGTTTGTGAATTTTTTCTGTCCAGAACCTTATCTGTTAAGGAAGCTCAGTGTCCTTTGTGAATTTGGGGTCTGGAGTCTTATCCGAGCTATTCGCAGGGCCTGAATTTCTGAGGAGAAGTTGTAAAAGTTGGTCTTTCCTCATGCATGTTTTGTAAACTCTGGCTCCAGGTTTCCATCTTCCTGATTTTGAAACTGTTAGGGTTTTCAGTCACATCTTACACCTGTAGCCCCAGCTGCCCTGGAACTCACTATGTAAACCAGACTGGTCTTGAACTCAGAGATCTACCTGCCTCTACCTCCCAAGTGCTGGGATCAAAGTTGTGCATCACCACGTTTGGGATAAATGACAGTCTTTAAGTGCCAATGTTTTCTCTGGTTCCATCAGGTTTTACCAGGTTATTTAAGCATAATTATCATCTGTGACCTTATTTAAAAACACTTGTAATGTTCAAAAATTGACATAATTATATCTCTGAGCTATGGTTGCCTAATTTTGTAATTCTACACCGTTTTCTTCTGGCTGATCAATGCATGTAATCCAATGGCACTCTTAGTCTTTGTTCAGTAATCTGTAATTATAGATTTCCTCTAGGGAACCACCCTGTGTTTTATTGCCCTGTATTCACAGAAGCTCTGAAGGATTCAATTTTAGAACATTAGATGTTGGAAAAGCTACTTTTTTTCCCAGGTGAAAAATTTAAAATACTGAATAAGTTAATAAGTGTTACCTTGATTATTTAAAACAACCAAAAATCTAATATACTGTTATCACATTACTTTTAATGCATTTCTTTCTTTAATAAAAGACTTAGATTCGATTAAAATAATGAGAGTATCTTAAATTTACTCTGAGTATCTGCCTTAGGGAGGAGTCTTGAAATTATTTTGTGTTGTACATAAATTTCCCTTTTATTTTGTGAGATATATAATCAGTGTCTCTCTGAATTTTAATTATTTCGTAAATCAGAATATTGTGAATATATTTGTATAAATTATCAATTACCTGTATAAATGTTTCTGAAGCATATGTTCAAGCAATTTAACCCAGGTAATAGGAATAGTAAGCTAAAGTATATTCATATAGTGATCTTTCTAAAACAATATCCATTTAAACTCATGAGTATCTAGTGTCAGGATTAATCTTTTATTTCCTAAATTAGGCACATAAAGGAACACTATAGGAATGAACACTGAAGAGATATTCTAAATACTAAAGGGAACTGACCTGAAAGAAAAGAAAAATCTGAAAGCAGTGTTTGGATTGCTTCTGATGAGCATTTTGATTTAGAAATGTCTTACACCAGTCATGAGATTAGAAACAGAACTCCAAAAATTTTTATTGCTATGTTTTATTTTGGTGTTCGTGTGTGTGTGTGTGTGTGTGTGTGTGTGTGTGTGTGTAATAATCCAGGTTAAGGAATAAGTGATGAAATTTGAGGAAAATATGTTGATTTGAAACATTTTACCTGTAAAGTTGTGGTTTAACTTAGTCACTGAATTTACAGATTAGTGGAAAATATTAAAGAATGTGCAAAGATTCCAAGCCTAGGGAATACAGAGAAATTGCACAATTTGTTTAGTCATTAGAGGATCTAGTTAGGGAAGGCACTCTTTTTATAATGGTTAAATAAGTTTTAAACATGCCAAATCTTAGATGATAGGGAATTTTATAAATGACCGTATTAGGAATTGTTGATAAATTGGGTCTTCAATATGGAAAAATAATAGTTGGGATGTGAATGTAAGTATCTCTACTTTTAAAGGGACCTAAAATATTTTTAAAGCAGGCATAAATTCCCAAAGTCTGAGAAAGCAAAAGCCACAGACTATCTAGGGATACCTTAGTCTACTTTCTAAATAATTATCCTTCAACACCTTGTTTCAATTCCATCAGCACCTTTTTATTATTGAATTTGCTAAGGGAACAGAGGTACTGTAGTTGATTGAGAAAAGATCCAGCAATGTTTTGAGTCTGACTGGCTTTCTTCTGTAACAGATTGGTGATCTCCCCTCCAAAAATTATTCAAAGATTTTCATCAAGAATCACAGGGGAACCTTTCCTTTTCTGTACTGATCCATTGACAGAAATTCAGTAGTAAATTGTGCTAATATATATTAGAAGTATCTACCTTCACCTTTCTTATTGAGATCAGTGGCCATACGTTGCCCATAAATGCATTGTTGGGTATGCTTTTTGCCACGTGTTCCTCTGACACCTTCAAATTGGACAAGAGACTAATTTCTTTTTTATCCAAAGACATATAGGGTACTATATTTTGTAAATGATAACTTGAACACTTTTCCCCAAACTTTACTCTATCCTTAATCATTCTCTTCCTTTTTTAGGTGACAGGGGTAGTTGTTGGGCTCACAAACACAAAGATAAAAAGTTAGTTGGCAAGTCACAGAGAGAAAATTAATATCTATATCTATATTTCCAGAACTATATCTATCTATATATAGATATATCTATATATCTATATCTCCAGTAGGTGCACATAGGTAGAGAATATGGATAGGTAAGAGTGGATATCTAAAGTACTTAAGTATGTGGGATGTAGTTCAGTTACTGTTTGAAATATGAAAGGCCCTAGGTTTGACATTCTCCATGCAAAAAGAAGGAAAGAGAAGAATATTTGTTTAGCTTGGTATGATGGTGCATACCTGTAACTCTAGCACTCAGGATATGAGACAGAAAGATCATGATTTCCTAGCCAGCCCAGGACACCAATATAGACCCTGTCTTAAAACAACAGCAGTAACAAAAACAAAACACTGAGGTGAGAACACCAGTGGGTCCATAGGCCTATTGTGCTTGGAGAGATAGAGTCCTGGTTGTACACTGAACGGGGTTACACTTTGCTGTGAGACCAGAGTTTGCAGTTTCTCAAATCTGTTTCCTAGTCCTCTTTACTTTTGCAGAGAATCTTACACTGAATAACCATCTTTGTTTCTTGGAAGCCTTTTACCATTTGTCAAAAAATTTCAAACAGTCACTTAAATAGCAGATATTCTCTCTCTTTTTTATCTTCTCTCACTCAACTTGCTGGAAGATCTCAATTATTCAAGAAAAGTTAGAAGAGGGACAGGGAGAGTGGTGACATAGATGGTCACCCTTGTGCTCATCACATACCCATGCTCACTACCAACACTAGTGAGTGAATCATGCACTTTGAGGTACATATAAGATTAATATCGAAACTTGTTTCTAAAATTCCTTTGGGGGGGTCTAAACAATGTCTACCCCATTCTCCCTCAGTCCTAATGATGAACTGAGATAAAATTTCACCAAACTCTACTCTGGAAATCAGTGAGTTTCTTAGGCTTACCTACAAAACAGTAGGTGAGAGTTACTTACAGGAGGGTGGGTAGTGCCCCCTCCAACAAGCAGCACAGGAAAGTCTTCACCCAAGCATGGATAGTGGCTTCCCCATAGTCACACAAAATGGTGGGAGAGCTCTCCTCCTCCCTCCAGCATCTTTCCCAGCCTGTATACTCTAGCCCTTCCCCCAGGTCACTTGCAATTAGAACTGAATAAGATATCATGGGTTGGGAGGTGCAACTGGACCCTCAGGCCATGATCCTGTGACTCTCCTTGACCCTCCCTTCTGTGCTGGGTATGAACTACCTACAAACTCAGCTGTGATGATCTTGCTCAAGCTGTTGGAGCTTGGGAGGATGGCATCTGTTTGCCCATTGGAGGACAATTATACAACAAAATTACAAGCAGCAAACACTGGAAAAGAAGATGTGGTGTTCCATGTCTGGCAGTAATGGTGAAAAAAATGTTTTTATAACTTCACTTAGGTGACAATTCTCAATAAATTATATCACTATCCAGATTTTTTTAATCTATAATCATCTTGTAAAAAAATCTGATTGGGGTTAGAGAGATGTCTTAGTGATTAAGAGTGCCAACTGCTTCTGCAGAGGATGTAAGGTTTGTTCCCACCACCCACTTCAGGTGGCTCATAGCTGCCTGTAATTCTAGACCCAGGGGATCCAATGTCTCTAGTTTTCACCTTCACAAGAACCTGTAGTCACATGCACATACCCCCACATGGACAGGGACACAGACACATACACTTACGTATAATTTTAAAAAATAAAAATAAATCTTTTAAAAGTATCTGAGAGGTTATTGACTTTAAGGTGAGTAGTTGTAATAAAGATGCAGACATTTGCATCAATGTGTCCTCTCTGGCCCTTTAAAGCTAAAGTGGTAAGAAAAGTACAGGGGCAAATAAGATGACTCAGACAGTAAAAGCAAGCCAAGTTCGATCCCCAGAACCCATGATAAAAGATGCTGTGGCATGTGTCTGTATTACCGGCACTCCTAAAGCAAGATGGGAGGCTGAGGAGCTAGCCTAGAATGTGCTGTATAGCAGCAGAAGCAAGAGAAGTCCTTCCTCAACAAGACTGAAGGTGAGAACCTACTCAGGAAAGATGTCCTCTGACCTCCACAGCATGCTGTGGCATTTGCATGACTCCCTCCCTACCAAGCATCCATTTATTAAAGAGTAGTTTATAAAAATTAAAATTACGTATGCACACGAACTTCTCGCAGTACAAAGATAAGTTCCTATGCAAAAAAGTGAAGTGACAAGACAAGGAATATATGCTAATAAAAACAGTGAAGTTATTAACTGCCTTTCTACAGTTGCACAAGAAGTTGGTAGGAGAGGTGATTCATTATAGAATCTGATAAGCAGAAGATGAACACTACAGTTTGAAAGCTAGATTGACAGCTGATGAATTGTCCACTTGTTCCTTGAATGCACAACATCAGCAATTATGAGTTGTAGTTCCCTCATTACAGCATTTTTATACTTGCCAGTGGAATACCTGGCCTACTCTGTTGTGAGGCATTTATTACAACTTCCGGACTGCACTCTCAGAAGGGCAGTTCTTGAAAAGTCATTTCCTTTCCACACTTACCTTGTGCCTGAGCTACAAACCAAGGAATATGCAAATATGGCTATTTGCCCTCAGGATTCTGTATCGCAAGTTCCAACTATCCTCTTTTGTCTCCTCTGCCCCATTCATTAGTCTTGTGTTTGATTTTCTTAAGGAGATGATGAAGTTTATTACACACTATTGTATTTACACATGTCAGTCTAGTTAAAGTCCATAGGTAAGAAGTTATGTAGGTCAGTTTTGAAGAAGCTGGATACACCTAGTGTCAGGAGAGGCAGGTTCACAGATACTAAAGGGCAACTTGAAAGGACTCTTAAATGTATTCTGAATACAAGTGAATGAATAATTGTTATTTCATTATCATCTCATCCTTAGCTTTGCCCCTAAAAATGGTAGAATCTCAATCACAAGTAGCCTTACAATGAACACTGATGTTCTTTCTTACCTTCCCTTATGGTGAGGCCTGTTTTATATGACTGGTCCTGGCCAAGGTGCTTCAAAAACTCCGAAGCAGATTTGGAGATCCGAGTAGTATTAACATTGACAGCATGTACTTTCTAGAGCAAGGGTAGACAACCTTTTTTCTATAAAGAACCAACTGGTAAATATTTTAGGTTTCACAGGCCATGAAGTCTCTGTTACAGCTAAACTACTCTTGTAGCACAAAAGCTGCTATAAACAATGCATAATGAACAAGAATGGCCGTGTTAGGGATAGAAATATGAATTTTGTGAAATTTTCCTGTGGTCTAGAATATTCTTTTTACTTAAAAAAACTCTTACTGTGTCTTTTTCAATCTGTATTTTATTGAATTTTTGTGCATTTCATACAATACATCTTAACCATATTTAGACCCCTCCCCTATCTCTTCCACATAGCACACCCCACTGCCACCAGGTTTCACACATTCTGTCATATACTTTAAAATCATTCTAAGCATGAAAATTATCCTTAGCATGTGGGCTGTATAAACTGGTGACAGAGTGGATTTTACCATAAGGGCTGTGGTTCCACCTCCCTTACTCAAGGCATCCCTGGCTTCTAATGTCAGCTCTATGATCTGGAGCAAGTGTATTTGCTTATGTTTGCTTCAGATTTTTAACTCGAATCAAATAACATATAGTAGGCTCTCAATAAATGGTAGATGTTTTTTGAATATTTCTACTTCCAAAAACCTTAGCTTTATCATATCTGAAGGATTTTCTTTTCTTGTTTTTCCTTTCAAAAGTGTTCCATGCCCTTAGTAAATGATTGATTTTGATAGACACACAGAGTATTTCAAAGGTCTCTTTGAAATATTAATTATTTAAAATATTGAATGTGAAATATTTTACCAGAGGCATCAACAGTAGTTTTTCTGGTAAGCACTAACATTCAAGTTTATTGGGTGTTTGTTTATTTATAGAATATATAATTTCTTCTCCCAGTCTTGTAGCATACAGGTAACTGAGGAAAAATGAGTAAGCATAAATATTATTTTTTAACTACCAGTTACTATTAAGCTCTCTTACCTCAGGCAAGCTGCCAGAAATGTGCCTCTGGCCAAAAAGCTCCAGCATTAGAAATTCAACCATTAGAGATTCATTCATTTGTGTTAACAAGCTTCTCTTTAATATGCAAATACATCAGATAAAGTTAACTCACCAACTCAATTTTTCTGAAAAACTTAGATAGCACCTATGCTAATAGACATTTGGGGCAAAATCACTTCATGTTTTAGCATTCATCAATTTGAGGTAGAATATATGTTTATCTTATGACCTCATCTCCAATCAAGTACTTATTCAATGACTTGATAGACCTATAACATTAACCTTAAATTAAAATTATTTAGAAAGGCCAGTAGTCACTCTGAAGTTTATTTGAACTCTGATGATTTATCTCATTATAAGACACTTTAAATGACCTCTTCTGACCATGAAATGTGGTAAGGAAGTGAATGAAGTCTTAAGGGATAGTTTCCCCTGTAGTTTTAACTTCAATTGCTGGAGTATAATTTTCCTTTTTGATGCATAGCACTGTGCAAGGCCTCAACCTGGGAAGGTGATGCTTTCCCTTTTTCTGGATGTGGGTATTGTCTTGGTTCGTTTTACAGATTTTAAACCACTGCATAATATAATCACGATACTACCCCACCTTATCTTGTGATTTCTAGTAATTTCTTCGAAGCGCCCATGTCTTCTTGAGCTTCTTGCAAGTTTTCTTCTTTTGAACGAACAGGAGCATCTGCCTACATTATTTCCCTTAGAACACTATGCTTTCTATTTATACCCACTTTAATCTCTCTTGAATATAATATCTTAATTTTTGAAAACACTTCTGGCAGTAAATAACTTCATAAGCCATTATCTTAGTGACCATCTGTTGGTTTTCTAAGTCACCATTAACTCCTTTCCAATTTCACCACAAACTAACAAAAGCCTCCCATGCAATAGAGGCTTTCTAGGTACTGTGCTCTGCAATACAACTTGTTCCCACTTCTGTTACATCTGTGGATTCTGTGCTTTGCGGAGCGATTTTATTTCTCTCATTTTTGGCTCATTTATGGTAATACTGTTACTCTTCCCATGGATATAACGGTTTTGAAGCACTGTATTATTTTGAGCATATTGCGTAGTAAAAACATAGGCTTTTACTACTGCCTATTGTCCCATATTAAATTATAAGAGCTGCTTATCAGCTCTGAGCCTTCTTTTTTTTTGTAGATACCTGATAAAGGATCGGTTCCTTCTTTTTTTGATAAGTGAGCAGTCTTCTAATTTCGTGTCATGTACAAATCCATATATCTTGCACATGTTCTTAATCTGGACCATGATAGATTGTGGGAGAAAGATTGAATCTCACACTGATTTGTCTTGTCCTCTGCTTGGCATTGCCTTCTGTTACTGTCAGGGTCCATGTACCTTGTTTTATTTGTCTAGTTAGACTTTTACTAAAAATGCCAGAATTGCCCAACTTACTTTGTCCGGGCTTATGTGCAAAACAACATTTGTTATTGTGAATTAAATTCTATTCTTTTTTGTAATTGATTTCTCTCCTATGCTGATCCATTTTGCATATGGCTGTGAGGCCGAACTTAAATGCCACCACTCTATTGTCTTCCTTAAGATCTAACAGTGGCTTTTTAGAGTTGCTTGGACACTTTGAAACGTCTTCCTTTGATAATCTAAACCCCTTTAGATCTTTTCTCTGATCTTACTCTTACTGAGTCTTTCAACTAAAATTCTCTCCTCTCAGTTCAACATGCAGGTTGTACTTCCGTTGTTTCAAGTGACTATGCTGATTTAAAATGATTGCAACAGTTTTTACCCTTAAATTGTATAATATGGGGCTGGGGGTAAAGTTCAGAGGTAGAGTGCTTGCCTGGTATTCACAAGGGTCCTGAGCTCAAATCCTAGCACTGTAAGTATATTATAAGAATAGTCAAATTAATATCTGATGATAGAAATCAGAAGTTTGCCTGAGTTGTGGGGACAAGAGGGGAATCAAAGGAATGATCACTATCTTGATTATGGGGGTGGTTATATGTGTGTAGCAATCTGTCTGTATACCTAAGATTTGTGCATTTCAGGATTTCTAAATTTTACAGAGAGAGAGAGAGAGAGAGAGAGAGAGAGAGAGAGAGAGAGAGAGGAGAATGAAAATAAATGCATATAAACTAAAACATGAAAACTAGAATTTTCTGTCTTATTTAAGTGTAACTAGAGGTGGCTGGAGATGGTTCAGCAGTTAAGAGAGCTAGCTGCTCTTGCAGAGGACCCAGTATCAATTTCTAGCACCCACATGGCAGCAAGCAACCATTCCAGTTCCAGGGGATCCAATGTCCTCTTCTGATCTCTGTACGCATTGCATGACACAAGTGAAGTTATATTCATGCAGGCAATATACACATACACATAAAATAAAATAAAATAATAAGTAAGATACTGTAAGTATAACTGTAATACTTAAATTGCTAAGGAAGTTAAATATTTTAGAGACTTAATTTAAACCCATTTCAGTCTGTGAAGTCTTTCCCTATTTCCTGAGTTCATAGAAAATACAAATTAATTTTAAAAGTTAACATATGCAAGTACTATCTCATATAGAAAGGCTCTATCCTCAGTAAGAAGCCTTTTGTTTCTTTTGGGTCATTTATCACTAGTTGATAGCAACTTTCTTCAACTTTTACCAAAACCTTTACTTATATATTTCAGAATTCAGGAAGCTGTATAAAGCCATTATGCCCAGGTTTTTAGGATTTAGGAAATGGCCTCTCTAATCTGAATCAATACCCAAACCAGAAACTTTTTGAAAAGATTTGGATTAGGGATGCTCAACTGATAAAGTGTATGCAAATATTCTAAAATCCAACAGACTCTGAAATCCAAAACACCTGTTCCCAAGCATTTCAGATAAAGCATATTGGACCTGTATTATGTTTAGTTTAGTAATTCTCAAGCCTAGTGAACTGGAGTGCTGTCTTCAATAATGGAAGAGTGCAAGACAGTAGTTAAATCACTAGCTAAATAAGGAATATTCTAATTAATAATGTTTGATACAAAGGAAGGAGATAACAGAGTAGCTTCTAAATGATAAGGCTAACAAATTAGCCTGCCATCATTTAATGGATGTTGTCAGAAGGCACAAGACACATAACTGTTATACATGGTGCAGCAAGCAGTATGAGGTTTATGTTCTCATGTTCTGATTTCTTTCCTTTGCCCTCCAACTCCCACAGAAGGGTGCAGAGGAGCCACCAGGTGGGTACTGCACATGCAATAGATTTGTATCACTCCAGAGAGGCCCTCATCTTAGGAAATCCCTAATTTTTTGTAGTGGACACAAAGTAAATTTGCATAACATTTGCCCTAGAGGGACATATAATCTGTTTTTAAAGAACACAAGCCTACCATTTACCCTGGATGAAAGCTCAGTGTCATGTGTGTTTATTGCTATAAAACATCCTTTGAAAATGTACAGAAATGGGAGAAGTCCATAGAGAATTATCTCTGTGTAAGTTGTGCTAGCCATCAGGGAATAGCTTTACACAAAAGTGTAGCAGAGAAAATTAATTTACCTAGTGCTTATTTTAATCTGTACCATCTCCAAACACTTTTAGGGGAATAAATCAGTACCACGTAGGGTAACTTCAATGCTGAAAACTTAGATCAGCAGGCATCCACCATCTACTGAATGACAAATACTGTGGAAACATGAAAAGAAGGTGTGACCTATGCCTTTCATTTTATCAGATGAGAAGCGGCTCACACAGAGCCCTGAAACGGCATGCTTCCGCCGAGCTCCTCAGTACACTCTGTGACTCATTTTGCAATGGAAGATCATAAAGTGGCCTCTGAATTGTTATTTGTCCACCATATATTATCATTTCAGCAGCTAAAAAGCATTACCAAATTATCTCTTTATACTCCTTTACTCAGAAAAATAGGTTTTGTGTGTTGTAAGGAAGCACATTTTGTGTGTTCAATAGTCATTTGCTTTGTAATGGAAAAAAAAAGGAACTTTTTTTCTTCAGTTCACAGATAACAGAAAAACTAGTAAGTACTAATCGCTTGTAAATAAGAGTTCATGCCTCTACGAACTTGGAAATACTACTAAGTGAACTGTCAACCTACACAATTCAATCATAGACCAAATTTCACTGAAATTCATTCAAAATGAAAGATAATATTTTTTCAAATGACTGTGTCGGTTTCCTTTTTTTATTTTAGAAATCTGTGTGAATTTCTCCTGTAATATATTCATAAAATTTTGATTCATTAAGTTTAGACATTTCATGAAAATCACTCAACTCTCTTTAGTTATCATAGAGCAAATGAAAAAGCAATGTACTGAAGCCTACATTTCTTTCCTTTAATAAATATGAGATATTTATAAAGATCTGTTTTTGTTATTATTGTTTTAGAAAAGCCATCCAGCACAGACATTCTCAGCAGGGGCAGCGTGTCACCCACTCCTAAGGGAGGGAGTCCTCGTTCTTAGGAAACTTAATATGAAAAATTTGCATATTATGATGATTTATGACATAAACAGATAAATATCATATAACATAACATAAAGAGTTAAACAATGTACAGTATATCTATGGCACTAAATCATACAAGGGATGAACACTGGAGAAAATATGTCTAAAAATGCCCCTTGAGTAGGGGAGAGAGTGATAATGAAAAAGAGAAGAGAAACATCATACAGCATCATTCTTGTAGAAATGTGTCAGGTGGCATACACTAAATTAAGCAAACAGATTTATTTTGGTCATCTTTGTGGTTTTTGTCTATCTTTGTGGGCTAATCAAAATGTCATTAAAGAATTTTAATGAAACAATATCCCTAATATTATCAGTTTTCATGTTTGTAGTTTATGTAAACCATAATATATGCCATTTTGATTTCTATTCTGTTCACTTGTTCCATTTCTACAGTGTTTATAAGTACCATTTTTACAATGCTGCATGAACTTTACTTGTGCTGTTGTTCTTTCATTTGGACTTCTCAAGCTATGAAAATTCCTTCTCCATCTTCATATATCTCCTTTTCTCGAATGCTGGTTAAAAGCTTGGGTTGAGGGCTTGGGGAGATGGCTCAGTGGGTAAAAGTGCTTGCTGTGAAGGCATGAGCACCTGAAAGCATGAGGACCCGGATGAAAGCATGAGGGCCGGGATTCGAATCCCTAGACCTCATCTTTTTAAAAGCTGCTATAAAGTAAATGTCAGTATCTACTCCTAGTGTAAGGTCGGAGGCAGAGAGAGGAGAGCACTTTGAAGCTCTCGTGCCAGCAAGGTGATGTGTGAAGGCAATAGAAAAAACAGCAACAGAGATTTTGTCTCAGACAAGGTGGAAGGCCAGTACTAACATCAGAGATTGCCCTCTGACTCCACACGTATGCTGTGGCATGCACATGCTCATATTTACACACACAAAGCTGGAGTTAGGACAAGGAAGATGGCTCAATCAATAAAATAGTTGGCCTGCATAGACATAGACAGCAAGACCTCTGGAAGGTAGTGGCTTTCCAATCTAAAAAAATCGTCAAGCTCCAGGTTCTATGAGAGATCCTGCCTCAAAAAATATGGTGGCCAGTGCTTGAGAATTATACCACATGCCACCCCCTGGCACCACATGCACATGCACACCTGCCTGTGCACACACATGTACCTATACACATATGTGCTTGCACAAAGTTGGAGTCTATAGAAGGTAGGAGTGGGGAGATGTTGTTCAGAAGATACAAATTTCATTTAAATGGGAGGAATAAGAGAGCCATGCTGTATCATATTTACTATAGTTAGTAACAATATAGAGAGTACTTCAAAATTATTAACAGTAAGTTTCAAGTGTCCTCACCACAAAATAAATGATATGTGACCCATTCCACATGCATACATACATCAAAACATCATGTTGTCTTCTGTAAATACATTTAATTTTTAATGTTAACTCAAATTTTTCAAGTTTTAAAGAATTTAGACTCCCTTGGAACTGTATTTGCTTCCCTTCGTGGTCCTGCTGATGGACTCTCACAAGGTAATCTCATCCATCTTCCGGCGCTGCTGAACTCTGACTTCATGCTTGGAGTCCAGAACCTTATTTTCAGCTTATCAGAATATCAAAACTATTCCTAGAGGATCAAGATTTTCTTAAAACTCTATTTATTCCTGATCATCCAGAATCATTTGTGTTTAATCTTCCCTATCCACAGCCAAGTCTTTATTGGCTGTATTGATAATATGAAAATATATACCTCCCCATTCCCTCTGTGCTCCTGTTGCTTTGTTACTTGGACAGTTACGCTAGGCTCTTAGAAATTTCCCTGTTTTCTGTTTTGACACAATGCTACATAAACAAACTTCTAAAAATTAAGTTTGATCACATCACATGGCTTCCTATTGATTTTAGTTGTGCTGTACAGTGGTGACTACAAGCCACATATGGCTACTAAACACCTGAATCACAGTCAATCAGAATTAGTGTAACAAAAGAAATATGCATTAGATTTCTCTAAGACTTGATCTGATAAAAAACAATGTCAAGTATCTCGTTAATTTTTGTACATATTTACTTAACTGTTTACTTATGTTAAATTAACTTAGCATATTTCTTCTTATTTTTTAACATGACTCCTAAGATATCCAAAATGACATTTGCAGCCTGCATTAGATAGCTATTGGAAAGTGCTGACTTTAGCGTGGTGTTCATATCCCATATCATAGAATTTGGAGCTGGTCATGTGCTTCTAGCCCTGAGGCTAGGACTATAGCCCAGAGGTAGAACACTTACCTGGTATGTATGAGGCTTTGAGTTCCATGTCCAGCACTGCAAACCCAAAAGAGATTAGGAATCTTACTGTCTGAATGATTTGGTTTCCTATTTGTGTTCCTTTACATATGAGCTGTCTAAAATTTAACATCCCCATCTGAAAAAATATAAGAAATTTAAAGCATCTCTTGCATAAAATTTAATTCTCCCAGGGTACATTCCATCTATGTCCAGAAATGTACGGACATTGTTGCTCCTTTCTATTGAAAATACTCGATGATTTTACAAGAATATCAGTGATCTAACTTAAAATTAAATGTGTGTGATCCTTTTTCCTTTTCCTAATTGAGTCACTGAGGTTGTACTATTTTTTCCTCACATTTTTACCAGCTACCAGACCTAAGCATCTCTGTGTTTCCCTTCAATTGTTACTCAATATCCTGTCGTTGATAGCTTATTTTAAAAAGATAAATTATTGTAACATTGAAGAAATTTCAATTCAAATAAGGAATATAATGATTTTAGCTTATTCTTGTACCCTAAGAGAATTTTTCTTTCCCTGTAATCAGGTACCCACTACTTTAAGTAAGTTAGGATTTAATTTTAACCTTGGACTAGCATTAGAGACAATGTCTTCTCTTCACCCTTCCTACCTGCAAGTTCTCTGTATTCTAGAGTCCTAATTTTAGCTCAAAGGTGCCACCTATTTAGCCTCCTTTCCAGCAGTTAGGCAAATTGGCATGAGAGGACTCAGGCTCCTTATGATTATACATAGCTCAGTAGCATGTGTAGCAATTGACACCTTGTGAAAAATACTGTAACCAATGTTGGGCATTTGCTTGATGCCCAGAGTTGTAAAAGGTTAAGAAAGAGTAAGGTAGAATATTTTAAATTTTGTTTCTGTTAAGTTCCATGAACATCTTTTGAATTCTCTCCACTCTGGCTTTTAATAATTTTTTTAGGAAAAGTCTTTAGACAGACACCATCATTCTAAAACGGAAGTAAGACTTCTTGGTTGATGTCTCTCAAACATAAAATGTGGCCTTTCGTATGACGTGGTCACCTTTTCTTTATACAATGTCAGCATTTCTAAATGAATAAAGAATATGGATTAGGTAAGAATTGAATGCAAATGTGTTTTGAAAATAGTGCCTTTTGTGATACTCTCAGATGATGGTTGAATGCTGAAGGTATTAATACAATCAGTATTTAACCTTCTGTTACTCTGCTTCATCAAATCACGCCCTGCACATTGATTGCATTAAGCCAGGTCAGTAGTTTCTTGCTCGGGAATATCTTATAAGAATCTTAACAGGAAGACAGCAGTAGCTGATCAGCTACTGTTTATTTGCATACTGAGTGTGTCATCAATAATACAAAAGACAAGGTCTTTAAGTTGAAAGAACACTGGGATTGGCATGAATTTTGCTTAATGGTGCATAATAAGCAAAGTAGTCTGTGATGCCAGAAACTGACAGCATCCATTATGTTAAAACAGATATATGTCTTTAATTTAGGGGTATTATGTAAATCTGACAGGAGTTTTTCCCTTTATTTTCCTGTAGTTTAACTTTAATTGCTGTAAGATTAATTCTGATTTCTCCTGTCCTCCAGAGGGTGATGAGACTGGAGTGATGGATAATCTTCTAGAAGCCCTACAATCAGGTGCAGCATTCAGAGACCGCAGAAAGCGAATTCCAAGGAATCCAGGTAAGGCACACTCTAGCTTACATAGTCTTATAAAATGTAAATGTTCTATGGGAAGACACTCCTCCAAAAAAGAAAAAGTAAATTTTCTCATGAAGACTTTTTGATCTCGGTGGATTTTAGTTCTTATGTGAAATCAGAATAGGCCCATACATCAATATAACTGCAAGTTTTAACCTAGTAAATACATCTTGAAATAACAGTGTACTTTGAAAAAATCAGAAATAAGAACACCCACTATGTTTATTATTAAATATTTTTAATTGTTTTGTATATGGTTTGGGTTGAAGGTGTTTTAAAACCATAAATGTAATGAAATCATTAAAAATAATTGGCTCAAGAATGTCACGTTAGCTGTTCACAGGTAAGAAAACTAAGACAAGCCTGTTTCTACAGTTCATTCTTGTTTATTTATCGTTATTATTAATAACCCATTGATAATATCTGATCTCCCCAAATCTCAGGCTGCTAGAATAATTTTTTCTGTTTATTTCATTAATAACAGATCTAAGGGGAAAATACATAAAAAAAGCAAAACAAACTCCCTCACTAGAGTAGCGCTAGAAGTAATCTAAATAGGCTTAACTATTCACTTTCTCCTAGTAAGGTTTTATATTTTCCCTTCATATCTTTGTTGATATAAAGGAAGAAATTAGGTATTCAGATGCTGAGTTTTCTATTAATGAGCTCTAAAACTTTATGGAAAAGTAAATGAAAAAAAGAAAATTATCAGTAAATAAGGAAAGTCTACTTAATTTAAATTAATACAACTTTATTTAAATAGCCTCTACTTTCCAACGTGTTCTGCATTTTGATTTAAAATTACTATATATTAGTAGAATAGAATTTGGTAACCATTATAGTCAAACAAATTATGGGAAAAAAAACAGTATCCAGTATGGAGTTAGTTGTTCATGAAAACTTTGGGTAGTGATGAAGTTCAGGGCAGAAGGCAATATAAGTTATATTAAACTTTTTTCCATTTAGGAAAATTTCCTGATTGATAATGGTTAATATTCTATCTTCCCCCTTCATACACAGCTGTAAAGATTAGCTTACACCCAAGGTTTGATTAAGAGGAAAGAAGTGTTTTGATTTGGAGGATCAGATTGTTTTATGTCTATAAAGATCTTAAAGATGTTCTCTAAGAATTTTGGTAGACTGGAGAAAACTATATGAAGATCCATTTATATGTGCACAATACTAAAGGAATATTACATATCAGAATGCTGAAAGCAGTACTAACCCATACCTATGGCAGTCATTCCAGCTCTCCTCAACCTTTATGTGTAAAAGGAGCATGGTCTACCACGCTGAGACTTCTTCCATCCTGTAAGAGTAATATTAGCAATATTAGTCAGTGAAAGATAAACTGAACTAATTTTCAATCACTAAATTTTAACCAATATAGTTCTCTTTTGATATACTGATAAGAAAAAACGAAACTTAAAAAGCATGTTATTCTGGGCCATTTAAAAAATGTCATTATGTTCTAGCCTGTTTGTTTTTAAAATATGCGTTTGATAGGTCTCACACCTCATACTGTGTGAGAGCCTGTTTGAGAAAGGGCCATCATTCATGCCAAGGGATTTCTGTGAGTATGATACTCCAGGGAATAGAGTGCTGCCAACTATGAAACACCAGGGATATATTCATAAGCAATGTAATTGTATTATTCTGATTCCACATTATCTAAAGTAAGATCTCCATTGATGTGTAGCTAGAGTGCCCCTGTAAACAAGTAGGGTCAAAAATAAACTACTTAGCACTAGTATTCATTCCAAGTGGCAAGAGCCAAAACAGAGATCCAGAATTAAAAAGGAACTAGAGAGCAAGGAAGAGACAGAGAGAGATAACAACCCTACAAAAAATGTTTCTGTCTGCTTGCCTCTTCCTAAAAGCAGCTGAATAGATAGGGACTTTGCAGGTTCCTTGCCTCTATTGACTTTTCTAATTAGATCATCTTCCCCTGCTCGTTCCATAGGGATTTTTTTAAGTTATTTGACTTCTTTTCCAGTATTTCTTTGACTTGATATTGTTACACTTTCCTTGTTCAACACTGGATTCCTTAATCCTTTATCCTAACTGCCATGTCAGTATGGTAAGATAAAAGCCGTAAATCAAAATTATAAAGAATGTTATTTTCCCAAAGAAAGAAAAAATTTAAAAGACATAACGAAAAAAGAAAAAGGAAAACACTCAAAAGAGAGAGCCCAAGCAGCAAAAATATACCGTGGCATTCTACTTGTTATCTCTATCATCATCACTTACAGGTGGAATTATTGTGTGTAAAACACAGAGCTGTACCGCTGTTTCTAGTAGCGATGTTTTCAGTTCCATATTTAAACAAGTGAATAGAAATTCTAAGTGTTAATAAATATGACTAGTGGCCTACATACCAGTCTTTACCACTGAACCCATACTACCTCCCCAAAGAGCATCACATTAGGTAAGCCAGAAAGCATTTTCAACTGTCATCTCTGGTGCATTCAGCTAAATATGCCTGAGTATGCCATTTCAGTTCAAAGCACCAAAAGGTATTTCAAGATAGAGTCTCACTTCACAAATGATAGTAAAAATATTAGTAACTAACAAGGTGCAAGCCTCAACAAGTCAGAATTCATATAGGCAATAAATAAGCACTCTGATTGTGCTGATACATGCTGCCTGAACACAAACCTAGATCTCAGGCTTTGCTAATGTCATATTCAGAATAGGAAATGAGACCTAAATATTCATTAATTTATTTTACATCTGTGAAAGGTACTATGCTAGACATGATGGAAGGTGCAGAAATAATTAAGATAAAATTCCCTTAGTTATAAAAACCCTTGTATCTTGTACAAACGATAAAAGGCACAAAAAGAATACCAAGTAATGCAGCAGATAGTGGCTATTAAACAAAACAGAGGAGAAAGATAACATGCCTTATTGGATGTCACAGAAAAATAATCACAGAAGAAAAAAATGTTGCAGTATGAGTAGGGATTTTAGTAGTGGGAGTTGCTGTGGAGATTGTGGCTACACTGAAATTAAATGTCATAAAGAAAATCATGGAGGCAAGAAAAAAAACAAAGTCTTTCTTTGATAATAAATAATGCAGCAAGAAAGCAAATAGGATACAGAAATTATAAAGATGTGAAGATAATTCTGAAAAATAAAGTCAGTACTACATTGTAAAATACTGGTTAAAAGACTAATGTTGTTTCCATGAAATTCCTTAGTCAAAGGGGATGTAATTAAAGTTTTGGGCAGTAGGAACATGATGGGAGTATGTATTACAACTTGTAACCTAAGCTAGGACCTGGTGAGGAGAGAGAGAGAGAGAGAGAGAGAGAGAAGGATCCTGGGCGTGTGCTATCCAGCCAGTCCATTGAGATGGAATCTGTGAGCTCACAGCTTGAAGTTCAGTGATCCTTGTCTCAGGCTGCTGGCAAAATGGCTTATTGGTAAGGGTACCATCTATTAAGCCTGATGGCCTAAGCTTGATCCACGACCCACATGGTGGAAAGAGTTGACTCTAACAAGTTGTCCTTTGACCTCTACAAGTGTGCGACCTTCCCCCCCCACACAAATACACAAAGTAAACAAAATAAAATAGAAAAAAGAAGAAAGACCCTGTCTCATAAACTAAGATGGAGACCAGTTGAGAGAGACATGCAACATTGAACCTCCATATGTGTATGCACCGCGATACACACACACACACACACACACACATACACACACATACACAAATAAAAGAAATACAAATTTTAAATGGATCTACTTTCAATACGGAAATGAAACTGGAAGCCAGAATGCAGGGGCTGCATAGTAAGTCGATGGTGAATCTGTGGGAACAGATAGTATACATTCAACAGGTAAACAGTTTTAAATAGTTTGAATGCCTTACTATTGCCCATATACAGGTTTAGAAAGTACTGTGACTATAAAATCAAACAGGGTACTTGAGGAGCTCCCATGCTATTTTGGAAAACATGAGTGTTGACTGCGTGAGTAAATTATAATGCACTGTTTTGTAATTGAGATAGGAAAAGTTCACCTATGGAGCATAAGAGACAGGAAATTCCCTTAAACATTCATTTTTCCTTTGTGTCCCTAGAATACAGTTCATTTTTTTCTAGAAGCTTATTTTCCCTTAATAATTAAGTACAGACTTAAGTAAATTTTTTACTAAAGCTTAATCTTGACCCTCTTTGTCATACCCTTCATTACCAGTTAAGTTCCACCTGTTTACAATTCACTTTGTAAAGAATTATCCATAAATAAGCCAAAGATAAGGTTTGGAGGAAGAAGAAGGGCATAGAGAAAGGTCTCAGAGGAAAAAAACCCACACTTAAAATACAAATAATAGGACTCCAAATCTCTTTTACTACTTAAGTAGCAATAGAAACTTAGAGCTTGCTTGTCTTCCCCCAACCAAGCTAACACCTTCTGTCCTTGCCCACTGTTAAGAAAACAAAAAAGGACATCTCAGTCATAGGTACATATCTAATTTATTTATTTGTGGTATGATCAAATTTTGATGTATAGTTTCAGACGTTAATAAAATTCACAAGAAAAGAATTATGAAGAAATAAAACCAAGAAACCGAATAAATGGATTTTGGTTTTAGAACCACACAGGGAAACCACAAAAACAAATTTGAAAAATATTGAAGAAACTCAGGAGATGCGCTATCCTAGTTTTATGTATCAACAAAATAAAAGTATAAATGAGAAGTTATAATTTACCATTTGAGAATAGGTAAGAAACACGAAAAATGTTATACAACAGAGGAAGAGATCACCGCTAAATGTTAGAGAAAAATAACTTTAGAACAAAACTCACATTTCCCTAAGCCTCTCTGTTGCACATAAATAACAAAACTCAAATTCTGCTAGCTCTGTCTCCTTGTACACATTCAGTACTTCAGCTGCTAAAGGAGTCTCAGAAACATTTCTAGAAGTTCTCAGGGGCTGTTTCATAAACACAAAGAGGCACATGCTACTGTTCCTCCACAAAATCCCCCCTCTAGTACATGCATCCCCATGCCTGCTGCCTGCCCTAGCAGCTGGGATGCTCATGCCTTCATTGTAACAGAACTTTACGATGAACACAGGTGAAGTCAGGGCAGGATGCCTCTCTCTTCTTTAGCATAGCACTCCACTGCTGTGCCAAGTAGTAGTGCTTTATGGCTCAGAGTTGGACAATTTTAGAGAAACAGCATTCTGGTTTAAATCACGGCCCTCAGGATCAGATGTGGCACCTTTAGACATATTCCAAAGACAAGCCCATGACAGAGCCAAGCAGTATTACCCTCCTTCATTGATTAAAGGTCTTTGGGAATATTTGTTGTTGTTTTTATTGCTAGGACATTCATTCTAAACTATTTATTTACTTCTTTCTTCCTCAGAATGAGTTCTCACCCATAAAATTCTTCTTTCCCAATTTTGTAATAGCCTACCAAAACCCATTTAGTGGGTAGCGTATTCCTTATGTGGTACTCTATGTTGAATATCTAATAAATAAAAGTAAAGCTAGCAAATAGGCAAACAAAAGCATGGTCATCATCCAAATAATATTTAATGATCAGTGACTAGGGATCAGGCATAGGCTAGGCTCTTGCAGTGCAAAGCTGGGTAAAGCACAGGTCTTGACATCAAGCACTCAGAGTCTCATCAACTGGGAAAGCAGGATACTGAGGCTAGTAGATCATGAATATACTTTTCTTATTGCTGTGGCAAAATATCTGACAGAAGCACTGTAAAGTAGAAAAAAAGTTTTTTTTTGGCTCATTCTTTCCTAATGGGTAAAGCATGGTGGAGTGGCCCAGTACATCATGGCAGGAACATATGGTCAGACTTGTTAAACAGACACAAGGACACATCTGGAGGAAGATGAAACGTTCAAAGCCCAGGACTTGGTTACCTCCTTCCATTGTCCAGGACCTATCTTTTAGAGGCTAGACAGCTTTCTACATCATACCACAAGATGGGAACTAATCATTTACAGCATAAGCCTATGTGTGGCATTTCAGCTTTATTATTTATAAATCATAATAGTGTGTGTGAAGCCATCCTGAGCTACACAGCAAATACTCCCTCTTAAGAAATGTCACTGAGTATACCAGGAAAATAAGAGTTTGAAAGGATACATTGAATTTCATTGTCAGGAATTCACTGGTGACTTTAAAAACAGTTTTATGAGAACCTGCTGGAAGGGTAGAGGGAGATTGTGCTGGTTCGTTTTTGTCAACTTGACACAAACTAGTCATCTGGGAAGAGGAGCCCTCAACTGAGAAATTTCCTCCATCATGCTGGCCTGTGGGCATGTCTGTGGGTCATTTTCTTGATTACTAATTGAAGTAGAAGGGCCTAGCCTCCCTTGGGCAGTGCCATCCCAGGGCAAGTAGACTTGGGCTGTATAAGAAAAGTAGCTGAGTAAGCCAGGGGAAGCAAGTCAGTAGGGAGCATTCCTCTGTAGTCTCTGCTTGAGTTCCAGGTTCCTGCTTGAGTTCCTGCCCCGGTTTCAAACCTGTGATGAATTCTGACCCAGGTCTTATATGATCAAATAAATATTTTCTTCCTCCAGTTAGTTTTGGTCAGTGTTTTATCACAGTAGCAGAAAGTATATAGGACTGGGATGTTGAGAGAGGGCAGATGTTAGATTGTACTGAGTTCAAAAATGCTATTAATTTTAACACCAATTATTTAAGAGTAATTTTTCATCACTTCATGTAAATCTTGAGATGAAGTATATACCTGCATTACATATATAATATTTGCCTTTTTGTTTTCATTTAATTCACCTTTTAATGAAAACTAAATTTTGCTTTTGTAACACATGTATTGATTAGTAAGCTATTTCTAGTAAGCTAGAAATAGAAGCTTGCTATGTACACTGTCCTTGATCATTCTTTGACAACCTGTGAACAAACTGAACACAGAGCATTTATGCCCTATTTATATGCAGAATTGTTTTAAACAAGCACTGATGTTCTCTATTGAAATTTCAATCATTTTGGCTTGTGTGTTCTCCTAACACAATACAATTAGCTCTACTGAACATTTTTTCATTGGTGATGTCTGCAGGACAGTAGAAGATAAGGTCAATGCTAGATGATTTTTATGAGAAAATGAATATAGCAGACTTCCTTTAAATATTGGAGTATGAGAGAAATTAAGACAAGCAATTATCATGCAGCAATAAATTTCTCTTGGTAGTTTTAAACCCATGTCAACAATTCACAGACATGCTAATGTTGTACAGCTAAGCTCACAGTACCACCTGCCTATTTGCAAATCTTCAATTAAGAAATAAATGGCTAGGAAATATATATATATATATATATATATATATATATATATTTCTTCTGTAAGTTGTAAATGTGTACTTACAAATGTAAACACTAAGAAAGTTTTCATCAGACTGTCATGAGTACCTAAATTTTTTCAAAAACCAAATACTTTTATAAAAGAAAAAGAATTGTTCCAATTGGCAGCTTTGATTTTGGACTCATTTCTGTCACATGGGTTCAAGGGTATATTCATATTTTCCTGAACAGGGTTAAGAAATTGTAAGGTCTGCTTCTGCTCCAGCACAATTCCATCTTCTGCACCAGTGGCCAAAGGCAGCCACATTCAACTCTAAATGAACATACTCTTGACCCTCCAATTTTTGTTAAACCTTTAGAAAAATGTCCTCAATGTATAAAATTTGAACCTTACTTCTGGTGATTGTTTTTCTTCTAGGAGAGAAGGGGAAGTAAAAGAAAAGGAAGAGGAAGGGAAAGACTGAGAAAGAGGACCAGAAAGGAGACTGAGGAAGGAACAAAGAAAGACCTGGGAGGGAGGGAGAAAAGTTTGAGCTTATGCTTTAGCTATTTACTAATACCTTTCATTTAAAAAAAAAAATGATCCCAGGTACTTTGAACCCTGAGATAGTGTCTCATCCATTCCAAAGACTTTGATTTGGTTTGCTTTAGATTGGTTTGGTTTGACTTGACTTGACCTATTTGAAAGCAGTTTCCCTGTGTGGCTGCTCGGAAAAGTTTTGCTTGAGCCTCTGTAGTGCTGGGAATACAGGCGTATATCATGGGCATATAGCTAAGAAAGCTTTTAAGGTTATGGCCAATGCCACCTTTCTTAAAGATACAGATGGTCCATGTTAAAAAATGCTACAAGGATTATAGCTGTATTTTTCTCTAAAAGATTGAATTTTGTTTTTAGCATATAGTAAGCACATAGCTGATTATAGTGCTTTCTCTGGATAACTGCATATCACATCATAATTATTTTAAAAATACCCTCTCCCCCTCTCCCTCTCCCCCTCTTCCTCTTTCCCTCTCTCCCTTTTCCCCTCTCCCTCTCGCACTCCTCTCTCTCCATCTAACTTTTCCCTGCAATAGTCTTCCTGTATCGTCGTGTCCGTTAACCGTCGTGTCGGTTACAGTCGTGTCTCACCACTCGGGGCCAGCCCAAGTGGACTTTGGGGGCCAGCCCGAGGGGTTGGAGGTGAGTAGCCGCAGAGTCAAGCCGCAGACTTCAGGAGTTGGATGGGAAGCAGACATAGCGTGAGGCACTGCAAACTCGCGTGGCACTCCAAACTCGTATATTGAATAGGTACACAAGCTCTTATAGGTCTGGATAGCCAATGACCTTATGGGGTGGGGTCCCAAATACAGCCAATAGTAAGTTTGTCCCCAGGTAGGCAGGTTCTTTCCAGGTGTTGGTCTCACAACTAGCCAGAGCAGAATGCCACACCCACAGGAGCCATTCCTCTATTCCTCCTAGCAGGGGGCCTGGCTAGGCCCACCTTACATTATGCCCAACATTCCTAAAGTGGGAGACTCTACGTAGGCTGATTAGAGCTCAGTGGATGAGCCTGTACTGAAGTCATTTGGGGACACTAACTTGACATGATAGACCTTAACACAGATGAAAGAATGCATGGATTCCAGATGAGGGGCAATCAGGGGTGCTGGTGGGAAAAGGGCTATAAAAATGATGAAGATTGATTGAGATGTTCTGTATGAAACATAATAACTCAATAAAAAATATTTTTTAAAAAAATCTCAAAGCCACCAGTAAGCCACTTCAGTATACTCAGTGCTATTTCTGAAGTTTGAAATGTAGGCATGAAAGAAGTAATCTTGACAAGGGAAGAAAAATGCTGACTTTAAATTAAAAGCTAAATGTAACTATTTGCCATTACACTTGTCCTCATGTCCATTGTGCTTGCATTTCACTGGTACCTGTTTGTCATCCTCAAATCACACTTTGTTCCACAAAATCCCTAAATACTGCCAGCAAAAAAAGAAGGGAATATAGAGTAACAATTACAGCCTTTGTTTCTGCTTTAGCATCTTGTCAGCAGACGCTGCTAATCTGTCCTATAAGACCAAGTTGGCTGAAGCAAGTGAATCTTTGCTGAATGACATTAAACAGTGAATTCCTTTTCCAACTTTTTCACCAAACTACTGGGGAGAACAGCACTTTCTGAGATTTCAGGGTTTTTTGTTTTGTTTTTAATCTGGTATGTAGGAACATTCTAAGGTTTTAAACTGTTTGTTTGAGGGTCCTTTGGAATCCAAGATGGTATTTTCACTTTGCACTTGGGAAGGTTTTAACTTGAGATTTTAGATTTAGTGGTCTGTTCTATTATTTGTCTAGCATACATGTGTATACTGTAAGTAAGCAATACAATACTCTCTGGGCAATGAAGAAGGATTTTTTTAAAATTTCATACATTATTTACAACTCTGCAGTGGTTTCTGAAAGTCAATGTACATCCTAGACACAGTAAAATGAAAAACTTAAAACCAAGTATGTGATTTTCATATAGTTTTCTAGAAAGTTAATACTTCCGTGCATGAATTTCTTCTGTATTGTATAATTATAGTAAATGCTCAATATTAGTAGACTGATAATTGTTAGTCAAAAATAAACATGTTTACCTTATTTTATAATAAAGTGATAGATCTTCTTCAAATAGATAGAGATAGCCTATGATTAAGGAGTATTATTTTGTATGGATAATCCAGTATTTATTGTACAACATCTCAGTTGTACATTTCAATAATATCTTAAGTGACAAGGTAATGAAAAATGATCATGCTTTGTACATGAGATTTCATATGTGACTTTATTGACATATCAATAGACGATTGGAATCAGAGATAAACATTATTGAACTGAAAAGTAAAAGGAGTTTTCTAATGTTCAGATTTTTATTTTTAGGTGCAAATTTAATATAACGCTTGTTCACAAGTAGAAAACACTAAAACAATCTCAGTTAATGGTCCTAAGAGTCACAACATAGAGAACTAAGGAGATGCTCATCCTTAGTGATTCGGCATAACTTATTAGTGACTAACGGACCAAAACAGAAAATAAACTTAGAAATGAAGTTCCAACATAGTGAATTTTTAGGAAACTATTAGAAATAATGAAATTTTTGAATTAAGGTGGGACATGACTCAAAGAGGACAATGGGTTAAATAATATTCCCATCTAGCAATTTGAATATTCTTTCAGTTGCCATAAATAGCATTGATCAATTTTCATGGCTTATTTAGAATTGAAACTTCCTGGTAGAAGAAGATGCAAGGCTCAGAAAAAGTACTGTCAACAGCTGAATGCTGTCCACACGGATTCTGAGCGTTAAGGATTATTCCTAGGTTTCTATAGCCTTCTCTTTACACTTCCAATATTTTGTTTTCTTGGTTTCCCTATGCACACTTTCTTCCTTCTCAGATGCTGCTTTAGAACAATTCTGTTATTTTCTTTATTTCTTTATACCTCTGTCTCTGTCTCTCTCTCTTTCTCTCTCTCTCTCTTACACACACACACGCACATGCACACACACATACACACACACACACACACACACACACACACACAAACTGTTTCTCATCTCCATTTTCCCTGCTTGATATTAGTTGCAATGACCATGGTCTAAAAAATGATGGGGGAAATCTGATTGTATTAGCATTGTTTGAAATATATTTATTTCTCTCAGGACTTACCACTCTGTCTTTGGGGGAGGGAAGCAAGATTGACAACACAGTTTCAAATAAATCCTCTCTTTATACAAACTTACCTTGATTTTAGTGTCAGGAGAAAGAGAATGGAGAATGTTTGAAAGGAACAGAGAAGAATTCTTGAGCAGAATTCATGGGTCCCAGCCTTTCTGGAATTTTAGTTAGTTTTTTAACCAGTGGAATTTAAAAGTACTCTGGGAGTAAGTAAGGCATCATGTAAGTAAGGCCTTATGTACTGTTGTGTCTATGATTAGTATGGACAACTACATTTCATTACTCTCTCTCTCTCTGTCTCTCTCTTTCTCTCTCTCTCTCTCCTGTCTCTCTCTGTCTCTCTCTCTGTCACACACACACACACACACACACACACACACATACACACTCCTGAAAATGAAAGTGTCTATTCAGAAAATACATTTGTTTCTAGGTTGGCACATGTGCATGTCTTCAGTGAAAAGGAAGAAGGTCTAAATTTCAGGGAGTAGATTGGGAGACTTAATATTTTTCTTTTGTCTCTCCCAATTCCTTCCAATAAAACAGTAGTCCCTACTGGGACAGATCATAATCAAGTTTTACTGTAAGGGGAGTTCTTTATTACTACTATATATAAAACAATTTTTGTGAAAAGCACATGTTTTTATAAGATAATATGTAAAGATTTATCTCTGGTATTTTGAAAATATACAATTTTTTTGTTAGCTTGAAGGCTAATTCCAGTAAAAGGGGACTCTGTCATGTGCATGTTATCTGTTTAGCTAAACCAGTATACTGCATGCCACTGGGAGAGTCTAATTTTTTTGTTACTGTGTTAAATGAAATTAATGTAAGAAATGTTTTTATAATGTAACTTCAAATTACTATTATACTTCTGTTCTTGATCATCAGATAGGGTTTTGCCCCCATACTTGATTGGGTTATAAAAGTTAATTGTGACTAAAATTACAAAAACACAAAAAGTTCTATTTTGAAATACGATATCTTCCTTTTTTTCTGGACTCTATAATATGTGATACATGGTCCAGGCATAATTGAAGATTGAGGGTAGTGTTTGGATGAAATTCATCACTGAGTATCACTTCCTAACTCTGTGTCCAAAGCTGCTTTTCTACCAATTAGCTATGACCTTTTTCTTCTAGCCTTGGGATAAGAGATTATTAGAGGCAACCATTTCTGAATTATTTTCTTTCTAATATTAGTTTAAGCAAATTTCCTTGCAGAGCTGTTCTTTCTTAGTCTTTTTCCCCCTCTTCAGCTGTGTCTTTCCACTAAGCTGCTAAATCTTTCATAGAAGAATTAAACGTGATGCTTCTAGAAACATTACTAGCTTGAGCCCTTTTCTGAGGGTCCCACTTCAGAAACTTGCAGCTGCAGTGGTATTACATGCCATCATGTCTTCTTGTTTCTTTAGGAGAAGGAAGTTCCAGATTTAAGGTAGATCTAAATCTTTATTTTTCTGGATGATGCTTTCTGAATAAGGTGAACACCTAAGTGAGCTTTAAAAAACGTATTGCGTCTGTGTCAGCTTATTTTGCTTCTGCTGTCTATTCAGCTCATTGAAATAATACAGACACGGGGCAAGAAAGTATAAGTGAATAATTGCAAATCAATTCATCCTATAAGAAAAACAACACAAATTAGAGGTACTATGACTACGCCATTGCAGTAGTAGCACATTCAAATATGTCAGCAAGGTGCTGTACAGAAAAGGCTGCATGGTCTGTAAAGCATCAAAAATGGAGCTAAAATGAAAACAGAGTGCTGGTACTCTTCTAAAAAATCATATTTTGGTCTTAGGACAATATGAGCAAATGAAAAATGTGTTCCTGTTTGACTCGAATTTGGGGGCATAGACTAACAAAGCTCATCTGAGCTCCTCTTAATAAGCTTGTATTTTCTGTGATTCTTCTTCTTTCTTTTCCCACTATACTTGCCATTTTCTTTGTCTTAATTTGAGTATCACATGATTTATGAAATGTCCAGTATTTCTAAAGTTCACTTGACAGAGGTGTAAGTATTGTTGAAAAGAAAATAATTTTTGAACTAGTTAATATAAAAAAATAAGTTCGATTAAAGTAATAGAAGGCAAACTTGACTTGTTTAGCATGGACATCTAATTTAGAATCTTTTGTGCATTTTGTTCTGAAAGCTGATACCACCTGTTAAATCTGAATAAGAGAGAACAAAACAGACATAGTAGGATATTACTTCTTCTTCGATAGCTTTAAATTAATTTTAGATTACAGAGGACCACATCTTCATTATTAAAGTGAGAAATTCAATATGTACTCCAAAGTGTTCTTTTCTTGCTCCTTTAATAATGTCAAGACTCGACATCAGAAGAACAAGAGAATTAATATTTTGATATCATAAAATGTTACTTTTTCTAAAGTAACATGAGATTAAAACTTTTTCCATATTTATGGTTTTTTGTAGGCTAATTGTAACAGAATTCACATGCATAATTTATACCACTGGGTAACTGGCACATGAACATTTATGAAAAGAGCAATAACATTTTGAAATTAAAGAAATAAGCCTTCTTTAAAAGATTACATATCATTAAGTTTTTATAATTTACATTTTTGGAAATAATTTCGGATTGAAAATGTAAAACTACATTAGTTCGGACATGAATCTTATTTGTGATAGCCCTAGATATAATTCACGTCTTATTTAACACTGGTGCAAGCTAATAATTTGAAGAGTTCACAGATTTTTCCTTGTGCTTGGACCTGTCTGTGTGAGCTCTACAAATGGTAAAATAATAATCAAAACTCTGATGGCTTAATATAATACCTATTGTGCTCTAAATATCTTTTTATGCTTTGACAATAAATGTCTCTTGCATTCCTATCTGCTTTCAAAGCTCTGCTACCCACTCTTGATACTATTTAACTGCATTTATTAGTCCTTTGACAGTGCTGCGTGCTATTGACAGTATCTTTTAATTTGCTTAATTTCCTGACATTTGTTATGTTAATTTTTTACTTTGGGATTTTCTAATGCCAGATTTGTGCTTTAAATAGAAAAGCCCTCCACTAATAAGATTTAGTCATATCACCTAAGTACTACAGAGTTGTCCCAGATGTAATAGGGAGAGATAAAGAAGGGATCACAAATAATAAATTTGCCCTGCTTTCCCCATAAAGTTATTACTGGAAGCTTTAAGTCTCAGCTTTTATTGATAAATATAAATAAGGGTTATGTAAGGAAAAGCCTCTGCCTATTTATAATAGCATTCAAATCTGATTTTAGTATTGCTAAAGCCAAACTACTCCATAAACAGTTCCAAGGCAATCTGAAAACAGGTATTTGTTGCATAATCTTCTTTTATTGCATATGCATTTCATTTTATGATTTTTGTAATTAAAGCAATAAAACTAAATAATATTTCCCAGTTAACTATCAGGTAAACAACTTTACACAAAATAGGTATATTTTATTTTGTGAAGCAACTGATGGTCATTGCTGTAGAGAAAGGGAGGCAGAAGGTAGTATTTTCATTTGGTTGCCAAGCTTTAAGCAAAACAATCCCTATTATAATCCTAGGGAATTTCACCTAACTAAATCCCCACTCAAATGACAAGCAAGGGGTGTGATCTGTATCCAAAGGAGCAAAGGGTGGGTAAGGAGGGCCCAGTATTGAGTGTGCGTGTCCCCTCTCCTGCTGTGATGCCCTTTAGAAGATCCAGGTTAGCCCCTCTCATCATTTCTCCCTGAGTTCTACTATATGGTTTACAATGTATTTAGGAAATTTTTTTCTACAGTTTCGATTGACCATGACTTTTATCATGTACTGTCCTCTCTATTATGTAGCATACTTTAGCCTAAGAAACAGATGCCTTTTCTAAAGTACATCAAGCAATTATTATGTATTGTGTGAATATCAATTCTAGTTTCTTCAGTGCTGTGGCACCTACTTGAAGGGCAGTAAATAATTATTGTGCTTTTAAAGTAAAAACACTTTTATGTTATTCTTCAAATTCTACATTGCCTGGAAATAAATAGTGGCTACTGGACACTTTTATTTCAATAAAACATGGAAATACATACCCTTTGGTGAGCACATATAAATCTGTATTTTAATGTTAATGGAAGTTACACATTGATATTGAGGTAAAAATCTAAGAAGGTAGTATACAATCATGTTATATAGCTTAGCTTTTACAGTGGTTCAAACCAAAGGGGGTGTTTTCAGCATTCCTTTCTTTAGTTATTGTGCATGCAGTCTAGAACATGCTTGAAAAAATGACTTTAGGCTTGGTTAGTTTCTTTCAAAGTGTAGGGGTGGGAATTTTAATTATAAAAGGCTCATTGAAAGCCAAACTTAAAAAAAGGAATGATAATATATATTTACATATGAGGCTCTGTTTTATGAGTACTACGTGACATTATAATATTTTTGCAGTTCTCTCCTATTATTCTTTTAGGTCAGAGGCTTTGTCAATTTTCAGACTCCCTGGAATTGTCTCCTTTCTCTCTCTTCCTACTTCCTGGGAGAATCTGGGAAGTCTTATGTCCCACAGTTACTGCAGGACCATAATTATTGTCTGTATCTTTTATTACCATAACTACATGCTTTGCTTTTCTGTGGCTGTACAGAATAGTAGTTCAATTAGCATCATTCATTCAGATATACTGCCCACTTTGAGTGACTGCTTTAAGTCAGAGGATAAACACCTACACAAAAGGAAGGGAAAATTTGTAATGAAAAAAGCTGTGAAAACCTACCTAGAAATTAATCTACCTTTGTTGTTAGTCAACCTAACTCTCAGCAAAAGACCAAGATTTAACATTGACCCTTTGGGAAATCCTCATACTCTTAGAATCTTTCCATATTTTAACAAATGAATCCATATCACAAAGGAAAATTCCCTGTGTCCTAGTTTGGTTTCTATTGCTGTGATAAACACCATGAGCAAAAGCAACTTGTGGAAGGAAGGGTTTATTTCATTTCACAAGTTACAGTCTCTCATTAAGGAAAATTAGGGCAGGAACTCAGGGCAAAGACCTGGAGGCAGGAACTGAAGCAGAGACCATGAAGGAATGCTGTTTACTGGCTTGCTTCCCCTGCCTTGCTCAGCTACTTTTCTTATACACATCCCACAGTGAACTGGGCCCACCTTCATCAATTAGCAATTAAGAAAATGTCTCAATAGACATTGCCCACAGGCCAGTCTGATGGAGAAAATTCCTCAATTGAGGTTCCCCTTTTCCAGGTGACTCCTTACTTATGTCCCTACATGTACATATGTTGCCTGTATCTTCCCAAACAATTCAAAATTATACACAAGACAGGTGTTATATTATGAAAAGAGACACTTTTTTGCAATGTAGAGATCATTTAGTTTCCAAACTTGAGGCTTTGGGGTAAAACTGAAGTTGAGTTTAGGTAGTTAAGAATGTTTGATACTTGCTTTGCAGTTACTATGAATGTAGGTAAAATCCTATTGGTTTTATTAATATTTATAATACATTGAGATAATGGATCAATAAAATGTAAGTCAGAAATTAGAAGGTGATTAATAATGGTAAATGCGATATATTGAGCTTCCGATTGCATTATCTATCAGATTCTTCTAATATAAAGTAAGTCTTATATTTTCTAGGTTGAGCAAATCTTATTTTAAAGTAGAACTCACCCTATAGTTCCGGTTCAAAGCAATTATAATAAAACTTAAATTTTCCACTATTATAAGTTTACAAACTTACAGAAACATTTCCTAAACCTGGGCTTCATTATTCAACCTTAATTTTTTGTGGGTTTGTATGACATTGTATTGTTGTTGATAAGAAGAATGTTTTATTTGCCTGGCTAAGCTGTACTATTGCAGTTAAGTTTTTGAAAGAAAAATTATTTTGGATCAAGGACAAATAATTGCAGGAGTTCAGTTACTTTTTTTCCTCTCATTATTTTTCAATATAGGGGAAAAATTTAAATACAGCACCAATATTTTGGTTTCAAAGATTGTAGCTTCAAATGTCTTAGCTAGAAGTGGATTGCAAAATAATGTTTTTTTCTTTAAAAGTAACTCAGTATAATTAAAGATGCATGTTAAAGAAGCATAATTTGTCCTTCGAATAGTATCTTCAAAAAGATTTTCATGCTGCCCTAATTTAAGTGTCCATCATTAGGCATAACTTCATTTTTAAGCCTTATATTTAGAGGACCTATAGACATCAAGCTCTTGAGAATGGAAATGAAATATTAATATTTTAGCTTACCATTTGCTTTCATGAAACCTATGAAGAAAAGCTATCCATTTCTAGGGGCCCTCTTCAGATGGCTAATTCATCATACCACCATTACCACTGCCAAAATACCAGGACTACCTCCTGAAGTTGTCCAATGTTATGCCATCCCGAGACCTGACTGGGTAGATTCTTATTCTCAAGTGCCCAAAGTTCTTATTCTCCCTTATATTTGATTTTGATGGTGGTGAATATTACTGTGCCAGGTAATTATACTACATAAAAAGGGACACTTGAAGAATTATAATTCAGTCATCCTGGCTTGTTTCCAGAGTAGTTGAATTAAAATGATGCAGTTTGTTTCAATTTTCTCAAAATAAACATATAGCACAAGAAAAATAGACTTGTACTGAGTCACCCATTTGAAGACTATCCACATTAAAGATGCTTAAATGAATGACTACATTCTTCATGTACATATGTGCTCTGTTTTTATTAATTATGTTTCTCTTGTCTCCTCTCTTTACCGAATAGCTTGAATTATTTTACTATTATATTTTTTCTTTTCTAAAATAATTTACATAATAAAATGATGCATTCCCATTGCAGAAAATTTAGAAACACATGAAATACACAAAGAAAAACATCTCTGCTCTCAGTATTCTCAATATCGTGTTCTGCTTTCTTTTCTTCTCCCATGTATTGCTATGCATCTTTTATGCTATTCATATTATAGTCTATACATGGTTATGTATCCTACTTTTTCACTTAACTTTGTAAACATTTTCATACATTAGCAAATCACATTTTAGTTTTCCTGTCTAATAGCTGCATATTGTTAAAATGGAAGAATGTTTGGTAATTCACACCGTCAGCCCCTTAAATTTGACATTGACTGTTTTTCAAATTTTTGCCTAGTATAAGTAAAGCTATAGTAAACATTTCCCATGTTACAAGGCATATACTTATAAATCAGGACAACTCCATCTTCAAATGGATTCAGAAAGTAAACAAAGTAAAATGAGAATTATTATATCCTGTTTAACAGGTACAAAGCATGATTTACCTGAGCCTACTCAGAGCATAAAATCTGTGGTTGCTGATTTCATATATAGTTTTTAATATTTTTAAGCAAATATGTTGATTATCTATTGTAGATAGTCCCTGACAACCTAAAGATTGGCGTTACCAAAAGGAATGTTAAGAAAAGAAACCAATAACAAATTCCTTATTAGATAGATTCATATGAAATCATAGATTTTTGACCTACAAAACACCTATTTCCCATGATTCTACATAGCAAATACCATGTAATAAGAATTAATAGTGAACCAAGTAAAGGGTGGCATGGAAATGCAGGCCTGGAAGTAATTAGGTCTTCTAAAGAGAGATAATACAGATTACTGCAGTTTCTTCAGCAAAAAGAAGTTCCAGTGAGAGTCTTTTGTGTCACTTGGGTGTGTTAGAGAGATGTCAGGTCAGACTCATACAGCAGATTTGTAGTAGTTTTTAGTATTGTAGCACAGTAACACTCTGCTTCCCTGAAATTCAGCTATTCCAGCAACTATTCATATGTAAAACCCCCACCTCTGTCTTCAGAATACTGCCATGTAGATGGAAGAAAGAAAAAGAAGAGATACTGCTTTGTAAGCAGAAGGAATATGATCAAGTCTCAGAGTATGAATGTATGGGCTTTTGTGGAAGAGAGCTTTCAGAGTGCCTAGCTCAAATTCGGTTTACTTATATTTTAGACACATTTCCATCAAAATTTTTTCAGCACTTTGCAAAATGGGAAGGAACATAGTACCACTGGGAGGTAAAGAGATTTTCAGATCTACTGGCAGTGCAGAGAAGCAATAGCACATGTCCTTTCTATAGTGGAATAGAAAAGTTAATTATTAAAACACATTACACCTTTAAAAACAAAATGAGCACTAGTTGTGGTGGGGTGGATCTCTAATCCCAGCACTTCAATGGGAAGCTGAGGCAAGAGGATCATGAGTTTGAGACTAGCCAAGGGCTACACAGTAATAGTTCAAGAATAGCCTAAGCTACAATACAACACTTGTCTAAGAAAAATAAAACTGATATTTCTAAAGAGATAACTAATGAAGTTTTTCAGAAATCTAAAACTAAAACTCTGTATCCTACCACAAACATACATACATGTCTATGTTTATTGCTTCCCTGTGCACAATAGCAAGGAAATAAAATAAGACTAGATGTCCATCAATAGATGAATGGATAAGGAAAATGTGGTACATATACACAATAGAATTTTTTCAGTCATAAAGAAAAATGAAGCTGAGACTTTCAGGAAAGTGAATGGAACTAGAAAATACTACATTAAGTGTGAATGAATAATCCCTCTCGTGTGCAGATTCTAACTTTTAATTTGTATGGATGCATTTATAGGAGAGAATGAATGAGTAGAGACCAGGAAATGAGAAAAGGGCCTATGAGAACGGGGAAAAAAAGAGGCTTTATGAAAATGAAGCGGGGAGTGTAATAGAACACATGTGCTATGAATGTGTCAGGGGGAAAGCTGAGGTGAAAAGGTACAAATGGGGACAGGTCAGAGACATGGAGAGAGGAGGGGATGAGAAGAGGATCAAAAAATGATAAGTATATATGAAAATACCATAAGGAAGCTTGTTAATTGTTTGCTGAGTGAAAAAGTGAAAACTAAAGCAGGAGTGGAGGAAGGTGCAGCTCAGTAGTCGAATGCTTGCCTAAAATGCTCAAACCTCTGAATTTAATCTCTAAACTGCTGCAAAAATGTGTATAGCACAGAACTGTTTATAATTAGTCTCAGCTATGTGAAATGCACACACATGCATGTATGCACACCCACACAATCACCTGTCAAAATAGAATTAAATATTCCCAAATATTTGTTATTGTTTGGCTATGAAACTTCCAATCGAGAGTGTTTGTCTCCCACTTGTGGTGCTGCTGGGAGGTGATTGGAACAGGAAGGTTCTAATTTGAAGAGACTGATAAATTGGTGAGTTCGTAAATGAATGGGCCTATGATAGAAGTGACCTACTGGGGACATGCCTTAAAAGGTATATATTATGCCTGACCCCTTGCTCACACTCACTTTCAGCTTCCTGTCTGCTGTGAGGTAAGCAGCTTCCCTGTATCATACCACAGACCCACAGCAATGAAGCACCCAGCCATAAACTAAAATCATAAGCCAAAAGAAACCTTTCCCCCTTTCAGATTGCTTCTCCTAGGTATTTTGTAACAGTAATGACAGTAAAAGCTGAGTAGCATAGTATTAGTATCCTTTCTGGCTGTGATGGTATTATGGGTAATGTCTGTTTCCTTCAACATTTTATAATATTCTTCAGGAACATGGCACTGATTGTATCGGTAGAAAAAAATAAATATAACTGTTAGGACTAACTTTTTAAA
The DNA here is from genome assembly GCA_035773235.1 of Eospalax fontanierii. Classification (NCBI taxonomy): domain Eukaryota; kingdom Metazoa; phylum Chordata; class Mammalia; order Rodentia; family Spalacidae; genus Eospalax; species Eospalax fontanierii. The sequence continues at coordinate 85,045,155 of CM069525.1, forward strand.
TGAAAAAAAAAAAGAACTTTGGAGAAAAGAAAGCATTTTTTTTCTATTTAAAATCTTATAAATTCGCTGTAGTATTTCCTGGAAATGAGAGTAGAGGATCTTATGTGATTCTGCAATAATTATATGAATCAGCAAAACTATACTCTTAGTAGATTCTGTTTATGAAAGCCACAAAATATATAACTCCAAATCTTTTCTTTGCAAGATGGCTAAGAAAAACAGTTCCTATTCGAAATGGCTAAGCCTTGAGTTATCCAGATAAACTTGTTACCTGTAGTTTCTGGATAGCAGGATCTTATTTTAGATTTTTCTATTTTAAAATGAAATTATCCTCCAGCTATTTGTCCTATTAAATTATGCAATGGTATTATATCTATGTTTCCTTTCCTAAACGTCTGTAGCTATTTGTCAAGGCATTATTCTCTCATATTTTCCTCTCCCCTTACTGAAGCATTATTCTCAGGTGACCATGGTAGCATATATTTAACTGTTTATCCTTTTGTAAATAGCCCTGGTATCTGTTGAAATATGTCTTTTCTTCTCAAATGTGAAATTCTTAATGTTTGATATTGCCTTCATTGGTTGATTCTAGCTTTTCTCAGATTTTCACATAGGAAGAGAAGTAATTACCTGTTTCCAAACTTTTGCAAAGCATTAAAAGCAAACCATGAATTATTCAAGCTATTTAGCACATTTCATGAGAAAACGCATGGAATATCAAGGCTATAGCATTGATAATGGTATCTTCCCATTAACAGTGTTTCAAATAAAACACAGTTGCTATCCATTCCTCTTCTCTTAAATATGTCAGTCAAACAATAACAACCACAAAAGCAAAGAAATAGTAAATATGAATGAATTGCTCTAGTGGAAGGACTGCAAGTATCAGCTTAATTATTTAACAAATATTTGTGGCATTAGCTGCTTCTTCATCAGTGCTTTGCAGTCTCCTCATGCTGAATCAAGCACCTAGATAGTTGTTCAAGGTTCCCTTACTCTCTTCAGTGCCTGTCAAGGTCAGTAAATGATTGAATTATCCAAAGTGGCTCATTTTCCCTCAGTGACCCCTCCTGAAACAAACTGTCTTTCCACCCTCACTCTTCCTGTTCCCTCCAGAATCATATGTCTTTTCTTCTTAATGTTTCATTTTGATTTTTCTTTCTAATTAAAGAATAAATATTAGTGATAAGGAAGCAAAAAAATAATACTTCCAAGCTACTATCCTATATGTAAATGAGGCAAAAGACGTGGATGAGCCACAGATATAAAAAATATCCTGGTGTGTATTTGATGGGATCAAATGTACATTGCATGCGTTTGTATGCACCAACAGTTGTCCATGAATCCCTGCTGACTATTGGGACTGTGCCTTTCTTAATTTGGTAACTTGGTTGGAGTTTCTCCATCTACTATGAGGCCCTAATTAATGGTCAATCCATGCCTTTTCTCCCCCTTACTCTTTAGAGTTTTTAGTTTATACAAAGTAGAGCACTATGAAGATCCCCTGTAAACTGAGCACCCATCTCCATTAATGGGCAGTTTGTGGCCAATCTTATTTTGTCTTCACCCTACCCTTCAATACTTGGAAGTAAATCTCAAGCATCACATTTTTTAAAATCTATGATTGTTTCTATAGTTATTCAGAAAAGATAAGAATTTCCATCATAACCAAACATTATCACACATTATACCTCAAAATGTTACTTAATAACAACAATATAGTAATTACTCACATTTGTTTGTTCATTCATTGTCTTTTTATAGCAGTTTGGATTAGGAACTACCAAAGGTTTATTCATTATTAATGTATTTTCCAAAACTATGGATACCCCTATATTAGTCACTTTTGCTATCTGACAGGAACAACTTAAGGAAGAGAGGATTTATTCTGGCTCACGGTTTCAGAGGCTTCAGTGCATCATGATGGGGAGAACATGAGGCTTTTGGGAGAGTGCAAAGAAGTTCACATCAGGGCAGACAGGAAACAGAGAGACAGGTAGAGAGGAGCCTAGGGTAAGATAGTGCTTCTAAGGATCCAGAGCCAGTGCCCTGCTTTATCCAGCCGGCTTCACCTCTTAATGTTCCTACCACTTCTCATCGAGGGAACTAAGCATTCAATACGTGAAGCTGTGGGGGACATTTCATACTCAAACAATAACATTTCTCCTTGTATTGTAAATCAGTTATCAATTGCTGTACAACAAATTACCCTCAAAACTTGGTGGTGTAAAATTACAATATTTACTCTCTCATAATTTTTGTGGGATTTAGGTACTGCTTAGCTGAATGATTCTAACTCAGTGTCCATGTAGAAATTGTAGACAAGGTATTGATTCAGGCTAAAGTTGCACATGGACTTAACTGAAGCTAGAGCATCTGCTAGCAAGCTCAGTGTATCTTGTGGGCCTCTCTACAGGATTGTTTTATAGTGTTTCTGTGGTCTGAATGTTTGTGATTTTTCCCACCCCCGACTTGGTAATTCTTACTGTGTTATTATTAAGATCTGGGGTCTTGAGGATAATATTAGTACTCTTAGAAAAAAAGCTGAAGGGAGCATGTTTGCCACTTTAACTATGAGAGAGCATGTAGAATGTAACTATGAGTCAGAGAACATTCTCTCATCAGACAGTTGAGTTTTCTGGTACCGTGACTTTGGACTTCTCAGCATCCACGACTGAGAATAATAGATTCATGCTGTTTATTGCCCTGTCTAAGATGGTATTTTTCTATAGCACTTCAAATGAACTAAGATGAGTATCTTCGCTTTGTGATAGCTGGTTTCTCCTAGAACTGTTGATGAAATAAAACCACAATGCTGTTTGTGCCCTAGCCTTGGAAGAGGTAAATTAGTACTTATATCACATTTTATGGTCACACAGAACAACCCAGAACCAATATATGAGTTACCTATACCACGGTATGAATACCAAGGGGTAGCAATCCAGAAGAGCGGAATATATATATATTTTTTCTCTCTCTCCTATAATTGGTCTCTCTCTCTCTCTCTCTCTCTCTCTCTCTCTCTCTCTCTCTCCCCCCATACTTGGTAAAGCAGTCATTACTTCCATATTAATTTGCCCAATCTCCCTTCTATATATTATTGTAAGTTTATATCTAAATATAGAAGCCTAATCAGAATTAAGTCCCATGTTTTTGGCAAAACATCTTTATGGTTGCTGGTTTTATGTAGTTTTACAATGGAGGACATGAATGACTGCTTGACTCTTGTTATGTGAGCTGCCATTGACGATCATTGCCCAAACATATTAATTTTTCAAATATTTTAGGTATTTATTTATTTTTATTTCATGTGTATGAGTGCTTTGCCTGCTTATATGTAAGCGCACCTATGTCTTGTAATGCTTCTGAAGATCAGAAGAGGGCACTGGAGCCCCTGGAAGTAGAGTTACAGATGGTTGTTAGCCATCATGGTGGTCCTGGGAACTGAACCTGGGTCCTTTGCCAGAGCAGCCTCTCCCTAGACACATTAATTTTTAAAAGTGACACTGTGCCATGAAATTATACAAATATGCACACATCCACAAAAGTATAAGGAGGAAAAAATGCTTATATTATTGGTGATGATGTCAAAAATCACAGACTTTATATTACTAGGTTTTGGAAACTGTTACATCAAATGTTAACATCAATTTTATGTATAAAAATTAAATATATATTCATTTTTTATCCAATTGTTACAATGCTCCTATATAAGAATGTTCCCTAGAAAGGAGCTGATGCCTATTATCCTAGGACTCAGGAGGAAGAAGTACGACAATTTTGAGGCCAGCCTAGGTTACATAGTAAAACTTTGTCTTTTAAAAATTCTCTATTGCCTGGCATGGCATTGCAAGCCTTTAATCCCAGCTCTCAGGAAGCAGAAGCAGGTGGAACTGTGAGTTCAAGGTCAATCTGGTCTGCATAGTGAGTTCCAGGACAGTTTGGGTTACAGAAAACCTTGTCTCAAGAAGACCCACCCTGGAAAAAAAACTAATATAAATATATCTTTTTTAAAAAAGCCTCTATTAACTCTGGTTATTTTGAGGCAAATGACAAAAAGTTGATTTTCTCCATTTACCAGTTTTCAATAAGCTCTTGGCTTCTAGTTAAATAACCTCTTTGGATTCAGATCCTGAAACTATCAGTTCTCAATTGTATATATCATTGCAAGTTAATTGAGGTCTCTGTGTTTCAATTTCCTCATATGTAAAATGGTGATAATAGTACTATAATTTCTAATTTAACTTTCATCACTATAATGAAATACCAAAGAAAATTAACTTATAAAGAAAAAAAAGTTTTATTTTGACTCATAGCTCTGGATATTCTAATTTAAAGAAAAAATGGCCTCATAACTTTTTTCCTCTGATGACAGAATCGAACATCACAACTGGGTCACACAACATAGAAAACCATTCATCTCAAAAGCCAAAAGGCAGAGACAGAAGATAACTTGTCGTCCACTGATCCCCTTCTAGGATATAATACTCAGTGACCTAGGGCCTCCTCTGAAGATCCCAGTTCCTCCCATAAAACCTCACTGGGAACCAAGCCTTTGACTCCTATATCTTCAGGGAACATCCATCACACCGTATCATAAACTCATGAATATTATGAGAAATAAATGAGTACATGCATATGAAACCCCCAAAATGGTGCCTAGCACACAATAAACACTTGACATGCACTGACCACTTATCTGTCACTACCATTTATCTTTAATACTTTGAGTTTGAAAAAGGACAAAAGTAGGGCTGATCAGATGGCTCAGTGGGTAAAAGTGTTTACCATGCAAGAGCAATGAACTGAGTCCTAACCATGGAACCCACCTAAAGGTGGAAGGAGAAAACCATCTCATGAAGTTGTCCTCTGCCTTTCACATGCACACCATGACACACATAAGCCTATGTACACATCACCAATACACACATACTCACAAACAGCACAGTTTTAAAAGCAAAAGTAAAGAGGAACACATTGAAGGGTATGCTAGAGAAAACAATGGTTAAATCATTTAGGAGAGTCTATGGGGGAGTTATCTGTAACACAGATGAGTAAAAAGATAATTGGTATCTAGGATAAAGCAAATAATAAAACATGGGATACACTCATTCTTAAAACAGCAACAATCAAGATCAGTCTTTAAGAATGAGGTAGGAAGGTAGCCCATGAAAGCAGGGAAGTGTGGACACATTAAGTCAGTAAGCAATGTATACACAATTAGCACATACAGAGTATTGAAATTGAGAGGTGCTGATTACAGCCCAATTCCTCATGGCTAAGAAAACTACTGCCTGTGGGTGGGGATCCTGGGTTTTTCAAGAGGTAGCTCAGTAGCCTAGTTAGGGCACCAAGTCTGCTCATGGCTGAGAAGGGTGATACTGACAAAACAAAAATGAAGCTACATTTAAGAGAGAATTTGAAAGCATATGTTCAAGTTCCAGTGGTACTGTCATGGAACTTGTCTGTCCTCACACAGGTCACTGAACCTTTGGATGTCAGTTAATTCATTTGTGAAATGAGAGCGTTGCTTCAGATTCCCAAATTTATATGCTTAAAGGGCTGATTCCAGAGTATAGCTGAACAAGAAAGGAATCAATTGGAATACTGGGCTTAGAAAGTAATAGGAAGGCCCAGAGAGGCTGGAATGCACATTCATTAAAAGTGAAGGGAGATAAGAGAACTCATACTATTCAGTCTCAATGTCTCAATCTTTCCTCCCTTTACATCAGAAAAACTAAATGAGAAAAAAGACTAGTTTGCCATTTTTTAGTAGCAGATATTATAGGTATTGTGAATTTAATAGGCTCTTTTCAACACAGACAAATGTAAATATCACTTTAACTTTATGTATATAACATGTTCATTAACACATAAAAAATAAACAATTTACTTGTAGGGAGATATTTTCCCATTTTTAAGCAGAAGATAACAAAAGAATATTTTATGTTTTCCTGTGCCTCGAGTACCATTCTGCTTCAGAGCAGCTAACTAGTTTGCTTGAATATGCTGTTGCAGAACTTGTTAATCCATAATTCAGCAGATTCTTGGCTTCCAAGTTGCCTTATTGACAAGCCTGAAGAAAGTGGATGGAACTAATTAGCACTCAGCATTATAAAATAGGAAGAATTAAATAAAGCAGCTTCAATATTAAACTCAGACCCCTATGAAGATATTCCCTTTAGTTATGGGGATTTTGAAATGATGGACAGGCTAAACCAAAACTCATAATCCTATTACAGTCTCCTACACCCACCTAATAAGCTTCAAGAGCTGTTTCATTGGCGTCTGGGATATTGCCATCTTCCTCTAGGCTTTTCTGTATATAGCTTATAAATTCTTTACTGTTCCCACTAAATACTTTGTTATTTAAAATAGTATGAAAGAGTATTTAAGTGTATATATGTATATATGTGTGTGTGTATACACACACACACACACACACACATATATATATATATATATATATATATATATATACATATTGATGAATTTTGGCTGTAATAATACCCTTGGCCTGTAGGGAACTTCATAATATTAATAATTTCAGAGGAAAGCTTTTTAAGAAAAAAGCTCCAGGCTTAGCTGTAATGAGGCATTTGAAAAGGAGGGGGTTATGTTTGTGTGCGTAATGAAAATATTGAACCCTTTGGGATGTTCTGAACCGTGGTGTACTAATAAATGATCTTTCCATTTCAGTGTTCCAGCAGACATCTTTGTACCCCAGATGCACCCTTGCAAAATGCCTTTAGCTCACATTTCCTTTTAAATATTCTGTTTCCTGACATTTGCTCCTGAGGGTGGGGGTTCAGTGGGATGAGTGAGATGGAGAAAGGAGGACAATACTAAGACACACACAATGTTGGTGGCTTAGAATAATGAGCCCATTTTCAGCTGAGCTGTGTGGTTCATGTGAATTCATTAACCCCTTACAAGCATTTGTCTGACAATCCTAATTCTCATTCAGTTCAATGAGTTTTATAATTATCATTTCACTAAATAGCACTAAAAACTGTTTATATCCTACCATTAAGGAAGCTTTGTAGAATTCTATTCCTATAAATCATCTGAAGTTGTTTACAATTTGCAGTATCTTATTTTTCTTCTGATTTGTGCTCAGGTTGCTGTTTTGCTGCTTTAAAACAGAATTTTCCAGTTGATAATTATAGAATGTGCTACAGAGTTTCTTTAGCCTTGTAAGGGTAAAGGACCTCAGTAAAGAGCATTTTCACATTTTAATTGGAAGAATATAGGCTCTAACTATTATCTATCATGTTAAATAAAATGAATCCAAAGATGCTAAATGGATATAGAATGATTAATTACTCATTCTTAAGACCTGTGCCATTTAGTTCCTGGTGATACGATAGTGATAAAGCACTCTGACCCAGAAAGAGAGAAATGAGGGTATTGTGTTGACAGCTCTGGAACAGTGTTGAGAACATTTGAAAAGTATACTTGAGATGAGAAGCATCTGGGGCTTCCCTTACCTTCTAGGCACTGGATATGTAATTACGTTTCATTTTCGTACTAATAGTTAAAGTAATATTAATAAACATTTCACTTAATTAAGCCTCTTCTGATAGCAAGGGACAAAAAGCTGTTTAAACTGAGTGTTTATTGACGAGTTACAGAGGCTCAAGGGAATTTAAGCAGGGAAGAGCTTGCATCTAGACCTAGCTTTCTCGAGATAGGATCTTTGTTCTCCACTCATGGTGACTCTGAGGTTCTCCACAGCTAATATTTGGTGGAAATTTTATTTACCCTGGTCTTACTGCCCCTCCTAACTTCTGATAAAGACTCTTGAATCTTAATTCCACCTTTCTGTGACAGGAATGCAATTTTATTCTTTCTTTTTGTTTGTCACTAGACTACAATTCTCTGATGGCCCCTCTTAGGTCAAATCCCTCCCTCTATTCAATCAGCTATTAATATTTGTGTTCTGTGCTAAATTTCTTTTCTCCACATCCCTGCTAGATACATTATAAATTATTGCTTTATTTTGCTTTTGAAAAGGAGGGAACGAGGCAAGCAGCTATTCAGCTCCTTTTCAAGGTAGTCATGTAGCTAGCTGCAAGATCTGTGCTCTGAATCAGACTTTATATTGACAGGTGTCTGTGTTGAGTAAGATTGGGTTTCAGCTCCTTGGCTATGTCGCTGTCATGGAGTGAATTGCTTAATCTCTGTGCGCATTCAGCCATTCCATGAACACTTTAAGAATTATTTTTCTAAATTTTTAACTTAAAAAAGCTTAAAGGAGGAATAGAGGCCCAGTACCATACAGTCATAGGGTTTGCATGTTTGTAAGAAATAGAAACAAGTACAGACTTGACTGAAGTTGAGAGTAGGATGTTACAGACAACATTTCAGGTATTGATCAAAAAGGACCAGTGGACAGAGTGCCTTGGACTAGGTGCCCAGTTCAAAAAGTTAGAAGTAAGTTGTCTTTGCTATCCTTCTTTTTTTGTCAATGGGTTTCCAATGTGAATAAAGATCAACATCTGTGACACAGAATGACTCTTGCTTTATGTCATGTTGTTCTGACTTGATTCAGAATCTCATGACAGCATCTGACTGGCCCTAGTGTGGCCTATGGATTTGTTCAGTTTCAGTCTGCTGTCTAACCTGCATCCTGTCAGCTAAGGTAGAGATAATATCATAGTATACACAGGAATGCTGCCTCTCAGAAGGACCATGTGAAAGAGGAAATTCTTTAAAAGAAGTATGCCAAAGAGAGACTAATGGACTGATGCTACCACACCCATTCACCTATCATTCTACTGTGGCTTTAAAACATCATATATTTCTCCATAGATCATCATTTGGCTACACAGATAATATTTTAAGCCCTTTTTCCTATGGAAAATCCATTATCTGGACTGTATATCTTTTGGACCTCCATTCCATGTTCTGGGAAATAACCTGACCTATTCTCAAAAATCTCATGCAGACACAAAAATATTTAACTTTACTTTTCTAAATATGCACTATCGTTTTCCCTACGAAGCAAACCAGAATTCATTTACCCATATAACTATTCTTCAGCATGTTAAATTTAAGCTAAAGAAGAAATTCAGTACAGTGTCAGTTTAAGAAAACATTAAGTATTACAGACTTTATTTACACAATTTGTTTATCATGGTTGGATCTGACCTACTTGTCTGTTTTCATAACACAGATCTACCAAATGATTTGCTGTTACTGAAACTAATCAAAAGAATATGAGTCTGGGGTCTGGTGAGATGACTTAGTAGTTAAGAGCATGGGCTTTTCTCACAGAAGACCAAGGTTTGAATCCCAACTCCCACATGGCAGGGCGGCTAACAACCATCTGATGCTCTCTTCTGACCTCACAGGTGTTGTAGGACACAGGTGCACTTACACATATGCAGGCAATACACTCATCCACACAAAATAAAAATAATAAATGAATGAAGGAATGAAGACTATGAGGCTAAATCTACAGATGTCCTGTAGAAATACATAACAAATGCTCCATGCTTGATTCTTTTGCTCACAAAGCAACACTGAAGAAAACATACCTTATTTCCTACTGTAAGTAGGTAGTTTTAAAAGGTATTCATGGACTAGGGAGATGCATCAGTGGGTGAAATGCTTCCACACAAATGGGATGACTGAAGGTCAGCACCTAAATAAATGCTAGATTATCCGAATCAGAAAAACTCTGGGTTCAAGGAAGGAGCACTGCCTCAGTATATAAGATAAAGAGCAACCGAGGAAAACACCTAACGATGGCAATCTCTCATTTCCATACACACACACACATGCACCTACCCACACAGGCAGCCGCACACACAGACACACACACACACACACACACACACACACTCATAGATACACATATAGATGAACCATCTCACACACATACATAGGTAAAAGACCATTCATATCGCATATAATAACAAAATTATTAAAAAATAGACAAGACACAATGTATAGTTAGTCAGTTACAAGATTTAAAAATTGTTTGACTGGATTCCTAAGTGAAGTATAAAAAGAAAAACAACTCTCTCTTTCATTTACTTAAAATATTGTGATCTATATTTAGCACACTCCTTCTCTTAGGCCCACATGGAAAAAAAGATGGACTGGGGTGTTTAGTACACACAAAAACTTTACATAAATTTAGTAACTTTAGAGGAAGACCTCCTCAGGAATCCATAGCTCAAATTAATCTTTGTTTCTTGTTGCTGGTATGGTACTACCACAGTTCTATAGAAGCAATGCTACAGGAACAGGCGAAAGCCCCAGAGGGAGTAGTTGAGATTCTGTAAGGCAGTTTACTAAATCTGTTTTTATCTGCCTGGATTCATGCTCACATTTAGATTCTGCCTTATTATGATGATGGTGTACCTCAAGTGTGTGTGTGTGTGTGTGTGTGTGTGTGTGTGTGTATACTCCTTTCCATGTGTTTATCTATGCACATATGCATTTCTGCTAATCAATCCAGTATCATTGGATTAAATGGACCTTATTTAAGAGGTTATTTGTAGCTGGTCATGGTTGCACATGCCTACAATCCCAGCACTCGGAGCTTGAGGCCAGCCTGAGCTACATAGTGAAACCGTGTCTCAAAAAAAGTTAATTTGAGAAATGTGTTATCCCCATGTTCTCTGGTACTATAAATATCTTAACTCTTTTTTAGTCTGTGTGCTTTAGTCATTGTAATTTCTTAAAGGAATAAAAGACAATTTAAAGCTAAAATTCAAATTCTGTATAAGCAGTATAATCTATTGAACACATCTTTTCTTCTTCATCTCAGATTTAGAACAATGAATGCTTTACTTAATTTGAGAATACAAACTTTGAAAATTCCACTTAAAAGCAGTTTGAGAAGTTTAAAATGTTAACTACAGCATCCATGCTCTAAAATCCCACAATCTTCATTTAATTCTAAAATCAGTCACTAGTCATTTCTAGAAAACAAATTTTACTCTAATTATTTTTGTTGTTGGTATACAAACATTTCAAATAAGTATAGTTTATTGTACATATAAGATGATTATAAACAAGGAAGAAGCAAAATGTAAAATAGTCATTAGATAAATAATGTAGTTTATGTTTAATTTAAAAATATTATATTTATTTTGTGTGTTCATATGTGTATGTGTTCACATATGAATGCATGGATTACACTCATGCAGAGGCACATGTATGGAAGCGAGATAACAACTTGCTGGCGTCTGTTTTCTCATTCTACCATGTGACTCCTGGGCTTCTAACTCATATTGTCAAATTTGGCAGCAAGTAATAGAACTCACAGAGCCATCTTGCAGGACCCCAATATATTACAAACACCACCACCACCGACAACAACAACAACAAAAACCTTTAGAATGTATTTTTCAGTACACAGAAGAATAAACAAAGAATTTTTGTATACACTTATGTCTATATGGTATTTTTGTAAATCACAGTTTATCTCCTTGGGAAATACTTTCAGAGGGAAAATCCTATATGAGACCATGCATTTTCCATGGGAATAAGCAATTAGCTATTTAATCTAATGCTGTAACAATGTGATTTATGGTGATTTGTAGAGGGACTATAAAAGCTGAAAAATCGGTTTGACAACATGCCTACTGCAAATGGCCTGCAATAAATGTGCATAGTGGTATTTGGTGACCATGTCACTTAAGTCAGATAACTGGGACTTAGAGATGATGCCTATAGTAAAACTTAGTTCACTGCTTATCCAGGAATATGTGAAGATTTCCAGGCTGAAGGTTCATTAGGTTAGTCTGTAAGAACTGTCAATCACACCAAGCTCTTTGGGAATACTTTTTAAAAAGTGAAGTGAAATTTTCACACTTAGGATTCTTGTACATTGTAATCCAACTACCATCACACAGTCCATACCAGAAACAGTTCTTTTCAAAGAGTAGAACAATAGGACATTATAACATTCTGAATATTGGCCTTTGTCACTTCTGAGCATGACCAGTGCTCACAGTAATCATCAAGATCACCTAGGATGAACAAGATGGAATAGTTGTGAAACAAGTACCCAAGTCTGTAAAGAGTTTGGGACTTGTGTCATAATCATTAGATTTAGTATCTTCTCAAAGTGATGAAAACCTAGAAAGTGTTCAAATATTGTTTGATCTTAGCTGAACACAAAAGAAAACACTGTAGAATCTATTATGTATGTGGATTTCACATCCCCCTTCCCTCATCCCTCTTAACTGAACAAAATTTGGCAAAATTAGTATTTATATATCTTTCATATTGTCAGATGTGTCTTTTATATCTAATAAGAACATATTAAGTTCACTTTTTCTTGATTTTGGTTAAGCATGAATAGAATATTTCAAATGAGTTCTTTAAAAATAATAATTATTTACTTGGAAAGGGAGCCAAGATTTGCAGGTATATAGCTTTTCAGGATTTATCTATCACTAAAATATTAGTTACTTCTTATTAACTATGAAATCGATTATATGCTGAAAGTATATCCATGTGATAAAGCATTGAATCAAAATACAGTTTATCTGTTGTTCATAACTGTTGGAACTCAGGCAAATGAACAGAATAGTTATCATCAAATATGCAAGAAACCCTGAAAGGTTGATTAAAATAAACAGTTCAACTATGAAAAGATCAAGTTGATGATAGTGTATAGGCTCCAATTATTAGCATCATCAATAGAATGTCAGTATATAATAAATGTAAGTTATATCATTTTATTTAACTCTGGTTTTCATTGCCACCAGTTTTTATTTCTAATATTTGGAATTAATTAGGTCTTCATAAAACAATACTCTTCCTGAGTAGAAATTTAAAAACCTATTCCATTAAACATCAGTTGATTTTATTTCCAGGTGGCTTCCATTAGGACAAACATCATGAAAAGACCACTGACCAAAATGTTGATTCCCTGGCTAACACCTGGAAGAAAAATAAACTTATGTTTAATGGAGTAGACTGTGTAAATCCCTGTTTTGAGAAGAGTGTGCCTTCATGAATGTGTAGTCATTGCTGAATTCAATAGATTCTAATTGTGAAGGCCATTCGTATCATAGAAAGCAGCACCTATTCATTAATGTATTACTCTCTAAAGAAACAAACACGAATGCAGCTGGAGTGGAAGCATTGGCAGTAGCCAGTTCCTCTACTGTGGGACGTATTCAGCATGACCTGCATGATAGACAATGAAATGAAAATATGTATTATCTGTGGCCTGCATTGTTGAAATTTTTAAAGCTGCATTAACACAACTGTAAACTAATAAAGACAATATTCATGATTTTGTCTTATTTATTTATTTAAATGAGACCTGATCTTACTATGTAACTCTGGCTGGCCTAGAACATATTATATAACGAAGGCTGCTGTTGATACTCCCACCCTAGGCTTCTGAGTTTAGAGATTTCAGGCATGCAGCACCACACTCAGCCATAGTTTCATGAAATCACTGGGGTTCAGTGTCAAATCTATTTAATCATTTACATATTTCAAAAAATTTTTCTGATCTGCACATGGCACATCATCCCAGTGCAATAAAGGATCACTGATATCAATGAATTGGGTGCTGTTTTAAATTGAATTGGGCAACTATGCAACATAACTTTTCATGGTAATCAAATGGGAAGAATTTAGTAGAATAGTCACTTTACCAAGTTCCCTTTATTTCTGTTTAAGGCTCTGTGAAATACATCCTATCTGCCCCTTAATCTTGACTACATGGTACCTAACAATAGGTACTTTGGAAGAATATATAAGCTTAGGAAAGAAACATATTCCACATACATATTCCACAATACATATTTCTAGCTTCATTCATTTGTAACTGTATTCCCATTCTGTGGTTCAGAACATTCTGCCACATATTTAACAGAATATAAAAGTTTGTTAGACATGATCTCTATCCTGAATGTGTTTTTTGTTAATGATACTATCTACTGTTGAAGTAACAGTTATATAAACCAAAGACAAAAGCCATGAGGGTAGCCAAGTTTTATCACATGCATTACACACATGTATGCTTTGTATTAATAATATATAATTTTGCTATATTCAAATTAATACACATTTTCAAGAAGCACGCTAACGTGAAACAAGCAGAAATATCCTAGATGTTTTACCACAAAGATTGCAAATAATTGTTTTAGTACTTAAAATTTTTCTATTTTTGTATATATTGGATTTGTGCATTCTTGCTTCTACACATCTATTTATTGCCTAGTTATTTAGACTTTATTCTGAAGAATCTGAAGTCCTCAGATAAAATTCATAGAAATATGATTGTTTTAATCTATTATTATTCTACTATTGGAATATTTTTGGTAATTCTATGAATTTTATATAGAGAAATATATTTGATTTTGTTATTAATCCACTCAGAAATCATTTATTGAGCAGTAGCACTAATGGATATATATTTGTTGACAGTGATAGACTATTTTGAGATGATGCAACATAATGAAGATTTCAAAACTATATTAAAAAATCCAAGCAACAGACTTACTTCCAAAATACGTGAAATATTCATGTTAAGAACAGAATAGGAGAAAATACAATCAGGTCATGATAGCTGCTATTCACAAAAAGGGTCTGCTTGTTCTAGCTCAGAGAGTCTTCCAAATACATTATTTACTGAGAAGTCTCATTCTATTGCTGAGTAAAGAAGCATGAATGAGATATTCTTAACAAGAGTCAGTATTGGGATTCTAACATCCCAAGCATGACTTTGGAAATAAACTCCAGAAATGCAAAGATTATTTCTTAACTATTGTAGAAAGCAGAAGCATTTCTATGAAAATTATGATTTCCTCTAGTTTTTCTCACTACTCATTTGCCTGCCTCTCTGCCTTGTAAAGAAGGGGTCTATGATTGTTATAGCTTTAAAATAGGAATGAAATGCACAATGCAGTTACACATTTAAATTCAGGAGGAAGGGGATGTTCAAAAGGTGCCTAATCTAGTAGAGTTGGTTGTTAGCTATCATTGCTGATATGCTACCCACAAAAACTACAGAGAAAATGTTATACACACAAACCTGTTCCCTCTTTTATGCTCCCTAGCTTTGCCTGGGTCTTTTACACAGCAAACGACATGTTTGTGTCTGCAACTCATGTTCATTGCCCGCCAAACAATTGTGTTGAAGATTCCATTAAAGGAAAAATGGAGGAACTTATCATTTATGGAGTGTCTTCTGTTTGATAGGCACTGTCAAGTGTCTTATGTAAGCAATATCATTGCATCTTCACAACATTCCAGAATGTGAGGCCTTATTTTTCTTGAGTTTATAGGTAAAGGAATGGGGGCTTAGAAAAATAATAATAGCTTGTCCAAGCTCACAACTAGTGAATAGTTGAATTGGAATCTGAACACCAGTTTGTCTAATTCCAAGCAACATGCTGCTTCCTTGCATCATCCCCTTTCACTTGGGAGGGGGGGTCATGTAAAAGAGTATGAGAATGCTCACATTTTCTTTGGTCTTATTTTCAGGAACACTTGTAGCTAGATTTTTTAGTTCTTGCCTCAAATAAGACTAGTAATACCAGTATATTTTTAAAGAGAGAGTGATTCATTGGTAAAAATATTCATTGAAGTACTTTTAAGACTTTTCTAATCATAGAGTTGAAAATTCATGGTATACTCTAGGTATTATTGATCCTGGGCCATCTCATGCAGGTAGATATAAATCCCTTTGAAAGATCTCTGGTGAAAAAACACTCCAGGCTTCTCCATAGTAATATACCGCATTGCTGAAAAGGCTTACAGACAGGCATATGAACATTGTTAGGACCAGTGACATAATGCCCAGTTTCAGTAACTCAGAACCATAAAACAGTAATCTCTTTTAAAATTATAATTCTCAAAAGGTCTCTGAAAATCACTTATAGGAAGTTCATATAATTTTGACACTTCTCTAGCAAAAACATGGTTGTGTTTCAATATTTAAAGGATCAGGCGGAGCATGGGCTGCAAAAAGAGTGTTATATTGTAATGTGTTCTTTTAAGGCTTAAATCACTGACCTCTCCCCTTAAATTTAAATGATTGGGATATTGAGAAATGACATTTTTTTTCAATAATCACAGATGTTTTCAGAAAGCTTTAGCCTTCAATGCAAATAGCCGATCATATTTTATCCTGAATTGTAATTGTTTTCTTATTTGTCCTTCTAAAAAGACTGAATCATTACAGTGCAAGAATTGCATATATCTCATCACCGTCTCCCTGGTGTTTAGCATAACATTTGAAACACAGAGAAATGATCGATAGCTATCTGCTGAATGAATTAATTAATTTCCCCAATTGAGTCTGCTCAGACAGGATTTTCTCCAACTTCTCTACAAATGGCTCTGATTATTTCTCTCACCTAGAGTGCTTTTCTGTCTCTCCTCCATTTACTTAAGTCTAGTAAGTTCTTACTGGCATAATTAGTCATGTATTAATTAATTAATTTATCCTATTGCGACTGTTCTGCGGTAATTGTGATGTGCATGTCCTCTTCTAGATCTTCTGGGCATCCCACACAATTAGCCCTGTTCTTGTGCACTTGCATGTTGCTTGTCAACTCTTTAATGTTTTTGTCCTTCTTTTCCCAACCACGGTGAAAAGTGGTTTTGTTTTATAGTAATTTTTCTTACCTTCATAATGATTTAAATGTAGAATATACAAGCAAATGACAAACCAACTTTAAGAGGGACCAGATCCACCCACAGTTTAAGGATTTTACATTTTTAAATGGTTAGAAAACAGCCGCAAGGAAAGTAATAATTTATGACAGAAAAATTTTATGATAATCAACTTTCCATAAATGAAATTTGGGAGACACAACCACTTTCATCTATTTACATGTTATCTGTGGCAGAGTTGAGCAGTTGTGACAGAGACCTTATGATCCTTCACAACCAAAATATCTACAACCTGAACCTTTATAGAGAAAATTTGTAAACTTCTGAAAGAGATGAGTATTTACTGCTTAAATAGTTCATCTTATGATTATCTTATTATGAAACAAGATACTCTGAAAATATTGGTAATTATATTCTCTTTCTTAAAGAAAAGTAATAATAAATGCAACCTTTGGAGCACAGAATATTCCCTTCTGTTAGTTGGTGAAGTATAAAATTTTCATTTTCTCATTCTCTGGTAAACAGCCCTTAGCAGTTTGAAACCTTTTTCAACATACGCAGAACCTCTTTCTGCAGAGGTTTTAAAGAACAAAGCAGATGATTATCATTCAAGGATAGACGAGATAACCTCTGATATTGTACAGCCCAGTGATTCCTTGAATATCCTCTCTATATAAACTTGCTTTATTAAAAATGAGAAACCTGATTTGAGAAAATGAAGTCACCTCTACCCTAACACCTCCCTGAATCTCCTTGCCCATATGTCTGTTTTTTTTAACTTAATCTACTTCTTTTAATTAAATATGAGATAATTAAAGTTCACAGAGTTTAAACCTAGCAAGTTTGATTTAGTGATAAAAATCTGTGGTTTGTCAGCTTTTCAAGACATAATCCTAGCTTCATCCTTATCTGACAGGTAGTCAGCCTAGCAGGTCTGAGGATGAAAACCAGAGCATCTCATCTTTTCAGGCATGACTCGTTATTTATCTTCTGAAGCATAATTTACAATCGCTCTATCAAAAATGGGTAGGACTAAATAAGAGGTAAAGCTCCCTCCCTTTTGCTTTGACACAATTAATTCATTTTGTATGTAGTTGTCAGTAACCAGGACTACAAAGTGTACAGGTATATTTCAGACGGGGGGAATCTCACAAGTGCAGCATATTGATTAATGCAAAATTTTCCTTTACTCACTGAATATGTAAAGTATGTAAATTTAGTTCTGCTGTCAAAAGGTAACTCTGTGCCATTAGTTTGTGTAGCAGACATGGCCTGCTGCATCCTGTACTGCAGTTTCAGAAGTAATGCTAATGACAGCTTGAGCAGTTGCCTTAATGAGCCAGAAAGGTGTTCTGTTTTATTCGTATTTAGCCACTTAGAGTCATCTGAAATAGAGATCATCCATAGATATTGCGAAGGTAAAAAAGGAATGGACTATTTTATTAATATATTTCTCCAAGCATGGTAAGAATGAACCATCAATCAGGTGTTTGCCAAAAGAATCACTTGTTGTCATTGCTATATAGGTGATATGCCATTTTGAAATGTAAGTCCAGATTTTAATTACCATGATAGCTAAGTAGATACAGTTGTCAAGTTGCATATCTTGGTCATCTGGGGGGAAACATTACCATGCTTCCTAAATTAAGTATTATAACCTAATGCATGTGAACAAACTGATGATTCACATTAAAGAAAACCTACAATAACAGAAAACATTGTAAAATCCTCATGTGCACATCATATTGTATGTAAAATTTTGCTCAATTTGGAGCTTTGCTGTGTGTTACTGGAAATCAACACATTATGCTACTTAATACAAATATTCTATATCTGAGTCTTCCATTCCAAGTGAAATGTGCTTATTATTTATTTGAGTCCATCTAGAGATAAATTGCATCACATTAACATAAAGATTAATAAAGTCACATTCCATTTGGGTTAAAGTTATAGAATGCGGGTGCATATTCGACAATGGAGTTTGTTGATGATAAGCTGTGGCTATGCTTTTCACGTGAAGTCAAGAGGAGTAGGGTTTTGATATTAGTGATGGAGAGTGTGAAATTACGATGAAGCCGTGTCTCTAGCCAAGGATTTGCATAACAAACTAGTGAGGCTCAATTTGGACCTGTTGCAAAAGTATAGGCACACAACTAAAAATCCTTTCTGTCACCATTGTGTGCACATTGCCTAATCTAAATTGAATTGTATGTCTCCTGGGTCTAAGTGTTGAAATTCTGAAATTCAACCAATATTTAAAGGCTTAAAAGCGCTTTTGTACAGAACTTGTAGTATGAGACATGGTTTGAAAATGCCTAAGCTATAGAATTAAGTTTTCCATTGAATATGTAATATTACTTTTTAACAATATCCTTTTCAAATTAAATAATCCAGTGTATTAGAGGGTAAATTATGCAAGTGAATCAGCTCTATAGTTTGCAAAAGGAAAATTAAATAATTACTAAATTGAAATATATTCAGAATCGAATTATTATGCCAAACTGTATTTTCCTATAAATTTCTTACTGAACCCCTGCATTAATATCTATATGTTTGACCACTAAAGTAAATCATGGTTATTATTTTGGAATTTAGAATTAATAATTAAATGGCTACTGTTCCAATTATAGATCTTCATGGAGTTTGTAATGAAAAATTAAACTACAGTAAATAGTTTCTCTTCTCAACTTTTTCCTAAATGACAAAATGTCAGCTCTAGGTATAATTCAGGGGTGAGTGGAAGAAAGACTCTATTCTAAATTAGTGATTCATTTGTAGAATTTCCCAAGTTAGCTTGCATTAGAACTTTCTCATGAGGGCAATCATTTCAAAAGTGAATTCTGTAGTATTGTCACAACTATATAAGGATCACTCAAAAGCATGATGTGCATAAACTCCACACATTCAAATGTTAATTTTTATAACTAGTAAAGCCCCACATTTGATTCTACCACTGTAAGCCAATCATGGGCATGCTAATTACAATGCATTATTTGTCAAACTATTCTTTTTCAAACCCCAAAGAAAGTGTGACATTCTACTAGGTCTTTGAGGCTCTTATTATGTAAATTTGTTTATGTTAATCCATTGCACATTACTTCACTGCTCTGCAGCTCTATTTTCAAACTGATGATGCTAAAATTTGTGTTAATTCACATCTAGGTGTATAGGTATACTTGAAATCACATAATTTGAAATTGCAGTTCTTAGAGTTAGCTCAGAGAAATGTAATTATGTAAAGAATATTTTGAATGAAATATTGAATAAATTAGTAAAAACACAGTTAATGTTTCAGTATATCCCAAAATAATGTACTTGGGAAGTAGTGCCTTTTTACATTAGTTATAAATCTTTTTCATTTTATGAACAAGAAGTAAGTTTATCTGTTTATTAGGCAAGTCAGATTAAAAGCTAGTTCCATTAATTCAGAGATAATTTAATGCTGGCTAAAAACAAAAAAAGCTAAGTAAATTCTTAGTTCTTTCAAGTGATTTTATTTATTTATTTATTGCAGTTTTTATTTGTTAGTTTATAATGCCATGATACGCTATTGTTCTTTAACAAGGACTAACTTTCTGTAATTCCAATACTGGTAGCCCTATTTAATATAACAATCATTTTCTGTAAAGAGGTACTTTGAAATGGAGACCTACTTTTAAGTTATTCTAGGGATTGTTTGTGTCTGAAATAATTATTATATCCACTTTTTTTAAATTCAAAAACAGTAGTAATGAATACTTTCTTAATGAAACAGGAGTGAACCTTGTGTCACAAGTCTCTTGTTCCTAACAGATATTTCAGTCATATTGTATGGACTCCTTTTCTACTATTAGTTTGTGGGCATCAGAAAATTCTAGAAACCAGCATAACAAAGTCATGAGCACATACCTTTACCTTTCTGCTATTAACGTATTTCTTTCCCACATAACTTAATCTAAATCAATACCCTAGGCAGAGAAAAAAAAATTGGAAGTCATTTTGCTTCCTGTGAGGCTTTGGAGATCTGAGCAGAGGAGAGGAAGAGCATCAGCATCTACTCCAGAAGTGCTCACAACTGTTAGACTTTAATTTCTTCACAGTACATCATCAACATTGAATGTATACCTCAGACTTGAAAGCAAAATACGAATTGAATTTCTTTAAAACTGCCCTTTATTTGTTTCCTATGCATGTTCCTTACAATTAACTTTGTGAGCCTTGGGCAAGTTAGTTAACCTCTCTGAGCCTCAAAGGCCTCATCTATAAAATGAGTTGTTTGGAATAGATGATCTTTATGATCCCTTCCATTGTGAGCATTCTATGCTGTGAAACCTCAAGGCTGTAAACTGTTTGAGTAGGAGCCAATTTTCTTAATCAGTTTTTTTTCTAATTTCCCCACAAGGCCTAATGTAGCTTTGAGCATACTACCTTGCTCCTACTGTGTGAAGCAGAAAACAGATTTCTAGGACAGTTCTAATATGTAGAAAGCTAGCTTAGATATTAAACATTCCACTTCAGTTGGAAATAATTCGATTACACGTGTTTGTCATATGAACTTGTTTATTTAAAAAAGAATACATAATTATCAATGAAAGAGTTATGAGTTGAAATGTGTTACCTACCAGAATATGTTGAAACTTAAATCTGATTTTTCTGTGAATAAGACTTATTTACAAAATAAGACCTTATAAAATACAGTCATTGCATATGTAATCAAGTTATTATGTGTTCATAAGGGATTAAGGTGGACCTTAAATCCTCATAAGACGCCTGTGCACACAGGTACACAAAGACACAAAAGAATAATAGTGATGAGACTGTGGAGGCAGAGACTAGAGTGATACATATATAAATGAAGTAATACCAAGGATTGATGGCAGGCACCAACAACAATGAGAGGAATGGAATGAATTCTCCCTTAGAGCCCCCAAAAAGAACCAATCCAGCCAGGACATTAATTTAGAATTCCTTCCTCCAGAGCTGTGAGTAAATACATTTCTGTGGTTGTAAGTCACCCGGTTTGCTGTATTTTGTCGCAAGAGACAAAGGAAAGTGGTATAGAATGCTGAGATACTGGATAAAAAAGGGAGCTCCAAGGCCTACAGCTCTGGATTGGACAGTCATAGATTGCAGCAGCTATATGACTTCTATTCTGGGTGCAGGAAATCCATAAATTTGGATAGAATGAGACCACTGAGATCGCCTTTGGAATAGTGCACAATTCTTTAAGAAATTAGGAACTATCTTACAAAACTCTAATCAAGTTGAGCTTTGTGGAAGAGGTTTGTAATCCTAGCGCTTGGGAAGTAGAGGCAAGTTTGAAACCAGCTTGGGCTACCCAGGAAGATCCTTCTCAGAACAATAACAGCTACAACCAACAACAAAAGAGCTCTATTAAACAGGAACTAGAATAATAATTGTTCCAGCTATTGCTGATCCCCTGAGGACCATCTTTGACCCAGTACATCACACAAATAATCCAAAGATTGAGTGATAGAAAGGCATTCCATAGTAACCTTTCATCTATGGACTTTTTCTGCTTTATAGAGTTTTTGTTTTGCTCTCTTTCAGTTAACCATTTATAGAAATAATTCCAAAGACCCTTGAGCTCGAAATATGTATTTCAAGGAATATACATAGTGAGTAAATCAGTTTACACCATTTACTTGCCCATTGGTAGTAACATCTCTCCTACCTTCTACTATTCAAAGTCTCATCCACGTTTCCACTATTGCCTAGTTCAGATCTCATTTACTTCATGAAGGTGTCAGGCACATCTTGTTGAAGTTACATAATGTCTGCTTCCTTTGTAATTCTTTTGAAACTTAGTATATTAGTTTACACTCATGTAACTATAATACCTGACTAGAACTACTTAAAGGAAGAAAAGTTTATTTTGCTCAGTTCATGGGGGTAGGAATTAGTAGTTGAAGCTGTTCCTATCACTACAGACCAAGAAGCAAAGCAAACAGCAGTGAACAGGGGGTCGGGTATAATCTGAAAGGCCCAGCCCTAATGACCTAGTTTTTTAATGAGACTTGAGCTCCTAAAGGTCCCACAGCTTCACAAAATAGTGCCTTCAGCTGGGGAGCAAGCGTTCAAAACATGAGCCATTGGAGGACATTTCAGGGTAGCAAATACTACCTTTGATTTTAGTTTTTAATATCTGTATTTGTATTATGAATTATTATGGAACTTGTTGAAGATGGTAAGGCAGAGTACAATAGTGGAGTTTTGTAGTACAGAAGCAAGTTTGAAAACTGAATATAACAAGTAAAAAGTGTGAACTTATATCCAAGGAGCATGACAGGGGTCAGGGACAGAAGAAACCAGTGGTAAGTGGGAATTTTGACTCAACTGACTTAACAGGCTTCTTGGTATAGTAGATCAAAATGCTAAGACATCTAGAGTGGGATGCTACTACTTTGAACTCATTTTTAAAGCAATATTTAGAAATGTAATTGGTGAAATCCTGGCACCATTGGCCAATGAAAAGTATTGTCATCTTGAGAAAATGAAATGTAAAGCATGATAGTATACTAGAAATTGCAGACATCCTCACAAAAGTGATGGATTAATGAGCACATACAGCATTACAAAAGGTACTTATAGTTTGCTTAAACCAGTCTCTCTCTTTATAGCATTCTCAATCTTTTTAAACAGCTAGAATATAATAACATTTTAAAAATTAAAGTATCTCCTATAACCAAGAACTTGATATGAAATGAGTAACATTAAGCACAAAACAATTGAAGCTTCAAATACTGAAGCAGACAAGAATTTTAAACAGCTCCAGTGAATAAGAATGCAACACCACTGTGCTTCTTTCTGTGTAGTAGTAATCAGGCTCAGAGGTTGGCAAGAAGAGATTTCAAAGTGATAATAGTTCAGCACCATTTTTCCCCTGTGACTTTCACTCACAAAGGTGAAGCTTTTATTTGAAGGTTTGATTCAATGCAGCTGCAGAAAATAAGTAGAAGAATGTGGCCAAACATCATTGGATCCTCTGGAATGAGAGACAGTGAGGAGAGAGAGAGAGAGGAGGGGGAGAGAGAAAGAATGAATGAGAGAGAGAGAATAAGAGAATGAGTGAGAGAGAAAGGGAGTGGGAGAGATTGAGATATAAAAGGAGAAGGGAAGGGGACACCCCACACACAAAAAAGAAAGATTTCTATTACCAATGACAAATCAAAGCTGAAAGTTTGTCTTGCCCGTTGTCACTCATTGCCATTCATATTTGGAATGCAGACTGCTGTGATAATTGATTTGATGGTCCAGCTTGAGTGGAAGCACTTCTGGGCATAGCAGGCCTCAGAGATGCCAAAAAAGAAGAAAAGGTGGGAGTGAAATAATGCACTACTTTCTCCTCAGAGGTATGTGGCCCAGTTTTTAAGAACAGGAAAACATGCTCTGAGGTTGAGGGAGTAAGTTGTGGAGGCAACCTAAAGAACTTGGT